>CAMTZB010000004.1:12500-2898750 GCA_947086495.1 Morpho achilles | reverse complement strand
GGTGTACTACCTAAAATTAAAATTAATGACATATAGTCGGTACCATCCGGTATAAGGTTCGACGTTTGGATAGAGTTGCGTAGTCATGAACTGATTGGTATAGTTCGAAGAAGTAATGGACGTTGGGGCATCCAAGGCCAAGGTCACGAGAAGCTGATATCAAAAAAGAAGAAGATGATATAAAAAATTTCGTCTGGATTTGTATGGCTAAGGAATCTGTTAAAGTCCTGCAGAGGTAGAAACAAGAAAAATGTACTCACCCTAGCTATGAGTTGGCACAAAATGATTCCATATGAAAAGATATCGGATCGATGGTCGTACCACCGGCCTCTGAGGCACTCCGGCGACATCCACCACGGGGAGCCGACGCTCGGCAGCCTGTAGCCGTTACTGTAACAGACATATATACAAATTAAATATAATTTTATGTTTGTAACGCTGTTTTACAGCAATTAAACTTTCTTTACTTGATATAATATTTTATTTAAAGCACACGTTTAGATGACAAGTATATGGGCAAGAAGGAAGATGGCGGCAGTGTTGCCACTATTAAAGAATTATGTCTTTAACATTGCATGCGCGATACTATGCGACGCGGCTAACGTTATATACAATGATTATTCCTAAAAATCGAAAAAAAATTGGTATTGGCCTCGTCTCTCCTTGGAGGATGTCCACTGTTGAACATAGCTCCTTTCATGGGATGTCCACACCACACGATCTTGTGTCGTTTGGATTAGCGGCTCTCTGCGACTTTTTTGAGATCACCAGTCCATTTCGTAGCGGGTTTGCAGACACTTTTTCCGGTGCGGGGTCGCAATTCTAACACCTTAAGACCCTAAATACCATTAATTCTACGCCAATCGTGCTGCGACCATCGCCACTTTAGCTTCGTTACACGTTGAGCTACATCGGCGCCTCTGGTTCTTATACAGATCTCATTTCTAATCTGATCACGTAGAGATAGTCCAATTATTGCCTCGTTGCCCGCTGACTAAGCTTTCTTATAAGGCCGCAGTCAGCAACTATATCGTCAACCAACCATACTATTGAGGATTACATAGATTATAAAAATTCGTGGATACTCTTCGACCCTGGACAAGACAGGATTATATTTCAAACAGATCAACCGCCGGGTTTCTTACTGGCTCTTCTCGGTAGATGCAGTTCCCGAACCAGCAGTAGAGTAGACGATTCAAAAGGACTTGTATACAAGTTTACATCAATGAAGAATGGTTTGAATTTGGATAAATAAAAATTCTTTAGACGTTCATCACGCTCTAAAGAACAATCAAGTATGTTACAAAATTGCAGTCTAAAATCAACCCGAATTGTACATACGGCCTAGTTTTGTATTAATTGGTAAACAACGCAACAACTTCTTAATCTGTCGACTGTTGATGAGAACTTCACAATTACTTGTTTACTTTCTTCACGCTCTGAAGAACAATCGAGTTCCTCAATACGTTCTATACTAGTATCAAATACTCGCTGCACGAGGAGTTATAAAATGTGAAAACAGGACGCCCTCTGTTGCGCTCTCTGTCGCTCTTACGAGCCCTATGACAGTGATGTGTCACTAACGTGTCGATATTTTCTGGTCATTCTCTAACTTCCGTTAGCAGTGTTAGCAAATTGTTATTAAAAAAACCCGGTTAAGATTGTATATTAGTTCCAACACATTTATTCAACTTCCTTAGTAAGGTCGACTAACCTAAGTTGCCTTTTACGACACCTCAGTAAGAAAGAGCGTGATCTATTCTACCCAGCCTGATACTACACAGCGGGTCTAGTCTTCATTATTGTATTCTTTACCAATCTTTATCCTTCTAAGAATCGATTATTGACAAGTGAAGCACCGCAGCGACGCTGTCACTGACTATGGGCCTCATAAGAAGGCTCAGAGTCACTCAGCGGGCGATGGCGCGAGCTTTGCTCGGAGTATCTCTACGTAATCAAATCAGAAATGAGGAGATCCGTAGAAGAACCAGAGTTACCGACATAGCACAGCGTGTCGCGAAGCTGAAGTGGCGATAGGCGGGGCACATACTGCGTAGAACCGATGGACGTTGGGGTCTCAAGGTGTTGGAATGGCGACCCCGCACCGGAAAACGCAGTGTCGGCAGACCCCCCACGAGATGGACTGACGACCTCAAAAAGGTCGTGGGGAGCCGCTGGGTTCAAGCGGCACAAGGTCGTGTGGTATGGAGATCCCATGAAGAGACCTATGTCCAGCAGTGGACGTCCATCGGTTGACAAAGAAGAAGAAGCACCGTACGCGCACCGATGATTTATGGCACCACGGCCAGCGAATCTTTGATACTAGTATAGTGAAATATCAACCCAAACGAAACAGCCCAGCGGTGTTACGCCGTAGCATCGTTATTTCTACACAAGGTGCATAACTGTTAACTGTTAATTATACGCACAGTCTCCGATGCAGGAAAGCGGGGCACGCTATTTCGCGTGCGAAAAGCGATATCGTGTGACGGGACGGGTCATTTGTCAAGTTTAGACAATTTATCAAGGTGGTGTGTCGAAACAGCCACCCTTCACTTTTATTCGCGATGCGTGAACGTTGCTACGCATTAATTGCTATCTTGTACGGAATATTTACGACGTAAGTACTTTTAAGGCGATCAGGAAAAATATACTAATATATAAAGCTAAAGAGTTTATTTGAAAAATTCTTTGAGTGTAAGATAGTCCATTTATGGAAGAAGGCTATATGCTATATAACAACACGCTAAGATGAATAGGAGAGGAGCAGCAATAAAAGATATTGCGAAAACGGCAAAATTTAAAGCTTTCCTAGCGTGCGCTACGTAAACGACGAAAGTTATTCAAAAATCTCTTATAACGATAACTATATCTCTTATAACTCACGATAACTAGTTGTTTAGTATAGACAATGTTTCAATTGGGGAAAAAAATTGTGACACACTGATTTTAATGCGGGCGAAGCTGCTGGCAAAACTTGAACAAAAATAATAATAAAATTAATTTGGTATAAATAAAATCTTTATCGGGGAGTATAGCAACCGTTAAGACACGCATAATTTTATAAATTATCTTGATATATCCGCCGTGTTGTACAAAAAAATTACTACAATACTCAAAAAAATTCTTCAAAAATATAGTTTTTCTTCTTAGCTCCCATACAACAATAACAATGTTTTTATTCGTAGACCTTTGTAATTCGACGTAGTACGTCTCTCGTTATTTCTATACAAAGCAAAACCCTGCTCTTATTCCAGTTTGCGACTTTGTGTACATCAATAATTCTCCAGACGAATATATCTCATGACTCTCCTCATCCCGCTCTCAGTGGGGTCGACACAAAATGTTATAAACATGTCGTCATATGATTTGGCTGTGTATTTTACGACCGGCCGCCTGGCTGACGTCAACTTACTTTTGCCGTGTTTTAGGACTTCTAGGTACGAAAGAGGGTGCTCTACTCTACTCAACCGGATACCACACGGTGGGTCAACTTACTTTAGTCGCCTTTTACTACACCTCAGCAAGAAATGAGGGTAGTATATTGTACTCAGACGGATACCGCGTTAATGGTACCGAATTTCATTAATATTGCTCCAGAAGAATAGTTGTGAAAGCTTAGAAGATGGAAACACTTCTTGGATTTAGAGATTCGGGACGTTAAAGAAAATAAACATATGCAACTTTGAAGTGGTTTTGTTATCTGTGTTAGATAATAAGGATTTATTTAGATCAACCATTATCAAACGACTGATAAACTAGACAGTATTGAATCACCGGAGATTGAGACCTGGGTTAAGAGGACGCCGGTTTTAATGTATATTGCTAAGTATGTATTCATTGTAATTAAAAACGGAATTGACGATAAAATGCGCTCTTCAAGTTTGCCAGGGATTTTTTTCAGAACAATATCTTTAATATTTAAATGAGTTAGTCTTGTATGTATATTTTCAGAATCTCGGAAATGGCTCCAACGCTTTTCTTGAAATTTAGCATGTAGGGAGTTTTGGGGGAGAAAAATGGATCTGGCTAGGTTTTATTTAAAAAAAAAACCGTTTCATCCCTGTTTTTGGGCATAAAAAGTTTACTTATGTTAAAACTATATCGCGGTTAGAGAGAGGGGAAGCACGTCCACTCAAAAGGCCGGTGGGAACATACTGTTTTATTAGCTTATGCGTACGTGACTGGACCGGGGATGCAGCCCGCGGTATTGTTACATACACAACAACTTATAATTTATTGAATATATACATAATTTTCGCCATGAAATGTCAAGTCAGCGTAGCTTATTCGAGAAACGGATGGTGGCGCAAAATGAAAATACCTAGGATCGAGGCCTACCTACCCTATTATTTTTTATTTATTTTTTTGAAGTACCTTTTTTTATTTGTAAAAAAATTACCGAGCAAGGCTCGGTCAACCCGGTGCTAATATATATAAGCCCAGCGGTAGCACCGTGTGACTCTTTCGAGGAGGTCACGGGTTCAAACTCGGGCAGACACCAATGAGATTTTCTGTTAAAACTTATGTGTCGAATTGATAATTGCAATTTATCACACGCTTTTCAGTGAAGGAAAACATCGTGAAGAAACCAGCATATCTCTAGAGAATTCTGGAGATATGTGTAACCTACCAATCCGCATTGGAGCAGCGCGGTAGGTCTTAGCTCCAATCCTTCTCACCAAAAATAGAGAGAAGAGGCCTATTCCCAGCAGTGGGATAGTAACAGGCCGCTACTTACTATAACAAGATGTAACATTGAGCAAATATGGATTTAAATTTATGTTTTTCACATGTTTTTATTTATCTGTTACTTTTATGATTTATCCGCATAATACTGTTTACTTTTCGGACAAAATTAGCTTGTTTTATTAATTATTTGATTCAATGCTTGTTATATGAAAGTCTTACTTACATCGGATGAGGTATTTTCGCGGCCAAACCAAAATCCGCCACAATTGCGGTGTATTCGCCGTCTGAACGTTTTCTTAATAATACATTCTGAAAGGAAAAACGAGAAAATATTAAATTGAAAAAAATATGTGACCTACCGTGTTGAGTAAAATAGACCACCCTCTTTCTTACCCAGGTGTTCTAAAATACGACTAAGGTAAGTAAATTAAGTTGACTAAAGTAAGCCAAATCATGTGACAACATGTTTATACATGCTTTGCCCACCACACTTAAAGTGGGATAAGGGCAGGAGCATGATGATGATGATGATTACGGGCAAATGGTTAGTATAGATTAAATTTGAACCTACGACTCATCACAATAATTCAACGAGGATTGGCATGTTACGCCGTTATCAAATATCCGCTTATTTCTCTTAGCATATGCAAGTTCTATCACGATGTTTTCCCTCCCATTCAAGTGCGTTGCAAATATTAGATATGATTAAGTTTTTATATAAAACTTACATGTACAAAAACTCCTTGGTTTTTAAATTTAAACTATCGTGATAAGTATTCATAGTTAATGTTTAGAACCGGCTATACTCACGTCATATTATATCGGGTTAGCGGGTAGGGAACAGTCCCCGCCGCGATAACATCGTGTAAAGAGCTCATGAATAAGTGCCCCGGATGGGCTCGAAACCAGTCGGGCTAACCCGATAGAATAAGGAAAAAGTATAGCCAGTTCTATACATTAACTCCTTGGTTATGGATCAGGCAGTTTTATCGAATATCTAGTCTATTTTTTAGCTAATTTTATAATAAATCAAGTTCCAAATGTTTGTATATAGAAATCTCAAGAAGCAGTTCGTATGGTTTTACTTGGAATTCTTGCACAAATGCATTTTATAAAGTACTATTTCGTATAATTATTAAATCGAATTCTTCAGAGGTTTAGCTATTCTTCCTATTAATTCTATAAATACGATACAATCTCTATTTTCCCGTCTTTATCTGATATAAGCCTTAGTACAAACCTACTAGCGGAAGAAAATATATCTGGAACCGGAAATTACCTTTGAGATGTTTGCCACGCAATCTTAGGCAAATAGTGTATATGTATCCGGTTTATGTTTGGGTGAGATCCATAAAACCAATAAAAGCTACAGTCAGCTGCGTCATCTCTTCCGTTGATACCTTGTTGTTTTATTACTTTTTGTTTTTTTTGGACTGCAGTAAAATCGACTGAAAAACATTGTGCGGACCCAACTTGATCAGATAAGGGAAGGAGAATGATGACGCCGCTTCTGGTATCCGGGTGAATAGAATAGACCACCCTCATTTCTACTGAGATTTCGTAAAACGCGACTTAAGTAAGTCGACCCGGTCTGTGGTATCCAGCTAAGTGGAATAGACTGCCCTCATTTCCTTTCGAAGTTTTGTAAGAAGCGACTAAGGTAAGGTAAGTAATTGAGTATCCGGCTGAGTAGAATAAACCACCCTCATTTCTTACTGAGGTGTCGTAAAAAACGACTAAAGTAGGTTGACGTCAGGCAGGCGGCCGGCCGTAAAATACCTAGCCAAATCATGAGACAACATGTTTATTACATGTTGTGCCGATCCCACTTAGAGTGGGATGAGGGCCAGAGAATGATGATAATGGTTTTTGGTTACCTAACTACGCCTCTTTATACATGTATTATTTTAGACAAATACTTAAATACTAAAATTGCTGAATTTATAGAGGATTAAAGCTAAATAATATTTTCATTACTTTTGTATTATGGACCTCCGTAAAGTAAAGCCTGATTTTACAAATTATATACAAATTTTTTTTCTTTTTAATGATGGCCCTCGGCGGAAATTGAATCTGCGGCCCCCGGATCTGAAGGTCGGGCACTACTTGACGCTGGTGTAACTGTTCCCGTCAACAGTAAACAATAAAGCGCGGCGAGGAAGATACTCCTAGACACGTCATTTTCGACTGCAGCGAATTCAAACACGATAGGGATGCTATACAAGGAACCAATGATGAGGGCTTAAACCCAGACAACTTGGTAAGGCGCATGTTATCAAGCGAGGTGAAGTGGCAAAATTGTGGAAGTATGCTAAAACATATAGGTAGTGTTAAAAAGAGAGGAGAGGGAAGAACTAGAAAAAAAAATGGGCACGCATGAAGTCGTTTAGTCGGACACTCCTTGCCAGTACGGGCTGGTAAGCGTCCGTAATTTGTTTTTCCTCCCCACTATAAAAAAAATAAAAAAAAGAAAATAAAAAAAGCAAACAATAAAGCGTACCTTAGTAGTAAGGTCTCTATGGAAGACTCCTAACGAATGCAGGTACTTCATGCCCTCAGCCACGTCGGCGGCCAGAGATATCCTCAGGGACTGCGGCACCGGCTCGGGAGGTCTGCCTAGGATCAACTGGTCTAGGGAACCGCCCTCCATGTACTCCGTGAGAGCGTGCAGTTGACCCTCGTGCACGCACACGCCCATGAACCTGGAAACATATACGTAAAAAATGTAGTAGCAGCCTATTACTCTCCTACTGCTGGGAATAGGCCTCTTCTCTCCGTTTTTGGGAAGAAGGATTGGAGCTAACCTACCACGCTGCTCCAATGCGGATTGGTAGGTTACACATATCTCCAGAATTCTCTAGAGATATGCAGGTTTCCTCGCGATGTTTTCCTTCACCGAAAAGCGTGTGATAAATTGCAATTGTCAATAAGACACATAAGTTTTAACAGAAAAACTCATTGGTGTCTGCCCGGGTTCGAACCCGTGACGTCCTCGAAAGAGTCGTACGGTGTTACCTACGGTGTCTAACAGTTAAGCCATGGCGGCACGTTATACTATATGCAGTTGTATATACGATTAAAAACCTTAGCTATGATAGAATACGTTTGTTGTAATAAACAGTTCTTGCTATTTTAACTGGCCCGTTGGCGCAGTGGGTAGTGTATATTTGTATTTAAGTATGTATTAAAAATATATAAGTATATATTCACCAGTTGTCTGATTACCATAACACAAGTATTAAGTTACTTACTTTGAGGACGGACGACCGTGTGTGTAAGTGTCCCATATATTAATAAAAAACGCCTGTCGTTACAGGACGTGGTCAGCTCCTTTTCTGGACTATTCCACCCATTTCCCCATATTGGGACAAGTGTTTCACTGCTGTCCCGACAGTATCACGTGCTGTTACCTACCCGTTACTATTACAAACCTAATAATATCAATGAAAGGGATTTTGTTAGGTCCTCAACTTCAATTACATCCTTACCTAGTATGTCGGTTCTTACCAGCGAATACATAGTTTACTGAGCCATTAAGTGTAGTTTCGTTTAACACTTGGCCCTGCTATAATTGCCACATTCTCCCTATGCAGTAGTATAGCTTCTATGCTATATGATTATATATAATATAGCTATATGTTTTCAACGTCCTTTAAACGAGTCTACAGTGGTGACATTACAGGTGTGCGAGTCAACAGCAAAACAATGGGCCACTCGAGACGACATTTTTTCGAGTTTTCGACGCTCGGGGCTTTTGTTGTACACAGAAGGCGTGTAAAGCCTGGCGGCTAGAACTATACTACGTAATAGCAAATAGGGATACTATTTTTACCCGCGACTTCTTTCACATTAGCACCACTCCACCCTCAATTATTTACTGATTTATCATTTTGCTGAAGGTAAAACGGATGTTTTTACCCTATATGTTAGCCTGATACATACGCCGTGTGCCACCCTCATTTCTTACCGAGGTGTGGTAAAAGGCGACTAAGGTAAGTCGACCCGCCGTGTGGTATCCGGCTGATTAGAATATACCACCCTCATTTCTTACTGATGTGTCATACAAGGCGACTAAGGTAAGTTGATCCACCGTGTGGTATCCGGTTAAGTAGAATAGACCACCCTCATTCTTACCGAGGTGTCGTAAAATACGAATAAGGTATGTTGATGGTGACATCATGTTTATAACCTGTTGTGCCAACCCCACTTAGAGTTGGAGAAGGGCAGGAAGATGCTGATGTTAGCCTGATACATAAAATTGATTGAGAATAACAATTAAACATCTTACATGATATATTATGGAGGACTTCCTTTAAGCTTAGTAAAGCCCGTGACATAAGACCTCACTCTTCCATAACGCCTGAGCTAACACAATTAGGAATATTTTACTACAAATTTCGTCAATATACTCCAGTAAATTTGACGCTTGAGAGCGTAACAAACAGACAAATTTTATTAGAGAGTATGGAAATGGAGATTGTTGAAAAGAGTTTCTTACTAGTTTTTCTTGGTAAGAGCAGCTTTCCGAACATGTAGAGGAAAGGTGCTCTTGACTATTAAAAAGTGTAGTTTCTTCTTCTTTAACCGATAGACGTCCACTGCTGGACATGTGCCGGTGCCCGGCCAACATTCAGTCAACATTCCAGCACTTTGACCCAACGATTCTTCGTACTATATTCCAAAAGTGCCAGCAAAAGCTTATTTGAATAAAGATTATTGTGATTTGACTAGAATAGATTTAGAACAGATCACCCTCATTTCTTACCGTGGTGTCGTAAAAGGCGATTAAGGTAAGTCACCCGCCGTGTGGTATCCGGCTGAGTAGAATAGACCACCCTGATTTCTTACCGTGGTGTCGTGAAAGGCGACTAAGGTAAGTTAACGGCAGGTAGGAGGGCGGCCGTAAAATACCTAGCCCGATCACATCATAACACGGTTAAAACATGTTATGCCAAGCCAATTTAGACTGGGATAAGGGCAAGTGAATGACGATGAATTTATGTTTGTTTTTTTTATGTTGTATTATAAAGTGAATATATACGACTTTAAGGAAGCGGCTACATGTATCGAGATAATCTCGAAGACGTCACGCGATTAAAAATAGACGCGGGTGTCAAGGCTCGTCAATCAATCGGGCAATCAATGCGAATTGCCAATTAAAGAGTCGCGTGCGAGAGGGCTCAATTATAATGCAAATGCCATGAAGAATTAAATGATAAATACACACGCAAGCGTGTCGCGGCGGAGTGAAAGTGATAGACCTTCCTAGGAAGCTTCACAGATCCACGGTTCTGTTGTTTATCTTCTTATCTATATCTACACGCGTATAAATACAACGAAACTTTGTCCGCCATAAAAATAAATAACTGGTTAAAGGTAAATTTACACTGTACAAAGTGTACAAAGGCGCACTTGCGTACTTAATGCTATTAGCAATATCTTATAGACAACCTTTGTTGAACGTATTATAGTAGATGACGATGGCGAGATGCAAATTACATTAAACAGATTGGTATATATAAATAAATATATGTAAAATAGTAGTAATTATTATAACTATATAATCTTTAATATATATATCCGAGATTCCGAATATATATATTTATATCCGGAATCTCGGAAACGGCTCCAACTATTTTCCTTAAATTCAGCGTATAGAGGTTTCGTGGGAGAAAAATCGATCTGGCTAGGTTTTATTTAAAAAAAAATCAATTTTTTTGGGCATTCAAAAATACTAAAATTTATATTAAATTGAATTTTTGTCATTAACAGTCAAGTCAGCGTAGCTTATTCGGGGAACGGGTGGTCGCGAGAAATGAAAATACCTAGGAGCCCCCACCTTCCCTATTATTTTTTTTTTAAAGTTTCTTTTTTTATTTTGTAAAAAAATACCGATCAAGGCTCGGTCACCCAGATATTAATTATAAAAATGACTTTTTAAAATTTGCAAGTCACTCATAATTTCGGATATAATGAGATAGACTGTTCCATAGTTTAACAGCCATAACAATAATGGAATTATTGTAGAATATGTGTGACAAGTCAGATTTGCTAAAAACTATTCAAATTTATATGTTTTTCAGCATAAATTACGTATGTAACTAACTATCATAGAGCAGACCTTTACGGAGGCTTATATAATAATCTAATCGATCCAAAAAGTTTTATTTCTCGATAAATCCCGAACCGTTATAACAGTGGTAGGGATACATAAAACAATTTGTAAACAAACGCAAGTTTCAAAGTAACGTAAAGCTAATTTGAACTTCATAGTTTACGTATTACGAGTTATTTTTGCATGTATGTAATCATTTTCATACAGGGTTTCTCAGTAACCCGAAGGCTATTGTGGTACGGGCCTTGAGGCGAGTTTCCTTACCCGATGACGATTTAAATTTAAGGAATACGCTTTTTACGCCCTAAAGAAGGCGCTACTTTGCTGCATTACATAATACAAAAGATATGATAGAATTATTTTGCTATAATCCGCGTTTGTTATATCGCTTTGAGATTTTGTCGTGGATCCTATCTCCTGATGATGCTTTGGTTAAGAGGCAAAACTTGATATTGTCGTAGTGAATGTGTGTAGTGCTTGTGTAATGTGCTATTAGTGATGGTAGCTAACCCTGCACGTATAAGGTGTGTAAACTATTTTTGCTTACTATTTAATATTGCTCCACCAGATTAGCTGTTAAAGCATAGACATACAAACTTTCGCACTATAATATTAATAACTAAAAATAAAAGAATAAAATCAAGATTAATAATATAATTTCAGCATTCAGACAAACATTCGCATAATGATATTAGCAACTATGGATTAAAACTCATTTGTCATTTTTAAACAAACGACGCGACACTTTTAAACAGAGACAACATTTTTTTATCTAAAAAGAATTAAAAAGCAACCACTTCGTATCGCAGATGAATCGTATTCATGCACCAGTTAGATGATATAATAGGCGGAACGGAAATTCTACTTGTATTTAGAACTATTTTGCTTCAAAGACATCTCGCTTTGGCTTCCGTGACGTGTGAACTTCCTAGCGTTCGGAAACAAAGTTAGAAAGTCGATTTAATTTTGTTATTTAATGTGTTGCAAAAGTAATCTTCAAGAGTATTTTTTTGATCCACGACAGATCTTATAATCACAGCGACGCAATAGAATTAACAATTAACATCATCATATTGCTCGTCATAATTAACCAATGTAAGACGGTGACCCGACGGATGGGGTAAAGAATACGTACAGGTGACAGGTATGAGGTACAAGAGTTTTTATCGTCACATATACATAGAATATCGCGGACGGGTCCTTCAAAGCATTCCGAGAGTGTATCTACCAGAAGATGCACCGTTTAAAGTTGCGCTAGGACGTAGTGGTGTTTCAATAGGATGCACTGAGGAACCTTAGAAACTGATAGCGATGTCGATCTAGTAACATTTTGTATGGGGACTTCTTATATTCCTACGAAAGCACTTCGATAGCGCGGAGCAAACGACCAGTGGCGCCATCTAGTTTTGAGTGTGGAATCAGGTGTTCCTAGTACGTTGTGTTACACCAATAATATCTTCTTACTAATATCTATTTTCAAATCCTTTTTAATCAGTTTTATTTATACAGTTTTCTCATACTTAGTTTCTAATTTAAAAAAATATAATGTCATTGTACATGTTTAAGTTGCATGCTGTGTCTGCCTATAAATGGCATTAGGTGTTAACTTATAAACTGTAAGCTGTGTCTATTTTAATTTTTAAATTACACTTAATTCTGTTGGCGGACCTAATAAATAAATAATGCTCGGTCACTCAGGCACTTTATTTAAGTTTGCTATATTTTTATTTGATTTAAAGATAGAATAAGATAAAGATTATTTTGATTTGATTTGATTCTTACGTCCTAGTGTAATTGCATTAAGTAGTTCCTACAATACATCCGTTTGATCATTACGTGAGCAATATTGAATGAGCGTTCTAACGAACTGTACTGCGTTTCGACAGGGCGTGAGATAAACCATAAAAACTGTATTGTAACATTGTTATATGAACAAATAGACTTTTCAAATTCCGATCCTACGCAAGGACGACGTTAAAAACCAGTATAAAGAAATATAATCTCATTCCTTTGATCACTGTGGATCATGGCTGATATATGGGAAATTATCTAGGAATATGCTATTTTCATTACAATGTTACCTTATTACAACGTTTACCGTAAGGATTATGATGAATTGAATTAGTTTAAAAGAAATTATAGGTCTGCCTAGATTTAAACCTTCTTCTTCTTTCTCAACCAGTGGACGTCCACTGCTAAACATAGGTCTCCTTAAGGGATCGCCACAATCCTCGATTTTGTGCCGCTTGGATCCAGCGGCTCCCCGCGACCTTTTTGAGGTCGTCAGTCCACCTCGTTGGGAGTCTACCAACGCTGCGCTGGTGTACGAAGCGTGGTGATTATTGGCAAAACCCTTAATGGATAGATTTAAGCCTGCTAAGTTTTAATTCTTCTAAACTAAAGGTGAATTAAAGATAAATTGGTAAAATTATATAGGAACAGGAAGTACAAAGAACTTTCTCGCAAAACACATGCGATGATGGCGTCAAAATATTCAAATCTCGTGAAACATTTCTCAGAAATAAATTAAGGAGGACATGTTACACAATATCATCTTGGAAATCGTGATTAAGATGTCAAACAAGAGGTCACGTCTCGATGTCGCTCCAGTTGCTAAACGATTGGGAAATTGCATAATTAAACAATAGGGATGCGTTTCAACATTTTCGAGCCAAATATTTGGACCTAAGGACGCCTTGAAACAAAACAAACTGTTTGCACTCTGTTGTTGTCACTGTGGTGAGACCATATTATAGCTCTTAGCACAATGTGGTTTGCCACTGTGGCGAAACAGCACGCCAGTATTTCTAGAGCTGGCATAACATAAACACTTTTGGGTAGCTGATACTCATGATTAAAATCACGCAGAATTTGTAGTACTGTAAATTCCTTGGGTGCCGGCTAGATACTATCGATAAAATGTCCCAAAAATGCTGAAACATACATAAACAACTAAGTGACCTTTTTATATATTTATATATTTCACAAAAACTTCCTTCGCGAAAGGTTCTCTGAAAAAGATCGCTCTTAACAGAACATCGCCTTTTCACGCCTTTTCGTTGAATACGGTTGTTCTATGGATGTACATTATTTCTGTGTATGCAGTAAAGAATTTCTATCTTTTTAAACTTACTAGTACCTTGAATGCCAATTCAAACCATAGTTAATTTAACAGAAGACCAAAATGATCTGCTCAAAATGATAAAAAAATTTAAATAAAAATGGTAATCGCGATTTATCGCGGATTTTATCAAAGTAATATTTTTCAGTACTTTTGTATTATGGACCTCCGCAATGGACCGACTAATCGTTTTGAAATAATTGATGTATAATTAATATTCATCTCTCATCTGTGTTTAAATAATAGTAAAGAAAAAAGGAATCTAAATAAAACTTACTTAACTATAAATTGAGTAAGCTTTCTCAAGGAAGCGACTAAGTTTTGGATACGCCATAAAAGGATCTGGATAGAATGATCATGATAAATAATGATATAATGATGATGATGAATGATGTTCGTAGACTTTGGTCTTCAGACACTGAACCCATGCCCAATTGAGCTTCAGCGACAATATTGGAATGCGAAGACCCAGAAAGATTCCTGCTTTATAACAAAACGTTGCATTTTTTAAATTGTTATACGTCAGTTTCTGAGCATGCCTTAGAAATCAATAAATATGGCTAATCCCGGCGCCAATAGACACTTGTATATGAATGATAGATTTACAGAAGTCATACTATATCACAACAAAAGATCCTTACACGTAACCAGTTATGAAATCATAGCGACGCCGAAACAATAGGTCTAGCCGGTTTACTTCATTTCCTAGTTTGATATATCCGTAAATGAAACAAAAACAATGCATCTTTGATGAGATTAGATGAATTATTCATTTTTGTTGGCATCTAGGACAGATGTTACGCACTTGCAACCGATTTGATCAAATATGCAATAAAATGAAAAAAACCTTGAGCTATAAATCCATTGTAATATTATACAATAATTGCAGTATTTTTTCACCCATATTGAATGCTATTATACATATAAACCTTCCTCTTTAATCACTCTATCTAATAAAAAAACCGTATCAAAATCTGTTGCGTATTTTTAAAGATTTAAGCATACATAGGGATATAGGAACATAGGGACAGACAGAGAAAGCGACTTTGTTTTATACTATGTAGTGATTTGCGTTAGGTATTACATATAAATTCGTCTGGTTAGCCGTGTGGTATCCGGGTGAGTAGGATAGACCAAACTCATATCTTACCAAGGTGTCGCAAGAGGCGACTAAAGTAAGTCGACCCACCATGTGGTATACGGGTGAGTAGAATAGACTATCCTCATTCCTTACCGAGGTGTCGTAAAATACAACTAAGGTAAGTTGACGTCAGGCAGGCGGCCGATCGCAAAATACGCAGTCAAATCATATGACGACAAGTTTATAACATGTTGTGCCGACCCCACAGAGCGGGATAAGGGCAGGAGTATGATGAGATAAATTCACCTGGAGAATTATTGATGAAATTTATTGATGTACATAAAGTCGCAAACTGGAATAAGAGCAGGGTTTGCTTTGTATAGAAATAACGAGAGACGTACTACGTCGAATTACAAAGGTCTACGAATAAAAACACTGTTATTGTTGTATGGGAGCTAAGATTTTTTTTACAAATTTTTTGAGTAGAGTTCAAGTCCAAAATCCAATATTCGATTTGTACAAAAAACCTCTGAAGGTTTAATGTAAAGTAATAAAGTAACGGCCTGATACTGTGCTACCTCTGGGCATACTCCTTCTCTCTACTTTTTAAACAGAAGGGTTGGAGCAAATCCCACTATTCTACTTCAATGCGAATTGGTACATTACACATATCCCTTGAACTCTAGAAATATGCAGGTATTCTCGTGATTTTGTCCTTACCCAAAAAGAGTGTGATAGATTGTAAATGAGGCGCATCAATTTTAATAGAAAAACTCCTGCCTGGGGTTTCCACACATGAGCCTCTCAAAAGAGCCGCAGATCTTACCCCTAGGCTATAACAACTCCTGTTTTATTTACAGGCTGGGACTGTATTGCGTTACATTCTGTATACTTAGCTAGCAATAGGCTCATATTAAGGCAAAAACCGTAGTGTCATGATGTCACAAAGCTTTTGATACCTTCGTCGCGACTCAGCAGTGTTGAACTCATTCGATGGTCTCGGTATTCGCGTCTACCATAAAATTCAGCAATCCATACCAGACCAGTCTAAAGAAAGGTTTAAATTAAGTATAAGAGATATGTACATAAATCTTATTACAAAATTGAATATTATTTGGACCAAAAAAAGGCTTGATTAGAAAATCCTTTCAGCTACATACAGGACTGCAGTTTAATAATGTAAAATTGAAAATGTTTAAAAGATTGATCGCCGAGTTTTTTCTGGTTCTTCTCGCAAAGAGCAACATTCCGAACCAGTTGTAGCTTCATTAATCAAATTGATCCTTTACGATTCAAAAGTGCTTGAAAGAGCTTATTTCAATAAAGATTATTTGATTTGATTTGAAATTCTGAATTCTCGAGTTTTTTCTCTACTGTAAAAATGTTTCAGGATGACCCTCGGCTACCCAACAACAAAAACGATGCGTCTATGTTATATTCTTCTTAATCACAAGTGACAGCTTAGAGTACCTTCCAGAAAATTCCTGCAAGATTCGTTTCAAAAAGCTTAAACTAAGGAGGTAAAGTCACTTAACAGCCGCTCGCTTAGCGGTAAATAACAATTCGCATATTGTCATGCAGGCATTTCACAAATATTTACACTAACAGCACTTTTGTTATTTCGGTCACGCGAATTTTACCTGTTTTTGTTGATGCGATACGCAATAGCACTTATTCGTTCAATATATTGGTATTCGTTACAATGAAAGCGATCTGAATATTCCAAACATTCGTATTTGCGAAATACTGCGATTTTTCAATACTAATATGGTATTATAGATGCGAAAGACATTGTCTGTCGGTATGTTATGCGTTCGCTGCTTGACCGATGTTGATGAAATTTGACATAATTAAAGCTTGCTATAAGCTTGCATAATTAAAGCTATACATGGGGTAAACTCCCGTTTTTCTTTCGGGAACAGGTTAAAACTATTTTGGAAAATAGGTTTAAATGGAAAATGGACTCGGCGCGAGTTTAAACCTTCCGCTCCGGGCTATTTAAATGTAAAGCAAGATTTCGGTGCCAAATTTAAGGAAAAAAGCAAATTCATCGTCCTAAAACTTATCGTTAAAGTTTCTTAAGTGAACAATTGATTTTATTAATATTCAAATATATATTAAATAGGGAAGGATAAGATTTATTAGAATTTTAGCTCGGCGTATTTGGCAATATAATTTGGAAAACACTGGTCTAGCGGGCAAACCGTGAAAGCGAGACAAACTTTTGCAATTATAATATTAGTAAGGATATCTAATATATAAAGCTGAAGAGTTTGTTTGCTTGGTTGTTTGATTGATTTGATTGTTTGAACGCTAATCTCAGAAACTACTATACCGATTTGAAAAATTCTTTCAGTGTAAGATAGTCGATTTATTGGGGAAGGCTATAGGCTATATAACATCACGCTAAGATAAAATATAGTACGAAAAAGGCAAACTGTAAAGCTTTTTTTGAGTGCGCTGAGTAAACGGTGATAGTTATTCGAAAATCATGTACTACATAAATGTTTCCCTTTATATCCTCCTGCCCTTATCCCGCTCTAAGTGGGGTCGGAGCATGTTACAAACATGCTGTATCATGATTTGGCTGCGTTTTTATGACTGGCCGCCTGCCTGACGTCAACTTATCTTAGTCGTATTTTACGATACCTCGGTAAGAATGAGGGTGGTCTATTCTACTTAACCGGATACCACACGGCTAAACTGTTCCCCTCTAAAAGTTCTAAATAAAAGTCTGCGACGGCATATGTTTAGCTTTTAAGGTTAACCCTCTTTAACAATTCTTATGGTTATCAAAAGACTATAATATTACGGTTTTAATCTTTTCACGCGGGTCGAGCCGCTGGCGATTGCTAGTTATATGTATAGGTAACCATCTTAAAAAAATCGTGGGCAAAATTGCGGAACACTCTAATGAAGGACTAAAATAAATCATAATCCCTACTGTCTCAAACTTAGTAATATGCTTAGCTAGAATTAAAAATATAATGAACTCACCCTAAAATGTTAGGATGTTTCAGTTTGTTCATGAGCTGCACCTCCCGCAACATGTTAGGCCGGTTGGCGCGCTGCTGGTTCATCTTAAGAACCATCACCTTGCCGGAGGTTTTGTGTGTCACCTGTAACAAAGGAGACACAAATGATATAGCATACTTGCGATAACTGCGACTTATTTCGCGGTAACTTAACCCTCAATAATACAATGTGTTTACTCTCTTTCTAAAAGAGAAACGGGGTTTTTTTCTTCTATATATTACCCTGGTGTATAAACGTTAATCGTGCCAAATTTCATCTATAATGGTCCACTTCATTAGTTGCGAAAAAGCAACGGCCAGACAGATTTTTGGTTTTTTAATCATCATCATCATCATCCTCCTCCTGCCCTTATCCCACCCTACGTGGGGTACAACATGTTATAAACATGCTGTCACATGGCCGCCTGCCTGACGTCAACTTACCTTAGTCGTATTTTACGACACCTCGGTAAGAAAGCGGGTGGTCTATTTTACTAAAGTGGATACCACACGGTGGTTCAACTTAACTTAATCGCCTTTTACGACACCTCGGTAAGAAATGAGGTTGGTCAATTCTACTCAGCCGGATACCACACGGCGGGTCGACTTACCTTAGTCGCCTTTTACGACACCTCGGTAAGAAATGAGGGTGGTACTATTCTATTCAACCGGATACCACACGTCGTATTTTTTTTTATATTAGTATTTATATATTATACCGTTATACGTTTTATACCGTGTGGTATCCGGCTGAGTAGAATAGACCACCCTCATTGCTTAACGAGGTGTCATAAAAAGCGACCAAGGTAAGTTAACCCGCCGTGTGGTATCTAGCTGAGCAGAATAAACCACTCTTATTCCTTACCGTGGTGTCATAAAAGGTGACTAAGGTAAGTTGACAGGCCGTGTGGTATCCGGCTGAGTAGAATAGACCACCCTCATTTCATGTTGTTGACGGGCAGTAACTAGTTATTGAATAAAAAATTCAAATTAAACGCAAAATTTAGCGAATCAGACATTGGTATAATAATCACACACATGACATAATGATTTCGACACAATGATTCTTTAAACACATACGTAATGCGAATTTGTTTGTTATTATCAGGCGCTCGCGTGATACCGTTTCAGGATACAAAGCTATTTTTAGCCGTACTTGGCAATGATAGCATGCGAAGGTCAATGACGAAACTACGCTTGTCGGATAAGGTCTATCTACTGGCCAATACACGAAATTTTGCTAGAAATTGAAGCTTACCCATACCGGGCTAGCATATAGGATCAAAAAGTGATTCTCTCGGAAATAGTATAAAAACTAAATAGTACATAATTGAGGGTATTTTGAAACTTAAGTTGATGAAAAAGACGTCGCACGGACAACAATTTATTTATTATTTTATAAAAACGAGTACTTTTTTATAATAACTATTACTTACATCAATGCTAAAATAATTTTTCCTCATCTCCTCATTAAGTTAAGGAACTACCTATGTAGTTTTTTTATGTGTACATTTTTCATACATATTCGAATGCAACGTTAATAATTTGGAGAAATATTAAGATTCACCATGACATTACATCTTTTTGGAAAATTGAGTCAATATATCTGCTGGGCCTAGACCATTTTTTCCACATAAGGGTTGGAGCTAAGACCTACCACGCTGCTCCAGTGCGGATTGGTAGGTTACATATATCCCCAGAATTCTCTTAAGATATACAGGTTTCCTCACGATGTTTTCCTTCAACAAAAAGAGTGAAATAAATTTCAATTATCAATTAGACACAAATTTTTTAACAGAACCCGTGACCCACTAAAGAGTCTGACGGTCTGACCGCTGGGCACAGCTCAAAACGATAAAATGTATACATAAATTATAATAAATCGCTATATTTTTATAAATCTCCGGACGGAACGTGACCCTAAAAATGGTTCAAAATGATTTATACAGTACTAGCTCTGCCTGAAACTGTGCCCGCTTGGAAATCAGTGAATTGAAAATTTGAACACAAAAATTGTTATTGCGAGTTAACCATAACAGATAGATATGCTGTCACGGACTTTTTTGTAATATTTTTGTAGATCTACAATTTTCTTGTACATAACTTCTGTGCATCTCTGTTGGCTTACACGGCACACACGAATAAATCTCCCAGAAGACGGGTACTTAACAACTGCGCGAGCTCTTCATTACAACTTACACAAAACTGTTTTCTATTGACCTAAACCTTCCGGAAGAATTGCACTACTTAAGTGAAAACCGTACACAAAACGTAGATTTGGAGAAAGTCGATCACATACAGACAGACAGCTTTTGGGGACTTTGTTTAATAATAAGTATAGATTTGCATCATGCAATGATTGGATGGCCAACTCTTGCGAAATGCATCATTCACACAATCCAAACTGGGATCGTAACAGTATTTCACGCCCACGAATCTCACGACTGTCCGCGGCTGGAAATGGTCAAGCCAATCTCAATCTTGTCACAACCGTGTAGGGCCTAGATGACTTTTACAAATTACGTTACAAATGTGCCATCAAATAAAGCAAGTCTCCAGTGTGAAAACTGAGGCAATTTTCAAATCATCTTACCGTAGTATGGTTTGTTGGCTTTCCCATTTGAATAAATTGCAGCGTTGCTCGTTGTTACATGTTACAGACGCTGAAATAAAGTTCCATCTGTCTGTCCATCCGTCTAGGTCTAATTAAATAATATAGTAAAGTATAGAAACGCTGTTACTATTTTACTTCTTTGCACCATCCTCATTTCTCCGTTTTCGAAGAGAAAGGTTGGAGCTTAGATCCACCACCATCCCTTCTTCTCCAATTCATATTGCTAGATTACATATCGCACGCCTAGTGTTAAATTGACCTAATTCAAAAAATTGTTTTGTGGCAAATTGCAATAAAGCGTAGCGTAGCGCTCGCAAAACTCGTGTTAAAAAACCCCATAACTTGAAATAAAACTCTAGTTTTTTTTTAAATTAGAATTGTCAAACTCAATTAACCCTAATTTTGAATTAGGTTTAGAATAATACTAAGCGTGCGATACATCATTAGAATTCTGTAGAGATATCCTCACGATGTTTACCTTCACATAAAAGCATGTGATAAATTGCATATATCAGCTAGGCATTTAATAAAACATCAGTATCTACCTAAATTATTAAGTATACAAGCATGTTTAATTTTTGTATGGAAGCCCATCATTACCACAATTTAAAAGTTCGCTAAATTCTCACGCACTGGTTAAAGCTTGTAAATAACGATTCTATTTCGAACGATTATTTTCTCGTTGCTATCGTTGCCATAGTTGCTTTTCGTTACTCAAGTAGTAGTGAGTATTGACAACAGTGTCTCCTAAACGCATTATAGAAAATCGTATCAACGATACTTCAAACGTTGAGCGTCCTCTTGACATGAACTCGCGAGTCGATCCCGTTGTGTCAAATACACTAGAAATCACTTGAACTTTCACCCAATTACGGGCCGAGGCAGGTCAGTGGGTGAGAAAATTGCTGATAACTAAGTGATCTTTTCCTCTTTAAACCAGCTACTTTAGGAACGCTTAGCGAAGTATTTTTGAGTAGGAGCCGCATAAGAAAGCTCAGAATCACTCAGCGGGCAATGGAGCGAGCTATGCTCGGAATATTCCTACGTGATCTAATCTGAAATTAGGAGATCCGTAGAAGAACTAAATTCAACGACATAGCTCACTGTGTCGCAAATTTTAAGTTACGATTGGCGGGACACATAGTGCGGAGAACTGATGGGCGTTAGGGGTCTTAAAGGGGTTGGAATGGCATCCCCAGTCTGGAAAACGCAGCATCGGTAGTCTCCCTACGAGGCGGACTGATGAGCTCAAAAAAGTCCAAAGCCGAACTGGATCCAAGCGACACAAGATCGTGTTTTGTGGAGATCCCAGCAGTGGACGTTCAACGTCCATGAAGTATTTCAGCTTAAATAATTGTTTAGTATCCAGCAATCGAGTAATTGAATATAAAGTAAGCTCTTGTCTCTGTTTTGAAGTTTCACTGCTTCTTAAATTATAAATTGCAAAGTAGAATTCTTGAGTTAGCAAGGTAGGTTTTCTAAATAGCGGAAGTTGGTGTTTTGAAGTACAAGCGTGTTCTGAACGTAGACTCGATCACACTATTAGATGTCAGCTTTGTTTATGATATATCCTTTTTGGAGCGTTACTAAGCCAACAAGGTGTGCGTACATTAATGGGGAAATTAGGTCCAGGCTTACCCTATTAAGTATTCTGTGTCCCTTTGAATGTGTAAAACGAATTGCTATATATATCGCTAAGACGCAGTAAGACAAAGTCAAAAATGTATTTTTCACGTTTATTTGAGATCACATTATGATCTAAATTAGTATTGTACCAAACTTTCAAACAGTACATACTAAAAGTGGGATAACTAATCTTATGCGTGGGCACAAAGAATGTAGCGAGGCCCATAAAATCTAGGTAAAGTATCTGCAAACAAATGTGCATTGCGAGATTGAAAAACAAAGTTTGCGTAATGTCGTGCCCAGGAGAGCTGTGATAAGATTAGTTTATAAGGATTCTACCCACATATAGACACAATCTGATGAATTATCTCTTTGGTGCAATAGTAATTCGGTTTTCCCAGAATGGGTTTTCTGATACAATTTCATATATAGTTAGCATCAAATCACCCATTAAAAAAAAACAAATGATTGATTATTTGATGAGATTTAAAATAATCGGCAATTACACAAGCTAGCATCAAACTATCATCAGAAATGTGACTTTCATGCAAACTGATCGTACGGAATGAGTTCTATAATATTTCAGCCCGAAGTAAGTAGATTCATCGCAAAGACGATAAGCGTTAGAGTTCTAAAGCGTTGGACTGTCGAAATACGAAATTTATTTAACGCAGAAATCTATGTAAGAGACCGCATTGCATGTTCACTCACACAAAGTCTCCTCCAGGAAAATATTAGGTGTTCGATGGTATATTCACTAGTCGCAGTTCCAAAAATTTCCTTAGACTACAAGTCACCATAAGTCATATTCTGCCTTTGTAGGAGAAACTATTAGATGTTCCAGGACGCACGCAGATAGATTTTGCAGTAAACTTCGCATTTCGCAATGCACTACATTACGCTTGGCAATGCTGTTTAAGCCAGTAAGGCTAGCAGTACATTATTATATCTATAAAAAATATATATACAAAGCATGAACCCGAATGCTAAATTCATTCAATAACGCAAATTAACGGCACTTAGGTATTTATCTTAATACTATATTAACACCCAAATCGGATTCCATCCTGGGCACGTCTCTGGAGAAAATAACCATAATTGTGTTGCTTTCAACTGGCCCGCTCTTCAAATAAGGCCTCCCCTGACCCTAAACTGCTAAATACCGTAATACGCCAACCCGATACGGTAATTCTGATAGTATCGGTTGTGTTCCAAGCGATAGACTCTATCCGTGCGGCCGGGATTCGATTTATTCCGTAATTTATGGCAAATAAATTGCCATTTGATCTTGTCTCGTTTATTCTTAACCTATTTATGTTTATGTGGCATTTTAAATGAATAGCGGTCCCCACTTTATTACGATGACAGAATAATAGATGTTGATGAATATATTTTTATCTATGAATAGAAATGCTCGAGACGTCGGTGTTCAAAGCTCATTTTGAATGGATGGGCTAAAAGGATCTTACGACCATTTCTGTTAATGTCATACAGTTAGAAGAAAAGACAAAATGAAAAGTAGCGCACTATAAGACAGAGATCTTTTCCATTATGGGAGAAAGAATGGAGCTTAAACTAAGCAGCTGCTGTAATACCAATTTGTTGGTAATCGATATCCAATGTTATTATTCAAAGCGCTTGATGAGTTGTAATAAACATAACTTTTTTTATAAAACAAGAAATATAGGTGTACTTTTTTATTTTTGTAGTAAGTTTGGGGCCCTCTCAATCATCACCTCGCAATGACAAATCGATTAGAACACAAGATCCTTCCCAAAATATCTACGCCAGGCACTTATGAGTTTTCCAAATAAATATAATTATTTGAAATTTACATTTCCTGCATCCTGCATATCGATAGAGAACTTTTCGCAAATATTTAACCTGGTAATTCTTAAGCAAGCAGCGTGTTAATAAGTTCAAAAATTCAAGGAAATAGGAGATCTTTGCCATATACGTAGGACAATAACAGCATTTATTGCAATTATCACCATACATAGTTTAACGTAATATTCAAACGCAATCGCTTCTATAGGTTCATCAACAAGTAATCCGTAACATTTGGTTGCATCACAAAGTATTTAGCACAATTGTGAGAGAATTCGAAAGTGTTCTGGGTTCCGGAAGCTCTTGATGCCGTAGAACGCATGGGTACCGTCCACAATACTTGTTGGTCATGTTAATTGCGCAAGTAATAACATCAACAAACTCATTTCCGTAAATGTGAACGCTTCGAGATTTCCTCTAACTTCCATTAGATTATAATTTAATCAGCATGTTTACCAATTATGTATTCAAAGTTAAGGTTGATTTATTAAAAGTTAGCTTACACAACACTCCTTAGTAACTAATAATAAGTGAAATGTATCCGGAATCGAACATTTGAGTAAAGAGTTGCATATTTTTGCTACATCTTCGTCATTTTGTAGTATAAGCTGAAGAGATTATAAACATCATAAATTTGATAAAAAAATCGTGAATATCACGAGGGCGATGTTTTGGTATAGAAATTTAGGATACCTAATATCATCTCAAATTCTCGAATTGGAACTCGTAATCGAGAATAAATGGTACGATTGCGCCTAGCTGATCAGTAGACGAGGATGGGGATTCGAGCAGCTTAAACCAAAAAACAGGGACTCACCTAGACCTGTAACAGGTATCTTACATTTGAGGTATTATGACACGTATTTAGGGTTCCTTTTCGAACGCACATTGTGGTAGTAGCAAGAATCGCAAAAGTAAGCGACCGTACAAATCTAGTGAGGACTTCACATAACTCAAACTGCTGCTACAAAAGATCATCACTAAACAAAGAACGCAAAATCCCGCGCAGGGCACGAGAGAAAAAAAAGGAGAAAGGAGGAAGAGGAGGGATTTCCTGCCCCATAAATAGCATTAGCTATAAAATTTTCTAACACAATAATGTCCTTTCAACAATGTTTCAAACCAGCACGTTTAAAGACAATAATGACTTCGTGACTCACATACTTTTTACAAGTTCATTGGTTTCGAGTTAACCATAACACATGAATCGTGCCATGAAGTTGAATAATGTCATATAACAATAGTTATACATTGTATGATAACCTTATACGACGTGATAGTACGAAGAACCGATGGGCGTCCTAAGGAGCTATAATGGCGAGTCCCCACCGGAAAACAATCGTTGGAAGACATTCTATTAGACTTAGACTTATAAAAGATCACGAAAGGTAGTCAGTTCCACGGCAGTGGAAGAGGATCGTGTCATCATTAGTCAGATGAGATTTCTTCACCACATTTAAAAAATTGTATCAGTCGTCCCACACAATGATTTATTCGTTTAATATTAGACTTGAGGGGCATTTACTTAACTTCGCGGCCATTCGCTATCTTCTCGATATTATTACAACGCTTAATTTAGGATGGCATTATAGCCTGTCAAACTCTCTTATACATGACTTGTTCGAGCGATTATTACAATTTTTTTTTGGAATATTTTGATGCCTTCACCAATTCCTCCAAATATTCCTTATAAATACCACGATATCGGTATAGAACATATTAAGATTTCAAGATTAATCCAGATTCTTTATTTCCTGTTATAAAATTAAATCTGCAATGATACGGCTCCATTGCAGTTCTATATAAGGTAGAATAAAAGTTTAGGTATCTTCACAAAGGACAACATTCATACCTATGTACGTATCATTGACTCTCGTGATATCTCTATTATCAGCGACAAGATAGTGTTATCAAGGTTTGTGGCAATCTTTTTATAGCATCTGGATAGGTATCTAGTTCAACAATATCATATTTACAAAGACACATTCTTGTATCCGCTGGACAGTAACAATAACGAATGAACATTCCTAATTGTAAACACGACAAAATTAATTAAACAATCATTCAGCACTCTTTTCGATCTATATTTTTCAGGCCAATAAAAACAGAAGATCATTACTTAGCCTAATATTTTTATACAAATAAATCGTTGAAATGTTGTTGAAATTATAATGAAGTTAGGATCTAAAGGCCTTACTTTTAATAATCTTCCTAGTCTCAGAACTAAAGAGGAGCTCACCGATGTGGATTGGCAGGATACACATATTACCAAAATCTCTAAGCATACAAATATTTCACGGCGACACTTGTCATCATTAACAACAAAGCACATGATATGAGTTGTCTACATAAAAAAGGTGCCTGCTTGGAGGTTGAACATGCGAAATTCTAACAAGAATAAGCTATTAAACATATAATTCAAGCACTTGTAATACGAAAACTAATCTACGCTTATTATTTTTATACATAAATTCAACTCCTTTAAACTTTACGTCAATTTTTAATACTAAGAAATACTTAACCCAAAACTTGCGTATTTCATAAAAATGTTACTTCACTGGAATCAATTACCATAGAATTTAAACAAAAGTCACTATTTTGAAGGCACATAATGATATTTCCTTATAGTAAGTCGAAATCGTCTTTTCATTTTGCACGCTCGCTTCGTTACCATAAGCAAGCAACGGTATTCCCGCTACAATGGTTAATAACATTTGATATTCATAGTCTGCGGAGGATTGGTTAAGTCTAAAACATTTCTTTAGCATAAAATTCTGTAGAATTATAATATTATTGTAAAGTTAAGGAAACGATGATGGTGGCGAGCTAATGTAAGACTTTGTTCAACATTGGGGATTTACAAATCTTTATCCTCCGATCCTTATCCCACTTAGGGGTTATAAACATGTTGTCACATGATTTGGCTACTTGGGTCGTATTTTACGACATCTAGGTAAAAAATGAGGGTGGTCTATTCTACTCAGCAGAATACCACACGGCGGGTCGACTCACCTTAGTTGCCATTTACAACACCTCGGTAAGGAATGAGGGTGGTCTATTCTACTCAGCAGGATATCACAAAGACAGAGTAAATAAAAAATCTATTGTTTTTAAATTATTGCTGGTAGGAAATTTTTGGTTGGTGGTTTGCAACCGAGTTCTAAAGTCCCTTGATTAGATTTCCTATTTATCTTGTACCCGGCGACGCTGTCAAACCGTTAGGTTAGACTTAATATGGAAAAAATATATCTATATCTTCCTGTCCTTATCCCACTCTAAGTGGGATCTTTACAACATGTTTTTCTCTTCCATTCTGTCCTATCATACGTCAACTCTGGCGCCACTCCTTTTATATGCATGTCAATCTTCACACATCTCTTTTTAGCCATTTATATATCCAGCATATAGAAAAATAAACTAAATTTTATACATACACTTTAAAAACCTTCGTCTAAAGCTCTTTTGTAAGCCATCTTTGCCTTTATATATATCGAAAAAAAAAGCAAATTTGCTTATATTCAATCGTCCCTAAGCCTCGTCCGGTACGATAGGTATAATCCAGACACTTTTTATTGTCTATTACACAATAAAAAATACAACATAATCACACACTATCAGGTGTGATAACAGATATTTATTATCGACAAACAAACAGCGACGCAAATGTAGCATATTCATAAGGAATTCAGCATTATTTGCATATACATACTTATTATGAAACAGACTATTTTTGAAATTTCGGCGGAGTAGAATACCTCATTTCTTACCGAGGTATCGTAAAAGGCGACTAAGGTAGGTTGGGCCACAGTGTGGTATTCGGACCACAGTGTGGTATGTGGACCCACCATGTGATATCCGGTTGAGTAGAATAGACCACTTTCTTTCCTACCAAGGTATCGTAAAATAAGTAGCCAAATCATGTCACAACACGTTTATAACATGTTGTGCCGACTCCACTTAGAGTGGGAGAAGGGCAGCAGGATGATGATAAAAGTTATCCATGAGAAATTTTAAGTTTTTTTTTAAATTTATACTAAATAATCAAATGAGTAAATACAATGAATTATTTCATGAGTAAACAAGACTTTAAGTTAAGAACAAAACATGATACATATTTTGCAAAGGATATCCTTGACGAAGAAAGGATTTGGCATCGCATGTGTTTATTCTTGGACAGCTGATGATTTTGGTAAATACAAAGACAATGGAGTTGTTGATAAATATCTAATATATAATATAGATGTATTTAAAGAATTAAGATGTACGATAATTTTACATTTAATAAATAAAGAAATAAGACTTTTTACTTTTTAGAAAATAACTGACTATTTGTAAAATTAACGGATTTTATCTAATACAGCAGGATAACATACAAGTTTTATTTATTAAGAGCTATTGGGTGGCACTAAAAAATTATGACAGATTGAAAGCTCTTTAGTAAAAAGTTAGTCTCTTTAGTTCAAAGCAAATAAACAAAAAAATTAAGTATTTGTTGAGTCCCTATTCAATGTGTACGAGGTCTAAGTTTTTATAACGGGTCGGATCGTGCTGAAGCGATAAGGCGAGCCTACGGCTTTGAGTGTTGCCCGAAGGACTCATCGAGAAGGTGTTACCGGAAGAAATTGCTATAGTGCATTGTATTATGCGAGCAAAATAAACAGTAACTCGATCTAAAACGGCAACACTTGAAACTTGGTGAGGCGTGAAGATAAAGGTAAAAAAATTTAATGAATGTAAAAATTGTTAGATAGTAAATGCAGTCCTTTTAACAATGACAAACAAATTTAACGACTGCAATTAAATATCTGACTTAGTGCTTAAAAAGTAATGAAGTTTACCTAAGGGATGAACGAAACAGTTGTAATATTCAAATGTTGTAAAATATAACTCGTTAATTAATAAGGAATGTAAGAACTTGAATAAATAGTTTTAAAACTATTATGTTTGACTGTGAATATGAGGTGTAATAAATATTGTCGATAGGCTGATATCGACGCAATATCAATTTATATTATAACGAAAATAATATAGATAAAGATAACCAAATATGTGTAGATATAAATCTTAATATTGAAACTGCTTTGTCACTTTCCGCTTTATTAGTGGAACATACTTGAGAATACAATTACTTTAGATTACGATACGAGAGTATGAAAAATTGACGTATGGGTTGTGTGAACATGCATATATAAGGAGTAGCACCAGGGTTGACGAATGAAACGAGAGAATAGAAGCAAAAAAATGTTGTGCCGACCCCATAAGAGTGGGATAAGGGCAGAAGAATGATGACCTGAGAATACAATTACGTACGTTTATGGAATGTGCGAAATGTTTACGTAGATTCTGAACAGCAAATGAATGTGTTGGTGCCAACTGTCAACGACCTATTTCAATTTGCATTTGAAAATTTACGTGGCTTGCGTAGAATATAAATATACTACACATACGATTCTGGGTTAATCTTAAATTATACGGTCATTAAATGTGAATAATTTTCATACGTCAAAATGAAAGGGAAATTACAAAAATATAACATATTTAGGTCGCTTTATCATCATGGTATATTTTGAGACATCACGAAGTCTGGATTTAATGTGAAAGAGAGTATGACATTAATGTAAAGATAGTGTAAAAAATCTCGCGTTCAATATAGCCAAGGTATCGATTAAGTCAATAGCATACGTCATTTTTATGGTTCCGCCAACACATAAAGGTGATACAGATGCACCGGCAGCGTCTCAGATCGGCTATTCTCGTCCAACTAAAAATACAGGCATTCAACATGGCGCCGTCTGTAATGCAGTTTTTATGCATCTCGCTAAATATTTTAGATGAGACGGACCGGCGTGAATATCTCTATAGGCGGAAGACCGATATTCGCTTGCAGGCCCCACTGCATTCCACCACGTCTGGCGAGGATTATCTTCACTCCAAGTAATTTCGTTGCAAATTGATTAAGCGGAACTTTGATTCCATAGATACATTTTTCTTTATTCGCGCTGGCACACCGCACTCTTTTTGCCTGAATAACTTTCGATTACGTACGAGAGCTATAAAGAAATCGCGTTATTTCATTGCAAAGCTTTCCTATATGCGACTTAGGTACACTTTACTTACTCAGGAATTTAGCAACATTAGTATCGTTATATTCCGTTGCAATTAGTGTTGTCCATAGATTTGGATATTCTACATCGTTGAGAGAACTTCAAGGCGGTTTGAGTCATTAAAACAAATTGAGTTCAACATAAATACCGTCCGTTCTGCATTCTCAAAAAAAATACTCGGAAAATTTGCTAGATCATTAAAGTCTGACCCAGAAATTTGGCATTCAGCAAAGCTCAGCACATATTTATTTGAATTTAGACAACCAAAGATTTATAGACACCAAAAATCGTGATCGCGGTTTTAATTATACGACTATCGGAATCTGGTATTCTAGTTCTCGAAACTGTTTGGCTAAATGTGCACAAGGTTATTGTTCAACTATAAACAAACGTTATTAAATGTGATTCTTGATATTATGGCCCTAATGAAGCCAACAAAATAAACCTCGTTAAGATTCAACAAACATAGATTTATGAGATGATTGAAATGGAATATCCTAACGATATGATAGGTGAATATTTTTTACGAGAGGTTTCAGTTATGTTTTGTTGGAAAACTATAAATCGGTTGTCAAGTATGTCAGTAATTGTCCTTTCGTTGACACTATTCCATCTCAAACCGCATTATAATTTAATGAGTTAGTTTTAAAGAATAGACCTATAATTTTTTTTTAAGTTATAGCTTAGAGTGATACCGTTGTTTATTTTCTATTCCAACAGCATCTACGGCACCTTACGGTAATGGAAACTAATGACTGTGCGTACGATATTTATTTAGTTTTTTAAGAAAATTTAAGACAACTAAGATAAAAAACAAATACAACCTGTAATAGATGAATGGTGAAGGAGTGTGAGTATTACGAAAGGATCGGGTGCCGTGGAAAATGATCCATCAATTATAGATACTTCTTTAATAAAGAGTAGTCCATTGTTGGATATAGAATTCACCAAGATATATCCACGTTATTCAATCCGACGCGGAGAACCAATTAGCGTTGAGGTCTCAAAGTAAGAATGGCGACCTCGCACCGGACAGCTCATTGTCGGAAGACCCCCTACTAGATGGACTGACGAGCTCAAAAAGGAGGCGGGGAGCTGCTGAATACAAGCGGCACAAAATCGTGAGTTGTGGAGATCCCATGAAGAGACCTAAGTTCAGCAGTGGACGTCCAACGGTAGATTAGGTATGGGTATAATATTCTATAGCAAATAGAAAAAAAAACACAGTACATCATTTAATCTAATTGGTATTTTAATTATTAAGTTGACACTTAAGAAGTTGCAGTTTAGTTATAATCTAAGTATAGGTAGTATTATATGAATTTATATTTTTAAATATTTTCGGCTAAGCTGGAAATACTTGAGAGTGTAGCAATTTATATTGATGTTATCAAGTCACTTGGCAGCAAACAGGGTTTGGCGAAAGCCAAAATTTTCTACGGCTGAGAGATATAGAAGTATTTTTCACAACTTGTTAAATATGCGCAAATACACATTAAAATAGCATATACATAGAATTCACGTATTGATGATTTGCTTAAGAACATTGTTAATTACACACATGAAAATAGCGTGTTTTCATTCATCCTGATCCATGAAATTTTCTAAAGCGTGCTGTTTTTACCGACATTCAGTCTGACTTCACGGCTCGATGAAGTTTCCTGAAAACTTCTAAGGATATTTTTAATATATTTTTTTGTGTTTTTATAAAATCTTAATAATAATAATAATCTAAAAAATGTTGTATTTTTTTTGACAGTAAATAAAAAATGGAGTTCTTTTACCCTAAATGTAAAAGGCTTTAATTGTTCCTAATTTCATCAATATCAGTTCAGAAGATTAGCCGTGAAAGCTTAATAAACAGACAATGAAAGGTTAGAAGCTTTCGCAGACTTTCGCATTACATCATCCTCCAGCCCTTATCCCAATAAATGGGGTCGGCACAACATGTTATAAACATGCTGTCACATGATTTGGCAGCTTTTTACGGCCGGCCGCCTGCCTGATGACGTCAACATACCTTAGTTGTATTTTACGACATCTCTGTAAGAACGAGGCTGGTCTATTCTACTAGACCGGATACCACACGGTGGGTCAACTTACGTTAGTCGCTTTTTACGACATCTTGCTAAGAAATGAGGGTGGTCTATTCTACACAGCCGGATATCACACGCCACCGAAAAGCTGTATGTCTGTATGTGATCGATTTTCTCAAACTCTACAGAACAAATTTTTGTACAGTTTTTACTAAGAGATTTTTCAATTCTTCCGGAACTTTTAGATTCATAACACATAACAGTTTTATGTAAATGTGTTTAATACCATGTAGCATGAGATCGAGCAGTTGTAAAAAAAAACTCCTGGAAGCTGCCTATGACAAGATAGAAGAAAAGAATACAGGAAGATTCAACAGATTCAAATTAAAAAATTCAAAATATTCTTTATTCAAATAAACTTGTAAACGAGTGCTTTTGAATCGTCAACTCTACTGCTGGTTCGGAAAGCTGTTCCTACCGAAGAGCCAGCAAGAAACTCGGCGGTTGCTCTATTAAAAATATAATTCTTAATACAATTTACATTAAGTCGTTACTGTCTTGTACAGGTTCAAAGGGAGCTATATCCACACATTCTTATCTTCTAAACAATCTCAAGAGTATAGTAGGTTTTCTGTATCAGAGATACACTAAACGAATGTACTGGGATTGTAAGACTTTTGCGCATTTGTAGTATGGATATAGTACAACCTCATTTCTTACCGATGTGTCGTGAAAGGTGACTAGGGTAAGATGACCCACCGTGTGGTAGAATAGACCACCCTCTTTCTTACCAAGGTGTAGCAAAATATGACTGAGGTAAGTTGACGTCAGGCAGGCGACCGGTCGTAAAAACGCAGCCAAATCATGAGACAGCATGTTTATAACATGTTGTGCCGACCCCACTTGGAGTGGGATAAGGGCAGGAAGATGATGAAAATGATGACGTAGTATGGATATGATAAAAATAGACTGCTTTATGAAGGACTAGCGGCCTGCCCCTGCTTCGCACGGTTATAAAATATAAATCCCATGGCAGTCAGTGTAAAAAAAATGATTAAAATTTATCCAGTAGTTTTGATTTATTCATTACTGCCCGTGGCCCGCAAGTGTTAAATTTGGAGAAAAACAATTTCCTTTCCCTATACCAAGAAGATTTCCTGCTATCTTTGGAATATCTAAATTCATATAGTATATTTTTACTTATTTACTTTTACATTTTCCCTTTGTATTTTATTTTTACAATTAATTACAGAATGTCTTTAAACAAACTCTTGAAAGAGGGACATAGCTGCTAAAGTCCAAGTGTTATAGGGCGAAGCGCGGCGTCGTCACGGCATTTTAAATCTGTAATATCTCCGAAAATGTTCACTTAAATTACATGCTGTAAACGGCCATATTGATCTATATTAAATCAAAAATTTATTTAAGGTACTTAATTGGATAAGGATTAATACTGTATTGTATAAAAATTGCTTCAAAAATATGGCATTATTTTTCGTAAAAAGTAAATGACAAAAAATGCTATAGTGGGTTATCCATAAGAGATAGAATTATACCATCACGGACTTTTCTGTAGACCTTTTCAAGATGTACAAATACTTAGTACATTATTTTGATAAATCTCGTAGGGTTTAGCCTGCGTTTGCAATGTAAGCGGAAAAAAATGTAATTATTTACAGAAACCTCAAAAATTACAGTATTTCTCTACTCCGTATTGAATGTTATTACACGTACAAACCTTCCTATGGAATTACTCTATCTGTTAAAAAAACCGCATCAAAATCTGTTGCGTAGTTTAAAAGTTTTATGCGTACATAGGGATATAGGGACTTTGTTTTATAATATGTAGTGATGAGTGCAGTGTGAATTAAAAGCTCTAGTGAAATATTAGTAACATTAAACTGCTGGCGTATAACCGCAGTCACGTCAGCGTCGGGCCGAGTTAGTGGGCGCGGCTCACGCGACTGCTCAATAAAGATGAAACGGTAACAGTAACTGTCCCGGAAATTGTATCAAGGCTGACCGTCCCGATATCGATTGCGGTGTCTAATGCAGTTAAACCTTAGCTGAACGAAGTCGGAACGAAAGAATGTAAAGGCTTTACATAAACATAACTTAAGAGTGTTCAGGAATTTTTACTCGAAATATTTAGTAGTATTACTCCTCCTCGCGTCGGTGACCTCAATGCTGAGGGTCGTGACCCCCTCCACGTATCAATTTGTCACGGACAATGTTGCGCCATCGGTGCCTGTTTGCAACGTGGATGGCTTCATGCATCCGCTGTTCGGAGTGGTGCGGAATTGATCTGTCCAGCGCATTGAACTTTCGTCCTCGGGGTCTCTTCCCCTGGACCTTGCCCGTGATGACTGTCTTTTCGAAATTGTCATCATTCTTCCGGGCGATATGACCGAATTACTGAAGGACTAGTTTCAGGTAGATAGTCGAGAGTTAGTTGAGATCATGAGTTCCTTAAGTATCGACACATTAGTTCTTTTAGCTTTCCAGGGGATGCGGGTTTTTAGTAGTATTGACAGCCTCTTACTATCCCAATGCTGGGACTAGGCTCTTCGCTTTTTTTGGAGAGAAGGGTTGGAGCTAAGATCTACCACGCTGCTACAATGCGGATTAGTAGATTACACATATTCCTAGAGTTCTCTAGAAATATGCAGGTTTCGTCACGATGTTTTCCTTCAATAAAAAGAGTGTCATAAATTATAATTATCATAATTTATAGAAGTAGGCGTTATTTTGCAATCACTTTGCGATTTGTAGTGGAGTCTATCTCCTGAAGATGTGTTTCTACTTTCTCCATCGCCATTTCTCACGATGTTATCCTTCACCGATAAATTACAATTATCAATTCATCTATCAATCATCAAAGCTGTGATAGCCTAGCGGTGAGAACGTGCGCCTCTTTCGGCAGGTCAAGGGTTGAAACCCCGGGCGGGCACCAATCTTTCTGTTAAAACTTATGTGTCTAATTGATAATTGTAACCTATCACACGTTTTCGGTGAAGGATAACATCGTGAGGAAACCTGCATATCTCTAGAGAATTCTGGGGATATGTGTAACCGGTAGGTTTCACATATCCCCAGTTACCACGCTGGTGGGTCATAGCACAAACCCTTCTCTCAAAAATTGAGAAAGGAGGCCTATGCTCAGTGGGATACTAACAGGCCGTTACTTTACTTTTTAATTATCAAAACTTATTGGTGCCTGCCCGGGGGTTTGAATCCTTAACCCTCTCGAGAGAGTCGTGTGGTCTTACCTCTGGGCTCTCACAGCTCCTTGACGCATGATGTTATTAATCTAAGCCCAGAAAGTAAAAAAAATACTGTTGTCTGCCCGAGGTTCGAACACACAACTGCGGAAACTTGAATTATGCTGCCAACGAACGCAAATTCTTGACGACTAGGGCATATAAGAATTTTCTCTATGAAGTTGGTTGTACGTTTATTACGTAATATTATGATGAACACAGAAATTATACTCGACAATTACTATTTCAACGAAATCGTTAAATGTTAAGAACATTTTCGGTCTACTTTTTCATTAGAAAAACAACTTCTTTTCACAGTGCCTTGAACATTTCATCTGTTACGTCTAGCAAATTAGAAGAATCTAATAAATAAAACATTAAAAACATTTACATCATAACGAAATTTTATACATTTCATTAAAATAAATTGTTTTGCAACACATGAGTGACTAGCTAACTACATAGCTCGCGTCTTTGTTTGCATATAAATAAAAACACCTCAAGATTTTCCAGGCCTTAAAGTAACTTACGATATTTAAGTTGATAAAGGTCAATACTATAACGATCATGTCCAGAACTTGTTCAAATCCAAATTATTCTTTATTCAAATAAACTTAAGCACGTAACACGTAAGCAAGTGCTTTTTAATCGTTAACTCTACTGCTGGTTCAGAAAGCTAGCAAGAAACTCGGCGGTTGCTCTTTTAAAAACATAATTCTTATTACTAGTCACATTTAGTCATTTAGCTATATCTACATATTCTTATCTTCTAAGTAATGCTCAACAGTATATTAGGCTTTCTGTATCAGCCTCTTTATAACAGTGTTTTTGAACTGCTGTAATTTCTGGAGTGGAGACCGCGCTTTGGCAAACGTTGTGTAGGACGTACTCCGGCCAGGCGGAATGACGATATTCGCAAAGTGGCTGGCAGTTGTATATTCTTTAAAAAAAATGTCGATACAAAAGTACTGTAAAAAGTCCAATTGCATAAAGAATATTTTGAATTTGAATTTAAAAAGAAGACTTAATCGTAATAAGCAGCTGCCGCGAGTCGTCTTAGTTCCTGAAACAGTACCCCAACTGTTCCGGTATTTGCACCAAGGTCGACCGTTTCATCTATTGAGATCCTTGCGGTAAGCCCTCTAGCGGTTACCAAAGAAAATACGAGCCTCAGTTTACATTAGCATTGAATAGATCGATCTGATATTAAAGGAGGTTGGCCGTATATGGATATACCCTATATTAGTTGCATCAAAAATTGTAATAAATATTTTATTTCATTCTTTAAAAAAAAAAATTCAACGGCTCAAACAATTTTCATGAAACTTAGTATGTAAAGGGTTTCAAGGTCTATAAATCGATCTAGCAAGGTTTTATTTAAAAAAATGTTGTTTTATCCTTGTTTTCAGGCACTGAAATACTGCAACTTAAACCTTAACTTACTTAATCCGGATCAAGTCCCAGATATGACCATCCCTTTTTTCATAAAGCATCTTATAAAAATACTAAGAAGAGCTCAGTCACCCAGATTTTGAGATGAAGTTTAAATATACTTTTATTCCTTGCAAGAATTATATATGAACCTACCAAAATTCATAATTAAATGAAACCAATAAAATAATTAAAATGTATTTACAATTTCTTGCAAGAAATCATCTGCAAACGGAATCCAATACATCAATACTAATATATAAAGCTAAAGAGTTTGTTTGTTTGACTGATTGATTGTTTGAACGCGCTAATCTCAGAGCGATTTAAAAAAATAATTTTAGTGTATGATAGTCCATTTATTGCGGAAGGCTATAGGCTATATAACATCACGCTAAGATGAATAGGAGAGGAGCAGCAATAGAAAATAGTGCGTTGAGTAAACGGTAATAGTTATTCAAAAATCATGTATTACAAAAAATGATCCCCTTTAGAAAGTGTCAAATAAAATTTCTCATCAGCATATGTCTAGCTTTTAAGGTTGACCCACTATAACCATTTTCATAGTTATCAAAAGACTAGGTATATTACGGTTTTAATCTTTCCACGCGGGCGGAGCCGCTAGCGATTGCTAACCGTTCTACATACCTGCAACAGCTGTAGGTTTTATTAGATAATAAACAAAAGAAACAATTTAAATCTAGAGTAAGTTTCGCAAAACCCACATTCGAATCAGACGCTCTTTGAAAACTGAACCACGTATCAGAAGCTCTCGTTATAGTTAGATAAGAAACGATTAGACTGTGCCGTACAAAGATTTATCCTCCTTTCTAACGATTTTTTCCCACGTGTCGCTTTGAATTCGTAACGAGACTCGCGTACGCATAAAAGGATATTATCTAAAAGATTTTAGCTTTAATACGTCGTTGTCGTCGTGTTATGCAAGCACTGCCGTAATAGACTGTCGTAAAATCTGATACTGTCATAATTAAATCTATTTATTTTTTCTCATTAATCTGAAATCTGCCCTGATGGTCGAGCCTTATTCCATCAAACAGTCTATGAGTTTATTATAAAAAAATAATATGTTTTATTGTTATTTATAGCTTATAAACCAGTATTCAGTTAACCAAAATAGGGTAAAAACCTCCAGCTGAATAGAATAGACGACCACCCTTATTTCTTACAGAGGTGTCGTAAAACGGACTAAGGTAAGTTGATGTCACGCAGGCATCGTACGTCGGTCGTAGAATATGTAGCCAAACATGTGACAACATGTTTATAACATGTTGTCCCGACCCCACTGAGATTGGCAGGAGGATAACGATAACTTTAAAATCTGCCTTGATGGCGGCAGCACTGCGTGAGTCCCACTAAGGGTTTGCGGATTTGAACTCCATGCAACCATATATAAGTTAAAATAATACTAATGTAGTATATAGGTATTTTGTTATTACATGCTTGTTCGTGTAAAGCATAACCACGCGATAATCTATCATATCTCTGGGAATTTTCACTATATTTGCAACCGCCTATTAGCATTGGAGAGGTGAAAACCCACTATCTATACAAAAATAAATATATGAACAACAGATTTTTGTAGGGTTTTTAGTAAAAGGTAGTGCGATTTTTCTGAAAGGTTTAGGTTATTACATTATGTAAAATGATTTTATGTAAATTGTGTTAAAGTGGTCACGCAGTTGTAAAAAAAAATTATCCTGCTTGGAGCTTTATTCGCTTGCGTCGCATGTACCAATAAAGTTACACTAAAGTAATGTAATAGAGAATGGTAGGTCTACAAAAATACTACAAAAAAGTTCGGGACAGCATGTCTCTATAATTTATGGTTAACTCACAATAACTACTTTTGTGTTTAAAATTTCACTTAAAAATATTACGTTATTTACGCGGAAAAAACTTTGAAAAACACACATTTTCAAGCAGGCGAAGCCGCAGGCACAGCTAATTATAAATACTGTGAAGATATAAGTTTGCTTATACTATTTGTTGACCGGTCATCAGATCGATGTAAGGTATGACGATGATTAGGAACAAGATATAGATAAAGGATCCTTTTTATTTCGATACTGGAGACAATATCCTTCCTACTAATATTATAAATGCGAAAGTGTGTGAGTATGGATGTGTGTTAGTTCCTCTTTCACGGCAAATCCGCTGGACCAATACCGATGAAATTTGGCACAATTATTCTTTATGCACCGGGGTAACATATAGGCTACAGAAATGCTGTTAATTCAACAGGAATAGGATGACATTGAAAAGTGTCATCTATTATCAACCTACCAAAGTTTTTTTATTTACAATGTGTAAAAGTCAAATCAAATCTGTAGTTTAAAGGGGGTTCTATATCAACTCGTTTGGTTTATTTTTGTGATGGAGATATTTGTAGGATTGAAGAATGACAGAAGCTAATGATTTATACAAGACTACAGAACACACCAACGAGGTTGCGGGTAAAAGCTAGTCTACAATTTAGACGAAGCTGCGAGAAGAAACAAACAAGTTATATAATGATTATGCCGAAAATGATATAGGACTCCGAAATACGACGTGGGCGGTGAATCACAGGCGCATAGGCCGTATCAACGCTCTATAAATTTCGAAACTGAAAATATCATCGCTCGAACACCGACCCACTTGTGTTAGGTATTAACACTACATTAGCATTTTAGTTGCCTCTACTTACATTGCTTTTTTCAATGCACCACTCTCTGTGAGGAAAAATGTTTAATGTTTGTAATCTACGGGGCTTTGCATTTAGTTGACATGTAGTTTTTAGGGGCGCGAAAATTATTTGGTACGCTATTTGGTACGCCAACGATATTTTATAGATACTTTATCAACTAATCCTTATATTAAATCTAGTTCAATTATAATTATCATTTACAGACGTATTCAGCACTGTATTTTGGCAGTTCTTAATGACACTCTCAAGAGAGTCGCACGGTCTCACCACTGGACTATCACAGCTCCTTGTATTCAGTAGTTAGTAATTACTAGCTTTCACACGCGACTTCGTTCGCTTGGACTGTCGTCGTGTGATAGGTTAATCATAGATGGCGGTTTTCAATGTCATCCTATTCCTGCAGAATTAACAGGATTTCTATAGCCTATATGTTATTCCGGTGTATAAGGAATTATTGTGCCAAATTTCATCGATATTGGTTCAGCGAATTCATTGTGGAAGAGTAACAAACATACATCATACGTATAAACTTTAGCATTTATAATATTGGTACGAAGTAAGATGGTATTGTATTCGCAACAAGAAATAATAAAATTATAGACGACAATAGCAATTATAGACGTCAAATTAGTGCGGAATTCATCTTATTACGTAACGACATTAACATCAAAACTAACAACACTTAATTAATATATAAAATTGTTTAATTAAACACTGGTAATTGAAACATAAAATTATTACGTTAACTGGCTGTCTTACGTACTAAATTGCCTAAGGTCTTTGAACTTTTGAGTACATAATTTGAACGCAATATAACTTAATTAGGATCGAACAAAAAACGATTCCTTATATTTTTATCAAATCAAAATGTTGGAAAACTATTTGAAACTTCCTCATATATAACGCCCTCCTCGTCATCTGCGGTCCACATTCATATTTAACTCGCTTGGTCACACGATTTTTCACCATTTCTCTTTACATGTCCATTCCATCTTAATCTTGTACTTCTCTTCTTTTCTAGATCGAGCGCAACTTTCAGACTTCCCTTACTCATTTCGCGTTTTATCCAGTGTTGTCACACCGTACATCCACCTTAAAATTTTCATCTTATTCCCATACATTTTTCTTTCATCCGTCTTTGAATTCTTCCCACTCTCCCACTTCTTTTTTTCTTTTAATCATATATAGATATTCTCAAAATTAATTCATTCAAGCGGCAAGGGCGTCCGATAATAAGGCGTCGAATGTAACTAGAAGGTATGCCTTGATGAGAGAAGGCCTGTATGCTTGCCTTCTCCCGTCCGAAAAGGACCTCCCGTCTGAAAAGGTCCTGAAGGCGGTCGATGCATCTGGTGTTCACGATGCATCGATTGGCGTAGGGAGGGGCCACTGGACTACCGACCCATAGTGGGCGCAACCTGGGGTTTAGAGTTTTTGCGGCGGGCCACAAAGCAGCGTGGTCCCTGCTTATCATATTTATCACTCGTCCAGTTGGGATCCTCTCTATCGTCGGTCCCTCATGTCTGAGGATCGTGGTCAGCATCAGGGTTGTGTCTGCAGTTGATGATATGCCTCCATCTGTTTCGATCCATTGCCACTCTTACGATTATGTGAAATTTAGAGGACGATGAGTTTCTTATTTGGTCAGTCCATCTTCCTGGAGAACGACTGCGTGATCGTTTCCCTTCAGTGTTCCCGACCACAATAAGTTTCTCCAAACTTACGTCGCCTCTGCGTACCGTGTGCCCGAAATATTAAAGGTTGCATTATCAGCATATCGTAGATAAACGATTTTTTATTCTGAGCTGGGTCAGGATCGATGCATTGGTGCGTTTCGCAGTCCAAGGTATCCTGAGCATACGTCGCCAGCACCACATCTCAAAGGCATCAATCCTTTGCCTTTCCTAGGCTAGGATTGTCCACGTCTCCACTCCATACAGGAAAATTGGAAATACCAGTGCACGTATTAATCTGATCTTGGTCTATTTTTGTATATTAATTAATGTTTATAACGTTGTTACGGTGACTGAAGTTGCGTTCGCGTTGCCTCTCAGATAAAATCGTCTCACAACTGATAGAGATCATTTAGCGGATGCTAATTAGGTATTTAAAGCGGCAGTTTGTGTCGCATCAGAAATGGCTACAGAAAACGAACATGATGTTTGGCAACGAGATGCTCGCGGGAAGCCTCGGTGGCATTCCGTATCATTAAGCCTGCCCGATACTTGAACGAAATGTTACGAAAGTGGGTTAACAATGATAAATAGACGCCTTATGCCGAACATTATGGTTAAGAAATCCTTCCGCAAAACTTTCCCGACTGCGCTGAATTCAAAAAGTTTGTAATACATACTAATATTTTAAATACGAAAGTCTGTCTGCTACGCTTTCGCGGCTTATCCACTAGACCGTTATTGATGAAATTTAGTAAATTTGAAACTAATATGTTAGGCTAACATAAAGAGTTACATAATCCTATTTTTCCTTCAGAACGAGGAAATAGCACTTAACTGAAAATAGTACATAATTGTAAGTAAAATGTCTTTCAGTAAAGGAAAGATCTTTATGACGGTCTATTTGCTACGCTATCACAGCTAAGCTGCTGGATCAATATCGATTAAATTAACTACAATTGAGGCTTATTTACGAGGTTAGCATATAGGATAAAAAAGTCTAATTTTTTATACGGGAAAAATACATATGAAGAAGACTTAAAAATTAATGGAAATCGATCCAGCAGGACCAAATCATCAAATTATGATAGTATTTTAAGACTGACCCAGTCATGTTTTAAGTTTGCTGTCGATCGGAACATTTTTTTTACTGTAAATGACAATTTTGTTTCCAGAGAAACAGTAATAGTATATAATCGAGAGTGTTTTAACATTTAAGTTAACGTGAACGAATCGCCGGTATAGCTTGATGTAAATATTACGGCATGTTTATTTTAGTTCGGCGGTCGGACCGTAAGCATCCCGATAAACAATACCTGCATTGATTGATTTGAACACTCCCCCGTCTCGTTTCGTTAATCATCTCGAGGGATTGAGTGATTGATTGTTTAAAGTAAGCTTCGAGAGGATGCTTTGTATAAGAGCTAAAGATGTTACTTAAATTGATGACGGAGGCGAACTTACAAATAATTAACAGATACTCGGAACGTGGGTAGCCGAAATTAAATCATATCCATAATTCAAATTAATATTATATACTAGCAGTGTCATCGGCTTTGCCCGCGTGGAATTCAGTGTCACAATTTTTTCCTCAATTATGATTTTAATCATCATTATCCTCGAGCCCTTATCCCACTCTAAGTGGGGTCGGCAGAACATGTTTTAAACATGCTGTCACATGATTTGGCTGCGTGTTTACGCCCGGCCGCTTACCTGACGTCAACTTACCTTAGTCGTATTTTACAACACCTCGGTAAGAAATGAGTGTGGTCTATTCTACTCAGCCGGACACCACATGGCAGGTAGACTATCTTAGGTATTCGTCTTTTACAACACCTCGGTAAGAAATGTGGGTGGTACTATTCTATTCAGTCGGATACCACACGGCATATAAGTCTATAGTGACATCATAATTGCAAAAGTCTGTCTGTTTGTCAGTAACGATTTCACTACTAACATATACTACGTGCCATTTAGAATCACCGATGCTTATTTTAGATGTAAACATAAGTTAAAAAACCACAGTAAATAATTGAAGGTATTATCATTTCCCTAGAGTCGTACGAGGTCGCAGGCATAGGTTGTAATATAAATGCTATCAGTTAGTAAAAGCTAGTAAAAAAATCTGTACCTTTTCTCGTTAAGTAACGAAGTTCGTTAGCTTTCGTGCCTACGTAGCTATTAAATTAAACAGAATATGTGAGCTGTAGTCACGGTGTTAAAACAATAACTGTTAGCAAAGAGGATTAAGAGACTCAGCGAGACTGAATTGAGTCAGTTACTGACTCAAACGAGGCGCGGCGACAAAGCGAACTTGATTAAGCCCGATGGATAACGCCTGCCGCGTTGTCTAGTTTCGCGCAGCTTGAAAAATATTTTCACAGCGTCGACTTTTAATTCTTAATTAAAACTTGAGGCAATTAGCTTTAACAAAGTGATACGTTAGTTAAGTTTTAACTGTGTACTGACATTTTCATTTTACTTGATTGTTCAGGGTTGCCCCTTAGCGCAATTTTAGTTTTTGCCTTTATTACAACTTAATATAAAACGCCGTGTGGTAGCCGGCTGAATAGAATACCACTTTTCTTACCAAGGTGTCGTATAGATATATAAAGCTGCGATAGCTCAGCGGTGAACTCGTGCGACTTTCTAGACACGATCATGGGTTCAAACCACGGGCAGACACCAATGAGTTTTCGTTTAAAAAAAACTTATGTTTAATTGACAATTGCAATTTATCACAACCTTTTTGGTGAAGGAAAACATCGTAAGGAAACCTGCATATCTCTAATTCTAGGGATATGTGTAACCTACCATTCCGCATTGGAGCAGCGTGGTAGGTCTTAGTTCCAATCCATCTCTTAAAAAAAAACGGAGAGAGGAGGTCTATGCCCAGGAGCAATAGCAACAGGCCGATAATTTAAATATAGATAGATTATTTGCTTTAAAAGAATAGATCAATAGCAACTGTCTTGTGTTTGTTTGTAGAAGATCTTGCGATACTTTGCCAACATTGCTGGTAGGTTAAGTGACATTTTGGACCAACTAATGGTCAAAATGTGTTTTTGACTAAGACGCGATCCTTAGGAATGAGGGAACGATTTCGGAGATGCTTTGCTAATGTCGCTTGCACATAGCAAACCCGAAACGAGCTACCTCGTGCGCTTATTCATCAAGAGATTTCGCAATAAATAGATATTGCTAAACAATCGATATACAAGAGTGTCAAGGGATTAATTTATTTGCTCCTATTTATCAATCGTACTCACGAGCGCACGATAATAATGGGGATTTGACAAGTGTTAGTGTAGATGTTGCGCCAGATAACGACACTTACATACGATTAAAAACCGGTCGAAGCAAAACGCTTCAGCGCTTATTATAATGCTCTCGTTTGCGTTCATAGTTCCATTTAAAGTCAGATGGCAGTGATAGTCATTTAGATCGTCAAGTACCAAGTAGTTAGCATACCACTTTTTTGGTAACTAAGTATAGTACCTGAGTGACCGAACAAAGCGCGGTAAATTTTTTAAATTATAAAAAAAATGAAAAGAAAAAATATAATGTGCAAGAAAAGGTTGGTAATAACAAGGCTTAATCCCGGGTTTTGAACTTTTTTGTTCCATCTGGTTTGACAGCTAAAATTTCATTTACTTTCTATACAACAGTCAAGCATGTTTTTTCAATGAGTGTGTAAGTAACACTAAGTTCTTTTTCCCTAGAATAGCAGTATGGGAGCCTAGACGAAATCACAATGTTATTTTTTTTTAAATATATGGTACACTTACACACACGGTCGTCCGTCTCCAAAGTAAGTAACTTAGGTAATACTTGTGTTATAGAAGATAGACAACTAGTGAATATATACTTATATATTTTTAAAATACATACATAAAAATACATATGCCCAAGCTCAAAGACCAAAAAATTTATTTATAGGAAATGTTGGCACTCGGCGGGAATCGAACCCGCAACCCGCGGAGCTGAAGGCGGGGTCACTACCTACTGCGCCAACGGTCCAGTCACATTGGTGGTTTATTTATACATATAAGGATATAATGGAGCTGCGACTTTAACTCAACTTACTTTAACTCGACTGGAACCTCAAGCTGTGATAGGCTAGCAGTGTGAGCGTGCGACTCTTCCGAGTCACTTATTCAAACCCCAGGCAGACACCAATGAATTGATCTATTAAAACTTATCTATCTTATTGATAATTGCAATTTATGACACGCTTTTCGGTGAAAGGAAAACATCGTCAGGAAACCTGCATATCTCTAGAGAAGTCCAGAGTTATGTGTAACCTACCAATCAACATTAGAGCAGTGTGGTAGGTCTTAGCTTCAATCCTCTAGAAAGCCCAGCAGTGCGATGGTAACAGGCCGTTCCTTTTACTCAATTTATTTTTATACATTAAAAAAATTTCATAATCTTTTACATTTTAAGTATTTTGTACAGTCACATTACTTTTTGACACAATGCCAGATATGCAAATTGGTGGCCAATGATATGAATATGAACGAAAATCTTCCATGACGTAATATCAGTGCGCACAATAAAACGCATGGCCCAAAATGTCCGTTACGAAACGTGCTAAGAACTCCAGGAATGGACATCCGACGCGCCGAAGGGCTTACGAGTGCTATAAATAACATTCCCGCTGATCCGTGGATGCCCTTCTAAGTCCTCTTACAGCTACACGACTTACGCATGCATATTGCGCACGCTCATAATCTAGGATTATGTCCATACTAATATTATAAATGCGAAAGTCTGTCTGTCTTTAAGTCTATCCGTCTGGAAATTTTCACGGCTAATCCACTGAAGCTATACCGGGCTAATGTATAGTTTTAAAAACCTACGCAAAAAAAAAAAAACTGTATAACCCTGTGGTGTGATTGTTTGGCTCTTTCGAGGCGGTCTTGAGTTTAAGCCCCGGTTTAAGTACCAATGAGTTTTCCTGTTAAAACTTATCTTAAAAATAGTAAGTCCAATCTATATTGGCAATTATCTCTACCTCTCTTTTCAAAAACAGAGAGAGGAGGCCTATGTCCAGCAGTGGCATAGTAAGAGACCGTTACATTACTTAGTATTATGCAAAATTTTGTATTAATCATTAAGCCACTATGCCAACTTAGCAAAAAAGCGGTACAAAAACACATGAAAAAATTCCGCAAATAATTAACTACAAAAATATTTTTAAGCTATTTTATTTATTTAAAGTTTATACTTCAAACTCAACTTAAAATGAAATAGCATACCTTACATATATTTATTTTGAAAAAGTACCTTTCATATATTTATTTTGAAAAAGTGCCAAGACGATAAATCATCGCAAAAACGCATTTGCAAGGATTTCTTGAGCCAACTAAAAAATGCTGGCAAACGACGTGGTTGCAACCGAATCGATCGTACACTTGTAAGGAGCCTTAAGAACAAGTGCGCACGAAATTGACTTTTAATTTATTTTACTTGTATGGGTATGGGGGAATACAATGAATGACAACCGAATTTCTTTAAAAATGAGTCGCAGTTACGTGTTAGACTCCATTCAAGATATAGTTTATTGTATAAAATAGTTTATCTCTTCGAAGATATATAAGCCTAAATTTTATAAACATATGGCTTACCTGGGACTTTGTTAGAGAAGAGTTTGTAAATTTTGATTTTAATTTCCAATTCAAATAAATAACACTTTACCTTCTTCTAGACTAAGTTATCAAAAAGACAAGCAATTTGCCTCCCATTTCCAGTTTATAAATTTTATAATCATCTATTTATCAATAGCCGTGTGGTATCCGGCTAAGTAGAATAGTACCACCCTCATTTCTTACCGAGGTGTTGTAAAAGGCGACTAAGGTAAGTACACCCGCCGTGTGGTATCCGGCTTAGTAGAATAGACCACTCTCATTTCTCACCGAGGTATCGTAAAAGGCGACTAAGGTAAGTTGACCCACCGTGTGGTATCCGGTTTAGTAGAATAGACCTCCCTCCTTCTTATCAAGGTGTCGTAAAATACGACTTAGGTAAGTTGACGTCAGGCGGGTCGTAGCCTGCCTGCCGGTCGTAAAAACACAGCCAAATCATGTTACAACATGTTTATAACATGTTGTACCGACCCCACTTAGAGTGGGATAAGGGCAGGAGGATATAATCATCTATTTATCAAGTGTTTAATATATGTCTTTAATGCTGACATATGGTTCTAAAACTTGGCCACTAACTATGACCGCCATAAGAAAGTCGCTCAGCGGGCTATGGAGTGTCATCTAATAATGGCAAACATAATCAGCCTGAAACGTAAATTAATCTTTGAGTTTCCAATTTTATCCGCTTAATTAAATGCGATTTTGCGGCGCCCGAACGCTATTTGATAAATAAAAAGTTTGTTATTACAAACTTTGTAAAATTTGAGCATATTGCAATTTCCAATTTAAAAATCCTTAATCATCGAACGTTTACCAGTTGAGCGCGTTTGGGCCCAAAAAATTGTTTATCGGGCTCAAAATTTGATTGCGCTTTAAACCCGAACGATATAAAACTCGCCACCTCGTGTTTGGGGCTTGTGAGAGAATCTCAAATCGTCGTTGCTATCCGACCAACCCTACCGACTGTGTGAAGTGTATTGGGATTGCATCGTGCGTCAGCGCAACGCATCCTGCGTCTTTGCTGTCCTTCGAAACTAACGAGCTATTATAATTAGATTGCGTTATACATTTCAGCTTCATGCGCATTCATAGCTTTCAACGATGTAAACTTTGCACTAATTTATTAGGTAGCTTCGCTATTGAATGACAGAAGTATTTGTAATTGGTTACAAAGTTCCCGTATTCCGTTCGCGAACAAAAAAATACAAACATTGCAAATTAAACGGTTAAACATTAAACGCAACGCACAGCAGAAAATATACCTTACAATAGTAACAAATGTTGAATTACCATCGCCCAGACACTCCAGGAAATAACAGCTATATTGGTTCACTTACCTGAAAAGAAAACAGAACGTGATCAAAATAATGCAAAAGTAAACGGTGTACAGATTTCTTTTATAAACATAAGCAATCTAAAATAATTAACCTTAAACAAACTAAATTTGGATAAGAACAGGATTCGGTACGGGCATTTCAAATGAATTTTAAAACGACGGTGTTAATACAAACATTTGAATCTACATTGTAAATAAATTTATTGAAAAAATGCACTCCGCAACATGTTATTTATTGTATGTTTCATCCCTTTGAACAGTATTGAGTAGCTAAAATTAATTCAGTATGCATAAATATGCAAAAATATTCGACTACTGTTAACAGGAAATCTTTAAAAACACGTTCAATCGTGATAGGCGAATATCTGCTAGAATTTAAAATCAAAAACAATCTTATAACTCTAAGGCCCGGTATACACGGAGGCGGACAGAAGAGATGCCTTTTGAAACCAATTACATATCGTCATTTCGATATTTCCTCTGCGCTTAGGTAAGCATCTCCTTTCCTATCCACTTTGGTGGATACCGGGCCTCAGGCTGCCTGTCCACTTGGAGCGGAGCAAGCAAGTGGGTTATTCCATATGTGGAGCTATGACGCGAGCATACGACGAGTCATTAGGAGCTCTTGGTAGCGAACCATTGCCTAAATGCACGCGCTCTGGCCTGCTCGACTCGTATCCCTTCTCCGTTTCCCCGTTCCGTTTCTACTCACCGTTTCCCGGTTTTGTATGAATTTTAAACATTTCGTCTTCCTGACAACTGAAGAAGAGCGAAGATTTTGTACAATCCTATTGGTTAATATTTCTATGTTTCTCCGCATGCAGCCTCGCTTCGCTCTGGTGGACGGGCAGCCTAAATGAGGCTCAATATCAGTCCTCAAATCTGGGGCAATTCCTTTTATATGCATATCACACAATCCATCCATTTTCATTTTGGCCTACTTCTAGTCACATATTCATCCAGCATACAATACACAAAGCAGTCAGAGGGCAACCACTTTAGCAAAAAATTGAAATACGTATTGTAACGTATCAACAACAACACTGATTTTCAGATGCCGCCCCTATTGTCCAGTTAACATAATATCTACTTTAGTTCCAAAAAAAATCTGTTATAAATTGGTTAAGGTTTTTGGAAATTTACAATGGAAATTGCGACGTCAATTCTATTGCCTCTATAAAAACAAGCGAATTTAATTGACCGACTACTTGATCCTATTATAACAAGCTGTACACAAAGGACCAATTTGCAGCCCTTTTGTTAGAAAATTGGGTAAGCTTAGATACGACCTTACAATCAATTGAGGACTCGGGTTTAGGCAAATATAATCTACAATAACAAAAGCTGTGCTATTAATGTTTGAAAATGAAATAGAGCATTATATTTTAGTCCAAGTACTTATATAGTATACTGCTAACTAAGGCAATTTTGAAAAGAAAATAAATTAAAGTAGAATCTGATAATCTGATTAGATGGTAATTAGACACTAAAATAATCCTTAATATTTAAATGAGTTATTCTTGTATGTATATGTATTTCCTGAATCTCGGAAACGGCTTCAACGATCTTACTAAAATTCAGAGGTTTTGGGGGAGAAAAATCGATCTACCTAGGTTTTATTTAAAGAAAAATCTCGTTTTATCCCTGTTTTTGGGCACTAAAAAACTACGATAATAGGAATCGATAGCAACTCCTAATTTGCGCGGTCAAATGCATAGCTTTGATAGCCTAACGATAATGCGAGAACCAAAACTTCTAAACCTGGAATCGATTCCCACATGTCATCCGGCGCTTTTTTATTGCATTTATTTATATATTTAAAAAAATTACCGAGCAAGGCTCGGCTCATGCAGGTAATAGTGTAGTAGTAGTAAGGTAATAGTGATATTAAACGTGAATGTTATATTAGTGAAAGTATATTTAAATTTCTTTTATCTTTTAAACTGAAACCTTGTGCTTGGTATGTACGAACAAATCTGTAACGACAAATATGCCGATGACATGTGCTAGTAAAAAGTATGCATCGACGAAAACTAGAGGCTGAGGTATTTTGGACCGGAGCCCAGTAGGCTATGCTCAAAATCATCTAGCGTTGCAAATAGTTGTTTATCTGGTACTCGATGTACTTTCAATTTTAGAATATGGATTCACTACAGCTTACGTACGAGACGTGGTTACGAGTGTTTTTCAGCAAATATTGAAATTTCCTTAGACTTAGCTGATAATATGGATCAATATTGTGCAATTTATTGACTTTTTTGTTTAATTAACTTGTCTTGTTATATAGGCTTTTTTTTAATATTTTATATCATAGGTGAAATCAACGCCGTGTGGTATCCAGCTGAATAGAATAGTACCATCCTCATTTCTTACTGAGGTGTCGTAAAAGGCGACTAAGGTAAGTTGATCCACCGTGTGGTATCCGGTTTAATAAAATAAACCAACATCTTTCTTACCGAGGTGTCGTAAAATACGACTAAGGAAAGTTGACGTCAGGCAGGCGGCCGGTCGTAAAAACGCAGTCAAATCATGTGATAGCATGTTTATAACATGTGCCGACCCCACTTAAGGTGGGATAAGGACATGAGGATGATGATGATCATAGGTGAAATCAACAAATGATAAGTGATTACACGTTTCGTTTAACCTTTTTGCAATCTCCGTTCTTAACTAGCTAAAGTAGGACGATACATATTTTGAGTAAATGAGGCTAATTTGACTGGAAAGAAAGTGTGTCAAAATTTTTGTATGCAACGGACTGAAATTACAAAATATATCTACTTTAACTAACAACAGCATTCACCAGGTATCATTACAAGCAATTAAATAATTAATTAAATATGACCCGTCTTTAAATAATTTATAGAATTAGGCGTTACTTTGCGGAGATCCATAATACAAAAGTAATAATAAAATTATTTTGCTATAATCCGCGAAGAAGTAAAATAGAAAATATATATAATGCTAAATGTAAGTGGACAATCGGTTATCATACCTGATACATGCAGGATTCGTAAAAACACATGCACAAACCTCCACCACCGCCACCACAATACACAAGCACTATATACGTTCACTATCACAAACTCAACAATCGTTTCGCGCCGCAACCGAAGCATCGTCAGGAGATAGACTCCACGACCAAAATCGCAAAGCTTTGCGAGTTTGGTTTGGTTGATTAAATTAGTGTAAAAGGGAATTCGTAACATTGTCAAAATCATAATGACATTCAAATATATTCGTCTTAATTTTCATTACTTGCTTAAATAAATCCTATTGTAATTGCAAAATTTAGTGATAGAATATTTTTATTTCCATTTATAAGTAATTTTGTTTAGGCCGTGTGGTATCCGGCTGAATAGAATAGTACCACTCTCATTTCTTGCCGAGGAGTCGTAAAAGGCGACTAAGGTAACTTGACCCGCTGTGTGGTATCCGGCTGAGTAGAATAGACCAACCTCATTTCTTACCGAGGTGTCGTAAAAGGCGACTAAGGTAACTTGACCCGCCGTGTGGTATTCGGTTAAGTAGAATAGACCACCCTCTTTCTTACCAAGGTGTCGGAAAAACGACTAAGATAAGTTGATGCGAGGCAGGCGGCCGTTCGTAAAATACGTAGACAAATCGTGTGACAACATGTTTATAACATATTGTGCCGGACCCCTCTTAGAGTGGATTAGGATGTTGCTAAATGAAGTGTACTATCCGTTCTCATACCTTACACATACCGCATTCGTAAAATTTTGCTATAGATTGATTTTCATTTCCACTTATAAGTAATTTCGTTTCAAGGTGCTTGAAATTTTCTTGTACCCTCAGTTTTGTTCTACGTTAAATACAGTAGGCGAAAATAATTTATGAGCTACGATGGACAGTAAATAGAGGTAGCATATGATGCAACTTCCTTTGCACCCACGGCACTGTCGAAAGAATAATTATGGATAAAAACAACAATCGTCGCCGTTTTGCAACGTACATCTGGTACAGTCAGCCAATGATCAGTAACAGTAAAAAAATTGGCCAAACCATGAACTAACTTCATCTACGTAATATAATCCTCGATAAATTTTTATCGCGGATTATATTAGTTTTGTATTATGGACCCCTAATTCTATAAATTATCCGAATAATATCATACCTTCTGACTACAGGCAGACTCAACTTTGCTATTAAGTCAATACAAAATGAGTTAACAATAAGTTTTTAATCTCGAATATGATCTAAGTATTAACTCGTGTGAATTGCGACTTTCTATTAAATGGTATTTTGAAATTAGATAAGGATCTTGCTGTATTAGCGTCATCACGCTCCTTGAACGTGCGTACAGCTCTTGGCATGAGACGGTTTGGCTTCGCAACAATTTGGGTAAACCCGATATCGAAAGTTACTTTTACCTACAAGTAATTTCAGTCAGTTTCTTGGATTGATGACCACAAAAAGGGGAGTCGTTGGATACACAAGATAGTGGTTTGATGCAGATCATGGGAAGAGACCTATGTTCAGCAGTGGATGTTTATAGAATAACAAGAAAGAAGAAGAAAATTGACTTTCCGGACAATTACCCTGTAATAGCTACCTTAAAATCTGACTGATCTTTAAAAATTCAACAGCAAGGTATAGGCTTGAAAAAGATTGGTTTGAAATCAAATAGAATTCGAAGTTTATTATTATCCAACGCCAACTGTACCACTGGATATGCATTATAAGCAGAAGTTCGCGATGCGTATACGAGTAATTAAAAAGCAATTGTGTGCCATCGTACTCGTATAGCAAAAAAATCTTTCGTTGAAGGAAGCGATTTAACATCTTCCTGCTTTGTTTCCGCAAGTAAACAATTACATATAATCAGCGGATGTGACATCAAATTATCGATTACAGACAATAGAGGAGTATTCACTATGTTCTTATTAGTGTAATTTATTCGCAGAAGCTAGTTTTGTAACGGGTAAAGCATTCTATTATATTGTGGGTCACAGTAGTGTTAATATAAAAACTTTTCTGATTTCGATTGCGATCCTTAAAGAATGTGGATTTACGAATAGGAACATGTGAGAGCCAAAATTACGAATACGCCTATATTAAATATGCTTCAATTGACATCGTAGGGTAAGATAAAGTACTTACTTTTCCGCAGCTTCGCAAAAGCTTCCTTTTTTCTTAGGGATAAAGGTTCAGATGATATCTATTAAACTGATGCAATGCCGATTACACATATCCCAAGAATTCTCATGGGATGTGCACCATTCATCACAATATGGGTGTAATAAACACATGATAAAATTGAAATATATATTAATTAAGCGTTTATGATAAATAGAAAATTAATCTATCCGAATTTTGAGACCGAAAAACATCATTTACTAAAAAAAATTGGACTCAAACGCGCTCAACTGGTAAAATTTCAACGATCATGGATTTTTAAACTGGAAATTGCAATATGCTCAAATTTTACAAAGTTTGATAATATCAAACTTTTATTTATAAAACAGCGGTCGGGCGTCGCAAAATCGCATTTAATTAAGCGGATAAAATTGGAAACTCAAAGATAAGTTATATTTCAGGCTGATTATGTTTGCCATTATTAAATGACCGGGTAGACAAGAGCAGATTCAAAAATCATTATGGCTCAGCATATATTGGGAGATTGAGAAAAAATTATGGGAATACGGAATAATGCTACAAAGCACTGAATTTTGAAGAAGGTAATTAAGAGGACCTTTGACCTCAATACAGGCGTAATATAATTGCCCTAAGCAGTTCGAAATTTAATAATTAAATACTCAACGCTCATAAAGCATAAATAAAGTAAAATTAAGATAAAGATTAAATGACTTATTATTATGTTCGTCAAATTCGTCTTGTAGAAAAGAATGAAGGCTTTTGAATTACTGAGAATCACAATCGCCGGCGTCGAGTCAAAATTATGATGCCGTGACAAATATGTGCATATCAAATAACCGAACCCGATGTGGGTTTAGACGATCACTTCATTTCAATCAATCTCTTATTCAGTAATAGCTGTGCCAACGATTTCACCCGAGGGGAAATTAGTGTATCAAAATTTTTTTACCGACCTAAATTTTTTATCATATTCGTAGTTATTGTGAGCTAACAATAATAGATGCGAGACATTCTATCGCCGACTTTTTTGTAGTATTTTTGTAGATCTACAATTCTCTAGTACGTTACTTTTATGTATCTCTACTGGTTTATAGGGCGCACGGGAATAGACTTACCAGCAGGCAAGTATTTACAACCGCGCGACCTTTTTTAAATACAATTTATATAAAACAATTATGTACTATTAACCCAAACCTTACGGAAGATTAGTACTCTTGTCCGAAGAGTAGTATTTTTTTTTCTTTTTATACATATAGTTAGAAAAGAGGAAGAAAAAATAAAAAAGCACATGTAAAAAGGCGGACTTATTCCTAAAAGGGATCTCTCCAGTAAGGAATTCCAGATTTTTCAGAGACCTTTGATTAACAGAAGGAAAAAGAAAAGAATGAAATATGGATAATATAGAGAAAAAGAAACCGAAAAAGTTTATATAAATTTAACTATTTAGCAGTAAACTTTTAATGAAAAACTGTACAAAATCAATAAAGTAGATTTGAGAAAATCGATCACATACAGACAGAGCTTTTTGGGACTTTGTTTTATAATGAGTATAGAAGAAATAGAATTAAATTTATTCAACTGTATTTTTAAAAGCTCTTATATAGTCAAGGGTCTGTCAGTTGATTTTCAACTACCATTTTGATTTCATATTCGGAATGTCATTCGCAATATTATTGTTGTGAAACAAAATATTATCGAAACGCGTAGGCTCTTTGTATACATTTACGATAGACTTGGATTTATATGCGATGATTAATTTATCGTATTAATTACCATAGTTAATATAGGGGCTTTAACCTTATACTGGTTTGTAATAATGGTCTTGCATCGCAACAGACATAGATAAGGAACTGGTTCATATCCTGCCAATTATATCTCTATTGATATGCCGCATCATATAAAACTAGTCATAGTATAATTGTTCATCGATGAATTTTATAGTTTACAAGAATTAGAAAATTATGAAGAGGAAAATAGTTCAATAAATTAAGAATTGACTTTTACGGAGTCTATAGTAGAATTTTTCGATTCTGATAGCCCAGCGGTAAGACTGTGCGTTTTTTTTTTGAAGAGTCGTGGGTGCAAAGCACGGGCATGCACCAATGAAGTTTTTTGCCAAAATTATTGATAGTTACTACTTATCTACACGCTTTTAGGTTTTTTTTTGTTTTTTTTTTTATTCCGCTTCCCCTGACTTAATCAAGGCTCTTTATAAGTCTACATGTTTTGTACATATTTATATGTTATTTTACTATCCCCAGAGGGTATTACAAATTTTTATTTTCTAACTCTAATATTATTTACAGTTTTATGTTAAAACTAATTAACAGCTCAGGTACTATTTTAATGACATTATTTTTAAATCTATTTTACTATTCTAATTACATTTAGGTACTTGTTCTATATAATGTCTTACAATATTACTTACATGAATTTTGATTAAGGTATCATTATCTCATAACGCTTTTAGGTTGGAAGGAAAAACATCGTGAGGAAGCCTGCATATCTTTAGAGAATTTTAGGGATATGTGCGATCTACTAATTTGCATTGGGGCAGCGTGGCAGGTTTAAGCTCCAATCATTCTCTCTAAAAAAAATGAAAACACGAGGTCCATAAGCCTCCTCTTTACATTTTTCTCTCACATTCTTGAGCAGATAAAAAAATTGTTAAAATTAAAAGAAAGTAGTAATTTTGGTTTCAAATTATCAGTTTTTCCTACATGTATTTATTCACAAATGTGGTATATGATGTATATTCGAGAGTGCAACAGTCATCCAAGTAAATTCCATATAATCATGTTGCTATAAGAGACAACATCGAGATTACAGTCTACAGTATTAAGAGTTGTAACGCACCGATGCCCCTCACATACATATGTTATTATGTTTTTTTTTTATAAATACAGTTAGTTGTGACTGTTCTATCCCGATTATTTTCGCTTCGAGCTTTCTGACAGGAGGTTTTCCAGCTTGAGTTCGGGATTTATTAGGAGCAATTCTAAAATAGTAAAAGTAAAAGAGGCACGCGTTGTTCACCTTGTGTCAGCCATGTTAAATCAATACAAATAAATAGTTTAAGAAAAACTAAAAAGTAAAATTAACATAAATACTCTTATTAGTGAAAAAAGCATTATACAAAAATGATGGGGTACACTTTTTTTTGTAACTTATTAGTTCAAAATAATATTTTAAGTTATTTCAATTGTATTTATTTTTCAAATTTTAGTCCGATCATTGGTAAAATTTTGTTTTAGTTTTTTATTTTCTTTTTTTTTTAAATATTTTAAACCTTGTTTTCAAGTTATCAACTTACACGGCTTTCATGACACATATATATGAAAAAAGCGACCCTCTGAGCCGGATACTACACGGAGGGTACTAACTTACCTTAGTCGCTTCTTGCGACTCCTCGGTGAGATTAGAAGGTGGTCTATTCTACTCAGCCGCTTACCACACAGCGGGTCGACTTACCTTAGTCGCCTTGTACGACTTGTATGTGAAAATTATATAAACCTTGTAATAACGTAGATTCTATACAACGATATTTTCAAATAGATACGTTCTCACAAAAGTTTTAATTAAGCATACAATATGTTCGGAATGCCTTGGTATGGCTGCTTAACAAAATATGCCACATACAATAACCATCTTGATGTCAAATACGTATCGAGTTTCATAGGCTGTTTGACCAAGTGAATTGAGACAGAATGATAATTTTGCGCGGGCGTACATGGCGCCTGGATCCTACGCAACAGCCAACGTGGGTTATATCCATTACGGAATCTCTGACACGTTCCACAAGTACAACAACACCTGAACGGTTCGATCTGAATGCGTAGATCACAACCATTTTACAGATAACCTTCGGTATAATCTGTAGCAACATTTAAACATCGATATCTTTAATATTTAAATGAGTTTAATAAAATAATAAATAAAAATTGTTTATTTGCATAACAGCTTAGGCTCTTACACTAAGGTTTTTGAGATCTTCTGGTAAGTATATAAACACTTGTGTTGGAAGACCTCGCTCTTCTATAACATAAATTTACAATATATAGAGCATATTTAAAAATAAAAGTTTATATATATATATATATATATATATATATATATATATATATATATATATATATATATATATATATATATATATATATATATACATATATATATATTTCGGAATCTCGAAAAAGGAAGTTGAATATATTAAACACTATTTTACCGTTAAATGCCAAGTGAGCGTAGCTTATTTGGGGAATGGGTGGTGGTGAGAAATGAAAATAACACTCTATAAAAACCCATCTGCTGTGTATGTCATATTTTTTTTATTAAAAATCGCTTTTATAGAACATCGAACTAAAAAGTCCAAAATTATTCTTAATAGAGATAGAATAAAAATAATGAACGAAAAATATTTGTATTAAGTTTACCTATGGCGAAAAAATCGTGAAAAAAGGGTGCTATGTGCCATTTTGTTCGTTTATATCGCACGGTTAATATTAAAGTGACCTAATTCAAAAAAGTTGCAATAGCCTATAAAACTAGTGAGTGTTAAAGAGACACAACAATAACATGGAAGAGAGAAGAAACACTAGTTTTTTTTAATAGTTCGTAGCGTGATGTTATAGATGACGTTGAAATAAGGTTTACAATATGTTTAAACCAATGAATTCTGAATTCGGTCACTTTAATACTAAGCGTGCAATTCGTAAATCGAGCACTCCATACATTTATTTTTCTTTACATTCATTATATATAAACTATTCCTATATTCTTAGGAATAAATTTGTATGAGTTTATATTAAGTTAATCACGTATTTAAGTAACATATATTCTAGTAAAGCCTACCCGTATAAGTATGAATGACTCAACTTAAGGAAATGTAATTTTCCGAAACTTTATAAGAATAAAATGTTTGGATTTCGGGAAATTGCTTGTTCGCTTGAGTCATTTTGACGAATATGGAATGCATATGGGGTAAGTACCTGCATATTTTCTAGAATATTTTATCTATGGACATGATTAATAGTAACGTTAGACTAAGGAAATTTATACGCCGTGTGATATCCGGCTGCACAGAATAGTACCACCCTCATTTCTTATCGAGGTGTCGTAAAAGGCGACTAAGGTAAGTTGGCCCACCGTGTTGTATCCGGTTGAGTAGAATAGACCACCCTCTTTCTTACCGAGGTGTCGAAAAATATGACTAAGTTAAGTTGACGCGAGGCGTGCGGCTGGTCGTACAAACACAGGCAAATCATGTGACAACATGTTTGTAGCATGATGTGCCGACGCAACTTAGAGTGGAAAAGGGTAGGAAGATGATGATTATGAGACTAAGGAAATCTATATGTCTACATTTTATTTGCAAAAAAACGCGACTATTCGCGTGACACCTTTTCTCTTAATAAATTATTGATAGTACAGTATAAGAAGTGATAGCAGATTAGGGGTGACGTGTGACTTTTACCAGCGGGTCACGGATTCAAACCCTAGGCCGGCACCGATGAATTTTTTTTAAAAATGGATTTGTTACAATCATCAATCATAATTACAATTTATCACGCGCTTTTCAGACGTATGAAAATATCGTAAAGAAACTTGCATATGAAATATCTAGGGATTCCTGTAACCTACCAACACTCATTGGGACGGCGTGGCGGGTCTAAGATCCAACCCTTACCTATCACTATTTTAAGAGGCCCATTACAAAAATACTAAATACAACGTAAAAATGTAGCATCGTTTTACAATGAAAGTGTGATTAAAAATTGTTTGATATCTATACTAATATATAAAGCTGAGGAGTTTGTTTGTTTGATTGTTTGAACGCGTTAATCTCAGGAACTACTGGAACGGTTTAAAAAAAATTCAGTGTAAGATAGTCCATTTATTGATGAAGGCTATAAGCTATTTAAAATCACTCTAAGACGAATAGGAGAGGCACAGCAATAAAAAATAGTACGAAAACAGCATAATTTAAAGCTTTCCTTGCATGCGCTGAGTAAACGGTAACAGTTATCCAAAAATCATGTATTACAAAATTGTTCCCCTTTAAAATTTCTATATATAAGTCCCCGACAGCATATGTCTAGCTTTTAAGGTTAACCCACTGTACCCATTTTTTGGTTATCCTATATTACGGTTTTAATTATTCCACGTAGGCGGAGCTACTGACGATTGTTAGTTTATAATATAACAAAAGGTCTTTAAAAAAAGTCAATATCTTTACTTGAAACACGATATATAAAAAAGGAAATGAGAATAAGCACATAAAAATAATTGCTAACCGAATCAAGGCCGACATATGTAGCGCATCGTATTTGCAATACGGCACAGTGCACACTAAGCGATATGCCGCGCGGATTATTGGTACTTTAAAATAGTTTGTCACGGTAGGTATTCGGCGAATGCGGTCATTAGACCTTGTTCTACGAATCTATGTGTAGGAATCGATTTGATGCGGCTACGGAAATAATGAGGCTTTTGTTGGCTTGAAAAGCGGAAACTGCCGGTCGATGGTGTCTACGTGTATTTTATTAAGGGTCCTTATATTAAATGTTTTATTTTTCTATATAATTTATTAAATATTGTTTTACAAATTGTATATAAAACAATATGAACCATCTCAAGTACATGAGGCATCTAGAGGGGAGATGAAGATAGATAAATCGCTAACGTTATTAAAAAAAGAAAAGATATAAAAATCAGACTATGCGTGGTTAATATAATATGAACAGATGTAACCTGGAGTGTAAGTAGAAACTCCTCTATACATTGTACAGATCTGTACATGTATAAATAAATATCAATTTCTTTTTTCGATGTGGTAATTATTGTTAGGGCAAAGATCATACGAAAGAAAAAAATAGCAAGTACATTATAGCGGGATAGAAAATTTAAGAAAACACACAACCCCCTGCTCTTATCCCACTCTAAATGGGGTCGGCACAACATATTATAAATATTTTGTCACATGATTTGGCTACGTAATTTAAGACTGGCCGCCCGCCTGAAGTCCACTTACCTTAGTCGTATTTTACGACACCTAGATAAGTAAGAGGGTGATCTATTCTACTCAACCGGATACCACACGGTGGGTCAATTTACCTTAAGAAAACTCTGTTATTTAAATCTTAAGAAAGCACGTCTGAAGGGTCAGCTAGTTGAATATAAAAAAGCGGTTTTAAAACACCGTGTGCACTTAGCATTATAACTTATCAAAGATAAGGCGGAACGGGCGTCGCGCGTCGGCAGGTGCTACGCGTTTATATCGCCACCTGCCACAAGCAGATCCGTTGCTAATTCTCAGCGAAATATTTGCAACAAGTTATATATGCAGCTATCTGATATAATTGGAAAAGATGACAAGGATACATGTCAAATGTATGATTACTCATTCAATAATTATAATAATAAACATATTTAACATATACAAGTCAGCACCGGTTCTTGAAAATAATGATGCCTTTATTCACCAATCTATAATAACTGATAGGCATATTGTAGAGAATGAACTCGATATAGTGTTTATATCGGTCAGCGCCGCGGCAGATTACTGTTAATATTGTACACGAGGATAATCCCTATTATTATTTTAAATGCGAAAGTCCTGTCTTGTCCTGTCTGTCCTGAAATATTCAGACAGACAGATCTGTCTGAATGTTTGTATGTATGTTACGGCGGCTTTTCGTAAAAACGTAGCCAAATCATGTGACAGCATGTTATAACATGTTGTGCCGATCCCACTTAGAGTGGGATAAGGGCAGGAAGATGATGACTTACGTATATTTCAATTATGTGAATTTATTTACAAGTTGTCTGTCATCCATAACACAAGTATTAAGTTACTTATTTTGGGGACGGACGACCGTGTGTGTAAGTGTCCCATATTATATTTATTAATTGTTTATTAGTAGATTAGTAGTGTAAGCGTAACAGACAGACTTTCGAATCAATCGATTGGTCAACGAACGATATTATACAAGGCAACGATCTATAATCGCGATTATAAAAACTAGTAGAAAGCGGAGAGTCAACGGCACCTGACGCCGGGCCAAGCGGTAGCAAGGCCGCCACTGTTTGATAATAGCGGAGCCATCGTTAAATAACCGTTTGTTTATAGTTTTTGTGCATCGCTTGTGTAGACGACGCGGCGCCACGTTATGCCATTGGAACGATAATAGAGAAATTTTATGACATTTTTCGGTGATTTTGCGGTCTCCCTACAGCAGAAGCGACATAGGAATGCCTTGTTAACAAATGTATTTACAAAAGTAATAATAAAATTATTTTTCTATAATCCGCGTTGAAGTAAAATAGAAAATATATATAATGCTAAATGTAGAGTGGACAATCGGTTATCATACCTGATATATGCAGGATTCGTACAAAACACATGCACAAACCTCCACCACCCCCCCATAATACACAAGCACTATATGCGTTCCCTATCACAAACTCAACAATCATTTCTCCCCCCAACCGAAGCATCATCAGGAGATAGAATCCACGACCAAAATCGCAAAGTAAAATGTATTTACATATACCTGAATAATAATCTATACTAATATATAAAGCTGAAGAGTTTATTTGTTTGCTTGTTTGAACGCGCTAATCTCAGGAACTATAGGACCGATAGGAGAAAAATTCTTTCAGTGTAAGATGGTCCATTGCTATATAACATCACGCTAAGATGAACAGTAGAGGAGCAGCAATAAAAATATTACGAAAACGGCAAAATTTAAAGCTTTCCTTGAGTGCGCTGTAAACAGTGATACGGTAAAACTTATGTATTACAAAATTATTCGCCTTCAAAAGTTCTAAATAAATATCCGCGACAGCATATGTCTAGCTTTTAAGGTTAAACCACTTTAACCATTTCTTATGGTTATCAAAACAGTATAAACGGTTTTAATATTTCCACGCGGGCGGATCTGCTGGTGATTACTAGTTCCTTAATAAAACCCTTTAATAATAGATTGAAGACGAGAAATGTTGCTTATAACTTAGATAGATCCATAATTTTCAAGATACTACATACTAATATTGTAAGTCTGAAAGTCGGTCTGTCTGTCTATTACGCTTGCTTCTAAATTTCATTCAGTTTCTCAATAAAATATCTCAATTAGGTAATTTATGTTTTCTTTACTATAAAAAAATACTAATATTTTCTTACTAATACAATAGACCACCATTTCATATCTAGGTGTCGTAAAAGACGACGTAAGTAGACGTCAGGCAGGCGGCTGTTCCTTAAATAATTAGCCAAAGCATGTAACAATATTTTTAAAACACGTTGTGCCGACCTCAATCAGAGTGGAATGAAGGCAGGAGAATGATGTTGATTTTAACGGACGCCTATATGAAAAGATCTTCGAGGCGGTCGATGCATCTGGTACTTCCGATTCATCGATTAGCGGAGTGGCTACTTTTAGAGAGGCCCCGACCCAGAGGTGGCGTCCTCTGGGGTTCAGAGTTGCTGCTGGCGGGTATGTGAGCAATGTATACAATGTTACCCTGTCCCCGCCACCAGCAGCGTGGTGGAGCACTGTCAGGTTTTTAGTTGGCGAGAGTCCGACATCCCAGCCGCTCGTCCCTTTCGGGCGGTAACGACCCATAATGGATTTTCCTGACACAAAAAAAGGAGAATGATGATAAGCTTAGTTATTAATTAATAATTATATTTGTATATAACGTGTGCAACTTGGAAAGTAGTACTATGGCAACTAAGCTATATTCAACAAACACAAGTGTTTGTTTGTTTGTGTATATCTATTAATTTGACCATCAAAGAGAATCAATTTCGTCCAGTTTTCAATATTCAAGTTGTTTCATGGACTAATGAACCGGATCGATTTGTTGATTGGCCGAAGATCGGCGCGACGGAGCGTTAACGTTCCGATCACGTGGTTAAATGTTTATTTTGAAGGATCAAAATTGGTTGATGTAACAATCAGACTTGAAGTCACAAAGGTCGACGATGAAAAAAATGGTGATACAATAACAATTTGTTTTGGTATTGGTCTATTGAATGCATTCCGATAAGGTTTTATTTAATGTGTGGCAAATTTTCCGGTATTCACGTTGGTTGCATCTTTAATATTTAAATGAGTGAATCTTGTATGTACATATACATTTTCGGAATCTCGGAAACGGCTCCAACGATTTTCCTCAAATTCAGCAAGTAGGGCGTTTTGGGGGAATAAAACCGATCTAGGTTTTATGTAAAAAAAAATATTGTTTGGACCCTGTTTTAGGCAAAATTTCGTTCATCAATTCGTTCAGAATTCGCCATTAACTGTCAAGTCAGCATAGCTTATTCGGGGAATTTCGAATTTCGGGAAATTTAGAATTCATTTCTCGTGACCACCCGTCACGAGAAATGAAAATACCTACCTAGGGTTCGAGCTCTACCTACCCTATAATTTCTTTCCTTTTTTTTTGAAGTTTCTTTTTTTTATTTTGAAAAATATTACCGAGCAAGGCTCGATCACCCTGATATTAATCCTTAAAGGTTTTGTAAAAAGTCCAACCTTACTATTTATAGTGTATGTATATTTATATACAAGGCTCATAATATCTAAATAAAGCGGTACAAACAAACACATTTGGCTGTTATTATACCAAATAGCATTTATGTATAACATTTCAATATCAAACTGGTATTCAAAGTTCATGAGGCTTAGGTAAAAATAACATGTACGAATTATTGCGGTAAACATGATGTTTCTATATCCGCGTTTCAAACGTTTCCGCCATATATCTTTAGCTTACAAATAGGATATAATCAGAAACATTACGCGGGTAATATATTAATATGAGCCTCTTTGAAAGTGAGGTTAGGAATAGCTTGTTTACTTTTATGACTTCATCGGTTTATTTATTTATGTGGTAGAAATTCCAAAATTATTGCTCATTTTAGTTGTTTGTATGTCTACTTTAAGTTATTTATTAGTAACAAGTACAAACTAAGGCTAAAAAGTATATATGCTGAGGTGGGGCGTGTCAGTAATTAGGCGAGATAATGCCGGTCTAAACGTGGACTAAATACTACTATGAGACGCTCTGTCGTCTGTTGTAAATTTACGTGATGTTGATATTTATCTCGTCCAGTCAAACCAATACGGTTTTGTCGCTATCGTTGTTTAATGTGATGAATTACATAATACTTTTAAAGTTTTAATGAAATACTGTTCATAAACAGACAAAGGCATTGCTGATAACAGTTCTATACGCTTAAACTAGATGGCGCTGTTTTTAAATAGGCCTTTATTAGGTTGTTCATTTACATTGTATATATTGTAAGGTTCGATAAAAAAAGATTAATTGCGTCGAGGTTTTAAAAAAAATGGAAAGACGAAGGCAGGTTATCGCAACAAAGGGGGATAATTTGAAATTGGGAATATGAAGGAAATTCGATTTTTGAAAAAAGAGAGTTATGTGGGTAGCTAGAACAGGAGCAGCGACTAGATCGGCTACTTGATGACTTTTAACAAAAAATCTGAACATAATTAGAGAGTCAAAAATTGCATATAACAGAAAAAAATATCGCTATATCTATCATTCCTGATCACAAAGTAAACAAAATGATGTATATTTAGAGAGAGCGCTTCTGAAATCTACATAATTTAGCGATTTGTAATATAAATAGATAATAAAATAATCATTAGCTTTAACAAATTATTAGATGTTTAATATACACTAAATATATATATAGCTTTATAATTTATACTAGGAAGTTTATATAGTTAGATGTAAGTAAAGATGACGAATGATTAAATTTTTTAGACTATGTCATCATTCTCCTGCCTTTATCCCACTCTAAGTGGGGTCGGCACAACATGTTTTTTTCTTCCATTCTCTCCTATCATTCGTCAACTTTGGCGATATTTCTTATATATGTATGTCATATTTCACACAATCCAACCATATCTATTTCGGCCTCCTTTTAGTCACATATCCATTCACATTCATGTTTAACACTTCTTTACTTCCTACCCTTATACCACTTTCGTATGTGATCGATCACATCGGCACATATTATAAACATGTTGCCACATAATTTGGCTATATATTGTACGACCGCCCGCCTCCCTGACGTCAACTTACCTTAATCGTATTTTACGACACCGAGCTAGGAAATCAGGGAAACGAATGCTTATAAACATTTTGTACTGACTCCAATTAAGAGTGGGATAAGCGCAAGAGAATGAAGATATTAGAAAGAAAATATCTATACTAATATATAAAGTCAAAAAATTTGTTTGTTTGTTTGATCGTTTAAACGCGTTAATCTTAGGAACTACTAGACTGATTTGAAAAATTCTTTCAGTATACGATAGCCCATTTATCGAGAAAGGCTATTTATATAAAATCAAGCTAAGATGAATAGGATAGAAGCAGCAATAAAAAATATTAAGAAAACGGTAAAATTTATAACATTCCTTGCGTGCGCTAAGTGAACGGTGAAAGTTATTCAAAAATCATTTATTACAAAATAGTTCCCCTCTAAAAGTTCTCAAATACAAGTCCGCGACAGCGTATGTCTAGCTTGTGAGGTTAACCCATTTTAAACATTTTTATAGTTATCAAAATACTATATTACGGTTTTAAGTTTTGAATATTTATATATTAGTAATAGTAATTAGTAATTGCAATCGCCAGCTGAGCCGCTGGCGATTGCTATTACTAATATACAAAGCTGAAGAATTTGTTTATTTGAACGCGCTAATCTCAAGAACTACTGGAACGATTTGCAAAAATTATAGTCCATTTATCGAGGAAGGCTATAGGCTACATAACATCACGCTACGATGAGCTGAGGAGAACCGCTGGCGATTGATAGTATATAATTGGTACGACTTAAATATATGGTACTCATGGTCAATCATCTAAGTACAATCGTGCAAGTACATAATTACAACGTATTTACCTAAACAGTGCACAAGCTAGACGCTGTGCGCCATAGATTCCATTGAGCGGGCGATTAGCTACAGACGTACACGAGGTCGCTCGCTCCGTGTGACTCTGCGCAGTTTATTTTTACACTAGCGTCTCCCCCGCGGTTTGTCTGCGTTTGTTATTATGAATCATTATATACGGTTTTGGTTTGGCAAACTCGTTGCTACGCTATACTCATTTGATAAGTAAAGAACGGCTGTTTCTATGCCCTACTGCTGAGCATAGACTAACTTTCTTAATTTTTGGAGAGAAGGGAAACTACCCACCACGCTGCTCCAATGCAGATTGGTAGGCGGACACATATCCCCAGAATTATCTAGAGATTTTAGGTTTCCTCACAACTTTTTCCTTCAGCGCAAAGTGCGCAATAAATTGCAAATACCAGTTAGACACAAGTTTTAACATAAAAACTAATTGGTATTTGAACGGAATTTGAACCCACGATCCTCTAAAGTCTAAAAGGAGTCGCACGGTCTCACCATTGGGCTATCAAAGCTATACCAACATGATTAAAACACAAATGATTTAAAATATTCCTTTCTCCTTGTTGGAAAGGAAAAAAACAACACTATTTATAATTGAGGGTAATTTAAACTCAAATCGATACGAACGAAGTCGCGCGTATCAGTAGTACTGTATGTTCAGTGTGCGTAGTGCGAGTTTTTTTTAAACTACTCGACCCAAATTATAAGACGATTCAGTTTAGCCAATTTGTATGACCATGCAACAGCGACATCTAGTGACGGCTGTTCCAGCCCCATAAAAATTGGCATTACGCTAACACGATCGAGTACGCTAAAAAAAACTCCAACTAAGCACACTAGTCACCGCTGTTCAAGCGTCATACAAATTGACGTCACGCGAACGCGATCGAGTTGGTTAAAAAAACTAGCAGTAAGCACACAGATGTAATACATATACTCGTAGCTAAGTTAAACGAGTTGATTTTTATTACTACTCTCAAATTTTTATCACCTTTTGTTCTCACTCAACTCAAGGGCTAATGCCAGACTAAAGTCGAACAAGACGAACTAACTAATTGCCCAGACGACAAGAGGTGCCCCATGAATCCTAGTTTTAACCGGATTGTCCCGGTTTAAAATTCAAATTCAATATATAAAAGTGCTTTTGAATCATCAACTCTACTGCTGGTTCGAAAAGCTGTTCCTAACGAGTACAGCCAGTAAGAAACTCGGTTGTTGCTTTTTTCATAATAATTCTTTTAACTAGTTACATTCATATCTATGTAAATTTTAGGCCCTGTCCTACATAGACGTCGAACAGTAGCTATTTACACGCATTCTTATCATCAAGTCATCCTGAACAGTATAGTAAGAACGTTTATAATCTTCTAATATCATATTTCTGTGCAGCGTCTAATTTCAATTCGGATTTACTATATATACATCTCAAGAATATTCGATAGCAGAAGTACCTATCGATTTTTGTGTTAGAATACGGTCAATTATGTTTTATCCTGTATGTAATATTCTATGTGTAAGCCCGGTAAATAAGCTTTAATTGTAGCAAAATTTTATCAATATCGCTCTAGCGGTTTATTCGTGAAAGCGTTACAGACAGACAGACACTTTCACATGTTCAACATTAGTATTGACTGCTGTTATGGCAAAGCCAAAATAGTTGTAGGAATTATACAATCGTATACCAAAACACTGAAACTATTTACGTACTTTCGTATATCGCAAAAAGCTTATACCGCAAGCTTATGTCGGACTTAGTAATCTATTTCTATACAAACAAACATTATATCAACGTACTTTATATGTATTCTCGTTTGTATTATTTTAATCGTATGTTATACTACGCCATCCGCCGATTAACGTAAGTCGGTTTCTACTTTATCAATATCCCACTTCTGAGCCAAGGACTGGTCGTTCTTTTTTAGAATGCCTGGAGACCTTATACGCTATTTTAAATATGTTCGGTAGGTTAAAAGTATGCAAAGTTATAGTTCAGGGATATGTAGATTTCACACAACGTTTTTCTTAAAATAGAAACAAATGAAAATTGACAATTTTTTATAGAAATCTCATTAGAGATTATAAAGCCTTACCGGGGTGTGAACCCCTGCTTGATGATGATTGCTGATACAGAAAGCCTACTATACCCTTGAAGATTACTTAGAAGATAAGAATGTGTGGATATAGCTCTCTTTGAACCTCTGTACAAGACAGTAACGACTTAATGTAAATAGTATTATGAATTATATTTTTGAAAGAGCAACCGCCGAGTTTCTTGCTGGCTCTATGTCGGTAGGAACAACTTTCCGAACCAGCAGTAGAGTTGACGATTCAAAAGCACTTGTTTACGAGTTTATTTGAATAAAGAATATTTTGATTTTTTTTTAATTGCTCGACGCTTATTATATACATGTCACCAATTTAAAGTAATGTTTGCACATTTACCCATGTTATCGCAGTGTTAATAGCAACACTGCACATTCCTAGCGAAATGCTAATTTTGCATCGCGTGTGCGGTGCAATTCGAGCGGAGAATGCCACTCAGCACTTTTCACTGCGAACCACTTAACATTTTATAAATAAACTACAAACGAACAAATTATTTAACTAATGTTTTATTCCAGAAGTAATGGTATAATTATTTTGGCTATAACTTGCGTTATTAAAACTTTGAACGGCGAACATATACATATGTTTTGAAATGTTTGTTGTACAGCACTACATTTTCGCGTATACAATAAATTTCGAATAATTCTAATCTATTTTTGATATAGGTACGTGTACAAAAAACTAAAGTTGAGCGGCGCTATCAGTCCAAAAATTTTTAACAATACGCCGCAGTTTTCTTCCATCGGAAAGCGTTTATAAATTGTAAAGATTAATTCAATATTATATGTAATTATTGTAAATGTTTTTACTACTTAAGTAAAGATATATTTGTATAAGTATTGATACTGTTTTCGATAATAATAAACCCATAAGATTTTTTTATAACATAAGTTCATTTAGTTAAAGTTATATAATTAAACAGAAAACATCGATAAATTTGAAGCATTAGCATGAAAACGGATGATTTTTCTTTATATTTCATCAGATATCAATAGGTGTCACATACACAAAGCCGTTCGCTGGCTTATTACATTTTCCCCTCTCCAATATGTCTTATTAAACGACGCGCACAAATATGAGAGAACGTGTCGATGGTTCGTTATATTGCTTTTCAAAGAACATAAAATTAAATAGCGTGAAAGTAGTAAAAAATTTTTTTTAAGCTTTTCGCTTTTGAGGTATATCAATGAACGACAATTAATTCACTAACATCATATCAATTATTCTCATGTCCTTATCTCAAAAGTAGTATCCGATTACAGTTTTAACTAAACGGTCTAAATGGTGTACTCAAATTAAAAAAAAATGATTATCGTTACTAAAATAAAATCCTAGCACCTAGTTTCAGTGCCAAGTACACAACTTCACTGGTGTTTTAAAAAAAATATACCATCGGTACTTAAATCTGAATTCTTGCTCAGTTATAACATGAAAGGATAAAAAAAGCAATTTCGCAGCTATATGTGTATTATTATCAGTTGTCTGTCACCCATAACATTTGTGTTAAGTTACTTTGGAGACGGAAAGCCGTGACCAATGTATTTATTTATTCATCTTTAAATGAGGTAATCTTGTGTCTGTAGACAAATCGACATAGTAATTAACTAAGAAATTTGAAAAAAGTCGTTTTGTCACTGTTTTCAAGCACGGAAAATCTACTACAATATTATTAGAAAACAAAGTTTAATTACGCTGTCAATTAAACAGTTATAACAGCTTAGTTGGGAAAAATATAGCGATGCTCGGTCACCCAGGTACTTATTATTAATAGAAGCGTAATTGCAGTCATTATTCATATTTTTTACAAATCTATCAAAAAACAAGAGAGGCACGTGCAACAGCAGGGGATCATAAATTTCATAAATTACCGCGCCAAGAAACTGATTACAAAATCAAATAAAAACATATACGTTTACAACGCAAAAAGAAAACTGATTACATCTTCGGCGATGTTCATACCGTGAATTCAAAATATGGTTTGCGTCTTGGTGATAAAAAAAACGACTTCCTTGATTGAAATATTTTTGCATACAAACAATGGCCGTGACACTCCAAAGTTCGCGATGTAGACCTTGACAATGAGCATAGCATCTAAGGACAAGCGAACTAAATCGAGGAAAATAATATCTCCATAATATTATATTATCTTTAATATTTTAAATCAGTTAATCTTAGGGCATTGAAAAATGCTAAAATGTTGATTAAAAGTCCATATGATATTTTACATATGATAGCCCAATGGGTAGCGGTCGAACTAAAAATTTCAAAATCCGGGATCGATTCCCACATGTTTTCATATCTCTAGAAAAATTACCGAGCAAGGCTCGGTCACCCTGGTACTTAGATATTAAATGTACCTGAAATTCAATCAAAAGGACGTGACAACAGTCTTTTTAAACCAATAATTTGACCTAGTCACTACTGTGATCATTTTCTAAGAATCACTCAAAAAATGTTCAATGTTGACAGTACGCTTGTATTTAAATACAAGGATAAGGATAAGGATTCATTATAACAAAATTTAGAAATCTAAATTTAATATATGTATAATTGAATAGTACATATTCATTTGAAAATTTACATTATCGTCTCCAAAAATAATACACGAGAATAAATGAATAATTAAGAATTATATTCAAATATCTTATTTGCTAATTTATAGTCCTAAGAGCGAATCATAAATCAGATTTAAGATACGCAAGCTTAAAGAATAATGCTAGAAATAATATTTTATTAGCAATATTTGTCAAAGATAATTGAGAAATTGAGACACACGCAAGGGTTTAAAAAAATACAAGCAAAATCTCTTTTAATCGGATTGAGTATTTAATGAGCACGGCGAAGCCTTATAAAAATTTGAAGACTACTCCGTGCTCACGTGTACAAGATTAATGTCAGATTTAATGAGTATTTATTTGCTATTGTTTTAGGTTTTTGGAGCGCCAGAAGCACTTGAATACAAATTGTCATTTTAGTACCATAATATATTTTATTATAGAAACTAACAGACTCGAACAGATGGTGTCTTGCTATAGACTTTAATATAGAGTAATAATTTTAAGGCTTCCAAACATCGCCAAATACCAGAACACAAATATCGTGGCTCTAAAAAAATACAGCTATTTACAAAATTAGTTTTGAATCGGTTTAATCAGTTTCAGGTACTACCGTTAATGAAAAGATTAGCACAGTACTAAATGCAATTGTCAAATGAACAAACAAAAATGAATAGGTATACAGCTAACATAAGCTTAAACAATGGCATTGAATTAGTAACAGGTAAAGGGAAAGTAAAAGCAAATTAATAACAAAGAAGATAATGTAGACAACAAAAACATATGTAGCTGATGAACACACAGATACAGTGGACAATGCTAGCCAAGTTCTTTAAGTTACTAAGGATCAACATGCGCTTACGCATTTAAATGGACACGTGAGAAGCGAACAATACGCGATGGTTTAAATAGGAACATTAATCAATCAAGATTACGACCATGAAATATGTATTTTCTAAGAGGTCACCATACATCATTACTGTATTCGTATGGGGAATTGTATGGCAGCTTAAATGTCAAATACAAGAATAGATAAACAACGGTACTTAGTAATTTAGGCTCTATCCATAAATTTTATACCACTAATAAAAGTAAGTCAACTTTTTTTCATATATTTGTTACTATTAATTACTATTCCTCTACTGGGTTATTACCTACGTACCCTTGGAGAGAAAGGTCAAAGATTAGATGCTCTAATGCGGAATTGTGGGTATGTTCTAAGAGTTATACTTATCTACAGAAAGCATATTACACAATTGATAAATGTTTGGATTTAAAATCCTTTCAGCTCCATTCAAAACTGCGGTTCAATAATATAAGTGAAAAATGTTTTAATGATTGACCGCCGAATATCTTGCTGGTTCTTCTCGGTAAAAGCAACATTCCGAATCAGTTGTAGCTTCATTAAATCTTATTGATCCTTGAAGATTCAAAAGTGCTTGCAAAACCTTACTTGAATAAAGATTATTTTGATTTCATTTGGTACATAAGTCAATTCCAGTAAATTTATTTTATTTATATTTATCTATATTGCTGCAGCGAAGCCCTGAAGACAGACAAACTTTCGCTTTTAGATGGATTATCACATTTTCTTTATTAGTACGTTAGACTATAACAATAACATTACTTTGAAATTCCATTAAGCTTGACCGTTTAATAGCTTTAACCGTCTCTGCGCATCAATGAAGCGGGACACAAAAATTTTAATAGCACCTTGTTTCCGTTTATAACGTCTGTTGAGAATACATTTTGTAAGTAATTTAGATTAGATATTTCATTACTTTTTTTGTTCATAAAAATAATTAGACAATAAATTTATGAACAATAATTTTCGTTTTTTTGGTAAATCATAGTCGACCGTGTGAACCCTTGAAAAAGCGCTCATTATGTTCGGTAGTTACGGCTTCTTTGGATTTAGGATGTAACGATATTTTTGTCACATTCCATAAACATAATAAACATAGCATCGCAACTTCCGAGAAAGGGAATTATATAAATATTGCCTATCAAAATTTGAGATTGTTAATTGATTGAAAAGGTGAACGTAACACTGATTTGCATCATTGTGTAATTAATTTTACGTAACATCCCTTTTAATTTTAACTTTAGTATTCCATACTATAATTCTAATTACAGTACGGAAAATAAACACTTTCTTGACTTTTTTTCGATAGATATTATAAAATAAAGTGCCCAAAATCAATCTGGGATAGATTTTCTCAAAATCTGCAGAGCGGATTTTTGTTTAGTTTTTACTAAAAAATAGTGCTTTTCTTGAGGAATGTTTAGGTTAATAGTACATTTAATTAAAATACACGCGGGGTCAGGGTTTAAGCGGGAATATCTTTGTGACACTGATTATGAAATTGAAAAAAATATATTTTACAGTCGATCGTTATGTTTATTCCTTACAGTTTTGCGTTCGATCATTCATATTTCTCTTCCTCGACTTGAAAAATTCTTAATTCAAATAAAAGTTAGTAAGTAAGAACTTTGAATCGTCAGATGGTTTTAAAGAAGTTGAGATTAACCATCTCATTCGGGAGGTTGCTGCCACAAAGAATAACTAGCAAGAATATCAGTAAATAATATTTTCAAATTTTAAGTGGAAAATACAGGAAACGATGGCAAAAACTTGGCACAGACTATTATAGTATTATAATTAATAAACCATGACCAAAACGGCTTCTTACCAGACCAGAAAACATAAACAATAAAAACGATATAAACGGCATTTTCTACCCGGGACGCACCCGGTACAACAACTGCGCGATGGATGTCTACAAATTACAATGATTACCCGACAATTAAATTCAACTCTAAATTCAAGACTAAATTTCGAGACCATCGATCGCAAAAACGGCTTCCGAGACGAGCAATCGCGAATAGTCATCGAAATTAATTTTTTATATAATTCAAAAGCAAATACGATAAAACCGGCTGCTGTAATTTCTTATGTTCTCTGATACGCTAGGTGAGCAATCATAAGAGGAAACGTCGAACACGCGCACGTACCACTGTTTGGACTTTGTACAATTACAATTTTAATGTATCGTACACTTAATAACAAAGATATTTTTTTTAAAGTAACGACTAACGAAAATCATAAAGAAAATCACCATTCGCTCTTATATCTCACACACGCAGATAGCATACGCAATAGTACGTAAGTTTGTAACGCACTGAGTTATGCATATTGATTTGCTTTCGACTGATATATTGAAAACAATAAGTTAAGTAAACTAGAACTGTTATGTTGGTATGGCCTTCTCAGGAGAAGTTTAATTAAACGTTGTACTAATCTATCTATTTTAAAGTAGTTACGAATCAAACAGACGCTTTCGTCGAATATGTACTATAAATCGATGTATTAATTGAAACAATCTCCACTATAGTAGGTAGTTATAGGAATTAATTTATTATTTAGAAAAGAGCAAACCGCTGAGATCTTCCTTCTCTCTTCTCGGTAGTAAGAATTTCCCGAACCAGCAGTAGAGTTGACGATTTATAGGCTAAGGTAAGTGAAGCTGAGGTAGGTGCGGTCGGCGAGCGCTTATAGCGTGCTAGACAAGAGATGACCACCCGCAATTTCCTAAATCACCGTTTTCGTCCTGCCTTCGCGCTCTTGTACCCCAAAAGCGCGGTCTACGTTAAACAGTTAGCCTATAAAAGCACTTGTTAACAAGTTTATTTGAATAAAGAATATTTTGAAATTGACTTTTTGTGTCAATACACGACGATACATCGGGAGCCACGACGAAATAATATCCTACCGCCGTTTCCTAAATCTGGTTAATTAGACTTGGTTAATAGGATACCTTCCAGGGAACGAAGCCCGAAATCTTTTCGGTCGGATCAGGTGTCCAAACATCTGGACATCGGATTGAGCATGACTTTACACAGCGCTGCCTAACGGGATGATTGACGGCAGTTAATCCACAACAGGGATCGGGACCATCACGATGCTCAGGAGTGAGCACACTACTGGACGAGGAGGAATAGGATAGAATTGTAAATGATCATCCCTAAGTTGCGTAATGTGCGTACAGATAAAGTTTCGTAACAGCACATACACGATGATTCCTACATGAGTTCCGCGTTGAAAGCAGATCTGGATTTAGTCAAATCGCGTTCAAGTAAACATTACGAATACACTTATATGCGGTGAAAATAAACGTTACATATTAAACATGAAGTAAAGGCGCTTACGTTTCCAGTTTTTTTCTCAGGTATTCCATTAAAAGTGAACTTTATATAAGAAAGTTGTACGTCCCTTTTTGGTAATCCCTGCAAGTCGTGCAATGCACAATTACATTTCCTTCTTACCAAACCTTTTTATAATATTACTTATGGTACACGCGACTACGTTAACGTCTGTTTAAGATTTTAAGTTAAAGTAATAATAAAATTATTTTGCTATAATCCGCGATGAAAATAGAAAATATATATAAAGCTAAATGAAGAGTGGACAATCCGTTTTCATACCTGATACATGCGGGATTCGCAAAAACACATACACAAACGTCCACCACCGCCGCCACAATACACAAGCACTACATACGTTCATTATCACAAACACAACAATCGTTTCGCCCCGCAATCGAAGCATCGTCAGGAGAGATATACACCACGACAAAATCGCAAAGCTTTTGCGAAAAAAGCAAAAGAATATTTTATTATTACTTTTGTATTATGGATCTCCGCAAAGTAACGCCTAATTCTATAATATAATATTCTTTTAAGTTGGTTAGTTAGCTTTTAGTTAGGTCCCCGAGGCGGTCGATGCATCTGGTGATCTTGATGCATTGATTAGCGGATTAGATGAGTTTGGGGCCACTGTTTAGAGGCCCCGACCCGGAGGTGGCGCTCTCCGGGATACAGAGCGGCTGGTTGTGGGGATGAGAGCAATGTGTACTCTGTCCCCGCCACCAGCAGCGCGGTGGAGCACTGTCAGGTTTTTAGTCAGTAAGAGTACGACATACCCGCCGCGCGTCTCCGTCGGGTGGAAACCTTTTAGTGACCCTCAATAATGCTATATATGGTTTTTTCCCCTGATTAAGTTCTAGTTTCCGCCACAATCACGCCGCATAAAGAGTTCATGAATGAGGGCCCCGTATGGGCTTAAAACTAGTCGGGCTCACCCGGTAGAATAAGACATGGGAATAACCAGTTTCTGTATATTGTCTAAAAAAACTGACGATAGTTTAATTAAAATAAAAATTTCAAGAAAATCAATTATTTCTTTTATCGTCATTATTTGTTATTATTAAAATTTAACTGATCGCTATTTATACATACAAGTTCCATCCATTAATTTAGGTAATGGCTAGATCTAATCGTATTCTCAAGGAGTTATTGATATAGAATCTTATCTGATATTTTGATAAAGAGTTTACTCCTAAGATTTTATTGTGTGAAAGAATTCTAATTTTTGTAAATAATAAGACACTTTACAACCGGATATTAAAATGTGAAAAATAAATTTTGCATAGTGTAAAATTTCTACCTCTCACATGATTTGGCCACGTATTTTACGACAGGCCGCGTGCCTCACGTTAACTTACCTTAATCATATTTTACGACACCTCGGTAAAAGATGGTGGTGGTTAGTCGAGTTTTACGAAACCACGTTAAGACATGAGGGTGGTCTATTCCAATCAGCCGTATACCACACGCGGGTCGACTTACCTTAGTCGCCTTTTACGACACCTCGGTAAGGCTCAGCGATAATTGTTCGAAATGTTGTTATGATTGACAGACTAATCGCAGCCTATCAACATTTTAAGACGCTTTCGTTTATATTCGCTTGTCAATGTTTGCGTTACATATTTCGGCCGTCGCATACAATCCGATGGTTAACTGGTTTTTCTTTGAACCCGAACTGGAATCGAAAGACAAAAGGCGCCGCAAATATTTTAAGTCGACGAGGCCAATACCGGCCAACGATTCGACATTCTTGGCTGAAAAACCGGCGCGACGGGTCCGCGGTGCATTGGAAGCTGTGCAACCATCAATAAAGCGAACCTAACCATAATATTGTCCGACTTTCGCTAGAAAATGTCTATTATTTATTAATACATGTCTCTATGATTACAGCCGTATAATTTTACAGCAATTCCGTGCAATATTTTCTTACAATGTCTTTTGCTTGCACCAACTGACTTTTCATAGTGTTATTTTCTAATTTCTAGTACTTTCAACGTGTAAATGTTGTGGCTCCCGTACAAACGTAAAACAAACCAGTAATTGCAAAAATCTGATTGCGGGATAAATTATTTTGTATTTTTTTGGATCCACTTTTCGTTCGTCATCATCCAAACCTTATCCCACTCTTAGTAGCACATATGTTTTCATCCTCCATTCTTCTCTATCATACGCCGTGTTGTATCCGGCTGAATAGAATAGTACCACCCTCATTTCTTACCGAGGTGTCGTAAAAGGCGACTAGGGTAAGTCAACCTGCCGTGTGGTATCCGGCTGAGTAGAATAGACCAACCCCATTTCTTACCGAGGTGTCGTAAAAGGCGACTAAGGTAAGTTGACCCACCGTGTGGTATCCGGTTTAGTAAAATAGACCACCCTCTGTCTTACCGAGGTGTCGTAAAATACGACTGAGGTAAGTTGACGTCACGCAGGCGGCCGGTTGTAAAAACGCAGCTAAATCATGTGACAGCATGTTTCTAACATGTTGTGCTGACCCCACAGAGTGGAATATGAGCAGGAAGATGATGATTCTTCTCTATCATCTGTCAACTCTGGCGTTACCACTTTTACATACATATCATACATGACACAAACCATACATCTTTTTTCCATCATCCACCATAGGGTTTGTTTACATAATAAGACTAGAGCCTGACTACGATCTCGCCTGATGGAAAGCGGAAGTTGCAGCTTAAGGTGGACCGTACTTGCCAATATAATACCTATTCACTCTTTTTTAAAAGGTATTAAAATCGTAGGAATCCGGGAAGATAGGAACAGAAAGGGAATTCCATACCTTGGCCGTACGCATATGGAAAGATGTGCTAAACCGATTTGTACGATGTAGACTGTGAGAGACTCAAATTCTTTTATCAATAATATATTCATTCTCCACGATCACTTCCACAACCAGCATATCTAAGAGCTCCTGTCTTACCAACCGTTGTTTTGATGGAATGACTTCCAACGTAAACCGCCATCTTTCTACCCTACATTCATCAATGTTGCCACACACAATATACATATATACCTTATTGTCATAATTTCGCCCTTAGTCATAGTTTATTGTGAATACAGGGTTAGTCTCTGTATCCATAATTTAATGTGAATTATAGAATAATATAAACATTAAAACAAGATAAATATAAATAATTTATTAAGCAAGATGGTTCTTTTATTTACGATGTAATTGAAAAAAACTATTTCACTTAATATGTATCTGTTTATATCGGACTGAAAAACAAAATCAGTTCACGAGCAAAACCCGACATGCCCGTAGAAAGAAACGTTGCCGCGACAGATGGCTTTATCAATTGCAAATCTAGGTAAGCTGCTGCGTCAATGACTTGACTTATTTGCTCGCCAAACATGAAGGTTCTAGAACAGTATTAGATGTACGCTTACGCTTCTTGAATGCGAGCTACGAAATCTCAAAAATATTACAAAAAAGAACATTACATTAATCAACAGATCTCCAGTTCAATAAATGTGAACTTGTCACATTCATTGATTTGGAGTACTAAAATAATACTCCAAATCAATGAATTGATGATGAATCTGAAATGAATGGTTTTTTAAGCACTTTTGAATTGTCAAGGATCAATATGATTAATGAAGATACGACTGGTTCGAAATGTTTCTCTTGCCGAGAAGGACCAGAAAGAAACTCGGCGGTCAATCTTTTAAACATTTTAAATTTTACATTATTAAACCGCAGTCTTGTATGAGGCTGAAAGGATTTTCAAATCAAGGCATTTCTATCATCCAAATAATCTTCAATTTTGTAATATGTTTTACGTATAAACATTTCTCTTTTTTAAATCTTTTAATTAATCTTTTTTAAATAATTTAAATCTTTCTGTACACTGGTCTAGTAGAGAAAAGACATTTAAAAATTCCTTGTTTATGTTTAATGAGTGATTGGCTAATCACAATAGATGAAAGGCGATTTAATTGCCCAAAATTCGGGTCTACTAGAGATTAAAAAAAAATTACAGAAAATAAAGTAACTTTAAGTTTCCATTTCTTTTGTAAATGCGAAATATAAAACATTGTCGCGTAAAGTAACTGCACCGTAAATGCTTGCAAAGTATTTTTGTATATCAAAAATTTAATGTAAAATAGGTGCCAAATTTTATAGCGCCGTGCGACGAAATGAAATGTGGCCTGTGTGTAAGTTATCTAAATGTTATCTGACATTGATAAAGATTCCATGTCGCATCCCAACGCAGAATCATCTTATTCACATTGTTGTTTATTTTTACTCTTATCAAGTAACATATCATAATTTATTATTGCGCGGACGTCATTGACTGGGAAAGTTTATTGTATATCAACCTTCAGTTGTTTAACTTGTTTCTCGTATGATTTGGTTCTTTACTAAAAATAACTATTATATTATAATCTCTCCATATTCGTACAACAATGTAATAATAATTATTAATGATAATTCCCAATTCTGTGTGAACTACGGAACTAATTTATTCTTATTATTACTTAATTAATAGTTTATTCTATTACACAAGTAACTACTACGCCGTATGGTATCCGGTTGAATAAAATAGTACCACCCTCATTTCTTACCAAGGTGTCGTAAAAGGCGACTAAGGTAAGTCGACCGTAAGTGGTCGTAAGTGGTCTGGCTGAGTAGAATAGACCACACTCTTTTTTACCCAGGTGTCGTGAAATACGACTGAGGTAAGTTGACGTCAGGCAGGCGGCCGGTCGTAAATACGCAGCCAAAACATGTCACAGCATGTTTATAACATGTTGTGCCGATCCCATTTGGAGTGGGATAAGGACAGGAAGATGAAGTAGCTACTTCTTTAAGATTGATGCATTATATTCAAATATTTAAGTTTTCAGAACTATATAGAGTTCCACACTCGTAAGCTTAGATCCGAGGAGCTTCCAGCTATGCCTCATTTATAATCTACCTTTTTGATTTTGCGCAATTTTCATATATTTAAATTTAAATATTAGAATAAAAAATTTTATGTCAATCGGTCCCATAACTACGAGCTACTGTCTACGTTGTCTATTTTTAACTGTTCACTTCTGTAACTTAGTCTCCTCAACGAATTTCAATGGAATAGTGTAGTGAATGCATTTAATACTGGATGCTAGTTTCTACTTTAAATTAGTATTCAAACACATGACATAAGATATCATAATAAGACATGTCTAAGTATAAACTGATTGGGTAAAATAAGTATCCTACCTAATATTATGAATCCAAAGTCTGTCTTATTGTCTTTAAATTTTGACCGCTAATCCGATGGACTAGAATTGATGAAATTTGGCACAATTAAAGCTTATACACCAACGCCGTGTAGTATCCGGCTGGATAGAATAGTACCACCCTCAATTCTTACTGAGGTGTCGTAAAAGGCGACTAAGGTAAGTCAACCCGCCGTGTGGTATACGGCTGAGTAGAATTGACCAACCTCTTAACTTACGAGGCGTCGTAAAAGGCGACTAAGGTAAGTCGACCCACCGTGTGGTATCCGGTTTAGTAAAATAGACCACCCTATTTCTTACCGAGGTGTCGTAAAATACAACTAAGGTAAGTTGACGTCAGGCAGGTGGCCGGTCGTAAAAACGCAGCCAAAGCATGTGACAGCATGTTTATAACATGTTGTGCCGACCCCACTTAGAGTGGGATAAGGGCCGGAGGATGATGATAAAGCTTATATACCGGGGTAACATATAGGAAAAAAATCCGTTTTTATTTTAAGAACAGGGAAATTATAAAGGCTACTTAAAAAGTTATGAGAACAAAACCGCAAGTATCGCTTGTATATAAGGTCAGCGAACCACCGCCCACATAACCTGAGCTTGTATAGTTCATTATCGACTACGCTACGTGGGTATGCAGATGAAATAATACATAAAAAAAATAGTCAAAATGTTAAGTGTGTTACTTATCGTCATCATCCTCTTGCCCTTATCCCACTCTAAGTGGGGTCGGCACAACATGTTATAAACATGCTGTCACACGATTTGGCTGCGTTTTGCCGCCGGCCGCCTATCTGACGTCTACTTACCTTAGTCGTATTTTACAACTCGGTAAGTAAGAAGGTATTCTATTCTACTAAACTGGATATCACACGGTGGGTTAACTTATCTTAATCGCCTTTTACGACACCTCAGTAAGAAATGAGGTTGGTCTGTTCTACTCAGCCGGATACCACACGGCGGGTCGACTTACCTTGATCGCCATTTACGACACCTCGGTAAGAAATGAGGGTGGTCCATTCTACTAAACCGGATACCACACGGCGGGTCGTTTTACCTTAGTCACCATTTACGACACCCCGGCAAGAGATGAGGTTGGTCTATTCTACTCAGCCGCATACCGCACGGCTAAAAAGCGTGTTACTTATATCACAATTAAAAGCGTTTCATCGTAGGTGAATATCGGTATTAAACATAATACTATATCATCGGCCGTCCGACCTCCAAGCGGGCGTAAAACGACCTACACGCGTGATACCGGCCGTCTCAAAACTTGGCCTCATGCGGCGCCAGTGCGAGCGGGCAAGTGTAATTTGATAAGCGAAGAACGATTACATCTCTTATAACGATTTACGTTCATAGATCGTATGGTATAAAAATAACGGGTCTGTAAAGTCGGTTTTACGGGCAAAGATTTTACGTGACAACGTCTTTTTCTCAGTAGAATATTTATTGGTATGAATATTATTAAATTGCACAATAGAAACAAGGAATTGAATGAAAATAAGAATTGGACAAATTTTAACTATAGAAATATATTTTGTTTACTAAAACATAGTACATGTAAACTTAAACTTAACTTAAAATTAACCAAGAACGCTCGAGAAAGACAGAGACACAAGCACGCACCAATTCAACGCGCCTAATTCTCTAGTGATGCGCGCGCGGCGGACGAATTATGTTTGAGTGGGAGAGAGACGCAAGGCATTCGCCAGTCCGGCGGGCCTCTCTTTCGTTCGGTGACTCATCGTAACAGACGTGAGCGGGCGTTACACTTTTTCATGAGTGACTCCAAGCCGCAACCTAATTTAAGACATTGTCACGTCAATAATAATTAATAATAATTTTGCAATAAAGTGCGATCAAAGGAAATCTATGTGTAAAGTATATATATTTTTGGTATATTTATTTTTGTTAGCAACACTGATGAAGGGACTTTGAAAGATAAGGGCAGTCTACTCGTATAGAAATGACGATCGGTAAGACAGGACTCGGGTATTCTGGGTGTGGAAGTAAATGGTGAACATGGAGACTGAATATGTTATTGATAACGGAATTGGAGTGTATTACATATGTAATGCTAGAAGTAAATGTGCTATCCGTTTTAACGGAAGTTTTGTATTAACATTATGCATTTCACCGTATCTATCTATCTATGGAGTTGGGCTCCACAAAAAAACTTCAGAGGCAACCGCTAATTCATGACTTCAATATATAGCTATCAAACCACACAGAAGTTGTAGTATAATTATTTTGCTGTAATCCGCGTTTGTTAAGAGAATATATGTAATGCTGAGTGTACGAAGCAAGCAACATTCTCATACCTTACACGTGCAGGACAAGTCACCAAACTTACTATCACAAACTGCAGCTAACACCAACACTCCATGATGGTTTTGGGGCGAAACGATCGTTGTGATTCAAACACTTAGCAATACACAGATTGTCTTAACAAACGTGGATTAAACAAAATAATTTTATTGTAACTTCTGTGCTATGGAATTCTGCAAAGTAAAATCATTAAACCACAGTTCCCAGTGTAGGTGTTACATAAGAAATTATACTACTCGAGACATCATTTTACTAGCCTTATCCCACTCTAAGTGGGGTCGGCACAACATGTTTTTTGCTCTCATTTCCTTCTATCGTTCGTCAACTCTGACGCCGATCCTTTTATATGCATATCATACTTAACACAATCCAACCATCTCTATTTTCTCTCTCTAGTCACATATCCATCCACATTCATGTATAGCACCCGTTCGGTCACATGATTTTCATCCCTTCTTATTATCTTATTATAATTGTGCATTTCTGGTCTTTTCTAGAATTATGGACGCAACTTTCAGACTTCCACGTATATACGTACTATCTTTTAACCGCGACTTCATTCGCGTGGACTCTTGTCGTGTGAAACATCGATAATAGATGGCGCTCTTCAATATCATCCTATTCCTGTAGAATTAACAGGATTTCTAGAGAGTGTTTTTCCGGTGTATAAGGAATAATTGTGCCAAATTTCATAAGTAACAAAGTAAGAGTAACAAACATACATACGTACTCACAAACTTTCGCATTTATAATATCAGTAAGATATTGTCACTCGGGTATCTAATCTTCAATATTTAAATGAGTTAATCTTGTATATCCTGAGAGTAAGCGTGTAATGTGGTTTTGGGGGAAAAAAATCGATCTAGCTAAGTTTTATTTTTAAAAAATCTCGTTTTGGGGCACTATATTTTTTTAAATATTTCGGTTTAATACAAATACAATTTTTCGCTGTCACATGTAAAGTCACGGTAGCTCATTTGCGTAATATTTTTTAAAAATTTCGGTTTAATACAAATACAATTTTTCGCTGTCACATGTAAAGTCACGGTAGCTCATTTGCGTAACGGGCGGTCTAGAGAGGTGAAAATACCTAGGATCGAGCCCAACCTGCCCAATTATTTTTTCTTTTTTTTTTATTTAATTTTTTTCAATTTTTTTTTAATGATATTCTTTATTCAAATAAACTTGTAAACAAGTGCTTTTGAATCTTCAACTCTACTGCTGGTTCGGAAAGCTGTTCCTACCGAGAAGAGCCAGCAAGAAACTCGGCGGTTGCTCTTTTAAAAATATAATTCTTAATACTATTTACATTAAGTCGTTACTGTCTTGTACAGGTTCAAAGAGAGCTATATCCACACATTCTTATCTTCCAAATAATTTTCAAGAGTATAGTAGGCTTTCTATATCAGCCTCTTTTTAACAGTGTTTTAAAAAAATTATCACCCAGGTACTAAATTTAATTCGATTAAACTCTCTGACACTGTGACCGCAAAGTGTCCAATTACTCTTAGCGCCGTGTAGGCGATCGTGCCATCTGTCGCGCGGTGGCTTGTCGAATTCAGTATAGATGAATTCCGATAGCTTTGCTATTAACCTTCTGGTGTTCGAATACTCGCATAAATTATCTATGTTACATATAGATAGATCTAGTATCCGTCTGAGTAGAATAGACCACCCTCATTTCTTACCGCGGTGTCGTAAAAATCGACTAAGGTAAGTCGACCCGCCGTGTGGTATCCGGCTGTGTAGAATAGACCACCCTCATTTTTTAATCGAGGTGTCGTAAGAGGCGACGTAAAAGTTGACGTCAAACAGGCGGCCGATCATATAATACGCAGCAGATCATGTTACATGTTTTTAACACGTTGTGCCGACCCCACTTAGAGTGGGATAAAGGCATTTGTATTACAATTACGAATATGTAATTTATTGTCGCTGACTATGAACCTCATAACAAAGTTCAAAGTCACTTAGCTGGCGATGGAGCGAGCTATGCTCGGAGTATCTCTGCGTGATCAAATCAGAAATGAGGAGATCCGTAGAAGAACCAAAGTCACCTACATAGTTCAGCCTGTCGCGAAGCTGAAGTGGCGATGGGTGGGGGACACAGTACGGAGAACCGATGGGCGTTGGAGTCTAAAGGTGTTGGAATGGCGACCCTGCACCGGAAAACGTAGCGACGGTAGATCCCTAGGATGTGGAATGACCACCTCAAAAGGTCGCGGGAATCCGTTAGATTTAGTTAGATTTAATCGGGATAAGATCATATGATGTGAATATTCCGTGAAAAGTCCTATGTACAGCAGTGGACGTCCATTGGTTGAAGTAGCCGTTTTTTATTCCTTTTTGCTAAGGATTTTATTTATTCTATTTGTTGGCTCTGTATATAAGAAACTAGCTTTTACCCGCGCAACTTCGTTCGCGTGGACTGTAGTCTTGAAATTAGGAGTAGCTTCTGTCACCATCCTTCTAAACCTTCAAATATCTCATCACAAAAATCAAATCGATCCTGGAAGAATCTGAAGGATTTATCGTTTGATCAAGAGCTTAATATGACAATTTTTGTAAATAACCCGTACTTACATGAAATATATATTAAAAAAGCGCAGTAAAAGGAGTATAAAAATTTTATACACATGAAAAATTCATAATGTTTTCTGGAATTAAATATCTCTATAAATATTATAAGCTTTGGAAACGTGTTAGAAAACTTATTTAATAATACCATTTATACGTAACGCATCAACTGTCAAATTGTTTTTTTTTAATTACCCTTACGTACGGCGATGGATTCCAACGTTTTTAGTAAAAATACGAAAAATTAAATTTAAATTATGTTTTCGTTAACATAATATTTTTAAATAGGTATCCGAAAATATATTAAACTTGACTTTATTAACTATAATGACTTTTCAAATATTAAAAATGGTGTTTAGAAATAAAATATTTTTTCATTAGCAGTATGGCTTAATTTCTATGGGATTAAATTAAATAAAACTTCCCAATACATGTCAATTAATAGTCATTTATTTCGTACTTGCCATAGACTACTAACTAAAGACCGTTTAAGAATGCGTTTTCTTGAAACGTTTGTTTTTTTGACAACAAAAATTATATATGATTAAATTTGACTTTAACTTAAATGATTATAGCTTATTGTTATATTTTCACCACAAATCCTATCTTTTTAATGTGTTTATATGGTATTTAGCTAGTAAGTGTACATGTACATAACCTCAAACTATAATAAATAAATATTAGATAAAATAATAATTGATACTAAGATAACAAATATTTTTCTATTTAAAAATTAATTGTGTAAGTACTGTGCTAAAAGATGTATGAAATTCTGACAGTCTCCTTTTTATTAAATATTTTTCTCCGGTTTATGAAATAAACAAAACCGAAATATTTAAAAAAATAATAATAATAACTTTTTTTAGATTTTTATACGTTACACCGGTATATAAACATTAATTTTGCCAAATTTCATCTATATTGGTTCAGCGAATTGACCATGAAAACTTTACAAACAGACTTTCGCATTTATAATATTATTAGTTTATTTATTTTACTAAATAACCCGTATTACTTATATTAATAATCCAATGTTATTACAATGTCAAATTTTCTCAGTTAAATTTTTCCAGTAAACGAATAAAATAAAATAAAATATAAATACTCTTTAAATATAACTCTTTTGACGTAAGCCGAAAAACTTGGAATCTAAATACTTCGTAAATACTGATTTGACTTGATTTTGACACATCGTAAATAAAAATTAGTTCCATAGGTTTATTATAGATGGCGTTTTGAATGTCATCGTATTTATTTATTTATTCCTCCTGAATTTAATTCCTGTTGAATTAACAGGATTTATATAGCCTATATGTTACCCCGGTATATAAGGAATATTTATGCCAAATTTCATCCATATTGGTTCAGCGGATTGGCCGTGAAAACGGAACCGACAGACAGACAGACAGACAGACAGACTTTCCCATTTATAATATTAGTAAGGATTTATGTTAAATTTAAACCAAATTTTATCAATATCGTTTCAAAAGATTAGGCTGTGTAAGCATAACAGACAGAATTTCATATTTACCATCAGTGAAACAGCGAAAAACAAAGCTATTCAATAAGTCCAACTTGCGCGACAAACAAAAAAAACTATAGAGTATTAAAGACGTTCAAGACATAAATTCTTAGGACTTCATAAAAAAACGAAAGTAGAAGAAAATAGATAAAACTATATAAACGTTGATAACAAAACTTGAAATAGCTCCAGCAATATACTATAGTATAAATGAGATAATCTATAACGACTAATGAAGTCTATTAATAAATGCACTGGAACGTAAGCGTATCGATGACCTCGGGGTCACGCTTAATATAGATTGTGCTGGTATGGAGATAAAATACTACAGATTAGTTCATTAAAAAAATACATACTAACACAAAAGTCATGATATCTTTAATATTTACATGAGTTAATCTTGTATATATACAACATCCATGAAATTCAGCATGTAGCGAGTTTCGGAGGCGAAAAATCGATCTAGCTAGGTTTCTAGGATAAATAATGTCGTTATATACCTGTTTTCAGGCATTCAATTAATGCTGAAATGTAGAATTGAATCCAAATGATATTTGAGCTGTCAAATGCAAACCTGTGATAGCCTAATGCGTAGTGGGCGTACAAAAAAACTTCAAACCTTGGGATCGATCACCCTCCGCTTTCTATCTTTATTATTTTTTAATTGCATTTTTAATCTTTTGAAAATTTTACCGAGCTCGGCTCGGTCACCCGGATGCTTTAATTTAAATGAGTTTACTTTATCTGTATATGTATATTTTCAGAAATTCGGAAACAGCTCCAAAGATTTTGATGAAATTCATCATGTAGAGGGTTTCGCAGGTGAAAAATCGATCTAGTTTGGTTTCATTTAAAAAAATGACGGTTTATCCCTATTTTCGGGCACACAAACTGCTAAAATAGAAATTGAAGCTTGAACTTGCTGTCATTACAGCTCAATGAGTAAAAAAGTTGAAAACCAGAGATCGAGTCCAAATGTCTCCGACCCTTTCTTGCTTAATTTATTTTTCTTAATTGGATTTCCTTTATTGATTTATAAAAATCACTCAGGTACTTTTTTTTTTTTTGTCAGGAAAACCCATTATGGGTCATCACCGCCCGACGGGGACGAGCGGCGTGTATGTCGGACTCTCACCGACTAAAAACCTGACAGTGCTCCACCACGCTGCTGGTGGCGGGGACAGGGTAACGTTGGACACATTGCCCCCATCCCCGCCAGCAGCAAATCTGAACCTCAGAGTGCGCCACCTCTGGGTCGGGGCCTCTCTAGACTAGGCCCTCCCTCTGCTAGACGATGCATCGGGAGCACCAGATGCATCAACCACCTCAGGGACCTTTTCAGATGGGCGTCCGATAAACCCCGTTCAGAACGCCCATAGGTCCCCGTTAGGGCGGCATACGACGGGCTTCGGCGAGTCGTCTGCGCCCCGCTCGCCTGCGGCGGATCGGATCCAAAGACTCGACTTCCCGGATCCGCCCCGCCGCCTCCTTCCGAGAGATTATGTCCTCGCAGAAGGAGGCCATCGCTGCCCACGATCTCTCCCTGTACACCATGGCACGAACCACGGTGGGCAAGGAGAGATCGTGCCCAACCTCTGCCACGAGCTCCACTCGCTGAACCACCCAAGCTGGGCAGTCTACGAGCGTATGCAGCGCCGTGTCAAACTCAGCGCCACATTCGTGGCATTCACCGGACTCTTCGCACCGGGCCACCTTCCACAGATACCTCCCGAAACAACCGTGTCCGGAAAGCATCTGTGTTAGGCGGAAGGTGAGGACCCCATGCCTCCTGGCGACCCAGCCCTGGAGAATGGGCTGGAGTGCAGAAATCGTCCAATGGCCAGCACTGGGCGATTCCAGCCGTCGCCTCCATTGGCGGAGGAGCTCCACCTGAGCTGCCCTCCGCCAGTCAACCCCTACCACCTCAGAGCTTCCCCCCGATGAACGGGCTTCAGCTTTTCGGTGGTAGGCCTGAGCAATCACCTTGGCTTCTAAGTCCCACGGAGGGGACCCAGCCAAGGCGCCACTCAGGTACTTATGTTTACAAAGCATTATAATAATCTATAGAATTAAGCGTTACTTTGCGGAGATCCATAATACAAAAGTAAACATAGTGTAAGACACTCCAATTGCGTTATCAATAACATATTCAGTCTTCGTGTTCACTTTTCACTTCCACACCCACTCCTTTCCCCTAGACCGTCATTTTTATAGAACGACTTACCTCTCAAACCGCCCCTTCATCAGTGTTGCCAACACAAAATATATATAATTCTAATTCAAAATATTCTTTATTCAAATTAACTTGTAAACAACTGCTTTTGAATCGTCAGCTCTACTGCTAGTTCGGAAAGCTGTTCCTATCGAGATGAGCCAGCAAGAGACTCGGTGGTTGCTCCTTCAAAAATATAATTCTTATATTATTACTAGTTACATTAGTTATTATTGTCTTGTACAGAGAATCTAAGTATTCCTCTATAGTAAATAATAAATATTAATAATAAAATAAATAATAAAATTATTTTAAAAATCCGTGATTATTCATCGCGGATAATAGCAAAATAATTTTATCATTACTTTTGTAAGCATTACGCTCCTATATCTTAATTCAAAATTTGAAAAGCGGACGAAGTGTATAGCTATCGGGAATATGCGACCTAGCATATTTCCGGCACTAAGCCAAGGTTTGCGAGACAAATAGACCATGTCGAATATTATTAGTTCCGAAGACCGATCAATTATACCTACATCACATGCCCGCTATATCTTCCTACTTTGTGACCGATTCAACATCATTTGGCTGGTCATTACACTATTAATTTAATAGTAGGTGTATGTCCGCATTCTGAAACTTAATTTAATCGTCATCCTCCTGTCCTTATCCCACTTTAAGTGGGGTCGGCACATGTTACAAACATGTTGTCACATGATTTGGCTATGTATTTTACGACCGGCCGCCCACCTGACGTCAACTTACCTTAGTCGTATTTAACGACACCTCGGTAAGAAAGAGGGTGGTCTATTTTACTCAACCGGATACCAAGTGGTGACCCACCGTGTGGTATCCGTGTGGTAACTAAGGTAAGTTAACGTCACACAGGCGGCCGGTCGTAAATACGGCAGAAATTACGTAGCCAAACCGTGTGACAAAATGTTTTTCCTGCCCTTATTTTCTCTTGCCCTTATCCCACTCTATATGGGGTCGGCAAGACATCTTATAAACATGTTGTGACACGACTTTGTTACGTATTTAACGACCGGCCGCGTGCCTGACATCACTTGCCTTAGTGGTATTTACGAATCCTCATTAAGAAATGAGGGAGTCCATTCTACTCAGCCGGATACCACAAGAAATAATTGTCACCTCGGCTGCGTATACTTTTACTTACCTCAAAAATTTTCATATATACACTGTTACTTGTAATTATGTTTGTTTTATTTATTGTACCGTAATTACAGTTATTACTTAGGTGATTATATTGACAAAGATACATGAAATTGAGACTCGGCAGTTAGCAAGACCATTAAGTTAAATGTTATAATAACAAAATACTAATTAATCCCACATTGGTCCGAATTCCGATATTCTTTCCGTTAGTCGCTACGGAAGATACGATTCAGTTAATATTATACATCGTTAAGAATTTCTGTTATTTCGTTTATCATAAAGTTAATAATATAAATCATTTATAAAAGAACTTCTTAGAAATTTCTCATCGGATCTAGTTAGCGTCCCATAATGCTATCATTTAGCTGATTTCGAATTTCTGGAAACAATGGGCATCCCAGGTATATGCAATGCGACACATGGGAAGATTGGACATTTTAATACTTATAATTCAATTGTCAACTACTTGTAAAGTTTATTTCTGTAATTAAAATATGTTAAAAAAACGGTTGCCTGTAAAGTCGGTTTTACGGGCAAAGATTTTACGTGACAACGTCTTTTTAAATGTGATGGATTGGAGTGGGCGAGAGACGCAAGGCATTCGCCAGTCCGGCGGGCCTCTCTTTCGTTCGGTGACTCGTCGTAACAGACGTGAGCGGGCGTTACACTTTTTCATGAGTGACTCCAAGCCGCAACCTAATTTAAGTCGTTGTCACGTCAAAAAGACTTACTCGCCGCCCTATCGAACATTCCTTGACTACAAGGAAACCTTTTCACCAGTCAATTTTGAATCGAATTTGATACTTGAATAAATATATTTTGAATTTTAATTTAAAAACTATGAAATACGTGACCGCTAAAAGAGCATAATCAATATCATTAATAGATTTTGCGGGGGTCCATAATACAGCGACCACCGAGATTCTTGCTGGTTTTTCTCGACAAGAGCGCCTTTCCTAACCATTCATCGTAGCTTCATTGTAATTTGCCATGAATTTACAAATTAGTGAAAATATTATTTTGCTATAATCAATATCATAATAGATAATAAATATCAATTAAACTCGTTTACGGGATCTAAAATGCGATGGGTCGATGACATCAAGCGAACGGCTGTGGAAAATTGGGTAAACATAGCCAAAAAGAGGATCATGGGGCTACAGCTGGAAGAGACCAAAGGGGTCCACAACAAATACTAATACTAATGTAGATTAAGAAATAATAATTAACACTTCTAGCGACCTGGTCTTAAAGTCGTGGAATAAATAATCTTTATCTTGAATATTTAAATCACCGCAGTGTGGTAACCGGCTGAATAGAATATAGACCAACCTCATTTCTTACCGAGGTATCGTAAAAGCCAAACTAAGGTAAGTTGACTCACCGTGTGGTATCCGGTTAAGTAGAATAGACCACCCTCTTTCTTACCGAGGTGTTGTAAAATACGACTGAGATAAGTTGACGTCAGGCAGGCGGCCGGTCATAAAAACGCAGCCAAAGCATGTGACAGCATGTTTATAACATGTTGTGCCGACGCCACTTAGAGTGGGATAAGGGCAGGAAGATGATGATCTTGAATATTTAAATCAGTTAATCTTGTGTGTGTGTGTATATATATGTATATATATTTCGGAATCTCGGATACATCTCCAACGAAATTTCCTAAAATTTAGCATTTAGGGGAGAAAAATCGATCTAGCTAGATTTTATTTAAAAAAAAAAATACAAAAATTTACATTGAATTAAAAAACTATTTTTGCCGACAACTGTCAATTCAGCGTAGCTCATTCGGGGAACGGGTGGTCTCCAGTAATGAAAATACCTAGAATCGAGCCCCACCTATCCAATTTTTTTTTTTGCAAAAAAATTACCGGCTCGGTCAATCGGGTACTTATTATTCGATTCCATAATCGAACTCTATCTGTAGACACACGATTAAAGAACTCTTAGAAATATGTATTCGTTGTATATTATTTATACAACGTCGGCTTCACTTAATTCCCCTCTATATAAACACCTGCCGCAACATAAGGTGATACGCTTCGATGAATGGGGGTCGCTGTTCAAGTTCAAATATTTGACCTCAGATATTCTTCAAAAATTAAAACAGTTTACGAAACATGTTTTTTATAAAGAAGCATCTCAAAATAAACTTAGTACCTTATTATCCGCTTTATTGCGATTTGCGTCAAATCAACTTTTTTGAATTAGGTCACTTTAATACTAAGCGCGGGATATGTATTTAAGTACCTATTTATTTAAATATAATATATATTTACCAATTGTCTGACATTTATAATAAATTATAAAGTTAACTTATCTTGTGGACGAAGTACTCGTAGAATAGAACACGCTCATTTCTTAACGACGCGTCGTAGAAGGCGACTATGGTAAGTCAACCCGCCGTATGTTATCCGGTTGAGTAGAATAGACCACCTTCATTTCTCAACGAGGTGTCATAAAGGGCGACAAAAGTAAGTCGGCCCGCTGTGTGGTATCCGGTTGAGTAGAAGAAACCACCTTTTCCTTACCGAGGTGTCTAAGGTAAGATGACGTCAGGTAGGCGGTCGATCCTAAAATACCTAGCCAAATCATGTGACAATATGTTTATAACATCTCGTGCCGACCCCACTTAAAGTAGGACAAGGGCAGGAGAATGATGATGATCGATTCGTTTCATCATCCTTCTACCCTTATCCCACTCTAAGTACGTATTTTACGATCGGCCGCCTGCCTGACGTCAACTTGCCTTAGTCATCTTTTACGACACCTGAAGAAATAGTGTAGTCTATTCTACTCAACCGGATATCACACGGCGGGTCAAGTTACCTTAGTTACCTTTTACGACACCTTTGTAAGAAATGAGGGTGGTCTATTCTACTGAGCCGGATACCACACGGCTGGATGATAATCGATTCGCTTATGGGTCGTTTAAACATTGCAACACAGTTGTTGGTAGATAAAAAAATCATTGTAACGCAACAATACAAAACGTTACTACAAGAATTTAAATTGTAGTAGAGGCTTACATTTTCGGTAGCGTTACTAAATTCGCCGTTTACGGACGGTGAGTATTAATTCACGTTATCTGCATACAGTTACGTCAATTGCTTAATATCTCTAGAAAAAAAATTGTTGTTGTTGCTATAATTATAGCTTATGTCACTTTTCTGTGAACTTTGTTACTTAACCGTTGCATAAACATTTACTTGGCTGAATTTGGCTGAAATGATTTAATTTTACAACCGTACGCGTATATAATTCGACTGGCCCGTTGCCGCAGTGGGTGGTGACCCTGCCTTAGCTCCACGTGTCGCGGGTTCGATTCCCGCCGAGGGCCAACATTTTCTATAAATTAATTTGTTGGTCTTTGAGCCTGGGTGTATATTTGTATTTAAGTATTTATTTAAAAAATATATAAGTATTCATTTACCAGCTGTCTATCTACCATAACACAAGCATTAAATTACTGACTTTGGGGACGGACGACCGTGTGTGTACGTGTCCCATATATTCATTCATTTATTATTTATTTATATTTAATTATTAATAATCACTTTGCGCATACGAGTTCTCTTTATCTATGTAATCCGCAAAACTACAAAAATATGATGATAATTGTTGCGTGTTCCTCAGTTTTCTGTTGTGACATGTGGCGTACACTGAGCCGTTGGCTTTTTTCTTGTCATGTGAAATTTAGAATAAGTTACATTAAGTGCAAGTCTTCTTTTCACATGGGGAAGAAATAAACACTTTTCAAACTTACAAGCCGCCTTTTAGTTTTTATTTATTTTATTATTTCTTTATGTACACATAGTTAGAAAAGAGAAAGAAAAAGTAAAAAAAGCACATGTATAAAGGCGGGCTTATCCCTAAAAGGGAACAGAAGGAAAAGGACAAGAATTGAAAAATAAAGAGAATACGGGTAAAAGAAAAAGTTTATATAAATTTAAGTATTTGATCTATTATTTAATGTTGGTAAAATAAATAGATATTTTAATTGAAAATGCTTTCAAACTTGATTTGGAAAAAAACAAAATAATGCATATTTTATACAGCGAAAAAAAATTCGCGTTATCCTAGTCATTGGGACTAGTCACAGGGAGTCACAGGGGTTTATCGCAAGTAGCTCATTGGTTCAGGCTAAATAATTTAGTACTGAACTCGAATAAAACGAAATGTATTGAATTTGCATTACCTAATGCTGCAAAAACAGCAAATAGACTCTCTTTAAATAATGTACCACTAAAAACAGAAAATTCAACTGTATTTTTGGGAGTATCCTTGGATACAAAACTCCAATGGAGCACACACGTAACAACTCTTGCAGGGAAACTGAGTTCAGCGGCCTACGCTGTTCGAAAGATAAGACAATTCACAGACGTCGAAATAGCAAAACTTGTTTATTTTGCCTACTTCCATAGCATTATGTCTTATGGAATATTGCTATGGGGTAAATGCGCGGATAGTGAAAAAATTTTTGTTTTACAAAAAAGAGCTATACGTGGCATTTATAATTTAAGACCGCGTGATTCCCTGCGAGAGAAGTTTAAGGAAACAGGTATTCTTACATTTGCTTCACAGTATATTTTAAGCAATCTTATTTATGTACATAAAAATATAAATAATTATAAAACGATAGGTGATGTATACAATAGACAAAGCAGGAACCGACATAAGCTTGCGGCTCCTGCTTTGCGCCTTGCAAAAGTACGTAATTCGTTTGTGGGTTTTGGTATAAGATTCTATAATAAAATTCCGCAATCAATTTTGAATTTGAATTTGAATTGCAACTTTAAAAAAATGTTTACGTACGACTTAATTAGTATATGCATACAGTATACACCCTTATAGACTGTAATACGTTAGTTACCTTCAGCATTTCATGTATTACATTATAACAACAGACATAAAATCCTAAACATGCATCTGTGCGAACTCAGGGCGGGTTGATAATATAAATAGATTAAGTTTGCACGATCCCGAGATTAGCTTATCAAGCATATTCAGAGGAATTATCCGCCGGCACTCAACCTATACAAATAATATGTACGTACAAATAAGTACATATAGGGGAAAGCAATTGATAAGATATAAAACTGGAACATTTCTTCTAATCTGTAGTACTCACAAATTTAAGCATAATATTATTTTCCATTCAATTTAAAGTTACTGTCTCTAACTTATGAGTCATATAAGTAAAAGAAAAATATTTGGTGCCTGTCCGGAGTGGCAAATCGCGACTCCCTCAAAAGGGTCACCCGGTCTCACCACTGAGCTATTAAAACTTAAAAATTATAATAATAAAAAATATATCATCATTCTCCTACCCTTATTCCATTCTAAGTGGGGTCGGCACAACATGTTATAAACATGTTGTCACATGATTTGGCTACATAATTTACGACCGGCCGCCTGTTTGACGTCAACTTACCTTAGTGACCTTTTACGACACCTCGTTAAAAAATGAGGGTGGTCTATTCTACTCAGCCGGATACCACACAACGGTATAACAATAAAAATAATAATAATAGAACATAAGAGTAATCCTTTCGAACACTTTCAAACGACTACCCGCACACGGTTAACAAACGAGCGATTATGTGACAAGTAAAGCTTGTCGCTCGTCACGGGACAGTATAAGACGCTTTCCTTTTAGATCGCAGCACTTGCCTTTCAATGAATAAAAGTTTACTTGAAGGAAATACTGGTTGTTCCGGATGATTCAATTGCATTACGTAATAAAATTAAATCTTGACACACCCAGGAAAACGTTTGCTCAATAGAAAATAACTGTAATCCTTCCGACAACTTTCAAACGGCCATATTAAAATATAATGGACACCTACCGTGTGCAGCGATACATGGCGTGGGAATTACTTACCCAGAATAAGTAATTCCTGCGGCTTGATATAAGTTGGGACCTTTGTTGCAATAGAGAGAATACGCGCTTTATGTCCAGGGGTAACATAATGTTAAAATAACAGGTGGTATAAGTAAATGGTCTCGACGATCCTACTAATATTATAAATGCCAAAGTTTGTGAGTATGGATGTATGTTTGTTACTCTTTCACGCCGAATCCGCTAAACCAATATCGATGAAATTTAGCACAGTTATTCCTTATACGCCGGAATAACATATAGGCTATAGAATTAAAGGTCTAACGAACTTACCTGTAAGTGAAGTTCGACCACAATTATATGAGCAGCAGGAATAGGATGACGTTGAAATTAATTAATTAATTTTGGATTTTAATATCCTTCATAATGTACCCTAATTACTAAGCCGTAAGGACTTAAGGAATACTAGCCGCTAGCGGACTTTACCTATGCGATACCAATTTGTGTAAAAAAGACCCACATGAGCGAGTGCAAAACATAGAAACACGCGTATCTAATAGGTGCTTGCTCTGCCTGACTTCAGCAAAGCTTGTGTTCACTGAGGAAAAGCAAAACATTCGCTAAGAAAATCAAACAAAGACACTTAGGGTATCTGAGATACCTAGAATATGAATGGTTAACACCTGGTGTAAAGTGAAGCGATATATTTCAGTCGGAGATTAACCTACATACCGTCAGTACAAATGTTTCTGACAACATAAACACCTCTAGCGAGCGCACTTCGCAGCACTGTAAATGTATTGCGCATGTGTGAGTCGTATGGCGGTAATAAACACAATTGCAATACAAGAAATAGAAAGTTATTTTATAATTGAAACTCAGATGAGAGATATTCACGTCTTAACGACAGGTAGGCCTGTCTAGATTTAACAGCATCCGGGGTTCTAAATTACAAGCGGAATTTAAAAGCGACCATCGAAAAATTAAATTTCCCAAATCGATACTTTTGGATCAAGTCAATACTGTATCAAGTTAATACTTTCCTTTTCGTGCATACAATTGCACACGGCGGTCCGGTTTGCAAGTAATTTCGCCCTTTATATAGTTCCTCGTCTTTACATAATATTTATTATGAAAGAAGTTTGTTTTTTATTACGCGACATCTAGGTCAGTGACACTGTTGGAGTGCTTTCGCTGAAATCACGCTTTTGAATAGTAGACGAGGGGAAATAAAAGCGGCTGAAAAACCGCAACAAATTCACAACTTTGGCCTCATTCACTAATAGAACAATTTCTTTTTCAATCGCGTTATTTAGCGTGCTTTATTGTATTATGCGAACTGTTGAAATTGAAATTAGATGTTGTAGTTGATTAAACGCGCGAATACATTTTTATAATAGCCATTCAATTTAGTCTATTTCAGCTTTATCATAGAATTTAGATACCATAGATTTGTTACACGAATAAAACTGTTTTGTATAAGTTGTTATTTTATCTTATAAATACATATAGTTTTTTTACTACACACAACTTGACATAAATTTTTTACAAGTAGGTAATATAAAAAATTCCAATTTTTCGTTTTAATTTTTAGAAATATTATTTAAATGATGTCATGTAGTTACAGGTGACCATACTTTCTTCTATTATATTTGGTGACACCTCTATCACTTCCTGCTTAGATGCTTGGTATCACTGCCTTGTAGCTGCAGTGATAGCCAATTTTTGAGACCGCTAGCCTCTAAGAAAGAGTTTGCTAGTTTAAATCCAAAATAGGCACCTGCAGAAACAGTGACAGAATAGGCAATGGTTGGAAGAAAGTAAATAGTATTTGAGAGTAGTAAACCACGCACTGTAAAGTGCAGGTTTCAGAAATACTTCTACATAAATGAACACAAGACGTGAAAAAATTTTCAAAGAGTCGTTTGATCCAGCCATGTGACGAAGAAAATTTGGAAAAGGTCAGCGGTTGAAGAAGAACAACAAGAAGAAAGAAGTATATAGGCTGTTGGTAGTACTAAAGGTCTCACCATTTCGGTCTTAAACCGCGTAATTTCGATTTACTGCTCGTGCTAGACTAGCTTTCGTAATCATTTCCGCATATAGCTGAGACGCACCGGAAATGTGACCGTGCAATTTGGTCACCTTTTTCTCATTTTATTCGTGACTTGGAGTTTTTAAAGGCTAAATAAATAGTGTAAGACATTTATTTGCTTTTTAAATCTTTTGTAGATAACACTCTTAAGTTGTGACGTAACCAAATTTAATAAGTAAATATGTTGCAACTTTTATCTCACTAATAAAAGCATGATAGCTATGGTGAAATAAAACCAGGCGTTTGCAAGTTTGAACCACGTATAGTCATAATATATAACTCATCACTACATATTATAAAACAAAGTCCATATTTCCGTATGTACGCATAAAACTTTAAAACTACGCAACCGATTTTGATGCAGTTTTTTTTAATAGATAGAGTGATTCCAGAGGAAGGTTTGTACGTATAATAACATTCAATATGAAGTAGGGAAATACTGTAATTTTTGAGGTTTCTGTAAATAATTACATTTTTTTCCGCTTACATTGAAAACGCAGGCTAAACCCTACAAGATTTATCAAAATGATGTAGTAAGTATTTGTACACCTTAAAAAGGTCTACAGAAAAGTCCGCGATGGTATATATCTATCTCTTATGGATAACCCACAATAGCAGTTTTTTTCATTTACTTTTTACGAAAAATAATGCCACATTTTTGAAGCAATTTTTATACAAAACAGCATTAATCCTTATCCAATTAAGTACCTTAAATAAATAATTGATTTAATATAGATCAATATGGCCGTTTACAGCATGCAATTTAAGTGAACATTTTCGGAGATATTACAGATTTAAAATGCCGTGAGGACGCCGCGCTTCACCCTATAGCACTTCGAATCTTTTAGAGTTTGTTTAAAGATATTCTGTAATTAATTGTAAAAATAAAATACATAGGTAAAATGTAAAAGTAAATAGGTAAAAATGTACTATATGAGTTTAGATATTCCAAAGATAGCAGGAAATCGTCTTGGTATAGGGAGAGGAAATTATTTTTTTTCCAAATTTAACGCTTGCGGGCCACGGGCAGTAATTAATAAATCAAAACTACTGGATCGATTTTAATCATTTTTTTACACTGACTGACATGGGATATATATTTTATACCCGTGCGAAGCAAGGGCAGGCCGCTAGTAAGTTATATATAAAAATGTATGTGGGTTTTCTGATATTTCAATTTATTTACCTGAATGAAACATCGTAAGCAAATCTATACTCTATAGCAAAACTATACATTTCCTAGGAATTAGTGATTATCATCATCATGAAGATGAAGAATTTACTCATGATGCATTTATTTATTATGTTCCCCAAACCCAGATCGAAAATTGTAAATATAAATTCACCACATAAGTTGTAAAGGAAATTCATAGGAGCCTGTCCGTGGTTTATGACACTTGGTAATGGTAACAATGTCACAATGTCTTAAACTTTTGCTATAATTGCTCAAATTGTGATTATTACAAATATTTATTTACTATGCTTAGAAAAGCAAAATCAAAGTTCTAATATTGTTATATTGTGGACTTTGATCATTTTTTGCATTCACACTTTAACCGCCTCAAAAGGTACAAAAGCGATTTGTTTTGATTTGTATACTGCCGGAAAATATTACGTTATGCCTAATCGCATTTCCTAATACGCGATGAAGCGGAGTTACAGCTGATACCAATCAACTGTAACTACGACTACACTTAATTTACTTTTTAGTTTTCGAACCTCGAAGGAAATCGGCATTTGAATTCAGCGTGCTCACCTTGAAATCGATTTCAGAGTCCTAGAATTCACAATTGTTATGTAACAACTTGAAAGAAAATCGCAATTTGAATTATGCAATCGATAAACGTTCTGCATTGCTGTCATCAAATCGAGCAATTTATTAACTCATCGATTATTTAAAATTATATAAACTAACTGTAACCTCTAGTTACGTAGACTAGTACCCAATAAGTCGTACTCGATTCGGCAATGTACGGGAATGGCAACACTTTGGCTTCTTTATCCTATCGCGTGTATCATTGGATATACACGCGATAGGCTAACAATGTGTCACTACGTTGATATCGTGTATCATGATTTCGTTACAATCACATACAATACATTAATTATATTATATTTTCTGCTCGAATTGGGCTGATGAGTTAAAACACTTTCTTACGTCCATAAGTACATGTGCGGTTACTACACTCATCGATTCTTCAAGGTACCTAACAAAAAGAAATACTAATACCGAATATCAGAGTATATTTGAGTTAGCCTACTTGCTGCAAGCGATGAGATTCGATTCAAATCCATGCTTTTTAACATTAACATAATCATATAAAGAGTAGTAAGTCTTAATAATGTGCATAATTTTAACAGGTTTTCGAAATCTGTGTTATGTTAATAATTATGCGTTTTCGGCTCCACTAATTTGCGTTTACTTATGTTTTTAATCTGTAGAAAATGGAAAAGCCACATTTTAAATTTATCGTTAGGTACCAATATATATGTAATAGTGCAACTCTCGAAAGTTTATAAACCAAAATGAGCCAAATTAAATATTTTTGCTTTACTAAGTGAAATACGAACTAAAATAAAAAAGTACGAGTACTGTTTTTATTTTAATTTTTTTATCAATCGACGAATCATAAACCTAATCTGGCGGAGATAGTTGACAGTTACTGATTACATCTTCTATCAGAACACTGAATTATTTGATACGGTTGAAATCAAATCAACCGGAATAAAAAAAAATTGAAATTCCAATAATAAGAAAGCCTTGTTAGTTGATAAAGCAGTAATGAACGTAGCTGCTAGTCATTATGATCTGAATTATGAATTTTAATCAACTTATTATGACTATATTATTGAAGTTTCCTTGCAAGAAGAGTAGAAGATAAGAAAGCTTGGTTTTAAATTAAAAAAGAGTGACCGCCGAATTTCTAGCTGGTTCTTCTCGATAACAGCACCTTTCCGAACCAGTCGTACTTTTATTGTAATTTGACGATTCAAAAGAGCTTGTAAAAGCCAATTCGAATAAAAAAAAAAATTATTTGAATTTGAATTCGTCGTTCTCTCACTGCTGCTAAGGATCGTTACTCTGATGTACTTTGGCTACTAGCTGCTATGACTGTATTATTGATATTTTCTTCGCAAGAAGAGTAGAAGATAGGAAAGCTTGGATTTAAATTAAAAAGAGTGACCGCCGAGTTTCTAGCTGGTTCTTCTCGATAACAGCACCTTTCCGAACCAGTCGTACCTTCATTGTAATTTGACGATTCAAAAGAGCTTGTAAAAGCCAATTCGAATAAAAAAAAAAATTGAACTTGAATTCGTCGTTCTCTCACTGCTAAGGATCGTTACTCTAATGTACTTTGGCTACTAGCTGCTTTCACTTGTTACGGTCATCGTTATCGATATCAAACGGCCTATTTTTGACAACAAGATGATGAGTCGTAAGGTGATGATGGATTTTTAGTAGTTTTATCGTTAAATCTTTCAAATAATCAGTCGATTATCTTCTATTTTTTTTAATTTACAATATTGGCCATGGAAATCTTTACAGAATTTCTCCGAAATGCGTTCTTTTGCTGCATGGATACTGCATTCTTTTTAAAATCATACTTTGATGTGATTCAGAGATCTACGAACATTGTGTTTTCTAGTGTTGGATCGTGCCCTCCAACACTATAGGACATCCAACGCCCATGATCTTCCTACTATCAGTCAGATATAAGAAATACAATCTCATTGTTCGTCCGTGGACCTTCACGAATATATCATACAATGTGGATCGGCGCGCGCAGCCGAGTCGAACATTAAAGTTTTTACACCGGCAGGCCCACTTACTGCAAAGTGTACACACGCTTACGACACACTATCAACCGGCGGCCAGTGAAATTCACGATCCACATTTCGAACGTTCGTATTTCATTTCGCTTTTATTATATTTTCATTTCGGTTTATGGTTCTTTCCGGGTAGATTGGACGCTCTCGCGGTCATTATGTTATCTTTGGATTAAATGAAATGTACGTATATAAAGTGGAGTAACGGCCCGTTAACGTCCTATTGCTGGGTAAAAGCGTCATATCGATATAAATTTTTTATGTTGACATCAGGATGCACTTTAAATTAAGGATAAGTGGTTACGGTCACAAAAGTTAGACTAGTTGACCGTCGTTCCTTAGGAAAAAAGATAAATAGCCTTATATTGAACTTAACTCGCGTACATAAAATCATCATCTCCTTTTTTTTAACTTACGGACGTCTATCGTTGAACACAGGCTCCTTTAAGGGATTTTTACGTTTTATAGTTTTACCCGAATACTTGATTCAATCTAACGGCTTTGTCCTACATTTCGGGAAGATCTTCCGGTGGTAGACAGATTTTTATTGGCTTATTAATCACTACTCAGCTTCATGCCTTATTATTGATATGTCAGTAACTTGTATATATTGTATATATATGTCAGTAATTCTCCTATATATGACCTCATTTCTGATGTATTCATGTAATCTACTCTATGACTCCCTTCAAGAGAAATTTAAAATTAATAGACGTTGTATTAGCTTACAACTAAACTATTAAAACTGTGTATGAATGAAGTTAACTTCGTCTTTGAATGAATTTATACAAATTGCGCTGTATCACTAAACCCAGAGAGAACATTTTACAATGAAGCTGCCAATTGTCAACTTAATCGGCTGTTAGCCCGTCCCTATTAGACAATCGCGTTCGCGGCACGCGAATATATTCAATTATTTGTGTGTGACTCACACCACATATCAGTTGGTGTGTTGGTATGATTCATGTTTCTACAATTCGGGCCACGCGTAAAGGACCGCGGTTACTCAACGCAAGGTCGCGTTAAATCGCATCAGAAATTTAAATTATCTACGAAAGCACCTGGATACCGGCGTCCTCGAAACCGTAGAAAGTGCAAGTTCGCATTAAGCGGAATGGCCGCATCAGCAAAAAATAAGGTGAGATCATTTCCCTAGTGGAATTTTAAACCTTCTTGTCTTCGCAATAGGTTATATATTGAATTGAGGCTTTTAGGGAATCTTTAAAGAAAATGATAGTTACGTAGTTAAATCTGTGTTGGATTTGAATAAGTTTAAAGAATTATTCCTTTTAATCACGAACAATTAAATGCTTCTGTGAATTTTAAAGAACTAAACTAGACTGTTCTTTTTTATTAATTTACTTTTGGAATTACTTTACGCTTCGTACGCTTGCTCATCTTATCGTTGTTTGTTGGCTTTAAGACCTTATGATGGTTGTTTTGAATTCGGTAATACAAATTACTAAATAAAAATATAGAATATGACGAAAGTTTAATCACTTTTCAGAATATTCCACCTGAAATTTTCGAAGATACAATTTTATTAATGAATAAATTGCTTTTCTTTCGTCGTACCTCAGATTTCTCTATAGGAACTGCTTTCCGAACTAGCAGTAGAGTTGACGATCTAAAAGCACATGTTGACAAATTTACTTGATCAAAGAATATTTTGAATTTAAACATTTGTATTAAATCAAGTCAAAATAATCTTTATTTAAGTAAGCAATTTTCGTCAAGGATCAATGTGATTAATGAAGCTACAACCGGTTCGGCATGTTGCACTTACCGAGAAGAGCCAGCAAGATACTGGGCGGTCAATCTTTTAGACATTTTCGATTTTACATTATGAAACCGCAGTCTTATATGAAGCTGTAAAGATTTTCAAATCCTAGTATTTTCATCAACATAATCTTAAATTTTTAATATGCTTTAGGTGTAAGCATATTTCCTGCAATTAATTAGAAACTTTCTGTCTCGTTTGGATTGCGGAATTGTATTAAGAATATATTATTATAAGCGAATACTTAGACCAATGAATTGAATATTTCTTGAGTCGCAACACAGGAATCAGAAGTTTATTTTGACCTCTCACATGTATATATAGTATGTAAGTCAACGTTAAATATTCATCAACTGACGTGACGTAATTTCTCTAATACTACTTATTTATTTTTATTCGTGGATTCTAACAAAAATAATCCTTATTAAAGTAAACACTTATCATTTAGTATGTTGTTATCCAAACACTAACCAGCATTTGAAACAAAATTCACGGTAGATTATCGAACACAAAATGTTATTTAATTTATGAGTGTACAAACTATTCTTACAGGTGTATTATGCGCTAAGTGTTGTTTTCAAGGAAATTTTCATTTCACTCTTGCCGTGGTTACGTAAAGACGAGCATTGGCTATAAACTGGCCGTAAATAATTACCCACCAGTCCACTGTGTAGATTTTATCATGGCTTTATACGCATAATTCCGGAACTCGGGAAGCAAGAGTAACGAAAGTTGAACAATTGTTCGTTCTTATTATTCAACAGCTTGATTTATAGTTTTATCTACATCTATTGTACTATTTCTTCATTTTGAGATCGTCTGTATAAGACTGTCCTAGAGTGCATCGTTATATCGTGCTTCGATTGTGATGTGTCAATAGGACGAACATCACAACCAAAACGTGGTCAGATCTACGATCTTCGGCCTCTTTGGTATTTAGTACTCAATCGCAAAACTGTTACTATTAAGCTTTACAGATTCAAACTTTCCTTTTGCAACATGAACACATAACTGTTCCAATGGTAACTGGCTATGGGCCTCAAACGAAATCTCAATCTTTTAACAATGCATCAAGAAGTTCTAGATAAGAACTAAAATTTATAGAATCGTACTGTCGTGAAGTTGTAATGGGAATGGACGAGAGCACATAGAACGAAGAAGATATAAGAAGGGTCCTAAACATTTTGCAGTTCATGATCTCAGACGAGAAAACGCAGCGCTATTAGACCTACCAAAGTAGACAGAACATCTTAATATGATTATAGCAAGACGCTGAATCTAAGCTCAATAAGACTACGCAATGCCTGATTCTATGGAAGAGTATTTCTCAAAGAGACCTTGCGAATATAAGACAGCTCTGCACAGATGGGACAGCTACTTCTGACCTCTTGTCCACCTGTCAACTACTATGATGCCGAGCTACACAAACATACTAATTAACAAATGTTAGGTTAGGTTTTTTACGCACTAATTATCACGGCCCACATTCGTCTCGGTGAAGATTTTGTTGCTTGATTTACATACGTTTAGAAACCAGACAAGTTACGTGATACGCATGTGACTGCGTGAAAACTTTCATCCAATTTCTGAACGAATAGTGTTTCTGAACAAAATTAGTAGTAGTAGTTTAGTTTTGGGAGTGTTTATAGACAAATTAAGATCATGAAATTATAAATTATTGAAATTATAAATTTTCTCTGGGGATATCTTATTTAAAAGCAAAATTAATATGACAATGATGGTAAATTAATGTACGATATGGTTAATATTCAATGGATGATAAATTTTTTTAAGATGGTTAGGTAATAATGTCTATAAAATAATTTAGTTCATGTGACCACCCTTATTTCTTACTGGGGTGTCGTAAAAGGCGACTAAGGTAAGTTGACCCGCCGTATGGTATCCGGCTGAGTAGAATAGACCACACTCATTTCTTGCAGAGGTGTCGTAAAAGGCGACTGAGGTAAATTGGCCCACCGTGGTGGTGTTATCCGGGTGAGTAGAATAGACCAACCTCATGTCTTACGGAGGTATTGTAAAAGGCGACTAAGTTAAGTTAACCCACCGTGGTGGTGGTATGCGGCTGAGTAGAATATACTAACCTCATAACTTACCCGAGGTATCATAAAAGGCGACTAAGATAAGTTAACGTCAGGCAGGCGGCCAATCGTAAAAGAATTAGATCCTCAGAGGGATAAGGGCAGGGGAATAACGATGAGCGCTATACAATTTTGTTTATGTTTTCCGTGTTCTCAATAATGCGTGAATATATTTGATTTTGTTGATTTTGAATTGTGTGATTGAAGTGATTGTATAAATTTAAAGTTTACATGCAGGTTTACAAGGGTTTTAATAGAAGCAGCTGTTTCTATTTAAAGTCTTGTAAACTTGCATGTTAACTTAATTAACTTAATAAGTTTACACAGCCATTGAAAAGATAACATTTAAAAACTTATATTATTAGACATAGATTTAGATAAATAATGCGAATTCCACACCTTCACATAAACCCTGCGTGGTTTTCGAAAAGTGTGTTTATATATGTTTATTTTATGTCTCAATGTATTGGATAATAAATTTAAAAATATAAATAAAAATAAAAATATAAAATATATATATTTATTGTGAATAAGATCAATATGATTGATATTGGAACTTTACTGTATGTTTTTTGTTGTAATTTTTTTACTGTATGTTTGTGTTTAAAGTCTGAACGTAGCTTCTACGGTTATGTGACTCGACTGAGATTGCGTGAACTCTCCCATCGCATACAGAAACCAGAAGACTGTTTATTAACACTTGTCGCGTGTGAAACTGTACACTGCGTTTGACGAATGTTGTGAGTTCCCAAATTAAACATCATTCATTAGGCGCCCGGCCCTTACGTAACCCATTGTGTTGATGGCAAGAAATGTTATAATTTTTGAGAACGGGTTATACAATAAACCGATTATATTTGAATTACGTGCTGACACACGTAATGGTATAATTATGAGGTGAACTTTTGTTTAACTTACACAACTTATGGGGAGAGGAGAAAATTTATGTTACGCGTAATATACGCGTTTATATATTATTAGATCGCTTGCTATTTTAGGTAATTAAAAAGGTTACTGTCCAACTTCCAAAAGCCGTGTGGTACCCGGCTGAGTACAATATATCACCCTTATTTCTTACCGAGATGTCGTAAAAGTCGACTAAAGTAAGTTGACTCGTCTTGTGGTATCAAACTAAGTAGAATAGACCACCCTTATTTCTTGCTGAGGTGTCGAAACAGGCGACTAAGGTAAGTTACAACGCCGTGTGGTATCCGGCTGAGTACAAGAGACCACCCTTATTTCTTACTGAGGTGTCGTTACAGGCGACTAAGGTAAGTAACAACGCCGTGTGGTATCCGGCTGAGTACAAGAGACCACCCTTATTTCTTGCTGAGGTGTCGTAAAAGGCAACTAAGGTAAGTTGACCCGTCGTGTGGTATCCAGCTAAGTAGAATAGACCACCCTCATTTCGTGCTGAGGTGTCGTAACAAGCGACTAAAGTAAGTTACAACGCCGTGTGGTATCCGGCTGAGTAGAATAGACACCGTCATTACTTACCATCGTTATAGGCGACTAAGGCAAGCTGATGTCAGGCGGGCGGGCGGTCGTAAAATACGTAGCCAAATCATGTTGCAGTATATTAATGTGCATAATCATTTTTATCCGTTTTAACACCTATGTTAATTGCCTCTTCAGGTGACAAGAGGGCTGGCTCCTTTTTCGCACAAAGAATCAGCTTAGCGATTCAGCGCGGAAACGCTGCCAGCATTCTTGGGACCATTCCACGTGGGCATGATTTGTATAGTCCTAGCGTGTAAGTAATTTAAGATATAACTTGCACATTTTTCGCTGTAAATAAAAAATTAAAATTTACAAGATTTTTTCTAGAAAAAAAAATGTGCATCATGACATATGTAGGTATTCGTCTTGCAATAGTGAATTACGATAACAATTTTTTCTATCTTTATATTTTATTAATATTTTAAAAATAGTTTATTAATATATTTTTCATTTACGAAGTCGTTTAGATTGATATTACATATATTATTTGTAATTGAAATATGAAAGTAATTATTAAAACAATTAAGATAACTTTGTATATTATATGAAACTAACTTCTGCCTTCAACATCACTTGCATGGACTTCAGAACCGTGATAAGAACATGTCACTATTCAGCCTTTAAACTATACCCATAATCATCATCCTCCTGCCCTTATCCCACTCTAATTGGGGTCGGCACAACATGTTACAAACATGTTGTCATATGATTTGGCTACGTATTTTACGACCGGCCGCCTGCCTGACGTCAACATACCTTAGTCGTATTTTACGACTCCTCGGTAAGAAAGAGGGTGGTCTATTTTACTCAACCGGATACCACACGGTGGGTCAACTTACCTTAGTCGCCTTTTACGACACCTCGGTAAGAAATGAGGGTGGTCTATTCTACTCAGCCGGATACCACACGGCGGGCCGACTTACCTTAGTCGCCTTTTACGACACCTCGGTAAGAAATGAGGGTGGTACTATTCTATTCAGCCGGATACCACACGGCGTAAACTATACCCATAATAAAAATGATTATTCTCCTGCCCTAAAGTAGGACATTTTCGCAAATACAATTTTTTATAGATTTAACCAAAACGCGAAATTATTTCGAGTAGGTAATAAAATATCCAGACACTTTTATGTCTGTCTATCTATACTAATATATAAAGCTGAAGAGTTTGTTTGTTTGTTTGAACGCGCTAATCTCAGGAACTACTGGACCGATTTGAAAAATTCTTTAAGTGTAAGATAGTCCATTTATCGAGAAAGGCTATAGACTATATGACATCACGATAAAATGAATAGGATCTCTTCTATATATTTTATCGACTGCTTAAAACATTTAAAGCTTTGCGTGCGTGCGCTAAGTAAACGGTGAAAGTTATTAAAAAACATTAGTATTACAAAATTGTTCTAAATATTCTAAATAGAAGCCCGCGACAATATAAGCTCTTAAGGTAAACCCAATTTAACCATTTTTATGGTGATCAAAATACTATATTAGGGTTTAAATCTTTCCACGCGGGCGAAGCCGCTGTCAAATACTAGTAATAGATAAATAAATCATGACGATTTAAGTGTAATTCGCTAAGGGTTTTTGTAAATAAATTTTAAAAATAAATGGTAATTCTCATACCATAAAGAAATGGTATGTGAAACTTTTACCATGTTATACATTATTTTATTGTTACATAATATATAGCAAAGTCATGATTCTACAGCAAAAACATATAATAAAAATAACAAACAAACAATGAATGCAATGTGATGTAATACGTGACTAAGTATTTTAATTTTTTATAAATATTCTTATGTAAGAGATAAAATGTGTGATATCTATGGCGTAATGGCTTCACAATTTGCAGACTCTGGATTCGATTAACGAACAAACTGAATTAAATTCTCTTTTCTAAGATATATGCCTAAACAAAAAAACGGTTTCATACCCAACGAAAACCAGCAAATAAGGCTCATCTGGAAGGCAGCTTAAGGGTGGATTAAAAAATCCTTATCTATACTGATATATAAAGATGAAGAGTTTGTTTGTTTGATTCTTTGAACGCGCTAATCTCAGGAACTACTGAACCGTTTTGAAAAATTCTTTGAATGTAAAATAGTCCATTTATCGAGGATATAAAATCACGCTAAGATTAACAGCAAAAAAAATATTTTCCTTGCGTGCGCTGAGTAAACGGTAATAGTTATTCAAAAATCATTTATTACAAAATTGTTCCCTTCTTAAAGTTCCAAATAAAAGTCAGCGACTAGCTACAACTAGCTTTTAAGATTAACCCACTTTAACCATTTTTATAGTTATCAAAAGAGTATAATATTACGGTTTTAATCTTTTCACGCGGGCGGAGCCGCTGGCGATTACTAGTAATTTAATAAGTAGAAAAACAAAATGGAAAATTAAAGACGAAGCGGCGTTCCAGTCAATTCGTGACCACGGCGGATGCAACTTAATTGAAACCCCATATAAAGTACATAAGTAAAGTATATCGCGATACCAATAAAATGTCAGACCTCTTGATGATATGAATATCATCATCATCATCAAGGTTGATGATTGGTTCCATTTCTTGTCCACTGTTGGACGTAGATCTCTGGGATAGCACGCCACTGAGCTTGGTCTCAATTTATTCGCTTCCAACTTCAATATAAATATGATTGATATTAACTCTAGAGAGAATTAGATCACTGGGTTCATAGGATAAAAACACTTAAGCAATAATAATCGTTTGTTTTTTCCGTTTCGAATTCATGTTTTAGTGTTCACCCACTATGTTATTTGCTCAACACCTAAATGTAATTTTATCATTTACGCATGAATGAACGAATCTGCGGCTGCTGTGGATAGGGTTACCACTGAAGACATTAAAAATTTGTCGATCATTTTAGTTCAAAAATTTTCTAAATAATCACGTACTCTTCGTTAGGTCATCATAGTTAGCACAGCCCAAAAGCGTTTTATATAACCTGAAAAATTTAATCACGGAAAAGTTAAAAAAATGACACACATCCATTAGGAAGGAAAATTTAGAGGTAATATGATATCTGATGGCGGTCAGTCATGGCTATGTCAGTCATACTCACGTTGTTAACAATAATGACTAATCATAGCTAAACTTCAGTCCTCGATTACAAGTCGCATTAAATGATGACTTCGTAATTACCTAATATTACGAAGTAATCCTTTAACGAAATTCGGTTCAATACTTTAATTACGTCATTTTATACCCTGGACTATCCAGTTATTTTCACCGATAGCACCGTAAAAGCGGTTACTGCTTATTGCATATTCGAAGAATTAAGCAGGTCTAAGTAGGTCCGTTACATCGACGTTCTCTGACTTCGAGCTTTTTATGGCTGAAGTCGGCGATTTGGTGAGTAGGTTACGCCCCGGCAAGGTGCTCCTGGCTGGAGACCTGAACGCAAAATCCGCTGCGTGGGGGTCTCCAGTCACGGACGTGAGGGGGAGCTATATGGACGGTTGGTTGGCCTCGACCGGGATGGTCGTCATGAACCGGGGGACGGCTGACACATGCGTGCGATGGAATGGCGGCTCCAAAGTCGACGTTACCTTTGTCGACGCCGCCATGTCACGCTGTGTTAGCAATTGGGAAGTGATTGTGGGTGTGGAGTCACTCTCGGACCATCGCTACATATGGTTCGAGGTCTCCACATGCCCTACTCCCATTTCCCCCCGGTCTAGAAGAGGTGGTGGCCCTCGGTGGTCCGTCAAAAAGATGGATCCCGAGGTCCTGGTCGAGGCCGCAACCGTCCAGGCGTGGGTGGCAGGCCCCACGGATGGGGGTGTCGCCGCAGAGGTAGAAGACCTGCAGCGACGGATGTTGCTCGTCTGCGATGCCAGCATGCCGAGGGTGCGTAGCACAGGACCGGCATGCGGGGTGTACTGGTGGTCTGAGGAGCTGGCATGCCTGCGCGAACAGTGCGTGGCTGTGCGCCGCCAGTACACTCGGTACAGACGTCGCAGACTACGTGACATCGAGGAGGAGAGGCGCCTATATGAGGCATATAAGGCCGTCCGCGTCTCCTTGCGGACAGCCATCAGGGTGGCTAAGGACAGGGCTCACAAGGAGCAGGCCGAAGAGCTCAACCGAGATCCTTGGGGGAGGCCGTACAGAGCGGTGCGAAAGAAACTTCGCACCCGCGCCCCTCCCCTTACCGAGAGCCTTCGGCCAGACTTCCTGGATTCAATTGTGGAAGCCCTGTTCCCGCATAGAGCTGAGATAGAGCCACCTCATATGGCGCCTCTCGAGGAGGAAGGTACTGTACAGGATACGCCGGTGGTGTCGGAGGGGGAACTAACGGAGGCGGTGATTCGCATGAAAGCGAAAAACACCGCCCCTGGTCCTGATGGCATTCCCGGCCGCGCCTGGGCACTTGCCCTGGGCCCACTGGAGTCGTGGCTCAGGGCGACGTACAGTGCCTGCCTTGAGCAGGGACTGTTTCCCCGTAGGTGGAAAGCGGGGAGACTGGTCCTGCTCAGGAAGGAGGGAAAACCGGCCGATACACCCTCCGCGTATCGGCCGATTGTTTTGCTGGACGAGGCGGGAAAGCTACTTGAGCGTATCGTGGCTTCCCGCATTGTCAAGCACCTCCAAGAGGTGGGGCCTGATCTCAGTCGTCTCCAGTGCGGATTCCGGCGGGGCAAGTCCACCCTCGATTGCATTGAGGGTGTGAGAGTCCTGGCGGAGGAGGCGGCAGCCAAGCGCGAGGTGGTGTTGGCGGTGTCGTTAGACATTGCCAATGCGTTTAACACCTTGCCTTGGAGCGTGATCAGGGAGGCCCTACGCTTCCACCGTATCCCTTTGTACATGCAGCGCGTTGTCGGCGACTATTTGGCCGACCGCGTTGTCAGGTACCCGACGGCTGGGGGTAGGTGGAAGGAGCGGAGAATGTCGTGCGGTGTTCCCCAGGGGTCGGTCTTAGGCCCCCTCCTGTGGAACATCGGCTACGACTGGGTGCTGCGTGGTCAAATGCTCCCGGGAGTACGTCTGTTCTGTTACGCAGACGATACTCTCGTGACTGACCGCGCAAGCACTCACCGGGAAGTCCGTATACTGGCGACCGCGGCCACGGCTCATGTCGTGGCCCGGATTCGTCGGTTAGGTTTGGGGGTGGCGTTGGAGAAATCCGAGGCTATTTGTTTCCACAAGTCTCGGATGGCGCCCCCAGCGGGTTCCCGGTTGATGGTGGGCGGGACGTCGGTTGGAATCTCAGGTACTTTACAGTACTTGGGACTAATTCTCGACAGCCGATGGACGTTCGAGGCCCACTTCCGGCGGCTCGCCCCAAAATTAAAGGCGACCGCCGGAGCCCTGAGCAGGCTCCTCCCGAATGTGGGGGGGCCAAATGCAGGCTGCCGGCGCCTTTACGCCGGAGTGGTTCGGTCAATGGCCCTGTACGGTGCTCCCGTATGGGCGGAGCGGCTGACCGCCAAGTCCCTGCCCCTGCTGCGCGGGGCGCAGAAGATTGTGGCGGTCAGGCTAGTGCGGGGCTACCGGACTATCTCTGGCGAGGCGGCCTGCGCCTTGGCTGGGTCCCTTCCATGGGATCTAGAGGCCAAGGTGCTTGCTCAGGCCTACCGCCGCGGAGTTGAAACCCGTTCATCGGGGGCAAACTCTGCGGCGGTAGATGTGGATTGGCGGAGAACAGCTCAGGTAGAGCTCCTCCGTCAATGGAGGCGGCGGTTGGAATCGCCCAGTGCGGGATTCTGGACGATTTCAGCCATTCAGCCTATTCTCCAGGGCTGGGTCGCCAGGAGGCATGGGGTCCTCACCTACCGCCTGACCCAGATCCTTTCCGGACATGGTTGTTTCGGGAGGTATCTGTGGAGGGTGGCCCGGCGCGAAGCGACCGGTGAGTGCCACGAGTGCGGCGCCGAGTTTGATACGGCGCTGCATACGCTCGCAGACTGCCCAGCTTGGGTAGTTCAGCGAGCGGAACTTGTGGCTCAGGTGGGGCACGATCTCTCCCTGCCCACCGTGGTTCGTGCCATGGTGGACAGGGAGGAATCGTGGGCAGCGATGGCCTCCTTCTGCGAGGACGTTATGTCGCGGAAGGAGGCGGCGGAGCGGATCCGGGAAGTCGAGTCCTTGGATCCAATCCGTCGCAGGCGAGTGGGGCGCAGGCGACTCGCCGAAGTCCGTCGCATGCCGCCCTAACGGGGACCTGCGAGCGGTCCGAACGGGGTTCATCGGACGCTCGCTTGAGTTAGTTCCCCGAGGCGGTCGATGCATCTGGTGCTTTCGATGCATCGTCTAGCGGAGTGAGGGCCTAGTCTAGAGAGGCCCCGACCCAGAGCTGGCGCACTCTGAGGTTCAGAGTTGCTGCTGGCGGGGATGGGGGTAATGTGTACAACGGTACCCTGTCCCCGCCACCAGCAGCGTGGTGGAGCACTGTCAGGTTTTTAGTCGGTGAGAGTCCGACATACCCGCCGCTCGTCCCCGTCGGGCGGTGACGACCCATAATGGGTTTTCCTGACATAAAAAAAAAAAAAAAAAAAAAAAAAAAAAAAAAAAAAAAAAAAAAGGTCCGTTACATCGACAAAGATATAATATTAGTTTTAGTGACAGCTTCATTATCAGACTCCTCTTTGATTATCAAAAAGTCTATTTGAATAGAGGTTATTTCGATTTTATTCAAATTTGATTTTAATTTAGAATTTAATTCAATATTGATTGATTTGATATCTGATATTGAGGCAAATCAAATAAGTGATTTGCCCCGATTGAGATTAATACTAGTTTGTCAAACCCGATATTTACTATGTTGTCGCCAATGATATCTGCTTTGTATTTTATAGCAACACAGTCATGAAACAAGAGTATCGCGCCTTTTTTGATTAAAACGGTGGCAACACTGTGACGTTGTTGTTTCCGGTCGAGTCTTCCTATTGATAAAACGTTTCAGCGGCATGCAGTCTTTGTTTCTTTCAAGAGAAGAGCATCTCGGAACGGGAATTGTGGTATTTCTATTATATCTTGTTATTGTACATTGTGTGCGTTAACAACTACATGAGTGTAGGCAGAATGCCTACACTCATGTAGTTGTTAATAAGAAAAAAAAAAATAAAAATAAAAATAATCTTTTTTTTCTTAATAAGAAAAAAAAGATTATTTTTATTGTATCTGGCAACCCTAGTTACGTTCGGCAAACGGCAGTTTTAGTGAATGGAGCCGCACGTTGATTGACTAGCGCCTGTACAGTTGACCTGGCAGTGATTACCGCACTTACATACCAAGTGCAATAGGACGGGGTGGGTTCATTGCGATACCGACCAACATTGTTAGGTAACACTGATCGGGGCCAGTGACCTCATGGTTTCGTCGTTTTTACTACTTCCCTAGTATATTGGTGTCATATTTCGTTAGCATTTTTTTTTTTTCGTTTTTTTGTACCGAGGTGTTTTAAAAAGCGACTAAGGTAAGCCGACCCGCCGACCGTTTATGAAAAAGTGTATTAATAAGAATGTGAAAAATGCTATTGGCTTGTCATAATAAATAAATAAATAAATATTATGTCTTAAAAACGGTTTCTCAATATCATATTGATTGGAAAAAGGGTTTTTTTAAAATAGTAGATGAAATTTAGAACTGACATTACTGTGTTACACAAAAAAAATCTCAAGCAACAGTGGATGCGTCAATGGCCAGCTTTTTATATAGGGGCTGTTCTTTAGTCAAAGACATGTACTAGATGGCGCATCACTGAGTTATATTGCGGTTTAGAGGTTTTGATGGCAAAAAAAAAATGGTTTCCTATAAAAGACGGGCTTTACGGGCTTTACGGACGGGGTCTTTGATGAGATTTCGAGATTAGGTTTAGTTAGTTAGTTTAGTTAGTACTAACAATAAAATTAAAAAGATAATCAAGCCAAAAAAATGCATTATCTATCTACGTCACAGTAAGTACGTAAGTAGCCTAATTAAGCCTGTTCCTATCCCACTGCTGAGTTGAGGCCTCCTTTCCGTTCTTGGAGAGAAGGATTGGAGCTAAGACCTACCACGCTGCTCCAATGCGTTGGTAGGTTACAGATATCCTTAGAGAATTCTCTAGAGACATGTAAGTTTCATCTCGATATTTTTCTTCACCGAATCGCGTGTGATAAATTGCAATCATCAATTGGATACATAAGTTTTAACAGAAAAACTCATTGGTGTCTGCCCGAGTTGAATCCGTGACCTTCTCGAAAGAATCGCAAGGTGTTACCGCTGGACTGTCACAGCTAGTCATATGCGATTTTTTAATTAATATAATATGTGCGCGCAACGTTTAAGGGAATATATGAATGATATATTCTTATACTCTCTCTCTCTCTCTCATCAACCAATAACTGTCCACTGTTGGACATAGGACTGTTGGGACTTCCATGGACTTCCACGCTACACGATCTTGTGCCGCCTGGATCCAGCGGCTCCCCTCGACCTTTTTGAGGTCGTCTGTCCATCTGGTGGGGGGTCTGCCTACACTGCGTTTTCCGTTGCGAGTTCACCACTCTAGCACCTTGAGACCCCAACGTCGGTTCTGCGAACTATGTGCCCCGCCCATTGCCTTCAGCTTCGCGACCCGTTGAGCTATGTCCTTCACTTTGATTTTTCTAGGGGTCTCCTCATTTCTGATTTGATCACGTAGAGATACTCCGAGCATAGCTCGCTCCGTCGCATCATTCTTATACGTGACACTTTAAATATGACTGTTGAGGTCAGTAGGTGATATCCAGGATGCCATTCGCGTCATGTTCTAAACAGTGAAGCCCTATTAGTAATGAATATGTGACACATTTAACGCAATAGTTGGTTTTGTGGTTACTGTAGTTTCTAGAAGGTTAACTATTATGAGACATTATTGATTTAAAAAACAATGATGGGAAGAATGACCGACCGATGTTTAAATCGGTTTTCATACTTAATTTGCTTTATTTCTATTTATTCCATTGTTAACATAATTTAGAATATCTGGTTAGAACCCAATGGGAATTTTCGAGAGTCTGGCTAGATTTGGGTTTTTTTTTTCGAATTGACTATATGCTATTAGCCCTAACGGCTTTTACAGCGTCACCGGGCGGGACGGACGTGCGCAGAAGCATCGTCGAAAGAGTTTGGGTGATCGCACGTCTGTAAAGGACATAGTTCCCTGTAGCTGTCGATGTATCAGTAAGTGTAAAGAGAGTTAAAAGTTATTCCGCTTAAAAGGTAATTATAGAGAGTGGTACTGACGACGCGACATTAAATGAATCCACTAATCACTTAAACTATATGATGGAGCAAAATAAATATAATTTAATTTAGATTTAGCTATTGAGTATGAGTAATGGTTGTATGACTTGGAGAGGCGCGCTTGTTCAAAAAACATTATAATATAATTCTGTCTTCATCACACATGCATGTAGTCTCTTGGTCAAGGTCAATACATTAGGAAACGGAATGGGGTACGGTCATTCGCCCTTCTTTATCATGATTTTATTGAAAACGTAAAATAATTCCTGTGGCTTAATTACTTCACACAATTAACTTTTTAAAATAATTAATGTATAGAAACCGACTATAGTCACGTCTTATTTTATCGGCTAGTTTCAAGGCCATACGAAGTTTTACTATTTTACCAATTACCGCATGATAAACGTAATGGATGTATGGCTAAGGGGAAGGCGAAAAAAAGATGGATGGATTGTTTGAAAAATGATATGCATGTTAAAAGAGTGACACCAGAGTTGACGAATGATAGACGAGAATGGAAGAAGAAGACATATTGTGCCGACCCCACTTAGAGTGGGAAAAGGGTAAGAGAATGATGAACCGCGTGGTAATCGTAAATATTAGTCCAGCAAGTTTTTATAGAAAACTCTTCGGGGTTTGAGGTCATCAGGCCTGCTTGGAGTTCGAACCCACTTCACCCTTATCTTATCTCACTATCCTCAAATGAAGACATACAAAAATAAAAGTCAAAACGTATTTATTCCAAAGATTTCTACACGGCATCGTACCGTAACGCTAAATCATTAGGCGGTGTACGACAGTGCCGCAATTAGAGCAAAGAAAACTGGGTCACAAAAATATCACAGAGACGTAAAATGTTTCTTTATAAAGATAACTTATGAAGTTCAGTTACTCTTTACGAACTTGTGTTAAGATCAGAAAATTATACACCTTTATGTAATACATTACTTTTATGGGACACGTCTCATTTATCAACCTGCAATTGAGTATTGGACCACCACGACCCTCTAATGCTAAGTTCTCTTCTAGGAAATATACTCAATACAGCCTCAGCCTATACTCAACTACAGAAACGTAACAGACTTCTATTTTTTTTTTACTTAACTATCGAATATTTATTTATTTCTGCACATATACATGTACATGAAAGAGAAAAAAAAATAGCACATGTATAATGGCAGACTTATCAAAAGGTATCTCTTCTAGTCAACCTTTGAGTAACAGAAGAAAAAATACAAGAAGTGAAATACGGGTAATATAGAAATAAAAAAAGAGTGAAAAACTATAACCTAGATAAATATTTGCACTCGAGATAACAAAAAAGGAACAGTAAAAATAAATAAAATACGAACGGGGATAGCGTTCCGATCTGTCAATAAAATGTGCTATGCCAAATTTGCCTTAGACTACACAATATGTTTTTCAAACGCATTATGCAACAATAAATCTTATACGTCAATAGAATTTACATATTATCATCGTAGGCATTGCTCGATAAGGAGTAATAAACTATTTTGTTTCTTGATTTAAGAGGCTTTACATGAAAAATCTATACTAGACCAGTCTACAGAAAGGCTTAAATTCAGTGTAAGAGATATGCTTATACGTAAAGTATATAACAAAATTGAAGATTATTTGGATGATAAAAAAGAATGGATTTGAAAATTCTTTCAGCTTCATTCAAGACTATGGTTTAATAATGTGAAAATAGTGACCGCTGAGTTTCTTTCTGATTCTTCTCGGTAAGAGCTACATTTCGAACCAGTTGTAGCTGCACTAATCATATTGATTCTTGACGATTGAAAAGTTCTTGAAAGAGCTTATTTGAATACAGATTATTTTGATTTGATTTGAAAAAAAAAGCCTTCATGCGTGTAGTATGTATGAAAAGGAAGGAATAAAAAATAGAAACTCAAGTTATTTGCTTGTGTTTCGGTGCCAAAACTAGTTAGTTTGTCACTGTTTATTTATTTATCATAAAAAAATATTATTTATAAAAAAAATTGAACAAATGTCAACTTGTACCTTTGATAGAGATCTCTGCCAGTTAACCTACAAATTGCAACAATAGATATCCCATCATTAAAAATGGATAACTTATTCCTACAAGTAAACTTCAGAGTGATGTTTTAAGTCACTTGTATCGTGTACACAGAAAATTAAACATGTGAAACCTGTTGGAGGACTAAAAAAGAATACGAAACACGAAGGTTGACTAATTATATATTGCAGATATTTACGGCAAAACGTTACATAAATTGCGACCCACTTTGCAAGAATTATGAATCGATTACTTTACCATTGAACGTCGACATTTTAAGTCTACAGCTGTCGGTTAATTGAGACGTATGAGTAAACTGTATCGGCGACTTAGCCCAACTTCGCACTTGCTAATTTTATAACGTGACAGTATTGTATTACAAACATCTTAATTTATAGTCGCATTCAAAAATATTTGGTTTTGGTTGGTATTAATTGGTTTTGAATCGTCATATTGGCTACTGAAAAACAGTGTTGTGCGATAGAATTTTGTCGCTCAATTTATACTGAGCTAAGCCATTTTCTTCTTCTTGTGGTATGCAGTATATTTATGTTTTTGTTCTACTGTTTTATGTGTTAAAGTTTAGTTTTAGTTAACAACTGTGTATCGCGGAAGGTGAAATAAACGTTCTTTCTTTCTTTCTTTCAACTCTACTGCTGGTTCGAAAAATCGTACCTACCGAGAAGGGCCAGAAAGTACATTCTATTTATTATACATTATTTTTGATATTTAAAAAATTAACGTACAACTAGTAAGCATAATAAATAAATATATAGTACAATTAAACACACGGCAGTCCGTCCCCAAAGTAAGTAATTTAATACTTGTGTTATGGGTGACAGTCAACTGGTAAATATGTATATACATATATAATATTAACTATATAATTAAATATCCAAATACACTCAGACTCGAAGAACCAATATCTTTTTGTAAAAAAAAATTGTACTCGGCGTGAATCGAACCAGTGAATCGCAGAGCTGAAAGCAGGGTCACCTGCGCCAACGGGAAGTTCAATATATGATTCGCACGCTTAGTATTAAAGTGACCTAATTCAAAATTTATTATTCAACACTTATTTCAATGCAATATAGGCTATACGCTATGCTTTATTGCAATTTGTCACAAGACAATTTTTTTTAAAGGTTACCAGCAATTTGAGCTACAAATTACTTGTAAACTTGACAACCACTCCTGCTAAGCTAAATGCTTGTTAGGAGTGGGTTCACGTCAGTAATATAAGGGTCGGGATTTGAGCCCACGACCTCTCGATTGCAAGTCCGTTACCCTCATTTTTGAGTTAGGTCACTTAGATACTAATTGCGCGATATGTATGAACGAAATATAATTTAAATTATATTACTTTAACAGCGTCAGCAATATCATTGCCATAGAAATATTGTTTTATTCATCACCGGATGTGATTGTCTCAGCAGTGACAAGGCGTCGACGCCCTTAAATCAATGTTACGCTCAGCGCCGCTTAACCTCCCATTCACAATGTCGCCCCGTGCCCTTACAGATGACGAGTTCAACGACCCGACAATCATAGGAACCATTTTCAAAATTCAGCTTGTAGCCGCAAAACCAAAAACGTAACGTTTTTTGACTTTAAACAGTTCTACAACGTTGCATTAATACTAACATCACTACATAGTATAAAACAAAGTCGTTTCTGTGTCTGTCCCTATGTCCCTATATCCCTATGTATGCTTAAATCTTCTAACCTACGTTTTACGATACTTACGATAGAGAAAGGTTTATATGTATAATAACATTCAATACGGAGTAGAGAAATACTGTAATGTTGCCTGTACCGGGGTTTGAACCCGTACTCCCTCGAAAAGTCTCACTGCGTCACCGCTGGGCTATCGCATTTAATACAATATAATGTTAGCATTGAAACAGACATTGTAAATAGGGGTTGGTGAAAAGACAATTTCAAAATTATAAACTTGTAAAAACAAACGTTACAATAAAATTATTTATATATTATCACAAGATGCCGCAAACGCCAACACTCCACACAAGCGCTACACACACACACACTACCACAGCCCCACAAACTTGTAAAAACAACTAATTTGCTAATTTTTTCTACTAAAATACATATACGTGATTTTAGTAGCCGTTCACTTTTTATATAACCTAGCGTCTAGTTAATTGGTCATGTCATTTTATAATAAGTATTATGTAAACTTCTTTTTGTCTAAATAAATAAAATATATGAATCAAAAACTAACAGTTATGATTTTCAAAGAGTAATATTTTTTAGAACTGATTGTATGCCGTTAGCCCTAACAGCTTTTACAGCGTAACCGGGCGGGAGAAGCGAGCGTATAAGCATCGTCGAGGTTGCGAAATGTGGAGAGTAGATTGAAAAGCTCTACTAGCGTCGTGGAACGTCGTGCTAAGGTTGCCTCGGCATTAGGGCGACACGTGGAGAAGTGAATTATGAAGTAGCTAAATAATTACGAATTAACAATTTATATCTAGATTGGGTAATTGTTTATTTTTTTTTCAATTTTCCTTATTGTGTTATCTCGAGTGCAAATATTCATATGGGTAAGTAAGTTTTCGTTATTTTTTCCTATATTACCCGTATTGTAATAATTTTTTTATGGATTAGCCGCCGAGTTTCTTCTCGGTTGGAGCAAACTTCCGAATCAGTGGTAGCTTCTTTAAAACATTTGACGATTCAAAAGTAAACAGTCCACTTGAATAAAAAATATTTTGAATTGAATTTGAATTTCACTTTTTGTATTTTTCCTTCTCTTACTCGAAGGTTGACTGGAAGAGATTTCTTTTAGGGGTAAGTCCGCCTTTGTACATATACTATTTTTTATTTTTTCTAACAATATGTATAATGATACTGTTATGCTATAATCCGCAATTAAGTAAACAGTATATAATGCTAAATGTAGAGTGGACTATCCATTTTTACACCTGATTATATTCGACACACACACAATCACTTCACACGTTCACTATCAGAAATTCAACAATCGCTTCGCCCCGCAACCTAAGCATCATCAGAAGATTTTATTTACTTAATCGCGGATCATAGCAAATTAATTTCATTATTACTTTCGCATTATGGATCTCCGCAAAATAACGCCTAATTCTATAAACGTTTTAGTAATAAATAAACATAAATCAACAATATATTATGCGATCGACCACTATTACGTCAGTATGCGGTGCGCTAATGAAAACGCGTCGCGTTCGTGACGAATTGTATTACAAAGTAAACAATTTTTACATTCTTAAAATAGACCGGCGCTTACAAAACCCGCTTGTGCCCGCCACACGATATAGAATACCTAATAAGCGGATCGGTTTAAATCTCGTACGCTAACCCGTGCAAGGTCAACGAACCGCTGGTGCCGGCTGGGCAAGACGCTGCGCTAGCGCAGGCTTATTGTTGTCTATAGCTACGGCCATATTGCGCCGATAGCGCCGAAGGTTACGCGGCCTTATTAGCGAAAATAACTATAAAAAGCAGGCTAATACAGAAAGCTTGGTATACTGTTGAAGATTATCTATACAATCAATTGTAGCGTTGCCAATACAGCAGTTTAAAAACTTAAAAAAGGAAGCTGATACAGAAAGCCTACTCTACTACACTGTTAAAGATTACATAGATGATAAGAATGCGTGGATATAGCTCTTCCTATCTCATGCGAGATAGCAGTGACTCGAATAAGGCGAGCAGCGTAATTACGAGAAAAAGCGTTTTATGAAAACAACAGAAAAAGGAAAATAAGTAATAGGAACAGAAATTCTTTTTACTTACTTTTCGATACTTTCGTACTTTTCGAAAATATCGACGTTATACGATACGAGACGAGACGAGATACGATCAATTTATATGAGTTAAATTACCATTAAAAATCTTTTTTTGAAATGAAATCTCTGCTTTGAAAGAATAAATTATTAATAGTACTCGTAAACTTCTTTGATATCTTGTGAAATCAAGAACACCTGATTATTCAAATGCGAAGGTCACTTGAATATTATGACTGACTGATTAACGTCATATATTATCAGTTTTGAAGGAAGATAATCAAATACACATACGCCTTCAGAGTCACGTAGATATATGCAGCGTCATAGGAAGATATATAGTAAAGTAACGGCTTGTTACTATCCCAAAGCTGGGTGAAGGCCCCCTTTCTCCTTTTTCGATAAAAATGCTGGAACTACCACACTGCTCCAAGTCGGATTCGTAGGTGTACGATTACATAACAGTAGAATTATCTAGATTTAGATTAGATATGCAAGTTTCCTTAGGATTTTTTTCTATACCGAAAAGCGTGTGGCAAATTGCAAATATCTATTAGGTATATAGTTTTAAACATAACTCCTTGATGCCTGTCCGAGGTTTGAACCGAAAGAGTACCACGTTTTCACTGTTCAGCTATAAAAGCTATTATCACAGGTAGACTTATGAGTTTAAGTAATTAGCTTCTTAAATACAGGATTAGCCAATTTTTGGTCTCAACATTTAATGTAGACACTACAAAACCCCTTTGACCTTTATTAACTTACTAGCTTCTAATTGCTACTCAGTCAGCTTGGTCAGTCTAAAACACTTACACTACTCTCCTTTACATTATCTTCTTATTTTAAATGAAATAAATCCTGTGTTCCGTTCAGACCTGGTAAACGGAAAATAATAAAACAATGGACTTTTGCATTTTTGGTTCTTTTTCTGGCTGACTGTACGTTGCTTTCTTTAAAGGCTTTTAGAGCTTGACCGCTTGACTTGGGATGGGCGAGTATAAAAAGCATTAGCGATGCTGCGAAAAGCGGTGAGTAGAGCGCAGAAGCTTCAATAGCGTCGGGGAAGGTCATCCGAAGAGTGCCTCATGTTGGCTGAACCGCGTTCTTTAGGGCAACTTGTAGCGTTGGGCTGACCCTATGACTTTGACATATCATCAAGCCGTCGGGAGTATTGTGAGAAGCAATGACCCAGCGAACTCGCGTTTGTGAGTTGAACTTTTTTGAAATCTTCAAATAACTTTATAATAATTATTATATACAAAAGGAAATCACACACAAGCTGTGAATGAACTACGAAAAAAACTTTTAAGTGCAATTAAAATGTGGACGCAAAAAACTCAAGAGGGACTAAGTAACGGCCTGTTACTATCCCACTGCTGGGCATAGGCCTCCTCTCTCCATTTTTGGAGAGAAGGGTTGGAGCTAAGACCTACCACGCTGCTCCAATGCGGATTGGTAGGTTAGAGGGACTAAGGAGAGGTAAATTAGCTTGCACGTGTAAATTATTTTGTTTACGTTTTTTAAGTCAGTGACGTAACGTTACATACAATGAACGATACGAGGTAAATATGATAAGATTATGTATCAGTATAAAACAATTTCAAGTGTATACGGGATTAAGATCGTAGTCGATTTTGAAAGTCTGCATAGCTTTATATTTTTAATCTTTTCTACCTAAAAAAATAACAGGATTCTCATCTTTTCTTCGGGAACAGGAGAAAATACATAATAGATAAATGATGTAAACGAAATGCGAGTCATTTCATTTAATTTAAATTTGCAGCGTAATATATTTGACGCATAAAATATATAAACTAGTGAATCTATGGGTCGGGCCGTCAGATTGACGTTATCTTTATATTTAATTAAGTTATGTCGTTTTATAGCTGTTTTCGGTCACTAAAAAAATGCTAAAATGTAGAATTGAGTCGAAATGATATTTGAGCTGTCAAATTCAAAGCTGTGATAGCCTAATGGTAATGGGAGGACTCATCATCATCATCATCAACCTGTGTCTGTCCACTGTTGGACATAGGTCTCTCCATTTGCATGCCACTGAGCTCGGTCTTCAGCTCTCTGTTTCCAGCCAATACCAGCAACTCTGCGGATGTGGTCGCTCCACCTAGCCGGAGGACGTCCTACACTACGTTGGCCAAGGCGCGGTCTCCACTCCAGAACACGTCAACAGCGGTTGTCGGTTCTGCGACAAATGTGACCAGCCCACTGCAACTTAAGCTTGCTAATCCTTTGGGCTACGTCGTTTACTTTGGTTCTCAGTCGTATCATTTCGTTCCGGATACGATCCTTCAGAGAAACTCCGAGCATAGCCCCGTCTCCATAGCTCGCTGAGCGACCTTAAATTGGTGGACCAGTCGCATTGTCAGTGTCCACGTCTCGGCTCCGTATGTCATCACAGGTAGGACGCATTCGTTAAAGACTTTTGTCTTAAGGCTTTGTGGTATGGGCGACGAAAAGACTCGATGAAGTTTCCTATATGCCGACCACCCAAGCTGTATTCTTCTGCGAGCCTCCTATGGGAGGACTAAATGAGTTCAAAACCTGGGATTAATTCCCACATGACACCCGGCATTTTTTTATATCTTTAAATAAATTAAATCTTTTAAGTTACCCAGGTTAGTTATAAAATACATAATATGTACTTTTCACATTTAAGTTGACGTAAACGATGTCGCGTGTACAGATTGTGTCTGACATTTACATGAAAAGCACATGGAAAGTTTATGTTACTGTAAGTTTGCTCGCAATATTTTGCTAGTACACTACTAAGGTATATAGAAAGCATTCGACTCGGCTTCGCTTCCATTAATGTGAAACGTGATCAAATATTTAATATGCAAAGACAACCAATCCATACAGCTAGAAAACTTTCTGAAATATTTGATAGGTTAATTTATTTTAATAAAAATATTTTAGAGTCATAATATTTATTTGTCACACGCCGTGTGGTATTCGGCTGAATAGAATAGTACCACCCTCTTTTCTTACCGAGGTGTCGTAAAAGGCGACTAAGGTATATCAACCCGCCGTGTTGTATCCGATTGAGTACAATAGACCACCCTCTTTCTTACCGAGGTATAGTAAAATATGACTATGCTAAGTTGACGTCAGGCAGGCGGCTGATAGTTAAAAAACCTAAAAAAATCATATAAAAACATATTGACATGTTGTGCAACCCCATTTAATCTGCAAACCGTCGTAAAGATTACACTCTCGGCATTGGGACATGATGTCCTAACGGTTAGTGTAGTGTATGCGGATTGAGATGTGTAACTTCCCTTGTATATTTATATACAAGACACATATTATATGTAATACATACACGAACTTACACTAATATTGATGTACATACAAACATACACAGTCTCATGATGCACCACGTTAGTAACACGAGAGCCCTTGGTGAGAGTGGACGTGAAGTGACACCTGGTTATTTGTTAGTGCGTGTTTGAGCCTGTGCTATATCATACAACATAAGTTTATGTACACTTTAGTTAGAACAGCTTTTTATTTCTTTGACGACACAATAACATCACTGATATAAAACTTTCAAATATGTTTGATGTATTAGACAATGACGATACTGTTAGTTGTACTTTCATAACTAAGAACAGACGAAAGCGAGATCAGGTCGACGAGCGAGAAAGTCTTAGACGCTACTCGGTTACGTTAAAATATCATTTTATGGCATTACGTACGTAGATATAATCATTTCCTAATAGCTTTTAGATGCATATTATTTAAATTTGATTATAAATTATATTATATACTAACACGCGTCGGAATATATAAGTAGACATGATTTTCAATTTGTTATCCTACAAATGCTACTAATAGTACAAATACGAAAGTTTGTGAGTATGAATGTATGACTCTTTCACAGCGAATTCGCTGAACTTATATCAATGTAATTTGGCACAATTATTCCTTATACACCGGGGTAACATATAGGGTACAGGTATCCTGTTAATTCTACAGGAATAAGAACATTGGAAAGCGATATCTATTAACGATCTATCACACAACAGTCCACGCAAAAGAAGTCGCAGTTAAAAGCTAGTATTATAAATACGTAAGTTACTGAGTATGGTTGTATGTTTATTACTCTTTCACAGCGAATCCGCTGAACCTATATCAATCAAATTTGGAACAATTATTCCTTATACACCGGGGTAACGTATAGGCTATGGAAATCCTGTTATGTCTATAGGAATAGGATGATATTGGAAAGCGTCATCTATTATCGACCTATCACACGATAACAGTCCACGTGAAAGAAGTTGCAGGTAAAAGCTAGTATTATAAATACGTCACTTTGTGCGTATGAATGTATATTACTCTTTCACGGCGACTCCGTTGAACCTATATCGATGAAATTTGGTACGATTACTCGTATTTCTTATGCACCGAGGTAAGATATAGGCTATAGGAATCCTGGTAATTCTACATGAATAGGATGACTTTGAAAAGCGTCAACTATTATCGACCTGTCACACGACAACACTCCATGCGAACGAAATTGCAGGTAAAAGCTAGTACTGAATAGTTTTTATTTCATTTAGATGCATCAAATAAAACGTAAAAGAAAGTTTTTAACAGCATCATCGGACGAGAATAGAAACATCGTTGAAGATGCAAAATGAGGAAACCAGATCGTAAAATTCCTCCTAATCCTAGTTACTTGAAATAAATTGAAATAATTAAAAAATTACAACTCGTATAGGGGCACAGCATCCTTCTTCCGTCCGTCTTTGCGTGTGGTTGGACTTTAGATTGGGGATATGTGCAGTGGACAATTGGGAGGTCGCGGTCTCCAGGGTAAAATCCTGCTGCTGATGGGGGCAAGGTTGACATGTCCTCGTCTCCAGTAGCGTGGTATGCCATTGTCAGGTTTTTGGTCACTGAGAGTCCGACATACCATCGGCCGCTAGGCTACGCCGGCGGGCGATGACCATTGAGTTTACTGACATAAAAAAAATTGGAGTATGACTAAAACTGTTCATCACTTCATTGGGGAAAAAGTGAACACTTGAAGTAAATAAGGCACTAAGTACCTAAAAATTAAAATTCGAACTAAGTATGCAATTTAGTTCTAAAAGGCTTTTAGAACCAAATTGCATACTTAGTTCGAATTTTAATTTTTAGGTACTTAGTGCCTTATTTACTTCAAGTGTTCAAGTGAAAAACAGAACCTTTCTTAAGCCAATATCACGTAACAGTTAATTCTGTTTTGCCTTCATCATCAGGATTATTTACGTAGAAAAAATATCAAGTAATCTGCGCTTGCAAATTGTAAAAAAAGCCGTGAGAATATTGGTTGCCGCGATGTTATGATGCCATAAAGACTCCGATCGCCGCATCAAACAAACATAACCTCGTTTTATGTGGCCAATTAAAATATTTACTATATTTTTTTAATGATAACCTGTTTTGAATTTTACAACTATGCCACCATAAGTGTAGTTTAAAATAGAACTTATATGGCTGTTACTTTTTATTTTTAACGAATTTTACACGTATTGGAACACAAAATTTTAATAATCAATTTAATTGCCGCAGCTAAAATCTGGAATGCCTTGCCTTTTCCGGCTTGCAATTAAAAAAAAAGAAGTTGGAACCAGTGCAAACTAAAATATTTAAAAAAAAATTAGGATCAATATTATTTACAGTTATTACATAGTTACAGTTTATTGCAAAAACCCAGCATAATCCAAAATATTTTGTCATTGCCTGAAAGGTATATTAACACTAACATCGAAGAAAAGATTGCAATTTTTTTTAAAAATCAAAATGATACTGAACTCAGAATCCAACTTTAAAATTACGTATGAAGCAAGAAATCGCACTAACGTGCCTAAAAGTCCATCAAAGTCACTAAAAAAGGAACCCCTAATAAGATTATTGTTATAAATATTTTTAATTATTAATGTTCATACTTGTTTATTCGCTGATTTATTGGCGTCACCTGTTCCATGGGCAAAGTTGAATCAATATGTCATCGTGAGTGGTACAGTCGGCGTCGATAATGTATATTTATTTAGTAACCAATATCCCGGATGCTATGCAAATAATGTACGTAAGTCTTTGTTTGTAGTGTGTGAAAATCTAATAGAAACCATTAAGAGGTAAGATGATATGCAATTTTTTATTTAGATAACGATGGGATCGATATTCTCGTTACGTGCGAAAAATGAAATGGCCTTTGTAGTGATACCAGTGTACCTAAGTTAATAAATTTGTGGGTACAAATCCTTTAATTACATATTTATTTTTGTTTATTAAATATGGAATCCAACATCTTTTTATATTTCCGCTACTAGATAGATTCAAATCAACAACGTGGGCTACTTTCGTTTTAGTTTCACATAATATAATTTTAATAGGTGTCAATATCTTCAGAAAGTATCATGCCTACACAGAATGTAATAACAAAGTAAACCAAATAATAATTTTTGATTATTTCTGTTATATTTCAGGCAATTCAAGAAATTTGACAGTTCGCCGCGAGAGGGCGCGTACAACTAACCAACGGGCTGCCATCACCTAGCTACGGATTGGTAAATAAATACTAGAACTACATTTCCATAAACAAAAAATAAATACATTACCAAATCCTCCAAATTGTGTATTCTATTTTTAAAAAGCAGTCAATCTCTATAGTGAGAAGACTACCAAAACACTCCTCTTTCAGAACGAAATTCAACTTGTCTAGGCCGTATAAGTAAATAATTATACAAACGGGTCTACACTCTACAGATTTCAGTTGAAACGCAAATGTATAAACTGAGCGTTGTCAGTCAGTCAAGTGAATAATACAGCGGTTAATTGTATTTAAATGAGTTCCGATTTCTAAGTATATCTACATTCACAACCAGTTTTGTTTTTTTATTTATTTTTCATTGGTCTAAATTATCACACATCACAAAAACATGTTTCTTTTTTCTGCTTACCGTACACTGTATCTTGTAAGGTTAATTTACATTTTTAAACATCACGATAAAATGTATGGGTATACTTGTAACAGTTTCTGTCAGTCAGAATATTCAATTATATCAGTTTATATTGTAATTAATAAATAATCACATTTAAAATACGGTTATTGGTTACTTAAACGATATAAATAAATAATTCGAATTGAGACGTTATTTTATTTCTGTATAATGGTTGAAGTAGGAAAAATATAAAACACTTTGAAGTTCATTAAAATATACTCTTATTGGGTAGATAAAGCTTGTATTTATAAGAGTACCGACAGAAGTTTTGTTTAAATTTAAAGTTGAGTCTTTGGATTAAAAAAAATAACAAATATATAAGAACATATCGCATGCTCAGTATTAAAGTGAAATAATTGAAAATTAGGCCTAAATGAGTTAGATTGTATAGAGCTTTTAAAAAGCTAGTGTATTCTTGCTCTTTCAAGTTAGGACTCAACGATATTATCGATGACCTATTACGTACAAAATAAACAGTAAGTAAGTAAAGGATTTAAATTTATTCTTTACTGAAATCTGCGGTTAGTGTTCAATTAAAAAAAAACCATACTATACAACTACCTTGTGGCATTCATAACAAAATAAAACATTTTGCTACAGAACAAAATTTTTAGTTCGGTCACTTGAATACACGTAGATACATTTGAGTCCGACTGTACAAAGACAATCTTATAGATTGTCATTATTGTCAATGAGAATATCGAGTGAGTTCATGAACCATGGTGCTGTAGAAAGCGTGGGTGATCGGCTATTAATGGCAACATCTAGAGATCTGCTTGCATTGTTCCGCAGCCACGTGTAATTAGTGGCGAAAGTCGTGAAAGTCTCCACACATGGTCCCACGTTCGTTTTTGCTTTGTTTTTGGTATTACGTTGGCTGCACGTAACAACCCAAGGTCGGTTGTGCTATTTAATTTATTTTCTGTATAGAAACAACGAGCCGACGAATTCAACTCGGATTGCAAGCGTTCGGGAAGTTCTTTTAGTCCTAAATACCTCAATGTAGTGAGCATCAAGACTTCGAACACCGCGTGTTCTTCTTCTTCTTGCGGGCTATTTTCCGCACTTAGTAACAGTTAGACCATTGTGCTAGCCAAGCTTCATTCAAAGGCCGAGAATACTAGATAGGCTCCTCAAGGGTTCTTGTAACGTCCTCGGCGAGCCTACAGCCCGAGGGTGTTGGTCCAATGTATTGTGACCTCATGATGACGTTATCATCATTCTCCTGCCCACTCTAAGTGGGGTCGGCAAAACATTTTGTAACATGATTTGCCTAGGTATTTTATAATCGGCCACCTGCCTGATGTAAACTTAGCATAGTCGCCTCATACAACATTTTGATAAGAAATGAGGGTAGTCTATTTTAATCTGGCGTATACCACACGGTGGTTCAACTTGCCTTTATTGCCTTTTACGACACCTCAGTCAGAAATAAAGGTGGTATTTCTACTCAGCCGTATACCACACGGCATCACCTCGTAATGACTTATAGATCCGTAACTAATTACTGAAAACTTAAGGTGTTCTAAGGCGGCAAGAAGCTCAATATGCCAGCTAGCCCACAATAAAAACAGGTTCCGAGCACTTGTAAACTAGTTCCAGTAATTGGACTACAGTGTTGAATGAGCTAAAAATAAGTCATTAAACGTTTATTTTGGAACCTATTCCACCTCAACTGGTTGTTAAGTGTTTTAAGAATGTAATTGGATAAAAAAACACATTTGATTGTAATGTATAATGAATCGATTACAGTTAATTATAAGTTGAATTTGAATTTCAAATTACAATCTAGAGACGTCGACTGCGATATCTTGTGACGAGTTTCGTGTATGGTATTTGAGTTTTACTAACTCAATTTTTCTTTAATATATCTAAGTAAATTACTAGCAACTTTTTAATTCACGAACACGCATATTTTAGATGAAACTACATCATAAATATGACCATTACTTAAACGTCTTATGAGCAAAACTATGTACAAATCCAATAAACAGTTGGAGCGACAAATTTCTAACAAACATTACAAACTATTACAACAATTTCAAACGAGGGTACAACATCAAGAAACAAATAAGTGTGACTCGTAGTTAGAAGGGGGAAAACTTATATAAAGCAGAGGTTACTGGCAGAAAGTCAGTCTTCTGACTAGACTCGAGAGAGCACGTGCTGAGCTCGTTGGGCTAAATAGCAGCTACTATTTCAACAAATTTATCGTGCGTTACAAAACGCTTACAAATTAAATTATATCAATTTTTAGTACCACTGTTGTTGCTGCTATTAATTTACACTTAAACATTTCATAAACACAAACGTGCCGAAACGTTTAGCTATTGGCGAGTTATCAGGTCACATTCGGCGACACACGCTGCGGTGTTAACCTTGACCGCAACTCACGTGCTCGTATGTAAACTGTGTATTTATATTGTGATACACATTAGTGTAAATTAAAAAAAAGATTGCTTTAAAGATTTTTAGTCACGTATATTACGCAGGTGATATTGAGAAAGAAATATATATTTTTTTAATGCTATATAACTTCACCGATCCTCTGGGTTTTCAATTTAAAATATAACAAAAGGGTCGAAATAAATTTATTTTATAAGGCAACAAGCCTTATTAAATAAAAATAGGTAAGAGAAAGATGATGGATATAAATCGATCTTTAATTACAAAGAATGAGACTCTTTGATTCTGGCACTCTTCGTACTAACACTAATACTCATTCCAAATTAAACAAAAATGGTTACGTACAACGCCGTGTGGTATCAGGCTGAATAGAATAGTACCACCCTCATTTCTTACTGAGGTGTCGTAAAAGGCGACTAAGGTAAGTCGACCCGCCGTGTGGTATGCGACTGAGTAGAATTGACCAACCTCATTCCTTACCGAGGTGTCGTAAAAGGCGACTAAGGTAAGTTGACCCACCGTGTGGTATCCGGTTTAGTAAAATAGACCATCCTCTTTCTTACCGAGGTGTCTTAAAATACGAATAAGGTAAGTTGACGTCAGGCAGGCGGCCGGTCGTAAAAACGCAGCCAAATCATGTGACAGCATGTTTATAACATGTTGTGCAGTTCCCACTTAGGGTGGGATAAGGGCAGGAGGATAATGGTAACGTACAATGTGGCATTTGGGAAGTTATTTAAACTTTACTAAATACTAGGTGAGGGTAAGAAGAAGAAAAAAAAAGAAGGGTAGGAAAACAGACTGAGCCGTGGCCACAACTTAGTATCCTAGTTTAGTATAAAATGATTCAAGGAATCTATAGTAATGACCGATTATCCCCGAGCTACCTTCACCGCACAACGATACCACCAAGGACGTCTAGAGAGTTTACTGAAACTATCTATTACGGCCGCGGTTTTAAGTCTGCTCGTAAATTAGATTACAAGCTTACTTACTCTTTTATCTTATTATCTCTTGATTCGTTTAGTTACTTTTCACAGCATTGCTCATGTCTTATCTAAGTTTTTTGCCGTATCCATATCCACCGTCTCGATATCCATACCGATATCATCAATGCGAAGGTCTATCTCTCTATCTCCTTCTCTTATACCACTCTAAGTGGGGTCGGGACAACACGATTTCCGCTTTCTGTCCTATTACTCGTCTATTGTGGCGGTACTCCTTTTTTATGCATGTCATACTTCACACAATCCAACCATCTCTTTTTCGGTCTCATTCTAGTCATATATCCATCCACAACACTTGTTTCGTCACATGATTTTCATCCCTCCTTATTATATGCCCATACTATCTTAATCATGCGCTTCACATCTTGTCAAGAATAGGCGCAACTTTCAAGTCTATCTGTCTGTCAAATTATCATAAACTTTTTGCTGAAGGAAAATGAGAAAACCTACACATCTCTAGATAATTCCGGGGGTTAACCTAGCAATCTGCATTAGAGCTGCGTCTTAGCTCTAACCCTTCTCTCCAAAAACGGAGAGAGGAGCTCTATATCTAACAGTATCATAGTAGCAGACAGTTACTTTACTATGTTACTAATAGAATATACTAAGCAAAAATACTTAATGGAATCCGCTTGGTTTTAAAAATATTAAGTAAGTTACGAAGGGTCAGTGCGATTACCGGATTACAGTGAAATTACCGGGCCATGGCAGAACAATGTTTAGAAAACACTGGTCTAATATAGAACAAGCACCAATGCAAAGCGCTGAATATAAGATATACTGGGAGAAAATTTGTCTCTTAAAGCATAAATTAATTTAATATAGTAGAAGCTAAGATCATTATCAATAGAGACGTTATTTTTAAACAAATATTTTAACATTTCCGGCGAGGCAAATATCTTGCATTTTATCTTAGTGTTTTAGAGATTCTTATAATTTTAGCAGACCGGTTTCATAAATTCGATTTTCCTAGTCCTTTTTTTGTTTGCTTAATACTACCAAGTTTACCGACCGATTTACAGTTTCATTTATTGTATTATTTCAGTGAGTTTACTATGTAAACTAGAAATATATTAGTAAAATTGAATTTCTAAGCTTGTGTAAAGGTCTAAAAAAGTGTACCCAGACCGACTAATTATTTTCGTACCTTTTGAAAGCGCAACATATACGTCATTTGACTGACCCGTTGGCGTAGTGGGTAGTGACCCTACCTTCAACGCAGCGGGTCGCGGGTTCGATTCCCGCCGAGGGCCAACATGTTCTTTAAATGAATTTGTTGGTCTTTGAGCCTGGGTGTATATTTGTATTTAAGTATGTATTTAGGAATATATAAGTATATATTCACCAGTTGTCTATTTACCATAACACAAGTATTAAGTTACTTACTTTGGGGACGGACGACCGTGTGTGTAAGTGTCCCATATATTTATTTATTTATTTATTTATTTATTTACATTAGGCTAGTTAGAACAAGGACAATACTTTTTCATAGATAAAACTGATACGATACATTTCAATAAATAAAAAAAAAACATTTTCACATCCTTTTAAATTCTACATCACTTCAATCAATCAAAACTTATCTCATGTACTTGTCGAAAGTGTAAAAACAGAAATTAATTAGGAATGAATTTTAATTGAAAACGGAAATTAATTAATAAGAACAAGTTATACTTAGGCTCTTTTTATACATAACAGGTTAGCCTGTAATCTTAAACGCACTACCAATGGGTCGTATCAATTTCTAGATGGCTTCGTAGCGGAAAATTTAAATTATGTTTAAAAATAATAACAATACATAGAGGCCAACCACATTTCTTTATTGCGGAATAAAGTAAAAAAAAATATTAACCCGTCGTGTGGTGATGGCTGAGTAGAAAATACTACCCTCATTTCTGACGGAGGTGTCGTCAAAGGCGACTAAGGTAAGTTGACCCGCTGTGTGGAATACGGCTGACTAGAATAGACCTCTCCTCATTTCTAACAGAGGTGTCGTAAAAGGCGACTAAGGTAAGTTAAGGTGAGAAAGACCCGACCCTAAAAAACCAAGCCAAATCATGTAACAATATGTGGCGATCCCAATTCAGTGTGGGATAAGGGCAGGAGAATGATGAGAACTGAAAATACTGACTTAGATGGAATCGCAAATCAAGTGATTTAGAATATGTTAAGTACACACCATCGTTAGGCCCGGTATCGACCAAAGCGGAGAGGAGAGGATATTGAATAACAATCGTCACTTCTAAATCTCTCTGCTAGGCTTCGATAGAAATGGTTCACGCGGAGAGCAGAGTTGTTTCATTTTTCATGACATATATTGCTCATTTAAGAATATAAACCGTTTATTCTAATTGTAAAAAAACGCCGTGTGGTATCCGGCTGAATAGAATAGTACCACCCTCATTTCTTACCGAGGTATCGTAAAAGGCGACTAAGGTAAGTCGACCCGCCGTGTGGTATCCGGCTGAGTAGAATAGACCAACCTCATTTCTTACCGAGGTGTCGTAAAAGGCGACTAAGGTAAGTTGACCCACCGTGTGGTATCCGGTTGAGTAAAATAGACCACCCTCTTTCTTACCGAGGAGTCGTAAAATATGACTAAGGTAAGTTGACGTCAGGCAGGCGGCCGGTCGTAAAATACATAGCCAAATCATATGACAACATGTTTGTAACATGTTGTGCCGACCCCACTTATAGTGGGATAAGGGCAGGAGGATGATGATTCTAATTGGAAAAAAACCCTTATTACCTCCGTACGTTTTGAATACAACGCCATAATAAAAGTTGCAATCACGCGCCGTTTACCATGCCGCGGCATGTATAATTGCAGAGAGGATTCTGTTGCGAAACGTTTCTCACGGTTGATAATGATTCGCAGTTTTTATATGTATTTCAACCTTAATTAAGTATAGGTGTCCAGTAAATTGGCTTTATGCACTACTAGAACACGTTACTTCGTTCGCACAAACTTAAGCTTTTAAGGAACCTCAATACTGCAATAAAAATTTTGCCCGTGTCCAAAAGGAAAACAAGATATTTTTAAACCGATATTTTACACCAGCGTATAAAGCTTTAGCTGTATCAAATTTCATCAGTATTACTCCAGCTATAAAAGCGTTACAAACTGACATATAAAGACCTCTGCGAATCTCATAAAAACGTATTGCAAGTCATTGACATTTACGATTTTTCATATTATGTTTTTCAGTAAAGGAAATCACCGTTAAAACACCTGTATATCCCAAAGAAGGTGGTTGTCTTATCTGTATCTATCCGGCAATAATTAAGCCGTAAATATCTGTTTTGTACGATTAATTTCGAACTAATGCCGAGTCGGTAATGAAATAGTCCCGCGTCGCATTTGATTCGGAAAATTTTGACAGTACGGCGATCTCGCAGTCGGATATTCGACTTTCTGGAGGTGCCGAGACTTTAGGTCAGCAATTTGTTAGTAAAGCATTGAGGTGTTGGAAACTTGGTGAGCCGAAGGTGAGGCGATAGCACGTCGGGAATTTAACAATTCGATGACCAGCGATGACGTATTAGAAACTTGACATTACTGACAGTACGCCAATTTCATGTTACCGACCTTCAAAGATCGACCACATTTGGGACTCCGTATTTGACGCTGGGACCGATGTCTTGGAACTTAACGAAACCGGTTTTAGTTACCAATTTTATTACAGTCAACTCAACCGAAAATGTTATTTATTTCAACCGGGAATCGCACCCAAAACTCCGTCGTCGCTTTGAACCGAGTAATGATACTGAGCTATAAAAGTCGTCATAAACAATTTCCTACAGAACAAAGGCCTCGCTGACTACAAACGAGTGTCAAGACTTGTGTTTCTTCGACTTGGCTGAATTCGTTGCTTTTGACATTTCCTCAAAGATAAGACCGTTGTCTTTGAGATACATTTTTTTGAGTTCACAGAGGTTGTGCGTAGTTCTCGACGCGACCTGTGTTAATAACGCTATAACGTCACATGTTTCGTAAAAAAATATCACCATTGTTTTAATAATAAACCGAGAATCTGCTCCATAATATCGGATAGGACTTATTAAAAAAAGATTTGCGAAATTAAATAAAATATCTTTAAATAATTCGGTCTACGTAGCAAGAAAAACATAATATATAAAATTAATAGTTTATACTTGCAAATAAGTTTCTATTTCATAGCTCGCTACCAACGACGCACAGTCTTTTGAAACATTCCATTTTGGGAAAAAAAAATTGTATCACTGATCTTGAGTTCCGTGCGTCTTATCTTCTGACAACAGCATCACAATTAACAAAGAGATGTGACTGCTGTAAAACTCGGTACTTTCTTATAAAGACCAAAAGTCAGTTACTAACTATCCGGTTTATAGTGCATTACTACCGACGTCCAGAGTTCTTCGATTTCCGAACGAATTCTATTGGTTTTAATTTCTGTAGTAGTACATCTTACTTAAGGCGTCACAATAAACAAAGAGGTGCCACCATGAAACTCAGAACGTTTTTATAAAAACCAAAGATAGTTACTACGATTTTCGAAGTTTTCGATCCATAAGTTCTTCATTAACGACGTCCTGAGTATTTACACTTGACCGAATTAGTTTTATTCTCGTTTTCGTAGTAGTAAGTTTTATCTTCCGTACAAAGAGATGCCACCATGCAAGTTTGAACAATTTATGAAGACCAATGCCAGGTATTGGGTTTCTGACGCATAAGCTGCTCATTAACGAAGTTCAGAGTACTTACACTTTGAGCTTCCATTATTACCGGACAAATTCAATTGAGTATAATTCTCGTAGTACATAGTACGTCTTGTCAACGTAAGGAGGTAGCACAAAAAATAAAGAGGTGCTGGCAGTTGCGAAACACGATACGCAATGGAAGGGAGAGCATACGAGATTTATCCAATTAAGCCGGCAAAGGTCCCCGTCGCTGGATCTATGTGCACCGCACACATCAATTTAGGTAATTGAACACTACCGCCAATGAAATTGATGAATGGAGAATTTGATTAGTACGGGAGATACACGAGCGTTGCTAAACGATGACTAGAATGATTTCTTCGTGTTGCCAGAAGACACACTGCAAACGGCCGGTACATGTCCATTTAAATTTATGACAAAAACACACTTCACCTGCGACTACGTTCTCTTTAATTTAAGTGTTAAAATACGCTTAATTAAATACTGTTCTTTTTATTGTTATTGAAGGCAAAATGGATTTTTTTATTCTATTGGTTTAAGGTATGTAAGACTAAATTGTACAAAATATCATTAGTATAGTAGTCCTCCAGAAGATCAGACTTAAAAGCGTAAGATGAAGCAATTCAACAGACTGACTTTCGCATGTATAATATTATTGAATGTGAATAGTAGCATGTGAATAGAGAATAGTCAATAAGGGAACTCAAGCGGCAAAGAGTCGTTTGTCAGGCATAATTATTTAGTTTATTTGTTATAAACTGTTTATTAATATTAAACCATAAAAATGCTTAATTTTTATGTTCCGTGAAATACATATTTTTATATTATTGACTATGATTTTAACTTTGGAAAGTTAGACACAAGTTCTTAGAGGAAACCGAGAGGTTTAACGTCTTCGCCAGCAATCAGTAACTTAGACTCAACAAGCATAGCCATTGCCGCTGCAGGCTATCTTCTTATGCATAATGACTATATAATTATAGCGGAAGACTATGTTTTATGTACGCCAATAAATTAACGATAAGGCAGTTATAAAATTATCAATATGTAGCCGTCAGGAGCGTTTCGCCAGCGCCCTGCCAAGCCGACCGTTTCACGACGCAATAAAATACAAAAACGGGCTCTTTGTAACTATCGTAAACCTTATATGTAATGGGCCACGAGCCACATCAGCTTTAATAAAGAACGTATGACTATTTTTCAACAATTCTCGCGTCATTCAACTCTAGTGCTTCTCCTTTTATATGCATGTCACACTACACACAATACATTCATTATTATTATTATCCTCTTCACCAGCCTCTCTCTAGTCACATATTCATCCATCCAAATTCATGTTTAACATTCGTACGGTCAGATGGTTTTCAAACTTCCTTATTATGTATCCTCATATGCGGACTAGTGTGAACGTAAAAAACTAGTCTTGATGGCCTAACAAATAATTGCGTGACCTTGTTGTACAGTGTTTCTTCTTGTATTCAAACTTCAATTTCACCACGTTTCATCCATATTGTTTCAGCGGATTAGCAATAAAAGCGTGACAGACAAACACACGGTGTGAAATTAAATGTGTGAATTCAGACACAAAATCAGTCTGACCACATTTCATTTGACCTTTATAGATTTATTACCACTGCGCTTTTAAATATTGAGCTCTAAAGGTGTACACACACTTTCACTAGGTTTAAGATTTCCATCATCACAGTGTACACTTTCCAATACAGATTACGGATGCGCAAATGTGATGACTATTCTACAAACTGTACCGATTTCGCGCTGTCATGCATAATCATGTGTAGAGGTTCAAAAATCTGATTATGTAACGATCAAAGCCTTTGCAGAATTTAAAAATAATGTATAGCGTCTGTTATTTATTTTACCAACAAAAAAAGAAGTAAGCGATTCCATAATTTGTCTTGTGTATTACGTAATTTCAACGCGATTATACAATTTAGAATATCGTAATCAAACAATATAACTTCCGTTATTGATTACACCCCCGATCATATATTTATTCTCAGCACTTTGTACACGGAGACATTGCAGAGCTAGATACTTCTAATTTTGAGATCGAGTTTAATCGCCACTCTGATGGAGAGCGTTAGTAGCTACCCGATGTCTATTCCTTTATTATGCCTAAATACTTGAAAAATAATCTTGAAACAGTGCATGTCACCAGATGTGACTTAGGGATCTGAAACCTGGGCGTTGGCTATGGGCCCCATAGCTCTGCGTGGTCCAACTAAGAAACCAAGAACTAAAATATCAATATATATCAGGTTACGGTATTGCGAATATTGAATTGGCAATATGCGTAGCATAAAGTTAAAAAGTTAAAGAAGAATGAAAAAAGAATGGACGTTAAGAGTTCTTAAGAATTTGAGTAACGACTCCAAACCGCAAAACTATGTTTGTAGGCGGATAGACCTCAAAACGGTCAAAGGGAGATTCAGGATTAAAGTGGAAGAATATGAAACTGAAAACGCCCGGAAAAATCTATGTCCTATAGAAAAAATCCATCGGCTGGAGAAGGATAAAAATTTCTAACGCAGACTATCGTTAAATGTTTATGCTTAAGTAAACCAAAAAAACTCCGAATGTGTCTTCATTCCGATGCGGTTCAATGAAGTGAAAGTCGAGAAACTCCAAGATGCAACGATCAATATGCAGCAATGCAAATGATTTAAGCTATATGTGCATAAAATTCAAGGTATTTTATTCAGATTCTGCACCGTCTTATTAGAAATGACCGAAACGTATCGCGAGTTCGGTTGCGAGACTATTTTTTTAATATTAGCACCTTGAACTTGTGTTATTAAAAGGTAAGTCGACGAATCTTTTGTTTTCCGTCACGTTTTCTTGTTTATCACTTCAAGTTCTTTTGTTCGCTAGCGCACATTCTGGACTTCAATTGATATTAGTTTTCCAGCTATTTTCTGTTATTTGTTACTAATGTTGTTTACTTTTATTGAAGTTCCAAATTGTTTCAAAAGTTCCATTGTGTGTTTGTTTTTACGTATAAAAGAACTAGAAGTCGAGACTTGGCAAGGCGAAGTTGTGTTTATAGCTTATTTTATCACAGGATAACTGAGGGTAACGGCTGTATCTGAAGCGAGTGACCCATCAAATTCAGCCGTTGAGAGTAGTTACTCAGCAAGAAAGGCTTAATGACTATAAGCTCCTTTAAGCTATTTATTTTGTGATTATTCATCGAATTTTTTATGACATACATATTAATCTATTTTGTTAAAATCACGAATTAAAAATCATTGGAAATTACACAAATATATTAAATATTTTCCGTTAACGAAAGAGTTAAAATTTGAATTACGTATGTATAATATTTATATAAAAAAATTGGAGAAATTTTTAAAAACGTATTTTGGATATATGGACAAGCACATTTGATTTATAGGGGATGGAAATAAAGGAGAGAGGGAGAAAGAGCATAGTTAAAGGAGAAGCGAGATACAGAAGTTTGTAACTGAGAAAAACATTATGATGAAAAAGAATACCTGAATAATACACTCTGGAACATCGTGGAAGTTCTAATCTACAATCCCCCAAAGGGAGATAGGCTCATTAGAGAAATATCTTTATTGGTCCGTGCCAGATTGTTTCTTAATTCATTTTTATATGAGGGAATTATTTTAATTGATGAAACTGACAAGTAAGGAAAAATTGCTCGGATACCCATTGATTACGCGTAGTCATGTACAATCGTGTTACACGTGGAAAGTTTGAAGGTACACCGAAAGTAATATCTGTTTTTAAATGGAAAATGATAAACAGTTAACTTTTATGACAAGTGAAACTGGATTCTCTGCATTGTAATTGCCTCGAACGAATGCTTCGAGTTATAAATGCCCCGTAATAAGTCATTTGCGTTTCACTTTTACCCGTGAATAAGAATTTGATGTGTTTAAGTAGCAGTTTCACGATATCCTTAGCGTGGTCAACTTCAACACCATCTTCGCTTTTTGGTGTATATTACTGCCACTAAAAGCCTCATCAAAATTTGTATGATGTTGTATCAGTTATATTTTTAATAACTGAAACTACTGAAAATAAATGTCTACACCAAGAATCGTAATTTGTTAAACCTAATAAATGAACAAACTTTAATGAACTGCTCTTTTACAATCCATTAAACATGTAATCAATTACTGATTATAATTAACGATAAAGATTGCTCATCAGTAAAAAATTGTTAGTATCCTCGTGAGCAGGTGGACACGCAGGTCTGCCTGAATACAAAGTGTTCAATTTAAATACAAACAAGGCTTTTAACGGAAACTTGTTTACGTGAAATGATTTATAAGACTCCTATTAGGCAACAATAAACGAGATAATTAGATGCTGGCAATGATTTACCACGTAATATCGGTAAGAACAAAGCTGAATTAAATGCGAGATATTCCACGGAAAAAGCAGTACGAGTAAATATTTATTGTTACGTAGGTAATTCTTGAGAAGAAATCTTCCGGCGTTTTTCCTTATCCCGACATTAAATTAGATTAGTTACTTAATTGCAGAGCTTCTATATCATCCGTCATTAAAATAGAGATTAGCATCGTTAATATAATTACTGGGCTGAGTTAGCGTTAATTTTCTAATTGATGTCTACTGGATTTGACGGCTTCAAATCGCTAACTTGATAATAGCTATCTTTACAATAACTTTGAAAAAAGTATTTTAAATATCACAAAAACCTCAAAGTAACATTTGTGATAAAAATATCGTTATTCCATATATATAAATGGTAGGTACTTTTACAATTCTATCTATATACTATAGGGCAATTTATTTGAATTGCTAAGCCAATGCTATCACTCATTTAAAAGAAATGACTTTTAGGTAAATTATATAAAATACAATAGAGGCAATTCACTGTCGGCATACACCTATATGTTTTCATATATTACGCAGCTTTGCAAATACGTTTCCTGTAACCCTTCAATTCTCGATAACAAATAAAAGTCCCAAGTGTATTTTAATAAAATAAAAACTTATAAGCTAATGATCATGCAATACCATCTTGATTCTATTGATCTATTACTTCGTCCCTCATTTCTCTATAACTTTTATTTGATTGATGATTTGCCCTTGTGCGACATTTTTAACTTAACTTGTTTTGTAAATATCTTTTTTTAGTTTAAAATTCTATCATATCAAGTAAATAGTAATCGTTTCGATCCGTCGTGTGATATCCGTTTGAGTAGAATAAAAACCCTCTTTCTTACGGAGATGTTGTAAAAGGAGAGTAAGGTAAATTGACAGCATGTATGCGACTGATCGTAAAATACCTAGCCAAATAATGTGACAACATGTTGTACCGACCTCATTTAAGAGTGGGATAGGCGCAGGAGAATAACATAGTCTTTGTTTCGATATCCCTAACTAAAAGCTTTCTCTGGTTTCCTATAGTTTTTCCTAAATGTTTCCTTAGATCTGTCAACATTTTAGTACTCAAATCATAAGTTAAATAGTTCAATTAAGGTATTTAATAGATTAGTCTCTTCGCCGGCAAATTTTATTACATTGATACAGTAATAGATGAGCTTTGCCAAACGGGATTGACGCCAAGGCTATTAATACTAGTTTCAATTTAGATCAACATTTCGATGTTAACCGATGTTAATATTAGCATTAATAAAATTAAGATTAAACCTATCGTGGAAATTTCTTAAGAGCGAGAAATGTCTTGTATTGATTGCTGATTTAAATATTTTAAAACCAGTCGTATCGGAGAGATAGTGTTTACATAATATCATTATACATTCCTTTAAAAAAAGAAGTGGACAGACAATAAGATACTACACAATCAAATATACTGCTAATAGTTTTAAATGTAAATTCGATTTAATTAGATATTGTTAAATATTAATACTTGAGTAATATCTGTATAAAAATTGTAGTTTTCGTATTATTATGTGTAATTACTGTTACATACAGCAATTCTGTACAATAACAGATAAGGTTTTATGATTTATTCTCAAGCTACATGAAATGTAGGATTAAGACATATACGAGTATATAGACTTGGTTAACATTTAAATAGTTTCATCTTTTTCAGATGTCTCTAACTAGTATGTTTTAAATAATCTCTGTTGATTTTGTTGAAATGTATATTGTTGAATAAAGTTCTTTTTATTTATTTAGTAGCTAGCCGACTAGCGAAGGTTGTCAGTAAGTCAAAAAGTCAGCTTCGTAAATCCTAGCTCTCGGCAGCCGGAACAGATTAGCGGCGCTTCCGATCCCTGTATTTTACGTTGCGAAGCTAAGATTTATTTTTTAAATATTTATTTATAGGTTTTTAATATCCAATATTTATAGAAGACACTAAAAATTAGAACATTACACATTATAACAAAATGAAAAAGTTAAAAAAAACCTAAAATATTCACAAATACCCAATATGTAAATGTCTATTGCAGTTGCCTTTAAATAATTTAAAATAATTATCTTTTGCGTTTCACTGTGTATTTAAAAATTATATTATAATACTAAATTTCCCAATATTGCAATTACTATGGTTCCCTGATTAGCGAATACTACATAGTTTGTAGTATTCGCTAATAACGGCAAGACTTTTGTAACTATAAAGAAATGTGGAAAATGACATTCAAATTTGAGTCATTAATCCCAATGCAACAGACATAAATATATTCAATGGTTGCATTGAAGTGGTATTACGTATTGATTGTTATTAAGTGCAGCCATCAATTGATAAGTTACAGGTACACAACCTTCTCGGCAAGGTTGTCTTCAACATACATAATGCCATTAACCTAAAAACGCTTAAGGGTTCGGCGCTGTACACATCAATATTATTATCGTATGTTCTGAGTATAATTTGTTCTCCGTAGTTATGTTATACATTATGTTTTTTATATAGTATATCCCATTGACGGCGTAAAGAATCATCAGTGCTGGAAGAACTTGAAACCCGCGCTTTCAAACATACGTCTACGGAAGTTTTTGTGACATATAGTCTACAAAACCTGGTGACGAATGTATGGTTATCAAAAGAAGAAAAATATTATTTTTAGGAAATGACATGCGATTCTCAATAATATAATTAAGGACGATAATGCAAATTTGGGACCAGGGAGTGAGATTTTCAGGGAAAAAGTGTTGTGTTTTGAATACGAGCAGCTTCTAGTTCGTACAAAAAGGATGAGATGTAAAAGAGAACATTGAAGTCAAAGGAAAATAATAGTTGCTTACCAGCTAGTTACTTAGACGGCCAAAAAAAAAATATTGTTATCGTTTACTATTGCAAGGTAGACGGTGTTAAATTCAGGCCCTTCAAGTGGCAAATAGGCCGACACCCATCATTGTGGAAAAGAGGTGTATGGTATTATTATATATTTTGTGTTGGCAATACTGATGAAGATGGGATAGAAAAATGGCGGTTTACGGGAAAAGTCATATTATAGAAATGACGGTCGGTAAAATAGGAGCTCTCTTGGCTATTCGGAGTGTGGAAGTGAGCGGTGAACATTGAAGACTGAATATATATTATTGATAAAGGCATTGGATTGTCTCACAGAAGCAAAATACCTTAAATTAATTAGTTATAAATAAATTAATTAAGTTGTAAAAGAGTGCGGGGTCAATGTCAATGTTATAGTATATATAATATGTGGCTTGATAAAATGACGACAGATACTGCTAGTTTGATCACGTAGATATCGATCAAGGGCAGCTAGTCTAAGGAACTGAGTTCCATGATTGTTCTATTAAAACTTATGGGTTTATCACCAATTAATCTTTTATTTCCCGAGCGTCTTTCTACTTTATCCAATGTTTATTGTCTTACCAATAATTAGTGAAATTTTAATTGATGTATTTTATTGTTATTGTGCCTAATAAACTTTCTTTTAGTAATCTTATATCAAAATAATCAATTCGATTTTGTTTATAAATTTCTGCTAATCAATTATCGTAGTAGCTTTTACTTTTTTGTCGCGTACTTTTTGTAATAGACTGTACACCTTATGGATAATGTGGGTTGGAATACCATAATGCAAATGGAATAACAGTGAAATGTCAAAAAAATTGTCAGTGAAATTGTCATGTAGATCCACATTAATTCTCTTGGTCATATTTTCATCCCTCTTCATTACATGTCTGTATCAACTTATTATCGCACATCTCATCTCTTCAATAATGGGCTCAACTTGGGCTTCAGACTTCTCTTAATATAATATAAGCCAACTGTAATGTAACAGTAAAATTTGTAACAAAAATTAACCAACGACCATTCGATATAAAGATACCAGATGTAACATCGTTTAATTGCACGTCCGTAACAGTTATAATTTCTTATGCTTCATTAAGAACCAGTTTGTCGGCCTTCGCAAAGGACTTCTTCTCAATTAAATGTCTACGACTGACTGACCGATCTTATACATGGCACCGGCAAAACCTGATAACGGAATTCATGATTGGCGGAACTAATCAATAAGTTTTCTAAATGTAAATTGCATTAATTTTGGAAATCATATTTACGATCACACTAGATCTTCAACTCACGATTTTTGCTGAGAATACTGGTGATATAACCCAGCGGTGAGATCGTGTGATTCTTTCGAAGTTGTCACAAGTTCAAACCCCGAACAGACACCAATGAGTTTTCTACTAAAACTAATCTAATAATATTAACAATTTATCTCACGCTTTGCGATGAAGAAAAACATCGTAAAGAAACCTGCATGGCTCTAGAGAATTCTGGGAATATGTATAACATACTAATCCGCATTGGAGCTGCGTGTTAGGTCTTAGCTCCAACCCTTGTTTCCTAAAAACGGAAAGAGGTGGCCATGCTCAGCAGTGGGATAGAAACAGGCCATTGCTATACTTTTTTAGTAATGAGTTTGGTTGAAAAACGTAATGGAAAAAATTATATTTTGGAAATGAAAACAATGATGTTTACATTTTAATTAAGATTGATACAAGAATATGCAACGTGTTACCAGAAACCGAAAAGCGTGTCATAAATTGCAATGATCAATTAGACTCTTGTGTTAACAAAAAAACTCATTGGTAGCTGCCCGGGTGACCTGTGATCTCCTTGAGTCGCACGGTGTTACCGCTGGGCTATCACAGTTGTAAACAGCAGGAAATGCTAGAGGGTACATATTACTTTAACCTACTATCATATCAAGTTCTTTTTAAACTGTGCTTGTTCATCATGATAAATTCTTGCCTTGATGCAAATTAATGTGGAAAAAAAAATTACCGGACGCACTTGGTAACCCAGAAAAAACTGGTATCAATTTTGCGAATTTTTTACCGTAACGTTTGAGCGTAACAATTATGTCATGCCTTTATATAGGCGGCCTCAGGCGTAACCTTATTGATAATAGCGCCGCCTTTTGATAAGTCCGCGCATAATTGTTGTTTATACCCAATTACAGCATTATTAATAGTAATGACGTCGTGTAATCTAGACGGAGGTCAGTTAGGGTAAATATAGTCTACGTCATCTAAGATACACGTATTGCCTCAGAAAAAAAAAGAAGAGTCACAAAATATTTAATGAGGGCACAAAATATAGAAACAAATTGGTGTCGCTTGTATTGTAGGAGCGCAATAGGTTTAAAAAGCGCGGTAAATTGTAAGAGATCCAATCTCCTGCTGATACTCGAGTAACTACTAGATGCATTAATTCTGGGTCGTGTGCTGGCTCGTATCTTGGCGAGGCAAATATATGGCGCCACGCTAGCGAATTTTTCTTTGCTTTATAGAAGTCCTCAATACGCAGTTTACTATTCGACAAATACTACACCAGCTTTGACTCAACGAATGCAACAAAACGCACATATCTACTAGCCATAACTATATGAAACTTATTTGGGCAAATTTACAAAAGCTTATTGTACCTAATACCACGAACTAAGCATTTCTACGGAAGACGAAGAAACAATTTTATATTAAAATACTAGTGCCGCCCGCGATTTATTGCCGAAATACATTCAATTATTTAGTTTTATTCCGTATTCTCTCCACAGAAAAAACAGGATTTTTTCATCTTGTAATGTTATTAACACTTCATCAACATTGCTCTTTATTATTGGTTAGTCGGGAAGTTAGTACGGGTCCGAAATAATCGGAGAGATTGTAGTAGTGTGTGTAGTGCTTGTGTGGTGTTGTTGGTAGTGGCATTTTGTGTACTCGTGTGGTGACTGGTCCTACGTATATAAGGTATGTGAACGTAGTCTGTTTCCCACACTAAGCATTACAAAGATTCTTTTAGCAAACGCAGATTCTAGCAAAATTCTATTCTAACTTTTGTATTGGAATGCATTATCCCGCCCTGTGGTATCCGGCTGAGTAGAATAGACCACTTTCATTTCTTGACCGAGGTGTCGTAACGGGCGACTAACGTTAACGTCAGGCAGACGACTGGCTGTAAAATACTTAGCCAAATCAAGTAACAAACATGTGCCGACCCCACTTATAGTGAGACCCTTCAGGAGAATGATGTATTAGAATGCATTATTCGCAATAAGCTTATCACTTGCGATTGAAAAAAAAAAGTTGTATTGCAGAATCTAAACAGCAATTAGCGTAGTTATCTAAGGCGAATGACGAAAACATCTGTCCGAATGGCGACGGGTGGGCTTCGGAAGTCGGTCGAGGTGAGATGGTGAGGAATTTGCTTGTTTTTGTCACTATGTCATTAGCGTTAATATATTTGACCGGTTCGTTTGTAATGAGTGATTGGCTAAAGGTCGACGGTGAGACCGAAATCTAGGCATCTAGTGTTTCCACCTAATAATCCTGAATCCTGATAGTGTAGTTTGTAATTGAAGATTGGGAAAGTTATCAAAAGCGGTGTAGATTGTTGTAAGTGAAATTTAAGGGCATAATAGCTAATATTGTCTCAGTATGCTGTCATCAGTGCGACAAGGTCCGTGCGACCCTTTTTTTTGCTCATGAGTTGAAACCTCGGGCAAGCTCTAATGCGTTTTTCTGTTAAAACTTATATGTTTAATTGAAATTGAATGAAAGGAGGCCTATGTCCAGCAGTGGGATCATAACAGGCCGTTACTTTTATATTGTTTTGTACCGTAATCGTAATCGCATTTTTATTATAAATCAAGCCAATTTCCTGTAAGGAAGAGGACATATCTAAATCGGTTGCGAGCAATAAAAATCTGTCGAACGTCCATTACAATAGAATCGCACGTGGTTCGCTATAATTAGGTACTTTATAAACGATTTGCGGACGTGAACCTTGTTTCTAGAACGAAGGTGATATGCCATATATTAAGAATAACTGAACCTTGTTTCTAACTATACTAATATAGTCTGTCTGTCTGATTCGCGTTCACGGACCAAATTAGATAAAACTTAGCACAATTGAATTCTGCAATTAAGAAGACATAATTAGACCTATATGAAAATAAATAGTAATTTAAAAACCGAAACATAAAAATTAAAGGATTTTGTAAGGAAGTAAAGACTCAAAAAGACTTTAAAAAGTATTTTAGAATTGTCAACTGCACTGCTGATTTTAGAATTGTTATAACACAGAGCCCTTAAAAACTTGGTGGTTAATTATTTAAAAAAAATCATTTCAATGAATAAAATATTTCTATGAATCAATACAATAATACAATCTTCGACTGATTATGTTAAAACTTGGAATAGACAAGATATCAATTACATTATTATAAAAAATATTTTATCATATAAGAATACTCAAACTCGCCAATGATTTAGTAAGTCAAATATTCTATTAAGGTTATTATTGTAAGGTTTACGGTTTTTGAACAAATAACGAATTAATCAATTGTATTAGCAACACTGATGAAAAATGGCGATTTGCGCGGAAAGGTATTCTATGAAAATGTCGGTAGTATAGGAACCTCTTGTGTATTGTGGGTGCGGAAGTAAAAGGTGAATATGAAGACTGAATGTATTGTTGATAAAGGATTGTAGTTTTCTAAGTTATTATCTAGATTCGGAAAATTGCTTTCACCCAAAAGGGCCTAAAAGAAACTTGATTTTGATTCTGAATGCCAAAACGCTGAATAACGGAATAACGTCTCAAAAGGAAACAAGTTCTAAAAATTTCCATCGAAACGTGTTTTCTACTAAAATATGTTACCTCGATACCTTGCTTAAACGTACTTGAAGGTAATGTCCTGCCACAACATTGAAACTTCCTTAGAAATATTTTCCTGCATTTAATCTCGACAGGGCAATTTAAAATGTATAACAAAAAGTAATAAATGCCTTCCGTAGAATTCAATTGTTGGATCGTTTGATTGTTTAACGATAAGTTTAATAATAGGACAATTAATAAGCAATTTCCACGTTATTATCTTAGTACTAAAAGCTTCAAGAGTATTTGTTCCCAAGTTGTCGACATCTAAAATCCATTAGTCGCACCCTTATGAAGGGATTTCGATAATCATAAATGATCTTATCACAAGGGAGACTCGAGGGCGCTTACAGTATAAACGGAGATCGAAATTCTATAAGCCGATTATAAGAAAATTATTAAGGGTTTTTGATACGGATGTTACTGTAAGACTTCATTCTAATATAATTAAAAATATCATTTCAGAAATGATTGGAGATTAAGGGCAAATTAAAGTAAATATTCTACTCATAGAAGGGATGAAATCATGTGACCAAACTATTGTTAAATATGAATGTGGATTGACTAGACGGAGGCCGAATAGGAATGGATGGATTTTGTGAAGTATGCACATAAAAGGAGTAGCGAAAGAGTTCACGAATGACAGGAGAGAATGAAAGCGAAAAACACATTGTGCCGACCCCACTTAGAGTGGGATAAGTACAGGAGTATGATGATAATGTCATACATACGTCATTCGTGCTTGTCTATGATAAATGACGCCGTCAACTTTGTATCATCATATTCAATGTTATTCAGTTTTTAAGTCTACCACAATAGAAATATGATTGTGTTGTTTTTTTATTTATTTTAATCCTAACTGAATTTTCAAAACATTGGCTTATATTTTGACATTCTCTTTATAAGCAGTAAAATGAAAACATTTGTTTTATTCTTCCTCATGTATGTCAAGTACTAGTTTTCATTTGGCATTTCTTTCGCGTGGAAAGTGGTTTCATTAAGGCGTACACGAAATCCCCATTCAAAATATATGCAATAACTTGGCATTTTTAACGAAGGCTAACTTGAGAAATTTCGCATAAAATAATATTGTGAAAGCGCGAAGTTTCGCACTTCACCAGTTTTATTATAAGAGCGTACACAGAAGTTAATGGAGATTGAAGATTTAACAAGTGAGTTTTTATGTTGTATTAATTTTTCTAAGCTTAAGAGGTTAACTAGGTTATTTAATGCGTCTATATGCTTGATATAGATAGAGCTTGATATGTTTTTATTGAAATTGTAATTTCTTTCTGATTCTACTCGGTAAGAACACCTTTCCGAACTAGTGTTAGCTCCATTAAAATTTGACCAATCAAAAGAGCTCGTTGAATTTGTTGTTTTTCAAAATCTTTTAATGTTTTTTAAAGTAATTATTTCGTTGGCACGAAATAACAGAGACGAGGCAGTTAATGACATTTTAAGATAGGTATTTCATCAGCAATCTGTAAACCAAATACCTTTGCCCATATAACCCACACCAACCAACCCAAATAAAAATATTGACTTTCCACAAAAATCAGATACGAGTCCAATATAATAAGATTGCGTCATTCGATCAGTCGAGCTTTGTCATAACGACACGGAGGTCGTCGCCTACATAGAAAAAATCAACTCCGATAAAGAATTTGAAAACGATATAATTGATGAGCACAAAGAATCTACACGTGTACAAGTGAACGTTCCACATGATAGTCTCGAAAGATTGCGATGCGCATTTGACGTCTGATCGCAGATAAAAAATGCGCATGCGTTAGATAGCGCGGTTCTTGATCGCCGTCGAAGATAACGTCGGCATAGACAAGATCTGGCGGAGGCGGCTTTTTGTTTGTTTCGTCTCTGGAACTTGCGTGTTTAATGTAAGCTTTATACGTATATCTTCACTATGTGGATAGCTATATACATAATCAGAAACCTCCGCATTTATTATTATAGATATTGCAAAGTCTTCCGCTCGCAATATGATCATGTGTAATGTGAGTCAAAATGTTAAAGTCGCCATGCCGTAGAAGAATGTGGATTGGTATGTCCAACAGTGGATAACCACCATTTGAAAGGCGGTTTTTTTAACAAAACTGAATCGGAAATTCACTCACGCGTACTAGAAACTTGCTAAGAAAATATAGAATCGGAACAACAAAAAGAGCACAAGCTTGAGAAATTTCTTCTGCTGACATCCAAACTTTATGTTGACGATGACACTTCATTGACAAAAGACGCAATATTTTAACAAGTTCGTTATATTATAGCAACTGGGTGACCGAGCCTTGCTAGGTAATTTCATTTAAAGATAATTTTAAATTAAAAAAGTGCAATAAAAAAAATAAGAGAAAGAAAGACTCGATGACATGTGGGACCTGCACTCGGGTATTTTCAGACAAATTGACAAATGACAGCAAATTTATGCTTTACAATCTATTTTTATTTCAGCAATTTTTTTTAGTGCCCGAAAACAGGGATAAACAACTTTTAGTTCCCCAAAACCTAGCTAAATACATAAATTCATGCTAAATTTCATGAAAATTGTTGGAGCCGTTTCCAAAAGTCAGAAAAATATATATATACAAGATTAACTCATTTAAATACTAAAGATAAAGATTAATGCTGAGTTAAAAAATATAAAATCTTTAAATATGAAAAATACTGTGCTAGATAGACGAAATTATTATGAAAAAAAAATTAACAGTTAATGTATAATGAAATTAATAAAAACAAAAATTCTGATAGTAATTATATATACTTTCACGTTTGCGTTCTGTTGAATCACGCCGTTGCGTAAACGCGAAAGCTTGATGATGACCAGGTCTTTATCGGTTCTTGTCTGCGAGGTAACACGCACAGTATATGAAAACACACTAAAATAACACTAAAGGAACGCTACGATACTATCATTGCATACTTCATAATCGTCGCTAATGAGCGCAATAATAAAATTCCCTGTATAAAGTAATCTACATTTAACATTTTCAATGGGAATTTCTGTTTGTCTATCAAAGTTTTCGTCACGTATCTATATACAGGTGGTACGGACGAAATGACATTAAATGATCATTAAACGTAATAGATAACTTGGCATAATTTGATCTTCTTAAAAATAGTTTAAAAAATTAAATTTTCGAAGATAATAAATATAACTAATTTAAGTAAGATCTGGCTTTGTCAGTAATGGTTGCACAAATAGGAGAAAATAAAAACATTGTTTTTTTTTACTCTTCCTCGCATCAGTACTATTAATTTTTGGATCAAGGTTATTTTTATTTCGTGTGTCGTAACAGGGTAAGGTCGTTGATCTCTAAAAAAAACGTAAAATAATTCCTGTGGCTTGAATACTTCGTTAAATTAACTGTGTATATATAAGTATGTGCTGAGGTGTGTAGGCCGCTAAAATTAAAATTGATGTTTTGCGGTCAAAGTCGTTACATAATACCATACATTTTATAATATGGATCTCCTTAAAGTAACGCCTAATTGTAAAAATAGGGTTTTTTTAAAGAATATTTTGAAAATAATTATAAAGAGCAACGTCTGGTTCACATTCTTAAGATTCGGATATCGAACAGTTGAACCCTTTCTTATTATGTACTTTAACATTTGTATTCAGAGCTTATTTCCGAAACTCATTTTCGCCTTTCTGTATGGTCTCACGGAGCGTTAGGGAAATGATTCAGACTTTTCATACGTAAAACGATATTTTTACATCGCTTTTTCGGGATGTGTAAATCTACATAAATCAGAACTGAAATGATACAAATATTTTTAACATACAAAGCCATTTCAATGTTTCAAATAGCTTTGTTCTCATTCTCCTATCTTTATCCCATTTTAAGTGGGGTCATAACAACATATTTTCCTCTTCCATTATCTTCTATCATTTGTCAACTCTGGCGCTACTCCTTTTATATACATGTCATACTTCACACAATCTAATCTCTTTTTAAGCCTCCCTCTAGTCACTTATACATCCACTTTCAAGCCATTCACAAAGCCATTTGAAACAGTAATTGTAAATAAGTAACGGTTAACTTATTTACTGGGAATTTCAATCCTATATTTGTAGAATAAAATAACCGAATTGGCCTAATTTGAACTTGTTACTATAACATGGGAATCACGGGTTCAAACTCCGAGCAGGTACTCTGGTATAGGTAGTTTTCTATTAAAAAATATGGCATAATTGATATTTTAAATTTTTCAGACGCTTTTCTGTAAGGGTAAACATCGTTAGTAAACCTCCATATTTCTGGAGAATTCTGGGCATATGTCTAATTTACCAATCTGGATTGTGGCATCGTGATGTTTATAAGTTTTACTTCCTTCTAAAAGAAGATAGGAGGACATCGGCGGAAATTGAACCTACAAATCCTGGAGCTGAAAGTAGGGTCATTGCCTCCTAGGCCAACGGGTCAGTCCGAAGCCACGAGCATTGCTAATATTGAATAGAAAACAGTGAAAACACAGGTGTCTGTTAAATTTCGAACCCGCTATACTTTACAAGTGTTCTCAATTCATAAATCAGCCTAAAGGAAAATAGAAGTCGCTTTCGTGAGGCAAGTACGAAGCGGCCACGCGAAGGCCTTTTAAGGAATAAAAAAAGTCTTATTTGCAATACAAATTTACATTTGTGTACACAATCACGCCTGAGTTAACAAGCGCTGATATTCAGGGGCGAGCTACTGTGACGTCACGCACGAGTTTATGAACTATTTTAATGGGATTAGAATAGAAGTAAGACTATATGAATATTATGAAATTCTGTCTGTTTGATTCGCTTGCACTGCTAATCCACTGCGGCTATAGTAAAGTTGGATTTATAAAAAGGAAAAACAATGTGTCAACAATCGACATGGTTTTTTTTTAAATATAGTTAAGAGGATAGGAAGTTATAAACAAGGGACGAATCGCGAAATGAAGCAAAATATGCCAAAAGCCACGTATTTCCAGATAGTTCCAGGATCTGTAGCCTGTCAATTGTCGATGAAAGAGCTTTGTGCGCTAAGCTACATAGAACAATAAAACCGACTAATGCGTAGTCGGAGGTAAACATAAAGCATTGAAATGTTATAAAAAAAAACGATATTTAGTCAATAATAACGTTATCATAATTTTTTTATATTATTGACATCTGCAAAGTAATGCGTAATTCCATATATTATCTTTTTGTCCTTCTCTGATGTGTTAATGGTGTAATTCGCAAGAGAGCGATGGGATAGTTTAAGAACTATAGGATAGGTCTCATATTATCTCGTTACTAGGGCAGAACAGCGGGCGGGTCTCGTGACAGAGGTTGGGCACGATTTGGCCTTACCCTCCGTGGTGTACAGGGAGAAATGGTGGACAGCCATGACATCTTTCTGCAATGATGTTATCTTGCGGAAGGGGGCAGCGAAGAGGATCTGGAAAGCCGTGTCCTTAGGTCCAATCTGCTAAGGCGTGCGGGGCGCAGGCCACTTGCCAAAACTCGTTGTATGCCGCTCTAACGGGGACCACAGAGCATTCCAACACCTAGTTATAGTAGGTATCTGAAGCGGTAGATGGATCTGTTAGTCTCGAACCCAACCGGGGAACTTATTCATGAGCTCTTTACACGAAGTTGTCAGGATTTTGTTGGTGAGTCCGATATAATGGGTTTTCTTAACATAATAGATATCTCGGTACTGAAGTCAGCGTAAAGTTGCGTGCAGAAGCTAGTACCGATATAAACAGGTATTTACGCAGTGTTGACTTAAAACACCGTGACGACATTCACAACACCGTTGTTAGTACAACTGACGCGAAGAAAGGACTGCTTCGGCACTGACATCATGCCTTTAGTGTTTATTGTGTGTGGAATTCCTCAATTCAATATCGGTATTGTGATGGCGAACCAAGAATCTATTTACGTTAAACTCTGCGATTGAGCACGTGATGTTTTAGAATCGATCCCTGACAACAATTTCAATTACTTATCGATATAATATCATCTTCCCGCCCTTATCTTAGTCTAAGTGGGATCGGCACGATATGTTATAAACATGTTGTCACATGATTTGTCTACGTATTTTAAAGAGGGTAGTTTATTCTACTTAAGCGGATACCACACAGCGAGTCTACTTACTTTAGTCGCCTTTAAGACACATGGGTAAAGAATGAGGATCGTCTATTCTACTCAGCCAGACGCCACACGGCGGGTCGACTTACCTTAGTCGCCTCTTACGACACTTTAGTAAGAAATGAGAGTGGTACTTTCTATTCAGCACGATACCACACAACGTTACTAATCTATACAATAATTTGATCCAAATTATTCATTCCACTAATCATTGAGAATATAATTAGATATAGTCATATTAAGAGAAAACATAGAAAACCTTTGTGAAAACTACCATTCATTTTAATACCCAAAAAGAAGTAATGTAATAAATATATTTAATTTAGCTATTTGAAATCTGTTGTCGCAGCTGTGGTGATAAATACTTTAGGAGCAGCTAGATACAATGGTCAAAATGCCCCAGAATTGCTGAAAGGTCATATTGCAAAGTGTTTAGACTGTAAAGACTGAAGTGCACTCATGCCTTGATAGCCTGTTATTTGTTTTTAGTATAATAACCTTTAGTCCAGTAGTTAAAAGAAATTGATTAGACATAAAACTTTTGCTGATTTCTGGACATTTCAGCAAAGTTATGTCTCTAGTGTATAATTTTCTATTATAACTGCTAGAATAATTTCCCACCTGCATATGTAAATAAATATATGGGACACTTACAAACACGGTCGTCCTTCCCCAAAGTAAGTAACTTAATACTTGTGTTATTGTAGACAGACAACTGGTGAATATATACATATATATTTAATAAATACATATGGTGGTATCAACCGGTGGGTCAACTTAACTTAGTCACCTTTTACGACACCTTGGTAATGTTATATATTAATATAACAAACAATAAAACTAAAGGTTGTTGATTTGTTAATACAAATATGGTCATGTATTCGTTACAGGACTGTTCTGTACAGGACTCAATGCCAGATTATGTATTCAAAGCAGTTTCCAACTATTCAAGTCATACAAAATATAGTCGAGGTCATTGACAAGGTTAGGAAAACAACGTGAAGACCTTTAGAATAAAATCATTTTCAATAACACAATAAATCTTGCCTTCTCGTTTTATTTCATTTACCTCTTATCTTTTTATTAGAAATCTTTAATTCTTTTAAGCATCACTTGTAAAAGAGAGATTTAAGTATTATTAAATCGTCGGTTCGAGGTGTCGTACAAGGCAACTACGGTAAGTTGAACCACCGTGTGGTATCCGGTTTAGTAAAATAGACCACCCTCTTTCTTACCGAGGTGTCGTAAAATACGACTAAGGTAAGTTGACGTCAGGCAGGCGGCGGGTCGTCAAAACGTAGCCAAATCACATGACAGTATGCTTATAACATGTTGTGCCGACCCCACTAGAGTGGAATAAGGGCAGGAGGATGATGATGATATTGCAACTCCACTAAATGCTACATTAATAATTATGGTCTAACCCTATAGCAACAATAGAATAGCACATGTGCAAGCTCAATTAATTTGTCCTAAATTGCTATCAACTACTTTAGCAGGCGAGACATTTTAATAACATTAAAATTAGCAACATTCTAGTACAGTCATTTAGGAAAGGCAAATTGCCAGTGAAATTGTTGTTTAGTGCCAAAATTATCATCGCCATGTACAATTATGATAATAAATTACAGTGTTTATCAATAAAGAAATGGGACAATTTTATTTTGTATGCTTTTTATCTTAAAACCTTATAAACAGCCCAATAGTGTGCTTATGTGAACTTTTCCTAAGGTTTTAAATCTTCCTAGCTATAAATTTTTCTATAATAATGTATGTGATTTACAGAAGTATGAGTGACCTTGCAGAGATTAATAATAAAAATAAAAATAAAATAAAATAAGCCTTTATTGCTAATACATAGTAAAATTATACATCTAAAAACTATTGCCTTCCTAATTATTACTTTAATTCCTTATTTGCTTCGCTATTTAGTCGGCAACCGGTGTTGCTTCTTCTATAGCTTGTCTTTCGACAAAGGCCTCCTCTAAAGATTTCCACTCCGTGTGATTTTTTGCTATTCTCGGCAATATTTACAATGGTCCTGCTGTGTCCTTAATATCGTCTTCCCATCGTTTGGTCTGTCTACCTCATCTTCTTTTAGATTAATAATACAAAAGCAATAATCAACAAAAGCAAAAGAAATTATTTTGATATAATCTGTGATTAAGTAAATAGAAAAAATATATATTGCTAAAATGTAGAGTATACCCACACTTTGCGATTTTTTCGTAGAGTGTAACTCGTGATGGTGCTTCAGTTATGGGGCGAAATGATTGTTGAGTATGTGATAGTGAACATGTGTAGTGCTTGTGAATTGTGGTGGATGTTTTGCATGTGTTTTTACCAATTCTTCATGTATGGGTACAAAAATGGATAGTCCTACATTTAACATTATATATATTTTTGGTTTACTTTATCACGGATTATAGCAATATAATATTTATTATAACTTTTGTAGTGTATATGCTTAGTAGGAAACAAACAACCTGTTACTATTAATTTCTGGGCAAATCTATCCTTTCAATTTTTAAATTTTTAAGAAATATTGTAGAAGATCCACAATAAGACAATAAAAACATATATCAATTAATTAGGTTTCATAGAAAAACAGTCAAGGGTTAGATTCTGCTATGTTTTTTAAAAGATTCACACATTTTGTATGTTTAACAAATTGCTAATACACCATTGAAGGATATTTTAAAAGAATGTGATTAAATGAACGCAGTCAATACACATATAACCTAACTACAGTAGAGGTCTTTATTATGAAGTCAAATAATCTTATTAGACTATTCAATTCACCAAAAAAAAAATATTTTCACTTAAAATAAATAAATGTTGAAATTGGAAGTTTGTGGAGTAGTTTTATTTTAAATATTAAATTTTTAATATTGCTTATTTTCATTTGTTTAATTTGTTTGTGTTTTGATTTATAGAAAATCACATAATTATCTACACCATAAGTCATCATTTTCTTAAATTTATTGGCATATTGTTAATGAAGAGCTAGAGAGCTTAAAAGCTCTATTAGTAGTCTGGTATTTTAATATGAAGTATAATGTAATAATATTTATTGTTGATAATATCATAAATGTCTCAACAAATACAGCAAATGTTCTACACAATTATTACAAACACACTAAGCTTCAAAACATCCTGTTTGGCCATGAAATGCAAATAAACAAACAATCTCATCATCTTCCTACCCTTATCCCGCTCTAAGTGGGGTCGGCACAACATGTTATAAACATGCTGTCACATGATTTGGCTGCGTTTTTACGACCGGCCGCCTGCCTGTCATCAACTTACCTGTGTCGTATTTTACGACACCTCGGTAAGAAATGAAGTTGGTCTATTCTACTCAGCCGGATACCACACTAGCCTGGTATTTTAATATGAAGTATTATTACTAATAATATTTATTGTTGATAATATCATGTTTCAACACAAACAGCTCATAAGTGTTCTACACCATTATTACAAACACACTTAGCTTCCTAACACCCTAATGTTTGGCCATGAAATGCAAATAAACAATCTAACACCATAATGTAAATAAACATAGACAATAGAAACATTTTCAAAGACTCACTTTAAAGACTTCCGAGAAGAAGCCGGTTCCGATCTTCTCGAGTATAAAGTCGTCGAAGGGGTACAGAGCGGCGACCGCGGTCCTCAAAGCCGTACAGGAAGATCCAGTCACTCGGCGATCACCTAGTTTCTCACCATCACTAACACTCGACTCCGCACAATTTTCATCACAACACCCGCGTCTACTTCGACCGCCATTCTCCAGGTACCTCCTGCCGGCCCGCGAATTAGGGCCCCTCACGAACCGACCAGCCTTCGCTATCTCGTCCAAGTTCGTGAAACTCTCAGCTATCTTTAACACTTTCGTAGGCTTCCGCTCGAAGTTCCTCTTCAATTCCGTACACTCGTCTTGCATTCTAACTGTTGATCACGAACTAATGTTTATCACTTTTGTTAGCCCGCTTCGAACATAGTGATCAATTTCACAGAGAATTCCCATTATAATAGTCATGTGGCGGTACTTGATAGTATGCGAAACATTGTTTATTCTCACAAAAAATAATTCGATTTTACGAGATCGACACTTTCACATATTTCCAAAGCATCCAAGATATTCAGTTAGAAATTGCACACTCGAGTTTATTGACTTAAAGTTCGTGTGTTATGTGTTTTGTATTCTTTTAACCGAACAGTACATTGACTGAGGACGCGCGTACAAGCAAAGCAACGAAAGCAGAAAGTAAGCAAGCATTGCCACTGCCACTTACAAATGCATGACAAGTAATTTCTATAGGATGGCAGCACTGTTGTGTTTCACCCACACTGGTTGGCGCTACTGCATATACATTCGTTCAAAAACCAGTTTAAAATTTGTTTAAGTAATACGTTAATAAAAAATATATTTTTATTATAACTTTTAAAACATTTCTAATAAACAGTCCATTAAATCACATAAATTCAATAATTCAGATACTTTGAAAACTTAATTGGTATAAAATATATCTCAAATAGTTTAATAATGGTATGTCATATATTCTTATCTACATTTAACACTACGTATCAAAAATATATATTTCTTTAAAGATATGTAATAAAATTTAAGTGATATTTTTTATTATCAATGTCTGTCATAATCGATTAATGAAATGCGATTTATAGATCAATGATTTATGCTGTAGTGTTTATATCAGCTTCGTATTGAATATTCCGCTAAATATATTTAATATTTTTAGTGTTAGCTATTGGAAATAAAGTTTATTTGTCAATGGTTCTTATTAAACGGCTTGCAAAAAAATAACATATAAATATTTACTTAAATGTAGTTAAATGAAAAGCCTGATTTGTAATTAAATAATATATTTACTTTTGTATTTTTACTTTGAAATCAATTGCTAATAAAGCTTGAATTAAAAAATGTTTTAACGTTAATTTTTTGTACCAAATATTTATTTACCTTAATTACGATGGTTATTTAAAGCATTTCAAGCTTAATAATAAGAATTACAGAATGTTATGGTAATTAATATCTTAAGAGTTATTGCTAAATGAAAACTCACGCGCTCGAAAATCATTTGATGGCAGGTCTCATTCATAGCATTCTATCTACTACCTGTGCGAAGTGGATAGGGTAGTAAAATATTAATTTATCAGTTTGATATAAGAATTCTTGATATATATTCATTGCAAGCGAACAAGTGAAGGGATCTTCTATGAAATAAAACATAATACAATTTTGCAGTTTATTATAATCAATGCTGACGACTATATATACTTAATTAAATGTATCTATATCACACGATGTAAACCACGGTGACAGTGTGTATTAGAGAATCATCCTCAAGGTATACTTTTTATTTTAGCGTTGTGACAAGACTAGTCCTTTTATTCATCAACGAGTCCTATTATTTTCTATAAACTATATATAAAATATAGCTCTATAACAAAATATAGATTATATTAAATGTCAGATCTATAAGCATCTATTTAGTGACTTATTAACTATTTTTTTTTGGTTTTCACCAGGACCTAACGTTTGTCGACAAAATGAAGCATAATACATTTCTGAACGCAAAATAACGGACGCACCCGTATTTTTTTTGTGTTGAGCCCGCTCATGGTTTTCATTTTAAAATATATGAGTTCTCTATGATTGATTGAAAGGTTTTACTTTAAATTTGTTTTTTTCTATAAAATCGCGCAAAATTAGCTATAACAACCATGTTAGTAGTATACAAATACATTTATGAAAAACACATTAATCCAATCCTCATAAAAATTTGCAAGATCAATCTAAAGTTTGTATGAAAATTTGATAAAAATCGCTCTAGCCGTTTCGGAGTCCATAAAGGAGATAGACATAATTTTTTGCTTTTTGTGTATGTACTGAAGTTCGCGCAGGTAAAACGTTTACTATTCGTTATTATTAAACGTTACGTTCAAAAGCTAGTATCGTATACGTTGAAGATGATTTTCGTTCTATTTCCCCAGAAATATCTCTGTCACGATAAAAAATAACAACACTAGCTCAAATATTCACAACTACCTATTATCTATTAAAAATTTAACGCACAATAGCTATAAATACAAATATATTATTGCTGTCGCGATTTTATATCTAATCCTTAACTATCTATACATTTATTTCGTACTGAGTATTCGTTCTCTCTTACCTAAGTTTATTCTAGAACTATCTTAGTATTGCTTGATGAAGGAAAACATTGCTTCCATTAGAAAGTTGTAACAACGTACTAACTATAAGCTACCATCAAATGGTGCGTTTTTAACAATCATGATTAAGTTATTATTAAGTTATATCAATCGCCTTAATTCATTCTCGATTAAGACTTTAGTACCTTGGTAATTTTTAAAATGATGTAAAAAAAAATTTGAAAAGAAAAATAAAAAAATAATAGAGCAGTTGGTACTCGATCCTAGCTATTTTCACCTCTCTAGACCGCCCGTTCCCCAAATGAACCACCATGACTTTACGTTTGACAGCGAAAAATTGTGATTGTATTCAACGTAAATTTCAAAAAATTTTTAGTGCCCGAAGACAGGGATAAAACGTCATTTTTTTTAAATAAAACTTATCTAGACCGATTTTTCTTCCCCAAAACCTGCTGAATTTCAGGAAAATCGTTGACGCCGTTTCCGAGATGTGCTTAGCCGCATTTTGTTATACATGTGTTAACTGGTCCTGCATGTATAAGGTATTTGAACGATGGCTGCTTCCTACACTTAGCATTATTATGATTTTCTTAATAAAACGCGGAATATAAGAAAATAGTTCTATCATAAATTCTATCATATAAAAATATAAATCATAGAAAATTAAAGATGAAACAGTAAATTAAGAATATATCGTGCCAATAAATAAGTTGGGCCTCAAATTCATGTGCGCCAGGATTTCTGTCAGGGAGGTGAAATCTGCATAGACATGCTAGTAACCTATCGTATATCGCTTAATATTATAGTGACTGAATTCCAAATTAGGCTTAACTGAGTGAGATTGTTGAATCCTTATTTTAAGGACATCTGATATCACGCTACGAAATATAAAAAAAAACTAGTGTTTTCCTGCTGTTTAAAGTTATAGATTATTTAGTAGTTTTGTTCGCGCTACGCTACTTTTTTTTGCAGTTTGCCACAATACAACTTTTTTGAATTAGGTCACTTTAATACTAAGCATGCGATATGTCCTTTGCTCACTTGTGAGACAAAAATCCTAAAATCTTCATCGAGAATGAAAAGGTCGCATTAAATTTAACGCCTCATTACAATCATTTGCAAAATAAAAATAACACTGGAACACCCAAAAAGCTCGTGAAGTGGAACGCTTATTAGACCAAACTGACCTGGAGTTACATATTATACACCCTAAAAATTTCGAGAAAACAAAAACAGAAGTATGTACGAAGATACGAAAATCGGCAATAGGGTCATTTTATCTAACCGACCTAGGGTTACATATTTCGACCACTAAAATCGAATTCAAGGTCAGTTTGACCCTCAAAATTTCGAGAAAACTAAAAAAAACTCAGATACGAAAATCAGTTTTAGTGTTATAAAATTTTTGTTGAACTAAACCAAGCATAAGCAGTAATAGCCCAGTGGTTAAACCATGCGAGTCTTTCAAAGTTACACCCCAGGCTAAATGATTTTTTTGTTAACATGATTTTTTTGTCGTTGTTGTTGTAGGTATTATTCAAATTTGAAATCTATCACATGCTTTACGGAAATTATTGAAGGAAAACATCGCTAGGAAACTTTCATACCTGTAGAAAATTCCGGGGATATGTGCAATTGCATAAGAACATCGTGGTGGTTCTAAACTCCAACTCTTCTCTCCAAAAACAGAGATGAGACACATTTAGAACATCGTGGTGATCCAACTCTTCTCTCCAAAAACAGAGAGGAGACCCATGCTCAGTGGGATAACAGGCCGTTACTTTAAACCAAGCTAGATTTTCATGTTTTTCGATCCGCTAAACACTAATGCAAAGTTTATTTACGACCAAAAGTAAATAAAGTAAATAAATGAAAATTCAACAAAAAAATTTAAATCGTTCGAAAATGAACTCGTCACAAGTTTAGCCTTCGCTCCGCGCGATGCGAATGAAATGGTAGATTTCTGTGCCAAATTTAGCTTATTCCTGCCGCACTACAACCCACAATGGGTCTTTGTCTCCTCAACGAGCCTTTTCCATTTCGTTTAGTATTTGGCCTCCCGCTTCCTATGTTATTTTGCATGTAAGGTTCTCGACACAGTTTTTCCATTGCTTCCTGGGCTCTGGGTATTTTCCGTTGAGGGGTTAATTCGGAAATGGTTTTGACTGTTCTAACATCGTCCATGCTATCCAAGTGGATTTCCCATCCTATGTAACTTGTCAAAATTTAACGAAAAAAGCATATTCTTCTTCCTAAAACCTATCATTTAAGTTTCTTAAGTGAATTCAATTGTTTAATATTCAAATTTATGTATTTTATATTGGGTTTATTTTATACATGGTAGAAAAAAGGTTGGGGAACATTGGTATCTGCAAAATTGATTGTAATGAGGCCAATATATCTAACGTTACAAATAGTTTTAATAAGGGTACAAAATTTCTGGATTCTGTATTAAATTAATAAAATTATGAAATACGTATCATTAGGTGAGGATTGTATGAAAGATTTAAGGAAACAATTATCTAATTTATGGGAAGGTAAAATGACAATGTTAAGGAAATTGGTAGAAGGTGGAAATAAAGGTATAAAGGCACGGATCGAGGCTATGAACTAAGAAGAATGGTAAAGAAACATGTGCTTTGTGTTTTTGTAAGTGCGATGTTAATATAGGCTAAATACCTCTCGCACGTTTTTACAAAGTGACCTAATTCAAAATTAGGCTTAGTTGAGTTAGATACAATATAATCCTTATTTCAATGCCATCTACGACATCAAGCTACGAACTATTAAAAAAACTAGTGTTTTCTTGCTCTTAAAAGTTATGGGTCTCTTTAACACTTACGAGTTATGAAGGCGCTGAGCTACGCTTTATTGAAATTGACAGAACACAACTTTTTTAAATTATGTCATTTCAATACTAAGAGATTTGTTTCAAAATAGATTTTACGCAATGTAAAGTCTAAGTAAAAAATAGTTATAAAATTGTCTTGAATATTCCCAAATGTAACACAGAAAAGACTTTAGTCCCAAGACTTTAGACTAAGTTAACTCTCAATTTAAATACATGCGTTATTTTTCAATGACTTGTATAACCTATATATTATAAAACAAAGTCCTTAGAAGCTGTGTGTGATCGATTTTCTACAATCTCCTGAACGGATTATGGTACGGTTTTTACAAACAGTTAGTCCAGAACTTTTGGAAGGTTTAGATTATTAGTACATTACGGTTTCATTTAAAGTTTGTTGATAAGTTTGCACAGTTGTAAAAAAACCCGCCTGCTGGGAGCTTTAATTGCGCGCGCTGCGTAAACAGATATAGATACACTAATGTAAAAGAAATACTACAAAAAAGTCCGCGATAGAATGTCTTTTTCTCTTATGGTTAACAAACAATAACCTTTTTTTTTAAATTTCAATTTGAGAAAACTTTATGCTGGCATAGCTAGTTTCTTATAAACACCCTCAAAAAAAAACAAAGCACATGTTTCCAAGGCAACTATTGAATATTTAAAATATCTAACTTCAAGAACATAATATAATATAGTGCTAAATTATTCTAGCTACGTAATAACATGATACAATATCTTTGTACATCTTTACTAAGCTTCGTGTTTGATTTTTTATTAACCATAAAGATTTTTTTATTACACACATAATTATAATTTAAAGCAGAGAATCTTGTAACGAATTCTTTCATTATATCCTTATAGACGTTAAAGTAAAATAAGTATTACATTAATAATATACGATCGTCATATGAGAAAGAGTATTAAGAAATATTTAAGTCTGGTCACACTTAATTACACCTTGTATTAAAGTCATAGAGTAAATCTAACAGGCAGGACTGTAAGTGAGGTTTTCACATTAAATAATGAGAGGGAAGATTAAACTCGTATATTAGATAGATATATATACCCGCATTTGCTTTTTCTTTAATGTAATATGGCTTATTTAAGGCTGGCTTCCAAAATCTAAGGATAATAGGCTTCGTACTCTTAATATAATAACTTTATGATAATGTTTGAAGTTGGAATGTCTATGGTTATTTAAATAATTTTATTGAATAAGGCGTCATTTTGTATAGATCCATAATACAAAAGTAACAATAAAATTATTTAATTTTTACTTTAGTCTATGGTTATATTTTTTTATATCGGCATTTAAAATTCTAAAATTATTTGCTATAGTCTTTTACGTAATTAAAGCGATAAACATTTTATTAATATCAAAAATTTCTATGATATTTATTACCACTATTTAAGATAATTTGTTTGTGATTAGCAAACATTTTCAGAAATTAAATTGTAGTTTTACGAAAGACCTTAAAATAATATTTTCCAGGCTATTATGTTGTCTTAAGTTGAGAAAGTTTGAAAAATCTAATAATTAATTTAATAAAAATTTTCAATGATAAGTTATAATACGGTCACTTTTTTAAAATAAACAAAAGCATGAGGAGGAATAAAAATCATGTGACCAAAAGAGTTTCAAATATGAATGTGGATGGATGCATGGCTAGGGAGAGGCCGAAAAAAAGATGGATGGATTGTGTGAAAAATGATATGCATCTTAAAGGAGTGGCACCAGAGTTGACGAATGATAGAGGAGAATGGAAGAAGAAGACATATTGTGCCGACCCCACTTAGAGTGGGATAAGGGTAAGATAATGATGATGATGATGATGATCGTAACTTTTTTAAAATAAACAAAAGCGTCTTAAAGGATACCATGAAAGAAACCTATATTATCTTAATCTGAGTAATATACAGTCTTCGATGCTGCGTATTAAAGCTACTTTTATTTTGATACAATATTCATATATGCATATTATAAAGAGGGGCAGAAATTTACAGATTTTAAAAAGATGTCTATTTTAAGATAAATATATTGTGTGCGTAAATAAATGCATTATCATTAAGGTAACGTAAATTAAGGTAACTTACCTGAAAATAAAGGTAAGTTAGCTTGATTAATACGTTTACTAATTTCCGCTTATGTAATAAAAATGAAGGATCAACTTAAAATGTGATTTTACAGTACGAGAATAATTTATTATAAATAAGTAATTAATGACAAATCAATTACAAAGTAACATTGACATATTTTGTTTTAGAAGTTTATTTTTACTGTCTAGAGACTAAAGACTTAATATAGATTTCATATTTAAAGTCTTGATAATTCAATGCAGAAAGGCCATAGACAAACAAATAAGAATATATTGTCACTTCCACTATTTTGTCATTTGTTGAATTATTGTAAATCATTGATCACGATATAAAAGGCCATAGACAAAAGAGGAAGTCGTGGTAATTTTATCGGATAGTGTAATTATTACTTTAGTTCAAATAGTCCATAAAAATGTTATATCGCTTTTTCATTATCAGCGAGGCAGTTATATAGGACTTAAATTTCTTCGACCGTATTTCTATAAATGATGATTAAGAATAGATAATAAAAAAAATATGACAAAGACAATTATTCTTAGTATTAACGTATACGGTTTTTTATTTTTAAAAATAAAATCAAATTGTTATTACTTAGTTGAAAAATATGAGATTCTGTTATGGTTCAATGAAATTTAATAATGTTTAATGGAGTTCATATAGACCATAGTGACAAAAAATCTTAGTATAAAGTATATCAAACAAGACAATTTAAATATATAAATGCATATATTACATACATATATATACGTTTTGTTGGGATATCGATGAAATTTGGCCGAATTATTCCTTATAGACGAAAATAACATATAGGCTATAGAAATCCTGTTAGTTCTACAGGAATAGGACAGGAATAATACATTGCGCATTGAAAAGCGACATCTTTTATTGATCTATCACACTACAACAGTCCACGCGATCGAAGTTGCGGGTAAAAGCTAGTTTTAAATAATTTTTGCCAGCTTTATTCGTACTTTAAACTATAAGTCTCTTAATATGTAACCAAAAATAAAACTCTTGACGGTTTAATAAATCCATATACCGTTGTTACCATAACTCTATAATATTTTATTGAATTCAACATGATTTATTCACCAGTTATTATCAATAAACATTTATTTCACAACCATTTGCACCATCTCTAACAACATTCAAAATAATTCACACGTAAAAACTTGCAGTACAAATATTTTACTGTAGTTGCTATGCAGCATTGATATATAATACCCACGATACGCAGTTAATAGTTTAAAAGTGTCCTCAACAACATAACTCATTTCATCATTCCAGTCCAACGCTGGAATGCAACTGGAATAATGTGAACCTGCACTTGAATGTACCAATCCAGTGATCAATCCAGTGCAGTCGACTGGATTGGCGTTCTATTTTTCATTCTAGTGCCACTGGAATAGTGTGAACGGCCAATCCAGTTGAATCTAATGCTTGACTACCACGCTAAACAGTGAACACGTATTGTTTTATTTGTGGAATTCTATTGGTACAGATGCGACAGCTGTTAATGACTGGAATCATGTAAACGATATAATCCAGTCCAGCACTGGACTGGATTGACTCGCTGGATTATTGGATTGGAATAATGTGAACCGGACATAAGGTTTCAGAAGTGATTACGAACAGATGTTAAGAATGCTTATGTTTTCATTAAAACCTGTAAAAATATAACATCAAGAATATCGAAAATAAACAAGATTACCATTGTTTGGTATCGGTATGTTTAATTAAAGGATTTTAATTATTTCTTATTTCAAATTTATTTGACTATTTATAATATTAAAATAGTCCGGCAATTTTACAGAGTGACAGTACTAATCTACTTTTGTATGTTACGCTCGGATTTTAAATATGGTCGACAAATACTTGATTATCAACTGGTCGAAAAATGACGCAAGACACAACGCAATATGTGAATAAAATTCAACTACAATAGATAATCTGGTCGATATTTGTATTTAATTTAGAAAAATTTGATGTTTTTCTGCCAATATCAGTTCTTCTTTACCATTATTTTTTTAATTTATTTAACAATTTAAACAATTTATTAACAAATGTTACTTAACACTATAAAAAACCCACAGAGGTTTGTACCTAGTGTTACTGTCATCATAATATATACCTGAGTAAATTTGGTCGACAAATACTCGATTGTTGATTGGCCGACAGAAGACGCAAGATAGAACGCAACATATTATATTGCGTTCTATCTTGCGTTGGTCCGAATCAAATTCAAGTGTAATAAACACTCTGATCGATATTTGTTTTTAATTTACAAAAAATTGTTATCAATCTAATATCTGTAAATATCAGTTCTGTTTCACTTGGGACAGTTTTTGACCTGATATTTATGGAACTGTATATCTTGGGTATTATACATCAATGCACATAATAATGCAAACTTACATTAACTACACCGTATGTTTGGATTACACGGAAATAGCTAAATATGCTTTAAATATTTACGAGGAATATTATTTGTATATTAGTCACGAGAAAGCAAAGTAAATTGAAAATCTTGAAGATACAACCCAAAATTTAGAGACAGTTTTGAAAAGTATGGTACATAAATGAAATTCTAATTAGCAATATTTAGATAAGGTGTTAATTTTAAAAGTAATTTGACTTATACTTAGCTGCTTAATATTATTTTATTAGGGAACAATGATACTCAGGTAAGTTACACTATGCGTCAATAAAATTTGTGATCGAAGGAACCAAAAGTTTTAAGATATTTAGCATTCCGCTAGCGTCTAATCGTGACTTATAACATACTTTATGAACAACAAATTAAATAATACAAACTAAACTAGAATTAATGTGATGAGCAAGTTCAAATACATTAAAATATTCAACAATGTGTTAAATGAACATTATTTTATCTAAGCTTTATGTAATTACATTAGGGGTTTGAAAATTCCTAAATATGTTTCTATATGAATCACCTCGGTATAATAAAATGGAGAATGATGGTAATTAAACAAATTAAATACGTTGATGAGATAGCTCGCGTCTCGCTGTTAGGCTTGTCTTGACATTTACCTGTAATATTAAAAGAAAATTAAGAAATATGTTAACTATAGCTTAAGTAACGGCCTGTTACTATCCCACTGCTGAGAATAGGCCTCTTCTCTCCGTTTTGGGAGAGAAGGATTGGAGCTAAGACCTACCACGCTGTTCCAATGCGGATTGGTAGGTTACACATACCTCCAGAATTCTCTAGAGATATGCAGGTTTCCTCACGATGTTTTTCTTCCCGAAAAGCGTGTGATAAATTGCAATTATCAATTAGACACATAAGTTTTAAGAGAAAAACTCATTGGTGTCTGCCCGGGTTCGAACCCGTGATCGTCTCTAGAGATTCACACGGTCGCAACTATAGCTTAGCATAAATAAAAAAAAAATACTTCTTCAATTAAATATCAATAGCTTAAATAGCTAAATAGGTCTTTTCCGAGGACCGATCTTGAGACGCCTAATTTAGAAGCTACTTGCCACTGACGATTATAAAGCGACAGAGGCCTTCATCTTTTTTTTTTTATTTCTTAGCTTGTGTAATTTTTATTAGCTTGTGTAATTTTTATTAAATTAAGCTTAAAAGACAAATAAATGCTGTGCGGGGTTCAAAAGCAAGTTAAGAGAAAGGAGAAAAACGAAAGGTTTTCTCCGCAGCCTAAAGGCTGTTGCGGCACGGTTCTAAAGGCGAATCTTCTTTTTCGAGCTGGTTCTAGTAGGCTTAGTGTTTGGGACATGCTTGTTTAGGCCCTTGGCCAAGGCTAAGGGCTTTGGTCGCCTTTCAAGCCCGCAGGGTGCAGTGTTCTTCTGACCCTGTATAGAACGCCATTCCACATTTATTTGGGAGATGGGTAAGTGAGAACGCTAGTTAAAGCTACTGAATTATTATTATTGAAATTATATTTCCGCATAAAGTGTTCTCTCTCCCCATCATACTTTTTAAACCCTACCAGAATGTATTAGACATCTGTCGTCCCGCAACTTATCAAAATTGGACAAATTGACTTTATTCATAAGAAACGCAAATGAATGAAGAAAGATGGAACGGATGCAGTCGCTAACGTACGAGGATACCTGATGGTGGCCTCTGAAAATCAGCGTTGGTAGTGAATTGCTTACTACTGACAAAGAGGTTAAACCAATTTAGGACACCATTCGAGCTAGATTTAAAAAATTTAAGGAATGTTTTGTCTTTCGCTTTGTTTGTTTACCGTTTTGATTATTTTATCTTTTATCCTGTCACGTATATTTCTTTTTTAGCTATCGGCAACTGTTTTTTTGTTGTCTGTTCTTTTTTTTAATATATTTATTAGTCAAATGTGTAGTGTGTTGGCACAAATAAAATTATATTTTTCTTTCAAGAATTTATTAGCAGTCAAATGTAATACGAACCGGTGAAGGCTGTGTCGAAGGACAAGGCCTCAGGCTCTGAGAGGGCTCTCTCGCAGTTGGCTGCTGAACGGACCACGGAGAGTACGCCATCCCTGGGCTCTCTTGGCTCGCGAGACACGAAGCAGTAACGCCGCGCCGCCAGACTATCGCGCGTTACCGGAGTAGTAACAACGAAGGACGCCCCGTTTTCGTACCAACCTCCATGGCATATGTATACTGAAAATGTTGCCAAGAAATTGCTTGGTAATCCATAGTAGAATTCTCATGGAGAACTTAATGTTGAACTTACCTATAACTTGTTCTAGTATAAATTACAAATTAACAATTTTATCGGTTCTAATCGGGAAATATTTGTTCTAAGTACTACTACGTGAGTTGAGCCAAAATATTTATATAACTCAACTTAATTTGGTTTGTATTATGAGTCTCAATTAAAAAACTTTTAAACTGCGTACTAAATCAAACACTGTCGTCACTAATTTGCAAATATGTTAACACAAGAATAGGATATCTCAACAGTTACTTTCTTGTACTTCGTTCTATCATTTGTTGGGTTTTATTTGTTATAATAGGTACATTGCGTCCAACGCAAGGCCAGTCGCATGAGCATAAGCACCTTGATAAGAACGCGCGTCTAAACAAATGTTGGTTCAAATGTATTGATTTCTTGCAGTTTATAATCATCAAGAACCAACATACTTAAATAGGTAATATTCCTGTAAAAAGTATGGGTTAAAACTAAAACTTTATAAAACCAAAATTATATGTTAATTACAGAACATACTATATGTAGAAGTCATTTAATGTCATATTTGTAGTTCTAGAAAAGTTTCAATCACTAGAAGTAAGAAAAGCAACCATTGGCTATACAAGCGAAAATATACCAATAATTTGATTTTCTTCACGGAAGTTAATAGTACAATACTGAGAAAAAAATTGGATTTAAATAAAATTCAAACATCATTAGCATTTTCGTATTTAGTTTAAAATTACTGTTAATGTTACTTAAGTAACGGCATGTTATTATCCCACTGCAGGGCATAGGCCTCCTCTCTCCATTTTTTGGAGAGAAGGGTTGGAGCTAAGACCTACCACGCTGCTCGAATGCGGATTGGTAGGTTACACATATCCCTAGGTTTCTCTAGAGATATGCGGGTTTCCTCACGATTTTTTCCTTCACCGAAAAGCGTGTGATAAATTGCAATTACCAATTAGACACATAAGTTTTAATAGAAAAACTCATTGGTGTCTGCCCGGGTTTGAACCCATGATCGTCTCTAGAGATTCACACGGTCGCACCGCTAGGCCATCACAGCTTACTTACTTAATGTTACTTACCTGTTACTATTTCCTTATTATCACAAGTGGAATAAAACTCCATGTTCTTAATAGAATTGCACCCTACTGCCAGTCTACTGTACACTCCGTCCGCACATCTTATTTCTTCAGAATGCCTCCTACTCCTCAATATCGGAGTACTGGACATATTCCTTACGCTAAAATTGAACAGTCTAGTATGGTTAACCCTATGATTATGTTCGAACGTTGCTTTCTCGCGCTTAGTTCTATTTTTCTCCCGCTCATCCATCAGGAAACTTCGTTTGTGACGATGATTCGAGATTATGTATTTTCCAGAATAGGGACATTCTTTCGATTCTGGATTACTAGCTGTAACAGAAAAATATCGGCTTTATACTACTAGATTTTACCCGCGACTTCGTTCGCGTGAAATGTTGTCGCGTAATCGGTTACTAATAGATGGCGCTTTTTAGACTTATCCTATTCCTGTAGAACTTACAGGATTTCTAAAGCCTAAATGTTATTCCGGCGCATAAGGAATAATTGTGTCAAATTTCATCGATAATGGTTCAGCGGATTCGCCGTGAAAGAGTAACAAAATACATACATACTCACAAACTTTCGCATTTATAATATTAGTAGGATATACTTTTCATTTGCTGCTTTCCTTACGTTAATTCTACGTAAAGATATATTTAATACCTATTAATATTACAATACGGAAATTAAAATAAATTATATAAATAATATAATATCCAAACGAATAATTAGTATTTTGTAATTTGAACACGCGGTATCCTCAAATTCTCTCATAAACTATATTTAAGGTCTTATAAAGTTATTTTGATATATTTTTATTATAATTATAACGAAATATCTGCTTTACAAATAAGTAATTGAAAGATACGTTATATATAGCTGATAACGCTTACGATAATTTATCGAAATTTGGAATTTTTATTGCTATATATATATATATATATATATATATATGTTTTTCTCTTCCATTCTGTCCTATCTTTCGTCAACTCTGGCGCCACTCCTTTTATATGCCTATCATACTTCACACAATCCAACCATCTCTTTTTAGGGCTCCCTCTAGGCACATATCCATCCACATTCAATTTTAACACACGTTTGGTCACATGATTTTCATCCCCCCTCATTACATGTCCGTGCCGTGTGGTACCGGCTAAGTAGAATAGTACCACCCTCATTCCTTACTGAGGTGTCGTAAAAGGCGACTAAGGTAAATTGGACGATATGACCTTACGTCCACCGCTGTGCTACCGGATAATGTAGGCCGAATTTATTCCCAAGGAGGGTTGACGTCAGGCAGGCGGCCGGTCATAAAATATTTGCCAATTCCATTACAACATGTTAATAAGCAATTTTTATTGCTGATATAATTGGGCGCAAAATATGAATATTTTGCTTAAGAAAATATTTGTGAAGGTTATCATAAAGTTATATACAATGATTTTTACACATACAGAGTAACATAAGACATTGTTACAGGATTGTATAGGATGAACTTTAAGTTCAATGGCATGAAGGATTTAGATATATTGTTTCCATTCTTCGACGTATAAGAACGAAACTAGAGAGGATCAAAGTTAGAGTTGAGTAAACTTACCAACTAAAGTAACATAAGGGGCTGTGACCGCATTGAAATGATGCGTGGAGCATGCATCATCAGGTCTGGAAGTTGGTGTTCCGCGCTGCAGCTCGGTAATATACGTGTCCCGTCGATATAGCACCACGCAAACGTAACGGGACGCACTGAAAATTATGATAGAAAAATTACGCTGTTATCAATGTACCGAAAAAAAGATGGATGGATTGTGTGAAAAATGATATGCATGTTAGAGAAGTGGCACCAGAGTTGACGAATGATAGAGGAGAATGGAAGAAGAAGACATATTGTGCCGACCCCACTTAGAGTGGGATAGTGGGAGAATGATGATCAAATTTAGTCCGTCAATTACTACTCCACTATCAAACCTTTTACAAATGTCTGAAATATCATTTGCATTCTATTCAACGTTTTAGGTAGTGGGTATTTATAGGTGCAAACCTGGGCAAGCATCAATGAGTTTTCTGTTAAAACATATGTAATATATGTTAATTGATAATTGCAATTAATCGCACGCTTTCCGGTGAAGGAAACTTTCATATCTCTAGAAAATTCTGCGAATATGTGTAACTAATGCTCATAAGAGCAGCGTGGTTAGTCTTAGCTCCGATCTATCTCTCTCAAAATGGAAAAAGTACGCCTTTGCCTAGTAGGATAGTAACAGGCCGTTACTTACTTACTTTGCTCGCTTTACGGTGAAGGAAAACATAGTGAGGAAACCCGTATGAGTTTAGATATATATCTAAATCCGGGGATAAATGTAACCAACCAATCAATATTGGAGCAGCGTGGCTGTTCTTAGGTCCAACCCTTCTCTCCAGAAAGCGAGAGAGGACTCCTATGCGTAGTGGGATAATAACAGGTCGTTACTATACACGAAGTCATCCGACAGAGAACCAAAGTAATCGACATAGCCCAAAGAATTAGCAAGCTCAAATGGCAGTGGGCTGGTTACATTTGTAGCAAAACTGACAACCGCTGGGGTAGACGTGTTCTGGAGTGGAGACCGCGCTTTGGAAAACGTAGTGTATGACGTCCTCCGGCTAGGTGGAGCGATATCCGCAGAGTGGTTTGTATGGGTTGGAAACATGCTGAAGACTAAGCCCAATGACAATGTATATTTACGGAATCTCGGAAACGGCTCCAACGGCTAGGGAGTTTTGGGGGAGAAAAATCGATCTAGCCAGGTTTTATTTCAAAAAATGACGTTTTACCCCTGTTTTCAAGAGTTCAAAAATTACAGTAACAGACAGTCTAGAGAAATGAAAATAGGATCGAGCGTCAACTACCCAATAGTTTCTTTTTTTTTTTATACCGAGCAAGGCTCCCTCAATCAAGTATCTATAATGTAACTTACCAATGGTGTTGCCAATGTGCCACCAAGGCGACCGAGTTCCCCGTAGGCGAGGTCGCTTTAACGAACACGCAATGCACTTTGATCTCCGCACCGGTTTGGTTGGTGATCCTTAATGTTGCGTTCCGTTGGTAGAACGTGTAGTTACTGCTGAAGTCAAGCGTGTGCCACGTATGGGAGAACGTCATCCACGTTGGAAACTGGCAGTTGAAGCGGACTGACACTGAAAAGTTTGTATTTATTTACGACTAGACTAGTAATATCCCGCGCTTGTTACGTAAATTGGATACGAGGTAGTCGCTGAGTTCGCGTTCCTCTTTTCGCGGCCTCAAAACGTGCGGAAGTTGATGATATCGCAGCCTAATGAAACGAATTCCTAATGAAAGTAGAGTAAAGCTGATGCAGCATTGCATCAGCCGAGGAAATTTTACTGGTTAAATGAAGATCATTCCATCATTGTTAGATTTAGCTTCGCCAGAGAAGATAGTTTAAGTAGGTTTAGTTTAGTTGTAATTTTAATTTTAAATAAATTCTTTCTGAAAATTCTTTTTCTTCAAACCTCTCGCTGCTGCAAACGTAATTCGCTTTCACCCGTGTACATACCGATCTCATGGCAGTGGAAAGTCTAATAAGTGGGACTATAGATTTATTTTTGTTAAATATATCATCAATAGTTTCCGCAGCGCATGCTATGACAGATTTTTATGACAAATTTTTTAACACCTTATTACATTTTTATAACGGCGTGTGGTATCCAGCTGAATAGAATAGTAACACCCTCATTTCTTACCGAGGTGTCGTAAAATACGACAGAGGTATGTTGACGTCAGGCAGGCGGCCGGTCTTAAAAACGCAGCCAAATCATGTGACGGCATGTTAATAGCATGTTGTGCCGACCACTAAGAATGGGATAAGGGCAGGAGGATGATGATGATGCTTATTAATTACCGGAAAGTTTGTATTTATTTACGACAATTCTCATACGCCGTGCGAATAAGGTATAACGTATTTAAATGCTGGAATCTTGCACCGCTTTTCAAAAATTAATTGAACATTAGTTTTATTAACGTATGTGCTCTAATTGGGGCGTCTGGGGGTTCCAAATGGGGTTAATCAGCTGATCTGATAAGGTCAGACAACCTCGGGTTGTCGATGTATCTGGTGCTCCAAATGCCATCGTCTAGAGAAAAGAGGGGCCACTTTTAGAGAAGCCCTGACCCAAAGGTGGCGCACTTTCTAGTTCAGAGTTGCTGCTGAGGGTATAAGGGCTATGTGTACAGTATTCTGTCCCCACCACCAGCAGCGTGGTGAACCTCAGTCAGGTTTTCAGTCGGTGAGAGTCCGACATACCCGCCGCTCAATCCGATGGGCAACGATGACCCACATTGGGTCTTCCTGACTAAAAAAAATGTTCTTAATTTTATATTGTGCTGTTATAATTAAGTCTAAGTTTGGGAAACACTTGTCTAAACAATCACACAGCAACCCCATAACGTTATCTGCGTTACAAATAACTTAAAAATAAACCGACCTATTCCTAGTTCTCTTTAAGGTATCTGGAGTTTGACGGATCGTTTCTGTAACTATCATAATCATTAGTTAATCCGTTTTAACACCCCATTAATTGCCTTTTCAGGTAACAAGAGGACTGGCTCCTTTTTCGCACAAAGAATCAGCTTAGTGATTCAACGCGGAAAAGCTGCCAGTATTTTTGAGACCATTCCACGTGAGTATGATTTGTATAGTCCTAGCGTGTAAGTTATTTAAGATAGATATAACTTGTACATTTTTAGTTAATTTTTGTTAAAATAGTAGATGATTGACTAATAAATAATGACCTCTTTTTAATGCCATGGTCCTCGATCCTTCGGTAGCGCTGAACAGTCCGTTGCAAGTCGCGTCTCCAGACTGCGCAACTCTGTACTCAACCCCGCCAGTCTGACTCGGGCCTTCCTTCATACTGTTGCCGGAAGCTGGAAATATCATATCGCACTTTTAATATCAGTCTGATCGAATTGAAATTAGGCTTAATTGACTAAGATGAGAAATCTATAGCATCAACTAATAAGAAAGCTAGTGTTAATAATCGATTATTTTTAAAGGAATAAAAAACGATTATTTTTTAATTGATTTTTTCTACTCCAAGTCCCATCCCTAGTTATTTTTTTAAATCTTTATTGCATTATTAGGATATAAAAGTACAAAAGGCGGACTTAACACTCAATTAAGCGTTCTCTACCAGTCAACCTTAGGGTCAAACGGAAATTTAAATAGGTGCAGCAAGCAAACAAACAGAAGAAGAGGAGTAATAGGCATAAATAATTAAGAAATGAAAATCAATAAACTGTAGCGACGTGCCTAGGCAAATATGAAATAAATAAATGGATAACAATAAACACATGATAATAAAAAAAAGATGAAAATATTAAATGGTCAAAAAGAAAAAAAATATTATTAATTGTTACAGATTATCAATGAGGTGTTTTTAACATTTGCTTTAAAAGTAAGACGACTGGAAGATTTTTTGAGAGAATCAGGGAGATCAATGTCGTATGGCTTGCGAAGTGAAAGATTCTGACAAAAAAGTGGTGACAAAAGACTTTTACTAGGGACACGATCTCTGATCTCAATAGTATTACGGAAAAAAAATGAAAAAACTAGGATTCAATTATGTTAGTTTTGTCTAGTTTTATTTAAGTATAGAATACCATTACAGCAGTTTAAAAACACTGTTAAAAAGAGGCTGATACAGAAAGCCTACTATACTCTTGAAGATTACTTAGAAGATAAGAATGTGTGGATATAGCTCTCTTTGAATCTGTACAAGACAGTAACGACTTAATGTAAAAAGTATTAAGAATTATATGTTTTAAAGAGCAACCGCCGAGTTTCTTGCTGGCTCTTCTCGGTAGGAACAGCTTTCCGAACCAGCAGTAGAGTTGACGATTCAAAAGCACTTGTTGATAAATTTATTTGTATAAAGAATATTTTGAATTTGAATTTGAAAAGACCAAAAATCTTACCGACACCATTGGTCTTTTCGTATACGAAACATCTGTATCGGTCTTCGTTGCTGGTTGCGTGGTTGTGGTGCAACTTGCCCACTAGAAACCTGAGGCTACCCTCTTTCCATGTCGCCAGACATTCCAGCTCCTCAACTGTAATCGGAAATCAATCTTTTAGTGTAACGGCAATTACACTGCTGGGCAAATGTACACGGCAAATGTATAGTCATGATATTATCTTTTTATACCACCGTGTGGTATCCGGTAGTAGAATAGTACCACCCTCATTTCTTACTGAGGTAAAATACGACTAACGTAAGTTGACGTCAGGTCATAAAATACGTAGCCAAATCATGTGACGAAATGTTTATAACATGTCGTGCCGACTCCACTTAGAGTGGGATAGCGGCAGAAGAATGACGAATGGTGGTTCTAAAGATGGTGGTCTATTCTACTCAACCGGATACCACACCTTAACTAACTTATCTAATAAACTTACCTTAGTCGCCTTTTACGACACCTTGGTAAGAAATGAGGTTAGTATATTCTACTTAGCCGGATACCACACGGCGCGTCAACATACCTTAGTCTCCTACGACACCTCGGTAAGAAACGAGGGTGTTCTATTCTACTCAGCCGGATACCACAAGGCTTATTTTCGCACTAAATGTATCTAGCTTTAATAAACAAAACTTAAGCTTGTTAATTAATTAGACGTCAGCAAGTACAGACTTGTCGCCAATCAACAATTCCAAATATTATTTAAGTCGGGAACATTTCGCTAACAAGCCTAAAGTACATAATCAGAATTGCATAACGCCACCGAAACTTGTCGTGAACTGTTATTCAAATCGAGAAGAAGAATAACTTTATTGCACAAATAAAAACAAAAGTAAAAAGAAGTACCTGGGTAACCGAGCCTTGGTAATTTTTTAAAGGATATTAAAGAAAAATTTAAAAATATTAAAATAGTTGAGGGGGTGAGGCTCGAACCTAGGTATTTCCACCTCTCTAGACCGCCCTTTCCCAGATACAGTTACAGTTGAAGATATATATATATATATATATATATATATATATATATATATATATATATATATATATATATATATATATATATATACACTTATAGTTGAGATAACAGAAACAGTTGAATGTGCAAAGGGCGGTCGTATCACACTGTTGTGATCCATCTTCCAGACAACCCTTTGAAAGAGAGGATATTTTGTATAATTATCCACGGATTGGCAAATACGAAAGTAGAGTAAATAATAACAACTAAATATAAATGTAAATAATAACAACTAAATATAAATAAATAGAGAAAATTAACATTTGACTGGCTTGTTGGAGCAGTGGTCAGTGACCCTGCCTTCAGCTCCACGGGTCGCGGGTTCGATTCCCGCCGAGGGCCAACATTTTCTATAAATGAATTTGTTGGTCTTCGAGTCTGGTTGTATATTTGTATTTAAGTATGTATTTAAAAAATATATAAGTATATATTCACCAGTTGTCTGTCTACCATAACACAAGTATTAAGTTACTTACTTTGGGGATGGACGACCGTGTGTGTGTCGCATATATTTATAAATTTATATTTATATTACATAAAAAAGAAAAAAAAGCAAACTAAATAAATGGTATCAAATTCCAAGTTCGTCAATTGTCTATCAAATATTATTCTATATTATTCTATTATTATTCTATTTTATAAACTTACATTAAACAAGAATAAAAAAAATGATTCCATAATTTTTTTCATCCAACTGTAAATGGAATAATATTTTACGTATTACATTCAATAACTAATTTCATAAGTAAACTCAATACCTGTAACCCAACATTCTTGCCATGATTGCCTGCCTAAAACGTTAGTACAAAAACTAAGCTAATAACTGGATAAAGAGTTAAAATTAGCAAAATCTTGGTTAAAATCCATAAATAAAGCATAATCCATGTTAAAATCCATAAATATTTTAGTTCGCTGAAGAGTATAAATCTTACATGTCTGATCTAAATAGCTGAAATGACACCGTCTAAAATAGTAGTAAACCGACTGCGAGTTATTTTGAAACATACATTAAACAATAGGTATTAAACCTGACTGTAAATTTTAGACCTCGTAAATCGTCTAGTTGTGAAACGTTTCATCTGTTTTATATTTTTAGATGTGTAATCTGGGTAGCATATTTTTTTACCGATACTAAAAAGCATATAGGCCGTGTGGTATCCGGCTGAATAGAATAGACCACCCTAATTTCTTATAGAGGTGTCGTAAAAAGTGACGAATGTAAGTCGATCCACCGTGTGGTATCTGGTTGAGTAGTAACAACAACCCTCATTACGTACCGAGGTGTCGTAAAAAGTGACGAATGTAAGTCGACCCACCGTGTGGTATCCGGTTGTGCAGTATAGACACACTCATTTCGTACCGTGGTGTCGTAAAATTCGACTAAGGTAAGTTGACGTCACCCGCCTGCGTGACGTCAACTTACCAAGTTGTCGTAAAATACGGCAAGTCGTAAAATACGCAGTCAAATCATGTGACATGATGTTTATAACATGTTGTGCTGACCCCACTTAAGAGTGGGATAAGGGCAGGAGGATGATGAAAAAGCATAAGAAAGAAAGTGAAAGCATAGACATAAAACAACCATAAAGAGTAAAATATTACACTAATTATTACTTGAAAAAATATGTGATCGATGCGACATTCAATTCAAATTTGAGATTCACTCCTTGCCAAGAGAGTTTCAAAACCAAAATGACATTTGAACACGGAATAAAATAGCATCGTTGTATTGTTTTTTTACTACTTATTATTATCTTCAAAATTTCTTAAAATAAATGACCACAAAGATCTCAATCGATTTACTTTATTATTTTAAATCTGTTTCAATATGGCGGCACAAGTTTATATAGGTATTGCCTAATCTTATCTTATTATTAATCTGAGAGCCGATGCCAGTACCGCTAGCTTAAAATATTCCAACATTAGTAATAACGGCTGAGATCTTATCGATTATTATAACAGTAACTATCCACCTTATCGATTTTCTAAGCTCATTCACTTGACTGTTAAAACATGCGTTCAAATAGCTTTTTAAGAAAGCTTTAGTCTATTAAAGAACAAAATTTTTAAGTCAAATCGAAACCATCCATGATCTATTTATTAAGCGTGTATTAGTTATGGGAATGTTACTTGGAGAAGAAAAAATCAATTAATAAATAATCGATTTTTATCCCTTTAAAAATAATCGATTTTTAAAAAATTTTGTTTTATTTTGTTACGTATTAATAAATTTTTTAAAAATCGATTTTTTTGACTATTTTTAAAGTTGTCTTTTTTAATATTAACAATTAATAACAATAGTGGCTAGTTAAAGTGGACAACTACCAAAAAATAATATAAGATGCGCTGTTTGTGAAATTGGATTAAAATGTGTAGTTTATTTATTTATTTATCAATTGGTTTCATCCAACAATGCATATCTAAACCTTAAAAAAATAAGAAAAAGAGTAAAAAGAAAAAGGGTTAGTTTTAAAACACCTTATAAGGAATACAAATACTGATTTTCCGTGCAGCGAGTTAACTATATTATTTTTAATCTGTATCAAAATGGCGGCGCAGCATCTTATATTGGTTGATATACAACTAAGAATGTTCCTGTCTTGTCCTGTCTCTCACCAAAGATTAATGTACTTATCCGTTTTCTAAATTAATATCGATACTGTAAGTCCTACAGAATTTTTAGACAACATATTGCTCTTCCCTATGAGTGATGATCGTGTGATCGTCCATAATCGGTGCGATCAACGTGCAAGTGTCCACACAATCGGCCGTATTACCATACGATCACCCAGCGATCTTCTTTAATGCCTCATCACGGCTTGGAGGCGATCATAGATGATTATGGACGAGTACAGCTAAGTCAAGCTGTGATAGCCATGAGTTTTTTTGTTAAAAACTGATGTGTCTAACCGATAATTGCAATTTATCACACGCTTTACGGTGAAGGAAAACATCGTGAGGAAACCTACATAAATGAGAATTCTGGGGATATGTGTAACCTGCCAATCCGCATTGGAGGAACGTTCACAGTCCAGTACAGTCCTTCACAGCGCCTCACTTTAAGCCCAGGTCCGGCCTCACAGGCCCTTAAGGCAACGCTCCCAGGATGCTGCGGGCCTCATTCGAGACCCGCTTTCCCAGCACCTCAACCTCCGGCGATGCTTCTGCGCTCGCCTATCCTTTCGGTGACGCTCTCAAAGCCTTCATGGTTAACAGCCTTAGTTAATGTCCAAAATAAAAAAAAATTGGAGGAACGTGGTAAGTCTTAGCTCCAACCCTTCTCTACAAACACGGAGAGAGGAGGTCTTTGCCTAGCAGTGGGATATAACAGGCCTTTATTTTACTACTTTACACAACCGAGTATGCCCTCTAACGATCGTGCTCGCGTTTAATCGTTTGTAATTAAGAAAAGGAGCCATATTGTAGACATTGATGTATTCAAATACATTTATTACCTGTACTCTCAGAGCCATATACATCTGGACACGCTTGGTAATTTAACAGTAATCTAGAATCTTCCGTACAGCTCTCAATAGATGAAGCTGGTATTTTGCAGTCGCCATGCCCCCTGCAAACATTACATTAAAAGCCTGAGCATTATAAGGGTTATTCTCAATCAATTCAATAAAGTATTTTATAATAATAAAATACTTTATTGGCCATAAAACAAATTCGGTACATGTTACTTTAAAATTAAACAAAAGGAAGTGCAAAGGCGGCCTTATCACTAACAGTAATCTCTTACAGGCTACCTAACAAAAGTTAAACTAGGCAATAGAAATATAAATTAAATTATATTTCTACTTAGCTGCGGCGGCAGTGGCCGAATCCGGCAAACGGCGGAAGTATGCATCTCTCATTGAGAGTTAGGTATATATTTGTGCCGTTTTTAAACACGTGCACATGACGGTAAAAGGGTTAATAGAATTTGGTATGAAGAAAATTCACGTTCTTCTTTCAGGAACGAAAATTTGTAGTTTTAGTACTACGTGAAATCATTTTAACACTTAGGTTGACGCGAATGAACATGAAAATGAAAGAAGTCCCGGCTATCAGTAGAACTATATAATAGGCATATGGGGATTCGTTATATAAATTTATGTTACTCATATGTGCCTTGTGATACATGTGTATTGTCAAAACTTTGCGTTACTTTAGTAGTTACTTAGGAGTTTCACACTCCGAGTAGCTTATCATTTATTACGTCCACTTAGTTTCTGCAAGAGAGCGCTATATAACAATGTCGTAGAAAAATGTAAATTATGTAAGTGCATTATATGTTTTATTTAATTTAATTATTTATTTTATTTTTGAGAAACAAACTATGGTTCTATTACTAAATAAATATTTAAATATAAATGTATCATACATCAATAATAGCCGTGTGTATCCGGCTGAATAGAATAGTACCACTCTCATTTCTTGCCGAGGTGTCGTAAAAGGCGACTAAGGTAAGTCGACCCACTGTGTGATATCCGGCTGTGTAGAATAGACCAACCTCATTTCATACCAAGGTGTCGTAAAAGGCTACTGTGAAGGTGGTTTTTTCTACTCAGACGGATACCACACGGCGTGTCAGCTTACCTTAGTCGCCTTTAACGACACCTCGGTAGGAAATAAGGGTGGTCTATTCTACACAGCCGGATACCACAAGATAATTTTGAATTATCATAAATATATAAAGTATCTCAACATTCGCAAAATACCCTTTCGGGCGTTGTTTTTAAATAATAAATGACACGACGTGTTCTTAGGCTTATACTTTATTAAATTACGCTACAGAGATATCCGAATTGTTTTCTTGAAGACTCTGTCAAGGAGGTCACGAGTTCAAACCCCGGGCAAGCATTATTCAGTTTTCTACTTAAACTTGTGTCTAATTGATAATTGCAATTTATCACACGCTTTTCGGTGAAAGAAAACATCGCGAGGAAACCTGCATATCTCTAGAAAATTCTGTGAATAAGTGTAACCTACCAATCCGCATTGGAACGAGGTGGCTTTTGGCCTCAATCCGTCTCTCCAATCTCTCATGGTCTATGTCCAGTGAGATAGTAACCAACCGTTACTTTTTCTTACATGGTAGTTTAAAAAAAAAGTAAAGTAGCGGCCTGTTACTCTCCCACAGCTGGGAATAGGCCCCAAGGATTGGAGCTAACACCTACCACGCTGCTCCAATGCGGATTGGTAGGTTACACTTATGTCCAGAATTCTCCAGAGATAGGCAGGTTTCACGATGTTTTCCTTCACCGAAAAGCGTGTGATAAATTGTAATTATCAATTAGACATAAGTTTTAACAGAAAAACTCATTGGTATCTGCCCGGGTTTGAACTCGTGACCTCCTCGAAAGAGTCGAACAGTATTACCGCTATCACAGCTCTGGTAGTTTTAGTTGGTAGTTTTAGTAGTAGAATATTAAGTAACTACTTTTTGTTATGCAGAAAAAAACCCCTTATGGGTACCGCCGCCCGACGAGGACAGGCGGCGGTTATGTCGGACTCGCACCGACTAAAACGACCTGTATACTCCACCTCGCTGCCGATCGCAAGGACAGGGTATCATTGTACATATTGCCCCCATCCCCATTAAGTAACTACTGACATAACTAACTCATACCTGTTATACGTAAAAGAAAAGGGTCCCTTAAGCGGACAGTCCACCGGCTCGGCGTTCTCTCTGAACATCGAGTAAAGCAAGGCGTCACCGGTGATCAGCGAACACAAATGTGGTAGGGCATCGCGACGGTGGCAGAAAGCTAGAAACAAACACAAACAAATCAATAATTAAAAAATATAATTTGTGAAAATTATGTGTGAGACGAACCACTTTGACTGGCCCGTTGACGCAGTGGGTTGATCCTGATCAGTTCCGCGGATCGCGTGTTTGATTCCCGCCGAGGGCCATCATTTTCTATAAATCAATTTGTTGGTCTTCGATTCTGGGTGTATATTTGATTTAAGTATGTATTTGAAAATTTTGCCGTGTGGTATCCGGCTAAGTAGAATAGTACCACCCTCATTTCTAACCGAGGTGTCGTAAAAGGCGACTAAGGTAAGTCGACCCACCGTGTGGTATTCGGTTAAGTAGAATAGACCACCCACTTTCTTACCGAGGAGTCCTAAAGTATGACTAAGGTAAGTTGATGTCAGGCAGGCGGCCGGTCGTAAAAAACATAGCCAAATCATGTGACAACATGTTTATAACATGTTGTGCCGACCCCACTTAGAGTGGGATATGACCAGGAGGATGATGAATCTGAGAAAATTATGTGTGAGTTGAACCACTTTCGACTTTTGACTGGACCGTTGGCGCAGTGGGTAGTGATCCTGCCTTCAGCTCCGCGTATCGCAGGTTCGATTCCCGTCGAGAGCCAACATTTACTATAACTCAATTTGTTGGACTTCAAGTCTGGGTGTATATTTGTATTTAAGTATGTATTTGAAAATTACATTAGTATATTCACCAGTTTGTCTACCATACAAGTATTAAGTTACTTAGCCGTGTGGTATCCGGCTGAGTAGAATAGTACCACCCTCTTTTCTTACCGAGGTGTCGTAAAAGGCGACTAAGGTAAGTCGAGCCGCCGTGTGGTATCCGGCTGAGTAGAATAGACCAACCTCATTTCTTACCGAGGTGTCGTAAAAGGCGACTAAGGTAAGATGACCCACCGTGTGGTATCCGGTTTAGTAGAATTGACCACCCTCTTTCTAACCGAGGTGTCGTGAAAAACGACAGAGGTAAGTTGACGTCAGGCAGGCGGCCGGTCGTAAAAACGCAGCCAAATCATGTTACAGCATGTTTATAACATGTTGTGCCGACCCCACTTAGAGTGGGATAAGGGTAGGAAGATGATGACAAGTATTAAGTTACTTACTTTGGAGACGACCGTGTGTGTAAGTGTCCCATATATTTATATTTTATTACTTAGACGGCATCAATGACAAAATTAAAAAATCAACGGCAGAAGTGAAAACTTGAATATTAATTTTGTGCATTTTTATATTTTGGAATGTTGAGGGAATAATTTTGCACGAATTGCTTTAATAATCAGTATGTCATTTATTTGGTAAAATACAATATTCATTTAAGTCTACCTTGTTAACTTTATAATTTTTAAAAGTAATATAATATTAATAAGTAATAGTAGTATTTTTTTAAATTTAAACTATCGTGAGTAGTATTCATAGTTAATGTATAGAACCGGCTATACTCACGTCTTATTCTATCGGGTTAGCCCGATCGCGGCGGGAACGATAACGATAACGTCGTGTAAAGAGCTCATGAATAAGTGCCCCGGATGGGTTCGAAACTAGTCGGGCTAACGCAATAGAATAAGACTTGAGTATAGCCGGTTCTATACAATAATAGTAGTATCTTTAGTATTATTATAATCTTTAATGGTATGTATTCTGTATAAGAAATATATATTGTGTTACCGACCGCAGCTCTGACAGGGAGATGAAGTCCTCTCCCCGGAGCGGCGGTGTAGGGGCCGACAGGAACCTTTCCAGCTTGTCCTGGACAGCCGCGTGATGACGGATGACATGGAGGTTGGAGGTGTTGGGGGCGTTGGGCGTAAATGTCTGTTCCAGGTGTGCCGCCAGAATCTCAGCACGATCCTTGGCGGCATAGGTGCGTTTACCCGCGGCATTGAGCAGCGGGTAAACGGGGGTGTCTTGTCCGGTGAGTTTCTTGCAGAGGGAGTACAGCGCTGTGTCGTGTTCTGTCGCTCGATCGACGGTATCCTCCCATCGCGCCTCGTCGAGAGCGACTACGGCACGCGCGATCCTCTCTGCAAGCCGGTTCAGGTCAGTCTTCACCCTGGGGCAACGAGTGCGGGCCCATAGGCGGCGCAGGGTGCGCTTCCGCTTAAGCATATTGCGGAGCGAGCTCGGCAGGTCCTTCCTTCGATTAGTATCCGGTGAAGTCGACGTGGTGGAGGTGGCTGCTGCCTTGGCGGCGATGATCGCCTCCGCGATGAACGCAGCAGCATCGTCGACTCCCGAAGGTGTAGTGATCGGGCCTGCTAGCTCAAGCCCGGCAAGCTCTGCGGTGTAGCGCTCCCAGTTCGTCCGCGTCCGCGGCGGGCGAGGCACTAAGAAGCCTCCCTGGGTGGCTAGGGTGACCAGAACCGGTAGGTGTTGCGTGTCGAGGTCGTAGAGTACCTCGACATCAAAGGGGTTGTCCAGTCCATGGTGCAGCACTATGTCTATGACGTCTGGCTGGGAGCGGCTGTCGGTGGGTATGTGGGTCGGCGCTCCCGGCCCCACCACACCGTACCCGCTCCTCACGCTATCTTCGTGCAGGTGCCTCCCGACCGCAGTGATGATTCGCGATCCCCACGCATGATGTTTCGCGTTGAGATCGCCCACGATCACTGCAGGTCCCTGCTGCCCGAAGATTGCCTCGACATCAGTGCTGCAGAAAGTCAGTCCGGGTGGTTTGTAGGCGGCATAGATGCGGAGCTCCTGGTTGCCCACGTTGACTCGCACCCCCTGTGTGCGGGTGCTAGTGAACGGGGTGTGCTCCAGCTCTTCGTGTATGATGTCCCTCCGCACCAGAGCGGCCGTACCTCTGTACGGGCGGCCCCGGGGAGAGACTTCATCACGGCGATACACGAAGTAGTTGGGCACGCGGAGCTCAACGCTGTCCGTGAGTTTGGTTTCGCCCAGGAGGATGACGTGGATATCCTGCGACTGGGCGAGTAGTGTTAACTCACGAACGTGACCTCTGATGCCGCCCGGGTTCCAGTATAGGATTCGTAGGGAGGTCATTGATACGACCTCCCAAACTGGGTAATTGCTGCCGTGATGGCGCCGACTACGTCCCTGTTGCTCAAATAATGAGTGAGTGCCGCCATAAGCGCCTCGATAAGGACCCGGACAATATTATTAATGCCCGAGTCCTGCGCGAGGGGTGGCGGGAGGAACGTAGGAAATTGCGGAGCTCGCAGCTCCGCCTCTTCTGTGGCCAGTCGGTGGCCGCGGCTTCTCGGCGCCTCGGCAGTTTCGGATATCGCCGCCAACGATGTTGATGTTGGCGCCCTGGGGTGCGGTGTGGACGCGGCGGCGGGCTCAGCATCTGCTGGCCTCGGCTGCCTGCGCCTGCGCCGGTTTCTCTTCCGTCGCAGGGGCTCCCCCCTGCTTGTCGGGTCGTTTGCCGGCGGTTGCAGAGTCGCCGGCTCCTGGTCTATGTTGACCCCGCCCGCTTCCCCCCGTCGAGTAGCTGGGGCGGTCGGGATATAGGCCGGCGGTTGTTTGATCGCCGGCTCTTGGACTATGTTAGCCCCTCCCGCTTCCCCCCGTCGAGTAGCTTGAACGGACACGCCGGGCGTCGGCGGGGCGCTACTCAGTGCGGGTCGGGAGGGGGCGGCAAGTACGGCCACTGCGGGGCGTGCCGCGGGGGCAGGGGCGGCGCGTGCGGCTACCGCGGGACGTACTGCGGGGATGGCGGGGGCTGCTGCGGCGACTCGTATGGCGGCGGCGGGTGTTGCGGTTGGGGGGGGAACTTGCTCACCCCTCCCTGCCCTCTTCTTCGCCTGCCCGTCCGGGCGCGGCGGCGCGACATCGATTCCGCGCTTCCGCGCCTCGCGGCGAAAGACTGGGCATCTTCGGTCGCGCGCCACGTGCGCTTTACCACAATTCGCGCACTTGGGCGCGTCTTCCTGGGGCCTGTCGCAGTCCTGGGCCAGGTGCCCGCCTGCGCAGCGGACACATTTAGGCGGCCGGTGGCAGTTGGCCGATGAATGGCCAAACTGCTGGCACCTATGACACTGGGGCGGGCCACGTCCGCCCTTCCAGGCCTCGATGGTGAGGCCCGGCATCGACAGGAGCTCGGTCTCTCTGTACAGGTGACCGAGCTCTTCGAAGGTCAGGTGCTCCAGCTGCACGTAGTATGTGCAGCCGTGCCGCCCTCTGACCGGTGGTATGGCCCTCGCCTGGGTTGCCGGATACCCAAGGGATCGCAGCGCCGCGATGACCTCCTCTGGTGGGGTGTCCTGTGGTAGCCCTCTGATGGCTACCTTGCTGGGCAGGCTTGACGCTGGGCTATAACAGAACCACGCGATGTTGGGGTCCTGTTTAGCGGCGTCGAGGAGGTACTTCTGTAGCACCCGAAATTCCTCCGCCGACTTTGGGAGGAATCTGACACCCTTCCCCATCGGGCGGGCGTTAGGGGCGTGTCCGAGCTTCTCTCGGATCGCGGTGAAGTGCCTCGTCCAGTTGGGAAGGCACTCCACGGTGATGGGAGGGTATTCGGAGCGCGCTGTCTTCGCTCCGGTAGTGGCCTGCGGTTTTTGATGGCGCTGCAGCTCTTCCTGGCGCTGCTGGAGCGCACGGGGTGACGGCGGCGCGGCGGCGGCGGCGGCGTAGCCGGATGGCCCGGCCTGAGGGGTAGGAGGGCGGGACGTCGCCATTGGAGACGGCGACGAGGCGAATCCGGCGTAGCTCGTCGAGTCTCGAGGCCACGAGACGGATCCCTGCAACGCGCTCTCTGCAAGCGGTCGCATGCCACCCTCGTCCCGAGGCGAGGAGGCCGGCGGTGGAGTGGGCCGAGTCCTTTGCTCGGCTGTTAACTGTACGTCGAATGACGACGACGTTGTCAGTGAGGTGGCCGGCGACTGGTCCGTCTTCGGACGCTTGTCGTCTCCCTCGAGGGATTCGGGCGAAGAGTCGGCAGCCCGCGGACGCTTCGGTGCTTCGCCGCCCGATGTAAGCTCAGCTACATCGGCGGAGAACAAAGGCGCGAAGTCTGGCGACTTTCGCTCGCCGGATGGAATCCGGAAGCGTGGCAATGGTGCAGGCGCTGGCGGTGACGGTGTCGCTGCTGTGGGTGCGATCGGCGTAAACGGGACAGTGTTGTCCCGCATGTCGCGCCGCACTACAGCGCGGGGGAACGCGGGGCGCTCTCTCCTAATACGTGGGTCCCTCGGGGGGGGCTCCCCCCGACCGGACATGGTCGCGCAGTCTTGCGCGTGCGAGTTGTGCTACTTTTGAGAGTAGCGGCAGAGGTGTTCAGTGAGCCGCTCCTGTGCGAGTGCAGCTCCGCGCACCCTCGGCGCGTGCAACCCAGCCGGGTGAGACCCCTGGGGGAGGCCCAGCTAGGCGCCCGCGAGCGGGGGCGGAGACTACAAACACAATGGGATAATGAACGGTGGTTTCACTGAGGGCACGTCTGCATACGTCTTTGCAACGAAAGGCGGTGCAGATCGCTGCGTCCGGGCAGCTTCGGCGGAGCAGGTGCACGCGATGCGCTGCCGACCGCTTCCTCAAGCCACGACACGGGTCGCGGCGAGTACAACTGTCGCCGGGGGCAGGGGTGCAGGGGCGATAACCGAAACTGGCGAACTTAGCGTCTCACACGATACGCGCAGCGATAACGTTCACAATACGCGTCCGTTCACTGCGCGCGTACGCACGAGACCTCGTAACGCTTTGTAATGTGTTTAGAGTTGTCTCCCGCTATTACAGATGGCGCTGTTCCGTTTTCTGCCGCGCTATCGAGTGTCCGTTGCACAAACTATAAGGTCTCCCATACAAAATGTCTCGTCCCTCATTTCAACCGATGGTAATTTTGGTAACGTATTTGTACTTCGTGCAAACACGTTCTTTTAATCTTCATTTTAGCCTAGCTGCAGAGATCTATAGGATTCAAATTAAAATAATTCTTTATTCAAATTGGCTTTTACATGCACTTTTGATCGTCAAATTACAATGAAGCTACTACTGGTTCGGAAATGTGCCCTTACCGAAAAGAATCAGCAAGAAACTCGGCGGTCACTCTTTTCAAAATTATGTGTTACAATAATGTCTTAATTAATTAAGAACAAATTAAAATTTTTACAATATAGTGCGTACCATAGAGATGTATCAATATAAATAATTATAGATTTTTATTTTTTACTTGTAATTAATAATACTATTGGTGATACAGTAATTTTTGTTGACGCCGTGTGGTATCCGGCTGCACAGAATACTACCACCCTCATTTCTTACCGATGTGTCGTAAAAGGCGACTAAGGTAAGTTGACCCACCTTGTGGTATCCGGTTGACTAGAATATCCCACCCTCTTTCTTAACGAGGTGTCGTAAAATACGACTAAGGTAAGTTGACTCTAGCAGGCAGCCGATCATAAAATACGAAGCCAAATCATGTGACAACATGTTAAAAGATGTTGTGTCGACCCCACTTAGAGCGGGATAAAGGCAGGAGAATGATGACTTGTATTCAATAATACAAGTCATACACAGTTTTTGTTGATACATCCTAATGCTTTATAGTCCGCGGAATAATCATAGTCTTATATAGAAACAAGATAAAATCTTAAATACTCACTCTCTTTATACTGAAGAACATTTATGTGTTTTTCGTGCATCACCACGCAACGGTAACAACCTTTCCTGCAAATAAAGAAATCATTATTAAATGTCTGTTTCACAAGTTACCAATAATCTGTCAGTAAGCTTATTCGGAAAATATCTGACACTTTTTGGTCTCTAAAAAGAGATTCTAAAAGTGAAAAATTTCTTATGTGTATGTAGGGTAAGTGTGACAATTCCCAATAAAAGGTTTTCAATTTGATTTTTTACCGAGGTGTCGTAAAATACGACTAAGGTAAGTTGACGTCAGGCAGGAGCCTGGTCGTAAAATACCTAGCCGAATCATGTGACAACATGTCCGACCCCACTTAGAGTGGGATAAGGACAGGAGGATGATAAGTCTACTTCATAGCGGGTCTACCGACACTGTGTTATCCGGTACAAGATCGCCGTTCGAGCACCTTAGAACCCCAAAGCCCATCGGTTCTACGTACTACGTGCTCCGCCCATTGCTACTTCAGCTTCGCGACACGATGAGCTATAGGTATCGTTAATTTTGTTTCTTCTCAGACCAATAGACTAGGGCCTATTTCACTAGTTACTGATAAACTGTCGGATAGATAACCGACAAATAGACTAAGTATCAGATAAATGTCTCTAAAACGAGACTAAAAGTGAAAAATTAAAAAAAAAATCACTGCCATTTTAAAATAGGAATTTTCTATGCAGCAGATAAATAAAATAACAACCAGATGATCTCCCTGTTAACTTATTAGGGACTTTAAGTGCTGAATAAGCTTATCAGAAACCAAGAAACGCAAAATTCCGAGATATGTGTCAGATATTATCCGAATAAGCTAACTGACAGTTTATTGGTAACTTGTGAAACAGGCTATTACTTAAATTATGAAAGCTTTTATTCCACCTGTTATATTTCACACTCAATTCACTTCAGTAACATTGATTAAATTTGATAAAATTAAAGCTTGTTTATTTGGACTAATATATAAATAAGTAATAATTGCACTCTAGTCGCTAATATTTATGTAATACATTACTGACCTACTCTTTGAATGTGATAAATGCCCTCGTTCTAGATTTTATCGAACCAAGGGGGTTTCAGCAGCTCGAGAATGACAATCTCGGATCGCATAATTTCGGGATTAAAATTATTGCCCTATTCTCCGGCTATAATCTTATGGAATATCTTGAGTCGTGTCTTATATGAGGTGAGGGAACGGGGACGCTGTTTTCGGTTATTTCTTTACGTAATTTTGATATTAAGTACATCAGCTCGTATTTCGAATGAATTTAGATTTTTCTTTGGAACCATATAGTATATACTGAAACTTACGAAAAATCGTCTGGTACCTATATTTATTACATGTACATAAACATTAGTTTTCAATATTTTCAATAAGTTCATAATTAATAAAAACCAATTATAGTACTTGGTTGTCCGAGCCTTGCTCAGTAATTTTTTACAAAATAAAAAGTAAGAAAATATAATATGGGGCTCGATCCTAGGTATTTTCATTTCTCTCCATCGCCCGTTCACCGAATAAGCTACGCTGACTTAAAATTTACGACAAAAATTGTGTTTTATATTCAATGTACATTTTAGTGTTTTTTTAAAACACTAAAATGCAAAACAAGATTAAAAAAAAAACCTAGCTCTATCGTTAGATCCCCTAGATGCTGAATTTCAGGAAAATCGTTGGAGCCGTCTCCGAGATTCCGAATAAATATATATATATATATATATATATATATATATATATATATATATATATATATATATATATATATATATATATATATATATATATATATATATATATATAGTATAAATTTTCTATTATTTTTGTATTTGTACTATGGAAATACCGCAAAGTAACTTTTTTAAATTATTAATCGTAACTAATACTTACTCATCAACGATAAGAAACTTATCACCCTCTGATGATAGACACCGGCCCTTGTTGGAGAGGATTGCGCCGTCGATCATGATCGGCTGGATGACCCCGGACTGGAACCAGCGGCCTTGCCATCGAGCCGGGAACGAGCATCCTGCAGGCAAAGACAACTTTATACATAACGCGAACGCTGTAACTTTATAATATCCTCAATTATATAATACTATGATTTTTTTAATACATTTAATCTACTAATTGGTATAAGCTTCAATTGTTTCAAATTTGAACCTTTAAACAAAGACAATTTTAAGTGTTAAAATATCACCAACAATGTACTACGTGTATTCCTCCGTATGTACCCCCTTGTGATAAAACAGGAATATTTTATTATAGATTAAAACTAGCAATCGTCAGCGGCTCCGCCCGTGTGGAAAGATTAAAACCGTAATGTAGTCTTTAGATAACCATAAAAATGGTTAAAGTTGATTAGTGGAAGTGGACCTTAAAAGCTAAATATATGCTGTCCTGGACTTTTATTTAGAAATTTTAGAGGGGAACAATTCTGTAAAAAACAATTTTTGAATAACTATTACCGTTTACTCAGCGCACGCAAGGAAAGTTTTAAATTTTTCTGTCTTTGTACTATTTTTTATTGCTGCTCCTCTCGTATTTATCTTAGGTTGATGTTATATAGCCTGTAGCCTTCCTCAGCAATGCAATAAATGCTAAAGTTTGTGAGTATGGATATTTGTTACTCTTTCACGATGAATCCGCCAAACCAATATCGATGAAATTTGGTTCAATTACTCCTTATACACCGAGGTAACGTATAGGCTATAAAAATACTGTAATTTTAATAGAAATCCTGTTAATTCTACAGGAATAGGATGACATTGGAAAGCGCCATCTATTATTGACCTATCACACGACAACAGTCTACGCGAACGAAGTCGCGGGTAAAAGCTAGTAATTAAGTAAGTAAGCTAGTAATAATAGCATGTTGTAATATATAAAAGAATAAACACAGTCCTGTAGAAATTTATATTATTACAATTGCATCTAACATCAGTTCACACTATAAAAATAAAACATGTTTGTACTCGTAAGAACTAAGAATCATATTCCATTACTGTAATTAGGTCTCGGCAATCCAGCGATAAGCTCTCCACCATGTTATTATGGCCTACATGTAGGCTTTCAAAGCGTTTTTAATGTAATGAAAATATAAAATATTCAATGCGTTGGGCTCTAAGCTTTCTAAGTATTGATTATTGAGTGCTTATACAATTTGCCGGTTTTATATTGTGTGCTTACGTTTATAGCTGGTTTATACAACTTAGAGAGGTTCTGGGATCTATACATTAAGTAGAGTGTACGCTTTAATATGTATTATATTTTAGCTTGATTTTATAGACTTGATTTTATTTAGTTTTACTATCATTCTCCTGCCCTCATCCCTTATCGCGCGGTAACGAATGAGGGTGATCTATTCTACTTAGCCGGATACCACACGGCATCCCCCGTCAATTCAAATAAATAATAGTACCTCGGTAATTTTTTTCGAAATATATTTAAAAAAATTCCAATTTAACATTTCAAAGAAAAAAGATTGTTATTTGGAATCGAACTTGGTATTGTGAATTCGCGATCACCCGCTACCCCAATGGGCTATCGTGACTTACAAATTAAAGTTGCTTTCTCATAAAATTGTAGCAATTTTGTCAGTGCCCGAAAACAGAGATAAAATAACATTTCTTTGAAATAAACCGTAGCTAAATCGATAACCCTACGCGCAAAACACATGCAGAATTTCATGAAAATCGTTGGAGCCTTTTCAAAAATTCAGAAATATATATATACAAGATATTAACTTATTGAAATATTAATATCTTTAATATTTAAATAAGTTAATCTTGTATGTTGATATATAAATATATTTTCTGAATCTCGGAAACAGCTGCAACGATTTTCCTGAAATTCAGCATATAGGTTTTGGGGGAGAAATATCGATCTAGCTAGGTTTTATTTAAAAAAAAAAAGTTTTATCCCTGTTTTTTGGGCATAGAAAAAAATTTAAAATATAAAATTGAAAGCAAAGGATTTTTTTAGCTGCCAAACGTAATGTTGCGATAGCCGCTGGCTAACGCGCGGACCGTAAATGTTCACAACCCGGGATTGCATCGCACATAACATCAATGTCTTCTTTCTTTTTAATTTCTTTTTTATATATTTTTAAAAAATTACCCAGGCACTTAAAGATTAATATGTGGATAAACTTGCGGCCAAAAGGCACTAGTTAACAACTAATAGTCATCGTTAAACGATCACAGGGGCCACCGATTCAGGCTATTAGAGCACAATGGCCACTCAATTGCCCCTTACGGATGAATGAATAAAAATGACCCCAATGGCCGGAGAGTGATGCAATTGCTTGTTCCGGATCATGTTTACAGACACAACGGCATTGTTGTCTTACTTTAGAAACTCTTCGATTCCCATATTTGAGATAGTCCGCGTGTCACTTCAAGGGATAGATTTATTATACTAGTAGAAGACCAATAGACAGGCTGTGAGTGATTGTCACTTTAAATAATGAGTGGGAAGATAAATAAATAAATAATAAATAAATAGTATAAACCTATTTCTGTTATATGGTTAAATTTTTTTAACTAAATATAAATAAATATAAAAATATGGGACACTTACACACACGGTCGTCCGTCCCCAAAGTAAGTAACTTAATACTTGTGTTATGGTGGACAGAAAACTGGTGAATATATACATATGTAATTTTTTGCACATACTTAAATACAAATATACACCCAGGCTCAAAGACCAACAAATTCATTTGTAGAAAATGTTCGCCCTCGACGGGAATCGACCCGCAACCCGCGGAGCAGAAGGCAGGGTCAATACCCACTGCGCCAACGGGCCAGTCAATAATTTCTTTTAACAAGTAGTTTCTTTTGCTTTCTCTTTATTATAATAGGTCATATTTTATGCTGGCCTCCTTATTCTTTCTTAGGGAAATGTCGTAAAAGGCGACTAAGCTAAGTTAGCATCAGACTGGCCGGTCGTAAAATACCTAGTCAAATTTAACAAAATATTTATAACATGATGTATGATATTATAACTGAGATTTGTTTTTCGGATACTAACTAATGCTGTTAGCAATGAAGGCTTTGACAGCGTCACCGGTAAGACGGGTGAGCGCAGAAGCATCGCCGGGGGTCGAGCGGGTCTCGAAAGAGGCCCGCAGCATCCTGAGAGCGTTGCCTTAAGGGTGCCTCCCGTGAGGTCGGACCTCGGCTTAAAGCGACGCGCTATGGAGGACTAAATCGGACTGTGGAAGAGTCCTAGTGTCATAACGGTCGAAGCTGGACGCCCCGGCCGCTAGATGTAAGAAAGCGGGGACCTCGTCTTCGCCGGCGAAGACGCTGTGTGTGATTTTTGTAACTGAGACTGAGAGATACTATAACCATATAGGTATTAACCAGTTTAAGAGAAATCCTAATTTTCTTCTACGGTCTCAGTTTTTTTAGTGGCCCATACGCGCAAGTGGCTGTGATCCTGATGCTCCAGCGGTCGCGGGTTCGATCCTCGACAAAAAACAAATTTTTGGTTCTTAGATTCTGGATGTAATTATTTTAAATAATATAAGAATACAAAAGTAATAATAAAATTATTATGCTATAATTTTATCATCCACGATAATTTCATCGCGGATTATAGCATAATATACTTATGTATTATGGATCTCCGCAAAGTAACGCCTAAGTTTATAGATTACATATAAGAATATTTACCAGTTGTCTGTCACCCATAGCACAAGTATTAAGTTAGCTACTATGGGGACGGCGACCGTGTGATTGTCTCATATTTATTATTTATTTATAATCTAACATTAAGTTAACATTTCCTAGTTTCGACCAATAGTACCATGGTACCGCTGTCATAAGAACTTTATAGCTCAATATCGCATAATTCAACTTAATTGGCCTCTACAATTCGATGATATTAATTAACGATGATAGAGTTTAACACAAATTTTCACCCTTATTTTATGTAATGACATAATAAAGCTTTCTATTTACTTTCCCCTGAGCATATTAAGTCAAAGCTGCCTCACCAAAGTGGCTTTAAATTTAATTAAGCACAGACACGCCCAGCTAAAAAAACTGCGGGCCAAAACTTACATTAGATTCTTGATAACATTTTAATGGGCTATAGAAACGCAACGGGCATTACCCGGCTAATTGTGAAGTCGACATTATGTTTGAAACACGTAGTTTCTGAGCCTACTCAACTTTGTCGCGTAGCTTAAATAACTTCATTTTGTTTTAAGCACACTTACGTTAATTTTTAATACGATTAACTGGGATTTTGTTGTGAATTCGCCTGAAAATTGAAGCACGTACCTTTAATCAATAAGTAAGTTAATATTTAACTAAGATGGTTTAAGATTTTTATAGTAATAGGCGTTAATTTGCGAAATTCCAAGGTACAATGGGAATGGCTAAAATTATTTTGATATAATCAGCGATTATGAAGTAATTTAAAAAATCGCTGAGTATACCAATATAATTCAATCAATAATTTCAATAAATCTTTAAGCTACTAATATTACAAAGAAATCATGAAATGCAATTTTTTTATAGTTTTTCTTTCCCAGTAAAAGAGCAAGATACAGTTATCTTGCTCTTTTACTGGGAAAGAAAGTCAAAGTTTTCACTTTCCTACAATAGAATTATCATCAGAAACTTTCTACAATTTTTTTTTTATTTTCGTTTTTTTGTGTATTATCCTTGATTTAACAGTGTATGCGTTCATCATCTTCCTGCCCTTATCCCACTCTAAGTGGGGTCGGCACAACATGTTATAAACATGTTGTCATATGATTTGGCTGCTTTTTACGACCGGCCGCCTGCCTGACATCAACTTACCTTAGTCGTATTTTACGACACCTCGGTAAGAGAGGGTGGTCTATTCTACTAAACCGGATACCACACGGTGGGTCAACTTACCTTAGTCGCCTTTTACGACACCTCGGTAAGAAATGAGGTTGGTCTATTCTACTCAGCCGGATACCACACGGCGGGTCGCTTTACCTTAGTCGCCTTTTACGACACCTCGGTAAGAAAAGAGGGTGGTACTATTCTATTCAGCCGGATAACACACGGCGTTAACAGTGTATGCGTTATAATATTCAAATTGAAAATTATCTTATGTCGGTTCCTACTTTGTCTATTATATGTATAAATCGCCAATTTTTTTATAACTCTGTATATTTTTATGCACATAAATTAAATTGCTTAAAATATATTGTGAATCTAATGTAAGATTACCTATTTCCTTAAATACAGTGAATCACAATAGAACATTAAGTATTATAATATTACATTACTAAATTGTATGCACAAATAAAGCAATTTAGAGATTTTATTACCTTTTGTATTATCGTTTGGGACAGAAAGTGGTGCAATGTAAACTTAATTTAGTCGAAACGTTTTTAAATCCGTTTCCCCCTGACATGATTATAACGTACCTACTTTCATAAAAACTTTTCATTTTATATAATCCGAGTTTATTGTTTGCGTTTGTATTCCTTCGGAAGGCTGCTTGCAATTAGGGTTGCCACCGGCTCCGCTTGGCCCGGACTCGTCCTACTTTTGAAACAATGTTTTTGGAGACCATCCGGACTGAAATTGTGATTTGATAATCCTGATTGTTTGTAATCATTTAAAAGTCCTTAATAACTTTTGTTTAAATACACATAGAAAATGCATTACGGTATAAGTTTTACGAAATGTCTTTGTTTATTTGCTGAGTTTAATTACAAATTAGCTTCTTTGTAAAAAATAAGAGGAATTATCATAATCTTAAAATTAATAAACTAAGACAAACTTTTGTATATATTATAGTAAAGTTATTGTAAATATACAAATATACTTTATAACCGAAAATGCCACCCACGTTCAGCAGCAATTTTGAGATCGGACAAATATTAAGAATGTTTAATTTTCATTTTATATCGTAGCCTAAAAAGATATCTAAACACATATTTATATAAAAATTGTATAAGACAAAAAAAAATATAGGAACATATTTAACTTGTCGATCTATGGAACGTGTCTTAATATCTTTAACGCCATTTTAAACTACGGGTATTGGGTATAACGTACTTGTTCACATTTTTCAAATTAGTATGTATTATTTTCTTTAGTTAAGGTTATTATCTGTAATAAATCAGGAAGTTTGACAGACACGCTTATACAATTCTGTTTTGAAAGTAAATATATATAAATATATTTTATCCTATTTTTATTATTATAAAACATAGAAACCCCAACTGCATACATTTTATATCTAGTTAAGTTGGATCATAGCCAAGAAAGTTTAATTTTACTAACTAGAAATGAATTAGATTGTTTAACAAAGAGTGTGTTGTGAGTTCCAAATATTTGTTTAACGGATTTAATACGGAATTGTTTTGTTATGCTAATTTTAAGTGGCCCGAGATTACAAATTAATTTGTTAACGGGCTTTCAAACAGATTCTCCTGTATTTAGCTGGAAGCTAGCATGTGTGAAATATTATTTTAATGATGATAAGGAAATGTCTAGTCTACTGAAAGAATTACTAATCTTCACATGAGCTTTGAGATGGTTAGCTAGCGAGCTAAAGACAAAAATCTTATCTTGTCTTGTCTGTCTTGAATCTTGTCTTGAATCAAGAGTGATATATCTTTACAAAAGATATATCACTCTCTAGCTCGCATGTATTTCAATTATATCTCTGTATCTTTATACTTAAGAGTCACTTTTCGTGATGAGTTACGGCTCATTCAGAGTTAGCGAGAAAGAGATGGGCTTGTATAGCAATTTACATATAAAAGAGAGACGGATAGCTATTGCATGTTTGTATTAAAAGATCCGAAGATATAAAGGATATATTTATTGTCTTAGCTGCCTTATTCTCTCTCTGAGCCGTACTGAGCTAAATGAGTTAAAGATATAAGAGAGTGATATATATCCCAAAATCGAAAAGATATAAATCACTCTTTTCTTGTCACACTTGTTTTCTTGATGCACATTTTGCCCATCTCTAATAGCAGTAACTTCTTGTATATCACAGTCCCTGTTCTCCTACCTTCCGCTCTTGTACCCCGCAGGCGAAGTCTAAGTTAAACGGTTAGCCTATACCTTTGTTACTTTATGAATGTGAATGTGTGTACACACCTCATAGGCCTCGAGTTTTCTCCGTGACAATTTTAGTAATCCGACGATTATAAATAAGTACTTAAATAATCTTCCAACCAAAAATTCATATACTATTCACTATTCAACTACAACTCAAAGTATAAAGTATGTTCTGAATTCGAATTTAAGTAATGCTTAAATAAAGTGACTCAGAAATGATTCATATACATTTCCATGCAAATTGCGTATCATTTATTGATAGGAGACAATGTAAAGGCAAGTCGAACAAAAGTTAACGGAAACAGGAAACAATACCCACGTTGAATATAGAATAACCATTAATGTCTGAGAAGTAATATCGCGACGTTAGTAAATATCATTAAATTGATTTATTGTTGCGAATGGTTTATTACTTTGAATACTTATTAATTACTTTCAGATGTATATAAAGGCAAAAGGAGGCGGTGTTGAATTTTATCGTATTTTTTACTTTTACTGAATTAATATAGCAGGTGATCGGAATAGTCCTGTTCAACTAACCTTAGTCGTCTACGACACCTCATACGTTTTTTCTTACGACACTTGGGTAAGAAATCGGGGTGGTCTATTCTATTCAGCCGGATACCACACGGCGGGTCAACTTACCTTAGTCGCAGAAGTTACAATAAAATTACTTTGCTGTAATCCGGGTTTTTTCAGAAGACAATAAAATTACTTTACTATAATCTGCGTTTGTTTAGAAGTCAATAAAATTACTTTGCTGTAATCCGCGTTTGTCCAGACGTTACAATAAAAGTACTTTGCTGTAATCCGCGTTTGTTACAATAAACAACAAACGCGGATTACAGCAAAGTAATTTTAATGATCCAATGAAGAGACCTATGTCCAGCAGTGGACGTCCATCGGTTGAAGAAGAAGAATTTTAATGTAACTTCTATACTATGGAATTCATCAAAGTAACGCCTGCTTTTATAAATCATCACCTTTTACGATACCTCGGTAAGAAATTAACCTTTATGTAACCCTTATAGTTGATCGTCTATTCTACTCAGCCAGATACACGGATTTAAAGAAAGGTCAGTATTATTTATTAGTATTTATACATACATACCCAGCCACGATATATTTAACTTTCGCATCGAAACTTAAGACCGTGGGTATATTCAACGTTTCCATCCCAAATCGACGCAATGTATCCGAGAAGCCGACTCTGAATGGAAATTAATGGTGGCCGATCGCAAGCACCTGACTCGACGCGGGCTCCTATTTTATGGCGCTCATTTGGAAGGTTTGCCCGATATATGTCATGACTTTTGATATTCCTTTTTGCCTTATCAATATTAAGATATATTTTATAGAATTAGTTTCCAAAGCGATAATATCTTTTTGTTATATATTTTCGATGCTGTGATAGCCTAGCGGTAAATATAGGGTTCAAACCCCGGGCAGGCACCAATGAGTTCTTTGTTAAAACTTATGTGTCTAATTGATAGTTGCAATTTATCACACGCTTTTCGGTGAAGGAAAACATCGTGAGAAAAACCTGCCTACCTCTAGAGAATTCTAGGTATATGTGTAACCTACCAATCCTCATTGGAGGAGCGTAGTAGGTCTTAGCTCCAATCCTTCCCTTTAAAAACCAAGAGAGGAGGCCTATGCCCAGCTGTGGGATAGTAACAGGCCGTTACTTTACTACTTTACTTTATTGTTCGCGAATACCGCGACTAACGAAATAATATGAAAGAAGATCTTTATTCGTCTTTCACATTACACAAATTATTATTTATTATTATTTAAAACTATATACAGTAGAACCTCAAGAAGTTAAAATCCAAGGGAAGTACAAAATATTTTAAGGCCGGATGCGGTGGGCACTTAATAATTAAGAATATTATAACAATAAATGGACGTGAACGAAATAAAAGGTACAGTTAGTCAGCTTATACGTAATACGATACACCATAATTAAATACCCCCAACATTGAATGTCCCATGTAAATTACCCACCTATAATTCAATCAGAGCCCGCCAGCCTCAGGCGCTGTAATATAGAGAAGTAATGACGCCGTAATACATATGAAATAATAAATTGTATACCACCTACACGGAGAGGTATAAATTACAAGAAACCTATACTTAAACCTGGAATGGCCGCGTAAATAAATAGCATAGCGAGCATTGGAAAAGGTCAGGGTTGTCGACAGCGACTTTTCTATTTTAAATTCCAATAATTTCCATTTAGAATATTCCTGAAATTAGACCAGGTTCTAATTATCAATCTAACTTATATGAATGAAGATGAAACGGTATAGAATATTTTTGAAGATAAAGAGGCAATAGCCGGGGCACATAATACGAAGAATCACAATCGTAAAGAGAGTTGGGATTAAAATCATCAGTTTTTATGTAATAAAATGCTATCTAAATTTTTAACATTAAATCGTCCATATAAGATACACAAACCACAATCCATAACTTACGCGCTGTAATACATAGAATAAAATAACATTCACTGCCCTTATTTGTCACATGATTTGACTACGTATTTTTATACGTATTTTATGTTATAAATCGGATACCATCCTGTGAGTGAACCCACCTTAGTCGCCTTTTACGACACCTCGGTAAGAAATGGGGGTGGTCTATTCTACACATATATATAATAAGGCACCGGATATAATACGGCACATGTATTTTAGATCCAAAGTCGACGTTCAATATGTGGGACATTCACACACACACGATTCTCCGTCCTCAAAGTAAAAAACTTATCACTTGTGACATGGGCGTACAGGCAACCGGTAAATTTATGTATTATGTAATTTTAAATATACACTTAAATACAAATATACACCCAGATTCGAAGAACTAACGTATTGTTTATAAAAAATGTTGGATATCGGCGGGAATCGAACCCGCAACCCGCGGAGCTGAAAGCAGGGCTATACCAAGGGGTCAAAGAAGTAATAGTATGTAGTGCGCTGTAATATAGAGATATAATAAGATTGTATACTACTTGCATGGTGTAGAGATATGAATTACAAGAAACCTACACCTAAACCTGGAATTGCCACGTAAATAAATAGTAGCATTGAAAAAGTTCAGGGTTGTCAAAGTAAAGTTATATTTCTTTTTTTTTATTAATTAATATCATAACAATCTAGGAATTATTCTTACTTAATCGACGTTTTTAAACAAGGATCTGAATAAAACGTTAAGGATTTCATCGACGTTTTCAAACTAGAATCCGAACCATACCTTAGGGATGAAAGTGTAGCACGGGGTAGAAAATAATTGAGAATTTGGTATACAATTACTGTTAGTTGTAGTAACTGGGACAACTACCATTTTCAGTAGGTGCTCTCCGAAACTTTCGGGTCGAATGGTTAAAGATTAGTACCTTCAGACATTTAGGTTACCCATCCAGTTACTGACAGCCACTACAACAACGCAAGAATTTGACATACTTGTTATATCTAGGCCACACACAACGCCACGCCCATTATTATCGTACTCTTTATTCCAAACAATGCATGTATAGTACGTCTATAATGCTCTGCATTCATTTTTCAACACAAAAACATTCACTTTGTTTCCCCATACAACAGCTCGCGCTCGCAATTTCGTGATGTATTAACATACAAACTGTCGAGCACAAATCTCAAATGCGTACTATTCCCACTTATTGCTAACGCATACGATTTTTTGCAGAAAATAGACTGTAAAAGTTATACAGCGGCCCTATTCACGTTTTCCTAATAGGTACTAAGGAAATGTAATTTTTGCTTAAAGAAATAAAGCATGAAGTTAGTTGCGAATATATTTAGCTAATGGTAACTTAATTCAAATTAATAACCATGCAGTGCAAGTGAATTATTTATAAGTATAATTTCTCATACTATTGTATACTAAGTCTGAACATTATTATTAATGCTAATGTAGTTTAAATTGTATTTTGACTTTGTTATTCTGGTTCATCGACACACGACACATGACATACCGAGGTAGGTGCGAGCGATAGCATTATATACAAGAGGTTATCACAGTATCTGTTGTCGTCCTACCTCCGCACCATTGAACACCGCAGGCGAGGTCAGAATTAAACGGTCAGCCTATACATTCATTTATTTTCCATCCAATCAAAAACGAAAAGCGAGTATCGCACTCCCTTTTTATTATTTTCTGGCCATGCTACTGCACTCGCCCCATTCTTGTAACCCTGTTTTAGGTTTAGCACATATGCACATGACCGTGAAATTAATTTTAGCATACGTTACGCCATTACGCGACGTTATCGATAGAACTTCAGTTTTTAATTAAATTGTATTATTTTCCTATATTATACCTAACTATTAATTTATATTATTAGTATTGTATATAGTTTAAATTAAATAATTCTTCTATTTTTCTTCGCAGTTATAACAATAAAAATTAATGTATTCTATTCAAAAAACATTTCTGGAATCCTAACCAAACATCGAATGTTTTATTAAAGAGTAGGCAGCCCTATAGGTCATATATTATTAATATTTTCGGCTGGGTAGCGATACGTGCTGTTCCAACTTCTACATAAAGAATTGGCGACCACACTTACAAGGAATAGAAAATTATAAAACTATAATTCCAAATTCAAATTCAAAATATTCAAATAGATTTGTAAGCAATCATCATCCTCCAGCCATTATCCCACTCTAAGTGGGGTCGGCACAAAATGTTTTAAACATGTTGTTACTTTATTTGGCTAGTTATTTTACGATCGGCCGCTTCCCTGACGTCAAATTACCTTAGTCGCTTTTGACAACACCTTGGTAAGAAATGAGGGTGGTATATTCTACTCTATTCTACATGTTGCTGAGTAAAGATGCAGCTTTCCAATGGTGAAATAATTTAATCGGTCCAGTAGTTTTTGTGTGAAAACATTACAAACATACATACAATTTTTTTCTCTTTATAATATTAGTATAGAAAGGTAAAACTAATATAAAGCGTGTATAAAAATAAACATATAAATCTAATTCAAACACCAAAAAAGTATTTTTCACAAAAGCCTATCAAAACTCAGAGCAGGTACCGCGAGGCGTTGATTCGACACGAAAATCATTTTAACCCTAAACTAACATTGCGGTCGATGCGGTCCGTCGTGGACCGGCCATTTTGCGAATAAATGATTTCCAATAGATGCTTAATTATTCATAGGTATGTTCGAAAGAAATTTTGATATTTATGTATTTATATCTTTAATTTAAACAATAAGGCGTTACTTTGCGAGTCCATATTATAAAATTAATAATGAAATTATTTTGCTATAATCCGCAATTAAAAAATACAATATATTTATAATTCTAAATGTAGAGTCGACTATCCGTTTTCATACCAGATACATGCAGGACTCTTAAAACACATGCACAAACCTCTACACCGCCACCACAATACATAAGGACTACACACGTTCACTATCGCAAACTCAATAATCGTTTTGCTCCCCAACCGAAGCATCATCAGGAAACAGACTCCGCGATAAAATGACAAATCTATATCGTGTTTGTACCAATAAAAAATTTCAAGCGAAATAATTTCATTACTATTTTTACCTTTTATTAATTTTCATATTCACACGTAATTCTAATTATAATTTTAAAACTTATCGAACTGCAGTTTTGGAAGGTTAATGTGAAGAGTCCAGTTTGAAATTTAAAGTTTATTTCATACATTATGGGTGAGCGATGAATAAGCGATAAGAACCTTATATAAACTTACATCAAATCAAGAATGTTCCAACGGATCACTAACGTAAAAAACTCAACAGACAGACAACAACATTAATAATATTAACATGAAACATTCCGTAAATCTTATGACTGACCAAGACTGCTCTCATTATGTTTAAGAAGTCTATGATATTTTCAGAATCAATTAAATACATAAGCACATATATTTATTAACACAAGCTTTATATAATTCATCGTGTGCATAAAGGCATATAAATAACATAAGCCAGTCTTTTGGTATTGAATATATTCATCCGATACATTGAATAAAAGTTTAAATTGAAACGGACGTCGCAAATTAATTCGTTTTCGGAGTGCTTCCCTTCCGTACCTTTATACTGTAAACAAGTTTTTCGAAGCGGTAAATTTCAGTAGATGTTTATAATATTATTAATAATTTATGTAAGGGTAAATTGGTCAAAATTTTGACAAATATTATTTAAGTAATATGTATAATTAAATTAATAACGAAAACCGGTAAAACAGAATTCGTGCTTCCATTATATGGAATTTTAATGAAATACAAAATTGAATACTATGAGAAACCCTTCTCTCAGACAATCTTAACTTACGATTAAGGAAAAATTAAGAAAAAGGTAGGTGGCTCTACCTCATCATTCACATATATCCTGATTAGCATTTTTTTTCTACAAAATTATAGTACTATAATATACAATTAATTTAATCTTTCTTTCTTTGCCTAAAACTAAAAGTGTATACCAAACCTTTTTGGTTATTCTGCAGTGTTATTGACTAGTCTCTTCTATGCTTGTTATTTCTACTTATTTAAAACTTATGTATAAAATAATACGTAAATAGGTAATAAATAGTTCAAGGTAATTTGAACCTGTTCAAAGGCGGTTCTATCGCTGTAAGCAATCTCTTACAAGCAACCTTTAGTAAACGTAATTATTGCATTAGAAAGTTGGAAGGTGCAGATTACAATAAAATTAATTTATTGTCATTATCTCAAGTTTGCAACGTTTTAAATGTAAATACGTTATAAGTTTCGATGACTCTTGTGAATAAACACGAAAACCATTTTAACCCGAAGCTACAAGCGCGGTCAACGAGACCTCGTAGTTCTCCGTCCATTTTGTGGACAAATGTATTCCAATGGACGCTTAGTTGTATTTTGAGCTAACGAGTATTTATAAATTTTGGTTGGGATTTAGTTTCTGCAGTGGCTTCCTTCAAAGTTATTTTTAAATGACCGTTTAATTTATACTTCTCTTTTTTCATTATTTTATATTTTCGGTTACAAACGTAGAGTACTAATACGCCGAATTCAATTAATGGAGTTATTTATGTTTTATTTCAATAAAGGATTACAATTAGCTATGCGAACCCATTTTTTTAAATTCATTCTCCTGCCCTTATCCTGCTCTAAGTGGGATCGGCACAATATGTTATAAACATGTTGTCACATGATTTGGCTTATTTATGACCAGCCGCCTGCCTGACGTAAACTTAGCTTAGTCTAATTTTACGACATCTCGTTAAGAAAGAGTGTGCTCTATGCTACTCAACCGGCAACCTCACACGGCGGGTCAACTTACCTTAGTCGCTTTTTACGACACTTAAGTAAGAAATGAGGATGGCCTAATCTACTCAGCCGGATACTACACGGTGGATCGACTTACCTAAATCGCCTTTTACGACACATCGGTAAGAATGAGGGTGGTCTATTCTACTCAGCCGGATACCACACGGCTAACCCACTTTTTTAATCGAAAGTGTTAATAATTCCTGAGAAGTTTCTAACCAAGTGTGTTGACGAAATACCGATTCTATTTAGACAATAAAAATATTCTTCATTATTATATACTATAGAAATCATTAATGGACCATATGATGAAAATGCTGATATAAATAATAAAACATGTAGCATTATAACATTATAACATAAAACATTATAATTGAACCACTTCCGATCCAACTGCGTTTACAATAAGGTTGAATATAATCCGATACGATTAAGATACGACAAAAACAGCTGTCTACTAACACTAATATCCTAATCCTAAATCCGAACAAATCGCTTGCCTCCCTTAAATAAACCAAAGTCAGGAGAAAGTGTTTATTTAGCTTCCGATTTATGTTATACTGACTACGGTCTATTTCTTGTGTAATCATTTACTTAGACATAGTTTTGTGTAATTAACATTCTGTTAGAGACGCCTTCTTGAAGCCGTTTGCGCTAGTAAAACAAGTTAAGATATTCGGACCCTAGTATAGTTATGATAAATAGTATTATTTATTTCGCATTTAAATCTAATATAAATATAGTTCTTAATTACATTAATATGATCTTCATCGTAAAAGACATGGGTTACATTTGAGTTTTTTATAGTAGTTTAATTTTTAGGCAATTTAATTATCATCTCTTCTGTGTATTATTTCAGTGTAGTTAAGTTTTTAGAATCAAATACTACGCAATGAAACGTTTAGACCTAGCATATTGCGGATATGCTAATTTATCAAATCCAAGTCCTTTGGAAATAAACTGAAATAAATTTCAACAAGCATGTATCAACAAATATTATCGAAGTTAGTAATTAATAACTCGGACGGTTGGCGATATCTTTTTTTAATATAAAAGTGACCTCAAAGATCAAATGTCGATTGCCGATATGGGTATTTATATTTAACGTATTCGTCAACTAAAACACGCGTACTATTTCAGGATGATAGTCAGTCGCGGTTTTTGCCATCAGCCATTGACTCGCCTACTTGACATCTAATCACAGTTGTATCCCAACTCTTTAATAATTCCTTAAGCCGTAACTGAATTTTCAAGCGTCTTTTCTAAAATGACATTCTTCTAACACTCAGTCTTGGGCTCAGCTTTCCCATGCGGTTTTATTCCTTTAAAGCCGTTGGTTACGGCCTTTCATTTAAAACCATAATGTATTAAGCACACAAAGTCGTAAAAATAATAGTTGGTTGCTATGAACTAAATATAGTCCACCGCAAACATATGTTAAAGGTATTTAAACGCTTTACCATGTCAACCATTAACAATAATCCTTTGTAAAAGTCGTGATATATTGATCTGGTCGCTTCGACCGTATGCCAACTATTTAGGGTTGACTTTCCCCCAGGGGTTTCATTTTAAAATTGGTGCTTATAAAGATCGAGCGGCACATAAACCTGCTATTAATCAGGATGTTTGAAGGAAATAAAAAATCCAAAAGTTGGAAGGATGTAGTGTAAATCTTGTTTTGTTGCTTATTAGTGTTTAACAGCATCGTAAAAACATATCCTTGACTAACTTTTGGGATCTTGTGTTTATGATAATGATTTTAGTAGTGACTATATCTCATACATAGTATATTGTAAACAATACATTCTAAAATTTTAATATCGAATTATCAAATTTTTTATCAGTAGTCCATTTTTTTTGGGGTATAAGTTACAAGGAACTTTAATACAAACCTCATACGAGCTCGTGACTATTGCAACCTATAGCGAAATAATATTTGAATTTATTGTTTTTTTTTCTGAAATCAATACTTATTTTATAAATGCGAAAGTGTGATGAAATTGGGAATAATTAAAGCTACACCGGACTACGCTATAGGTAAAAAAAACAGTTTTTCATGGAAATGTCGGAAAAAATCACCATTGACGCGCACGAAGTCGCAAGTTCAGTTAATCGACTATATGTTAGAGGCAAGATGGCAGAACGATCAGGCGTGTAGGGGCTCCGAACTTAAAACTCAAACTAAAAATTCACTTTCAAAAATTGTTTCAACAGTCCATTACAATTGTTTCAACAATAAGCCAAACTCGTGTGTATTTTAAAATATTGTGAAATGAAATAAATTTTTTTTTTTTTGCGCGTATACATAGAAGATGCCTATTTACTCTTGCTTTAAAGCCCGCTTTTGTGTATCGCCGCCCGATGGAGACAGGCGGCGGTTATATCTGACTATCACCGATTAAAACGACCTGTGTGCTCCACCACGCTGCTGGTACGGGTACCGGATACCGTTGTACACATTGCACCCATCCCCGCCAGCAGCAAGTCCGATCCCCAGAGTTCGCCACCTCTGGGGTTCTATATAATTAGTTACCTCCGCTAGACGATACATCGGGAGCACCAGATGCATCGACCGCTTCAGGGACCCCCTCGTCGCCAGTGGCAAATAAAAGACGGCGTATCGTTCATGCGTTTAATGCGAGACTGACAATTAACAATTATTACTTAATCTACCCACTTAATATATAACACTTAACAGCTAGGCGTCCGATAAACCCCACATATGAGAGTTCATCGAAGTTCTTTTGCGGCATCGATAAACCAGAATGGATTGGAAATTAAGCAGTCAAATCTGTGTTTTTAAACAGACGATAATAAATCTTTGTAATTTTTCTTGTGTTTCATTATAACATAATTCCCGAGTGCCACGTAGCGTGTTGTCCGACGTTTTCTGACGTCGCGTGCGCTCAGAATTAGCTCGGGCGCGTTCGTGGCGTCAATTTGCCTTTATTTTAAACGTCAGACGTCTGAAGCATACGAAACGTGTATTGAAGACTTTATAACAATCTTCGATGCATAATAGCAGTTATTGCGATAATAATTGTATTGCTATTATGAATATAAGAACTTAAAACCAAAACACTTTAGCAAGCTTGTATAAATCTAAACTATCGAACTTATTATTTTGAGAAAGGTTTGATTTAATGATTATTGAAAAGAAGGTACAATAGAATTATTTTGCCCTTATTAATAGAGAATCTATGTTATGCTAAGTGTATGAACCAGGCAACATTCACATAACTTATACATGCAGGACTAGTCGCTACACGTATTACCAAAGGCCGCCAACACCAATACTCCACACAGGCACTACACACACTCACTACCACAATCTATCGTTCGTATCTAATCGTTTCGCCCCGAAACCAAATCAAGAGGATAGGCTCCACGTAAAAATTGTAATGCATGTAAAATCTTAAGCGATTATTGAAAAAGTTAAAATGAAAGCATATGCATTCTGGTATTTTCAAGCGAATCAGCGAAAGGGACACATTTCTAAACAAAAAAAAAAAAATCTTTATTTAGTCAATGGTGTATGCGCCACTGTGCGTAAACATAGGCTGTTTTTTTATGTTGTCGTCAATTAATATATGCAACATGCTGTAGCTGTGAAATCGCTTGAGTTCACGTAGATGTTAGTACAAAAGGAAAAACTGCATTATTATTCAGTATCCAGGTATATAAGCTTCACTGTACTATACTTTATTGTATAAGACAAAATTTGATGTGTATTACAGACATACGAGAGGTCACAAAAATCTTGTGATTCCCGTGTCGAAACTCAGTACAGTCAGCATCTCATTCATTGGTCCCGGTATTCGCTTCTACAATAAAATTCCGCAATCCATACTAGATCAGTCTACAAAAAGGTTTAATTTAAGTGTAAGAAAAATGCTTTTATGTAAATCATATTATAAAATTGAAAATTATTAAGACGATAAAAATGCCTGGATTTGAAAATACTTTCATCTTCATAGAAGACCGGTTTAATTCAACAATGTAAAATTGAAAATGTTTAAAATATTGACAGCCGAATTTCTTGCTGGTTCTTCTCGGTAAGAGCAACATTCCGAAGCAGCTTCTTCATGCAGCTTCATTAATCGTATTGATCCTTGACGATTCAAAAGTGCTTGAAAGAACTTATTTGAATAAAGATTATATTGATTTGATTTAATATTTGTTTATGCGATAGGATGCGAAAACGTATTATGTACGTTTTCGCATTAAACGTAGTATAACGTACACATTTTTGCATTTACAATATTAGTATTGAATTAACCGCATCCCAAAAAAAAAAGGTGAGGCAGACGGGCGATTCCAATCTATACTTATTATAAAATTAAGTCCACAAAAGCTGTCTGTATGTAATCGATTTTCTCAAAATCTGCTGAACCGATTTTTGTACGATTTTTACTAAAAGGTAGTGCAATTCTTCCGGAAGGTTTAGGTTAATAGTATACTCGTATTACGGTTTTATGTAAATTTTGTTGAAGTGGTCGTGTAGTAGTAAAAAAACTGCTCTGCTGGGAGATTTACTCCCGTTCTTTGCGTAAACTAGAACATACATTAAATGAATGTAGTAGAATGTAGGAGATCTTCACAACATTACAAAAATGTAGTGAAGATCTCCAAAAAACTAAAAATAAGTCCGCGACAACGTGTCTCTATTTCCTTTGGTTAACTCACAACTTTTATGTTCAAAATGTCAATTAAATCACTGATTTGCACGCGAAGCTGCAAGCACAGCTAGTCAATACTAAATCGTTACAACAATTTCCAATAATGTTAAAAGTTTGATGATATACCGACGCTCGAGTGCTAATAACTCTGATACCCCATATCATTATGATCGAACCCGGGGAGCATCCGTAGACTAATTTTATTTATGGCTGGCCACCCCTAACACATTTATTACCACCAAACAGCCGCACCAATAGAACCACTGAATCAAAGAGAAAAAGTGCTCTTAGTTCCATAAATATTTTATTTCGGATAGTGAGAAGTAGGGTGAGTATGCGAAGGGGAATATTTATAAATCTAATAACCAAGTTGGTGTGTATTGAGGACTATAAATGTAATTTTTACGGTATATTGTTATTTACAATAAAAACCAATGGCCATTTACATGAGAATATAAACTATTACATAACTTAGTCACCAAAAGAAAATACCTAATTGGTTGCGAGTTTTTGTATACGATTCAGCTAATCAATTCCACCACGCCTTGTAATTAGCATAGAACCTTGACATTGAAACAGACTAAAACAATTATTTGTTAAAAGTTATTTTAATCTATATATTAAAAAAACACCTCTATACCAGAAAGATCTATCATGTACTGCATATACGATTAAAAGGAATAGAATTTTAAATAGTCATGTGTGGTACATTAAGTATTTTCCAGATAAAAGTAATTTTCGGACCATTAAGAATTTTGATGATTCGGAAACACGAGTAAAATCTAATCTGAGGAAAGCAAGTTATAATGTTGAGTTTTGTGAACCTATTTATATTTACAATTTTTGAAGTTATTGTAAAGCTTAAGGCTTCTTTTTTGTTAAATTGTGGCTTTTATCTAATTTTGATAGTAGCATTGACCGTGATTTGCCATTTTCATATTGGGATGATTACTACATGACAGTACTATAATATTTGCAACACAACGGGAATTAAAAAAAAACAGCAATTGATAACATGTATACCTACTGTAATAAACAAGACAAAAGATCTATTATAAAATATAACAAGTTAAAATTGGTGTAGGTTTAACTATAAATATATATAAAAATACTATAACATTGGAAATGTCCTGTTTTTATAAACAGTGTACTGACTCTACATATAGAGCGGAGCAACTTTACTAATGTGCTCTAGGCAAATGGACTCTGGGGCTTCCCCATTCGATATAAAGCTTTATATCAATGACCTAGGGTGCAAATTGTTATAATAATACATTTGGGATATATGAGAAGACGGGACGCCTCTGTTACTCATGCATATGGAAATTTTGACTTAGGACTGTGGAAGAGCCTATTTTCATGTGGTCTACCATTTTGTTTATGCGATACAAGTATTTATTTTTTTTGTTTATAAGTGTTTGTGTATTGTTATGGCGGTATTGGAGGTTTTTAGTGCCCGTATTTTGCAAATACCGTATATAGCAGCTATTAAAACTGGTTTGGCCTCTCTCTAGTCACATATAAATTCACACCCATAATTAACATTCATTTGCCCGCTGACTATGGTTCTCATAAGAAAGCTTAGTCACTCAGCGGGCGATGGAGCGAGCTATGCTCGAAGTATCTCTACGCGATCAAATCATAAATTAAGAGATCCGTAGAAGAACCAGAATCACCAATATAGCTCAGCGTGTTGCAAAACTGAAGTGGCGATGTGCGGGACACATAGTATAGAAAATCGATGGGATTTGGGTTCCTATGGTGTTGGAAGGATGCACAGGAAAACGCAGCGTCAGTAGACTCCCTATGAAGTGGATAGACGACCTCAAAAAGGTTGCAGAGACCCCAAGCGACACAACATCGAGTGGTGTGGAGATCTCGTGAAGAGACTTATATCCAGCAGTGGACGTCCATCGGTTTACAAAGAAGAACAACGAACAAGACTCGTTTGTTCATGATTTTCATCCGTCTTCATCATACAGTACCTGGTTGATGGTGATGATCTTTTAAAAAATAAAAAATAATTGGGTAGGTGGGGTTCGATCCTCCTAGGTATTTTCATTTCTAGAGACCACCCCTTCCCAGAATAAGCTACGCTGACTTGACAGATTTCGGCACAAATATTGTTTTATATATTTAATTGTATTTTTTGAATGACCAAAAAGAGGAATAAAACGATTTTCTTTTTAAATAAAACCTAGCTAGATCGATTTTTCCCCTCAAAACCTCCTGCATGCTGAATTTCGGGAAAATCGTTGGAGCCGTTTCCGAGATTCCGAATATATGTACATACATACAAGATTAACTCATTTAAATCCCTGTTCATTATACATATGTCCATACCACATTCTCGTCTTTTCTGTAAAGGGCGCACCTTTCAATATAAAAAATACTATAAACAATATTATTGCGTAGCTGAGTCACGTCGAAATAATATAAAACCTCAACAAAACAATGAGATCTGAATGAATTATCCAATATTAACGATTATTTCACGTCAATGAATTTGGGATGGAAAAAACCTTTTGGATATCGGTAACATTTAAATCAACGGTAGGGAAAAAACGTTGTTTGTGAGTAACGCAATAAAAATTGCAAACATTGACTCAGCATTTAAGTAAACCAATTATGAAAGTGATCTAGGTCAAATTTTTCAAAAATTGAGTTAATCAAATAACTTTAAAACCATATTATTTGAGACTAAATTTATATATGTCATTTTTACGATATTTATAATTATATGTATACAAGATTCATTTATTCATTGTCATGCCTTATCCCACTCTGAGAGGGTCAGCACAACATGTTATAAACATGTTTTTAAAGGATTTGACTAGGTATTTTACGACCGGCCGCCTGTCAGATGTCAACTTATCTTAGTCGCCTTTTTCGAAACCTCAGTAAGAAATGGTGGTCTATTCTACTAAAGCGGATACCACATTGCGGCTGATCTTAGTTTAGTCGCCTTTTACAACACCTCGTTAAGAAATGAGGGTAGTATATTCTACTTAAGCGGATACCACACGGCGGGTCAACTTACCTTAGTCGCCTTTTACGACACCCCAGAACTGAAGGAGGTCTATCCTATTCAGCCAGATACCACACTGCGGTATAGGTATATAATATTTACTCATTAAAAAGTACATACTAGATTTTGAATTTGAATCTGTACTATAAACAATGACTTAGCATAGCCGAGCCACGTTAATATGAAACGGAACCTTTGCGAAACAATGAAATGTTAACGTGCAGGCAAATTTGTGTATATTATATTGAACGTTCACATTGTTTCACTAACGTCGGGGCACGCATCCGTTCTGATAAATAGATTGGGTACGGAGTCTGCCCGATAATTAGTGGCGCGTGTGCAAATTTAATAACTCTTGTGCGGTCGGCTTAGTTTTAACACCGCACGACACGACGTGGAAACGATTCATTTTTATTTATTTATTATGACAAGCCAATAGCATTTTACACTTACTTATTAATACACTTTTTCATAAAGCAAGTTCTAGATAAAACACTTTTTAAGGCGAGTACAGCGTTATCGTAGGTAGTAAGGTACAAAAATAAGGTATTGATATTACTAAAAGGAGACAAATTAAATTATACTAGCAAGAAATTTTGATAAAAACTATTACTTAAACTTAACAACTTAAAGCAGGCGAGCAAGTTTATTGTTATATTTGAATAGAGGGTCGTGGAAGATGGCTATATCATGGGAATTAAATGCGTTGTTGTATGTTGCGTGCATTTTTAAAAAGCTGAACTCGAGACTTCGTTAACTTCCTCCTCCTCCTTTAGTCTCGTGCTAACTGCTGAGCATCGTGATGATCCCGATACCTTTTATTATGCATAAGCTGGCGCCACTTTTCCCGGTCAGCAGCACTGTGTATAGCCACGCTCAGTCTGATGTCCAGGTGTTCAGACACCTGATCCTTCCAGCTTTTTGGGCTCCGACCTCTGGATCTTTTGCCGTCTATTTTCCCAGTGACCATGACCCCGTACCTAAGTTAACGAGGTGGTCACTGGGTCACCTCGTTAACTTAAGTTTTAAATAACTTTAATTATGTTCTATATATTTTTTCCATTTCCCGAAGATTGCAGGATTTTTTATCTATATATTAGAATGAAGAAGATAGACTTTTCGATATTTAACCGTTAACAAAAACATTACATTTATTTATTTATTTCGATAATACAAATTATTCCTGAATAAATACTCTACAAGGCAGTTATTTTTTTTTTTTAGTAAATAATTCCTTTTATGAACTTATCGTCATGTAGGCCAGTTACATCACCAATGATTGTACCTTCAAGCCGCCTACTACCTCTACATCTGGTTTATTAAATACTAGTCCCGCGGTTTGAACCGCGTAATATTTATTTATTCACCTTATTGCATTTCACAAGCATTCGACAGAGTCTGGCATGAAGGGTTGCTTTGTAAAATAAAAAATAAACTTCCGTTAAACTGTAATATTACTTAAGTCGTACTTTACAGAGAGGTATTATTATGTAAAACAAGGAGAAGATATAACCAATCTTCATAAAGCTAATGCTGGAGTGTACTTGGTCCAATACTATACCTGATTTATACTTCAGATTTGCCTATGACTAATGGTGTAGTAATTGGAACATTCGCAGATAATACCGCTGCCTTAACTATCCATGACGATCCAACTCAGGCAAGTAAAATGCTGCAACACTGTCTAAACAACATCACGAAATGGCTAAATACCTGGCGAATAAAAGCAAATGAGGCTGAATCTGTACAAGTGACCTTTATCCTGAGACACGAGACATGTCCCCCAGTATCCCTCAGTAGAGTCGAGATACCTCAAGCAAATGAAGCCAAATATCTTGGGCTCAAATATATTTGGACCGTCGTCTCACTTGGAAAAAACACATATTTACGAAACGAAAAGCTCTGGGGATCAAATTAACAAAATATTACTGGTTACTCAACAAAAAATCCCAGCTGTCGCTAGAAAACAAAAAACAAGTGCATCCTTAAACCTATATGGACTTATGGCATACAACTCTGGGGAACTGCTTCCAACTCAAACTTAGAAATACTGCAAAAGTCTCAGTCAAAAGTCCTCAGGATAATCACAAATGCCCCTTGGTACATATCAAATCACCAGCTACACCATGAATTTCAAATTACAACAGTCAAAGAAGATATTAAAAACTCAATGCTATTATACAAAAATAGATTGTACCAAGAGAAGAGGACTTTCATCCAAATGCACTAGCTGCAAACTTGATGAGCCAATTCGTCATTCAAGAGACTGATAAGAAAATCCCCTTTGGACCTTTTGAGCTAACAGTATTGTTTTGTGCAAAGCTACTAAAAGAGCACAAGTCACTGGACTGATTGCTCTCCAAGACATTACAATCTCACAACATTTTGCTGAATGTTCATTAATAAAGAACAGATTGCATTGAATACAATATAAAAAAAAATTACATTTTTATAACAGATCCCTATTTTTTTGAAAATGTCATATAGCTTATGTTGCTCAGTACAAATGCAACTTTCCAATGATGAAAGAATTTATGAAATCGGTCCAGTAGTTTTGGTGTGAAAACATTACAAACATACCTACATACACATTTTTCCTCTTTATAATATTATTATAGAAATGCTGTATGTAATAATTCACCGATCACGGCTATTTGTCAACTATTAATTATTTTATTTTATTATTAGTAATGTCGTGTGGTGTAAACGTATCGTGCCCCGACAGTATTTGCTTACCGCGGCCGCTCGTCAATCACGCTCGAAGGCTGACTGTGCATTTCAATATTAGGCCTTTGCTACACACGAGAACAAGCTTTTTACTACGTAAAGAGAGCTTTTAACAAATGACACACGCGAAACGAACGCGTTCTATACGTTTTGTTTTCAGCTTGAAGTTAGAAATTTCCAAAATTTCAAATCTCCAAAGTAGGGTATTTAAATATTCTACTTTAGAGACTAGAGAAAGAGGAATTTAATAAAAAAATAATAATTGATGAGATGCTTGGTACATCAAATCTCCTTCAACAACTTGATTTATAAAAATGCCTTCTTATTGCTTACTTGTATGATGTTAGACATTTTTTAAACCAAATTCCGATCATTGATAACTTGTATCAGCCAGTTAGCTATGCCTTCTTATTATGAAGGCCAGTTATAGCCTTCTTAATCCTATGTCCGATACATTATTTAGTTTAATTGACGTAATCTTTTAAACTCAAACTATCGCAATTGTAACGGAGTAGCTTCCCGAAGTAAGTTGCATGAGAGATTTTTCTCAAAATGTTATCGTGACTACGTCTACCGGGTCTTACAAGAAATATCAGCCTTAAATCGCAGTAGGATGAAGCGAGCTACGATCGGAACATTTCTGCGACATCCTTAGAAACAAAAATAACCCATACTTATATATTATATGCTTCTAAATTAAAATCCTGAGCATTAGGACCCAGCATGTCGTTAATTTGAGTTGCGAATAAGGTCTGGGTTCGAAGCGCAGCTATGTTCTTGCTTTACATATATCTAGTCTTATCCAGGCTTTGTTCGCGTCAAATTTAGTATTAAAATACCTTTAATTATATATTAAGCTTTTTCCGGTTCCTGAAATAAAAGTGGGAATTTTCTTTCCTATGTGCTATAGCCTGATGTAATATAAGAAAATTTTAAAGAAAGAATACACAAACTTGAAAAATTTCATAAATATTGTTTAGATGTGAAAACGTAACAGGCAAACTTTGCATTTATAATATTGGTAAGGACGCCGTAGTTTGTTTTGTGAAGATCTACCGGTACGCAGGTTCAACTACCTTTCAGTTATGTATGCTAGAGCTTATCGAACGTTTACCTGTTTACATAAGGTAAGTAACATTAGACACGGTACCAAGTATACAAGTACGTTACAATACACATTTTCGCTTCAAGATATCTAACCCGTTTTCCTCCTCGCTATCTCATAAAGACGACATTCGCAAAAATGCAAAATGACAGCCGAAAGCTGGCTGTTGGCATGTCAATCGAATTTTACTTACATAAAGCAGATACGGTCTAAGTGATAAGAGATAGGCAGTAAGACATACTATAAATGCTCATGAAAACATATATACTTACCAGCCGTGAATAACTTAACCAGTCCAAAACGTACACTTTTCAGGGCAGCTATATATAGGTTTACGTTTAGTATACGTTAACAGAGTTATTAGTTTACCATAAAATAAAATATTTACCATATAAATTAGGCAATCATAATGCCTATTATGATTAAACATATAAAGGACGTAAGTCGTCTTATCAAAATATTCACGGCTGGTACTGTTGAGGATTACTTAGATGATGAGAATGCGTGGTTTCTCTTCGGCTTCTCTGTAGAAGACACGACAACAAGAAGTAATGACTAAATGCAACTAGTATTAAGAATTATATTTTTAAAAAACGAACGGCTGAGTTTCTTGCTGGTGAGTTGGTGAGTTTCTGCTCGGTAGCAACATTTTTACGATCCAGCAGTAAAGTTGACGATTTAAAAACACTTGTTTACGAGTTTACTTGAATAAAGAGTATTTGGAATTTAGAATTTTGTTGATACCTCATCAAATCGCTTACGCGTATGAACTGCGTCCTTCCATTTTCCTTTGATATGACGGCTTTTATCAGGTATTGTTTGGGTTCCGCGATTGATGGTGCGGCGTCGGTGAAGTCGTGAAAGCGGAAATCTAAGGGAGCGAACTCTTAAAGGGTTCGGGTACATTTCATATTAATCGTTTTCGTTGATGGTGTTTGAACATTGGAGCTACTAGCGTTAGTTTTAGATTTGAGGCTAGGATGCGTTTTTGTTTTATTCGCGATTTGGATAAATTGTCTCTCTCTTTAATAGGTCCCTCATTACTGAGAATCGTGGTCATCCCACCTTTCCTTTGTATGATCTGCCTGCACCTATTCTGATCCAAAGTAACTCTCAAAGTCTGATAGAATTTGGATGAGAAGGTGGGTTCTTTAACCAACGTATTGGATCTCGTCGCCGGTAGAGAAAACGTAGGTATTACTAAATAGTAATTTGTTGAATAGTCTTCCTCGGTTATTTTATTAAAAGGTATAAAACAATGCTATAAAAAAAGGAACAAAATCTGAAAATGAAGTTACTAATAAGGTATAAAGAAAGGTATTACTTGATAATATACAATATGATTACTAGTTATATGGCAAACAAAGGAAAAAGGATTGAAAATGGAGGCTCGTTGAGCCTTTATTGTCAGAAGGTTTAGTTTATCCCACAACACATTATCTCGTTATGTTTATAACTTTGGTCGCGAGGCGTGAAGTGTATTGTGTGGGGGTGAGAGCCTAATATCCAAACGCTTAGAACTCCTGATCCTTAATCCATGGTTCACGGGTTCAAATGCCTGGTAGACCTTTAAGGTTTCTATTAAGTGATGAATTTATGCATTTGAAATGGTGGAAGGTGAAATGGTGAAGGTGGATAAATTGTGGGTCGTATTAATAGTAAGGTATAACAATTCAACATCAGTTCAGTATAACTCAAAAATATTCCCACTAAAAGCAATCATAGAGTTTCTTGGTAGTTTTATCCATGGATAATAAATAGTATTTGGTGGTGCCAGAAACTTAGCGAAATTTTATTCTTAAGTAAAAAATAAATTCCTTTTAATTATAGCTCGACTACTTAAGGTATAATTTTTACAGTTCATCCAATATGTAAAAAATTAATGTTGCTTGATTTATGAATATTTCCATATCAAAATATATCTTCCTGTCTTTATCCCACTCTAAGTGGGGTCGGTACAACATGTTTTTCTCTTCCATTCTGTATCTATCTTTCGTCAACTCTGGCGCCACTCCTTTTATATGCATATCATACTTCACACAATCCAACCATGTCTTTTTAGGCCTCTTACTTAACCGGATACCAGATGGTGGGTCAACTTACCTTAGTCGCCTTTTACGACACCTCGGTAATGAATGAGGATGGTCTATTCTACTCAGCCGAATACCACACAGCGAGTCGACTTACCTTAGCCTCCTCTTACGACGTCCAGGTAAGAAATGAGGGTGGTCTATTCTGCACTGTCGCGTATCACACGGCTGGTATATTATCTATATTCACTTCTTAAAAATGAGAAAAATAAAAGCACTTAAACATGTGTACCCTAAAAAACCCGTAAATTCTCTGCAAACCTACATAAAGAGATCCTTAGAAAGGCTCGCTGCAAATTAATTTAAACTGCATTCATAAAATTCGTAGTCTGCCATATTATTTTAATGAAACCCCCATACAAATTGCGTATAATACGATGCATTTCTTTACGAGCGAATATAAATGGAAAGGAGGAATAGGGGCAGTTATTTTTTTTATTACCAATATCTGATTGCAGAGATTCGATCCGCGAGAGACTTGGGAAAGCTAAAAACACTAATAATTTACTAGAAGCCATCCGCCTTTGGCTCAAGACGTTAAGTCTCGTGGAAATATCTATACTTATTATAAAACAAAGTTTCCAAGAGCTGTCTGTATGTTTATGATCGATTTTCTCAAAATCTACTAAACAGATTTTTGTACGGTTTTTACTAAAAGGTAATGCAATCGTTCAGAAAGGTTTTGGGTAGGTATATTACGGTTTAATATAAATCGATAGAATCACTGATTGCCACGCGGGCTAAGCTGCAGGCATAGCTATTATAATTTAAATGTTATTAGTATGTTTTACCATATTATAAAACGGTTATAAGACCTGTCGTATTGCCATTATTCTCCTGCCCTTATACAACTCTAAGTGCGGTCAGCACAACATGCTATAAACATGTTATTGCATAATTTGGCCTAGTATGAAATACTAGGACTGACGTCAATTTACCTTAGTCACCTATTACGGCACCTGATTAAGAAATGAGGGTGGTCTATTCTACTCAGCCAAATACCATACGGCCGGCCTTAGAAGTCATTTACGACACCTCGGTAAGAAATGAATGTCGGAAAGAAATATTGTATTGATGAAAATGTTGGGCAATAAAAACACGGATGAAAGAAGAGTCCATGCTTTTGAGATGAATTTTAAGCTAGATGTGTAGTGTGACAAGACTGGATAGAATACGAAATGAGTATAACGGGAAGTCTGAAAGTTGGGCCTATTATAGAAAAGACTAGAAGTGCAAGATTAAGATGGTATGGACATATAATGAGGAAGGGAAAGTCATATGACCAACCGAGTGTTAAGTATGAATGTGGATATGTGACTAGATGGCGCTTAAAAGAGATGGTTGGATTGTGTGAAGTATGATATGTATAGAAAAAAAGTAGCACCAGAGTTGACAAATTATAGGAGAGAATGGAACAGAAAAACATGTTTGCCGACCCGACTTAAAGTGGGATAAGATCAGGAGAATGATGATACCACATTACAAAGCAAAGGCATTTGTCAGTTTGATTATTAGCACAAATGCAACAACTTGTATGCTGTTTTCACTAGTCAGGATTCACTTGCTTAAGTGTATAATTTGAAAAGTATTCTATAAATTAGTTGAAACATGACTATATCTCTTGAAAATTAAGGAAAGATTTAGGCGTTAAGTGTATAATTTGTAAGGTTTTGTGTAAATTAGTTAAATAACTGGAAATTAGAAATAGAATTGATAATTTCGGAATTTCTCGAACCTCCTGAGAGCCTTTATCGACAACGCTGGCTTATCCGTTAGAGATACAAGAAAACAATGTATGGTGGCAATATTCCTCTTTTATAGGCCTATAAAAATGGTGTAAGGGATCATAACGATAAGCATGAAATGTTTAAAGAAACTAACATATTTAAGGTGATAGGTATTAAATTCTGCTATCTTAGTTTCCTTTCTACTTTGTCTTTAGATACTTTACATAGCTTTTAAATTACCCCATTGTTTGTGACTATTTTCTTAGAAGTTAGGATGGGTATAGTAGTATCCTAAACATGATAGAAAGTTCAATTTAACGTATTTTGCGCAATGTTTTCTAGAAATATGAAAAGATAGCGAGAAAATTAAAAGATTTCGCAATGCGCTATTATGGAGCTATTAATTTGCTTTTATAGTGTATTCCCAGAAATAGGTATTAGAGACGAAAGTAAAAGCAGCACGCGATGGCGGCATGACGGTCGTTGAAACATTAAGGGATGTAATTTAGTGTTATTGTCAGCTGTTGTAATTGTTGACGCGTGATGGACTGGCATTTCCAACGAATGCTAGTATCATAGGATTAGACAGAATTTTAACGATCTATTCCCAGCATCGTCGCCGAGGACCCAGTCTTCTTCGATTGATCGTTGCTTCACACGTCAATCCTGATAGCTACTGACCTGATAAATAGCTTTTTTAATTTAAATTTTGGTGCATTCAAATTCAAATTCAAATTCAAAATATTCTTTATTCAAATAAACTTGTAAACAAGTGCTTTTGAATCGTCAACTCTACTGCTGGTTCGGAAAGCTGTTCCTACCGAGAAGAGCCAGCAAGAAACTCGGCGGTTGCTCTTTTTTAAAAAAAATAGTTCTTAATATTATTTACATTATGTACAAGTTCAAAGAGAGCTATATCCACACATTCTTATCTTCTAAATAATCTTCAAGAGTATAGTAGGCTTTCTGTACCAGCCTCTTTTTAACAGTGTTTTTAAACTGCTGTAATGGCAGTGCTGAAATTGATTGCGGAATTTTATTATAGAATCTTATACCAAAACCCACAAACGAGTTACGCACTTTAGCAAGGCGCAAAGCAGGAACCGCAAGCTTATGTCGGTTCCTGCTTTGTCTATTGTACACATCACCTATCATTTTATAATTCTTTATATTTTTATGTACATAAATTAAATTGCTTAAAATGTACTGTGAAGCAAATGTAAGAATACCTGTTTCCTTAAACTTCTCTCGCAGGGAATCACGCGGTCTTAAATTATAAATGCCACGTATAGCTCTCTTTTGTAAAACAAAAATTTTTTCACTATCCGCGCATTTACCCCATAGCAATATTCCATAGGACATAATGCTATGGAAGTAGGCAAAATAAACAAGTTTTGCTGTTTCAACATCTGTGAATTGTCTTATCTTTCGAACAGCGTAGGCCGCTGAACTCAGTTTCCCTGCAATAGTTGTTACGTGTGTGCTCCATTGGAGTTTTGTATCCAGGGATACTCCCAAAAATACAGTTGAATTATCTGTTTTTAGTGGTACAAAGTGGTTAAAATACATATACATAGGAACCGATATTAACTTGCGGGACATTGTAACTTCTGTACTATGTAATTCCGCAAATTAACGCCTGCTTCTATAAATTATATAAGCTTGCGGCTCCGGCGTTTCACCATGTAAAAGTGACGTAAGTCATTTGTGGATTTGGGTATAAGATTCTATAATAAAATTCGCCAATCCATTTTAGCTTTGCCATTCATTACAGCAGTTTTAAAATACTATTAAAAGGAGGCTGATGCAGAAATCCTACTTTACTTTTGAAGATTACATAGATTATAAGAATGTGTGGATATACAGACAGTAGATAGAGAAGACAGTAATGACTTAATGTAACTAGTAATAAGAATTATATTTTGAAAAGAGCAACGAGTTACTTGCTGGCTCTTCTGGATAGGAACAGTTATTCTAGCTGAATTACCTGTAATCCGACCTCAAAGAAAGCACTTATCGTTTTCACCAACGACTCTTTGCATTTTGCACCCATGACGATGTTTCTATTCCCGAATAACTTTGAAAATAACTTTAATAATAAATTAGAATCGTCAAAAAACATTTTAAGGTCAATAAAAAAAAATTGTCGTTGCAAATCGCTAAAACAAGTATCATCCCTGTTTTGTTTTAAAAAAAGTATTTCTGCGCTAAATACCCAGACATTTTCTTAAAGATCATCAAAAGAAGCTTGTACACGTGTTATCTTTTTTTTTATCAAATAAAAAACGATGAATACTAATGGGGGAGATCTACGTCGGGATAGTGGATAAGAAATTCAAACTTAATTTGAATCTTAATCCACACCATTAAGGTTGAAATTTCTTTGTTCAGACGAGGTGCGTATAAATTATAAGCCAGTCTTGTCATATTAATTTGATTGTTCTTTGAATTTTTAAATATCCCATTCTCCGCTTTACCGCTATCTTAATAAGATTCTAAATTATTTAAATTTTCATTTTTGGGATATTTATGTCTAATTAATGGTTAATTAGGACGGCTCATTAAGGCGTGTTCCGGTAATTTGGTGTCAGTTAATTTATTTTATGGTAAATATTGATAATCATGTAAAATACTAGCCTCAACCAGTAGTTAAGGACGCGTTTTTTTGTACTTGTCATAATTACTTGTTTTTGAGCTACGAGTACGTATGTACCCTAAGCATAGTTTTGTTCAAGGAGTTCCACACGATATTTTTCGTTTGAATTAGACCATTATAAAGACATTTCAAATAGATTGATGATGAAATTAATTTGATAGATATATGATTAGAGGGAAGCCGAATAAGAGATGGTTGGATTTGAAGTATGACATGCATATAAAAGGAATAGCGACAGAGTTGAAGAATAGCAGGAGAGAATAATAGTAAAAACTCGATAGAAATCCACTTAAGAGTTGGATAAGGGTATGAGAATGACGATGACGGCATACATTGGAGTACACACACACTTGAGTGTGAATGAGTATCATTAGATCCAGTAGTTAACAAGAATACGCAAAAGGCATATTAGCATTGGATGACTTTCTTAATAGTTTATATAGTTATTAATAAAATTTATAATTTTTTCGATTTGTCGATTAAGAAAGAAGGTGAATAATTTCATTAATGTTAACCTGACTTGCCACAAATTTAACACATAACCCCTATTTTAGATTGTCAGTTTTACTATATATGTATGGTTATAATCTCCCGAATGGTAAACGCAATTATATTCACGAATTTCGCAATTCCCCTATTCCCATTTCCGCCTAGTTTCACTTTTGAACTGTGCGCCGCAATTTGCAAAAGTGTAACTTAATAGATGCAAAGTAGCAGGTTACATCTATCAATTAACGAGTTCTGCAATTAAAACTGTTCGCCGGGTCTTTAGGAGCTAACATTTAGCTAGCGTGTAAGTGTATTTGTAGAACTTTTGTAATAAAGATTACATTTGTAGACATTAAGAACCTTAAAACATTTGCAGAAACTGGCTCATGAGGATCCCGTAAAAATTAAAATTAGCCAATTAGAGTTCTTTAGGCCAGATCTGGCATTACAAAAATCGTTGTCGTTAAGGAGGACAGAGAAGTACATCTATCCTAGACAAACTTGGCGATGATCGGTTGAAGGATAATTGATATCTATCGGCTTATCAAGTTAAGTCAGGTGGATTGCTCAAGATAGAACAGAATGGAGAAAGATTGTACCTGCCCTTTTTCCCAATATTGGACTTAGAATCCAAACAAAAACAAATCAAATTAAAGAAAAATAAAGAACTTAATTGGTCAAATACTAAGATGTCTGTCACAAATACAACAAACGCGCAAAATAGGGTATATTACTAATGTTACAAAGTGTTGATACTTATAATAAACGAATAATCATTTCTTAACATAATCTAAATATAAATTATTTATAAACCAAAATTATCAAAATCAGAAACATTACCAAAGTAAAAAATTATATAAAATGATAGAACATTCAACAGTCAACCACGATTTCTAAAATTAAGACCACAAATCAAGTGGCTTTCCCTTTCAAGAATCGAGTAAACATAAAACGTGGTTATCGTTTTATGTTTACTCGATATATATATTATATATATATTTTCTATTTTACTTCTTCGCGGATTATAGCAAAATAATTTTATTATTACTTTTGTATTATGGATCTCCGCAAAGTAACGCCTAATTCTATAAATTATTCAAACCAAGATAGTTTTTGAGCGCCCATGATCATCTGAAATTCTGGGCCATGAAACACCTATGTTCAGGACTACACTAAAAGATGTATCAAGACTATTATCCCCTGAAAATAGGTGGTCCCAGAAATTGATCTATATTTAGATGTTTATTAAACATGAGACATTAACTGTTGCAAATTATTAATGGAATTAAAATACAGAGCGCAGCTATTAAAGAGTAAATCCGTGAAATTTAAGTGGCTAAAGCAAAATAACGTGGCCGATAAACTAGGACGAATAGAAGATTGGTTTTAGTATAAAAATATATAATAAAGTCTACTTTATGCACCCATGGCAACTCCGACAATGGCTTCAGACAGATGACAATGTGAAAACGAATGAAAGCAGCAGACGAGTTATAATGAGGCAGATGAACTCTTTTGAAAAGGGTGATTTAATTTATAGTATTTTTCCATACCCGTAGACGCACCATATGCATGAGTTGCAGTTTTTTAAAGCTGCGAGTCGACTCATTGGTTATACTTATGGTTATTTAAGTAATCCAGTTTACCATCATCATCATTCCTGCCCTTATCCTACTCTAAATGGGGTCGCACAACATGTTATAAAAATGTTCATCATCATTTTCCTGTCCTTATCCCACTTTAAGTGGGGACGGCACAATATTTTATAAACATGTTGTCACATGATTTGGCTACGTATTTTACGACCGTCTGCCTACCTGACTTCAGATTACCTTAGTCGTATCTTACGACACATCGGTAAGAAATGAGGTTGGTCTATTCTACTTAGCCCGATACCACACGGCGGATCCATTCATACACTTTAATCCTCATAAAGATATAGGAACTAATGATACACTACTTTCTATATAGACCTTAATTTAATACATAAACTGCTTTGGGCAGCGAAGCAAATAATAAGCGAGGACAATAATTCTATCATTTCCTGCCATCTGTTACCTAAAGCCCGCGTGTTCGGGCTAACTTTTAAGATGCAAGAATTGGTGTAATTATATAAGAAACAGCGGTTTTATAGGGAGAAGCGTTAATTGGTAAAGAAGTACAAGGCGTACATTTTTGTATTACCTAAAATGGTTACAAATTAATTGGCAGAGTGTGATGTGGGAAAGTAAAGTTTGCGGTATCTGAAGAAAATAAAAAGTTTTCTTAGTGTCTACCTTTAAAATCAATGGATACAGGTGTACCCAATGTATTGACAAGCATATGATTTTATGCAACTTGAATGCAACGGTTTCCCGAGACCTTTCTAAGATCGTATGTAAGTCCAGTAGAAGGGTCTACTGAGGTTGTTGGTGCGGGGTCGTCACTTAAACAACTTTACGTTCATCGAACTATGCACCACTTTAGCGTCGCAATCTTTTGGCTATCACAGCACTTGGTGTCCTCTATTGATTTAATCAGTTTTGATTTATAGCTCAGAAATATGATCCTTTTCAGTCTTCGCTACTTGACAAAGATTTGCTGGGAATAGGTCCCCTCTCACCATTTATTCGAGAGAAGTTTCCTAATGTTCGAATAAAAAACATTGTATGTTAACATTGTTAATTTATAGAATCAATCAATCTTATGATTGCCATGTTACCGAATATGTGTAAGTTTCAATTTCATCAGTGGCAAGACATACTTTGAAGGCAATGTGGTAAATTTGACGAAATCTCCCTCCTGTTTATGTTCCTGTTTGAACTATGCGAAATCGTAACCTTTTACTTATCAATATTAATCCTTTAAAATTTAATATAATGTTGTAACGAACATTTATAAAACAGCTCCAATTGTGAACTATGAAATTAGCGATTCAAACGAGCGAATTAAATCGCTTTCAGTTCTTGACTAGCAACACACAAGTCGCAGTTTGCCATTCTAACTCTATTCGTTGGATCGATTACTAGCCAGCTTTTATATCTTTTCTACTTTTCATCTCCTGAGGATTAACCGACTTCGGACTCGCTGAACGCCCGCTTTCTTATTGGCGATTGTTTTGTAAAACGAATGATAGAATTGCTATTTGGTTTAACGATTTAACTCCACTCTCATAGATTGTTAAGTCTTATCATGGATTAAAAATGAAAGAAAGCATTTGAATATAAATTCTTTAGATGTCTTTTCCGAGTCCAGGATGTTCAACTTCAATTTTTAAGAGATAAACGTTCTTTTTAATTACTTATTATTAATGTAGGTCTCTTTAAATAATTTCTAGTCTTCCTGGTTCAGCATCTCAATTTTTTCCTTTTTTTTCAATAAGTATCTTTACATAGACAAAATACATTATCCAGAAAATTTCAAATTCAAAATATTCTGTATTCAAAAAAACTTGTAAACAAGTGCTTTTGAATCGTCAACTCTGCTGCTGGTTCGGAAAGCTGTTCCTACCGATAAGACCCAGCAAGATACTTGGTGGTTGCTCTTTTAAAAAATATAATTCTTATTACTGGTTACATTTAGTATTACTGTATACTAGCCGTGTGGTATCCGGCTAAGTAGAATAGTACCACCCTCATTTCTTACCGAGGTGTCGTAAAAGGAGACTAAGGTAAGACGACCCGCCGTGTGATATCCGGCTGAGTAGAATAGATCACCCTCATTTCTTTGCGAGGTGTCGTAAAAGGCGACTAAGGTAGTTGACGTCAGGCCGGCGGCCGGTCGTAAAAACGCAGCCGAGTCACATATTTATAACATGTTGTGCCGACCCAACCTAGAGTGGGATAAGGGCAAGAAGATGATGATTTAGTATTACAGTGTACAGGGTCGAAGAGTAGCTATATCCACATATTCTTATCTTCTAAATAATCCTCAACAGTTTAGTAGGCCTTATTTGACAATCTAAAGTAACAGGTATTAGTAATAATACTTTTTGATCCAAACAGAGTTTGAATAATATACCTTTCTGAATAGGAAATTGTATATTGCTCCTCATTAGTGTCAAACTGTAATAGTAACAAGATTCGTATAGAACATTCTCAGCGGTGGTATCGTTATGCAGATTTCAGTTCAGCTTGTTATAGACAAGATCATTGGACAACCGGACATCGCCGATCGAGGTATTGAGATCGTGCGGAATATGGTAAGTGGCAACACAATGCGGATCGCTTATACGTATAGTGGGCTTTGTGAAGCAATGATGACAATTTTAATTTGTAAGAACTTAACTTGTTACTTGTCTCAGATATATCGAACGAAATATTAAACTGCAGTCTTATATGAAGCTGAAAGGATTTTCAAATCCATGCTTTTTTATCATCCAAATAATCTTCAATTTTGGAATATGTTTTACGTATAAGTATAAGTATATTTCTTATACTTAATTTAAACCTTTCTGTAGACTGGTCTACCATAAAATTGGTCTACTAACTATTAAAGAACCATACCACCACCACTGGCCCGTTGGCGCAGTGGGTAGTGATCCTGCCTTCACGTCGGGTCGCGGGTTCGATTCCCGCCGAGGGCCAACATTTTCTATAAATGAACTTGTTGGCCTTTGAGCCTGGGTGTATATTTGTATTTAAGTATGTATTTAAAAAATTTATAAGTATATATTCACCAGTTTTCTGTCTACCATAACACAAGTATTAAGTTTTGGGGACGGACGACCGTGTGTGTAAGTGTCCCATATATTTATCATATATATTTATTTATCATATATACCCCAACTCAGAAGAGCGTGATGTCATAGATGATATTGAAATAAGGATTACAATGTATCTAACTTAATGAAGGCTAATTTTGAATTATGTCACTTAAATACTAAGGTTGCGATATGTACAAGACATATAGTATATCTTCAAGTTCATCCATCACCAAACGGAGTTCATTATTACTGCATTGATATGAAACAATTCTTTTATTTGAATTTCCGATACAAATTTCAGAGCAAAGGGTATATTTTTCTTTTATTTACAGCAAAAATGTACAAGTTATATCTATCTTAAATTACTTACACGCTAGGACTATACAGATCATGCCCACGTGGAATGGTCCCAAGAATGCTGGCAGCGTTTCCGCGCTGAATCGCTAAGCTGATTCTTTGTGTGAAAAAGGGAGCCAGCCCTCTTGTCACCTGAAGAGGCAATAAACCGAGGTGTTAAAACGGATAAAAAAATTTTTGCACTTTGACTCCATGGCAAGGGTAGATTTTTTTTCGAATTGACAATTAAATGTTAGTCCTAATAATTTTTACAGGTTTGATGGGAGAAATGGTGCGAGCGCAAAATATTCGTCAAGATTATGATAAAACAAAAATGTAGAGAGTAGATCACAGATCTAATTCCAGGGAACGTCGCCCTCCGGCTTCATATCAGGTCTTTTTGCATACTTTAATTCATGCAAACGAAGTGGCGAGCGGAAATTGACATAAATAATGTTACTTTTCAATATGTCATTAGCGAAATATGGCGCTCACATAAAGCGAGGTGAAAATACTATTTGCATTTTAAAACGTTCTAGTTTCAAAAGTAGGTCACTGTCAGGCAAACTACCGTGTGGAGACAAAACCTGCATGCCTATTATCGTTTGGAGGGAATGTAATAAAAAATTACTTTCACCCTTTTCGCCGAGTTCAAAGTATGTACAGAGGAAAATAGAATGAAGCATTGTGTTACGTGTGAACAATGTACTTACATGAGTAATGAATATATTGTTATAATTCACGATATAAGAAAATTTATGTAAAGCTGAATTTAGAGTGTGCTATCTTCAAAATCAAAAATGTTAAAAAAATAAATCAAATTGCGATCTATCTCCTCACGTTTTTGTCGTGGTGTCATGCTTCAGTTACGGGGCGAAGAAGGGATTGTTGAGATTGTAGTAGTGAATGTGTGCAGTGCTTGTGTAATGGTAACCTGTTACTATCCTATATACTTTATATTATCGCGGACTATAGCAAAATAATATTTTCATTACATTTTTATTACGGATCCCCGCAGAGTTCGCTAATTCTATAAATTAGCGAACAATGATTCGGCACTACTTTCTATACTCGGATATTCATATTTAATGTATAGAAACATGCGGATATTTTAAATCTAATATTAATAACCTTTCTTTACTAACCATTTAAATGAAACACTTATTATAATTATTTATTTCTTGTAATAAAAATTGCAACCCTATTCGTAACCTACATTACCCATAGAATTATACTAGGCTGGCCTGAAAGTGAAATTGTCACAATAAATGTGACGAAAGATTAGATTCGTATACTTCTTTTTGTCCAATCACACGTGCTCAGGGAAATATTCATGGGTTCTTAATTTAAAAAATACTTGAATATTATAGAAATTTCTTAATTTGGTTAAAATTTATTTCTATCAATTAAGTTTTCATTATGTTTAAACTAAAATTGTCTCGGCAAACTAGACAATAGTCTGTTGGCAAGTACGTGAAACTTTAAAATTTTCTAAGTAGTTAAAAATACTTTTTTAGCCATAGAGTTATTAATACTATATAACATTACGCTAAGATGAATAGTAGAGGAGCAGGAATAAATAATATTACGAAAACGGCAAAATTTAAAGCTTTCGTTGCGTGCGCTGAGTAAACGGTGATAGTCATTAAAAAATCATCCATTACAAAATTGTTCCCCTCTAAAAGTTCAAAATAAAAGTTCGTGAGAGCATATGTTTAGCTTTTAAGGTAAACCTACATTAACCATTTCTATGGTTGTCAAAATACTATATTACGGTTTAAATCTTTCCACGCGGGCGGAGTTTCTAGCGATTGCTAGTCACATAAAAAAGCGAGACAGATAGATCTCACTAATATGCTTTTTCTTTATGGCATTCATGTAATATGGCACATTTAATGCTAGTTTCACTACTGTAGTCTAATAACTCTATGACATTTCCCCAGCAACCGAAGTGTTATGAAGAGATAGGCTCAGAGAAAAAATATGAAAGCTATGTCGTATGTAGTTTTCACGTGAATTAGGGTAAGTATACTTTTTAAATATGCTCCAGTTTCCTAAAGGGGTCAGGGTTGTGTGAAATAGTGCCACGTACGGCTGTTATCCCTTTGAGGAAATTATTATTACTTTGGGAATAGTAAATTGTTTTGTGCCAGAGCTCTGATGTCTTAAAACTAGTGTGTACGCTGGTTATACCACTCAAAGTCGAATTTAATACAGTAAAACAGGGTTATAGTTATGATTTTTTAAATAAAATCTTAAAAATATGAACATCATCTTCCTGCCCTTATCCCACTCTAAGTGGGGTCGGCACAACATGTTATAAACATGCTGTCACATGATTTGGCTGCGTTTTTATGACCGACCGCCCGCTTGACGTCAACTTATCTCAGTCGTACTTTACGATACCTCGGTAAGAAAGAGGGTGATCTAGTCTATTAAACCGAATACCACACGGTGGGTCAACTTACCTTAGTCGCCTTTTACGACACCTCGGTAAGAAATCAGGTTGGTATATTCTACTCAGCCGGATAACACACGGCGGGTCGACTTACCTTAATCGTCTTTTACGACACCTCAGTAAGAAATGAGGGTGGTACTATTCTATTCAGCCGGATACCACACGCCGTAAAATCTTAAAAAATACTTATTAAAAATACTGAACTTTTACTATAAATTTTTTGAACATATAAAACACTATTTTTGCCGTAGCTTATTCGGAGAACGAGTGGTCGCGAGAAATTAAAATACCTATGATCGAGCCCCACCTACCCTATTATTTTTTTCTTTATTTTTGAAGTTTGTTTTTTATTTTAAACAAAATTACCGAGCAAGGCTCGGTCAACCAAGTATATTTATATTTACATATATTTGCCTTCGGTGGAATCGCAGTCACTGCTAACTGCGCCAACGGGTCAGTCAAGCTTGTTTGATAGCGTAGATTATAAGCTTCAATTGTACGAAATTTCATCAAAATTCTTCTCAGCGGATTAGCCGTGAAAGCTTTTCAGGCACAAAGACAGACAAACATAGAAAGACATGCATAAGCAAGTACTTCAGTTCTTTCTGTAGACGGCAAAATGTATGCGTCGGATAAATCTCAGGCCAGTTCGATTAATATCAGTTGATATGCATCAAGCGATGAGTCTGGAGTTATGAGGCCCTTAATATCGATATAATCCCTTGACGCTTTTCGATATGAACATTTTTATTGATTTTAGTTTCAAATTTTATCGTCAGCTATGATTCAGATACTGATATTTCGTATCTTCTTGAGTGACTTGAAATTATGTTATTTTAACCATAAATATTTATGGGTATCATTACTTTCTCCATATATTACCACAGATTATCAATTTACGAAGTGGAATTATAATTACATAAATGAAATTTATTTTTCTTGCTTTTTTTGCATTATGTCTTATGAAATACTGTTATGAGAAAAATCTGCGCGATATAAGCGTGTATGTCGAAGTGTCGTAAAAGGCGACTAAGGTAAGTTCGCCGTGTCGTATCCGGCTGATGACATGAGGCAGGCGGCCGGTCGAAAATGCCTAGCCAAATCATATGACAACACGTTTATAACATGTTGTTGCCGACCCCACTTAGAGTGGGATAAAGGCAGCAGGCAAAAGGAACAAAAGGCGTGTATGTAATTTTTAGAATTTGACTCCGCAATTTCCCTTTCAATTAGTTGCGAATTTTAAGGATTGTAATGACCCCTCCCGTTGCGGGATATTTCAATGCAATGCTTAATTTCGGTGCCAAATTTAACGAAAAAAGCAGATTATTTCTAAAACCTATGATTTAAGTTTCTTAAGTAAATAATTCAATTTTTTAATTTAAACATTTATGTAGGTTACATAAGGGAGGCAAAACGTTTGGTATCCGGCTGAGGGCCAACATTTTCTATAAGTGAATTTGTTGTTCTTTGAGCCTGGGTGTATATTTGTATTTAAAAAATATATAAGTATATATTCACCAGTTGTCTGTCACCTATAACACAAGTATTAAGTTACTTACTTTGGGGACGGATGACCGTGTGTGTAAGTGTCCCATATATTTATTTATTATAGATAAATTTTTGAGTTAGGCCACGGTACAAAAGAAGGTAGGAAATTACTGACCTAAACCAATTGGTCGATGGGTAAATAAATAATTCCATTGCCGTACCTTCAATATGGAATATAGTCTTGAAATAGAATATCTATGCATTAAATTACAAATAGAGAGTTTAGTATCGTACTTCACAAGTAGTACTTGATACCACATAGCCGAAGTTAGATTGGTGGTCCGAAGACGCAGTTTGCTGTGCACATAGTCGTTAGATTGAAATCTTGAGACGTATTCGAGACGATATCAATAGGACCACCCTGGTTTCATCCTCCAACTATACAAACCTCCTTGACGAATGTTGAGAACGCATCTACACTGCCTCACGATATGGCAATACAAATCTAAGTGCATGCATTTCATTATTTTTAGAACTAGGCGTTACTTTGAGAAGATCCATAAAACAAAAGTAATAATACAATTATTTTGCTAAAATCCACGACAAAGTAAATTACACAAACACAATCACTTCACACATTATCAGAGAATAGACTCCACGATAAAATCGTTTTGCAATTTTTAAATATTTATATATATATTTTATTTGCTATATCGCGGACAGTAGGAAAAAAATGTAATATGACTTGCTTTTCATTATTTATAACATTAGGCGTTTTATGAGGTGGTCCTTAATACAAAATTAATGATAATAATATTTATAGTTTATGTTGTGGTATCCGGCTGAGTAGAATAGTACCACCCTCATTTCTTACCGAGGTGTCGTAAAAGGCGACTAAGGTAAGTCGACCCGCCGTGTGGTATCCGGCTGAGTAGAATAGTACCACCCTCATTTCTTACCGAGGTGTCGTAAAAGGCGACTAAGGTAAGTTGACCCACCGTGTGGTATCCGGTTTAGTAGAATAGACCACCCTCCTTCTTACCGAGGTGTCGTAAAATACGACTGAGGTGAGTTGACGTCAGGCAGGCGGCCGGTCGTAAAAACGCAGCCAAATCATGTTACAGCATGTTTATAACATGTTGTGCCGACCCCACTTAGAGTGGGATAAGGGCAGGAGGATATATATAATATTTATAGTTTATGTATAAAAGTAACTAACCCACTGCTGAGAATAGGCCTCTCCTCTCCGTTTTTGGAGAGAAGGATTGGAGCTAAGATCTACTACGCTGTTCCAATGCGGATTGTTAGGTTACAAATATCTCCAGTATTCTCTAGAGATATGAATATTTCCTCAATATGTTTTCCTTCACCGAAAAGCGTGTGATAAATTGCAATTACCAATTAGACACATAAGTTTTAAGGAGAAAAATTAATTGGTGTCTGCCCGGGGTTTGAACTTATGACCTTCTTAAAAAAAGACGCACGGTGTCACCGTTGAGCTATCACACAGTTTATGTAAAGAAACCGACTATATTCACGTCTTATTCTATAGGGTCAGCCCAACAAGTTCCCGCTGAGATAAAATCGTGTAAAGAGCTCATGAATAAGGGCCCCGAATGGACACGAAACTAGTCGAAAGTTTAAATTCTTAATCATCATCATTTTCCTGCCCTTATCCCACTCTAAGTAGGTCGGCATGTTATAAACATGTTATCACATGATTTAGTAACGCATTTTACGACAGGCCGCCTGCCTGACGGCAACTTACCTTAGTCGCTTTTCACGACATGGTAAGATGTAAGGGTGGTCAATTCTATTCAGCCAGATATCACACAGCGGGAAAGTTTTAATATTGTTTTACTATAATAATAAACTTTGGAACACTAATTCAAAATAAAATTCAGGGGATATACAATTATTAACAAAAAGTAAAAATAATTACAAAGATACAAAAGATCTTAGTTTAATTTTTATTTATTTTAATTAATATTTCATTGGACAATGGAAACATGCCTTACGTGGATGCGGTATCGCTTCATCATATATTTCAAACTTCCAACGTATGTTTTTCTCCATAATTATAACGTGTTTGTGTCAAAACTTGAGTTCAAACGAAACTGATACGTTCTTATGTCACAAATTTTAGGGTTGTCAATCACGGTATAATATTTTACGATACGATTTATATGATACGCCGTGTGGTATTCGGCTGAATAGAATAGTACCTCATTTCTTAGCGAGGTGTGGTAAATGGCGACTGAGGTATTTCGACCCGCCGTGTGGTATCCGGCTGAGTATAATAGTACCACCCTCATTTCTTACCGAGGTGTCATAAAAGGCGACTAAGGTAAGTTGACCCACCCGATGTAGGTAACATGTTGTGCCAACCCCACTTAGAGTGGGATATGGGGAGGAAGAAGAAGAATCACGGTATAATATTTTGTAACATCATAATTCAAGTTCAAATTCTAATTCAAAATATTCTTTATTCAAGTAAACTTAACTGATCCTGATTCAAGTAAACTGATAAACTACTAACATCAATTTAAAAAATCTATTTTATCATACTTACTGTTATTGTGTATTGTAGTGGCGGTGGTTGAGGTTTGAGACTGTGTTTTTACGAATTCTGCATATATCAGGTATGAAAACGGATCCACTCTACATTAACCATCAACATTCTGCTGCCCTTATCCCATGCCGACCCGCCGGCAGCCCGTCAGCAACTAACCTTAGTCGCCTTTTAAGACACCTCGGTAAGAAATGAGGGTTACAACTCTACATTTAGCATTGTATATACTTTCAATTTACTTAATGGGGTCATCATCATCTTCCTGCCCTTTTCCCACTCTAGTGGGGTCGGCACAACATGTAATAAACATGCTGTCATATGATTTGGCTGCGTTTTTACGACCGGCCGCCTGCCTGACGTCAACTTACCAATGTCGTACTTTACGACACCTCGGTAAGAAAGAGGGTGGTCTATTCTACTAAACCGGATACCACACGGTGGGTCAACTTACCTTAGTCGCCTTTTACGACACCTCGGTAAGAATGAGGTTGGTCTATTCTACTCAGCCGGATACCACACGGCGGGTCGACTTACCTTAGTCGCCTCTTACGACACCTCGGTAAGAAATGAGGGTGGTACTATTCTATTCAGCCGGATACCACACGGCGTAATTTACTTAATGGGGTATTATAGCAAAATAATTTTATTGTAACTTTTGACTTATAGTTATTCTTAAATTAAAGTTAAGTGAAAGTTATTATAGCTGGTAAAGGAATCCTTTTGGAGAGGTGTTCTTTTTAAATTTAGTTCCCGCGTGATCGATTCTTACTCGGTAATTTTTTTGAAAGATATAAAAAGAATAAAAAATAATTGGGCAGATGGGGCTCAATCCGGGATATTTTCACTACTTTAGTCCGCCATTAATTTACTAAGCTATCACAATTTTACAAATGACAGCTAAAATATCATTTGCATTTTATTCTATATTTTACCATTTTTTCAATGCCCGAAAATAACAATTTAACAAAATTTTTTTAATAAAACCTAGGTAGATCGATATTTTTCCCCAAAACCTCCTACGTGCTTTTCATGAAAATAGTTGGAGCCGTTTCTAAAAATCAGAAATATATACAGATATACAAGATTAACTCATCTGAATATTAAAGATTTTTCTGTAATTAAAGAGAATCCCAAATAATTTTGTTTAAATTTCTAGAATCTGTTGCATGTTATAAGATTGAAATTATATCTCAAGCTAACACCCCAATATAAGGTTTTATCGTTAATAAAAAATCCCAATCCTCAGGGCTAATGAATAACGATACAAGCCATTATGATCATTAGCGATTAATTAATAAAACTGAGAGTGGCCTATACCGGTATTAGGGAGTGTCCGGGACCGATAGCGTAATCCCGGCATTTTATCTCGAGCCCCTGGATGGGACAGCTAATAAAGTAACACGAATATTTGAGACCTCATCGTATTTTTACCGGGAACCCTCCACTACCTGATATAGCATCAATTAGAAATGTTATTTATAGAATTATCCATGATATAAAAATATCTAATAATATAATTATTGTGCTTTAATCCACGATAAAGAAAAGAAAATAGAAAATGTATTATGCTTAATGTAGAGTGGACTATACGTTATCTGATACATGCAGAATTCGTAAAAACATATGCACAAACCTCCTCCAGGGTTTGGGGGAGAAAAATCTATATAGATAAGTTTTATAAAAAAAAAATCGTTTTATCCCTGTTTATGGGCTCTAAAATATTTTTGAAATTTACGTTGAATGCAATCACAATTTTTCGCTGTCAAACGTAAAGTCATGGTAGTTCATTTGGGGAGCGGGCGGTCTAGAGAGTAAAAACCATATAAATAATATCTATACATATAATATACATATAATATATATAAGATGCGGATGACGACGGCGACGAAGAGGACGATGCGACGGGCGAAAGGGCGAATACACCGGACATGATACACCTACCCGATCAAGCCACCACCGGACGAGACACCACCGAAATTGACCGCGAGTTCTGGGAGCTACCATTCCCAGACCTTCCCGCTGAACAAGACATCTATTAGGTCACCTAGGTGACCTGGGCTTACGGCCCAAATACTGACACCTTGGGTCACCTAGGTGACCTCGGTCTACGGCCGGAACACATACCGGGCTTAAGTGCCCGCGAGGAGATGCCCGGGTAGAGAGGAATTCCTCGAGGCCCGCACCCCGTTTACCCCCACCCGGGGAGTGAACGAGAAGACCCTGCTGCTATACATATAATAAAATAATAAATAAAATCAAATCATCACTGTTTCACAAAACAGTAGCTATTCGTAGAAAATAAAAGCAACAAATGAATTCCAATTATGCAAAAGAGTTGTTGGAGAAAAAATCGAACAATAAATCAATTAAAAATTAAAAAAGTAAAAATTTGAATAAAACAATACAAATTAAATAAGAAATATTTATGAATGATTTAAGCTGTGGTAGCCCAGCGGTAACATCGTGCGCCTCTTTCGAGGAGGTATAGGGTTCAGACCCCGGGCAGGCACCAATGAGTTTTCTAGTAAAACTTATGTGTCTAATTGATAATTGCAATTTATCACACGCTTTTCGGTGAAGGAAAACATCGTGAGGAAACCTGCATATCTCTAAAGAATTCAGGGGATATGTGTAACCTTCCAATCCGCATTGGAGCAGCGTGGTAGGTCTCAGCTCCAATCCTTCTCTCCAAAAACGGAGAGAAGAGGCCTACGCCCAGCAGTGGGATAGTAACAGGCCGTTACTAAACCTAACCTTAGAAAAAAAACCTACTAGATCTACTTACTCGTTCAATAAGATTGTTTATAATATAAATAAATATTAGCACGCCGTGTGGTATCCGGCTGAATAGAATAGTACCACCCTCATTTCTTACCGAGGTGTCGTAAAAGGCGACTAAGGTAAGTCGACCCGCCGTGTGGTATCCGGTTGAGTAGAATAGACCACCCTCATATCTTACCGAGGTGTCGTAAAAGGCGACTAAGGTTAGTTGACCCACCGTGTGGTATCCGGTTGAGTAAAATAGACCACCCTCTTTCTTACCGAGGAGTCGTAAAATACGACTAAGGTATGTTGACGTCAGGCAGGCGGCCGGTCGTAAAATACGTAGCCAAATCATATGACAACATGTTTGTAACATGTTGTGCCGACCCCACTTAGAGTGGGATAAGGGCAGGAGGATGATAAATAAATATTAGCAATTTTCATTTGAAAAGTGAAACGGAGCGTCCTAAATCCGTATAGACCACCTCTTATTGTATCCAGACCCTAAATCAATATGCGCACCTGTAATCCCCGGAATGGTCCCAAATAAGGGGAAGGCAGGTGAAAAGACTGCGGCTTGTAATTTATTACAAAAATAAAGCCGCCGGCTATCTGATCGTGACTTACTTTGCCCCTTTGGACCCTTCTGGGACCTCAGTTGTTCACAGATCAACTTATATTCGCTTTTATATACAATAAAGATGGAGAGAATTTGTTTTTGGCAACCTATTTTATGCACAACAAACTCCTCGATATTGAGGTGAAATTATATAAAATCGTTAAGGTTCTATTTTAGTAAATCTATACTAATATAAAGCTGAAGTGTTTGTTTGTTTGTTTCAACGCGCTAATCTCAGGATCTACTAGACCTATTTGAAAAATTATTTCAGTGTAAGATAGTCCATTTATTAAGAAACGCTATAGGGTATGTAACATCACGCTAAAATGAATAGTAAAGGCGCAGAAATAAAAAATATAACAAAAACGGCATAATTTAAAGCTTTCCTTGCGTGCACTGAGTAAACTAATAATTATTCAAAAATCATGTATTACAAAATTGCTCCCCTCTAAAAGTTCTAAATAAAAGTCCGCGACAGCACGTGTCCAGCTTTTAAGGTTAACCCACGTTAACAATGTTAATGGTTATCAAAAAGAAGGTCCGCTGGCGATTGCTAGTGATAAATAAATATATGGGACACACAGCTGTCCGTCCCCAAAGTAAAAAACTTAATGTTGTATTATGGGTGACTAGCTTTTACCCGCAACTTCGTTTGCGTGATAGTTTGAATATATGACGCTTTTCAATGACTCTGTAAATTTTGTAAACAACTACTTTGCCAATGTTGGTAAAACATTAGCAGAAGAAATTTTGCTTAGCTCATCTGTGCCACAAAGCGATAATTCATTTATATCCAGAGACTCACAACTTTGTTCTTTTGCACTTATGGCGACCGAACCTGAAGAGGTTTATTCTGTATTGTGTAGCCTTAATTCGGAAAGCGCCCCTGGCTTAGATAATATATCAACAAAGTTCTTAAAACGTGCACACAAACAAGTTACACCCATCATAACACACTTAGCTAACCTATGCTTTAATCAAGGTATATTTCCGCCGTCACTAAAACAAGCAGTCATTACACCAGTACATAAGGGTGGAGATGGAGGCAGTATTTGTAATTATAGACCAATATCCGTTAGACCTGCTATTTCTAAAATTATTGAAAAATTGCTAAATAATCGACTCGTTAAATATTTAAATGCATTTGAATTACTTTCTAAATCACAATACGGCTTTAGGCAAGGGATGTCGACCGAAGATGCTGTGATAGCATTAACATCTCTTATTGTTGAGCAAGTAGACAAAAGAAAGAAATGCTTAACAGTATACTTAGATTTAAAAAAAGCCTTTGATACTGTCTCTGTCCCCATCCTTTTGCGGAGGCTCGAAAGCATAGGAATACGAGGTACCCAACTTGCTTTATTTCAAAGTTATCTCAGTGACCGAATCCAACGAGTTAAAATCGGTGATCGTATAAGTGATGAAGTTTGTCTTACGTATGGAGTTCCTCAAGGAAGTGTGTTGGGTCCAACTTTGTTCCTTATTTATATCAACAACCTTTGTGACATGGAACTCTGCGGAGGGCGCTTCTACACTTATGCAGATGACACAGCCGTTGTTTTTACAGCTGATACTTGGGAAGAAGTAAAAGAAATAGCAGAGCAGGGTTTGGCTAAAATTGCGGTTTGGTTGAATATTAATTTGCTCACTTTGAATACCGATAAGACTCACTATATATGTTTCACTAATTACATTACTACACAACCAAAGCCTGATTTCGAAATCAAAATCCATACATGTATCACTAATCCCATTACTAAATGCTCTTGTAAATCAATCAGTAGGCTAGATAAAATCAAATATCTAGGTGTAATGATGGACCAACGGCTAACCTGGCATTCGCATATAGAACTTCTCATGAATAGAACTAGAAAATTAGTTTGGATATTCAAGTCATTGCGTAATATAGCTACTAAATCTCTCTTAAAACAAATCTACATTTCCTTAGCTCAATCTGTACTAGCATACTGTATACCAGTTTGGGGTGGCGCTTCTAAAATGAAATTTTTAGAAGTAGAAAGAGCGCAGAGATATTTATTAAAAATAATGTTTTTTAAACCGTTTAAATTCCATACTGAGAGTCTTTACCAGCGATCCGACATATTGACAGTACGAAAATTATATATATTAAAAGTTGTTCTTAAACTTCACAAGTGTTTAGTATTTAACCCAGACGAAAGCACTAAAAGAATAAAGCGTTTGGCAGCCCCTATAGTTCGTACTAAAACCCTCTTTGCTGAGAGACAATATTCTAGTCAGTCTTCTTACTTATACAATATCATTAACAAAAATATCAATATTTACCCCATGCCCCTAAAACAATGCAAAGTGACACTAATAGAATGGCTTAAAAGTAAGAATTACGAAGAGACTGAAGCATTATTACAGAAGATTAAAATTTAATACTTATTTATAATTATTAGAAATTTTTTTACTCACTTATAAACCTATTATATAAACCACTTCAATATAGCTTTTATATACCATAAAAATCTTATAACACACACACACACACACACATGCACACACTCATCCACACATATACACAACGAACACAGTCATACACACACAATAGCAAATATTAGATATAAATATAAAGGATGTATTGATTAATAGTACTATGTAAAAACTTAATCTAGGAAGAGGGGGATCTCCTAACACAAGCATTTACATGCTCAAAAGGAGATCTCATTTATAACAATTTGTAAGAATGTACTATGCTTGTTAATGAAATAAAACATTTTTGATTTTTGATTTTGATCCTATTCCTGTTGAATTAAGATTTCTATAGCCTTATTTATATTACCCCGGTGTACAAGAAAAAAATTGCGTGAAATTTCATCGATATTGTTCAGCGGATTCGCCGTGAAAAAGTAACAAACACATTCACACTCAAAAACTTTCTCATTTATAATATTAGTAGCATATTTATTAATAAGATATACGTTATATGTAAAACATTTCTAGTTTTAAAATTAACTGATTTAACGTTAGATCAATTTATATTTATATGTATTAATTTAAAACAGACTATAAAGTTAACATGCTATGGAAAACGTTTACTACAAATACTTATGAATGAGACTCAAAATTAAGGTTTCAACGTAACACCATTGATTGCAGAAAGGCTTTAATTTCTTCAAATAAGGGTTCGATTTTTGAAAAGAACAAAAACCTACGTTCTTGAGAACTTTTTATATATTTCGACGTCCTTGAAACGGGATCGAAAAAGATTTTTGCCAGAAGAAAGAAAGTAAAAAGTGTTCGTATTTATTTCAGAACTTTTCATGGGGGACAAAGCCTTAGACACTCATCTCGAGAGCTACAAGAGCGTATACGAACAAAAAAATTATATATAAGGTTGATATAAAATATACATTTGATTCTGCACTTTAGAGCTTTAAGATTAGGCGATATTTTTCGACGCTCGCAAATACTACCAAATCAAGATTGTAGTTTAGAAACTTATATTCCACTGAATACAGCCTTTATTATGTAAAAAATAAAAGTCATATTGTTTTTGGTGGGGTTTTAATGCAGGCAAATACAAAGGACGCCCTAAAGCAGACGTCAAAAAAGTACCATACAATTTACTAACGAGGGCTGGCTAAAGGTTTGTTCCGTTTGCAACAAATAATTACGACCCCTTATTGCTGAATGTGTTTATGTTTGTAAGGTCATTAACTCTTATTACGAATTAAACACGTTGAATTCAAAATTGAAATAGTCAAGGAAGTACTCTTGAATCGTTAACTCAGCAGGTAAATATATACTTATACAATCGTAAATACATATATACACCCAAACTCAAAGAACCAACAAATTGTTTTAAAAAATGTTGGCCTTCGGCGAAAATCGAACCCGCGACCCGTGATGCGGCAAAATGGCAGGGTTATTGACAACAGCACGAACGGGTCAAAACTAAAAAAAAAACCTATTGCATTTATAATGGTGATTGCTTAATGGTTAGAATACCTCATTTACACCAAGGGTTTTCGATTAAAAATAAGCTCCTATACCCAATTGATTTATACTTTAAAATACACAAAGATGAAGAAAGTTCATTATTCCCCTGCCCTTATCCTACTCTAAATGGGGTCGGCACAACATGTTATAAACATGTCACACAAACAAACAGGCTAGGTATTTTACGACCGGCTGCCTGCCTGACATCAACGTACCTTAGTCACCTTTTTGCGACACCTAGGTAAGAACGAGGGTGGTCTATTTTACTTAGCCGGGTACCACGCGGCGAATCAAGTTACTTTAGTCGCCTCCTACGACGCTGCGGTAAGAAAATAGGTGATCTATTCTACTCAGCCGGATACCACACGGCGGATCAAGTTACCTAAGTCGCCTCTTATTAGTATATTTAATAAAGACTATGTTGAATTTTATTGAGTTACAGGCAGGGTGACAGTGGACGTATCCAATAGCGGAAGCCGCCACCCTAGAACCTGGAGGAATTTGGTCGAGTGGGGCGTGTCTCACCAGTGAGCCACTTAAAGAACCTCGTGTCTCACTCAAACCTGGGAAAAAAGTCGCCTCTTATGACACCTTGGTAAGAAATGAGGGTGGTCTATTCTACTCAGCCGGATACCACCAACACGAAAGTTAAATTAAAAAAAAGAAAAACATTTAATTTTATGTCTAGTCCGATACTTTGCTAAATAGATATCGCAGTATACAATCTCTTATACTAAATATTACTGTCGAAAAACCTCCCCTGCGAAACTGTCAAGTAGATAACGTCGCGACGGAGCGGGATGCTGCGAGCGAGAGGGGAAACTCTATCCGTCTTAATATTAATGTAGTTGGAAGATGATGAATGGAGACACAGCAAAGCACTTTGTGGTAAACAGCTCTATTATTATTCTTAGGGTCGTTTAGTTGCTCGTTTAAATTAAGACTTATTTGCATTCGCTGTCCCTTATTTTGGCGTTTAGTATCGGAAACGTTTTCGGTATAATTTATACCTTGTTATGTATTAAGTACCTGGGTGTCCGAGCGTTGCTCGGTAATTTAAAATAAAAAAATAAAAAAGAAAGAAAGCGCTGGTATCATGTGGGACTCGAACTTGGGCTTTGAACTTTTTGGTCCGCCCGTTATCCATTAGGATATCACAGCCTAATGGGTGTGATAGCCACCGAACAACCGAAAACATCATATGTATTTAATTCTACGTTTTAGCATTTTTTCAATGCCCGAAAACAGGGATAAAACGTCGAAATAAATAAAAGCCTAGCAGTATATATACAAGATCAACTCATTTAAATATTAAAGATATTATAAATTGGAAAGTCTTTCTATCTGTTACACTTATACGATATCTATCGATAATCTGCTGGAACTATCGATGATCATTGGTACAATTGAAGCTTATATACAAGCCTAGCATATAGGTTAATAAAAATTTTGATTGCAAACGCTGTTTTCAAAATACTTACATTGATGTAACATTAAAAAATGTATAAAAATTAATGTTAATTTTATATGCTCTTTTTTATATGAAAGCTGTGATTTATTGCCCAGCAGTGAGACCATGCAACTCTTTCGAGAAGTCACGGGTTCAAACCCCGGGCAGGCACTAATGAATTTTCTGTTAAAAAACTTGTGTCTAATTGATGATTGCAATTTACCAGTATTAATTTATTAGGAAACATCGTGAGGAAACCTGCATATCTCTAGAGAACTCTAGGGATATTTGCAACTTACAAATCCGCATTGGAGCAGTGTGGTAGGTCTTAGTTCTAATATTTCTCTCCAAAAACGGACAGAGGAGGCCTATATGCAGTGAGATAACAGGCCGTTACTTTATTTTTATATACTCTTAAAAAATACCTGTAGGTTTTTCTATATTAAGATGACTCACTATTTTAAGCAATATAGGGGTGTGCGAAAAGTTTTATGTCAGCCAAAATTTACCAAGACATGTAGTATCCTGTCAAGCTAATCAAAGTTGCCTTAGTGTTTATCTTTGTGACTTGTGAGTCACTTCTTGGCCGGACTACAATTTCGCTAGAATTTATTACATTCCTTAAGTAGCCAGCAACTCTGGCTTCCCAAAGATAATAGAACATAAAAGTAATATAAGTTACTACATAATTAACTATAAATAACGGCCTATATATAAATAACGAAGGTGTAGGACACCCTGAGACTCGAAGAAGTGACGATATATGTAGGACAGCGGACAGTGGATGGAAGCAGAAAGCCCAGGGTCGGGCTAAGTGGCGAACAATTGGAGAGGCCTATGTCCAGCAGTGTACTAAAGTGGGCTGATAATGATAACTATTCCCACTGCTGGGTAAAGACCTCCTCGCTAGAGCGAATTGGACCTTAGATTTACGCTGCTCCAGTGTGGACTGGTAGGTAATACATTTTCCAATATTTCTCTAGAGATATGCAAGTTTCACAATGTTTGACTTCACCGAAAAACGAGTAATAAATTGCAATTATACATTAAGCAAATAAGTTTTAGAAAATCTGCATACTAACATTATACATACGTAAGCCTGTCTGTCACGACTAAATCACTTGATCAATAGTGATGAAATTTAAGGCAATCAAGCCTATATAACTAGGCAACATCTATACATATTATAATACAAAATCCCCAGAAGCTGTCTGTCTGTATGATCGATTTTCTCAAAATTTACTAAACATTTTTTGTACGGTTTTTACTAAAAGATGCAATTCTTGAGTAAGGTTTAGGTTAATAGTGTTCGTCCGCAATGGCTAATCAGATTTTGATAGTACTTGCACTGGGAGATAGAGGAGGTTGTGGAGCAACATAAATGGTAATTTATATCCTAGAAATCCCGCGGGGTCGTAATTAAAAATTGTGAGAACGATATTCACGTTGGCGAATATGCAAGTACAGCTAGTATTGGATAAGAATATTCCCGTTTTCTTTCGGGAATATAAAAAAAATATATAGTACATAATTGAGGGTATTTTAATTAGAAAATCAACGCAAACGGAGCCGTGTGTACTGCTAGTATACAATACAAGTACATTCGCCGTGGATCGTTCCTAGACTAATAAATATTATTTTCCCACTTAGGGTGACTCGTCAAACATACTCGTGAAGCCAAAATAAGCACTTTTCCGTTTTTTTTGCGTCTATTTATTTTGGCATGTTGCCGAAGGGAGATTTTAATCGAGTCTCCTCTGGCGTAGTGGCATTTTACTTTCCGAAATACTGCGATTTGTCATGTTCCCCTTAATGTTTTGAGATAAAAAAATTATTCATTCGTCAAGCTCTCCATTGGACTTTATCTATTTGAATTTTATAAATGAGATACAGAATACTTTCATTCGGTCCAAATTTTCTAGTTTACCATATAAAGAACTTAATACCAAATCAATATTAGAAAAAAGTTAAATTGCAAAATTATTGTTGTGTATACGAAATGAACACTACATTTAATAAAAAACTAGCGGCCCGCCCCGGATTCGCACGGGTATAAAATATATATAGCCTATGTCACTCAGTGAAAAAAATAATTAAAAGCGCTCCACTAGTGCCGTGGCCTGCACGCGTTAAATTTGGAGTACAACAATTCCTCTTTCCCTATACCATGAAGATTCCTGATATTTTTGGGAAATCTAAATTCATATACCACATTTTTACTTATTTACTTTTTACATTTTTCTCTGTGTATTTTATTTTTACAATTAATATATTGCAGAATGTGTTTATATAACATTCACAGCTTTCTTGTCATTAGACAATACAAACATGTTTTTTTTCAGAGATTACTCTTGAAAGAGTTAGTTGGATTAAGTTGGAGAAAGATGTAGATGGTCATGTGAAAAACATAAACGCGTCCGATCGCTGCTCAATTCGAAGTGCTTTAGGGCGAAGCGCGACCTCCGACGCGCTATGTATAGGCACGCGGTGCGCTGCCGTAAAAGCCCCCTATACCCATATACCCCTGCTTTTTAAATCTGTAATATCTCCGAAAATGTTCTTTTAAATTACATGCTGTAAACGCCTATATTGATTTATATTAAATAAAAAACGAATTTAAGATACTTAATTGGATAAGGATTAATGCTGTATTGTTAAAAATTGCTACGAAAATAAGGCATTATTTTTCGTAAGAAGTTAATGACAAAAAATGCAAATTGTGGGTTATCCATAAGAGATAGAAATATACAATCGCTTAGTTTTCTGTAGACCTTTTCAACGTGTACAAATACATAGTACATCCTTACTAATATTATAAATGGGAAAGTCTGTCTGTCTGTCTGTCTGTCGGTTCCGTTTTCACGGCCAATCCGCTGAACCAATATCTAAACTGTTAATTCAACAGGAATTAAATTCAGGAGGAATTAAATACGATGACATTCAAAACGCCATCTATAATAAACCTATGGAACTAATTTTTATTTACGATGTGTCAAAATCAAGTCAAATCTGTATTTACAGAAGTATTTAGATTCCAAGTTTTTCGGCTTACGTCAAAAGAGTTATCTTTAAAGAGTATTTATATTTTGTTTTTTTGTTTACTGGACAAATTTAACTGAGAAATTTTAACATTGTAATAACAATGGATTATTAATATAAGTAATACGGGTTATTTAGTTAAATAAATAAACTAATAATATTATAAATGCGAAAGTCTGTAACATTTTCATGGCCAATTCGCTGAGAAGCAATATAGATGAAATTTGGCAAAATTATTGTTAATAGGTAATGTATAAAAATCTTCAAAAAAGTTATTATTATTAATTTTTTAAATATTTCGGTTTTTGTTTATTTCATAAACCGGAGAAAAATATTTAATAAAAAAGTGACCGCCAGAATGATGTGTGTAACATCTTTTGGCCCAGACCAGAGTAATAATTTTAGTGTTGTTAAATAGAAAAATATTTGTTATCTTAGTATCAATTATTATTTTATCTAATATTTATTTATTATAGTTTGAGGTTATGTACAATTACAATTACTAGCTTAATACCATAATAGCACTTTAAAAAGATAGGATTTGTGGTGAAAATATAACAATAAGCTATAATCATTTAAGTTCAAGTAAAATTTAATCATATATAATTTTTGTTGTAAAGAAAAAGACGTTTCAAGAAAATGCATTCTTAAACGGTCTTTAGTTAGCAGTCTATGGCAACAAGTACGAAATAAATTGACATGTATTGGGAAGTTTTATTCAATTTAATCCCATAGAAATTAAGCCATAAGGCTGATGGAAAGGATATTTTATTTCTAAACACCATTTTTAATATTTGAAAAGTCATTACAGTTACATAACAAAGTGAAGGTTATAATAAATTATTTATTATAACCTTTATATAAATATATTTTCAGATACCTATTTTAAAATATTATGTCAACAAAAACATAATTAAAATTTAATTTTTCGTATTTACACTAAAAACGTTGGAATTCAGCGCCGTACGTATAGGTAATTTAAAAAAAAACAATCTGACAGTTCGTTACGTATAAATGTTATTATTAAATAAGTTTTCTAACACGTTTCCAAAGCTTATAATTTTTATGGAGATATTTAATTCCAGAAAGCATTATTAATTTTACATGTATATAAAGTTTTTGTACTCCTTTTACTGCGCTTTTTTAATATATTTCATGTAAGTACGGGTTATTTACTAAAATTATCTTACTAAGCTCTTGATCTAACGATAAATCCCTCTGATTCTTCCCGGGTCGATCTGATTTTTGTGATGAAGATATTTGAAGGTTTGGATGGTGACAGAAGCTACTCCTCTAATTTCAAGACTACAGTCCACGCGAACGAAGTTGCGCGGGTAAAAGCTAGTTATTTTAATAAATCTCGTAGGGTTCAGTCTGCGTTTGCAATTTAAGCGGAAAAAATTTTAATTATTTACATCACATTAGAAACCTCAAAAATCACATTATTTCTTTACTCCATATTGAATTTTATTATACATATAAAACCTTCTTCTTCAATCATTATGTATTTAAAAAACCGCATCAAAATCTGTTGCGTAGTTTTAAAGTTTTAAGCATACATAGGGACATAAAGGGACATGGGAACATAAGGACAGACAGTGAAAGCGATTTTGTTTTATACTATGCAGTGATAGTCCTCAAAAGCTGCCAAGGTAAGAGCTGCCAAATAAAGAAAACAATGCAATATCCATCTTAATATATATAGCATGTCAGATGTTATAGTGCTTTTCAATCCCCAGCGACTACCAAAGTATAGTCTCTCGCATCAACTTGGATGCACGCGGAGTGCGTCTGCATCTAGAGAATATTTTGACAAATAGAATAATGCATCCTTTACTTTGATCCTTTGTCAAGTAAAGAGTTTTATCACCTTTGTTTGAATTTTATGAAATTTAAATCGTAATGTAAGGTCTGAAACATACGATTTAACACGCTTTATATTACTTACTAGTAATATTCCCGCGTAATTTTTTTTTACCTTATTACATTTTTATTACGGATCCCTTTTTTTTTAATGTAATATGCCTATGTTGCTCAGTAAAGATGCAGCTTTCCAATGGTGAAAGAATTCTTGAAATCGGTCGAGTAGTTTTTGTGTGAAAACGTTACAAACATACATTCAAATTTTCGCCCGAGTGGGTAAGTGGGAGTGTTTTCGCTAGTATATGTATTTATCTATGTTAGTGTTAGAAAAAAAAATGAACGGATGACATCAAGAAATCTCTTACAGAATCGAGGATATTTTAAAATGGAAACAAGAACGGAATGGCGGGAACAATTAGTAGTATATGTATGTAGCGGCATGTTACTATGCCACTGCTGAGAATAGACCTCTTCTCTCCGTTTTTGGATAGAAGGATTGGAGCTAAGACCTACCACGTTGCTCCAGTGCGGATTGGTAGGTTACACATATCTTCAGAATTCTTTAGAGATATGCCAGTTTCCTCACCATGTTTTCTTTACTGAAAAGCATGTGATAAATTGCAATTATTAATTAGACACATAAGTTTTAACAGAAAAACTCATTGTTGTCTGTCCAGGTTTAAGCCCGTGACCTCCTCGAAAGAGTCGCACGGTGTTACCGCTGGGCTACCACAGCTTCCTGGCTTCCAGCTTAGTATATAAGAAGTGTTAATTATTATTTATGTTTATATGACGAAGCTGGATATGTGCAACGACGACGTGGTCTAGAAACCGCATATCCAGTATTCAATAGCGCAGAGAGTTAACCAAATTTGCCAAAGTTTTCGTTTGAGGTAAACTAGCTTTTGTTAATGAGGTTAACGAACATAACTTACGGAAGCCTGAATACTATAATTTGATAATTATATCTCACGCTTAGTATTAAAGTGTCCTAATTCAAAATTTAGCTTAATTGAGTTAGATTCATTGTAATCCTTATTTAAATGCCCTTTAGTTTGTATGCATACCATTCAAAAATTACTTTAAATATAAATAATTATTTGTAATGTGCAAGTCGAATCAAGCTCTTCTTATTCTCATTCTTAAAATCTAAAAAGATACGACAAAATAAATCAAATTAATTTGGAACTTCGGTGATCAACGAGCCTGTTTATCAATTAGCATTGTCAGATGCAAAGTTCCGTAGGGGTGGATTTATCAAGGGACGCCAAATGCGTTGGTTATATTCGAATCTAGTTTATATACATAATTACTAGCTATGCACGCAGCTTTGCCCGTATCAGTATCAGTGTGTCATATATTTTACCCGTATTGAAATTTTGAACGTAAAAGTAGAACGTATCGTGAGTTAATTATAACACATTTTGAACAAATTTCACCGTTTACTTAGCGCACGCAAGGAAAGCTTTAAGTTTCGCCGTTGTCGCAATATTTTTTATTGCTGTTCCTCTCCTATTAATCTTAGCGAGATTTTATATAGTCTATAGCCTTCCTTGATAAATGGACTATCTTGCTCCGAAAGAATTTTTCAAATCCTTCAAGTAGTTCCTAATTAACTAATTAACGCGTTCAAGCAAGCAAACAAACAAACAAATAAACTCTTCAGCTTTATATATTAGTATTAGTGTAGATAATGTGATCATTATCTCTTACACTATGACGCATAAATAAAAAGCTTAACTCATTAAAGCAGGTTAGTGGGTGTAATATCTTAGAACCCCACCTGTGGGATAGTGACAGATTGGTACTTTATTTATTAACTTATCTTATCAAAGGAGAACTTAACTCATTCTTCACCTCCAAATGGTCCATTACAGTGTTTAATAGTAAAATGTACTTTATCGCGCACGTCTTAAGGGTCACATTTGCTTACACTTACGTAACTTTACGTTATAAAGACGTCACCTTAGAATAAGTAGTTAATATCGATGTATGAGTCTTTGGGGAGCGCCTGCGACTGGTGTATGCGCGAAGTTCAGTGATAAAGATATGAAATTTATAAGATAAATAATGTGAGGCAAATAATAGCAGGGGTATAATGGCATAGAGTTATTACACTAGAGTGAGGGAACCATAAGGAGACCTGTGAGTGTGTGTCCAGAAAATAATAAAAGAGGGTAGATGAGACACGTATAACTATCGTTATCTAATTAGACATGCGTTTTTATAGCATACCTTTAATAATTAGCATACCATAAAGATGAAAGTGATTTTAAAAAAATATCTGGTATTTTTTCAAATACCCGTAGCTGATTTTTATCGGAAATTTATTGAAACTGATTCTCAATTCCATACAATTTCATAATTACTTTCGTATTGTAGATCCAAAAATACTACAAAAAAGTCCGTGATAGCATGTCTCTATCTCTTATGCTAACCTCACAATAACAACTTTAGTCTTTAAATTTCGCAGGCAAAGCCGCAGGTACAGCTAGTAAATGATAAAAATGTTTAGACTTAAAAAGTATTCCATCTTTCAGTGGCTAGAAGGCATCATAAAAATTTATGCTTTTGATTCGTTAATGTCCAAAACAAAGCAAAAAAAAATACAAAACGGTCAACTACTAGTGCCCTTATCATAAGTATATAATAGCGTTATACTTATAAAACTCTACTAATATTTTGTCAAAGAAAACGTAAAATAATTTTCAATAAACTATTCATGAAGCTTAATTAAATTCCAGCAAGATGTTTCTACGCGGGAATCTATAATCTTTTTACGAGAATCTGCCTGAAGAGAACATCGAACAAGAAATCATTGCCATTAATTTCTTAAATGGACCCGACTTGATTTTTCTCCGCAGTTATTTTTAATTGAGCGACCCCGGTAACCTATTTATAGTCTTTTCAGATTTAAGCTCAGTACGGATTCCCGTGTTCAGGTTTTATAATGAAAAGTAGAGTGTGTTAAGTGTCAGCCATGCATTCGTATGGTGCCAGGTAAAATTAAAACGTACTGTTAGGTCATTACTCAAACTAAAACACATTTACTACATACAAAACTTCTATAAATTCCGCCATGTGGTATTCGACTGAATAGAATATTACCACCCTCATTTCTTACTGAGGTGTCGTAAAAGGCGACTAAGGTAAGTCGACCCGCCGTGTGGTATCCGGATGAGTAGAATAGTACCAAACTCATTTCTTATCGAGGTGTCGTAAAAGGCGACTAAGGTAAGTCGACCCGCCGTGTGGTATCCGGTTTAGTAGAATAGACCACCCTCTTTCTTACCGAGGTGTCGTAAAATACGACTAGGGTAAGTTGACGTCAGGCAGGCGGCCGGTCGTAAAAACGCAGCCAAATCATGTGACAGTATGTTTATGACATGTTGTGCCGACCCCTCTTATAGTGGGATAAGGGCAAGAGAATGAAAACTTCTATAAATTCTTTTGAACAGTCACTTTTTTATTGTATAATTTTTTGATAATACGTGCTTACGTTATTTTGGCGTTGATGAATCAGTCAACTTTATGTTTTCCAATCCCGGTCTAAGTGGGGTCGGCACAACCCCATATAGGATAGTTATTTTACGACTGGCTGCCTGCCTGCTGTTACCTTTGTCGCCTTTTACGACACCTCGGTAATAATCATTTCTTACCGAGGTGTCGTCGGGTCCTTTATTCCCCTCAGAAGATATTAGCTAGTCTTCGATGCTGTACAAAACAGTAATAAAAAAATTTAACTAGTAATAAGAATTATATTTTTAAAAGAGCAACCGCTGAGTCTCTCGCTGGTTCTTTTCCGTAGAAACAGCTTTCCGAGACAGCATTAGAGCATTAGAGTTGAAGATTAAAAAGCACTTGTTTTTCAAATTTATAAAGAATATTTTGAATTTGAATCTGTTGACGCAAACGTGGTCGCGAGTTTTATCTTGACAAGTACAGATTTTTGATGTGACCAATAGATAGTTCTAATGAAACTACATGTCCAGTCATCATACAACACTAGAATCCTGTGAATCGTTTGTTATTTACAAGGAGACATCTCTAAGGTGCCACTCAGGTAACTCAAATACAGTTTACGAGTTAGTTAGGACCTAGACGTCTGTAAAGTTTGGGAAGCGTTGAGTTCACACGGCAAGTTTTGCAAAAAAGATAGTCAATAGAATGTGAGTAAAATACAGTATTTCGCTTTTCATTAGTTTTATTTAATTATAGGTTTTACCCGCAACTTCCTCCGCGTGAACTATTGTTGCGTGATAGATTAATGGCGCTTTTCAATGTCATACTATTTTTAAAGAATTAGCAGGATTTCTATAACCTATACGTTACGGTGTATAAGGAATAATTGTGCCATATTTTATCGATTTTGGTTCAGCGGATTCGCCGTGAAAAAGTGACAAACATACATCCATACACACAAACTTTCGCATTCATAATATTTGAAGGATTCACACACAATTAAAAATAACGTTAATATTCGGGTGTTTTTTATATAATAATAATTCAAAAGTGTTCCCATAACCTGTGATAAAAGAAAAACTATACAGCGTGTTCCAAAGTTCAAGGATAAAACGTAATACGATAATGATACAAGAAAAATTCAAACATATTCAAGAATTTGTGGTCTTAGTGGTTAAAAATCATTAGCGGTGTAAATACTTTAAATAAATTCAAAATTGCTCTATAATTTTAAAAAAATGCTATATTTTTTGTTTTGTGCATAAAGAGTATACATGCTTTTCAACTTTATTACTTGTGTACTTATATATTTAATAGAGTAGGTTTCCCTAAAATTTCTGAAAGTTAATTACGTCACTCCAGCTTTTTAAGTCTCTGTACAAATAATCAGGTTGATTTGCGTTACCTTAAGACGCGAAAGAGAAAGAAACAACTGTATCTGATGTTTATATATTATTGATGGCGTAATAAAAATAAATAAGAAGTCTATTAATTATTTGGTTAAATAAATGTATCGTTTTAAATGTCTGCTTAACTTAGGGCTGCCCTTTGCAGGTGGCATTCATTATAGCTCTATTAGATATTTTAATGCCACTTTCACACTATCTAAATCTTTAATATTTAAATGAGTTAATCTATATATATATATATATATATTTATTTCTGAATTTCGGAAATAGCGCCTACGATTTCCATGAAATTCAGCATGTTGGGATTTTAGGGGAGAAAAATCGATCTACAAACTGATATTTTACCAGTTATTTGTAAAGTTGTAATAGCTTAGTGGACAACGGGCGGACTAAAGTAGTGAAAATACCATGGATTGAGCCCCATCTGCCCAATAATTATTTTAAACTTTGATTGAGAATGAAAAATGTTTGCACTTGATGAAGTGCAAACATTTTTTTCATTCGAAAGGCTTATTCGAAATAAATATTAGTATATAACATACAATTTTTACTAGTATAAATGACATTATCTGGAGGTTCAAGTGATTTAAATTAACAATAAACCCATTACGGAAACTTATTCTTTTGTTTTTACTATATCACTATCACTATATCGTAAATAAGCAAAAATTGTAGTGGAGATTGTTTCTTCTCACTGCAAATTAGTTTTAGGCCTTCCTAATACGTAACAAATTTTCTCATACGTATATATACAATAATACGCTTGATCGGCGCTTAACAACTGTACAGATTAATATTTTTAACAAAATTAATTGTAACAAACATTTTACTTTTTAAATATTCCAGTCATTAATGACCTCTGAAAACGTACTGTCAGATACTGAACGTTTTAAAAATATACAATTATGATAAAAAATTAAGAGATTTTTTTTCATTACTAATATTGAAATATTTCTTTATGTTCTTTTTTCCTATTTTTTACCGCTACATATAATAATCTTCAATTCCAAGCGAAATAAAAACAAAAAAGAAAAATCTTAAAGCTTCACTGAAAGCTTTCTCACTTATCATCAAATGTGCAGAAACTCGTTGTTACCGTTGTAACGAATCGTCTTGTCTGGAGGCAGCATAAAGTTAAAATACAACATTAATTGCTGTCAGAGGGTCGGTACGAAACAAAAGCGCTTGTTTTTTTCGGAACTATTGTCTGAACCCCCCGTCACGGTGGGCGATTCAGCCTTTGATGGAAAAATGTTGCTTGCTGCCGTAGCCTTATTTCGTGTTATGTAACAGAATTAAATATACAGGAGTGTACATTTGCAGCGAAAATACTTAATCTTGGTGGGTGCGGATTTACCCAACCTACATAACATTAACTAAAACAAGTAACAAATTAGAAATTTGTATCGTCTCTCTGTTCTTATAACACACACTTCATCCGGTCTTTAATAACCCAGCACAACAAATAACAACACCTCATCAAATCATCATCATAAATCATTACACTCTTGTATATATACTGAATTTCGGAAACGACTTCAGAGATGATGAAACTTAGTATGAAATGTATTAAAGAAAATATTAATCAAGGTTCGGTCACCCAGGTTCTATTACTTAAACTAATTTGTGTCATAATTAAAAAACTTACCATCTTGTTTAACAGTATTCCCCAATGGTCCGCAGCTCGCCAGCCATACCAGGAAGATCCACCTAAGCATCAGACCGGAACTGCCCCCCCTCTGAAGCTCTGGCTGGTTGTGGAAGTGGCGCGCGGTCGGCCGGTGCCGGGCCATCTTGTGATCACCATTGACACTTCACTTCACTTAACTGATCACTTTTGTACACTTCTGTCAATTGCACATCACTTTTGTGTATTGCATAGTTTTATGTGATTATTGACATTGACACTATGTAGCTGAAAACAATAAATATATGGGACACTTACACACACGGTCGTCCGTCCCCAAAGTAAGTAACTTAATACTTCTGTTATGGTAGACAGACAACTGGTGAATATATACTTATATAATTTTTAAATACATACTTAAATACAAATATACACCCAGTCTTGAAGACCAACAAATCCATTTATAAGTAATATTGGCCTGTTGGAATCCAACCCACGGCCCGTGGAGCTGAAGGCAGACACTACCCACTGCGCCAACGGGCAAAGTCAAAGTCAAAATCAAGAAAATTTCTTTAGTATATCAAAAATTTCAAGAAACTTGCTCAAGTTGATGTAATTTCATCATTCTCCTGCCCTTATCTTACTCTTAGTGAGACAAAATGTTATAAACATGTCGTCACAAGATTTGGCTACGTATTTTATGACCGTCGGCCTACCTGACGCCAATTTACCTTAGTCATACTTTACAACACCTCGGTAAGAAATAAGGGTGGTTTATTCTACTCAGCCGGTACCACACGGTTTTTTTTTTTTTTTTTTTGTGTCAGGAAAACCCATTATGGGTCATCACCGCCCGACGGGGACGAGCGGCGGGTATGTCGGACTCTCACCGACTAAAAACCTGACAGTGCTCCACCACGCTGCTGGTGGCGGGGACAGGGTAACGTTGGACACATTGCCCCCATCCCCGCCAGCAGCAACTCTGAACCTCAGAGTGCGCCACCTCTGGGTCGGGGCCTCTCTAAACTAGGCCCTCCCTCCGCTAGACGATGCATCGGGAGCACCAGATGCATCGACCACCTCAGGGACCTTTTCAGATGGGCGTCCGATTAACCCCGTTCGGAACGCCCATAGGTCCCCGTTAGGGCGGCATACGACGGGCTTCGGCGAGTCGTCTGCGCCCCGCTCGCCTGCGGCGGATCGGATCCAAAGACTCGACTTCCCGGATCCGCCCCGCCGCCTCCTTCCGAGAGATTATGTCCTCGCAGAAGGAGGCCATCGCTGCCCACGATCTCTCCCTGTCCACCATGGCACGAACCACGGTGGGCAAGGAGAGATCGTGCCCCACCTCTGCCACGAGCTCCGCTCGCTGAACCACCCAAGCTGGGCAGTCTGCGAGCGTATGCAGCGCCGTGTCAATCGTGGGCAGCGATGGCCTCCTTTAGCTCTGCGGAGGGGGTGGAGGGAGGCGGCGGAGCGGTTCCACGAACTGTTGTTCTGGATCCAATCTGCTGCTGGTGAGTCCAGGTGTTAGTGACTCGCCCAAGCCCATCGTCTGCCACCCTAACTGGGGACCTTCGGGTGTTCCGAACGGGGTACATCGGACACCTGGCTTACAGTTCCCCGAGGCGGTCGGTGCATCTGGTGCTCCCGATGCACCGGTTAGCGGAGGGGGGTTTCTCTTTCGAGGGGCCCCTACCTGGAGGTGTTTATTCTCTGGGATCAGAGCTGTCGGCGGGATGGGGGCAAAATGTACAATGATACCCTGTCCTTGCCATTGGCAGCGTGGTGGAGCACACAGGTCGTTTTAGTCGGTGCGAGTCCGACATAACCGCCGCCTGTCCCCGTCGGGCGGCGGTACCCATAAGGGGTTTTTTCCTGTATAATAAAAAAAAAAAAGTCTTCACTAATGTTGATTACATGGTCACTCTAATATTTAACCTTAATAAATCAAAACGGTGAAACAGATCGTCGATAAGGCCTTTTAGCAGTAATGGACGGACCCGGCTCCGAAGGTAACACTCGAATTGTGATTAATTCTTCTAATTTTCGTTAATACTATGAGCGGCCTTTAACGTTACATCGCTACGTGCTTACGATAAGCCGAAACGTGATTTTAATGAAATAAAATTTAATGGATTTTTTATTAATATTACTATTTTATTTGAGGCTTTAATACAATTAATATAAACGGTATTTAATGGGCTTTGATAACCTATCGGTGAAACTGTGCAACGAGGTGTTCAAGGTGTCAAAGGAGAAGGAAAACATCGTGAGGAAACCTGCATGTCTTAAGAATTCTAGAGATATGTGTAACCTGCCAATCCGCATTGAAGCAATTGTGGTAGGTCTTAGCTCCAATTCTTCTCTCCAAAACGAAGAGAAGAGGACTATCCAGCAGTCGGATAGTAACATGTCTACGTTGGACATGGCAGAAATAAGATGTTCAGTTAAAAAAGCGACCACCGGGTTTCTTATTGGTTTTTCTGGCTTGGACAAATTTTCTATCCAGAAGAGAAATTTGTTTAATTTTAGGGATCTATAATCATTGACTTATATTTGTACTTTGAATTTGTGACATTACAAAACGGTAATTTGCGAAACAACACATAATATATACAGCACAACACATAACATATATACACATATATACAATACACATAATATATATAACACATAACAGAATATTCTAATGTTAGATGTACCTTAGTCTTAAGCAAATAAATAATTGAATTTATTACAAGTAATCAATGATTGATTCATGATGAACGAAATTCGAAGATTTAAGAAGTTTCCGTATTTTGTTTGTAAATCTTACCCGCCTTTAATGCACTCTGTTACTTTATATTAACATTCTAAGCAGTTAACCAAAACATTAAGGACTTCTAATATTTACATTAATGATTTGATAGGGTTAGTATTGGAGTCACGGACCACTCGAAAATAAACTCCCGAAAACTTCTTCTAGTAATTGCCGGAGAAGGAACAATTGGAAATCCTATAATACCAATAAACCATATGACCCAGAACCACGAAGTATTGATAATAAAGATATGTATATAATTTTCAAGGTATTACACTGTCATTCGTGACAGCAATCCTCGTATATAAAGCCCTTAATAATTTGAAGCGGAATAAATTCATAAAATATGGACAATATATCAGTCAAATTAACCACTTGATCAGTGCGCCGTAATAACGAAGAGAACACCATTGCTCATAGTTCTACTTTTATGGAACCAACTTATTATATTTGGGATAAGCAAAAAGTTATTCTACCCCATTACAATAAGGTTCAAGTGAAATGCATGGACCTATTTTGTAAATTTCTCCGGTCACGCGACGGACTTGTAGGAAGTTTAGGGTCACTTCACACGTGCCGGCACGAAACCAAGAAACAAGAATGTAGTAAAATTGACGTTTGACACGATTATATATCGCAATAGTGTGATAACCACAATCACAAGTAATGCTACGTTTACGCGTTGTCGGATAAAATCACGTCACACGTGTTAGACACGGTTTCATAGCTATCAATAGAAAAATATATCAATTTTTTTTTTGCATATTTAACATCAGACAAAATATAAATTCAGCATAAAGGAAAAACTAAACAGTCTTATAGCTATCATAGCTATAATTTAATAAATGTATTGACAGTTTAATAAAATGAGAAAATTTTACAAAAATTAAAAGTTATGAATGCTGCGTTCATTTCTTGAAAAAAACTGAGAATGTATTCAGTAAATCATAATTTATCATTTCCGATGTATAAAAATAGGAGAAATATTAAAATAATATTTGTTGTTGTTAACAAAAAGAGATTTGTTAGGAATTCTATGTCGAAATTTCTCTTTTAAAATGGATTTTAGTATATTTCATAAAAAGAGGTTTATAGTATTGTACAAGTAAGATAGAAACAGGAATAAAGCTTTTCAATGAAACAGATTTAGCACTGACAAGTGTAGAGATTCCCTGGGCCACATGATTTTTGTTTTATAATATAGTACTTATTCCTTTGTAATAAAGATTTAATTACGATACCTTTCGTTACTTGGTAAAATGAATTTACCATTATTATGTGACTTAAGTATTTTAATCAAGACTTTCAGATTATCATTTGATGTGTATATAAGACTGTTTACCCTACACTTAATTACCGTTTGTCTGATAGTATAGCGTTATTAATAACTCATGAAAGTGAAAGAACTCAAGAAATTCCATACTATACTAACGAAAGTTAACTCAAAAGAGTTTATTTTAGTTAGTATAGTATTGGAATTTAAAAAGATTACATTAGATTTTTCGAATATAAAGACTTTACTCTTTATTTCTAGCAATATGTGTGATTATGTTAATGAAATTTAAGTTCGCAGTTACTTCAGTTTAAAAAACTATTATAAGAAGGTTTAAATATAATTTTTAGTTTAAATTTGCAACCTTTATTAAAAATATCGTACACATTATCCTGGGTAGAAAAATAATCTTTATGCTGGGCAATTACACTATGTATGTATTAATTATGCCGTATCGTATCCGCCTACAAAAAATAGACCGCCCTCATTTCTTACTGAGGTGTCTCAAAAGGCGATTAAGGGAAGTTGAGAGTTGAGGTAAGTAGTAGCCGAATCGTTTGTTTATAACATTTTGTGCCGATTCCACTTAGAGTGGGATAAGGGCAGGGGAATGATTTATAAATTAAGACGTCGAAACTTTCCAATATATAGAGCTTTGGTTATTGAATTTACAAACTCCTGAACTTTGTCCTATCGACACGCGTTGATTAAATATTTGAAATTGTGATTCCACCTCACGGCAGACTTCAAGGGTACGCACCGAAACTCATTTCACAGGAATGCAACACGGTACGCAAGCTATCAAACTTTGGACCAGTAGGTTGCTAAAGCTAACTAATGAGTAAGTAAATTCTAGTAAAAGTAACTGCTGCAACAAGAAAACCTATTTCTAAACTTATCAACAGGCCGACTGCCTGACATCTTACTTAGTCGCCTTTTAAGGCAAGTCCGTAAGAAATGAGGGTTGTCTATTCTATACAGCCGGATACTACACAGCGGGTTAACTTACCTTAGTAGCCCTGTACAACACCTCAGCAAGAAATAAGGGTGGTCTATCTACTCAGCGGTACACCAAACGGCGGTTACCATAAAGTAATATTATATTGTTAAAATCGTAGAAACGCGATTTGACATTACGAATGAGAAAAGTCGTTAACAGTAAGCAAATCAAAGAAATCGTAGAAACCCGATATCCGAGTCACAAAATAATTACTAAGAAATTGAAGCGATAAAAATATGCAATGAACTAGCAATTTTGATTAATTTTTATGTAACGAAAAGTGTGAGTGAAGAACCAATGGGAATATGAGGTAAGGCTTCGACTACACTCGACATTAAAATGATTTTTATTTAATTATATGTAATGCTAATTTATAGAATACGTTCATGTGAATACGTTCACTATTACAAACTCAACAATCGTCTCGCCCCGCAACCGAAGCATCATCAGATGATCATCATCCACTGTACATTTAGCATCATTAGAAGATCACCATCCACTGTACATTTAGCATTATATATTTTTATTTTACTTCATCGCGGATTATAGCAAGATAATTTTATTATTAATTTTATACGTAACGCTCGAAAAACATTTTTGGCTATGGCACAATCTATTTTGGCCCGGTAAGACACAAGCTATCACCACATATTAGCCCAGCACACTATACGTTAACTTAGCTCAAGACCTAGATATCAGCATCTAATAGTCGCTCGAATCTCGGGAAGAGACTGGCTCTGTGACCTACTGAAAAATCTATACGGTTCAGGTGGGAATAATCAGGAGAGCCCAAAACACGCACAAATATCACATTCTCGGCGACAATATTTTTAACATTATTAACTTATATTATTTGGAGCAGTTTGTATTTGAAACATCTAACATATATTTATAGAAGAGACACAAAAAGTATAATAAATTATAGAAAATTAGGTTTAAAAATAATACAAAAACCCACAAAGTTTTCACACTATATCACACTATAGGCGAAAATTTTCACACATGCTTCACAATGACTTAACAATCACCTTATGTTGCTATGTACACATTTAATAGCATCGAACTAAACTTGCAAATTAGAATTTTTTTTAGTAATAACTTGATGAACTAATGTCGCATACATAAATGAAAGATCGCTGTCAATATTTAGCGTGCAGTGAAGTCATAATATTAACGATGTATTTGATTTAATCGCTTATATATCGCGGGTTTTAAATTAAGTCTTATACTCTTAGTTACAGCCTTGAGGTTTTAGATGCGACCTCGTATCAAAAAACGCGTAGATATAAATCCCGTATCACGTGAACAGACGGCTCAAAAAGTCGCATGAAACCACCGATTCTAACGACTTAAGATTGCATGGGGACGAAATATAGTAAACTATCGATCGAAATAATTAATTATCCGCAATCATTCGTGCAAATTTGGTAGTGTCAAAAGCAAATTTATCTAAATAAGTTACCGCACGACGCAATTAAACAGTTTAAGATTATTTTATTTCATAATTTAATAACTATTTATATTGAAATAGTCTTGTAACTAACGCCATCTTTGAAGTATTTTTAACTATTTGTTTACTTTAATCGACTATTATAATCGATAACTGATTTTATTTATGCCACATAAATAAAATCAGTTAAATATTTTCAATTCTAATTGCATATTCGGCTAAATTTTTATCTTTTGAATTACAATAATCATACAAAACTCGATGCATCAAAGCAGTCGCAAAAACCGATCGCCGGTGCTTAAAGTATGTTGTGTGCTCAAGGCCTTAATTGGTTTTTAAATCGATTCAATGGAGGGTATAGAAAAAAGCTTTTCAAGCGCAGGTATGTTTTGTGATTCAAAAGGGATAGGCGTGGGTATAAACTATCCGTACTCTATTCATTTTTGAGTGAGATTTAAATTTTTTTGTGGCGCGCTCGTGATGGTTCTATTTTCATTTTGATGGTGTTTTGTGTGACACTGAATAGTTCATTTAAGTAGATATCAAAATAGAAATGCACTTTGAGTTTTATGGTGTCGTGGTTGTTATTTTTTCTCGTCCATTGATAGGTTCATAGGCTCAATGATGATTTGAGATGTAAGCTTATCAACGAGAAAATGTAAAGTTTATTATTTGTGGTTCTACTTATTGTCTTTATTTTGATATTTGTTAGCCTTTAACTGAAAGTTCGTTCGAATTAAATTATTATACTACTAATTATTTATAGTTATTGTATAGAACCGGCTATACTCACGTCTTATTCTATCGGGTTAGCCCGACTAGTTTCACTACTAGACTACTAGACAGGACGCAGTTCCCGCCGCGATAACGTTGTGTAAAGAGCTCATGAATAAGTGCCCCGGATGGGTTCGAAACTAGTCGGGCTAACCCGATAGAATAAGACGTGAGTATAGCCGGTTCTATACAATAACTATTAATACTACTCACGATAGTTTAAATTTAAAAATTACTAATTATTTGCTATAATTCTAAGTAAATAAGTAAGAGTATAATAGTTTTCCAATATCACCTTCCGCTTACATCATAACTGCACAATGGACGATTTATCACTAGATATTAGCGATGGGCTTTTATCATTTATACAAAAATGTGCTAAAATTTGAGGTTCAGAGTTTGATCCTTAATTAATGTTGTCTTTTTTATGTTTTCATTATTCTGCTTTTTTTCTGTCTACTTTTAGGTTTATAATTGTAAAATTGTTACTAAGAATGATGTGACTTCCTGTAATTGATACTACATAATTAATTTAAGACTATTTGGATATTTTGGTAATGATAATAATGTTATGCTGTTGGAGATCTGTATAAATAAATAAGTAACATTATTATTATCCGCCGTGTGGTATCCGGCTGAGTTGAAAATACTACCTTCTTTCTTACCGAGGTGTCATAAAACGGACTAAAGTAATTTGACGTCAGGCAGCCGGCCCATCGTAAAATACGTAGTCAAACTATGTGACATCATGTTTATAACATGTTGTGCCGGCCCCATTTAGACTGGGATAAGGGCAGGAGAATGATAAAATTCATTGTCAGAAAATATTTAATTCCTAAATTAAGTATAATACGTCTACATATCCAGAAGCCTGACCGCAGCACCTCTGTGCAAATATGCTCAGTCCAATTTGGACGGTTGTATTTTCACAGCAACTGCGCTCAGTTTGACACGTTAAATATACACGATCTTGTCGAATATCCTTTGTACAACTGTACGGTAAGGTAAAACGTTATAGCCGATCGGTAGGGATGTGACTTAGAGTATAAAAATCGATTAAAAATATTCGATTTTTTCCTCGTTACAAATAATCGATTTTTAATAAATCGATTTTTTTGACTATTTGATAAGTTCTCTTTTTTAATATTAATAATTAATTTGAATAAAGGCTTATTGAAGTGGATAACTACCAATAAATACAACAGATGTTAATTCGCAGATTCAATCTCCAGCCGGACGCTTGTTTTTATACAAACTTATGTGTTTAAATGATTCTTACACTTACGTTTTAATGTGAAGGAAAACATGTTTCTTGGAAATTTCTGGGATATGTATTACATACCCAACTGTTCTGTATCTTTAATATTTAAATGAGTTAATCTTGTATGTAAGCTGACCCCACTTAGAGTGGGATAAGGGCAGAATGATTCATAAAATCATAAATTGTTTCCCAAATAAAGATAAAATAAAAAAAAACAACTGCCTACACTATTAATAAATGGTTGAGAACGGTTTATGTTTCCTACAGCATCACATAGATTTCACTTTAACAAAAGCGGATTAAAGCAAAATAATAACTATTGAAACATAAGCCGTCGTTTAAACTGTGTGTGAAATCAATTCGGTTTTCTACAAGGGTTTCAGTACTCAGTAGGTACTAGCAGTCATTCAGTAGGAAGTCGGTCGAACATTGTGCGACACAGGAAACGAGGGCAAGTCTTGTATGCAGAACCTGCTAAATCAAATACGACCATTGAAGGTGACCTATATAAACGATGGGAATATCCGCAAATGGCATGGGAGGAATATAAATGATGAATGTTAAATTGTACACTAGCCGTGTGGTATCCGGCTAAGTAGAATAGTACCACCCTCATTTCTTACCGAGGTGTCGTAAAAGGCGACTAAGGTAAGTTGACCCGCCGTGTGGTATCCGGTTGAGTAGAATAGACCACCCTCATTTCCTACCGAGGTGTCGTAAAAGGCGACTAAGGTATGTTGACCCACCGTGTGGTATCCGATTTAGTAGAATAGACCACCCTCCTTCTTACCAAGATGTCGTAAAAAACAACTTAGGTAAGTTGACGTCAGGCAGGCGACCGGTCGTAAAAACGCAGCCAAATCATGTTACAGCATGTTTATAACATGTTGTGCCGACCCCACTTAGAGTGGGATAAGGGCAGGAGGATGATGAGTTTAATTAAAGCATTAATGTTTTCTGTGTAAACATACTGGCACCTACACAAGTCACCTTCAGTACCCATTCATCAGTTTAGCACGTTTAACATACACTGGTTTTGTCCCCATTTATGCGCATAATATTAGACCGACGTATTTCCGCATGAGCTGAGACCCTTGGTAGAACAACTCGATACATAATAGTCCAATAACAATGAACGAAGGGTGAATTTATTATTGAATTAACAGTGTATTTACTTAACTATTTAATGGTGAAAGAATGTATAAGAGAAGGAGAAGGTATAAGAGATGTGCTTATACCGATTATCGATTATTAAAAACTCATGCACTACCAGCTACCAATATTACAACAATATACAAGCACTGCACTCATTCACCAACAAACTCAACAATCGTTTCGCATCGTTTCCGAAGCATCGTCAGGAGATAGACTCCACGAGAAAATCGCAAAGCATTGCTTTGGTTTACATATACATTGTATCCCTAGGATTCTCTAGAGATATGCAGGTTTCATCACGATCTTTTCCTTCACCGAAAAGCGTTATATAAATTGCAACTAATGATTAGACACTTTAGTTTTAAATAAGAAGAGAGAATAGAATGAGAATAGCCTGGGTATGAACTCGTGACCCCTCGAAAGAGTCGCATGGTCTTACCGCTGGGCTATCACAGCTAAACTAGTTATATTTTAAACTAGCTAAACTATAGTATAGTTATAGTACAAAATAAAAAATATAAACAAGATATTCAAGCTATGCGGAAATAAGTCGGTCAAGCATTATGTTACGTAAAATGGTGGCTTCCTTGCACTACCTACTGTACACACCATGCTAAACCGAGCGGTACTGGATAAATACGACCATTCAAGCTGGCCCGTGTAAGTGCTAAGTATATTTGCACAGAGAGATATCGTTTTAAGTCGAATAATATGAGAAATACTAGTATCTATACTAATATAGAAGCTGTGGTAGCCCAGCGGTAACACCGTACGACTCTTTCGATGAAGTCACGGGTTCAAACCCGGGCAGACACCAATGAGTTTTTCTATTAAAACTTATGTGTCTAATTGATAATTGCAATCTATCACACGCTTTTCGGTGAAGGAAAACATCGTGAGGAAACCTGCATATCTCTAGAGAATTCTGGAGATATGTGTAACCTACCAACGTGGTAGGTCTTAGCTCCAAACCTGCTTTCCAAAAACGGAGAGAAGAGGCCTATTTTCAGCAGTGGGATAGTAACAGGCCGCTACATACATATATTACTAATTGTTCCCGCGATGTCGTTCTTGTTTCCATTTTAAAATGCCCTCAATTCTGTTAGAGATTTCTTTATCTCATCCGTTCATTTTTTATTCTAACACTTACATACATAAATACATATACAAGCGAAAGCACTCCCACTTACTCACTCGGGCGAAAATTTGAATGTATGTTTGTAATGTTTTCACACAAAAACTACTCGACCGATTTCAATAATTCTTTCACCGTTGGAAAGCTGCATCTATACTGAGCAACATAGGCATATTACATAAAAAAAATAGGGATTCGTAATAAAAATGAAATAAGATGTGAAAAAAAAAATTATGCGGGGATATTACTAGTAAGTAATATAAAGCGTGTTAAAACGTATGTTTCAGACCTTACATTACGATTTAAATTTCATAAAATTCAAACAAAGGTGATAAAACTCTTTACTTGACAAAGGATCAAAGTAAAGGATGCATTATTCTATTTGATGTCAAAATATTCTCTAGATGCAGACGCACTCCGCGTGCATCAGAGGTGATGCGAGAGACTGTACTTTGGTAGTCGCTGGGGATTGAAAAGCACTATAACACCTGACAGATGCTGTATATACAAAGATGGATATTGTATTGTTTTATATCCAATGGTGAGCAAAATTTAGCCCTGGATCTTTCCTTTGGCATTAGGCAATGTGTTGCTCCGTTTATTCTAGTTATTTTAAAACGCTCCTCCATACTTTTCTGTGTGCTCTCCTCGAAAAAAATATTTTTTATTTTATAATTCCTTCATATTCGACAATTTTTATAACATGCGCTTCGTTTTTTGTCATAATTTTTGGTACTTTTAAAAAAAATTATGGACGTTTCCAATCAAGCAGGTATGAGATCAAGTTATTCCTAATTTTCCAAGAAATGGGTGGGGGATGTTATAATAAAAGGTATAGTAAGTTAAATTTATCAAAAAAATCAAACTACGTCAAAATTAATTTAAAAACAAATATCATGAATGGTACTAACCAAAATTCTAGACGCTTTTCATATTCTTAAAATATAACTCACGAGATCAAAGTTGCGGAGGTAAGTTATTAAATGTTAATCAAGTAAAACTCAAGCAGCCGAGACTAGAAAAAAGACGAAAAATCGACCTACCCATTTAAGCGCAGGCTTATCATGTAACTAAAGAAAATAAATAAGCGTATTTCAGCCGATAAATTTATCAAGATCTACATAAACAATATTAAAAATTAGCTTTACTTGCGACTTCGGCCGCGTGGAAATCAGTGTACTTAATTGAAGTTTTATGAGTTAACCATAAGAGATAGAGACATGTTGTCACGGACTTCTTTTTGTAGATCTACAATTGTGTAGTACATTACTTTAGTATATATATATCTCATTAGATATCACGTCGATTCTTTGAACCGAGGGACAGACAAACGTATTTTTACATTATAATATTGGTATGGTATATAAGAATATTAAATTCTTATCTTTGTTAAATTTGAATTAAACATGTTAGTGAGTTTGTCCTTTTTTATCCATCTTTCACGTCCAAAACGAACAACGGCTCAGTACTTTTGGTATGGAGATGATGGGCTATTTTTGAATCGAAAAAAACCGCGGGAAGATGGTTATTTGGGCAGTCAAACATTTTGACCAAACTTACATCAGGACTTTTTTCATAAACGATGCCCTAGCCAATCATAGTCATTGAAAATTTATTCAATTTGGATATAAAAAACAATAAAGAGAACTCAACTTTGTGAAGGTAGGATATTAAGTATAAATACCAAAATTTTATAATATTTTTGTTTCAATTTAAAATCGACTCAAAAAAATATTTTCAAAATAATTATTTTACAAAAAAACAACACAAAACTAACCATAAAAACTCAAGCGAAACAAGTAAACCTAACGATACCTAACCTACACGAGTATAAAAAGAAACCATTAAAAAGTACAAACAGTAAATAAAAGTTATCACGATCAACTACGCTGTCACCCGACAAATTAAGGACAACGCAACATATCTCATAATAATGATAAATTTTTGCTCAACGTCTGTCACAGATCCAACATGCCGTATATATATACGTTTTGATAAATTAATCAGCCTGTATAACAGCCGTACTGCCCCAGGGCTTCACGTGCAACGTCACCACATTAAATTTGCACTACACGTAACCTCTATTTATAAGATATTACAGTCTAATTTCGTCTGAAATACAAACGTTCAGAACAGTTCTGTCAGTTGTCAGTCACAAGTGACGTACCATCCAGCCCAAGTCCCACTTTTTCGCTTGAATGCTCGTTTTGGATTTGAGGGAGAGGCAGATATAGAAAATAGATTTGGTTATGTTAGGATTTACGGATGTTTCGAATTTATGGAAAATAAATTCATCACTAATATACATTGGTATCAAAATGCTTTTCTTTATTACCAAAAAAAACATTAAAAGGACTGTAATGATAAAATTAATGTAAAATGATAGATTCATTACCAGCATTCAGGTACCAGCTTAGAAAGATTTCATGAGCGAGAAAGACTGCGTTTACTTATTTCAAAAAATGCATTGCTATTTGTAATTCAAATTCAAGGTTTTAACCTCTTATATAATCGTCTATTTCATAGTAAATTTTGTGAATGTGCTATAAGTGACACAGAATAACGTTGTGTCAAGAAAAATCTTAAACTGTACTTAAAACTGTTTCGTCTTAATATTTTTAGATCTTTTATACTTGTACCTTGAGATTACTTAATTGATACGACTTTTTGCCGTGATAAAAATTACCAATTTCACTCACAGAAGTAAAACAAAAATACATTCCACGAGACAAATTGATTTGAACAGTCGTTGTTAGCGCGAAGAAAAGAGTAGAGGAGCAGTTCAAGAAGCGAATTAGTTACTGCTAAGAAATTAATCTAACTGTTCGCGTTTTCGACTTCACTTAAACTAAGTAGCTCTTAGGATCATTAGTTTGAAGAAACCACAGAAATCAAACATCGAGAATCGTAAACTGGCTATAAATATAACGTTGATGTATCATAAAAAACTCCATTAGCGACCGAACTAAACATTTGTTATGTCCATCAACAATATTGCTTTGGCGTGTCAATCAATGAAGTATTATGAACGCTTCGATGAATACTAAATGATTGTCTTAGTTAAAAAGGCCTTTCTTTATATGGCTCCACTAGTCTTGAGTCATCTTAGACAGGAACCAAAGATGAACCAAGAGGAATTCGCTGATAACTAGGAGAAACTTGAAGCAAGGGTGTTCAGTTCTGAAGTATAAAGTAAGATTTTTAAATTCGTAAGCAATATCATTGACTTCACTGCATCATTGATTGATAAAGGAAGCTCATTGAAGCAGGTGAAATCGATAGATATTATACTTAGCTCAGAGCGATTGAAAGATGGTATTATTAGTTCAATTTTAAATAATTTAAAATGTGTGCCCAAATATATTTAAATAATACTATTGAAAAAGAAAATTTTGTTTAAATTAAACTGACAGACTTGCAATTACTCATAATTGCAATTACTTGTAGACGACCGCAATTCTAATTTTGATAACTCTACTGTCAGTCTTACGTCAGTTGTTAGTTTCGCATGGTAAATTTTTACAAATGACTACATCATGAGTTAGTTGCCACAATCTTATCGGTTTATAGGTAGTGTACACCAGAAGCAAGTGGCAACTTTTTGGTTACTCTTTACTCTATAAACATAGATTTTCCTAATCTGTAATCACATTTACCGCATAACACGCAAAGGGTCAGTACGTTCACCGTTGTAAAATTTCCAGCCTGCTGCTTAAATGGGCGAACTCGATATATTTTTAGGAATATATTGCTTTATTTTTTATGGGTATTAATATATATTGTATGTGATGATGATGTTTGTGGTCTATACTTTTGCTTATAAATCAGTTAACACGAAATTTTTTTTGCTCTGTTATGGTTCTTTAGGTTTTTTGTTTCAAGTTTTGGCTGATTATATTATTTTTATCTTCTTTTGGTGTCTCTCCGTCAGTCAGCTTTCAGTTCAGCGATATCACATCCAATCTCTTACGATGCTATGCTAAGATTTTTGTGCGTCCCACAGCTTTTTATCCAAAACGCTTTCCCTTCAAGACAAGGTGCAGAAGTCCATATCTGTTCCCGACATGCTAGATAAGCGACTTTTCTCATCTTAACGGTCTACAAAAGTTCCTGAATTATTCTAGTTGATGATTTAATTATAGATAAAATATTTGTAATTATTTTTTATATTTTACCGTTATATGTAACGGTATTATTATCTATTATCTCTCATTATTACTTCCAACCGAGTTGAAGTACCATCCAAATGATCTAAAACTTATCTCAATTCTCATCGTGTAATTGATCTACACGCTGCTGTGGTCTTGCTTTGTACAACGCCAACAAAACCGGTCGAATGTTGATAACTTCCGGAGCATAAGAAATAAGTCTAAGTCGGAGTTGTTTTGTTCTTATTTCTCTCATTTCACATGATGTTTTATTTCTTTTAGTTTGCCTTTTACAGACGTTGGTTTTTGTTAGTGCATCTCTTTTATTAAAAAGTGTTTTATATCCTTTTTTTTATTATGTTTATGTTGTTTGTAGGAACAGACTATTTTTGTCCAGTGTTATTTGTATTTGAAATTTTACTTTAAAATTTTTAGTTTTACAGTTAAGGCAGCTAATAGTTTCAATTCTGACCCATGACCTGATCCTCGATGACTTTACATATTGCCTTATCCGAAGAATAAAGTCACATTTCCTATACTTATACATGGGACACGTGACTATATTCTTCGTATAGGACAATATGTTGTTTAAACAATTAAAAGTTATGGATTAATTCCCAAACCTAACAAGTAACCAACAGGCAAGAAATAGATTACAACTGGTTCCCTAGGTGTTAATAACTAGCTTTTATCCGTGACTTAGTTCGCTTTTCAATGTCATCCAATTCCTGTAGAATGAAAAGGTTTGTAAAGCCTATATGTTATTTCGGTGTATAAGGAATAACAGTGCCAAATTACATCGATTTTGGTTCAACAGATTTGCCGTGAAAGAGTAACAAACATGCATCCATACTCACAAACTTTCTCATTTATAATATTAGTATAGTAGGATAGGATTAACTCATGACTTATCTATATCATATACGAGGTGTGTTCAAAAAGTATTGCGAATTTTGAATTTTCGCGAGTTACATATATTCCAATTTCGATTTTTTTGTGGCGTTATGTTGGTACATATGTCTCTCACTTATGCTGACAAGTTGGGCCATTTTGAATGTTCGGTTAATTGTTGACAGCTGCTTTGCTTGCACGTGTTTTGGTTCGTCTTCGATTTTTAATTATTCAAAAAATGGAACAAGGAACCTGTATCGATTTTTGTGTGAAAAACGAAATTAAGTGCGCGGATGCATTCCGAGTGTGGACTGTGGCATATGGAGAAGCTACTTTGGACAAAATCAACGTTTATCGGTGGTACAAAATGTTTTTAAAAGGCCGAGAAGATGCGAATGACGAAGAGCGTGCCGGACGCCCGAGCACTTCAACAACAGACGAAAAAATTGATGAATTGAAGAAAATGGTATTGGCCAATCGTCGAATCATCGATAGAGAAATTGCCGAGGACCTAGGCATATTGATTGGCTCGTGCCATTCGATTTTAATCGATAATTTGTGGAAAAACAAAAATTGGCTTTTGCACCTCGATAACGCCCCTGTTCACACATCGCTGCTTGTACGCGACTTCTTGGCCAAAAACAACAGACCAATGATACCGCAGCCACCGTATTCCCCAGATCTGGCCCCCTGTGACTTTTTCTTGTTCCCGAAACTGAAGAGGCCCATGAAAGGACGACACTACGCCACGATTGACGAGATAAAGACGGCATCGAAGGAAGAGCTGAACAAGATACAAAAAAATGATTTTTTGAAGTGCTTCGAAGATTGGTAAAAACGTTGTCACAAGTGTATAATATCCCAGAGGGATTACTTTGAAGGGGACAAAATAGATATTTACGAATAAATAAATAATTTTTGAAAATACACAAAATTCGCGATACTTTTTGAACACACCTCGTACTTCAGTTTCGAGACTTGCGCTTTACTAGGGGCATATAATTTTCTGTCTGAATTTTGTGTAATAATTAATTAATTTTGGAATTAGTCGGGCGAACCCGATAATATCACATGGCCATTGGTTATAGGTTAATTTTTTAATGACAGCAATTGATTGACAAGCAGTTTTTATAGTATTGTAAAAATAAATAATTGCCTTTTTTACATATTTCCGTTTAATTGGTCGACGAATAAAATTTGTAAGCCATAAATTTTGTAATCCAATAAGTGTATACTAAATGGAATAACCAATAAATAACCGAGTCCCGATAGAATCGATATTCCTCGACATCCATTCTCGGATATCTTATGATTTATACGAGCCATTGCTGCAGCTTTCTCACTTAGAGATACTCCGTCTAATGATTTGTATAGGTCATAACAAGCTGTGGCAAATCGCTTAACTTCTCCAAGTTATATTTTATTGTAGTTTATTTTTATGCTTGTTGGGTAACTTTAAATTAGGTTAGTTCTTACAAAAGTACTTTATGTTTTATAGAATTAGGCGTATTTTGAAGAGTTACATAATACTAAAGTTGTACATAATACAAAATCTGCCGTGTGGTATTCGGATGAATGAAATAGACCTTTTCTTCCTTACTGAGGTGTAGTCAAAGGAGACTAAGGTAAGTTGACGACAGGCAGGCGGCCGATCGTAAAATACGTAGCCGAATTATGTAACAACATGTCAATAACATGTTTTCTGACCCCATCTAGAGCGGGGTAATGTAAGGAGGATGATGATATAAAACAAAAGTTATGATATTATTGATATAATCTATATAAGATCTCTGTAATGCTAAATGTAGGAAAAAATGCATTACAAACTACCAGTAGGTATACATTACGCGAGAATAGCATACATTGACTACAACAATCTTAACAATCCATTTTTTACCAAAGCATCATCAGTAGATTGACTACAAGACGAAATCGCATAGCGACGCTATACATTACCAAAACAGGATTACATAGTGTTAGTTCAACCCCTCAATGTTTAGCTTGTCTCCAAACACATGTACCATTCAGCTAGAGACGTATATCCTGTAATTTATTGCATGTAGAAAATCAATGTATTATATAACTTTACAAAGCAACGCCTAATTCTTTAAATTATGTTGTTAAGTAGTAAAGTAGCGGCCTATTACTATCCCACTGCTGAGCATAGACCTCCTCTATCCGTTTTTAGAGAGAAGGATTGGAGCTAAGACCTACCCACGCTGCTCCAATGCGGATTAATAGGTTACATATATTCCTAGAATTCTTCAGAGATATGCAGATTTCTGCTTGTCTTGTCTTGCGTGCTTGATAAGCTGTGATAGCCCAGCGGTGTGACTATGCGACTTTTTCGAGAGGGTCACGAGTTCAAACCCCGGCAGGCACCAATGAGTTTTTCTATTAAAATTAATGTGTCTAATTGATAATTGCAATTTATCACACTCCTTTCGGTGAAGGAAAGCATCGTGAGCAAACCTGCAAATCCCTGGAGAAATCTGGGGATATGTGTAACCTACCAATCCGCATTGGGGCAGCGTAGCAGGTCTTAGCTACAACCCTTCTCTTCAGGAACTGAGAGAGGAGGCCTATACCCAGCAGTCGGATTGTAACAAGTCGTTACTTTTTACTTTTTTCTTCATGCTGGTTTCTTACGATATTTTCCTTCACCGAGAAGCGTGTGATAAATTGCAATTAACAATTACATAATGTTGAATCTTTAAACTATGTTGAATATTAGTTAATGAAGTGTTTGGTTGTGATTCTGAGGGTTTGTAGTCCATGTTTCCTATTTCTGAACGTTTGACGTACAAGAACGAAAAGCTTAATCCACATTTAGTATTACATATATTATCTTCAATCGCGGATGATTGTAAAATAATTTTATCATTAGTTGTATGGTATTATGTTACTAGAATTACTTAAATTGAAAGTTGTTCTAACAATAAATTATTCGTCCTTGATATTTTATGGAAGTCTTAATAGCGGTCGCTCCACATATAAATTATTTTGATTGTCGAGACCTTGTATAGAATATTAAACGCTTAGATATAAAAAAGCAGCTCGTTGACGAATGATAGGAGAAAAAGGAGGAGAAAAACATGTTGTACTGACCCCACTTAGAGTGGTATAAGGGTGAGAGAATAAAAAAGAATTTAGACATAAAGAGAAAGATGCAAGAAACTAAAACAATTTTATAATTTTATGTCAAGAACTAAACTGATGCTGTATAGATTGATAGAAAAATCTACAACTTCGTCACTAAAAGCGAATCACCTTTTTTAAAGTATTTTAGTATTGTCATTATTTAAACACCACCAATTTTGGCAATATTATGCATTTCTATTCTTCTATTGTTCTCGCGGTATAAGTTTTATATTTGAGGTCAGCCGTTTCTTAGACTGGATAAGTAATTTTTATTTTAGGAAAAAAAAAATTACTTATTATGCTATAATTCGTGATTATATATAAAATCATGTGTTTTAGAAAAATATATTATAATTTATGTAATATGGAACTCCGCAACGTAACGCCTAATGAAAAATAGATATTAGCCCATTTATCTACTGAATATGTGTATAAAATGTCATAATCTGCCCAGCCGTTTCGGAGGAGTATGGTAACTAACATTGAGACACGAGAATTTCATATATAAGACGCGAATTTTATTTATAAGACGAGAATTTTATATACAAGACGAGAATTTTATATATAAGACGACAATTTTATACATAAGACGAGAATTTCATGTATAAGACGAGAGTTTTACGTACAAGAAGAGAAATTTATATACAAAACAAAACAAAATATGCACAAATAAAAATTTCATATATAAAACCAAAAAATTATATAAAAAATGAGAATTTCATATACAAGACGGAAATTTTATATACAAGACAATAATATTATATATAAAACAACAATTATATATACAAAACGAGAATTATATACATAAGATTATGAGTTATTGTTCCAGGCATTGAAAAACAAGTGAAACGTGATTTTATTTCCATTTGCCTTTACAAATCCGTATTTTCCAAGCGATTCGACGATTACTGAACCTAAATACAAAATTGCTTATTGACTTTATTAAGACGCCTGTAAAAGCGTTGAAAAGGGGAGCAAAGGAGAACTCCTTTGACCACTGGCGGAATTGCAGGGGCCATTATAGAACTTTGTAAAGCTGGTATTGAATCAGCAGTTTCTCAAGATATTTAGGTTGATTGAATGAGACCGGAATGAGATTTTAGTGCATCCTCTTTTTTTTCATTTTTTTTTACAAAGTAGCTAGTGCTAATAAATAAATAATAAATAAATATATATGAGACACTTACACACACGGTCGTCCTTCACCAAAGTAACTTAATTAATACTTACTAACTTAATACTTGTGTTATAGTAGACAGACAAATGGTGAAATACAAATATACACCCGACTCGAATGAATAAAAGGCTTGCTACGATCTCGCCGAAAGGAAAACGAAGTATGTAGCCTAAGGTGGACTACGTTTGCCACTATAGTGCCTATTCACTATTTTTTTTTTTAATTTTGAAGATCCTAAGAGTCCGGAAAGATAGATGCAGGATAAAATGTGGAATTCGCTATTCCATATTTTGGCCGTGCGCATGAGAAATGATGAGGCAAAGCGTTTAGTGCGTATTGTTGGGATATTAATTGTATAGCGATGGAGCCCCTCGCGGCGTCTAATTCCAATTCAAAAATATTCTTTATTCAATTGGACTGTTTTCAGAACTATTGAAACGTCAAATGTTTTAAAAGAAGCTCCGAGAAGAACCAGAAAGAAACTCGGCGGATAATCTTTTCAATAGAAAATATTTACAATTTGATTTGGTTACAAGTTTATCGTTGCAGCTTGCTGCGTTGCTGATTGCAGTTAAAATATGCTATAATCACTCAAATAATCCTCAATGGTATAGTAAGTTTTATGTAGCAGTATCGTTTTAAGATAATTTCTGTTGTGTAAAGGTAAGTCTAGATAATGTCGATTGTAAGTTCAATATAAGGGACTAGTTTGTTGGCGCAGTGATCCTGCTGTCCGTTCCGGAAGTCATAGGTTCGATTCCCGCGGAGAGACATTTTCTTAACATAACTTGTTCGTTTTTCGAGCCTGGATGCAGGTGCGATTGAAAAGTATGGAAAATTTTTGTTGTAACACGAATTTCATTAAATATATTTACAAATAAACTCCTTCCTTGGGTTTCAATGCAGCGGTAGCGGTCCTTCGTCCAGAAACATTTTTATGTATCTTTAACACTGATTTCAACGCGGACGAAGCCGCAGGCACAGTATTCGATAACTTCAATACTAACATATAAATGATTTATAAAAGCAGTTGTTACTTCGCGGAATAGGCTCCACGACAAAATCGTAATGCATTACGATTTTATTATTTGTACACTGTGTAAAACTGTAAAAATATAGCCTTTTTCAGGAGATATTTCGTCCGTATCGAGACATCAATAACTGTGTGTGTTCTTATGATGTTCGGTTTCGAGGCGAAACGATTGTAGAGATTGTGGTAGTGAGTGTGTGTAGTGTTTGTGTGGAGTGTTGGTGCTGACGGATTTTGTGATACGTGTGGTAACTTATCCTGCATGTATAAGGTATGTGAATGCTCCATACACTTGAAATTACATAGATTCTCTTAACAAAGGCGGATTGCAGCAAAATAATTCTATTGTAACTTCTGTATTAACACTTACATTACATTTACAGAAACACATAAGCTTGGTAGCTCCCTCCGTGTAGTATCCGGCTAAGTAGAATAGACCACCCTCTTTATTACCAAGGTGTCATAAAAGGCGACTAAGGTAAGTTGACCCAGCGCGTGGTATCCAGTTCAGTAGAATAGACCACCCTCTTTCCTACCAGGTGTCGTAAAATACGACTAAGGTAAGTTGACGTCAGGCGGTCGGTCGTAAAATACGTAGCCAAATCATGTGACAACATGTTTAGAACATGTTGTGCCGCCCCCACTTAGAGTGGGATAGGGGCAGGAGGATGATAACATAAATTGTTTAAGTCATTTAGAATTTATAACAAAATATATTTTACGGCAATACAAACAAACATGTATACACATGTTGAACGGTATAATAAATGCACCCTAAAGATGCTGAGACAATTGCAACCCACGTTACAGCTATTGTTTCGAGATGAAAACAAATGTAAACGTTGCACTAAGTAAAACCAGTCTAGATGTCTACTAGTTAGTGTGAATAACTTAATATTACTACATCATTTTACTAAAAATTTAAATTTCAAAACAAAGAACGTGTTTTAATATAGTCTGTGAATATTTTTCCACTTTTAAAATAGTAAATGTTGGAATTTCTGTCAAATAAGAAAACATTTATAGCGTCATATACAACAAAAAAATTCTCGTAATTTGAATTTCGAACAACATATTTGGAATTTATAACCTATTTGTTATTTAATTGTAGAAAGGCGCAAAAGGTTAGAACTCTATAAATTTGTATTACACGAATAATTAAGCATGACTTTATAAATAGACAACACCAACAAAATTTGGGAGTGCCAAAAACATTTAAATTTGCAATACAAATCGCACTGCAGTATCTAGTGCAGAGGTTTTTGTGTGCGGGCTTAAAGAAACCCTCTGATTAGCATATTACACGGACGTCCACTCTTTATGTGGCCTAATCATTGTTCCATTAAAATATATTATCTCAAACCCAAGTTGGACTATATATTACCAATTAAAGCGCAAAGTTACCGATTTATTGTCGTACGAAATGTTGTTTTATATCATTATTCAAGATACTAGGACGCTGCGTGCAAAGCTTCTTGACATTACCACTTTATACAACAGGTCCATTCACATTTTTGTAACAGATAACACTTGTGGAAGCACGTGAACACTATATCTATGCATATTTTAGTGGTTAGCTGTGAGGTTTTTGGGTTATTTTGTTGTATTTTGTATGAGAGGAGCGCGGTAACGCAACGCTACGCTTGTATCGCCTTTTCGCGCGCGCACAGACGACTGATTGTGTTACCCCGGCCGAAGGATTTCGGCCCGGCCGGCGCACGTTTAGATTGTAGACTTCAAATACGTTCCGTTTTCGCCGCCAAAATATTGTTTCTCAATGCGTTTATTTATTTAAGAATAAAAATAAAAAAATATATGTATTTAACTGGAATATTCTTCTTATATTTCCTTATATAAAATACATAAAACCTTCAAGCAATTATACATAAAGATACTTTATTACTGATACACTTGTGGTTATTTTATTTTATAAAATATGATATTAGTTACCTTGATAAATATGTTTTTTGTAAGTTACATAAATAGAAATTTAAGTGCTCAATTTATATATATTCAATATACGAATTTATGCTTGAAAAGGAATGCAAAACGAATAGGAAATATGAATCTATTTCGCTCACTCTACTTGAACTAAAGGTCCCAGAGTGGTGCGTGTTTCAACCCTGTGTACCCTTCTCAATGCAGGGTAATATTATCCAATGTAAGCTGGCCTCCGCTTTTGTTCACTGTAACCATTTCCAGAAACACTATGCCGGGCCTTGGCAAATCGCGGTGTTTCTTCATGTTTGGTTTTGTTACCATACGAAATGTAGGGCTACAATTTTAGGGCCAACAAATGTGAAAGGGGAGAAAAAACGTCCGAACGTCAGGTTTATTGACATTTCGCCGGGCGATAATTAAGGCTCACGAGGGTTCTGGTAGTTATCGGCACACCGTTAAATTTTAAAGCTTGGATTTTCGTTTCAATTAGTTCGTTTCTATTGGCACTTAAATGAGGTTGTAACGGGGATATTATTTTTATTTGATTTTGGCGCCTAACAGATATTAAATAAGTATCCGTTGCATATTGAGCTACTGTAAAAGAAACTTCTGAAATGATTCGTTTTAAAGATATGGGATTTTTAAATATCTTATATTCAGCGGTCGCATTACAGTTTAAGTAGCGATCGGCAAATAACAATAAAACAATGTAAATAAAGCAAAACAAAATATTTTTTTTGTATTATTGAATTTTGCAAAAACCTAATTTTATAACTGTCCATTCACTAATATTTCTGAGAGGCTGTTATGTTACTAATAGATAAATAAGAAAAATTCAATTTTAAATATTTCACTAAAATATAAAACATCAGTCAGTATCCAAAGTTTATCTATTGAACCTGATAACCTTTTATGTGTAACTCCAAAAAATCCGTGATAACCTTGGGGTTGTAGTGCGTGATCGTTACAAAGAGTTCACATCATCTTATCACTTGCAGACACCTTAACGTCTGGATAAAAATATCATCGATAAAAATACGATTTTTTTTTTATTAACGCTTGTCTGTTTAAAATAGTTTAGTTTAGTAAATTGTACATAGTAAATAATTCTTATATGTATTCATTATATATATTTTTTTGACTGGCCCGTTGGAGCAGTGGGTATTGACCCTACCTTCAGCTCCGCGGGTCGCGGGTTCGATTCCCGCCGAGGGCCAACATTTTCTATAAATGACTTTGTTCGTCTTTGAGCCTGTGTATATATTTGTAAGTATGTATTTAAAAAAATATATAAGTATATATTCACCAGTTGTCTGTCTACCATAACACAAGTATTAAGTTACTTACTTTGGGGACGGACGACCGTGTGTGTAAGTGTCCCATATATTTATTTATTTTATTTATTATTTATTTCACTATATTTGACAAAGTAAATAATACTGTTCCAATACAATCACAAGGTAAGTAGAAATACGTTTAGAATTTCAATTTCGAATTCAGAAATACGTCTTATGCCTGCTCAACGGTGATGATCTTTATAATCGAATCGAACCCGCAACCCCCGGAATCAGTTGAATTTTACTAACATCTGCACCAACGGCGCATTCACGATCAGCGATTTCAAACTACTATGTGCGAGCATGATCGTGTTAAAAGCAGCACCAGGTTGCCCGAGCCTTGCTCGGTAATTTTTTACAAAATAAAAAAAGGTGATTCAAAAAATAAATAAAAAATAATAGGATAGGTGGGGCTAGGTCCTAGCTATTTGCATTGCGTGCGACCACCTGTTTCCCGAATAAGCTACGTTGACTTGACATTACATGGCGAAAATTTTGTTGTATATATTCGATAAATTAAAAGTAACTTTTTGTTTTTTTTTATGCCCAAAAACATGGGTTTTTTTTAAATAAAACCTAGCTAGATCGATCCCAAAACCCCCTGCATGCTGAATTTCAGGAAAATCGTTGGAGCCGTGTCCGAGATTCCGAATATATATATATATATATATATATATATATATATATATATATATGTATATATATATGTATGTATATATATATACATACAAGATTAACTGATTTAAATATTAAAGATATTTAGCTTTACTCGCCAATCATCGTCTATAGTCGCCTACGATCGTCTACAACTCGTATGTTTCGTATGATAATACGGGGAAGGGAAACAGCCTGTTACTATCCCACTGCTGAGGCATAGGCCTCCTCTCTCCGTTTTTGGAGAGAAGGATTGGAGCTTAGACCTACCACGCTGCTCTTATGCGGTTTAGTAGGTTACACATATCCCTAGGATTCTCTAGAGATATGATTTCCTCACGATGTTTTCCTTCACCGAAAAGCGTGTGATAAATTGCAATTATCAATTAGACATATAAATTTTAATAGAAAAATTCATTGGTGTCTGCCCGGGTTTGAACCGCCGGTAATCGTCTCTAAAGATTCCCACGGTCGTACCGCTAGGCTATCACAGCTTGATTGGATAATACAGAAGATCACAGAATAACGATCATCGCCGATATTTAAGAGCAGACATAACTTTTCTTGCATATCAAACTTGAATTACGTTGAAATAGTAAATACTTAGTAGCGACATCTATCACACCTATTGAGAATTACTATGTCAGAGATGTTATAGCTACTTTAAAGCTGTCACACAAACGTAGTTCTAAAATACTCTCATAGATGTCACTTTTATAATACAAAAACCTTAATGAGCTTTTCAATGTATTAAAAGCTCATTTGTTTGACAACAAATAACAGTATATGCCATGGACGTAGTATATACTGGACGGCGCCAAAAGACGTTGCCGATCTTGCGTCTGTGTGTAAGCGATTTATCGTTTGTCTCTGTTCTTATCGCGAACTATACATAAGAGTGAAAGAGATTGTGATGAAGTTTGGCAACGTCGCTAAAAATGTGTCCAGTTGGTGACACCAAATGAGGCCATAACATTGAGTTTGTTGAAGATTATTTCTTGAAATCTAAAGCAAATACGAGTGTTACTGATGTATTTTTTCAAAAAAGGTCGAATATGTCGTGTGCCGCCTTAACGTGTCCATCAAGAACAACGAAAGGAGGAGTTAAAAACACGGAATTACCATTTCATAAGTAAATCTTTGACTCTCATTTGCGTGCTAAATTAAAGCGTTTTATTCAGTTAAAGCGTTTCAGATTATAATGTATCAGTACAGTTTGATATCCTCTAGCCGGCACGAGTGTGGGATACTGATAAAACATAGAAATTAATCATTAAATATTCGATTGAATTGTGTTACCTACGTAGTGATGTACACACTAACGAATTATTATGTATCGATAAATATTAGTCAAAGTTATATTTACTAGCCAAGTAAATGCGAATTCTCTAATTTTAGATTATTTTCTTAGGTTTCCTAAATGCCCACATATAAGAGAACAGTGGATAAAAGCTGTCACCGGTCTCACGGATATGTAAATGCTGGGAATAATGTGGATGATGATATTGTTCCATTGGCCACTGAAGCACTAACATTTATGTTAACATTTCATCTTTACATAAAGCACCGAGTATGGGCTGCACCTTCGACTTTATTTTTTACGCTTCAAAGGATTCCTTGGTAAATCTAGGCTCACAGTCAATTAACTGATACCATTTTTGAGAACCACCCATCACAGTAAGATATGCAGTAAAGATGTGCATCGGATAATTCATGACATTATGCTGCAGACTGTACACTCAGGAAATTATGTCAATCTATTCAAATGTTTAAATCTATTCTGAACAGTAAACCAACTAGGTTGGTTACAACTGTATATTAACTTTACAGTACCTGAGCTAGGCTTCGATAATTATCGACGCCTAGTTTAGCTTATCGATAAGCTAAGTACTTCCCTAATCACGCACACTAATGCAGTTCTAAAAGTTCACACAAGCATAAAACGGACACACAAAAATAGCTCAGGCGGCATCCAGTGTATTCTTTATCCAAGGTATATGCCGTGTGGTTATCCAGCTGAGTAGAATAGACCACCCTCATCTCTTACTGAGTTGTCGTGAAAGGCGACTAAGGTAAATTGACCCGCCGTATGGTATCACTCTGAGTAGAATAGACCACCATCTTTCTAACCGAAGTGTTGTAAAAGGCGACTAAGGTAAATTGACGTCAGGCAGATTCGAACCGCCGTGTGGTATCCGGCTGAGTAGAATAGGCCACCCTCATCTTTTGCCGATGTGTCGTGAAAGGCGACTAAGGTAAATTGACGACAAGCAGGCGGCCGGTCGTAAAATACTTAGCCAAATCATGGGACAACATGTTTATAAAATGTTTGATGCTCATCGAGATTCATCTTTTTTATCTCGTAAAATATTGCCGATTAAGGCTCGGTCTGTCTGTAGTAACTAATAATAAATGTTAAGCAGATCACAATCTACTCTGTATACACAGCCCTAGTATAACACAGAATAAAAAAAAAGAACGCACATTATTTTTATTTAATATTGTATAAAAAGATTTACATATACAAATACAATAAAGTTGTAAGTCCACCTTAATCTAGTTTAATACAAAATATTCTTGCTAAATCTGACTGGTATACATTGGCCTTTAAACATATAAACGTCTAAAACTTCCACCGGGATTTACAATAAGCTAACGTTAAATACCTGATATTGTTATTTTATTTAATTGAACTGGATAATACTGTCTTATAAACACAAATAACGCATTTGAAAATACTATTATTTCCTTGGTTTTCACTTCGAATGAAAAAAGGAAGAAACATTGCATTTTACCCAAAAATCGAATGATGTAAGTTTGACTTATAAATTTGTATTTAGTTAAAGATTTCCTATCTCTATTTGTAGACAAGCGTCGAAGCTTAGCACTAGCATGCTGTTTCAATGCGAATAGGTAAGTTACACATCAGAGTATCTCCAAATTTCTCCAGAGGTATACAGGTTTCGTCGCAATGTATCCCCTCACAAGAAACGCGAGTATTAAATGGTAAACGTCAATGACTTAAGATTGTAAAGAAAACTTTAAAAAATGAAAAAAAATTAAGACCCGAGATTTACACTTGTGACCCCTCGGTCCAGTATAATGTACGTCGCTTATTCTATTAGATCAGAAAAGGTTTCAAGCTCATCCCAGGCCCTCATTCATGAGCTCTTTCTAGTGCTTTACGCCACAATATTATTTTGCATTATTCACTAAGTTTAGTGAGGTGTAAAACACTGAAAGAAAATCTTTCTTAATAAGAAAGAATCATTGGTGATTTCAGTATCTTAATTTTCGTGATGTTTATGATATTTCGTTTTTTAATGTTTGTTTAACACTACGCGGAACTTGAAGAACTTAAAAATTCATTTTCAAATGTTTGTTGCACGGCGCTACATTTTCTCATACAAAATAAAATATTATTAACGATGTTCTTTTGATATACGTGTACAAAAAACTAACGTGGAGCGGCGCTATCATTCTAAAAATTTAAAGTAATAACTTAAAGCAATTGGTATAAGCTTCAGCCGTTTCTGCGCGCTGTTTAAAGAAAGACATATTTTTGCCGCCGTTTTTAAACGTTGTGTTAATAAAAGTTTATCAAATTTTACGTGTAATAACGTTGTCCCGCTCAATGTTAATTAATACAAGTTTTTAATAGACATTATAGACAACGTAATATAAACAAGAAGGCGTTGCAAAATCGTTGTATAGAAACAACAGCACTTGTCATTTATAATTATTTTTATATTTGAATTCTCTCTCGCTTATGTCATACGATTCAAGAATGTTGCCATGATTTAGCTTTACGATTGCGAAATATATGTATTGTCACGTATTTAAAAGCTCGGTTAGGCTAGATTTAATATCTCTTCAACATTACCTTGAAGATATAATAGCATTAAGGCCCTTTACCCACGGCGACATATCGTCGCGCGTCGCATCGATATAGTCGCGGAGCGGTCGTTAACTATGTACTCTAGCCAACAAAGCGTCAGTCGCGATGCCAACGCGATACTGTTGCGCTTCTGTCACTATATAAACGCGATTCAATAAGATTCTGAATTGCCATAATGAATGCTTCATTGTAGAACCACTTGATTTTCTCGCATGTGATAGACAGCTGAACTCTCAACCTGTCTGTGTTGCACTGACGATCAGTTCTCTACTCACGCACACGCCTCCTTCTCTCCCTTCTCTTCCTGATGTCATCCTACATCTAGAGTGCTCTACTTTTTCGGTAACGCAAAATGAACGATTCATAAATCTTTGTCGGGCCACTTTAAATATTTGCTATGCAATTCATTCTTTATATCTCAAAATTTAGGATAAAGCGTGGCTTAACTTGTTTTCTAGATTTTGAAAGCTTTCTTGTTATTCTAAGGCGGGCTATTCCAAAATCATCAGCAGGCGACAGATTGGCATTGAGCGAGCCTGTGACATACGCGGTCGCATAATAGCATCGATACAGACGCGATTTAGAAACGCTACTGTAGCGTGTTACAAATGCGATATACACGCGTTTGTAGCAGTACTATCGCGCGTTAATAAACACGCTACAGAAAATCGCCGTGGACGAGGGGCCTAATACGTACATACATAGTACATATACAACTTACAATATTTACATTTATATCTAAGATTAAATAAAGCTTTACATTGGACGGATATAAAACAGAGGCCGGAAGACAATGAGGTAGTTAAATTTATACAAAAATAACAGTTTGCTTGTATCTAGTATTTAAAAAGAGTTACTAATAACATAGCACCATAGAGGTAACTAAATCTATTGAAATATAATATGTTATGCGATATGTTTTTCGCATATTTTTTCTAAATAAAAGTAAATGGGAAACATTAATACCCAATCTATTTACCGGAGCCTTTTATTATTTGTTAATAACAAAATGAACGACAAATTTGGATATAATTCGAATGAACAAAATTTGTTATAGTACATTGTACATTTAATTTTAATTTTAATTATAAGCTTAATATCGTTAAATGGTCTGAACATTTTCAATGTGTTCAATGAAACGAAAATACAGTAAATCCAACAAAATAATAGTAAATATCAAAAATTTGTAAGTGATTATAATAATTATTAAATTATAATTTATTTTACCCAAACAAACCAATATCGTGTTTGTTTAATAGAATTTTTGTGAAATTGAAACAAAATTTAGCTCGGTTATGTTAAGCATTTCGTAATCATTTAAAAATTGCATTTAGCAGTGACAACTGAAAAGCAAATGTAATTTGTAAAATTACTACATGATTTAATGGTCATTTAGTACAATTAGTTGGTCATAACTAGACCTTAACTGTAAGTTATATATAAGAATTTTAAATAAAATTATATGTTTTTTCTACAGTGTCAAAGGTATAATTAATGATTTTTCTGAAATCACATTGTCTATATTTGCCTTCTTGACCAATGCGATTCGATTTATTGTAGACTATCTTTTGTTTTTCAGAATTTTCATCTAATAATAAGCGTCATGCTTCTTATTACAAATTGAGTGCATTTAGAATGTCTTACAATTGAAACTTTATTATGAACTAGCGGCCTGCCCCTGCTTCGCACGGGTATAAAATATATATCCCATGTCAGTCAGTGTACAAAAAATGATTAAAATCGATCGAGTAGTTTTGATTTATTCATTACTGCCCGTGGCCCGCACGCGTTAATTTTGGAGAAAAACAATTTCCTTTCCCTATACCAAGAAGATTTCCTGCTATCTTTGGAATATCTAAATTCATATAGTACATTCTAACTTATTTACTTTTACATTTTCCCTATGTATTTTATTTTTACAATTAATTACAGAATGTAAAAAATGTAATTATTTACAGAAACCTCAAAAATTACAGTATTTCTCTTCTCCGTATTGAATGTTATTATACATACAAACCTTCCTCTGGAATCACTCTATCTATTAAAAAAAACCGCATCAAAATCTGTTGCGTAGTTTTAAAGTTTTATGCGTACATAGGGATATAGGGACTTTGTTTTATAATATGTAGTGATTACAGGTATCAGATTTATCGTTCATTTTGTAATACAAGTCGGCTAACTAGACCCATATCCTGTATATCATTTATTACTAGATTATACAATTCTTAACTTACAATTTTCAAATGTGATATTATGTACAGTAATGTTTATTGTCTTTACAGAAAATGTGATGATTAAAATGATCTACCTGTATTTCGTATAAATTATCACATAACAAATGAGCCGTTTAATTTGCATTTACAATATAAAAATCCGATATATTTAATAATTTCACTAACCCCTTGTTCAGTACTTATATTAAAACTTATGTTAAATCTAAACAATTGAGCTTCTCCGTCGTATTAGATTACTTTAATTCTTGTAACAAAATATAAGCATAAATCACTCATGGGCCGCTATAGTGGTGTAACCCAAAAACACGCGTTTTGGACTACGAATAAGTAAATGTTAAAATAAACATTCTTTTCACCAAATATACCTTCAGAACTCATAATTCTATAGTAGGCCGTTCGTTTAAACAAACTAAAGCATTTTTTATGCATTTTCCTTAGCTACGAAAACTTTAAGCCTGTTTATTTCAAAACATTATTTTTTCAGTTGTACCACTATTGCAGCCAATGATCGGAATATTAGTTTACTGCGTAATATAAAAGTGCAAAACACATATTTACTTATGGATGGAGATATAATAAAATTTTCCTTTGTAATAATTGATTATTTACCTTTTTATATGCTCGTGTTTTAAGATTTAGCTCTTATTCGTCGACACCTCGGTAAGAAAAGAGGGTGGTACTATTCTATTCAGCCGAATACACGGCGTTTGTTTTATAATAAGTAAAGATTTAAAATAAATTATTCAGAAACATCTGGTTATATTTAAAAGTGAAAACGAATCGGACATCCAAAATATAAGTTTCAACCGGTTCTTAACTTGATATCCTCTGAGAACAGATTAATGAATAAAACTACAAATCTTACAGCACATTAATTTACAATTTTCACTTTAAGCATTTACATATTTTAAAAAAAGCGTCATTTTATTATTTTATCCGTTACAATTTTGCTATTTGCATTTTAATATTGCGCAGTATCCTCAATTTTTATTGTTTGATTCTTATTTGAATTAAACTGTTCATTTAACCCTTTGCTTGTCGTATATCTATTCTCAGCAACCAAAGCCTTTTTTACCATTCCGATCGTATGTTTGCTCTAAACAACCACGGCAAAGTACCATTAGAACTATACAAATTCTACATTGTAGGCATTTAGGGCCCGTACAAGTATTACGTAAGCAGATTTATTATAATTATTTACTCCCCCATCCCCCTTGTCAGCACAAGTAAGCAAAGCTCTTATCCCCTTTTATCGAACGCCTATCTGAAAAGGTCTCCGAGGCAGTCGATGCATCTGGTGCTCCCGATTAGTGGAGGGAGGGGCAACTTTTAGAGAGGCTCCAAGCCAGAGGTGGCGCACTCTCGGGCTACACTTACTGCTGACGGGGTTGGGGGCAATGTGTACAACGGTACCCTGTCCCCGTCACCTGCAGCTTGGTGATAGTACTGTCAGGTTTTTCGTAGGGCGGTGACGACCCATAATGGGTTTTCCTGACAAAAAAAGCTTTAACCTCCTCCCCCCATGCTTACGTAAAGATTTGTCAATCAATGTTTTATTTTTTTTAAATATTATAATTATAACGTTATAATAAAAAAAAAGATTTAGGATAGAGATTATATTTTACCCATTACGGTAGTCAACTCTAAGTTAGGTAAGTTAAGTATATCGTATTGTATACAAAATATTATATCTTCTAATTCTGATTCTTATCTAATTTCGAGGACGCCTGTCGTTGCAGGGCGGGTGGTCAGCTCCTATTCCGGAGTATTCCACCCATTTCCTCATGTTGGGACAAGGGTTTCACTGCTGTCCCGACAGTGTCACCTGTTCTAATCTACCCGTAGCTCTTACGACCCTGAGTATATATCTTACTGACTTAACAAACAATTTTAAATTTACATAGTAACCAAATTAAATTAAAATTAACTGTCTTCAGTCCATGATACCCGAATCCATTTTTTAATGCGTTTCTTTATATGCAAAGACAATGTGAGGGCTGACATGCGTGTAAAAAAGTACGTATGACGTAATCATCATCTAGACCCCCATGTCATCTAAAATAAGCAAAGGAAACACCCCCCCGCCCTCTCATAGTGCTCACGTAATACTTGAACGGTCCCTAAGAAAAACGTAACTGGTACACAGTTAACAGTTTTTCTTAACAAACCTCAATTCTTAAGAAACTTATGCACGAATAAGGTACTCCTATACACCAATAAGATACCTTTGTCAAATTTTAATACGACCGCTGTACCATATCTTCAACAAATATCGAATATCAGTAATAGAAGAAACTAGTCTGACCTGAGTAGTCTAACTTGAAACATCACGTCAGAGTCTGTGGTTGTTGCTTATGGACTTCTCTTATGTGAAGCGAAATCAAGGTAATGCAGATGTGGATAATCTTTAATATTTAAATGAGTTAATCTATTGTATGTATGTTTATATTCGGAAGAGGAGATGGCAACCTTGAAAAGCTGGTCATTGTTCATTCATTGGTCATTGGCAATACAGAAGGCAAGAAACCACGAGGCCGGTCGCCAACACGATGGTCTGACCAAGTGAAAGAAGCCACCTCCTCTTCAAAATTCTATCAGACGGTCAGGGCTGCTCTAGGCCGGAATAAATGGAGGCAGGTCATACAAAAGGAAGGTTCACGTGACCACGATCCTCAGTAATGGGGGACCGATCAAGAAGTATATTCGGAATCTCGGAAACGGCTCCAACGATTTTCCTAAAATTTTGCACGAAAGGGGAGAAAAATCGATCCAGCTAGGTTTTATGTAAAAAAATTCCCAAGTGTATTCCATTCCTGTCAAGTGTAGCTTATTCGGGGAACGGGCATTTCCGAGAAATTTAAATACCTAGGATCGATCCCCAATTACATATTATTTTTTTTCTTTTTCTTTAAGTTTCTTTTTGTATTTCGTAAAAAATCATCGAGCAAGTCTCCGTCAACCAGATACTTTATCATAATACGTATTACAAGTTTGCGTATTTATTAGTAACTTACAAACGATTTGCTTCAATTACCTACAGTCGATATTCGCTGACGATGCACAAACAAAGGGTCAAATAGCTATTGTCATAAACATCTGTAACTAAGTCTTTGTACCGTTCGTTAAAATTATTTACAAGAGTCTTATATATCACTTTCACGCAGTCTTTGAGCGTAACATCTTAAGACTATTGCACTTTTTCTTTTGCTACATGCCCGTTAGCATATCCGTTCGGTATACTTGTCTCACCGCTAACGTGACCGTTTATTTTGGCGTGACCGTTCGCGATGTAACCATTACTATGTACGTTGTTGTTACAAGCGTCAACTTTCAATTTTGGTTTATCTTTCTTATACGCTTGTATGTAAAAGTTTGTGAAGAGCACTATGAAGATTGATGAGTGTAGTATTAAGCCTGAGGCGATGAATCTGAAATAAAAAAAAGTTGTACTAATAAAAGTATTACCAGATATAAAGTTATTAGCCTAAATTTACGTAGTGAAATAAAGTTCATTTATAATACCTTTGCATAAAGTTGCTGTTATTAACCTAAATTTAGGTAGTGATATAAAGTTAATTTATGATCTATGTGATAGAAGTTATGGTAGAGCTTTAGGTAATTATAACACAAGTCGGAGTCAAAGAATGACGAAATCAAGAAACACGTGGAAATTCAATAGAATAATTAAAGATACATCATCTTCCTGCCCTTATCCCACTCTAAGTGGGGTCGGCACACATGTTATGAACATGCTGTCACATGATTTGGCTGCGTTTTTACGACCGGCCGCCTGCCTGACGTCAACTTACCCTAGACGTATTTTACGACACCTCGGTAAGAAAGAGGGTGGTCTATTCTACTACACCGGATACCACATGGTGGATCAATTTACCTTAGTCGCCTTTTATGACACCTCGGTAAGAACTGAGTGAACTGAACTGGTGGCACTATTCTATTCGGCCGGATACCACAAGGCGGTTATTAATACTATACTATGTGATAAAAATTTATGGTAGAGTTTTAGGGAAGCATCGAAATAAATTGGTGTCAGAGAAGCAGGAAATCAGGTAATAAGCGATGAAGAAAAGGTAGACTTGAAATTGTTGTTCAATGGAATGTTTAAAGTTAAACTGTAATTTATTAATATCATCATTCTCCTGCCCTTCTCACACTCTAAGTGTGGTCGGCACAACATGTTTTAAACATATTGTTGCAAGTTTAGCATCTTAGTAATTATTCATCTTAGTATTTTGATGAATGAACCTTTATTCTACAAAAGAAAATTCAAACATGAGTTTTTAGTCACGTTTAGTATATCCAAAACTTTTCTCAAGTCCAGAGTTATATTTCAAATTACTTAGTATTAATTAACAAAAATAAATCACTTCCCAATATTTCTGTGTAAGGATATTATCGGTCTATATTTTTTTAAATTTTAACGTCAAATAATTGCAGATGACTGGTAAAATTTCGGTTAAAATATTAATAAATTTTAGAAATTGGTGCATGACTTTAGACTAGGCTCGTTAATTATTGTGAATTTCATTCATTATTTTTTAATTCCATTTTAATTTGATCATGTTATTTAAATTAATGTGTGCCGCCGAGTTTCTTGCTGATTCTTCTCGGTAGGAGCAAACTTCCGAATCAGTGGTAGCTTCTTTTAAACATTTGACGATTCAAAAGTACTGTAAACAGTCCACTTGAATAAAGAATAATTTGAATTTGAATTTGAATTTGTGAAAAATTTGTGTGCTGATATTAAATTTCTCCTAGAATTAGAATTCGATTTAAAACTACTTTTTAAAAGTAAGTGTAATTAAAATATAATTTGGCGCGCGTTTAATATTGCTGGAAGAAAGTGAATGTATGTTCTACAAATGTTTCAGCATTTCTTGTTTAATTGCTAGATAAATATCTTAACATCATCAGATACAGTTAAAACGTAATAAAAATCAAATTAATGACATTTGAAACATGAAACGCCTCAGAGCGGATGTGGCAGGGAAAAACATTACATCATATTTGTAATGATGAAAGACAAATAGATGAATCAGATGTAAAAAGATATAAATTATGAGATAACTTTTGGGTTTTCATATGATATTCCGGAGCGAATATTCAGCGAGGGAAATACCGAAGTGGATAACAGATTCTGAATATCTCTCAAGTAAATGGCATATTGCGAATGATGCTACTATGGACAGCCGTTTAAAAGGCGTGATTTTGGATCACTCCTATCAGTTATTGCAGAATTGATTACCTACATATATAGATCGTGCAATTTGTAGTAGCTTTTAAGACGTAAAAGACAGACTTTCGCGTTTTTAATATTAACTGGGTATTATTATGAATTTTTCTTTTTCTTTCTTTCTATATTACCCGTATTTCACTTCTTGTCCTTTACCTTCAGTAACTCAAAGGTTGAGTGGAAGAGATAGCTATTATTTATCTAAACTTTTCTCAAGAATTACATTTTACTGTCTTTAAATAACAGAACAAAAATCCGTTCAGTAGATTTTGAGATAATTGATCACCTACAGACAGACAGACAGATTTTGGGGAGTTTGTTTTATAATATGTTTAGATTAATATATACATTTCTCATTGTATTCTTTTAATACAAAATGTCGCATCCCAAATATTATCTATCTAAAATTTTGGTAAATGAAAAGGTTGTTTTGAATTATGAAACGATATTTATAATTAAATAGCAGTAATTATTTAGCGAGGCCGCTATTTGAATCGAAATATAGATGAAGTGATAAGACATAATAATAAGTATAGTAACACAACGTACTAGGAACACCTGGTTCCGCACTCAAAACTAGATGACGCCACTGATCGTTTGCTCCGCGCTATCGAAGTGCTTTCATAGGAATATAAGAAGTCCCCATACATTATGGTATCAGATTAACATCGCTATCAGATCCCAGGGTTCTAAAGGGCATCCTACTGGAACACTACGCGTTAGCGCGTCTGAGACTGAGCATCCTCCGTCCGGCACATTCATACCTGGAATGCCGTGAGGGACCCGTCGTTTGTCCGCGATGCTTTCCGTATTCGTGAATAGCACGCATTCCCGCCCCCGACAGTACGTGTGTAGGGTCATCGTATTATAGTATCAATTTTGGTCTGAATTAATTAGTATAATTACATAATAAATAATTGCTATCTAGCGAGCTAACAATACAAATATATCAAGAGCGAAATCTTTGTATAGTATATAGACAACTAAAAATTGAATTAAAGGTAAATGAACTTTTGTAAAGATTTTTTAAGCATTATATGTTTTATACATTTTGTATTGAAACAAGTTGTACCCGCTACCTTATCTTTATTTTATAGATACTATTTATACCAGCTGGCCCAGCGAAGTTTTGTGATATAAATTATTTAAAAAAAAATACTGACATTATATAAAAAAAAATTGACTCAAATATAAAAAAAATGTTTGGGGTGGAGAACTTTTATCACTTAGGATAGTAACTGATTATCTGAGCTACTGAATATGCATATAAAATTTCACGAAAATGGGTCAAGCCGTTTAGAAGAAGTATGTTAAGTAACATTGTGACACGAGAATTTTATATATCCTCGTAAATTTTTTTTTCTATCCACGAAAAAAAAACGGGAATTTTATGATGGTATATGTTAACTATATAAAACAATATAAACTATAAAAGCTTTTATACTACTTAACTTCATTCATATAGTATTAGCGGAATAACAATGAAAGCCTAACAGACTGACAGAAAGCCTTTCGCTTTATATAATAGTAGCAAACGCCAGCGGCTCCGCGTGAATAGATTAAAACCGTAATATAGTATTTTGATAACCTTAAAAGCTAGACATATGCGGTCGCGGACTTTTATTTAGAACTTTTACAGGGGAGCAATTTTGCAATACATGATTTTTTAATATCTATTTTTTATTGCTGCTCCTCTTCTATTCATCTTAGCGTGATGTTATATAACATTATAGCCTATAGCCTTCCTCGATAAATGGACTATCTTACACTGAAACAATTTTAAAATCGGTTCAGTGGTTCCTGAGATTAGCGATTGTTTCAAAAAAACAAACTCTTCACCTTTATATATTAGTATAGATAAGAATGATTTTATGTAAAATAATATAAGAAAGGTTTCTATTGTTATAATAGACAATAGACAATTTCACGAGATATATTTTTTAGGTAATAAAAAAACAAACTCACTTAGGATAGCCGCAGTCATAGACTAGTGCACTTATTGAATGAAACAGCACCATGAAGAATTGAATCTGAAAAAAAAATTTATATGCAAGCTGTTATTAATGCAACTTCGTTCGCATCAAGGATATACGAAGATCATCCTCTTCCTGCCCTTATCCCACTCTAAGCGGGGTCGGCGCAACATATTATAAACATGGTGTCACATGATTTGGCTGCGTTTTTACGACCGACCGCCTGCCTTACGTCAGCTTACCTCAGTCAAATTATACGACACCTCGGTAAGAAAGAGGGTGGTCTATTTTACTAAACCGGATACCATACGGTGGGTCAACTTACCTTAGTCGCCTTTTACGACACCTCGGTAAGAAATGAGGGTGGTACTATTCTATGCAGCCGGATACCACACGGCTTTTTTGCTTACTAAGAGTAAGATGACGTGACCTTTAGTCACTTAGACTATTCAAAATCTAATTCAAAAAAGGAATCAAGGATATACGAACATTTGGATCAAATATCCTAAGTATAAATGCTTTCCTATTATCAAACGAAAACGACATCTTAATTATTAAAATAGCTTGTTTTTTCAAATTCTAGAAGGGAAATCTTCATTCTCCTGCCGTTATCCTAAACTAAATGGCACAACATGTTCTTTACTCCCGTCATTTTGTTTCCTTCTCTCCTATCATTTGTCAACTCTAGCGCTACTCCTTTTATATGTATGTCATTTTCACACAGTCCCTTTTAACACTTAACGTTTGGTCACACGATTTTCATTCCTCCTGTATTATAGTTCCAAACCATTTTAATGAAGCTGGCTGTGGTAGCCCAGCGGTAACACCGTATGACTATTTTGAGGAGGTCACGGGTTCAAACCCTGGCAGACACCAATAAGTTTTTCTGTTAAAACTTGTTGTTTAATTGAGGGGGTTAGAATCAAACCTAGCTATATCCAAAGCAATTAAAAAGGATTTAGCTATTTTTGATTCTGATCCCCTTAATTAATTATTGCAATTTATCACACGCTTTTCGGTGAAGGAAAACGTCGTGAGGAAACCTGCATATCTCTAGAGAATTCTGGAGATATGTGTAACCTAAAAATCCGCATTGGGAGCAGCGTGGTAGGTCTTAGCCCTAAACCTTCTCTCCAAAAACGGAGAGAAGAGGCCTATTCTCAGCAGTGGGATAGTAACAGGCCGCTACTTACTTTACCATTTTAATCTTGCACTTCTCGTCTTTCTGAAGAGAAAATAGGAATTATTTTATGCTGTATGGCAACTGTGTATATAAGCTTAAATTGTAACTAATTTAATCAATATTGCTCAACCAGTTTAGCCATGAATTAATTTTCGCGGTTCAAATTTATTTTACCACTTACGCACGAAGGTTACATAATCAAAATGTATGTTTAGTTTTGTATACATCCGCATCACATCCGTTACAACGATAAACTTCAAAGGCCAAGTTCAAAGTCAAACATAATATTTATAAGTATTACCATATAGGATTTCGCAAACGTGTGTTAGATGTTAATAAATTTAGTTTATATGGTAGTAAATTTACAGCTTTATTAGAATGTTTTAACGAAAATTTTGGGCGTAAAAAGGGACCTTAACGATCGAATTATATACTATTTTTAAAGGCGAAATCTAGATGCTGGTTTTCTGACACCACTGAGCCATGACTTCATCCCACACTACCAAAGGTGTGACGTAATCAAAATCTTACCACCAACCCCAATATCTATCGACCTGTGGTCCACCCTCACGAGAGGCACCCTTTAGATAACTTTCCTGACGCTAGTAGAACCTTTGAGCTCTGTGCTTTAGTGCTCAAATCAAATCAAATCAAATCAATCTCTATTCAAATAAGCTCTTTCAAGCACTTTTGAACAAGGATCAATATAATTAATAAAGCTACAACTGGTTCGGAATGTTACTCTTACCGAGAAGAACCAGCAAGAAACTCGGCGGTCAATCTTTTAAACATTTTCAATTTTACATTATTGAACCGCAGTCTTATATGAAGCTGAGAAGAATTTCACATCGGGCTTTTTTATCATCCAAATAATCTTCAATTTTTTAATATGCTAAGTCGGATAAGGGCAGGATTATGATATGAATCATAATCCTGCCCTTATCCGACTCTAAGTGATGTTGGCACAACATGTTATAAACGCGTGTCACATGACTTTGGCTACGTATTTTACGACAGGCCGCCTGCCTGACATCAATTTACCTTTGTCGTACTTTACGACACCTCAGTAAGAAATGAGGGTAGTCTATTCTACTCAGCCGGATACCGCACGGCGGGTCATCTCACCTTAGTCGCCTTTCAGGACACTTCGGTTAGAAATGAAGGTGGCCTATTCTACTCAGCCGTATACCACACGGTGTGTCAACTTACTTTAGTCGCCTTTTACGACACTTCGGCTAGAAATAAGGGTAGTCTATTCTACTCAACCGGATACCACACGGCTAACACTGTACAATATAAATTCATGAATGACTGCACATCTATGTCCTAAGCTAGAGAGCTGTAAATTTAATGTTTCCACTTTCATCAAATTACTCAAAATTTTACACACTCTCACTATAGAGTCAGTAATTTCCTTTATGAGCCGTGGAGTCTAAGCACAAGAATCTGCAATATAAATCCTTAATTGCTTCATTTTTATACAATGAGGTTACCGAATTGGTATGCAAATTTAACAGTATTCATTTATATTATTTTGATGCTGACACCATGATAATCTGTATATCTGTTACGTTTTCATGGTTTAATCATTCCATTTTTTCTTCGAGAACAGGAAAAACGTAGCACAAAATTAAAGGCCTTTGATACTTAAAAGCAAGCTGTGGTAGCCCAGCGGTAACACCGTCCGACTCTTTCGAGGAGGTCATGGGTTCAAACCCGGGCAGACAACAATGAATTTTTAAAACTTATGTGTCTAATTAATCTTGAACTTATCACACGCTTTTTGGTGAAAGAAAACATCGTGAGGAAACCTGCATATCTCTAGAGGATTCTGGAGATATGTGTAACATACCAAGAGTATGTATGTATGTATATATAAAATAACAAGAGGCCTATTCTCAGCAGTGGGATAGTAACAGCCGCTACTTACTTACCTAATACTTAAATTGATACTTAATTGATATGACCGTAAAATCTATACTTATTATAAAACAAAGTCCCCAAAGCAATCTGTCAATATGTGATCTATTTTCTCAAAATCTACTTAACTGATTTTTTACGTTATTTACTAAAATTATTTCTAAATTCTCTGGAACGAACGAACATAGGAGCGAACTAAATAATAAGTAGCAAACTATTTCGTTTATGAAATTGATAATAAAAACATAAATAATATATATTAAATTGGGTTATTTTTAACAGATACAAATAAATTTTATTGTACTGCAGTCTTTCTTTACGTCAACATTACGTAACAATAGGCAAAACGTACTAAGATCGTTCTGCGTAAAAAGTTCTGTTTCTTCATGTATTTATATTCAAATTTGTAATGGCGTTACTAAATTAACTGAAGCGTAAATAACTTTATATATATTATAAATAAATTATATAAAAATTTTCAAAGTTTTTAGCCCGTAAATACGCATATATTTGTTTTAATTTTACAGTGCTTGCGCACTATTATTTATTAACGTTCTATTAGAACGTTATATTGCGAAATACTTAATGGTGTCAGCAGCTTCGTTCTCTTAAAGAGCATGTGATATACCATTTATTTTAGATTATTCGCTTAGTACGTTTAGCAATGTTGGAGTAATATTGGATAATTTAACTTTACACCGATCTCCCTTTGGGTAACACCCGGTTGGTAAAACTCGGATATACCCATCCGTGAATGACACACTGGCATCCCAACGCCTTGCCATTATTCAAAATTAAAGGTGTTCTTTAATCAAGTAAACTTGTAAACAAGTGCTTTTGAATCGCCTACTCTACTGCTGGTTGGAAAAGTCATTACTATCTTGTACAGGGTCGAACAGTAGCTATATCCACGCATTCTCTTTTATCATTATCATGTACATAGTAGTAAACAATATAGTAAGATTTAGTATCAGCCTACCTTTAACAGTTTTTGAAACTGTTATAATGGCAAAGCTAAAATTGATTGCGGAATTTTATTATATAATCATTTACCCAAACCCACAAACGACTACGCACAGTACAGGTACCATAAGCATATGATATAGCATAGGCTCAAACACGCATTAACATGTAACCACATGTCACTTCACGTCCACTCTCACCAAGGGCTCTCGTGTTACTAACGTGGTCCATCATGACACCGTGTATGTTTCTTTGTACATCAGTATTAGTGTATGTTCATGTATGTATTACATATAATATATGTCTTGTATATAAATAAACAAGGTAAGTTACACATCTCGACCCGCATACGTTACACCGGGCTATAAAATTTCGTCCGTAAAAAGCGCTGCTCAGGTAAGTAGGTAAAGCTTTGAGGCCTGGTCAAGAACTGACCAAGGCTATCAAGGCGGCTTCAGAAAGTTGATAGATCGTTTGTTGGTATCGGTATACGTTTTATAATACAATTCCATAATCTCTTATATTAAAATATCTGGGTGACCGGTAATTTTTTACAAAAAAAAAACTTAAAAAAAATCCAATTATTTAGTTGGGGATCGATCCTTGGCATTCACATTTCTCGAGGCTGCCCGTTACCCGAATAAGCTACGTCGACTTGACAGTTAACGGCGAAAATTCAATTCAATATAAATGTTAGTGTTTTTTAATACCCAAAAACAGGGATAAAACAATTTTTTTTTACATAAAACCTAGCTAGATCAATTTTTCTCCCCCAAAACCTCCTACATGTTGAATTTCAGGAAAATCGTTGGAGCCGTTTCCGAGATTCGGAAAATATATATTGTTAGGTGGATTTATAAAAAGAGAACGAAATTAATACATTTGTAACCAAACAAACAAGATTGACGACGTGAACACATTAAATAACAGAGCTTTCGCACGCAAGTACCGATCGTAAAAGAGACCTCTGTTCTTGACCTGACCATTTTTATACTCTAGATGAGAGGTAATTATGAAGTGTTGCTAGCAACAATAAATTAAAACACTGATTAAAAATGTTGCTGTCTACAAAATTTATACAAGATTAACTCATTTAAATGTTAAAGATAAAACAAACTCTATTTTACAACAGATTGGCAATTTTAGTAAAAAACGATCAAAACCAAAATAAAAATTCTAATGTGGTACAAAAAGAGGTCATTATAATTAGACAAATATTTGACGATTCGAAAGTACTTCGAAATTTCTATTTGAACGGATAAAATTTTGAATTTAAATAAAAAATATTTACATGACGATCTCTCTGTATGTAAATATCATTAAGTTTTGGCGGTATGCATTTATAATAGACAAGTTTTCGCGACATCGTCCGTTTTGAAATTTAAAGAGGCCTTATTAGTATCCTACTAATATTATAAATCCGAATGTTTGTGAGTATGGATGGATGTTTGTTACACTTTCACGGTGAATTCGCTGAACCAATATAGATGAAATTTGGCACAATTATTCCTTATACACCGGGGTTACATATAGGCTATAGAATTCCTTAATTCTACAGGAATAGGATGAAACTGAAAAGTGCCATCTATTATCAACCTATCACGTGACATCAGTCCACGCGAACGAAGTTGCGAAAAGCTAGTAAGTCATATGTTAGCGTAAGAAAAATCGACTTCAGTATGTTTGTGGCTACAAAACTCAAAGAGTATTTTGTGAATTCAACCAGGTTTATTCCGAAGTTCAATAGAACGGGATTGTTATGTCTAGTGATAAAAAAAACTTGACTATTACTCCTTTATATTATTAATATGAAAATCTATCTGTCCGTTACGCTTTCACGGTTAATTCGCTGATTCAATATTGATGAAACTTGGTGTAATTGAAGTTTATATATAACTTTGGATAAGAAACCTTCTTACTTGGGAATCAGGAATATATCACATAACGAAATAAATAAGACTACAAGCTATCCGTTAGATTTCGAGTCAACTTAATTGTTCAAATACTCTCAATTATTATATTTATTAATACGTCAATTATAAGTATAGCATACTATTTGAATTTTTAACCTTTATATTATCTTGGTATATAAGCTTTAGCTGTACCAAATTTAATCAACATTCAGATAGTAGAAGACGCTGAGAGTAAATTCAGTAATACGCTGACAGTAAAAGACAGACAGACTTTCGCATTTAAATTTTTATTACAGATACAACGTTTATAGAGCGTTTATTATATACAAGAGGTCAAGTCTCGATTGTTGCGTGTACAACTATAATTAAATCTGTCCTTCTATCTACGTTTTCTCGTTAAACACCCAAGCAATTGTCTATAGTACTCGTAGTATTGAATTTATTTTCATTCATCGATAGCTCAGCAATGGTAGGATGTAATAAAAACCAATTTATCGATTTATATAAAGGGTTTTTTTATATATAGTAGAGCCGCCGTGTGGTATCCGGTTGAGTAGAATAGACCCCCCTTTTTACCGAGGTATCGTAAAAGGCGACTAAGTTAAGTTGACTTGCCGTAAATTATCCGGCTGAGCACAATAGATCACGCTCTTTATTACCGAGGTGTCGCAAAAGCCGACTAAGGTAAGTAGACGGCTGGCAGGCGGCTGGTCGTATAATACCCATCAAAATCATGTGACAACCTGTTTAAAACATGTTGTGCAGACCCTATTTAGAGTGGGATAAGGGCAGGTAAATGATGAAAATATTCGCGGGGCGCAAGGATTATTGCTAGCTGTGCTAAGGGGTCAGCCAAAATATGTGTGTAGAGAAGTATTATATTATAGACAGAATACGAGGATATAGCTACTGTCCGATCATGTTCAAGATAGTAATGACTTAATGTAACTAGTTATAAGTATTATGTTGAAAAGAGCAACCACCGAGTTTGTTACTGGCTCTTCTCGGTAGGAACAGCTTTCCGAACCAGCAGTAGAATAGACGATTCAAAAGCACTTATTTACAAGTTTATTTGAAAAAAAATTTGTGAATTTGAACAGCGACTTTTTAATAGATCCGGAAAAGCTAATTGATAGGCCGTGGTATTGAATTTAAACTTATGCTTTCAAACTTTCTCTTTCAATAATACATCGATCACGTCTGCTTTGACTGGTGATATTAATTTGAAAACGCTCTCCGTATTTTTATTATGTAGTGACACGAAATTTCTTTTAATGTTAATATATGTACATAACTAGTTATCCAAAGTGTTTGAATAATTCTTGGAAACCTACAACATCGCTAACTGATATTTTACTATAGCTTTCTTTTGATAACTGTGCTAGTAATACAAGTTTGGTTACCAAGAATCGAAGCACTGGATATTAACTGTATTTTTCATACTAACAGCTTGTAGTAATTATGAAGAGAAAAAATCGTCATAAATAAATTAAAAAAAAAAATTGTTGGTCTTCAAAATTTTAGGCATTTTGAAAAATTTTGCCGGGCTAAATCAAGCCAACCCGTGAGGCCAGGGCCGTCCGTCCAATCCTTCAATGAAAATATTAGATATTTGGTCAACGTACTTTGCTTGCGTTTGAGTATTACGAATCTTTTTTCCTTTACTACTATTAACTTAAATTCATAATTCGATATCGATGTGCCTTATACTTCAATTTTTGGAAAAGGAAAGATTGAAATCGAAATAATATTTTGATAACCATACAAATGGTTAAAATGAGTGAACCTTAAAAGCTAGACATATGCTGTCGCGGACTTTTATTTAGAACTTTTAGAGGGAGGGGAATAATTTTATAATACATTATTTTTGAATAACTTTCACCGTTTACTCAGCGTACGCAAGGAAAATGTAAATTTTGTAATATTTCTTATTGCTCCTCCTCTCCTATTCATCTTAGCGTGATGCTATATAGCATATAACCTTCTTCAATAAACGAACTATCTTACACTCAAATAATCGTTCAAATCGGTCTAGTAGTTCCTGAGATTAACGCGTTCAAACAATTAAACAAACTCTTTAGCTTTAAATATTGGTAAAGATTCATGGAATTAAAAAATTAAAATCGTTTAAATAATTTATGGAGACTCGTTTATGCAATCTCGATTTCTTAATTAAGACTAATTTATTACAATTAAATCTGAAATAAAAGTCGTATAAATTTACATTCAATCTTAAAACCTTTTCAACAAATCGAAGGCAGTTACATTTTCGAGGATATATATGAAGTCTGACGAACTATTTGTGCTGAAATCCAATTATCTAGTTTTCACTGCATCCGAAGGTCTTGATACCGGTAGAATGTACTCAATGCAGCAACTAGCAGAGAAAGGATATAACGTTCCGCTTGCGATGTTGAAATATTGGAACGTTGCTACCGACTGCTAGTACTATGCCCTATTGCCTATCAACAGGTAACCCCTTTTGCACGCTAAATAGGCGTTAAAATGGTAATTGAAATTCAAATTATTCTTTATTAATAGATTCCTCAATTCTTTTTGTTTATTTACAACAAAAATGTACAAGTTATGTCTATCTTAAATTACTTACACGCTAGGACTATACAAATCATGCCCACGTGGAATGGTCCCAAGAATGCTGGCAGCGTTTCCGCGCTGAATCGCTAAGCTGATTCTTTGTGCGAAAAAGGAGCCAGCTCTCTTGTCACATAGAGAGGCAATCAACTGAGGTGTTAAAACGGATAAAACTAAGGTCTCGACTGCAAACGGCACAAATATATAACTCTCGATGAGAGATGCATGCGTCCGCCGTTTGCCGTATTCGGCCATTTCCGCCGCAGCTCCAGGTCTTGGCGCTGTTTCCCTGATATGGGACGAGGCTAACATATCAACGCATGTTGCGTCCCACATTAGGGCCCGTCCCCGTTCCTAAGGAACCAGCGTCAAGACCATTCTTGTAAACAAGTGCTTTTGAATCGTAACTCTAATGCTGGTTCGGAAAGCTGTTCCTACCGAGAAGAGCCAGCAAGAAACTCGGCAGTTGCTCTTATAAAAATAGAATTCTTATTACTAGTTACATTTAGCCATTACTGTCTTGTATAGGGTTGAAGAGTAGCTATATTCACATATTCTTATCTTCTAAATAATCCTCGACAGTATCAGCTTTCTGTATCAGCATGTTTTTAACAGTGTTTTTAAATTGCTGTAATGTCAAAGGTAAAATTGATTGCAGAATTTAATTATAGAATATAGACCCATAAACGATTTACGTACTTTTGCAAGGCGCAAAGCAGGAGCCGCAAGCTTATGTCGGTTCCTACTTTGTCTATTATACACATCACCTATCAGTTTATAATTCTTTATATTTTATGTACAAAAATTAAATTGCTTAAAATGATGGGAAGGCGATGGCTTAACTAGCTACTTACGACTTGGTGTTTATTAATTAATCATTGTACAAAACTTACTAAATCGCTAAACTTTATTGAACGTGCAGTGCTAACTAAAATTTCATCTTGGTTATAAGTAATGCATTATCAACTAAAGATTTAATGTTACATAAGTTCGCGGAGAGGTGCGGTGCGAAAAGGTGGGGTGCGGAGAGGAGCGGAACCGTGCGGAGAAGAGAGTTGCCACTTTCCTCTCCGTCATTTAACACAGTCGTTATTTGTGCGTGAAGCAACATGTTTATAATATGTTGTGCCGACCCCACTTAAAGTAGGATAAGGGCAGGAGGATGATGTCATTTGTGCGTGAAGTTGACAAGTTGTTGGAAAAGAAAAAATGGGTTGACTTTTGAGAAAATTGCTTCTTATTTATAGAATAAGTGTAAAGGAAAAATATCGTCGTTATAATTTTGTACATTAACTACGTTAACGTCCACGTGTGTACACATAGATTCGTACCCACACACACAAACACATACACACCCACACGTACACACATACACTCTTGTACAAATTTTAGTACCTAATTTTTCATATTATTTTCATTTGGGGATGCATATATGCACAGTCTATAGTTAATGAGAATTGATAAGCCAAATTGCTTTCCAAGGATTCATTTGTTATCGATGCTGCTAAGCTCCCTACGGCGCCGCATGGTCCAAATTTCTTTCGTACTATGCAACTGTTATTTGAAATTTCTTTCTTAATTTATTTTTTACGATTGAATTCTAAATCTGATTATTAACTTTTTACTGAATACATTTACACGACATCATTAACTGCTTTTTTGGATCATACTTTCTAATAATAAACTACTTAGTTTATTACCAAAAGTTTGTAGTTATATAAAACTTTAAAAATACAGTTAATATCGGTCAAATTTTTTGATACCCAATGGCGCGATGGCAAATACGCGCTGCAACGTATCCAGTGATGTGAAGTTAGAACATTTTATTTATTTAAATATTTTGGAAACATACAGTATAAATAAGCTTTTATAAGTAAAATACAATACAAAACTTAACTTAAACCATTAACAGTTTCCTACGATTAAAAATACATATAAATGAGAGTATGGCAATTAAACAGTGTGATAACAGACAAAAATAAAAATAAATATCAGGAAATAAATGTTAATTATACAAAAAATTACCTAAATGATTCTTTTTTTATTAAATTTCTAATATTTAATTTAAATTCTGAGAGGGAGAAATGAAAAATGGTCAATATCAGAAGTCAAGTTATTAAATTGTTTGCAACTTCTGTCAATAAACCTATTTCCTGCGTATACCTATTTCCTTTTAGAGAAAGGTATGCTAAATGTTGATTTGTATCTAGAATTGAGTCTAGGACCATTAAATTCAAGTTTTGAGACAAGATAATCAGACTCTACTTTACTTAAATCTAAATTAATTAAAGCTTTGTCATATACTTTTTTTTACAACATTTTACTATAACTCAAATACATCTAACAGTCCGGCGGCCCCCGACCTTTTGAAGTCGTCAGTCCAGGGGTCGCCATTCCAACACATTGAGACCCCAACGCCCATCAGTTCTACGCACTATGTGCCCCGCCCATCACCACTTCAGCTTCGCGACACGCTGAGCTATATCGGTAACTCTAGTTCTTCTACGGATCTTCTCATTTCTGATTTCATGACGTAGAGATACTCCGAGCATAGCTCGCTCCATCGTCCGCTGAGCGTCTCTGAGCTTTTTTATGAGGCCCATAGTCAGCGATTCAATATATTAATTAAGGTATATCACCTTCAAATCCAGTCCAATAAATATTATTAGAACAATTGAGTATAGTTGAAACTGTAAAACACTTTGATCGTGATTACAATTTCCTAATCAAGTCTTCTGTCGTTGCCACCGTGTGGCCTCGTTCCAATATTTGTCTCTTTTGTTAACCATTGTACAATACTTATATTTTTACTTTTTATTCTCTCTGATCTTGCAGTTGGTATGGAGTATGGATTTTGTTACATGGTCATGGGAACTGTTTAATTAACTGCCAATAAGTCACGATGTTTGCGTTCATTGTAACCACAGTAATCATTATCCTAGTAATATTATAAATGCGAAAGTTTGTGAGTATGGATGTACGTTTGTTACTCTTTCACGGCGAATTGGCTTAAGCAATATCGATGAAATTTGATACAAATATTCCTTATACATTGGGATAATATATAGGCTATAGAAATCCTGTTAATGAAACAGGAATAGGATGACGTTGGATAGCGCCATCTATTATCAACCTCGAAATAAACCCTAGGTTTCGGACTTTTTTGGTCCGCTTGTTACCATTAGGCTATCATAGCATTATGTTTGCCAAAAATTTCATTTACTTTCTATTTTCATTACATTTATATTTTTCACTGCTCGAAAACAGGGATAAAACTACATTTTTTTACTGCAATCTTTGTTTACTTTATATTTCGCTATTTGTGTATTTTAATTGCTATGACATTTGTTCGAATCGTAATAGTGTGCGTGATAATCAAAATGACTGTCAAAAAAAAATGATTCAAGTCACCAGTGCAGTTCCACTGCAAATATCTTCTAAAAAGTGCAGAATGTTTTGTAATGGGTGTTACTTAAGTGACAGTGAGTTGAGCTTCACTTTCCAACCGATTTATATGTATATAAAACAGTTAAAACTACAAATATCGAATATTTTTGACAGAACAAGCAATAACAGTGTTGTTCAATTGGCTACGCACACACACACAATTTCATGAAAATCGCCTTTATATATATTATATAAATTGAATTTATATAAATTAACTTTAACTTAAACTTTATATAAATTAACTCATTTAAATATTAAAGATAGTTTTTAATGTAAATAATATTAAGAATTATATTTTTAAAAGAGCAATCGCCGAGTTTCTTGCTGGCTCTTTTCGGTAGGAACAGCTTTCCGAACCAGCAGTAGAGTTGACGATTCAAAAGCACTTGTTTACTAGTTTATTTGAATAAAGAATATTTTGAATTTGAATTTAATGGATAATAGATTCGTCGACACCAATTTGTTCTCGCGGAAAGTAGTTTCTGTTAGAACCTAACAGCATATCCTATGATGTTGTGCAAGAGCCTCCGTATCAAGGAATTCTGGGTGTGGTATTGAAGGCCCTTATTGGTTTGAGAATGTGGAAAATCCTGTCGACCAAGGATGTCTTTCACAATCATCTTAATTTAGGTTAAACATTGACACATTCACTTAAGAACCTAACACATCGCCTACAATTTAACTTCTTTATATATAAACTAGCAATTGTGAGCGGCTCCGCCTGCGTGAAATTTTAAACCGTAATATGGTATTTTGTAACCCATAAAAATGGTCAAAGTGAACAATTTTGTAATACATGATTTTTTAATAACTTTAACCGTTTACTTAGCGCACGCAAGGAAATCTTGAAATTTTCCCGTTTCAGTAATATTTTTTACTGCAACTCCTCTCCTATTCATCTTAGCGTGATTTTATATAGCCTATTGACTTCCTCGATAACTATCTTACACTCAAAAAACTTATCAAATCGATCCAGTAGTTCCTGAGATAAGCGCGTTCAAACAATAACAAAAACAAACTCTTCAGCTTTATATATTAGTATAGATTTATTTTCATTTTAGACTTCTAAGATATCGCAATCGAAGCGAGGTTTATTTACTGAATTGAGATATCTTATATCCTGTCTTAGATGTAGCAATTAATTTCAGAAACTATTTTAAAATTACGTTAAATTTAAAACCTTCAACACCATCGTTATCATTTCCTGCCCTTATCCCACTCTAATTGGGGTTGGCACAACATGATTTTCGCTTCCATTCTCACTTATCATTCATCAACTCTGGCGCTACTCCTTTTATATGCATGTCTTACTCCATACAATCTAACCATCTCTTTTCAGGCCACAACCTTAGTATATATCCATCCATCTAGGGTTATGCCGATGACAGCACCGTTGTAGAAAGATACATATCGAGCCCCAAAGCAAGTAGTGCCGAAATCGACCAGCAGAGAGAGAGAGAGAGGCCATGGTTGGACGATTGAATTCTACTTTACAGCCAGTATCCGATTGGGGATATGAAAATCTTGTTCAATTTAATCCCACCAAAACACAGGCGTGCTTATTCACCGCTAAACGGAGTGCTTTTTATCTTACTCCTACTTTCCGGAATATATCCCTACAATTAACAGACCGTTTAGACCTTCTGGGTATGCAGCTTACTCCCACATTAAATTTTGGGCGATCCATCGAGAAGAAAGCTAAAACTGCCGCAAAAAAACTCGCTATCCTGAACAAAGTGAAACAGTACTTCACACCTGAACAAATCTTTACCTTATATAAGGCTCAGGTCTGTTCTTGTATGGAGTACTGTAGTCATCTTTGGAATAGGTCCGCTAAGTACCAACTTCAGGCACTCGACTCTGTGGATCGACGCGCCAGAAGAATCATAGCCGATAGTAAGCTAGCTCAGAGGCTCACTACTCTAGAGCATAGACGTACAGTCGCATCGCTTTCTGTTTTTTACAGGATATATTTCGGAGAGTGTGCCACAGATCTTTTTGATCTGATCCCTCCCTCACCATTCTATGATCGAACAACCAGACGCCGTGAGGGGCTGCACCGGTATATCATAAATATCCCGAAAACTCGCACAAAGCGGTTCGGTTCATCTTTCCTCATGCGTACAGCAATGGCTTGGAATTCCCTTCCCGCATTTATCTTCCCGGACTCCTACGATTTGGGAAAGTTTAAAAAAAGAGTGAATAGGCACTACACTGGCAAGCGCGGTCCATCTTAGGCTACATCTTTGCCATTCCATCAGGCAAGATCGTAGCCAGACGCTAGCCTTATCATATAAAAAAAAAAATCCAATTTCATATTTAACACTCGTCAAATGTCATTTGACTTTGGACGTGGATTTTTTTTTACAACAGGTTGTCAACACCATCTTTATATCAAATAAATAAACTTACTATTCATTATTCTGTTAGGTAGAGTTATTATTCTGGCTATGTTTACAATTTGCTAATGTAAACAAAGAAAGTACAATTTCATTATGTTAAGTTTGTTTAGTGAGTCCGTTCGTAATGCTAGAGAAAGCATTATATAACAGTTTGCACAAAATAAACATCACTTTAATAATTAGCACTCATTAGCTGCAGTTGTGATGGTTGTAAGACGGCACGAGGTAGAAACCTACGAGCTTGCATAAAAACTTTTAAAAAGCCTGGTGATTTAAAATTTTCGTTTATTTTACAGTTAAAAAAAACATCAATGATTATTCCTGAACAATTTATTAGTAGTACTTGGGTGATCGAGCCATGCTCGATATTTTTTTTTAAATATAAAAAAAAAATAATGAAATTGAAAATAAAAAGAAAATAGTTGAGAAGGTGGGGATCGAACCTAGGTATTTTCACCTCTATAGACCGCCCGTTCCCCAAATGAGCTGTTATGACACTTCATATTTAATAGCGAAAATTATCTTTTGAATTCGACAAAAAAAAAATTAGAATTTTTCCCGAAAACAGGGATAACAAGATTTTTTTAAATAAAACCTAGCTTGATCAATCTTTCTCCCCCAAAACCTCCTACATACTGAATTTCAGGAATATCGTTGCAGCCGTTTCCGAGATTACGAATATATATATATACATACATACATACATACATACATACAAGATTAACTCGTTTAAAGATTTAGTGACCATTTGACTTGCTAAACTATGTTTGTTTACGCGCCAATTCTTCTTGCCAAAGAGATTGTAGACTTTGGTGTAAAATAGTCATCTTTGTACTCACCAGTTGCAACGTGGTGAGATGCTTCTTCCACCACAAATATTTCTGGTACTGCGGCCCCATCGCTGCCATCATGTAGTAACTGTACATGATCACGTGGACCAAGTTGTTGATGATATTGGAGAAGGTGCCGTGTCCACCTATGGACGGAAACCAAATATCACGGGATTTGTAAAAATTTGTGAATGTTCCAAAATTCAAAACACCTACACACAAATATTTCTTAGTACATTAGCATATATAGGATCGCACGAAATTTACAGATCATGTAAATTTTGAAGTACCTTTTTTACACCTTTTTGTTCACATTTGTTTATAGAATTAGGCGTTACTTTGCGGAGATCCATAATACAAAAGTAATAATAAAATTATTTTCCTATAATCCGCGACGAAGTTAAATAGAAAATATATATAATGCTAAATGTAGAGTGGACAATCGGTTATCATACCTGATACATGCAGGATTCTGAGTCCTGCATGTATCATGTATGATAACCGATCATAGCAAAAGAATTTTATTAATACTTTTGTTTTTTTTCACATTTGTTATTTGAAATTACTACAAATTTTGATAACACGTTAGTTTATGAAGAGGGGATTTCCTAATACAAACATAATGATTCATAAAAAGATATCTATCTCATTCATAGCAATTAGCAAGAATGTAGTACCTAAGCAAGTTGGTAAAATAAAACATTTTTTTTTAAATTTGGCTCACATAATACGAAATACCTATGAGATTATCGAAGCTGCAGTAGAAATTATAGCGTTGGTAGAACCGCTTTAGCTATATGTTTATAAAAAGGTTAACAAGAGTGGCTGGATTCAAGTAGCAAAATATAGTTTTGATGTCGCCAATTGCCTTCTGCTTTGTGTTTTATAGCAACACAGTCGTGAAACAAGGGTAACGCATCTTTTTTTGATTAAAATGGTGGAAACACTGTGCCGTTGTTGTTTTCGGTGGAGTCTCCCTATTGATTTAACGTCTTAGTGACATGCAGTCTTTGTTCGTTATTCAAGAGAAGTGCATCTCGAAGCAGGAATAGTGGTATTCTATTATATCGTGTAATTGTATATAGTGTGCGCTAACAGTTTTTTCGAACCCTTATTGGGTCCAAAAGACTTACCAGCTATAAATTTGACTAGGAGCCACGCTTCAAAAGGCGTCAAGGAATGGTGGTACAGATGGAGCCAAGTTATCTGGCTCTTTTTCTTTCTTAGCACGAAGAATATTGTATCAGCGAACTCCGATAATTTCGAGAAGTAGTACACCCAGCATAGATGCAGCATCTGCAACAAGTATATTGTGAGATACTTTAATGTGGGACAAAATTATAGCAATTTTTGAATTTGGTAAATACCAAATTCAATAGAGTTGTATAGCTGTGTCAGCGGTTTCGCCCATGTGAAAATCTGAACAGATAGATAGATACTGTCGCGGATTTTTTTGTAGTACCTTTGTAGATCTACAATTGCTTAGTACATTACTTGAGTGTATCTTTGCTAGTTTAAACGGCGAACGCGACCAAAGCCGAACAAGTGATTTTTTTTGAAGCCGCGCAACCTCTTCAACACAATTTAGATAAAACGGTAATTAATGTACTACTAACTTAAGCCTTTCGGAAGAATTTCACTATCTTTAAGAAAAAAGAAATTATATAATCTGTTTAATGGATTTGGAGAAAATCGATCACATACAGGCCTTTGGACAACTTTTGGAGAATTTGTTTTATAATAATACCGAAACGCCTGGACCAATTTTAATGAAATTTTCAGACAATCTTTAGAATGACTGAGCGGATGATCCAGTTAAGATTGGTGGTGATCGAAACATTTTTAACTCTTAAGTTCTGCTTTGACAGGAATTCTAAACCAAAAAACACAGCAACGCGTGGCCTGTCAGCTAGTTTTAATAAGTTTGCAAAGGATCGGATTCATGGTTAACCAATACATAGTTTCACTGACCTCAACCTTTTGCCGCAATGAACTTGCTTGACGTAATAGTGAAAGCCGTCGCCGGTTAACTTAGTAAATATGCTAACGTCATCGCTGCGTCAAAAGTGAAATTGAAGGCTAAGTTAGATTTGAGTGTTCCGCATCTTTGAAACTGGTTTACCAGTATTTTTGCATATTTAAATAATACTTGTATATTTAACATCCATACTCATATTATAAATGTGAAAGTCTATCTGTCTATATTTAGGGTACACGAAAAAATTTATAATTGTGAAAAAACAATAAATAACGCTTGAGTTAACGCAAACGAAGTTGCGTACACCTTAATTTTTAAATATTCTTTACTATTAGTTCGGCCGTGAGGTATCCGGCTGAATAGAATAGACCACCCTTTTTCTTATTGGATTATTGTAAAAGGTAAATTAACGTCAGGCAGATCGGTACGTAAAATACGTAGCCAAATAATCTGACAAAATTTTTATAACATGTTGTGCCACCCCACTTAGAGTGGGATAAGGGCAGGAGGATGAGGACGATAAAAATTATAAAAATTATTTGTGCAAAATTCTTTAAGATACCAGACTCAGTAATAGGTAATGTATATACTATTACTAACAATTACGCTTAAGTTTTGTATTAATACTAACAAAATAATATGTAATGGTTCAATATGATTTAGTTGGTCGAAGTAAAATCATTTTATTTAAAAGAAATAATTCATAATTTGATAATGGGATACAAATAATCTTAATTAAGGAAATAATTAATTATAAAATTTTAATATTAATTCAATTTTCTTATTATTTCTGACTTAAAAACGATTGTTCTCGTTTTAACTTGCAATATACTTCACAGTATTCTCAATGCTTTTAACAAGCGTAACGAAGCCTATTATAAAGATTTATTTATTTCTTTCTTTCTTTCTTTTTATACATATAGTTAGAAAAGAGAAAGAAAAAGTAAAAAGAAATACATGTATAAAGGCGGACTTATCCCTAAAAGGGATCACTTCCAATCTTTGAGTAATAGAGGGATAATAAAATAAAAGAACAATAATTGAAGAAGAAAGTGAATACGCGTAAGGCTTAATGCAAATGCAAATGAAATTTAACTTGAAGGCTTAAAAATATCTGAAATTTCCAGCTAAATAAGTAGCATGTAGATAAGTAGTTTTTTAAATTGATGATTACACTGAACTCGTAAATCGGCACTCGAATCGCATACTAACGACCGTGCAACCACGCCCAAAGTCATTTCTCTCTTGTTTCGTACGGAAAATAAACAGTGATTCGAAAGTATCGTGTAGTGAGTGCCTTCGAATGAACTTGACCGAGATCCGCAGAGTTATGAATGAAAAGAAGTGACCTCTGTTGATTTTCCTGCTCATGTAGAAGGAAATCGTTGGCATGTTCACTATAGTATGGTTAAATTTTAAACAGGACGTTGTACATTTTATACTAATCTTGTAATACTTTGATAAACGATATTTAAACAGAAGAAATAAAAAAAGATTATAATCCGCGATGAAATAAAATAGAAAATATTTATAATGCTAAATGTAGGGTGGACAATTCATTTTGATACCTGAGACATGCAGGATTTGTAAAATCACATGCACAAATTTCCACCACCACCACAATACACAAGCACTACACACGTTCACTATCACAAACTCAACAATCGTTTCGCCCCGCAACTGAAGCATCATCAGGAGATAGACTCCATGACAAAATCGCAAAGCCTTTGCCTTGCAGAGGCAAGATTTGCGGAATGAAATGATAAGTTTGTGATATTGAACATATGTATTGTGCTTGTGTATTGTGGTGGAGGTTTGTGCATGTGTTTTTTACGAATCCTGCATGTATCAGGTATAAAAACGGATTGTCCACTCTACATTTATCATTATATATATTTTCTATTTTACTTCATCGCGGAATATAGCAAAATAATTTTAATAATACTTTTGTAATATGGATCTCCACAAAGTAACGCCAAATTCTATAAATTATTTAAAAACGATATTTACTTAAATAAATTTGTATTTTAAGTCATACTTATAAATAATTTGTTTTTTTTTTATGAACAACCCGTGATAACCGGCTGAATAAAATAGACCACTCTCATTTCTTACCGAGGTTTTAACTTTTGTCAATTTTAATTAACATTTTAATTGACAAAAGTTAAAAGGCAACATTATTTAACCTCGCCTAAACAAACATAATAGTATATGTATGTACCGATGTGTTATGGCTCGCACTAGTAAGGTTTAAAAAGTTTAAGAGGAGAGGCGGAAAAAAATTTTGTACACCCTTGTGGGGTAGCTTACAGTACTGTGTGCTAAATATAAGATACATTTAATACTGTAATGCACAAATAAAATATTTGATTTGATTTGATTTGATTTGAGGTGTTGTATAAGGTGACTAAGGTAAGTTGAAGTCAGGCAGACGGCCGGACGTAAAATAACTAACCATAACATGTAACAATATTAAAAACATGCTGTGCCGAGCCCACTTAAAGAGGGATAAGGGAGAATGATGATTTTATTAACATCGACATACATCATGGTCGCATTACATCGTAACCACGTCGATAAATAAGAAAATGTGTCATGTATCGAAAGAAGAAATTAACACTCTGACTAACACTCTCGATGACAGTTTAAAAACAAAAAACAGAAATACGAAAAAAAATATCTACATACCCTTAATTATAGTTTATTTCATGTCTCTATTGATATTAGAAATGATAAACAAATATACTTATACTTATTACCTAAATTTAGTTGGATATTAGTTTATTGAAAAGAGATAAAATATAAGTTTAATTAGAGTACAAGCTTTTCTTATTGTGGTTAACTAAAACTAAACAAACTAAAACGTTTGCCACGATGCGATTAAAGTATGTAGCACTTGATGTCTTAAATACGAGAAAAGACGACAAAAAGTATTGCAACAACAATTTTAGCTTCTGAAAATGAACTCGAGATTATTCTTATAGCAGTTCATATAATCAGGTCTATGAAAAAATACAAAAATGCTGTGAAACCGGCTCAATATAAATGGATACTTATCAATTTTCAAAGCTGTTTAAAGCTTTGAAGCTATATCACATCTCGCCTTATATACATAACTACCTATGCCGGCGGCTTTACCAATGTGGAAATCAGTGCGTCACAAATTTTATCCCGAATTGAAATTTTGTACATAAAAATAGTTATTGTGAGTTAAACATAAGAAGTAGAAACATGATGTGGTGGACTTTTTTTTTAGTATTTTTGTAGATCTACTAACCTCTTTTACTTTAGTGTATCTCTTATGGTTTATGCGGCGCATGCGAGTAAATCTCATAGCAAGCGACTTTATTTACATCCGCGCGTCTTCTTTAGCACAATTTAGATAAAATCGTTATGTACTAATAAAATAAACCTTCCGACAGAATAACACTACTTTTTAGTAAAAACCGTATAAAAATCCGTTCAGTGGATTTTGAGAAAATCGATCACATACAGACAGGAAACTTTTAGGGACTTTGTTTTATAATATATACATATATAATATATTATTAAATATTAGATATAGATTTTACAAAAAGAAAACGGTGACAGTAGCCTGGCGTCACTACTTTCTACATATCCTAATAATTTTCATATTATAAATAATTTATACTGTTAGTCTTTCTCTTGATACATGCGAGTTATTATAAAATTAAAACCAATTGTATCGTAGGAAATAAAAATCTTTATAAAATAATAAAAATGCGATTAGTTAAACCACCGGTGAAACCTAGGCAATATTTTAACATAAATTTACAAAAATTATATGAAAAAAAATAGTTATTATAACAAAAAATGAGAAATATTAAAGAATTTAGTATACATAGAGTTACCAATATTTTTGACAATCATTTTTAGTATTCTAAGCCGTGATTAAAATAAAAATAAATCGTAATTAAAATAAAAAAGGTAATTTTTTACCTTTTACGGGAACAGAATATAAAGATTATGTTGTAGTTGGAGTTAGTAGGCTCCAGGTAAATAATTCATAATCATAATGCAGAAATATAGCGTAGCGCGAAGATGTCACCGTGGTGTTTTAGCTCACCATAAAGGGCACGATTAATTGTTACAAATAACCCAAAACAAATTAAAATAATAATTCTTTATTTCAAATAGGCTTTTATAAGCAATTTTGAAACGTCAAATTACAATTTACACCAAAGACTGGACAAAGACACAAAGACTGGTTCAGAAAGCTGCTCTTACCGAGAAGAACCAGCAAGAAATTCGGCCGTCACTCTTTTCAGAAATAAATATTTCAAATCAACTTAACTTTCAAATCATTAGAGGACTTACGCGTTCTAACCATTAGCTTATAACGGCCTACATGTCCCATGATAGCAATTATAATATTTATATTTTTTATACAAATAATATCTATACGTTCTTAACTCTATATTTCGCGTACAGCAACAAGCACTGTCGTCTCATCACCCGCTTTCTATGAGTAATGAGATAAGGTTCTCTCTAACCATGACGATTGTACCATTTTTAATAATTGTAATATTATTGTGATTAATATACAGAATTAAAGTTATTATGAGAATAAATCTAGAGAAAATAAAGTTGTTTTATTATTTTTTAAATGCGGTTTGCTAGTGACATGTACCAAGAGTCTGCCAAAGGTCAAAGTCAGGTTAAAACGAATCTATCTAAGCGTCATCAAATGATAAATGAAGCGATTCGTAGAAGAACCAGAATTGCATACAATATAGTGTGACGAGATGTTGCAGTGAAGGAGAAAAGAGCACTGATTTGGAAAACCTAACAAACTTTGAGGTCTCAATGTGTATTAATGAAGATTCTTAGTAGATAACCTAATCTAAATCCAGAGAACTAGATTCAAAAAGCACACGACTGCATTGCGTGGAAATTTCTTTATAAAACCTATATATGTCTACATATCTGTCGATTGCGTCGAAGAATGCAAATGGCATCAGATGATGGATATGGCATGGATATTTTATATCCAGAAGTACAAAAAGAGAGAGATACAAATTGCAATATTCAGCAATGGAGGTTTATGGTTGAAAATAACGAATGAAATATGTACATTTAGCGGTTACTTACTCGTGTTGCCTTATCGCTTTCGCTGTAGTCAACTGGCTGACACGTTAGGCTGTAGTCGTCCCACCATCCTGCTGCCAAGTGCTGTCAAAGAAGATAGTAACATTAGAATGAGCGGAAATGATCCTCTTCTAGACGATTCTAAGAAGTCCCTTCTTAATATATGGACATGATTGTCATATAAATATTAGATATAGGTCTAGTGTTTGTAGACAAAACCCTAGTCACAATCCTTTCAGAATGATTTTTAAAATCCTATTCCAACTTAATGCAGCGGCATCCTGCGCCCTTTCTTGAGGTTGTCCTTCTTTTAAGTAGTTTATTAACACTGTGTTTTCATGTCCAGGATTTAATTTTATGTATCTATCAGCTACGAGAAATTTATTTATCTTGGATGCATGCGCGGTTGATTACAGTATATCAAAATTGTCAGTTGGGTAATATAGATCTCATCTTTTAAGTATACTTAACAAACAAATTATGTAAGTAATCTTAAAGGTGATGTTAGAAGGATAACAGATTTCAGATTCTTAAATTAAAGAGGAACTGAACTGTCCGATATCACCATAAATTACCGTCATACTAAAGTACAATGAACAGCAGCTAATAAACGGGTGCATTTGCGTGCATCGTCCTTGGCCGTATTATATGCCACCGTAAGTCACGCTTACGAAACGATCACGCTTGGGCACGCTTCACCAACCGACACTGCTTTGGGATTTACCAGAATATCATCTGTTATGTTATTGTAAAAACATAAGAAAATTATTTCCTCCTGTTACAAATTTGTATACGGATGAGTAGCGAACAAATTATTTGAATGTGCTAGTAGCTCGGACATGTGTTTTATAACACCTTTATCTAAAAGGAGCAGTTCGAAGATTAATTATTTTAGAAGATTAATTATTTTAGACGTTCTCCTTTCAATTTGAAACTCTTAGTGAGCTATGAAGGTGTGTGGAAACAGTAGGAATTCAGCATGAAGGGGTTTTTTTGGCGATCGATCAAGCTAGTTTCATTTACAAAAATGTCTTTTTATCCTTGTTTTCGGGCACTGAAAAAATGCTAAAATGTAAAATAATTTTATTTTATTTTATAAAATATTTATTTATTTTAGCTGTCAATTATAAAGTTGTCATAGCTAAGCGATAATACCTCGGATCAAGCCCCACCTGCCCAATTATTTAAATAAAGTTTTATCTTTTTTATATCTTTAAAAATATTTTTAAGGCCTAACCTCTGGCTTACCTAAAGGCTCTGTCAGCAGCCGTAGTTAAAGTATATAACTTTAACTACGGCTGCTGACAGAGCTTAGACTCTCTGCCTATTTAGCAAACAAATTGAACTTTTCTTAACAGTAACATGTACGCCCAGGCCTCATAAACTTAGGTGTTTTTGCCAGTGGCAACTAATAAAGCTGATAAGCATTTGAATAAAGCTCATTCTTTTTGTATCCACGTTCTATGCTATGCTAGCTATAATTGCTACGGTATATGTGTTAAAATATAAAGAACATTTGTTTATCACATATACGAGTAAACAACCCCCCTAGTTATCACGATATAAGATGTATATTAGAGATTGTCTTTTAAGTCAGACAAACAGCTTCCTGGTAGATAAAATTTACAATTTGCAAACAAATATAAGCTTTCTGGCCTCGTCATAAAGAATACTGATATGACAACCTTTTTTATATACGTCACGGGTGCGTGGCTTGAAAAATTGTTTAATGACGTTCCTTGACATGTTCATGACGAAATATTCCGTGTAGTTTAAGTACCGCAAAGTACGAGTGTAACTTTGAGAAGTCGCATTATTATCTAGCGACCTTGCTTGTATTATTTTTTGACAACCATGATTGTGTTTTGAACATTTAATTTAACCTTACCATAGGAGATTTCAAGATAATGGCGAGACACATTTTTGTCTATATAGGTATAGTTTAAATAGGTAGATTAAGCTGAGAGATATATTCGAATTTATAATATAATTATCGTATTTATTATATCAAATATACCTACATATATCAACATGGCCGGTCCAATTTTAACAAATAGGTCAGACGTTGATTCTAGTGCGTACTTAAACGTTACTGTTTAAATTACCTTAATAACTTTCACCTTTAGTACTAGAAATACATTCAAAGGTAAATTTTATAACTGTCACAATTTCAATCAGACTGCCGATTGACTAGCTGGTTTCTATTCAAATTAAATAATTAAAACTAATTATTTTTACTTAATCACATTCAGTAATTGTTTCTTTTACAAGAGTAGTCGACACGTATAGAACGTTCTAAGTCTATAACACATTAATAAATTAGATATCTACTTACCTCATAAAACATATATAAAGAAAGCAGAACTTGACCAGCGTTGTAACCAACTAAGACGTTTTTTATTCGGAATGGTTTTCTGTTCGCCATCCATTGGGGACCCGCCACCATTACGAAGCCGAGGTATATAATAACCATTATTAAGGTCGCTATTGGAGTGTCGAACAGGAACCATCCTTGTACTCTGGGATCTGAAAATAAAATTCGCGTCAGTATTGTCAATATTGAATAGTATAGGACTAAAATTGGTCCTTGTGATACACTTAATGGTGTTTTTTTCCACACGAATCAGAACTGAAGACTAGTTATATAATTTTAGATAACTAAGAGAAATTAATTAAAGAATATTAAATTTATCTCACTGGGATGTAGCGTTTCTGATTGCTATTGCTAAAAGAATTATGCTTGTATTCTAAAGGTTTCATAAAAACAGATGTTTCTTTTTCAATCGGGAAGTCTTGGATTCAAACCATGGTTAAGTACTAAAAGGTACTATAAAAACTTATGTGTTGTTCGTATTTAAAATATATCATGCACTTATCGATGATGGATATTATCGTGAGAAAACTATATTTACTTATATCCTTAGAGAACAGGATATCTTTTGGCATTGGATTAGCGTGATGTCTCTAAGCTCTAGCTCTAAAACTTCTCGCTAAATATTCGCAGCAGTGAGATAGAAATAACGCTCTTTATCACATCTTTTATTTCGGCGTATAATGAATTGCAAATATGGTAATCGTAATTAATGTATAGAAACCGGCTATATTCACGTCTTATTTTATCGGATGAGCCCGACTATTTTCAAGCCCATACGGGGTTCTTATTCATGAGCTCTTTACGCGGCGTAATCGCGGCGGGAATTACACAGTTCCCGCGCTCCCCACGTGAGTATAGCCGGTTTCTATGCATTAATTATGAATACCACTCACGATATGCTAATCGTCTTTGAAGAAAACTAAATGTATTTGCCGTGTACCAATTATTCCTGTAGTCTTAAATTACGCATGTTTAAGTTAAAAACAGCTGTTAAACCATTAAGATAAACGGAACTAATATTTACAAATATTACCGGTTACCGACGAAAATTGTTTTCGTGAAAGTCATATGACCTATTCGGGGGGAAAATGACTTTTAAACTTAATTTTACAAATAACTTAATACATTGTCCGTTCTGAAGATTACTTGTTAATTTTTAAATTAAAACATTGCAAAAACGATTATGTTTCGGCTTTAGTTTCAGAAAATACTTAAAAAAGGTTCTTCAAAAAGGTAAATATATTGATTTTGTTTTAAACTATTATTATATTTTTGTATTTCCTACATATACATTTGTGTTTAGTATTTGCGCCGTGTGGTATCCGGCTGAGTAGAATAGACCATTTCTTACTGAGTGTCGTAAAATACGCCTAAGGTAAGTTGACGTCAGGCTGGCGGCCGGTAGTAAAATAACTAGCTAAATCTTACTCTTTTACTTACTTATCTCACTTAGAGTGGGATAAGGGTCTTCTTCTCAGTCGCAACACTCTTGACAGAGTGGTCGTGGTTAACACTAAGTATTTTTATGGGTGGCAGATGTTGCTCGCCTCACGATGTCTTGCCATTTCTCCCTGTTCCCGCTCATTCTGGTGCACTTGTGTACAGGGCCGCCTACCATTGCCTTAACTTGATCGGTCCATCGCATCGGAGACCGTCCACGCGGCCTTGTACCTTCCACTCTGCCTTGGACAACAAGACGTTCCAAGGAGTCGTTGTTTTGCCTCGAGATGTGTCCAAATAGCTTCAAAATGCGAGTTTGTACTAAAGTCGATAGACGCTGATTTATGCCGAGTTCTTGCAGTATGGAGGTATTAGTCCTAAACTCTGTCCATGACACTCGGAGCATCCTTCTCCAACACCACATCTCTAGAGCATCTATCTTCTTTTTTTCAGTATCTCGCAGCGTCCACGTTTCTGCGGCGTACAAAAATATGGGGAATATAAGCGTTCGCACTAGACGGGTCTTAGTAGCTTTTGTAATGTTGTTGTTCCTCCATATTTTCCTCATTTTATCCATTGCAGACCTCGTTATTGCCATACGTCGCTTAACTTCATCTACGTAACCGCCATTATTCGAGATTAAAGCTCCTAGGTATATGTAAGTCGATACCACTTCGCAGTTTGCAATCTGGGTTATATCCGGCAAGTTGTTGTTTGCGCGGTCTACGATCATTACTTTTGTTTTACTGCGATTTAGCTTTAATCCGAATTGAAGACTCACGCGCTCCATTTTGAGAAGTAGTTCCTCCATGAGGTTAGCACTAGATGAAAATATGGTCGTGTCATCTGCATAGCGTAAGTTTGAGATCTTGTATCCACCAATAGAAGCGCCGTCTGTCCATTCCTCCAAAGTGATTCGCATAATGAGCTCCGTATATATGTTAAACAGGAGTGGTGATATGATACAACCTTGGCGTACTCCAGCACTGGGATGGAAATTCTCTGATAAGGTTTCATCTGTCCGCACCGATGCTGTGCCTTCTTCATAAAGCCTTCGTAAAAGGTGTACTAGGTGCTTAGGAGTGCCCATTTCCAAAAGGGTGTTCCATAATTTTGGCCACTTTACTGAATCGAATGCTTTAGAAAAATCAACAAAGCATATATATATGGGCTTGTTGAATTCTCGAGCTTTTTCGATTATCTGGCGTACTATGAGGATTTGTTCTCTAGTTCCCTTCCCCTTTACAAAGCCGGCTTGTTCTGGTGCAATTTCTTTTAACAGGTATGCCTTTAAGCGCTCGTTTAGAATATGTTACATAATCTTGCTTGCGTGAGATGTAAGTGATATAAGTCGATAGTTATTACATATTCTAGTAGAACCTTTCTTGTGCAATGGAGTGAAGACTGAGTGTGACCAGTCCGAAGGCCATAATCCAGTTTGCCATATTCTGTTACAGATGGTGTGAAACATTTTAATACCGTAATCTCCTAGAGCTCTTATGGTTTCGATAGGAATAGAATCTCTTCCTATTGCTTTCCCATTTTTTAGGTATTTTATGGCGGCCTCAACCTCTGACTCGAGAATAAAAGGTTCTAATTCACTTCCAGGGTCTGTGGAGGGATACTCTGTTGATTTCGAGTCTTGAAATAAAGACTGACAGTAGGTTTTCCACACTTCAGAGATTTGATTCACATCTGTCACAACCTCACCACTACTATTCTCTATGGCCCAGGTTTTAAAGGGCAGTGATTTTGTAATGTAGCGAATCTTGCAGTAGAGATCTTTAGACTCGTATTTGTTGGCGTGAGCTTCAATTTCGTCACATATGTTACGAAAATAAGCATTATAATCTCGCCTACTTTCTGTTTGGATGCGAGTAGAGAGCGAATTTATATCTCTGACATTCGCGCCCTTGGCTTTCATTTCCCTTCTCTCCTCGACCAACGCAAGTGTGCCGTCACTCATCCAGTGTTGTCGTTTTCTTGTTATAGGTCGTGGTTTGGGCTCTGAGGTCGCAACTTTTATAAGGTTCTTAGCTCGGTCCCACAGTGTTTCGGGGGACTCCTTATCATGAGATACGTCTGCCCATTTATTCCAGTTATTTTCAAATGCTGTGAGAAATTTACGACTGTTTTTCACTTCTACCTTCTTTTGCCTGTCAATAGTTCTGGCACATGTTAACTTTAACCTTAGTTTACAGATCAAGAGCTCATGGTCGGATCCGCAACAAGCACCAGGTAAGGTATGAGAATTTTTGATAGAAGTTTTCCATCTCGACTTAACCATGATATAATCGATCTGATTACGGTAATTTCCGTCTGGTGATGTCCATGTGTATAATCTTCGAGGATGGTGTTGGAACAGGCTGTTTGCAATTATGAGATCATTTTCAGTTGCAAATTGTATTAGCCGTTCACCTCTATCGTTACGATTCCCCAAACCAAATCTTCCTGTGCAATTGCTAAGCAAATGAGAGTTTTCACCTATTTTGGCGTTGAAGTCACCCAAGATTATAAGTAGTTCTCTGTTGGGAATTTTTGCAATGGTGTTGTCCAATTCAGAATAGAACTTTTCTATAATTTCGTCAGTTGCCGAACTTGTAGGAGCGTATACCTGTATAAGATTTAGGTTCGTCGGTGATGCTTTAAGCTTGATACTTATAATTCGATCGTTTATTGGTTCGTAACCTATTACACAGTTCCTCTGATGTTTTGGAATAAGAAAGGCTACTCCGTTTTGACTGTTGTTGTCATTTCCGGAGAAGATAATAAGGGATAAGGGTAGGAGGATGATTATGAAAAAAAGATTATGAAAATTATTTGTGCAAAATTCCTAAGATACCAAAAAGATTAGGTATTGTTTATTACTAACAGTGTGGCTTAAGTTTTGTATCTATTAATACTAACAAAATTAATATTTTGTTAGTATTGATACAAAGTACGCAATTACGATTACGTAATTTGTATTAATATATTTAGTATTAATACAAATAACGTAATCGTAAAAGTTTAATAATGACTGAATTAAATGATTTTATTTTTTTTTAAATAATTCATAATATGATAATCAGCGATACAAATAATCTTAATTAAGGAAGTAATTAATAATAAAATTTTAAATATTATCTAAATTTTCTTATTATTTCTAACTTAAAATAAATATTAACTTTAAACCTAGATTTAATAATTAATAATCATGGTTTTTATTGTCTCCTTGACTGTACTTGAAGTACTTATCTAAAATATTTTTTTTGTATTTTTAAAACTTGTTTTAATAACGAATTTGTTTATAACATGGCATTTTGATATTTGAAGTTTTATTTCCCGCTCTTACCAGCTGTTCTGTTGTTTGACGGAACCAACCGGCATAAGCTTACACACACAAACATCATTAACAGCCTACTTTAGTACACTGCTGGACATAGGCCTCTACAATTATTCGCCATTTAGCCCGATCCTGGGCTTTCTGCTTCCATCCACTGCCCGCTGTCCTACGTATATCGTGACTCCATCGAGTCCCAGGGGGTCCTACACTACGTTTCCAGATTCGCAGTTTCCACTCCAGAACACGTCTACCCCAACGGTCATCGGTTCTGCGACAAATATGGCCGGCCCACTGTCACTTCAGCTTGCTTATGCGCTGAGCTATGTCGGTAGCCCTAGTTCTCTGACGGATTACTTTGTTGCGAATACGATCCCTCAGAGAAATCCCGAGCATAGCTCTTTCCATAGCCCGCTGAGCGACTGTAAGCTTGTGGACCGCCTTAACTGTAAGTGTCCACGTTTCGGACCGTAAGTCATGACAGGTAGGGCACACTGGTTGAATAACTTAGTGCTTAGACTCTGTGGGATGGGTGATGATATTAAATAGCCAGGTTTTATTACAAAAAAAATATCCATGTTTTTGGGCACTAAAAGACCGCTAAATAGAAATAGAATACATAGCTTAATTTTGCTGTCTTGTAGAGTTGTAATAATTCAATGGGAAACGGGCGGAATAAAGAACTGAAAATACCTGTCTGTGAAAGTGGGATGAAGTCTACGTCAAGCAACCCGTTTTGATTGCTTTTTTATAAAATTAACACCCCTCCGGTAATTATTATTTACTTTAATAGTATTCAATTTTATCAGTGCAAAGTGCAAGACTTTGTAGTTGCCGGTGTTATTATAATAACCCGTAATCATTTACATTTTCCGTTAAGGAAAATCATTGTGTTATTAACACAATTACCTTAGCCTTCATTTGGGCTCAAAACGCTGTTTTTGACCTGAATGAATGTAAAACCACGGTAATATAAATATTTAAATGAGTTAGTCTTATATTTTTTTCTGAATCTCGCAAACGGCTACAACGATTTTCATGAAATTCAGCATGTAGGTTTGTATTCAGCATGTATTAAAAAAAATATTTTATCACTGTTTTCGGGCATTGAAAAAATGCTAAAATGTAGACTTTATTGCAAATGATATTTTAGCTGTCAAGTGTAACACCGTGATAGCTTAATGGGACCGGGCGGGCCAGAAAGTTTAAGCACGATATCGACTCCCACATATCACCGGTGCTTAATTCTTTTTTTAAAAGTCTGTTTGTCGGTCTGTTACGCTTTTACGTTTTCTCAGGTAGAGCTAGATGGCATGAAGTAGTCTTATATGCTGTATGTTTATATAAGAAAAGATATAGTATATAAGAATTCCCGGTTTTTTTCAGTAATGGGAAGTACACATTTTATATAATTGAAGGTGTTTTAATTCTAAACTTGTCAATAACGAAGTCGCGGGTACAACTAATTTGGAATAAAGCAATTCCGAATTTAAATTCGTACGAATAATAACACGGGCACTAATATGGGGCACAATATGCGTTGAAACGTTAGCCTCGTCCCATATCAAGGAAACGGCGTCAAAACCTGCAAATGGCCGAATCCGGCAATCGGAAGTATGCATATCTCATCGAGAGTTATGTATTTGTGCCGTTTGCTGTTGAGACCCTAGAGCCATGGAGTTAAAGTGCAAAAAAATATCCTTTATACACGTTTAATTGCCTCTTCAGGTGATACTAGCTTCATTAATCATATTGATTCTTGATGATATAAAAGTACTTGAAAGAGCTTATTTGAATAAAGATTATTTTGATTTGATTTGATTTGACAAGAGGGCTGGCTCCTTTTTCGCACAAAGAATCAGCTTAGCGATTCAGCGCGGAAACGCTGCCAGCATTCTTGGGACCATTCCACGTGGGCATGATTTGTATAGTCCTGGCGTGTAAGTAATTTATGATAGACATAACTTGTACATTTTTGTTCTAAATTATCAAAAGAAAAAAATAGCACTTTAAAACCTATTTGCCCAACTAATTCCAAATTAATTGATAACTTTTTTTTCATACTTCGTTTGACGTAAGTGAAAGGCTCTTAAAATGGTTGAGAATCTTCACCAAAAATAAATAAATTCATAACCGACCGTTACGTGCGGATTTCAAACGCGTAAAGATTTCAGTTTCAATAGCCTTTTTGTTGCATTAGAAAATAAGTTTCTATGCTATACGAACTTTCATTTCCAGTGAGAGATGAATATAAAAATAATACTTGCTATGCCCGCAGGTTTGACCAAATGAAAATCAGTGTGTGAGAAAGTTATTCGTCATTCCGATCCCGTAGGAATGGTAGGACAAAAATAGCTCCACATCATCCTCTATCTTCCAATAAAAGTCCCATCAAAATCGGTGTAGCCGTTGCGGAGTATGAACTATTAACCTAAATCTTCGTAAAGAATTATTATCGTATTATAGTAAAATTCTACAAAAATCCAGTCAGCAGATTTAAGAAAATTAATCGAGCTTTTGGGGATTTTTTGTATGATATATATAGATTTCCTGAAATTCAATTTCACGCAGGAGGTTTTGAGGGAGAAAAATCGATCTAGGTTTTATTAAAAAAAAACGTTTTATCCCTTTAATTGGGCATTAAAAAGAGAGAAATGAAAATACCTATATATATATATATATATATATATATATATATATATATATATATATATATATCTATTGTAAACGGCTTCAACGATTTTCCTGAAATTGCGTGTAGGGGGTTTTGGGGGAGAAAAGTCGATCTAGCTAAGTTTTATTGAAATAAAATGTCAATGCAAAGTCATGGTAGCTCATTTGGGGAATGGGCGGTCTAGAGAGGTGAAAATACCTAGGATCGAGCCCCACCTGCCCTATTTTTTTTCAAGTCTAATTTTTTTCCAATTTTAATTGTTTTTTAATATTTATTTATATCATTATAAAAATTACCTAGCAAGGCACGGTCACCCAGTTACTTAATTACTTAATATACAATAGATTTTAATTGTAAATATGATAACTTAAATGCATTGTATCTTACATAAGTAATAATTACTTTAAAAACTTCACATCGTTAATTTTATTATTTTGATGATGCTCTGTATTTTTATCCAATATAACTTTAAATTACTTCATTATATACTAATAATTGACATAAATACGTTCATTTAAAGCATTAATTCGGCATTGAGCAATTATATTTGGATAAATGATCATTATTTTAAAAATAATAACTGCAGTTGAAGTTAAATGAGGCCGGTTTTAAGTAAAAGATAAAGTTTAAGACATATGCCGTGTGGTATCCGGCTGAGTAGAGGCTATCCTCATTTCTCAACGAGATGTCGTAAAAAGCGACTAAGGTAAGTTGACGTCAGGCAGGCGGCTGGTCATAAAATACCTAGCCAAATAATGTGACAACATGTTTATACCATGTTGCCGACCCAACTTAGTGTGGGATAAGGGCTGAAAGAAGGATGATGATAAAAGTTTAAGAGATGCATTGAGACTATGCATTTATGCTCTCTTTATATTAATCTTTTGTTTCTTTAGAATAATCTATAGGTAAATTTATTGTAAACAAAAAAAAATTTGTTTACAATAAATATATTAGCTAAAATATTAGCGACAACACCCAAAACGATAGCGAGAAGTAAATTAATTTGCTGTAATCCGCATTTGTTAATCCGCATCGCAATTAATTAATAGATATAAATATATGGGACACTTACACACACGGTCGTCCGCCCCCAAAGTAAGTAACTTAATACTTCTGTTATGGTAGGCAGACAACTGGTGAATATATACTTATATATTTTTAAATACATACTTAAATACAAATATACACCCAGGCTCAAAGACCAACAAATTCATTTATAGAAAATGTTTGTCCTCGGCGGGAATCCAACCCGCGACCGGCGGAGGCGAAGGCAGGGTCACTACCCACTGCACCAACAGGCCAGTCCAGCACTACACAGGACTAGATTGAGGATATACTCCACGAACAAAATCGTAACGCATTACGATTTTGTTCGTGGAACCTATCTTCCTGATGATGATGCTTCGGTTTCGGGGCGATACGATCGTAGAGGTTGTGGTAGTGAGTGTGTGTAGTGCTTGTATGGAGTGTTGGTGTTGGCGGCGTCTTGTGATACGTGTGGCGGCTTATCCTGCACATATGCAGTAACTGAATGTTGTCTGCTTCATACACTTAGCATTGCATGTATTCTTTTAACAAACGCGGCACAGCAAAATATTTTTTTGTAACTTCTGATTTCTAACATTAAAATCCTTTCATTTCTTGGAAATGGTTGTTGCAATTTTAGCTTAACGACCACCTTCTTTATTTACACTTTTTTACTTTTATGCAGCTATTTGAAAAAGAGTTAATTGAGCGCGAGATTCATACTTTCGTTTCACATACGTTAATATGAATAGAAAGGATGGTTTTTGATGTTACGCCATACACATTTTCAGAGCAACCAAGCAAATAAGGCAGAAGTTTAAAAATCTTTGCCTGAAATCTATTAATATTATAAATGCGATTGTGAGTATGGATGTATGTTTGTTATTCTTTCATGGCGAATCTGCTCAACTAATATTGATGAAATTTGGCACAAATATTCCTTATACACCGGAATAACATATAGGCTATAGAAATCCTGTTAGTTCTACAGGAATAGGATGAAAATGAAAAGCGCCATCTATTATCAACCTATTACGCGACTACAGTTCACGCGAACGAAGTCGCGGGTAAAAGCTAGTTTGATATAATTCCTATCTGTACTTATAATAAAACAAAGTCCCTAAAAGCTGTCTGTCTGTATGTGATCGATTTTCTTAATCTACAGAACCGATTTTTATTCGGTTCTTACTAAAAGTTAGTGCAATTCTTCCGGAAGGTTAAGTTAGTGGTACATTACAGTAATTTACATTTTATGTAAGATAGTAATTGATCATGAGCTAGAGTAGACCGTTCTTTATGAAATTTTAAATAAGCGTTTTGTTTGTTGTAGCTAATAAGTCTAAAGTAAGAATTCTGAATATAAAGTCTATTCAAAATCCTATGTCTAGAATTTATATTGACTACGATTACCACGACTCTGTTAGAGTCAAAATTTTCAATGCAGGTCGCAGAACAAATAATAAAATAGAAAATTTGATGGTATCTGACAGCTTGACATCATGTCTTAGTTAATACTGTTATTGGGTAAATTTATAAAAATAAAAAACTTTGTATTAACCTTAAATGTTAATTATAACTTAATGCTTACTTAATGTTATACAAATATAAGTACCAGGTTGAGCCTTACTCTGTAATTCTTGAAAAATAAAAAAAATGAAATTTAAAATACAAGAAAAATTTTTTAATGCCCAAAACAGGGATAAAACGATTTTTTTTTTACATAAAACCTAGATAGATTGATTTTTCTCCTCCGCGACCCCCTACATGGTGAATTTCAAGAAAATCGTTGGACCCGTTTCCGAAATAATAGAAAATATATATATACATACAAGATTAACTCATTTAAATATCAAAGATGTATTATATATGTATATACATATTATTCATGTTTATAGTTATATAAATTAGATAGAAACCGATCATAATTGTTAAACTAAAAAAAAACATTATTTAATATTCTTTCTTTTATTTTATACTTATATATCTAAAATAAAATTTTCATAATGATTTTTTTAATTATAAATTTAGCTATGCCTTTACATAAATGACTAATATCTGGGTGATCGAGCTTCGCTCGGTAATTTATTACAAAAAAAAAACTTAAAAAAAAAACAATTATTTAGTTGGGGATCGATCCTTGGCATTCACATTTCTCGAGTCTGCCCGTTACCCGAATAAGCTACGTCGACTTGACAATTAACGGCGAAAATTCAATTCAATATAAATGTTAGTGTTTTTTAATGCCTAAAAACAGGGATATAACAATTTTTTTTTTACATAAAACCTAGCTAGATCAATTTTTCTCCCCCAAAACCTCCTACATGTTGAATTTCAGGAAAATCGTTGGAGCCGTTTCCGAGATTCGGAAAATATATATATATACAAGATTAACTCATTTAAATATTTAAGATAAAAATAATGTTTATACAGAAAACCTATTAAAATATCGATTATCATAATTGTATGAACGCCGTGTGGTATCCGGCAGAATAGAATAGTACCACCCTCATTTCTTACCGAGGTGTCGTAAAAGGCGACTAAGGTAAGTCGACCCGCCGTGTGGTTTCCGGCTGAGTAGAATAGACCAACCTCATTTCTTACCGAGGTGTCGTAAAAGGCGACTAAGGTAAGTTGACCCACCGTGTGGTATCCGGTTGAGTAAAATAGACCACCCTCTTTCTTACCGAGGAGACGTAAAATATGACTAAGGTAAGTTGACGTCAGGCAGGCGGCCGGTCGTAAAATACATAGCCAAATCATATGACAACATGTTTGTAACATGTTGTGCCGACCCCACTTATAGTGGGATAAGGGCAGGAGGATGAGGATGATGATATCATAATTGTATGAGAAAAAAATTCTTAGACGTATATTTAGATATTCTACTAACTTTAGACAAGTAAAGCACAAAGTTTTAGAGAAAACTCAAATACACTTGACCTTGGTTTCGGATTCGTGAAATTTTGAAAGGGACTAGGTGCTTTAGATACAAAGCTATCAAGGTATTGTGGGAAAAATTATATGACAGAATTCTAATCTGAATAATCTACGCATATGCTAACATATTCCACAGAGTTAATGTATAGAACCGGCTATACTCTGTAAATGTACTGATGATGAAAAAATGTACTGATGCAAAACTGAGATAACTATTTGAATCAATTTTTATTTATTTTACCTTTATATATTAAAGTTATTATTACTAATCGTTTTATTATTATCATCATAAAAAAAATGTCTAACACCTCTCTGTATGCGATCGATTTTCTCAAAATCTACTGGACGGATTTTTGAACAGTTTTTATTTAAAGGTAATTTAAAGTTAAGTTAAATATAAAGTAAAAAATATAAATAATAATATAAAGGCTAATAATAATATAATAGGGCTGCTGGAAGAGATCGCTTAAAGCGATAAGCTTTCCTTTGTACATATTTTTTTCTATTTAAATAATGTATCTGTTAACTTGTGGTACATAAATAAATAAATAAAAATAAATAAATAAAATAAAAAATTCTTACCAGAAACTCTTTCCGCTAGCATCCAGTATTTTTTAATGATCGTAGTCCAATTACTATCGGAATAATAATCGTCGATAGCAATTTTGACGAAACCGGACATTTTTGATAGTTCACTGCACTTTAAGTTCGAATTTCACTTGTCACTTCACTTCACTTGACGCGTTAAGTCACTGCTCGGTAACAATTTGCACTACGCAAGTTGTCACCTGTAACAAAAAACGTAAAACTTTAGTTTAGTATTTAATTGACACTTTTTATAACTTGACTTTTTGAGATTATTTAGTGGATTTTCTTTAAATTTTCGTTATGTAACTAAATGAGTGATTTTTTGTAACAATTTCCCCGTTGTACCATACCGCTTTGTTGGCGTTATTTACCGAAATATTTTACTCGCGCCAAGCATTTCTCCGAACGTTATTTATTCATAAATATATCCAGTCATCTCAGATGAAAGCGAAAGCTTGGAAAGTGCGCGCGCGCCGGTTACGGATAACGTATTGAATCTCGCGCGGTTCCCCGACCAATCGTCGCGTTTCCGCCCCACGCAGCACAAGGACGCAAGTCGTGGGTTGCGTCAGCTAAAATTGCGTTCTATTACCAGCGCAAAAAGCTGATATTTCATCAACAATATTTCGCTATTTCATACTAAAATTATAAATGCGAGAGTCTGTTTGTTTGTTACACTTTTAATTTGCAGGATTAATAATGATGAAATTCGGCACAATTCAAGTTGAGCTAAGTTAGTTTCATGTTGAATCTGTAACTGAAACTTATGCAATAAATAAAAGATTTTTGACGATGATATTTATCTCAGAAATCTCACATATCAGAATTTTCTCGGCATCTTTCCGTTTTTGGAGAGAAGGAATGGAGCTAAGACCTACCACGCTGCTGCAATGCGGTTTGGTAGGTTACACATATATCCAGAATTCTTTAGAGTATGGAGGTTTTCTCACGATGTTTTCCTTCACCGAAAAGCGTGTCATACCTTAAAATCATCAATTAGATACAAGTTATAACAGAACCTCATTGGTTCTGCCCGGTAGTGAACCTATTACCCCCTCGAAAGAGTCGCACGATCTCGCCGATGGGCTATGACAGCTTAGTGTTAATATTATTTTCAATTTCTACGTTTCGCTGAATCAATTTTTCTTTTTAAAATATTGATTCTAATATAGCGGAAAGTAATTTTGGTGAAAGTAAACTTCCACGCTCATTTTATTGCCTATGCAATTCTGTATTTGTATTATACAAATACAGAATTGGAGTTCTTGCGTATTTTTTTATGGTATTATGCTATGTCTTTGAATGGTTATTCGATCTATAGTAATATTATAAATATATAACTCTGTTTGTCTACAATGCTTACACTGCTTAACCGTTTGACTGATACATATGAAATTTGGTACAATAAAAGCTTATATACCGCCGTAGTAAATAGGTTAAAAAAATCCCGTTTTCCTTACGGGAATACGGCGTTATTGAGGGTACTTAAACACGACAGTTGGCGCGTATAAAGTTGCGAATATCACGCGGGTATTACATAGATTATGAATTAAGATATTTTAAATATTTCTTGGTTATCATATTATTAGCAGTAATAAGATGTGCATGGGGTTTCGCTCGCCTACAAATCAGTACGTACATAAAACATAAAAGTAGTTTGTAGTATTTTTGTAGATCTACAATTCTCTAGTACATTAATTTACGGTATCACTGTTGGTTTGGACGGAGCTCGTAACTAAAGCTCCCAGCAAGCGATATTTTTAACTGCGAGACATGTCTAACAAAATTTAGGTAAAACCGTTAATGTACCACTAATTTAAATATTCTGGAGGAATACACTACCATTATTAGAAATCGTATCAAAATTCATTCTGTAGATTTCGTGAAAATAGATTACATATAGATAGACAACTTATGGACTTTGTTTTTTTATAATACGAGTAAATATAGATGTTGGGGGTTTACTTAAATTATTATTATCATTTCCTATTGTGTCATAAATAACAGTCAATCATAGATAAATAACGGATAGTGATATATGAAATATTTATCATATACTTATCTATCTATCTAATTTCAGGGACGCCTGTCGTTGCAGGGCCGGTGTTCATCTCCTATTCCGGACTGTACCTCCCATTTCCCCACGTTAGGACAAGGGTTTCACTGCTATCCCGACAGTGTCACCTGCGCTATCTACCTGTAGCTCTTACGAACCTGATAATATCTCTGAAGGGGATATTTGTCAGATCCTCAACTTCATTTTCATCCTTACCTAGTATCTCCCATCTTAGCAGCGAGTACATAGGGCACTCAGCCATAAGGTGAAGACTCGTTTCTTCCTCTTCTTCATATACCTAATCACTACGTGATTTATGAAATGATCAATGATTTTGTGAAATCATTTTAAAATTAATTCATACACTTATTTGCGTCATAAAATTATTTCTCTATAAATTGCAATCAATTAAATAAACTCATTGGGAATTATAACTATAAAACATCATTACTTTTGAGTTTTCAAATATTTTTAAATGACACCTATTGTGGGTCTGCGAAAACAATTTGGTATATTAATGCAATAAATTTATGATAGGTGGCGCTGAGATGATTTTTAAAATTCCGACGAACTTGTTTCAATGTCAAGGCTGGAACCGGTAGAGACGTATTGTTTTCGGATATCTGTTGAATTTCTCGCAAATTTTTTCTTGTATTCGTAAACAATAGACGGTGAGGTGATCGTAGGTATTATATCGTAGGTTAGTAAGCTTAGTAAGGATACCTAATGACAAAGATAATAATCTAACACTATAATACGAAACAGTCGAATATTGAGACCGTGTGCGTTTCCTCTACCTCTAGAGGATCATGTTCTAATCCTGAACCAATGCCTGTTTCTAAATAATGATAACGATAATAATAAATAAGCCGTGTAGTATCCGGCTCAGTAGAATAGACCACCCACATTTCTTTTCGAAGTGGCGTAAAAGGCGACTAAGGTAAGTCGACCCGCCGTGTGGTATCCAGCTGAGTAGAATAGACCACCCTCATTCCTTACTGAGGTGTCGTAAAAAGCGACAAAGGTAAGTTGACCCACATATGTTATAATATGTTGTGCCGACCCCACTTAGAGTGGGATAAGGGCAGGAGGATGATGATGATAATAAATATATGGGACACTTACACACACAGTCGTACGTACCCAAAGTAAGTAACTTAATACTTGTGTTATGGTAGACAAACTGGTGAATATATATTTATATAATTTTTAAATACATAAAAACAAATATACACCCACACTCGAAGACCAACAAATTCATTTATAGAAAATGTTGGTCCTCGGCGGAAATCGAACCCGCGACCCGCGGAGCTGAAGGCAGGGTCACTACCCACTGCGCCAACGGGCCAGTCAAAATCTTGCCTTGTTGATATTTGCAATTTATCACACGCTTTTTAGAGGAACATCGTTAGTCTGCGTATATCTAGAGAATTTCTGGAATAACTTTCTAAGCCGCATTGGAACAGCGTGATGCATCTAAGTTCTAAACTTTTCCTCCAAAAAAGTAGAGAGATATTGGACTCTTAAAGCAAATTTATACTATACTAGCTGTGCCGACTGCTTTGCCCGCGTGGAAATCATTTTTTTCCTGTTTTTTCCTTATTTTTATTTTCCCCGCGTAAATACCCATCTTGCGTGAGTTCTAAGTAATTTACCACTAATGTAAACCTTTCTCAAGAATAGCACTATCTTTAAGAAAAAACTGTATAAAAATCGGTTTAGTAGATTTTGAGAAAATCGATCACATACACACAGCATTTACATAGCCGTTACAAATATCAGCCTTCCCGTAAACTCAATGTTACCATTAACGTAACACCTCGGTTAATTGCCTCTTAAGATGGCAAGAGGGCTGGCTCCTTTTTCGCACAAAGAATCAGCTTAGCGATTCAGCGCGGAAACGCTGCCAGCATTCTTGGGACCTTTCCACGTGGGCATGATTTGTATAGTCCTAGCGTGTAAGTAATTTTACATTAGTGTGCTTAAAAAATATAACATTGATATATTCAACGATAATATATTTTGTTTCAAAAATAAAATAAGAAAAATACTGTTTTAAACATTACATTAAATAGTTAAGCTCTTAACTTACTAATATTTGTGAACTTTTTTTAGTGGAATCTTTATTGATGTATGATATATTTATATTTAAATATTTATTTAGTAATAGAAGCATTGTTTGTTTCCCAAATAAAATAAAAATAACAATAAAATTACTCAAATGACAAAGTGTAACAAAATAACACAATGTAACCATAAATTATTCGTTCCAGGACAGTAGTTTTACTGATTATATGACGCAAAGAAACCTAATAGTTTTAAGATTTGACGTCATAAGCTACAAATTGTCATGGAGTGGAAAACACAGTCTTAATTGCTTTATGACAGATGTCGGCAAAGCGAGATATTTATCTTTTGTCCAGAAAAAAGATACTAAAGTGTGCGTAACGGCATGAAAACAAATAAACATATACAAAATTACATACACGGTTGTCCGTCCCCTAACTAAGTAATAATACTTGTGGTTTTGGTGACAGACGACTGTTAAATATATACATTTCGCACGCTGGGTTTTTTTATTTACAACAAAATTGTACATGTTACACTTACACGCTAGGACTATTTAAATAATGCCCACGTGGAATGGTCCCAAGAATGCTGGCAGCGTTTCCGCGCTGAATCACTAAGCTGATTCTTTGTGCGAATTAGGAGCCAGCCCCCTTGTCACCTGAAGAGGCAATCAACCGGGGTGTTAAAACGGATAAAAAATTTTGCACTTTGACTCCATGGCCCTAGGATCTCAACTGCAAATGGTACAAATATATAACTCTCGATGAGAGATGCATACTTTCGTTTGCAGGATGCGGCCATTTTCGCTGCAACAGAGGCAAACAGCCTCAAAAATAACGTAATATTACGCAACGTTTACTTGAAATTTTGAAATTGAAACTAATGAAAATATTATTTTTCTATAATTCGCGATAACAGAAAATATATGTATTGCTAAATGTAGAGTGTACTATTCGTTCTCACACCTGATACATGCAGACTTTGTACCACAACACAGCTTTGCGATTTTCTCGTGGGGTCTATCACCAGACGATGCTTCGGTTACGGGGCGAAACAATTGTTGAGATTGTGGTGGCGAATGTGTGCAGTGTTTGTATATTGTTGTGTTATCGGTGGTGGCATGAGTTTTCACAAATTATGCACGTATCATTTTACATCATGTAGTTTTTTAGCATTCTACATTTAGCATTACACGGATTATAGCAAAATAATATTTTCAGTAGTTTCGATTAACGTTACGTAATATTACGTTTTTTTTTGAGGCTGTTTGCCTATGTTTAGTATCAATCAGTATCAAAATATATGCGTTTGTGAGATTCGCCATCTATCTATGCTTTTTATAAAACCAATTCCCTAAAAGTTTTCTGTCTGTTTGTGATCAATTTTCTCAAAATGGATACACTGATTTCTATGCGCGCGAAGCCTAAAGAGAGAAGCCTAAGACACCTAGTTTTAGAATAAAAGGGAATGCCTATTTTTAAGGCCTTTGCCATCGACATACTAATGCCCTTTGCGGTCTGCAAAGTGAGTGTTCGCCATTAACGTTAAAACATAATACAAACCTTCACCTGCTTAATGTTTAATAGCTTAGTATAACAGAAGACGCTAAATACGTCTTTCACAATATTGACGAAAGTTGACATTGAAGTAATATTTATATGTCAATTGACATTTCTATTCGTTGCAAACTAATTTATATGTATATTTGTTTTTGCATGGAATTAAGGTTCAAGGGCAAATGACTTTATTAACTAGTGCCTATTTAACCGAGCCTTGCTCGCTAAATAAAAAAAAAACTTAAAAAAAAAGAAAAAAAAGATAAAAAAATAATTTGGTCCTAGGTATTTTCATTTCTAGAGACCACCCGTTCTCCCGAATAAGCTGCGTAGCTTGACTTGACAGTTTTCGGCAAAAATAGTGTTTTATACATTCAATATAAATTTTTGTATTTTTTTAATGCTCAAAAACAGGGATAAAACAAGATTAACTCATTTTAATATTAAAGATATATTGTATGTAAACTCTTCCGCCATATTTGTATACCTATTCGCTAGCCGTTAGAATAGCCCTAGTCGTATTTAACGACACCTCGGTAAAAAAGAGGGCGGTCTTTTCTATTCAACCGGATACAACACGGTGGGTCAACTTACCTTAGTCGTCTTTTGCGACGCCTTGGTAAGAAATTTGGGTGGTCCATTCTACGCAACCGAATACCACACGGCGGGTCAACTTTAGTTGGTCTATTCTACTCTACCGGAAGCCACATGGCTTGTATATATTTGAAATTATATACATATATATTCACCAGTTGTCTTTCACCCATAACACAAGTATTAAGTTACGTACTTTTGGGATGGACAACATTATGATCAATATAATCCTACTATTTGTAAAAGATACTTAAAATACAGGTCAGTTATTGAGCAACCGGTACACGCTATCGGCAGGATATTGCACCCGCGGTCCAAGGACGTGAAAATCGCTCGGATGTTATGAATGGAAACGACTAGAATGTGAATGTCCTGAACGATTTGTATGATTATTGTAATTAATTGTGTACAAATGTATCGTGGATTGTTTCTTCAAAAATGTATGAAGGTGAATATTCTGAATTCGGATTATACGCGAATTGTCTAAATAAACGATCCAGATCATGAAAGAAAGTTTATTTCTGTTTCCTGTGATACAGTATGTTTCTACACTCAATCACAAAATGACAATAATAAAATAAGCTTCATTTATTTACCAAATGATGGGCAAATAGCTCATACAATTTTGGCCTGAATGGACAGAAATAAAATAATATTTAATACAAACCGAAAGTTACTCTTTAAGTATGCACAAGTCTTTTTTAAATAACCTGGGAATAAGAAGAAATAAATTAATGACCATGACAGATTTACATAGAATATTTGAATTTGTAACCACATATTTTTTTAATAGAATCTATTATATATATTTGACTGGCCCGTTGGAGCAGTGGGTAGTGACCCTGCCTTCAGCTCCGCGGGTCGCGGGTTCGATTCCCGCCGAGGGCCAACATTTTCTATAAATGAATTTGTTGGTCTTTGAGCCTGGGTGTATATTTGTATTTATGTATGTATTTAAAAATATATAAGTATATATTCACCAGTTGTCTGTCACCCATAACACAAGTATTAAGTTACTTACTTTGGGGACGGACGACCGTGTGTGTAAGTGTCCCATATATTTATTATTTATTTATTTATTTATTTTCATTTAAGAAAAAGAACGAATCTAAAAATAATGAGATTTTCCACTGGTAGTATAATATGTGAGTAGTCTAGAAATACAGCAATGGTCGTTATAAAGTAGCACACGAATACAAGAAATCACCTTCGGATCAGATATGGATTAGTATCCATACTAACATTATAAATGCAACAGTGTTTCTGTTACGCTTTCACAGCTAATCGGCTGGCCTAATATTGATGGAATAAGGCACAATTAAAGCTTTTACAATGGGATGACGGATAGGATTTTAAAACTCCCGTTTTTCTTTCCAGAAAAATATCTTTTTCAGTGCCTAACATTCTGATCCATACAATACGACAGGACTTATGATCGTTTTATAAATTTTTCCCTTAACTTTATGAGTAGTTCGAGGTCACATATTGTCCCTATGACCTGCCACCATTTCATCCTGCATTCTTTTATCCACATCTCGGCCTTTTTCATCGTCGTTTTGAAAAAGCGAACCAAGGTACCGTAAATCAGAGCAGAATAGCAAAATTTTCCCATCTAAATTGATCCCACTTAAGCTGTATACGTAAATAAATTAAATAAACGTGTAGACTTTAACATTTGAACCTAATACAGCGTCACTGACAACAATAGATCAGGAAATATAAATAACATTAGGTAAAACAATGCTATATTAACGTGCACTTTTTGCTTATATCAGAACCAAATTTTTGGTACTTCCCCTGACACAAATTATTTAAATTTGGAGTACAAGATATTCCCGCAGCTTTATTCACACCAAATTAGCGTTAAAGTACCTTCAATTATGTCATCATTCTCTTGCCCTTATCCCACTCTAAGTGGGCACAACATGTTTTAACCCTTTTGTCATGTGATCTGCCAATCCGCATTGGAACAGCATGGTAGGTGGTAACTCAAACCCTTCTCTCCAGAATTGGAGAGAGGAGTCCTATGCCCAACAGTGCTGCAGTACCTTAGTCGCCTTTTACGACACACAGGTAATAAATGAGGGTGGTCTATTCTACTCGGCCAGATACGACACGGCGCTATTAATAATGGAAAGGTCTATACATATTTTAGTATTGAAGATTTAAATTGACGCGGGCAAAGTCGGTTGCTCAAATTAGGTTACATGTACTATTGAGCGTTCTGTAAATGGTAATTATGTAATAATATTCTACACGCGTTGTTATACTAGAGTAATATATTATGAGTAGGCCTTGTACTGCATTGATAAGTAAGATAGAATTGCTTTGCGATTTTGATCTGATGATGCTTCGGTAACGAGCGAAACGATTGTTTAGATTGTAGTAGTAAATGTGTCCAGTGCTATTGTCATGGTGTTGGTATGTAGTGCATGTATTTTAAGAATCCTGCAAGCATGAAGTATAAACAGTTAATACACTCTACATAACACAGGCGTTACATTTGGTTAAATCACAGATGACGCAAAATACAAATGCTCAATTTTTGTATTCTAGAAATCAGTAAAGAAATGCCTACTTGTACAAATAAAATAAACTATATTTATATGACCCACATTCAAAATGTTACTTCATTTAAATTTATTTTAAAAATTTAAATGAGTTAATCTTGTATGTTTATATTTTCGGAATCTCGGAAGCGGCTCCAACGATATTCCTGAAATTAAGTAGGGGGTTTTGAGGGAGAGAAATCGATCTAGCTAGGTTATTTAAAAAAAATTCGTTTATTCCTGTTTTTGGGCATTCAAAAACACTAAAATTTATATTGAATTGAATTTTTTAACAAGTTTTAAATTTTTTGTCAAGTCAGCGTAGTTTATTCGGGAAACGGGTGGTCGCGAGAAATGAAAACACCTAGGCTCGAGCCGCACCTATCCTATTATTTTTTTTTATTTGTAAATAATTACCGAGCAAGGCTCGGTCGACCAGGTACTTTTTATATCGATCCTCCTGACCTTATCTCACTCTAAGTGGGGTCGGCACAACATGTTATAAACATGCTGTGACATGATTTGGCTGCGTTTTTACGACCGGCCTTTTACCTTTTACCTTAGTCTTATTTTAGAACTAGGTAGAACTTACCTTAGTCGTATTTTACGACACCTCGGTAAGAAGGAGGGTGGTCTATTCTACTAAACCGGATACTACAAGGTGGGTCAACTTACCTTAGTCGCCTTTTACGACACCTCGCTAAGAAATGAGGTTGCTCTATTCTATTCAGCCGGTACTTATATATGTAAAATATATAGCGCAGTTACACACGGGGGGTGACATAAATAATCCTGTTTTTTTATTACTTTTTCACTTTTATAAACACTTTCGAGCAACGTCAAATTTTATCAACACAAATTGACATAACATTTATGCACGTCAACGACAAATGTGCCGTGTAACAAACATTTGAAAACCAATATTCTCCGCTCAAAGTTAATGAGTAATATAATAAAAAAAGAGTTAAATAGCAATTTTTGTTATGCTTTGATGATTGTTCATTAAAAGCTTGAATGACCTCCCACAAAATCTGCTTGTCAGAGTTCTTCATAACAGCAAACTATTTGTCGGTTTTGTATTCACAGTTTTTATACTGTCTTTATTATTACGAATGAGAAAACTTTATAGGATTTGTATTGTTTTTTTTTTCTGTTACATCGTGAATAGGAAACTTCCAACGGTTTTGTGTAAAAACAAAATACTAGCTAAATCGGATTTCATCATTTTCTCATATAACTTTAGAACAATTTTCGGAATCGGAAAAGTTCATTTGTTGTTTCATAATAATAGTGATGGGAGATAAAAGTAGCAGAAATGGGGTTCTCGATTCGAGATAGACTCCTGCGATTTTGTTGTGTAGGAATAGAAGAGAAGAGATTGTGGTGGTGAATGTGTGCAGTGCTTGTGTATTGTTGTGTTATTGGTGGTTTTAAATTTAAACTCTCGTGAGTAGTATTCATAGTTAACGTATAGAACCGGCTATACATCATGTCTTATTTTATCGGGTTAGCTTGACTAACCTGAGCAGATTTGCAAAAACTCATGCTAGTTGACTAACTAGCATGAGTTTTTGCAAATCTGCATTTATGAGGTATGAGAACGAATAGTACACTCTACATTTAGCATTACATATATGTTCTTTTATCGCGGATTATAGCAAAATAATATTCTCATTAGTTTTGTAATATGGACCTCCGCACAGTAACGCCTAATTCTATAAATTAATACCGCATTACTTAAATCTGATCTCACAATATATCCTCCTGTCCTTATCCCTCTAAGTGGGGTCGGCACAACATGTTATAAACATGCTGTAACATGATTTGGCTGCGTTTTTACGACTGGCCGCCTGCCTGATGTCAACTTACCATAGTCGCCTTTTACGACACCTCGGTAACAAAGAGGGTGGTCTATTCTACTAAACCGGATACCATACGGTAGGTCAACTTACCTTAGTCGCCTTTTACGACGCCTCGGTAAGAAATGAGGTTGGTCAATTCTACACAGCCGGATACCACATGGCGGGTCGACTTACCTTTGTCGCCTTTTACGACACCTTGGTAAGAAATGAAGGTTGTACTATTCTATTCAGCCGGATACCACACGGCGGTACACTCTACATTTAGCATTACATATATTTTCTTTTATCGCGGATTATACCAAAATAATATTTTCATTACTTTTGTAATATGGATCTCCGCAATGTAACGCCTAATTCTTTAAATTAATACAGCATTGCTCAAATCTGATCTCACCGTTTGTTTAAAATCAAGTTCATACATCAAGTTCGAATTTCTTCATATATTATCTGGGACAAATCGTCAGTGACCGGGTTCTGTTGGGCACACACAGACGAGGTTGAGATGAAATCGCGGAAGGTCGTGTTACGAAATCGCTTTTGTAATTGCACTTGAGCGTCATAAAGTATTTTTTATGAGGTAACAAAAAAAAAACTTAGTTTGAACTAGCATTTGTCAGCTTTCCAAGGTTTTTTGATATACCTTCTACAATGGAGAATTGAGTTGAATTCTTTAATACAAAAGTAATAATAAAATTATATCGCTATAATCCGCGATGAAGTAAAATAGAAAATATATATAATGCTAAATGTAGAGTGGACAATCGGTTCTCATACCTGATACGCAATCTGATACCTGATCGCAAAGCTTTGCGATTTTGGTCGTGGAGTCTATCTCCTGATGATGCTTCGGTTGCGGGGCGAAACGATTGTTGAGTTTGTGATAGTGAACGTATATAGTGCTTGTGTATCATGGTGGCGGTGGTGGAGGTTTGTGCATGGGTTTTTTACGACTCCTGCATGTATCAGGTATGATAACCAATTGTCCACTCCACATTTAGCATTATATATATTTTCTATTTTACTTCATCGCGGATTATAGCAAAATAATTTTATTATTAGTTTTGTATTATGGATCTCCGCAAAGTAACGCCTAATTCTATAAATTATTTAGAATTCTTTAAGTTCTAATGTATTGAAAATGTTTCCTATTGGTTATTTATTTATTTACTAGATGCAACTGCGGCTTCGTCCGCGAGGTAATCAGTGTATCTATACTAATATATAAAGCTGAAGAGTTTGTTTGTTTGAACGCGCTAATCTCATGAACTACTGGACCGATTTGAAACAACACGCTTAGATGAATAAGAGAGGAGCAGTAATATAAAAATATTACGAAAACGGAAAAAATTAAAGCTTTCCTTGCGTGCGCTAAGCAAACGGTGAAAGTTATTAAAAAAGTTCTAAAAAAGTCCACGACAGCATATGTCTAGCTTTTAAGGTTAACTCACTTTAAGCATTTTTTTGGATATCACAATACTGTATTACGGTTTTTATTCTTTCGCCGCTGGCGATTGCTAGTTTATAATAAAATTTAGATTTTGAACCCTACAATAACTTTTAAAATTTTAAAAGTTATTGTAACTTTTAAAATTTTAAAGTTATTGTAGGGTAAATATAAGAGATAGAGGTCGCGGACTTCTTTATAATATTTTTGTAGATCTAAAATTTTGTAGTACATTACTTTGGTGAATCTCTGTTACGCAAAATTAAGGTCAGTTGAACCACCGCGTGGTGTCCGGTTGAGTAGAAAAGACCACCCTCTTTCTTACCGAGGTGTCGTAAAATACGACTAAGGTAACTTGATGTCAGGCGGTGAAATCCTGTAACAGCATGTTTATAACAAGTTGTAACGACCCCACTTAGAGTGGAACAAGGGGAGGAAGATTCTTGTTTATATTAGAATTCCCGCGGGAAAAATTTTACGACACTAATTTTCACGTAGGTGAAGCTTTGGTCAGATCTAGTTAAAATATAAAATCAAATATTTTTCATTCATAAAAGCATCAAAGGATTTTCCTATGAATTAACTTTGAATCGCTTAGGATTTTTGTATAATACGTTTGTACATTCATTCATCAAAAAGCTTTAAATAGTTGTTTCCGTTTTGTTATCTTGTTAACATGTATAATTATTAATCACATAATTACACAAGTTATATTCCGGTAAAATAAATTTTAATACTATGTAAAAAAAAATTCATTTATTGTAAGCAAGTTTAACGACAATTTTAGGTAGTATTAATTGATTTTTTTTTTCTTGTGACAAATTAATTTTATTTTTATAATATTCTTTATTCAAATAAACTTGTAAACAAGTGCTTTTGAATCGTCAACTCTACGAAAGAAATATTTATATTATATATTATTAAATGTAAAATATATGATGATAATAATAAAATGTATCAAATTACATACCTTTCGAATTTTATAGTTTTGTCCAATTATACAATTTTCACATATTTGTTTCCGGAATTAATTTTTTTTGTTAAATTAGACGAACAATTATTTTTACGATTTCTTTATATTAGTATTATAAAAAGAAATAATCACAAGTTTTATATTAAACTTTTAGTAATAAGCTTAAATATATTTAACAATTTAAATATATGACCGGTTTTATCACAGACTGAAGTGCGCGCAATGATATCTTTATTTATATAAATTTGAAACGTCAAAATGAACTGTAGTCGTTTCAAATCCACAGTGTACTGAAATATAGAGATTTCATGTTATAACAAAAATATAAGGAACCTTGTTTCGTCCGGTTATTTGTAGCAGTTAGTGCTTATGTTAATGTTTTTAATCGTTCATACGAGGAAGTTGCATTGTGTTTTGCTATCTAAGTTATAATACTAATTATTATCCTTATCCAACTCTAGGTACACAACATGTTATAAACATGTCATATGATTCGGCTAGGTATTACGACCGGCCGCCTGCCTGACGTTAACTTTCCTTTGTCGCCTTTTACGACATCTCAGAAAGAAAGAGGATGGTCTACTCAGCCAGAAAGCAAACGTTGGGCCTACTTACCTAAGTCACCTTATATGACACCTCGGTAACAAATGAGAGTGGTCTATTCTACTCATCCGGATACCACACGGTGGGTCAACTTACCTTAGTCACCTTATATGACACATCGGAAGAAATGAGGTTAGTCTATTCTACTTAGTCGAATACCACACGGTGGGTCAACTTACCTTAGTCGACTTATACGACACCTCGGTAACAAATGAGAGTGGTCTATTCTACTCATCCGAATACCACACGGTGGGTCAACTTACCTTAGTCTACTTTTACGACACCTCGGTAAGAAAGAGCTATTTAATAAATTACTATCAGTATATTTCTGCATTACTCTGTATTGTTCGGTTCACAGACATTTTTTATTTCCTTGTTTCTAATGTACTCTTATTTATTTGTTATCTCTTGCAAGGGTATACGCAAATGAGATAAATTATTTTTTTAATCATCATCCTCCTGCCCTTATCCCACTCTAAGTGGGGTCGGCACAACATGTTATAAACATGTTGTGATATGATTTGGCTGCGTTTTTACAACCGGCCGCCTGCCTGACGTCAACTTACCTTAGTCGTATTTTACGACACCTGATAAGAGAGGGTGGTCTATTCTACTAAACCGGATACCACACGGTGGGTCAACTTACCTTAGTCGCCTTTTACGACACCTCGGTAAGAAATGAGGGTGGTCTATTCTACTCAGCCGGATACCACACGGCGGGTCGACTTACCTTAGTCGCCTTTTACGACACCTCGGTAAGAAATGAGGGTGATACTATTCTATTCAGCCGGATACCACACGGCATCCCCCTTAGTAGCATACATAAATTTAAATATTAAAAATAGGTATTTTTGAACACAAATAATAGGTTTTAGGTTGTTGTTTTGTTATTAAATTTGGCACCGAAATTGCACTTTGGCCCATAGCGAAGGGATTAAACTCCGGTAACCCCCCCACCCCTTAACCATCAAATTGCCCCCCTGTAGGTCGTGGGCCCCACGTTGGGAAACACTGTTTTAAAGAGACCTCGGAGGTGTCGCTCTCAGGAGTACACTGCTGGTGGTAACGGAAATGACGTTTAAGCACCAACAAGCTTTTAGACAGTGAGACTGACATATGATATATGACTGAAGGCGTATACCTTTCTTGAGTATGTAATGAGCAATTATTGTCGACGCTAGTCGTGCAACTAGTCGAGCAACAAATTCATGGATTTGTTTTTGTTTACAGCCGTCTCCGTTTGGGGGATAAGGGGGAGAAAGTCAATAACATCTAGACGTCCCCAACTGTCAACCTCACCTGCTCGTGGTGTCCCCTGCTGGATAACAGACGAGGCTCTGGCGACCGACCAATGGCGGTATATCCATTCACCTAATCAGGCAACTGGTTTAGGAGAGGTTTCAGTAACCTTGGGCCTAATCAACCCTAAAAGTCTGGTGCAGAAGGCAAATGGGAAACCACTGCACTACTTTCCCAAGAGAGAAATGGCAGATACAAGATTCTGGCCAGGACCACGATCTTCAGTCATGAAGAAACGACCGGAGAGAGAGAGACAGCCGTCTCAGCACCCACACATGCGTTGCGAATATTGGTGGCGCTTTAAGAATACAAATAACATTCAGACGTTTTGAATCCTGGGAATTGGCGCGCCATGTTAACTTGATTCTTCTTTATCGTCATTTCAAAAAAGTCCCTAAAGCTCATAGGTATATACACCATTTATAATTAACTCGAATAACACAAGAGTTAAAAAACAACGTATAAGTTGATTTTTCACATCGTAAATTGTAACACAATGCACAATTTTTAGGGTAGTATTTTTAGACCTTCCATCATAAATTTTTCCACAATAACACGACCAATAACATAGTTGTTAAAAAAGGTCACTATATTCTCATATATATACTACCTGTGCCAGCAGCTTTTCCCGCGTGAAAATCTGTATGAAACAAATATTATCCCGTATTGAAATTTTGAACATTAAAGTAGTTATTGTGAGATAATTATAAGAGATTTTTTTATAACTTTCACCGTTTACTTAACGCATGCAAGGAAAATTTTAAATTTTGCCGTTTTCGCAATATATTTGATTGCTGCTCCTCTCCTATTCATTTAAGCGTGATGTTATCTATAGCCTTCCTCGATAAATGCACTACCTTATAATCAAAGGATTTTTCAAATCACTCCAGTAGTTCCTGAGATTAGCGCGTTCAAACAACCAATCATACAAACAAGTCGGCCGCCATATTGTCACTCACCTACCCCCAAAAGAGGTAGCTTTAATATAAGACGTTGCTAGCCATTTCGATGTTGTTTTGATCCAGTAAAAGTGTGTGTGTCGTAATTCTGAATTTACCAATATGAAGTTCTCTAAATTCCTTTTCTACTTACAAATCACTAGTTTTTACTTGCAACTTCGTTTTGGTGGACTGTTGTAGTGTGATAGATTGATAATAAATTGCGTTTTTAATGTAATCAACATGATTTCTATAGCCTATATGTTACGCTGGTGTATAAGGAATAAGTAGCGGCCTGTTACTATCTCACTGCTGACAATAGGCCTCTACTCTCCGTTTTTGGAGAGAAGGGTTGGAGCATAGACCTACCACGCTGCTCCAATGCGTATTGGTAGGTTACACATATCTCCAGAATTCTCTAGAGAGATGCAGGTTTCCTCACGATGTTTTCCTTCACCGAAAAGCGTGTGATAAATTGCATTTATCAATTAGACACATCAGTTTTAACAGAAAAACTCATTGGTGTCTCCCCGGATTTGAACCCGTGACCTCCTCGAAAGAGTCGCATGGTGTTACCGCTGGGCTACCACAACTTATTATATAAGTATGCATAAGGAATAATTGTGCCAAATTTCATCGATATATGTAGGTCCAGCGGATTCGTCGTGAAAGAGTAACTAATATGAATCGATGCTCTCACAAACTATTGGTAATTTTTTTAAAATATAACAAAGGAAACTTAAAAAAAAAATAAAAAATAATTGTGTAGGTGGGGTTCCATTCTAGGTATTTTCATTTCTCGAGACCGTCGTTTCCCCGAATATGCTACACTGACTTGACAATTTATGGCAAAAATAGCGTTTTATATACAAATGTTAGTATGTAAGAATTTTTTATAACAGGTATAAAACGTTTTTTTTTTAAATAAAGCCTATCGATATCTAGATCGATTTTTCTCCTCCAGAACTTATGGTGAATATACCTACATGGTGAATTTCAGGAAAATCGTTGGAGCCGTTTCCAAGATTCCGTAAATATATATATATATATATATATATATATATATATATATATATATATATATATATATATATATCTATATATATAAAAGAAAGTTGGTCCCAAGTTACACTATTTATAACTCAAGAACGGATGAACCAATTCGGCCGAAAATTGGTGTAGAGGTTGCTTAGAACCAGGAGACGGACATAGGATACCTTTTATCCCGTTCGACCGCATTTATTTTATCCCGTCATATATATAAAAGAAAGTTGGTCCCAAGTTACACTATTTATAACTCAAAAACGGATGAACCAATTCGGTCGAAAATTGGTGTAGAGGTTGCTTAGAACCAGGAGACGGACATAGGATACCTTTTATCCCGTTCGACCGCATTTATTTTATCCCGTCAAGTCACTGTAAATCGTGGTATTACAAGAACGACTATGACATTGAATAACAAAACGCAAATGTCAGTGGAATACAAAACATAGATGACAGTTAACGTAATTTTTCTTTGGTGAAGTATGGTAAAATATTTGACAATGATCAACATGTTTTTAATATAATACAACCTCCTTCATAGAGTTGGTCATTAATATGAAAAAGCATTGTGGCTGTCATATGTGTCATTAAGTTGTTGAGAAAGAGTAAATGGGAGACTCTGGGAAAACTGTTTTTATTTATTGAATAAGTATAATAATATAATAAGTACAAAGGAGAAATATCGTCTTTTATTATATTCAGAAGAGGATGTAACCTAAACTCACAAATAGAGCGGACAAAAGGAATATCTGGAAATTTAAAGAGTTTAAAGAAAAAAGAAATGACGATCAATATCTTGAGACAACACGGAGAGTGCGAATTTCGTATAATTTGAGAGATAGTTGCGATATGCGATGCTATGGAATAAAAAATGGGGTTTTTATTGTAGAGATTATTATGATGATATTATGATGGTAATTGGTATTCGGTTTATTAACTCTGTAAGATCAACGTGACAATGTGCTATGTGAGGCCATAGACGCGCCCGTGACTATTTTTCGATAGAGCTGTCAGCTAGAATGACGATTATTCTCTGGATTTGTTCCAGTTGTAACGATTGTTTTCTAGACTGTGGCCATCTGCAGCGACTGTCAGCTAGGCTCTGCCTAGATGTGGTGATTGTTCTTTGAGCGTTATCATTTGCGAGTCTGTTTACGTGTGTATCTGCTGAGTTGGTTGCCACTTATTGAGCTGTGTTATGCCATGACAGTGATTGAGGGTGAGCTTAAGGTGCGAAATGATTTTTCTTTTACAGATTAAAAGAGCAAGTATTGAGTTTCTTGCCGATTCTACTCAGTACAATCAGCATTCCGAATCAGTGGTAGATTCATTCCCAGAAGTCAGCTTATGAGATTTGCAGGGTCGCAAATGTTGTCAGGATGGTCGACTGTTAAAACATGTTTTTAATACAACCTCCTTCAGAGTTAGTCATTAATATGAAAAAGCATTGTGGCTATCATATGTGTCATTGAGTAGTTTTTGAGAAAGAGTAAATGAGTTGACTTTGGGAAAATTGATTTTTATTATTGCATAAGAATAAAGGAGAAATATCGTAGTTAGTTATAATAGCTAAACGTCACTAAATAGTATAAAACGAAGTCACTTTCTCTGTCTGTTCCTATGTCCCTATATCCCTTTGTATGCTTAAATCTTTAAAACTACGTAACAGATTTTGATGCGGATTTTCAATAGAATGATTGAAGAGAAAGGTTTATATGTATAATCTAACATATTATAAACTTTTATTATAAACATTCAATATTGAGTAAAGAAATACTATCATTCTTGAGGTTTCCAATGTGATGTCGTAAATAATTACATTTATTTTCCGTTTACATTGAACGCAGGCCGAACCCTACAATATTTGTCAAAATAATGTACTAAGTATTTGTACACCTTGAAAAGGTCTACTAAAAACTCCTCGATGGTATACATATTATGTCTATCTCTTATGGACCCACAATAGCATTTTTTTGACATTTTCTTCTTCATTTGTAATTTAAATGAACATTTTCGAAGATGTTACAGATTTAAAATGCAGGCTATAGCGATTGCGCGCTTTGTCTTATAGCACTTCGAATTTAGCTGTGATTGGACGGGTTTTTTTTCACATGGCCGACTATATGTCGCTTTCTCAAGAGTAACCTCTAAAGAAAACATGTTTGTATTGTGTAATGAAGATTCTTTCTTTATGACAAAAAAGCTGTGAATGTTATATATAAAGACATTCTGTAATTAATTGTAAAAATAAAATACTCAGGGAAAATGTAAAAGTAAATAAGTAAAAATGTAGTATATGAATTTAGATATTCCAAAGATAGCAGGGAATCTTCATGGTATAGGGAAAGAGGAATTGTTTTTTTTATACAGAAAAAAGCTCCTTATGGGTACCGCCGCCCGACGGGGACAGCCGGCAGTTATGTCGGACTCGCACCGACTAAAACGACCTGTGTGCTCCACCACGCTGCCGATGGCAAGGACAGGGCATTGTACATATTGCTCCCATCCCGCCAACAGCTCTGATCCCAGGGAACAAACACCTTCTTCGGGTAGGGGCCCCTCGAAAGAGAAGCCCCCCTCCGCTAACCGGTGCATCGGTAGCAGCAGATGCACCGACCGCCTCGGGGACCTGTAAGCCAGGCTTCCGATATACCCCGTTCGGAACACCCGAAGGTCCCCAGTTAGGGCGGCAGACGATGGGCTTGGGCGATTCACTAACACCTGGACTCAGCAGCAGCAGATTGGATCCAGAACAACAGTTCGTGAAACCGCTCCGCCGCCTTCCTTTACCTCCCTCCACAGAACAAAGGGAGGCCATCGCTGCCCACGATCGCTCCCTGCCCACCGTGTTTGTTATGTCACGGTCAACAGGAAGAGACCGCGTCCCAAGTAGGGGCCACAACGCCTTGGTGGGCGTTTCCGCCCCCACCGGGTAATTTTTTATAGAGGTTTTCTACCTCGCAACCCGAAGGTCCCCGTTCCCATTGCTGGGCTTCCGGGTTTCGCCGACAGTGGCCGTAACCATGTCCAGCTAGACTTAGAGTAAGCCCAACCGGTCCCGTCGCTCATTAGGAACCCCACCTCAGCCCCCCCGGAGTCCCCGGCCTGTCAAAATTACCCTCTGCTAATCAGAAGGACAACTGGATTGGCCACCCCACAGTGGTCCGTTCGCCAAGACTTAGCTTGCCCAGGGTGCGCCACGAGGAGGCCGACCACTTTGGCACCCCAGGGGAATTGTTTTACTCCAAATTTGACGCGTGTTGGCCACGGGCAGTAATGAATAAAACAAAACTGCTGGATAGATTTTAATCATTTTTTTTACTGAGTGACATAGGTTATATATTTTATACCCGTGCGAAGCCGGAGCGGGCCACTAGTATATATATATTGTTAAGTCAAAGTATCAGATCTCGCGGTTCAAGGTTCAGATTTGATTGGTCAATGGCAACCACCGGCGATTATCCCTTGTTCCCCCTCCTACCCCGCCTACCCCTTTTCACACCGCTTGCAACTCGCGAAACGCAACGTACGTGCAGAAACAGCAATTTTGAAAAAACCTTATGTTTTGTGACCAAAAACTCTTTTGAAAGTGTCCAGAGTATCCAGAATTAAGTCTCAATCCTGTAAAGGTAAGTGGTTGACCCTTTTCTGCCCATATATTTAACTAATAAGTTAACTTAATAAGTTAACTCACTCAAATATTAAAGATTAGTATGAATCGCGAAAGTTTAAAACCTACCAAAGAGTAACAAATATGAATCTATAGTCACAAACTTTCGCATTTATAATATTAGTAGGAACTAGGCAGGACGTGTTAAAATAAGAGAAAAACTTACAGTTTACTAAGTAGACCGAGTAGACCAATCGTAAGGCTCACGTTCAATACGGCATCGCCCTATGATGATGGATGAACTCATATTCCTCTTCTTCAGTTAGGGCGCATTCCTCGAAGCACCAGAGCCCAGCTATAGCCAGGAGTACTGTATACACCATGCAGTAGACGATGTAGAGTAGAATTGTGAACAACATTCTGTAGGCTTCTTAATAGATCTTGATCTGCAAATTGAAGATCCTATTAATATATATATAGCGATATTAATATATATATATATATATATATATATATATATATATATATATATATATATATATATATATATATATATATATATATATATATGTAGCTTTGCGATTTTGGTCGTGGAGTCTATCTCCTGATGATGCTTCGGTTGTGGGGCGAAACGATTGTTGAGTTTGTGATAGTGTTTGTGTATTGTGGTGGCGGTGGTGGAGGTTTGTGCATGTGTTTTTTACGAATCCTGCATGTATCAGGTATGATAACCGATTGTCCACTCTACATTTAGCATTATATATATTTTCTATTTTACTTCATCGCGTATTATAGCAAAATAATTTTATTATTACTTTTGTCTTGCCTATTAATATACTTAACATCGTCCTCCCAATCTCCATAGGTTATTCATCATTCAAATGAAAAAGCTGTTTTGGCCCAGCGGTAATACTGTGAGACTCTTTCGAGGAGGTTACGCGTTCAAACCCGGGCAGACACCAATGAGTTTTTCTGTTAAATATGTGTCTAATTGATAATTGCAACTTGTCACACGCTTTTCATTGAAGGAAAACGTCGTGAGGAAACCTGCATATCTCTAGAGAATTCTGGAGATTTGTGTAACCTACAGCGTGGTAGGTCTTAGCTTCAATCCTTCCAAAAACGGAGAGAAGAGGCCTATTCCCAGCAGTGGGAGAGTAACAGACCGCTACTTACTTACTTACTTACTAACTATTCAAATGAACTCATCATTCTCTTGCCCTTATCCCGCTCTAAGTGGGGTCGGCACAGCATGTTATAAACATCTTGTCACATGATGTGGCTTCGTATTTTACGACTGGCTGCCTCCCTGACGTTAACCTCCCTTGGTCGTATGTACGACACCTCGGTAAGATAGAGGGTGGTCTAATCTACTCAAGCGGATACCACACCTCGATCCTACGTATTTTCATTCCTCGCAACCACCTGTTCCCCTAATAAGCTACGCTGACTTGACATTTAACGGCAAAAATAGTGTTTTATATATTCAATAAATTATTGGAGCCGTTTCCGAGATTGATTAATTAACTGAAATATTAAAGATATATACATGTATATAGTCGAAATTTGCATCAATTATTGTTTGAAGTGTTAAATAAATAACGGGATAACGCCAGGAAGTAGTTGTGAAATTTTTAGTTTAGGTTTTTATGAGAGAAATAAATTGAAGTTCATGACATCAGTATTGACGTCGAGTGTTTCATGAATAGGTTGTTATTAAGACTTGTTGTTTTGCCGCGAGTTCATCGACCGCCGTAACTATAATTTAGAATTTCGTTTACGTACTGTCGGTTAATTTAATTCTATGTAACAAAAAGGCAAAAAATATAAGCCTTACTACATATGTATACAAGTGCAGGTATTTTTATGTACCTTTTATCCGCAACTTTATTTGCGTTGACTGTATTAGGACTCAGTATCTGGTAATGTACTTAAGTACAACACCTAATACTAAGTATTAGCCGTGTGGTATCCGGCTGAATAGAATAGTACCAACCTCATTTCTTACCAAGGTGTCGTAAGAGGCGACTAAGGTAAGTCGACCCGCCGTGTGGTATCTGGCTGAGTAGAATAGATCACCCTCATTTCTTATCGAGGTGTCGTAAAAGGCTGTAAAAGTGAGTTGACCCACCGTGTGGTCAACTCACGATTTAGTAGAATAGACCAGCTTCTTTCTTACTGAGGTGTTGTAAAAAAAAGTTGAGGTAAGGCAGGTTTTTTAGATTTTAGTTTTTTTAGATAAAGAATAAGATTTTTTACGTCAGGCAGGCGGCCGGTCGTAAAAAATCTTCTCAAATCACAGCCACAGCATATTCATAACACTAACTATATAACAAATTTATAAATATGCTGTGACAGCATATTTATAACATGTTGTGCCGGCCCCACTTTGAGAGGGATAAGGGCAGGAAGATGATGATGATGACCTGATACTTAATATATATGCTGCTAATATTTATTAAAGTTTTACTTCTATAATAAAATAATAAAATGTAATGATCTAGAAATATTTTAAAAATAATTAAATAATTTAAATACGTTAATAATAAAGCTGGATAACTTTACGTTATCTAAAGTATAATTAAAATATAATCCTCAATATTATAAAAATAATATATATTTATATTATTATTGTATTTGATTGTGCGTACCATTTGCATATTCATAATAAGAACGAGGAAATATAAATCGTACGAAAAAATAATTAAAATAAAATATGTTTTATATTTGCATTGATTGTAAAATTATATCGTTACTTGCTTCTGTGGTTAAATTGTTAAAGGACTCTACAAGGATTATCTGATCATCATCATTCTGCCCTTATCCCGCTCTAAGTGGGGTCGGCACAACATGTTATAAACATGTTGTCACATGATTTGGCCACGTATTTTACGACCAGCCGCCTGCCTGATGTCAGCTTACCTTAGTCGTATTTTACAATACCTCGGTAAGTGAGGGCTGTCTAATCTACTCCACCGGATACCACGCGGCGTGTTAACTTACTTTAGTCACCATTTACGACACCTCGGTAAGAAAAAAGGGTGATCGATTCTACTCAGTCGTATATAACACGGCGGGTCAACTTACCTTAGTCGCCTTATATGACACCTTGATAAGAATAAAGAGTGATCAATTCTACTCAGTCGGATACCACAGCGCATTATCTTATGTGTGACTAACATGTTTTATTAATTTCGAAGCCTAAATGACAGCAAAGTTAAAAGTAATGAGAATATTATTTTATTATATATATTTTAATATATATATTTTCTTTTATCGCGGATTATAGCAAAATAATATTCTCATTACTTTTGTATTATTTTTAATATTTTATTGGTATGTATTGGTGTGTATTATTAGTATGTATTTAATTTTATAAAAGTGCACCACCCACATAATATTTTCAGCTCTCCTTAACCCTAAGGTTGTCTGGAAGAAATCGCTACTGAGCGACCGCCCTTTGTACCGCCTACATTTTGCAAAACAAAATGTAATGTATATTACATTTAGTTTTCTTTTTTTTATTTCTGTTTTTGTTTCTTTTCTGTGTTTTTTATCTGTGGTGTATAATAAAGTATATAAATAAATATTATGGACCTCCGCAAATTAACGCCTAATTCTATAAATTAAAGTTTTAAATATCATTAGCTCAACAAATTGAACGCTGTTCATACGTTGCAAATCCGTGAATTTCCCATATTTTTTACAATCCCACAAAACCTACAAATGATTTCAATTGAGCTTAATGATTATTACGAATGAGTGTTTGTTCGTGTGTGCATTGTATTTTTATGAATATTTGAATGCACGTGTTTGACACACGTGTTTATTTTAGATGCGCACTTTATTTGACTTATTTTAACCTGGGTTACCTAATGGGTAATTTTTTATAAGATATACAAAAATAAAACTTCAAAAAGAAAAATAATTGGGCTGGTGGGTCTCGATCTAGGGTATTTTTCAATTCTTTAGTTCGCCCGTTATCCACTAAGCTATTACAACTTTACACACGACAACTAAAGTAACATTTCATTTAATTCTACATTTAATCATTTTTTCAAAAATCAGGGATAAAAAGACATTGTTTTTAATGAAACCTAGATCGATTTTCCCCCTAATACCATCCTCATCTCATATTTGAGATACCTTCATTCACTTGAGATTGAGTGTTTGTCACTATAAATTATTTAATCAAGTAGAGATACACAAAGCATAGCTCGCTCCGTCGCACGCTGAATGGCTCTGCGCTTTTTTAATAGGCCCATAGTCAGCGACCGATGACGCTGACTATGGGCCTCATAAGAATAAGTTGATGATATATTTTGATACGGTATAGTATAATATTTAACGTCACTTAGATTTAAATAAGTCCTTGAATAAACGTGCCTCGAATTCTGAATGATGAATAAGCAATACATTCTAATTGCTTAAATCAACCTAGAAAATTTCATTTTGCATCGAGAGCACCGGATGTATCAACCACCTCGATAACCTAACTCCAGCGAGCATCCGATAAACACCGTTCGGAACACTCGAAGGTATCCGTTAGGGCGGCATGTGGAAGCATCTTGGCAAGTTGCCTGCGCCTCGCTCGCTTCCAGCAGATTACATCCAAGGACTTCATTTCCTGGATTCGGTCTGCCGCCAGCAGGCAGGAGGCGATAAAACATGCTCGATGATTATGGGCCTAATAAAAAGGCTCAGAATCGTTCAGCGGGCGATGCAGCGATCTATGCTCGGATTATCTCCACGTGATCAAATCAGAAAGAAACAGAGTCACCGATATGGCTCAGCGTGTTGCGAAGCTTAAGTGGCGATGTGCGGGGCACATAATACGGAGAAATGATGGGCGTTGGGTTCTCAAGGTATTGGAATGGCGATCCTGCACCGGATGTGTGGAAGACCCCCTACGAGATGGTCTGACGACCTATTAAAGGGGACCGCTCTATTCAAAAGGCACAAAATCGTGTGTTATAGAGAACCATGAAGAGAATTATCTTCTGGAGTGGAGATAAAAAAGTATTCAAGCGAAACAAAATCGTGTGTTGTGGAGATCCCATGAAAATACCTATGTCCAGCAGTGGATGTCCATCGGTTGACAAAGAAGAAGGAGGCATTGCTGCCATCATTTATGTAATTATCAGTACGCCTTAACTATTTTTATCTTAATAGTTTAAATTATTAGATTAATGTAAGCGATTAAATCAACACAAATACTAACCACTGCAAAACACAAACACATGTTATGTCATCGCCGAGATATGCTATTTTTGTAAGTGTTAAAGTTAATTTATTCATTTATTCACAAAACATTAAGTTGTTCATAATACGTACATGAATAATTAGTCAACAAAGGATTTATCTGAGGGATCTTTGTCAGTTTTTTATCTAAGTGTCAGAGAATAAGTAATAAAAAATCACATATAAAGAACAAAGTCCCGTGCTTGTACTGTCAGTTTGCTCAACCTAGCCTTAAAAATCACTGAACCGTGGTTTCATGTGGTTTTCCCTAATAGAAATAGTGATTAGTAAATAAGGAAGTATCCCAAAAGATTCCTAAAAACAAAGAACATCATTCTCCTGTCCATATCTCTCTAAGTTGGGTCGGCACAGAATGTGTTTCTCTTCTATTCTCTTTTAACATTCGTAAACTCCGGCGCTATTCCTTTTATGTGCATGACATTTATATCTTTTTAGGTCTCCCTCCAAAATTCCTCCACAGTCATATTTAACACTCGTATGGCCACATGATTTTAATTCCTTCTCATTATATGTCCATACCATCTTAATGCTCTTCTTGTCTTTTGTATATTGACTGCAACTTTCAGAAGTTTTCTTCCTCTTTTAGATACTCCGTACGTATTTTATCCAGTCCGGTTACACCACACATCGACTTTAACAATCTCATCTTATTTGCATACACTCTTCTTTCATACGTCTTTTTCATTGCTCAACATTCTGATTAATACGCTACGACAGGTGTTCATCATTCTCCTGCCCTTATTCCACTCTTTTAAACATATTGTTTTGGTTATTTATTTTACGACCGGTGGCCTGCCTGACGTCAACTGGCTTTGTCACCATTTACGAAACCTCAGTTAGAAATGACGTTGGTCTTCTACTTAGCCTAATACCACACAGCGGTTCAACTCATAGTTGCCTTTTACGACACCTGTGTAAAAATGAGGGCGGTCTATTCTGCTCAGCCGTATACCACATGTAAGGTCGAATTACCTCGGTCGCCCTTTACGGCATCTCGAATGCAATGAGAGTAGTCTATTCTACTCAGTCGAATATCAGACGACGGGTCAACTTACCTGTGTCACCTTTTACGACACCTCGGTAAGAAATTAGGGCTGCCTATTCCACTCGGCCATATACATGTGGTGAATCGCCGAGTAAAATAGGCCGCGTCAAATTGCCTTGGTCGCCTTTTATGGCATCTCGAAAGAAATGGGAGTAGTCTATTCTATCCAGTCGAATACCAGACGGCGGTAGACACCGTTTACGACACCTCATTAAAAAATGAGGCTGGTCTATTCTACCGAGCCGGATACCACACGGCGTTATTTCATCATATTATCACATTAAGTCAAGTAAAATGTTATGATATTTACTCACTTGTGCTAGATTTATTCAGTCAGGAGTCTGAGGTTAGATTTCTGTACACTAGCGTAGTTATCGTAAAATAACCTTATAACAGAATTAATGTGTTTAAATGTGACTAGCTTGGAATTGCACGATCTCCGCGACACGGTAGGTGAATACTAACTTGCAAAACAAACAGATTGACATACACGACCGGCACGTTTGTGGTTTCGGCAATACTTAATCTAATAATAGAATTTAATATTAATATTTTGTTATATTTAAGGGACAAAGAGTCAATGTATGTAAGTATGTATCTTTAAGCGCAATTTGAATACTAGCCGAAATTTAAATCTTTTATAAATTAAGTGATCTATGTATTAGGCTTTATGTCAAAATAAAGTATTATTATTGTTTTTTTTCTTTTATTTATTTATATACAAATTTACATTATATTTTCTATATGAATTAAAAAAAAACATTTAAAAATATAAAAAAATTGTTGACCACAGGCAGCGGAGAAAGTACTCAAGCCGGTGGTTAGGGCTCCAGACTGAGGAACCTCCTCACAATCCGTGCCGTCTCAAGCAAAACTGCCTTTTGTATCCTACGCTTGATCCAACAACCAAGTGAGAGACTCTTAAGATATTGGTCGAGGCTCTTCGCGATAAGACCATTAACCGACACAACAATTGGAACAATTATTGTTGAATCAATATCCCACATGGCGGTTATCTCATGAGCTAGGTCAAGATATTTAGTTAATTTATCTTATAACTATATCAGGTTTATTGGCCACAATATACCTGTCAGTGATAATGGATCGGTCCCAGTAGAGCAAAGCACGATCATTTTCGAGAACTGGTGCTGGACTGTATTTGTAATAGGGCACTTCCAAATTTACAAGGCTATATTGAAGAGCAAGCTGCTGATGGACAATCCTGGCTACTTGATTGTGTCTGTGCAAATACTCACCATTAGCAAGAGAAGAACAACCGGAAACGATATGTCTGAGAGATTCACCAGGGCGGTGACACGCTCTACAGATGTCAAGCGTGCCATCTCTCATTATATTTTTCCGGTAGTTATTCGTCTTGAAAACTTCATCCATAATTGCACAGACAAAATCCTCAGTTTCCCCGAAAAGATCACTGAATTGCAGCCAGGATATTGAGGATATCGGATCTACATCTGGACCCGTGAGGGCCTTGTAGAATCTGCCATGCAACTCCTTACTGTTCCATACAGCCATTCGATCCGAAGTAGTACACAATACAGCCTTCGCCAGTTCTTTTTGCCTAAGGAAAGAGGCGTCAGACCCTTGTCTGCTGCCACAATATCCCTATGCATTTCGCCGTTTGCCTTGAGAAAATATTCTCTGAGATTGCACACTTCACGGTTGTGGAGGTCTTTAGCATTTAAAAAACCATGACCACCACGCTTGCGTGGAATATACAATCTCATTACAGACGAACGTGGATGATGCATGCACGTTCGTTATTATTGTTATTTTGAACTCACTCACTCTCGCCCGAGTTATATATACATATTATTTAAAAAATATATATAATTTAAATAAAATACAGATAAAAATAAACTTAAATATATAACATAAATAGATAAAAGATGGGCGGAGGATAATTATATGAATTGGCAACTAAGGTAAGTTGACCCGACGTGTGGTATCCGGCTGAGTAAAAAAGACCAACTTAATTTCCTACCGACGTGTCGTAAAAAGCGACTAAGGTAAGTTGACCCACCGTTTAGTATCCGATTAAGTATAATAGTCCACATTCTTTCTTACTGATGTGTCGTAAAAGGCGACTAAGGTAAGTTGACGTCAGGTAGGCGGCCTGTTATAAAATACGTAGCAAAATCGTATGTAAACATGATTGTAACATGTTGTGCCGACCCCACTTAGAGTGGGATAAGGGCGCCAGGATGATGGTAATTACATTGTAACTAAGAATGATGTGATCTTCTATAGTTGAAATTGATTGATAATTAATTTAAAACTTTATAGGATATTTGTTGGATTACTTATATAAAATACTGTTGAAGATTCGAATAAATAAATAAATTACTCCATTCATCATCCTCCTGCCCTTATCCCACTATAAGTGGGGTCAGCACAACATGTTACAAACATGTTGTCATATGATTTGGCTATGTATTTTACGACCGGCCGCCTGCCTGACGTCAACTTACCTTAGTCATATTTTACGACTCCTCGGTAAGAAAGAGGGTGGTCTATTCTACTCAGCCGGATACCACACGGCGGGTCGACTTACCTTAGTCGCCTTTTACAACACCTCGGTAAGAAATGAGGGTGGTACTATTCTATTCAGCCGATACCACACGGCGAAATAAATTACATCATAAAAATATATAAAAATTAAGAATCTTATACTTTTTGTGCTAACTACAATTTTTGATACAAAATAAACGTCAATATTTCCTAATGGTTAGAGCAAGAAGGTTTTTTTTAATTTTTCTTAACAACAATTACTTATAAGAAGAACGTAGTTCAAATACGTCCTTTAGAATGTTTCTAAGAATTGCCATACGCTTAGCTTTATTATAAATGACGTTGCCAATTTTAAGATGATTATCAAAATCTTATATAAAATATCTTCGTAAACATTAAAGTCAGTGTTTCTAGAGCAAAAAATATTGTTAATGAGCAAGATGTTAAAATTGTCAGTGGTTTTTATTTGCATTAGCTTACTATGAATTAATAAAAGGTGTTTTGAGTTCATATAACTTCAAATACATTTTGGTTTGACAACAATAATTATAAATTGTAACTTGGTGACCGAGCTTTACTCGGTAATTTTTAAAGTGTAAAAAAATATTTAAAAATTGAAAAATGAAAAAATAATAGGGCAGGTGGGGCTCGATCCTAGGTATTTTCACCTGTTTAGACCGCCCGTTCCCCAAATGAACTACCATGACTTTACGTTTGAGAGCGAAAAATTGTGATTGTATTCAACGTAAATTTAAAAAAAAATTTAGAGCCCAAAATCAGGGATAAAAAGTAATTTTTTTAAATAAAACTTATCTAGATCGATTTTTCTCCCCCAAAACCCGAATTTCGAACCGATTTTTGATTCGAATGCTGAATTTCAGTAAAATGGTTACCAAAATTCAGAAAAATGTTTACAAGATTAACTCATTTAAATATTAAACATTTATGTTTTATCTTAACTTCGCTATGTCCATATATTTTTTTTTAATGAAGACTTTGAACTCATGACTAATCGAGCCTTGGACGTAAAGACAAAAGATTTTTTGTCAAAAAAAACATATGACAAATATGAAGTTATCTTAACGCGTGCGATTTGCGCGTGAGATATCTTTCAGCCTTGGACGAGCAAATTGTATATTTTAAGGCCTCTTTGTTTGTTTTAATATTGATGGGACCACGCTTTACTACAATCAGAATATCGGCGTAGAAGATGCCAATTCCCTTACTCAATTCAAAATATTCTTTACTCAAAGAAACTTGAAATCAAGTTCTTTTGAATCGTCGACTCTACTGCTGGTTCGGAAAGCTGTCCCTACCGAGAAGAGCGAGCAAGTAAAACGGCAGTTACTCGTTTAAAAATATATCTAATTCTTAATACTAGATTTGTACTTCTATTCTAGAATTGCTCATTTAAAGGTATTAGGTAAAATAATTATATTTTATTTTTTATATTTGTTAATTTTGTCCTTTAATAATATTTTGATATTTCAGCATCAGTACAAACTCGGTCATTTGAAAAAACATCACTTGGGATAGCAGCGGTTGTAGCCACTATTAAATGCCATTTGACTGGCTCTTTAAGAACTTAACTTCAAAATTAATGATAATATTATTTCGCTATAATCCGATTTTAGAATAAACCTAAGTATATTATATATAAGTAAGTACATTGCTATTAGAAAACAAGGGCTAATTACGCTGTCATCAACAAAGTTATAATAGCTTAGTTGGGAACAGACGGACTTAAAAAGTGAAAATACCCCGGATGAAGTCAGCTGTTATTAACTGGAGTTTTTTAAGTTAATAGAAGCCCAGAATATACAGTTTGTAAAACGTGCAGTCTTAGTTATACATACTATAATAAGTTAAAGAGCAGTTATAATTACTAAGTTCAAGTACGCAGTAATATGACGTGACATCCAATTATGACGAGAAACAATACAATCGGTTTTATTCTTTGACACGCTGACGCAACTTGGTAGTGGACCTTTTTTGTACTACCATCTTAATAATCTTCTTCAAACATTCTATATTTCGATTTTTTTCCAGCGTTTATCCCACTCTAAGTGGGGTCAGCAAATGTTTCGCGCATCCCTTCTTTCTCATCATTTGTCAACTCACGTGCTTCTCTTTTTATAGGCATTTCATACTTCACACGATCCAACCATCTCTTTTTAGGCCCCATTTTAGTCACATATGAATATTGATATTTAAATCTCGTTTGGTCACATAATTTTCATCCCTCCTCATTATATGGCCGAGTCATAATTTTCACTTCTCGTCTTTTTCATAATAGGCGCAACAACTTATTAATATGCGAATATATAACTTTGAAACCCGTTTGCAAATTTCTGCTACATGTTGTATTATTTAAAAATGCAATCTAGTCTTTATGACTGTAAGCTAAATGTTTTCGCCATTAACTTCCGCTTTAAATTTTATAGCAACACAGTCATGAAACAAGAATATCGCGCCCTTTTTGATTAGAATGGTGGCAACACTGTGACGTGTTGTTTCCGGTGGAGTCTTCCTATTGATAACACGTTTCAGTTACATTCAGTCTTAGTTCGTCATTCAAGAGAAGTGCATCTCGGAACAGGAATTGTGGTATTCCTATTATATCGTGTTCTTGTATATACTGTGCATTAACATAAATAACAAAATATTTAGATTTTAACAGTCTTAGACTACCAAATAATTAAGAATCATTTCGCTAATCCTTATCAATAAAGCGATTCATCTTCCATTACAAAATGTAGTCAAATGTAAACATGTTCAGATTCCTTTCGCAATATACCCCTTCTAGTTTCAGAATATGTTAAGTGTTTAACAGCTGTTCACGTAGTGTTTATAATATACGCAATTTCAAGATAGGAGATATGATGCTTGTGTTCCAGCTAATGCGATTTAAAAATATTTTAACGCCTGCATTCAAGTTCACTCAATAAATAACTACTTAAAGATACAAAGGTAAAATGTAGCAAAGGTACAAAAGAAATAATAATTATATTTTGCTATAATCTACGATGAAAGAAAATATCTGTGATGTTAAATACAAGTTAAGAAACTTAAGAAAAAAAAATATAGTTGGGGAAATTCCTCCATTCATCATTTCTCGCGACTGCCCGTTCCCTTAATAAGCTACGCTGAGTTTATTTACGAAAAAAAGTTTTTTTTTACATAAAACCTAAGCAGATCGATTTTTCTCCCCCAAAAACCCCCAACATGCTGAATTTCAGGAAAATCATTGGAGTCGTTTCCGAGATTCCGAAAATATATACATACATACAAGATTAACTCATTTAAATATTAAAGATAAATGCTACAAAAAATCACTTTAATAAATTTAAAAAAGAGAAATGTATAATAATAAAATTAACAGGACCTCTGAGTTGTGCTAGCAAAATGTGTGTGTGTGTGTGTTTTAATATATATATATATATATATATATATATATATATATATATATATATATATGTATAGATTACGTTACACTAAAGCTATAAACTAGCTTACAGTGGAACACATGTATAAATGTCGTTCCGTTAACTTAATTCGTACATACTTTAGAAACGCAGGACTTGCAACACTGGTGTCCGGACTCTTGCACAACTGACACCGGATTCAGTAGAGGCAGGCCAATTTGCGAGTTTAAGGAGCTACACGAATGAAAACTCTAGTACGTAGACATAGTAAATCAGTATTGAGCTATTTTGATATAATCCGCGTTTGTTAAGAAAAATTCTGTGATACCTAGTGTAACAAACACAATTATCATAAATGTAGGTTTGGTAAGCGCGCGTCCCACAAAATACCACAATCAAAACTACACAAGCACAAAAAAATATATATATTATAGCAGAAAACTTGCGAAATAAAGTTATACTTGTGTTACTCCTAATTATCCTGAAATTTAGCGTGTAGTATTGGAGGAGAAAAATCGATCTAGCTAAGTTAATTAAAAGTGAAAATACTTAGGATCGATCCCCACCTGCCTAGTTATTTAAAAATTTTTTTTTTTTTTTATTATTTTTAAATTTTAATTTCTTTTATATCATTTTGAAAATTACCGAGCAAGGCCCGGCCCCTCAGGTACTAAGTACATCATAAGAGATACTAAGTCACTGCCCACTGCCCTTGTTCTATTCACGAATTGGTGCATGTATTCTTTACGTTCGAGTGCATTGCATATGCAATGTTTGCAAGCACATATTATATAACTCGAGAAGAATTAGCATTATTACTCAATAAAAATAGTACAACAACACCTGTTCCAGAGTTGCTTCTTTCCCTTGAAGATAAATATTTCCTAGCAGTTCAAATTCAAAATATGCTTTATTCAAGTAAACTTGTAAACAAGTTATATATTAGTATCATCTTTTCATCTATTTATTTTACCAAAATTAATAAATAGATTAACTAATTAAATTTATATAAAAAAAAATTATTATCTCTATATTATATATATGCTTCACTTTTTTCTTCAATTCTTGTCCTTTTCCTTCTGTTACTCTAAGGTTAACTGGAAGATATCCCTTTTAGGGATAAGTCCGCCTTTATGTATGTGCTTTTTTTACTTTTTCTTTCTCTTTTTTTAACTAGGTACAATGTATCAATGTATATGTACAAAAAGAAGTAAATAAACAAGTGTTTTTGAATAGTCAACTCTACTGCTGCTTCGTAAAGCTGTTCCTACTGAGAAGAGCCAGCAAGAAACTTGGCGGTTGCACTTTTTAAAATATAATTGTTATAGCTAGTTACAATTTGTCATTGGTACAGTGACGAAGAGTAGCTATATCCACGTATTCTTATCATCTATATAATAGAAAAGTAATAATTAAATTATTTTGCTATAATCCGCGATAAAGTAAAATAGAAAATATATGTACATAAAGGTAAATGTAGAATGGACAATCCGTTTTCATACCTGATACGTATGATTCGCAGGATTCGTAAAAACACATGCACAAACCTCCACCACCGCCACCACAATACACAAGCACTACACACGTTTACTATAACAAACTCAACAATCGTTTCGCCCCACAACCGAAGCATCATCAGGAGATAGGCACGACCAAATCGCAAAGCTTTGCAGATTGCAAAACGGATTGTATACATTTAGCATTATATATATTTTCTATTTAACTTCATCGCGGATTATAGCAAAAACATTTTATTATTACTTTTGTATTATGGATCTCCGCAAAGTAACCTGTAATGCTATAAATTATCTATATACCTAATCCTTAACAGTATAGTAGGTTTTCTGTATCTGTTACGTGTTTTCACTACTGAAAAGTTTGTACAATTTTGAATTACCATAGCATAAATCTTTACTTTTGGTACCAGGGGTTTGAACCCACGATCACCTGTTAAGAGAAACGCAGACTCACCGTTCAGATATCACGTCTTATTACACAATTTGGTAAACACATAATTTCTATTGACCTTCACATGAAATTCGAGGCCTTGCAAATATTGTGAAAACATGTTCATCATAGTTCATAGAGCTCCTTTTTGTACCTATATTTCTTATAATAGTATGGTATCCGGCTAAGTAGATGAGTAGAATAGACCGCCCTCATTTCTAGCCGAGGCGACTAAGGTTAGTTGACACCAGGCCCAGTCGTAAAATAACTAGCCATAACATTTAATAACATGTTTAAAACATATAGTGCCGATCCCATTTTTAGTTGGGATAAGGGCAGGTTTAAACATAATTTCTTATAATATTTTTTGAAAATATTTATTCATAATTAATCATTGATAAAAATATATTTTGACAATGTACGTATTTTTATATAATAACTCGTAGTACAAGCGACTTATATCGCATCAACTTTAGAATTAAAATAACCCCAATGTACCCTATACTTATATTGTTTTTTTTTTGTGTTTTCGAAGGAAAAATGAGATTTTTTCAATATATATCTAAGTCCGGTATATAAGTTACTATTGTATTAAGTTTCTTCAATTTTAGTCGTAGCTTAGCTGTTAAAACGTTACAGCTAAACTTTCAAATTTATATTAGGATTGATGCAAAAATATAAATGCTAAAATCAATAATATCGTATTGAAATAATTTAATAATATACAACATTTTTAGTAAAGCTATATATAATTATAATTCCTCCTTATCAAAGACATCAACGCACACAAAGCTACCCTTGTGTTTATACTTCTTGAGGAATTATGTGTAAAAAATATTATTCTTAATATGTAAATGAGTTAATCTTGTATTGTATTGTATTTATATATATATATATATATATATATATATATATATATATATATATATATATATATATATAAATACATATATATATATATATATATATATATATATATATATATATATATATATATATATATATATATATATATATATATATATATATATATATATATATATATATATATATTTTTTTTTTTTTTTGAATTCTGGTTTTCGGGTTCAATGAAATTTTCATGAAATTTAGCCTGTAGGGGATTTTAGAGGGAAAAAATCGATCTAGCTATTTTTTTTTTTTTTAATTAATTTAATTTAATAAGTAGCAACAACAGCCAGTTGTTGCTACTTATTAAATTAAGATATACTAAAAATAGAAACAAAAAAATATTTAACATGTACAACTTATGAAGGAGTCACGACATGCACCAAAATTATTAAACAATATATATAAAAAAAAATTACATTAAAATTTAAGCATATGACATTAATATAGGTATAAAAAAACAATAATATGTATTTAAAAAAAAATGTTGTTTTATCCCTGTTTTCAGGCACTAAAAACCGCTACAATTTTATGAGAAAGCAAACGTTAATTATGCTGTCAATTTCAAAGTTCATGTTCAAGTAGCAGTCTCAAATTCAGAATACCAGAATCGAGAGAGCAACATAAGTTTTTTTTATTGCATTTTTTCATCCAGACACTTTTATTTAATAGTTATATATTTAACTTTTACTTAATAATATATTATGCTTAATAATATATAATATAAGCTGTAATAGCCCAGCGGTAACACCGTGCGACTCTTTCGAGGAGGTCACGGGTTCGAGCCCGGGCAGATCAATGAGTTTTTCTGTTAAATCTTGTGTCTAATTAATAATTGCAATTTATCACACGCTTTTCGGTGAAGGAAAATATCGTGAGGAAATCTGCATATCTCTAGGGAATTCTGGAGACATGAATAACCTACCAACCCGCTCTGGAGCATCGTGTTAAGTTTTAGCTCCAATCCTTCTCTCCAAAAGACGGAAGAAATTCAAATTCAGATTCAAATTATTCTTTATTCAAATAAACTTGTAAACAAGTGCTTTTGAATCGTTAACTCTACTGCTGGTTCGGAAAGCTGTTCCTACTGAGAAGAGCCAGCAAGAAACTCGGCGGTTGGTCTTTTTAAAACATATAATTCTTAATATTAGTTACATTTAATCATTTCTATCTTATACAGGGTCGAAGAATATCTATATCCACTCATTCTTATCGTCTAAATAATCCTCAACGGTATAGTAGGCTTTCTGTATCAGCCTTTCTTTAGTGTTTCTTAATAGTGTTTTTAAACTGTAATGGCAAAGCTAAAATTGATTGTGGAATTTTATTATAGAATCTTATACCCAAATCCGCTTTGGAGCATCGTGGTAGGTTTTAGCTCCAATCTCTCCAAAAACGGAGAGTAATAGGCTGTTAATATAATAATATTCCGTGAACGCTCCAAGTGACAAAGTAATAGTATAATATTTCTTTGAACGTGTAAAATGGCGCAATTTTAGCGGTCTTGCGACCTTCACCCACTGCGTCGGGCGATGATTTTACAGTACAAGTGCATGTTATTGCAAATAACTAGTTATAAAAAGAGAAATTATATTAAGTGACTGTTGAATTTGCGAGTCTTTATTAATTTCTGAATAAATAGTAGTAATTTTGGCGTTTTCCCATGTTATACGGCTGAGTAGAATAGTATACCCTTTTTCTAACCGAGGTGTCGTAAAAGTTGACTAAATTAGTTGACTCACCGTGTCTCATCAGGTTTAGTATAATAGACCACCCTGTTTCTTATCGAGGTGTCGTAAAATACTACTAGGGTACGTCAAACCACCGTGTGATATCCAATTGAGTAGAATAGACAAATTTCCACATTTAAAATAGTATGGATCAGTTATTCAGCGATCTTTAGTTGACCGGTAAAAAGTCAATGACCGTTTCGTTCCGCAGCCATTTCATTATTTAGCAAGGTAACTTCGATGATTTTGTCAGTACATTTATATTATAGCTGCTATTCAATATAAATAAATATATGGGAAACTTACACACACGATCGTCCGTTCCCAAAGTAGGTAACTTAATACTTGTGTTACGGGTGACAGGCAACTGGTGAATTTATACATATATAATTTTTAAATACATACTTAAATACAAATATACGCCCAGGCTCGAAGACCAACAAAATTGGGGTATAGTTAATGGTGACCCTCGGCGTAAATCACAAATTGGCTTATAGTAAAGCGTTAATCGAGCCAGCGACTCGCGGTGCTGAAGGCAGGGTCAACCCACTGCGCCAACAGGACAGTCAGTCAGGCCGGTCAGAACGATTAATGACAATTTTTTTTAGATATTTCACGAACATTTATTTTATACAATATATTTTTACGGGCTCAGTGTAGTACAAATGCTATTACTGATGACTATTATAAAAACTTTAGTGTTCAATTGATATTCGAGAATCTGAATATGTCTTTACGTGAAAAAAATTTAGAAGGAAATCTATATATGTATGACAAATTGGTTTTTACCCGGAAGAAGTCATTGGCACAGTTAGTATATTATACAATATTGTGCACAACTATCATCAATATTTTAATTAGTTAATCTCGTGTATAAACATCTATATATCTCGGAAACGGCTCCAACGATTTTCATGAAATTCAGCATGTAGGGGTTTTGGGGGAGAAAATTCGATCGAGCTAGGTTTCGTTTAAAAGGAATATCATTTTATCCCTGTTTTCAAGCACTGAAAAAATGTTAAAATGTTAAAGAAAACAAATGAATAGCTGTCAAATGCACAGCTGTTATAACCTAATAGTAACAGCCAGACTTATAAAATTCATAACCTGGGATCTATTCCCACATGTCACCCGGTTCTTTCTTTTTTAATTGCATTTTTTATAACTTTTAACAAGCGTAAACTATGTTTAATATGTTTAAACATTTATGTTAACTATGTTTAAACATTTACGTTAACTATGTTTAAACATTTATGTTAACTATGTTTAAACATTTATGTTAACTATGTTTAAACATTTATGTTAACTATGTGTAAACATTTACGTTAACTATGTTTAAACATTTATGTTAACTATGTTTAAACATTTATGTTAACTATGTTTAAATATTTATGTTTACTATGTTTAAACATTTACGTTAACTATGTTTAAACATATATATTAACTATGTTTAAACATTTATGTTAACTATGTTTTAACATTTATGTTAACAATGTTTGAACATTTATATTAACTATGATTTAACATTTATGTTAACTATGTTTAAACATTTATGTTAACTATGTTTGAAAATTTATGTTAACTATGTTTTAACAACTAGGTAGATACATCGGTAAAGATCGAATCTAGAACCTTTCGTGAAACGTATTTATCAGATTATTACTCAAGAATTGCTCCATCATTCTTTACATATCGCCACTGTTCAATTTCATCCTTTTAACTTGTACATTCACCTTTAAGTTACTCAAGAGGCGATCATACTAATCGATAGGTAAAACTACTTTATACTATTCTCGCGAATAGTAATTGCATTGTAAAATATTATTGCAAGAACTCTATAAAGAGGAATCTCTATATATGGCAAGAAATAAGGTTAAAGAATATTGGTTCTATAGAGGGCTGGCTCCTTTTTCGCACAAAGAATCAGCTTAGCGATTCAGCGCGGAAACGCTGCCAGCATTGTTGGGACCGTTCCACGTGGGCATGATTTGTATATTCCTAGCGTGTAAGTAATTTAAGATAGATATAACTTGTACATTTTTGCTGTAAATAAATATAAACTAGTTCTATAGAACAAATCTAGATACATATACAAATCAGATGTCGAAACAACAAAACTTGTTTATTTTGCTTACTTCCATAGCATTATGACGTATGGTATATTGCTATGTGGTAAATGCACGGATAATGAAAAAAAAAATTGCAATACAAAAAGAGCCATACGCGGTATTTACAAATTACACGTGATTCTCTGCGAGAGAATTTTAAGGAAATAGGTATTCTTACATTTGCTTCACAAGATTTAATTTAATTTTTGTACATAAAAATATAAAGAATTATAAAACGATAGGTGATGTGTATAATAGACAAAGTAGGAACCGACATAAGCTTGCGGCTCCTGCTTTACGCCTTGCAAAAGTACGTAAATAGTTTGTGGGTCTTGGTATAAGATTCTATAATAAAATTCCGCAATCAATTTTAGCATTGCCATTACATCAGTTTAAAAACACTATTAAAAAGCTGATTCAGAAAGCCTACTATACTGTTGAAGATTACTTAGAAGATAAGAATGCGTGGATGTAGCTGGCTTTGAACGTGGACAAGACAGTAATGACTAAATGTAACTAGAAATAAGAATTATATTTATAAATAGCAACCACCGAGTTTTATACAAATACAAATAGTATATTACTGTAGATGTATTGTGAAGCTACATTAGAATAGACCTTTATTTTTTACGAAGGTGTCGTTAAAGGCGACTAAGGTAAGTAGAATAGACCATCTTCATTTCTTAACGGAGGTGTCGTTAAAGGCGATTAAGGTAAGTCGACGTCAGGCAGCCGTTCGGTCGTAAAATACGTAGCCAAATCATCAAATGGATCAAATGGTAGCATGTATATAACATATTGTACCGACCCCACTCAGAATGGGATAGGGGCGGGAGGATGACGACTACAATCCACCTAAATACTAACACGCACCAAGAATGCTAATGGAAGTAAAATAAAGTAAATATGTCGAAAAAATTCTAATTCAGTTGACCTTGCTATACCCAATTTCTATTAGCCTTCAAGAAATCATCAAGGCCTCGCAAACATTGTCATAGTGTTATGAAAACGTGTCCAATTGCGGGTTATAATTATGACGTGTGTGTGAAAAATTGGACAATATTGGCGGTACAACCTTGAATGACATTAACTGTAATAATATATAAAGTTGAAAAGTTTGTTTGTTTGGACGCGCTAATCTCAGAAACTACTTAAGCGATTTGAAAAATTATTTAAGTGTAAGATAGTCCATTTATCGAGGAAGACTATAAGACCTATAAAACTACGCTAAGATGAATAGGAGAGGAGGAGAGAAAATATAAACAAATTAAAAAAAACAGACAGACAGTTCTTAGGGGCTCTGTTTTAAGATTACTAATTAGTTAAAAGGCCGCCCTTTGTACGCATTATTTAAGTCTGTTATATCACCAATTACAATAAAGTTTTTATGTACATAAATATATATCTTTATCGAAGTATAGATACGTGAAATACAATTCAAATTGCTTTATTTCTTTATAAAATACAGGTACACAGGTTTTGCAAGGGGCCCTGTACTAGGCGAGAGCCCGTATTACTGGGTGCCCCGCTCAACCACCAAGGCTTATAATTTACATACAATGAAATAAAGCAATAAAGTGTGTATGCGTGTGCGTCTGTGTGTGTGTATGTGTGTATGTGTGTGTGTGTGTGTGTTTGTGTGTAAGCGCGTGTATGAGTCAGTGTTACTATATAAATGTGTGTTTAATAGATTAAAGTTTCCGTGCTATCATAGTCGAGCGTGAGAAGAAATTGTGTAATTGTATGTTTTACTTTGTTGCGTATCAACGGATAAATGTTAAATTTACTGTTAAGCTGGTTGTAAAGGAATGATGACTGAGAGGCGAACTGTTTCTTCTTGAACTGGGAACAATGGTTACATACTATATTTTTCGTGTTTAATATCATAATATAACCAACAAAAACTCAATTAAACCTTTCTTGTAAACGATTATCGATACTAATATATAAAGCTGAAAAGTTTGTTTGTTTGAACGCGCTTATCTTAGGAACTACTGAACCGATTTGAAAAATTATTTAAGTGTAAGATAGTCCATTTATCGAGAAAGGCTATAATAGGCTCTATAACACAAGAAAAGCTTTAAATTTTACCGTTTAGGTATTATTTTTAATTGGTGCTCCTCTGCTAATCATCTTAGCGTGATTTTATATAACTTATAGCCTTTCTCAATAAATGGGCTTTCTTACACTGAAATAATTTTCCAAATCGGTCCAGTAGTTCCTGAGATTATCGCATTCAAACAATCAAATAATAAAACAAACAAACTCTTCACCTGTATATATTAGTATAGACAGCTGCTCCTCTCCTATTCATGTTAGCGTAGTGTTATATAGTCTATAGCCTTTCCCGATAAATGGACTATCACTTAAGGAATTTTACAAATCGGTCCAGTAGTTCCTGAGATTAGCGCGTTCTATCAATCAAACAAACAGACAAACTCTTCGGCTTTTTATATTAGTATAAATTAGTATAGATATGACTGAAACTCAAAATTATTTGGCAGCAAAGCATTTCCGGTATTACGGTCAAAGCCAGCCGTCTCCCGGACCAGATTAGTCGAAAATTTACAAACTATAGACAATTGCCTCTTCAGGTGACAAGAGGTCTGGCTCCTTTTTCGCGCAAAGAATCAGCTTAGCGATTCAGCGCGGAAACGCTGCCAGCATTCTTGGGACCATTCCACGTGGGCATGATTTGTATAGTCCTAGCGTGTAAGTAATTTAAAACAGAGTACCTGGGTGAGTGAGCCTTACTCGGTAATTTTAAAATGATTTAAAAAAAAAACAAATTTAAAATCAAAATAAAAAATAATAGGGCAGATGGGGCTCGATCCTCAGTATTTTCACCTCTCTAGACCGCCCGTTTGCCAAATGAACTACAATGACTTAACAATTGACAGCTAAAAATTGTGATTGTAATCAACGTAAATTTCCAAAAAATTTAAGTAAGTAATTTAAGATAGATATAACTTGTACATTTTTGTTGTAAATATATAAAAAAAATGGTATTAAAAACTTAACTTTTGGTATTAAAAGCTAATTACAGAGGTTGACAAATATAAAACAACTTAACATTCCAACTGATTAGAACCAAAGGTAGGTTAGTCTATAACATGTCACAACGTTTACAAACAGTGAGTGTGAAAAATACTTTTTAGTACTACTTGCGATAATCTTGTGCAAAGTGATAGTGTTGTAACGTTTACTTGAAATTCTATAAATAATTTATAGAATAAGGCGTTACTTTGCGGAGATCCATAATACAAAAGTAATAATAAAATTATTTGACTATAATCCGCGAAGAAGTTAAATAGAAAATATATATAATGCTAAATGTAAGTCGACAATCGGTTATCATACCTGATACATGCAGGATTCGTAAAAACACATGCACAAACCTCCACCACCGCCATCACAATACACAAGCACTATATAGTCTCACTATCACAAACTCAACAATCGTTTCGCCCCGCGACCGAAACATCATCAGGAGATAGACTCCACGACCAAAATCGCAAAGCTTTGCGCTTTGCGTTTTTGCTTTGAGTCTAAAATAATTTTATTATTACTTTTGAAATTCTATAGTTAAATAATTTATCGCTATAAGTACACAGAACATTTATTTTATTTAATTTATTTATTTATTATAATTGCACTATAGTAGCTGTGTGGTATCCGGCTAAGTAGAATATTACCACCCTCGTTTCTTACCGAGGTGTCGTAAAAGGCGACTAAGGTAAGGTCCCGCCGTGTGGTATCCGGCTGAGTAGAATAGAACCTCGTTTCTTACCGAGGTATCGTAAAAGGCGACTAAGATAAGTTGACCCGCCGCGTGGTATCCGGTTTAGTAGAATAGACCACCCTTATTACCGAGGTGTCGTAAAAAACGACTAAGGTAAGTTGACGTCAGGCGAGCGGCCATCTCGGCAAAAAATGCACGTAGTCTATTTTACTCGGCCAAATACCACATGGCGGGTCAACTTACGTTAGACGTCTTCTAAGACACCTTGATAAGACACGAGAGTGGTCTATTCTACTCAACCAGATAACGCGGCGGGTCAACTTACTGTAGTCTTCTACAACACCTCGGTGAGAAATAAGTGTAGTCTAATAACTTAGTCGCCTTTTATGAGACCTCGGTAAGGAATAAGAGTGGTCGTATCTACTGAACCAGATTACACACGGTGGATCAACTTACCTTAGTCGCCTTTACGACACCTCGGTTAGTTAGGTTAGTTAGTTAAATCTCGGTAAGCTAGTTAAACCTCGGTAAGTTAGTAAAACTATTAAATAACTTTATTAAAAAGCTCGAGGGTCAGAGTAAAGCGATGTCGACCGGTACTTACAGATTTAGCTTAACCAGATGTAGCAATCTAGGTTTTTTACTTATTTTCACTTTGCCTTTTACATTTTATTAGTATTATAGTAGTGTTGCTCTGTGTTGCCACATCTAAGCCGTTCACCTTTGAAGGTAAAACCTTAAATGGCGCACTGGAATATTATCGGTGCAGTTTGTTTAACTATTATCTGACTATAAGATATGGAAGTTAAAATTATATTATTTATAAAAGTAAGTAAGTAAGTAGCACCTTTTACTATCCCACTAAGAATAGGCCTCTTCTCTCCGTTTTTGGAGAGAAGGTTTGGAGCTAAGACCTTCCACGCTGCTCCAATGCGGATTGGTAGGTTACACATATCTCCAGAATTCTCTTAAGATATGCAGGTTTCCTCACGATGTTCTCTTTCATCGAAAAGCGTGTGATAAATTGCAATTATCAATTACATACATAAGTTTTAACAGAAAAACTTATTGGTGTCTGCCCGGGTTTAAGCCCGGGACCTCCTCGAAAGAGTTGCACAGTGTTACCGCTGGGCTACCACAGCTTATTTGTATTATTACAAAATTAATTTATTGCTGGTTAAGGTAGATATTCGGTTGTTTTTTCAATATACAGTATAGTCATGCCCAAGATTTCGTTCTCTTTAACTTCAGTATTAAAATATCCCATACTGTGGAAAAGCAAACAAGTTTTGTTGTGAATTCCAAAAGAAACATGGTAAATTCTCGGAAAAATATAAGGCTCATTTGTACCAAACTGCTTTAATATTGTTCCAGCACCTCTACATTGCTTTAAGATATTTAGAAAGCTGCTGTGGAGGCCTAAAAAAAAGATGGTTGGATTATGTGAAGTATGACATACATATAAAAGGAGTAGCGCCAGAGTTGACGAATGATAGGACAGAATGGAAAAAAAAAATATTGTGCCGACCCTACTAAGAGTGGGATAAGGACAGGAAGATATAAGTGTCTTCTATTGAATCTCTCTTGTGAACTTTTAATTCGCACGTACGGTAATAAAATAAACAATAAGTTAAACATAATAACAGCTTTTAACAAAATTTCACGTCCCAACTGTTAACCGTTAAGGAATTCCCTCGCCTGAAGCCAATGCTGGCAGTAGAACTAAGTCATTCTTAGCATAAACATGAATCATCATCGAGACAGTACCAGCATGTAAAATTGCAGCTCAATCAGACACGGAGAAGTGGGTTAAATTGAAATTGCAAGATTCCACCTTCACATACATACACGTCAAGTTAAATAAAAGCTTTTAAAAATATCAACTGGTTAAGAGAGAATGTGTTTGCCATCGCGAGAATAATTTACATCATCGATTTGTATTGGTATATTATATCACTGAAACGATAAGTTGATGACTAGAATGTGTCAATCAATCTAAAGCATTATTATATAATGAAGAATAACAACACCAATGATTGTATAGCTATAAATACTTGAGTGACGGAGCCTTGCTCGGTAAAAACCTAGCTAGATCATCAGCCGCATAATTTTATTATTACTTTTGTAGTATTGATCTCCGCAAAGTAACGCTTAATTCCATAAATCATCTACAAATTATTTTAATAGACACTTTCAGAAAGTTCTCTTTGAGTAAAAGAAAATCAAATATACACATCCAAACTAGAGTAATTCTTACTACTCTTATTCGGTTCACAAGCACAAGTTCGGCCTCACATGCAATACTGTTCTCATCTCTGGGTTGGTGCAAGTACCAACTTCAGCCATTCGATCATTCGATCATTCGATTCGCAGAGCAGCTCAAATTATTGGGGACAAGGTGAATAGTAAACAGCTGGATTCTTTGGCGATTCGTAGAAACGTATCATCACTGTACGTTTTCTATCGCATCTTCCACGGAGAGTGTTCCATTGGATTACATGACCTGATTCCTGCTGCTAAATTCCATAATATCACACTGTAAAATACAGGTAAAAATATCCTCACCATCTGGATGCGTAGCGATCCACTACAGGGCGGTTTTCAAATAATTTCATTCCGTGCACCACCATTTTATGGAAAGATCTCCCTTTCACAGCGTTTCCGGATAAGTACGACAAAAAGCAACCTTCAAAAAGCGTATTTTCCACTCTTTGAGTAAGGATGGCAACATAATCGCTCTGCGAGAGGTCGTAGGCGGCGGTGTTTACATGAGGTACACTGCATGTTCGTTTGTCACACAATACCATAAGAAAATGCCGAACCAGTTAGAATGGGATACCGGCAGGAGAATGATAACTCCTCAGCTCAGCCAAGGGCATGGAGTGTAACTTGGAGGCCCGTGCCAGCAACCAAATAATAATAAGTTTCAATACTTCCAAGTTCACATGTTATCCAAAACGACAAAATTTTTACTGCAGCGTGACGTAATAATGTCGAAACGGACCGCCGTCTGAAGAGTGCAAAAATACGCAATTACTTGCAATAATTCGATACTGTATCGTATTGGTTGATTGGTATTTAAAACGATTAATTATATTGTAACCTTTGGTCTGGATGGATGATTTTAACTACTACAACGAATTGCACCAAGTTGCACTGAGCGGCGTACTGACTGGCTTTTCAAACTGAAATACTGCTTCTGAGCATATATATTTTAAATATTATTTAAAACGGCTTAATAAAAGTTGATCTCTTATTTTCCCACAAGTGGGCAGAGATCCAATCTCAATATTGTAGAAGGAGTTCACGCTGCTGTTTTAAAACGGATTGGTAGGTTACATATATAAGCCATGTGGTATCTGGCTGAGTAGACACTCATTTCTTACTGAGGTGTCGTTAAAAGGCGACTAAAGTAAGTCGAGCCATCTCGTGGTATCCGACTGAGTAGAATAGAACATCCTCAACCCCTTATGGGTACCGCCGCCCGACGGGGACAGGCGACGGTTATGTCGGACTCGCACCGACTAAAATAACCTGTGTGCTCCACTACGCTGCTGGTGGCGGGGATAGGGTACCCATGAAGACATTGCCCCCCATCCCCGCCAGCAGCAACTCTGTAGCCCAGAGTGCGCCACCTCTGGGTCGGGGCCTCTCTGAAAGTGGCCCCTCCCTCCGCTGGACGATGCATCGGGAGCACCAGATGCATCGAACGCCTCGGGGACCTAACTCCAGCGAGCGTCCGATAAACCCCGTTCGGATCGCTCGGAGGGCCCCGTTAGGGCGGCATGCGACGGACTTCGGCGAGTCGCCTGCGCCCCGCTCGCCTGCTTCGGATTGGATCCAAGGACTCGACTTCCCGGATCCGCCCCGCCGCCTCCTTCCGTGAGATAACGTCCTCGCAGAAGGAGGCCATCGCTGCCCACGATCGCTCCCTGTCCACCATGGCGCAAACCACAGTGGGCAGGGAGAGATCGTGCCCCACCTGTGCCACGAGTTCCGCCCGCTGAACCGCCCAAGCTGGACAGTCTGCGAGCGTGTGCAGCGGCGCCGTGTCAAAATCGGCGCCGCACTCGTGGCACTCACCAGTCGCTTCGCGCTGGGCCACCTTCCACAGATACCACCCGAAACAACCATGTCCGGAAAGCACCTGTGTCAGGCGGAAGGTGAGGACCCCATGCCTCCTGGCGACCCAGCCCTGGAGAATGGGCTGGATGGCTGAAATCGTCCAGGCTCCTGCACTGGGCGATTCAATTCCATTGGCGGAGGAGCTCTTCCTGAGCTGCCCTCCGCCAATCCACCTCTACCGCCGCTGTGTCTCCCCCCTGTGAACGGGCTTCGACTCTACGGCGGTAGGTCTGAGCTAGCACCTCAGCCTCTAGGTCCCATGGAGGGCCCAGGCGCAGGCCGCCTCGCCGGAGTATGTTCGTTCTTACCGACCTGTATCGACTATAGTTTTTGAAGTGCTACATATGTTTACGAGTTTTACCTATTGATGCAATAAATTCGTTTGGATTACTTGGATTTTTTTTGTTAGTTTTAAAATAAAATCTTTTATTAAAAGAAAGACTAGACTACCCTAATTTCTTACCGAGGTATCGTAAAAGGCGACTAAGGTAAGTTGACCCGCCGTGTGGTATGCGGCTAAGTAGCAAAAACGAACATCCTCTTTCTAACTGAGGTGTCGTAAAAGGCGACTAAAGTATGTTGAGTTAAATACCTAGCCGAATCCTGCGACAACATGTTTGTAACATGTTGGTAGCCCCCAATTAGAGTGGGATAATGGCAGGAGGAGGATGATAAAATTAATACTTACTAGTTGCTATCCTACTTTCCCACTGCTGGGCTTAGATCCCATGTCACCATTGTTGTTCGATTATCTATACTGTTTACACTATGGTAGTTTTAAGTTCAGCAATTATATGGTATATTGCTTTACACCATGGGGGGTCTTATAGTCATTTAAAACGAGTGTTACAAATTGTTCTCTAATCGAAGTGCTAAGTCATGGTTATTATCAAATACTTGTATTATTTTTAATAGTAATTAAACATGCAATACATAGAACTTATATTTGTCATATCTTTTACAATATTTTATTTACGGACATGATTAATAGTAACGTTAGACTAAATACAATTTAAGTCCGCGTGATTCCCTGCCAGAGAAGTTTAAGGAAATAGGTTACATTTGCGCTTGCTTTGTGCCTTGCAAAGGTACGAAATTCGTCGGTGGGTTTGGGTATAACATTCTATTATAAAATAGAAAATTCGGCAATTAATTTTAGCTTTGTTATTACAGCAGTTTAAAAACACTATTAAAGAGAGGCTGATACAAAACGCCTACTATACTGTTGAGGATTATTTAGACGATAAGAATGTGGATATAGCTACTTCTGACCCTGTACAAGATATTGTCTTAATGTAACTAGTTATAAGTATTATGTTTAAAAGAGCAACCGCCGAGTTTCTTGCTGGCTCTTCTCGTAAAGGACAGCTTTCCAGCAGTGGAATTGACAATTCAAAAGCAATTGCTTAAACAAAAATTATTCAAATAAAGTTGTATTTGAATAATTTTTGTTTATATTTGAATTTGAATTTATATACACCGTGTGATATCCGGCTGAGTAGAAAAGACCACTGTCATTTCTTACCGAGGTGTCGTAAAAGGCGACAAAGGTAATTTGAACCGCCGTGTGGTATCAGGCTGAATAGAATAAACCACCCGCATTGCTTAAAGAGGTGTCGTAAAAGGCGACTATTCTAAGTTGAAATCAGGCAGGTCATAAAATACCGAGCCACATCCTTTAACAACATGTTCATAACATGTTGTGCCGGGCCCCACTTAGAGTTGAATAATGGCAGGAGAACGGTGAATAGTGAATTCTTTTATTACTTTTGTGTTATTAATTGATTGTAATTGTCGCTAATTTATAAATTAAAGTTTAAAAAAAGATAAACTAAGCGACACTTTTAATTAAAAAAAATTAAAACTGTCGCTTACTTCTATAAATTTGTTTTTTCTCAGTAAAAAAAGGTATCGGAAAATTAGGCAACTGTTTGATATATTTTTTTTAAACAAATGCAAGGTCGTGCCTAAAATTATAACGTTACAAAAACTTTTAATCCGATGATAATTTCTATTATAGAAGTTAAGCCTAACGTAAATCGCGTGGGATAATGATTAATTAAACTTTTTTTTTATTGTCTTTGGAAAATTTATTCTCAGGCTGTAATATTCAAATTAATTATTAAAATATCAAGCACCTGATTTTAAAATTTGGCGTATATTTAGTTTTTTTTTATACCAGGTAAATCCTTTGAGTGACAGTGTCGTATTCTACTCCGCGGGTCACAGGTTTGATTGCCGCCGAGGGCCAACATTTTCTATAAATAATATGTTGATGCTTGGAGTCTGTGTGTATATTTGTATTTAAGTATTTAAAAATGATATATGTATATATTTACCAGTTGTCTTTCACCCATAACACAAGTATTAAGTTACTTACTTTGGGGACGGATGACCGTGTGTGGATGCGTCCCATATATTTATCTATTTATTTATTTTCTTAAATGCGCGGATTAAAGCAAAATAATTCTATCATAACTCTTATTCTATGGAATTTCGCAAAGTAACGCCTACTTCTATATATTATTCGTAACTTATAACTTATTTATAACTTAGAACTGGTTTATGACATGATACAAAACTAAAATTGCTGAATGCTAATCAGCCTATATATAACTGACTAGAAATCGCCAACGGCTTCACCCGCGTGGAAAAATTAAAACCGCACCATAGTCGTTTGACAACCATTAAAATGGTTAAAGTGAGTTAAGCTTAAAAGCTAGACATATGCTGTCGCGGACTTTTAATTAGAACTTTTAGATGGGAACAATTTTGTAATACATGATTTTTGAATAACTATTACCGTTTACTCAGCGCACGCAAGGAACGCTTTAAATTTTGCGCTACTATTTTTTATAGCTGCTCCTCTTCTATTCATTATTGCGTAATTTTATATCTTAATGAGCCTTAATAGCTTTCCTTGATAAATGGACTATCTTACATTGAAAAAATTTTCAAATCGGTCTAGTAGTTCCTGAGATTAACGCGTTCAAACAAACAAACTCCTCTACTTTATATATTAGTATAGATTCCGCGTTTGTCAACACCAAACGGTAATGACCACGTTAATTATGTGACCGTATGTATGTGAAATATATATAATGCTAAATGTAGAGCGGACAATCAATTTTCATACCTGATCCATAAATTTTTTGTTTGTTTTTATACTCGATACGCAAAACATTGCGATTTTGTCGTGGAGTCTATCTCCTGATGATGCTTCGGTTGCGGGGCGAAACGATTGTTGAGTTTGTGATAGTGAACGTATGTAGTGCTTGCATATTGTGGTGGCGGTGGTGGAGGTTTGTGGATGTGTTTTTACGAATCCTGCATGTATCAGGTATGAAAACGGATTGTCCACTCTACATTCAGCATTATATATATTTTCTATTCTACTTCATTGCGGATTATATAAAAAAAAATTATTATTACTTTTGAAAAAATAAATCTATAGTCTGACTTAGTAGACTTTCCACTGCCATTAGGTACACGGGCAAAACCGTGGAATATTACTAATGTGTTATAAAAAATAAACAATAAAGCGTATAATTGTACTATCAACGCGTTATTCGTATAATAAGGCACAGATATCGCAACGAATATTTGCAGTTAAACTATAAGACCGTTACAACACAAAGTCAAGGTTAGGGCGTTGCCACACTTACCCCAAGGTCGCTCGAAGGTCGCGGCGCAACGGTAAAGCAAAGTGGTCCAACGCTCGCTCACTACTGAGAGCTGGCGTGTCGCGTCGAACATGTTTCACAACACAGCGTGGTGGTTATTTCGCAGTCAGTTACCGGTAAGAAGCGAGATGTTTCAGTCATTTTGTCTTGCCTCTTTTATATGTATTCAGCCTTATATCTATATTAATATATAAAGCTGAAGAGTTTGTTTGATTATTTGAATGCGATAATCTCAGGAACTACTGGACCGATTTGAAAAATTACCTAAATGTAAGATAGTCAGTCCATTTATTGACGAAGGTTATAGGCTATATAACATAACGCTTACATGAATAGGAGAGTCCCTGAATTTAAGATAATTGTAACACAACGTACTAGGAACACCTGATTCCGCAATCAAAACTAGATGGCGCCACTGATCGTTTGCTCCGCGCTATCGAAGTGCTTTCATAGTAATATAAGAAGTCCCCATACATTATGGTATTAGATCAACATCACCCATCAGTTCCTAAGCTTACACAGTGCATCCTACTCACATTACGCCTAGCGCAATTGTAAACGGTGCATCTTCCGGTACATCCTATTAAGGAATGCCGTGAAAAACCCCGTCTGCGATACTCTAAGTAAAAGTGACGATTAAACTCTTATACCTGTCACCTGCACGTATTCTTTCCCCCATCCGTCGGGTCATTGTAATATATAGTCCATTTATTGCCTATATAAAATCACGCTTAGTAGCCGTGTGGTTTCCGGCTAAGTAGGATAATACCACCCTCATTTCTTACCGAGGTGTCGTAAAAGGCGACTAAGGTAAGTTGACCCATCGTGTTGTATCCGGTTTATTAGAATAGACCACCCTCCTTACCGAGGTGTCAGGTAGGCCGGGCGTAAAATCGCAGCCAAATCATGTCACAGCATGTTTATGACATGTTGTGCCGACCCCACTTAGAGTGGGATAAGGGCAGAAAGATGATAATAATGATGATAACTAGTAACTTTTTTCTGTAAATAAAATAATAGTATAGATTTAATTTAAAAAAATTGACCAGATTAAGATAATGAAATTGGACCCGAAAAATATTATTATGATACAATTTTTTTTTTAAATGGATTGAAGACGCGGAAGAGTTGACGTTAATTTAAATAATCATTTACAAAAAAGGCGTTATTGACTTGATTGTGGTTTATATTATTAAATTCGAAAAATGTAAATATGTAACCATTGTATTTCACTTATCTATACTTAGATAATGATATGTACAGAAAAATTTAATTGTAATCACTACATATTATAAAACAAAGTCCATATTTCCGTATGTACGCATAAAACTTTAAAACTACGCAACCGATTTTGATGCGGTTTTTTTTAATAGATAGAGTGATTCCAGAGGAAGGTTTGTACGTATAATAACATTCAATATGAAATAGAGAAATAATGTAATTTTTGAGGTTTCTGTAAATAATTACATTTTTTCCCGCTTACATTGCAAACGCAGGCTTAACCCTACGAGATTTATCAAAATGATGTAGTAAGTATTTGTACACCTTAAAAAGGTCTACAGAAAAGTCCGCGATGGTATATATCTATCTCTTATGGATAACCCACAATAGTAGTTTTTTTCATTTACTTTTTACGAAAAATGATGCCTTATGTTCAAAGCAATTTTTATACAATACAGCATTAATCCTTATCCAATTGAGTACCTTAAATAAATAGTTGATTTAATATAGATCAATATTGCCGTTTACAGCATGTAATTTAAGTGAACATTTTCGGAGATATTACAGATTTAAAATGCGCGAGGAGGCCGCGCTTCGACCTATGACACTTCGACTTTAGCAGCTATGTCGCTCTTTCAAGAGTTTGTTTAAAGACATTCTGTAATTAATTGTAAAAATAAAATACATTGGGAAAATGTAAAAGTAAATAAGTAAAAATGGACTATATGAATTTAGATATTCCAAAGATAGCAGGAAATTTTCTTGGTATAGGGAAAGGGAAATTGTTTTTCTCCAAATTTAACGCGTGCGGGTCACGGGCAGTAATGAATAAATCAAAACTACTCGATCGATTTAATCATTTTTTTACACTGACTGACATGGGATATATATTTTATACCCGTGCGAAGCAAGGGCAGGCCGCTAGTTGGTGATATAACAAACTTAAATAATGCGTACAAAGGGCGGCCTTATCTTCTTGTTTTTTTTTACACACACGGTCGTCCGTCGCCAAAGTAAGTAACTGAATACTTGTGTTATGAGTGACAGACAACTGGTGGATATATAGTTATACACCCAGGCTCAAAGGCCAACAAATTAATTCATAGAAAATGTTGGCCCTCGGCGGGAATCGAACGCGCGGCCCGCGGAGCTTAAGGCAGGATTACTACCCACTAGTTAGTAATCTTATAACAGAGCCTCCAAAAACTGTCTGTCTGTATTTTATTTTATTTGTTTATTTATTTAATTGCATACAAAATTTATATATACAATTTCCTTATACTAGTATGTGAGCTGATTTCTCAAAATCTGATGAACAGATTTTTATATGATTTCTCATTTCTTACTGAGGTGACGTAAAAGGCGATATTAAACGACCCGCCATGTGGTATCCGGCGGAGTAAAATAGACCACCCTCTTTCTTACCGAGTTGTCGTACAATACTACTAAGGTAAGTTGACAGGCAGCTAGCTGGTCATAAAACACCTAGCTAAATCATGTGACAACATGTTTATAAAATATTGTACCGACCCCACTTAGAGTGGGATAAGGGCTGGAGAATGATTATATATTTTCAATATACTTTATCGCGAATTATAGCAAAATAATTTTTATAATTTATGAAGTTTTATTTGCTTTCTCTTTATTTCAATGCACACAATTTCAATTCATCTTCATCATCAGCATCATCATCCTGCCCTTATCCCACTTTAAGTGGGGTCGGCACAACATGTTATAAACATGCTGTCACATGATTTGGCTGCATTTTTACGACCGGCCACCTGCCTGACGTCAACTTACCTCAGTCATATTTTACGACATCTCGGTAAGAAACAGGGCGGTCTATTCTACTAAACCGGATACCACACGGTGGGTCAACTAACCTTAGTCGCCTTTTACGACACCTCGGTAAGAAATAAGGGAGGTCTCTTCTATTCGAATAGATATCATACAGCTTTATACAGAAAATATATGTAATCCTACAAAGAAATTCGACGGAGCTCTGGTTATTTTGGCAGAATATAATGCTATAATAGACGTTTATAGTTGCGTTTGAACAAACGCGGATTTTAGCAAAATAATTCTATTATTACTTTTGTACTATGAAATGCTACAGGGTTATGCCTACTTCTATACCTATGTTACAACATGTTTGTAAAACAACCTCCTTCATAGAGTTAGCCAATAATATAAAAAACAATGTGGCCGTCATTATGTGTCATGGAGTTGTTGAGAGATTAAATAGATTGACTTTGGAACTGTTTTTTATTATTACATAAGTATTAAGGAAAAATCATCATCTTCCTGCCCTTATCCCACTCTAAGTGGGGTCGGCACAACATGTTATAAACATGCTGTAACATGATTTGGCTGCGTTTTTACGACCGGCCGCCTGCCAGACGTCAACTTACCTTAGTAGTATTGTACGACAACTCGGTAAGAAAGAGGGTAGTGTCTATTTTACTCAACCGGATACCACACGGTGGGTCATCTTACCTTAGTCGCCTTATACGACACCTCGGTAAGAAAAGAGGTTGGTACTATTCTATTCAGCCGGATACCACACGACGTTTCCAATTACCGTATTATACTTGAATAATTTTAAAAGGTTTTTTTTTCGGGTATACTTAGAGTAGTATTATAAGTTATCTAAGTTACCATTAAAAAATTTAATATTTAAAATGCACATAATAAATAATGCACATACCTCATACCTCGGTAAGAAATGAGGTTGGTCTATTCTACTCAGCCGGATACCACACGGCGGGTCGACTTACCTTAGTCGCCTTTTACGACACCTCGGTAAGAAAAGAGGGTGGTACTATTCTACTCAGCCGGATACCACACGGCTAAGTATAAAGGAAAAATATCACTTTTAATACTTTGTTATTTTGTCAAAAAAGTATGCCAAAATGATACGAAAGTTCAAAACACATCGCCAAATAAAGTCACATCCAAAAATATCGATACGATATTCTCTAATGATCTCAGTACATATGAATATGCAACAGTGACGTCATTTGTCACGCTACGGGCTCGGGCACTTGCGCAAACATGTTGCAACGCCTCAGTGCGAGCAATATCATACGTTTCTAAATGGCATTCGGAAATAGTAAGGTACATCAGACTATATCCATACTTATTATAAAACAAAGTCTTCCAAAGTTATCCGTCTGTATGTGATCGATTTTCTCAAAATCTACTGAACGTATTTTTGTACGGTTTTTAGTAAAAGTTAGTGCATTTCTTCCGAAAAGTTTAAATTAATTATAGTTTTGTTAATGCCAATAATTTCCGCTTTATATTTTATAGCAACACAGTCATGAAACAAGAGTATCGCGCCCTTTTTGATTAAAAATGGTGGCAGCACTGTGCCGTTGTTGTTTTGCGGTGGAGTCTTCCTACTAATAAAACGTTTTAGTGATATTCAGCTGGAATAGTGGTATTTTTTTATATCGTGTTATGGTAGAAAGTGTGCGCTATCAGTTTTATATAAATTTTGTTGAAGGGGTCCCGCAGTTGTAAGAAATTCATACTGAATCCTAATTTATCGGACGCTCACTGGAGCTTAGGGTTCCCGAGGCGGTCGATGCGTCGATTAGCGTTGGGAGAGGCTACTGTTTAAAGAGGCCCCGTCCTAGAGGTGACACCCTCCAGGGTAAAGAGCCACTGCTGGCGTAGATGGGAGCAATGAAGCCAACGGTACCCTGTCCCCGCCACTAGCAGCGTGGTGGAGCACTGTCAGGTTTTTAATCGTTACCTGACAAAAATTAAATAAAAATTAATCAGTTTTTTTATTTTTTATTTTTTTATTTTTTATTTATTACATAAAATCTTAAATGATAATACAAAAATTCGACACGGCATAGCATAAACTTAAAACAAGTTAGAGTTACAATTAATACACTCTGTATGACTTACTGTATGAAAAGAGACAAAGCAATCTCTTTGTTTGCGGAAGGTGGGCGACAATACGGCACCCGCCGTGTTTTTTTGCTAGCTCTTTTAGGAAAAGCATTACAGCAGTTTCATCCATCCATCCATCTATCAGCCATCACAGTCCACTGCTGGTCATAGGCCTCCCCATGTCTGCGACAGACATCCCGATTCACCACAGTGCGCATCCACCTGGCCCCAACAACCTTCTTGATGTCATAGGTTAAGCGAGACGGTGGACGCCCTATGCTGTGTTTGCCAAGACGCGGTCTACAGTCCAGGACTCTTTTGCTCCAACGGCCATCAGTCGTGTGACAAATGTGACCGGCCCGTACAGCAGTTTAAAACAACTAATACAAGGAGGCCCATATAGAGAGCCTACTAATGCGTGAATGTAGTTACTTTTCGATATGAGATAGCAATTTCAAAATGTAACTACTCGTAGTTATAAGAATTATATTTTGAAAAGAGCAGCCGCCGAGTTTCTCGCTGGCTGGTAGAGTTAACAATTCTACCCGCATTAAAACTGCTGTAACTTCATAAATCACCATTCTATTTTATTTGATTTGACTAGTTATTTTCGACCGGTCTCCTGCCTAACGTCAACTTACCTTAGTGACCTTTTATGACACTTAGGTAAGAAATGAGGGTGATTTATTCTACTCAGCTGGATACCAAACGGCGGGTCGACTTACCTTAGTCGCCTTTTACGACACCTCGGTAAGAAAAGAGGGTGGTACTATTCTATTCAGCCGGATACCACACGGCGTAGATTAATTAAAACGAATGTAATGCGAAACGAAGGCAATGTAGTAACTTCATAGTCTTAAACTATCGTGAGTAGTATTCATAGTTAATGTATAGATATCGGCTATACTCACATGTTATTCTATCGGGTTAGCCCGACTAGTTTCAAACCCATCCAGGGCACTTATTCATGAGCTCTATACTCTTTACTCTTTTCAGTTCCCACCACGATACCGTCGTGTAAAGAACTCATAAATAAGCGCCCCGTATGGGTTCGAAACTAGTCGGGCTAACCCGATAGAAAAAGACGTGAGTATAGCCGGTCTCTATACATTAACTATTCATAGTATTTATATATTCGTACTATGATTATTATGATTATTTAATCACGTTATTTGCAACTTCATTATACTACACGTGCTTGAAATAGTAACTGTAAATGAGTTTCTTCACCTCAAAATCCCAAAAATAAATACTAAAAATTGTATATTAATACTCGATTCCCACAATTTACACAATAATATTATTTTTTCCTCTCCTTAAGAACTTCTTATTAAACACGTGATTCTCTAATATATAAGTAACTTACATTGGGAATGGACGACCATGTGTGTAAGTGTCCCATATAAAAAAAGAAAGTTAGATAATTATGTAAAATATTGTAATATTATAATTTATAAAAATTCTAAAAGATATGAAATTAGATCAAGCCTTACTACCTTAAATTAGTTGGTTACTGAGAGCTTTTTACGTTTATAATATCCTTTACACTCATCATTCTCCTGCCATTATCCCACTTTAAGTAGTGTCGTAAGTGGGGGTATTACGACCATCAACTTACCTTAGTTACCTTTAACGACTCCCAATTAGAAATGAGGGTGGTCTATTTTACTCAACTGGATACCACACAACTTTATTATATCTTTTACACTGTATATTTAATATTTTACGAATTAATGTACCAAAAATGCCATCGCGGATGTCACTCAAGGCATATTATGCGTTCTTATGTGTCTAAAGTCGCAGTGAATCGCTAGTTTTGAATAATAATATTATTAAGATTCACATAATTTGAAATTATAATGAGTAGGTAAGTTTCAGAACGGGTATAACCATTTTTTTTAAACTCCGTATAGTTGTAATGTCGCTCAAAATGTGGAAGCAACAACTAATTATAATAATTAATACGATCATTCATTAAAAATCTAGCTTAAATTAAAAATATCGTTGTTCTATTGTTTGGACATCACGTGTTAAACGTGATTTGAAGACAGCGATATGTAGAATTAGGCGTTACTTTGCGGAGATCAATAATACAAAAGTAAAAATAAAATTATTTTGCTGTAATCCGCGATGAAGTAAAATAGAAAATATATATAATGCTAAATGTAGAGTGGACAATCCGTTTTCATACCTGATACATGTAGGATTCGTAAAACACACGCACATACCTCCACGACCGCCACCACAATACACAAGTAGTACATACGTTCACTATCACAAACTCAACAATCATAGGTACATAACCATATGGTCACAAGAGTCTTAAAGCAAACTATTTAACGGATCACAACGCTTTCCACACGCGTTACCAAATACAGCCTGCCTTTAATTACCGGCTAGATACTAATTCATTTCAGACTAGCGTAATCTAATGGTGTTTTTATTGTGAAACTCCTGGTACAACTTCATTTGCGTCGACTTTTGAATTAAAATACACCAGTACCTTACTTTAGGTTGTGGTTACGTTCCAAAAAAATACGATGCAAATTGTTTAAAGATTTTGTAAAGAAACCATGTTAATATCTAAGATAGGTGCCAGGGTTACGAAAATAGTACTGTTCAAAAAGAAAATTGAACAAATAAAAACATTTAAAAAATATATGTAAATCTGCGAATAAATAAATTGGAAAAATATTTAACTTTTTTGTAACAAGAAACGAAATGTAAAAATGTATATTGATTTATTATTAAAAAAAAAGGACAACACACTTCGTAATTTAAACTGGAATTGCAATTACCGAAACAAAGTGGAAATAAAACTGTATTAATATATCGTTGATTTGTAGATAGAAAGGAAAACCCAAAGTTTTTATGGCATTGCGCTATTAGAAACAAAAGTATTGCCATCTTTAAAAAAAAATTAGACACTCGAACCCAAAACGACGCAACCTCCAAATCCAACGGCGCACAGTGAATATTAGTACTAATTAAGCAGCGACGCTAATTCGAAAAGACGCGAAACGAAACAACAAGCGAGGTATTGGTGCACCCTTCTTCAATCTATCTAACTTCCCATGGGTACAGGACGGGTTGGTCAGATCCTATTCTGGAGTATTCCACCCATTTCCCCATGTTGGGACAAGGGCTTCACTGCTGTCCCGACCTACCCGTTTAATCTACCCGTTGCTTTTACAAGCCGGACCCGTTGCTGTTCTCTAAAGGGGTTATTTGTTAGGTCTTTAACTTCAATTTCATCCTTACCTAGTATCACCTATTACCTATACACTTAGCGAGGGCATTTATCTATATTCAAAATTCAAATTCAAAATATTCTTTATTCAAATAAACTTGTAAACAAGTACTTTTGAATCGTCAACTCTACTGCTGGATCAGAAAGCTGTTCCTACCGAGAAGAGCCAGCAAGAAACTGGTTGCTACGGCGGTTGCTCTTTTAAAAATATAATTCTTAATAATATTTACATCATGTCGTTACTGTCTTGTACAGGTTCAAAGAGAGCTATATCCACACATTCTTATCTTCTAGATATTCTTCAAGAGTATAGTACGCTTTCTGTATCAGCCTCTTTTTAACAGTGTTTTTAAACTGCTGTAATGGCAAAGCTGAGATTGATTGCGGAATTTTATTATAGAATCTTATACCAAAACCCACAAACGAATTACGTACTTTTTCAAGGCGCAAAGCAGGAACCGCAAGCTTATGTAGGTTCCTGCTTTGTCTATTGTATACATCACCTATCGTTTTATAATTCTTTATATTTTTATGTACATAAATTAGATTGCTTAAAATATACTGTGAAGCAAATGTAAGAATACCTGTTTCCTTAAACTTCTCTCGCAGGGAATCACGCGGTCTAAAATTATAAATGCCACGTATAGCTCTTTTTTGTAAAACAAAAATTTTTTCACTATCCGCGCATTTACCCCATAGCAATATTTCATAAGACATAATGCTATAAGGTGTAGACCTGTTTCTTCCTCTCCACACTCTAGGCACGCTGCGTCTTCTTTTATTCACTCATTATTGACTAGTGTCTGTTTAACAGGCAGTGCTTAGTTGCCTGTTACAATAACCATATTCTCCCTGCTGTAAGACATTAGCTGTTTTGTTTTGTGTCCAAAGATTTGAGAAACAGTTTGATTGTCTAAACTTTTGTTGTGTTTCTCCATCTTTTGTTGCATTATAATTCTTTTTTTTTTCTTTTTCTTTACATAGCTTTTTTATTTAAAACTAAGGGTTTTATCATAGATTTATTATGTTAGGGGAGTGGCGCCTTAGGCAGCCCTGTGAGTGTCGCAACAAATAATAATAATGGGAATATGAAACTCATGCTTGCTTCTTCACTATGAGCGATGATTGTTAATCTTATGATCGTCTATAATCGGCACGATCATTATGCAGGTGTCCACACGATCGTCCGTATTATCATACAATATATACGAGAGCTGTGATAGCCCAGTGGTAGCACCGTGCAGCTCTTTCGAGAAGGTCACGAGTTCAAACCCGGGCAGACACCAATGAGTTTTTCTGTTAACTTATGTGTCTAATTGATAATTGCAATTTATCACACGCTTTTCGGTGAAGGAAAACATCGTGAGGAAACATACATATCTCTAGAGAATTCTAGGGATATAACCCACCAATCCGCATTGGAGCAGCGTGATAGGTCTTAGCTCCAATCCTTCCCTCCAAAAACAGAGAGAAGAGGCCTAATCCCAGCAGCGGGAGTGTAAAGTAGAGACCGCTACTTACTTACTTACATACGATACGAAGAAGAAGAAGAATAACTTAATTACACAAACAAAAATACAAAGTGAAAAGAAGACATAGATAACAGATATATTTGAATGTGCAAAGGGCGGTCTTATCACACTGTTGTGATCTCTTCCAGACGACTGTTTGACAGATAGGATCTTATGTATAATTATCCACTGGTTGGCAAATGTACGCAGATAAGTAAACAAAAGAAGAGTAAATAAATAGTGACAACTAAATATAAGCATAAATAAAAACAAATAAAAATAGGAAAAGAAAACAAAAAGAGACAGAAACAAAATAAATAAATGGTAACAATACGATCATACATTTCACTTTATTGCGTGATATTCATTCCACTGCATTCCCCGTTATGCTGCGAGCAATTTCGGGGAATCCCCGAGTCGAAATAAAAGGCGGTAAACCCTAACTAAACAGCGTTAACACAAATTGTGTTACACTCAGATTATGGTGAATGTCATTGATAAAAAAAGATCGCAATATCGCTCAAGACTTTCAATTCGTATAATAAAGACATTTGTAACAATATGACGCGCAATCCATTATTGCACATCTACAACAAAAACTGTACTGTTCTGCGACATCATTAGGCCATATACCACAGCTTCACAATGTGTTTTTCTAGGAAAAGCGATTATTCGTGACTCAAGTTGCAATGCAAGTGTTTCAAGAAACAAATGGTAGACTATACTAGACTTTTGGAACACCTTTTCTGGATTTTTATTACTTAAACTACAAAGAATATTTATTCATCTATTTAATTAACAAAAATGTATTTATAAATTAAATAGTGAAAGTAACGTCTTTTTTTTAATTATTTTATTTACAAAAATGTAAAGTTATATCTATCTTAAATTGTTTACACGCTAGGACTATACAAATCATGCCTACGTGGAATAGGAAGAATGCTAACAGCGTTTCCGCGTTGAATCGATAAGCTGATTCTTTGTGCGTAAAAGGAGCCAGCCCTCTTGTCACCTGAAGAGGCAATTAAACGTGGTGTTAAAACGGATAGAATTTTTTTGCACTTTGACTCCATGGCCCTAGGGTCTCAACTGCAAACGGCACAAATATATTATAACTCTCGATGAGAGATGCATACTTCCGCCGTTTGCCGTATTCGGCCATTTCCGCCGCAGCTCCAGGTCTTGACGCTGTTTCCCTGATATGGGACAAGGCTAACGTATCAACGCATGTTGCGTCCCACATTAGTGCCCGTCCCAGATAAATTTATTTTATTTTCTTTTTGTGCTATCTCGAGTGCATGTATTCGTATGGATATATAGTTTTTCGTTTTTTTCCTTCTTTATTTCTATTTTGTATTATTATTAGAATCTGGGTGACCGAGCCATGCTTGGTAATTTATTTTTAAATTATAAAAAAATTAAAAAATCGCAAAAAAGGTTATTAATAACAGGGGCGATTGCGGGTATATTCGCTTCTTTAATCTGACCATTCACCACAGGGCTATCATAAATTAAATGAAAATAAATATGTCACAAATGTCAAACTATATATGTACTAACTACGTAAAAAAAAAATTGCTTATAAAGTCACACGAATAATCGAATCGATCGACTAAATTGTTCACATACAGACAGACAGATTAAGGGAACTTTCTTTTATATTTTTAAATAAAAAAATACTTCTAGACATTAATATTATATCAACGCCTGTTCAAATACATTTAGCAAAACGAATTTGTACATTAATGTTTGATATTTTTATTATATTAGTTAGGTTCGATTAGAACTTTTGACGGCGTGTGGTATCCGGCTAATAGAATAGCCACCCTCAGACGACCCTCATTACTTACCGAGGTGTCGTAAAAGGTGACTAAGGTAAGTCGATCCACCGTGTGGTATCCGGTTGAGTAAAATAGACCACCTATTCTTACAGAGGTAAAATACGACTAAGTTGACGTCAAGCAGGCGGCCTGTCGTAAAATACTTAGCCAAATCATGCGACAATATGTAAGATGTTGCGCCGACCCCACTTAGAGTGGGATCAGGGTAGGAGGATGACGTTCGATTAGAACTGTTAATGAAGACGAATGTATTTCTTTCTTCTTAGAATAAACTATAAATCATATTATTTTTGATATCAAGAGAGTGTTATTGTATAGATAAAATTAAATAATTAATAGAAGTAGGCGTTACATTGCGGAGATACATAATACAAAAGTAAAAATAAATTTATTTTGCTATAATCCGGGATGAAGTAAAATAGAAAATATATATAATACTAAATGTAGATTGGACAATCCGTTTTCATACCTGATACATGCACGATTCGTAAAAACAAATGCACGACCCTCCACCATCACAAACTCAACAATCGTTTCGCCCCGCAACCGAAGCATCCTCAGGAATAGACTCCACGACAAAATCGCAAGCTTTGCTTTGATTTTATAATAGTGAACGTGTGTAGTGCTTGTATTGTGGTGGCGGTGGTGGAGGAGGTTTGTGCACGTTTTACGAATCCTGCATGTATCAGGTATGAAAACGGATTGTCCACTCTATATTTAGCGCTATATACATTTTACTTCAGCGCGGATTATAGTAAAATAATTTTATTATTACTTCTGTGTTAGATAAAATTACATACTTAATTATAAACGCCTTTTATATTATCGTCAGCAAAACAATTACCACTTATTTTTGTCATCAAATTTACAAAGGGCGTCAATTTCACCAATTGATAATTTAAAAATCTCATTATTAGTATCTGGTTAACAGAGCTAAACTTGGTAACTTTTAAAAAAATATAAAAAATGCAATTAAAAAAAAAAGAAAAAAGCTAGTAATATCCATAACTTGTTCACTTCTTAGGTCCGCCCATTCCTAACTGAACTATTACAACATTGTAATTGACAGCGAAATTCTAAAATCTACTAATTTTAGCAGTTTTTCAATGTCTGAAAATAGGGAAAAAATTAAACCTAGCTAGATCGATATATAGCCCCCGAAACCCCCTACATGTTAATCCCCCTAATTTAATACCCAAGTTAATACCCCTAGTTTCAAGAAAATCATTGGAGCCGTTTGATTAATGAAGAAATATAATCACGAGATTATTATTACGCCGTGTGGTATCCGGCTGAATACGATAGTACTACCCTCATTTCTTACCAAGGTGTCGGAGGTGACTAAGGTAAGTCGACCCGCCGTGTGGTATCCGGCTGAGCAGAACAGACCACCCTCATTTCTGACCGAGGTGTCGTAAAAGGCGATTAAGATAAGTTGACGTCAGGCAGGCGGCCGGTCGTAAAATACATAGCCAAATCATGTGACAACATGTTTATAACATGTTGTGCCGACCCCACTTAGAGTGGGATAAGAGCAGGAAGATGATGATCACGATTATTATTATTTATTATTATTTAGATACAGTTACCTAGTTATTTACGCCTGTTAAATTAGTGTTAGCAAAATAATTCCTAGTTATTTTTCATAAAAATTAACAAAGGGCGTTGTAAATTTTAAATCTGTAAATGTGTGCATGTTGCTTTATCGTTGCATTGAAGCCTCAACGTTTTGATAAATCTGTTTGTTTTTTTGTAATTTACAACAAAAATTTTGAATTATTATTGAAATGATACAAAAAACAACAATGTGCAACGGCAGGCTCATTCCGGAATCGGAATAATTCTGTAATATCATTTGCTTGCCCATATCCCACTCTAAGTGGGGATGGCACAACATATTTTAAACATGTTAAATGAATTGGCTAGGTATTTTACGACCGCCTACCTGACGTCACCTTACCATAGTCGCCTTTTGAGACACATCCGTAAGAAATGAGGGTAGTCAGATACCACACGGTGGGACGACTTACCTTAGTCGCCTTTTACGACACCTCGGTAAGAAATGAGGGTGTTCTATTATACTCTGGATACCAAACAGCGGTATACTTACGTAGAACAAATAGTACTAATTAATATTTATAAGAGCGATTTAGGTTTGTGGGTGACGACCCGTTTCATATAAATCATTTACTTTAAATTATTCAGCTAAAACTAAACAATGTTTCTTTGACTGTATTAAAAAGCTCATCATCCTCCTGCCCTTATGCCACCCTAAGTGGGGTCGGCACAACATGTTATAAACATGCTGTAACATGATTTGGCTGCGTTTTTACGACGGCCGCCTGCCTGACGTCAACTTATCTAGGTCGTATTTTACGACACCTCGGTAAGAAAGAGGGTGGTCTATTTTACTCAACCGGATACCACGCGGTGGGTCAACTTACCTTAGTCGCCTTTTACGACACCTCGGTAAGAAATGAGGTTGGTCAATTCTACTGTATTAAAAAGCTATTGACTTTTAAATCTAAAGGTGATTTATCATAGATTTACTTCCGTTTGTCAATATCAAATCAAAATCAAAATATTATTTTTTCAACTAAACTTGTTAACTTGATTTTGAGTGCAATTCTACTGTTAGTTGGAAAAGCTGTTCCTACCGAGTTGAGACAGCAAGAAACGGCGGTTATTCTCAAAATATCTTTAATATTTATATGAGTTAATCTTGTATATATATAGTGAGTATAGCCGGTCTCTATACATTAACTTTTCATAGTATTTATATATTCGTACTACGATTATTATCTTTAATATTTAAATAATAATAATAAATAAATAAATAATAATAATAAATATATAAATATTTTTTCAGAATCTCGGAAACAGCTCCAACGATTTTCCTCAAATTCAGCATGTAGGGAGTTTTAGGGGAGAAAAATTGATATAGCTAGGTTTTATTTAAAAAAAAATAATTTTTAATGTATAGAACCGGCTATACTCACGTCTTATTCTATCGGGTTAGCCCGACTAGTTTCGAACCCATCCGGGGCTCTTATTCATGAGCTCCTTACATGACGTTATCGCGGTGGGAACTGCGTCCCGCAGCTCGCTGGGCACGACTCGTGGGTGGCGGGAGTGCGGGGGGACACGGTGGCGGCGGTGACCGCACCTCTTCCAAGTGTTCCCTGTCGCTCTGGTCTTCGTCATCGCATTTCGTCTTTTGATCGTCATTTAACTAACTTTTTCTTAATCACGCTTTTCTTTACTGAATAATATTTCTTTGAGCCATCGATTTTCTTACCTAAACGCATGTCTGCAAGTTATATACGTGGTCGCAGTAAGGGTTTTTACGAAATTAAGTATCAGAAACGAGTAATTCATTTTCCTTTTTATAATTACATCTACTTATATTAATTACATCTAAGCTCGAAAAATGTTGTTTCAAGGCTTCTGATACTAACTACTATGCGACAGGAAGTGCGAGCCTATGTGTTAATAAATATTTCAAATACAACCTGTTTCAAATACTTAGGTCAATAATAAAACATTGTCACCGTTATTGTGACATTTGTGAATGTTTTGGACTATCCCGATTATTCTGGGCACATGAATGCATGGTTTTATAATACTTTGTAAATTAATGTACCTGGGTGACCTAGCCTTGCTCGGTAATTTTGAAAGTGATGTAAAAAAATTAAAATTAAAAAAAAAATTAAACAGAAAAATGATAAGGCAGGTGGGGCTCGATCCTAGGTATTTTCACCCCTCTAGACCGCCCGTTCTCCAAATGAACTACCATGACTTTACGTTTGACAGCGAAAAATTGTGATTGTATTTAACGTGAATTTAAAAAAAAATTTAGAGCCCGAAATCATGCAAAAAACGACATTTTTTTAAATATATATATATATATATATATATATATATATATATATATATATATATATATATATATATATATATATGAAAGATTTACCATTGTAACGAGTCGCCATATGCTGTCAGCCAAGTTAAAATAAAACTAATATCGAACCAAGTCAAATCCAAGCTACGACAGTTGAGCGTCATCTGTGAGTCAAATCGGGGCCCCAGTATTTCCGTACCGCCAAAATGAAACGGATGTGACGTCAGCCATGCCACTATATTGTCACTCCCTACCACCAAATGAGTGGATGCTGCAATATACGCCGTAGATGTGGATGCGTCCTTTAATAGCAAAAATCGATTTTTCTCCCTTCAAAATAAAAAAATCACCATAACCATAATAAACCATAATTTATCTAGCTTTATTTATTTATTTAGCTAGACATATGCTGTCGCTTTTATTTAGAACTTTTAGACGGGAACAATTTTGTAATACATGATTTTTGAATAACTATTACCATTTATTTAGCGCAAGGAAAGCTTTAAATATTGCCGTTTACGTACTATTTTTTATTGCTGCTCCTCTCTCATTCATATTAGAGTGATTTTATAGACTATAGCCTTCTTCGCTAAATGGTCTATCTAATACAGAAAGAATTTTTCAAATCGGTCCAGTAGTTCTTGAGATTTGCGCGTTCAAACAATCAAACAAACTCTTTATATATTAGTATAGATTTAGGGTGGTTGCATGGGGAATACACGCCTCAACACACACCCACACACATACACACACAACAGTTAACTAAATAAATAAATATTTAATAATACGTATCTGACACGGTGTACAATATGTGTGAAGTAACATGAAATTAAGGTCATCATAAATAATACAATAGAATACAAAGTTGAATCAGGTAATTGATTAACTATATACAAGGCGTTCTAAATTTGATTTACAAAAACATTAAAAGAAAATAAATTTTAAATAAATTTGTAATTTAATCCATAGTATATAAAGTAATATAATTTTTGTAAATAAAAATTTGTATATAATAGACAAAGTAGGTACCGATATAAGCTTGCGGCTCCTGCTTTGCGTCTTGCAAATGTACGTGAATCGTACAATCGTGTGGGTTTGGGTATAAGATTCTATAATAACATTCCACAATCAATTTTAGTTTTGCCATTACAGCAGTTTAAAAAACTATAAAAGAAGGAAACAGAAAGCCAAGTACACTGTTGAGAATTACTACTAGTTAGAGAAATAGTTATCACTTAGGTCTTAGAATATATACGCCGTGTGGTATCCGGCTGAATAGAATAGTGCCACCCTCTTTTCTTACCGAGGTGTCGTAAAAGGCGACTAAGGTAAGTCGACCCGCCGTTTGGTATCCGGCTGAGTAGAATAGACCAACCTCATTTCTTACCGAGGTGTCGTAAAAGGCGACTAAGGTAAGTTGACCCACCGTGTGGTATCCGGTTTAGTAGAATAGACCACCCTCATTCTTACCGAGGTGTCGTAAAATACGACAGAGGTAAGTTGACGTCAGGCAGGCGGCCGGTCGTAAAAACGCAGCCAAATCATGTAACAGCGTGTTTATAACATGTTGTGCCGACCCCACTTGGAGTGGGATAAGGGCAGGAGGATGATGATTAGGTCTTAGAATATATGGATATATCTCTCTCCGACCACGTAAAAATAAAAAAGTGAAAAGATAAGAACAACCACCGAGTTTCTTGCTAGGTCTTCACGGTAGCAACAGCTTTCTGAACTAGTAGTAGAGTTGACGATTCAAAATAATTTTTTTACAAGTTTACTTGAATAAAGAATATTTTGAATTTAAATTTTTATCAAAAGTGAAATACGTGATTTTTAATTGTATCTATAAGAAAACTTTTTTAGACAGATTGTAATATAAAAGCTGGACTAGAAATGATAAAAGTGCTTTGTTTTAAGTAGCATCCAACAATCCAAAATCAACGTTAAAAATGTAAGGTTCAACCAGCTACGCACTAGTTTAGATTGTAAGCTTTTTATTTTGAATAAGTATCATCTAGTAGTATCAGTTTCAATATCATTAGTCGCTTTTAAAACCCCTCGGTAAGAACTGAGGGTGGCCTATTATACTCATCCGGATTTTGAAGAATTAGGTATATATTACTTAAATAATATTTTCTAAAAAAGTGACCGCGAATTTTTTACTGGTTTTTCTCGGTATTGCCACCTTTACGAACCAGTGGTAACTTAATAACAAATTTGATTTCCGAAAGAGCTTGTAAAAACGAACGAATAAAGAATGACTTGAATCAGATTATATTTTGATATACACGACTTTAATTGGTAGTCTAAACTCTTCTTGAGTTTAGCAAACTAATACATTGGATAATTTTGTCAGACCTTGTTATAATTATGTTTTGGAAAGAGTCGATTACTTTGGAAAGTAATCGACTACTGGCCATGAAAAAGATGTATAAATCTATACACAGTACAGTATATCACAGTATATTTAAGCAATTTAATTTATGTACATAAAAATATAAAGAATTATAAAACGATAGGTGATGTGTACAATAGACAAAGCAGGAACCGACATAAGGTTGCGGTTCCTGCTTGCGCCTTGCAAAAGTGCGTAACTCGTTTGTGGGTTTTGGTATAAGATTCTATAATAAAATTCCGCAATCAATTTCAGCACTGCCATTACAGCAGTTTTAAAACACTGTTAAAAGGAGGCTGATACAGAAAGCCTACTATACTCTTGAAGATTATTTAGAAGATAAGAATGTGTGGATATAGCTCTCTTTGAACCTGTACAAGACAGTAACGACTTAATGTAAGTAATATTAAGAATTATATTTTTAAAAGAGCAACCGCCGAGTTTCTTGCTGGCTCTTCTCGGTAGGAACAGCTTTCCGAACCAGCAGTAGAGTTGACGATTCAAAAGCAATTGTGTACAAGTTTATTTGAATAAAGAATATTTTGAATTTGAATTTGAATTTACATAATGTATAGAATAAGGTGTTTGTATAAACCCATAATGCAAAAGTATTGCAAGAAAATCTATTCAATATTAAACGTAGATTACCAATTTCACAACTTATACATGCAGGAATTATGAAATGTATAAAAAGAAAAACAAATTTTTGTTACTCTAAATGTAAAATAGTAATTCTAAGATTTTAAATATGTGCAAAATTGGGACACAATAGTCAATTTTTTTTTAATCTAGATTAAGAACATCCTTTATAAAGAACTCATAATATATCCGGTCAATACGAACATCAGACAAATTTGATTTTTACTCCTAGGTAATAAGACTCATTATTAGTCAAATTAATTTGAATGATATTACTTAATTTAAATGCTTCTAGGTAGAAAAGATTTAATATATACATTTAATTGAATTGTTCTTAAATTAGTTTTACTCGAACAAGCGATTGTAGATGACTTAAATAATTTAATATATATTGTGTTATTATAAATAATGGCTACAATATATTACCATGAACCGGTCAAAGAAGCTGCTGTAGTAGAAGAATTGGGTAAGCTATTTGCATCGTGGGCATTATTTTTTAATTCAGCAACAATAGTTTGTCCTATTTAATATTTCTACCAATCGATTACGTATAAAAAAACTTATCTCAGTTAAAGTGAAAATGCGTGTAATGGTCTGTAAATAAATATAAAATTTCAGATATTCCGCATATATTTATTTTTAGATAATAAATAAAACAAATATAGTAAAGTAACGTTAACGCCGTGTGGTATCCAGCTGAATAGAATAGTACCACCCTCATTTCTTACCGAGGTGTCGTAAAAGGCGGCTAAGGTAAGTCGACCCGCCGTGTGGTATCCGGCTGAGTAGAATAGACCAACCTCATTTCTTACCGAGGTGTCGTAAAAGGCGACTAAGGTAAGATGACCCACCGTGTGGTATCCGATTTAGTAGAATAGACCACCCTCGTTCTTACCGAGGTGTCGTGAAATACGACAGAGGTAAGTTGACGTCAGACAGGCGGCCGGTCGTAAAAACGCAGCCAAATCATGTTACAGCATGTTTATAACATGTTGTGCCGACCCCACTTAGAGTGGGATAAGGGCAGGAAGATGACGATGAGTAAAGTAACGTTACTTATGTAATATCCTTCTGCTGGGCAAATGTCTTCTATCTCCATTTTTGAAGAGAAGGATTGGAGCTAAGACCTACCACGCTGCTCCAATGCGGATTGGCAGGTTACATATATACCTAGAATTCCCTTGAAATATGCAGGTTTCTGCACGATGTTTTCCTTCAGTGAAAATCGTGTGCTAAATTAACGAACTAGCTAGGTTTCATTTTTATTAGCTTTTATATTAGCTTTATTAGCTAAAATGAAAGATCCAGAAGAATCCAAGTGATATTTTACCTGTCAATTATAAAGTTGTCATAGCTCTGAAGATAACGGGCGGACAAAAGAAGTTATGATACCCTGGATCGAGCACCAGATGCCCAATTATTATCTTTTTTATATCTTTTAAATTAATTATCCAACAAGGCTCGGTGACCCAGGAACATTAAATAAAAGTGAAAATTTTAGATCAATGTGATTTGCTCATTACGCCGTGTGGTATCCGGCTGAATAGAATAGTACCACCCTCTTTTCTTACCGAGGTGTCGTAAAAGGCGACTAAGGTAAGACGACCCGCCGTGTGGTATCCGGCTGAGTAGAATAGACCAACCTCATTTCTTACCGAGGTGTCGTATAAGGCGACTAACTAACTGGGATAAGGGCAGGAGGATGATGATTGATTTGCTCATTACCTTGACAAATAACATAGTTTAGACGAAAATTTATCGCGCGACCTACTAATTTTAATGTTGACTTTGCTTTTATTGCTTATTTGCTTCGATGTTCAATTAAATGGTGCCTGTGCACAAAATTTAACTCAGTAACACATTTGACTAAACTTTGCTCGGTTTTATTAAGTTATAAGGTAAGGTATTAATTGAACTTGTAGTAGATGACCGTTTCATCATCTTCCTGCCCTTATCCCACTCTAAGTGGGGTCGGCACAACATGTTTTAAACATGCTGTAACATGATTTGGCTGCGTTTTAACGACCGGCCGCCTGCCTGACGTCAACTTACCTCTGTCGTATTTCACGACACCTCGGTAAGAAAGAGGGTGGTCTATTCTACTAAACCGGATACCACACGGTGGGTCATCTTACCTTAGTCGCCTTTTACGACACCTCGGTAAGAAATAAGGTTGGTCTATTCTACTCAGCCGGATACCACACGGCGGGTCGACTTACCTTAGTCGCCTTTTACGACACCTCGGTAAGAAAAGAGGGTGGTACTATTCTACTTAGCCGGATACCACACGGCTAGTAGATGACCGTTTATGTATGAAATTTTGAATAATCAGCGTTTTGTTTGTTGCAGCTAATAAAAAAAATATTGTAATTACCTGTTACCATCTATTAACAACTGCCCAAAACCTCAGAACTGTAGCCCATTGATTAATATTTAAAATTTAACATTATTAATTAATATTTGTTATTAGCTACAACAAACAAATATATATATAGGCTGTGATGGCCTAGCGGTGCGACCGTGTGAATCTCTAGAGACGATCATGGGTTCAAACCCGGGCAGACACCAATGAGTTTTTCTATTAAAACTTATGTGTCTAATTGATAATTGCAATTTATCACACGCTTTTCGGTGAAGGAAAACATCGTGAGGAAACCTGCATATCTCTAGAGAATCCTAGGGATATGTGTAACCTACCAATCCGCATTGGAGCAGCGTGGTAGGTCTTAGCTCCAACCCTTCTCTCCAAAAATGGAGAGAGGAGGCCTTTGCCCAGCAGTGGGATAGTAACAGGCCGTTACTTACTTACAACAAACAAAACACTTATTACTAGTGCACTTATCTTACTTATAAACGAATAAGGTACATTACATTAAGAAATCGAAGAACTTGAAATATAATCTACTTCTGTAAAAAAGATTTGACTTGACTGTGAATAAACATAAACTTCCATAGGTTAATAATAGATGCGTTTAGAATTTTAGCATTTCTGTTGAATTTACAGGATAGCCTATATGTTACCCCGTTGTATAAGAAATAATTGTGCCAAATTTCATTGATATCGGTTCAGCGAATTCGCCGTGAAAACGTAACAGACAGGCGAACAGACTTTCGCATTTATAATTTTATAGTAGATCTTGCTAGATCGATTTACTCGTAATGCACCCAAAACTCCCTGCATACTAAATTTCCTAGAAATTCTTCTGAGCCGTTTTCAAAACTCAGATTAGGTATATATCGCACGCTAAGTATTGAAGGGACCTAATTCAAAATTAGGGTTACATATATAGATATATTGTAATCCTTATGTAATGACATCTATAATATCACGGTACGAACTATTAAAAAAGCTAGTGTTTTCTTGCTCTTCCAAGTTATAGGTCTTTCGTACGAGTTTTGTAGGCCTTACACTATACTGTTGCAATTTGGTACATAATAATTTTTTCAATTGGATGCAATGCAAAATCAAATTAAAAATAGTCTTTATTCAAATTAGTTAATTTAAAAGTTTATAAACAAACGTTTTTGAATCTTCAACTCTGCTGCTGGTTCGGAAAGCTGTTCCTACCGAGAAGTAAAGTAACGGGCTGTTACTATCCCACTGCTTGGCATAGGCCTCTTCTCTCCATTTTTTTTGGAGAGAAGGATTGGTGCTAAGACCTACCACGCTGCTCCAATGCCGATTGGTAGGTTACACATTTCCCAGAATTGTCTAGAGATATGCAGGTTTCCTCACGATGTTTTCCTTCACCGAAAACCGTGTAATAAATTGCATTATCAATTAGACACATAAGTTTTACTAGAAAACTCATTAAACTCCTCGAAAGAGGCGCACGGTGTTACCACTGGGCTACCACAGCTGATTACCGAGAAGAGCCAGCAAGAAACTCGGCGGATGCTCTTTTAAAAATATACCTAATTCTTAATACAAGATTTGTACATGTATACTAGAATTGCTCATTTAAAGGTAGGTATTAGTTAAAAGCGTTGTATTTTTTATATTTCTTAATATTGTCTTTTAATAATACTTTGTTATTTCAGCATCAGTAGAAACTTGGTCATTTGAAAAGACGTCATTTGGGATAGCAGCGGTTGTTGCGTCTTACCTTATTTTAGTACTAAGGATATTACCTTATTTTATGAGGAACAGATCACCTTATAAGCTTAAACGGACTCTGCTATTTTATAATGCGTTTCAAGTAGCATTATCTTCATATACAGTGTTTATAGTAAGTATGACAACGCTATACCATTATTAAAACGAGACAATAACAGCAATAAACCTGCTTGTTTAACGAAACAAGTTGTAACATGATCTAAACACGTGGGTGTTAAATAATCGTACAAGCGCCTAATAATACACATGAGTCAAGTTTTACAAAAAAACTTACTTCCCTATTTTTTTTTAATTGACTTATGCTGTTAGCCCTTATGGCTTTAACAGCGTCACCCAGCGGATGATCCTGTAAAGTTTGGTGGCGATCGGGGCAATTTTTTTTTAATGTAATTAATATATCTTTATATTAAACAAGGCTAAGCGGGCTGGATATATTAGTATGCAATAAATCGCATGAACACTAAAAGTAAATATTTATAACTCCACTTGGTATTTGGCAAAATATATTTTTATTATTCATTTAAACTCAAAATAAACTATTATCCCACGAATAACAAAACCAACTTATAAAAATATTTCATACTCTAAATGTCAGAGGTAGGCAACCTTGTCAGACTATATAGTACAATTTAAATAAATAAATTATTTATTAAATTAAAAATAATCTAAATATAAGTGACAATTTAAAAATCAATTCTGATTATAACGAGTCAATAAAACAATCATTCCATAAATAATATAGTAATTTGTTTATTTATTCAGAGTATATTATTGTGAAAAATAAATATTTCTATATACAAAAATATTTATTTTATCATAAATATGTTCTGGCATTATTACGTCAATGGGACCAATGACCTATACAGCTTGTTGGGTTTTTGAAAAAAGGAATATCAAAAAAAGAGTGCAATACTTGACACACATAAATATTTTCGTACCTTAGGTATACAAGTAAATGCGTAGCATAAGGTATGCAAAAACGAATAGTTCACTCTACTTTATTACAGCAAAATATATAATTTTAGTATTTTATTGTATTTTGCATCATATTATGGACCTCCGTAAAGTAAAGCATCTATACGCATCTTTACTAATATATAAAACTGAAGAGTTTGTTTATTTGAACGCGCTAATATCATTAGCTATTGAACCGATTTGAAAAATACTTTAAGTGTAAGATAGTATTTATCGAGGCTATAGGCTATGTAACATCATGCTTAGATGAATAGGAGAGAAGCAGCAATAAAAAATATTACGAAAATGGCAAAATTTAAAGACTTCCTTGCGTGGGCTAAGTAACGGTGACAGTAATTAAAAAAATATGTATTAAAAAATAGTTTTCCTCTAATAGTTTTAAATAAAGGTCCGTGATAGCATATGTCTAGCTTTTAAAGTTAATCCAGTTCTTATAAATTTTTATTTATCTTATGTATTTTTGTGGTATGCAATAAAATTAATATCATTTATTCTTTCAACTTCACCGAAAGTACCACGTGCGACTTGCGAATCACAGGTGTACGATCCCTAGGTTAGATGGGTTTTATAATTTGAAAATTATAATCTATTTAATTAATCTTGGGAACAACCACATGTTTGTCATGTTCAGACAAAAAAGTCAATTAACTTAACAACTTCCTTATTTCAGTACGTTAGATATATAATACGGCATGGTGTGTTTACAACACGGTGTCCTAAAGGTGACGATTTAAAAGAGGTAAGTGTATAAATTTATGGGGACAGAGTTCATTAATTAAGTTACCTTATATATACCATGATAGCCGTGTGGTATCCGGCTAAGTAGAATAGTACCACCCTCATTTCTTAGCGAGGTGTCGTAAAAGGCGACTAAGGTAAGTTGGCCCACCGTGTGGTATCCGGCTTAGTAGAATAGACCACCCTCCTTCTCACCGAGGAGTCGTAAAATATGACTAAGGTAAGTTGATGTCAGGCAGGCGGCCGGTCGTAAAAACGCAGCGAAATCATGTTACACAGCATGTTTGTAAAATGTTGTGTCGACCCTACTTAAGAGTGGGATAAGCATTCCAAACCAGTTGTAGCTTCATTAATCATATTGACACTTGACTATTCAAAAGTGATTGAAATAGCTTATTTGAATAAAGATTATTTTAATTTGATTTGATTTGGTTACTATACTTTTTAATGTTAACATAAAATTTCAGGTTGTTTCCGAGATCTGGCCATACTTCGTAGCCAAGCATATTGACTTCCTGGACACTGTGTTCTTCGTCCTTAGAAAGAAAGACAATCAAGTGACATTCCTCCACGTCTTCCACCATACTTTAATGGTGACATGGGCATGGTTGTACCTGTTACATTACCCTACAGACCATTTCGTCGTCGTTGGATGTATAAACAGCTTTGTTCATATAGTTATGTACACTTATTATTGGCTAGCGTCATTGGGACCAGCATATGCAAAGTATATATGGTGGAAGAGGCATTTGACCAAAATTCAACTGGTAAGTCCATATACTGCTCACATTTAGTGATAAGACCGGCCTTGCACTCTTAAATGTTCTTATTTCTCTTGTTTATGTCTATTATTTATCTGGGTGCTCAAAAAAGAATTATTCATTCATTCATTCATACTGCTACAAATAAAATTATAAATAAACGGCGCAATTACACACAGTTATTTGTCCCCAAAATCATTCTCCTGCCCTTATCACGCTTTAAGTAGGGTCGGCACATGTTACAAACATGTTGTCACATTATTTGGCTTCTTATTTTACGACCGGCTGTCTGCCTGACGTCAACTTACCTTAGTCGTATTTTACGACACCTCGACAGCGGTTCTACTCTTTCGAGGAGGTCACGGGTTCAAACCCGGGAAGACGCCAATCAGTTTTTCTGTTAAAACTTATGTGTCTAATTATTATGTGTTAATTGCAATTTATGACACGCTTTTCGGTGAAGGAAAACATCTTGAGGAAACCTTCATATATCTAGAGACTTCTAGGGATATGTGTAACCTACCAATCCGCATTGGAGCAGCGTGGTAGGTCTTAGCTCCAAACTTGCACTCCAAAAACGGAGAGAAGAGGCCTATTCTCAGCAGTGGGATAGTCACATGCTGCTACTTACTTTTTTTGTAACTTAGATAAAATATGTTTTCCAGATTCAATTCATCCTGGTGCTATTCAATCTCCACTACCAACAGAAGCTGACGCCTTGCAAGATTCCATTCTGGTTCCAATACTTCTGCCTCTTCTCCATCACATCCTTCTTTGTTCTCTTCATGAACTTCTACGTCAGAAGTTATGTAGCTAAAACAAAAAACCAACAATCGGTACATACTGAAAATGGTATAGAAACATTGAAAAATAAATGAGTGGAAAATTCTAGAATGGAACATATATTTTTTAATAAATTATAGAAAACAAATCTTTATTTATACTACGGTTATCGCTTTGAGAATGCGCGCTTTCCTTAAAATACCGCCTTATCCGTTTGAGATATGAGAATGCGCTTTTTCTTTAAAAAACTGCTTTATCCCGACAAAATACGGTGATACGCGCTTTCCTTAAAAAACTGTCTTATCCCTTTGCGATATGATAAAGCGCGATTTCTTTAGAAACTGCCCCATCCCGTCGATATACGGTAATGCGCGCTTACCTTAAAAAACTGCCTTATTCTGAAACAAAATATTTTGATTTTGATTCTGTTGACAATAAAAAGTATAAACGTTGAAAGTAATTACTGTACAGTAAGTAGCGCCATCTATTAAAGACTCTTAAATCGTATTGGCGTGGATAATGACAGTTAAAGCAGATAGTTGAAGATAGCACTCACAGGTGGCGCTAATTTTGCAACTTACAGTACGTGACTGGCAAATTTTTATATTATACACTGTCCATTATATTAACCATCTTTTGACAGATTGACGATTTACATATTTAGTGATGTCCTAAAGATTCTCGTATGCGATACCATTCCGATTATAGTACCTACTATCATTAATCGAATTACGTACCTAAGTAACTCGATTAATGATAACCTACGTAAACTAATAACAGATATAGAAATCAACATTTTGATTTAATATTGCCTTAGTTTTTTGAAAATAAATGTTAATCCGTGTGTATTTATTATAATCATAAAAAATATATTATACATCAACTGGCAACATCAACAGACCTACCGCTCGGCCGCCATTTTGACGTGATCTGTCACTCTCAACGAAACGCCCGTGATAGTCACACGCATTTACGTTCGCTGAGTGTTCTCTCGCATCTGTTACACCTTGAGTTAAGTAGCTTTATTCCTCGGAAAAACTTTTGTGAAACTTATATTAATTGATCGTGAAAATACCGAAAGGACGTGTGTTGAAAGCACAATCGAGACAGTTAGTGTTAAAACTTCATGAGTATTTTGAGCAAGAAAATCAAAATGGCGGACCTCTTATACCTATCACGCAAGTCCGAAACCGTGTTGCAGCCGCGTTGGGGATCAGTCTATCAACTGTGACTAAAATCACTACTGATGCCTACGGCAGGAGCGGCTTGGAGCAAAACAAACCATCTACACCAAAAAGAAAGCGCCGGGCTCATAAGGTGACAGCTGTTGATGACTTTGACGCTGACGCTATTCGTCGTCATGTATATGATTACTACTTGAGAAAAGAAATTCCAACTTTGAGAAAACTTATTGTTTCTTTGAAAAGAAGTGGTCTATTTCATGGTGAAAAATCTTCTTTGGTCAAAGTTTTTTGGCTTTTCATATAAAAAAAGAAAATTATTAATGGAACGCACAGATATAGCTATAGCACGTTGTGATTTTTTAAGAGAGGCAAAGAAAATACAAGATTGGGCAAATATTGTTTTCACGGATGAAACATGGCTCAACGCTAACCACACACTATCTCGTTTCTGGACTGATGATACTGCTGATTCCACTTCCTCAGTACCAATGGGAAAGGGTGAGCGCCTAATCATTTGCCATGCAGGTACAGCAAAAGGATTTGTACAAGACGCACTGTTGGCATTTAAATCGAAGAAATCAAATGACTACCACGAAGAGATGAATGCAAATGTGTATGAAGAGTGGTTCAAAAAAATGCTCATTTCATTGGAAGAACCATTAATAATTTTTATTGATAATGCGCCCTACCACTCCCGTCAAATTGACAAAATGCCAACACAGGCTAATAAAAAGCATGAAATAATTAATTGGCTTCGGGACAATGGAGAAAATGTGGACGACTCAATGTTAAAAGTTGAATTAATAAAAATATTAAAAACCAAAAAGAGAGCAAAACGCTATGTAATCAATGAAATGGCAGCAGAATATGGCCATACTGTTCTTCGGATTCCTCCATACCACTGCCAGTACAACGCAATAGAACTTATATGGGCACAAGTAAAAGGGCATGCTGCGAGATGCAATACAAGCCCCCCATTCACAGCGAATAAAATGTTGCAATTGCTAAAAAATGCTTGCACCCACGTAACGGCCGAGAACTGGGCAAGTGTGGTGGAAAGAACTAAAAGAGTAATATTCTCTGATTGGGAACGTGATATTGCGTTTGACAATATATTATCTACACAAGAGCTAATAATAACTGCTACTGAAGACTCCTCATCGGAGGAGTCTAGTGTTGATTATCATTCCGACGACTCGTGCTAATAAAATAAATTAAAATATCCTGATTGTTTTATTTGTATTCATGTATTAACTAAGAAGAAAGTAAAACTTTATATAATGTTATTAAATGTCTTTTAATACTCGTAACATCGATTTCTACCGATTATTTTTAATCTGTGGCATAATCGTAGTAACCATTATGTGTGACATCACTAAGTGGGCGGTACCCATCCATAAAGTACAAATATTATTTGTATGATATTTGTACGTAAGCAATACAAAACTTAATGAGCGTGAGCTGTCAAAAGACTGATAATATGATGGACGCAGTATAGTAAGCCATAGTTGTAAGAATTGACAACTATGACTTTGATTAATACATGTAGTTGAATGTGTATTGCAGCGGTTAAAATAGAAGCAATCTGTCTTTTTCTGAAATTTTAATTTATTATCTTTGTATAGTTGTATCATATTTTAAAGGTAAAATGAAAAATAGTAGGTCTAGGTAAAATGAAAAATAGGCTAAATTATACAACTTTTAGAAGATTATCTATAGCTCCAAAAATTCATTCGATATATATTTCCTTTCTTTATTTTAATTTAGGTATGATTTACGTTTTGCAATAAATAAAACGATATCTTCATCATCATTCTTCTGCCCTTATCCCTCTCCACTGTATAGACCACCCTCATTTCTTATCGAGGTGTCGCGAAAAGCGGCTAAAGTAAGTTGACGTCGGGCAGGCGGCCGGTCATAAAATACGTAGCCAAATCATGTGACACACATGTTTATAGTATGTTTAGCTGACCCCACTTATAGTGGGATAAGGGCAGGAGGATGATGGTGTATTTCAAACCTATGAAAAATTACAAAAAATAAATTCAGTATGTATTTGATCTTTTAAAAATAATTTAGAAAGATATTAAACATAACTAGGACTGAACTTGGAGTAGAAAAAATCGATTAATAAATAATCGATTTTTATCCCTTTAAATATAATCGATTTTTCAAAAATTGATTTTTTCTAACTATTTCAAAAGTTGTCTTTTTTATTATTAATAATTTATTACAATAAAGGCTAATTAAAATGGACAACTACCAAGAAATAATATCAGATGCACTGTTTGTGAAATTGAATTAAAATGTGTAGTTTGGCTAAATTGGTTTCATCCGACAATGCATATCTAATCCTAAAAAATAAGAAAAAGAGTCAAAAAGAAAACGGGATACCTAAAATAGTCGATTATCAAAAAACGATTATTTAAAAAAAATAATCGATTATTTTTTTTTCGTCGCTATACATAACTCTAGGTTACTGTAAGAAACTGCTAAAAGCAAAAATACCTACTTTGTTCAGTGTAAATTATTTTTAACCTTTTATTGATATGTATTTTGTACAAAAAGTATTCAATAAATAAATAAATCTGTGTGAATTGACTGTGACATTGCCGGTAAATCCGCTTATCCGTGTTTGTTATTAACTCACTAACTAAAGTTGCTAATAAGTTAGTTATACCCAGACTTTGTTAACATAATATTTCATAAATACAGCTATGATATCACTTTACGCCGTGTGGTATCCGGCTGAATAGAATAGTACCACCCTCATTTCTTACCGATGTGTCGTAAAAGGCGACTAAGGTAAGTCGACCCGCCGTGTGGTATCCGGCTGAGTAGAATAGACCAACCTCATGTCTTACCGAGGTGTCGTAAACACCGACTAAGGTAAGTTGACCCACCGTGTGGTATCTGGTTTAGTAGAATAGACCACCCTCTTTCTTATCGAGGTGTCGTAAAATACGACTGAGGTAAGTAACGTCAGGCAGGCGGCCGATCGTAAAAACATGTTGTGCCGACCCCCCTTAGAGTGGGATAAGGGCAGGAGGATGATGACAGCTATGATATCACTTTATCTATATTTGTTACTAGCAATCGCCAGCTACTTCGTTCGCGTGGAAAGATTAAAACCGTAATATAGTATTTTGATAACCATAAGAATGGGTAAAGTGGGTTAACCTTAAAAGCTAGAGATATCCTGCCGTGGACTTTTATTTAGAACTTTTAGAGGGGAACAATGTTGTAATACATGATTTTTGAATAACTATTACTGTTTACTCAGCGCAAATTATGCCGTTTTCATACTATTTTTTATTTCTGCTCCTCTCCTATTCATCTTAGCGTGATATTATATGTATGCCTATAGCCTTCCTCAATAAATGGACTTTCTTACAGTCAAAAATTTTCTCATTCTCAAATCAGTCCAGTAGTTCCTGAGATTAGCACGTTCAAATAATCAAACAAACAAACTCTTCCGCTTTATATATTAGTATGGATAAACTCTGTGAAGTGGTTTATTACATAAACTTATTTGTAGAACTACTAGTTAACTACTACTACTACTACTAAAACTACTAAAAGACTACTACTAATTCCACTACTTACACCATTACACAAAAAAAAGTGAAAATTGCATTTGATCGGACCGACTTCATCATCCTCCCGTCCTTATACCACTCTAAGTAGGGTCGGCATAGCATGTTATAAACATGTTGTCACATGATTTGGCTACGTAGGTATTTGGCGACCGGCCGGTTGCTTGACGTTACCTTAGCCGTATTTTACAACATGGTCTATTCTACTCAACTGGATACCACGCGGCGGGTCAACTTACCATAGTCGCCTTTAACGACACCTCGGAGGATGATTCTACTCAGCCGGATACCACGGCGAATCTAAGTACATATATATGTTTCTCCGAGTTTTCGAAATTTTAAGGTTGCTTAATTTCGGATTTTTTGTATTGAAATACGTGCAATAAAAAGGTCAATCCAGTCAAATGCTCTTTCCTCATTTTTTATGTCTAAATATACTTAGACTTAGTTATGCAAAATTTAATTACAAAATACTAAACATACCAGAGGTTTTACAATTAAATGAATATTTAATACCATGTAACCGTATTTACATGAAGTATGTGGCCCTATTATAATGTGAGCAAGGTTAGGAATAATAAATAGTGATTGATTAATAGGTAATATATTATCCAAGTAAAAAACAAGCGGGAGTATAGGGTAATTGTTTACCTAAGCCAGGGATCGGCAACATGCGTCTCAAGAGCCAAGTGCGGCTCTGTCGACGTTAAGCTGAGAGCCATACACGAAAAGAAAAACTTTTATAGAATTTGTCGTTAATTTGGGGTGCCAAAGTGGTCAGCCTCCTCGTGGCGCACCCTGGGCAAGCTTAGTCTTGGCTAACGGACCACTGTGGGGTGGCCAATCCAGTTTTCCCTCTGAATAGCAGAGGGCAATCTGGACAGGCCGGGGATTGCGGGGAGGTTATGGGTGGAGTCTCTAATGAGTGACGGGTTCAATTAGGCTTACTTTAAGTCTGGCTGGACATGGTTTGGGCCACTGTCGGTCAAGCCCGGAAACCTGGCAATGGGAACGGGGACCTGAGGGGGGAGGAAGAAAACATCTATAAATAATTACCCACACCCACCAAGGCATAGGGGTCCCTACTTGGTCGCGGTCTCCCCCGACAGGGGGAGACTGCCCACCGTGTTTGACCGTGACATAACAAACACGGTGGGCAGGGTGCGATCGTGGGCAGCGGTGGCCTCCTTCTGCTCTGCGTAGGGGGGTGGAAGAGGGCAGTGGAATGGTTCCGTAAAATTTTGTTCTGGATCCAATCTGCTGCTGGTGAGTCCAGGTGGAAGCGCCCTGTCATGGGACCTTCGGACGTTCCGAACGGGGTATATCGGACGTCTGGTTTACAGGTCCCCGAGGCGGTTGGTGCATCTGGTGCTCCCGATGCACCGGTTAGCGGAGGGGGCTTCTCTTTCGAGGGGACCCTACCCGAAGGAGGTGTTCTCTGGGATCAGAGCTGCTGTCAGCGGGGATGGGGGCAATGTGTGCAACGATACCCTGTCCTTGCCATCGGCAGCGTGGTGGAGCCCACAGGTCGTTTTAGTCGGTGCGAGTCCGACATAACCACCGCCTGTCCCCATCGAGCGGCGGTACCCATAAGGAGTTTTTTTCTGTATAAAAAAAGCATATGTCTAGCTTTTAAGGTTAACCCACTTTAACCATTTTTATGGTTACTAAAATACTATATAACAGTTTTAATCTTGTCACGCGGGCGGAGCCGCTGGCGATTGCTAGTCATTTATTAAACGACATACATACCTAAAATTATAGTAATAAACAGTTAATACTGCGCAAAGTATATGTACAAACAATCGGATGTGCGTTGCGCCGGCGGAAAAGGAAACGAAAGTGTGCGATTACTCCAATAAATCCTTCAATAGACCAATTCTTTGTGCACGTGACACGTAATATCCTACCACGCGCATATTGTTATTGCATTTTTTTTTCAGTATCGGCGATCATCGTAGATCGTGTGATTGACAATCGGCACTAGCATTGGACGCTGATTTAAGGATCTCTGCCAGTCAACCTATGATTACAGAAGGAAAAGGACAAGAAGTAAAACTATGTGCCTAGATGAATATTTGCACTCGAGATAAAAAAAGATGCAATATAGATAATAGTAAATTTAACTAAAATTAAATAAATTAAGTAAATTTTGACTAACATAAAGCTCTTAATTTTTAAATTTTACAATAGCTGATTTTAACAATTTATATTAACTACAATAAAATGCCAAAAATATACGTCACGTCACGTCACTTCACGTCACGTCACGTCACGTCACGTCAGAAGTTAATTAGTCAATATCAATTATAATTAGTAATATATACACACCGATATTACCAATTAATCTTACTTAATATATTCTGAAATATCATAATGGTAGGGGAGCCCAAGCGGGGATTTTCCACGTTACTAAAGCGCGTCAGAAAATTATATGGGGAGAAACGTAATGTACCCCTACCATATATGAACCTTTTAATATAGGGGACTGCGTTGAGGGTAGACTGTCTGATTATTAAAAAAAGAAAATTGGTCCTCCGAAAAACTCGAGCGCGTCAGATTAAGGCAAGGCAAGTTAAGTACATGCAGAATAGCTTAGATTTCAATAAACTGACGATTTAAGCGTGGTATAAGGAAATAGGTGAGTCACAAAGTCTACTCCTTTTTACGGCTACCATCCACTAACTACTCGTCAGATTAATATCGCTCAGTTATCAGAAGGACATAGCGTGTATAAATTATGAATATCTGACGCGCTCGAGTATTTCCATGTAACTGTTTTTTTTATTTTTTTATTTTTGGAAACTTTTACACGCTTTTCTCCCCACTAATATGGAAAACTGAACATAAACTTCTCTTACTTTCAGGACTTATTCTTCACAATCCTATAGGTCCCCATGACTCTTTAGTCACTACAAATTTAGCAACCCTGGCTCTCCTACTATAATAACATTTGTCTTGCAGTAAATCATTTAAACTCCTTCTAAACATTTGAAAAGTTAATATTTTAATATGAGACGGAAAAAGCCTTTTTGCATTAGGTCTATAAATACTAATGGCGCGATATATTTTCTAATTAATAAATAAAGTACGATAAATATAAGTACATCGAGTATTCTGTGCTAATTGCCACAGACACTATTACTTACTTCTAAACACTTAAAAGCTCATCTACACATGTATTTTAAAGTTCAAGTTAAGGTCAAAGAACTGTTTAGGTGTTTACAGACACGCAAGCATTTTGATGGCATTGAACTTATATAAAAAATGGGTACATCTTTCAAATTCATGTTACTCCGCTATACATACAATGAGATAGAAACAACGTGTTACTTTTCGACAGCTGGGTTTAGTCTATGCAAGTCAAAAAAAGATTTAAAAGCCCAGAAATTGTTGTTGAAAAGGAAGAAGTCACAGACTAAAAAATATTTGTTAAGTATAGTAAGTAGTAAGTATATATAAATAAAGATATTACTAATATCTTTAATATTTAAATATATATATTCCGAATCTCGGAACCTGCTCCAACGATTTTCCTGAAATTTAGCATGTAGGGGGTTTTGGGGGAGAAAAATCTATCTAGCTAGGTTTTATTTAAAAAAAAATTCAATTTATCCCTGTTTTTAGGCATTAAAAAATACTAAAATTTATATTGAATTGAATTTTTGCCAGTAACTGTCAAGTCAGCGTAGCTTATTCGGGGAACGGGTGGTCGCGAAAAATGAAAATAGCTAGGATCTAGCCCCACCTACCCTATTATTTTTCTTTTTTTAAGTTTCTTTTTTTTATTTCGTATTAAATTACCGAGCAAGCTCAGTCACCCAGATGTTTCATAAAAATCTATACTAATATATAAGACTAATGAGGTTGTTTGTTTGAACGCGCTAATCTCAGAAACTAATGGACCGATTTAAAAAAAATTTCAAGTGTAACATAGGCCATTTATTGAGGAAGGCTTTTAGGCTATATAACATCTAAGATGAATAGGAGAGAAAGAGTAATACAAAATATTACTAATACCTTTCCTTGCGTGCGCTACGTGAACGGTGAAAGTTATAAAAAATCATGTATTACAAAATTGTTCCCCTCTAAAAGTAGTAAATAAAAGTCCGAGGCAGCATATGTCTAGCTTTTAAGGTTAACCCACTTTAACCATTTTTATGGTTATCAAAATACTATATTATATTTTAATCCATCCACGCAGGCGGAGCCGTTGGCGATTTCTAGTCATTCTAATGATGTTAACGATATTTAGTTTTTAATCTGAAGGTTTTAATCTTCCCAAGCAGGTGAAACCGCTGGCGATTTCTAGTATATTATAAGCGAGGGATACGTGGTATAAGGGTATTCTGTCCAAGTTTCGTTTTAGAAATTGCTATAATAACATAAAATTCCCATGAATTTTTAAGTACTTTTACTATAGACGTTTGTAGTTTACAATCAGAATGTTAAACGCATTACGCGTTTAAGAAGAAGGTTACAATGAAATGTATATATTATAAAGGGTGTGTATGACGTAGGACAAGTAATTTTCTTTTGTTCTCTTTAAGTTTTATTTTTAAGTCTGTAAAACGAGTTTTTTCTTACGCATACAGCTTTATTTTTAAACATTTGAGTTTATCAATGATGCTTTGTTTTGTGTATGAAAATTATAAAAAGGAATAACTAAATATTAAACAAGGAATCCTACTTATATTATAAATGCGAAAGTTGCACTATCTTTTAGTAAAAGTTGTAAAAAAATCCGTTCAATAGATTTTGAGAAAATCGATCACATACAGATGGACAGCTTTTGGGGACTTTGTTTTATTTAAAAAATATAGAAGCCTACAGTCACGTGTTAATACACCTGCGAGCATCATAACAGAACCGTGAAGCCGAAATTGCTTAGAGAAAACGGTGACGGGCCTATCTCAGTAATATAGTATATCTCGCGTTGCATAATGTTTCGATGAGCATACAACCTGCGCTTGCGCAGCCTTCTTATAGAGATGTCAGTTCGCTTCAGACCACCGCGAGAGTCGCACGTCTCTACGTCCGCCTTGAAATCTAACAAACCGCGCTCGCGTGTGTAAAAATATCAATATCATTGTGTTTTCCGAGACGACAGGTTAGTAAATTTTTATATTAACACAACAACGGATATAATTAAGACGATATTAAAATTATTACGCAATTATAATGGATTTTTCCGTAATTATTGTACAGAAAGTATTACGTATCTCGTTCATGGAGTGTTGTAACTTTAAATCGTTTCATTTTATGTGAATTTTTCGTACACAGAGTTGTGGTTCTAATACACATATAATTGGGCGAAAGTTTTGGCGTCGTTGATGTTTTTCGTTTTTCAAAACATCAGCACACTTTTCATTTAGCAACATTAAAAACGTATTATAATTTTTTCTGTCGTGTTTCAAACGTAACGTATTAAACATCGAGCTTTAGTCTTTCCAGCCTTTATAACTAGAACTAAAAAAAATATTTTAAGTGAGTGCGTAACATAAGCACCATCACCTTTCACCAGCTATGATTGCCAGTCAACCGTGTGTCTATTATAAGAAAAAAACTATTGAAACTTAATCCCCATCTTGAGGATATCATGACTAAGATTGCCTCGTCATGGACGTATTGAAAACTTAATTGGTGGGTAATTTTTTTGTAGCGTACTGTATTCTAATAAAATACCTCTAGAAGGAGAGCTTGAATGTTATGATTGTATTTTTATACATTTAGCCTTGTCATATTTAACTTATAAATTATTTTATTTTTATTTGTAGATATTGTATTTTTTTTAATAGTAAAGCTCTCCAAAATTCGAGTTTCCTTACTAATTTAACCATTTCAATAAACTCTACGTCCTGATGTTACAAAAGCTTCAAGTTATTTTAAGCAATTCGCGCGAAAGTGACAGATTTTGCATAATTTCAGTTAACTTAGAGTGCAGAAAAATATTGTTTTCATAATATATACTACAAACATCTTAAATAAACTATCATCTTATTATAACATCTTAAATAAAGTATTGTTTTTTTTTTAATTGATCAATGCAATGTCAATCACTAATAATTTATGTCGCAAATAAAATATCAACGCATTTGATAAAGGAGAGGGAATAAAATTCCCTATAATTTGTATCGCAAATCAAAATATCAATGCATCGCACAAAGGAGAGGGAATAAAATTCCCTATAATTTGTATCGCAAATCAAAATATCAATGCATCGCACAAAGGAGAGGGAATAAAATTCCCTATTATTTGTATCGCAAATCAAAATATCAATGCATCGCACAAAGAAGAGGGAATAAAATTCCCTATAATTTGTATCGCAAATCAAAATATCAATGCATCGCACAAAGGAGAAGGAATAAAATTACCGTAATTCTATGTAATATACATAAATTCAATTCTTTTTCTAACCGTAATAAAGTAATATTATATCTTGAGGTATTATTTTTTATAATTTTTTGAATTCTAATGTCAATTGGAATCCAAATTCTATTCTTTATTCAAGTTAGCTTTTAGAAGCACTTTTGAAACGTAAATAGCTATTACTCGTTCAGAAAGGTTCTCTTACTGAGAAGAACCAGCAAGAAACTGAGTGGTGATTCAAATAATTATTTAATTAATATACATTTGTCTGACAAATGAAAAAATAGCAATATAATATAGTCCGTAGTCGGCTGCGACTTAAAACCAAGCTTTCTTATCATGAACATAGTCCTCAATACCTACTAATAAGCGTAATAAATTAAATTTTTCTTTTTGAAATTGTGAACGTCCAAAAAAATTGTGAAATTTTATTATAAATCTTATTCCGAAGCCAGTAAATGCTTTCCGAACTTTCTGAAGCCACAGCCATGGTATTATTAATTTTTTTCGGTTCCCGGTTCAACCTAAAAGATGAAAAGAACACGTTCAAATCGCTTGTTTATGTCATCGGTCGAGCCGTAATTACAAATTTGCCAAGTTACGGTTTTGGATAATAACACTAGGCTAATTAGGAGATGTTAAAATAAAATTGATTTCTTTATGAAAATTTTGAAAATTAATTTGGCATTCTTGACTTTAATAAAGCTTACATGAATCGTACAAGATGTACGCGCGGCTTTTCCTGCGAAGAAATCAGTAGGTTGTTAAGATCAAAATCCGTTTAACAGTTCCGGAGAATATACTATTAAGTTAAACCTTCCTCAAAAATTGTACCTTATAGTAAAAAGCGTACAAAATTGCGTTCAGTTGATATTGAGAAAATCGTTCACATGCAGATTTTAAAAGATATACAAAAAAAATTTAAGCGCCAGTGATACGAGGGATTCGTACCCAGGTTTTGTACTTTTTTTGGTCCGCCCATTACACATTGGCATACGTACAGCATTACGTTTGACAGTTTAAATATCATTTGCATTCAACTCTTCATTTTACAATTTTGTCAATGCCCGAATACAGGGATTAAACAATTTTTTTTAATGAAGTGTATCAAGTTCGATTTTTCTCCCCCAAATCTCCCTACATGCTGAATTTTATGAAAATCATTGAAGCCGTTTCCGAGAGATATAAATAAAACTAATATGCAAACTGACTCCTGAGTTTTATATAGCTCTTAGAAGAAGCTTTCAACATCATCCTCCTGCCCTTATCCCACTCTAAGTGGGGTCGGCACAACATGTTACAAACATGTTGTCATATTATTTGGCTACGTATTTTACGACCGGCCGCCTGCCTGACGTCAACATACCTTAGTCGTATTTTACGACTCCTCGGTAAGAAAGAGGGTGGTCTATTTTACTCAACCGGATACCACACGGTGGTTCAACTTACCTTAGTCGCCTTTTACGACACCTCGGTAAGAAATGAGGGTGGTACTATTCTATTCAGCCGGATACCACACGGCGTTTAGAAGAAGCTTTCAACATTAGTAGTTAATAGTTTTTTTACTCTACAATTATAGTTTCTAAATATTTATTCTAGGTCAAAGTGGTAATAGTATTTTTACAAAGCATACTTTGACACGTTTTTACTATCTTCATTGTTATCGCTATAAATGAAGTTAAACAATGTTCATGATCATTGTAGGAAAGTCTCACGTTCATCTCAACATTCGACCTTGGAATGGATGGATTAAAGATGATTTACTAATTTTTATCTTGATTAATGAGGATTATCTATCTTGTTTAATGTATAGAACCGGCTATAATCACGTCTTATTTTATCGGGCTAGCCCGGGCTAGCGGGAACTGAGGGAGAGTTCCCGCCGCGATAACGTCTTGTAAAGAGCTCATGAATAACTGCCCCGGATGGGTTCAAAACTAGCCGGGCTAACCCGATAGAATAAGATGTGAGTATAGCCAGTTCTATACATTAAATATGAATGCTACTCACGATAGTTTAAATTTAAAAATTATCTATCTTGATTAATCTTTATGATCATAGAACTGTTTAGCCGTGTAGTATCCGGCTGAGTAGAATAGACCACAATCATTTCTTACCGAGGTGTCGTAAGTGGCGACTAATTCGATCCGCCGTGTAGTCTGCCTTGCAGCAAAATTCTGTTTTTAATATTTTTCATCTAAATCTATTTTTGTGAATTTTTTTAAATAAGGACATATTTAGTATTGTTTTTAATATTTATTGCTTTTTAGTTAAATATATAAACAGAGGTCTTCTGAGTGTTGTCTAACGTCTATATGCCTTGATAACCACCCTTCCGATGACGTGATGACAGTCAGACAGAAGTCACAATCATAACCCCAGCCTTCCACTACACGTCGCCCTGAGCCGTGACCGGCCTCAAAGAAGGCACTTTATGGATAACGTTCTCCAACGTTAGTAGTCTCTACTCTTTGCGTTTCGTAATCTCGACGATTCTTCTGCGCTCGCCCGTCTCGCCAAGTGACTCTGTAAACACCGTTAGAGCTAACAGCATATAGTCAGTTCGAAAAACAAATTTTTATTGATAAAATAACTATGACATAATAATTTTTTTTTCTATTATTTCCGAGATTCGGAAATATCTTATCTTAAATATTTAAATGAGTTAATTTTGTATGTATATATATAATTTTCGGAATCTCAGAAATGGCTCGAACGATTTTCCTTAAATTCAGCATGCAGGAGGTTTTGGGGGACAAAAACCTATCTAGCTAGGTTTTATTAAAAAAAAAATCGTTTTAACCCTGTTTATAGGCATTAAAAAAATATTAAAAATTCACTTTGAATATAAAACACTATTTTTTTGCGTAGATTGTCAAGTCTGCGTAGCTTATTCGGGGAACGGGCGGTCTTGAGAAAGAAAAATTCGTAGGATTGAGCCCCACCTACCCAATATTATTTTGTAGTTAAATTAAGTTTTTTTTGATTATGTACATAATAATACACACACACATATATTTATATATATATATATATATATATATATATATATATATATATATATATATATATATATATATATATATATATATATATATATATATATATATATATATATATATATATATATATATATATATATATATATATATATATATATTAATTCATTCATTCATATTTCAAATAAACATATAAAAATTAAAAAAAAATTAAATTAGGTAAGTAGGTAAATAAAAATTTAGTTAATAAAATTTATCATACATAGTTAATATCACACAATCTACAATAACTTTAGAATCATTTATTTGTAATATGTATTTTTAATATTTGTTGTAACTTGCGGCGAAAATCATCCCGTATTAGCATGTAATCATTTTATTTGTAACAAGGTAGACCTACGAGTATATAAACTCGACACTTTTGTCAACAATATTTTTTAAGCCTACCTTATTAACTTCATGATCTTTAATAGTAGTATAATTAGTAGTATTATAGCCTTGAATAGTATGTATATTGTATAAGAAATATATATATATTGTATTTTGTTTTGCTACACTATCTGTCGACTGACTCTGGTGTGCGGTAAAACTTGAATAAGTTTATGTTCACACCTATTTATGTAACTTTGATATTGTGTATGAACAAAATAATAAATAAATAAATCATCATCTTCCTGCCCTTATCCCACTCTAAGTGGGGTCGGCACAACATGTTATAAACATGCTGTAACATGATTTGGCTGCGTTTTTACGTCGGCCGCCTGCCTGACGTCAACTTACCTCTGTAATATTTCACGACACCTCAGTAAGAAAGAGAGTGGCCTATTCTACTAAACCGGATACCACACGGTGGGCCATCTTACCTTAGTCGCCTTTTACGACACCTCGGTAAGAAATAAGGTTGGTCTATTCTACTCAGCCGGATACCACACGGCGGGTCGACTTACCTTAGTCGCCTTTTACGACACCTCGGTAAGAAATGAGGGTGGTACTATTCTATTCAGCCGATACCACACGGCGTATAAGATTAATTCATTCATATATTAAAAATAGATTTGTGACGTTATAAAAATGCGATTACTATGACCTTGCCTGTGCAAGGTGCAATTAGAAACAATCTTTCACGCTGCAAAGGTAATCTGTTGAATCGCATCAGTATTACTGGTAATTGAATCAAACAATAAATGTTATATAAAACTCATTAAATGGGGTTAATAGGGCTCCGAGTTCACCTTTGCATTATTATAATTACTAAACATGTTTACAATTACGTTGATGTATTGTACTTAAAGTGAAGTGAACTACTTTATAGTATAAAACAAAAAGTAATAATAATATTACATTCAAATTCAAATTCAAAATATTCTTTATTCAAATAAACTTGTAAACAGCTTTTGAATCGTCAACTCTACTGCTGGTTCGGAATCTGTTTCTACCGAGAAGAGCCAGCAAGAAACTCGGCGGTTGCTCTTTATATAATTCTTAATACTATTTACATTAAGTCTTTACTGTCTTGTACAGGTTCAAAGAGAGCTATATCCACAAATTCTTATCTTGTAAGTAATCTTCAAGAATATAGTAGGCTTTCTGTATCAGCCTATTTTTAACAGTGTTATATTATTTTGCTATAATCCGTGATTTAAAGAAAATATGTTATGCTAAAAGTGCAGTGTATTATTTGTGACGGTCTCGACCTTACAAGCATATTGGTAGAGTTATGTACTGAAATGGTAGTATGTTAAGGAAGATATATAAATAAAAATATTTGTTTGTCATGTTATATCGTTTTTCGTAATGAGTATTTGATACTCGTTACATATATGTTCCTACATTTTTTATAACAATATTTTTTATGGAAAATTGACATATATGTACTCCACGATAAAATCGCAAAACTTTGTTGTTGAGTTTAGACTTCACGACAAAGTTTTGCGACACAGACAAAACTCTACGACGAGCTAACTCGTCTAGTTTTGTCTATACTTGCTTGTATATTGGTATATACTCCGTCGGATATAGGGTTGCAACCCGTGCTATATTATATAGTATCGTACTATATTTTAGTCAATTGTACTATATATTATAGAAAAACAATATAGGGCGAAAAATACTATATTTTTATCGCTAATTCAATTGTCGCGCTTTTTTCATCAACTGTGAATGGAACGCACCCGCAGCACTGCATAGGGAATGTTTGAACGGAACTCATTCATTATTTACGGTGCTTAGTTAGTTAGTAATACTCCTTTGTGATTGTCCAGAGAAAAGTAATAATAAATAATAATGATTGAAAATAGATGTGTACTATTTTTTTTCTGAATTCCCTAAAAGTACTATATTTTTTTGATTTAAAAAGAAAAATACTATTTTTCTTCAAAAAAAAGTTGGCACCCTAGTTGTATACCACACGGCAAGACAAATTATCTTAGTCGCCTTTTACGACACCTCGGTTATAAATGAGGGTGGTCTATTCTATTCAGCCGGATACCACAAAGAAGGCTTCTACGCTCCTCAGATGTTTTTATTTAATGAATATGTTTAAAGAATTGAAAACAATATCTTTTGTACACGGATTTAGATATATTCAAGGATAACTTGTTGTCTATTCTCATAGAGATAAATTATTCGTCTTTGTAATCAAAATTGACATGTTTAGTTTTTTTAACTGGACTGTAATTACCTAATGTGTGTATAGGTTCTCTATACTAATATATAAAGCTGAAGAGTTTGTTTGTTTAATTGTTTAAATGCGAACTAAGAAACTACTGGACTGATTTGAAAAATTCTTTGAGTGTAAGAAAGTCTATTTATCAAGGAAAGCTACAGACTATATAACATCATGCTGAGTTGAATAGGAGAGGAGCAGCAATAAAAAATATAACGAAAACTGCAAAATTTAAAGCTTTCCTTGTCTGCGCTAAGTAAACGGTGAATATTATTCAAAAATCTCTTATTATTTAACTCATACACTGATTTTCATGCAAACAAAGCTGCTGTCGCAGCTATTGCTATTTTATATTATGTGTAATATATTGCATTGATTTTATATGCATATTAATAGTGCATGTAATGTATATGCTAATGTGTAACTTATACGGAATTATTCATTATTATGCTATAATACGCCACCTCGACACCTTGGTAGAAAATGAGGATGGTCTGTTCTACTCAGATGGATGTCACACGGTGCGTCAGTTTACCTTACTCGCCTTTTACGACACCTCTGTAAGAAATTAGGGTGGTCTGTTCTGCTCAGCCGGATACCACACGACGCAACGTTTACATGATTTTTTAAAATTGAAATTTGTTTAAAAAGGTATATTAAGATGTAAAATCCTCACAGATGTTTCTTCTCCTTTTGAAGAGGGAGATTGGGACTCAAAACCTAAATCAAAATTCCTGTCACCTTTATCTGTAACTGTCGAGATATTTAGAATTTCCTTGCGATGTCTTCCTGAAATGAAATGTACGTGATTATTTCTATTAAGCGAGCTGTGATATCCTAGTGGTAAAGCCGTGCGACTCTTCCAAGGGAGTCCCGGGTTCAAACCCCGGACAGACAAATAAATCTTTTTTTTGATAAAATTCGTGTGTCTAATTATTGATAATTGCAATTTATCACACGTTTTTCGGTGAAGGAAAACATCGCGAGCAAACCTACATATCTCTTGGGAATTCTAGGTATATGTGTAACCTACCACTCTGCAGCGTGGTAGGTAGCTCCGACCCTTCTATCTATAAACGGAGAGTCTATGCCCAGCAGTGGGATTGTTAAAGGTTGTTACTTTTTTATTTTTACACTCTGATACCGTTTTTGAAAACTTAAGAAACATGACTGGCCCGTTGGCGCAGTGGGCATCTTGCCTTCAACTCCGCGGGTCGCGGGTTCGATTCCCGCCGAAGGCCAACATTTTCTATAAATAAATTTGTTCGTCTTCGAGCCTGGGTGTATATTCGTATTTAAGTATGTATTTAAAAAATATAATTATATATTCACCAGTTGTCTGTCTACCATAACACAAGTATTGACTTCCTTTGGGGACGGACGAACGTGTGTGTAAGTGTCCCATAGATATTTATTATATATATTAAAAGAGAAAATAATAATAATAAAAATGTGTATTTATTTAATTATATCCGATTCCGACATATATAAAACGTTGAATGTAGTCTCGCTTATTGGTTGATCCACTAAACCAGACGGGTCATCAGATTACTAGGTGCACCAACTGGTTTAAAGAAAAATGAGCAACAGCGGAATGTGTGTCACTCGAGATGATTTATAATTCTTGACGTATGAAATTAGATTTGTAATTTTTCAACTTGTGCCACTTTCCATTTCACGTTATGAAATTAACGCCTAAATCTTTATTTACGTTATGTCAAAAATGTTTGCCCTTTCTGTTAAAAATAATTTACTTATAATTTATAAAAGTATGCGTTACTTTGCGGAATTCCGGAAGTTATGATCATTTTGCTATAGTAAGTAAGTAGCGGCCTTTTCACACTGCTGGGAATAGGCCTCTTCTCTTCGTTTTTGTAGAGAAGGATTGGAGCTGTGATCTACCACACTGCTGCAATGCGGATTGGTAGGTTACACATATCTCCAGAATTCTCTAGAGATATGCAGGTTTCCTCACGATGTTTTCCTTCACTGAAAAGCGTGTGATAAATTACAATTATCAATTAGACACATACCTAAGTTTTAACAGAAAAACTCATTGGTGTCTGCCTGGGTTTGAACCCATGAGCTCTTCGAAAGAGTTGCACGGTGTAACCGCTGGGTTATCACAGCTTCTATCTGTGCTATTTCGCTATATTCTGCGTTTATTAAGAAAATCTATGTAAGCTAAGTGCAGGAAGAAAAGCCCTTCTCACACCTTATACATGCAGGATTAGTTACCGAACGCATAAAAAACACCGCCACCTTTTTTTTACCAAACTTTACTTCGACAATATCAGCGATCGTTTTGCCTAGTAGCCGAAGTATCCTCATGATATAGGCAAAACAAAATCAGATTGTATAAATCAGAATGTTGGAAAAAAAAATTTAGAATTTAGAAAATACGAGCCCAAGTAAGAAAATACGAGAAATGCAAGATTAAGATGGTATGGGCATGTAATGAGGGGGGATGAAAATCATTTGAACCAACCAGTCCTAAATATGGATGTTAATGAATATGTTACTAGAGAGAGGACGGAAAAGAGATGGTTGGATCGTGTGAAGTTTTGATATGCATATATGTAAAAGGAGTAGCGCCAGAGCTATCAAATGATAGGACAGAATGGAAGAGCAAAACATGTTATGTCCACCCAACTTAGAGTGAGATAAAGTCAGGAGAATTATAATTGCAGCTCTTGTTTCCATTTTTAGCATTTTAACTAGTCTAATAATTTTTATCATAGTGACATTTATTAAAACTCATCATTTAGAATTCAATAACATTTGTAGTTATGATTAAGTTGCGTTATATAAATTGTTGTTTGTTTTGGGCACATTCGATGACGTAACGCTCAAACGATACTATTATAAAACAAGCGTATCTAAACCGCTAGAACATTCTGTATCGGTGTTGTAATAATGGAATTTTACAATGATGTTTTTTTTATCTTTCTATTGCCTTTTTTTGTCACGAAAACACATTATGGGTCGTCACCGCCCGACGGAGAGAAGCGGCGGGTATGTCGGACTCTCATCTACTATAACCTGACAGTGCTCCACCACACTGCTGGTGGGTGACAGGGTGACATTGTAGACATTGCCCCCATCCCCGCCAGCAGCGGCTCTACTCCCCGGAATGCGATACCTCCGGTGTGTAGCCTCTCTAAACAGTGGCCCTTCCACTGCAAATCGACACCAGATGTATCGAACGCGTCGGGGACTTAACTCCAGCGAGCGTCGATAAAAACTATCGCTGATGATTCGTCATGTGATCGTCTATAATCAGCACGATCATCGCGGAAGTGTCCACACGATCATCCGTGTTTTGTCATACGACATGTCCAGCAATGGACGTTTATAGGTTGACGAAGAAGAATATAAAGTTAGTTAACGGGCTTATATTTATAGTTCCGCTCAATAAAATATACCTGATCGAGGGTAAATTCTCTGTTTCTGAACATGTTCAAGATTCAAGATATTCTAAAGATTATAATATCAAAACAATTTAATCTTATATTATAAGCGATAAATCAATCATAGTATAATTGAATACAACATTTCTCAAAAGTTTCATAATATTGGAATGTTATAATGAACTTCATTTCTTCATATATTACCTAACTATAAGGGCCATGAGTTTTCTGTGTCTGAAATATATAAATATAGCTCGCAAAATTAGATTTCTAACAACTATCATTGCATTCTTTGAGTCAACATCCTCCTGCCCTTATCCCACTCTAAGTGGGGTCGGCAGAACATGTTATAAACATGTTGTCATATGATTTGGCTGCGTTTTCACGACCGGCCGCCTGCCTGACATCAACTTACCTTAGTCATATTTTACGTCACCTCGGTAAGAGAGGGTGTTCTATTCTACTAAACCGGATACCACGCGGTGGGTCAACTTACCTTAGTCGCCTTTTACGACACCTCGGTAAGAAATGAGGTTGGTCTATTCTACTCAGCCGGATACCACACGGCGGGTCGTCTTACCTTAGTCGCCTTTTACGACACCTCGGTAAGAAAAGAGTGTGGTACTATTCTATTCAGCCGGATACCACACGGCGTCATTTCATTCTTTGAGTGTTTATTTTAAAAAATATTCTTATTTAGATCTTTTTTCTGTACCTGTCGCAATATAAAAAATATTAATATGAAATTTTGTCAATCACTTTTATTCGAATTCGCTTACAGATATATTCAGTAAAGAAATGCAATTAATTTATTTAAAGATAGTGAAGTAATATGACGATATCACTGATATTAAGCCGAGTTAATTGAGTAGAATGATTTAAATTTAACCGTTATTTCGATGCGTTTGGCACAAAATTACCCCTGCTTTGTTAGCGAAGGTCTATGGCTTGTTAGGGTCTTATTGATAAATAATAAACAGTATCTGGTTAACCGAGCCTTGCTCGGTAATTTTGAACAAAAAAATAGGGTAGGCTGGGCTCGATCTTAGGTATTTTCATTTCCCGAGACCACCCGTTCTCCGAATGACTCTACGCTGACTTGGCAATTTGCGGCAAATATAGTAAATAAAACACCATTTTATTCAATGTAAATTTTATTATTTTCCCAAAAACAGGGATAAAACGGATTTAAAATAAAACCTAGCTAGATCGATTACTCCCTCCCAAAACCTCCTGGATGCTAAATTTCAGGAAAATCGTTGGAGTTGTTTCCGATATTCCGAAAATATACATATATATACAAGATTAACTCATTTAAATATTAAGAATTTATACAAACATACATGCATAATTACATATGTGCATAGTTGCACTGACAGTCTGTTGTTTAATAAAACGGCTGTATCCAGCGGATAACTCGCTAAAAGGCACTTAAACCACTATAGGCTGTGTGCCGAAAAAAAGTTATCTAACACGGTCAAAGTAATTATAAGTTATAAAACTTGTCCCAAATGTTTATATCCATTAATAATAAATTACGCACTACGAATACGTTATATAATTGAATACTGTTTGTCTATAGAATAAAATTTGTCGGCCACAGGAACACTTTTATGAATGGGTGGTATAATGTAATGAGAATTGTTAATGAAATTAATTTTGTTCTAATTTCCAATAAATGTTTGTGTGTACGTCATTACTATTATAAATGTGATAGTAAGTTTGTCGTTTGATTGTTACGATATCAAATCTAATCCGCTGAATATATAAAAGTTTTTAAAATTGAGGCTTATATATGGAAATCATCTTTCTTCCCTTATCCCACTCTAAGTGGGGTCGGCACAACATGTTATAAACATGCTGTCACATGATTTGGCTGCTTTTTTACAACCGGCCGCCTGACTGACGTAACGCCCTTATATCCACTCTAATTGGGGTCGGCACAACTTGTTATAAACATGCTGTCACATGATTTGGCAGCGTTTTTACCTGCCACCTGCCTAACGTCAACCTACCTAAGTCGTATTTTACGACACCTCAGTAAGAAAGAGGGTGGTCTATTTTACTCAGCCGGATACCACACTGCGGGTCAACTTACCTCTGTCGCATTTTACGACACCTCGGTAAGAAATGAGGTTGGTCTAATTTACTCAGTCGGATACCACACGGCAAGTCGACTTACCTTAGTCGCCTTCAACGACACTTCGGTAAGAAATGAGCGTGGTACTATTCTATTCAGCCGGATACCACACGGCGTAGGCTTATATATGAAAATAAACAAATAAAAAAGCCCTTTAATTATTACTATAGAAAAAGAAACAGTTAAATACATTTAGGGAACAATTTTTATTTTAATAAAAACCTCGTTCTCAGAACGTAAAAGCCTCTAGTGGACTCCAGTGGCTGAAAAACAAAAGAGGATGAAAAACGTATATATATATTTTTTGGGAACATAAAACTAGCACCTAGTACTTATTTGAGTTTCACAGAATTCAATTGGTTATATGGTTATATAATTGAATACTGATTGTCTATAGTTTTCGACGGTGAAATAGATCGAGATGTGGGTAAAAGAGTGTATTCAGGATGGTTGAAGTGGCGGCAGGTCTCAGGGACAATATGTGACCCTCGAATGCCTCTTAAAGTTAAGGGAAAAATTTATAAAGCGGTCATAAGACCTGTCGTATTGTATGGATCAGAATGTTGGGCAATGAAAAAGACGGATGAAAGAAGAGTACATGCAAATGAGATGAGAATGTTAAGGTGGATGTGTGGTGTGACAAAACTGGATTAAATACGAAACGAGTATATAAGGGGAAGTCTGAAAGTTGCGCCCATTACAGAAAAGACGAGGACATGGACATGTAATGAGGAGGGCTGGAAATCATGTGACCAAACGTGTGTTAAATTTGAATGTGGATGGATATGTGCCTAGAGGGAGGCCTAAAAAGAGATGGTTGGATTGTGTGAAGTATGATATGCATATAAAAGGAGTGGTGCCAGAGTTGACGAAAGATAGGACAGAATGGAAGAGAAAAACATGTTGTGCCGACCCCACTTAGAGTGGGATAAGGACAGGAAGATATATGTCTATAGTTTTGTAAGAAATTTGAGAGTTATGTTATGTTTATACTTTTGTATAAAAAGTTGACATAATTATTTATTTATTTAAAATTACATATGTATATTTTCACCATTTGCCTGTCACCCATTACACGATTAAGTTACTTTAGGGTCAGACGAACGTGTAAGTAATTGTCCCATATATTTCATTACAAAAAAATGCCATCTACAAACGATCTTACATCTATTACAAATAAGTTATCCGCCATTTAAACCAGTTATATAATTAAATACTGTGATCTCCATAGTTGTAAAATTTGGCGGTCATTATAACACTTTTATATCCATGGTTCGCATAATCTAGTTAAGTCATGAGAATTGATAATAAATTGATGTGTTCTAAATTAATATCTTGAAAGCTCTCTCTGGATAAAAGCTTGTGATAGCCCAGCGGTGCGATCGTGTGAATCTCTGGAGACGATCATGTTTTCAAACCCGGGCAGACACCAATGAGTTTTTCTATTAAAAATTATGTGTCTAATTGATAATTGCAATTTATCACACGCTCTTCGGTGAAGTAAAACATTGTGAGGAAACCTGCATATCTTTAGAGAATTCTGGAGATATGTGTAACCTACCAATCCGCATTGAAGCAGCGTTGTAGGTCTTAGCTCCAATCCTTCTCTCCAAAAACAGAGAGAGGAGGCGTATGCCCAGCAGTGGGACAGAAATTTTTAATGAATACCCATTTCTCAGAACTTAAAAAAAGAGTATTCTATCTATTTATCTAAATACCTTTAACATGATTATACGCCGTGTGGTATCCGGCTGAATAGAATAGTACAACCCTCATTTCTTACCGAGGTGTCGTAAAAGGCGATTAAGGTAAGTCGACCCGCAGTGTGGTATCCGGCTGAATAGAATAGACCACCCTCTTTCTTACCGAGATGTCGTAAAAGGCGACTAAGGTAAGTCAACCCGCCGTGTGGTATCCGGTTAAGTAGAATAGACTACCCTCTTTCTTACCGAGGTGTCATAAAATACGACAAAGGTAAGTTGACGTCAGGTAGGTAAAATACGTAGCCAAATCATGCGACAACATGTTTACAACATGATATGCCGACCCCACTTAGAGTGGGATACGGGGAGGAGGAAGAATAAGTACCTTTAGCATGATTATAATGGTTAAACTTTGAGAGCATAAATATTACCATGCATTTATTCAAATAAGACTTTAATGAGAACAATCTACCTATTAAATGTCTGCTATGTTAAGCAACCACTGTTTCGGAATCCATGTACCGAATCAAGTAACATTAAGTTACGGTTTAAGATATTTTCGAAAAATTACCATTTTAATATGATTTTCGCTCATTAAAACGAATATACCATTATTAATCTAGATTAATGGTTTTCTTTTCTATCGATGTGTATTTACATGTAAATTAAAACTGTTTCTTTCGGTAATGTTAAGCGAAATTTGGAATTTATGAATAATTTTAACGGATTAAGGATGTGAACCGGTAAATAAAAACTTTATTTACTGCGGATTAAAGCAATATCATTTGAATTCTCTTTTATTAGCCGTGTGGTATCCGGCTGAGTGGAATAGACCACCCTTATTTCTTAGCGAGGTGTCGTAAAAGGCGACTAAGGTAAGTTGACCCACCGTGTGGTATCCGGTTTAGTAAAATAGACCACCCTCTTTCTTACTGAGATGTCGTAAAATACGACTAAGGTAAGTTGACGTTAGGCAGGCGGCAGGTAAAAACGCTGCCAAATCATGTGACAGCATGTTTATAACATGTTGTGCTTAGAGTGGATATAAGGGCAGGCGGGTGATGATTTGACTTATCTTTTACGTTTCTACATTAAATTTTTCCTATTAATGTAAGAAACTAACCAAATCATGTAAAAACATGGTTAATACATGCCGACCCCACTTAGAGTGGGATAAGAGCAAGGGAATGATGATGATGGTAAATATTTGTTGTCGCCAATGACTTTCGCTTTGTATTTAATAGCAACACCGTCAAGAAACAAGAGTATCGCGCCCTTTTTGATTAAAATGGTGACAACACTGTGCCGTTATTATTACCGGTGGAGTCTTCCTATTGATAAAACGTTTTATTTATTTATTTATTTATAAATCTTTATTCATCAACACACCTTAACACAATAACATTATAAGATTAGAAAACAAAAAAAAACATCAAGCAACCAATACAAATTAAAATGATCATTTGACAAATGTCGTAAACATTTGTATAAAATATATATACAAATAAACAAACTTTGTGCAAAACAAACTCAATTATTATAAAAAAGTAAAAATGTGCAGCGGTGTGACGAAGAAAGGGATAGCCACTCAGACTAACAGGGTTGGCAATGCAAACCCATTGCTGATTTTCGGTGGCCTCCGTTCACTAAATGACAGCACAGATGGCACTGTTCAGTAACTTAAATTATAAATTTATAAAGTATTAGGCAATGTCCAAATAATTCGTGACAATAATTTTTATGCAGGGCATTTTATAGATAATAAATAAAAATAACTTAAATAATTATCCATTAGTGGTAAAATCCACTGGGTCAATATTGATGAGATTTGTGAACATAATAGAACAAAATGCTGTTAAAATTTAAATGAACTATATTATTATATAGATTCCATATTTTCAATATTTTACGCGACTGATGTTTGAATATTGATATAATGCGACTTAAGTTTCATCTTAAAATTAAGAGATGTATTTAAACAACGAAAGGGTGGAGGCAAGTTATTCCAGCATTTTGTTGCATTATATCGTAAACTCCCACGGAAACATGCGTGTCTATGCCGTTGCGTACTGAGCAAACACAATTCAGTTATATTCAGTCTTTGTTCGTTATTCAAGAGAAGTGTATCTATAATAGCGGTATTCTATTATATCATGTTATTGTAGAAAGAGTCACGAACATATTGCTACGTAAACTAGGTAAAGTCACAAATAAAAAAGTCTATTAAATCGTTTACATCATATAAGAACTCAAATTCACAGTAACCTGGTTAAAATGAAGGTGTGAACAGGTATTTCCCAAAAATGGATAGCTTGCGAAAACGATTACGTGATAATAAACAAAAATAGCTGATTCTTAGCACGCACGAGTGAAAAAATATGACAAAACTAGCGGCCTGCCCTGCTTCGCACGGGTATAAAATATATATCCCATGTCAGTCAGTGTAAAAAAACCATTAAAATCGATCCAGTAGTTTTGATTTATCCATTACTGCCCGTGGCCCGCAAGCGTTAAATTTGGAGAAAAACAATTTCCTTTCCCTATACCAAAAAGATTTCCTGCTATCTTTGGAATATCTAAATCATATAGTACGTTTTTATTTATTACTTTAACATTTTCCCTATGTATTTTATTTTTATAATTAATTACAGAATGTCTTTAAACAAACTCTTGAAACAGCGTCATAACTGCTAAAGTTGAAGTGTTATAGGGCGAAGCGCGGCGTCCTCACGGTATTTTAAATCTGTAATATCTCCGAAAATGTTCACTTAAATTACATGCTGTAAACGGCCATTATAATCTATATTAAATCAACTATTTATTTAAGGTACTTAATTGGATAAGTTGCAATTGGTTTGCAACTTTTGGTAACCCAAGAGCCAACGGCTTAGTGACATAAATTATAGCTATTGATTAACACAGTATTAAAATAAACACTATTTTATAAATTTTACCTTGACCAATTTTATTATAGCATAACTCATGCAGGATCATCATTTAACTAATTTCTCATACAAGGATATTTAAAAGTTACATAAATATAGTTAGAAAAAACTTAAATCACGTTTTTATAGCCGATTTAAAAGTCCAATAAACTTATCTTAACTTCTTCTTCTTCTCTCTCCTTATCAACCGATGGACGTCCACTAGTGGACATAGGTCTCATTAATGTATAGAAACCGGCTATACTCTCGTGTTATTTTATCGGATGAGCCCGACTAGTTTCAGTTTCTGCCGAGATTACGCCGCGTAAAGATCTCATGAATAAGAGCCCCGTATGGGCTTGAAACTAGTCGGGCTCATCCGATAAAATAACACGTGAGTATAGCCGGTTTCTATACATTAATTATGAATTCCACTCATGATAGTTTAAGGACATAGGTCTCTTCATGGGATCTCCATACCACACGATCTTGTACCGCTTGGACCCAACAGCTCCCCACGACCTTTTTGAGATCGTCAGTCCATCTCGTGGGGGGTCTACCGACACTGCGTTTTTCGGTGCGGGGTCACCATTCCAGCACCTTGAGACAACGCCAATCGGTTCTACGCACTATGTGCTCCGCCCATCGCCACTTCAGCCTTGCCACACGCTGAGCTATGTCGGTGACTCTACGGATCTCCTCATTTTTGATTTGATCACGTAGAGATACTCCGAGCATAGCTCGCTCCATCGCCCGCTGAGCGACTCTTGAGCCTTCTTATCCTAACCTACTAATATTAAATTAGTAAGTATGGATGTATGCCTGTTGCTCTTTCACGGCGAATCCGCTGAACCAATATCGATGAAATTTGGCACAATTTATCCTTATACACCAAGATAACATATAGGCTATAGTAAGCTATAGAAATCCTGTCAATTGTACAGGAATAGTATGACATTCACAAGTGCCATCTATTATCAACCTACCACACGACAACAGTCCACGCAAACGAAGTTGCGGGTAAAAGTTATCGCTAAATATTCATAATTTTTATGTACTAGAATTTTTAGGTCTATTCTACTCAGCCGGTTAACAGCGACAGATCGTTTAAAAACATAAAGATACAATTTTGATATTGAATAGTTTTTAATCAATTTATTCGTTCAGAGACCTCTCACATTTACAAAGTCTATATACGGAAAGAGGAAGCCATATAAAACAGGTGAAAGAGGTCAAAATGAGGACTCCATACGATTACAAACCGAAGTTAATAGGTCAATATAAGTTTTGTGATTCTATTTTTCATATTATCATGTACTACATAATCAAACTATGATTTTTGGTCACTTTTATTAGTATATTAGGTTATCTACACTAATATATAAAGCTGAAGAGTTTGTTTTTGTTAAATTAAACGATTGAACAATCTCAAACAATCTCAGGAACTACTGGACCGATTTGAAAAAAATTTTGAGTGTAAGATAGTCCACTTATCGAGGAAGGCTATAGACTATATAACATCACGCTAACTTGGATAGGAGAGGAGCAGCAATAAAAAATATTATGAAAACGGCATAATTTAAAGCTTTCTTTGCCTGCGCTAAGAAAACGGTATAAAGCTGAAGAGTTTGTATGTTTAATTGTTTGAACGCGCTAATCTCAGGAACTACTGGACCGATTTGAAAAATTCTTTATAACTATAAAATACCTAGCTAAAACACATCAGAATATAAAACATGTGGCAATCCCACTTAAAGTGAGATAAGGGCAACAAAATGACGAATGATGCTGTAATGGCGAAGCTGAAATTGATTACGGAATTTAACTATAGAATATTAAACCCAAAAACGACACTACACATAATCAATCACATTTAAGAATTGGACTGTAGAGTTTGGATTCAAATTGTCCTAATGTGATAGTGGGTAGTATAACAAAACAAGAACTTGTATTGACGCATGAGCGATACGTAAACTGAACGTTTTAAGTAGGCCATTGGATTGCGTAGAGAAATGCCTACTTGCATTAGTGTTGTTTGCACTTCGCAATACCGGGTTCATATTACTTAGGCTGTTTACAAACTATGCTACTTAGAAACAAAAAAACGTGGGTTTTGAATACGCAATTATTTAATAAAATTTATTTTAAGTACCTAGTTCACTGAGCTTTGCTCGGTAATTTTTTACAAAATAAAAAAAAACTAAAAAAAAGAAAGAATAATTAGGTAATTGGGGATCGATCGACAGTAGGTATTTATATTTCTCGAGACTGCCTGTTTGCCGAACAGTTCGCTACGCTGACTTGACAGTTTATGGCAAAAATAGTGTTTTATATTCAATATAAATTTTAGTATTTTTTAATGCCCAAAAACTCAATAAAATAAAACCTATCGAGATGGATTTTTCCCCCAAAACTCCCTACTATGCTGAATTTCAGGAAATTGTTGGAGCCGTTTCCGAGACTCCGAAAATATACATGCAAGATTAACTCATTTAAATATTAAAGATGCAATACATTCTTAGTACATATTTTTCATTCAGTAAGAAATGAGCGTGGTCTATTCAACTCAGCCGGAAACCACACGGTGGGTGTAATTCATATTCAAATAATTCTTTATACAAATTGGATTATACAAGCAGTTTTGAATCGTTAAATTACAATGAAGCTACGACTGGTTTGAAATGATGCTCTTACTGTGAAAAACCAGCTAAAACACGGCGGTGACTCTTTTCAAAAATAAATATTTCAATAATGTATTTGTAATTGTTGTATCAATGTACGCATATATACATTCACACACCCACACACACACACACACACACACACACACGCGTGCCCACATCTACAAAATATTTATTAATGATTCGGATATAGTGAATTATATCTGGCATATCATAATCAATTTTCGTTATTATTATGGCATGTTAAAAATTAATTAGCGTTATTAAAAATGTTATTTAATTTGTAATTATTTTCAATTACTTCATCGTCCTATTTTTGGAAGGTCTATACTTGCGATACAGGGAGAATATCAATAGATCTCTGTCAAAATATTCGATAACGTATTAGTTAAATTAATTAAAATTAATCAATTTAAATCCAAGCGTTCTTATCATTATTATAGTTTCTAACGATATTTTTTGTAATTGTGTAGAGGCAAGTCCAAAATACATTGTGAAATTTTATTATATACAATGTTTTATAAACGGATGTTGCAAGAGGTCGCTGCTACCGTGCGTATTACCAGTGTAGCTGAAGGATAGGGAACTTGCAACGGCTCCTTGTCATCAGGCGTCCTACGAACACACCCGAGTGCCGGTTTAATGCGCAATAATAAATGGAGGTTGCGATGGCAACGGAATAACAAACCATCTGGTGTGAAGTGACGTTTGCTTTGGGATATGGTATTAATTACGAGTGCGATAATACAAGTTGAATAATAATTCAGGGTTTAATTAAACTCACTCCTGGACCTTCTTTAATAGTACGTATACCGAAGCTCCCAAACGATCTGCATTTCAGGCATAAACTTTTTTGTGCTGTATCCATTTAATAAATCTATATTACACAATTGGCAAGAATAGGTGAAGAAGAAAGAGAATTAATAATCAATACAATGAAAAAATATCGCAATTTTGGGAGGTAAGGTCTAAAGTCTCGAAATTGAAATTTAGAAGATATCTCGTTTATGAAATACTGTTGAATTTTTCCAGCAATTACAAACAGATTAGAAGTGTTTACGTTCACGATATATTGTAGTTTCTAGTATTTATACAGATTTTGGGTCAATAACAAAATATTTAAACGCGATTGCAACCGCTAAGTGTTGAGGAATACCACAAACTTGCGACCGCAATCTGAAGCGATCTGTGTGTACCGACCTTAACCGCATAGCGAACTCAGAAATACGCATGCAATTAAAATTTAAACTGCGTTCGCCTAAATAGTGCTTACTCATTTATCGTCAGAAGTAGAATATGATAAGAAAGAATATGGCCGTTAAATATTCAATTCTTTGCGGTCCCTTTTTCTCTTACGGTGTTTCGGGCTAAATCTATTAGCCCTAATCTGCCCTGAATGAACTATTAATCGAGTATCACCGAGATATATTTGCAGACTAATGGCAAAATATAATGTATTGTTGCCTATATTTCAGCGAGCATTTTAATTGCACTATGTTTCTAGGATTTCACTAAGACATCTTCCTGCCCTTATCCCACTCTAAGTGGGGTCGGCGCAACATGTTGTCACATTATTTGGCTGCGTTTTTACGACTGGACGCCTGCCTGACGTCAACTTACCTCAGTCGTATTTTACGACATCTCGGTAAGAAAGAGGGCGGTCTATTCTAGTAAATCGGATACGACACGTTGGGTCGACTTACCTTAGTCGCCTTTTACGGGGGTGCCAAAGTGGTCGGCCTCCTCGTGGCGCACCCTGGGCAAGCTTAGTCTTGGCGAACGGACCACTGAGGGGTGGCCAATCCAGTTGTCCCTCTGATTAGCAGAGGGCAATCTGGACGGGCTGGGGACTTCGGGGGGGTTGGGGTGAAGTCCCTAATGAGCGACGGGTCCAGTTGGGCTTACTCTAAGTCTGGCTGGACATGGTTACGGCCACCGTCGGCGAAACCCGGAAGCCCAGCAATGGGAACGGGGACCTTCGGGTTGCGAGGAAGAAAACCTCTATAAAAAATTACCCGGTGGGGGCGGAAACGCCCACCAAGGCGTTGGGGCCCCTACTTGGGGCGCGATCTCTCCCTGTCGAACGTGACATAGCAAACACGGTGGGCAGGGAGCGATCGTGGGCAGCGATGGCCTCCTTTAGCTCTGCGGAGGGGGGCGGAGGGAGGCGGCGGAGCGGTTCCAGGAACTGTTGTTCTGGATCCAATCTGCTGCTGGTGAGTCCAGGTGTTAGTGACTCGCCCAAGCCCATCGTCTGCCGCCCTAACTGGGGACCTTCGGGTGTTCCGAACGGGGTACATCGGACACCTGGCTTACAGGTCCCCGAGGCGGTCGGTGCATCTGGTGCTCCCGATGCACCGGTTAGCGGAGGGGGGTTTCTCTTTCGAGGGGCCCCTACCTGGAGGTGTTTATTCTCTGGGATCAGAGCTGTCGGCGGGATGGGGGCAAAATGTACAATGATACCCTGTCCTTGCCATTGGCAGCGTGGTGGAGCACACAGGTCGTTTTAGTCGGTGCGAGTCCGACATAACCGCCGCCTGTCCCCGTCGGGCGGCGGTACCCATAAGGGGTTTTTTCCTGTATAATAAAAAAAAAAAAAAAAGTCGCCTTTTACGACACCTCGGTAAGAAATGAGGTTGGTCTTTTCCACTCAGCTGGAAACCACACGGCGGGTCGACTTACCTTAGTCGCCCTTTACGACACCTCGGTAGGAAATGAGGGTGGTACTATTCTATTCAGCCGGATACCACACGGCGTGTTCCAAGGATAATTATTAATTTTTATTTTTATTATTAATAGTTGATTCCATTTTATATCCTGTCGTGTATATTATATTTTTTTATTATTTTTAATGTTATTTAGTGTTATTGGTTAACCGTTATAATTAATTTCAGTATTACATCACAGCCCATCATTGCAATTTTTTTTATCATGTTGGCATCTAAAAACCGTTAAAATGAAAACATACCACAAAAGCAATTTTGAATATTCTTTTACTATTTTTTTAAATGTATTTTTAACCAATATATTATAACGGTTAATAACATCATCATAAATTATTTATCTTCGATCAATGTTACCAGGTCAAAATATAGATTTAATTTGTCTGGTTTTTTATAACGACCTACATAAAACATAGAAGCAAATTCATCTGATTTTTCTCTTAAATTTATGTTATAATATCAAACATATTCAAATGATTCTGTATTAATTCATCTACAGAATTAATTAGGGGGTTTTGGGGGAGAAAAATCGACCTAGATAAGTTTTATTTAAAAAAATGTCCTTTTATCCCTGTTTTCGAGCTCTAAATTTTTGAAATTTACGTTGTATACAATCACACAATTTTTCGCAGTCAAACGTAAAGTCATGGTAGTTCATTTGGGGAACGGGTGGTCGCGCAAAATGAAAATACCTAGGATCGAGCCCCATCCTATTATTTTTTCAATTTTTTTTGGATTTTTTTTTGTAAAAAATTACCCAACAACGCTCGGTCACGCAGATATTTTATTTATTTACTAGTGGCCCGCTCCGGCTTCGCATGGGTATAAAATATATAGCCTATCTCACTCAGTAAAAAAAATGATTAAAATCTATCCAGCAGTTTTGTTTTATTCATTACTGCCCGTGGCCCACACGCGTCAAATTTGAAGTAAAACAATTCCCCTGGGGAGCCAAAGTGGTCGGCCTCCTCGTGGCGCACCCTGGGCAAGCTTAGTCTTGGCGAACGGACCGCTGTGGGGTGGCCAATCCAGTTGTCCTTCTGATTAGCAGAGGGCAATCTGGACAGGCCGGGGACTCCCAGGGGGGCTGGGGTGGGGTTCCTAATGAGCGACGGGTCCGGTTGGGCTTACTCTAAGTCTAGCTGGACATGATTACGGCCACCGTCGGCGAAACCCGGAAGCACAGCAATGGGAACGGGGACCTTCGGGTTGCGAGGAGGAAAACCTCTATAAAAAATTACCCGGTGGGGGCGGAAACGCCCACCAAGGCGTTGTGGCCCCTACTTGGGGCGCGGTCTCTCCCTGTTGACCGTGACATAACAAACACGGTGGGCAGGGAGCGCCCGTGGGCAGCGATGTCCTCCCTTTGTTCTGCGGAGGCGGGTGAAGGGGGGCGGCGGAGCGGTTCCACGAACTGTTGTTCTGGATCCAATCTGCTGCTGGTGAGTCCAGGTGTTAGTGACTCGCCCAAGCCCATCGTCTGTCGCCCTAACTGGGGACCTTCGGGTGTTCCGAACGGGGTATATCGGACGCCTGGCTTACAGGTCCCCGAGGCGGTCGGTGCATCTGGTGCTACCGATGCACCGGTTAGCGGAGGGGGGCTTATCTTTCGAGGGGCCCCTACCCGAAGAAGGTGTTTGTTCTCTGGGATCAGAGCTGTTGGTGGGATGGGGGCAATATGTACAATGATACCCTGTCCTTGCCATCGGCAGCGTGGTGGAGCACACATGTCGTTTTAGTCGGTGCGAGTCCGACATAACTGCCACCTGTCCCCGTCGGGCGGCGGTACCCATAAGGAGCTTTTTTCTGTATAAAAAAAAAACAATTCCCCTTTCCCTATACCATGAAGATTCCCTGCTATATTTGGAATATCTAAATTCATATACTACATGTTTACTTATTTACTCTTACATTTTCCCTGAGTATTTTATTTTTACAATTAATTACAGAATGTCTTTATATACAACATTGACAGCTTTTTTGTCATAAAGAAAGAATCTTCATTACACAATACAAACATGTATTCTTTAGAGGTTACTCTTGATAAAGCGACATATAGTCGGCCATGTGAAAAAAACCCGTCCAATCGCAGCTAAATTCGAAGTGCTATAAGACAAAGCGCGCAATCGCTATACCCTGCATTTTAAATCTGTAATATCTTCGAAAATGTTCATTTAAATTACAAATGAAGAATAAAATGTCAAAAAATTGCTATTGTGGGTCCATAAGAGATAGACATAATATGTATACCATCGCGGAATTTTCTGTAGACCTTTTCAAGGTGTACAAATACTTAGTACATTACTTTGACAAATATTGTAGGGTTCCGCCTGCGTTTGCAATGTAAACGGAAAATAAATGTAATTATTTACGACATCACATTGGAAACCTCAAAAATGATAGTATTTCTTTACTTCATATTGAATGTTTATAATAAAAGTTAATAATATGTTAGATTATACATATACACATTTCTCTTCATTCACTCTATCTATTAAAAAATCAAAATACGCAAAATCTGTTGCGTAGTTTTAAAGATTTAAGCATACAAAGGGATATAGGGACATAGGAACAGACAGAGAAAGCGACTTTGTTTTATACTATTTAGTGACGTTTAGCTATTATAACTAACGACGATATTTCTCCTTTATTCTTATGCAATAATAAAAATCAATTTTCCCAAAGTCAACTCATTTACTCTTTCTCAAAAACTATTCAATGACACATATGACAGCCACAATGCTTTTTCATATTAATGACTAACTCTGAAGGAGGTTGTATTAAAAACATGTTGTAACAGTCGACCATCCTGACATTTGCGACCCCGCAAATCGCATAAGCTGACTTCTGGGAATGAATCTACCACCGATTTGGAATGCTGATTGTACTGAGAAGAATCGGCAAGAAACTCAATACTTGCTCTTTTAATCTGTAAAAGAAAAATCATTTCGCACCTTAAGCTCACCCTCAATCACTGTCAGTGCATAACACAGCTCAATAAGTGGCAACCAACTCAGCAGATACACACGTAAACAGACTCGCAAATGATAACGCTTATAGAACAATCACCACATCTAGGCAGAATCTAGCTGACAGTCGTTGCAGATCCACAGTCTAGAAAACAATCGCTACAACTGGAACAAATCCAGAGAACAATCGTCATTATAGCTGACAGTTCTATCGAACAATAGTCACGGGCGCGTCTATGGCCTCACATAGCACATCGTCACGTTGATCTTACAGAGTTAATAAATTGAATACCAATTACCATTATCATATCACCATAATAATCTCGCCAATAAAAACTCCATTTTTTATTCCATAGCATCGCATATCGCAACTATCTCTCAAATTATACGAAATTCGCACTCTCCGTGTTGTCTCAAGATATTGATCGTCATTTGTCTTTTCTTTAAACTCTTTAAATTTCCAGATATTCCTTTTGTCCGCTCTTTTGTGAGTTTAGGTTACATCCTCTTCTGAATATAATAAACGACGATATTTCTCCTTTGTACTTATTATATTATTATACTTATTCAATTAATAAAAACAGTTTTTCCAGAGTCAACCCATTTACTCTTTCTCAACAACTTAATAACACATATGACAGCCACAATGCTTTTTCATATTAATGACCAACTCTATGAAGGAGGTTGTATTAAAAACATGTTGTAACACTATTATTTTGATAATTGTCAAATATTTTACCATACTTCACCATAGAAAAATTACGTTAACTGTCATCTATGTTTTGTATTCCACTGACATTTGCGTTTTGTTATTCAATGTCATAGTCGTTCTTGTAATACCACGATTTATAGTGACTTGACGGGATAAAATAAATGCGGTCGAACGGGATAAAAGGTATCCTATGTCCGTTTCCTGGTTCTAAGCAACCTCTACACCAATTTTCGGCCGAATTGGTTCATCCGTTCTTGAGTTATAAATAGTGTAACTTAGACCAACTTTCTTTTATATATATAGATTTGTCACAACTATTTTTGCAGCTCATTTAACAGATTTGGTATATTAACAGAAAAGTTAACCAAAATCCTAGTATAGACGTAAAAACTTCATACAGTTCACAAAACTAAGACATGTTCTAATCATTTTTCGTTTTGCTCAAGTTAATTAAGAGAGTCGCGAGTGCGGAACTTTTACATATTAAAAGAACATGAACAATTTCAAAAACGCCAAAAAAATGAAAGTAGCACAAAAAGCTAAAAACGAATTAAAAATTCATTCGAGACGTTATGCTCTGAAAAAATCATCTTTGTAAGTTACTGTAATTTTTATAAAAAAAATGTAATTATGTTCATTCGTTTGAATAGTGCCGTTCGGTATCCCGCTGAGTAGAATAGACCACCCTCAGTTCTTGCTGAGGTCTCGTAAAATACGACTAAGGTATTCCGCGTGGATTCCGATTGAGTAGAATAAACCACCCTCATTTCTAGTTTAAAAGAAGACCAAGGTAAGTTGACGTCAAACAAGTGGCCGGTCGTCAAACATCTAGTAAAGTAAATCGACCTGTCGTGTGATATCTGGCTGAGTAGAATAGACCACCCTTTTTTTACCGAGGTGTCGTAAAAGGTGATTAAAGTAAGTTGACCCACCGTGTGGTATCCGGTTGAGTATAATAGAACACCCCTTTTCTTAGCGAAGTGTTGTAAAGGACGACTAAGGTAAGTTGACGTCAGGCAGGTTGTTGTTTGTCAATACGAAACCAAACAATGTGATAACATGTTATCATATCGGATAAGGGCTGTAAAATGATGATATTTGTTTCATCATTTTCATTATCATTATAGTCGAGTTACAGTTAATTATAACTCTGTAAGGCGTCGCGAGAAATAAAAAAAAAACAACGCCATATCTTCGTTTATTTTCTTGCGCTGAGTGTCCCGGCGACGAGGTCTCTGTTTTTGGTTTTGGTCGGTCGTTACATTTAGCCTAACTTTCAACGGCGCGATGACAAGTCGCAGTTATGACTGTTACTGTGAGTTATGACTGCGACTATTACTGTGATTGTTACTGTGACTGTGAAGGAGACTGTGACTGTGACTGTAAAGGGCTGGTGGCAGCCCTTCACTACACGCTGTCCTTAGCCGTGGTCCGGCTTCACAGCAGGCACCTTTAGGATTACATTCCCCGACAGTAGTGGAGCTTCCGCGCTCTACATTCTGCATTTTGCAACTTTAACGACGCTTCTGCGCTCGCCAAACCCGCGTAATGACACTGTTAAAGCCTTTAGAGCTAACAGCATACAATCAGTTCGACAAAAAAATGCACAAAGTACACGTTTTAATATTCTCCCAGCATATTTCTTTTCCGTTACTAATAAAACGCTTTTTCTTCAAACCCAACAGTCAAGGCATGCCAATGTAAAAAAAGCCCACCAAAAAATATAGAGGTCGTTCTTAGAGTAACAGTTAACTTTAAGCGGGACAAATAGGTTTTCAAATGTTTGTTGTACGGCACTACATTTTTTTATACAAAATAAATTACAATTGACGTTCTGCTTTTGATAAACATCATTCTCCTGCTCTTATCCCACCCTAAGTGGGATCGGCACAACTTGTTTTAAATATGCTATCACATTATTTGACTTCCTATTGGCAACCGGCTGCCTGCCTGATATCAGCTAACCTTAGTCATATTCCACGACACCTCGGTAAGAAATGAAGATGGTCTATTCTACTCAGCCTGATACCACACGGCGTTGTGAACCATATTTTAATTTTAACCATAACGCATATTTTAACCCTTTTTTATCAATAAATCACATTCTCTCTTCCAGTCTCTCCTATCATTCGCCAACTCTGGCGCTACTCCAATCATATACTTTCATTCGCAAACATCTCTTTTTAAGTCTCCCTCTAGTCAATTATCCATCCACATTCCAATATAATACTCATTTGGTCACATGTTTTGCAACTCTTCATTATATGTCCATACCATCTTAATCTTGCACTTCTCGTCTTTTCTATAATGGGCGCAATTTTTGGATTTACCCTTAAATACTCATTTCGTTATCTATCAAATCTTATCACACCACACATCCACCTCGATATTTCATCTCATTTTCATTCCTCAATTTTCTGGTCCATACAATTCAAAAGGTCTTATAAACTTTTTATAATAATCCAACCTTAATATTCTCATCTCATTTGCTTTCATTGCCAAATAATCTTTTTAATGGTGTCTTAAAACCACAAAGTTTTAAAAATGTTATTTAGAATGATTAATCTCTAAATAAAAATGTTTACCGTTTCATTTTAAACGTTCACTCAAAATTAAAAACATATTTCTAAAAACCGCTATGTTCCTTTTACAAATGTTAATTATGTTTGTAGGAGAACGAAATCCAGTTACAAATTATGATGTGTATAGTCGTTATACAAAACACTAGATCGCTATCAAAACCGGTCGTGAATATAAGATAGCTATGTTTTTTATTTTTATTTATTGGTTATTAAACAGTGTTTCACCAGTTTTAGTAATCTATATATATATGGGTGCATCGGTCGCCCATTGGTGGCTTCGCCCGATAATTTTTTAGAAGACAAAGAAAAGAATCAATAAAAAATTGTATATCTTTAATATTTATATGAGTTAATCTTGTATATATATATATTTTTTTCAATTTTGGAAACGGCTCCAACGATTTTCATGAATTCAGCATGAAGAGAGTTTTGAAAATCGATCTAGCTAGGTTTTATTAAATAGAAATTGTTTTATCTCTGTTTTTGGGCACTGAAAAAACTGCTACAAATTTAAGAGTAAGCAAAGGTTAATTGCGCACACACACACATATATATATATATATATATATATATATATATATATATAAATATAAGAATTGCTGTTCATTAGTCCCGCTAAAACTCGAGAACGGTTGGATCGATGTTTCTAATTTTGGTCTTCAAGTATTCATAAGTTATCCAGAAGTTTGAAATGTCCAGACAAGGTTCGAAATGTCAGTGAATGTGATAAAAATGCCTTTAAAATGAACTTAGATTGATTGAACTGATTTTCGGTACCTTGGTTCGCTTTTTCAAAACGACGGTGAAATAGATCGAGATGTGGGTAAAAGAATGAATGCAGGATGGATGAAGTGGCGGCAGGTCTCAGGCACAATATGAGACCCTCGAATGCCCCTTAAAGTTAAGGGAAAAATTTATAAAGCAGTTATAAGACCTGTCGTATTGTATGGATCAGAATGTTGGGCAATGAAAAGGAGGGATGAAAGAAGAGTACATGCAAATGAGATGAGAATGTTGAGGTGGATGTGTGGTGTGACAAAACTGGATAAAATACGAAACGAGTTTATTAGGGGAAGTCTGAAAGTTGCGCCCATTATAGAAAAGTCGAGAAGTGCAAGATTGAGATGGTATGGACATGTAATGAGGTGGGATGAAAATCATGTGACCAAACGTGTGTTAAATTTGAATGTGGATGGATATGTGCCTAGAGGGAGGCCTAAAAAGAGATGGTTGGATTGTGTGAAGTATGATATGCATATAAAAGGAGTGGCGCCAGACTTGACGAAAGATAGGACAGAATGGAAGAGAAAAAAATGTTGTGCCGACCCCACTTAGAGTGGGATAAGGACAGGATGATATATATTAACAGAAAAAGTTATTATATGTGTGCGTGTTTGTGGATGTGTGTGACGAGTCTGGCTTGCGTTTGTTTTTTTTTTAAATAACAAATAAGAAACAAGTAGGTATTTATATAAAAATTTCCTTCCTATTTTTAACTTTTCTTTATATATTATGTAATTTATTAATTCCTTTCTTTAATTGCGTTTTAGAGAGATAGAATAAGTCAATTTTGAAATAATTTTTATTATAACTCCTTGCTAATCGATGTAAGATTTATATTTTTATTTTTGCCATAACTCAAATTAGTCCTGTAAGCTGGAAAATGTAGTGGCATAGCAGATAATAGACTTGGACTATCTAGTTTACGAGTTACCGTTAATATTAGTAGTTCAAAAAATGGGCGTTGATGTATTGCTTGACATACTTCGGTACCAAACTCGAATCATCATAATCAACGCGAGATGTAGGTCAATGTGTTCAACCTATGATTTTTAAATTCCATTATCTAATTTGCTGCGCCGCTTCCATTCGGAAATTCATAACGGTTATTCAGAACAGAAGAAATGCTTTTCAATTTATATAATTACTAGCTTTTGCCCGCAACTTCGTTCGCGTGGATTGTAATCTTGGAATTAACAGTAGCTTCTTTCACACACCAACCCCGCAAATATCTCCATCACAAAAATCAAATCCAGGAAGACTGAGTGAGATTTATCGTTTTCTCGAGAGAATAGTTTGATATTTTAGTAAATAACCAGTATGATTTACATGAAATGTACAGTTAAATAGCTCAGTTAAATTTATTCAATAAACAAAAACATATAAAAACTTTCTTAAAAAACTTTTTTTACGATTTTTATATGTTACCCCGGTATATAAGCATTAATTGTGTCAAATTTCATCTATTGGTTCAGCGAATTGTCCATGAAAACGTAACAGACAGACTTTCACATTTATAATATTATTATTATTATTTATTTCAGTAAATAACCCGTACTACTTATATTCATTATCTATTGTAATTACTCAGTTAAATTTATCCAGTAAACAGAAACGAATATATGTATATAAAAACTCTCTGAAGATAACTCTTTTGACGTAAGCCAAAAAACTTAGAATCTACCTCTCTAAATACAGATTTGACTTTGACTTTGACACATCTTGAATAAAAAAACTTTCATAGGTTGATAATAGATGGCTTTTTTGAATGACATCTCAATTGAAGTAACATGATTTCTACAACTTATATGTTACCCTGGTGTATAGGGATTAATTGTGCCACATTTCATCGATATTAGTTCAGCGGATTAGCCGTGAAAAAGTAACAGACAGAGAGACAGACTTTTGCATTTATAATATTAGTAAGGATATAAGATTATAGTAAACGCCGTGGGGTATCCGGCTAAATAGAATAGACCAACCTCATCTCTTACTGAGGTGTCGTAAAATTAGACTGAGGTAAGTTGACGTCAGGCAGGCCGACCGACCCCACTTAGAGTGGGATAAGGGCAGGAGAATAATAATTATATTATTAATTTTGCATTGTAGATCTCTGCAACGTAATACTTAATTCTATAAATTATTGAAATGATAGCCTAACTGCCGTAGTTTACTCGCACTAACATTTCTCAAGTTTGTTTTCTAACAGTTAAGTCTGAGTATATGTCGGTCATATAAAGCAATTTGTTATATAACCTATGTATATCTTAGTTACACATTAATTACTTCACGTTTCATGTTCGCATACCAAAATAAAGGTTTCCACATATCTGTTATCTAATGTTTGTAGGTTGAGGTCGTTTTAGTTTGGTGAGATTAGGCCATATCGATCTTTACCGGATTAAGAGTCTGTATAATTTAAGATCTCTGTTTTTAAGACAATTAGAAACACGGTCGTCCGTCCCCAAAAGTAAGTAAGTAAAAGTATATATTGACCCACTCACCCCATTTGACCCACTGTGTAGTATCCGGCTAAGTAGAATAGACCACCTTTATTTTTTACCAAGGTGTCATAAAATACGTCTAAGGTAAGTTAAATTTAGTTTGGTGAAATTAGGCCATGTCGATCTTTACCGGATTAAGAGTCTGTATAATTTAAGATCTCTATTTTTAAGACACTTAAGAACACGGCCGTCCGTCCCCAAAAGTAAGTAACTTGTGTTATGGTAGATACTTAAATTGACCCACCCACTCCAGTTGACCCACTTTGTGGTATCTGGCTAAGTGGAATAGACCACCTTTATTTTTTACCAAGGTGTCATAAAATACGTCTAAGGCAAGTTAAATTTAGTTTGGTGAGATTAGGCCATGTCGATCTTTACCGGATTAGGAGTCTGTATAAACAGATTTCTGTTTTATAGGACACTTATGAACACGTCCGTCCCCAAATTAAGTAACTTAATACTTGTGTTATGGGTGACAGACAACCGGTAAATAAATACGTTTATATATATATATTTTAAATGCATACATAAATTTACCCAGTTGACCTACCGTGTGGTAGTAGAATAGACCAACCTCATTTCTTGCCGAGGTGTCGTAAAAGGCGACTAAGGTAAGATGACGTCAGGCAGGCGGCCGGTCGTAAAATACCTAGCCAAATCATGTGTCATGTGAATAACGTGTTATGCCGACCGCACTTAGAGTGACATAAGGGAAAGATGATAATTCTAAATACATATATCGTCCTATCCGAAGAATAAAGTCACATGTCCCATGTATAAGAATCGTGGCTTTATTTTTCGATTTAATACGTCTAGACTCGAAAAACCAACAAATTGTTAAAAAATGCTGGCTCTCAGCGGGAGTCGAACCCTCGACACTCAATTTAAAGACAGGGTCGCTGCCAACGGATCATTTGATGCCATAAATAAATAGAGACCAGTTCCAATAGAGATCACTGAGAATTTCACTACGAGTATAAATTTTCGACTTACCTAGGTACATTTAACTATTGAACTCGAATTAATACGAATAACGTGATAACCTTTAATTAATAGAACATTTACAATGAGATCTGACTAATATAATTTAAGAAATTAAAATGTATCTATTGTTGGTTGTCCAATAAATAAATGACCAAATTAAGACAATTGCAAAACTATAGCAAGTTAAATTACAAGTTGATAGTAAATATAATTCGCATATTATTAAGATCTGCTATCTCTTACAACTTATTCTGATAATTATATATTGTATAAGTTTTGTTGTCACAACTTTTTTAATTTATCGTATAATTTATCATATGTTTTATATTTCGTTAATTTATTTGCAGATTGTATCATATAGTTTTTTTATTGACATTCATTTTAAAGTTTTGAGTTGCTCAATTCTTCAATTCAATTCGCAATTCTTCTTCACAATGAGCTTTATTATTTGTTTGTATTTGTTTCTTAATTTTTTATTATATGTATGATCGATCATTCTTGAAATTGTATTGCATTGTTTTTTAGTTTTTTATTCTACATACATAGGTATTGTTAGAAAAATCAGACTTATCCCTAAAAGGGATTCCAGTCAAGTTTTGCGTAACAGAAGGAATGAGGCAAGAATTGAAATACGGGTTAATCATTAAGTACACAGATTAAAAATATAAAAGTATAAATTTAACAATGAAATTATAAAACTTAGCTAACCATAAGAGATAGAGACATGTTGTCTGGGACTTTTTGTAGTATTTTTATAGATCTACAATTCTCTAGTACATTACTTTAGTGTATCTTTGTAGGTTTACACAGCGCACGCGACAAAAGCTCCCAGAAGGCGAGTTTTCTTACAATCGCAACCTCTAGGACAAATTTTACATAAAACCGTTAGGTACTATTAATCTGAACCAACTAAAATCTAAGTAGATTTTGAAAAAATTAATTTTCGAAAAACAGGGAGACAGTTTTTCGAAAATTCCTTATATAATAAGTAGAGATTTAGCAAATGATTACGCGGAACCCCAATAAAACCTACTCACCAGAGTTTTGTAAAAGTGAGAGTGGTAGGGATTTCCGAACGGTATACTGTAGACTGGTATTTAGGACGACCAGCGGACCGCGGCAATGTTGAAACGAGCGTAAACATGACCAAGCAAATATATCGCTTATTGCCTTACAATAGAGTCTATAACCTCGTAAATGCGATTACTGTTGGTAGTCAAACAACCAATAAGAAAGACCTCTCAGCTTTGACTAGGGTTGGGTTATTTTTAAATCAAAAAAATATAGTAATTTTAGGAAATTCAGGAAAAAAATAGTACACATCTATTGTCAATCATTATTTATTTTTCCATGATTATTTATTATTTTCGCTGGACAATGACAAAGGAGTTAGAGTTACTAACTAACTAAGCCCTGTGAATATATGAATGAGTTACGTTCAAAACATTCCCTATGCAGTGCTGCGGGTGCGTTCCATTCACAGTTGATTAAAAAAGCGCGACAATTGAGTTAGCGATAAAAATATAGTATTTTTTTTCTATAATATATAGTACAATTGACTAAAATATAGTACGATACTATATAATATAGTACGGGTGGCAACCCTAGCTTTGACGTTTCAACTATGAATCGGACTTGCTTAGTTGGTGTTGCTTTGATGCAAGTATGAATGAATCTTGCGAAAGTCGCACTACACATATTCATAATGCAATTGCAACGGAAATATTTGTAAACGCGTTCGTAAGCAATGACCTGTTCGTTTTGGTAATTGCAAGTTCATGACCAGCAGATATATCAGTTCGATTATCGTTGACCATACGCCATGCAACAATTGCAAAGCTCAAAAGTCAGTAAGGATATATATATCCAAATAATCTTTAATATTTTTAATAAGTTAATCTTGTATGTGCGTGTGTCTGTGTGTAACATGTTACAAACATGTTGTCATATGATTTGGCTACATATTCTACGACCGGCCGCCTGCCTGACGTCAAGTTACCTTAGTCGTATTTTACGACTCCTCGGTAAGAAAGAGGGTGGTCTTTTTTACTCAACCGGATACCACACGGCGGGTCACCTTACCTTAGTCGCCTTTTACTACACCTCGGTAAGAAATGAGGTTGGTCTATTCTACTCAGCCGGATACCACACGGCGTCTATATATACATTTCGGAGTTTCGAAAATGGCTTCAAAGATTTTCCTGCAATTCAGCAAGTAGGAGGTTTTGGGGGGGAAAAATCGATCATAGGTTTCTATAAAAAATAAAACATTTTATCCTTGTTTTCGGGCACTAAAAAAAGGCTAAATGTTGAATAGAATTTAAATGATGTTTTAGCTGTCTTTCGTAAACATAGCTCAGTGGATAACGGGCGGACTAAAGGAGTGAAAATACTTGGGATCAAGCCCCTGTTATTTATTAACAACTTTTTTTTATTATTTTCATTATTCTATAATTAAAAAAAAATACCGACGCAAAATTATCAGGTACTTATTGTGTATAGATTTATTGCTGCCTGCACGGGTTTGAACCCGTAACGCCATACAAGAGTCAAACGTTTCTCAACTTTGGCTATCATCACTCTGTTTGCATTATAAAAATGTATTCAGAGTCACGATCTCATGTTCAGCTATCATCACTCTGTATGAATTCGTTATAAAAATTTATTCGGAGATTCTAAATTCAAATTTGAGTTAATATCTTCGTTAAAAATAATCCATGTAACATGAGTAATTTAAACTGTATTACTGTTAATTAATGGTGATTATGTTGATGCACTCATTCCGTTTTTTGACCATTCGTTTTGCATCAGACGAGACTACGATAAAAAAACAAATCCAAACGGGAAGTGCAATTTTGGATTCAGCCCGCTCTATTACTAAGCTACCGATGCTTGAATTTAATTGACTTAGTTGTTATACAACCGCAATTTTGTGAGCGAACGCCAAATTGCCGTCACGGTACATGGAATATTTTCGAAAGGTGGAATAGAAAATAACCCGAAAATTTACCGCAGAAAATTATTCTTAACAGTCCGTGTAATCCAGCATCTCTAACGTTTGCGTAGATGGCAATAACCCTGCCTTTAGCTCCTCGGGTCAGGGTTCGATTCCCACCGAGGATCAACATTTTGTTGGTTTTTCGAGTCCGGGTGTATTTTTTTTATTTTTCTATTTTTAAATTGTTTATTTTAATTTGTATTAGTATATATACATATATTATAATATTTATTAGTCTGTCTAATATTTATTTATTATTTTGTGTAAAATGTCTGTGTAATAGCGTGTACTTATTTGTATGTATGTTTATTATAATACACCACCTACCTACATTTATATTAGAACTTTTGTAATCCAAAGGTTGTCTGGAAGAACTTATACTTTATAATATTTAATGATTTTAACTTTTATTTAAAGATTATGAATTTTTTATTTTTTGGTTGATTTTATAAGCAGTTAGAACTTTGCGGTGGACTTAAGACAATATAACAAACAGGTAGGGTGCCTATATGTTGCAATAGCGACTCAATAATCGCTTCCTACAAGAGTATGAATGATGATTAAAACCAAACGAGGTCACATTGTTCTTAGCATCAAAGTGAATGAATGCAGTTTCCCTTTTCTTCCTACTTGTAGACCTTTCATTGTTTCAGTATCGTTTTTTTTTAATTTCCTGTTATGTGTTAATGCCTTTTGTTTTATCCTTATATAGGCTCATAACAATTCCACAGCAAATCAAAAGTATTCTTAAACAAAATTAAGGACTTATTCACGATTGAACTAAACCGTGAAGAAATCATTAGGAAACATTCAAAAATTGTTCATTAAAAAATACTAATATTTATATTGTATTGAATTTTTGCCATTAACTGACAATTCAGCGTAGCTTAATCGGGTAACAGGTGGTCGCGAGAAATGAAAATACCTAGGATCGACCTACCCTATTAATTTTCTTTTTTTTTGCATTTTCTTTTTTTTAAAAGTAAGTAAGTAAGTAACAGCCTGTTACTATCCCACTGCTGGGCATAGGCCTCCACTCTCCATTTTTGGAGAGAAGGATTGGAGCTAAGACCTACCACGCTGCTCCAATGCGGGTTGGTAGGTTACACATATCCCTAGGATTCTCTAGAGATATGCAGGTTTCCTCACGATGTTTTCCTTCACCGAAAAGCGTGTGATAAATTGCAATTATCAATTAGACATATAAGTTTAAATAGAAAAACTCATTGGTGTCTCCCCGGTTTTGAACCCATGATCGTCTCTAGAGATTCAAACGGCCGCACCGCTAGGCTATCACAGCTTATTTCTTTTTTTTATTTTGTAAAATTTATCGAGCAGGCTCGCTCACCCAGATTAATGTTTACAGCATAAAAAATATAATATAAGACGATGTTGATGATGATATAAGAATATTAGCTAATCATGTTTTTGAAAGGTGTGTTAATGTGATTTAATTGTTTCCAAACATAGCTGAAATTCTTCCGTTTTGCATAATTATTTAACACTAGCAATCACCAGCGGCTCCGCTGTTGGAAAAGATGTAACCCGTAATATAGTCTTTTGATAACCATAAAAATAATTTTAATTAGAATTAGGTGTTACTTTGCGGAGGTCCATAATACAAAACTAATGAAAATATTATTTTGCTATATTCCGCTATAAAAGAAAATAAATGTAATGCCAAATGTAGAGTGTACTATTCATTCTCATACCTGATACATGCAGAATTTGTAAGTAACTGATAATGCAAAACTGCAATGATACGTGATACTGCGATGAACGATACATGCAAAATAATATTTCCATTAGTTTTGAACCATAAAAATGGTTATAGTGGGTTAACTTCAAAAGCTAGATATATGCTGTCCCGGATTTTTATTTAGAACTTTTAAAGGGGAACAATTTTGTACTTTATGATTTTTGAGTAACTATCACCGTTTACTCAGCGCACGCAAGGAAAGCTTTAAATTGCCGTTTTCATACTATTTTTTATTACTGCTCTTGTCTTATTTATTTTAACGTGATGTTATATAACCTACAGCCTTCTTTAATAAATGGACTATCTTAAACTCAAAGAAATTTTCAAATCGGTCCAGTAGTTCCTGAGATTAGTGCGTTCAAACAAGCAAACTCTTCAGCTTTACATCTTAGTATAGATTATTTAACAACATCGCAATAAAATATTACAATCAAAGGTTATGTCACGAATAATATTTCCTAATAGAATATTCAAATAATATTATTTGAAATTTTCTGTTACAATACTGGTTGATAACTTACATTATATATTAAACTAGCTTTGCCAGCGACTTTGCCCGCGTTGAAATCATTGGGTTACAAAATTTCTCCCGAATTAAAATTTTAATCATAAAAGTGGTTATAAGAGATTGAGACAGGCTATCGCGGACTTTGTACTAATTTTATAGATCTACAATTATCATTCCTTACCAAGGTGTCGTAAAAGGCGACTAAGGTAAGTTGACTAACCGTGTGGTATCCGGTTAAGTAGAATAGACCACCCTCTTTCTTACCGAGGTGTCGTAAAATACGACTAGGGTAAGTTGACGTCAGGCAGGTCGGTCGTAAAATTAGAAGTCAAATCATTTGACAACATGTTGTGCCTACCCCACTTAATGCGGCATAAGGGCAGGAGTATAATATTTCTTAAGTGTAACTCTGTACCTACCAGTAGGTAAACTTTTTTCAAAATCACACATTTAATATAAAACGGCAATGTACTATTTACCAAAACCTTCCTTAAGAATTACACTATCTTTAAATAGAAACCATAAAAAAATCTGTTCAGTAGATTTTGAGAAAATTGATGACATACATACAGCTTTTCGGTATATTGATTTATAATCAGTATAGATGGCCACGTGGAAAGTAAATAATTATAATAAGAAATAGGTAAATAACATTTGTTTTGGTGGAAATTGGCATGTATGTTAGACAAGAAAAAAAAGTATGACATGTTTTTTTTACTCATTTATTTATTATTTATTTAATTAGAACGGACATGATTCACTTATACTAATAAAACACGATACATCACAAAAAAAATACATAATTTCAACTATAACATAAAGAAAGAAAATGTAACAATAAAATTAAAAAATTAAAAAAAATATGACAATAAATATAAAATACAAAAACTAATCTGCGCATCTCTGCAATTATGCTCTCATATTAACACAAACTGTAAGCGCGGCTTAGAATATTTTTGACGTCGAACAGTCTCCCGAAAATGTTATCCAACGGGAACACTCTACCCTTGTCCAAAATGGCGGTTAAAGGCGCGCAGGGGCGAAAAGCAAAGCTTAGTTGCGACAAAACATTCGTGACGGGCGCCCGTGTTTATGTATGTGCTAATGCAATTGTGAAATAAAAGTAAGTTTTTACAACTTATTACTTAGAAATCTTTATAAAAATCCGCATTTCTATTATTGCTTTTTACGAATATTTATAATATGCCGGGTTATAAGGAGCATCTTCTTATCTTACTTGCTAATAAAGGTTTTATAAAGGCTGATGATTTTATGATGACGAAGGCTGTGTTTGAAATATTTTATGGCATAACATTTAATTTATATTAAAATTGCAACGAAATATTGTCATTATTTCTCTTATATTTATAATAATAATAATAATTCTTTATTGCATAAATAAACGTACATCAATGCTGGTAGAAACAAATTTAGTATCAGGATATTTAACCGATTAAGGCATGCAAAATTTAATGTCAAATAGAGAAAAACAATCGATTTAAATATTAATTTACAAATACATTTTTTTTTTACATCATACATACATTATCTATTTAGATTTTTATGATTGAAATATTATTTACGCCGTGTGGTATCCGGCTGAATAGAATAGTACCACCCTCTTTTCTTACCGAGGTGTCGTAAAAGGCGACTAAGGTAAGTCGACCCGCTGTGTGGTATCCGGCTGAGTAGAATAGACCAACCTTATTTCTTACCGAGGTGTCGTAAAAGGCGACTAAGGTAAGTTGACCCACCGTGTGGTATCCGGTTTAGTAGAATAGACCACCCTCTTTCTTACCGAGGTGTCGTAAAATACGACTATGGTAAGTTGACGTCAGGCAGGCGGCCGGTCGTAAAAACGCAGCCAAATCATGTGACAGCATGTTTATAACATGTTGTGCCGACCCCACTTAGTGTGGGATAAGGGCAGGAGGATGATGATGATTGAAATATTATTTATGATTGAAATAAAAAGTTGTAAGGGAAGCTATTGCTTTTATATAATAGGAAACCCAACCACAAATGCTGTGGCTCAGTTTCTTTTAGATTTTTTACTTATTTGTCGAAATTTTGCCGCACGTTGGTTTTAATTTTGCGCTGTCACATATATTTCTTTTTTTATTGTGTAAAGAATCGTAATGTAAAGGAAATTCAGTATGTAGAGGGTTTTTAAGGTCGATAAATCGATTTAGCTAAGTTTAATTAAAAATAATTTATTATTACAAATAGAAAAGTTAATTTTGCTGTCATTTGCAAAGTTATGATAGCTGAATTGGAGAATGGGTGGTCTCGAATTCAAAATACCAGTATTTAACATAATTTTTTTATCTTTTATTGATTTTTTTATGTTTTCTAAAAAATATATAGCAAAGCTCGGGCTTCCAGGCTTATAAGCCTGCTTTTACGCAAATTTTTAACACTTAATTTAAACCTCTATGTTCTATCCGGTTGAGTACAATAGACCACCCTTTCTTACCGAGGTGTCGTAAAATACGACTAAGTTAAGTTGACGTCAGGCAGGCGGCCGGTCGTAAAAGACTTAGCCAAATCATATGACAACATGTTATAACATAGTTAATGTATAGAACCGGCTATATTCGCGTCTTATTCTATCGGGTTAGCACGACTAGTTTCGAACCCATCCGGGGCACTTATTCATGAGCTCTTTACACAACGTTTTCGCGGCGGAAACTGTTAAAACATGTTGTACCAACCCTACAAAGTGGGATTAGGGCTGATAATTAATTTAAACCTTTATGTTTTAGTTTAGATTACCCTCCATATAATATCATGATCTTTTTTTTCAGGTATAAACAATCGAATAATCGTCAATAAAATGCGGGAAAGCCTCTCATGACAGTCGGTATTGACAACGCGAGCGGAAACAAGATGGCGCTATCAAACAGCTCCTTCGCTAAGACGTACCACCGTCTGTTTGTGGAGTTAGCTGGTAAGGATCGGTACATTATAATTTATTTGATACTAGTAATATCCCGCGGTTTCATCCGCGTACATACCTATCTCATGGCATCTCTTCACCAAAAAGCGTATGATAAATTACAATTCTTAATTAGACATATAAGTTTTATCAGAAAACTTATTAGGCTCCAATAAGTTTTTGCAAAGTCTTGCACGCAAGTCTTGACGAAGTTTTGAGTTAATAGTGTATAACAGATTGAAACACATACCCGTGAAATTTCCAACTGATTTTCACGCGGGTTAAGTGGCGGGCACAGCCAGTAATATATATTTTGATTGGCTTATAATTTGGTGTAGTAAAGTATATTCTAGAATGAATTTATGTTGGGCAAACTAAAACAAACTATACAAAGTTTAATCTAGCCCTCATGAACGATCAGATAAATGTTTCTAGTTCAAGCTTGTTACACGTGATCGCAAGCAAAATAAAATAAATGGTAGTGTTGAACCGATTAGTATATAACTAAGCTTATTTGGGTATTGCTACGCTTTGCGATTTTGTCGTGGAGTCTATCTCCTGATGATGGTTGCGGAGCGGAACGATTGTTGTGTTCGTGATAGTGAACGTATGTAGTGCTTGTGTATTGTAGTAGAGGTTTGTGCATGTTTTTACGAATCCTGCATGTATCAGATAAAAAAACCGGATAGTCCACTCTACATTTAGCATTATATATATTTTCTATTTTACTTCATCGTGGATTATTGAAAAATTGTATTTTTACTTTTTTAAATTCCAAATCAAATTATTTGAAAGTAAATTTAACAATTCCAGATCCCAGGACTAACGACTGGTTCCTCATCACAAGCCCTTTGCCAGGGCTAACGGTACTCGGCCTGTATTTGTACTTCACATTAAAATGGGGGCCCAGGTATATGGCGGACAAGAAACCCTTTCAACTCCAGAAGACGCTGGTGGTCTACAACTTCATACAAGTCCTGGTCAGCTGCTGGTTGTTTTACGAGGTCGGTATCCTTATTAATATTATAAATGCGAAAGTCTGTCTGTCTGTTACGTTTGCACGGTCAATTCTCTAAACCATATCGATGATATTAGGCACAAATATTCCTTATACACCGGAATAACATATAGACTATAGAAATCCTGTCAACAGGAATAGGAGGACATTCAAGTACGCCATCTATAATAAACCTACGGAACTTATTTTTATTCACGAAAAATCAAGTCAAGTTTTGTCATTCAAAGTTTTTCTTTTTGGAACTTTGTTTTACAAAATCTATTTACAGACAACTATTTTAACCCGCGACTTTTTTCACTTCAATTATCCGTTAAAATATCCAATAATATGGTACTGTTTTTTCTTGTTTCCGAACGAAAAACGAGAGTTTTTTCCTTTTCTCTCGCTTTGTGCCATTTTTTCGTATCAAGCGCCCCGTGCTTTTTTACTATAATATTTTTTTGTAATTTTTGTGGTATCCGGCTCAGTGGAATAGATCACCCTCATTTCTTACCGAGATGTCGTTAAACGCGACTAAAGTAAGTTGACCCGCCCTGTGATATCCGGCTGAGTAGAATAGACCACTCTTTTCTTTCCGAGGTATCGTTAAATACGACTAAGGTTAACGACTTAGTTGACTTCGGACAGACGGCCGGTCATAAAATTACATTGCCAAATCATGTGACAACATGTTTATTACATGTTGTACCGACCCCACTTAGAGTGGGATAAGGGCAGGAGGATGATGATAAATATTTTTGTGATTTTCGTTTTAGTTTTTAATTCGAAAGGGTTTTATTTGTTTAATTTAAATATCCTCTTTTTTGTGCGATTGATACATATAGGTGTACATAGTTTGAAAAACTTTTCTATATATATGTTTACGGGAATATGATTAAGTGTATTTTACCTTTTCCAGGGCCTCGACGCGGGTTGGTTGAGGACTTACAGTTGGAAATGTCAACCAGTTGATTTCTCATCATCGCCTGAAGCCATGAGGGTAAATTTCCATTTCTATTACCAGATAATTTATAGAATTACTATGCGGAGATCCTTAATACAAATGTAATAATAAAATTATTTTGCTATAGTCCGCGATGAAGTCAAATAGAAAAGATATATAATAAATATATATTCTAAATGTTTAGTGGACAATCCGTTTTCATACCTGATACATGCAGGATTCGTAAATACAGATGCACAAATCTCCACCACCACTACCACAATACACAAGCACTACACACTTTCACTATCACAAACTCAAAAATCGTTTCGCAACCGAAGCATCATCTGTAGATAGACTCGTCGTCTGATTTTTTTTGTAAGAACTGTTTTTGCCGAATTCACAGAAAATATTTTGAGCATGTGGACCATATGCTAGAAACAGTTTTTAAACTGGCTGCCTTAATCTTGACAATAAGTTTAATAGCTTGCGTAAAATTATTACTCCTCAATTTTACTGGGTAATTAATTTAATTTCTAAGATGAGCAATTATTGATAAGCGACGCACGGCACGCGTCTGTACTTAGCGCATCTTTTAATTAAAATAAATACCGCGTACAGCGAGTGTTTAAATTTACTATAGTTTGATATTTTAAACATCAAAACGATTGATGATACGGTAACGCTTATTTTGTGTTTCATTGTCAATACACGAATTAATTATGATAATACGTCTCACCATTTAATAATTTTGCACTTTTCAGGAAATTTTTGTACCTTCAAAACCAAAAAGGAAATAAATAAATTAAGTTTTTAGTTCTTTTTGTGGAATGGTGTTGTTAAAATATTAAATTAACAATACTTGAAAATAGCGTATAAAAAAACTGCCGAGTACGTAACGACCTAGCTCGCCATCTCGTTCGCACCTACCCGTACATATACTTCCCGCTCTTTCCAACCGCAACCTTTTATGCTTGTCTGGCTGGGGTAGGAACTATCGAAAATGTCTGGCTAAAGGCGTGACATCATCTTATTCTTATCCCAGTAATATATATTAAAAACAGCTTTTATACTATGACGTAAATAGAAGTCAAATTTCATGAACTTTAAGGGTGTCTGGCAGGGGGTTTCCACTATGCTAAGTGTCTGGCATTGACTGACGTGATTTTTAATATTATTCTAAAGGTAATATCAAAAGATCAAGCTTTATACTATGACGAAATTAATTCGGAATTTTGCAACTTTGAGTACCTCGTATCACCCTAAGCTACTATGATCCAAATTCCATAATCCACCATCGTTCTTACCTGTGTTGGGAGCATGCACTGACAAAGTTTCAGCTTTTATAAAATGACGAAGGTCTGGCGCTCACGGGATCTCTCTCTATCACGTTAACAACGATAAAAACATACTTTCCGGAATATATTTCGAAATATTCTAAATTCAAATGATTGGTCTATAATCTATGTTTAAAAACGCATCGCGCCAATTTCATTTTGGGTGTCAATGAACTGTTACTTGATTTTAGACATCTCGCAACATCAATTACTATAAAATGCTCGAAGAATTAATCAGAGTGCCTTGCGTGTCTATCATACATTAAACCAGGGACTAAATAAAAAAGTACTGCAACATCCGTTTTATTCAATATTCGGTCATCATCCTCCTGCCCTTATCCCACTCTAAGTGGGGGCACAACATGCTATTAACATGGACGCCTGACTGACATCAACTTATTTTAGTCGCCTTTTATGTCACCTCGGTAAGAAATGAGGGTGGTCTATCCTACTTAACAGGATACCACACGGTGGGTCAACTTACCTTCGCCATTTAAAGAATTTCCACTCACGTCTTGAGTATTAAGTTTATCCGGCTGCCACGTCGCGAACTGGCTTAATATCCGTTTAGATTTTAACCTAATTATGAATATCCAAAATTTATGATATATGTATAACCGGTTTCTATATACAATATTTATGACTTATGTACGACCTGTATATAATTATTTTTAATTTTTTTATATAAATTTTGTTTAACATTCCAGGTGGCGCGAGGCGTATACATATATTTTTTGGCAAAAATGTCCGAACTGCTAGATACAGTGTTCTTTGTGATCAGGAAAAAAGAACGACAGATCACATTCTTACACTTATACCACCACACTGTGATGCCCATGATATCATGGGGCGCGACGAAGTATTATCCTGGAGGTCATGGCACATTGATTGGAGTTATTAATTCATTTGTACATATAATAATGTACACGTATTACATGCTAGCTGCTATGGGACCCCAGTACCAGAGATATTTGTTCTGGAAACGTTATATCACTACTATGCAGATGGTAAGACTTGTGTTCTAATAATACTAATATATGAAGCTGCAGGGTTTGTTTGTTTGATTGTTTGAATGCGCTAATCTCAGGAAGTAGTGAACCGATTTGAAAAATTCTTTGAATGTGAGATAATCCATTTATCAAGAATGGCTATATATATAGATAATATTACGCCAAGATGAATAAAAGAGGAGCAGCAAAAAAAAAAATTGCGAAAACGGCAAAATTTAAAGCTTTCCTTGGGTGCTTAGTGCACGCACGACAAAATTTTGCTTTGTGGTTAGTGAACGTGTGTAGTGCTTGTGTATTGTGGTGGCGGTGGTGGAGGTTTGTGCATGTGTTTTTACGAATCCTGCATGTATCAGGTATGAAAACGGATTGTCCACTCTACATTTAGCATTATATATGTTTTCTATTTTACTTCATCGTGGATTATAGCAAAATAATTTTATTATTACTTTAGGACTAAAAATGGTGCATTGGTAGGAACACTATTTCATCACTTTGAGGTTCAAATTGAGGTAGACTGAGAACCTCAAAGAGGTCGAAGAGTGCCGCTAGATCCAAACGGTTCGACATGGTATGATTTACAAATCTCTTGAACAGATCTATGGCTATTGAAGACCATCATTTGAAAAAGAAGAAGAGAATTTCTTGTGCCTAAGAGATCTAACATATCTTAGCTGTATTTTTTCTGTATTTCAGCTCCAGTTCTGTATCACTTTTCTCCACTCATCTCAACTTCTCTTCTACGACTGCGGGTATCCGCGTTGGTCCGTAGTGTTCACTCTGCCTAATTCAATCTTCTTCTACTACCTCTTCTACGACTTCTACGACAAGGCCTACGCTAAATCTGCAGAGAAGAGAAAACATGCAAACGAAAATGGGAAACAAGTCAATGGATATAAAAACGGAAAAATTCTGAATGGGACGATTAATGGTGTTACAAATTCAGAGAAGATTGATTAGTCTTTTCTATCACTGTAAATATAATAGATAAGACCATGTGAAGAATATGTTATTTTTAGTTAGTTCATATACAAATGATATAAGTATATACTCCCTGGTGCAATGGGAAGCTGGTGAAATGATAACCATGCCAAATAGGAGCATACTAGCTTAAAATATTTAATGTAAAACGTTTGTCACAGTAAGCATCCTTGCAATTCGTTTAAGCTGGAGAAAATTTAATATCCTCATATTCAATCTTCTTTCTTTATCTTTAAATTGAGACATCTATCAAACATATGTTATGGAGCTAATGTACCAAGGTAAAAAGGTGGTAGAGAAAGGCATTCTCTCATATTCTTGAAGAAAAAGATTGGGGCTTAGATGCACACTGCTGCTCAACGCGGATTTATAATTTTGTGCCGCAGCCGCTGTGATGTGTTGCTCCTCGATCGCCATTATTAGACTTCTTCAAAGTCAATAGTATACAATGGATTCTGTCCTCCAAAAAGCGCCGCTTTAAGCTGAGGTCCGGTCTCGTAGGAGACACCCTTAAGACTAATAAGGTGACAAAAAGTCGAGGTGAATTGTAAATATTTAATAGGTACGTTATAATAAGAAGCCTATAGATGTTTCCCAGAGACCTGTTATTCGTCGCTCTGGTCAGAATTATAGAGTAGTCAGAACCCATGAGTAATACTTATGCCTTCTGACTGGTCCCATGATTATCATAGCCACGGCAAATTACTGAGTTATTAAACCCTTATTATAAATGTTTATTTGTGAATAACTATAATATATTAATATTTATGAAGGGAAATTCCACGTGGCATTTCTTATAGTATTTTTTTTATCAAGATCCAGATTCTTTGGACAGTTGAAAAAATGGAATTAACGAAAATGCTGCTTTGCCTTGTTTAGAAATTAATAATTATCTTGAGTACTATAATATACTTACTTAACTGACAAGACTATACTCAAGTCTTATGCTTATCGGGTCGTTTTCTGGAATCGTTATGGGGAACAGAGTTTCCGCCACGAGAACGCCGTATAAGCTCGAAACTTGTCGGGTCGAGCCGATAGATAACCCGATAAACTATTATATTTTTATTAGAGTGATGGGCTAAAATATAAATCATTTGATATGTTGTCTTCCTTGATTCGATACTAGTGAATTATTTTATGATTTTTTTATAATCCTTTTATGATTTTTTTATAATCCAATTGAAGATAATATGAGGATGCATGCTTACGCGTATGTTATTTATAATATGATAGTCATACAAGGTTACCAGGTGTAGGCAGAATTGTTTTTGCGAACAAGATTTATCGGACATAGTTGTCTAAGACTAATTGCTGTTTGGTTATGCTATTTTAATTTTTGGTCACATTCACCAATTATATAAATATAGCTAGGATATTTGACTGAGAAATTTATTTATCCATGTATTTCGGATAAATAACTTTCTAGTTTTCTCTGTTATTGTATTTAGAGTTATTAACGAGTAACTCCTGTATATACAATAGTTTTAATATTAATTTAAGATTCTATTGCTCAAATTCTTCTTTGTCTAGATATATTTTGTATTATTCGATTTCATTAATTGGTTGGTTAAATAATCTGATATGTGTTATATGTTAATGTATTTTATATTTTACTCTAAATTTTATATGTCATACCGTGTAAGCATGATATTTATACAAATTTTTATGTATATTCCAAATATTTTTAAGACATGAAGGACGAATTATTTATAAGATATAATTGAAAATATATCCATATATTTTCAACATTCATCCGTATATTAACATAATAAAATAACCGGGTGTACAACTGTTGTACGGCCGGGTGTACCAAATCTAACCGGTTTTTTATACGCTTTTTAGTTGTTAGAGAAAAGCTGTGGGCAACATTGCAATGTTGTTTGAGAAAGTACTTAAATAATTTCACTTCCTTAGAAAAGTAGTCGGATAGTTTTCACTTGACATTTGCACTTTTGACTGAATAAAGTGACCTGATTTAGCCGGTTATAATTTTGAATTATACGTATAAATCAATTAACTAAATATAAAATAAATTGTAATGTGATAACATTGTACATAATTACGTCTTCCTACAATAATTAAGATTGTTCGTTTGTAAGTAAATTATGAACGCTTCACTCAACTCACACCACCCGTTAAATATAACGAAATTATTAAATTTACTTCATAATCATTGTCGCCGCTGTGGTGACATGTATTATGGCCCATAGCACTCTGTTGTCACCACTGTGGCGACACGTATTATAGCCCATAGCACTCCATTGTCGCCGCTGTCGCGGCACGTGTTCTAGCTCATAGCACTCCGTTGTTGCCGCTGTCGCGACACGTATTCTAGGTCACAGCACTTCGTTGTCGCCGCTGTAGCGATTCGTATTATAGCCCCTAGCACTCTGTTGTCACCGCTGTAGTGACACAGCACGCCAGCATCTACAGCAGTGGCAACATTTTAAACACTTTTTAGTCACTGATAATCATAGGTTAAAATCACCTGGAGTTCGCAACATTGTAAATACTTTAGGGGTAGCTAGATACAATAGACAAAAGGGTCCAGAGTTGCTGAAACGTTATGTTAAAAAGTGCTCGGAGTGCAAACGGTAAATAGTTTTCTCTGAATTTCTACATCGAAGCCAGTTTTATGTTTCATGAAAGTTTTTGAATAGTTAAAATGACATTACAAATATTCCCAGTGTTAATGTTTAATTAAATTCAATCATTGTTTTTTTTAATTGGGTTCCATAACATAATGAGTTTGCGGAAAGTTTACAATTAGTGCAATAATAGCAAAGCTAATGAAGGAAGCTAATTAAATTAAAAATGTATAAATATGACCAACCATAATAGTATAAATTCAAAATTAACTGTAGTTTTATACTTCTAGACATACTTTTACACTTGTTATTGGAATTGAAATTGTATCATAATATAGTGTTATACTTCTATCAATTGTTTCATTTCTTTTAATACACTTCATCATCATTTTCTGCCCTTATCCCACTCTAAATGGAGTTGGCATTATTTTCTTAAAAATGTTACATGTTTTGGCTAGTTATTTTTTAACAGCCGCCTGCCTGACGTCAACTTAACTTAGTCGCCTTTTACGACACTGCGGTAAGACATGAGTATTGTCTTTTCTACTTGGCCGGATACCACACGGTCAATTTACGTTAAGATACCTCAGTGAGAATTGAGTGTCTATTCTACTCAACCGGCAGATTTCTAATAATATACACATTATTAAATTTATAAATATTTTATAAAATGAAAAAAAAACATTTGAAAATACAACAAAAAATTGAAAGAAATTGCCGTCCCAATCAACATCGTGTAGTTGCCAATGACTTTCGCTTTGTATTTTATAGCAACATGTCATGAAACAAGAGTTTCGCGCCATTTCGACTGAAATGTTGGCAACACTGTGTCGTGTTGTTTCTGGTGGAGTCTGCCTATTGATAAAACGTTTCGGTGGCGTTCAGTCTTTGTTCGTCTTTCAAGAGAAGAGCATCTTGGAACGGGGATTGTGTTATTTCTATTATATCGTGTTATTGTATATAGTATGTGCGCTAATAATCGGTGACATACATTAGGAATAGGATGTCATTAAAAATCGCCATCTATGACCCACCTATCACGCGACAGCAGTCCACGCAAACAAAGTTGCGAATAAAAGATAGTATTTTAATAATTACCAACCAAGTTGCTATTCGCATATCGAATAGATAATTACGTTGAGGAAGTTAAAAATTAATTGTTTCGCCGAAGGTTACTTTGAGAGTCAAAGGTCAATGTAGATAATTTGTCAAATACAAAGTGTGCTGAACGTTTAAATATTGAAATTAAATTACTTTGTAAACACAAATTAGTCCTGACAATGTAAAGTTAGTTCAAAAACTGCTAACCTGACATCCAATTAACTAGAAAATCCTTACTGTAATTTGAAGAGTATTGTTTTCATATTGTGAACTAGATTTAAGCATAGATATTAGCTAGAAACTTCTTTCGCGACATCAATAACTAAATTCATTGTTCTTCAATGGATCTTCTTGATTCTGAATTGACCACGTACATATTCCAAGCTCAGCTCGGTTTATAGACCGCTGTATGCCGTGTGGTACCCGGCTGAATAGAATAGTACCACCCCTCATTTCTTACCGAGACGTCGTAAAAGGCGACTAAGGTAAGTTGATCCGCCGTGTGGTATCCGGTTTAGTAGAATAGACCACTCTCTTTCTTACCGACGTGTCGTAAAATACGACTGAGGTAAGTTGACGTTAGGTAGGCGGCCGGTCGTTAAACGCAGCCAAATCATGTGTCAGCATATAACATGTTGTGCCGACGTCACTTAGAGTGGGATAAGGGCAGGAAGATGATGACTTTCAAAGTTAATATCTGTTTTTGGTAAGATTTTATAAACACTAGGAATTATGTTATTGTATTTTGATTTTATTTAAGGCGTTAGTTGTGTTAGCCTTAATAATTATTGCATTATTAAAATTAATCATGTATCTCAGCCTTATGTAAAAATCGCGGGAAAAACTTAATATTCATTGTATTATTAAATTAATCAGTATCTGGGTGACCGAGCCTTGCGCGGTAATTTCTTAACAGATATGAAAAAAATACAATAAAAAAAAAGAAAGAAACTGCCAGGTGACATGCGGGACTCAATCCCAGGCTTTGAATTTTTTGAGTCCCCCCGTTACCAGCTTTGCAATTGGCAGTTCAAATATCATTTGCATTCACTTTTACATTTCCGCATTTTTTCAATGCCCGAAAACGACATATTTCATAAATGAAACCGATTTTTTGAATTGATTTTTCCCACCTAATTTCCCTACATGCTTAATTTCATGAATATTGGAGTGTCCGAGATTATATATATAAAAATATATTTCACCCTTAAATTCATTTAACAATTGCGGGTAAACCTTTATAAATAAAAAATAAACGATGTTTTTAGCTGTATACGAGGTGTGTTCAAAAAGTATCGCGAATTTTGAATTTTCGCGAGTTACATATATTCCAATTTCGATTTTTTGTGGCGTTATGTTGGTACATATGTCTCTCACTTATGCTGACAAGTTGGGCCATTTTGAATGTTCGGTTAATTGTTGACAGCTGCTTTGCTTGCACGTGTTTTGGTTCGTCTTCGATTTTTACCTATTCAAAAAATGGAACAAGGAACCTGTATCGATTTTTGTGTGAAAAACGAAATTAAGTGCGCGGATGCATTCCGAGTGGGGACTGTGGCATATGGAGAAGCTACTTTGGACAAAAGCAACGTTTATCGGTGGTACAAAATGTTTTTAAAAGGCCGAGAAGATGTGAATGACGAAGAGCGTGCCGGACGCCCGAGCACTTCAACAACAGACGAAAAAATTGATAAATTGAAGAAAATGGTATTGGCCAATCTTCGAATCATCGATAGAGAAATTGCCGAGGACCTAGGCATATTGATTGGCTCGTGGAATTCGATTTTAATCGATAATTTGTGGAAAAACTAAAATTGGCTTTTGCACCTCGATAACGCCCCTGTTCACACATCGCTGCTTGTACGCGACTTCTTGGCCAAAAACAACAGACCAATGATACCGCAGCCACCGTATTCCCCAGATCTGGCCCCTGTGACTTTTTCTTGTTCCCGAAACTGAAGAGGCCCATGAAAGGACGACACTACGCCACGATTGACGAGATAAAGACGGCATCGAAGGAGGAGCTGAACAAGATACAAAAAAATGATTTTTTGAAGTGCTTCAAAGATTTGTAAAAACGTTGGCACAAGTGTATAATATCCCAGAGGGATTACTTTGAAGGGGACAAAATAGATATTTACGAATAAATAAATAATTTTTGAAAATACCCAAAATTCGCGATACTTTTTGAACACACCTCGTATACTTATAGCTGTAGATTCTATATTTTTGAGCAAACTCAAAACCTAATAGAGTCACGTGTGTATTGTTGATTTGGACAAAGTAATTTCCAAACAAGCGAGACGTTACAGTCACTAAGTACTAATATTTATCAATGCTAATGCTGTTTGAAGATAATATTTACTATGTACTTAGTTATATAGCTGTGATAGACCAGCGGCTGTGCGACTTGATTGAAGGGTCACGAGTTCAAACCCCGGGCAATGAGTTTTTTAATTAAAACTTATGTGTGTTAATGATCTTTTTTTATATATATCACACACTTTTCGATAAAGGAAATTTTTTTGTTGACTGACTCGTTGGCGTGGGTAGTGACACTGCCTTCAGCTCCGCGGGTCGCGGGTTCGATTCCCGCCGATTCCCAACATTTTCTATTAATGAATCTGTTGGTCTTTTAGTCTGGGTGTATATTTGTATTTAAGTATGTTTTTAAAAATTATATAAGTATATATTCACCATTTGTATGTCTACCATAACACAAGTATTAAGTTACTTACTTTGGGGACGGACGACCGTCTGTGTAAGTGTCCCATATATTTATTTTATTTTTTATAAAATATCGGGAGTAAACCTTCATATGTAAAAATTTCTAGGGATATGTGTAATCTACCAATCCGCATTGGAGCAGCATGGCAGGACCTAATCCCAATCATTTTCTCAAAAAACGACGAGAGGCCTATGCCCAACAGTGGGATAGTAACATGCTGTTAAATTTACTTAGGTATTTTACAAGTGCGCTCCGCACACTATCAAAACTGAAATTGAGTACTCTATCAGGTTTTATTTTTCTATTTTCATTTCATGGGGAATTTTCATTACTCTAGGTTAAACTTTTAAGACTATTTTGAAACTTTTTGTTTTTCGCTTGGGCTAGCTTGTGATACCTGTTCATCTTCACGTTAGACGTAGGCCTTTTTTAAGTATCGCTAGAATAAATTAAGGATTAAATCCATTGGTTTCTGGTGGCTTTTTCAACTTAAGATACTCATAGTTATACGAATACTGCATTTTAAATGGCATTTTTACATGCCATTTAAACACCATAGGACCCCACCACTCATCACATCTGGCCTCTTTGCCTATGCCAGTCCTCGCAGACTTTTAATGGCCTGGACTGTGTCTGTGCCGCGATATCGTACTTATGAATTAATATTGTTACAACATGTTTTTAATACGACCTACTTCATAGAGTTGGCGATTAATATGAAAAAGCATTGTGGCTGTCATATTTTTATGTGTCATTCATTGAGTTGTAGCGAAAGAAAGAGTAAATGGGTTTACTTTGGGAAAACTGTTTTTTATTTATTGAATAAGAATAAAGGAGAAATATAGTCGTTTAATTATAATATATAAACAAACGGGTCACATCGCGATAGCCTCGAGTTACTTTTGTATAAGGTATATATCAGTGTGGTGAGCAAGAGACCTTATGTGGATTGTGCGGTTCAAGTGAGGGTAGATGAAGAAAATAATGACTGTAGTACTCGGGAACTAAGACGCCGCGGCGGTTCAGTCAGTTCGTGACCACGGTGGATACAACTCTGCCGAAACGTCGAACCTTATACAAAGGTAACTCGATGTTATCGCGATGTGACCCGTTTGTTTATATATTTATTAGTATGAATCGCGAAAGTTTAAAATCTACCATCGTACTTATGTTTTTAATTTTTCCCCCTTTTTCCAAAACCCCATATCCATTCATGACATATTATTTTCTCATTTTTATTTCAAGGACTTACTTTTGCCTATCTAATTTTACTACTTGTTTATTTTTGCACATTTTTATTTATGTCAAGGTTGACTAAAAAATTACATTGTGTACATGTCAAATAAATAACACCATTATATTTTGTTATTTTTTATGATTGACATAATCCACAAATTATGTAAAAATTACAATCGTTAAATAAATAGGTTGACATTGACCTGAACATAAAACATTTAGTTAATTTAATATTATAAACGCGATTCTCTCTGTTTGTTTGCCTTTTTATCCGTCCATCTGTTATGCCATCACGCCTTATCCGCTGGAGCAATATTGTGGAAATTCAGTACTAATTAGATTTATTGAAACAATTTCCGTTTTTCTTTTGGGAACAGGAAAAATGGGAAAAGTGCGAGTACATCCTGTTATTGTTATGACTGGCTCGTTGGAGCAGTGGATAGTGACCCTGCCTTCGGCTCCACGGGTCGCGGGTTCGATTCCCGCCGAGGACCAACATTTTCTTTAAAATGAATTTGTCGGTCCTTGAGCCTGGGTGTATATTTTATTTAAGTATGTATTTAAAAAATATATAAGTATATATTCACCAGTTGTCTGTCTACCATAACACAAGTATTAAGTTACTTACTTTGGGGACGGACGACCGTGTGTGTAAGTGTCCTATATATTTATTATTATTTATTTATTATTATTGTATACATTATTCACGGGTAACATATTATAACCCTGGAATCTTCTAGAGGTAACTAGATTTCTTTTCAATGATAATTCACCATATAGCGAGAGATAAATTATAAACGAGAATTAGATATATTTGGGATTTAAACCCACGACCCTCTGATAAGGTCCACGCGCTTAACGGTTAAGCCACGATGAATGGTATCTTGGCTTAACTAATAAATATCATCCATCAAGCCAATAACCATTAGCATATTTGACCCAAATAAATAAATCAAATTGCTGCAAATGTTTGTATTATATAATAGTAAAAACTATAACAAAACAAGGTCAGGAAAAAGGGATATAGATGGAATATAAAAAAGATTGATAAAATAATAAGAAATAGGTAAAAATAATTTTTAAACTTTTAGTAAAAACATTTATTTGGACTTAGCAGTAACTATTGAGAAATGAATACAGTGTTTCAAACCCATAAGAAAATTTTTAAAACTATTAATAAATAGTGTAAAATCTTAAAACATAATTATTCTTATTGTATAGAGATGTTAAAAAGTTTTTCCGCTTTAAATTAACTTCTGATGAAAAAGTACATTGGAATAAAACATGAAGTATTTTATCGGCTTAGTAGTGAGAAAGTATAAACCATTTATAACTATACAAATATATATTTCATATGTATAAAGATATATATCAATTAAATAATATTAGCTGACCCGACAGATTTTATCCTGTTTTAACCATTTATAGAGTATATATTCTTAAATTTCCTCTTAACTTACAATGTTTTTCTTTCATAAGAAATATACATATATCGCGTTTATAAAACTTACTTCTTTAACTTACAAACTCGACTTTGAGACATTGTGAATAAAAAACCTTAATACTTATACATGACATCTATCGAAAACTTAGAAAACTTAGATGTAACTTAGAGCCTTTAAGAATAAAAAACCTTTATATTCGCTATAGTAACATCGAAATAAAACTATTCTTTAAGTTAGACAAAAATTATACTACCTAGAAAATTTTATTGTTCGGTAGTTGTGATTAACGTTAACGCACATCGTGACACTCGATTTTTTATCGTATAAAGATATTATCCAGCTTTCTATACACATACTAAATGCTTATCTCACTCCTCTTCGAAATCGGCAATTATCGTTAGTATTTAAATTAGTTTATCTTGTACTACCTGGTTGACCGAGCCTTGCTCGGTAATTTTATACAAAATCAAAAAAAGAAATAGGGTAGGTGGGGCTCGATCCTACTAGATATTATCGTTAATCGTATAACGATGACAGTGCCGATTATCGACACGCGATTAACGAAGATCGTGCCGATTCTAGACACGCGATTAACGATGATCGTGCCGATTATAGACACACGATCAACGATGATAGTGCCGATTATACACACACGCTTAACCATCGCCGATACTGAAGAGCATCACACATTGACAAACCGATCGCCATTAAGCAACCACACAATTGAAACCTATTTATAAAAATGCTTCTCTCCCTCCTATTTTATATACAAAACATTAACAAATTATTTTTCTTTTGACAAATTAACTTGACTGTTGCATATCCCGTTGGATACCAGTTGCCTTCGAATATAGCTTTGTCGGTAGAAATTCAAAAATAAAATGAGGAAGAACATTGTGTTGGTCGCGATGAAAGTCGCAGCGCCTTTTGCTTGTGGACAGCTGGAATAACGTTCCGCGATCGGATAGTAAATTATGATTGTTACAAACTGGATCTGTAACAAATTAAAAAATAATAATATGAACAAAAGTAAAAAATAACATTATTTTTCTATCATTCGCGATAAAGTTAGCAGATGACTGGCCCGTTGGCGTAGTGAGTAGTGACCCTGCCATCAGCTCCGTGGGTCGTGGGTTCGATTCCCGCCGAGGGCCAACATTTTCTACAAATGAATTTGTTGGCCTTTGAGCCTGGGTGTATATTTGTATTTAAGTATGTATTTAAAAAATATATACGTATATATTCACCAGTTGTCTGTCCAACATAACACAAGTATTAAGTTACTTACTTTGGGACGGACAACCGTGTGTGTAAGCGTCCTATATATTTATTTATTTAAAGTAAATTAAGTTTCTGGCGACCTGAAATACAGGGAATCCTAATTCAGGCGTCTGTCTTCTTTCATAGTAATTTTATTGTAAAAAGTAAGTAAGTAAGTAACGGCCTGTTACTATCCCACTGCTGAGAATAGGCCTCTTCTCTCCGTTTTGGGAGAGAAGGATTGGAGCTAAGACCTACCACGCTGCTCCAATGCGGATTGGTAGGTTACACATACCTCCAGAATTCTCTAGAGATATGCAGATTTCCTCAAGATGTTTTCCTTCACCGAAAAGCGTGTGATAAATTGTAATTATCAATTAGACACATAAGTTTTAAGAGAAAAACTCATTGGTGTCTGCCCGGGTTCGAACCCGTGATCGTCTCTAGAGATTCACACGGTCGCACCGCTGGGCCATCACAGCTTCTAATTTTTTTTTTTTTTTAATTTTAATTTTATTATAATAAAAAATATATAATTTTATTGTAATAAGTTAAGAATCATCAACAAAGTAGATATAATCGGTGCTTCAAGTATAATTAAAATAGTAACTTATTATTTTGTTAACTTAATGTAACTTGTATGTGAGTAAATAAATAAATATTCTATTCTAAGTAAAGTAAATAAGCTACCAATAAACTGTCAGTTCGCCTAACATATCTGACACATATCTCGGAATTTTGCGTTCTTCAGGTTTCTGATAGGCTTATTCAGCACTTCAAGTCCCTAATAAGTTAACAGGTAGATCATGTGGCTGTTATTTTGTTTATCTGCTTGATAGCAAATACGTAATTCAAAATGGCGGCGTTTTTAAAAAAAAATTCTTTTTACTTTTTAGAGTCTCTTTTTGGAGACATTTATCTGCTACTTAGTTTATTTGTCGGTTAACTATCCGAATCTTTATCAGTAACTTGATAACACAGGCCCTAAATGTTGCGTGCACTATTGCGTTTTCATATCTGATACATGCAGGAGTCGTAAAAACACTTACACAAACCTCCACCACAATACGCAAGCACTATAAACGTTCAGTATCGCAAACTCAACAATCGGCTCGGCCCGTAACCGCAGTATCATCAGAAGATAGACTCCACGACCAAATCGCAAAGCTTTTGCTATTTTGCTTTGCGAGATGGCAGCTCGAAACGATTGTTGAGTTTGTGATAGTGAACGTGTGTAGTGCTTGCGTGTAAAATCCGTACAAAAATTTGTACAGTAGATTTTGGGAAAATCGTCCTTACACAGACAGACAACCTTCGGGCCTTTTTTTCATAGGTAATAGATACTATTTCATAATTATCCTCCTCCTGACTTTATCCCACTCTAAGTAGGGTCGGCACAGCATATTATAAACGTGTAACATGATTTTGCTGCGTATTTAACGACTAGCCAGCTGCCTGACGTCAACTTATCTTAGTCGTATTTTACACCTCACCTCTGTAAGAAAGAGGATTTTTTTTTTTTTTTTGAACAGGAAAAAACCCCTTATGGGTACCGCCGCCTAACGGGGGCAGGCGACGGTTATGTCGGACTCGCACCGACTAAAACAACCTGTGTGCTCCACGCTGCTGGTGGCGGCGATAGGGTACCTATGAAGACATTACCCCCAACCCCGCCAGCAGCAACTCTGTACCCCAGAGTGCGCCACCTCTGGGTCGGGGCCTCTCTAAAAGTGGCCCCTCCCTCCGCTGGACGATGCATCGGGAGCACCAGATGCATCGACCGCCTCGGGGACCTAACTCCAGCGAGCGTCCGATGCCCCGTTCGGACCGCTCGGAGGTCCCCGTTAGGGCGGCATGCGACGGACTTCGGCGAGTCGCCTGCGCCCCGCTCGCCTGCGGCGGATCGGATCCAAGGACTCGACTTCCCGGATCCGTCCCGCCGCCTCCTTCCGCGAGATAACGTCCTCGCAGAAGGAGGCCATCGCTGCCCACGATCGCTCCCTGTCCACCATGGCACGAACCACGGTGGGCAGGGAGAGATCGTGCCCCACCTGTGCCACGAGTTGCGCCCGCTGAACCGCCCAAGCTGGGCAGTCTGCGAGCGTGTGCAGCGCCGTGTCAAAGTCGGCGCCGCACTCGTGGCACTCACCAGTCGCTTCGCGCTGGGCCACCCTCCACAGATACCACCCGAAACAGCCATGTCCGGAAAGCACCTGCGTAAGGCGGAAGGTGAGGACCCCATGCCTCCTGGCGACCCAGCCCTGAAGAATGGGCTGGATGGCCGAAATCGTCCAGAATCCTGCACTGGGCGATTCCAGCCGCCGCCTCCATTGGCGGAGGAGCTCCTCCTGAGCTGCCCTCCGCCACTCCACCTCTACCACCGCTGAGTCTCCCCCCGATGAACGGGCTTCGACTCTACGGCGGTAGGCCTGAGCTAGCACCTTGGCCTCTAGGTCCCATGGAGGGGACCCAGCCAAGGCGCAGGCCGCCTCACCGGAGATGGTCCGGTAAGAAAGAGGATGGTCTATTCTCCTCAACCAGATATCACACAGCGGATCAACTTAGATAAGTCGCCTTTTACGACACCTCGGTAAAAAAGAAGGTGGTCTATTCTAGTCAACCGGATACAATACGGCGGGTTAACTTACCTAAGTCGCCTTTTACGAGACCTCTGCAAGAATGAGGGTGATCTATACTACTTAGTCGGATACCACACGGCGGGTCAATTTACTTAAGTTGCCTTTTGACATCTCCGTACGAAATAAGGTTTTTACGACCAGCCGCCCGCCTAACATCAACTTAACGTAGTCATATTTTACGTCACCTCGGTAAGAAATGAGGGTCTTTTCTACTCAGCCAGATACCACACGGCGAAACATAGATAATCACTCCATATTATAAAACAAAGTCCATATTTCCGTATGTACGCATAAAACTTTAAAACTACGCAACGATTTTGATGCGGTTTTTTTTAATAGATAGAGTGATTCCAGAGGAAGGTTTGTACGTATAATAACATGTAATACGAAGTAGAGAAATAATGTAATTTTTGAGGTTTCTGTAAATAATTACATTTTTTTCCGCTTACATTGCAAACGCAGGCTAAACCCTACGAGATTTATCAAAATGATGTACTAAGTATTTGTACACCTTGAAAAGGTCTACAGAAAAGTCCGCGATGGTATATGTCTATCTCTTATGGATAACCCACAATAGCAGTTTTTTTCATTTACTTTTTACGAAAAATGATGCCTTATGTTCAAAGCAATTTTTATACAATACAGCATTAATCCTTATCCAATTGAGTACCTTAAATAAATTGTTGATTTAATATAGATCAATATTGCCGTTTACAGCATGTAATTTAAGTGATAATTTTCGGAGATATTACAGATTTAAAATCCCGCGAGGAGGCCGCGCTTCGACCTATAAGCACTTCGAATTTAGCAGCGACCGGAGGCGCAACTAAATGTCCTTCTTTCAAGTTTATATTGTCTAATGATAAGAAAGCTATGAATGTTGTATGTAAAGACATTGTCTAATCAATTTTAAAAATAAATAATATCACTATATAGTATAAAACAAAGTCGCATTCTCTGTCTGTCCCTATGTCCGTATATCCTTATGTATGCTTCAATCTTTAAAACTATGTAACAGATTTTGATGCGGTTTTTTTTAATAGATAGAGTGATTTTAGAGGAAGGTTTACATGTCTAATAACATTCAATATGGAGTAGAGAAATACTGTAATTTTTGAGGTTTCTAATGTGATGTCGTAAATAATTACATTTTTTTCCGCTTACATTGCAAACGCAGGCTAAACCCTACGAGATTTATCAAAATGATGAACTAAGTATTTGTACACCATGAAAAGGCCTACAGAAAAGTCTGCAATAGTATATGTCTATCTCTTATGGATAACCCACAATAGCAGTTTTTGTCATTTACTTTTTACGAAAAATGATGCCTTATGTTCAAAGCAATTTTTATACAATACAGCATTAATCCTTATCCAATTAAGAACCTTAAATATATTGTTTATTTAATATTGATCGATATGACCCTTTACAGCATGTAATTTAAGTGAACATTTTCGGAGATATTACAGATTTAAAATGCCGTGAGGAGGCCGCGCTTCGCCCTATAACACTTCGACTTTAGCAGCGATGTCGCTCTTTCAAGAGTTTGTTTAAAGACATTCTGTAATTGTAAAAATAAAATACATTGGGAAAATATAAAAGTAAATAAGTAATAATGTACTATATGAATTTAGATATTCCAAAGATAGCAGGAAATCTTCTTGGTATAGGGAAAGGAAATTGTTTTTCTCCAAATTTAACGCTACAGCCACGGGCAGTAATGAATAAATCAAAACAACTGGATCAATTTTAATCCTTTATTTGGACACTGACTGACATAGGATATATATTTTATAACCATGCGAAGCAGGGGCAGGCCGCTAGTATGTTATAATTATAGATTAATAAACACTTTGTCTTAAGTTGTTTTCTATTAAAGTTAATGCATTACGAAATGATCGGATGTATTGTTCACCGATAACCTTTTGACCGTGGCCCATTCTCAAGTGGTAATATACCTTTTTATTCTTCATTGTGTCCGTTGCCTAGACCTATTTTCATTGTCAAAGAAACAATATACGCTTTATTACATCACATGTTTACAACGTTTTTTATTTGCATTTTCTCGATATTATTATTAACTTTTAATGCCGTGTCGTATCCGACTGAGTAGAATATATTACCCTCATTTCTTACTGAGGTGTCGTAAAAGGCGACTAAGGTTAGTAGACTTATCGTATGGTATCCGGTTGAGTAATATAGACCACTCTTTCTTACTAAACTGTCGCAAAATACAATTAAGGTACCTTGACGTCAGGCAAGCGGTTGGTCGTAAAATTTGTAGGCAAATCATGTGGCAACATGTTTATATGTCGGCACGTTTTGTGCCGACCCCACTTAGAGTGGGATAAGGGCAAGTGGATAATTATTACTATTTATTTTTGTAGAAATTACAGAAATAAAGTAACGGCGTTTTGTAATCCCACTTCTGGACATAGGACTTCTGTCTCCGTCTTCGGAAAGAAGGGTCCGAGCTTAATTCCAATGGGTATTGGTAGGTTACATATTTCGCCTTTTCCAGAATCTCTAAAGATATACAGGTATCCTCACGAAGTTTTCCTTCAAAGCATGTAATAAATAGCAAATATCAATCAGGCATATAAATTTTAACAGAAAAACTGATTAGTGCCAGCCCCATATTGGAACCCGTGACCCATCAAAAGAGTCAACGATCTCATCGCTGGGCTATCACAGCACTCTAGACAGAAGTATATTCATGAAATTTTTATTAACGGTCATAAATATATAAGAAATACACGACAGGACGTAAAAGAACTAAACAAAGTAACACAAAAGATTCTTTGCTCTTGTATACATAATGATTTGTATGTCAGACAATGTAAGTGCAATTATGTATTTTAACGATTTGTGTTTCGTTAACCATGCTGTGAGATATTATGTATTTAACACGATTTTTAAGTCATCAAATATACCGCAAATCTAGACCTAAACTATTAGTACAAAAGTAATAATAAAAATATTTTGCTGCAATCCGCGTTAAAATAAATAGAAAGAATATATAATACTAAATGTAGAGTGGACTATCCATTTTCATACCCAATATATTCAGTATTTGTAACAACACACACACAAACCTCCATTACAATCACAATACACAAGCACTACACACGTTCATAATCACAAACTTAACAATCGTTTCGCATCGCAACCTACAACTCAACGATGAAATCGCAAATAATTGCGACTTCGTTATGGAGTGTATCTCCTGATGAAGCTTCAGTTAAAATAAGTAAATCAAAATAATACAAATAACCATTATACAGTAGTAATAAATTAATTACTTACCAGTTGCATTTTTGTCATATATTTTTTCCAGAAAATATATTTTGCAACTTTAGGTCCAAAAGCAGTTAAGCCATAATATGTATACATAAAAACATGTATCAAGGCGTTCATGAAGCCAACGAAGATTAAACTGCTTGAAGGCCAGTACTTGAGATAGGCCCATGTGCCGATCATCATTATTGAGTGATGGTACAGATGAAGAAACGTTATTTGCCTATCTTTCTTTCTTAACACGAAGAATATCGTGTCAAGAAGTTCAGTGACTTTGGCGGCAAAATACATCCACATACTGAGGACAATCTGTAACAAAGCAAACCCATATCAAATTCAAATTATTGTTGATTGTAGTATCTAAATTTGTAAAGTAGTGCTTTTGAATCTACGCTGGTTCGGAAAGCTGTTCCTACCGTGAAGCGCCAGCAAGAAAGCCTAATCTTTTTACTTTACGGTGTCGAAGAGTCCGGGGTCCAAGTATTCTTATCATCTACGTAATCATCAACAGTGTAGTAGGCTTTTTAAACTTTTGCGATTCATACTAATTAATAAATAAACAAACGGGTCACATCGCGATAACATCGAGTTACCTTTGTATAAGGTTCGACCTTTCGGCAGAGTTGCATCCACCGTGGTCACGAACTGACTGACTGGAGTCAGTTTGTGACCCGTTTGTCTATATATTAATTAGTGTGGTAGGCTTTCCGTATCTCTCTCTCTCATCAACCAATAGCCCTCCAATGTTGGACATAGGTCTTTTCTAAGGACTTCCACGCTACACGATCTTGTTCCGTCTGGATCTTCAACGCAAACTCTTTGAGGTCGTCTGTCCATCTGGGTGGGGGGTCTGCCTACACCGCGTTTTCAGGTGCGGGGTCGCTACTCTAGCACTTTGAGACCCCAACGTCCATCAGTTCTTCGAACTATGTGCCCCGCCCATTGCCACTTGAACTTCGCGACCCTTTGAGCTATGTCCTTCACTTTGGTTCTTCTAGGGAACTCCTCATTTCATCGGTCATGGGAAGACGCTGAATACAAGCGGGACAAAATTATGCGTTGTGGAGATCCCTTAAAGGGACCTATGTCCATCAATGGACGTCCATCGGTTGAAAAAGGAGAGGATATTTTAAAGGAATTATATTCCAGAATTAATAAATGAAAATGAAAATTATATAATGCTATAATCCGCAAATAAGTCCTTGCTGTATTGTTAACTTTTAAAAAAATTTATACAGTAGATATTTAATACGATATATAAAGTGTACATACAACAATGTACCAAACAACAAATCTTCAACTTAACATAAACAATTTTTTATTTTTTTTATTCCTAGAATATTATGTTAGTATTTTAATTTCTAGCTTACCTCCTGCCTAGAATTTTCATCATTTAGATGGCATGTGGTCGGTAATAAACCATACTCCATAAGCTGTCCAAGGTACTGCAAAAAATACTTTAATAAATATTTAAGTTACATACTTAATTAGAGTATTGTGTTAAAATTAGGTTCAATCCTTTGATATTAATTTTATATTGAAATTATATTTTTGGCCCGTTGGCGTACTGGGTAGTGATCGTGCCTTCACCTCCGCGTGATGTAGGAAATTTGGATAACTGAAGTCTGTTTACTAAAGTGACGTATAGGATAAAAAAATCCCTCTTTTACTCGAAAAACAAATATTTATTAAGAACTGTCAGAAGAAATTTTTAAGTAACATTAGGATTGACTTAACCAAAATCGCATGTTGAACTATAAATCTATACTAATATATAAAGCTGAAGAGTTTGTTTGTTTGATTGATTGAACGCGCTAATCTCAGCAACTACTGGGCTGATTTGAAAATTATTTAAGTGTAAGACAGTTCATTTATTAAGGAAGGCTATATAACATCACGCTAAGATAAATACGAGAGGAGCAGCAATAAAACATAGTAAGATAACGGCAAAATTTAAAGCTTTCCTTGCGTGAGTAAACGGTAATAGTTATTCAAAAATCATGTATTACGAAATTGTTCCTCTCTAAAAGATTGAAATAAAAGTCCGCGACAGCATATGTCTAGCTATTAAGGTTGACCCACTTTAACCATTTTTATTGTTATTTTATGTTATGTTATGTTATGTTATGTTATGTTATGTTATGTTATGTTATGTTATGTTATGTTATGTTATGTTATGTTATGTTATGTTATGTTATGTTATGTTATGTTATGTTATGTTATGTTATGTTATGTTATGTTATGTTATGTTATGTTATGTTATGTTATGTTATGTTATGTTATGTTATGTTATGTTATGTTATGTTATGTTATGTTATGTTATGTTATGTTATGTTATGTTATGTTATGTTATGTTATGTTATGTTATGTTATGTTATGTTATGTTATGTTATGTTATGTTATTTTATTTTATGTATATTAAAAGACTATTACGGTTTTAATCTTTCCACGCGGGCGGAGCTAAGCTAGATATAATATTATGTATAGAATGAAAAAACGTTAACTTACCCGGATTGCTAAATATAAGGAGCCAATAACCTGGATAGCATTATACAGTATTAACATACTGTTCAGTTTAAACGGTTCCCTTTTAGTCATCAATGCTGGTCCAATTTTTAATACATATATCAGGTATATGGCCAAAATCATCAAAACTGGTCCAGGGGATGACGTCAATGGTAGTGAATCGATTTCTTTATCTGTAATTAATATTTTTATAAGAAAGTAGTATATAAAATTAGTATTTAAAGAAGAATAACATCTGTATCATCCTGCCCTTATCCCACTAAGTAGGGTCGGCACAACATGTTATAAACATGTTGCGGATTTGGCTATGTATTTTACGACCTGCCGTCAGCTAATCTTAGTCGTATTTTACGACACCTCGGTAAGAAGTAGGCGGTCTATTCTACTTAACCGAATACCACACGGCGGGTTAACTTACCTTAGTCGCCTTTTATGACACCTCGGTAAGAAATGAGGGTGGTCTATTATATTCAGCTTGATACCATACGGCGGGTCGACTTAACTCAGTCGCCTTTTACGACACCTCGGTAAGAAATGAGGGTGGTGTATTATATTCAGCTTGATACCATACTGCGGGTTGACTTACCTTAGTCGCTTTTTACGACACCTCGGTAACAAGTGAGTGTGGTCTATTCTATTCAGCCGGATACCACACGGCTGATGGACTTAGCTTAGTCGCTTTTTACGACACCTCGGTAAGAAATGAGTTTGGTCTATTCTAGTCAGCCGGATACCAAACGGCGGGTCGACATACTTTAGTCGCCTTTTACGACACCTCGGTAAGAAATAAGGGTGGTCTATACTATTGAGCCGGATACCATAGTGCGCGTCGACTTAACTTAGTCGCCTTTTACGACACCTCAGTAAAAAATGAGGGTGGTATTATTATATTCAGCTTGATACCATACTGCGGGTTGACTTACCTTACTCAAATTTTATGACACCTCGGTAAGAAGTGAGGGTGGTCTATTCTATTTAGCCGGATACCACACGGTATCCACACAACCACAACACCAGGTACCTAAAATTCTACGAATTTTAAGTCAGTTGATTTGTTTATTATTTTGATTGTTGATTTTTTACTACAACGACGGATATTTTCCTTAAGATTCTCAAGATACGGAGATAAAAATTACAACATGTTTATTGCTAAAATGCGTCATGCACTTTAGCTCATCAGGGCTTGTCTTAATTATTCCCTTTCACTGCGTCAGAAAAAAAGCTTTCGATTTTGTTGATGTAATACGAAAGCTTGAAACAAGTTTTATTCTGTTAGCAATACTTGTAATAATTGTGTGGTATCCGGCTGAGTTGAATAGACCACCCTCTTCCTTACAGAGGTGTTGTAAAATACAACTAAGGTAAGTTGACGTCAGGCAGGCGGCCGGTCAAATCATGTGACAATATGTTTGTAACATGCTGTACTGACCCCGATTAGAGTGGGATAAGGGCAGGAGAATTATTATGTATAATTGAAAGAAATTCGAAATTTTATTGAAATTGATGATCGCCGTGTGGTATCCGGCTGAATAGAATAGTACCACCCTCAATTCTTACCGAGGTGTCGTAAAAGTGACTAAGGTAAGTTAACCCGCCGTGTGGTATCCGGCTGAGTAGAATAGACCATCCTCATTTCTTACCGAGGTGTCATAAAAGGCGACTAAGGTAAGCTTACCCACCGTGTGGTATCCGGCTGAGTAGAATTGACCACTCTTTCTTACAGTGTCGTAAAATACAACTAAGGTAAGTTAACGTCAGGCAGGCGGCCGGTCGTAAAGTGCGTAGCCAAATCATGTAACAACGTGTTTAATACATGTTGTGCTGATTTAACCTACTTAGAGTGGTATAAGGGCAGGAGAGTTATGATGTATAAATGGAAGGAATTTGAAAATCAAAATTGACATGAAGTCGCGGGTACAACTTGTGCAAATAAGTACTTGTATTTGTGCGAATTGTAGCATATATATTTACAAAAGTAATAATAAAATTATTTTGCTATAATCTGCGAAAAAGTAAAATTGAAAATATATATAATGCTAAATGTAGAGTGGACAATCGGTTATCTTACCTGATACATCGCAAAGCAATTTTGCGATTTTGGTCGTGGAGTCTATCTCCTGATGATGCTTCGGTTGCGGGGCGAAACGATTGTCGAGTTTGTGATAGTGAACGTATCTAGTGCTTGTGTAATGTGGTGGCGGTGGTGGAGGTTTGTGCATGTGTTTTTACGAATCCTGCATGTATCAGATATGATAACCGATTGTCCACTCTACATTTAGCATTATATATATTTTCTATTTTACTTCTTCGCGTATTATAGCAGAATAATTTTATTATTACTTTTGTATTATGGATCTCCGCAAAGTAACGCCTAATTATATAAATTACTTACGTATTTAGTTTGAGAAAGGTCGAATTTTAAACGATTAAAATACAATGGTCGTGCAAAAAACAACAAACAGTTCTAATTAATTAATCATACTAAAAAGTACGAATAATTTTCCATCTACGTAAGTGTGGTTTAAAATTCTTAACAGCAAAAGGTTGGCAAAAGTCACCCAAAATTATTTATAGAATAACACTTTACGTCAGAGTATTGAGTGATCTATTTATACTTAAAATAAAGTCATCATCTTCTTGCCCTTATCCCACTCTAAGTGGGGTCGGTACAACATATTATAAACATGCTCTCACATGATTTAGCTGCGTTTTACGACCGGCCGCCTGCCTGACGTCAACTTACCTCTGTCGTATTTCACGACACCTCGGTAAGAAAGAGGGTGGTCTATTCTACTAAACCGGATACCGCACGGTGGGTCAGCTTACCTTAGTCGCCTTTTACGACACCTCGGTAAGAAATGAGGTTGGTCTATTCTACTCAGCCGGATACCACACGGCGGGTCGACTTACCTTAGTCGCCTTTTACGACACCTCGGTAAGAAATGAGGGTGGTACTATTCTACTTAACCGAATACCACACGGCTAATACTTAAAATAAAGTATTTATATGTAAAATACAGTCCCCGATAGCTGTCTGTCTGTGAATCAATAAACTACTGTGTTCAGTAGTACCGTAATAAAATCTGTTGATTTTAGAGCGGTTTTTAATAATATTTATTAAAAACCTAGTAGTAAAAAAATTAGTACGGCTATATTTAATATATGTTTAACATGTTTCACAATAGTTGCAAAACTCGCCTGCTGGAAATTTTATTCACGTGAGTCGCGTAAACAAAAAGCAATACACTGACTTCAGTGTATTGCTTTTTGTTACTTACATTTCTTAAGTACATTACTTAATGTACTTAAGAAATGTAAGTAACGGCCTGTTACTATCACACTGCTGGGCATAGGCCACCTCTCTCCGTTTTTGGAGAGGATTGGAGCTAAGACCTACCAAGCTGCTCTAATGCGGATTGGTAGGTTTCACATATCCCAAGGATTCTCTGGAGATAGGTTTCCTCACGATGTTTTCCTTCACCAAAAAGCGTGTGATAAATTGCAGTTATCAATAAGACACATAAGTTTTAATAGAAAAACTCATTGGTGTCTGCCCGGGTTTGAACCCCTGATCGTCTCTAGAGATTCACACGGTCACGACAGCTTATACAAGCTGTGGTAGCCCAGCGGTAACACCAAGCGACTCTATCGAGGAGGTCACGGGTTCAATTCCGGGCAGACACCAATGAGTTTTTCTGTTAAATATAAAGATAGTAATAAATACAAAAACACCACCCCTAATGGAGGTTCTACTACTACGCTTTACTTACTTATTTTGCAATCTTGATTATACCCCATTTATTTTGACTGTAAGGCCATCAGATTTAACAACATAATATCGTCAATTTTAACTCTCACTCTCTAACTCCTTTATCCTTACGCAGCAAGAACACAAAAGATCAGGATTGCAACGAATATGCATAGGTAATTTTTCTATCTCATGGTAGAATCTATTTGATCCCAAGAGATTATCTACAAACTCTACCCAGCACATCTATCTATCTATCTCATTTCGGGGACGCCTGTCAGTGCAGGACGGGTGATCAGCTCCTATTCCGGACTATTCCACCCATTTCCCCATATACAGCACATAGTCAAAGGAGCAATTTGGTCCAATTGATCACACTCCCAATAAAAAAATATGAAGAGAAAACACTCAAAGAGCTGAATTAAAAATGTCTAATGTATATTTCACTTACATCTGCTTTTTGTAAGGTCCCAACCAAGATATCGAATGCTCTCTTCGCCGCTGCTCTCCATAGTGTATCTGTAACAAAGAAAAGCATATTATTCTTAAATTTAAACATCCGAAGTAGTTGGCTTCTTACTCATTTAAAATGTAAATTTCCATTACGATGCTGGGTTATTACTGGGTGAATACTTTAATTGCCCCGACAGATAAAAATACATACGTACATAGAAATGATGTGAATAAGATATGTGATGTCGATATCGTGGACCCGAAAGGTAACCAATGATAACGTTCTACGGTGAGTTGGATAAACAACAACGTAAAGGTTCATACCTGGACTATGTACTCAGGCATGGCCAATACGGGCTTTTGCCACTGATTATGATGGGAAAATTTGCTGGGAAGAGGAGACCTAGTTTTAAAAAGGATATCTTGGTTACCAAACATCGAGGAATGGACGGGAATTAAAGCGCTCCTACACTCTTCCGTCTGGCAAGGAATACGAAGGCATATGCGGAGCTGATGGCCCACCTTCTATAGGAGAGGCACGCAAAGAATAAAATCCCATAACAAATTAAGGGAAAATAAACTTTCTTGAATCATACATGAGGACTCAGAAAGGAGGAGCAACGGCGTATTTAATTAGAGCAAGGCACTGATATCGATAAAGCCAAGGTGCTTTGCGATTTAGTCTTGGAGTCTATCTCCTGACGATGCTTAGGTTGCGGGGCGAAACTATTGTTGAGATTATGGTGGTGAATGTGTGCAGTGCTGGTGTATTGTTATCTTATCGGTGGCGGGTGGTGCATGAGTTTTTACAAATTCTGCATGTATCAGATATGAGAATAAATAGAACACCCTACGTTTAGCATTTAGCAAAATATTTCATTAGTTTTTATAGCCATGTTCTTTAAAGTGGCATATGACCTCAAAAGGTCATAACGACCTACTGAATTCAAATGGCACGCGAACATAGGGGCTGAAACACCTTTGAAAGGTTTTGCTATCTACAGACGAACGTATCGACGAACGAATACTGAAATCAGGGAGGCGACCATAAAATACCTAGCCGAATCATGTTACAAGATGTCTTAAACATGTTGTGGCGACTCCAGTTGGAGTGGGATAAGGGCAGTTTCTTAACATGTGGCAACACTTCCGTCGCCAATGTCCTGTTTTTCATTCATGATTATTCTTGTTTGCGACTTATCTATTTATAGTAACCCTATACACATTTCAGTATATCTTTTTGAGAAGTACTTATACCTGAGAGAGTATTAATGCAGTTTATGCAACACTTTGAACGTGCTACGCAATGCAAAATTTGAAGGTTCTATTTCATAATATTTACCTGCTCTCGCGTACCGTTCTTCCGAGAGCAATATGTTCTTTTAATGCTTTTTACTAAAATATGATAAATACGCCGTGTGGTATCCGGCTGAATAGAATAATACCACCCTCATTTCTTATCGAGGTGTCGTAAAAGGCGACTAAGGTAAGTCGACCTGCCGTGTGGTATCCGGCTGAGTAGAATAGACCACCCTCATTTCTTACCGAGGTGTCGTAAAAGGCGACTAAGGTAAGTTGACCCACCGTGTGGTATCCGGTTGAGTAAAATAGACCACCCTCTTTCTTACCGAGGAGTCGTAAAATACGACTAAGGTATGTTGACGTCAGGTAGGCGGCCGGTCGTAAAATACGTAGCCAAATCATACGACAACATGTTTGTAACATGTTGTGCCGACCCCACTTAAAGTGGGATAAGGGCAGGAGGATGATGACTAAAATATGATACATATAAGTAATAATCACTACATATTATAAAACAAAGTCGCATTCTTTGTATATATCCCTATGTACGCGTAAAACTTTAAAACTACGCAACAGATTTTGATGCAGTTTTTTTTTAATAGATGCCAGAGGAAGGATTGTACGTATAATAATATTCAATACGGAGTAGAGAAATACTGTAATTTTTGAGGTTTCTGTAAATAATTACATTTTTTTCCGCTTACATTGCAAACGCAGGCTAAACCCTACGAGACTATCAAAATGATGTAATAAGTATTTGAAAAGGTGTACAGAAAAGTCCGCGATGGTATATGTCTATCTCTTATGGATAACCCACTATAGCATTTTTTGTCATTTACTTTTTACGAAAAATAATGCCTTATGTTCTTCTTATGTTCTTATATTATGTTCTTCTGTACCTTAAATAAATTTTTGATTTAATATAGATCAATATGGCCGTTTACAGCATGTAATTTAAGTGAACATTTTCGGAGATATTACAGATTTAAAAAGCCCTGAGGACGCCGCGCTTCACCCTATAGCACTTCGAAACTTTTAAGAGTTTGTTTAAAGACATTCTGTAATTAATTGTAAAAATAAATAACATAGGCAAAATGTAAAAGTAAATAAGTAAAAATGTGCTATATGAGTTTAGATATTCCAAAGATAGCAGGAAATCGTCTTGGTATAGGGAGAGGAAATTGTTTTTCTCCAAATTTAACGCTTGCGGGCCACGGGCAGTAATGAATAAATCAAAACTACTGGATCGATTTTAATCATTTTTTTTTACACTGACTGACATGGGATATATATTTTATACCCGTGCGAAGCAGGGGCAGGCCGCTAGTAAAATTATAGTTTTTATTTTGCTATAAACCGCGATGAAGTTAAATAGAAAATCTTTAATATTTAAATGAGGTAATCTTGTTATACATATATATATATATTCGGAATTTCGGAAAAGGCTCCAACGTTTTCCCTGAAATTCAGCATGTCCCCTACATGCTGAATTTCAGGGAAAAAAATCGACCTAGATAAGTTTTTTATTTTTAAATGTCATTTCATCCCTGTTTTCGGGCTCTAAAATTTTTTTGAAATTCACGTTGAATGCAACCACAATTTTTCGCTGTCACACGTAAAGTCATGGTAGTTCAGCATTATATATATTTTCTGTTTTACTTCGTCACGGATTATAGCAAAATAAAAATCATAATTTTATTATTACTTATGTATAATATTATAGCAAAAAAAAATACTATTACTTTTGTATGATGGATTTCAGCAAAGTAAAGCCCAATTCTATAAATTATTTAAAATATGATCATCATCCTCCTTCCCTTATCCCACTCTAAGTGGGGTCGGCACAACATGTTACAAACATATTGTCATATGATTTGGCTACGTATTTTACGACCGGCCGCCTGCCTGACGTCAACTTACCTCTGTCGTATTTCACGACACCTCGGTAAGAAAGAGGATGGTCTATTCTACTAAACCGGATACCACACGGTGGGTCATCTTACCTTAGTCGCCTTTTACGACACCTCGGTAAGAAATGAGGTTGGTCTATTCTACTCAGCCGGATACCACACGGCGGGTCGACTTACCTTAGTCGCCTTTTATGACACCTCGGTAAGAAATGAGGGTGGTACTATTCTATTCAGCCGGATACCACACGGCGTAAATTATTTAAAATATGATATCCAACTTTAAAATCCGTGTCCAAATTTAAATTGAAAAAGTCTAAAAAACATCGTCTAAAGAAATACGAGTAGGTATTCAAATTAGCCCCGAAACTAATAGGAAAATTAACTAAACTTGTATACATTTACCTATACAGGTTCTTTTTTATCACAGATATCCTTATTATACCAAGATGCTGATGTCATAACTCTAAAAATTGAAAAAAAACCAAGTTCAGACTAAAATCAACTAACCAGAGGTAGTTTTTTGAAAAATATAAAAAATGTAAATAAAAAAATAAATAAAAGGGCCGATAACATATATGGGACTTCACCGGGAAATTAACGTTTCTAGCCCACCCGTACCGCATTGGGCTATCACAACTTTACAAAATGACAGCAAATTTAAGCTTCTCTTTGTATTTCTATTTCAGCAATTTCCGTGACGTTTTATCCCACTCTAAGTGGGGTCGGCACAACATATTACAACATGTTGTCATATGATTTGGCTACGTATTTTTCGTCTGACGTCAACTTACCTTAGTCGTATTTTACGACACCTCGGTAAGAAAGAGGGTGGTCTATTCTACTAAACCGGATACCACGCGCTGGGTCAACTTATCTTAGTCGCCTATGACGACACCTCGATAAGAAATGAGAGTGGTCTATTCTACTCAGCCGGATACATACAGCTAAAAACAGGGATAAAAAGTAATTTTTGATAAATTAATTATCGATTAATATGCATAAGAAAATACTAGTTTTGTGGCGATTCGTCGTGCTGATATATCTAATTCTTCTAATCCATATTGAATATTAGCAAAACGAATCCAAGGTTGCAAAATTTACTCCAAACTATGATATAATAGGCGTGGCGCATTGCAAATATTAGGTCCTTACATATGAAATTGGCGTTTTTTTTTAATGAAAAATCACTACATATTATAAAACAAAGTCCATATTTCCGTATGTACGCATAAAACTTTAAAACTACGCAACCGATTTTGATGCAGTTTTTTTTAATAGATAGAGTGATTCCAGAGGAAGGTTTGTACGTATCATAACATTCAATACGAAGTAGAGAAATACTGTAATTTTTGAAGTTTCTGTAAATAATTACATTTTTTTCCGCTTACATTGCAAACGCAGGCTAAACCCAACGAGATTTATCAAAATGATGTACTAAGTATTTGTACACCTTAAAAGGTCTACAGAAAAGTCCGCGATGGTATATATCTATCTCTTATGGATAACCCACAATAGCAGTTTTTTTCATTTACTTTTTACGAAAAATGATGCCTTATGTTCAAAGTAATTTTTATACAATACTGCATTAATCCTTATCCAATTGAGTACTTTAAATAAATTGTTGATTCAATATAGATCAAGATGGCCGTTTACAGCATGCAATTTAAGTGAACATTTTCGGAGATATTACAGATTTAAAATGCCGTGAGGACGCCGCGCTTCACCCTATAGCACTTCGAATCTTTTAGAGTTTGTTTAAAGACATTCTGTAATTAATTGTAAAAATAAAATACATAGGTAAAATGTAAAAATAAATAAGTAAAAATGTACTATATGAGTTTAGATATTCCAAAGATAGCAGGAAATCGTCTTGGTATAGGGAGAGGAAATTGTTTTTCTCCAAATTTAACGCTTGCGGGCCACGGGCAGTAATGAATAAATCAAAACTACTGGATCGATTTTAATCATTTTTTTTACACTGCCTGACATGGGATATATATTTTATACCCGTGCGAAGCAAGGGCAGGCCGCTAGTATTTAATAAATCAAAGTATATACCATTGCTATGCATGCACTTTTGCCATCTCACGGGTAGTTCATTGATCACCTTACTAAAAAAACCATTCGGGCGGGAATCAATAAAATCTTTGAAGGCGGTTTGGACTACCCCATCGGAGTTGAATTTTTTTCCTTGCAAGTAGTTATCCAAATTGCGAAAAAAATGGTAATCTGTTGGAGCAAGGTCTGGAGAGTACGGTAGATGTCTAAGACATTCTAATTGAAGCTTCTCTGATTTGGTAGCCGTCTGTTGTGCAGTGTGTGGTCTAGCGTTGTCCTGAAGCAGCAGTGGCCTAGAGCGATTGACCAGCCACGGTTGTTTAGCAGCTAGCTTTTCCATCATGGTTTGCAGTTGCTAACAATAGATATCTGCCGTAATCGTCTGGCCAGATTTAAGAAAGCTGTAGTGAACGACACCGGCACTAGTCCACCAAACACTTAAAAGCAACTTTTTTTTAGTCAATTTTCGCTTAAGGCAGGATTTGGCTGGTTCGCTAGAGTTCAGCCATTGCGATGAGCGCTTCCGATTATCGTAGAGGATCCACTTTTCATCACAGGTAATGATTCGATTTAAAATTCCTTCATTATTGTGCCGGTTGATCAACGTAACGCAGCAGCAGTCGACGCGCGTTTGTCGGTTTGCTTCACTCAATTCATGAGGTACCCACCTTTCAAGCTTTTTCATCTTCCCAATTTGCTTTAAGTGAATTAGAATTGTTTTATCACTAACACCGGAGCCTGCAGCTAACTCGGACGTGGTTTGCGATGGATCCGCTTCCACAATAGCCTTCAATTCTTCATTATCAACTTTGGTCTCCGGCTGTCCACGAGGCTTGTTCTGCAGGTCGAAATTTCCATAACGAAAACGTTGGAACCAAAAACGCACTGTGTTTTCTTTTGCGACACCGTCACCACACACATCATGAATCCTTCGAGCTGTTTCTGCAGCACTGGTGCCACGGTGGAACTCATACTCGTAAATAACGCGATATTTCATGTTTTCCATTTTGTAATCAGAGTGACACAAAGAAAAAAACAAAAGAAGAAAAAACAAATGAATTAGGGGGTTTGAAACACAAATGCATGAGTAAATAGCTGTATGAATTTGAATTTGAAATTCCTAAACATAAAGGTAATATTTGAGATCAAAGTGGCCAGTACGACAAAACGCCAATTTCATATGTAAGGACCTAATATTATATTATTTGCTGCCAAATTGTATAGAAGTTTGGCAGAAATAACCAAGTTCTAAGAAAGAAAAAAAGTAGTAAAAAAAATTAAAAAAAAGAAAGAAGGCACAGATGATTTATGGAATTCGAACCTGGGCTTCGAATATTTGGTCCCGTTACCCATCGGCTATCGTAACATTACGGTTGAAACTAAAAAAATCCTTTAGTTTAAATACTACATTTTATCATTTTATAATGCCCAAAAATAGGATTCAAAAGGATTTTTTTAAATAAAACCTAACTGTATCGATTTTCCTCCCCCAAAACCTCCTACATGCTGAATTTGATGATTCAAAAGTGCTTGCAAGAGCTTATATGAATAAAGATTTGATGATAAATAAAGCTACATTGTAGAAAGGTACTTACTTGTAAGATAAACGGTAGATAATATCTCCTACCGCACTTGTCCGTATTTATCACATATAAGCACTTGTTTTTACAGAATTACAACCATTTACACCATGGACACCGGTTAAAATGATTTTAATCACCAAAATGTTGTATCATTAATGTTCTAAATCACTTCATTAACTGCATTTCTTGAAAGTTATTATACATCGACTCATTAAGGATGATTAATGAAATAATTGTTACGAAATTTTAAATATTTTAAGCAGGTTCTCATATCAGTATATTTTGTTTGCGAACTGGAATTTTGTCGCTCTACTGTCGTAAAATATGTGATGGCTCAAACTCAAACTCAAAATATTGTCTTCAAGTGAATTGTTTTCAGTACTTTTGAATCGTCAAATGTTTTAAAGAAGCTACCACTGATTCGAAAGTTTGCTCCTACCGAGTAGAACCAGCAAGAAACTTCGTAATTCGAATTCCGAAATTCGGAAAATATATTTTCGAGTTTCGATTAAATCGGAATGTCTATCCGAAATCGGATGTATATAAGAAAAAGTATACAAGATTCATCATCTTCCTGCCCTTATCCCACTCTAAGTGGGGTCTGCACAACATGTTATAAACATGCTGTAACATGATTTGGCTACGTTTTTACGACCGGCCGCCTGCCTGACGTCAACTTACCTCTGTCGTATTTCACAACACCTCGTTAAGAAAGAGGGTGGTCTATTCTACTAAACCGGATACCACACGGTGGGTCATCTTACCTTAGTCGCTTTTTACGACACCTCGGTAAGAAATGAGGTTGGTCTATTCTACTCAGCCGGATACCATACGGCGGGTCGACTTACCTTAGTCGCCTTTTACGACACCTCGGTAAGAAAAGAGGGTGGTACTATTCTACTCAGCCGGATACTACACGGCTAAGTATACAAGATTAACTCATTTAAATATTAAAGATTTACTGTTGAGTTAATTTTTTTTTTTACTTCAAGCGTATATTGCAACGCAGTTTTTGTCATTATAATTTAATGTTTCTTCACCGTTCCTCACTATTAAAATAAGATCGTTTTAATGATCACATTGTAAAATGAAAGTCCCTCGAAATGTGTCAAGTACGAAATTCATTTTAACAGTAACATACGAAGTGAACCGGCTTTATAAAATATTTCCTTATCATTTCAGTGGCGATTATCTTAGCTCTATAAATAGTTTATCGGAACAAATTTCTCATTTTATTTTGATAAGATAGCATTAGATAGATTTTTATATATCCTTGAATTCTTGATTCTAGTTTGAATTAAATGATTTAAAAACAATAATTATATAATAAATAAACTCTTAATTTTACTTTGTTTAAAAATTTGCTTGACAAACTTGACTAAACATGTTCTAAAATAAGTTATTAACATCTACTTGTAATCCAAGTTTTAAGCAAATAAATGATCTTTGACTTTGACTTTGTGATTTGAAAAGCGAGTTACATAAGATGTAAAACAGAAATTATCATTATCCTCCTGCTCTTATTCATCTCTAAGTGGGGCCGGTACCACATGTATAAACATGTTTATAACGTGTCACATGATTTGGCTACGTATTTTACGACCAGCCGCCTACCTGACGTCAACTTACCTTCGTCGCCTTTTACGGAACAGTAAGAATTGAGTGTTCTATTCTACTCATCCGGAAACCACACGGTGGGTCGACTTAGTGGACTTACCTTAGTGGTCTTTAACGACACCTCGACTACAACGATTTTCATGAAATTTAGCATTTAGGGGGTTTTGGGAGGGAAAAATCTATCTAGCGAAATTTCATTAAAAACAAATGTAGTTTTGTACCTGTTTTCGAGCAGAATAAAATGGTAAAATGAAGAATTGAATGCAAATGATATTTGAGCTGTCAAATCTGCAAAGCTGTGACAGACTAATGGTAACGGGCGGATCATAAAAGTTCTAAACCTGGAATCGATTCCCACATGTCACCCAGCACTTTCTTTCTTTTTTATTGGGGGAGAAAAATCTATCTAGTTAGGTTTTACGTGAAAAAAATCGTTTTATCCCTGTTTTTGGGCATTAAAAAACACTTAAATTTGTATTTTATTCAATTTTTGCAATAAACTATCAAGTCAGCGTAGCTTATTTAGGGTGGCCGCGAGAAATGAAAATATGGGTCGAGCTCCATCTACCCTAATATTTTTTCCTTTTCTTTTGAATTCCTTTTCTTTCCATTTCTTTTTTTTTATTTTGTAAAAAATTACCGACCAAGGCTCGGTCAGCCAGATACTTATAAGTAATCTTAACCTATTTTTTTTCTAACGTATCGGGCAAAGTCACTAAACGTGTAAAAACTGGTCGATGAAAAACATACAGTTCATGTACATAAAGTAAAAAAAATATAAATAAAACATAATCATTAAAGTTGTTAATTGGGAATTTGACGAAGTCTTATTAAAGTTAATTAACACGTATTCTAAGACGGATGATAGGAATATTTTTACACTATATCCTATACAAAAGTAATGAGAATATTATTTTGCTATAATCCGCGATAAAAGAAAATATGTGTAATGCTAAATGTAGAGTGTACTATTCGTTTTCATACCTGATACATGCAGAATTTGTAAGAACTCATGCAATACCCGACACCGATGGCAAACAATACACAAGCACTGCACACATTCACCACCACAATCTCAACAATTGTTTCGCCCCGTAACCGAAGCATCGTCAGGACTTCACGACAAAATCGTAAAGCGATGCTTTGAGTTCTTACAAATTTTGCATGTATCAGGTATTAGAACGAATAGCACACTCTACATTTAGCATTACACATATTTCCTTTTATCGCGGATTATAGAAAAATAATATTCTCATTACTTTTGTATTATGGACCTCCGCAAAGTAACGCCTAATTCTATAAATTATATGTCCTATACGTTTTTAAAACATGCTTTAAGCAATGGTACATAAACTACGCACTTTCATTTATGTGCTTGTGTATATGTAAACCAGCGATGAGGGGGCCACTGGTTCAAACCCCGGAGAGGCACCAATGAGTTTTTCAGTTAAACTTGTGCCTTATTGATATTAGCAATTTATCACACGCTTTTCGGTGAAGGAAAACCTCCATATCTCTAAATACTTCTGGACTGCTTCTTCTTCTGAAACCAACCAAACATTGGACCAACGTGATGGGTTCGAGACCTTTTCTCCTAAAACGAGAGGAGGTCTATGCCCTGCTGCGGGATAGTAACAGGCCGTTACTTTACTTTTTTTCAATTATTTATAATATTTCTGATACCCGTTTAATATACAAATATGTACAAGTTATATCTATGTCAAATTAACTACACGCTAAGACTATACATATCGTATCACTTGGAATGGTCTCAAGAATGCTGGCAGCGTTTTCGCGGGTTTTTAAATCTAGTTAGGATATATATTTCACGACAAACACGCAAAGAGACCCAAGTATAGTATAGTTATATAGTAATTAGTTCAACCCCCACCATTTATTTTGCCTTCAAACACGTGTAACAAGTTTGAACTTAAAACATATATCTGATAGTTATTGAGGGTGTCATTGTTATGTTTAATCATCATACGATAAAGAATCATTGTTGACAGTGATAACTGGGTCATCAATCTTCTGCCTTTATCCCAGTCTAAGTGGGGTCGGCAAAACATGTTATAAACATGCTGTCAAATGATTTGGCTACGTTTTTTTACGAGCGGCCGCCTGCCTGACGTCAACTTACCTCAGTCGTATTTTACGACACCTCGGTAAGAAAGTGGGTGGTCTATTCTACTAAACCGGATACCACACGGTGGGTCGACTTACCCTAGTCGCCTCTAATGACACCTCGGTAAGAAATGAGAGTGGTACTATTCTATTCAGCCGGATAACACACGGGTAACAGTGATGACTAGGTATGACGACCAAATTAACCCCAGAAAATACAATACACACGCTTAATGAACAAGGTTACATTTTTTGTCAAGATATAATGCGTAAATTATAAAATATTTGAGGAAGAGATAAATGGCGTTAAAATAAAATTATATGGTTAATATAACTTTAATTTATATTATCTTTAATGTCTTTATAAAAGTTATCTTTATATTTAAGGAAGTTGATAATTAGGTGTGTGGAAAAAAATCGAAACTTAACAAAGAGTTTTTGATAATTAAAACGCAAAAAAGGGAAATGGATTATTTAGGTTTTGACGTTCCTCGGTTGCAGAAAAAGAAGAAAATAATGCATATGTATGTATTTTTGTGTGTATTTACTCAATTGTTTCAGAAAATATATTTCAGTAATAATACATAACAACTTACTTGTACCATTATTCTTGTGGAGAAATTCATGTATCAATCATATTAAACGATATAATATAATTCTATCCAAACAAAGTACATAATTTTATAAAATAAAATCGAATTTATTTTAACAACATCCAATTTATCAAATCATTTTTGAATTTAATATAAATTAAGTTTCATTTATTTTAATTTTTATTTACGGAATATTTTTAACTAATATTAGAAAAAAAAATGACGTCAATAAATTTACAGAATTTATTTAAAATTTCTTGTAACTCCAGCTTCGTTTGTTTGCTGTATTTTTTAGTTTACAATGTTAATTTTTTAAATATACTTAGAATTAAAAAAGTACTATTTAAAATATTTCAAGCAAAATTGATTATTTTGAAAACAAATAAAACTATTGGAAAGAAATTAAGAATTAAATTATGAAATTTATTTAATTATAAATTTATTATAATACACAAAATTAAAAATAATAAAGAAAGAAATAATAAGTAAATTATTATTTCTTTCTTTATTATTGTTTGTTATGTTTTGATTGAATAAAAGAATACAATGTTAATATTTTAATGTTTTATTTTATCAAATTAATGTAGTAGTTTTTATATTTTAATATGTTTCATTTAAGCTTTCGCATAAAATAAAGATAAATATTGAAATAAATTATAATAAAACATTTAATAAAATTTAACTGAAATATTTATAAATAAAATTTAATATTTTTAAATCAAATTTAACTGAAATATTAGGCGTTTAATAACTATTATTATAATATTATTAACTAACAATTAAACTTACTGAATAATAAAAAGTGTAGGAAACTTGATTTGTGCACTTCCTTTTTTGTTACACTGAAATAATTTTTAACTAAAAAAAATCAGCAAGCCGACGCTGTGATCGAAGCAACACTCAAATCATAATGATCATTACACACTGGTAAAGTTTATTTTAAGTTTCTTAAGCTGAATATTAAGGCAAGTTCAAGGTGACGTCCGCAGACAGTATAACGATGTTAAATTCAACACGTCTTAATATGTTTGCAGACGTCTGCTAGTCTGCGATAACATTTCTCGCGGATTATAGCAAATTAATTTTTATAATTACTTCTGTATTAATCCGCAAAGTAACGCCTAATTCTATAAATTATATTTTACACTATTATATTTTATTTTTTCATATTAATTTAAATTTAATTTAAAACGCCGTGTGGTATCCGGCTGAATAAAATAGACCACCATCATTTCTTACCGACGTGTTGTAAAAGGCGACTAAGGTACGTCGACCCTATGTGTGGTATCCGGCTTTGTAGAATAGACCAAAAGGCGACTAAGGTAAGTCGACCCTATGTGTGGTATCCGGCTGAGTAGAATAGACCACCCTCATTTCTTATTGAGGTGTCGTAAAATACGAATAAGGTAAGTAGGCGTGAGGCAGGCAGCCGGTCGTAAAATACGTAGCCAAATCATGTGACAACATGTTTATAACATGTTGTGCCGACCGCACTTAGTGTTGGATAAGGGCAGGATGATTTTTCATGTTACTTTAAGTTATATTTTTGTTTCTCAATATGGTATACGTTTCACGTATATTTTAAGTAATTAAATAACTTAACACTTATCTTTCGGAATCATAACTGACATTATAATGGTGGGAATAATCATTTATTTTGGAATGATTTTGTCCTTATTTTGATTTTTTTTAATCACTTTTGTATTAGTTTAATTATTTGTATCTGCAATAAAGAGAATACAAACAAACATCCGTTGTTGTTAATCTTGATATGAATGGCCATTGTTTGCGATTTGTATTCGATAATATTTTATTTGTTTCTAACAAATGCAAATTCTAACAAATAATCGATAGCAATTCTATAGCAATATCATAGACGCCGTGTGGTATCCGGCTGAATAGAATAGTACCACCCTCTTTTCTTACCGAGGTGTCGTAAAAGGCGACTAAGGTAAGACGACCCGCCGTGTGGTATCCGGCTGAGTAGAATAGACCAACCTCATTCCTTACCGAGGTGTCGTAAAATACGACTAAGGTAAGTTGATGTCAGGCAGGCGGCCGGTCGTAAAAACACAGCCAAATCATATGACAACATGTTTATAACATGTTGTGCCGACCCCACTTAGAGTGGGATAAGGGCAGGAGGATGATGATGATGAATCGATAGCAATATTATAGAGTTTTGTCTATATGTTACAGTTACACGGCTTATCACCTGAATCTATATTAATAAAATAAATAGTAATAAGAATTATATTTTTAAAAGAGAAGCCGCCGCGTCTCTTGCTGGCTCTTCTCGATAGGAACAGCTTTCCGAAACAGCAGTAGAGTTGACAATGGTATTCTTACATTTGCTTCACAGTATATTTTAAGCAATTTAATTTATGTACATAAAAATATAAAGAATTATAAAACGATAGGTGATGTGTACAATAGACAAAGCATGAACCGACATAAGCTTGCGGTTCCTGCTTTGCGCCTTGCAAAAGTGCGTAACTCGTTTGTGGGTTTTGGTATAAGATTCTATAATAAAATTCCGCAATCAATTTCAGCACTGCCATTACAGCAGTTTAAAAACACTGTTAAAAAGAGGCTGGTACAGAAAGCCTACTATACTCTTGAAGTTTATTTGGAAGATAAGAATGTGTGGATATAGCTCTCTTTGAACCTGTACAAGACAGTAACGACTTAATGTAAATAATATTAAGAATTATTTTTTTAAAAGAGCAACCGCCGAGTTTCTTGCTGGCTCTTCTCGGTAGGAACAGCTTTCCGAACCAGCAGTAGAGTTGACGATTCAAAAGCACTTGTTTACAAGTTTATTTAATTTTAAAGAATATTTGAATTTGAATTTGAATAAAGAATATTTTGAATTTAAATTTGAATATATATTTACCAGTTATCTTTCACCCATAACACAAGTATTAAGTTACTTACTTTGGGAACGGACGACCGTCTGTATAGTTGGCAGATTCATTTACTTATCTTTAATCTTTAATATTTAAATGAGTTAATCTTTATATTATATTATTATATTTAATATAAAGATATAATTTTTATATCTTTAATAATAATATGTATTTTATTTTATTATTAATATGTATTTTATTCTTATTTTATAATTAAGCATGTAGGGGGTTTTGGAGGAGATAAATCGATTTAGATAAGTTTTATTAAAAAAAATGTCGTTTCGTCCTTGTTTTCGGGCTCTAAATTTTTTTTTAATTTACCTTGAATACAATCACAATTTTTCTTTGTCAAACGTAAAGTCATGGTGGTTCATTCCGGGAACGGGCGGTCTAGAGAGGTGAAAATACCTAGGATCGAACCCCACCTGCCCTATTATTTTTAAATTTTTCTTTTAAATTTTTTTTTACATCATTTTAAAAATTACCGAGTAAGCCTCGGTTACCCAGGTACTTTACAATTATTTATTATAAATTAAAGTAGTGTACTGTTTGCAAATTTGTATATTATTTAATTTTTAGCGTTCTTTATTTGTTTATTTCTCTAAAGAATCTCTCTATCTTTATATTTAAATGAGTTAATCTTGTATATATATATATATATATTTTCGGAATCTCGGAAACGGCTCCAACGATTTTCCTGAAATTCAACATGTAGGAGGTTTTGTGGGAGAAAAATTGATCTAGCTAGGTTTTATGTAAAAAAAATATTGTTTTATCCCTATTTTTTGGCATTAAAAAACTATATTAACTATTACTAACATTTATATTGAATTGAATGTTCGCCATTAACTGTCAAGTCGACGTAGCTTATTCGGTTAGCGGGCAGCCTCGAGAAATGTGAGTGCCAAGGATCGTTCCCAACTAAATAATTGATTTTTAATTTTTTTAAAGTTTTTTTTTGTAAAAATTACCGAGCGAAGCTCGGTCACCCAGATATTTATAAAAGAATCAAGCCATAAATATGTAAATCTGTGCGAAACTTCAAAAACATGGGAAAACAATTAATCAAAACATGAAAAAACAATTAACCGTTTAAAATATAATGTGTTTAGTAATTTTTCATTATTATTTATATTGTTAACGAAACAATAAAAATTTTATATCCGTATATTGTTTTTTAAGATTGTCCTAGTACTTTGTTTTAATATTAATAATTAAAAGCTTATTGAGGTCGACATTAACAGCAGATATTTTTTTATACAGGAAAAAACCCCTTATGGGTACCGCCGCCCGACGGGAACAGGTGGCGGTTATGTACGGACTCGCACCGACTAAAACGACCTGTGTGCTCCACCACGCTGCCGATGGCAAGGACAGGGTATCATTGTACACATTGCCCCCATCCCCGCCGACAGCTCTGATCTTAGAGAACACCTCCTCCGGGTAATGACCCCTCAAAAGAGAATATCTGTATTTCATCCGATCCTATTCTATAGGTATTTTTACTACACGCAACCACCACTTCCCCGAATAAGCTACGCTAACTTGACAATTTACGGCAAAAATAGTGTTTTATACATTCAATGTGAATTTTAGTATATTTCTTAATGCCCAAAAACAGGGATAAATAGATTTTTTTTAATAAAACCTACCTAGATCGTTTTTATTTCCCCAAAACCCCTTGCATGCTGGATTTGAGGAAAATCGTTGGAGCTGTAGCTAGGTTTCATTATATTAAAATGTTATTTTATCTCTGTTTTCAAGCATTAAAAAAATTGGTACAATTTTATGAGAAGGCAAAGGTTAACTGCGCCGTCGAATTCAAAGTTACGATTACTTATTTGGATAACGGGCGTTCCAATTTCAGTATACCAGGATCGATTCCAGATAACATTTTCTTTTTTTTTAATATAATTTATACATAGATACATATTCTGATGACAGCTAGATTCGAGTAGATTCCCCGGTTTAAAAACTAACTTAACTGATACACATTTCTACATAAAACCCCTTTTTGCACTATCTAATTACAAGCAATTTAAATAAATTTCAATTAACGTATAAATATTAATACTATTATTATTTAAATGTACAAAAATATAATTATATCAGCTCTTAAACGTAAACAGTTTTTGTATAACTTTGTATTAACTAGCTATTCAATCGACTTTATTAGTATTAACCTAGGCGTCCAAATACCCTCAGTAAATTTAAAAGATATAGTTTATGAAGCAACATGAAAGCGGAAATTTTCCTCTATTTCTGTCATGGTTCTGGATTTTGTAGTTGTAATTCATAAATAGCACACAACGTTGTGTGGTATCCGACTGAACAGAATAGTACTACCCTCATTTCTTACCGAGGTGTCGAAAAAGGTGACTATGGTAAGTCGACCCGCCGTGTGGTATATAATACGACTGTGTAGAATAGACCATTCTCGGTAAGTTGGCTCACCGTGTGGTATCCGGTTAAGTAGAAAAGACCACCCTCTTTCTTGCCGAGGTGTCGTAAAATAAAAATATAAAAAGAGGTGTCGACTAAGGTAGGTTGATGTCAAGCAGGCGGCCGGTCGTAAAATAGGTAGCCAAATCATGTGACAACATGTTTATAACATGTTGTACCGACCCCACTTAGAGTGGGATAAGGGGAGGAAGATGATGAATTTACAGACAGTACACAGAGAACAATAATATAACTGAAGAGATGACTAAGCTCTTTTTGTATAAGTGACCGAGCCATACTCGGTATTTTTTTTAATTTAAAAAAAAAAGGCTGGTTATAACTTACTCTTGATCCCGGGTATTTTACTGCTTTAGTCCGCCCGTTCTCCACTGAGCTACAACTTTACAAATGACAGCAAAAATAGTCTTTTCTATTCATTGTCATTTTTAGCAATTTTTCAATGCTGAAAACAGAGATAAAACGACTTTTTTTAAATGAAACTATAGCTAGATCGATTTATTGACTCCAACTTACCCTATATACATTTCACATTTTTAGCAATTTTTTTATTAATATGTTTTTTTTTCAAAAACAGAGATACGACTTTTTTTAAGAAACCCTAGCTAGATCGATTTATTGCCCCTGAATTCCCCTGTATACTAAGTTGCATGAAAATAAAAATAAAAGGAAGAGCCGGGTGACATGTTTCCTACATGTATATATTCCATGCATTTCACAAATATTTTAATAAACACTTAAGCATTTTATAAATGCCCGAGAACTGGTATAAATGAAACCTAATATATTTATATAAATATAAATGAAATGAAACCTAGCTAAAAGGATTTTCCCCTCAAAATTCGTTGAAACCGTTTCCGAGATTATGATTATATATTTACAAGATTAACACATTTTAATATTAAAATTTTAATACGCTAAATATAATTTAGATAAACATGTAAATGTGATAGTCAAAAAACTATTGTTAATCTTATTACAAACACATATGTTTTTATTGTTCTTAATTTTAAATCCATGATCTTCTAAGCTTTTAATTTAATTATATTTAATTCTTTAATTTTATTAAAATCCACAAAAAGTTTAAAACTCAATTAATGTTAATTCTATTGTCCATATTAATATTATATTATTATATTATCTGCTTTAGTTTCAGGTCTTATCCGATGAAATATAGATAAAAATTGATTCAATTAAAGGTTTTATATTAGATAAATTATAGAATCAGGCTATTTTAAGCAGATCTATTATTTTTCTACAATACGCGATAAAGTAAATAGAAAATATATTTAATGTTAAATGTAGAGCCATGAAGGTTTTGCCAAATCTAAAAAATGTCAAGTGTCGGCACAAAATCGTGTGTTGTGGAGATCCCATGAAGACACCTATGTCCAGCAGTGGACGTCCATCGGTTGAAGAGGAAGAAAAAATGTAGAGCCGACTATCCGATTTCATACCTGATATATACAGAACTGAGGTATCTTAGACGAAAATCTTTTCGTCCAAGATACCTGAGTGCCTGAAGACACATGTCACAATTTTTTTTAAATAAGTTAACCTGTAATAAAACAGTCAAAAAATGCTTATTTAAAATTTTAAGGTATTCGAAATTTCGTTGTTGAATTGTTGAATATATTTACATAGTTTTTTTTGTTATTGTTAATTAATTATAAATTTCAATCGCTGCATGAAGAACGTGAAATCGGGAATTACAAAAAAAAACCTGGGTCGTCGCGGGACGCTTGGACGAAGAGAAATATCTAAATTAATTTTTAAAGAGAAGAGTAGAGATGGGTGGCTCGCGAGCTAAAGACAAGAAAGATGTATATCTTTGGAAAAGATATAATCACTCTCTAGCTCGCATGTGTTTTCAACTAAGGTAAGTAACTAAGTAAGGTAAGTAAGGTAACTAAGGTTTCCACTAGTATAAAATTTTTAATAATAAGCGTTTCGTTTTTTGTAGCTAATAAAAAATATTAATGAATAATATTAAATTTTAAATATTAAACAATGGGCTACAGTTCTGAAGTTTTACAAATTTTATTAGATACAACAAAAAAACGCTTATTATTTTAATTTTCATATAAAACGATCAACTACTAGAACATGGTCATTACTAGTGAACTTACCTTATATCTCTATATTTTTATACCTAAGAGTTAATTGTCGTGATGAGTTACGGCTCGTTCGGAGTTAGAGAGAAAGAGATGGACTTATATAGCAATTTACACGGAAAAGAGAGACGGATAGCTATCACATGGTTGTATAAAAAGAGCCGAAGATATAAAGGATATTTTTCCCATCTGTCCTAATGTCTCTCTAAGCTGTCTAGAGCTAAATGAGTTAAAGATATGAAAGAGTGACATACATATAACTAAAAGGAAATACGCAGGAAATAGGTTTATCGACAGAAGTTGCAAACAATTTAATAATTTGAGTTCTGCTATTGACATTTTTCATGTCTCCCTCTTAGAATTTAAATTAAATATTAGAAATTTAATAAAACAAACAATAATTTAAGTAATTTTTTGTATAATTAACATTTTTTCCGTATATTTTTTTTTATTTTTATGTTTGTAATCAAACTGTTTAATTGCTATACTCTTATTTATATGGATTTTTAATCGTAGAAAACTGTTAATGGTTTATGTTACTTTTTATTGTATTATACTTATAAAAGCTTATATATACTGTATGTTTCTAAAATATTTAAATAAATAAATAAATATCTCTATTTCGAAAAGATATAAATCACTATTTTCTTGTCAGGAATACTTTTGCCCGTCTCTAGAGAATATGTTTATTTTCAAATTCGCATTGTTTTGATATAATTTACGATCATGTAATGCTAAATATTTAATGCACTATTTCATGATCATACTCCTGCCCTTATCCCAATCTAACTGGGTCAGCACAACATGTTTTACACATGTTGTTACTTGATTTCGCTAGTTATTTTATGTCCCTCCCAGACGTCAACTTGACGTGTGGTATCCGGTGGAGTAGAATAGACCACCCTCATTTCTTACAGAGGTGTCGCAATAGGCGACTAAGTTAAGTGGAACTGCCGTGTGGTATCTAGCTAAGTAAAATAGACAACCCTATTTTCTTACCGAGTTGTCGTAAAAGCTGGTAAGGTAAGTCGACCCGCCGTGTGGTATCCGAGTGAGTACAATAGACCACCCTCATTTATTACTGAGGTGTCGTAAAAGGCGACTAAGGTAAGTCGACTCGCCGTGTGGTATCCGGCGGAGTAGAATAAACCACCCTTATTTCTTACTGAGGTGTCACAAAAGGCGACTAAGGTAAGTTAAACCGCCGTGTGATATGCAGCTGAGTAAAATAGTCCACCCTTATTTCTTACCGATGTGTCGTGAAAGGCTAAGTGTCGTCAGGCAAGCCGATCGTAAAATAACTATCCGAAACATATAAAAACACGTTGTGCCGACCCCACTAAGAGTGGAATAAGAGGAGAAGAATGACTAATATTTTTTTATTATTTTTCACATTTTAGTTTGAAAGCATGTATTTTTTTTTATTATTTTTATTTTGATATTTCATAAACACCTCCAGCATGCTGATTACAATACAATCACTTGCGATTTTTTTTCATTGACCTATTCGTACATGACACACGTCGATGGTTAATGAATATAATTACATAATTCCTAAATATTGGAGCAATAACATGTCAGTTTGTTATAACGTTTATATATTTTTTTTAGTTTAAAATATCTTTTTCTTTTAAAAGTTTTTCTTTTAGTAGTTCTTAGTTTCATAGCGGACCATGGATTTAAACATAAAAACCGAAAATGCTACGTTCAACGAAAAACATTCAATTTTCAATGGGCAAGGTACTTTTATCTTTTTATTCTCCAATTATACTTTTTTTTTTTTTTTTAAGCTGTGATGGCCCAGCGGTGCGACTGTGTGAATCTTTAGAGACGATCACGGGTTCGAACCCGGGCAGACACCAATGAGTTTTTCTCTTAAAACTTATGTGTCTAATTGATAATTGCAATTTATCACGCTTTTCGGTGAAGGAAAACATCATGAGGAAACCTGCATATCTCTGGAGAATTCTGGAGGTATGTGTAACCTACCAATCCGCATTGGAGCAGCGTGGTAGGTCTTAGCTCCAATCCTTCTCTCCCAAAACGGAGAGAAGAGCCCTATTCTCAGCAGTGGGAGAGTAACAAACCGTTACTTACTTAAAACCATCGAAACGTCCGAACAAATGATTTTTATTCAAATTCAAAATCTTTTATATTTCAATGATGAAAATAGCTGTTTTTGAAAATCGAAACAGACAAAAAAAAATTTTTCAAAGCTCCAACGTTGTGACACCTTTATAAGTACATGTTAAATTACTTTTTGTGTCTCCTTTAATTATACTTAATTTTTATATGTAGCAACTACTGGATGTCCTAATAAATCCTACCACGCTGCTGCAATGCGGATTGGTAGGTTACACATATCTCCAGAATTCTCTAGAGATATGCAGGTTTCCTCACGATGTTTTCCTTCAGCGAAAAGCGTGTGATAAATTGTAATTATCAATTAGACACATAAGTTTTAACAGAAAACCTAATTGGTGTCTGCCCGGTTTTGAACCCGTGATCTTCTCGAAAGAGTCGCACGGTGTTACCGCTGGGTTATCACATCTCGAATCACATGAATTATATTATAGCAATTCCTTTATTAGGGGTGTAAGGGGGAGGCTCGTCCCAATCAGTCTCCCCAATTGTCAACCTCACCTGCACGCGGTGCACCCTGCAGATTAACCAACGAGGCTCTGGCGACCGACTAATGGCGGTATAACCATTCATATAGCTGACCTAAATTCTACCAGACCGACAGTGGGCAGCAGCACTGTCGGTGCGATATGGTCAGCACTGCGATCACCAACCCGCAGGCCAAGCGTGGTGATTACTGGCAATACCTTCATGGCATTAAAACCAAAACCACAGCCCCTAGTTCCCGGCAGCTCCGCTATTCCCAGCTCTGGCAGCGGTTTGGGTAACGGCGGGGCAGGGGGTGTCAAGAATCTCCGGCAGAGATTCCGCTGCCAACCCCGACGACTAGACCTGGCAACGTACAACGCACGCACTTTGAGGGAAGACGAAAAGATACTCGAGCTGGAAGAAACAGTAAGCAAGTTGCGCTGGGATGTGATAGGATTATCCGAAGTCCGAAGAGAGGGAGAGGACACGATGATCCTAAAATCCGGCAACTTGCTATACTACCGGGAGGGCGAACAACAGTCCCAAGGTGGTGTCGGGTTTCTCGTCCACAAGTCCCTTGTCAACAACATTGTTCAAGTCGAGAGTGTGTCGAGCAGGGTCGCGTTCCTGATACTCAGAATTACCAAACGGTATTCGCTGAAGGTCATACAGGTCTACGCACCGACATCGGCACATCCGGACGAGGAGGTAGAGGCCATGTATGAGGATTTATCTAGAGCCATGCATGCCTCCAAAACCTTCTACACTGTTGTGATGGGGGATTTCAACGCAAAGCTGGGCAAGCGAAGCGGCACCGAGTTGAGAGTAGGGCAATTTGGATATGGGCAACGGAACCACAGGGGCCAGATGTTGGCCGATTTCTTGGAGAGAGAAGATCTCTATATGATGAACTCTTTCTTCAGGAAACGACCACATCGAAAATGGACCTGGATAAGTCCCGACGGTTCCACGAGAAACGAGATCGACTTCATCATGTCGACCAGGCGTCATATATTCAATGATGTCTCTGTGATCAATACCGTGAAAACCGGGAGCGATCACCGTATGGTTAGAGGCACATTGAATATATGCGTACAGCTGGAAAGATCCAGACTGGTGAAGTCTACGCTCCGACCAACTCGAGCTCATATTCAAAACCCCGAGAACTTTCAACTCGAGCTGAAAAACCGTTTCGATTGCTTAGCTGACTGCGCTTCTGTGGACGATGTAAACGACAGGCTAGTGGAAACTGTCCATGCGGTGGGGTCCAAATTCTATAAGACTCACCGTAAGAGAACCAATAAATTCTCGACCCAGACTCTCAAGCTCATGGACGAGAGGAACGAAATGAGGCTACAGTCTTCAGTAGACGCTTCGGGCTACCGTCTGATCAATAGACAGATTTCTAAGGCGCAGAAATGCGACCTGCGACACTTTAACACCGAATATATTCGAGATGCCATTGAGCGCAACAGGGGCTCAAAAGTGTTCGCAAGAGATCTGTCTATTGGGCAGAGGCAGTTAACGCGACTGAAAACCGATACTGGTAGTATCATTTCGTCTCGACCTGAGATTTTGGGAGAGGTTGAGAAGTTCTTTGGGCAGTTATACACCTCAACACAACAGCCTGTTGTCAATTTGGCAAAAGACCCAAGAGCCAAGTTGACCCGACACTATACCGAAGATATCCCGGACGTCAGCCTATACGAGATTAGTACGGCTCTCAAACAACTTAAGAACAACAAGGCTCCGGGTGATGACGGAATCACTACAGAACTCCTGAAGGCGGGTGGAAAACCGGTACTCCAAGTCCTTCAGCGGTTGTTCAATTCCGTCATTCACGAGGGCACTACGCCGGAAGCGTGGCACAGGAGCGTGGTGGTTCTTTTCTTCAAGACGGGTGATAACACCTTATTGAAGAATTATAGACCTATCGCGCTGCTGAGTCAGGTTTATAAGTTGTTTTCGAGAGTCGTAACGAATCGTCTCGCTCGTAGGTTCGACGACTTCCAGCCTCCCGAACAAGCCGGTTTCCGGAAAGGCTATAGTACCATAGACCACATATTTACGCTGCGGCAGGTTATACAGAAGACCGAGGAGTATAACCGGCCACTTTGCTTGGCTTTTGTGGACTATGAGAAGGCCTTTGATTCGGTGGAAACATGGGCTGTGTTAAGATCGCTCCAGCGATGCCGAATCGACTATCGGTACGTCCAAGTGTTGAAGTGTCTGTATGAAAACGCCTCAATGTCTGTCCGTATCCAAGACAGAACTACGAGACCAATCCAAATGCGGCGTGGTGTGCGACAGGGAGATGTCATCTCCCCGAAGCTGTTTACCGCTGCATTGGAGGATGTCTTTAAGCTTTTGGATTGGAACGGATACGGCATCAACATTAACGGCGAGTACATCACTCACCTTCGATTTGCCGACGACATAGTCATTATGGCAGAGTCCCTGGAGGATCTTAACACAATGCTCGACGACCTCAGCAGAGTATCTCAACAGGTGGGCCTAAAAATGAACATGAGCAAGACGAAAGTTATGTCAAACTCACATGTTCCGCTTCACCCGATCATCGTTGAGAACTCTGCACTCGAAATTGTCGACGAATATATATACCTGGGACATACGGTCAGGCTAGGTAGGTCCAATTTCGAGAAAGAGGTCAGTCGCCGAATCCAACTCGGATCGGCAGCGTTTGGGAAACTACGCGAGATCTTTTCGTCCAATATTCCTCAGTGTCTGAAGACTAAAGTCTTCGAACAGTGCGTGTTGCCAGTGATGACCTATGGCTCTGAATCTTGGTCGCTGACTATGGGCCTCATAAGAAAGCTCAGAGTCGCTCAGCGGGCGATGGAGCGAGCTATGCTCGGAGTTTCTCTACGTGATCAAATCAGAAATGAGGAGATCCGTAGAAGAACCAGAGTCACCGACATAGCTCAGCGGGTCGCGAAGCTGAAGTGGCGATGGGCGGGGCACATAGTGCGGAGAACCGATGGACGTTGGGGTCTCAAAGTGTTGGAATGGCGACCCCGCACCGGAAAGCGCAGTGTCGGAAGACCCCCTGCTAGATGGACAGACGACCTCAAAAGGGTCGCGGGGAGCCGCTGGATACAAGCGGCACAAAATCGTGTGTTCTGGAGATCCCATGAGGAGACCTATGTCCAGCAGTGGACGTCCATCGGTTGAAGAAGAAGAAGAAGAGAAGAATTCCTTTATAAGGATTCATTTGCACATATACAATACGCTCCTTCCTTATATAGTTATAATGTGATACCCTCTCACATACGACACGGTAAATTAACGCGTTCATACAAACAAAATTTAATTAAATAGGAATATCCTCCTCACATGTATGTGCTAAATATAAGAATTAAAATGATTTCATCGTATATTTATAGTACATCAGAACCTCCTGTTATCCCCACTCTAAGAAGGGTCGGCACAACATGATATAAACATTTTGTCAGATAATTTGGCTACGTATTTTAAGACCGGGCGCCGTCCTGACGTCAACTTACCTTAATCGTATTTTACGACACCTCGGTAAGAAAGAGGGTCTATTCTACTCAGCCGGATTCCACACGCGGGTCATCTTTCTTTTTATACAGAAAAAATCCCTTATGGGTACCGCCGCAGAACGGGATCAGGCGGCGATTATGTCGGACTCGCACCGACTTAAACGCCCTATGTGCTCCACCACGCTGCCGATGGAAAGGACAGGGTATCGTTGTACACATTGCCCCCATCCCCGCCGACAGCTCTGATCCCAGAGAACACCTCCTATGGGTAGCCACCCCTCAAAGGACAAGTCCCCCTCCGCTAACCGGTGCATCGGTAGCACCAGGTGCACCGACCGCCTCGGGAACTTGTAAGCCAGGCGTCCGTTATACCCCGTTCGGAACGTCCAAAGGTCCCCTGTCAGGGCGGCAGACGATGGGCTTAAGTCGCTACCACCTGGACTCGCCATCAGCAGATTGGATCCAGAACAAAAGTTCCCGGAACCGCTCCACCGACCCCCTCCGCAGAGCAGAAGGAGGCCACCGCTGGTACGGCCTCAACTTACCTTAATCGTCTTTTACGACACTTTAGTAATAAAGAGGGTAGTCTTTTCTATCCAAATAATACACGGATAAAAATTTGTGACACACGGATCGCTACGCGAGCGACGCCGCAGGCACAATTAGTATATAAGTAAACTTATATAGCCTTACTTTACTTGAACATTATAAATCTTTTTGTTCCAGTGGACTACGTGGACGACTGGTATTTAATGAAGACTCCATTTCCTTTAATCTTTTTAACTGCCTTTTACTTTATGTTCGTCCTGAAAATAGGACCTAGCTACATGAAAAACAGACCTCCGTATCATCTACAAAAAGCACTGCTCATAGTCAACATTTTCCAAGTTGCGTTCTCTATGTACTTGACTTGCCTGGTAAGTTATAATATTAATAATTAATTAAATTTTAATTTTTTACAAAAAAAAAAAATATAGAAAAAAATATTTAGTTGGGGATCGATCCGAATTAACATTTCTCGAGACTGCCCTGTTCGCCGAATAAGCTACACTGACTCGACAATTTGTGGCAAAAATTCAATTCAATATAAATATTAGTATTTTTTAATGCCCGAAAACGGGGATGAAACGATTTTTTTTTACATAAAACCTAGCTAGATCGATTTTTTTCCCCCAAAACCCCCTACATGCTTAATGTCAGGAAAATTTTTGGAGCTGTTTCCGAGATACCGATTAAGTAATTTAAATATCAAAGATTATAAAGATAAATTATAAGCACTAAATCAAGATGGATGTTTGGTGTGACAATAATGCATAAATACGAAATGCTACTAATATTATAAATCCGAAAGTTTGTGAGTATAATTGCACTCTTTCACCAACATCGATGTTATTTGGCACAATAATTCCTTATACGGACTAGTTAGAAGACTGAAAGGACAAAGCCTTTTGAATTAATGTAATATAGTGATAGTATAGTGTAGTATTAGTGGTATTAAAAAGAACACAAGAACGAAGTCTGAAAGTTGCGTCCATTATAGAAAAGACGAGAAGTGCAAGATTAAGATGATATGGGCACGTAATGAGGAGAAGTGAAAATCATGTTATTGAACGAGTGTTAAAATTGAATGTGAATAGATATGTGACTAGAGAGAGGCCGAATGGTCTGGCCGATGGTTTGATTGTATGAAGTATGACGTGTATATTAAAGGAGTGGAACCAGAGGTTACGAATGATAGGAGAGAAAAACATGTTGTGCCGATCACACTTGAGTAAAATAAGGGCAGGAGAAAGATATAAAGACTAATTAATATAAATATAATATAAGCAAACTGTGTGCACAGAGAAATGTATGCTTTGGTATACAATATACACGCTTAATCCTGCGAAATAGTATGGCAAAGTCATGTATAACAAATTTAAAATATTCTATATTCAAGTAAACTTGTAAACAAGTGCTTTTGAATCGTCAACTGCTGGTTCGGAAAGCTGAAACCGAGAAGAGCCAGCAAGAAACTCGGCGGTTGCTTTTTTTTAAATATAATTCTGATTATTAGTTACATTTAGTTATTACTGTCTTGTACAGGGTCGAAGACCAACTATATCCACACATTCTCATCATCTATGTAATCCTCTATAGTATGGTTTTCTGTATATGCCTCATTTCAATAGTTTTTTAAATTGATGTAACAGCAAAGATAAAATTAATTGCGGAATTTTATTATAGAATCTTATAACCAAGCCCACTAACGACTTAAGTGCCTTTGCAAGGCGCAAAGCAAGAGTCGCAAACTTATGTCGGTTCCTGCTTTGTCTATTATGTACATCACCAACTTTTTTAAATTCGTAATATAATTAGAATACCTATTTCCTTAAAGTTCTCTGGCATTGAATCAGGAAGACTCAAATTGTAAATGTTTTTCTTTTTTGTAATATAAAATTTTATTTCAATTCAAAAATATCTTATCTATTTATCTTCTAACTAATTTTATAAACTATCCTTAGCAATATTGTAAATTGTTAGAGTATTGCCGTATTGTTAGGTATCACCTATCGAATCATTTATATTATAAAAGTAGACAAATAGTTAATCAGTTTACCGAAGCTGGCAATTCAAATGAAGCTAATGTCACAGACAATAAAAGACCTTGAATAAATGTAATACTATGAATTCCACAAACAATTTCAGCGTTTCTATACAGCAGTTCAAAATACTTAATGATGAGTTATAATTTAAAATGTAAAATTGAAAGCAATTTTTATTAGGAAATTATTAGTATTTATTTCTATTTATTTATTTATTTCCAGCTTACTACTATCATTACAGGTAACCCTAATACAATAGTGTAGCAAAACTTAATTACTAATACTACTAATTACTAATACTATAACTAATAATATATAATGCTATCTTAGTAAGTTCACTCAGAGAACTGAAAAAAACATCTATTTTTGTGGCACATATATTGACAGTACGTATGGCGCGTGTAAGTGGCGCCTGTTTCATCAGGTTCGTGCGCCCGCTAGGAACCACCAACAGTGGCGGTCTCCGTCTCCGCCACACGTACCTGTCTGGGACATGCAGCCTGATATATTGTAGCATATCGGGATTATGTGCCCTACCTCTAATTATTTTAATTAAATAAATAACAATAGATAAGTAGGTAATCCTAATACATAATGTTTGATATTTGCGTACCAACTTTTAAATTATCTCACTTCGTAGTTTAGCTGGCAGAGATTTCTGTTACACTGTGATAAGTTACACTTTTTTTTACCAATAAAGTTTTTTCCAACATTTTTTTATGGTACATAAATAAATAAATAATTATTTTAGCTGTTAAACGTAATGTTGCGATAGCCGATGGTTTTCATTTTCTAATATTTCTTTCATTTTTTAATATTTTTAAATATTTTTTTATATCTTTTAAAAGAATTACCGTGCAAAGCTCGATACAAATGACCATTATAAATGATAAGAATGGAATTGTTACTACCTAACGAGATATTATATTTCTTCGTTGCACGGGATAACAATGAAGTAAGAATAAAATTTTTAAATAAGCAGCCGCCGAGTTTCTCGCTGCTTCCTCTAATTAGAGACAATTTTCCAAATCAGTAGCAGAATTGACGATTCAAAAGCATTTATTTACAAGTTTATTTAATACAGAATATATTTAACTAGAACGTGCCCTGAGTGTCTTGTGTCGGTGTATTGCACACCGTAAAAACATGACGAAATTTATTACGTACCTTTATATCACATTTTTTTTTACTAGTTCTAGTATATAATAAGTTTCATAGGCCGTGTGGTAACCGGCTGAATAGAATAGTACCACCCTTGGTAGATTTTATTTTATTGTTTTTAAATAATAATCAGTACCACCCTGTTGGCGCAGTGGGTAGTGATCCTGCCTTCAGCTCCGCGGGTCGCGGGTTCGATTCCCGCCGAGGGCCAATATTTTCTATAAAAAAAAAAAAATGAATTTGTTGGTCTTTGAGCCTGGGTGTTTATTTGTATTTAAGTATGTATTTAGAAAATATATAAGTATATATTCACCAGTTGTCTGTCACCCATAACACAAGTATTAAGTTACTTACTTTGGGGACGGACGACCGTGTGTGTAAGTGTCCCATATATTTATTTATTTATTTATTTATTTCTTACCGAGGTGTCGTAGAAGGCGACTAAGGTAAGTTGACCCACCGTTTGGTATCCGACTGAATAGAATAGACCACCGTCATTTCTTACCGAGGTATCATAAAAGGTGACCAAGGTAAGTTGACCCACCGTGCGGTATTCGGTTAAGTAGAATAGACCACCCTCTTTCTAACCGAGGTGTCGTAAATACGACTAAGGTAAGTTGATGTCAGGCAGGCGGCCGGTCGTTGAATACGTAGCCAAATCATGTGACAACATGTTTATAACATGTTGCGTCGACCCCTCTTAGAGTAGGATAAGGGCAAGAAGTATATAATGTTGAACATGAACAGCTTAATTGTGTTATAGCAAATTCCCCGACCCATAAGAGATTTGCTAATATAACTGTAATTATAAGGCGTTCATGAATGCGAAATGCTTGCATCTATAGGTTTTGTATTAAACTTTCCGTGCACTTTGAAATAAATCTTCATAAGGATATCCAGCTGCAACGATTATCTTATAACCATGAAATCATGATTATTTTTTTTAAAGATGTGCCGCCGAGTTTCTTGCTGGTTCTTCTCGGTAGGAGCAAACTTCCGAATCACTGGTAGCTTCTTTAAAATATTTGACGATTCAAAAGTACTGAAAACAGTCTACTTGAATAAAGAATGTTTTGAATTGAATTCGAATTTATCTGGAGGATATTTAGGAGAAGATGAAGATATTTAGCCTTTCTCAGTCACAACATTTCAATTTAGTGTTTTTTTTTAGGGTACAAGTGTTATTTGGCCGAACGGTTTGCTGAGTCCATCTTGTCTTATGGAAACAAAAGAAGGCCGATACATTGTAAGTATGCTTAATATAAAATATAAATAGCCCATTCAAATGTTCCTTAAGTCAGTCAATTATATGCTCCATCCATCTTTGAATAGAGGAAACCCTTCACAGTACTGCTATTTTGGGGTGGTTGCAAAACGGTTATGACGATTTTCGTTGTTTCACCTTGGTAGGAGGAAAGTTGAACAATATGTGCCCCATGGAATGCTTGAAGCAGAAATACTGGACACATTACGTCTTCAACTACTACTAATGGTAGGGCCTTTATAGGTCCTACACAACCAACGTATTGGGATCATATAAGGCATCAACTGCCTCAAGGGACCGTTCACAAGATAGAACGTTGAACCTTTTAATTTGCCTGGAGGTCCTGATCGAGGTATCAATCGATCCTCGTTTCCATTGCCTCTGAGCATATCCACGGAAAATACACTATGAAATCATCGCTGAGTTATTCATTATAGAACCCCATTTAAGCCTAGTATTTAAGATCTAAGATGTCATCATATGACTTTTATGATCGAGGCACAATCACAAGTCAATCGTGGCTTCCCATCAAAAATCTGACAGCTTGATAAAGTCATCATCATTCTCCTTAGCCCACTCTAAGCGGGGTCGGTACAAAATGTTTTAAACATGTTGTTACATATTTTCGATAGTTTTTTACGACCGGCCGGCTAGTTTATCTTAGTCACCTTTTACGATACTTCGATAGGAATTAGAGTGGTCTATTCTATCAGCCGGATACCACACGGCGGGTCAACTTACTTTAGTCGCCTTTTACACCTCGGTAAGGTAAGGTAAGGATACCACACGGTGGAATTAATCAAAATCATACTATTGATTATATGAGTAGCTTTTGTAAAGTTTTTTTATTAACACATTGTATATGAGGCACGTACTGGTCCGTTTTCTGACGATTTATACTTGAGCGCGTGACAAGTACCAGTACGTTTTCTGACGATTGATACTTGAGCGCGGATCACGTACTAGTAACAACATGGTTTTTGTGGGTACAAATAAATAAATATTGTAGGTAATTACATAACTAAATTTAAAACTAACGCCCGCATCATTGCAAAATGTATACAATACAAAGTAAACAATGTATGTATACATTGCAAAATGTATATTATACAAACTGTTAATTATTATTAATATACCGTATATTATATTATAAATATATATATATTATATATATTTATAATATAATATTATATTATAAATATAGCGACAGAATATCAAAATGATTAGAACTAGAAATTTCTAGAAAAGGAAGTGCGTAAAGGTCGAGGAAGTTTGTAGAATCGCGCATTGTTTGCTATGAAATAATATTCATTATTTTGTTATTTATTTAGTATTTCCTTATCCTAACGGGTACATTATGTTCTCAGTAAGTAATTATAAGGTTATACTTGTATTATGGAATTAAGCAGGCAATAATACTTAATTAAAATTTAAGTATATTTTTAATTGTAAAATTAAATATATATTCTAGTTCAATTAGTAATTTCAGTAAATATGAAAGATCTAGCTGATAATAGGTTGTTCAAATCATAATGCTGCCTTTATTCCACTCTAATTGGGGTCGAGACATGTTATAAACATGCTGTCACATGATTTGGCTACGTATTTTATGATCGGCCGCCTGCCTCAGGTCAACTTATCTTAACGTATTTTACGATATCTCGGTAAGAAAGAGGGCAGTCTATTCTACTCAGTAGGATACCACACGGCGGGTCGACTTACCTTAGTTATTACGACACCTTAGCAAGGAATGAGGGTGATCTATTCTACTCAGCGAGATACCACACGGTGGGTCAACTTATCTTAGTTGCCTTTTACGATACCTCGATAAGAAATGAGGGTGGTCCATTCTACTCAGCCGCATACCATACGGCTAAATAGGTTGCCCAAATGACAATGCAATATTTTGTTACTTGCTTAAAACGTTTTTAATTGTTATGCTAAATGTTGATATAAATATTAAACAAAATACTAGTGACGTCATATATAAGGATATAAAAGTAGGTAATTAGACGAGTCCAGGACAGTTAAGCTTATCTCTTATTATCTTTCGTGGATCTTGCTTGCTTGAGTTTTTAATAATTAGCGACGGCAACCTGTGATATATAGTTCATTAAAAGAAATATACATTTTAAAACTGATTTAAAGGACTATGGCCACATTGTATACTAAATTTTATCAGCGATCTTTGTTTTGTTAACACAATGAAAACATCTATGTGCGAAACATCAGCTATATGAACCTATCAGCAAATTTCAAGGGACTTTATTGAAAATTTCTTACTTGCACAATGCGGCCGTGTGGCCAGCTGAGTAGAATAAGCCACCCCCATTTCTTGTCCAGGTTTCGTAAAAGGGGATTAATGTAAGTTGAAACGCCGTGGCTGTGTGCTGTGCGGCTGAGTAGAATAGACCACTCTCATTTTATACCGAGGGGTTGCAAAGGCGACTAAGGTAAGTTGACCCGCCGTGTGGTATCCGGCTGAGTAGAATACACCACTCTCATTTCTTACCGAGGTGTAAAAGGGACTAAGGTAAATTGACTCGCTGTGCGGTATCCGGCTAAGTAGAATAGACCAGTCTTTCTTACCGAGGTATCCTAAAAAGTGACTCAGATGAGTTGACGTCAGGCAGCATTAAAATACGAAGTCAAATCATGAGGCCACATGTTTATAACATGTTATGATGTTACAATGACGCTCTTAAATATGTTTGTGGCTAGATTTTGTATTATCAATAAGTATCAATTTTAGCTTTGCCATTACAGTAGCTTAAAAACACTATTAAAGAGAGGCTGATACAAAACGCCTACTATACTGTTGAGGTTTATTTAGAAGAATGCGTGGATATAACTAGGTACTGCCCGACCCTGTACAAGATAGTAATGACTTAATGTAACTAGTTATTAGTATTATATTGAAAAGAGCAACTGTCGAGTTTCTTACTAACTCTCCTCGGTACTAACAGCTTTCCGAACCAGCCACTTGTTTACAAGTTTATTTGAATAAAAAATTTTGAATTTGAATTTGAATTATCATAAATTATGTGATATGATGCCACATTTTTGTACCGGATTTTCAAACGTATCGTAAATTTCCACCAGCTGTACTGAACTTCAAAAGGCTTTACATGTGTTATTTCTTTTCTCTATGCTCTACAATTCCAGATATATTCAGCTTATTTATCTTCTCAGATCAGGGTTAATAAACACGCCGTGTGGTATCCGGCTTGATAGAATAGTACCACCCTCTTTTCTTACCGAGGTGTCGTAAAAGGCGACTAAGGTAAGTCGACCCGCCGTGTGGTATCCGGCTGAGTAGAATAGACTGCCCTCTTTCTTACCGACCCCACTTAGAGTGGGATAAGGACAGGAAGATGATGATCAGGGTTAATAAACGGGGATCTTAAAGATAGAGGCAAATACAAAAATTAATATCAGCAAGTTGATTACCATATAAATGCTAATCAATGCGTACGGAATAATTACAACAATTCATTTCTGTTGCGAATATATTATTTTTTTAAATTCGCACGTTCTATTTAAATGTACAAAAAATTACACGCGTGCAAAAAACACTCCTGTATTTAATTAGTGGCTAGCATTTTTTGTATATTTCAAAGTTAATTGCCGTGTGGTATACTATATTTGCCTAATCTTCGCTCAACAAGCCACATTTAGTTTGTTTTCATATTTTCTAACCTCACTAAATACTATATTATATATTGATTAGCTTTCTTTTGTAATCAATACTAACTGGGTATTCCAATTTTTAATAGATTCATTATTTAGCTTTTGATTTTAGGCGGAGCAAAGTTATTTGATAAACGTTAATTGACATAACACGTCGGCAAATCTTTCTTTAAACAACGTTCATAAACAGTTGAAGCTTGTACCAATTCCTTTGACTGGCCTGTTGGAGCAGTGGGTAGTGACTCGGCCTTCAGCTCCGCGGGTCGCGGGTTCGATTCCCGCCGAGGGTCAACATTTTCTATAAATGAATTTGTTTGTCTTTGAGCCTGGTTGTGTATTTGTATTTAAGTATGTATTTAAAAAATATATGAGTATATATTCACCAGTTGTCTGTCTACCATAACACAAGTATAAAGTTACTTACTTTGGGGACGGACGACCGTGTGTGTAAGTGTCCCACATATTTATAATTCCTTCAAGGTTTTTGTACTGATTGTGCCGCTTCAAGTTAGGTTTTATAGCAAAGCCGTTCAGCTTTGCTAAAAAAATTGCTCATTAATCTCCAGATCAACTCGTTAACCATCTTAGTCGTATTTTAAGATATCTCGGTAAGAAAGAGTGCAGTCTATTCTACTCAGCCAGATACCACACGGCGGGTCAGCTTACCTTAGCCGCTCATATGAAACCTCGGTAAAAAATGAGGGTGGTTTATTGTACTCAGCTGGACACCACACGGCAAATCAGCTTACCTTACGAATACGAAACCTTGAAAAGAAATGAGGGTCGTCTATTCGACTACAGATACCACACGATATAAAAAAGTAAATAGCGGCCTGTTACTATCCTACTGATGAGAATAGGCCTCTTTTCTCCGTTTTTGGAGAGAAGGATTGGAGCTAAGACCTACCACGCTGCTCCAATGCGGATTGGTAGGTTACACATCATCATCATCATCACAGCAGCCTGTTACTCTCCCACTGCTGGGAATAGGCCTCTTCTCTGCGTTTTTGGAGGGAAGGTTTGGAACTAAGACCTACCACGCTGCTCCAATGCGGGTTGGTAGGTTACACATATCTCCAGAATTCTCTAGAGATATGCAGGTTTCCTCACGATGTTTTTCCTTTACCGAAAAGCGTGTGATAAATTGCAATTATCAATTAGACACATAAGTTTTAACAGAAAAACACATTGGTGTCTGCCCGGGTTTGAACGCGTGCCTCCTCGAAAGAGTCGCACGGTGTTACCGCTGGGCTACCACAGCTTATTAATTTAGCTTACAGCAAATTATTAATAATAAATACTTTTCCATTTTCAGATAACATCATCTATGTACGCTTATTTTATTGCTAAGGTCATTGACCTGTCGGATACAATGTTTTTCGTGCTCCGCAAGAAGTTTAATCAAGTTACCTTCCTCCATGTCTACCATCACTTCATTATAATGTGGTGTACTTGGTTACAGCTTAAATACGAACCTTCTTATAGCACGATATTCTTGGGTACCCTAAATTCGTGTGTCCATGTTATTATGTATAGTTATTACGCACTCTCAACGTTTCCAGTATTGACTAAATATCTCTGGTGGAAAAAATATATTACTAGCATCCAATTGGTGAGTGTCTGGTTTATCTTTAATATTTAATATATATCATCCTGTCCTTATCCCACTCTAAGTGGGGTCGGCACAACATGTTTTTCTCTTCCATTCTGTCCTATCTTTCGTCAACTCTGGCGCCACTCCTTTTATATGCATATCATACTTCACACAATCCAACCATCTCTTTTTAGGCCTCCCTCTAGGCACATATCCATCCACATTCAAATTTAACACACGTTTGGTCACATGATTTTCATCCCTCCTCATTACATGTCCATACCATCTCAATCTTGCACTTCTCGACTTTTCTATAATGGGCGCAACTTTCAGACTTCCCCTAATATACTCGTTTCGTATTTTATCCACCTTAACATTCTCATCTCATTTGCATGTACTCTTCTTTCATCCCTCCTTTTCATTGCCCAACATTCTGATCCATACAATACGACAGGTCTTATGACTGCTTTATAAATTTTTCCCTTAACTTTAAGGGGCATTCGAGGGTCACATATTGTGCCTGAGACCTGCCGCCACTTCATCCATCCTGCATTCATTCTTTTACCCACATCTCGATCTATTTCACCGTCGTTTTGAAAAAGCGAACCAAGGTACCGAAAATCAGAGCAGACTGGCAAAATGTTCCCATCCAAACCGATCGGGGAGAAATTGGAGGTCCCACTAAAATCGTAGTACATATGTTTATCTTTAATATTTAAATGAGTTGAATATTATGTTATTACATTTTGTATGTTTATATATGTTTTCGGACTCTAGGAAACGGCTCCAACGATTTTACTGATATTTAGCATGTAGGGGGTTTTGGGGGAGAAAAATCGATGTTGCTAGGTTTTATTTAAAACCTATGCTAGTTTTATTTTTTTTGGACATAAAAAAATTATAAACATTTAATTTTAATATAGAACACTATTTTATATAAACATACGGGTCACATCGCGTTATAATCGATTACCTTTGTATAAGGTTCTACGTTTCGGCAGAGTTGCATCCACCCGTATGTTTATATAATAATCAGTATGAATCGCGAAAGTTTAAAATCTACTAACACTATTTCAGCCATAAATGGTCAAGTCAGCGTAGCTTAATCTGGTAACGGGCGGTCTCGAGTAGGGATGGGCAAGTGAGGAAAAAATATCGATATATATCGTATCGATATTTTTCAAATATATCGATAAGTATTGACTAAATATATCGATATACTGATATATCGATATTGTCTGTACAATAAGCGATTATCTATAAAAATTGCCAAAATATTCTAAATTTGAAAGCAAATACACATTTGGTGGTTTTGACACCAGTTTTATTATTTGAAAATACAGAAAAGTCAAGTAAAATCAACATCATCAACACAACAAAAATACATTATTCATTCATACCAATATTTGTCTAATATTGACATCAGGAGCACTCTTTGTATGATGTGCTCCCCTGTTAATCTGCTCCTTTCATTCGGTACATCCACATTCACCACTGAAGCAACCCTTTCAGATGACACTGAAGAAGCTTGGCAAATTATATATTTTAGAGCTATATCCGAGAGAACCGGCGTGAAATGACGACAATATATCCGATTGGATCAGATTTGTAAAAAGTCAAATACATGATGTGACGCAAAAGCAGACAGCAGAACTTTGAAAAATATATCGATTTTGATATCTAAAAATAAATATCGAAAGTCGATATATCGCGGGAAAAAATATCGCTGATTTATATCGATTATTTTCTGATAAAATATCGATATTTTGATATATCGATATTTTTTACCCAAGCCTAGTCTCGAGTTTTGAATATACCTAGGATCGAGATTGAGTTTTTTTTTCTTTTTTTGTTTTATTTTTTATTTTGAAAAAAATTACCGAGCAAGTCTTGGTCAATCAAGTGCTATATGTATTCAAACATCAAAGGTTTTCAATTATATAAGTTAGCTAATTAACATAATCATCAATCTTCTGCCCTTATTCCACCCTAAGAGCAGGCATAACATGTTTTGAACATGTTTTCGCCAGCTCTTTTGCGACCAGCCTGACATCAACTTACCTAAGTCACTTTTTACGACATCGTGAAGAAATGATGGTGGTCTATTCTACTCAGCTGGATACCACATGGCGGATCACCTTACCTCAGTCGCCTTTTACGATACCTCGGTAAGAAATGAGGGTGTTACTATTCAGCCGGATACCACACGGCGTCCTTATAAAGCAAAATATATCTTTATTATTTAAATGAGTTATTAATCTTGTATGTATTTATATAAATATATTTTCTGAATCTCGGAATTGACTCCAACGATTTACCTGAAATTCAGCATGTAGGGGGTAATATGAGCCAATCTTCCTGATGATGCTTCGGTTTCGAGGCGAAACGATCGTAGAGATTGTGGTAGTGAGTGTATGTATTGCTTTGGTTGGTGTCGTATTTATGATACGTGTGGTAACTTGTCCTGCATGTATAAGTATGTGAATGTTGCCTGCTTCATACACTTAGCGTTGCATAGATTCTCTTAACAAACAGGGATTAGAGCAAAATAATTCTTTTATTTTCTGTATTTTAACTACCTTTCTTCCTTTTCCTTTACAGATTCAATTCGTAATGATTTTGATCCACGCAATAGCAAACGTGATGTATTCCGGATGTCCACCTTCAAACACTTTGATGGCCGCAATAGTGATAAACGTTTTTTTGTTTTTATATCTGTTTGGTAGGTTTTATACAAATACCTATTGTGACAAAAGAAATGTTAAAAACGGTGTAAAGAATGGTAAATTAGTAAACGGTACGAAATCTGTTAAGCTGAATTAATATTTAGTTAGTGATTGACCATTTAATACTAGTTGACCGTTTTGTATGAAATCTATACTAATATATATAGAGCTGAACAGTTTGTTTGTTTGTTTTATTGTTTGAACGCGCTAATCTCAAGAACTACTGGACCGATTTGCAAAAGATTATTTCAGTGTAAGATAGTTTATTTATTGAAGGCTATATGCTATATAACATCGTGCTAAAATGAATAAGGAGCAGCAATAAAAAATAGTACGAAAACGGCAAAATTAAAAGCTTTCCTTGCGTGCGCTGAGTAAACGGTAAAAGTTATTCAAAAATCATGTACTACAAAATTGTTCCCCTCTAAAAGTTCTAAATAAAAGTTTGGGACAGCATATGCCTAGCTTTTAAGGTTAACTCACTTTAACCATTTTTATGGTTATCAAAGGACTATATTACGGTTACAATCTTTTCACGCGATCGGAGCCGTTGGCGATTGCTAGTTTTAAATAAAAAGCGTTTTGTTTGTTGTACATAGCTAATAAAAAATAAATTTGTGATTACTTTTTGCCATCTATTAACAACTGTCTGAAACCTCCGAACTGTAGCCCATTGTGTAATATTTAAATTTTGATTTTATAACTCCTAAAAACAAAACGCTTATTATTTAAAATATACAAAAACGGTCAAGTAGTATTAAATGGTCAATTAATAGTTCACTTATGTTAATTGATTTTTTACTAACATACAGTTCCAGTTACATATTACTTACTTCCTGTGGCACTACAACCCTTTGTGGGTCTTGGCCTCCTCAACGAGTCTTTTCCATTTCGCTCTGTCCCTGGCCTCCCGTCTCCAAGATGTTAATCTTCCCATGCATCGGAGGTCTTCCTCGACGCAGTCTATCCATCGCTTTCTGGGTCTACCTCTGGGTCTCTTCTATTGTGGAATCCACTATTATACCAGTTATATATTATTAAAGTTATTTGTAAAAAGTGCATTTTTATTTAACGAGTAAATAAGTTCGGCAACGCTTTTTTGTGATTCAATCTGACTTTATTAATTTTCGACTGTTCATCTCTTATGCTTGCTCGCTACGCTCTCTGTTTGACCCAATTTCCACGTCGAAGAAACAAATATTTTAGTATTCTTTATATAAAAATTAAAGTAAGTAGTGGCCTGTTACTATCCCCAGGCGAGAATAGGCCTCTTCTCTCCGTTCTTGGAGAGAAGGGTTAGAGCTAAGACCTACCACGCTGCTCCAATGCGGATTGGTAGGTTATACATATCCAGAATTCTCTAGAGATATGCAGGTTTCCTCGCGATGTTTTCCTTCACCGAAAAGCGTGTGATAAATTGCAATAATCAATTAGACACATAAGTTTTGCCAGATAAACTCATTGGTGTCTGCACGAAAGGGTCACACGGTGCTCCGCTGGGCTACCACAGCTTGCTTCTTTATATATTAGAACTTAATTCATTTTACTGTAAAAAAAGAATAGTACCTGAGTAGCCTAGCCTAATATTTTAATGCAACGCCCTCTATTGACTGATTAATAAGAGGTTTTGTGGGATAATTTTTAGGTTGCGTTCTCAACACGGTCTGCAGAAATGTTCACAGATGACGTTAATATGAAAGATACTAGTTTTTAGTCTGGAGTAAACTTATACAGCAGTGACTTTATTATTATTGAAAGCTTTTATTGAACTTACCGTGTATGTATGTGAAGGTGGAATTAGCCCAGTCCCAATGACAATGTATGTTCATGATAATCTTGACTTGATGCTGCTGCTTGGATTGGCTACAAACGAGGGAACTCTACATCAGTTAAAGTTGTAGGAACGTGAAATTATGTTTTAATTTTAAATCAAATCCTCATCTTCCTGCCCTTAACCCACTATAAGTGGGGTCGGTACAGCATGTTATAAACTTGCTGTCACATGATTTCGCTGCGTTTTTACGACCGGCTGCCTGCCTGACGTCAACTTACCTCTGGCACATTTTACCACACCTCGGTAAGAAAGAGGGTGGTCTATTCTACTAAACCGGATACCACACGGTGGGTCAACTTACCTTTGTCGCCTTTTACGAAACCTCGGTAAGAAATGAGGTTGGTATATTCTACTCAGCCGGATACCACACGGCGGGTCAACTTATCTCAGTCTCCTTTTATGAAACATCGGTATTTAATGAGGGTGGTCTATTCTACTAAACCGGATACCACATGGTGGATCAACTTACCTTAGTCGCCTTTTACGAAACATCGGTAATTAATGAGGGTGGTCTATTCTACTCGGCCGAATACCACACGGCGGGTCAACTTACCTTAGTCGCCTTTTACAAAACCTCGGTAAGTAATGAGGGTGGTCTATTCTAGGAGGGATACCACACGGGGGTCAATAGTTTATTACTTGTCTTTAAAAAAAATCGCAAATCGATTAAATATTTTGAAGCGCATGTAACAATTTTTTTTTAAATAAGTTAACCTGTAATAAAACAGTCAAAAAATGCTCGGGTCAACTTACTTTATTCGCTTTTTACGACACCTCGGTAAGAAATGAGGGTAGTACTATTTCTATTCAGCCGGATACCACACGGCGGCAGCAAGATAATGTTAGTATGGGTTTAAAAGGTCGATAATCACTTCCCACTAATTCTACCCCTTCCCCCCATATCTGCTATCATTTCCAACGCGCACGTGCTCGGAATAGCAACAGTAAGATTTCAAAAACCATAATATATTGCATATAAAGACAATCTTATTTTAATATTCTTAAGGTTTAATTTCCGTAATAGGTAAATAGTTGGTAAAAATAATATTTTAAAGGTTAGTAGGTTTTTTAATGTTATGATGCATGCTGATAATATCCTTACCCTCCGCGAAAAAGACTGAAATCTCGCCGTGCTGGTTTCTATGATGCCCACGAGATAAGAAAGTTTAACCTGCAGGAAGCTTGGAAATCAGAATGGACCGCATCTGGACCACCAGCATCGTACTTTTTGGACCCTACAATAAAGCCGAATGGTTTCCAACTACCTCGTAAATTGTGGCGCCGCTTAAACAGATTACGAACAGAGCATGAGCAATGGGGTTGGAAGCCGTCCGCCGTTTGTGACTGCGGTAAGGAAGATCAAACTATGGGACATATAATCCAACGTTGTCCCATACGCTCATACCAAGGCCCAATTGGTGACCTGTTTGATCTTCCTTCTTCATTTATCAACTGGTTACAAAACTTGGACATTGACTTGTAAAATAATAATTTAAAAACCCGTCTTTTTTTTACGCATTATTTGTATTTTTGTAATTTAAATTTTGACATAAAACTATTTGACATTTTTATTTTATATATTATATCTGACATACGTATTATTATATTATATTTGACATTTAGTTTTAGTATTATTATTATTTTTTATTTTTTTATTTTACTAATAATTAACGCTTATAGTTTTTTCAAACAAATGCCATACGATTAAAAATATCCTTACTATCTTATCCTTCTTAATATTACAAATGTGAAAGTTTGTGAGTATGGATGCAGTTTGTTACTTTTTCATAGCGAAACCGCTGAACCAATATCGATGAAATTTAGCACAATTATACCTTATACACCCAGGCAACATATAAGCTGTTCGTAAATATTTCATAATTTTATTTATTTCGTATTATCTTTTTGTCTCTGGGCAATTGTCATTTTTTATTCACCGATATGTGGGTAGCAATGAAAACGCCACTCGCCGTTTCTTCGTCCGCGGAACCTTCGTTAATGGCCGCTCGATCGCTTTAAATAATTCGCATCAAATTCATTATAAAACATTAAATATTTCATCTAGGACTTGCAATATAAAGTGCAGTACCTAAGATTAAAGTGTAGTGACGAGTTTCGGACTCGTAATAGTGTTACTGTTCGTTCGAGTAACATTCCCCTGGCGTCACAAGAAACGGCCGGCCGCCGGCGCATATCGAACCAGTACAAAGGCGTCGAAAGATGGGTGGTGCTAAGTTATTACTTATTATCGGTGATAAATTATTGTATTGGTAAAAAAAAACATGTTATGACAGTTTAAGTAGCGGCCTGTTACTATCCCACTGCTGAGAATTTGTCGATATTTGTCGAATGTCACGATGTTTTCCTTCACCGAAAAGCGTGTGATAAATTGCAATTATCAATTAGAGACATAAATTTTTAACAAAAAAACTCATTGGTGTCTGCCCGGGTTTGAACCCATGACCTCATCGAAAGAGCCGCACGGTGCTACAGCTTAGCACAATAATTCTGTAAAACACAGTTTCTAAAACTCGTATCGGTTTTTACAGTACATTCTGTTGGTACACGTAAAATTTTTGTAGGTTCTGCCCTATGGGAAATCACTGATAAACGCCAACGCTCTGTGTGTTTAACATTTCGCATTTTTACGTTTGATATACGACCCACCTGAAACCTTTACACGTGTAAGTTGATCTATTAGAATCAAAATTTCATTTAACAAATTGTTCTGAATAAAATAATCATAGCTGTGTTTCGGGTTAACGTATAAGTGATCTGTACTAATATATTGTTATAACATTTTTCAATTAAGACTATCGTGGTGTAGTATTCATAGTTAATGTATAGAACCGGCTATACTCCGTCTTATTCTATCGGGTTCACCCGGGTTATCAGGTTAGGTTATCGGGTTATTACAACATGCTACAAATACAAGCTCCTTCATATAGTTGGTCGATAATATATAAAAAAAAAACATTGTGGCCGTCATTATGTGTCATTGAGTTGTTGAGAAAGAGTAAATGGGTTGACTTTGGGAAAATTGCTTTTTATTATTGCTTAAGTTTTTAAAAAAGTATAGTTTTTTTATACTATAAAGCTAAAGAGTTGGATTCATTGTTTGAACGCGCTAATCTCAGGAACTTATGGACCGATTTGAAAAATCTTTGAGTGTAAGATAGTCCATTTATCAAGAAAGGCTATAGACTATATAACATCACGCTAAAATGAATAGGAGAGGAGCAGCAATGAAAAATATTACGATCCTTTATTTCTTTTTATCCATAGAGACGAAATATCTCAGACATTCGCTAGGCAACTTTCAATAAATGATATTTATACTATTATATAAAGCTGAAGTGTTTGTGTGTTTGAACGTGCCAATCTTAGAAACTACTAGACCGATTTGAAATATTCTTTTAGTGTAAGATAGTCCATTTATCGAGTAAGGTTATAGACTAAGATGAATAGAAGAGGAGCAGCAATAAAAAATATTGCGAAAACTGCAAAATTGAAAGCTTTCTTTCTATCCATAGTCAACATATCCCAGACATTCTCTAGGCAACTTTCAATAAACGATATATTAAGCTGAAGAGTTTGCTTATTTGATTGTTTGAAAGCGCTAATCTCATTAACTACTGTAGTGTTTGTGAGTAGTTTTATAATATATCGTCAACAGACAGACAGAAGTGGCGTAAATTTGTGTTTTTTTATATGTAAGGATAATCTTTGTAGCTACATTTTCATACAGTAAAGCCTGCCTTTAAAATTTGAGCCTCACATTGCGTATTAAATAAAAATTTATATTCCATTTAACGGTAAATTACAAGAGCTTTCAAAGGTAAAATTGTGCGGTCGGACAAAATCCAGTAAATCGTCCGGCGTGAATTTTGGATGAATTTAAAGGACTCCCGAACGAAAATTGGGTCAAAACGAGAGGCCGCGTAGGGGAATAATCAATTAGATAAAACCTCATATCCGTGTACCCATGGTGACATGTTGTCATTTGACATGTTTTCAAAACATAGAGTTGTTAATACCATAAGTCACTTTGTTTAATAACGAGTGAAAATGCCTTTAACCGAATAAAACTTATTTATAGAATTACTAGCGGCCTGCCCCTGCTTCGCACGGGCTATATAAAAAATATAGTTTGTCACTCAGTGAAAAAAAATATTAAAATCGATCCAGTAGTTTTGATTTATTCATTACTGCCCGTGGGCCCGCACGCGTTAAATTTGGAGAAAAACAATTTCCCTCTCTCTATACCAAGAAGATTTCCAGCTTTATCTAATATCTAAATTCATATACTACATATTTATTTTTACATTTTTTCCCTATGTATTTTATTTTTAAAATTAATTACAGAATGTCTTTATATACAACATTCATAGCTTTCTTATCATTATTAGACAATACAAACATGTTTTCTTTAGAGGTTACTCTTGAAAGAGCGACAGTTGCGCGTCCGATCGCTGCTAAATTCGAAGTGCTCTAGAGCGAAGTGCGGCCTCCTCGCGGGATTTTAAATCTGTGATATCTTCGAAAATGTTCATTTAAATTACATGCTGTAAACGGCCATATTGATCTATATTAAATAAACAATGTATTTAAGGTACTTAATTGGATAAAGATTAATGCTGTATTGTATAAAAATTGCTTCAAAAATAAGGCATTATTTTTCGTAAAAAGTAAATGACAAAAAATGCTATATACAAATGTAAAAAAGAACTCGCCAGTTGTGAACTTTAGAGATACACTACACTAATGTATAGAGAGTTGTAGGTGTACAAAAATACTACAAAAAGTCCGCAACAGCATGTCTCTTTCTCTTATAATTAACTCACAGTAACTACTTTTAGCCTAACTTGCTAACTAGCCCAGCGGTAACACCGTGCGACATTTTCGAGAAGATCACGGGTTCAAAACCGGGCAGACACCAATGAGTTTTTCTGTTAAAACTTATGTGTCTAATTGATAATTGCAATTTATCACTCTTGATAATTCTGGAGATATGTGTAACCTACCAATCCGCATTGGAGCAGCGTAGTAGATCTTAGCTCCAATACTTCTCTCGAAAAACGGAGAGAAGAGGCCTTTTCTCAGCAGCTACCACCACCAACTACTTTTATGTTTAAATTTTCAATAATACAATTAAATGGAAGGATTTGAGCAGGAAAAATTTCGTGATATACCGATTTCCACGCGGGCAAAGCCGTTAGCACAGCTAGTCTGTAATAAATCTATGTTTATCTCTGACTACAATTCACTCGCTACTGTCGAAGTGATATTTTACGTAATTTTCTCTATCTAATTAATTCGCGACGCGCCTTAAATTCATACAGATAACATAACTGTTTCTCTTAAATTCTAAGAAGGTATTTTAGAATAAAGCCTTACGTACACTTGAGATTCACTAATCCTATTAAAATTTACGCAGAATTGTTAAAATTTGCTTTTGTAAATTTCAAAACATGTGTTTAAGATTACCGACATTTCTACGGTGCGAATTTTTTGGTAACGTATCTTTGCCCAATTTTAAGATCTGGTTAATGGGAAGATCAAAATTTATAGGTACCGTACATAGTTTATGCGAAAGATGTGTCAAATATAGCATAAAAGTTATCTTCATATGTATTTACTTTAACTTTGGAATAAATATCTTTAATTATAACAAAAAGTTTCACAATGGCATCCTTAACACTAAAAAAAATATCTTACAGATAACCATCTTGTCTTCAAGTTGTAGTTTCATTAAAATTAATTGATTCATGACGATTCAAAAGTGCCTATAAAAAACTTACTTGAATAATGATTATTTTGATTTGACTTCAACCAACAAAATAAATGTTAAAATAAAGACCAGAAGAATATAAGATGGTATCCATTAATACTTTGTATTAATGGATTCATTTCAGTAAATAAGTTGTACGTTTTATAGCTTTACCGCTATTACCCCTACCGCGGCTACCGCTTTACTAAGCCTTGTTTACGAGTTACAATCTTTAAAATTTATTCATCATTTGAAAAACCGCGGAATTTCTTGATGGCTCTTCTCGGTAGGCAGCTTTTCAACCAGCCGTAGTGTTGACGATTCAAAAGCACATATTACAAGTTTTTTTCAATAAAGAATTTTATGAATTTGAATAATTTTATTAGGCTACGTGACGCCACCTTAACTTAATCTAATGCTGTGTCCTCCCGCAGCGATTTTGATCGTCATCAACTCGCCAGTGATTTTAAGCATTTGTGTCCACATTACAGTAATCGTTCATTGTCCATTTGGTAGTAAATGTGAATGGACTTCTGCGAATTTTCGATGAAGTTTTTCTGTTCTAGTCTGTTTCATTATATATTTGTGTATTAATGCCTTAAGAAATTGTGGATGATTAAAAGCAAAGATGCCTTTCTTTGCTTTTAAACATACACGTAAATTTATGTAAACTTCATTAAATTTTGCTACAAAATTCACGACAATAATAACTAAAATCGGCCATTTTTTCTGTAATTGAAATTAAATAGCGGGGTGCCATATATACTACGTCTACTCAGCAGTGACATCGCTGGCGACCAGCAACTTTATAGAATTGCAGCAATATGGTCAACGCAATTGTAGCGATCTTAAGTCGCTGTTAACATTCACATCCACTCGCCAATTTTCCAATCGCCAGCGAGTCGTGTATACCCTTCTTTAGAATCTACGCGCGCCACGCAATAAAATTTAGTGTTTTACGGATAACAGAATTGTTTGGAAGGCATGCAATAATGCGAATTAAACATTTGAAACAGATTCAGATTTACTGATATTAAAGCTGATTGTATAATTAAATTCAATGTTTAAAATCTTACATTGGAACAAGAAGTTATTTATCTAAGTTTACGCCAAAATTACTAATTACCTACCAATCCGCATTAGAGCAGCGTGATAGGTCTTAGCTCCAATCCTTCTCTCCACAAAAAAAACCGAGAGAAGAGGCCTATGTCCAGCAGTGGGATAGTAACAGATCGTTACTAACTTTTTTACTTACTCCAAAATTCGCGATTTTCATACCTGCAATGTACGAGTGTGACTTTTATTAGATGTCCACGGGTTCAAGTTTCAAGCATGAGTATAATATAAACATTTTAGCTTCACAGCTTGACAGCCGTGACAGCCCAGCGGTGAGGTCATACGACTGTTTCGAGGGGTTACGGATTCTGTTAAAACTTATGTATCTTAAAGGTTATTTCAGGTTATCGTATGCTATTCTATGAAGGAAAACATCGTGAGGATATCATATGTATAGAAATTCTGGGCATATGTGTAACCTAACAATCCGCATTGGAGCAGCGTAGTAGATCTCATCTGTCCATAAAAGGTCTATACAGAACGTTACTTTACGTTATTTTCATTTTATTTTTATTTTGTAAGACCAACAACGACATAAAAATCATACACATTAAATAAACTCATTATTAATGTAAACAGGTTTTTAGTTAAATATATCGTCAATTACAGGTGGTGACGATTTTCGAGTTACAGTTGACAAAGCATAAACAGAAAATAACATAAAGGAAAAAACTTAATTATACAAGGCTAAGAAAATCCAATACAAGAACATTCAAAATTAGTTTTCTAATTCTATTGTAGATAAAATAATAAGGTAAGTTTATATAATATACACAAACATATACATACATATATAAAACTTACATAAATAATTACTTTACTTTACTTAACTTAATTAATATTTTATTTTATCAAACACTCGACGATGCAAAGAAATAGAGAAAACCTAAATATATTTATGACGATGATGTTTAGTACGATAAGAAAAATCATACAAAAATTGTACATAATTTAAATTCGTATCTCGTTCGTAGTTGTTTTATTATAATCTTGTAGCGTATTTTAATAACAGTGTACATTAGTGCTGTGATGGCCTAGCGGTGCGACCGTGTGAATCTCTAGAGACGATCATGGGTTCAAACCCGAGCAGACACCAATGAGTTTTTCTATTAAAACTTATGTGTCTAATTGATAATTGCAATTTATCACACGCTTTTCGGTGAAGGAAAACATCGTGAGGAAACCTGCATTTCTCCAGAGATTTCTGGAGATATGTGTAACCTACCAATCCGCATTGGAGCAGCGTGGTAGGTCTTAGCTCCAATCCTTCTCGTGGGAATAGTAACAGGCCACTACTTACTTACTTTACATTAGATTATATTAATACTAAAATAAATGTTTTAGTATTAGTCCAAATCGACCGTTTCATGTCACTTAATTTTAAGTAAATTTAATTAATTTTTTTATGTATAACTTCTCACTGCATCATTGATCACTACTCAATTCTTTTATAACGCCCTACCTTGCTGCTAAACCAATCTTGAACGATCAATGTTGCAGTCCCAGTTTAAAATGAGGAATTTTCTAAAGTTCCCAAATAACTGGTTTTCAGGGTTCGTTCCACCGTTCCTTCGTTCGTTTCTTCTTGTGCTATACCGGCTACATCTGCCCTGCGACTCCGTCCGGATTTCTACCGAGTCTGAACTATACGACGAGCTGTCTCCCGGCTTCGCTCGAGAAGGCTACAACCGTTCCGGAGCTGCACTGCGGGTGGCGACTTTAGCACCGCGAATCAGGGCAGTGGCATTAAACCAACTGATTAAAACTTTTCTAATATTGTAGTACATAAAACCTACGACCTTGCTCTCCGCGGTTTTCTTTCCCTATACTTTAAATATAATTCTAAAATTTTAAAAATTGTTCTATCTTTTGGCTTAATAAATTAATCCTTAAGTCTTTTCTTTCTTTCTTCTTCCGTCGTAGCGATTTTTCTCTAATAAAAACGCGAACGCGACAATTGGACATAGGTCATGTCTTTAAGGACTTTTGCGCAACACGATCTTGTCCTTAGATTGGGTCTCAGATATAGAACCTCTCTGCAACATTTTAGAGGTCCGTCTACTTAAAGAGGTCGTTCTATTATTAGAACGAGCTCAGAATCTTCACTCCACTATCCACTAGCATCTTCGTGTATAGTATCGCGTCCAAAACACTTAAAAAAACCTTTATTCTCATCTGCGCAGTATGAAATATTTAATTCCAATTAAATATTCTCAAGTTGTACCAATCGGTACGTTAGGTCCAAATAAAGTATATAGTAAGTTATACCCTTTATTCTGGCATTTATTCTGATTTCACGCCAAGAATACAGAATACATTCTATATTCAACAAGCATTATATATAGCACCGACTAGAATAGACCACCCTCTTTCTTACCGAGGTGACGTAAAAGGCAACTAAAGTAAAACGACTTGCCGTGTGTTATCCGGCTGAGTAGAATAGTACCACCCTCAATTCTTACTGAGGTATCGTAAAAGGCGACTAAAGTAAAACGACTTGCCGTGTGTTATCCGGCTGAGTAGAATAGAACCACCCTCAATTGTTACTGACATGCCGTAAAAGGCGACTAAGGTAAGTTGACCCGCCTTGTGGTATCCGGCTGAGTAGAATTGCTCAACCTCATTTCTTACCGAGGTGTCGTAAAAGGCGACTAAGGTAAGTTGACCCACCGTGTGGTATCCGGTTTAGTAAAATAGACCACCCTCTTTCTTATCGAGGGGTTGTAAATGGCGACTAAGGTAAGTTGACGTCAGGCAGGCGGCCGGTCGTACGTAACCACGTGACAGCATGTTTATAACATGTTGTGCCGACCCGACTTAGAGTGGCATAAGGGCAGGAGGACGATGATGTTAGTTAACGTTAGGCAGGTGGCCAGTCTTAAAATACGTGGCCAAATCATGTGACAACATGTTTATAAAATGCTGTGCCGACCCTACTTAGAGTGGGATAACGGCAGGAATCCTCCTGCCATCATCCGATGAGAGGCCAAGTAAAATCTAATACTGAAAAGTACTGAATTTTAAGGCGCATAGAGCAAGATCAAAAATAAAGGTAATAAACAACAAATCGCTTGAAGATAAAGAAAAAATATCTTATTAAAGTTAATATTTCCCAGACTGCTTTCATAGTCGAGAGCTGATATATTTCCAGACATCAAATGCAACGCCTGACCAGTTGGCATAACTTGCACACTGCGCTTTCTAACTCAAGTTCTACAATTGAAGTATTTTAACCGGTTGATTGAACTTTTATACTTGGCAGTATAGTTCTTAGTCTTAAATATTTAAATGAGTTAATCTCGTATATATTATAAATATATTTTGGCCTGAAATTCAGCATGTAGGGGGTGTAGGGGGAGAAAAATCGATCTAGGTAGGTTTTATATAAAAAATGTCGTTTTATCCCTGTTTTCGGGCCCTAAATTTTTTTTTGTTGATTTACGTTGCACACAATCACAATTTTTCGTTGTCAAACGTAAAGTCATGGGGGTTCATTTGGGGAACGGGCCTCTAGAGAGGTGAAAATATCTAGGATCGAGCCCAACCTGCCCTATTATTGTTTGTTTCTGTTTCATTTTTTTTTTAGATCATTTTTTACAGCAAAAATAACTTGTTAGTCGTTCAAGTCTTGCCTACGCGTGGTATCCGACTAAGTTGACCATAGAAGCATCATTGGGAAATAGACCCTATCTGATAGAGTCTATTTCCTGATGATGCTTCGGCTACGGGGCGACACTATTGTTGAGTTTGTGGTAGTGAATGTGTATAGTATTGTGCTGGCGGTGTTGCATGTATAAAAGTCCACTCTACATTTAGCATTGTGTGTATTTTCTTTACTAAATCGCGCATTATAGAAAAATAAATTCATTATTACTTTTGTAAAGTCAAAATACTTATTTAAAGGTTAAAAATTATACAATTTAAAGTGGACCGAAGTCGCCTTTTACGACACCTCGGTAAGAAATGAGGATTATCCATTCTACTCAGCCGGATATCACACGACTAGTCTAACTATAAAATCTATTTGTCATTCTTCTTTAAGATATCGTATAAGGTTTACAATATGTTTTTCTATGAGCTGGTAAATATTAAAGCTGAGTGTACACACAAATATGTGCTTTTGAAACGTCAACTCTACTGCTGGTTCGGAAAGCTGTTCCTACCGAGATAAGTCAGGAAGAAACTCGACAGTTGCTCTTTTGAAAATATAATTCTTAATACTAGTTACATTTAGTCATAACTGTCTTGTACAGGTTAGAAAAGAGCTATATCCACACATTCTCATATAATCACATCATCTAAGTAATCCCTAACAGTAGGCTGTCTGTATCAGCCTCTCTTTAAAATTGTTTTTAAATTGCTATAATGGCGAAGCTAAAATTGTAAGCTAAAATTTTTAAAATGTATTGATTGATTGAATCTTATACCCCAACCCACAAATGACTTACGTTCTTTTGAAAAGCGCCAAGAGCCAATAAAATCGCTTACTCATTAAAATTATAATACCTAGTTACTTTTAGTCATTACTATCTTGTACAGGCTCGAACATATCCACGCATTCTTATCATCTAAGTAATCCTCAACAATATAGAAGGCTTTTTGTATCTATCTGCCTTTTTAACTTTAACCCTTTTTAAAAATTGCTGTTTGGAAAAGCTAAAATTGTTTGTGTAATTTCTTTATAGAATCTTATACCAAAACCTACAAACGACTTGCTTTTGTAAAGCGCAAAGCAGAAGCCGCAAGCTTATGACAGTTCCTACTTTATCTATTACATAGATATATATAATAGGTTTATAAGTAAGTTAAAATTTCTAATAATTATAAATAAGTATTAAATTTTGATTAAAGTTTTATTTACTTTCATAATTATTTAATTTTTTTATAGTCTTTACATCATAAATTCTTTCCATTTACATGTGGGTCTTGTATATACGTCCAAATATAAAGGATCTATTTTCTTAGATGACAGACATTTTTCCGGGACACGCGAGTCATGTATGGCATAAGATTCAATTTATGACGCTATTGTGTTACTCACAAAGGCTTTTCTTTTGGTAGGGAATTAGTTTGCATCCAGGAATTAATAATACGTATTCTTTGATTTTTACAAGCTTTTTATTAGAGGCATTTTATGTCAAGCGGGCGAAAACATATGAGACATTTTATATCTTGTGTAATATGGCTAAATGAACATTTGTAGTGTAGTAAAATAGTGGAATATTTTAGTTCATGTATTTTATATTATTCTTTATGTATTTTTCCTTTACACTTATTCAATAAGTAAGAAGCAAGTTCTTAAAAGTCAAACGATTTTTTATTATTATGCAAAATGAGGGCATTCTATTCTACTCAGCCGGTTGTCACATAGCTTGAGATAGATAAGCTAAAATGTGTAAGCTATCTGGAATATCGTTACGTCAACTTAGATTTTTTCTTTGAATAAAAGATTCTCGTACATTTAATAAAAATACGAACATGCTTAAACTAGGTATAATTTCGTCGTCTTCTTGTTAATCGGCATTAAGTAAGTGCTTTTATTAACAAACTAGCCATCGCCAGCGGCTCCGCCCACGTGGAAAGATTAAAACCGTAATATATACTATATTTTTATAATATTTTATAATATTTTACCACCAAAAAAATGGTTACAGTGGGTTAACCTTTAAAGCTAGACATATACTGTCGCAGATTTTTATTTAGAACTTTTAGAGGGATACAATTTTTAAATTCATGATTTTTTAATAACTCACCATTTACTTAGCTTACTTATTTAAGGCGCAAGGATAGCTTTAAACTTTACCGTTTTCGCAATATTTTTTATTGCTGCTCCTCTCCTATTAATCTTAGCGTGATGTTATATAGCCTATAGGCTTCCTCGTTAAATGGACTATCTTACAGACAAATAATTTTTCAAATCGGCTCCGCAGTTTTTGAGATTAGCGCGTTTAAAGAAACAGACAACTTTTCAGTTATATTTTAGTATAGATTATATTAAGCTTTGGTAGTCCAGCGGTAACATCGTGCGACTCTTTCGAGGAGGTCACGGGTTCAAACCCGGGCAGACACCAATGTTTCTTCTGTTAAAACTTATGTGTCTTATTGATAATTGCAATTTATCACACGCTTTTCGGTTAAGGACAACATCGCCTGCATATCTCTAGAGAATTCTGGAGATATGTGTACCCTACCAATCCACATTGGAGCAGCGTGGTAGGTCTTAGCTCCAACCCTTATCTCCAAAAAACGGTGAGAGGAGGCCTATTTCCAGCAGAGAGAGTAACCCCCCTACTTTACTTTTTTATAGATTAGATACAGTATACGATACTGAGCACGATATATCTCGAAAAATTTTTAATATACCGGTCAGAGAAGCCGAGGTAGACCCCTTCAAACTTGGATATCTGTGGTCAACAACGACCTGTAGATGGCTTAAATAAACGACATTGCGAGGACCCAAAACCGACTTGTCTGGCGAAAAATGACGATGAGAGCCGACTCCAATTAAAAATGGGACAAGGCTAGGCATAGAGAGAGAGAGAGAGAGAGAGAGAGATAGTATACGAAACAGAATATCCTATCTCCATTCTTCAGTTATATTTCAGGGCTAAAAAAAAACAACCAGCTGTGGTGAAAAAATGTTTTGGCAATAGCAATCAGCGGTCGTCCGTGAAAAATTTAGCTCTTGTTGGTTAGATGCAGGTCCTCACATAAATTGGCGAGGCGCCGACGGATTCGGAGCATTAATTTGTGGTAAATCGTGTGGAAAATGGAAATTTTGTGCAGCCCCCGGCATAGCAAACAATCTTGTATTTGCGTTTGGAAAAAAGCAACTTTAAAATAACCTTTGGTATTTTAAGCCTTATGAGTAATGAATACAGATGTTTTCCAATGTTCTTCTATTTTGGTGGCGGAAATGTGTTTGATAGTTGATGGCGTCAGACGTGATAGGAATATTTCGTTCGTTTAATGAGAATCAAGTTGTTGCGAATTTTTCATTTGTGAGAGTAAATTAAATGATCTTTTGAATGCAACCCTATACTTTCCAAAATTAGGTAAATAAAATTAAAAAAAAATTTATACGAATAAAATAAATTGATACGTTTTTTGTGTCATATATACAAATATATAAACAAATTCTTCCGATATATAAAATTCAGTAAAAAATTCAATTTTTTTTAATTCAAAACAAATATAACAAGAACATTTTTTAACAACGTATGAACATATTTAATTTGAAAACTAATATAAACATTAAAAAAATATCAATTTAAAAAACTAACACCGATGTTCTAATGAATAAAATATATTTTTCTAATTTAAAATATTTTTACCATTAATGAATTATATGTATAAAATAAATTCCGTTTAACTTATATTTTAAATGCGGAAGTTTGTGAAATTGTTGAGATAGTGGTGGTGAATGTGTGCAGTGCTTTTGTATTTTTGTGTTATCGGTGTAGAATAGTGCTTAAGTTTTTATAAATTCTGCGTGTATCAGGTATGAGAACGAATAGTACACTCTACATATAGCATTACATATATTTTCTTTTATCGTGGATTATAGCAAAATAATATTCTCATCAGTTTTGTATTATGTACCTCCGTAAAGTAACGCCTAATTCTATAAATTATAACGAAGCAAAAAAAATCTCTATATAATTATCTAATATCTCTATATAATATAATAATATTATATTATATTAATATTAATATATAATATTATATTATTATCTCTATATAATATTAATATATAATTATATAATTATCTTCTCAAAAAAAATCGTCTTATATGATAAAAACTAATAAATGACAATTCATACAATATCAGAACAGAGTGTTTTAAAAATAGATCTGGCAGAAACCAATCAACAAATTGTATTATTGAGAACCAATCCAATATTCCAATGCCTTTCCAATTTTTGATAAGTAATTGAACGAATGAAAGGAGATGGACGAGTGAAATATTGAAAGTGGCTGGAAATACATAGCTCTATAGATGATTTGACGTTTTTCTTGAAGATGTTCCATAACAAAACTACGCCGTGTGGTTTCCGGTTGAATAGAAAAGACTACAAAAGTACGCCGTGTTGTATCCGGTTGAATTGAATAGACCACCCTCATTTCTTACAGAAGTGTCGTAAAAGGCGACTTAAGTAAGTCAACCCGCTGTCTGATATCCGGCTGAGTAGAATAAAGACCGCCCTTATTTCTTACCGAGGTTTCGTAAAGGGCGACCAAGGTAAGTTGTCCGTGTGCTACCCGGTTGAGTAAAATAGAACACCCTCTTTCTTACCGAGGTGTCTTTCATACTTATTATAAATCAAAGTCCCCAAAAGTTGTCTGTCTGTATGTGATCTATTTTATCTAAATATACTGGTTACCAAAATTATAATAATATAATAGGATTTCTAATTTATGGAATTAGGCGTTACTTTGTGAAGATCCATAATACAAAAGTAATAATAAAATTATTTTGCTATAATCCGCGAAGAAGTAAAATAGAAAATATATATAATGCTAAATGTAAGTGGACAATCGGTTATCATACCTGATACATGCAGGATTCTAAAAAATATCGCAAAGCAGGCTTTGCAATTTTGGTCGTGGGGTCTATCTCATGATGATGCTTCGGTTGCGGGGCGAAACGATTGTTGAGTTTGTGATAGTGAACGTATATAGTGCTTGTGTATTGTGGTTGCGGTGGTGGAGGTTTGTGCATGTATTTTTTTTTTGAATCCTGCATGTATCAGATATGATAACCGATTGTCCACTTACATTTAGCATTATATATATTTTCTATTTTACTTCGCGGATTATAGCAAAATTATTTTATTATTACTTTTGTAATAATATAACTATTGTAAGTGACATTATTTTTTTCATAACCTTTTAAACTATTTTTCTTTTCAATGTTTGATTTGAAATTGAATTGAAATTTTCTACAAGTGACCCTACACGTAAGTACGTCTAAAATAACTATTTTCCCGCCATTCCGAGAAAGTCTGGTAAGGAATGAAGTGCAGATAGGATTATAGTGCTTACCTGACGTCTAAGACGGGCTAAGTCAAGGAAGATTTACTGGCGCGGGACTCGTAGTCTGTGAAGTATTTAAATACGATTCCTTGTTATATAGAATCTAGATTGGGTAATGACAAAATTTAGTATTTATTTATTAGTCATAGTCATAGTAGTACCCGGGTGACCGAACTTTGCTTGGTATTTTTTTAAAGAAGATATCTTCTCAATCGTTTCGCTTTTGACAGAGCGGTCGTGATTGCCTTCAATTTGCGGTTTTTGTAGCGGCTGTTGTTACGCACTTCACAATTTCTCGCCATTTTTTGCGATTTTCCGTCATTCTGGTACACTCATGCACCGGACCGCCCACAGCAGATTTGATCTGGTCGGTCCATCGCATGGGTGACCTTCCACGTGGCCTTGTGCCTTCTACCTTTCCCTGGACAACGAGACGTTCTATGGACTGGCTGCCCCGTCTTGAAACGTGTCCGAAAAATGAGAGTGTACGGGATTGTACTATGGAAAATAGACGCTGCGTGATGCCAAGCTCTTGGAGTATAGAAACACTTGTTCTTTTCTCGGTCCATCTTACCCCAAGCATTCTTCGCCAGCACCACATTTCTAGCATCTATCTTTTTCCTCTCAATTTCCCGCACTGTCCACGTTTCTGCAGCGTATAGAAATATGGGTAGTATTAAAGTTCGCACGAGCCGGGTCTTCGTGGCTTTGGTAATATTTCTGTTCCTCCATATTTTCTTCATTTTGTCCATTGCATTCCTAGTAATTGCCATACGCCTTTTTATCTCATCTATGCAGCCGCTAAAGAAGATATAAAAAGATGCAATATGAAAAACAAGAACAAGAAAGATGACGTAATGCCTGAATTTTAACACACGAACTGGGGCATTAAAATTTTTCGTACTTTGCCAACGACAGTTTAATTAGCCTTTATTTTAAAATAATATAGCAGTTTTCGGTGCTCGAAAACAGGGATAAAATTATTATTTTTTTAATGAAACCTAGTCAAATCGATATATCGCCTCGAAACTCCCTACATACTGAATTTCATGAAAGTCGTTAGGGCGGTTTTTATAAAAGAAAAGTTCCTAAAAGCTGTCTGTCTCACTATGTGTGATCGATTTTCACAAAATCTACTGAACGGTTTTTGTACGGTTATTACTATAAGAGAATATTTCTGAAAGGTTTAGGTTAATCGTACATTATATTTTTATATAAATTGTGTTGAATAGGTCGCGAAGTTATAAAAAACTAATCTGTGTGGAGCTTTAGTAATTTGCGCCGCGTTAACAAACAGAACTACACTAAAGTAATGTACTACAGAATTGTAGATCTACAAAAATACTACCAAAAAATCCGCATCTTTATCTTATATGGTTCACTCATAATAAGTACTTTTATGTTTAAAACTTCAATTAAAAACACTGATTTTCACGAAGTCGAAACTGCAATTACATCTAGGTAAAAACAATAAATTTTTGTTTCAATTTATTAATTTTTCCTACATAAAAACGCAAAGTAGGTCAAGCTGTGAACAAAATTATATGAAAGGAATAAAATACAATTTCTCGATGTTTCGTGTATTGAAATATGTCAGTTACATAACGAATGGCCGTGACGACAAAATGAGAAAAGGTCACGGACATTTACCTTCTAGAGTTATTAAGCTTGACTGGCAATGCAAGATGTGAGAATAAAAATCTAAATACCAAGTTTTGCTACAGAAATGTTTCAATTAAGAGTAAGAGATAAGCTTATACTTAAGGCATATTACTAAAATTAAAAGTTACTTGGATTATAAAAATGCCTGGATTTGCAAATCCTTTCAGGTTCATACAGGACTGCGGTTTAGTTATGTAAAATTTAAAATGTCTAAAAGATTGACCGCCAAGTTTCTTTCTGGTTCTTTTCGATAAAAGCAACATTCCGAACCAGTTGTAGCTTCATTAATCACATTGATCCTTGACGATTCAAAAGTGCTTGAAAGAGCTTATTTGAATAAAGATTATTTTGATTTGATTTTATGTATTTATTTAGCAAAACACAACAGATATGACAACGTGTTACCGTTGTCATATATCTTATTTCATCATCATCTTCCTGCCCTTATCCCACTCTAAGTGGGGTCGGCACAACATATAAACATGGCGGTGAGTCGCATGAAGGCGAAAAACACCGCTCCTGGCCCCGACGGCATCCCTGGGCGCGCCTGGGCTTTTGCCCTGGGTCCGTTGGAGTCTGGACTCAGGGCGACGTTCAGTGCCTGCCTAGAGCAGGGCCTCTTTCCCCGTAGGTGGAAGACGGGGAGACTAGTCCTGCTCAGGAAGGAGGGAAGACCGGCCGATACACCCTCTGCGTATCGGCCCATTGTCTTGCTGGACGAGGCGGGGAAGCTGCTCGAACGCATAATAGCTTCCCGCATAGTCCAGCACCTCCAAGATGTTGGGCCCAACCTCAGTCCCCTCCAGTGCGGATTCCGCCAGGGCAAGTCCACCCTCGACTGTATTGAGGGTGTCAGACTTCTGGTGGAGGAGGCGACAACCCGGCGCGAGGTGGTGTTGACGGTGTCGTTGGACATCGCTAACGCATTCAACACCTTGCCCTGGGGAGTGATCAGAGAGGCCCTACGCTTTCACCGCATCCCCATGTACCTACAGCGCGTTGTCGGTAATTACCTGGCAGACCGCGCTGTCAGGTACCCGACGGCTGGGGGTGGGTGGAAAGAGCGGAGGATGTCGTGCGGTGTTCCACAGGGTTCGGTTCTTGGCCCCCTCCTATGGAACATCGGCTACGACTGGGTGCTGCGCGGGCAAATGCTCCCGGGGGTGCGTCTGTTTTGCTACGCGGACGACACCCTCGTGACTGCCCGTGCGAGCACCCACCGGGAATCCCGAGTGCTGGCGACCGCGGCCACCGCTCATGTCGTGGCCCGTATTCGCCGGCTAGGACTGGGGGTGGCCTTGGAGAAATCCGAGGCCATTTGCTTCCACAGGCCTTGGATGGCGCCCCCAGTGGGCTCCCGGTTGGTGGTGGGCGGGACGTCCATCGAAATCTCGGGTACATTACAGTACCTGGGATTGCTTCTCGACAGCCGATGGACGTTCGAGGCCCACTTCCGGCGGCTCGCTCCCAGACTAACGGCGACCGCCGGAGCCCTGAGCAGGCTCCTCCCGAATTTGGGGGGGCCGAATGCAGGCTGCCGGCGCCTATACGCCGGAGTGGTCCGGTCGATGGCCCTATACGGCGCTCCCATATGGGCGGAGCGGCTGACTGCCAGGTCCCTGCCTCTGCTGCGTAGAGCGCAGAGGATCATGGCGGTCAGACTTGTGCGGGGCTACCGGACCATCTCCGGTGAGGCGGCCTGCGCCTTGGCCGGGTCCCCTCCATGGGACCTAGAGGCCAAGGTGCTAGCTCAGGCCTACCGCCGTAGAGTCGAAGCCCGCTCATCCGGGGGAGACTCGGCGGTGGTAGAGGTGGAGTGGCGGAGGGCAGCTCAGGAGGAGCTCCTCCGCCAATGGAGGCGGCGGCTGGAATCGCCCAGTGCAGGATTCTGGACGATTTCGGCCATCCAGCCCATTCTTCAGGGCTGGTTCGCCAGGAGGCATGGGGTACTCACCTTCCGCCTTACGCAGGTGCTTTCCGGACATGGTTGTTTCGGGTGGTATCTGTGGAGGGTGGCCCAGCGCGAAGCGACTGGTGAGTGCCACGAGTGCGGCGCCGACTTTGACACGGCGCTGCACACGCTCGCAGACTGTCCAGCTTGGGCGGTCCAGCGGGCGCAACTCGTGGCACAGGTGGGGCACGATCTCTCCCTGCCCACCGTGGTTCGTGCCATGGTGGACAGGGAGCGATCGTGGGCAGCGATGGCCTCCTTCTGCGAGGACGTTATCTCGCGGAAGGAGGCGGCGGGACGGATCCGGGAAGTCGAGTCCTTGGATCCGATCCGCCGCAGGCGAGCGGGGCGCAGGCGACTCGCCGAAGTCCGTCGCATGCCGCCCTAACGGGGACCTCCGAGCGGTCCGAACGGGGTGTCGGACGCTCGCTGGAGTTAGGTCCCCGAGGCGGTCGATGCATCTGGTGCTCTCGATGCATCGTCCAGCGGAGGGAGGGGCCACTTTTAGAGAGGCCCCGACCCAGAGGTGGCGCACTCTGGGGTACAGAGTTGCTGCTGGCGGGGTTGGGGGTAATGTCTTCATAGGTACCCTATCGCCGCCACCAGCAGCGTGGAGCACACAGGTTGTTTTAGTCGGTGCGAGTCTGACATAACCGTCGCCTGCCCCCGTTGGGCGGCGGTACCCATAAGGGGTTTTTTCCTGTTCAAAAAAAAAAAAAAAAACATATAAACATGCTGTCACATGATTTGGCTGCGTTTTTACAACCGGCCGCCTGCCTGACGTCAACTTACCTCAGTCGTATTTCACGACATCTCGGTAAGAAAGAGTGTGGTCTATTCTACTAAACCGGTTACCACACGGTGCCTCAACTTACCTTAGTCGCCTTTTACGACACCTCGGTAAGAAATGAGGTTGGTCTATTCTACTCAGCCGGATACCACACGGCGGGTCGACTTACCTTAGTCGCCTTTTACGACACCTCGGTAAGAAATGAGGGTGGTACTATTCTATTCAGCCGGATACCACACGGCGGTGTCATATATCTTATTTATAACTTATTTATTGCCAATCCAACTTATGAGCCGACAGCATGCTGAATATTATTATTATTTTGTGTTCGCATATTAACCCACTGATAGTTATAACTAAACTTTATTCTAAAAAGCCCTTTTAGTGTATATAAATATAATTTCAATTTTTTTATTGTTATAATAATTTTTACATACATAAATATCGTTACACTGTCTTAAGCGTACACATCAGTAACGTCGGAGCCGCGAGCAGGGACGGACGTGCAATGCATTACTGTAATTGCCAGTTTGAGCCTATGCTACACATATACACATAGTAGGTCATGGGTTAGTATTAAAAGCGTTTGGATACTTCCCAAGAGATTATGAATATTATTATCGAGATAGAGCATCTCAAAAACATACTCTCCGAATTAATATTTGTAGCTTTACTTGTTCTCTGCTAAAGAGGAAAATTCTAAGGCATTTGCATATCTCGTGGGTCTTTGTTAGATAACTGTAATACGCCAATCTACGTGGGAGTAGCGAAATGGTGGAAAGCGTTATACAAGAAGGTAAACAATAGAAAAGGATGTGCTCATAAGGCGGTATCTCTAAATATCACAAGATATCTTTTATCTTTATCTTTGAAGAGAAAATAATTATTTAGTTTTGTTTTTTTTGTAACTATTTGAGCAACTTTGGGGTGGCACATGCAGCATAGTTTAAGCTATTGGAATATCACTCGCACAAAAGGCTGGTATCTTAAATTATTTAACTTAAAAAGTAAGTCAAAATAAATTAAATATATGTATATTTAAAGCATTTTTTTATCTTTAAATATTGGCATGATATTTATAGGAAATGGCGACCAAAATTCTTTTGTGGAAAATGGTTTGATAAAAATAATGTGTATTTCTGAGGTGCACAAAATTAGGGTTACCATATCTAATCAAAACAAATCAGGAACAATATTTCTTATTATATACTCATATATTATAATTGGAGTCGTCATTAACTAACTACATAACGAATTGGCAGTTTACATGCTTCATCATGCATCCTTTTCAGATTTCCTCACAGTGATTGTCTAGAACGATAAAATCTATAATGGTAATAGATCTATCATAGTAGAAAATAACAAAAAAGATTTATCAAATTATTAACTGATTACATCTTAGTAAGGATAACATGGTCCCACTCTTCAGTTATCGCAGTATAGAAAGCAGTGATCTTTAACAGAAAAAGGTATTTTTTTATTTTTGATATTTTTGCTTATAATTAGTAAAATTTACTTTGAATATACCTATAGCACATCACCAGTAACACATCACCAGTAACACAACAATACACAAAGACTGCACTATTTAACTTCCACAATATTTACGTTTCGCTAACGTGTTTTGATTATTGTTGTGTTATTAGTGCCTATATAAGGTATGAGAACGGATTGTACATTCTACATTTAGCATTACATATTTTTAATTAGTCCGGGATTATAACAAAATATTATTTTCATTACTTTTGAATTACGGACCTTTGCAAAGTAGCGCCCAAATTAAAAATGTATGATGGTTACCCTACTTTTTATACAAGGTCGTAATATCTATCGCATTTTCACTCTAAAATGCAAACACCGGAGTTGCGGGAAAACCTATTATTTCCAACAATACGAAAATAGGTAAATTGAACCTTTCTTTTAGAAAATATTGTGAAGTTGTTTGAAATATTCCACGTTGTTATTTTCCTTGTTTTATTTTATCGGCAATATTTATTATTTACCTTTCAACATTTCAATCAGAATATTAACCTAAAACAACAAAGTTTCTTGACTTTTGGCTTGTTTTATAATTCATTATAATCACCGTGCGTTTTAATATGCATACATTCTTGACTTTTCCACGTGTTTCTGGAATAATCAAGGTTTATTATTATCTGTTACGGCGCATTAACTTTTATTGTACTGAATTTTATTATAATACTAGCTGTCCGTTACATGTAGCTGTGGCTTAGTCTATCTTAGGATTGGCCTAGAAATAGAATTCAAAAAAATGCTTCAATCGCCACCAAATTGGGTCATTCTAAAAATGTTCTGAAAATTTTATTAAAATTTGTCCAGCCATTATGTAGTCTGCAAAGAACATACAAATATTCTTTTCTACATATTAATACTAAAAAAAAATGAGGATTAGTAAATCAATTAATAAAGGTTATATTTATAAACAGAGAAGAGCTCGATGCATTAAAATTCCCAATAATTAATTAATTTTCTTATTGGGTAATAATAAGTATCAGCTTCTAACTAAATTAAACTTTATCAATACCAATTCAGCGTTTTAGGTATTAATGTACAACAGACAGATAAAAAGACCTGCGTATTTATTATAGTGACATTAATAAATAAGACAATTGTTTTTAAATCTAGACCGAACTTTCTAGAATATCATTTCAAACATTTATGACAATGTCAAGATATGTTTCAAAAGACGTGTGGTATCCGGCAGAGTAGAATAGATCACCGTCATTTCTTACCGAGTTGTCTTAAAAGGCGATTTAAGTAAGTTGACCCACCGTGTTGTATCCGGCTGAGTAAAATAGACCACCCTCATTTCTTACTGTGGTGTCGCAAAAGGCGTAAGTTGACAACAGCCAGGCGGCCGGTCGTAAAATACCTTGCCAAATTATGTGACAACATGTTTATAACATGTTGTACCGTCCCCAATTAGAGTGGGATAAGGGCAGCAGAATTAATATTGTAAACAAATTGGAACTTAATTTATTTTTCACAATTCTCTTCAGCTATTTGTAATTGAAATGGAAAACGTGGAATTATTTCACTTAGCGCCAGGAAAATGTGAAAACAGAACAGTGTAGTGCACATTATGTCGCCGCAAGTTTCTCTAAATCCTTGTTTAAGAGGATTATTTCCTCCAATGCAAGTATATATAAATTAGTTTTAGCGAACATCGCAATACACACCGAAGAAAATTATTTTGTTGAACACGCAAACTTTAAGATACCCAGTCTTAGCGACGCAATTAATATTAATTTATAAATATATAATTGTACATATTATAATTTAAAATTAATAAAAATGGTATGACGGAACTTGCGTCCGGAAGTTGCGGAACAAACGGTCTTTTCAAATTTGACATATATGTCAACCTCATATACAACGCCGTGTGGTATCCGGCTGAATAGAATAGTACCACCCTCATTTCTTACCGAGGTGTCGTAAAAGGCGACTAAGGTAAGTTGACCCACCGTGTGGTATCCGGTTGAGTAAAATATACCTCCCTCTTTCTTACCGAGGAGTCGTAAAATACGACTAAGGTATGTTGACGTCAGGCAGGCGGCCTGTCGTAAAATACGTAGCCAAATCATATGACAACATGTTTGTAACATGTTGAGCCCAATTAGAATGGGATAAGGGCAGGAGGATGATGATGTCAACCTCATATACACGCTCTCAAGTTCAAAAAGCTTAATATCCTTATATCGTTTAAAATCTTCTACGACGCACTAATCCAAGACTGTTTAAAATCCTCAATCGTTTTATTTATATTGAAGTACGTGTTACCCAGAATGTTTATAGAAAAGGACGGCGGGACTAGTCCACAAGTTTAAAGTTGCTCAGCGTTCTATGGAGCGAGATATGCTCGGAGTGTCTCTCAAGGATAAAATCAGAAATGAGATTATCTGAGAGAACCAAAGTAACAGACGCAAGCAGAATAAGCAAGCTGAAGTGGCAGTGGGCCGGTCACGTCTGTCGCAGGACTGATAGCCGTTGGAGCAAAAGAGTCCTAGAGTGGAGACCGCGTCTTGGCAAACAGTGTAGGGCGTCCACCGTCTTGCTGAACCGACGACATCAGGAATGTTGTTGGGGCCAGGTGGATGCGGAGAACCGGGATGTCTGGCGCAGACATGGGGAGGCCTATGTCTAGCAGTGGATTGCGATAGGCTGATGGATGGATGGATTGTAGAAAAGTAAAAAAGTAAAGTAGGGGCTTGTGACTATTGGCTGGGAAAAGGTTAAGTGATTTAATGAAGTAGGCGTTACTTTGCCAAATTCCATAGTACAGAATTATTTTGCTGTTATACGCGTTTGTTAAACGACCACGTCACCAAGTCACCACACGTATCACAAAACGCCGCCAAAACCAACACTCCAAACAAGCACTACACACACTACCACAATCTCTACGATCGTTTCGCACCGAAACTGAAGCATCATCAGGAGGATAGGCTCCACAAACAAAATCGTAGTAATCCTTAGTAATTGTAATACATAATGCATTACGATAACTTAAGATTTGCCTCTCAAAATTAACACACGATAACTTTCAATTTCAAGATTTCAATTCTTGAAAAAATTTGTGACGCACTGAATTTCATACGGGCGAACCTGCTGGCACAGCTAGTAATATATAAGGCGTAAATATTCATATAACAAAAAACAAATCGCATGTCACACATTAATCCATATTCACACAACCCGAGTCCATAATCAGAGCTTTATAAACGATTAAGCTCAGCCGTCACAAATGTTCCAAAATTAAATCAGGTGTCCCAATTAAAATTCAATCCGATGGCTGAACGGCCTAATCCGTGGGCGCGAGAAATTAATCGCAGAACCATTGAAAGCCCCGGAGCGAATTAATTCTTAATCCGACCCAAATGAGCTCCGCCCTAGATCTTGCCCACTTATCGGCTCTGTACGATCGAAGGCCTAGCACACGTTGTAGACAAGTTTTTAAAGTGCTTCACGGAATATTTTTATATTTTTTTAATATGGGCGGGGCGGTGCACGCAAATAGCAGAAGCCGTCAACGCTGCCCTATGTCCAGTTTGGTCACACGTTCAACGTTTTTCGCCAGTGGTAAACAACATATCTCTAGAGAATTCTGGGGATATGTGTAACCTACCAATCCGCATTGGAGCAGCGTCGTAGGTCTTAGCTCCAATCCTTCTCTCCAAAAAAAAAAAAACGGAGAGAAGAGGCCTATGCTCAGCAGTGGGATAGTAACAGGCCGTTACTTACTTACCTACTTAAACATATCCTCCCCCAGAGTACCTTTTAAAGATGGAAAAAAAATTACCCGCTACTTCGTTTGTGTGAAATCTGATGTGAAATCTGATCTGATGTTAAACTACTTTAATTATCTATCTATCTTTTTATCTATGTATCTAGAAGGTAGAAGTAGGTAGAAATTAGTGGGTTTTTTAGTGCCTTCATATCAGCAATTTATTACATGCCATCGTATGGTATCTGGCTGAGTAGAATCTTATTTCTTTCCGGGCTGTAGTAAAAGGCGACTAAGGTAAATTGATGTCAGGCAGGCGGCCGGTCGTAGAATACGTAGCCAAATCATCTGACAACATTTCTATAACATGAATCCTGACCCCACTTACAACAGGATAAGGGCAGGAAAATAATGATACGGGGTTTATCAGATGCTCGCTGGAGTTAGGTCCCCGAGGAGGCGGTCGATGCATGTAGTGCTCCTGATGCATCGTCTAGAGGAGGGAGGGGCCACTATTAGAGAGGACCCGAACCAGAGGTGGCACACTCTGGGGGTTAAGAGTTGCTGCTGGCGGGGATGTTCGCAATGTCTACAACGGTACCCTGTTCCCGCCACTGCAGTGTGGTGGAGCACTGTCAGGTTTTTAGTTGCTGGACCCCGATGGGCGGTGACGACCCATATTGGGTTTTCCTGACATATAAAAAAAAACCAAAAGAAAATAATGATAATAATTACAATTTATTACATGATTTTTCTTACGGCAATATCGTGAGTCGACTTACATATTCGTAAACAAGAGAACTATTGGAATGCAACTTATGCGCATTGAAGCAACGTGGTGGGTGTAATATCCAACTCTGCTCTTGAAAAAAGAGAAAGAGACTTATATCCATAGTAAAGCAACAAGTTGTTCCTGTACTATTTTTACCTTAGTTTTTTTAAATGTGTTTTATAAACAACTATCAAGTGAAAGCCAACAGATTCCTAAATGCAAAATACCACAAACAGGTCAGCGCGTCCCTCAGGCTTAATTGGTAGGCCAGGTTGATCTATCGATTGTTGCCCTGACCGCCGCTCGGGGACCCGCAGATGGAAGCAATTAAGATGGATCTCTGTACAGGCCATGATTAAACGGGATACCTATGACGTCACTATTATTTTTATAGAGATAGAATTACTCTGAATGCAAATCCTTACTAAAATATTTTTTTTTTGTAATAATATCTTTAATATTCAAATGAGTTAATCTTAGCCAATGATTTTATTACAAGTCAGCGTAGCGTAGCAGTGTAATGTAGTTTTTTTTTTAATTTCTTTTTTTTTTTTGTTAATAATTAGCGAGCAAGGCTCGGTCAATCAGATTCTTTAAATATTAAATCCGCATAAAAAGTTTGTTACAAATTTTTACTTATGATCTTGAAATACCACCGTGTGGTATCCGGTTTAGTAGAATAGACCACCCTCTCTCATACCGAGGTGTCGTAAAATACGACTGAGGTAATTTGACGTCAGGCATGCGGCCGTTCGTAAAAACGCAGCCAAATCATGTGACAGGATGTTTATAACATGTTGTGTTGACCCCACTTAGAGTGGGATAAGGGCAGGAAGATGATGATCCTTTTGAAATTTCTCTAGAAACTGAGTGACACATTAAATTGCGTTTACTACTACTTACTTACGTACTAGTATGTTTTCTGACGATTGATACTTGAGCACGGAAGACGTACTAGTATGTTTTCTAACGTTGAGCACGGGACACGTACTAGTACGTTTTCTGACTATTGATACTTGAGCACGGGAGACGTACTAGTACGTTTTCTGACGATTGATACTTGAGCACGGGACACGTATTAGTACGTTTTATGACGATTGATACTTGGACTTGCGTTGCGTACTAGTGCAGGTCAATGTAAAGACATCGTTAGTTTGTGGGTATAAAAATAATAAATAATGATAAAAAAATAACTAAATTATAGCACACAATGTGTTAGGAACATGAAACAGGATTGTTTATTTCGCATGACTGAGCTAAATACATTAAAAGGAACGTATGTTTTAGCGAATCTTCCGTCTCTGAATTCAGCGGAATGCGCAATAAAAAAAATAACACATGCATTTATGTTTGGAAATAGAGAACAAATTAAGACAACAAACTAAGTATATTTATGTAAATAAATATGTTTCAATACTATATTCATGTGATACGTGAAAATGATCGTTTTATCTACATCTAATCACCATCATTCTCCTGCCCTTATCCCACACTAAGTGCGATCGGCACAACATGTTATAAACATGTTGTCACATGACTTGGCCAGGTTTATTACGACCGGTCGCCCGTTTGACGTCACCTTGGTCTCCCTTTGCAACCTCTTGGTAAGAAAGAAAGTGGGTTTAATCGCCTATTACGACACCTCAGTAAAAAATGAGAGTGGTCTATTTAGCCAGCTACCACAGGGCGTGTCAAATTACCTCAATTGTCTTTTACAACACCTTGGTAAGAAATGAGGGTGGTCTATTCTACACAGCCGGATACGACACAGCAGGTCAAATTACCAATTGTCTTTTACGACAACCCGGTAAGAAATGAGGGTGGTTTATTCTACCCAGCCAGATACTACATGGCGTGTTAAATTACCTCAATTGTCTTTAACGACACCTTGGTAAAAAATGAGGGTGGTCTATTCTACTCAAACAGATACTACACGGTGTTAGAATGCTAACTTTTTTCTTTTTTATCTAAGACAGCATTGTCTTACGTTGGTATCCGCCTTTATGTTATAAAACGTAATATTAAGCCGAGTATGTAGCACCTACACAAGACCTAAATTAAATATTTAACTTATTTTGTAACTTTGTTCAGTCGAAGATTTCGTCTCAATTTTTAATCGCTGAAGTCTTACATATTTGTACAAATTGAAAGAATTGAATTTATGCATTCATACATTTTAAATGTGAAAATCTGTTTCTTCGTCAGTCTGTTTTGTCTGTTACGCTATTATGAATAATCTACTGCAGTATTTGTTGCAATTGAAGTTTATAAACATGAATTATGTAGTATGTAGAATAATTCATACATTGTTTATTTATATACAAGTACATAATATATAAATACACCAATACATAAACATACTAATACTACAGATAAAGGAAAACACACTATCTCATGCGCACCACGTCATTAACACCAAAGCCGCGGGCGAGAGTAGACGTGTCATGACATACTGTTAGTGCGTATTTGAGCTAGTTATGTTCATACAACATAAGTCTATCCTGCAACAATATAGTACGCATACACCACAGATAACATAAATTAGCGTTTTCCCATTGAAAAAAGAAAAACATTTAATTCAGAAAAATCTGTATTTATTGAATAATCTTAATTAACATAGTATCAATTAACAATGATTACGTACCATGTAAGTTAAAAAGTTTACTTAAAAATTAAATTTTTACCATATAAGCGATATCAGTTATTGTATTTCATCTATAAAGTTAGCCAACTAAAATAATCTAGAAGTTTGTTCAATATCACATCTCTCCATAGCATTTTTTAATATTTAATTCTTTATTAATATCCGCAATTAAATTAAACTGGCAACAAAAAGGTCAAATTAAAGGCCCGTTTTACCTGTGGCAGCGAAATTATTTCAAATGCCTTAATTAAAATTACAAATTGCCCACCAATTTGTAAATTTAATCTTTTAGTAGAGGTGTAAAGTTTATAAACGAGGCTTTTTGATTATTATGTCCAGTATTTGAAGGTGAAATTTTGTTTAGGCATTCTGCTTTATTACAATTAGCATATTTAGAATTATTGTTCTTCTCCTTTTTTATAGGTATCCTCATGGGATCTCCACACCATGATGTGTTATCCGGGGTTAGGTCGTTATTTCCTTAAATCCAACGCCCATCGGTTCTCCGCACTATGTGTAATGCCCATCGCCACAGTTTCGCAACACGCTTAGTTCGGCGCTATCGGCGATTCTGGTTCTGCTTTCTCATTAGATCTCATTACTGTTTAGATCACAGATATATACTCCAAACATAGCTTGCTCCATCGCTCATTGAGTGACTCTGAGCTTAGAAATATTAATAACTTAGAAATCTAGATGAGAAAAAATTATGGAAAAAATGACCTAGATTCCTAAGGACAAACAAACGTAACGGCCTGTTTCTCCCACTGGCGTGATAGGCCTTCTTTCCATTTTTTAAACGAAGGGGTGGAAGTTAGACCAACCACTCTGCTCCAATTTGGATTGGTATATTACACATATCCTCAGAATTCCTTAGATATATGCAGGTTTCGTCACAATGTGTTCCTTCACCGAAAAGCGTGATTTGTTGCAATTATCAATTAGACACGTGTTTTAACAAAAACATTCATCGGTGCCTGCCTAGGGTCTTTTTGAAGACCCTTCTGAGGATCTTTTTATGCTCAAGACCCTTCTGAAAACCCTTTTAGTCCAGAGCCGGACTGTTTCAACGCTTGGCTATTTCCTCTTTAAGCAACATCTTCAAAAAACCTATGATATTTATTCGAGACGAGACTAGAATGAGATGTTCATAATCCTTTTCCAGAACTGAATTAAAAACTAGGAAATTCTATCTAGAAAAATTCCTTGAAAATTCTAGAAAATTCCTTGAAATACTGGAATAAAGTCTGCTAGACATGTTTTTTGCGTACTTATCTAGTCTTAGTAGCTTCTCACATGTGAATATCCATTTCTCTCTAAAAAAAGGGACTGCTTTGCCCAAAAGTGGGATAGTAAAAGGGCTTTAACCACACGTGCAGCTTAAAACATCAAAATTCTGAGAATTTCATTCCAGAACTTCAAAAAGAAATAACTCCAAATGTCTTATTTAAAATTACAAATTGGCCAACGATTTGTAAATTTAATCTTTAAAGGTGAATAACTTTTAAATGAGGCTCCCGTAACTTTGGTCAATATTAAAAGCTGAAATTTTGTTTTACAAATTTTATCAAAGAATAAACTTTTGTAGAAGCAGCAGCTCATTATTGGCATTTGTGTTCTGTTAAAATAAGGTTTCTGGAAATTTTTAATCTCTTATAATGTCTAATTTAACATTTTCGATAGAACTAAAGTATTGAGTGTATCATTTATTTTACAACGCGATAAATGAAAATGTCCCGCGAGGTAGAATAAACCACCCTCATTTCTTATCGAAATGTCATAAAAGGCGACTAAGTTAAGTTAACCTGCTGTGTGGTATCTGACTGAGTATAATATACCACTCTCATTTCTTACCGAGGTGTCATAAAATCGAGTAAGGTAAGCCAAACCACCGTTTGGTATCCGGCTGAGCAGATTAGACCACTCTCTTTCTAACCTAGTTGTTGTGAAATACGACACAGCTAAGTTGACGTCAGGCAGGCGGCCAGTCGTAAAATACGTACCCAAATCATGTGACAACATGTTTATAACACGTTGTGCCGACCCCACTTAGAACGGGATAAGGGCAGGAGGATGATGATTATAATTCTAAATATATGTATGTAGAATATATTTGTTTTCATACTTGATACATATGCAACATTCATGGAGTGCTGCACACATTCACTACTACAATCTGAACAATCGTTTGGCCAAGTAACCAAAGCGTGATTAGATCTCTTTTTTTAGCTTCATTAAATTGAGAATACATATTTTATTGTAATGTAGGTATTTGAATATTAATAAGCTTAACAGCCATTACAACTTATTCTATTTATTGAATGTTGGTCTACAGCATTTTTTTTGTTGGAAATTTTAACACAAAAATTCCTTTCTCTGAACGGCTTTATTAATACTTTCAAGTTTAATAAAACAAGCAAGTGCTTTTAGGTCAAAATCTACTTATGAATGGAGGAAATTTTTATGAAAAACACACGTATATATTTTGGGAAGTAAGTCGCGCGTTTATTACACTGTTTTAAAACGCTTATTTTTTTAAGAAAGAAACATTTGCGATTTGCGTCTTAAAAGATTATGTACGTTGTCTGCGATAACATGAGTTTGGAAACGTCGTTTTTTAAATAAGTTCTCTAAGATAAGAGATAATATTATTCTATAATTTTTGAAACGCAATTCTCATATATTACATTTTCAACTATTTTTGAACTGTAATATTTACGGTTGTTACTTTAATAAGATTTTTTACGATTTCAATATTATCTTATACTAATTTAAATTTATATTATCTTTTGTACGCATTTCCAAAATAAAACAATTTTATAATAGCATATTGTAATAAAATATATGACTAGGGTATATAAAATATTGCATATGCTATCTCTCTCTTTCCAGCTTTGTATTCTACATGTTGATGGGGTCAGCCTTACTTATTGCATATGCTATAGTTGATATATTATATAAAAGATAATTATATAATGTTTCATAATTTTTATTCATATATCAACAATCTCAACAATTGTTTCGCCCCGTAACCTAAGGAGATAGACTCCACGACAAAATCGCAAAGCGAAGCATTACCCGAGAAAGCTGAGTTATATAGTAGCGAGTTAAACTCCCCACCATTTAGTTCACTTTATCTTTGAACACGTGTAGCAAACTGGAATTGTAGCTATCGAAGGGACTTAGTAGGCGCGAACATATATGTCTGCTCATCAGTTTCACGGGCATCATTCTTAGGCATTAGTGGGCGTTATTAGAGTATCGTGCATGAAAAAGTACTACGCTTATCTTTAACTTTATATTTTTCTTAACAAATTCACAACTGCCATGACACGTATCTGTCTGCATCTCCACATGCGCAGTCCGCATTCTGTCACCGCTGCGCCTTCTATTTTCAATGATGGAATGTTGGTTGCCAGGATGCGACATATATATGTATATTTTACGCCAAAAAAATAGAGTACTCATTGTACAAAACAAAGTAGTCTATTGTACAGCAAAGGTAATAATAAAATTATTTTGCTATAATAACGACCAAAATCGCAAAGCTTTAAGCTTGCAAACCTCTTTGCGATTTTGGTCGTGGAGTCTATCTCCTGATGATGCTTCGGTTGCGGGGGGAAACGATTGTTGAATTTGTGGCAGTGCTCGTGTATTGTGGTGGCGGTGGTGGTGATTTGTGCGTGTGTTTTTACGAATCCTGCATGTATCAGGCATGAAAACGGATTGTCCACTCTACATTTAGCATTATATATATTTTCTATTTTACATCATCGCGGATTATAGCAAGATAATTTTATTATTACTTTTGTATGGATCTCCGCAAAGTAACGCCTAATTCTATAAATTATTTATTGTACAGCACTAAAGTCTCTAATGCCTGCGTAAAAAATTTTACGTGTCAAACAGAAATAGACGTTCGTGTGTTATTTTACAAAGAAAAATTCGTTTCTTTAACAGTAATGTAAGGGCGCTTAATTCATTAGCTACTGTAATCCACTAATAAATCCCCACCCCTCGTTAAGGGTGATTGCCTACCAATTTATCTTCACGCTAATGTTTAAGGGGCGCGGACCACTAATTTTTTTTTTCTCTCAACAGCTGTTTATTGCTAAAACTACTTAAAGTGATTAAGAACTGCGTAGAAACATTTTCAGTTTTTTTTTCATGAAGTTGTTCTCGTCGCCCTCATTTCTTACCGTAGTGTCGTAAAAGGCGATAAAGGCTACTCGACCCGCCGTGTGGTATCCCGCTGAGTAGAATAGACCACCCTCACTTCTTAACATAGTTTCGTAAAAGGCGACTAAGGTAAGTTAACCCACCGTGTGGTATTCAGTTTAGTAGAATATACCATCCTCTTTCTTACCGAGATGTCGTAATATAAGACTTAGGTAAGTTAACGTCAGGCAGGCATTCGGTAAAATACATAGCTAAATCATGTAAAAACATGTTTATAGCATGTTGAGAAAGTAATGTACTAGAGAGTTGTAGATCTACACAAATATTACAAAAAAGTACGCGACAGCGTGTCTCTATCTCTTATTGTTAACTCATTGTTTAACTTATTGTTAACTCACAATAACTACTTTTATGTTCAAAATTGAAATGAATTTTTTTTTTACATTACGGAAAAAACCGTTATTTTCAATTATCGACCCTTATCTACATCCGTTCATTAATAATAATAATAACTCGGAATAAAATGAATGGAAAAACTTTGTGACACATTGATTTCCACAAGGGCAAAACCGTGGGCACATCTAGTTTATATATATTGTTATATCAATTTATATCTTTTGGCGTTAATGCTAACATACTGAGTTAACATTACTCTTAAGTTAAGTCTCTAACTCTTTAGATGTCATCAAAGCAGTCACAATAAAAGGGTCTTTTATCAAAGTTTCATGTTACTTCAATGTACTAAAGTTTTCCGAGCTTTCTGTGTTTGTAAACTTTTTAAGACACATTTAATCAACGCGGAGTCAAGTCGACGTAACGCTGGGATATTCTTTGTGAGAGACTCTTTCCGGTAAATGTTACAGCTTTGAAGTAGTAAATGTTTGAAGTATGTAGTTAGAGGCGATGTATGCTGGAAGCCTCGTGTTTTCTTTAAAACGGAAGTCAAGGCATTTATATTAACTTAATTCTATAAAGTCTTAATATAACTTAAACTCAGATTTCTGTTAGCACTTTATTCTTTACACTTCTTGTAACTCAAATATCAAATCACATATTATCTATAAGGTATATTTAAGCACAATTCCTTAATAAATATAATCTTTTGGACCCTACATGATAATTATCATTTATATCAAATACTAGCAATCGCAAACGGCTCTGCCCGCGTGGAATTATTAAAACTGCAATATAGTTTTTTGATAATCATAAAAATGGTTAAAGTGGGTTAACCTTAAAGCTAGACTAATGCTGTCTGGGACTTTTATTTAAAACTTTAAGAGGGGAACAATTTTTTAATACATGATTTTTTGAATAACTATTACCGTTTACTCAGCGCACGCAAGGAAAGCTTTAAATTTCGCCGTTTTCGTACTTTTTTTTATTGCTGCTCCTCTCCTATTCATCTTAGCGTGATGTTAAGTAGCCTTCCTCGATAAATGGACTCAAAAAATTTTTCAAATCGATCAAGCGGTTCCTGATATTAGCGCGTTCAAACAAACAAACAAACTCTTCAGCTTTATATACGAGATTTAGCTAGGTTTAATTTTAAAAAAGTCTTCTTATCCCTGTTTTCGGGCATTGAAAAAATGCTAAACTGTAGAATTGAAAGCAAATGATATTTGAGCTGTCAAATGCTCAGGAATTGAAAGAGTTGAAGAATAAATTATATTTGTTTTGCTCAGCTGTGATAGCTTAATGGTAACGAATCAAAATGCCTGGGATCGATTCCCACATGTCACCCGGCGCTTACTTTCTTTTTTAATTACATTTTTTTATATCATTTAAAAAATTAACAAGTAAAGCTCGGTACTATTTATATAAGGTTAATAATACTATATAAGGTTAATCTATAGTAGCTAAAATATAAGGAATTATTTAATCCGTTATTCAAATATAAAACAGGCATGCCAACTAAAACATTTTCGTGAATAGTTGTAACGAGTTGCAGAAATTATACGCGCTCCCACATTTGGGAGTCAGGTATAACGCTTTGTTGTTTAAAGACGTGATCGGGTAGTAGCGGAAGCGGACGATGTAGCGTTATTTTTACAGCGGGAATAAATAAACTTACGGAATTTATGGAACAAAAAACCCTCTTTAATTTCATATATAACAAAATTGAAGATTATATAGAGGGTAAAGAAGCGACTAAGGTATGTCGACCCGCCGTGTGGTATCCGGCTGAGTAGAATAGATTATCCTCATTTCTTACCGAGGTGTTGTAAAAGGCGACTAAGGTACGTTGACCCACCGTGTGGTATCCGGTTTAGTAGAATAGACCATCCTCTTTCTTACCGAGGTGTCGTAAAATATGACAGAGGTAAGTTGATGTCAGGCAGGCGAACGGTCGTAAAAACGCAGCCAAATCATGTGACAGCATGTTTATAACATGTTGTGCCGATCCCACGGCAGGGCAGGAGATATAATAGATGGTAAAAAAGCCTGGATTTGAAAATCCTTTCAGCGTCATAAAGGATTGCGGTTTAATAATGTAAAATTTAAAATGTTTAAAAGATTGACCGCCGTGTTTTGACAGCAGCATTCCGAACCAGTTGTAACTTCATTAATCATATTGATCTCTGACGATTCAAAAGTACTTGAAAGAGCTTATTTGAATAAAGATTATTTTGATTTGATGTGATATATTCGCACAAGACTACGTTAGGTCGATTGCAGGTGACGCCGAATGTCATAAAAGTCAAGAGACGCTCAAAATGAAACTCCGTTAATATATGTTTTGTCAACCTGTATTTTGATTGTAATTGAGGGCTTGCATGTTAATTTAAATGAAATGTACCTGGGAACTATGCTAGGCATTTTTATTGAAGATATAAAAAAGATGCAATATGAAAAAAGGGATTATCAAATCTCGGATTGGATTTCACTTTTCCTCCTTTCGTTCCCAACTGAGCTACTATATTTTCGCAAGTGACACCGTAATTAGCCTTTGTTTTCTTATAATATTCTAGCAGTTTTTCAGGGCCTGAAAATAGGGATACAGCTAGATCGATTTACCGCTCCCGAAAAAGGTTCGTGATGATCATTGGAGTAGTTTACAATATTCAGATTCTATATATGATAGATATTAAAACTCGTGTGGGTTCAAACATGTTTTCTCTCTCCAAAAAATGCAGCAGATGGATAATAAGAAGAATAGTGTGTGACTAACGATTTATTATAGCACAGTTGGGAACGAGCGATCTAAAGAAGTGAAAATGTCCCGAATCAAGTACAGACATCATCAGCCCCTTTTTTTAATTAATGGTATTTATTTATTTATTTAAAAGGTAGAATTTCTTTATAAATGTATTAGTTATTTAAAATTAAACACCACATTTATCATAAAAGAAGCTTACATATTAAAAAAAAAACTAAAAAGCGAAAAAACTAAAAAACAATATAAATCTTATACCTAATTGTAGAAATATGTTTTTTTTAATGAATTTATCATTTAAAGTGACTGAGTAAATGACAACTATAGTACTATGTTTATTAATAGTCTTACAAAGTCTAGGTACAGGAGTTTACGCCGTGAACAGTACGACGCAGGGGAAGGTAGAGGGGTGTTATTGGTTGTCGCGGATAACGCGCGGGTATTCTTAATTTAAAGAACCGCTACCGCCTGTGAACCTAGTATCGGTGTAAAACTATAGAGCTGCTTAACTCTAGATATTGAAAATGCACAGTTAATGCGCCAGGTTTCAGTGGTCGTAGCGAGCGATCAAAGTTTAAAATTGACGTTACTATGATAAAAGGATGAGTTATTTGATATTCTGTTCTACAGCTACAGTTTACTGTCACATGCGTTGTTATATTCTAGTAGTAGTTCAAAGGAGGATTATATACATTTAAATTTACATTGCTTTTTTGCTTCATTGCATCGGTATTAATAGCCGTGTGGTATCCGACTAAGCAGAATAGACCACTCTCATTTCTTGCCGAGGTCGAGGTCGAGGTAAATTGACGTCAGGCAGGCGGCCGGTTGTAACAACGCAGCCAAATCATGTGACAGCATGTTTATAACATGTTGTGCCGACCCCACTTAGAGTGGGATAAGGGCAGGAAGATGATGCTGTTATAGTCTTGACCACACGGCGTCTTTAAAAAAAAATAATAATGTTATTAGGTATTTGTCCTAAGATTTTTCACAACGGAGGTTCTCAAGAACTGTGTAAGGTTAACATGGGCAAGTTTGAAATTGGACGTTTGTTGAAAATTCCTTGAACTGCACAAGTTGGATGTCGCAACGGCGACTCTAATCCCCTTTGCCTTTGTCGAATGGCTAACTTTGAAGGCTCAACTTTTGGGCACTTGATCCGGAAGGAGAAATTGTTTGAACGTGTTTAAAAGTTATAATATACTAATATCGTTAATGCGAATTTCATTTCCCGTCGTTAGGTAAACAGGAGAGCCCAAAAAGGTCTCATAAAGTGAATTCAGCAAAGATAGAACAAGAGGTTAGAATTTTTCTAAATGATTTACAGAAATATGGGACGATAGAATATTGGAATTGAGAAAAAGAATAATTTTTTTGGGAAAGCTTAAGGAGTGGATAGAGAAAGAGCAGTATTTACTTCGGACAGATTATAAATGTAAAAGAGATTATTGCAATCAAAAGAAAGTATATGTAAGGGGTTTTGAGTTAGTCGATCTAGTTAGGTTAGTCATTTAAAAAAAAATACGTTTTATACCTGTTTTCGGACATTTAAAAAAATGCTAAAGATCAATCATATTTTTAGCTGTTAAACGTGCTAACGCCGTTTGATGCATTACGCGCAAACAAAAATATTTCTACACCTAGGTCTGAACCCCACATGCCACTGGCGTTTTCTTTCTTTTTTATTTTTTTTATTGTATTTTTTATATCTTTAAAAAAATTACCGGTCACCCAAGTACTTTACTATGAATACTAACTCACAAATGTTAAAATTTCAAAAAACCCCATAGTTTTTAAACGCAAATAAACAATATATATAATACAAATAAATTCTATTAAATTTAACTTATACAACAATTAATTACACTTAATTAAGCAAAATTAATATTATAATTACCGAAGCATTCAAATTAATTGCGAGTATCCTGCAAATATTTTTGCATTCAATCCGATGAAATGGATCGGAAAAGCATAGATTAACGATATCCTCGGACACGGCAGTTTTAATAATTGAAATGGATGGTATAAAAGGTATTATTTTACGTATAAGCTGATAAATAGCGATGTTGCCACTTCGCTAAATAAACCAAGAAAATGCTTATGCATTATTAGTTGGGTGGTTATTATCAATACAATTCTTGTCCTTTCCCTTCTGTTACTGCAAAATTGCAAATTGATTTGGTTATTACCTACATTACATGTATATATAGAGCTATGGAAGGATGGAGGCTCCAAGCACAGGCATTACTTGCTTAAATGGAGCTTCTTATCACTAGTTAAGTTTAAATAACATGTTAATTGTTTTTGAAAAAATAAATAAAAAAATATAGCAAAAGGTTCAAAGGTTGACTGGAAGAGATCCCTTTTAAGGATAAGTCCGCCTTTAGACATTTAACTTTTTACATTTTCTTTCTCTTTTCTAAATATATGTATAAAAAAATAAGTAAATAACATTTAACAACTAATTTTATTCTCAACAATGGCACACTCTCTCTCACACACAAGACACTGTCACGCACAATACTTACATTTTTGCGCACCTTTGTGTACTTTTTGTGATGCGTAAAAATGTTAAACTCGCGCCAAGACATGTGACCTGATCGAAAATTTATAAGATGGAGGGAGAGTAGACCGTCAGCGTGGCGTAGGAGAGGAAGTATCCTCTTTCTTTATTCAGCGCGGTAGTATGTATGGCTGTGACTGTTGTTTTGTTTAGACGTTTAAAATTGGATTGAATTGTAATAGTTCTGAAGTGTTCAATTTTTAATGTAATATTATTGTCATGTAGAACGCCGTGTGGTATCGGCTGAATAGAATTGTACCACCCTCATTTCTTACCGAGGTGTCGTAAAAGGCGACTAAGGTAAGTCGACCCGCCGTGTGGTATCCGGCTGAGTAGAATAGACCAACCTCATTTCTTACCGAGGTGTCGTAAAAGGCGACTAAGGTAAGTTGACCCACCGTGTGGTATCCGGTTGAGTAAAATAGACCACCCTCTTTCTTACCGAGGAGTCGTAAAATATGACTAAGGTAAGTTGACGTCAGGCAGGCGGCCGGTCGTAAAATACATAGCCAAATCATGTGACAACATGTTTGTAACATGTTGTGCCGACCCCACTTATAGTGGGATAAAGGCAGGAGGATGATGATTATTGTCATGTAGAATTTAATATTGTATTTTACCACAAAAATGAAATAGTACTTTTATACTGATTAGGTAATTCATGCTATATTATTCCCTAAACATTCCAAAATATCCAAAATGCACAGCATTAATATTCAAAATTTCACTTTTGCCGGTTCTACCGGAGTCCAACCAGTTATTTATTATATTTTTAAGAATGTATTTACCACTCCTTATGACTAGGTCTAGATCGGCAAAAATATACCATCATCATATAAAAATATATCATCATCATTTAGCTTTGCCATTACAGCAGTTTAAAAACACTATTAAAGAGAGGTTGATACAAAAAGCCTACTTTTGAGGATTATTTGGACGATAAGAATGCGTGGATATAGCTACTGTCCAACCCTGTACAAGATAGTAATGACTTAATCTAACTAGTTATAAATATTATTATTGAAAAGAGCAACCGCCGAATTGCTGGCTCTTCTCGTTAGGAACAGCTTTCCAATCCAGCAGTAGAACCGACGATTCAAAAGTACTTGTTTACAAGTTTATTTGAATAAAGAAAATTTTGAATATGAATTTGAATTCGCCTGCATATTTATATCTTCTCTTATGATCTCTCATTCAACTCTGGCGCTAATCCTTTTACATCATGTCATACTTTACACAATCCAACGATTTCTTTTTAGACCACCCTCTAATCATATATCCATTCATATGGTCCGGAAGAGTTAAAAAATCGATGAACACAATTAACGTATGGTATGAAATACGTTTTAACACGTTAAAATGGAATCGTTTAGCGTGCGTTCAGAATATTTTATTTTCCAATACGAATATGGGTTTGTAATGGCGCACGTTTATCGTTGTTAATGCGCTGACGTTGTTCCAGAATGTTTATTTTGCTTTATTCTGGCTTTAGGTCTGTTATACATCGTACTTTCAGATACTTTTAAGTTGGCTATTTTTCATATATGGGACACCTATGCATGTTTTGGTTTGATGATTTTTATGAAATTTGCAGATAGTTTTTAGATTGATCCAGCGAATACGCCTGCAAAATTTTGTAGCTAGCAAAGTTTTTTTTTATGACTGTCCTTCATATATCTTTAAGCTTAATCCCGAAAAGTGAGTTCGGCATACTAGTACTGAATAAAACAAGGCATCCAATATTTAAATCACTACATAGTATAAAACAAAGTCGCTTTCCCTTTTTCCCTATGTCTGCTTAAATCTTTCAAAATACGCAAAAGATTTTGATACAGTTTTTTTAAAAGATGGCGTGATTAAAACGGAAGGTTTATATGTATAATAACATTCAATATGGAGTAGAGAAATACTGTAATTTTTGAGGTTTCTTATATGATATCGTAAATAATTACATTTTTTTCGCTTACATTGCAAACGCAGGTTGAACCCTACGAGATTTATCAAAATGATGTACTAAGTATTTGTACACCTTAAAAAGGTCTAAAGGAAACTCCGCGGTGGTATATTTCTATCTCTTATGAATAACCCACAATAGCATTTTTTGTCATTTACTTCTTACGAAAAATAATGACTTATTTTCGTAACAATTTTAAATAATACAGCATTAATCCTTATCCAATTAGGTACCTTAAATACATTGTTGATTAAATATAGATCAATATGGCCGTTTACAGCATATAATTTAAATGAACATTTTCGAAGATATTACAGATTTAAAGTGCAAGGGGCATAGCGGTTTTTGTTTTACTTCAAATTTAACGCTTGCGGGCCACGGGCAGTAATGAATAAATAAAAACTACTTGATCAATAGAAGATTTTAAACTTTCGCGATTCATACTAATTAAAATATAAACAACCGGGTCACATCGCGATAATCCCGTTACCTTTGTTTAAGGTTCAACGTTTCGGCAGAGTTGCATCCACCGTGGTCACGAACTGACTGGAGCGCCGCGGCGTCTTCGTTCCCGAGTACTACAGTCATTATTTTCTTCATCTACCCTCACTTGAACCGCACAATCCACATAAGGTCTCTTGCACACCACACTGATATAATCTGCACGCGATATAGCTTTCAACGATTTTTTCCGCGAGTTATATTTATTAATCACTGGATCCCAAGTCGTTGACAATCTGAAGCCCTCTTCTCGGTTGAAAGTATTATGCTTTCGAATCTCAATGGCTTCACGCGCCATTCTCGCATAATAGTGGGCATCAGTTGACAGTACCTTGGGATCGTGAAGCTCAATCCAGTGATTGCTCCCTGAATTAAGCAGATGGTCTGCGATCGCTGATTTCGTTGGCTGGTTATTTTTAACTGCAGCTATGTGCTCTTTCACTCGCTCAGCAATGGTTCGCTTAGTTTGGCCGATGTATGCGCTACCACAACTGCAGTTAATTTTATATACCCCTGGGGTCTGGAAGGGGATGACATCTTTCGGTGTGCGTAAAAGTTTAAAAATTTAAAAGTTTAAAAATTTAATTTTTAATTTTTGGGTGAATTCCATTCACCCAAAAATTAAATTCACATTTGAAATGGAATCAGACAGATCGCTTGCTTTTATGGATTTAAAGATTACGGTAAAGGCAGACAGATCGTTGGCACATACTGTTTACAGAAAACCCACCCACACCGATAGATACCTTCATGCCACATCGCACCATCACCCTAGGCACCTAGAGGCCGTAAAAACATCGTTGACGAATAGAGCTTATGATCTGTGCGACCCTGAACACCTTGACGGTGAATTGCAACATATTCAGGAGACACTAAAAAAGAACGGCTACACCAACAGAAAATTAATAAGACCAGGCACGCGAAGGGAAAGACGTCTTGAGGTGAACAGACAGCCGGCGTTTTTACCGTATGTTAAAGGCGTCACCGACAAAATCGGAACCATGCTAAGAAAGGTTTCTATAAAGACCGTCTTCACGCCTTTACATAAGGTAGCTAGACTTTTACGCACACCGAAAGATGTCATCCCCTTCCAGACCCCAGGGGTATATAAAATTAACTGCAGTTGTGGTAGCGCATACATCGGCCAAACTAAGCGAACCATTGCTGAGCGAGTGAAAGAGCACATAGCTGCAGTTAAAAATAACCAGCCAACGAAATCAGCGATCGCAGACCATCTGCTTAATTCAGGGAGCAATCACTGGATTGAGCTTCACGATCCCAAGGTACTGTCAACTGATGCCCACTATTATGCGAGAATGGCGCGTGAAGCCATTGAGATTCGAAAGCATAATACTTTCAACCGAGAAGAGGGCTTCAGATTGTCAACGACTTGGGATCCAGTGATTAATAAATATAACTCGCGGAAAAAATCGTTGAAAGCTATATCGCGTGCAGATTATATCAGTGTGGTGTGCAAGAGACCTTATGTGGATTGTGCGGTTCAAGTGAGGGTAGATGAAGAAAATAATGACTGTAGTACTCGGGAACGAAGACGCCGCGGCGCTCCAGTCAGTTCGTGACCACGGTGGATGCAACTCTGCCGAAACGTTGAACCTTAAACAAAGGTAACGGGATTATCGCGATGTGACCCGGTTGTTTATATTTTAATTACTTGATCAATTTTAATCATTTTTTTCACTGAGTGACAGGGGATATATATTTTATACCCGTGAAAAGCCGGAGCGGACTGCTAGTTAAAGATAATTGCAAATGTGATCGTAATGCAATGGGAAGATTAGGAACCTTCCTTATCATGGAGTCATTAATTTGAAGAAGCAGTGGGCGTATAATAAAAAAAATCTTACATAAGTTTTCTCATTACGTAAGTAAACCTTTTTACTACTTAGAAATATTGACACCACTCACGTAGTCTACGAGTACATTCAGAAGGTAATATTTCAACGAAATGTATAAAAGATATTTCCGTTTCTCAGAATATACCTCAGCCCGTCGCCTTGTGGGCAATGAAACTGGATATATTTTAGACGAATAAAGTCCCACTTAAGCCTAAATATTGCCTCGGGAGCGTTCGAGGATTTACCCGCAAATTTCACGAATGAATTGCTTATTAAGTTTTTTATCTTAGTCGTTTATTACGAGACCTCGATAAGAAAGAGGGTGGTCTATTCTACTTAACCGGATTCCACACGGTGAGTCAACTTACCTAAGTCGCCTTTTACGACACATCGATAAGAAAGAGGGTGGTCTATTCTACTTAACCGGATACGACGCAGTGAGTCAACTTACCTAAGTCGCCTTTTACGACACCTCGATAAGAAAAGAGGGTGGCACTATTCTATTCAGCCGGATACCACACGGCATAGTTATTTATCATCACTACATATTATAAAACAAAGTCCATATTTCCGTATGTACGCATAAAACTTTAAAACTACGCAACCGATTTTGATGCGGTTGTTTTTAATAGATAGAGTGATTCTAGGGGAAGGTTTGTACGTATAATGACATTCAATACGAAGTAGAGAAATAATGTAATTTTTGAGGTTTCTGTAAATAATTACATTTTTTTCCGCTTACATTGCAAACGCAGGCTAAACCCTACGAGATTTATCAAAATGATGTACTAAGTATTTGTACACCATGAAAAGGTCTACAGAAAAGTCCGCGGTGGTATATATCTATCTCTTATGGATAACCCACAATAGCAGTTTTTTCATTTACTTTTTACGAAAAATGATGCCTTATGTTCAAAGCAATTTTTATACAATACAGCATTAATTCTTATACAATTGAGTACCTTAAATAAATTGTTGATTTAATATAGATCAATATTGCCGTTTACAGCATGTAATTTAAGTGAATATTTTCGGAGATATTACAGATTTAAAATCCCGCGAGGAGGCCGCGCTTAGACCTATAAGCACTTCGAATTTAGCAGCGACCGGAGGCGCAACTAAATGTCCTTCTTTCGAGTTTATATTGTCTAATGATAAGAAAGCTATGAATGTTGTATGTAAAGACATTGTCTAATCAATTGTAAAAATAAATAATATCACTACATAGTATAAAACAAAGTCGCATTCTCTGTCTGTCCCTATGTCCGTATATCCCTATGTATGCTTCAATCTTTAAAACTATGCAACAGAATTGATGCGGTTTTTTTTTAATAGATAGAGTGATTTTAGAGGAAGGTTTACATGTCTAATAATATTCAATATGGAGTAGAGAAATACTGTAATTTTTGAGGTTTCTAATGTGATGTCGTAAATAATTACATTTTTTTCCGCTTACATTGTAAACGCAGGCTAAACCCTACGAGATTTATCAAAATGATGTACTAGGTATTTGTACACCATTAAAAGGTCTACAGAAAAGTCTGCGATAGTATACGTCTATCTCTTATGGATAACCCACAATAACAGTTTTTGTCATTTACTTTTTACAAAAAATGATGCCTTATGTTCAAAGCAATTTTTATACAATACAGCATTAATCCTTATCCAATTAAGAACCTTAAATATATTGTTTATTTAATATTGATCAATATGACCCTTTACAGCATGTAATTTAAATAAACAGTTTCGAAGATATTACGGATTTAAAATGCAGGGGCCGCGCCGCGAGCCTATAAATAGCGCGTCGGAGGTCGCGGTTCGCCTCTCGGCTATGCTTCCGCGCTCGCCCGTCTTATCGGTGACGCTGTCAAAGCCATTAGGGCTAACAGCATTAGTCAAATTAAAAAAAAAACGCGATTCGCCCTTTAACCATTTTAATTTAGCAGCGATCGGACGCATTTATGATCGGAGCTCTCTAGCGAGGAAAATAACAATCACTATCACTACATATTATAAAACAAAGTCCATATTTCCCTATGTATGCATAAAACTTTAAAACTACGTAACAGATTTTGATGCGGTTTTTTTAATAGATAGAGTGATTCTAGAGGAAGGTTTGTACTTATAATAACATTCAATACGGAGTAGAGAAATACTGTAATTTTTGAGGTTTCTGTAAATAATTACATTTTTTTCCGCTTACATTGCAAACGCAGGCTAAACTCTACGAGATTTATCAAAATAATGTACTAAGTATTTGTACACATTGAAAAGGTCTACAGAAAAGTCCGCGATGGTACATGTCTATCGCTTATGGATAACCCACTAAAGCATTTTTTGTCGTTTACTTTTTACGAAAAATAATGCCTTATTTTTGAAGCAATTCTTATACAATACAGCATTAATCCTTAAATTATTAAATTATTTAATTAAGTACCTTAAATAAATAGTTGATTTAATATAGATCAATATGGCCGTTTACAGCATGTAATTTAAGTGAACATTTTCGGAAATATTACAGATTTAAAATGCCGTGAGGAGGCCGCGCTTCGCCCTATAACACTTCGACTTTAGCAGCGATGTCGCTCTTTCAAGAGTTTGTTTAAAGACATTCTGTAATTAATTGTAAAAATAAAATACATAGGGAAAAAATAAAAGTAAATAAGTAATAATGTACTATATGAATTTAGATATTCCAAAGATAGCAGGAAATCTTCTTGGTATAGGGAAAGGAAATTGTTTATCTCCAAATTTAACGCTACGGCCACGGGCAGTAATGAATAAATCAAAACAACTGGATCAATTTTAATCATTTTTTTACACTGACTGACATGGGATATATATTTTATACCCGTGCGAAGCAGGGGCAGGCCCTAGCGGCCTGTTATTTAAATAATTTACAGAATTAGGCGTAACTTTGCGGAGGTCCATACAACTAATGAGAATATTATTTTGCTATATAATCCGATAAAAAAAAATGTAGTGCTAAATGTAGAGTGTACTATTCGTTCTCATACCTGATAAATGCAGAATTTGTAAAAACTCATCCACTACCCGACACCGATAATACAACAATACACAAGCAATACACACATTCACCATCATAATCTCAACAATTGTTTCGCCCCGTAACCGAAGCATCGTCAGGAGATAGACTCCACGATAAAATCGCAAAGCGAAGCACTACCCATACAAGCACTATATATAGTGCTTGTTTGAGTAGTGCTTCGCTCATTGCTTCTGGCAAGGTATTTTACGACCGGCCGCCTGCCGGACGTCAACTTACCTTAGTCGGCTTTTACGCCACCTCGGTAAGAAAGAGGATGGTGTATTCTGCTCAGCCGGTTACTACATGGCGGGCAAAGTTACCTTAGTCGCCTTTTACGACACCTCGGTAAGAAATAATGGAGGTCTATTCTAATCAGCTGGAAATCACACAAGTTATCTTAAGGAAAATATCTTGTACAGAATAATAGGATAATCTTTCTGTTGTTCTTATTGTCAATGTCGACCTAAATAAAGTTTTGAGTTACCGAAATTTCGTGAAGAGGTTCCGTTCAAATCCCACAATGTCCCTAATACTGTAATCCGATTAAAGCTCCTCTTGTCACCAGTGCCTCTGAAGCAGCCACTGGTCATTACAGCCATACATTGTTTGATATTAGTTAAATTACGCAATTATATACCCTATCCTATGGCCACAAGGGTTAATACAACAGTAACATTAAATTGGTAAAAAGGAACCGCAGTTGGTATGCATATCATGTGGAAATTGTATCGTCTAAAGTGTGACTATTTGATCTGCTCTAACATTCTGAATTGGATAAGGATAGATATAACAATATGCTGAAGGTAAACGTGAACTTCTTTAATTTGATACTAGAAATTGTGATTGAAATTGTTTTTTCAGGAATTCTTAATATAAGGGAGCACAAGAACAAAGTATATGAAGAAAAACTAAGATATAAGTATAAGATACAATTAGGTGAGTCCGACTAGTTTTAAGCCTATCTGGGGCCCTAATTCATGAGCTTTATACGGCGATAACGCGGCGGGAATTGAGTTCAGTAATAGAATAAGACGAGAGTAAACGCATTGATGCTTTTGAGATCTAGTGTTGGATAAAATGCTGGGTATATCTGGGATTGGGCATCAGACTAATGCATCGAGCTTGGAGATTACTCTTACATCTTTATAGGAGTAACCACCAGGCTCTAAACTGTGTCTCTCTATGGAGCACTTGAGTTCTTAGGACATATTGCTAGCAATAGGTCTAGGTTCTTCTACGTAGTCTGCAGTCTTCCTAGGAAGACTGCAGACTACCTAGAAAAGTTAATAATTACTGGTTTGGTGGAAGGAAAGGGAGTAAGAGGGCTCAGTCCAGCTTGATGGTCCAACCAGATCACCAAGTCACTCTCCATCCAAGTCAAAGATGCCTTACAAGCCGCAAGAGATCGCAAAACTTACAGACTGGTTATCCGCAAAAAAGTCTTCCATGGATATGGTCACTACCCTCAGCACTGAGGAGAACGACGCAAGAAGGAGGAAGACGTAGGTATTGCGGGTACTATCTGCTTTTTCTTTAGCGGCTATGGAGGACCTGAAGGCCCAGTATCACTTTGCTGACCTATTGTGATTGCCACTGCTTATAGTTCAGTACCAATGTAGGTATCCTCCAAGAATTCTATGATCTTCTTGGCAGTGAAATCTTTTACCTTCCTGAGGCGTAAATATTGCGAAACTAGGAGAGAGTGTCGAATGCGAATCAGCGTAGGGCAATCGCATTAGATATGCAAGGGTGTTTCCTTTGCTCCTTGGCATAGTCTGCACGATCCAGTGTTTGGCAGCTTCAGATATAACATGTGGCTATTTAGTCCACAGTACCCTATAAGCGTGATCCCCAGCTTAAGATCCCTTGCTTAAATTTGTTCTACTTAACGCAAAGATTTTGCGCGTAGCTCTGCTTTGTTTCTTTCAGCTTTCATTGGCGGTTTCGACTGATTTAATCCCGGATTAGCGGATACTGTGCATAAACTACACATAATAGGATCATTAAATCTGAACATCACTATACTTAACCCGGATATAGAAAAACGAGTCCTGAAATACTAACCAAGTCCTGGTACAGACAAGCGCATTAATTCCTATTCCATTATGCGCACTCACGTCGTTTCACACGGTCGAGAGCCTACTATTACTAGGAAAAGAATCCTTAATACTACAGTCATAAGAGTGGTAGTTCCCGCTGTTATGAACAAGTGTTCCGCTATAATGAAGTGGATGAGTGTAGTGTTGGCGCATAAAGCTTTAAGCGCATCGTCGTTACATTATGTCAATTGCCGTTAGATTTAACATATTTAGATTTAGGCTTTACACGTGCAAGCTTGTTAATGAGCAACATTTACGTTTGTCATTTGCATAATTTGTACCGTACAAAGTACGTTATAAATCATACAGTAGCGAAGAATAAATGCATTCTAACCGATTTTTACGATGTGACAGTATGATATAAGCTTCAAGCGCAGAATTTCTACTAGCGTTAAGATAAGTTGTTTTAAAATTATGCCGTCGGGCTTATGACAAGAAGCTATAACCAATAGATTAAAAATTAACATTTCATCAGTCTCCTGCCGTTATCCTGCTCTAAGTGCGATAACGCTGTTCCATTCGCTTTTATTAGTCAACTCTGGCACTACTTCTTTTATGTCATACTTTGGCATGCATGTCATACTTTACGCAATCCAGCCACCTTTTTTTCGACCTCTCTCTTGTCACACAACCATCCATTCTCATATTTAACTATTCTTTAAATTTAAAAATAGGTAATGATGGTTCTTTGAATATAATTGGTATGACTTTATAAATTATTTATTTGCCATCATTTAAGTGAGTGAACTTGATTCTGGTTTTTCTGAGTGGCTCATTCATATATAATATTTTCCGCGAAAAAACATAATTTTATCAATTCAGTAGTTTTTTGCAGCAGTAATAGCAACCTTGAATATTTTTGGATACGGTATTATGCCCAGTTTTTTATTGAAACTATGTAAACATCCAAATAATTCTTCAAACTTTGTTTTTTCGGTATTCCTTCATAGAAAGGGTTATTTATCACATCCAATTTATCTTAATTATTCTTCAGGACACTTATTTGAAGCTCTAAAGAGAATAAAATAGTATTCATTTAAAAAAGGCTAAAGCGCAATAAATACTTATCACCTAAAACAGTCAGATAAAGCGACGCTGAAGTGATTTTTTAAAAGAAAAATCGCAGCTTCCCTTTCACAGATAACAGGGGTCTAAAAAGATCTTGCGAAAATAAATACACTGCGCAACCTTTGGCCTGGAGACCATTTAATATAAAACCCCGCAACGATAAATAAGTTTAATTGAGTTGTCTATGAAAGGGTCTTTTTAATTTCGACTTGCCCAAGTAAATTTGAATGCCTTCATTTTGAAGTGTAGTAACGCTGCAAATGTCCATTTTGGGTAGGTTGTTTGAGAAATTGAAAAATTTCTTCCTGGATATTAGAATATTTCCTACAACAATAGTTTTTTTGGACTTACTAATTCAGTTTATGTTTCATGGAGGATGGGTGAGTTTTGAAGGTAAGCTATAGATCTTCTTCTTCGTCAACCGATAATGTTACAAATCTTCTTCTTTTTCTTTGATAACCGATGGTCGTCAACTGCTTGACATAATTCTCTTCACGGGATCGCCACAACACACGATCTTGTGCCGCTTGTATCTAGAGGCTTCCCGCGACCTTTTTAAGTCCGTCCTTTCGTCAGTCTATCTCGTAGAGGGTCTACAGACGCTGAGTTTTCCGGTGCAGGGTCACTACATCTTGGTCATGTACTCAGGCATAGCCGTTACAGGCTATTGCAACTGATAATGATGGAAAAAGTTGCTGGAAAGAGAAAAGACCTGGTCGTAGAATCTTCGTTACGAAACATCTGGGAATAGTCGGGAATTAAGAGCGCTCCCGAACTCTCCCGTCTCACGAATAGGAAGACATATGAAGAGCTGACTGCCAACCTCCACTAATTCGAGAGGTACGACAAGAAGAAGAAATACGAGTATAGAAAATACTCAGTCCCATATAGATAATGTAAGCTGAGTATAAATTTATTACCACAGTAAAGCCCGAAGCAAAAAAAAAACAAGCACACCTTATCTGCAAATACGAATACAAAAGCCTACAGTTTTGAGTGCCAATTTTCTCTCTGCAACGTAATATTAATAATTCTTTAAACAAAATAGTATCGGGTTTTTGGCGCTGTACCACTTCTATCTGAATTCAGATACGTAATAAACGTGGCCATATATTTACTGATATTGTTTTGTTACTGAATACGAGGTTTTTTATCTTCACGTACCACCAAACCACCAGACTAAAGCCATAGTCCAGGTTCAAGGGTACTAACCTTTTTTTTCGAGGGAAATGTCCAACTGAGTATACACGCCAAGGGAAGCAGCAATGTGATTATGTGGTTCGCACCCATTTAATTCCCTAGTGTGCTTAGTGCGAGCTTTTTGAACCTACTCGTGTTTTTTTTAAATACAGAAAAAATCCCTTTATGTGTACCACCGCCTGTCCCCGTCGGAACATGGGGACACAGGACACAGAATTATGTCGGACTCGCACCGACCTGTGTGCTCCACCACGCTGGCTGATCGCAAGGACAGGGTATCGTTATACACATTGCCCCCATCCCCGCCGACAGCAGCTCTGATCCCAGAGAGATTTCCTCCAGGTAAGGACCCCTCAAAAGAGAAGTCCCCCTCCGCTAACCGGTCCATCGGGAGCACCAGATGCACCGACCGCCTCGTGGACCTGTAAGCCAGACGTCCGATATACACCGTTCGGAACGTCCGAAGGGCCCTGACAGGGCGGCGATGATGGGCTTAGGCAAGTCGCTACAATGCGACTTGCCTAACAACACACAACGAAAGTTCTCGGAAACGCTCTACCGCCCCCCTCCACGCCCCTTCGCAGAGCAGAAGGAGGCCATCGCTGCCCGCAATCGCTCCTTGCCCACCGTGTTTACTCGATCGTGATAGCCTAACGCCAATTGGCATCGCGTTGGAACAGCGGACCACCAGATGTCGCTGTTTCAACGTCATACAAATTCGCGTTACGCTGACGCGACGATAAAATATTACCTTCATTATACACTGCATACTTATGAGTCTATACGGCGCTATGGGTCTACATGAGTCTATGAGCCGGCTTATCAGCGATAAAGACGCCAGATTTATGTAGAGCGCTAAATTTGTGCGATACGATAATCTGATGCTATAAATGAAAATCGATGTACATTTTACAGTATAATATGAATATAGTGAACTTGTGAACGAGTTGTGAATTAAATAGGAGTAGAATATACGGCAAATAGCTTAGCTTAAAATTTAAATTATGGTGACTGTTATAGACTGTCTTGTTAAAAAAAATGTTGTGTTTGTGTTATATTATTAGGTCCTTACATATGAAATTGGCGTTTTCTATGGGAGGAACATAAAGTCGTTTTTTTTTTAAATGAAATATATTTAATTAATCAAAGTATGTACCATTGCTATGTATGCACTTTTGCCATCTCATAGGTTCATTGATCCCCTTACTAAAAAAACCATTCGGGCGGGAATCAATAAAATCTTTGAAGGCGGTTTGGACTGCCCCATCGGAGTTGAATTTTTTTCCTTGCAAGTAGTTATCCAAATTGCGAAAAAAATGGTACTCTGTTGGAGCAAGGACCGGAGAGTACGGTGGATGTCTAAGACATTCTAATTGAAGCTCCTCTGATTTGGTAGCCGTCTGTTGTGCAGTGTGTGGTCTAGCGTTGTCCTGAAGCAGCAGTGGCCTAGAGCGATTGACCAGCCTCGGTTGTTTAGCAGCTAGCTTTTCCATCATGGTTTGCAGTTGCTGACAATAGATATCTGCCGTAATCGTCTGGTCAGATTTAAAAAAGCTGTAGTAAACGACACCGGCACTAGTCCACCAAACACTTACAAGCAACTTTTTTTTTAGTCAATTTTCGCTTGGGGCAAGATTTGGCTGGTTCGCCAGGGTTCAGCCATTGCGATGAGCGCTTCTCATTATCGTAGAGGATCCACTTTTCATCACAGGTAATGATTCGATTTAAAATTCCTTGTAACACAGCAGCAGTCGACGCGCGTTTGTCGGTTGGCTTCACTCAATTCATGAGGTACCCACCTTTCAAGCTTTTTCACCTTCCCAATTTGCTTCAAGTGGATTAGAATAGTTTTATCACTAACACCGGAGCCTGCAGCTAACTCGGACGTGGTTTGCGATGGATCCGCTTCCAAAATAGCCTTCAATTCTTCATTATCAACTTTGGTCTCCGGCCATCCACGAGGCTTGTTCTGCAGGTCGAAATTTCCAGAACGAAAACGTTGGAACCAAAAACGCACTGTGTTTTCTTTTGCGACACCGTCACCATACACATCATTAATCCTTCGAGCCGTTTCTGCAGCACTGGTGCCACGGTGGAACTCATACTCGTAAATAACGCGATATTTCATGTTTTCCATTTTGTAAACAGAGTGACACAAAGAACAAAAAAAAGAAGAAAAAACAAATGAATTAGGGGGTTTGAAACACAAATGCATGAGTAAATAGCTGTATGAATTTGAATTTGGAATTCCTAACCATAAAGGTAATATTTGAGATCAAAGTATCCAGTATGTAAAAACGCCAATTTCATATGTAAGGACCTAATATACTCGTAATAAAGTATTTACTTCTTAAGAAAAGACCGTGTCAATTTTCCTAAGATATTTCATTAAGAACAGCAAATTCCGGTATTCTATAATTATATATGTAATAATAAATATTTTTGACGCCGTGTGGTATCCGGCTGAATAGAATAGACCACCCTCATTTCTTACTAAGATCGTAAAAGGCGACTAAGGTAAGTTGACCCACCGTGTGGTATGCGGTTTAATAGAATAGATGTGTACAAGTAAGTTGAAGTCAGGCTGGCCGCCGGTCGTAAAAACAGCCAAATCATGTGACAGCATGTTTTTCTGCTCTTATCCGGATACCACTAAATTATTTCTTTGGCAATCTATACACAAAATTCACACAATAGTAATAGTAGTAGAGAAGAAGAATAAAGAACTATTTTACCTTCCGTGATACACAGTTGTTACTAAAACTAAACTTTAACACACAAAACAATAGAACAAAAACATACAAATAACATAAAACAATATCATATAAATATACTGTATACCACGAGAAGTAGAAAATAGCTCAGCTCTTAACGTTCTTTCTAGTAAAGAAGTAGTAGTAGTAAGGATTCAAAACAATGGAAACTTGCCGTTCGACCACGAACAAAAAACTTAAAACCTACGAACAAACGTTTAAAACATAAACTTCATACTTGGCGACGTAATGAGAGGACGTCAACGCACAAAGCGCCGCGCGACTAAACGCCCAACCACTTCATTAACGTGGCACATTTATGGTGAACACATAGCCTTTATTACTAGAGCTTTAAGGTAGAATATTCGATGCACCTTTTACCGTGCTCGCCGGTGTATAACGTGAGTATGCATAATAGAAGGAAAATGAAGGCATTGTTTCCAATGTAGATCAGGTTAATGTTTGATGTCGCCAACATTTTGTTTCCGCATTGACTGTTTTGTGCTTGTTGGTCTTTTCTTTTGTAATATCTTTCATCATCTTCCTGCCCTTATCCCACTCTAAGTGGTATAACATGTGCACTCAACCAGATACGTGATGTTATATATAACATAGCCTATAGCCTTCCCCCAATAAATGAACTATCTTAAACGCAAAGAAATCAGTCCAGTAGTTCCTGAGATTAAAGCGTTCAAACAAACATAGTCTTCAGCTTTATATATTAGTATAGATTAGTCAACAATATATTAATGGGAAAAAGTAGAAATGCTTGATTGACCGCAAACAAACGTTTAAAGTGGCTCGCTGGCCGCTTGTTGCTCATCTCTGATCTAAATCATTCTCAATCATCTTCATTAATAACTATCACCATCATCAACCTGTCCTTTACCACTGTTGGATATAGGTCTCTCCAATATCACGCCACTGAGCTCGGTCATCAGCACTTCGCTTCCAACCGACGCCAACCATACTGCTGATATCGTCACTCCACCTACATGGAGTGCGTCCTACACTGCGTTTGCCAAGGTGTGGTCTCCACTCCACAACACGTCTACCCCAGCGGTTATCGGTTCTGCGACAAACGTGACCAGCCCACTGCCACTTGAGCTTGTTAATCCTTAGAGCTACGTCGATTGCTTTAGTTCTCTGTCGGATCACTTCCTTCCAGATTCAATCCTTCAGTTCTCTGAAAGGGTTATGGAAAGGGCTCAGAGTTTCTACTCTGAGCGCTTTCCATAGCTCACTGAGCGACCTTAAATTGATGGATCAATCGCATTATTAGTCCCCAACTCGGCTCCATATGTCATTACAGGACGCACTCGTTGAAGACATTTGTCTTTAGGCTGTGTGGTATAGGCCACGATAAGACTCGATGAAGTTTTCTATATGCCGACCAGTTAACAGTTTTCTCCTGGGAGCCTCCTTCTTTAAGTTGTTTCGGCCTAACTGGAGGACTTGTCCAAATCAATAATTATAGAATATATAATATAATAAAATTATAATTGTTTTATTCGTCTGATAAAGATTAAATTGCACCACAGAGAACGTAAGACAATCAAGTTAAACGATATCATAGTCGTGCTGGTACAATATCTGACTCAAAGGATATTAGCTTACACCATATAGTAATGAGTGTCGTGATTGGATTCTCCGGGAAACATATATCCTTAGAGACACCCTAATGAGGGGTTATGTTCAAATGTTAACAGATAATATGCTGTAATAAAGTTAGAGGTGTGGGTTATCCCAATAATGAAGGTAAGAGGAAATTATATGTATGCATTTGTTATACTGGCAATAGTGGATTTAATTGATCTTCTATCTATCCTAATATAAAGCTGAAGATAATATATAAAGCTGAAGATTCTGTTTGTTTGATTGTTTAAAAGCGCTAATCTCAGAAACTACAAAAACGATTTAATAAAATTCTTTAAGTGTAAGATAGTCCATTTATCGAGGAAGGCTATACGCTAAGATGAATAGGAGAGGAGCAGCAATAAAAATATTACAATAACGGCAAAATTTAAAGCTTTCCATTCGAGCGCTAAGTAAACGGTGAAAGTAATTCCAAAATCATGTATTACAAAATTGGTAAGTTCTAAATAAAAGTCTGCCAAAGCATATGTCTAACTTTAACCATTTTTATGGTTATCAAAATACTTTATTATGGTTTTAATCTTCCCAGCGAGCGAAGCCGCAGGAAGGGAGTAAATTCAATTATTTATTCATTGATTTTTTCCAGTCCGAGTCACACTACTAACCATGAGTTTTGGAATAATTTTGCAATATGTTTCGTTAAAATACCTATTTTTGCTAACCCTTACCTTACTTTTTTCACGTCCACAATCTCACAAACCCGGTTACATATCCGGTGAGATCCTTAAATAATTGGTACTCTCGTAGTGTCTGGAACTGCCTTAATTGCCCACTGTTCCCTAATTTGTTCGTGTCACCACTGTCTCTGGAGAGTCGCCGGCCATTACTGCTGTACAACTTTATACTGCAATGTAATTATGCGATTATAATCCTTATTCTTGTTTACATAAGAATATAGGAGCCGCAAAATTTTGTTAGGGGAATGGAAGCCAGAACCATGGGTGAATTGGATTATGTAAGGTATGTCGTTGTCTTGCTTCTGTCTTACTCGTTGTTTCACTGCGATTTATTAGAATTTTTGTCTTTTTTACAACCAACATTAGTCCGGCCTTGCTGAAGTATACAGTTGTACTGATCAAACTTAATTAATTTTAATTCCAGGTTGCACACCTTATCAGCTTATTTCGAAAAAAAATACAGTTAATTTAGTGAGGTAATTTAGCAACAGGCATTATTTTATATTTTGAAAATATACATGATATAGAAGGGTAAATGACCGTACACATCCATTCTTTTTCGTATGTAATGCATTGACCTTGACTGAGAAACTACATGAAAGTGCGAAAGAAAAAAAAATAAAAATTGACTCGCCGAGTGGTATCTGGTTGAGTAGAATAGATCACTCTCATTTCTTAGTGAGGTGTCATAAAAGACGACTAAAGTAAGTTGCCGTCAGTCAGCCGGTTGTAAAATAATGAGCCAAATGTTACAACATGTTTATAACATGTAACCGACCCCACTTAGGGTCGGATAAGCCAAATTATGTTACAATATGTTATCAACCCCACTTAGAGTGGGATAAGGAGAATGAATAATACCAAAAGTAAATAGTTTGAAATACTCTCCCTATAATTTCATGAACGGCGAAATAATGTAACGTAGTCCCGAATTTTCATTTCCGCAATTACGATGACAAAGCAAGCTTTTGGGCCCGAATTTCTCTTTGCATTGTCATAATAGAATAATAAATCGCTGACTAAAAAGAACTCGACAATTTTTCATCCCAAGTATAACTAGTTGGAGATTAGTAAAGCTTATTTATTATATAAGTTCGTCAACAAATTTCGTTGGTTTTATTTCGGGGTTTTTTTGCACAATTCAATAAGTCGAGAGATTTATTAAGGTTTTTTTTTAATTTTTTTGTTTTGTATTGGAAACCCATTATGGACCATCACCGACGGCACAGTAGTTTATTGTCATGTTCAGTTTTCTGTGCTTTTTAAACTATATTCTCTTATATATAAAAAGTACTTAGGTGACTCAGCCTTGCTCGGTTAATATTTTAAAATATATAAAAAGATGAAACTTGAAAAAAATAATGGGCAGTTGCTGCTCGATCTGGGGAGCTAAGACAACTTTATGATTGACAACATCATCATCTTCCTGCCCTTATCCCACTCTAAGTGGGGTCGGCACAACATATTATAAACATGCTGTCACATGATTTGGCTGCGTTTTTACGACCGGCCGCCTGCCTGACGCCAACTTACCGCTGTCATATTTTACGACACCTCGGTAAGAAAGAGGGTGGTCTATTCTACTTAACCGGATACCACACGGTGAGTCAACTTACCTTAGTCGCCTTTTACGACACCTCGGTAAGAAATGAGGGTTGTCTATTCTACTCAGCCGGATACCACACGGCGGGTCGACTTACCTTAGTCGCCTTTTACGACACCTCGGTAAGAAAAGAGGGTGGTACTATTCTATTCAGCCGGATACCACACGGCGTAACTTTATGATTGACATATAAAATATTATTTACATTGTACATTTTAGCATTTTCTCATTGCCTTGAAAGCAGAGATTGATTCACTATCTCCCTAAAACCCCTACATGCTGAATTTTGGAAATCTTTGAAGCCGTGTCGGAGTATCAGAAAATTTTATGTATTGGTATATACAATATTCACTCATTTAAATATTAAAGATGAATGTTTGTCGGTATGTCCTTTATACACTCCGAAATGAATTTCTGGTATATACGTCACTCCACATTAAACTAACGTGGTAAGATAAAGCCTTAATCATGCTTTCCCAAAGGCTTAACCGAGCGTGGTGACGTAACCGACTGACTAACTGTAATGCAATGAAACGAAAGTTCTTATGTCCGTGTCTTTGTTTGCTTAACTATTTCAAAGTTGTATTTCAAACTCAGTTATACCGCTTTAATTATAAAGTTTGTATACAATGCTTTCACTGACAAGTGCGAAGTTGAATATTTAAATGAGAGACAGTAATTATGCGTAAAGTTCGCCGCGAAGCTCGCGCCCGACCAACCGTTTCACACAATCCGTAGAGTTTTTTCGTCGCCAAATTTATTTAGCTGTCTCAAAGCGAGTGCAATAATTCCATTTCTATTCTAAAGAAAGCGTTGTGTTGAAATGCTTTGGCGTTGTTCAATTTACGAAACTTCTTAAGTAGAACTGTTTGAAATTGTAACACCTTAAACTTTTGTAGTTCTGTACATTGTTTTACAGAACTGTTTAATTAATAAACGGAAAGTAAATCTTTAATATTTAAATGTGTTAATCTTGTGTTTGAATCTCGGAAACGGCTCCAACGATTTTCCTGAAATTAAGCATGTAGAGGGTTTTGGAGGAGTAAAATCGATCTAGCTAGGTTTTATATAAAATATCGTTTTATCCCTGTTTTTGGCAACTAAACAAACTACGAAAATAGGATAAGAAAGCAATTGATATTTGAGCTGTCAAATGCATGCTGTGATAGCCTAATAATGGTTACGTCTGTGGCCTATTCCACGCGCGAACCAAAAAAGTTATAAATTGTCATTCGGCGAGTTTTGTTTTTTTTATTTCATATTTTAATATTGTCCTTTGTCAATTTATCTAAGTACGAGTAATAACAATATATGTAATTTCAATGAAACCAAGTCAAAGGGATTGTTCTCCATCAATAATCCATTGAGGGTAAACGATAGCTTCATTAGGTTTGATTAGATAATTACTTACAGTGGTAACAGATGTAATTGGATTATGGCGGCTGATTGACGGCGCGTTCTCATTATCAGACATTAATTAACTATCCATACTAATGTTACAACATGTTTTAAATACAACCTCTTTCATACAGTTGGTCATTAATAAGAAAAAAACATTGTGTGTCATTGAGTTGTTGAAAAAGAATTGTTACAACATGTTTTTAATGCGACCTCCTTCATAGAGTTGGTCATTAATATGAAAAAGCAATGTGGCTGTCATATATTTGTATGTGATTGAGTTGTTGCGAAGGAGTAAATGAGTTGACTTTGGGAAAATTGCTTTTTAATTATTGAATAGGAATAAAGTAAGAAATATCGTTGTTTGTTATAGAATTAAATGGGTTGACTTTTGGAAAATTGATTTTTATTATTATATAAGTATAAAGGAGAAATATCGTTGATTTCATACTAATTTAATATTTTATGTCCTTTTCATTCTCCTGCCCTTTTCTCAAAATGGGGTCTACATGTTACAAACATGTCGCCACATGACGCGTATTTAACGGCCGCCTGCCTGACGTCAACTTACCTTAGTCGCATTTTACGACACCTCGGTAAGAAAGAGGGTAGTTTATTCTACTCAGCCAGATACCACACGGCGGGTCGACTTACCTTAGTCACCTCTTACAACACCTCGGTAAGAAATGAGAGGAGTCTAATCTACTCAGTCACATATTATAAATTTAGTCTAAATTCAATTAAAAATAAATAATTAAAATAAACGCATGCGTTTATAGAATCACGCCGGGTACCTTACTTTGCATCAAACTTTTCACTACAAAATCCAACGACAGAATAATTCTACCACCAGTTCGTAACTTTAATTCACTTGAAAAGAACTGGCAAGAAACTTAGTGGTTGCTCTTATCACGAATAGCAATTATTTGAAGTTATATTTTAATAACACGAAATAAAGAAGTCACAAAAACACGTCTACCTCCTACGAATGCCACACGTCAAAAGTGAGCGAATGACTTCAGCCGTTGTCTGATATAAACTATTATAGCTTAAAGATCTGGATTCCTAATACTAATAAATAAAAAATGATATATTAGTGTTATTTTTTATGAGTTTAATTTCATTCATCATCTTCCTGCTCTTATCCCACTCTAAGTGGGGTCGGCACAACATGTTATAAACATGCTGTCACATGATTTGGCTCCGTTTTACGACCGGCCGCCTGCCTGACGTCAACTTACTTCTGTCATATTTTACGACACCTCGGTAAGAAAGAGGGTGGTCTATTCTACTAAACCGGATACCACACGGTGGGTCATCTTCCCTTAGTCGCCTTTTACGACACCTCGGTAAGAAATGAGGTTGGTCTATTCTACTCAGCCGGATACCACACGGCGGGTCGACTTACCTTAGTCGCCTTTTACGACACCTCGGTAAGAAAAGAGGGTGGTACTATTCTATTCAGCCGGATACCACACGGCGTTATGAGTTTAATTTCATTGTCTTTGTTTATTTTAAGACTTTGGAGATGTCTATTAGTGGACGTATATTAAAGTAAGAAGAGGTAAGGTAAAGTATTTGATGAATGATCAAATAAAACAATTATTTCAATCACGCATATCATTTTATTAAGTCGAATGTTGCTAGGCTCTTTATTACATCTCATTAATTACATAATTGACAATTAATATAAATTATTCTTACATAGAGGTATAAAAATAAAATGTAAAAATCGCTATCTACAATTAATCGATATTACAAAGTCAAACTGAATTATTCGGGATAGCCATTGATTGAAAAAAGATAGATTTCTATAACATAGATAATTAAAAAAAGTCCAAAATTGTAAAATTGTAACACAAACTATTTTTTCATGTCTAATATACTGTCACTGTACAAATCATATAGATTATTATGTTTAATTCCATAAATCCAATTTTCAGTAGGAAAAATGGAAATTACTGATTCTATAAAATTCATGTGTTTTTGCAAAATAATAGCAATATCTCAGTGAAAATTTGATAGAAGTATTGAAAATTCGATTATTAATAGAAGAAGATGTTACTTCACAGAATGCCATTTATGATAAATATTTCATTTATTAACGCAATGAATAATTAACGTTTGTTAACAAAAATAAATCTTAAAGTAAGCTTGCTATTTCACTCATGATATAGCGGACATAAAACTAAAAGAAGAAGAAAGTGACGTCGTGACATATTATTTTTTATTAAAATATTAAATCAACTACATAACCTTAAACCTTTTAGCATTAATACACGTATCGATTAAATCTTTTATTAAATCTTTAACACACAATTATAATATTAAATCAATTACATTTTCGTATCTTTGGTTTACACTAATTTTCAAAATTAAATGTTCTATAAAACGTTACAATTCTATGACGACTCTAATAGTATGTCCAGTTAATAATTTTAGTTGATTAGCTAAGCTTTAAGTATTACATTCCTTAACATTACATGTATTGACTACCTAAATATCTGTTACAATGCCTATCAGTCTGTCAACAACAGTAATGCTACATATAATTAGAATATGTTCTATTATTCTATTAATAGGTATATACATAACATCTTCAACGTTATCTTATTTATTATTAATATAATTGTCTATTCTATTAATAACACCAATAACTACTTAACTTGATTCATTAGAAGGTTCGTTACATACATTTTATAAACAAATTTAAAATATTTCTATTTTTTCTTTTTGATTTAATATATACAATTGTTATGCAACGAAAAGTATTGAAACTTGCAATATTTTGAATCTATCAACATAAACTCTCACTGCATGAATCTTATATGGATGAATCAAACAATATTATAGTGTATCAATATTATAATCAATTAATATAATATTATAATCAATATTATAGTATATGATATTATAGTTATTATATTTCGATTCATTTTCTGATATCACAACTTTAATAATATTGTAGCCCGCTTCGATGGGTTTAAAAGATATAAGTAGTAAAAAAACTGTCAAATTGTTAAAAAATGCTCCGATTAACACCAAACTTTATAGGATCTGCTACGATCATCTGCTGGGTCATTCTAAAGATTGTCGGAAAATTTTGTTTAAATCAGTCCAGACGTTTCGGAAACTATAACAAACATACAGACATACATTTCTTTATTTATATAAGAACATAATATTTTCTTGTGACCCGATTCTGTTTAAAAATACTGCACAACCAATTTCAAAATACAATATTTCACGAACATTTTGATACTGAAAATATTGGATCTTGGCTGTAATCCAAATCAAAATACATTCGACAATATTGCTGAATCTAATTCATAAAGTACTGTTGTATTAACTGAGATACATGATAAAAGTGAAAATAACTATAAAAAACATTAGATAAGAGTTTCAAAAATCAATATGGATTGGTGGATAGATTTGATCGTAGTGACCCTTGGTTAAAATAATATTCAAGCGATAAAAGTTATAGCAATGGAAGTTTTTGTATTCATTTACAACATAATCGCTTATTCCATTAGCATCATCAAGTAATACATTCCTAAAAATTAAGGGATATTAAAAATATGTGTAATTTTCCTAAATCTCCAGTATTTTGTTCGTCATCTTTCTAAATATCAAATAAAAAAGGATGTTTACACAAAATTGTGTGAGGACATATTTGTATTCATAATTACAAACCATCACAATAATTTCCTTTATCTTACTTATAATATAAATGCGAAAATTTGTGAGTATATTAGTTACTTTTTCATGCGAATCCTTTGAAACAATATAGATGAAATTTCGCACATTTATTCCTTAAACACCGGGGTAACATATAGACTATAGAAATCCTGTTAATTCTACAGGAATAAGATGATATTGAAAAGCGCCATCTATTACTAATCCATCACGCAACAACAATTCACGCAAACGAAGTTGCGGGTAAAAGCTAGTAATCAATATTTTTTAACTTAAATTCAGTGCTAGTATTGACAACTTTAAATATTTCAAGGAACAAATTAGTGAAACTATTTTTAAAGTTTTGGCAGTTAATTTTCTAAAGGCAAAGTTCTAACTAAAGAATGAACTACGTTATTAACTTACCAATTCCAATTAGCTAGTTTAAATCTAGTTTTACAAGGAGGGTATACTATAATTTTTTTACACAATTAAAATGAAACGAAAGAGTAGAGCGTAAATTCTTTGGTTTTATTTACTGTAATGTCTTAAATTTCAAAACAATATTGCAATGTATGTCTTTGGTATGTGGTTTTATAAGTAAATTTGCACACATTTAATGAATTATAAATGATTTTTATTTGTAAGACGATGCTATATAATCTGAAGTCATGAAAACAGTTTACAAAAAGCAAACTATTTTAAAAAGTTTTTCAACAAATATTTCAAATACCTGTATAAATATGGGTTAACTTCCGGGCCTTGAGCATTATAAAGTACTTAAGCGTTATTTAAACTAGTCATATAAAATACCACACTGTTCTATATTATACAACTTGTTCTAAATTTTTCTTAACTTTTATATATATTAAGTACACGTTAGGTCATTCAATAAAATAAGATTACTAAACCCGAACTTTTAAAGTGTTCTTGTAACTAAAGTCGGGTTATGCACTAAATAGTTTTAGTCACAATACTACTATCACTTGGGCTGGAACTGTCTTCCAGTCTCTGGTTTTTCAGATCCTGCAACAAACAATTTATATTAACTGTGTTTAGATGTTTTTTTACAATTCAAATATATTGGATTCAAACTTGGATATTAGATATCATCCAGCTACTAAAACATTCGATTAAGAATTTACGTCTTAAGTCAGTTAAAAAAAACCTAGTAATTTTTTTAAAAATAACAAAAAGAAACTTAAAAAATAAAATAAAATTAGAAAGTTGGGGATCGATCCTAGGTATTTATATTTCTCGAGAGTGCCCGTTACCCGAATAAGCTACGCTGTCTTGACAGTTTATGGCAAAAATAGTGTTTTATATAAATTTTAATATTTTTTTATGCCCATATTATATACATAAATCTAGATCTTCCATAGACCTAGATCAATTTTTCTCCCCAAAACTCCCTATAAAAACATGCTGAATTTCAGGAAAATCGTTGGAGACGTTTCCGAGATTTCGAGAATATACATACAAGGTTATCTCATTTACATATTAAAGATATACAGTTTCTCGACCAATAATTGTTATGAATTAGGCAAATTAGACTAAAATACAATGATGTAATGGAAAACTGATGGTTGTTAGATTTTTATGGTACTGGAGTGGTCAAAACGAACCCTAAATAGTTTAGATAAAATAAGCAGGCACGCGACTTAAGAAAGTTTGCAGGAAGCTGTTGGATCATGTGATGTGGAAATTTCATGAACAGACTTATGTTTAGATGTGAACTTGGAAAGAAAGCGTTAACAATAAATTTAAGATATAAGAAAAAATAATCAGAACTAATGTTCAGAAATTTAATTATATCTTCTGGTAAACCTTAGGTTATACATTTTATTCCTTTCTTATAACTTAAATAGCACAGCATTGCTATGAGCAGCTTCTGTGGCACCAGTTTCTGAACAGTTTCTAACAACAGTTTCTCAGTACTAAAACCGTCCTAAAATATAAGCGTTCTGCCCCCTAATAGATTATTTTTTCCATAGATTTATTGATTTATACATAGATTTATAGCTAATAGTAGTTTGACAGTGTTAATTATTTCCAGACAGGCGAATAAGTGTCCCATATATTTATTTTTATTTATTTATATATATAGCGGAAGTCACCACCCAACCCTGAGTTTTACAGAGCTCATGGCTCAGATGGTTCTCGGGGATCAATTTACCAAATAATGAACCAACGTAAACAGGAGAAAAAAAAACATTTTGAGCTCTTAAACTTATACTTTGTCGTCTTTGACCACGGCCATTACATGGCTTATCCTTATTCCTATCTCTTGGCCGCCAAAAGAATCAATTTAAATAATACTTTAATTTATAAAACAACATATAAGCTGTATTAAAATCTCTTTTAAAAGGCTTACTGTATTTGTGTTATAAAAGTTATTCATCAATTAAGAACTCGGATGTGTCAGGCTAAACTGATTTACACGTCAGTGTACCCGGTTGTATTTCCAACTAAACAAATTTGTTTGGGTACATTTCTTTTTTGCTTTTATTTTGTTACGGCTATTGGATTACGGTAAATCTGACTACTAAGCTTCGTATCCATTTACCGCTAAATATCCCCTTTGAAGTCTTTAGCTTTTATATATTTATCTTTACCTTTTTACCTTTTTCCGCTAATCTTAAGGTTTTGTTTTTCTTTTGTTACTTTAAGTTGAACCAAATTACATTATTCCAACCATTTAAATAAATTATAACTTAAGGGAAATTAAGGTATTTAATGGGAAAACAACCACTCCCTATGGATAATAAAGTCCACTAAGGTACTGCAAATATACAGCGAGGGGTTCGCATTTTCCCAAACAGCTTCTATATGCAGATCAATTTGCACTTAATAAACAAAAGATGCAGAACAGCTTTAGTAAATGGATTAATAAGTCGTAATTTAAAAAAAAAAGAATATGCAGTGATAAAATTATTTGCAGATGAAAATGTAGTGTAACCTGGTATAATCGTTTATCTGACAAAATTTAATCTATGGCACTATAAAGTAATTTGAGCATATCTTACGATCTTCAAGTCGAACAGTCGTGTCTAAAGGTTAAAAAGTTAAAATAACAATACAACTAACCCGAGATGTAGCCATCCTCTGTACCACAATCTCAAGTCTATCTCCGGCGGCTGCAATGAGTGGAACTGTTAAACAGCAATCGTAATCCACTGTTCTGGTACCGTTTACCTGTGAAAGACATTTGAATATCAAACAAATTGTTAAAGCTCATAAGTTATAATCTATACTAATATATAAAGTTGAAGAGTTTGATTGTTTGAACGCACTAATCTCAGGAACTACTGGACCGATATGAAAAATTCTTTCAGTGTAAGATAGTCCATTTACCGAGGAAGAATGTTGGTTATATAACATTACGCTCAGATAAATAGCAGAGGAGCAACAATAAAAATATATATATATTTATTTATAACATCACGCTAAGATGAATAGGAGAGGAGCAGCAATAAAAAATAGTACGAAAATGGCAAAATTTAAAAGTTTCCTTGCGTGCGCTGAGTAAACGGTAATAGTTATCTAAAAATCATGTATTACAAAATTATTCCCCTTTAACAGTTCTAAATAAAAGTCCAGGACAGTATATGTCTAGCTTTTAAGGGTATTCCACTTTAACCATTTTTATGGTTAGCAAAAGACTATATTACGGTTTTAATCTTTTCACGCGGGCGGAGGCGCTCACGATTGCTAGTAAGTCTTTAAGGTTTGACCATTCTAATGAAAAGTAGAACAATTTTGTAAAAAAAATAAATTTACATTCTTAATATTGTGTTCTAGAAGACAAAGCACAAGGAAAAAAAATATCTATTCTACTTAACCGGATACCAGACGGCGGGTCGTCTTTCCTTAGTCGCTTTTTACGACGCCTTGGTACGAAATGAGGGTGGTCATTTCTACTCAGCCAGATAACTCACGACATTTGAACAACACCATAAAAATAATAATTCACTTCAGTTAATTTACCTGTAAGATTCGGTCATACGGTCTCAGTAAGCCTACTATATCTGCCGGCCCGCCTTTCCTTATCCGATTTATATACACACCCCTCTCATATAACCCGTCTGAAACGGAAAAACCGTAGTCGTCGTATATCGCATCTTTATACAAGATCACGTGGTGTACAGAACCCCTGGCTGGTGATAGAGTATCGCTGCTATAAAGACCTGAAAGCGATAAAGTTATAGAGTTACATTAATAAAAATAAATAAATATATGGGACACTTACGCACACGTTCGTCCATCCCCAAAGTAATTTAATACTTGTGTAATAGGTGAGATACAACTGATGAATATATACATATATAATTTATAATACATACATAAATTGACTGACCCGTTGGAGCAGTGGGTAGAAACCCTGCCTTCAGCTCCACGGGTCGTGGGTTCGATTCCCGCCGAGGGCAAACATTTTCTGTAAATGAATTTGTTGGTCTTCGAGTCTGGGTGTATATTTGTATGTAAAAATTATATAAATATATATTTACCAGTTGTCTGTTTACCATAACACAAGTATTAAGTTACTTACTTTGGGGACGGACGACCGTGTGTGTAAGTTTCCCATATATTTATTTATTTATTATTTATAAATACAAATACAGTTACATAAATATAATAAATTTTTAAATTTTTTGTCGCACAAAGTTGTATCATTTTGAATAAAACTCTAATAATACTTTCGAATATTTTCGAATCGTAATATAAATGGTTGGAACACTTTATATTCTATATCAACAAAGAAAATTGAAATATAAAGTATAAAGAGAGAAAGTAACGATAGTAACAACAAAATATCTAACTTCTGAAAGTCTGAAGACATGCAAATTCAAACTAAACTTACCTATTCAATAGATGTTTTTAAAAAGAATAAAACATTAAATAAAGTTTTTCTCAGGTTTATCATTACAATTTTAAGTTCCATCATTTAATTTTTTCTGATTTAAATTCAAGAATATTTTTATAGTAATCTAAGCTAATGTTTTTGAGTAGAAATATCTATTGAAAAGTTAGTTTTGATGGCTATTTTAAGCAAGCAGAAAAAGAAATAATAAAACAAAGCCGACCCTTATGTAAGCCCCAATCTTTCTCTCCAAGGACAAGAAATATTATCCAACAGTGTTTTGGGATTTCCTAAAGTAAAGTACATAAGAAAGGCGCTCTTTAAGTACTTTATAAAAAAATAAATTTACCAATTGCTCAAACTACCCGCATAAATATTGGAATATGAACAGCCCGGGCGTTTAAATAAGGGTTCCAACTTACTTGGCATTTCATTTTCATAAATAGGACTCGTGGAAAATTGAAAACTGGTGCCGGGCACGTTCGGTTTGAGAGGTGATTTCTGAGGCGTTGTGACAGTATAAATGCCGTTATTCAAGTAGTCGTTTTCCCAGTTCGGCCGTCGAATTTTAGGCGAAACAATACCGTAAGGGCCCATTTGTACGTAGTCACATTTACAAGAGTTCTTCTCCATATTGTGCAGCTGGCAATCCTTCATATTGGACGTTAATATTTCAATTTGCTGAACATCGTCCTCTCTAGTATTTTGTTTATTCCTTAACGTATTCTCGGGAACTATATGGGTATTTTCATAATGGAACGTTTTTAGGGAATTATTTAGCGAGTAGTTTGGTAGAGGCAAATCGTGAACGCTGTAAGGTGCTGAATTGAAGCCAGATGCCAATAGTTTGTCTTCATCTGTCGGTGAGTAGGGCTGCTTATCTATTATTCGAGTTTTGTCGGGCACCGCATATTCTATTACATCGGAATTGCCTGGAAAATTGGACACTGAATTAAATATACGGGATTAAATATGTAATCAACTGTGTTGGATGGGATGACAGAAATTTATATCACTTTTTGTTAAGTGCGGTTCATTTTTTTTACAGTTAATCGTTATTTTTATTATTCTAAATTGCAAAAGATTAATAGAAAACAAAAGAGCTTTAAAATTTACTAATATAATAATTTGATATAGGTAAATTTTGAAGGTTTTTTTATCTTACTATTTTATTTACTTTCGTATCATTCGTCATCAAATAAAATCTTTTTAATGCTTTGTAAGGACACACATTGTAAATTGCAAAAGATCAATAACATACAAAGACCTTTAAAATGTATCTGTATCATAATTTGATATAGATTAATATTAAAGATCACAAGATCAGATCGTAGTCAAATAAAATCTTTGTAATGCTGAATCGAGGCCACACATTGTGTATTTTGCAAAATCCAATAAAATGTTCTTTACAAGTTATTACCATAAAGTCTAACTTGTGATATTTTTGCGGGCAAAACTTGCATTTAAATAATTTTAGAGAATTATAACAAGTTGAAGAACTAGATATTGATTTGAGGTACTTTTTAAGTCGTTCTTAAGTCCACGCAGACGAAGTCAATGCAAAAATTCGATTTTACACAAGTCTCATAACCACGTAATGATAAAATAAATTCTACGCTACCCTGACTTTTAATTCGTATTGTCAAATATAACTCTTTAGAAACATAAAAAAGTTAAAACATTCGAAAATGAATACAAGAAATAAATTGAATCCCAAAATATTTTAAATAAATTGGTAATAAAGGATCTGCATACAGTGAATTCTGGGAAATATATTATACATTGAAACCTGGATGAAGATGAAGAATTCATGAGCTCATCTTTTATCCTAAACAGTCCGCAGTTTAATCCACGAATATTTCGAGGAAAATTTCATTTGCAAGTATTATTTGAGTTATTCCGTGAAGTGAAAATAGCAGCTACTCGTAATAGAAGTTTGTTGGAAAACTTTTAACTTTATACAAACCGAGTTATAATTTTATAGTATAATATATAATATATATTATATAATCATCTTTTGTCATCAAATATTTAGAAGAATTTTAATATATAATTTTATTTCAACAATCTGATGAAATATTTTAATAATTTCATATTCTTGTAAACATTCCGCAATCCATACTAGACCTGTCTACAGAAAGGTTTAAATTAAGTATAACAGATATACTTATACGTAAAGCATATTACAAAATTGAAGATTATTTGGATGATAAAAAAGCCTGGATTTGAAAATTCTTTCAGCTTCATACAGGACTGCGGTTTAACAATGTAAAATTGAAAATGTTTAAACGATTGACCGCCGAGTTTCTTGCTGGTTCTTCTCGATAAGAGCAACATTCCAAACCAGTTATAGCTTCATTGATCATATTAATCCTTGACGTTTCAATACTGTTTGAAAGAGCTTATTTGAATAAAGATTATTTTGATTTGACATCGCTATAATCTTTAAATTCGCATTGAAGCAGCGCGGTGATTCTAAGCTACAAATTTTCTTTGCAAAATATAAGGAAGACGGAAGTCTATGCCCAACAGTGGGATAGTAAAAAGCAGTCACTTTAATGTTTAAACTACTAAATATATAAAAGCGGAGAGTTAAGTTCAGTGTACTTTGCACTCTTATGTTATTTAATAATTCTTTCAAAAGTAATAATAACATTATTTTGCTATAATCCGCGATGAATTAAAATAGAATATATATAATGCTAAATGTAGAGTGAACAATCCGTTTTCTTACCTCCATCACCGCCACCACAATACACAAGCACTACCTACACACGTTCTCTATCACAAACTCAACAATCATTTCGCCCCGCGACCGAAGCATCATCAGGAGATAGACTCCACAACAAAAAGAGTGTCATGGCTTTGTCGTGGAGTCTATCTCCGCGGATTATTGCAAAATAATTTTATTATTACTTTTGTATTATGGATCTCCGCGAAGTAGCACCTAATTCTATAAATTATTTAATTATTTTTTATATTCTGTGGCTATCTTCTCTCTTAACCTTAATCTTTGGGACGTAGTGGACTCCTCTAGGAAATTTGATTGGCAAGATGGAAAAGGTTGCCAAGACTTCTCTTAATCTCTCTAACCTTAACCGAATGATTAAATTCGGACGTAGTGGAGCCTTCTAGGATATTTGATTGGCTAAGATGGAAAAGGTTGACAAGAGTATGTATTTCGTGCGTTGTATGTAATTGTCCATACTGACCGCAGTTGGCACTCGTCCGGACTGGGGTGTTCTGATCCCAGGATTCCACTGCGCTATCGTTCGATAATCCTGGACTCGATGTGGAATGACTGGAATCCCTAACACTTGACTCTGCACAATCTAGCGGGCCTGAGAAAGATAATGTACTAAGTGCTAGGTGTGTAGTAGATGTTTGATGGTTACTCAAAGTCGTAATGTACGAACAGTATACCATTGAAAATTCCATACTTTAGTACTATATATATAAATAGATATATGAATGAATATGCCTAATATTTATATATTTATTTTTATAATTTACACATATGTACATATTTTTTGCCTATTAATATTTATTATTATTATAAAATATATTAAAGTGTGTTTTTTCTGTTTATTTATTAAATGTAGAATAAATTATATATTCATCAATATTGTTAATTAAAGTATCTATGAATTAGGTTTTTTGTAATACTGTCATGTTTTTTTTTTTTTTTTCAGTTTAACCGTGACGCTATCCATACTGGCTACAGCTGAAAAACAGTGTTGTGTGACAAAATTTTGTCACTCAATTCATACTGAGCTGTTCGCCATTTTCCTCTTTCTGTGCTATCCAGTATATGTATTTATGTATGTGTGTGTGTGTGTGTGCATATTAGGTTCCTTATAGTTTTAAGGTATTAATGTTTGTATTAGGTTATTATATAAGTGTGCTGTGTATAACAGGAAGTAGAAATAATTTTTTTTTCCCCACTTGTGGCTGCAAGTAGCTATAGTAGCGGCCACACCCTGGTAAACTACGTCGGCCTATGGACCAAATCGAGTGAAAGGGGGGGTTTTAGTCACTTTGGTGATTGCAACTTTGCTCTGGGAGTTCCCTCTTGTACAAAAATCTGCTTCGGTATAGAGGCAAGCAATGGCGATATGCCAAGGCAACTATAGCCATGCAGTACTGTTATATGATACATCATAAATAGCGTATATCAGGGTTCTTTGAATGGTATACGGCCATATCACTACATCCCTTATTTTTTCTAGTGGTATTGGCCATCTAATCCACTGCTGGACATGAATTTGGAACTAAAGAGTGGGTTCGCGCCAGCTCTGCTTATCTTTAAAAACACGCGCAGATGTCCCTAAAATACGACCCAGGCAAGAAACTATCAACAATCATCATCCTCTTTCCCATATCCCACTCTAACTGGGGTCGGCACGATAGGTTATAAACATGTCACATGATTTGGCTACGTATTTTACGACCGGCCGCCTGCCTGACGTCAACTTACTTTACTCGTATTTTACGCCACCTCGGTAAGAAAGCGGTTGGTCTATTCTACTCAATCGGATACAACACAGCGGGTCAACTTACCTTAGTCGCCTTTTACGACACCTCAGTATGAAATGTGGTTGGTCTATTCTACCTGCCGGATACTATACGAGAAACTATCCATAATAATGTAACAAATACAAGTTCTATATGTTTTTCTATACGCCGTGTAGTATCCGGCTGAATAGAATAGTACCACCCTTATTTCTTACCGAGGTGTCGTAAGAGGCGACTCAGATAAGTCGAACCGATTTGTGGTATCCAGTAAAGTAGAATAGACCACCCTCTTTCTTACCGAGGTGTCGTAAAATACGACTGAAGGAAGTTGATGCAGGCGGCCGGTCATGTGACAACACGTTTATAATATGTTGTGCCAACCCCACTTAGAGTGGGATAAGGGCAAGAAGAATAACAAATACGGGTTCTATATAATATACTAATCCGTATATGTAATATATCGATTTTTTGGCAAGGCGAGGTGTTATTGGCAATTCTGGAGACACTCCAAAACGTCAACATCTCATTGTGGTTTGGTATAATTTTGTATATTAATTTTCTTGCAACATCTTGTATTGTTGAAGTTTGTTTGTTATTGTGCCAATATAGCGACGTTGGTCGACTTTTTTTTAATGAAAAAACTTAAATTGTCTGACCGCAACTCCCAATGACTTCCAAACAATCACGGGAGAGCCATAACTTTTATTACGCCCGAAATGAAAATCATTATCTCGATCCGTTTGTTAACGCTAAATTGGCAATAAAATGTGAAAACGTGGGTCTGTTGTTTTCAAACGAAAAATGTTTCAAAGATAAATATACCCGTAGAGCCTGCGGTTTCACCCGCGTGGATTTGATTATATTAGTCCATTTGATGGAAATTTTGAACATTAAAGTAGTTATTGTAAGTTAACCATAAAAGATAGAAACATGCTGTCCTAGACTTTTTTGTAGTATTTTTGTAGATCTACAATTCTATTGTACAGTACCCTCGTGTATCTCTCTTGCTTTATGTGAAGCTTGCAACCATAGCTCCCGAAAAGCAAGTCTTTTTAACAACTGCGCGATCTCTTTAATACAATTGACATAAACACTTAACAATTACACTACCGTTTTGTAAATACCGTATCAAAATTCGTATTTTGAATCTATGACATAAAGGCAGATTTTGAGAATTTTTCCTTGATTTCTTCTTTTTGATTTTTTTTTCAATTTCATTATGGATTGTTATTCCTGAAGAAATTGTAAACGCCATCCAACAGCTAAAATACAGGCGCGCCCCTGGAGAAGATGGCATACTACCGGAAATGCTCAAATTAAATGGAAGCGCGCTTTGGGATGCGTTAGCAATACTCTTCACTAAGTGTATTATAGAAAGCAAAGCACCGACCGCATGGAACAATGCCGTAATTACCCCCATACATAAGAAAGGGGACATCAAAAATCTCGATAATTACCGACCCATTAGTCTATTATCCCATTTATACAAACTGTTTTCGAGAATAATAGTAAACAGACTCGAAAACAAGCTGGATTTCTTCCAACCAAGGGAACAAGCGGGCTTTCGTGCAGGGTTCAGTACAAACGACCATCTTCAGACGCTTAAAACCGTGATCGAAAAATGTAACGAGTACAGGAAGCCACTTGCCCTTGCCTTTATTGACTACGAAAAAGCGTTTGACTCCATAGAATGGTGGGTTGTGGAAGAAGCTCTAGTTAAATGCCGGATCGACGAGAGGTATATCCAAATCTTAAGCCATCTCCATCAAAATGCTATAGCATGTGACTCTCTGCACAAAAAAAACCAGAAAATTTCATTTACAAAGAGGTGTGAGACAGGGAGATACTATATCACCAAAGCTGTTCACACTAGCCTTGGAATCTATATTTCAAAAGATGGAATGATCCGAAAAAGGATTGGTGATAGATGGCGAGAGTCTCTCCAACTTAAGATTTGCTGACGATCTAGTGCTGGTGTCCGACAGCATCGAAGATCTTGTGTCGATGTTAGAAGACCTAAGAACGCAATCTAAAAAGGCAGGCCTAATGATGAACACGGATAAGACCAGAATTATGACCAATATCTCAGATGTCACAAATTACCAGCTTCCAGTAGAGACAGTGACGGAATACATTTATTTAGGTCATAAAATTACATTAGGCTTCGAAAACCAAACGGCGGAAGTAGAGCGAAGAGTCGCACAAGCTTGGGCAGCATTCGGAGCAAACAGACAGATTCTCTGTGGTAAAATTCCTCTCCACTTAAGAATAAAGGTGTTTGAGCAATGTGTCATGCCCGTGCTCACCTATGGAACGGAAACCATGACGTTTACGAAAAAATCAGCTGAAAGTTTAGAGTTGCGCCGAGGGCAATGGAAAGAGCAATGCTTCGTATCACTCTGCGTGACTGGAAACGGAATACTTGGATTAGAAATAAGACCAAAGTAAGAGACGTCATGGCTGTGATTGCAAAAAAAAGGTGGACATGGGCGGGACACATTGCAAGAATGGAATCAACACGGTGGGCGAAAAGAGTACTCGAGTTGAGACCCAGAGCCGATAGCAGAGGGCGTGGCAGACCACCGCAGCGCTGGGTTGATGACATCAGGCGACACGGAGGGCGTGACTGGATGAAACAGGCACAAAACCGCCGGGAGTGGAAAGAGAGGGAAGAGGCCTACGTCCAGGAGTGGACTGATAAAAGGCCACCATGATGATGATGATGATGGATTGATACTTAGAGTATGAATATAATATAAGTCAGTTATTCTCGCTGAGCGGGTCTGAGCTTATGATGCCCGTAGTCAGCGACTAAGTTTTCGATTCATAAGTCTTCACTGATAGCGCTGTTTGTAGACTTAATTCTTCAGACCTTTTTTTTAATTCGGAAAAAAATAAGTTAACATAAATATATTGTTTACAAGATAAAAACAACCGTAATAAGCTTCACCACCAGAGCATATTACCCATGGTATTAGAAGTTCAATTCTATATATATTATGTTGACGATTAAGATAGCCCTATGTGCTTACCTGTTACTTTCCTGCACATTTGTAGTTGTACACGCATCCCACTCTGTTGTAATAGCTTGATGGCTTCAGACAACGGCTTGTTTAAGACACTTTCTCCATTTATACTAAGCAGCTCATCACCGATTGCTAATTTGCCACATTTCTCTGCTAATCCACCTAAAAAAGTAACGGCCTGTTACAATCCCACTGCTGGGCATAGACCTCCTCTCTCCGTTTTTGGAGAGAAGGATTGGAACTAAGACCTACCACGCTGCTCTAATGCGGATAGGTAGGTTTCACATACCCCCAGGATTCTCTAGAGATATGCAGGTTTCCCCACAATGTTTTCCGTTACCGAAAAGCGTCTGATAAATTGCAATTATCAATAAGACACATTCGTTTCAATAGAAAAACTCATTGGTGCCTGCCGGGGAGGATGACCCTCTCGAAAGAGTCGCACGGTCACAACTCTGGGCTATCACAGCTAATCCACCTGTGTAATAAAAATTATAATCCTCAGTCTTAAGTGTACGTGAATATTTGCCGTGCTGGTGTACTATGGAAGTGGGATTTAGGAAATTCAGAAATATTGCATCCTCCATGTGTAAATTAGGTAGATAGGGCACCAAATAAAAGGAAGTGTAACATATAATCATTTTTTTCTTTTGAATTATATAGTATAAATGCTCAGTGTTTACCAAGGTCTTTTGATGATATTCTCGTAATAAGGAACGTAAGAACAGCACATAAAACGTTTGAAGATTTATAATTAAAAATGGTGACCAAAAATATGTATAGCGTATTCAATTCAAACAAAGGTCAAATAGTTGATAAAACAGTTGTTAAAACTATTGATATACATTGACCCAAATAACGTCGTCCAATAGCGGAGAATCCAATCAATTGAGTTGATTATTGTTAGACAAGCAGATTAATAGACAAAGGTATGTGCAATTTGACATCAGCACAATCAGAATGGATTTGACAATGACCTAATGATGTCATATAATTGTGACGTAAATTCATATTTGTCTTCTGTTACGAGTAAACTCTAAGTACGCCTCTTGAGATTTTAAGATATACGAGGTGTGTTCAAAAAGTATTGCGAATTTTGAATTTTCACGAGTTACATATATTCCAATTTCGATTTTTTTGTGGCGTTATGTTGGTACATATGTCTCTCACTTATGCTGACAAGTTGGGCCATTTTGAATGTTCGGTTAATTGTTGACAGCTGCTTTGCTTGCACGTGTTTTGGTTCGTCTTCGATTTTTACCTATTCAAAAAATGGAACAAGGAACCTGTATCGATTTTTGTGTGAAAAACAAAATTAAGTGCGCGGATGCATTCCGAGTGTAGACTGTGGCATATGGAGAAGCTACTTTGGACAAAAGCAACGTTTATCGGTGGTACAAAATGTTTTTAAAAGGCCGAGAAGATGTGAATGACGAAGAGCGTGCCGGACGCCCGAGCACTTCAACAACAGACGAAAAAATTGATGAATTGTAGAAAATGGTATTGGCCAATCTTCGAATCATCGAAAGAGAAATTGCCGAGGACCTAGGCATATTGATTGGCTCGTGCCATTTGATTTTAATCGATAATTTGTGGAAAAATAAAAATTGGCTTTTGCACCTCGATAACGGCCCTGTTCACACATCGCTGCTTGTACGCGACTTCTTGGCCAAAAACAACAGACCAATGATACCGCAGTCACCGTATTCCCCAGATCTGGCCCCCTGTGACTTTTTCTTGTTCCCGAAACTGAAGAGGCCCATGAAAGGACGACACTACGCCACGATTGACGAGATAAAGACGGCATCGAAGGAGGAGCTGAACAAGATACAAAAAAATGATTTTTTAAAGAGCTTCGAAGATTTGTAAAAACGTCGGCACAAGTGTATAATATCCCAGAGGGGATTACTTTGAATGGGACAAAATAGATATTTACGAATAAATAAATAATTTTTGAAAATACACAAAATTCGCGATACTTTTTGAACACACCTCGTATATGGATTCAAATGGGTCTCCGAGTAAAAAAAACATAGTGAAAACCTTGGATTACAAAATAAAATATGGTTTATTTGTTCAAACATATTTCGATTAGTTTTACAGATGTTAAAGATCCACGTTTCTCCAATGAGAGAGAAAAAGCTTTATTTAGCATTGGTCAATGTTATCTGATAAAAGCATATTTTGTCCTTTAATTGTCAAGCTTTTCCACTTTTTAAGTGGTAAAGTCCAAGTCTAAGGGTCTGTAAAATCAAATAAATATTTAAAAAGTAATGTTTTATAATATTTACCTTCAACAAGTCCACTTAAAAGTATAGGCTGCGCTATATCTTCACTGCCAGCAATCGTCAAACCTAAAGGTCCATTTTCCTGCCTTATTATCTCCACCATAAAAACAGCCGTATTACCATTATCACTGCCATGGCTTCTCTCACTTTCTTTAGCACTATTATTAGGACTATCAGTATGATGACCTGAATCCTCACCACTATGAACTACTGCTTTGGTTTCAATGTTACTAAAACTTTGTAACGTCAACTTTGCATTGTGTTTGTGGATATTCGACCAGTCCTCTGTGAGATCACGTTTCCTGATCTTTAAAGTTATAATATCTTCGGGCGAGTTTTGGAGGATATTGAAGGCGGTATCCTATAAAAGTTATTTAATTAATGGAATAATATGTCTTTGAAACTTTTCCACTGCTATTATATTTAGGGGAAATTTTAGGTATACGAGAAAAGAATTTCTATAATTTGACCAACTTATTTATTGGGATGAAAATCCAATTCCCAGCAAAATTATTCAGTCGTAATATTTTAGACATTACTAAATCCTTTTTGAATGAAGAATATTCCAAGTGACGAGTGAATTCGGTTTCTATTGTAAATAAACAATGGCAGTACTTTATAAATAAAAGTGAAAAAATACAGAACAATGGTTATTGAGATATATTATTTTATATTAAAAATGATATAGCATTTATAAAAGTATTGAAATAAGGATAATGGATCAATAATTGTACATTTATAGATATGACTAGCTTTACCCGCAACTTCGTTTGCGTGGACTGTAGTCTTGGAATAAACATTAGCTTCTGTCACTCTCTAACCCTACAAATATCTCCATAAAAAAACAAAATTAACGATGTAAGGCAAAAAATGTAATATAGATATTTCTTTAATTTACAGACTTAACTTTTAAACATCGTGAACTAAAAAAAATGATTGGTTGACAATAGATGGCGTTTTTCAAGGTCATCCTATTCCCAGTAAGTAATAATTGTACCGAATTTCATCGATATTGGTTCAGCGGATTCGTCATGAAACTTAACAGATTGACAGTCTTTGGAATTTATAATATTAGTAAAGATTAGTGTAGCAACGCATCTAAATTATATTTCTCTCCAATAAATATATTTGATCATTATTATAGTTACTTATAGTTTTTACTTTACTTATTATTATAGTTTACTCTAATTACCTAAGTTTTCCATAATGTTTTTTCTTTAGAACTTAAAATTGAGATTTACATAGTTTTTTTATGTCTACACAACATCTTCACTGCTATATGTATTGTTGTATAATATATATTTCCGAATTCCTTTTGGTTTTCTCTAGACCATTTTCTCGGGATAAAAAGTAGTATATGTATATTTTAGGATAAGGCTTTTTGCGGCGTTTCAGAATACAAAAGTAATGGTAATATAATTTTGCTAGAATCCGCCATTAGATGATATAAGTATATTTTTGCTTTAGTGTCAAATGTGATATTGTAATGTAATGTATGAAGGCAGGATGAAAATCATGCAAAATGGATGAATTGAAAATGATATGCACATAAAAGTAGTAGCGTCAGAGGTGACGAATGATAGGAGAAACTCAAAGACGATAACATTTTCTGCCGACCCGAATTAGAGTGACATGAGGGTAGGAGATTGATAATATTTTATCAATTTTTTTTTATGTAGTATCTTATGTTTATTGTTATCCATTTATTTATTTCTTATTTGCTTAGGCACGTCGCTACAGTTTATTGATTTTCATTTCTTAATTATTTATACCTATTACTACTTATCTTCTTCTGTTACTTTGTTTGCTGCATCTATTTAAATTTTCCGTTTGACCCTAAGGTTGACTGGTAGAGAACGCTTAATCATTTTTTACTTTTATATCTTAATAGTGCAATAAAGATTAAAAATAGATATATATATGTATTTTATATTTGATATTCTAGTTTCAGACCTCCGAGAGTGCCGGCTGAAGTGACAACTTGAATATTAACGTTGTGGATTTTTAATATTGTGGAACGGTTAGAGAATAATCTTGCTTTAATTATGAGTATAAAAGTACTATTATTTATGTGAAATACAATATTCATTAATTGCGCTATCGTAGACAAACAAACTAAACGAAACACAACGAACGGCACAGGAATACATTTTAACCGTGCGGTAGTAAGAGAGAGGGATACTTCCTCTCCTACATCGCGCTGGCAGTCTACTTTCCTTCCGTCTTACAAATTTTCGATCAAGTAATGTCCTGACATGAGTAACACTCTTTAGCAATTACAAAAACTGTACTATACCGCACTGCAAAACCACGGAAGCGGTACAAACACGCACTGACAAATGTCATTTAATATTAGTTAAATCATATTTTCTTTTTGACGTGACAACGTCTTAAATTAGGTTGCGGCTTGGAGTCACTCATGAAAAAGTGTAACGCCCGCTCACGTCTGTTACGATGAGTCACCGAATGAAAGAGAGGCCCGCCGGACTGGCGAATGCCTTGCGTCTCTCTCCCACTCCAATCCATCACATTTAAAAAGACGTTGTCACGTAAAATCTTTGCCCGTAAAACCGACTTTACAGGCAACCGTATTTTTTTAACCTTTTTAACATTACCAATGATAAGTTGTGCAACGGCTGTCCATTGATAGCTAACAGCTGATCACCAGGAGCTAAAGCACCACTCCGATGTGCTACTGAACCAGGCTTGATGTCTGATATGACCATGGGTTCTTCGTTGCTGAGGAGTTTCTGTTTACATCCTAAAATTAAACATTAAGTATTAAAAAACAAGGCTTATTTACGCTGTCATTTGTATCATAATTAGATCTCAGTTGGAAACGGGCCGCTTCAAAATTCAATACACCCAGATTCAAAAGTAATGATAATATTATTTTGCTATATAAAGATAAAAGGAAATATATGTAATGCTAAATGTAGAGAGTAGTATTCGTTCTCATACCTGATACATGCAGAATTTTTATGAACTCATGCACTAGCCGACACCGATGACACAACAATACACAAGCACTGCACACATTCACCACCACAATCTACACATACACAAGCACTGAAAGGAGCTAACCCGTAACCAAGGCATCGTTATCTCGTCAGGAGAGAACGATGCTTCGGTTACGGGGCGAAACAATTGTTGAGATTGTGGTGGTGAATGTGTGCAGTGCTTGTGTATTGTTGTCATCGGTGTCGGGTAGTGCATGAGTTCAAACAAATTCTGCATGTATCAGGTATGAGAACGAATAGTACACTCTACATTTATCATTACATATATTTCCTTTTATCGCGGATTATAGCAAAAAAATATTCTCATTACTTTTGTATTATGGACTTCTGCAAAGTAACGACTAATTCTATAAATTACACCCAGATTCATCTAGGCACCATTCCAGCCTAATTGGCTTCTTTTGGGTTTTTTTCTTAAATTTTACTTTTTTCTATCAATAAAGTCACATTTCCTATACTTATACCTGTAAGATTATTCTTCGTGAAAAAGTGTATATTTTAAGTAAACGGTAAAGTTATTCAAAAATCATGTATAACAAAATTGTTCCTCTCTAAAAGTTCTAAGTAAAAGTCCGCGACAGCCTATGTCTAGCTTTTAGGGTTAATTATACCTGTAAGATTATTCTTCGTGAAAAAGTGTATATTTTAAGTAAACGGTAAAGTTATTCAAAAATCATGTATAACAAAATTGTTCCTCTCTAAAAGTTCTAAGTAAAAGTCCGCGACAGCCTATATCTAGCTTTTAGGGTTAACCAACATTAACCATTTTTGTGGTTATCCAAATACTACATTACGATTATAATCTTTCCACGCGAGCGCTGGCGATTGTTAGTAATTAAAAATCATACCTGTTATAGTTACTCCGAGACCAGCAGAAGTTTTAGCTAGTTTAACATTAAATACACCACTGGAAGCTTCTATTGTGTTAGGCATACTGAATTCCACGTTAAGAGTTAAATATTTTTGATTGTGGGAATCGTTTCTTCTTTGCAATATTTCATTTGCGACGTCCGCTGTGAGATTTTCGTGGCCGTTTATTGACATTACCCTGTCTCTAATTTGTAAGCAACCGGACCTGAAAAAGTAATTTGTAATATAGTTTAATTAAAAGAGAATTTATCTATAAAATTACGTATAATTTCTAATGAGTAGGCATACATAGGCAGGACTGTCTGTCGCAACAAATAATAAAAAAGATGAAACTCATATATGTGCCGTGTGGTAGAATAGACCACCCTTATTTCGTACAGAGTTGTCGTAAAAGGTGACTATAGTTGACGTCAGGCAGACAATAACTAGCCAAAACATATAACAACATGTCGTGCCGACTCCACTTGAGAGTAGGAGAGTAGGATATCTTTATTATCGATGGACTTAATTTAATCTGGCTTCCCTATTATATATAATTACCCTATGTTATAAACACTATCGAAAATGCACCTGACTATACTTTTTAGATCACGAAATAGTTGTTGTTAGTAAAATCTACGCATAACCTTGTCGAAAATTACAGTCAATATAAAGGGTAAGTTCACATAACAAGCGCTTAGTACGCGTTGACGTGCGCAAAAATTATTATAGTATTCAAATGGTGTTTGCTTCCTAGGCATTAAATACGCGTTGCTGCAGCTTCCCAAGTACTTTACTTTAAGTTCTTGTCTGAATAAACGTTACTTGAGATTTTTCATATCGCAGGACATTTCTCCATTTAATGTATAAATAATTCGATATAGAAAACTTTGTTTTCAATTTTGGACGATTTTTAGATGATCTGAGCAAAAAAATAACGTATATCTGCGTCAAAAGCGCGCGCTCATCTGAACATTATCATCATCTCCTGTCCTTATCTGACTGTAAATGGAGTCGGCACGACATGTTATAAACATGTTGTCACATGATTCGGCTAGGTATTTGGTATAGGTGTGTTTTATTTAAACGTTCATTAGCATCTGTAAGGTCTGGATAAATTGTGCAAAAACGCGTCAACAAAACGTGCGTAAAGCGCTTGCCATGTGAACCTGGCTCAATCACTTACCTATATGCAGGTGATTGCGTCGCAACGTGGGAAATAATCAATGAAGAGTTTTCATCGTGGACAGCTAGGCCGCTGGTCTGTCCCGGGGCTACTTCCAATTGGATATTCAAGGACTCCGTCCGACATACTCCCATATTCATATAATTCTGCTGGCCGTCTAGATGAAATAAAAATTATCAATACTGTTACAAAGATCTGTGATAGCTGAAAGGTAAGGCCGTGCACCTCTCTTTGGTACGTCATGGTAACAATCCCCGGGCAGGCACGAAAGAGTTTTTCTATTAAAACTTATGTGTGAAATTGATATTTGCAATATCACAACGCTTCGCTATGAGAAACATCGTGAAGAAATCTGCATATCCCTGGAGAATTTCTGGGATGTGTGTAACTTACCAATCCGCATTGGAATAGCGTGGTAGGCCTCGGATAAGCCTATTACCAGCAGGGGGATAGTAAGAGGCTGATCCTATTTACTATACTACAATAATTACTATACCTATACTTATATAGCTCTATAGTCATCCAAGGATGAGCTTTGGATGACTATAGAGTAACGTGCCCACGTCCAAAATTCCACAGTTAAAGAAAACTGATATATTATTTTGATACTCAATAAAAATGTTAGTAACACAAAAGTATGTCTGTCTGTCAAGTTTGTATGGCAAGCCCGTTGGAGAGATATTGATGAAATTCTGATAAGATCTAAGCTTACAAATCAGGCTACTATACAGGATTTGTATGTAACGTATAATATTATATATAATATAAGATTTTATGTTTTCTTAAAAACTAGAGCATTTAAATAACTTCTTCAAACAGCGTATATTTAATTTAATCTGGAAATTAATTTAGCTGCCCTTCCCGATACAGGTTAGACCTTGTGTGGAGACCACAATAAACTGGTCACTAATCATATAAGATAAATTTATTTTAAGCATTGTAATTTTTGTTAACATTTAAAATGAGTTTGAAAATATGAGTTAAAAATATAGAGGGGAGTGGAAGAAGACATATCGTGCCGAACCCACTTACCAGAGGGATAAGGGTAAGAGAATGATGATGATGATTTAAAAAAATTCCGATTTTTCTTCGGGAACGAGAAATATCAGTGTAAAAGTTTATGCAATATAATTAGATCTTCAATTTTATCTTTTTAAAAACATTGTAATCTGTCATTTAGATAATAATGATACAATGTAACTGAATGTAAAAAATATGTACTAATTTATATTCTAATTATTTATTTAATGTTTTTTACATAGGTAAACCACGTATGGGTTTTGGTCATATGTAAGTCTACATGTGAAGTTCGATAAATAAATAAAAAAGCATGATACCATAATCATCTTGGAGACCTAGTTTGGGCATAGAGCTCTGTCTGTAATTCCTCTGCCGGTGTTTCTTTGGGTTTAATGTTGATGCGCCTGACATAGAATTTTCTAGAACAAAATAATAAATATTAAATTTTATTCAGGGTTCGAGAAATTGGTCTCCTTTAATGCCATGCCATATCATTGTTACAAAAAAGGAAATATAAGGCGTATAAATATTAAATTAAATGTGTCCGTTCAAAGTGACTCAAAATTGAGTTTAATACATATAAACATAATCATCATGTGTTGTCGTAAAAGGCGACTAAGGTAAGTTGACGTCAGGCAGGCGGGCGGTCGTAAAATACGTAGCCAAATCATATGACAACATGTTTGTAACACGTTGTGCCGACCCCACTTAGAGTGGGATAAGGGCAGGAGGATGATGATAAACAGAATCATCATCATCAACTGATGGAAGGCCTACCTGTTGAGTTACTCTACTGAATATGTATGTAAGTTTTAGCAGACATATATACACGTAAAACATGCTCCGCAAAGGTTTTTGAGCACAACTACATACTTTTTTGACTAATATTATTCTGCCACAATATATCTTTAATATTTAAACATTTTATCAATGTTTTTAACTATTAAAAAATACTAAAATTTATATTCATTTGAATTATTGCCATTAACTGTCAAGTCAGCGTAGCTTATTCAGGGAATGGGTGGTCGCGAGAAATGAGAATACTAGGATGGAGCCCCACCGATCGCTATTATATTACTTTTTTCTTTTCTTTGAAGTATCTTTTTTTTAATTTTGTAAAAAATTACTGAGCAAGACTCGGTCACCCAGGTACTTTATTTCATCATCATCTTCATCACCTTCCTGCCCTTGCGTCGGCACAACATATTATAAACATGCTGTCACATGATTTGGCTGCGTTTTTACGACCGGCCGCCTGCCTGACGCCAACTTACCTCTGTCATATTTTACGACACCTCGGTAAGAAAGAGGGTGGTCTGTTCTACTTAACCGGATACCACACGGTGAGTCAACTTACCTTAGTCGCCTTTTACGACACCTCGGTAAGAAATGAGGGTGGTCTATTCTACTCAGCCGGATACCACACGGCGGGTCGACTTACCTTAGTCGCCTTTTACGACATCTCGGTAAGAAAAGAGGATGGTACTATTCTATTCAGCCGGATACCACACAGCGTACCCAGGTACTTTATTTAATACTCTTTATTTTAAATCAACAAGAATTAACAAATATGAATCTTATACAAACGTTTTGAAGACGCTAATAATTGGATATTTGAATTATTTTCAATAAAACCGCTTTCGTTTCATGGCTTGCACTCATCAACAATGTTAAGTTATGGGTCTTGCCCGCACTGTTTGAAATTGTTAAGGGAATAGCCCTGTAATCGCCCTACCTCCCTAATTTGTAGGTCAAATTCTAAAGCAAATTCGAATTTGTTTATTGGAAACAACGAAAACTATCTGAGAAATCTGTTCTTGGGCTGCCGCTGTTCTATAAAGGGAAATTCCTTATTATTTCGAGCGTTTAAGACGACGAAAAAAAGGAAATGTTACTTTAATTAAATAAATCTTTTTATCCTTTTTTATCAGTACATAAAAACTATTACGTATTTTATTATTTTTAGCAATCTTTAGCAATCTTTTTTCAAACGATCATTAAATTCCCTTAATAAAAGACACGGGAACTTTTTGGCCCTTTTTGCTTTGCCTCTGCTAAAAAATATGTCTCACTCCAACGTTAGCTCTTTAACACATAAAAAGTTTATAACCTCCCCTTTGCTAAATCTTTTAATACTACCATTAGATAGCCAAAATTAGCCAAATTTTGAGTAATATTTAATTAAAAAGAGCTAATATTTGGCTCTATTTTCATCTTTTTACATTTAGGGCCCAAAATTGACTGAAAGTGTATCATATGTATAAGTTTCCTGTTCTTATTGTAATAGAAAAGTCTTGTGAGAGTTTATAATTTACATGTATTGCAAAATCGTAATAAGCGATACCTAATAACACCGATTAATCATAGCTGCAAAGGGTCCAAAATTTGATTAAGTGTTATTGCTACCATTGAACATAATATTAGACACATTATGACTTTCGTTATACTACCTGGACGACCGAGCCTTGCTCGGTAATTTTTTAAAAGACAGCTTTGCATTTGACAGTTCAAATAGCATTTGCTTTCAATTCTACATTTCAGCATTTTTTATTTTAGACTTTTAGAGCAAGACAAAAGCGCATTCAACACTCATTAATTCGCTTTCACATTGTCAGGAAGAAATCTTTAACATTACGATTTTTTATTACCAAAGTATTGAATATAATAAGTTAGTGGCTTATTACAGTTTTGTATAAATTATGGTGGAGAGGTCGCATAGTAGTAAAAAAATCGCCTGCTTGGAGATTTAATCGCGTGCGCCGCGTAAACCAACAGAGATACACTAAAGTAATGTACTAGAGAATTGTAGATCTACAAATATACCACATAAAATCTACAACAGTAAGTTTTTTTTTTACGGTTAAATCACAATAACTACTTATATATTCAAAATTTCTAAATACACTTATTTCAACGTAGACAAAGCTGAAGACAGCTAAATTAAACTTTCTCTTTCCGTGAAGTTATATACAATAAAGAAAATCTATAAAAAGTTCCTTTAAATCAAATAGCTTATTTAGTATACTTAAAGCTCGCTATATTGATTTTTACCTCTCGTAAATCTTCCTCCATGAGCAAGAACATGTCTTGGGGCAACATGTAGTCTCGTGAAACCCGCCTCACAGTTCTCTAGGTAGCACATAACTTCCTCTGCTGTATAATTGTTACCATCTATTACATGGTCATCAAACGCTAGCAGTTGGTCGCCAGGGTGAAGTGCACCGCATCTAAAAATAATATTGTCACATGTTTCAAATAAAAGTAAAGTAGCGGCCTCTTACTTTCCCAATGCTGGGAATAGGCCTCTTATCTCCGTTTTTGGAGAGAAATATTGGAGCCAAGACCTACCACGCTGCTCCAATGCGGATTGGTAGGTTACACATATCTCCAGAAATCTCTAGAGATATGCAGGTTTCCTCACGATGTTTTCCTTCACCGAAAAGCGTGTAATAAATTGCAATTATTAATTAGACACATAAGTTTTTACAGAAAAACTCATTGGTGTCTGCCCGGGTTCGAACCCGTGACCTCCTCGAAAAATGGGCTCCACTGGGCTACCACAGCTATGTTTCAAATACAATCTGCTTTAAAAACTCAGGTCATATTCATCATCCTGCTGTCCTTATCCCACTCTAAGTGGGGTCGGCACAACATGTTATGAACATGTTTCCACAAGATCTGGCTACGTATTTTACCACCCGCCTACCTGACGTCAACTTAGTCGTTGTTTGCGACATCTCGGTAAGAAAGAGAATGGTATATTCTACTTATCTGGATACCACACGATGGGTTGACTTACCTTAGTCGCTGTTTACGACACCTCGGTGAAAAATGAGGGTGTTCTATCTTACGCAGCCGAATACCACACAATAATATATATAACCTATATTCTACATCCTTCCTTAATAAATTGACTACCTAACATTGAAAGAATTTTTCAAATTGGTCCAGTCCACTTAGATTAGCGCGTTCAAACAATCAATCAAACAAACAAACAAACAAACAAACAAACAAACAAACAAACAAACAAACAAACAAACAAACAAACAAACAAACAAACTCTTCAGCTTTCTATATTAATATAGATAAAGATTAAACTGACAACGCCGTGTGGTATCCGGCTGAATAGAATAGTACCACCCTCTTTTCTTACCGAGGTGGCGTAAAAGGCGACTAAGGTAAGTCGACCCGCCGTTTGGTATCCGGCTGAGTAGAATACACCAACCTCATTTCTTACCGAGGTGTCGTAAAAGGCGACTAAGGTAAGTTGACCCACCGTGTGGTATCCGGTTTAGTAGAATAGACCACCCTCATTCTTACCGAGGTGTCGTAAAATACGACAGAGGTAAGTTGACGTCAGGCAGGCGGCCGGTCGTAAAAACGCAGCCAAATCATGTAACAGCGTGTTTATAACATGTTGTGCCGACCCCACTTAGAGTGGGATAAGGGCAGGAGGATGAAAGATTAAACTGACACAGTTATTACTACTATATACATAGTTATTACTAGTTACATAAACTAATAAGTACACTGAAATCAGTTGGATAGACTATTTGCATATCATTATGTGAATTTCGCATGCAAGTGGGTAATTGGGTCTGACTAAACTTAACTTTGATTTGGTTATATTTGGTTAGTAAAATTAAGTTATGCAGTATTTTAAACGTTCTGCAAAGCTTAATTAATATGCCATATTTATATAGATAAGCACTCGTTTACAAGTTTAATAGAATAAAGAAAATTTTGAATTGAATCAAGTATATAAGCATCAATAATTAATGATTAAGTACTTTGGTGACCGAACCTTGCTCGTTAATTTTTTTAAAGATATAAAAAATGGATTTCAAAAAAAAGAAAGTTCCGTTGACATGTAGGATTTGATCCCGGGTATTTTTATTTTATTTATTTTTTAGACCAACTAATAGCATTTCACAATACATCATTGAAAAAAAACATTATCGATATATAATACGCTCTAAATCAGTGTAAAACACCTTTAAAAGTTAGTACAACAGTTATTTTAACTTCTATAGTCCGCCCGTTCCCCGTTGAGCTATGACAACTTTACAAATGACAGCAAACAGAAACAGAAGCTTAAATTAAGCTTCTGTTTCTATTTCTATTTTAGCAGTGTTTTTAGTGCCGACTGAATAAAATAGACCCACTCATTTCTTACGCAGGTGTCGTAAAGGGCGACTAAGGGAAGTTAACCTGCGTTGTGTTATCTGGCTGAGTAGAAAAGACAACCCTCATTTCTTACTGAGGTGTCGTAAAAGGCGACTAAGTTAATTTGACGCCCCGTGTGGTATCCGGCTGAATAAAATAGTCCAGCCTCATTTTTTGCCGAGGTGTCGTAATAGGCGACTAAGTTAAGTTGGTAAATTGACCCACGTTGTGGTATCTGGCTGAGTAGCATACACCACCCTTATTTCTTACTTAAGTGTCGTAAAAGGCGACGCTAAGTAAGTTGACGTCAAGTCGGTCATAAAATATCTAGCTAAATCATATCACAACATATTTAAAACATGTTGTGCCGACTCTACTAGAGTGGGACAAGTGCAGCAGAATGATGACTCCTAATTAATTATTTAATATTATATTCAATAACTAATGTAGGTCAAGCGACTTAGCCTTGAAAGCGTAATTACTTAGCTTAGCCTTGAAAGCATAATAAACAGAAATACAGGCTATATGTAATAATTTATAATATTAGTACCAAATTACGTATAGAGTTTGAATTTTCACCGTCTATAACACTTTAACAAGACTTGGTGATAAGTCAATCAAAGTTTGGAGTGATGTTCCAAAACTGGAAATCATACAAATTTGTATTTGAAATTCATATTATTTAGGTGAAACAAGTAAATTCTCACGTCAACAAATTTAACATACAGTCTGTAAAGTTTATCACAATAAACATTGAAGAACATGATTGTGGTTTGTAATCGGATTTCTAAACCAATGAAGAGAATAGGTTAGTATTATGCTATACCAGGGATCGGAAACCTGTGGCACCCGTGTCACACGTGGTACTTACCAATTAAAGTGGCGTAATAAAAAAAAATACTTTCTTCGTTACAATTCATGTAAGAATGGTAGAGTATGATTTAGGTTAAAAATATTTCTTTATTTTTATATGAATAAATAATATTTATCAAATTTATTCTATTTTTATTAAATGCTTGTTTTTGTAAACTAGTTTAGTTTAGTAAATAAATTATTAAGTATATATTATATAATGGCTAAATAGAATAGTACCACCCTCTTTTCTTACCGTGGTGTCGTAAAAGGCGACTAAGATAAGTTGACCACTGTGTGGTATCCGGTTAAGTAGAATAGACCACCCTCTTTCTTATCGAGGTGTCGTAAAATACGACTAAGATAAGATGACGTCAGGCAGGCGGCCGGTCGTATAATACGTAGCCATGTGACAACATGTTTATAACATGTTGTGCCGACCCCACTTAGAGTGGGTTAAGGGCAGGAAGATGATGATGATATTACATAATGATAAAAATAATAAATATTGTAATTTAGTTTGTAATTGGAATTTTGATATTAAAATGCAGATCAATCCTTAAATTCAAATCCTACTTAATATTATAAACGCGAAAATATGTGAGTGTGGATGTATGTTTGTTACTCTTTGACGGCGAATCCACTGGACCAATAACGATGAAATTTAGCACAATTATCCCTTACACACCGGGGTAACATAGAGGCTATAGAAATCCTGTTAATTCTACAGGTTGACATTGAAAAGCGCCATTTATTATCAACCCATCACGAGACAGCTTTCAACGCGAACGAAGTTGCGGATAAAAGCACGTATATAATAAATTGATTCTATATTATTTGGAAAAAATATTTATTGGCTCTTTAAGTCTGTCATTTTTTACATTTTCACTTATGATTCTTTAACCTTAAAAGGTTGCTGATCCCTGTACTATCCTGCTAGAGAGAAAATGTATACAATTGTATCATTTTTTAACAACGATATAATGAAGCAAAGAAAGAAGGTCTTCGGATTATTTTAATCAAAGATTCTCTGTAATACCAGTGTAATGCATGCATTGAATTTAAATCATGAATTTTGAATAAATTTACTTTCAATTTTTCAAAGGACATTCAAAACGCAAACAGATTTCAACGCACATCGTTTGTATAAAAATAGACTTTAAAATTCATAAATCGAGGCATGAATTGAAATTTCATTACTTTCGAAATTCGAATTTAAGAATTCAATAAATTTAAACAATTTAGAATTGTCTTGAAACGAAGAAAATTCAAGTACTAAATCTTTAAGGATCCTAATTTGATAGTAATTATTAATTTGATAGAATACAAATCAAATTAAATGTTATATAAGATCGCATTCGTTGAAAACTTTACGTCAATAGCAACGCAAACAATATTGGATTTCTAATTACACTAAGCACAGAAATATTAAATGTCTATGGTATCAAATTCGATTATATACGAGTATTTTGTAGCCATGCTTTATGGATGTGCAGTTTGTCGTATGTAAATTTCATTTTAGTAATAATTGTGATGTTAATCCGCCGTATGGTATCCGGTTAAGTAGAATTGACCACCTTCATTTCTTACCGAAGTGTCGTAAAAGGCTACTAAGGTAAGTTGACCCGCCGTGTGCTATCCGACTGAGTAGAATAGACCACCCCCATTTCTTAACGTGTCATAAAAAGCGACTACGGTAAGTTGACGTCAAGTATGCGGTTGGTCGTAAATTAACTTAGCCAAAGTTAGCGGGTCAACTCATCTTAGTCGCCTTGACCAACCACATTTAAAAAATGAGGGTGGTCTATTTTACTAAGTCGGACACCACACGAAGGGTCAACTTATCTAAATCGCCTTTTACGCCTCGGTAAAACATGAGTGTGGTCTGTTCTACTCAGTCGGCTAACACACGGCCGGAAAATGAAGTAAAATTATAAGGCGAAGTTCCCTTACCTGTCACTTATACTCGCAGGTAGAATACTGTCAATATAAATTGCATTACACGTCCCAGCGCCAACTCTTTGGTACGTATCTGATCCAGAACTGTACACGTCGTCGGAATACCTCTGATTGTTCAAAAAAAGCCCCAAATCCTCATTACACGGCCTTTCGATTTCAATCAATAGCGGCCCTGTCGCCATTTTCACTGATTCCATAATAGAGACATCGTATTCTATCGTTAAACTTGTCACTTGCGGGCAGTTTTGAAGGATCTGATGTACTTCTGATAACGTCTTATTTGTTAGTGATATCTGCAACAAATGATGTTAAGATAAAGTAACTGGGTGAGCCTTGCTCGGTAATTTTACAAAATAAAAAAAAGAAAAATACAATTGTGGATAGGTGGGGCTAAATCCTAGGTATTTTAATTTCTCGAGACCGCCCGTTCCCCCGAATAAGCTACGCGGACTTGACAATTTACGGCATAAATAGTGTTTTATACATTCAATGTAAATTTTAGTAAATTTTTTAATGTCCAATTAACATGGACAAAACGATTTTTTTTTAAATAAAACCTAGCTGGATCGATTTTTCATGCTGAATTTCAGGAAAATCGTTTAAGCCGTTTCCGAGATTCCAAAAAAAAATATTTACAAGATTAGAATATAATACAAGATTAACTAATTATATTAAATAATAAAGATAAAAAATTAAACTATTATATTCCTTAAATATATGTCACAAATACTCTATTGAAATTTTTTCACCGTATTTGTCTTATTTTTGAAGAAGATATCTTGTGATATGAGTAATTAAAAAAAAACACCAAATTCATTTAAAAAAATGGAGATATTATAACGTTCTAAATTAAAAAAATTATCTTTCCTGCATTTACATTACAAATTTATAGAGCTATCCATAAAAAAGTAAAAAGTGACCTCTTATTATCTCACCTCTGGGCATAGACCTCTTCTAAATAATTTATAGAATTAGGCGTTACTTTGCGGAGATCCATAATACAAAAGTAATAATAAAATTATTTTGCTATAATCCGCGAAGAAGTAAAATAGAAAATATATATAATGCTAAATGTAAGTGGGCAATCGGTTATCATACCTGATACATGCAGGATTCGTAAAAACACATGCACAAACCTCCACCACCGCCACCACAATACACAAGCACTATATACGTTCACTATCACAAACTCAACAATCGTTTCGCCCCGCAACCGAAGCATCGTCAGGAGATAGACTCCACGACCAAAATCGCAAAGCGAAGCAATACCCAAATAAGTTTAGTTATATACTAATCGGTTCAACCCCACCCTTTATTTTATTTTGCCTGCGAACAAGTGTAACAAGCTTGAACTAGAAACATTTATCTGCTCGTTAATGAGGGTGCCATTGTTATGTTTAATAATCTCAAGGTTTTCCAATAGGCTCAGCTTAAGTCCTTTATTTGAACACGTGTGCAATACTTCGAAACTAAGGTCATTAGGAACTTTATGACCGCTTTCTATCAGATGTTTGGCGAAATGTGAATTTTGTGGTTTATTATTCCTGAAAGCACCCATATGTTCTTTAAAACGGGTTTCAAAATTACGACCAGTCTGACCCACATATGTATCATTGCATTCAGGACATTTTATTTTATAAACACCACACTTTTTCGCGCTCGGTAATTTATCTTTATTATTGCACAGAATCTTTTTTAAAGAGTTATTACTTTTAAAACCTAATTTTATATTTGATCAAATATAAAATTAATTAATTAATTAATAATCAACGACGACGACGACGTCCTGACGATGCTTCGGTTGCGGGGCGAAACGATTGTTGAGTTTGTGATAGTGAACGTATATAGTGCTTGTGTATTGTGGTGGCGGTGGTGGAGGTTTGTGCATATGTTTTTACGAATCCTGCATGTATCAGGTATGATAACCGATTGCCCACTTACATTTAGCATTATATATATTTTCTATTTTACTTCTTCGCGGATTATAGCAAAATAATTTTATTATTACTTTTGTATAGACCTCTTCTACCATTTTTGGATAAAAGATTTGGTGCTACCACGCTGCTTCAATACGGATTGGCAAGTTACATATATCCCCAAAATTCCCTAGAGATGTACAGGTTTCTAATGATTTCCTTCACCGAAAAGCGTGTGATAAATTGTAAATATCAATTATACACAAGTTTTAACAGAAGACTCATAGGTGTCTGCCCGGGGTTTGAACTCGAAAGAGTCGGTTATGAGATGGTGAAATGTTAGGATTACACCACTGGGCTGTAAAATAAAAGCTTTAACTATCCATAGGATTAATGTAATCTATATTTGAATTTTTTCCACTTTCACTTACATGGTCAACTTTTATAAGTCTATCCCCAGGTTTTATCCTAGATGTATTGTACGCCGCTCCGCCAGGTCTCACATGCGTGACTACCAAGGGCAAAGCATCCAGGGATCGGCTGTTGAGAACCAAGTCAGCACTCGGAGCTGAGTTCTCAGGTAAGCCACCTCTTATAGTCACTCCTAGTGATCCATTGATCTTCTCAACGGGAACCTCAGCTAGCTTGGTTGTAATGTATAGCGAATTTTGGGATGCTGAAAACAAAATATTAGTTTACTTCATTACCTTGTTCTTAGACATCTTTATGAAAAGATCAGTTTCCTAACATTCAGCACAGTTTACACAACCAACAAAGAATGTTATCATCATCGTCTTCCTGCCCTTATCCCACTAAGTGGGGTCGGCACAACATGTTATAAACATGTTGTCACATGATTTGGCTACGTATATTACAACCGGCAGCCTGCCTGACGTCAACTTATCTTAGTCGTATTTAACGACCCCTAGATAAAAAAAAGGGTGGTCTATTTTACTTAACCGAATAACACACGGTGAGTCAACTTAACTTAGTCGCCTTTTACGATACCTCGGTAAGAAATGAAGGTGGCCTATTCTACTCAGCCGGATACCACACGGCGGGTCGACTTACCTTAGTCGCCTTTTACGACACCTCGGTAAGAAAAGAGGGTGGTACTTATTCTATTCAGCCGGATACTACACAGCGTCAACAAAGAATGTTATATCAAGTCCATCATTTCCATCATCCAGTCATTTACTCATAATTTAGATCTATAAAATTATTATGGTAACAATTTACCTTATTAACAAAAAACCTGCATGAATTAAAAATATTAATAAAAAGATTAATCTGCTACAATTCAGCACAAATTACACAACCAACAATCACTGTTATGTTACGTGGAAATAACTAGTCATTTATTCATAATTTAGTTTTTTAATATTTTAGGTACTTAACAGTTTTTCTAATTAAAAAGAAATCCTGCATGGATTAAATTTTTTATTGAAATTATTACTCTGCTACAATTCAGCAATAATTTCAAAACCAACAAACACTGTTATGTTACGTGGAAATAACTAGTCATTTACTCAAAATTTAGTTTTTAATATATTAAGTAACAATTTTCCTAATTAACAATGCAAATCCTGATTAGTTAGAAATATAAATAAACTATCAGTCAGCTATAATTCAGAACAGTTTACACAAACAACAAACATTGTGTTATGTCACGCTGAACTTAGTAAAGTTGTTACACTATATATAAGGCGCATATACAATGTCGGAAAACCGCAGAAAAATAAAGTGAGGAAACGAACAAAACATGTAGAGTAAATCCAACATCCTGTCAAAAAGTTAGCAACCTAAAAGCCACACAAACGTGTACACAAGTTAACGCATTTTATTTTGAGACTTTATTCCGTGGGTGTTTCAGCTGTGTAACAGGATTTTGGTTGTCTCTTTTATGTTTAAAATGTATTTTTAAATAGCGATTTTGCAAGTTGTTATAATATGTGGTTTTTCTTACATTATTGTAAAACAAAATAAACTAAGACTGCTGTCAATGTTAGTTCGTGATAAGCTACTTAACGATTAAAGCAATATTGAAGAACTCTTAATATTGTATTCCAAAAATAATATTATGACTAATGAAATAAAATTGAATGACGTAAAATATATAAACATATAGATACAATATATATACACCCTCATTTCTTACCGAAGTGTCGTAAAAGGCCACTAAGGTAATTCGACCCACCGTGGGGTATCCGGCTGAGTAGCAAAGACACCACCCTCGTTTCTAACTGAGGTGTCGTAAACGGCGACGGTATGTTGACCTCAGGCAGGCTGCCAGTCTTAAAATACCTAGCCAAATCATGTGATTTGTTATAACATGTTGTGTCAACCTCAGTAAGAGTGGGATAAAGGTAGGAGGATGATGATTAACCTTACTTTTTGATATTGACAAAACAATCGCAATGAATCTATAGAAAATTTTCTATCTCTCTCTCTCCAGCTATGTATCCCACATGGTGGTGAGGTCAGTCTTCTTTATGCTTCTCCTCCACTTCACTTCGTAATGGATATCGTCGTCGGTAGCTTTGTATACCCTCTTTTCTTTTAGCTCTACTTCTTTCCACCTTGTCTCGGGTCTTCCATTTTTTTTACTATACCTGGTGGTTAAACCAGCGGGGCGGTCCCGCGATCCTATGTTCTCCCCTGCGGATAGGTGGATAAGGCGTATAGTGCAACAACAAGTCAAAGCACTTACCTTAGCGGTTGTGGACTGTATGGTGGTAGCCTGCTCCAGATCTTTCGGGATCCGAAGAAGGCGCGGCGCGGATGACCGTTGCGGTACAAAAGGCGGTGATGCGGGAAAGCGATACGGACTTGACTTGTCGGCGGTGTCAGTCGTAATGGCGGTTGCGGTGCGGCGATAAACCGCAATGGCGGCTGCAGCGCGACCATTCGATTGGTCGCGCGACTTCACCACTGTCACTCACCACTAAGTTCGTGGCAGTGACATGTATTACAAAATACGCCCAACCATCCCCCCGACCTTAGGAGAGATGAGGTCTCCTAAAGAAATAGGAAGCCTGGCAGAATTTCCTAAATCCTGGATGCGATGTATATCTTGAAGGATAAATGGGCGTACATGCGGAATGCATTTAAATAAAAATGCGGAATGCGGAAAAAATAAATAAATTGCGGAATGCGAAAATAAACAAAATGCGGGATGCGTAAGAAATATAAAGTAGCGGAAAATAACTTAATACAAAAAAGGGGAAAATGCGATAAGTAAAATTATTGTGTTGGTAACGGACAGACCTTTCCAATCGGCCTTTGATATGTGCCAGTTCGGGTGCAGACAGTAACAACTCGGACTAATCCATCAAACCCAGGATGAACAGCGGTTATTACACCGATGGGCCATTTGAGTGCCGGCAAATTATCCGATTTTAAAATAACAACTGTGCCTACTGTAATAGGATCAGTGCGCGTGTTCCATTTCTGTCGGTTTTGTAACGTTGTCAAATATTCATTTCTCCATCTTGACGAATAACTTTTAATTATCCCATCCAACAGATATTTGCGTTTAAGTAATGACTGCGGTTCAGATGAAATGTCAACAGCATGAAATGAATCAAGCGGTTCCAAAGTATTATCGCGAGAAAAGTTTTGCGTATAAATTAATTCGCATTGTTTATCAGTGGGTGACACATGTTGTTTGTTAGGAACGTCTTCCACATTTAGACATTCATTCATCAAATTTTCCATTGAATTTTCCATTGAATTCTCCGTATTACAGACGTAAGAATGATACGCGATACATTTACTAGCGGTAGATGACTCGGCAACGCCTTTTAAAATTTTTGCTGAACCGATTATGATGTAACCGAACTCTGTTTCCAGCGCGTCTGGAGTACAAGAGCTACCTAACACCTTATTCCCCTTTAATATTTTAGCAAATACCTCTGAACCAATTAACATATCGAAATGACCCGGTAGGAAAAATTTATCATCAGCAAGCGGTAAATTAAACAAATAATCTAATGAAGAGCGGTCAACAACAGTCTGCGGTAAATTACTTGAAATTTTATTTAAAACTAATGCTTGAAGGTCAAGTTGAAACTTATTGAAGCGCGAATATAATGTTACATTACATAAACCTTGCACCGATTGTGAGTTATCTCCTATTCCCTTTACCGAAATATTTTCATTCGGTTGGAAAATATTAATGCCAAGCCTTTTACAACACTGTTTTGTTATAAAATGTTTTTGAGAACCCATATCGATGAGTACTCTAATCGGTTGCATAGTAGAATTTCGATCTAATACGTAAACAATCGCGGAACCTAATAAAACTATCTTATTATCACTTCTACTGCTCGCGGACATACCATTGCTATGCAAGGAAACCGGTTTATCGTCCGAAGGTATTAGTTGTTCGCAGTGACGTTCGTGCGCTTCCGATGCACCTTGCACAGAGTGAACAACCCCCCCGACCATATCAGTACGCGGGCTAGTAAAATGCAGTGATGTATGATGTCTCTTATTACAGTTTTTACAACTAGAATTCGAACGGCAACTAGATAATGTGTGACGCGTACTTAAGCAGTTAATGCAACCCTTTAAATCCTTTACTGTGTCGTATTTATCGTGCGGTGTTTGTTTATCAAAGACGGGACAAGAAAACAAATGAAAGTGTTCGGTCGATTTACAGAGCGAGCATCTACGCGATATAGTTTGCATATTACTAGTGGACGGTGCGTTGACAATATACGAAGCGGGATTTAAGTGCGGATTGTAAACAATGTTGGAATGACTATGTTTGACGCGGGTGGTAATATTCGAAATGTTCGCTGTTCTCTGCAATATTTTTAATTGCTCGCGAAGAAATATAACGAACTCGGAGTATTGCGGATAACCTTGTTTTCTTATACTGTTCTCGAATTGTTTTGCGGTTTCCACGTCTAATTTTCGTAAACCGAGATGCACAAATAAGAAATCTAATAGATCTTCGATTTTAAGTTGTTTTAAGGCGGCGATAGATGTCGAATATGTATCGATAAAAGTATCTAGTTGCGGTGCAGTGGTATTTTGAAGCGGTTTTAAGTTTAATAATTTTTCTATGTAACTGACAGCTATTGCTCGGTTGTCAGTATATTTATCGACTAATGCGTTGTAAATAAGTGAATAATTATCCGCCGTGGGATTAATACCTAGCCAGATACTTTCTGATTTACCCTTTAATTTAGCGATTAAATAACGAATGCGTAAAGAATCTGTCAATTCATCGTTAAAATGAACCATCGAGTTGAATGACTCAATAAACATAGGGAATTTTTCGTATTCGCCATAAAACTCGGGAACGGATAACTTTTCTAAGCGTATACAACTTGCGGGAATGTTATGATTATTACTATTTTTTAACGATAAACTATTTGATAAAGAGGGACTATATTTCAGCGCGGCATCCTTTATTTCACAATAAAAATCTTCGAAAGCCCATATCGCTTCGAAGTTTGTTAGGTATTTAGGATTCGTTAATAAATTTATTTTATTAATTTGATCCACTAAGCGATTAAATTCCAATCGAACGTTTTCTAAATTTGAAATCCTTTTTAAAAACAAAGAACATGTGGGATCGTCAATGTTTTCAGGAATTAACGAGTGAATGTTTTTAATTCGTAAAAAATACGACTGCTTCTTAGCTTCTAATATAGCTAAATCACATTCACTAGTATTTGCACATTCTGAAAAGTCACCTTTCTTTGAAGCCATCTTGATACCGTTCTGCTGTTGCTTTCAGTTAAAATCAAAAAATTTGAATTGCGTAACGGATAACGATTAAGCGAAAAATGAATATTTAAGCGCGGTGTATGCGATAATATGTTGTTTAAACACAGATTAATGGATATTTTTATAACAATTAAATAGCCAATGGGGTAAATAACTTTAAATCGCGGTTCTATAACACTGATTATGGAAAAATATGAGATTTTCACAGCGGAATGAAATTTTAGAATATACAAATGGGCAATAGAACATAGAAATCGCATCCGGCTCGAAGGACCAAATGGTGGTTAAACCAGCGGGGCGGTCCCGCGATCCTATGTTCTCCCCTGCGGATAGGTGGATAAGGCGTATAGTGCAACAACAAGTCAAAGCACTTACCTTAGCGGTTGTGGACTGTATGGTGGTAGCCTGCTCCAGATCTTTCGGGATCCGAAGAAGGCGCGGCGCGGATGACCGTTGCGGTACAAAAGGCGGTGATGCGGGAAAGCGATACGGACTTGACTTGTCGGCGGTGTCAGTCGTAATGGCGGTTGCGGCGCGGCGATAAACCGCAATGGCGGCTGCAGCGCGACCATTCGATTGGTCGCGCGACTTCACCACTGTCACTCACCACTAAGTTCGTGGCAGTGACATGTATTACAAAATACGCCCAACCATCACCAATATTAACTTACCATAATTGGGCATATAGTATTCCACCTCCAGAGACGCTCTCTCTTCGACATTGTCCAGTAATCGTAATACTTCGTCGTTCGTCAACCTGGCGGTAGATATGCCGTTAACGCTGCATATCCGGTCACCAGGGGCCAGACGGTCCGAGTCATGGGCTACTGAGTCCTTGGTGAAGCCCACGATAGATGGCACCACTCCTGGCTCTGAACGACCTGAGGACAACGACAAAATTTAATATTTCAATACAGTTAAATATTTATTTCTTTCGGATTCTCGGAAACGACTCTACGGATTTTCCTAAAATTCAGCATGCTGTAGGTTTTTAGGGAGAAAATAGAACTAGCTATGTTTTATTAAAAAAAATCGTTTTATCCCTGAATTGAATATATAAAAACACTATTATTGCTTTAAATTGTCAAGTCAGCGAAGCTTATTCGGTGGTATTGAGAAATGTAAATACCTAGGATCTACGATCTCCCACCTACCCAATCTTTTTTTTCTTTTTTTAAGTTTCTTTTTTTTATGATGAGGACCGTTTTCGCGTCCTACGCTTAGCATTACATAGATTTTCTTACAATCTCAGATTGTAGCAAAATAATTCTATCATAACTTTGTAGTTTGGAAATAAATATTGGTTACATTTCCATATATATCTCGTATTGAAGTAGTTAATTGAACAAATCTTTGAATGAAACAAGTTTCAATAATCCCTCCAAATAAGTAAGTAAGTAACAGCCTGTTACTATCCCACTGCTGGGCATAGGCCTCTTCTCTCGTTTCTTCTCTCGGTTCTTCTCTCGTCTCCGTTTTTAGAAAGAAGGATTGGAGCTGAGACCTACCACGCTGCTCCAATGCGGATTGGTAGGTTACACATATCCCCAGAATTCTCTAGAGATATGCAGGTTTCCTCACGATGTTTTCCTTCACCGAAAAGCGTGTGATAAATTGCAATTATCAATTAGACACATAAGTTTTACTAGAAAACTCATTGGTGCCTGCCCGGGGTTTGAACCCTAGACCTCTTTGAAAGAGGCGCACGGTGTTACCGCTGGGCTACCACAGCTTATCCCCCCCCCCAAATCCCTCCAAATATTTGCGTATAATCCATCAGTAACTATTAGTTCGGACTTAAGCGTTTAGATTTCACAGAACTAAAACTAGATTCCCAGTAAATCCCCTCAAAACGGTGCAAATTGAATTTCCCTTAAGAGCGTGCTCGATTTAAATACCTATCAAGGATCTGTCTATCTAATCAATCAATCCAATATCCTAGAAAATCTATGCAATGAATAACCATTGCATAGATTTTCTTAACAATCGCAATTTGTAGTAAAATAATTCTATCATAACTTTTGTGGCAGTTTGCGTCATATTACCGCTAGTATCAGCTGTTTACCGAACTAAACAAAAATGAATTACCCGTGAATGTTATAGATGGGCTAATCTAGCAGCGATTTGATCATCCATTATCACACACCGAACAATTAATTATGGGTACGAATGTACGTGATAATAATTAATCTACAAATAATTACAAATATCGGGAAATGCATATTATTTCTATACGTATGAGAAATGATTAACTGAAGATCGGTAATAGTTCAAAAGTGAAACGACGAAGCAAGTATAAGTTTTGATTACTATATAAATAGTGAAGATGACGAAAAGTTTTTATAAACAACTTTGCACACACCTTAACACCTATTCGTAACTTCTTGGCTTTTGGCTTAATAGAATATAGGAATATTCGGGTACTTGCAAAGCTAACAGTAATATTACATGCTAGATTGAACTTCCGCTCCTCATAGAGTGAGAAGGTCTAAAGTATGCTATCATAGAGACCTCGACCTCCCTACCATTACTCACCTCTTTAAACGTTTTTCGAAATCTTACTTCGAGAAATTCGAGGTACACCCGAACCCTCTCATTTCAGTTGCTTCCACCTACATCCCGGTTAGGTTTGACCACCAAAAATATTATGACGATCAAATAACGAACGCAAGCACAGAAATACGGAATAAACATACAGCGTCTTCGCCGGCGAAGACGAGGTCCCAGATTTCTGACATCGGTTGGTCGTGGCTTCTTGCCACCCGGCCTCACAGGAGGCACCTTTAGTTCCCCGACGTTAGTAGAGCTTCTGTGCATAGAATAGAATTGATTCGCATCAAATTTAGCTTTGCCATTACGCAGTTTAAAAACACTAAATTGACGATTCAAGAACACTCGTTTACAAGTTTGTTTGAATAAAAAATATTTTGAATTTGGTTCAAAATGATTGAGAAATTGAGAAACTGATCGCAAAGAATTTTTCAAATCAGTCCAATAGTTTCTGAGATTAGTGCATTCAAACAAACAAACTCTTCAGTTTTATATATTAGCTTTATTATTATAGCTATATATTATTAGCTTTATTATTATTAGCTTTATAATATATATTATATTCTAATCCAGAAAGTAATTGCTAAAAATATATATTTTGATGAACATATTATCATCCTCCTGACTTTATCCCACTATGAGTGGGTTCCGCACAACATTTTTTTTTTCGATACCATTCTGTCCTATGTAGTTATATCCTCTAATAGTTAATTATTCACAGATTGAATAAATTCTAATCACGCAGAAAATGAAATCCAGAGTCGAAGTATTCAACCAAGTTTACAATACGCAGTTATATCTAGTAGTCAGTTGTCGAGATGAACTGAAACTTTATATCAGATTTATCATAAAGAAAGACCCACGTAATAATATGGTAATACAGTAAATAATAAAATAACTAGAGCAACCGTTCACAATGTAATAAAGTTTGCTTCATAAAAGAGTTACGATTGGCCGTAAATAGGAAGTAAGATATAAAATTGTTCTCCGCACCGGTATCGTTTTAAATTAAAACTCTATTTTACAATGCTCTTAAAATGTAGGTAATCCTAAAATAAAGTGAAGAAAGAGGCTAATTATCTTATTTTATACCGAATTAAATGAGTTAATCTTGTATATATATATTTTCTGAATCTCGAAAACGGCTCCAACGATTTTCCTGAAATTCAGCATGTAGGAGGTTTTGAGGGAGAAAAATTGATCTAGCTAGGTTTTATGTAAAAAAAATATTGTTTTATCCCTGTTTTTGGGCATTAAAGAACACTAACATTTATATTGAATTGAATTTTCGCCATTAGCTGTCAAGTCGACGTAGCTTATTCAGGTAACGGTCAGCCTCGAGAAATGTGAATGCCAAGGATCGATCCCAACTAAATAATTATTTTTTTAAGTGTTTTTTTTTTTTGCAAAAAATTACCGAGCGAAGCTCGGTCACCCAGATATTCTTATTTTATACCGAATAACTGGGGGGTCGAGCCTTGCTCGGTAAATTTTTGATAATGTAATAAGATACTATAAATTTACTTTTTTACCATAATTTGTCTTACTTCATAGGTTAGCTGGTAGAGATCTCTGTTTTAGGGATAAGTTGACCTTTGTACACTTTTTTATTTTAAAAATTTTAGGTTCCTAAAAACAGGTATAGCACGGCATTTTTTTAAAATGAAACCTAGCTAAATTGATACTCCTTGCATAATAAATTTCATAAAAATCAGAAACAGAAACTGTACTTTCGGATTCCGTAAAGTAACGCCTGATTTTATAAATCAATCATAAAAAAACGTTAGAGCCATTTCCAAAATTCAGATACATACATATTAAGCAAAGATACCGTTTCCTATCCTAATCTAGCTTGTCAATAATTAAATTCAATATATATCGTCAAATGTTAGCTGTGGTAGCCCAGCGATAACACCGTGCGACTCTTTCGAGGAGGTCAAGCGTTCAGACCCGGGCAGACACCAATGAGTTTTTTTGTTAAAACTTATGTGTCTAATTGATACTTGCATTTTATCACATGCTTTTCGGTGAAGGAAAACCTGAGGAAACCGTAATATCTCTAGAAAATTCTGGAGATATGTGTAACTTACCAATCTGCATTGTAGCAGTGTGGTAGGTCTTAGCTTCAATCCTTCTCTCCAAAAAATGGGAAAAAGAGGCCTATTGTCAGCAGTGGGATAGCAACAAGCCGCTACTTACTTATATATCGTCAGTTATTTTAGTAAGTTTGATCTTACCTTTTTGATCACTAATCTACGCAAAGCAATGTCTACGAGTATTTCTAGCAAGAAATCCTCTAAGTTACAGGTGCAGATAAATATGAAATAATACAAGGGTAGATTTTAAACCGCCATGTGGTATCCGGCTGAGTAGAATAGACCAACCTCATTTCTTACCGAGGTGTCGTAAAAGGCGACTAAGGTAAGTTGACTCACCGTGTGGTATCCGGTTTAGTAGAATAGACCACCCTCATTTCTTACCGAGGACTCGTAAAATACGACTTAGGTAAGTTGCCGTCAGGCAGGCGGCCGGTCGTAAAATATGTAGCCACATCATATGACAACATGTTTGTAACATATTGTGCCGACCCCACTCGGAGTGGGATAAGGGTAGGAAGATGATGATTTATATCCTATCCTAGCTTTTCAATGATTAAGATTAAATATATTTTGTAAGTCGTTTTACAAAGTAATGTCTATTTCCAAAAAAAAATCCTCTAAGTTCCAGGTGCGGATAAATATGAAATAATATAAGGGTAGATTTAATATATATTTTTATTGTTACACGCATATTATAGTCTTAAAGAAAAAATGGAAGGGTTGATGAGGGTAAGACGTACCCTTTTGCTTAACCATCACATATTCATGTTTTTCACGGAGGCAAATAACTTTATTTATTCATGCAAAAGCGACCTTTCTTTTGAATGATCTGATAACTGAGTAAATATTTATTAGATTGGAGCTATTTATAATTTATCAGTTATCCTCCTGCCCTTATCCCAGTCTAAATGGTTTTTTTTTTTTTCGGACACTAACTAATGCTGTTCGCCATGAAGGCTTTGACAGCGTCACCGGGAGAGTGAGCGAGCGCAGAAGCATCGCCGGGGTGAAGTGCTAGGAGAGCGGGTCTCGAAAGAGGCCCGCAGCATCCTGGGAGCGTCGCCTTAAGGGTGCCTCCCGTGAGGCCGAACCTCGGCTTAAAACGACGCGCTGTGGAGGACTATTATCGGACTGTGACTCTAAATGGTGTCGGCACAACATGTTATAAACATATTGTCACATGATTTGGCTTCGTATTTTACGACTAGCCGCCAGCCAACTGTCAACTTTCCTTAGTCGTAATTGACGACACCTCGGTAAGAAAGGAGGTGTTCTATTCTACTCAACCGGATACCACACAGTGGGTCAACTTACCTTAGTAGCCTTTACGATACCTCGGTAAGGAATGGGGGTGATCTATTCTACTCAACCGGATACCACACAGTGGGCAACTTATTTTAGTCGCCTTTTACGACACCTCGGTAAGAAATGAGGGTGGTCTATTCTAGTCAACCGGATACCACTCGGTGGATCAACTTATCTTAGTCGCCTTTTACGACACCTCCATAAGAAAGAGATATATTCTACTCTGCCGGATAACACACGGTGAGAAATTATTTTTTCGTGATCAGAAATAAGAAAATCCTTAGACGAATCAACTGATATCGATAACGGCTTGGCCGATTTTAATGAAATTTTATATGCAAAGGTCTGAGAATCTGCTATTATCTATTTTTCATGCCCTTAAATGATATGAGTTGTCCATCGCTAACATTTTTTTAGTATTTTTTTTTTATAATTATTATATTATAGAAATTCCCTAGAAATAGCATATATTACAATCGTTTGCCGGGTCGGATAAAAATATATATTTGCTAGTAACTTCAAAAATCGAGCCAAATTGAAAACGGAACTATTATAGCGTAACAAATTGAAAACGGATATCCTATAATATCATATGTTCTCAAATATACACCAAATTGGCATTACGAGTTATGCAATGCTCGTTAAAGTAGACAGAAATCAACGATATTACATTCTGTACCCGCATTGGATGGGAACCAAATGACGTGATGTTAACATACCGATATACCATCAAAAGCCTATACACGCCATACAATGCTTATCGTGTTCACTAATATAACGACGCCGTTACGTATATAGCGCGCCTTGGATGTGTACCAAATGACTTTGTTGTACGGCTTAAGCCAATCTGTTATGACGAATAAAAAGTTGCATTTAATAGCACGAGGAGAATGACGTCATCGTACTTTAAGCTTACAAAATTAGAGTCTCGTCCGTCATCGTCCTCCTGCTCTATCCCACTCAAAGTGGGGTCGGAACAGCATGTTATAAACATGTTATCATATGATTCGGCTACGTGTTAATATACGTACCTACAACGGTAATCCAGGTTGGCACAACATGTTGTCTCATGATAACGTATTTTACAACTGGCCGCCTACCTTACGTCACCTTAACTTATCCGTATTTAATGACACCTCGGAAAGAAATGCGGGTGGTCGATTCTACTCAGCCGGATACCACACGGCGGGTTAACTTACTTTAGTCGCCTTTTACGACACCTCGGTCAAAAATGAGGGTGGTCTATTCTACTCAGCAGATACTACACGGCGGTACGACTTATCTTCGTCTTCTTTTAGGGCACCTCGGTAATATATAAGGGTGGTCTATTCTTCTCTGCTGGATACTACATGGCAGATAAAAAATAAAGAATGTATATTCCTTGATTTGAATGAAATTATCAGACAATTTTAAGATTTACCTAACCAATAATCCTGTAAAGTTCGGCGGCAATCGAAACATTTTTTTGAAGTAGAAACTAGAGCCACTACAACGCTAGTCCTATCCTACTTATATTATAAATACGAAGGTTTGTGTGTATGGATGTATGTTACTCTTTCACGGCGAATCCGCTGAACTAATATTGATGAAATTATTCCTTATACACCAGAATAAGATATAGGCTATAGAAATCCTGTTAATTGTAAAGGAATAGGATGACATTGAAAAGCGCCATCTATTATCGACCTATCACGAAAACAGTCCACGTAAACGAAGTTGCGGGTTAAGGCTAGTATTTCATAAAACACTTTTGTAATTTCCCATTACAATATATCGTACTAAAGAGGACAGTTCTACTAGACGCTTGTTGTATACGAGTATTGGTGTAAAATTTTATTCGAAGGACAATTTGTGGTCATACTGGCTCGTTGGAGCAGTGGGTAGTGACCCTGCCTTCGGGTCCACGGTTCGCGGGTTCGATTCCCGCCGAGGACCAACATTTTCTTTAAAATGAATTTGTCGGTCTTTGAGCCTGGGTGTATATTTGTATTTAAGTATGTATTTAAAAAATATATAAGTATATAATATCTGGGTGACCGAGCTTCGCTCGGTAATTTTTTACAATAAAAAAATTGAAAAAAAGAAAAAAACAATTATTTAGTTGGGATCGATCCTTGGCACTCACATATCTCGAGGCTGCCCGCTAACCGAATAAGCTACGTCGACTTGACAGTTAATGGCGAAAATTCAATTCAATATAAATGTTAGTGTTTTTTAATGCCCAAAAATAGGGATAAAACAATATTTTTTTACATAAAACCTAGCTAGATCAATTTTTCTCCCCCAAAACCTCCTACATACTGCATTTCGGGAAAATCGTTGGAGCTGTTTCCGAGATTCGGAAAATATATATATATACAAGATTAACTCATTTAAATATTAAGATTCACCAGTTGCCTGTCAACCATAACACAAGTATTAAGTTACTTACTTTGGGGACGAACGACCGTGTATGTAAGTGTCCCATATATTTATATTTAAGTCCCATATATACTGACTTAACGTATGTACATAAAAGGATAACACCTTGTTATATAAACCTATCCTATCCTCTACTAATTCTAAACCGCCTTAAAATTTATAAAACGCCTGCCTAATTCCTTCCACTGATCTAATTTAATTTTTATTTAGTTATAAATATAATATATATTATTACGCCGTGTGGTATCCGGCTGAATAGAATAGTACCACCCTCATTTCTTACCGAGGTGTCGTAAAAGGCGACTAAGGTAAGTCGACCCGCCGTGTGGTATCCGGCTGAGTAGAATAGATCACCCTCATTTCTTACCGAGGTGTCGCAAAAGGCGACTAAGGTAAGTTCACCCACCGTGTGGTATCCGGTGTAGTAAAATAGACCACCCTCTTTCTTACCGAGGAGTCGTAAAATACGACTAAGGTATGTTGACGTCAGGCAGGCGGCCGGTCGTAAAATACGTAGCCAAATCATATGACAACATGTTTGTAACATGTTGTGCCGACCCCACTTAGAGTGGAATAAGGGCAGGAGGATGATGAAATATAATATATATTATTATTAATTGTATTTTTTATCATACGTGCATAAAAAAATGCGTATTTATATGAAATGGCAAAACAATTGTTGCGCATGCCATTGCCATCTATAATTAATATAGCACTTAGTTTAAAATAATTTCACAGTTTGTATTTGTAGCTCTACATGGTGTGTATATTTTTGATGGCCTTTTAAAATAAATAAAATAAAATAAAATCCTACTAATATTATAAATGCGGAAGTCTGTGAGTATGGATGTATGTTTGTTACTCTTTCACGGCGAATCAGCTGAATCAATATCGATGAAATTTGGCACAATCATTCCTTTTACAACGGAATAATATATACGCTATAGATATTCTGTTTATCCTACAGAATTAGGATGACATTAAAAAGTGGCATCTATTATTGACTTATAACACGACAACAGGTCACGCGAACGAAGTCCCGAATATGATATCGCAGTCAGGAAGCTAACATTTCCAGACTCCCCCACCGAACCAGAGATCCCGCAGGTCACGTAAGTGACCTGGGCCTACAGCCAGAACACAGTCTAAGCCACAAAGCCTGAAAGGACCGGCCCGGGCAAAGAGGTTCCCCTCGAGGCCCATACCATACCTACCTCGGATATGCGAGAAGACCCCTGCTGCTGCACGAAGTCGTGTGTTCCTGTAGATTTAACAGGATTTCTATATGCTATGCTTTTATGTTATGCCGGTGTATAAGGAATAATTGGTCCAAATTTCATTGCTATTGGTTCAGCGGATCCGCCGTCAAAGAGTGACGGAAACTTGCGCATTTATAATATTACTCACAAACTTTCGCATTTATAATATTAGTAGGATGATGTAAAACTTTATCAGTCAAAACCATACGACGATTATTTGCAAATCACCATCTTTCAGCATTAATTCAAATATGGTGGAGTAGTGAAAGTTTTTTTTATGGAAAATTTGAATTTGCGTTACAATGGAGTATCAATAGGTTATTCTGTTTTATTGTTCAATGAAAGTGAACGCGTGTTTTCCATGGATGTGATTCTTTTGAAAAGCTTCAGTCTGTTTACAATAAAACGCTTGTTTACTATGAATCAATCAGAGATAAGAGGAAAGTATTTGCTTGATATAAGGAAATTCAATCAAAATTCAAAGAAAATATTCAGCAATTGAATAAAGGTTCTTGGAGCGTTCGACTGCAATCATACTTGATGGAAATCGATGAAAAAAAAATACTTTACTTTCTTAAAGCTTCTTCTTATTGTATTTGCGCATGTTCAAAAAACAATAACATTATAGTTTTATCTTCTTCCCACTTGTATGTAGACTCTCGGTCAAGGTTATGCATTACATACGAAATGGAATAGAACGGGGTGTGGTCATTCACCCTTTTATATCATGTAATTTTTAGTTAAAATAATTCCCGTGGGTAAGTTACTTCACTGATTTAACTGAATTTTTATATGTAGGCTGTTGTGTTTATGTACTTGAAATTAAAATAAATTTCGATGCTCGGTACTAAACAGGATAGATAATTATGATGTGTAGCGATAGCGTGTATTTTACTGGTCCAAATAAATGCGATTGCAACAAATTTGTCGTGGATTACTTTATTTAATAATAATATTAAATACTGTTATTCTCTCTGATCTTTTAAACTGACTTGTTTATTCTCCCTTCAATGTGTACAATCTCAATAGCAGTATTTTAACAATAAAAAAGCTGGCTTACAATTCTATTGAGCAGATCACAATGACTCTCATGAATGACGTAATAGGTTCTATCTCGCTCCGAAGCCCGATTTGCACAACAAACGCTATCTAACACATATCTTTAAAATATTCAGGTCGCAAATGCATTTGCATTTGAAACGATACTGATGTATCGCTTACGATATCATATCATGGAGTTAATCGATTTGACTTTAAACACTGTCTACCCGCAGCTTCGTTAATAATATACGGAGTAGTACTGACTATACGACATTAAGGGCCTGTTTCACAAGTTACTGATAAAGTGTCGGATAGTTAACCGACAAATAAACTAAGAAGCAGATAAATGACTCTAAAAAGAGACTCGCAAAAGTGAAAAATTAAATAAATAAAGTCGAAATAGATATCTGCTATTCAGCAGATAAACAACCAGCAAATAACAGCCACATGATCTACCTGTTAACTTATTAGGGACTTTAAGTACTGAATAAGCTTATCAGAAACCTGAGAAACTTGAGAAAATGCTTGTGAAGACAAACAAGTTACCAATAAACTGCCAGTTAGCTTATTCCAAACATATCTGACACATATCTTGGAATTTTGCGTTTTCTCAGGTTTCTGATAGGATTATTCAGCACTTAAAGTTCCTAATAAGTTAACAGGTAGATTATATGACTGTTATTTTGTTTATCTGCTGGATAGCAAATACCTATTTCAAAATGGCCGCTTTTTTCACTTTTAAGAATCTCTTAATAGAGACATTTATTTGCCACTTAGTTTATTTGTCGGTTAACTATCCGACACTTTATCAGTAACTTGTGAAACAGGCCCTAAATGTACGTTGCGTTGAAGGTCGCGCGGTAACTTTACTCGCGTGATAAGTAACTTTACTTATCACCAACAGAAATACAGTAAAGTAATGTACTAGAGAATTGAAGATCTACAAATACAGTACAAACAGTTTGCGACAATATGTCTCCATCTCTTATGGTTAACTCACAATAACTACTTTTAGGTTCAAAATTTCAATTCGGAATAAAAATTGTTATACATTTCAACGCAGGCGAAGAAGCTGGCATAGCTGATTTCTTAAAATTGTAATGGTAGTACATATTTATCACATTGTTTTTGTATCTTCATAACAGAAAACTAAAGAATAGAATGGTTCGCCTAACGACATTAGCAATCTTGTATCTGGATGCATTAGAACTGAGTACAATTTTAGGACCGTAGACGATTTGAGTCTTTTGGTTAGAGTAGACAAAAGACTTTCTGAATGTAAGAGTTTAGAGAGTAGTGCAATTGTATAATTTAAGCAAAAGTCAACCTATATTTTTAATAAATAATTTGTCGAATCTGCCGATCGCCAGGTGGTTAAAAAACTTCCAAATATAAGGTTAATTTTATCAAAATTTATATATATTTTTATAATGAATTAGAATATATTTGTCAAGATTATTTAAGAATTTCGTATACTATTTAAAGTATATACTTATTACAAAATACCAGACGCAACAATATTTTATGCAAAGACAAATGTTTTATCATTTTCTGCCGTGTGATATCCGGTTGAGTAGAATAGACCACCCTCATTTCTTATCGAGGTTTCGTCAAAGACGATTCAGATAAGTTGACGTCAGACAGGCAGGTCGTAAAATAACTAGCCAAATGTAATAATATGTTTAACACATGTTGTGCCGCCCCTACCTAAATTGAGATAATGACAGAAAATGATGAATGAATGTTTCATCAGTTTTTTTTGGCATGCATTATACTAAAAATCTCCTTTTCTGCACGTTATTATATAATGGCACATACACTTATGACTAATCAAATACACATCCATGCACGCAATTTATTAAAATAGGTGTTCAATTTTAGGTATGGGTAAAACGTAAAAAAGCAAAATTGTCTCCAGTTATCTCTCGAGGTAACAATTAAAAGAAGAACATAAAAAACATGGTAAATAAAACGCTGCGAAAAAGCGACAGTTCGTCAAGATTAAGACGTTTAACTCTTTTAATCTTAACTTTTTTAAAACAGTCTTGTCTGATATCTGCGCCAGCCATCAAAGGAACGTGAAATATCTTTAATTCAACGGATCCACTTAGCCGCTGTTCTTTCTAAGAGAGCATTTACAACTTGATCTCAACGTCTCGTTAAGTGCTACACTATTTGGTACCATTAAAGTACTTCAAATACGAATGCTCAATTATTTTACAAGGCTCGAATAAATAATTTATTAGTGACAGTGAGTATCGCCTTTATTACAGTTTTGTTTAAACCAAACATTATAACGTAGAATTTACACAGATAATATCTTAATACCTTCAAATGAGCAATTCTTGTATATACGCCGAGTGTTATCCGGCTGAATAGAATAGTACCATCCTTATTTTTTACCGAGGTGTCGTAAAAGGCTAAGGTAAGTCGACCCATGTAACGTAAATCGGACATGTGACGTAAATCGGACGTCTGGCTTACAGGTCCCCGAGGCGGTCGGTGCATCTGGTGCTCCCGATGTACCAGTTAGCGGAGAGGGGCTTCTTCTTTGAGGGGTCCCTACTCAAGGGATTGTTCACTGGGATTAGAGCTGTCAACGGGGATGGGGGTAATATGTACAACGATACACATTCTTGCCATCGGCAGCGTGGTGGAGCACACAGGTCGTTTAAGTCGGTGCAATTCCGACATAACCACCGCCTGTCCCCGTCGGGCGACGGTACCCATAAGGGGGTTTTTCCTGTATAAAAAAAAGGTCGACTCGCCGTGTGGTGTTTCTGTAATAATTTTGTAACACACTGAGTTCTATGCGGGCGAAGCCAAAGACACAACTAGTACGATAAATATGAATAACCTATAATTATTTACCATTAAACTCCAATCGAGTCAATTCCCCCCCCCCCGCCCCAAAGCCCCCCTATAGGACGTGGGACTCACGTTAGGAACAACTCGGTTTCTAATGTGTTATCATGAAATTTTCATTTCATCGTTCTACATTACTTTTAGAAGCTAAGTTTACTTACTGCTGATCTGTAGAGTATTTATAAGATCAAGTTAGTAAATCACTAGCTCTCGCAAGCGTGTGTTATCTTTAATTCAAAAGCTCAGTCTCTTGGCGCGAACGTTATTTAAGCTTCGGAGACTTGTAATGTCTATATTAAGAATTATTTGATGGAACTTTTTTTAATACTACACATAGTCACATGTTTAAACATGATAGTAAATTATTATATTCTGTAATATTTAGAGTAAATATACACCCGCGACTGCTTTGGTTTAAAAATAAGCTAAGTCCTTACTAATCCTACTATTATTATAAATGCGAAAGTACTCTTTCATAGGGAATCTGCTGAACCAATATCGAAGAAATTTTCCACAATTAACTTTATACTATGGGGTAACAGAGGCTATAGAAATTGTGTTAATTTTACGGTAAAAGGTAAAAAGATAAAAAAAGGGTAAAAGCGAGTATTATAAATGCGAAAGTCTGTCTGTCTATCTGTTAAGGTTTCAAGCCAAACTGAACCAATATAGATGAAATTTAGTACAATTATTCCTCATTCACCGGGGTAACATATAGGCTATAGAAATCCTGTTAATTCAACAGGAAAAGGAAGATATTGAAAACGCCATTTATTATTTTTTATATCTTTAAAATTCAATTAATTCTTAAATTACTGTGCAAGACTCGGTCACCCGGTACTAAATTATAATATACTTTACGTCGGAAACATATTACAGAATCTCTACTTATAAGATGATTTGTGTATAGAGATATTTGTGTACAGAGATACTAAATTATTAGCTTCGTTCATTGTATAATATAATGTCCAACGATTGTCCTTTTTTAATACATATTATTGTTACAGTCAATCGAACAAAATCTTGTAAGATATACAGTACTGGGGCTTTAATCTTCAAAAATATGATGAGATACACAAAGTTTCGCAATCACCGGATCTCATATTTAAAAGTGGGAGCATAGATAAATTATAATATGCTTTACGTTGGAAACTTATTACAGAATCTCTACTTGTAAGATCATTTGTGTTCAGACAGATACTAGAACTTAGCTTCGTCCATTGTATCATAGACACAAAGTCGACCGTTTTTCTTTTTTTTTAATACATATTACAGTCAATTGAACAAAAGCAATCGATCACGTTACGCTGGGAAACTCCATTATGCGACACTATGCGGCAAAATTTATTAGCAATCGCGTAAACTTTTGTAACCTGTGGTGAGTTGTAATTTAGGGTATGAGTTATCTGTGCGAAAAGTTTTATTTAAATCCATATGACCATTTGCATGTAAAAAAGTAAAGTAAGTAAGTAACGGCCTGTTACTATCCCACTGCTGAGAATAGGCCTCTTCTCTCCGTTTTGGGAGAGAAGGATTGGAGCTAAGACCTACCACGCTGCTCCAATGCGGATTGGTAGGTTACACATACCTCCAGAATTCTCTAGAGATATGCAGGTTTCCTCACGATGTTTTCCTTCACCGAAAAGCGTGTGATAAATTGCAATTATCAATTAGACACATAAGTTTTAAGAGAAAAACTCATTGGTGTCTGCCCGGGTTCGAACCCGTGATCGTCTCTAGAGATTCACACGGTCGCACCGCTGGGCCATCACAGTTTGTTACTAAACACATTTGCATGTGTTTAGTAACAAACTTTAGAACTTTCATATATATAACGTCATTCTCCTGCCATTATCCCACTCTAAGTGGGGTCGGCACAACATGTTATAAACATGTTGTCATGTGATTTGGCTACGTATTTTACGACCGGCCGCCTGGCTGACATCAACTTACCAGAGTCGGCTTTTGCGACACCACGGTTAGAAACCAGGGTGGTCTATTCTACTCAGCCAAATACCACACGGCAAGTCGACTTGTCATAGTCACTTTTACGACACCTCGGTAAAAAATAGGGGTAGTCACTCTACTCAGCCGGACACAACATGGCAGATCAACCACCTTAAACGCCATTGACGCACCTCGGTAAGAGACGAATGTGGTCTGTTCTACTCAGCTGGACACCACACGGCGGGTCGACTTACTTTAGTCACCTCATACGACATCTCGTAAAGTAATGAGGGTGGTCTATTCTAATCGCCGGATTTATTTACACTTACCTTAGTCGTTTTTACGACACCTCGTTAAGAAATGAGCGTTGTCTATTCTACTCAGCCGGATCTATTCACCGCAACCATAACCGTTATGTGACGTATCATCATAAAATTTAAAACGAAAATTCCCGCACAAATTATTTGACGGATAAACATGCAACGTTTTAGATATTCCACTAAAATTAATTGAAAATGGTATCACAAACATCCCTTTTGTTTAATTACGGACATGTGCCGCAAATTGTAAATATTGGCATTGAACTAACATCATCGAGCATGTAGCCAAAATTGAAATAATACGAAATCATAATTTAGTTCAGAAATTTAAAATAAACTAGTCGATTCAAAATTCGACTATAAATCATAAGTAATTTGAGCGACCGAGCCTTACTCAGTAATTTTAATAAAAGACTAGTAATATCCCGCGGTTTCACCCGCGTAATTTTTTACTTTGTTTACACCTTATTCCTGGCCTAGCGGTGCGACCGTGTGAATCTCTAGAGATGATCATGGGTTCAAACCCGGGCAGACACCAATGAGTTTTTCTAATAAAACTTATGTGTCTAATTGATAATTGCAATTTATCACACGCTTTTCGGTGAAGGAAAGCATCGTGAGGAAACCTGCATATCTCTAGAGAATCCTAGGGATATGTGTAACCTACCAATCCGCATTGGAGCAGCGTGGTAGGTCTTAGCTCCAACCCTTCTCTCCAAAAATGGAGAGAGGAGGCCTATGCCCAGCAGTGGGATAGTAACAGGCCGTTACTTACTTACTTACACCTTATTCCATTTTTATAACGGATACCTATTTTTTTGGAAATGATCTATAATAAGCCTATGTTGTTCAGTAAAAATTCAGCTTTCCAATGTTAAAAAAAAATTTTGAAATCGGTCCAGCAGTTTTGTGTGAGAACATACACATTTTCCCTCTTTATAATATTAGTATAGGTATAAAAATTGCAATTTAAAAAATAACAAAAGAAAGAAAACTGGCTGGCCCGTTGGCGCAGTGGGTAGTGATCCTGTCTACAGCTTCTCAGGTCGCGGTTTTGATTCCCGCCGAGATCTAACATTTTCTATTAATGAAATAGTGGTCTTCGAGCCTGGGTGTATATTTGTATTTAAGTATGTATTTAAAAATTTATATATGTAAATATTCACCACTTATAACACAAGTATTAAGTTACTTACTTTAGGGACGGACGAACGTGTATGTGTCCCATATTTATTTTATATATTAATTTCTTAGATATGACAAATAGGGCTTAATATATTTCCATTCTACGGTATTAACATTTTCTTACATGATTTGGGTATGTTTTTACGACCGGCCGGCTGCTTGACGTCAACTAACCTTAGTCACCTTTTACACCTCAACATGAGGTTGATCTATTCTACTCAACCGGATACAACACGGCGGAGACAGTCCACTGTACATTTAGCATTTTTTATTCACTTAACGCGGATTATAGAAAAAAAAATTCTATCCTTAACTTAGGTTGACGCAATCGAAGTTGGGTGTATAGCTTGTATATATAAAAGACACTAAGTATTAAAACTATAAATACAGCATCTTAATTGTGCTCGACCCGGTCAACCCTTATCACACCTAAAGCGTCTGACCTCAGACCACAGATAGAAATATTTGGACCCAAATATTCAGGACAAACTTTGACAGTCCTAAAATTCAGTGTGTAGGAGTCGTTTGTTTATTAACTTTTATATTTAAATGAGTTAATATTACGCCGTGTGGTATCCGGCTGAATAGAATAGTACCACCCTTTTTTCTTACCGAGGTGTCGTAAAACGTGACTAAGGTAAGTGCACCCGCCGTGTGTTATCCGGCTAAGGTAAGTTGACTCACCGTGTGGTATCCGGCTAAGTAGAATAGACCACCCTCTTTCTTATCGAGGTGTCGTAAAATACGACTGCGATAAGTTGACGTCAGGTCGGTCGGTCGTAAAATACGTCGCCAAATCATATGACAACATGTTTATAACATGTTGTGCCGACCCCACTTAGAGTGGGATGCAGGAAGATAATGATGATTTAAATGAGTTAATCTTGTATGTGTATATATATATTTTGGGAATCTCGGAAACGGCTCCAACGTTTTCCTGAAATTCAGCATGCAAGGGGTTTTGGGGGAAAAAAATCGATCTAGCTAGGTTTTATTAAAAAAATTCCTTTTATCCCTGTTTTTGGACATGAAAAAAACTAAAATTTACTTGAATATATAAAACTGTATTTTTGCCATTAAATGTCAAGTCAGTGTAGCTTATTCGGGGAACGGGTGTTTGCGAGAAATGGAAATATCTGGGATTGAGCCTCACCTACCATATTATTATTATTTTTTAACTTCTTTTTTATTTCGTAAAAAATTACCAAGCCAGGCTCGGTCAACCAGGTACTGATTATAAAAAAAAAACTGCGGCAAATATATACCTATATATAGTAATATATAAAGCTGAAGAGTTTCATTGTTTGAACGTGCTAATCTTAGGAACTACTGCCAATTTAAATAATTCTATTAGCGTAAGATAGTCTATCTATTGAGGAAGGCTATAGATTATATACGCTACTAAGATGAATAGGACAGGAGCAGCAATAAAAAATATTGCGGAAATGACAAAATTTAAAGCTTTCCTTGCGTGCGCTAATAAAACGGTGAAAGTTATTCAAAAATCTCTTGTAATTAACACACGATAACTACTTTTATGTTCATAATTTCAATTCGGAAAGAAATTTTTGACGCACTGATTTCCATGCGGGTGAAGCTGTTGGCTCAGCTAGTGTATGACATAATTTAGTCAAATCCACGAAACACCTGCATGACGATGCACGAGGTGCATATCGATCATCATCTTCCTGCCCTTATCCCACTCTAAGTGGGGTCGGTACAACATTTTATAAACATGCTGTCACGTGATTTTTTCTGCGTTTTTACGACCGGCCGCCCGCCTGACGTCAACTTACTTATGTCGTATTTTAAGACACCTTGGTAAGAAAGAGGTTGGTCTACTCTACTAAACCGGATACCACACGGTGGGTCAACTTACCTTAGTCACCTTTTACGACACCTCGGTAAGAAATCAGGTTGGTATATTCTACTCAGCCGGATACCACACGGCGGGTTGACTTATCTTAGTCGCCTTTTACGACACCTCGGTAAGAAATGAGGGTGGTACTATTCTATTCAGCCGGATACCACACGGCGTACCTCGTGCATATCGATATAATATATTCATAAATACGACCCGATACGCAAAAGAGCTTAGCAAGCACGTTTCAATTTTTTTGCTCGTTACAAACTAACTATTGTCAGTTTCACAGTTCGATCGGCTTCAAAGGGATTATAGACCGGTCTAAATTAGTTTTCGAATTCATATATTTTTGATATTTCGACATGACAGGATTAAGAACTCAAAAATTGTTACTGAATTCGTATAGAACGTTTAATCTGCCTATTTTTAAATATGAAAGATGTATTTTATTATTAAAACATATTTCTTTAGTATTTATCGTAGTACCCCGTGTGGTATCCGGCTGAATAGAATAGTACCACCCTCATTTCTTACCGAGGTGTCGTGTCGACTAAAGTAAATTGACCAACCGTGCGGTATTCGGTTAGGTAGAATAGACCAAACTCTTTCTTACCGCTGTCGTAAAATTCGACTAAAGTAAGTTGATGTCAGGTAGGCGGCTAGTCGTAAAATACGTAGCCGAATCATGTGACAACATGTTGTGCCTACCCCACATAGAGTGGGATAATGGCAGGGAGATGATGTATATTATAACATTTTGTATATTATCTTTGTAAATAAATTACAATTCGAATTTCATTAATTTATCCCAGTTTTCAATAATTGCTTTAAAATAAATGTCAAGTATAAATCTAATTCGGGGACATTAATACTTCTCTTGACAATCCCACCTGTAACGGGGCGTCGTATAAATTACGACGATGTCAAAATTTAGGGGAAGGAAATGAACCACGTAGAACTGTGCCGTGAAAATTTTTTACGGCATTTCTCTTCGTAATTCGCACCAACACCCCATAAGTTTTGCAAATGGATTATTCATTTGATTTGGCCAAGTTGTAATGGAATTCAATTTTGGGTTCTGTGAAATGAGATTCCGGTAATGTCTTTTTTTTTATCGTCCGCGCTGATAAAGGAAAGTTTTTGTTCAAGCGCCATTTAAATAATTTTATTAAACCTTTTGTTGGCACATTAATAACTTGAATACCTTAAATAGTTTTTTTTGCAGAAAATGAAGTTACACAAAGTCATACAGCATCAAAAACGTCGAATCAATTTAAAGACAGTTTCAACGATATTTGAAGAAATACAAGCAGCGTTTTTGACTATCGAATGTTATCAATATTTTCATGATTGTTTGGCAGTGATTATTTTATCATCAATATCATCAACGTGATCATTTTGAGCTAATTTGAATTTTGAAGGACCTATAATTGTTTTTTTTTGGGTAATAGTTATAATTATGTTATAATCGCTAGACGAACCATTCAATTAAAAAAAAAAATAAAGAGATCTTCACATCACACGATCTTGCACCGCTTGAATGCAGCGGCTCTTATCGACCATTGCGATGCCATAAGTTCATCTCTTAGGTGGTTTAACTGTTTGGTTTTCGTTGTGGGGTTGTCATTCTAGCATTTATGATTCTAATTTCTTGTGTCCCGCCCATTGTTATTTTAGCTTCATGTACAGATAGAGCTGTACATTTAGTATGTTTATGAATGTCCTGTTCCTTATGTCATCACTTAGAAGCACTTCAACCATGGCTTATTTCTACACTTGCTGAGTAAACTATGGGCTATCTTAAGCAGTCCATAGACACAACAGGTAATAACAACAGGTAGAAACAACAGGTAACACAACAGGTAAAACAGTGAATGATTTAGTTTACTTAACTAACAATAGACAAAAAAATCACTGGTTTACGCCACAACAACGTCGCTCATAGCGAAATAACTTTTGGTTCTGTTGATAATAACTGTAAAAAATCTTTAACTTTACCAACAACTGCGGTCGTTAATAAAGTCAGCGATGTTTCCCCATAAACAAGTTAAAACGTTACACAGTGTTAACTGCAATCTTACTGGATTCTTACTCAGGAAGTTTTAAGAGCCCATAAATTGTCGGGCAACTTCCTTCAACCAAGCAAATATGAGCATAAAATAAAATTTGCACCGACACTGACTTGTACAAATATTGTTTTATTTATATAAGCATTTATAGAGAAGTGCCGTGTGCTGTCTGACTGAGTAGAATAGACCACCCTCATTTTGTACCAAGGTGTCGTAATACTACGGTAAGTTGATCCGCCGTGTGGTATCCGGCTGAGTAGAATAGACCACCCTTACTTCGAACCGTGGTGTCGTAAGACTACGGTAAGTTGACCCGCCGTGTGGTATATGAGTAGAATAGACCACACTCATTTCTTACCGAGTGTCGTAAAAGGTGACTAAGATAAGTTACCCGCCGTGTGGTATCCAGCTGAGTAGAATAGACCACTTCATCTATTTAAAAAAAAAATTGATTACCTATTTAAATATACTAAATTTTACAACCTGATGGTTATTCAGAATGGCGATTATAATAATACGATCGAAAACCGCAAAACCATTCTGATTTGGCCAATATCAATTAAAACGGACGCTTTAGATACATTAAATGGAATTATTTTCGCTAATTTATCACCTGATAGTACAGTGACATTAGATTTATAGCATTTAGGATTTAGAATGAATCGCACATCGACATGATAATTTATTTTATCTACTCTGATACTATAATACAAAGGTTAGAGAACTGAAACCAAAATTCTTATGACAAAAATTACTTACAGGCCGAAAATAAAAAAATTAAAAGTTTTATCACAATACAGGTCTTGGATGGACACCTGTATCATAATATAACTTTTTAATCATAACAATACGCCTATACAACCTCCAGCTGAACCAAGGAGGTTGAATCTCTACCTTAAAAAATAAGGTTTCAATGAACGAGTCCGCAGCGACGCAGCACGCATGCGCAATCGATGTTTGCGCTTTGGCGCTAACATTTGACATTTAAAAATTCTTTTCAATATTTAAACAAAGTTTGGTTTTTATTAATATTGTTTTACGTATTATGAGAGTAGATAAAGTAGTGTATGACACTGTACATAACTTGGTCTTATAACACTCGTGTGATACTATAAAAAAACTCGCCTGTGGCTCGTTTTTCAAAACACACTCGTGTTGTAAGAACCCTTATTATGCAACAGTATGATAATCTACTATTTTTAAATACTAGCTGTTCCCGCAACTTCACCCGCGTGGAAATCATTGTGTCACAAAGTTTTTACCGCGTTATATTTCAGTCTATTTACATCAATTAAAAGTAATGTACTATTAATTTAAACTCATCATTGTTGTCGCCATTGACTTCCGCTTTGTATTTTATAACAACACAGTCATGAAACAAGAGTATCGCGCCCTTTTTGATCAAAATGGTACCAACACTGTGACGTGTTGTTACTGGTTTAGTCTTCTTATTGATAAAACGTTTCAGTGACAGTCAGTCTTAGTTGGTCATTCAAGAGAAGTGCATCTCGGAACGGGAATAGTGGTATTCCTAATATATCGTGTTATTGTATATAGTGTACGCTAACATCAGAAGTGTGAGTTAACTCGCGTCGTGCCGTTGTCCGTGCATCCTGATTTACGGCAATTTTGGCTTTTTAAACTTACTCTTGCCTAATTTTAATAAAAATCATTTCTTGGTTTGTATATTTTTGCGTAAGTAAAAAGTGATTACAGTTATATATTACGTATAACGAATGTTTCTGGTGAGTCAGTGCTTTTCAAATTTCTTCGTATTCAATAGTGCAAAAGTATGGTTTATTTGTGATTAAGTTTTGGATAACTAGTCACATTTTATCCGAGAATGTTTGTTGAAATTAAAACGCCCAAGTAAATTTTATCTTTGATTACCAACATTTAAACTGAGAAAATACTTGTATTCGTAGATTTTATTTTCTAAAAGAGCAGAAATAGAAACCGACTGGACACTAAAATTTTACATCCTAGCTCCACAATACAGATGTCGTAGTAGTACATTTGCGAGTAACATTGATTGAACTGAAACCATGTGTCAAATTTTGAATAGATTATTATCACTAGAGGACGGATATCTTCCGATTTCGTCACATGCAAATGAAGCCACTTCAAGGCGGTGATCCATAAATGTGCTGGTGTGATCGAACCAATATTTTAATTTCATTTTGAGCCGCGTATTCATGATGAGAGTACATCATTTTCCTAAATCTTTTACGTACAATTTAAAATTGAACTCATTTAGAATTTAATTTTTTTTAGATTTTTGAAATCAATTATTATTAGTTGTATTAGTATTAGTTGTTTCAAAAATGTTCAAGTCTGTCATAAAAATATTAATTGTCCTAAGAAATCTAAACCGGTTTACAACAATAAGGCGTTAATTTGTGTTAGAAAAATGAAGGTATGAGGAAAAATCGTGACGTTCTCACCGAAATTATTGCGAACGTACCTACAGATGTACTTATTGATAGTGTTTCGTGTCTCTATAACGTCTAATAACTTAATAAAAGATTCCGCAAGTCAAATTTGAACGACTTATTTAACATTAAAGATTTAGGAGGTATAAAAGTAGAATCAAAAGCTTTAATTATATCGCCGATTGAATCAACAGATATCCCTTTAGAAGCAGATTTTTATATCGTTGATGGTAAATACTGCAGTAATTATTAGCACGGTTATCTTGTATAGAAAAGGTGTTACATATTTGAGAGACCCTTACGAGTATAGTAGTATAGTATAGACCCTTAGTAGTGGAGCCACTACACATAATATGTTTTATACATAGTGGAGCTATGGTGAATAATGTGCAGACAGATCTTAGTTTCTTGGAAATACGATAATTACCCAAGTAACATGATATTGAAGAAATACTATTTGAAGTGCTAAATAAAATAGTGTCTTGCTTAATGTTGACCTAATCCTATGACGAGAATTTACTACTTTAATTATTTACTTTAATTATTGAGCTGAGTAAGGTTATATATATATCGAGAATCAAGTAGTGCTGTGTTTATTGGGCTAGACATTGCTCTGGTTGAAATCAATTACGTATTAGTGAAAATTCCATTCATAAAACCGCCTTTATATATACTAATTATATATACTATGATAGCCAAAGGACATCGCTAATAATGTTAAATGTCTGTTATTTGTTGTTAGTTACCAGAAGACTTTTTGTACATTGACTTACGACTTACTTATGGACCGACACAACAAAAGTAAATCTCGTTTTGCTTGATTCAGTGCCTGGAACGTTAATGGAGGCTGCTTTTTGGAAATAGATTTGATGTACTTAGTAATGAGGTAAAAAAAAACCAGTGAAGGTCAGGTACGGCCAACCGATTTAAAAATCGAGTTTAGTAAAGATTTGATCTTGAAACATCTTTGGTACGTGTGTATGTGACAGTTTGTAACTAAATATGTGTGCTTATAGAACTTACACCGCAAATCGCAGAAATTGATGATATGAGAGAAAAGTTCAAGTTCAATCCACATATTGCAACAACTTGCGCAGATAACCTCGCATACAGTATAAGAACATGACTTATAAGCCGGACAGTTGCCTTAGACAAACGATAGCCGAATGAATTACGATTAAATTGTAACAGATATCCAAAGTGAACACTGTTGCAATGATTGCATGGTGATACACGTTTAGAGTGCTCTCAGGCATCTCTATTCTAAACCATGATACATGAACAAGTTACACGACATTGCTGGACGTTGCTTTGACGAAGGATAGACGAGTGAATTAAATTGTAACAGAGATCCAAAGTGAACACTGTTGCAATGGTTGCATTGAAAAAGTTGTACGACCCTTTGCGGTCTGACGAGCTCAAACATCTACGCTGGTTATCCGATGTTTAGATATATAGTTAGATATAGTCTGAATTCAGTATTCACATTCAGACGGAACATTAACAGCTTAATGACTCGTATTTATTTTGTAGATAACTTATCAACAACAAAAATTAGTTTTCTGATTATTTGTCTTGTCTAATGTATTCGCTTCAGGCAAAGGATACCAGGGTGTATAAAATTATAACAGAGATCCGAAGTGAACACTGTTGCAATATTGGCATGGTGATACACGTTTAGAGTGACCTCAGGCAACTCTATTCCAAACCATGATACATTTATTTATTTAATTTTGGCCTACCAACAAAATAACATGTTTGTTAAACCATAGGTACTTGGTCTTATTTGCTAATTACATACAATTTCACTTATAGGTAGAAACAAACAGATTGTAGGCAGAATGTAGTACTAAAACTATTATTAACATTTAGTTAACTAAAACTTAAACTATTGTCTAAAAATACACTATTTCCTACATAAAAAAAAATATTAACATAGGATACCGTAAAAAAATAAAATGAAATAAATTAAACAGTAGTCAGGGCTTCATCCACTTTTTTCTTAAAATCATCTAATTTATCGCGAAAAATATCGATCAGTATCTTTGTCAACAAGTTCCATCAGCAATCTGCACAGCCTAGGAATCAAAGAATGGAAGCCGAGATTTGTTTTACAAACTTTGTGTGTGAGCAAAGAGACGATATGTCGGGGCAATCCAGAGTAGATATTAAAAGGGATTTGGATGAAAAGCTCAGAATTGTCTATCTTTCCATTCAAAAGTTTGTATAGGAATATCAAGTCATGTACTTTACGACTATTTAATAATGATCTTATTTTAAAACTTGTAGTCTCGTACTATAAGGTAGTCTCTTATCACCTCCATTAGAATAAAATTTTGTAAATCTGCGTTGGATAATCTCCTGACTATCCTTGTATATTTGATAGTAAGGATTCCAAATTAATGTACCATACTCGGGTTTGCTTCTTGCAAAGGTGGTATACAGAAGTTTCTTAGTATGAAGTTGTTTAAATGATTAGGAATTTCTGAATATAAAACCTAACATCCTGCGAGCAGATCGACAGATATGTTCAATATGGTGTTGAAACCGTAGTTTAGCATCAAATATGATACCCAAATCGCGCACATACGCATTTTCCTGGATCAGTTCTTTTTTTTTTGTGGATTGTATATTTAGAATCGATGACAATAATTCAAGAAAATCGAATAAAAGAACATTTATCGGGATTTAGAATCATACCATTAAACGCTCACCAATCAACTATTCGGTTGGAATTTTCCTGTAGTAGTAAAGCAGGATACATGAACAAATTATACGACATGGCCGGATGTTGTCTTAGATGAAGGATAGCCGAGCGGATTAAATTGTAACAGAGATCCAAAGTGAACACTGTTGCAATGGTTGCATGGAAGAAAAAGTTGTGCGACCCTTTGCGGTCTGACGAGCCCAAACATCCACGCTGGTTATCCGATGTTTGGATATATAGTTAGATATAGTCAGAATTCGGTATTCACATTTAGACGGAACATTAACAGCCTAATGACTCATATTCATTTTGTAGATAACTTATTAACAACAAAGTTTAGTTTTCTGATTATTTGCCTTGTCTAATGTATTCGCTTCAGACAAAGGATACCAGGGTGGATAAAATTGTAACAGAGATCCGAAGTGAACACTGTTGCAATGATGGCGTGGTGATACGCGTTTAGAGTGGCCTCAGGCATCTCTATTCCATACCATCATTCACAAGTAAGTTGTACGGCCCTTTGCGGTATAACGATTTCAGCTACCATCCACGATGTTTATCTGATGTTTAACTGAATTCAGTATTCACATTTCACAGAACATTAACGGTTAAGTGACTCCATTTCACTTTGTAGATAACTATACTCATGAACATAGTTTGTCCTCAGCTTCTACATTAGACTAGTACGTGTTCGGGACGAACACGTATGCAGGAGGGCCGGATGTTGTCGCCATTGACTTCCGCTTTGTATTTTATAACAACACAGTCATGAAACAAGAGTATCGCGCCCTTTTTGATCAAAATGGTACCAACACTGTGACGTGTTGTTACTGGTTTAGTCTTCTTATTGATAAAACGTTTCAGTGACAGTCAGTCTTAGTTGGTCATTCAAGAGAAGTGCATCTCGGAACGGGAATAGTGGTATTCCTAATATATCGTGTTATTGTATATAGTGTACGCTAACATCATCATCCTCCTGCTCTTATCCCACTCTAAGTGGGGTCGGCACAACATGTTATAAATATGTTGTCACAGGATTTGGCTGAGTTTTTACGACCGGCCGCCTGCCTGGCGTCAACTCGCTTTAGTCGTATTTTCCGACACATCGGTACGAAAGAGGGTGGTCTAATCTACTAAACCGGATACCACACGGCGGGATGACTTACCTTAGTCGCCTTTAATGACACCTGGGTAAGAAATGAGGGTGGTTTCATTCTATTCAGCTGGATACCACACGGCGTGTTCTATTAATTTAAACTATCCGAAAGTATAGCACTACCATTTAGTGAAAACCGTACAAAAATTCGTTTAGTAGTATTTAAGGAAATCAATCATATACAGACAGAAAGCTTTTAGGGACTTTGTTTTATAATAAGTATAGACTAATGGAACCCACAGCTTACATCGGCTTTATTGAAATACCCTCAACTATGCCTTAAATTTTTGCTATTTGCAAATGAAAAACGGGATTTTTTTAAAATTGTTAATCCTGTATATAGTCTTTGATTGTACTGTGCTGTGTAGTTATCCGGCTGAGTAGAATAGACCATCCTCATTTCTTACCGATTTGTCATAAAAGTCTACTAAGGTTAGTTGACCAACCATATAGTATCCCGGCTAAGTAGAATAGAACCCCCTCAGAAGTCGCAAAAGGCGACTAAGATAAGTGCCGTGTGGTATACGACTGAATAAAATAGACCTCCCTCATTTTTTTCCGGGGCGTTGTAAAAGGCGACAAAGGTAAGTTGATGTCAGGCAGGCGGCCGGTCGTAAAATAACTAGCCAAATCACATCACAACATGTTTAAAACATGTTGTGCCCCACTTAGAGTGGGATAAGAGCAGAAAAATCTTTAATTTTACCATATTTCATCGATATTTATTCAGTAAATTAGATGAGAAAGCATAACTGATTGAAAGATTTAAGTCAGACAGACAGATAGACAGATGGATAGTCCTATCCTACTTATATTATAAACGCGAAAGTTTATGAGTATAGATCTATGTTTGATACTCTTTTACGGCGATTCCGCTGAACCCATATCGATGAAATTTGGCACTATTATTCCTTATACACCGGGTTAACATATAGGCTATATAAATCATGTTAATTGTGTTAAGGAATAAGATGAAATTGAAAAGCGCCATCTATTATCTACCACACGACAACAGTCCACGCGAACGAATTTACGGTAGTGTACCATACTACCCTATTTTTAGGGTAATACAATTCCCCATTCTAAATCTAACACCCTTACTCAAAATTCATGCATTGAATGCACGAGTCATGTTTTGTATGCTAATTCGTGTCACGTCACCCACTGACTCACGTGAGTCACGCAAACTGTGACTCACGTGTCTTTTAAAATTGGTTGTTTCAACACAACGTAGAATGTTTTTTTTTATAATGACACTGGCAACACTAAATTTAATAATACTCCGCTTTGACTCATGATTTCGGTTTCGTTTAATGGTAAAGCTGTGATAAAATTCTAGAAAAGAAACTATAATAAGTCAAAATAGGCGCTTGGTATACAGCAAAATAGGATATACCATCCTCTTTCTGAACGAGATGTCGATTAAGGTAAGTTGATGTATAAGGTATGAGAACGGTTTTTGCTTCCCACACTTAGTATTACATAGATAGTCTTAAAATGTGTTTTATGTAACAACATGTTTTGTACATGTTGTACCGACCCCACTTAAAGTGGAATAAGGTGCAGGAGAAAGATGAATTATATCATAACTTTTGTAATTTGGAAATAAATAATATTCACTTCCAAATATCCCGCATTAAAATGATGTGATAACCAATTCTGTAAACAAACTAAATTTCAATAATCCCTCCAAATATTTCCTTATAATCAACCAGTAACTATTAGTTCGAACTAAAGCGTTTAGATTTCGCAGAACTAAGACTAGATTCCCAGTAAATCCCCTTAAAACGGTGCAAATTGAATTTCTCTTAAGTGGCTGCTCGATTTAAATGTCTATCAAGGAGTTAAACATCTCTATACATTAATTTATATATAAGTTTTAGATTTAAATTATTTTATGAAATACTGGCGTGATAATAAATTTTGTATCTAAAAATAAATAGTTTGGATCAACTAAATTTCTTGCTATTTCTTTAAAAAAAATTATATTATCATCATCCTCCTGCCCTTATCCCACTCTAAGTGAGGTCAGCACAATATGTTATAAACATTTTGTCACATGATTTGGTTACGTATTTTCGACTTAAGTGAAATCAACTCACCTTAGTCGTATTTTCCGACACCTCGGTAGGAAACGAGGGTGGTCTATTCTACTCAACTCAAAAATTTAGTAATTTACATTTAGGAATTAAAGGAAAGGTTTAAAGAGTAGCATTTTCCATGCATTCTTATCATCTAAGTAGTCTTCAACAGTATAGTAGGCTTTCTGTATCAGCCTCTTTTTAACAGTGTTTTTAAACTGCTGTAATGGCAGAGCTAAAATTGAGTGCAGAATTCTATTATACTTATGTTACTTTAGTACTTTTGCAAGCCGCAAAGCAGGAGCAGCATACTGATGTCGGTTCCTACTTTGTCTGTTATATACATCACCAATTTCTTTAAAAGTATGATAAAAATTATACTTATGCACAAAAATTTGGGCCACATTCCGTCTTTCTCGTAATACTCTCGCTTACAGGCCTTTATGTAGCTCCCCTACTCCATTATTAATAACTCTATGCCTCGCATACATATAACGCAGCATATTAATTCGTTGTCCGTTAAATAAACAACACCTCTTTATCAGAGGTTTTATCAAAATAAATACTATCCATCATTTTTACTGCAAAATACTTCATAAAATATTTCGCTCAACGTGAAATTGCAATGAACATTTTTATTATGCATTTATATCCTTCACATAACTGTCTATGGAAACCCAGTTATGTTTGAAATGCGGTAACATGTATCAGAGGAAACAAAATTTTCTTATCATGTTCTTTTCTTCTTTCTTATCATCATATTCGACATGATTAATTAATAGATTTGACGTGAATACATAGATTCAAATATTTACGCCGTGTGGTATCCGGCTGAATAGAATAGTACCACCCTCATTTCTTACCGAGGTGTCGTAAGAGGCGACTAAGGTAAGTCGACCCGCCGTGTGGTATCCGGCTGAGTAGAATAGACCACCCTCATTTCTTACCGAGGTGTCGTAAAAGGCGACTAAGGTAAGTTGACCCACTGTGTGGTATCTGGTTGAGTAAAATAGACCACCCTCTTTCTTACCGAGGAGTCGTAAAATACGACTAAGGTATGTTGACGTCAGGCAGGCGGCCGGTTGTAAAATACGTAGCCAAATCATATGACAATATGTTTGTAACATGTTGTGCCGACCCCACTTAGAGTGGGATAAGGGCAGGAGGATGATGACATAGATTCAAATATTTCACTAAGAATAAATTAAAATTTTTACCACAAAACTGTGTTTAAATGGAAACATAAATCGCAGTACCTGGGTGACTGAGACGTGTTCAGTTTTTTTTTATATTAAAAAAATGCTATAAAAAAAAGAAAGATAGCGGGTGTGACATGTGGGTCTCGTACCCGGGTTTTGCAAATTTTGGTCCACCCGTTGCCCATTACGCTATCACAGCACTACGTTTACTGCCAAAAATATAATTTGGATTCAATTCTACATTTTAGCATTTTTTCAATGACCGAAAACAGGGATACAACGTAATTTTTTTTTATTGAAACCTAGCTAGATCGATTATTTCACCCCAAAGCCACCTATATGCTGAATTTCATGAAAATCATTGTAGCCGTTTCCATGATTCAGAAAAATATATATATACAAGATTAACTCATTTAAATATTAATATCTGGGTGACCGAGCTTCGCTCGGTAATTTTTTACAAAAAAAAACCTTAAAAAAGAAGAAAAAACAATTATTTAGTTGGGGATCGATCCTTGGCATTCACATTTCTCGAGGCTGCCCGTTACTCGAATAAGCTACGTCGACTTGACAGCTAATGGCGAAAATTCAATTCAATATAAATGTTAGTGTTTTTTAATGCCCAAAAACAGGGATAAAACAATTTTTTTTTTACATAAAACCTAGCTAGATCAATTTTTCTCCCCTAAAACCTCCTACATGCTGAATTTCGGGAAAATCGTTGGAGCCGTTTCCGAGATTCAGAAAATATATATATATACAAGATTAACTCATTTAAATATAAAGATAAATATTTAACCACAACACTGCGTTTGAATGCAAACATAAATAGCATAAATTTCAATTCAACGTATTCATCATCTAAAGGCGCCTGTATTTTAATTAAAACATATTTAAATAACACGCTATCGGAATAATTATGCGAAATGGGGCAATTGCGAGGCGAAAACATGAAAGGGCGAGTTAAAATATTCCGTAATATATTGCGTGTGAACATATTGGAAAACTAGTTCATTAATTGTGTTAAACTCGGCCTTGTTTAAACAAGTTTTATAGTAGTGAGGAAGTAACGGCCTGTTACTAACCCACTGCTTGGCATAGGCCTCCTCTCTCCAGAAGGCTAGAAGGATTGGAGCTAAGACCTACCACGCTGCTCCAATGCGGATTGGTAGTTTTCAAATATCCCTAGGATTCTCTAGAGATATGCAGGTTTTCTCACGATGTTTTCCTTCACCGAAAAGCGTGTGATAAATTGCAATTATCAATTAGAGACATAAGTTTTAATAGAAAAACTCATTGGTGTCTGACTGGGTTTGAACCCATGATCGTCTCTAAAGATTCACACGGTCGCACCGCTGGGCCATCACAGCTATTTTATATTAAATAATAGTTTATAACAAATCTGTTCATAAAAGGAAGATTTTTTTTTCCTATAATTATGTGAAATCGGGTAATTGCGAGGCGAAAACATGAAAGGGCGAGATAAAATATCGTAACATATTGCGTGTGAACATATTGGAAAACTAGTTAATTGTGTTAAACTCGGTCTTATTTAAAAAGTTTTATATAGAAGTAACAATAAATAAGAAATCTGTTTATATGGTATCAGGTTGAGTAAAAATAGACCAACCTCTTTATTACCGGAGTGTCGTAAAAGGAGACTAAGGTAAATTGACCCGCCCGCGCCGTGTGATATCCGGCTGACTAGAATACCCCACCCTCATTTCTTACCGAAGTGTTGTAAAAGGCGACTAAGGCAAGTTGACCCGCCGTGAAAATGACCCAGCGGATGATCCTAAAAAGTTCGTTGGCGACCTATCCATATATAAAATTTTGTTATGTGAAATATTACACATTTATAACAGAAAACCTCGAAAAGTTTTAAACGGTGCTGCAACTTTATTCATTAAAGCTAGCTTACACAAAAGCGTATATCAAACTATCGTGATTTTGGCAACATTATTCGAGAATTATTTGGTTGAATTGGTAAATTTGATATTTGATTTTGCATTGACTGAGCTGTGGCATTTAGATGTGAATTGAGCACCCATTCCGAAACTAAGAGTCATCTTCTAAATTAAACTAACGCAGCTGAGTGCTCTAAACCAATTGTTTTAACAACTGTTCAAGTTCCTAAAGACGTCTAACTATGTTGTATAAGCGAGCCAAAGCGAGCTTCATATTCCTTCTCATTATTTAGTGTGACACTCTTACTTAACTGGGAAGCCAAAGTGGTCGACCTCCACGTGGCGCACCCAAGGCAAACTTAGTCTTGGCGAACGGACCACTGTGGGGTGGCCAACCCAGTTGTCCCTCTGATTAGCAGAGGGCAATCTGGACGGGCCGGGACTCCGGGGAGGTTAAGGGCGGAGTCTCTAATGAGCGATGGGTTCAGTTGGGCTTACTTTAAGTCTGGCTGGACATGGTTTCGGCCACCGTTGGTCGAGCCCGGAAGCCCAGCAATGGGAACGGGAACCTTCGGGTTGCGAAGAAGAAAACTTCTATAAAAATTACCCGGAGGGGAGGAAACGTCCACCAAGGCGTAGGGGTCCCTACGTAGGGACCGTAACATAGCAAACACGGTGGGCAGGGAGTGATCGCGGGCAGCGGTGGCCTCCATCGACTCTGCGGAGGGGAGCGGTGGAGCGGTTCCAGGAACAGTTGTTCTGGATCCAATCTGCTGCTGGCGAGTCCAGGTGGTAGCGACTTGCCTAATCCCATCGTCTGCCACCCTTTCAGGGGACTTTTGGACGTTCCGAACGTGGTATATCGGCTGACAGGCTTACAGGTCTGGTTTACAGGTCCCCGAGGCGGCTGGTGCATTTGGTGCTCCCGATGCACCGGTTAGCGAAGGAGGTTTCTCTTTCGAGGGGTCCCTACCCGGAGGAAGTGTTCTCTGGGATCAGAGCTATCGGCGGCGATGGGGGCAATGTGTACAACGATACCCTGTCCTTGCCATCGGCAGCGTGGTGGAGCACACAGGTTGTTTTAGTCGATGCGAGTCCGACATAACCGTCGCCTGTCGCCCCTTCGGGCGGCGGTACCCATAAGGGGGTTTTTACTGTATAAAAAAAAACTCTTAGTTATCTGCCTATAGCTTCCTTATTTATATAGTATAATAACTCTTTAGAATTTATAACACAGGTCCACTCTTACACACAGCAGATAAGGGTTTATGGCGAAAACTTTAGTGTTCTTTTAAAGTGATTAGATTTACTTCTAAATGTTATTCTTAGTCCAACGAGTATTAAATGAAACTGGTGCAATCACGATCTCATTACGGGGACATCCGTTTGATGGGGCGGGAGATAATTTTTACGACGCCAGTATAAACTACCCGTTTAATTTGAAATTATCTTCTTTATCTTTTCAGAGTTAATGTTATAGACGACATTTTTAATTTGTGTTTTGCTTCTGCGTATACTTTAATTCTTCTTATATGTGAATAGTATTAAGAATTATATTTTTAAAAGAGCAACCGCCGAGTTTCTTGCTGGTTCTTCTCGGTAGGAACAGCTTTCCGAATCAGGAGTAAAGTTTACGATTCAAAAGCACTTGTTTACAAGTTTATTTGAATAAAAAAAAATTTTGAATTTGAACCTTAACCAAAAGAAGCTTTGTGACTCGAGCCTTGCTCGGTAATTTTTTTAAATAATAAAAAAGGAAGAAAGGGCAGGTGATATCTGGGACTCTATCTGTGGTATTTTTTTAGATCGCTCGTTCCCCACTGAGCTAATATAACTTTGTAAGTGACAGCGTAATTAACCTCTGTGTTTTTATAATATTGTAGCAGTTTTAAACAATTATAAAACATCATTTTTTTAAATGCAACCCAGCTAGATTGATTTGATGAAAATCATTGGAGCTGTTATCGAAATTAAGATTAATGATTTAAGAAAGAAAATATATTTATCAATAAAGCAATTGCAGCTAGTATGATAATTGGAGTGAATTTTAATTTGTCAGTTTTTTTTTTTTTCTTTATTTATAGAGCTTTGTCACCATAAAAAAAAATAAAAAAAAGAAAAAAAAAAATTGTCAGAGTTATTATACATCCAATTTTCTTATTATTGATTAGGTATTTCGTTAGCTGTCTATGTCATGAACTATATTTGTAACCTATACGTTTTTACACCATTTTTTGCTAAATATTAGCTTACCAGTATTTATATAATATCCCAAATGTTCGCATTAGGTAACTATAAAATTCATAATTAATTTATATTTTTTTTATTTATTGTATTACAAGAATATAATAAAATTTATTGGAAAGAGTCGTAACAGAATTCAATTTTCAGTTCTGCAAAATGAATTCTCTGCAACCTCCTTTTCTCTGTAGTAAATAAGTTTACAGCTCGAGCTTAGTTACTTTCGCATAGTGCCCGTTTATTATTTGTTACTGCAATTTCAATTTCTATTTCTATTAATACTTTATTTCTATTCAATTTTGTTTTCTTTATGAAACTTTTATCAATTTAATAATTTCTATTTGCATTTACGCCTTGCCTAATTTATTTTCAGCCGGTTTAAAAAAATATTCCGGGCCAAATCTAGTCCATAAACCGGATGATCATGTCTAAATCATCATTTGTTTACTTTTTTTTTCATATTTTATTTTTATTTCTAAAAAAAATATCGAGACAAGCTCAGTCACTCAAATATTTGAATACTTTTATACACCAATTCATGAACAGTGTTTCGATTTTAAAAATATATAACCTGAATTTCTAATACAAATAAGAATGTGGCAATTACACACACGGTCATCCATATCTAAAGTAACTTAATATTTGTGTTATAGGTGACAGCCAACTGTTTTATATATATACATATATATATATATATATATATATATATATATATATATATATATATATATATATATATATATATATATATATATATATATATATATATATATATATATATATATATCATTATAAATAAATACTTAAATATATAATTATATATTAAATATACATATATCTACACTGGAAGAAAAAAAAATGTTTATAGAAAATCAGTACCCTCGAATCGAACCCTTGATGCTGAATAAGAGTCACTGCCAACTGTGCCAATGGGCCAGTCAGATTTAGATAGTCACTTAAATTTTGAAAAAAAAAACTTATATTTTATTTTACTTCACTTCACTTCACCTAATTCCTTATTCAGCGTCACCGTGCCTCACTTCATACACTTCACTTATAGATAATTAAAATTGAACTCAATTCAATTTAAAATATACCAAAGTAATAAAATTGCTTTTTATAAAAATTCATCAATATATTTTACGAAGCACAATCCGGCTTACACTGAATTCAATTCAGGAAATATCGCAACAATTTTATAATTAAAAATCTGATACAAATTTAAGTGCACTTGAGATTAAATTAATCTTGTTGCCAAAGGATTTTATTTCACCGCTCATTCAGGTAGAAATACGGCAAGAATGTATACTGAATCCAATTATTCCTATCCAGCGAGCCGGTATAGTATTCAGGCGAAATGTAAGTAATTGGGCTTATGATAATGAAGTCTGCAGCCAACCATTGCCTGAGCAGTTATTTTTTACAGCCACTACCAAAATGAATTATGATAATAAGGATTAAGTTGAATAGTATAGTGTACTTAGCCAAATTAAAGAAGTTAATTCGATAAACTTTTACAGTTACATACAAGAACTGGTTTTGTCGGAAATATTTCTTCAGAACAAAACTGTTTACTAATACCATTTCCATAGCTGTAATAGCCAGTGGGACCGTGCGAATCTCTAGAGACGTTCGTAGGTTCACACCCCGGACTGACAATGTTTTTTTGTTAAAGCTTACGTGTCTAATTGATAATTGCAATTTATGACACGTTTTCGGTAAAGTAAAATATCGTAAAACTTGTATATCTCTGAAGAATTCTAGGGATATGTGTAACCTACCAATTGCATTAGAGCAGCGTGGTAGGTTTAAGCTACAATCCTTCTCTTCATAAATGGAGAAAGGAGGCCGAGCTATGCTATTGATGTGAGTGTGATTTTTATCAGTAAAATTATAATATATATTAATGTCATGCTTTTCCTATTGAATTAACAGGATTTTTATAGCCTACGAGTATGTGTTATTCCCCCTTTGGGTGGAATAGTCCGGAATAGGAGCTGTCCACCCGCCCTGCACCGAGAGACGACCCAGAAATTAGATAGATAGATGTGTTAAGGTGTATAAGTATTAAATGGTCCAAATTTTATCGACATTGGTTCAGCGAATTGACCGTGAAAACGTAATAGACAGACAGCAGATTTTCGCTTTAAATATTAGAAACAATTAGTAGTAGGCAAAACTTAATGTATTTTTATAGATATTTTTATTTTCTTATCCCGACTAAAGTTTTAAAAAGTAAAAAGACAGAATTTTAGTTTTTGAAAAGTTTCACTAGATAAAACTTGGCCCGTTATTTTCTATTAGTTTTACTGTTGGAGAAAATATCAAAGTTTCAATTGCACCGTTTGTTGACGACGTATAGAACAATAAGGATAAATTTTTCCGATTCACACGAATAAGTATAGTTTTCTTTAGCTGTGCGATTAAATTTCCCTTTATTGTAAACTTTTTTTCAACACCGAAGACAATGTAACAACATCTTTCTTGTTTATGTCATTGTTTTATAGTGTTTACTTGCATACATTGTTTTGCAGTTAATATAACAGTTTTATTAACTTATAAGCCATGTAAGTCATTATCTTCCTGCCCTTATCCGACTCTAAGTGGGGTCGGCACAACATGATATAAACATGCTGTCAGATGATTTGGCTGCGTTTTTACGACCGGCCGCCTGTCTGACGTCAAATTACCTCAGCCGTATTTTACGACACCTCGGTAAGAGGGTGGTCTATTCTACTCAGCCGGATACCTCACGGCGGGTCGACTTTCCTTAGTCGCCTTTTACGACAAATCGATAAGAAATGAGGGTGGTACTATTCTATTCAGCTGGATACCACACGGCGTTACATGTAAGTAGCAGGGGAAATTCTTAAATCATCCTGTGTCTTATCCCACTCTAAGTGGGCTCCACACAACATGTTGTAAACATACTGTCACATGATTTAGCTACGTATTTAGCGACCAGCCACCTGACTGACGTCAACTTAGTTATGTTTTACGACGCCTCGGTAAGAAAGAGAGCGGTCTACTCTACACAGCCGGATACCACACAATGGGTCAATTTACCTAAGTCACCTTTTAATGAGGGTGGTTCTATTCTATTCAGCCGGATGCCATACGGTGTGTGTGTCTTATACATTTATTTATTATACACATATATTTATTTTTTAAAAGTCGTACCGACGACTTTGATGTCAATAATTTAGTGTTAAAATACCCTAATAAAATAAGTTTTAGCCCAGCTATAAGCTTGAATTGTACAAAATTTTAACAATATCGCTATAGCAAATCAGCAGCAAATGCTTAACAATTAGATAGACAGACTGAAAAACAGATAGACAGTCATATTTTATTGCTATATTTGTCGTAAGTGAAGATGACAAGTTATAAGGCATTGACATAAAGTAAAAGATAGTTAAAGTTCAAATTATTATATACAGGTAACAAGTGTTATAGTTGAATACTTGAATACCACTTACGGCGTAAGTTAAGTAACATTTAACTAAGAGTTAGCTAAGTTATGCAGTTAACAGTTAGTCGTGGTTGACAGCTGTATGCTTAATTTAGTAAGAGACTGTTTAACCACAGAGATATAACTCACTTACTGTTTCTAACTTGGATATGTTGAAATGCTGTTACCGCAACTTTTTGCGCGTCAACTTAACTATTTAATATTTTGTTTAAAAAAACTTCTGCTTCATCAATCCGGGACATTCCTAGTTATAAATAAAATATATTTGAATGTTGCATAGTTGGGTACCTTTTCCTGTATGGCAATTTCATTTCTGACAATTTGCTTTAACGAACATTTCATATGTCACTAGTTCGGATTAACTGTTGACATAAAGGTTCCAGTTTTTGAGTTTAAACTTTACAATTTTGGAAGCATTTTTGATTAGTAACGAACCAGATATTTCTTTATTTACCACCGTATATACATAATGCACTACTAACACTCATCGATTTAATTATTTAATTTAAAAATTTACTTAATATTTTTTGATCGCGGGAGTTGGGTTTGGTTCTTTTGTTCCCAGTAAGTTGATTATTGTAAAAGGATCTATACTAAAAGGAGTAGCTTCTTGTAGTCTTGTCACAAGGTGCAAGTTGAAACAACTTAAGTTTTACACTGAATTCATGTCTGAGTAGGCTAAGAAGTTTGATTACCAGAGTTGTACGAACGACGCATTTGAAAATTCCGCACTCGATATAATATAAAAATAGAATAATAATAAATAACCTTATTTTTGACTGGCCCATTGGAGCAGTGGGTAGTGACCCTGCCTTCAGCTTCACGGGTCGCGCGTTCGATTCCCGCCGAGGGCAAAAATTTTCTATAAATGAATTTTTTGGTCTTTGAGCCTGGGTGTATATTTGTATTTTAAGTATGTATTTAAAAATATATAAGTATATATTCACCAGTTGTCTGTCTACCATAACACAAGTATTAAGTTACTTACTTTTGGGGACGGACGACCGTGTGTGTAAGTGTCCCATATATATATTTATTTTTATTTTTTATTTATTTTTATAGCAGAGTGATAGATATTTATTTTTCTTATATTATTATATGTTTATTTATACGAACGATACATTTAATAAAGTTTAGGGTATAAATTTTGTTATTTTTAGTTATTATTAATATAATATTAATAATAATATATTAATATAATATGGTTATATTAATATTGTAAAACTTGATTTATTTTATTTATATATTTTATATATAACGACATTTATTTATTTTATATATGTTGCGGCCTATAATCATCTGTGACCATACGGATGATATGGGCCAATCATGGACGTGTGGGTGACACGTCCATGCTGCACGCATACTTCACATACGACGTTATACATTCAAACTAATTTGACATTTATATATTCAAATTGTAATCGCCGTGTGGTCATCATCCTCCTGCCCTTATCCCACTCTAAGTGGGGTCGGCACAACATGTTATAAACACGCTGTTACATGATTTGACTGCGTTTTTACGACCGGCCGCCTGCCTGACGTCAACTTACCTCTGTCGTATTTTACGACACCTCGGTAAGAATGAGGGTGGTCTATTCTACTAAACCGGATACCACACGGTAGGTCAACTTACCTTAGTCGCCTTTTACGACACCTCGGTAAGAAATGAGGTTGGTCAATTCTACTCAGCCGGATACCAAACGGCGGGTCGACTTACCTTAGTAATCGCCGTGTGGTATCCGACTGAATAGAATAGTACCACCCTCATTTCTTACCGAGGTGTCGTAAAAGGCGACTAAGGTAAGTTGACCCACTGTGTGGTATCCGGTTTAGTAGAATAGACCACCCTCTGTCTTACCCAGGTGTCGTAAAATAGACAAAGGGATAAGGGTAAGAGAATGATGATGACATTCAAATTGTAACGCAACTCATGTACTTTTTTTAACTTGCAATCAATTATAATAAGTTCACAGTATTGTCCAGTGTTTTTATTAACCAAACGAAGCCTCCTATAAAGGCTAAACGCAAGCGCAAACAATATATAACGACAAAATGCTATTTTAAAAAGTTTATACTTCCATGCACTGCAACTTTTTTATGTAAGCTTTTTAAGTATGCCCCATATATGTTTGCGGTCCGACTAGTTCAATCATAGTCATGACTGGCCCGTTGGAGCAGTGGGTAGTGAACCTGCCTACAACTCCGCGGGTCGCGGGTTCGATTCCCGCCGAGGGCTAACATTTTCTATAAATGAATTTGATGGTCTTTGAGCCTGGGTGTATATTTGTATTTAAGTATGTATTTAAAAAATATATAAGTATATATTCACCAGTTGTCTGTCTACCATAACACAAGTATTAAGTTACTTACTTTGGGGACGGACGACCGTGTTTGTAAGTGTCCCATATATTTATTATATTTATTTATTATTATAGAAATATTTATGAAGTTTTATCGCCATAACTCAAGCCCAACATAGACACCATATTTTGAATATACATGTCCGTACCGAGAACACACCGAAAAACGCTCTATAAGCTTTTAAAATCAACCATTTCCTCTTATAACGACAAACTTAATAATAGACTTGACAAATATAGAGACGGGTTATTTGGACTAAATGCGGTTAGCGTCGTAGTATGTAAATTTGAGAATTTTTTTAACACTTTTTTGATTTTTACCACGCTAAATGTGTCACATAAGCATTTTGCTTTTTTTGCGCGTTTATTAAATCTTATTATCGTCTGATTTGAAGTAAAATTTTTTTTAATATTAATAGTATTTTTTGTCATAAATTATTCTGCCAGTCTATCTAACTAAGATGGTTATGGGCTGTGATAGCCCATCGGTGTGACCGTGTGACTCTTTCGATGTGTCATGGGTTCAAACCTCTGGCAGGCACCAATGAGTTTTTTGTTAAAACGTATGTGTCTAATTGATAATTGCTATTATCACACGCTTTTCGGTGAAGGAAAACATAATGAGGAAACCTGCATATCTCTAGAGAAATCTAGGGATATGTGTAACCTAGCAATCCACATTGGAGCAGCGTGGTAGACCTCAGCTTCAATCCAAAAAGGAAAAAGGAGACCTATGTCCAGTGTCGGATAATCACAGAACGTTACTTTTAAGATGATTAATCATCCTCCTGCCCTTATCCTACTCTAAGTGGGGTCGGCACAACATTTTATAAACATGTTGTCAAATGATTTGGCTACGTTTTTTATGACTGGCCGCCTGCTGGACATCAACTTACCATAGTCATATATTACGACACGTCGGTAAGAAATGAGGGTTGTCTATTCTACTCGACCAAATATCACACTGTGTATCAACTTACCTTAGTCGCTTTTTACGACACCTCGCTTAGAAATGAGGGTGATCTATTCTATTCAGCCGGATATTACAAGGCGAACTTTTAAGTTGATTATTACGATGTATATTAATAGAAAAGCTATAAAGAAACAAAGTCTCAGATAATGAAGCGTCTGTGGAAACATATTCTCACACTTTTCCTCGTCTTAACTCGAGAACTTTCGCTCGGTCGGTTCGTTAATAGACCAAACTTTTATAATATTCTGTCCAAACATTCATTAATAATATAGGGCCTACTTTAACTGAAAGCAGTTCATCTTTAATATTAAAACGAGTTAATCTTATATAAATATAGAGGATCCAAATTTTAGAAATCAGTGTGTAGGGAGTTTCGTAGGCGAAATCGACCTAGCTAGATTTGTCATTTTATCACTTTTTTTAGACATTGAAAAAAAATTAACTTAGCTAGATGTTTCTCGCCTAAATCCCCCTACACGCTGAATTTCAGAAAAATCCTTGGAGCTGTTTTCGACATTCCGAATAAATATATACATACAAGATTAACTCGTTTAAATATTAAAGATTTCAAAAAATTACATATGTATATGAGGCGTTAATTTATTTTGTAAGTGGAGAAAGTCCATTTTTGATAAACATTATGATAATGGTAATTATAGTTAAAACGTGGTTTTATCTTTTTATCTGTAAACAATTGAGAGTTAAAAAAATGATCAAAGTCCTAATACGTATTTGATCTTTAAGTTTCAGATCTAGTTAGTTTTAGGAAATTGAATATTATACAAAATCTTAAACAAAACTTCTATTAAGGGGAGTTTAGGTATGAAGTAATAATGAAACACGAACGTAAAAGAAATATGATGAAAAAGAAAGTGTGACTAACTTACAAGATAGCTCGCTCGTAAGAAACTAGGTACTGGAAAAGGTGTTATGAAATTCCATTTAAATTGTCTGAGACACTTTTATGAGAAATTTCTGGAATATTTTTGATACACTATATTTCAATAGCTTCGAAATATGAAGGAAAAATTCTATGCCATGAATAGGTATGCTATTGAAAAGCATATATTAAACAACATAATAATATATTAAACAGCATATCTCTAAAGAATTCTAGGGACATGTGTAACCTAGCAATCCGCATTGGATCAGCTCATCAAATAGCAAAATCTTAGCTTTAGTCCAAAACGAAAAATCCCTATGCCCAGCTGTGGGATAACAACAGAACGTTACTTTTAAGACGATTCATTATCCTCCAGCTTTATCCCACTCTAAGTTGAGACGGCACAACATGTTATAAACTTGTTGTCACATAATTTGGTTACGTATTTTACGACAAGCCGCCCTTCTAACGTCAACTTATCTTAGTCGGTTGTTACGACACCTCGGTAAGAAATGACGGAGGTCTGTTCTACTTAGCAGGAAAATTCTTACCTTCATAAACAAGGCGAAACTTAAATTAATATTCTTCCATGAATTCAATCAGAAAAGGAAATGGCGGTACTTTAGTATTTTTATCTCACATGTATCGCTTTCATATTCCTAAAGCTGTCGGCTTGAACAGAAACGAACTACGAAATCGAGGGCGGAATTTATTTGAGCCTATTTTGCTGGGTTTCGAGTCACGTCCTTGAAATATTTTATCGCCCTTGAAACCTTTTGTCGAATGAAGTTAGGCCTGGGTTTGGCCCTTGAGCTAACGGATTTTTGGTCATGCAAACTTATATACTTCCATTAACCTTTAATAGACGAATACTTTTCACCAAGTACCAGCGGTGGTAGCGAAATGGTTAGGGTAACGGACTTGCGATCGACAGGTTGTGGGTTCAAATCTCGGCCATTATACTACTGACGTGAACCCACTTCTAACATAAGCATTTAGCTTAGTTGGAGGAGTTAACATATTTTCTAGTAATTTATACCTAACCCGAATTGCGAGTAACTTTAAAAAAACCGTGAAGTCTTGAAAGTTACGACTTACTATGTCTATATTTGTATGAGTTTGTTACTGAGAGACTTGTATTATCATTAAATGCTTAGGGCCTGTTTTATCAAATTATTGATAAAATGTTGAATAGTTAACCGACAAATAAACTGAGTAGATAATGTCTTTAAAAAGAGACTGTAAAAAGTAAAAATTTAATAAAAATCGCCGCTATTTTTAAATAGGTATTTGCTATTCAACAGATAAATATAATAACAGCCACATGATGTAGCTGTTAACTTATTAGGGACTTTAAGTGCTGAATAAGCCCATCAGAAACCTGAGAAACGCAAAATTCCGAGATATGTGGCACATATGTTCCGAATAAGCCGACAGTTTATTGGTAACTTGTGAAACAGGCCCTTAATGTTGTTGATGTTTATAAATCATATTGCGATTTACTCTATGTCAAGACGTCATATAAACTATCGTAAAAAGTTTTAAGTATTGAGAGCTTATTTCCTCAAATCTCTTACATGAGAACAATGGTATTTTTATGGCGTAGGGAACACAGGACGAACCAAACTGTGACTAAACTTTACTTCTTCTGTATCAAACAATATATGCTTCAGGACATGGTTTTCTTCAAGTGATTTCTCACCGGAACCTCTCTACGAATTTTTTAAAGTAAGCATACTTAGGGACTGACTTTCATTGCATTTTCCGGTTTGAGCTCGTCATTGTAACACTTTGTCCTTCACAAACGATGACAATTAATAATATATTCAGAAGTACCTTTCTAAAATTATTACTCTACAATTTATTGGTTACCAACTGAATGTTTTTTTTAATTACTTGGCAACCAGTGCAGCACATTATTAAACACTTCAAAAACACTTCACTTCTTCAATGACAAAAAACAGTAGGTAATTTCAAAACATTTATAGCCCACTAAAGAAACCAAGAAATAAATTCATTCAACACTCGAGTGATAAGCGATTTTTGGAAGCTTTGCCAAATGCGTCATCGGGTTCTGAAAATGATTACTAGTTAGGCAACCAGGTTATCAGTAAAATAAAAAAAAACGATTAATGCATCGCAAAACGAAAGTGGTGATATATGTAACTGAAAGTATATAGCTTTATTCGAACCTGTACAAGACAGTAATGATTAAATGTAGCTAGTATTAAAAAGTATATTTTTAAAAGAGAAACAGCCGAGTTTATTGATGACTCTTCTCGGTAGGAGCAGCTCTCCGAACCGGCAATAGAGTTGACGATTCAAAAGTATTTGTTTACTTGAATAAAGAATATTTTAAATTTAAATTGGTTCATCATTCTCCTCCTTTTATCCCACTCTAAGTGGGGTTGGCACCAGATGTTATAATGAAAATGATTTTTTACAAGTTTGTTTGAATAAATAATATTTTGAATCTGAATGTAAGCGAAGAAAGGAAGTAACGTATTGGGGCTAATTTCACCGAAGATGTCGAAGCATTGGTAAAAACGGCAGCAAAGACAGATGTCAAAAATGTTGCAGACATGTGCGCAAGAGTAGTAAAAAGAGAAAAAAGTGAAATCAGGTACCCGTTAAAATTAAGTGTTAGAGATATGCATAAATGTAAAGCATATTACAAAATTGAAGATTATTTCGATGGTAAAAATGCCTGGATTTGAATCCTTTCAGTTTCATACAAGACTTCAGTTTATTAATGTAAAATTGAAAATGTTTAAAAGATTGACCGCCGAGTTTCTTTCTGGTTCTTCTCGGTAAGAGAAACATTCCGAACCACTTGTAACTTCATTAATCATATTGATCTTTGATGATTCAAAAGTGCTTGAAAGAGCTTATTTGAATAAAGGTTATTTTGATTTGATTTAAGTGTTTTTATGATAACATTGTTGTTAACAAAACACATCAAAAAACATGTAAAACTAGAAAAAGGACACAAAATATTTCATGACGGCAGGTATTGACCTACTCAACCATCATAGACTATAAAATATTACTAAATCACTAAGGAAACGTACCTTATAGGGTCAGTAACCATTAAAAAAGACAATATTGTGTCTAAAAACAATCATTTATCAACACTAACGACTTTCTAATTCTCATAATACTCAATCAATTTCAGCTTTACCAATACAAAAGTTTAAAAAAACTATTAATTGGAGGCTGATACCGAAAGTCTACTAAACTGTCGATGATTACATAGATGTTAAAAATTCTTGGATATAGCTACTCTTTGACCTTGTGCAAGTTAGCAAAGAAAAAATGTTATTATAGGAATTATATTTTGCACAGAATAACGACTGAGTTTCTTGCTGGCTCTTCTCGGTAGGAGCATTTTTCTGAATCAGCAATAGAATTGATTATTGTAAAGCAAATAAATTTACTTGAATAAATTATATTTTGAATTACATTTTACTAGTCGTATTGATTCAGTTTTGTTCTGAATGCAGACGATGTTCTAGAATATCTGGAAACAACAATACATTAAGAAACAACAAATTACATTTGACTATTTCCGATCAATATTGCTACTTAAGCATAATTTCCGACCTATATCTCAAAGTTTAAATAGACTTACAGATTACGAATATAGGCGTTGCAAAGTTTTATGATTCTGCGAGCGCGAATAATAAAAGTGACAAAAGTCGAACGGATGTGGAAAAATTATGACACTGTATATTCGCCTGAGGAATTCTAAAAACGCGTTCCGAGACTTCCTCTATTTGTTTACGTGGCCCTAGACTGTGCCATAATTAGGGTCAGTTACGCAACGTTCTAAATATAGGGAACCCTCAATGGGATGTGAAGAGAAAATACACGACTCACGTTTAAACATTAAAGTCTGATTACTTATAATATAATGCGAATATGGTATTAAATAGCAGCTAGAAACTCAAATAAATTTTTTTATATATTTTAGAACAAACGTTTGGATTTATGGATGACTCTTCAACAATAAAACACTAAAGGTATGATGTACTAAAGATAGTCGACTTATTAATATTTTCATGTATTCTTAATAATTCAAAAGTATTTTTATTTATTAAGGGTTATATGCAAAAAAATTGCAACTCATCTCATCTCACATTATTTTAATATAAATATATAAGTAAGATAAAATCATCATCTTCCTGCCCTTATCCCGCTCTAAGTGGGGTCGGCACATGTTATAAACATGCTGTCACATGATATGGCTACGTTTTACGACCGGCTGCCTACTTAACACGTCCTTACCCTAACTTACCTCTGTCGTATTTTACGACGCCTCGGTAAGAAAGAGGGTTGTCTATTCTACTCAGCCGGATACTACACGGCGGGTCGACTTACCTTAGTCGCCTTTAACGACACCTCGGTAAGAAATGAGGGTGGTACTATTCTATTCAGCCGGATACTACACAGCGTATTTGAATTAAATATATAAGTAAGATAAAATCTGCACTTAATATTTAATTGTATTAATTTTGATTATCTAACTATTGCTACAAATATTATAAATATTTCAGATATAGGTAACAATGCACATTAATCAAGAAAAAATAGCCGTGTCGTATCCGGTTGAGTAAAATCGACCACTCTCATTTCTTATCGAGGTGTCTTAAAAAGCGACTTAGGTAAGTTGACCCGCCACGTGGTATCCGTCTGAGTAGAATATACAACCCGGCGTCAACAAGGCGACTAAGGTAAGTTGATGTGGCAGGCGGTCGGTCGTAAAATACCTAGCCAAATCATGTGACAAGATGTTTATAACATGTACCGACCCTACTTAGAGAGGCATAAGGGCAAGGGAATAATGATTTAGTACGTAGAACTGATGGGCGTTGGGTTCCTAAGGTGCTGGAATGGCGACCTCGCACTGCAAAGCGCAGCGTTGGTAGAACCCAACGAGGTGGACTGACGACCTCAAAAAGGTCGCGGGGAGCCGCTGGATCCAAGCGGCACAAAATCGTGGATTGTGGCGATCCCTTAAGGAGACCTATGTTCAGCAGTGGACGTCCACCGGTTGAGCAAGAAGAAGAAGAAGAAGATACAGGCTTATTAAATCTTTATTTAGACGGCGGCCTATGTTTAAGTAGCTTTATGGATCGATGGCTGGTTTTTTTCAAATACAATAATGTATTTAGATTTGAACGCCAGATCTCTAAGAGGGGTTATGAGGTCAACATTCGAGAAGGCCATTAGTATTGGCTATGTTGTTTATATTTATTTTAAAAAGCCACTTATTACAGTGAAGTAGGACGGTTACTATTGCCGGACTAGCTGAATTATATTAGACGTTTGTTTGTATTATATTGACTTGCTTCTGTACGTGACTTTTGAATTTAAACTACCGTGAGTGGAATTCATAATTAATGTATAGAAACCGGCTATACTCACGTGTTATTTTATCGGATGAACCCGGCTAGTTTCAAGCCCATACGGGGCTCTTATTCATGAGCTCTTTATGCGGCGTTATCGCGTGAGTATAACCGGTTTCTATACATTAATTATGTGCGTGACTGTTTGCGTCTTTAGTATTGAGTTTAAAGTCGCTAATGTTTGCCGTGTGGTATCCGGTTGAGTAGAATAGACCACTCTCATTTCTTACTGAGATGTCGTAAAAGGCGACTAAGGTAAGTCAACCCACGGTATGGTATCCGGTTGAGTAGATTAGACCACTCTTATTGCTTACTGAAGTGTCATAAAAGGCGACTAAGGTAATTCAACCCACCGTCTGGTATCCGGTTGAGTAGAATAGACCACCCTCATTGCTTACTGAGGTGTCGTAAAAGGCAACTAATGTAAGTCGACCCGCCGTGTGGCATCCGGCCTAGTAGAATAGACCACCCTCAATGCTTACTGAGGTGTCATAAAAGGCGACTAAGGTAAGTCAGCCCACCGTGTGGTATCCGGTTGAGTAGAAAAGACCACCCTCTTTCTTGCCGAGGTGTCGCAAAATACCACTAAGGTAAGTTAAGTAAAGCAGACGGCCGGTCGTAAAATACGTTATCATGTTCATCATTGTGATGGATCATGTTTTGCCAACACCACTTGGAGTGGAATATGGCCAAGATAATGATGATGAAACACAAAGTCCCCACTTACCTACTAATGAACTTACTACTTTTCATTTTTTTTTAAATAAAAAAAAAACAATACTTAACTTAATAAATAAATTAATAAATAAATATATGGGACCCTTACACACACGGTCGTCCGTCCCCAAAGTAAATAACTTAATACTTATGTTATGGGTGACAGCGAACTGGTGAATATATACTTATATAATTTTAAATACATACTTAAATACATATATACACCCAGGCTCTGGGTGATAACTGGTATTTTAATATTAAGGTTGACGTAAACGAAATAGGAAGAGCTAGTTTAGAATATTTTGCTATTGCATAACGCAGTTTCTGTTACGCTATATGAAAATATAATAAATCTTCACTATAGAATTCAGCATACATAAATCGTATAAAACGTTATCTCACGAAATATGAAACTATTCAAACGAATGCAGTGTCAAGATTAAAATATAACCAAAAACGAGCCAGCGTGAAACTTTCTGGCTCTTTTGAAATATAGTCTCAGAACTAAGATATATGATGACAAGCTAGTTCAAAGAAAATTATACTACGCAAAAATAATTCACTGGAAACTATATATATTCATATTGATTATAGAATAGATCTGAGTTTAGCCATTTTCTTGTTTGATTCATTTAGATGTTGAATGAGAATTGAATGTTACTATACGTACAAACCTTCCTCTGGAATCAATCTATCTATTAAAAAAAACCGCATCAAAATCTGTTGCGTAGTTTTAAAGTTTTATGCGTACATAGTAAGAATACGACTTTGTTTTATAATATGTAGTGAAGCGTTACTTTGCGGAGATCCACAATACAAAAGTAATAATAAAATTATTTTGCTATAATCCGCGATGAAGTAAAATAGAATATATATATATATATATATATATATATATATATATATATATATATATATATATATATATATATATATATATATATATATATATATATATATATATATATATATATGTCGGCGGGTAGCCGTACTTTGAATATCAACATCACGCCATTTGATTTAGATTGTTACTATGATGTTTAATTTGTCGATAAATACCTTCATTACTGAAATAAAAACACGTGGTTAATATTTTTACCACGTGTTCAGACTTCAGAATTAATATTTGCAAGTTACATTGTAATAAATTTAAACATTTCATTTTAAAATTGAGAACATTTCCTTGTAAGTAAAGAATAGTTTTAGTTGAAAAGGTGGGTAGTTTGTTCAATCGAATTACACACCCAGTCTTTCTATAAAAGCCGAGCGTACGACAGCGCGAGAGATTATTCCGTTTCGGACCGCCGCGGCGGACAGAGCTCTTGACAATAAAAGTTTAAAATTATCTTAGTTGTTCATATTAAAATATCAAGTATGGGTGATAACCCTGCCCGTGACGTCAGCGGTACTGACGTCACGCTTTTTTAAAAATGATCGCGGCGTGCGTAATCCGTCATATATATATATATATATATATATATATATATATATATATATCATCATACCTGATACATGCAGGATTCGCAAAGCTTTTCGATTTTGGTCGTGGAGTCTATCTCCTGATGATGCTTCGGTTGCGGGGCGAAACGATTGTTGAGTTTGTGATAGTGAACGTATGTGATGTTTGTGTATCGTGGTGGCGGTGGTGGAGGTTTGTGCGTGTGTTTTTACGAATCCTGCATGTATCAGGTATGATAACCGATTGTCCACTTTACATTTAGCATTATATATATTATCTATTTTACTTCATCGCGGATTATAGCAAAATAATTTTATTATTACTTTTGATTCGTTTAGTTTAATAACTCTTTCTTACCGAGGTGTCGTAAAAGGTCTGATTCTTTTAGTTTAATTACAAACCTCAGCTGAGTAAAATAGACCACCCTCTTTCATACCGAGGTGTCGTAAAAGGCCTGATTCGGTTAGTTTAATTACAAACCTCAGCTGAGTAAAATAGACCACCCTCTTTCTTACCGAGGTGTCGTAAAAGGCCTGATTCGGTTAGTTTAATTACAAACCTCAGCTGAGTAAAATAGACCACCCTCTTTGTTACCGAGGTGTCGTAAAAGGCCTGATTCGTTTAGTTTAATTACAGACCTTGGCTGAGTAAAATAGAACACCCTTTTTCTTACCAAGATGTCGTAAAAGGCGACTTAGGTAAGTAGACCCGCCGTGTGGTATCCGGCTGAGTAGAATAAACCACCCTCATTTGTTAACAAGGTGTCGTAAAAGGCGATTAAGGTAAGTTGATTCGCCATGTAGTATCCTGTTGAGTAAAATAGACCAGTCTCTATTTTATTGAGGTATCGTAAAATACGACTAAGTCAAGTTGACGTAAGGCAAGCCGGTCGTAAAATACGTAGCAAAATAATGTGACAGTATGTTTATAACATGTTGTGCCAACCCCACTTAGAGTGGGATAAGGGCAGGAGGATGAAGATTTACCTTTTACATTTCAAAACAGTACCGAGTAAACATTGAAATACGACGGCCGTAGCCACGTGGTGCCCTAATAAAACTGACTGTTTACAAATACGGTCCATTTATATCTTTGGGAACTGGTGTCTGATAGGTATTTACAAGTTTTAAATTTACGGAATATACTAACTTCAGAAGGAGGTACTTAATACCATGAAATTCTAAGATATTTTAGCTCTATTATTATATCATGGAGAAGATAATAAGATTTTGAAGGCTAAAGTGATCTAATCAAATCAAAATAATCTTTATTAAAATAAGCTCTCTTGAAGCTTTCAAGCACTTTTGAATCGTCAAGGATCAATATGATTAATGAAGCTACAACTGCTTCGGAGCTGCTTTTACCGAGAAGAACCAGAAAGAAACTCGGCGGTCAATCTTTTAAACATTTTCAATTTTATTATATTATGTATGAAGCTGAAACGATTTTCAGCTCAAGAGATCATAGCTCGAAGATTTATAGATTTATCTAACATCTTATTTCAATTTATTAACTTTAACTGTAATATGGTAACTTGACACTTTTATATTTAGATTGAATTAGCCAAATAAATAAATTATAATATGAAAAACAGATGTTATTTCCAAAAGTATTTACTAGTGAAGGTCTATCAATCAGGACTGCTTCTTACTTTCCCACTGCTGGGCATAGGTCTTCTCTCTCTATTTTACTACCACGCTGTTCCAATGAGAATTTGCAGGTTACACATATCACTAGAATTTTGTAGAGCTATGCAGTTTTGACGATGTTTTCCCGAAAAGCGAGTGATATATTGCTATTATCAAATAGATGAACTAATGATCGTCTCTAAAGAGTCACACGGTCTCACCACTGGGCTATCACAGCTAACATTTCTACGAAATAGCACCGAATTCCCTAATTATGATTGTGAAATTGTGTTATTCTGTGAAATAATAGTTCAACGACTCTTAATTAATACGGGAGTAGTAAAATCTCGCATTGCCTAATGACACCCAAAGACACAGTAACATAAACCGTAACTAACTGAACCGGCATATCCCATTAACGAGCCTCAAAGTTCGTACGTTCGCTCATTAGACGCAAGAACCCTGCCAACTTACGCCTTTGATGTTTCGCGCGGGACAAAGTGGGGGTCCTTGGCGGTTTGGATTTCACGCTCCTGTAGCAATAAACCTCCTCTTTCCCCTTCTTGGCTAGTTTGAAGCCGGAGAACATTTCACAACACACAATTGATAGCACAAATCACGCACAGATCCATTTTTACTATAGCGGCGCGTGCGTACGCGCAGACGTCAACCGCGCGACTCTATGCGTTGTTTTCTCGGCACGCGTGCGATTTAAATAGAACACACTCCGCGTCCGTTATTTATTAATATACAAGTGTTAGGATGAAATGTGTCTATCGTGAAATACGTTTTTTTTGGTAACGTTTGTGTTCTCTTTTTTGAGGTCATTATGTCGTCATCAGGACTGTTTTTTGCAGCGTCCATTTCTTTGCATTAATTACTTGTAGGTTATTGTTATAGTTGATAGTTAGAAGACATGAGAAGTAGATTATAAAGCTCATATTATCTTCTATAATCTGGGTGACCGAGTCTTGCCCGGTAATTAAAAAAAAAAGTAAATAAAAAAAACACATATTCCCAGAATTCTCTATAGATATGCAGGTTTCCTCACAATATTTTCCTTCAACGAAAAGCGTTGTGATAAATTACAATTATCAATTAGACACATAAGCTTTAACGGAAAAACTCATTGGTGTCTGCCCCGGGTCTGAACCCGTGACCTCCTCGAAAGAGTCGCACGGTGTTACCGCTGGGCTACCACAGCTTCCTTCGTACATGCATGAATTTCATGAAAATCGTTGGAGCCGTTTCCCAGACATAAAAATGATATTTGAGCTGTCAAATGAAAAGTTGTGATAGCCTAATGGTAACGGACCAAAAAAGTTCATAACCTGGGATCAATTCCCACATGTCACCCGATGCTTTCTTTCTTTCTTATTTTTTTAATATTTTAAAAAATTACTGAGCAAGTCTTGGTCACTCAGTTACTGTTTTGTTATATGTTCTATATTGCAGTTTAATAGTTTTTAGACAGACACAGTAGATGTAATTGTTTTCTTTTTTTATATATGTCCTTTATTTCAGAATTATGCTACAAAATATTTGTTTCATTGTATTTCTTGATAAAATAAACAAAAAGAAAGCACGCAAGAGCAATAAATTTGTACAAAAACGGAACATACAAATGTTTGGTTCACGATAGTATATAAACATTATGATAATAAAATATTATGATAAACGACCATGTAGCGAGATACTCTTTTTTGTTTACATGATGGAGATGTTATCTTTTTTGGTACTTAAGTTTTTTAATCTATTTGATGTTATGATCCATATCTATACTAATATATAGAGCTGAAGAGTTTGTTTGTTTCATAAATAATAAATAAATAAATATATGGGACACTTACACACACGGTCGTCCGTCCCCAAAGTAAGTAACTTAATACTTGTGTTATGGGTGTCAGACAACTGGTGAATATATACTTATATATTTTTAAATACATACTTAAATACAAATATACACCCAGGCTCAAAGACCGACAAATTCATTTTAAAGAAAATGTTGGTCCTCGGCGGGAATCGAACCCGCGACCCGTGGAGCCGAAGGCAGGGTCACTACCCACTGCTCCAACGAGCCAGTCGAATGTTTGATTGATTATTTCATTGTTTGAACGCGCTAATCTCAGGAACGGAATCTACGCTAAGATGAATACGAGAGGAGAAGCAATAAAAAATAGTACGAAAACGGAAAAATTTAAAGCTTTCCTTGCGTGAGCTGAGTAAATGGTGATAGTTATTTAAAAATCATGTATTACAAAACTGTTCCTCTCAAAAAGCTCTAAATTAAATTCCGCGCCAGCATATGTCTAGCTTTGAAGGTTAACGCACTTTAACCATTTTAATGGTTATCAAAATACTATATTACGGTTCTAACCTATCCACGCTGGCATTAGTAGTGTGCAAATGCACCCTCTCTACAAACAGGATTTGAAATTAAACCCACCATGTCGTTCTAATGTACAATATATACTTTCCAGAGATATGGAGATTTTTCCACGATTTTATTCTAAAATCCAAAGCCATGATAACTCAGTCAATAAAACATTAAATTTTTTGTAGAAAACTCATAAATACTGTGAGGGTTTGGTATTAAGACTCTCTGTAAAAAGTCAGTTTGTCTGTCTGTCTGTCTGTTGCATTCTTACGGCTAATCTGCTCGAGTAATTTTAATGAAATTTGGTACGATTGAAGCTTAAACAAGGTTAACATAAACAAATAAAAATATCCGATTTTCCTTCGTGAAAAGGGAAAAAGAGATATTTATTATTATTGAGGGTAATTTATTAGTTATTCTATTATAGTTTTATCCGCCGTGTGGTATCCGGCTGAGTAGAATAGACCAACCTCATTTCTTACCGAGGTGTCGTAAAAGGCGACTAAGGTAAGTTGACCCACCGTGTGGTATCCGGTTTAGTAGAATAGACCACCCTCTTTCTTACCGAGGTGTCGTAAAGTACGACATTGGTAAGTTGACGTCAGGCAGGCGGCCGGTCGTAAAAACGCAGCCAAATCATATGACAGCATGTTTATTACATGTTGTGCCGACCCCACTAGAGTGGGAAAAGGGCAGGAAGATGATGATTCTATTATAGTTTTATATTATAGTATATTCAAATTCAAATTATTCTTTATTCAAGTTGGCTTTTACAAGCTCTTTCGAATCGTCAAATATTAATAAAACTACCACTGGTTCGGAAAAAAAGAATAAGCAAAATAATTAATTAAATATAAAATTATTCAAAATAAAAAGATAACAATCTAATTTAATAGTAGTAGTAATGTAGTAGCTTTCTTCAGAAGTTACAATAAAATTAATTTCCAGTATTTCGCGGTTTTTGTTAAGAGAATACATGCAATGCTAAGTGTATGAAGCTGGCAACAATCACATACCACATACATGCAGGACAAGCCGCCACACGTATCACAAGACGCCGCCAACACCAACACTCCATACAAGCACTACACACACTTACTATCACAACCTCTACGATCGTTTCGCCACGAAACCGAAGCATCATCAGGAGGATAGGCTCCACGTTGCCTATCCTCCTAATTCTCCTGAAAGTAACGCTTGCTTTTATAAATCAACCAAACTTTCTAATTATTAAAATATTCTTCAACACTATATTAGTATGTGTGTAATGTTCGGTGCAAATGCACTTAATACAGAAAGCTCAATACTGCCGTGTCTCCTACAATATAGCATTCTTCCGTACCAGCACGAGTCTAACAATTCACATCGTATCCTGAATACAGCGCAAAATCATAGTACACTAGGAATACGCCCGGCGTCGAGCTGTCAGTCGTTCTATCGACGTTTCCCTGAGTGGGCCGGACGCATGAATGCTTTACAAACAAAATATCGAAGCTATTCAATTCCCGATCGTTTTATTGTAGAATATCGTTGAGAAAGTTTATTTACTTTACTTATTTTGATAACATTGTGTCTTATGAAATACTGTTATGGCGTAAATATTCAAATACATAGTAAGTAAGTAAGTAAGTAACGGCCTGTTACTATCCCAAATACATATCAAATACATAATTCCGCAATCCATACTAGACCAGTCTACAGAAAGGTTTAAATTAAGTATAAGGAATATACTTATATGTAAAGCAGATTGAAGATTATTTGGATGATAAAAAAGCTGGATTTGAAAATCCTTTCAGCTTCATACAAGACTGCGGTTTAATAATGTAAAATTGAAAATGTTTAAAGGATTGACCGCCGAGTTTCTTTCTGGTTCTTCTCGGTAAGAGCAACATTCAGAACCAGTTGTAGCTTCATTAATCATATTGATATATTGATTTAAAAGTGCTTGAAAGAACTTATTTGAAGTTTATATTGATTTGATTTTCTATCAAAAAAGTTCCACTAAAACATTCACTTATAGAGTAAAAATAGTGATTGAGTAACTTAATTTCGGTTTTACTTATGAACTATGTTGCGTCTCCAGAAATTCCGCAAAAAGTCCCATCTGCAGTATATCTTTCTATATCAAAAAACCTTATGCATGTCCAGACTTGTCTTTTAACAAGTTCCACAACAATGTATCTTTTGATGAGCATAGTGATTGAATCAACCAAGTAAAGATTTATGTCTTATTTTATTGCATTACGACTTATCACATAGTAGCAATCGCCAGCGGCTCTGGGCTTGTGGAAAGATTAGAACTAGATTAGATTTTGATAATCACAAAAATGGGTTAACCTTATGTAAGGTTCATTAATTTAAGAAGATTTTTAGAAAAACATTTTTAGTTTTATATTGGTAATTCTTGTGTTAAATATTAAAAAAACAAAAAAAAGAAATCTAAAAGCATTTTACGATTATTGCAAATTGAAGGTGGGGAAAATAAAAACGGAGGCTAGTAGGCCGAAGGGGCATGACGTTTTGTGAAGTCAGAGAGTGAGGACGGGAGTGGATTGTAAAGTGAGAATATTAAGAAAAGTAAATATATTGTAGTTTGAAGCTATAAATGTGTTTTACTTGGTGCGGCCGTTCTTACACTTAAAAGTTAGACATATGCTGTCGCGGACTTTTATTTAGAACTTTTGGAAGGAAATAATTTTGTAATATATGATTTTTGAATTATCACCGTTTACTCTGCTTTAAATTTTGCCGTTTTCGTACTATTTTTTATAGCTGCTCCTCCTTATTTTTTGCTCCTATATTTTAGCGTGATGTTATATAACCTATAGTCTTCCTCGATAAATGCTCAATCTTACACTGAAATAATTTTTTAAATCGATCCAGTAGTTCCTGATATTAGCGCGTTCAAACAATCAATCAATAAACAAATAAACAACAAACAAACAAATTCTTCTACTTTATATATTATATAGATTATGGGATTCCATTAACATTTTGTTTAAACCAAAGTCACTTATTCCGGTAGCACTTTCCATTTTAATTATATTCTCTGATTTCATTTATATCATCAATATAAATGCAATTGAGAATAAACAATTCAAAAATTAATTTACCTTACCCATTAATTACATTATGATTTATTGTCGGATAATGCGGAATCGCTTTTACATTTTATTTATTCAATTCCATTAATTGCATTTTAATTTATTTATATCACTGATTCACTTAATGGTGTCGATTAAACTTTTATGATAATAAACCAAACGAAAATTAGTTAAACGATATATTTTAATTACTTCAAGATTAATTATCCGATCAAACGCAATTTCATTGACAATTTCTCTATGCAAATTAATTTCAATTGCAATTTCTAGGTTATTTACGTTCTCAGAATTCATTTAGGACATCAATCTGACTTTAATTGGAAATCTACGAATCAAAGATTAAGTTAATTCAGGATTATTTAGATTTATCTTTTTATATACTGCGGCAGCATTTATATTTTCTTTTTTCAATTCCATTACTTTCAATTGCATTTTGTTATTAATTTATGGACACTAATTCAGTTTACGATATAAATTAAACTTAAATTATTATCATCTGAACAAAAATTACGTTAAAAACTCACGTTTAAGTTCTATTATGATTTGTTATCAAATACAGCGGTATTGCGTTTACATTATCTTTATTTTATTCCATTTATTCCAATTGCACTTAAAGGTTTATTTCTCATCTCATCATCCTGGCTTTCCCCCACTCTACGTGGGTCGGCACAACATGTCAAATCAAATCAAATCAAAATCCTTTTATTTACTTTTATCACACTTAACTACAAACAAAAATAGAGTAAACAATACATAACAGAATAAACAAAAACCTTATACATATATGTTAATGTAGAAAAATGTGACCAAGTAAAAAGGAGCACCACTCAGCACGAATTGAGGCAATGCCTCAAGGCTGGTTTTCAGTGGCGACCGCTACTAAAACTAACATTACGCCTAGAACGTCAGTGACATTCTGTATACTAAGTATATTTTACATAAAAGAAAAAAATAATAAGAAAAAAGAAACTATTTCTAATGACAATTATGTGACAAATACCTACTTGTTGCTAATTTATGTGTTAAAAATATAAAAAATAAAATATTTGAATTAAACATACATAAATAAATAAATGTTGCTCTTAAAAAAAAAAAAACTAAAAAACTAAAAAAACAAAAAAAACTATGTATAAACTGTGTATACATGTTATAAACATGTTAAATAATTTGGCTACGGATTTCACTACCGGCTGACCTGACGTTAATTTACCTTAGTACGACACCTCGGTAAGAAAGATGGTCTATTCTAATCAAACGGAAACCACACTATGTGTCAACTTACCTTAGTCGCCATACGACACCCCGGTAACAAATGAGGGTGGTCTTCTACTCAGCCGGATACCACACGGCCTACTTATAGGCTTATTTATTCTTCACTAATTTAGTTTACTTCATATTTAATTATAATGCAAACAAAAATTAGTCACATTTTAATTACATTAACGTATAATCAGATATCACGGTATTCCATTAATATTTTCTTGCGAAATAATAATTCGTGTGCGGAAATCCTTGCTCCTAGTCAAGACAAGACCAAATTGTGAAGACAAGTCTGAGTGATTGATGAACTTCGCCTCGGTGAAACATCGCCGTGTAACATGAATTATAATGAAGAATAACAGTAAGTTAAAGCAAGATTTATCATTGTAAAATATATCATAAATATCACTAAGTAATATACATAACCTTAGAAAACATTTCTAAGTTGCTAGTAACGGTCAAAATATACTCTGCTTTCAGCTCGGCGGATCGCGGGTACGATTCTCGCTTAAATTTTCTATAAATGAATTTGTTGGTCTTCGAGTCTGGGTGTATATTTGTATTTAAGTATGTATTTAATAATTATATATGTATATATTCACCAGTTGTCTGTCTACCCTAACACAAGTATTAAGTTACTTACTATGGGGACGGACGACCGTGTATGTAAGTGTCCCATATATTTATTTTTATTTATTTATTTCAATGTACTTTCTCATTGTTTTATATTGAATTGACTTTTATTACATCAAAAATAGATTGTACTATAAAAGGGAGTATAAAATTAACTTCTTATTACTATTTCAGTGATGGGAAACGGCCTTTTTTTTCATTTGAACAAAAAGATTAAAGCTTCGATTTTCTTTAGTGTGAATTGGTAGGTTACATATATCACTGCAATTATTATATCATCCTGCCCTTATCCCACTCTAAGTGGGGTCGGCACAACATGTTATAAACATGCTGTCACATGATTTGGCTGCGTTTTTACGACCGGCCGCCTGCCTAACGTCAACTTACCTCAGTCGTATTTTACGACACCTCGGTAAGCAAGAGGGTGGTCTATTCTACTAAACCGGATACCACACGGCGGGTCAACTTACCTTAGTCGCCTTTTACGACACCTCGGTAAGAAAAGAGGGTGGTAGTATTCTATTTAGCCGGATACCACACGGCGTACATACATATATCACTGCAATATCGAAAAAAAAGTGTAAAACGTATAAAAGTGTGATAGTAGCAACGGATTTGACACAATCACCGCTAAATGGCGTTATTAGTCAATTGGTTCGATCTTTCGTTTGTCCATAACTTTTCTCATGATTTTACGCTGTGTGATATCCGGGTGAATAGAATAGACCACCCTCATTTTTACCAACGTGTCGTAAAAGACAAGTTAGGTAGGTTGACCCACAGTGTGGTATCCGATTTAGTAGAATAGACCACTCGCTTTCTTACCAAGGTGTTGTAAAAGACGACTTAGGTAGGTTGACCCACCGTGTGATATCCAGTTTAGTAAAATAGGCCATCCTCTTTCTTAACGAGGTGTCATAAAATACGACTAAGTTGAGTTGAAGTCAGGTAAGCGGCCGGTCGTAAAATACGATCACGTGACAATATGTTTATAACATGTGTACCGACCCCACTTAGAGTGAGAAAAGGCCTGTCCTTATCCCACTCTGATGAATATGGAATCTGGAACTCGGATGATGAATTTTTTCGTAACAAACCAAGAAGTTGGATTATATAAAAGTTGAGCTGTACATTAACTTAGGTTACTTTGGTCATACTCGTAATGGTAGATCGTTAAGAGCGGTAATTAAGCCTACCACACGTCCCGTCCGTTCCCGGCCGCTCCCGTCCCAAAGCACTGAGCGAAACGAAGGTTATTTGGAAACACACGGGTTTAATCTGGTAACGTTGCCGCCTGAACTTGATATTTATAAATAAATATATGGGACACATACACACACGGTCGTCCATCCTCAAAGTAAGTAACTTAATACTTGTGTTATGGGTGAGAGACAACTGGTGAATATATACGTATATATTTTTTGAATACATACTTAAATACAAATATACACCCAGACTTGACCAACAAATTGATCGCTTTGACCAAAAATTGAAAGAGATCGCTGCTTTAGCGATAAGGCCGCCAGTTGTGCAACTGACAATATAAAGGTTTTTTTAAAAAAATTATGTCTCTTTAGTACATAATGTATTATTATTAACTTTTTTTTTGTTGTTGTACAATAAAGAATATTTGATTGATTAATTGATTGATTGATTGATTGATTTCCAGAAAATTTTGGCCCTCAGCGAGAATCGAACTTGTGACCCGCGGAGCTGAAGGCAGACCCACTGCGCCAACGGGCCAGTCGCCATATCGACTGGCCCGTTGCCGCAGTAAAGAATTTGTCAGTTCTTCGAGCCTGGATGTATATTTGTTTTTAGGTAAATATTTAAAATTATATATGTATATATTTGCCAGCCATAACACAAGTATTAAGTTACGACTATGTAAGTGTGTCATATATTTATTTATTTATTATTTATATAAATTTGTTAGGTCTTAAATGTTGGCAAACATATTATTGTTTATTTTTATTTTTATAATTTATGGTCTCACAACAAAGTTCGGTATGTTGGTATTATTTTAAAATACAATGTTAGCCGTGTGGTATCCGGCTGAGTAGAATAGTACCACCCTCTTTTCTTACCGAGGTGTCGTAAAAGGCGACTAAGGTAAGATGACCCACCGTGTGGTATCCGGTTTAGTAGAATAGACCACCCTCTTTCTTACCGAGGTGTCGTGAAATACGACAGAGGTAAGTTGACGTCAGGCAGGCGGCCGGTCGTAAAAACGCAGCCAAATCATGTTACAGCATGTTTATAACATGTTGTGCCGACCCCACTTAAAGTGGGATAAGGGCAGGAAGATGATGAATGTCAGAAGAAGAAAAAGTTTTAAGATGGTGGAAGTTTTTGTACCGTACCAGCTATTAAAAGTAATTGTCAATAAATATGATAATAAAAAGTGTAAAATAAAGGGAGTTTTATTATAGAAAGTATTAAATACTTGACACATTTTAGATTTTTATTGCGTTGTCTTTTGGAATCTAGAATATTACATATACAAGCTTAAGTAAAGGCTAATTTATAGAACTAGACGTTACTTTGCGTGGGCCTTTATAAAAGTGTCTTTTGTCTCAAGGACAAAAGTGTCTTAACTCGGGTTGGCTTTAATTTGGGTGCCTTAAGATATTTTTCCTACACTAATCCCCATTAAGATTGCTGCGATTGCGTCTCGAACCGTAATTTGAGTGTAGTCAAAATTAGATTATGATGTAAACGATAAAGATTTATTTAATCAGTGAAGAATATTTATTTAGAAGATAATTTATTAATACCTTTTTTATCATAAATATGGTAATTCATGACGTAGGCAAACCCCAATCTTCTGAGTAAGTATAAAGCTTCCTTGCTATATAAATCATAGTTTTCATAGTAGGATCATAGCTACATTGAAATTATTCCGACTGTAAATTTTGCTGTATACTTATTATAAAAAACAAACCCTTAACGTTGTCTGTCTGTATATAAACAGTTTTTAAAAATTTTACTGAACGAATTTTTGTACGGTCGTTACTAAAAGTGCAATTCTTCCGAAACGTATAAATTAATAGTATATTACGGTTTTATATAAATTGTATTAAAGAGATCGCAGTTTGAAAAATAAACACCTCTGTGCCTGGGAGCTTTAGCTTTAGCTTTCGCGGCGCGTAGACTAACAGAGATACACTAAAGTAATGTAATAGAGAATTGTAGATCTACAAAAGTACTACAAAAAAATCCACGACATCATGTCTCCATCTCTTATCGGTAACTCACAATAGCTATTTTTATGTTCGAAATTTCAGTTGCAAATATTACCTTATATTACGACATACTAATTTACACGCAGGCAAAGTCGCAGTTAATGATATAACTTGAAAATAATTTTACACGAATCATTTTGAACTGCAAATTTGATAAACGCGAAACTGTTTCATTACAGTAAATATTTGAACAAACAGCTCTGTTTTTGTATTAAATATTTCGTCGTTGCAAATATTTATCCAAAATGTAATTGAAATATAATTTAATGAACAAACGAGTTAGTAGCCATGTGGTATCCGGCTGAATAGAATAGATCACCCTCTTTTCTTACCGAGGTGTCATAAGAGGCGACTAAAGTAAGTTGACCCACCGTGTGGTATGCAGTTAAGTAGAATAGACCATACTCATTCCTTAACGAGGTGTCGTAAAATACGACTAAGGTAAATTGATGTCAGGCAGGAGGCCGGTCGTAAAATACGTAGTCAAATCATGTAACAACATGTTTATAAAATGTTGTGCAGACTTAGAGTGGGATAAGGGCAGGAAGTTGATGACTTACACTAATTAGTTGGAGAATGGCACAAACTCTGTACTGAGATTAACGCAAACAAATCTTTGGTCAGAAAAAAATCCTTATTTATCATGAGGTTATATTTATGCCCGTAAGTTGAGTCCTTGAATCCAATCCGCTGCAGGCGAGCTGGGCGCAGGCGACTTGCCGAAGTCCATCCCAAGCCGCCCAAGCGGGGACCTCTGAGCGTTTCGAACGGAGTTTATCGAACGCTCGGGGGAGTTAGGTCCCCGAGGCGGACGATGCATCTGGTGCTCCCAAAGCATTGATAAGCGGAAGTAGGGGCCACTGTTTAGAGAGGCCCCGACCCGGAGGTGGCGCTCTCAGGGGAACAGGGCTACTGCTGGCGGGGATGGGGGCAATGTGTCCCCGTCACCAGCAGAATGGTGGAGCACTGTCAGGTTTTTAGTCATTGTCAGTCCGACATCCTCGCCGCTAGTCCCCGTCCGGCAGTAACGATCCATAATGGGTTTTACTGACATAAAAAAAAGCTGGTAGCAATCATATGACAAAATGTTTTTTGTATACCCTTAAAAAGGATGTGCATGTTTATAACATGTTGTGCCGACCCCACTTAGAGTGGGATAAAGGTAGGTAGATGACTTAGACTAATTAGTTGGATAGTGGCACAAATCCTGTACAGATATCCACGCAAACAAATTGACAGAAATAAAAAGTCTTTTTTTGAATTTAATTTTTGAATTTAATATTATTTTGGATTTAATAAAAAGTCCTTATTTATCATAAAGTTTTATTTACGCCCGTGTGTTTACAAAATAGCCTTACCTGAGAGTGTTATGTCAGTTCGACCGAAGCCCAATTCCTCCTGTTACGGGTAATGAATGCTTTTATTGCAACATTGTAAAGCCAACGTCAAGAATGTACCCCTAAGTGCTTAGGTAAATGTTAAGGCTGGCAATATATCTGAATTTAACGATATAATGAAAGTAGTAGAGCAAAATAGCTGCCTGTTACTGTCGTAATGTTGGGTAAAGGCCTACTTATTCCTTGGAGAGAAGGATTGTAGCTTAGACCCATACTGTCGAATTACCAAATACTGAATATTCAAATAAATGCCTAATAATCATTGCCATAAAACCCAGGATACTATAGGTTTCCTCACCATATTTTCTTTAAGTTACTTTTATTTTGAGTGTGGAGAATAATAAGTATTTATTAATATTAGTTAAGATCCTGAGTTTTCATAAAAACTCTTAAGTGCTCAACCGAGGATTGATCCCGTGGACCTTTAGTAACGCGCTCTCACATCTTTGGCATCATAACTAAATAGAATAAATAAAAATAAATAAATAAATATATGGGACACTTACACACACGGTCGTCCATCCCCAAAGTAAGTAACTTAATACTTGTGTTATGGTAGACAGAAAACTGGTGAATATATACTTATATATTTTTTAAATACATACTTAAATACAAATATACACCCAGGCTCAAAGGGCAACAAATTCATTTATTGAAAATGTTGGCCCTCGGCGGGAATCGAACCCGCGTACAAAATAGAAAACAAATATAGGTAACTCTCCCCTATGATTTCAGTCGCGATACAAAAGATATCTTATATTAAGTTTACTTAAAGAAAACTAAATAAAGTTTTTCGCTGTCACTGGGAAAATGAATTCTCGTAATAAAGTGGTTAAATCCATACACATTTACGCACGATCCTACACACACACACACACACACACACACATAAACCCCTTTCATAAACAGCATACTTAAACATTCAAAGAGAGAGACAGTCACAGAAATTATCGATTGATAATGTAAAAAATTACGTCTGTGGCAAACGGAGTCGATAAAAAATATAATTATAAAAAAAAAAGATCACCATTAAAATCAACTTAATAAATAAATAAAAGCTTGGAAGCTTAATAGAAGTAATCAAACAGACCTAAGTAAAAACTAATTTAATAAAGTAAAGTGATTAAACAATATATAAACTCTCAATAATCCTTTGTAATTCATCCCACATTCAATAGGTTTTATTGGAAATATTTTCCTCGGAAATTTAATATAGTTTACAACACATTCCAATTAATCTAATAATCATAAAATCAAATTGGAGCAATATTAAAGAAATGAAAAATTGCAAGCAATTTCACTTGTACGAGTTTACAAATATATTTTTATATAGCTATCAAAACAGATTCAGTATATATGACGAAAGGCCCCATGAAAAGGATAAATTTAACGCCAAAACATCGTAATACGTTAACCCTCTCGACAGAATATTCAAATATTATTCCGCTACAGCCTTTTTTCAAAATGAAACGGGTGGAACAAACGAAAACAGCCTATCCATCCGGCCATAAAGCGGAAAAACTTGATTCTTCCATATTAGTTATCACAGTAAAAGCTTTTGATATATTTTATAATAAGGATGCTTACATACGAGAAATGGTCAAAATGACAAAAAAATATTTTTAATCGCATTTTTTAGTATAAACGTTACCCGCCACTATGTTTGTGTCAATTTACCCAATCTAATTGCGGTCGTTACAATATGTTACAAACATGTTCTCACATTATTTGGCTCCATATTTTACGATCGGCTGCTTGCCTGACGTCAACATACCTAAGTCGTATTTTACTACACCTCGGTAAGAAAGAAGTGGTCTATTCTATTCAACCGAATACCACACGGTGGGTCAACTTACCTTAGTCACCTGACCTGGCGCGGCGCGTTTGTTCAAAAAACAGGAGAAAACCACATTGTTGTTTTCCTATCCCTCACACCAGTGCTATTAGTTATTAGGTCAAGGTCATTTTTGTTTCGTATGTCATAATAGAGTACTGTCGTTAATCTATTCAAAATCGTGTTTTTTAAACAGAAAAAATCATTGGTGCCTGCCCGAGATTTGAACCTTCGACCTCCTCATAAGAGTTTAGGTGTCACCTTTGGGCTATCACGGCGCATTCATTTTTTCTTATATCACATGTATATTACGAGAAAAAAGCTCGAAGTAAATTAAGTTTATGAGAAAAAATGTTGCCAAATCATTTATAAGGCATACATTTTCGTATAAAACCATTATTTCTTATAAAACACGCAACCAGCATAAAGTTCACTACTCCCATCGTCATCTCATAACCGTATCCATCTAGCACCAAATAAAACGTTTTGTTAAAATCTCCCTTACGCTTCCAAAAAATACAGTAATGCCCTTTATACGTCTGCATTATAACGTAATGTACGCTCTTTTGTGAATATAACATAATATATTACTCGCGAAATATATTATGTAAATGTGCCCTACATTGGACTAAAAGAATTCGGCCTGTTTTAGCGCGCAACACTTATAAATCAGGTTTATATAAACGTTATATGGGGGAAGTTCAAGATATTTGAAACGAAGAATAACTGTAGCTAAATGAATTATATTTTTCGCTTTCTATATAAATTACGCGTATATCGGCTATTTTAATATTTAAAATAATGCAAAAGCTGAAAATGTAGAAAGTTCTAGTAAAGTCAATGTACATTTATCATCCTCCTGCCCTTATCCCTAAGTGACGTCAGCACACAAAAATGTTGTCATATGATTTGGCTACGTACTTTACGATCTTCCTGCCTGACGTTAACGTATCTTAGTCGCTTTTTACGACACCTCGGTAAAAATGAGAGTGGTCTATTCTAATCAACCAGATATCACACAGTGGGTCAACTTATCTTAGTCGCCTCTTACGATACTTTGGTAAAAATGAGTTTGGTCTATTCTCAACCAGATACCACCCGGCACCAGGTTAATGTATAACTGCATGACTTTTATATCGCTGAAATTTTTCTCGCAGAGCGAGTGTGTTGCTGTCCTCTAAAAAGGTGGAAAACACGCTTTTTGAAAGTACTTATATCGTACCGATCCGGGAACACCGCCAAAGGGAGATCGTTCCATAAAATGGTGGTACGCGGAATAAAATTATTTGTAAACTGTGGTGGATCGCCACGCATCCAGATGGTGAGGATGATATTTTATTTTATTTGGTTTTGGAATTAAGCAGCAGAAATCAGGTCATGTAGTTCAATGGAACACTCTCGGTGAAAGATCCGGTAGAAAACGCACAGTGATGACACGTTCCTACGCATCGCTGAAGAGTCCAGCTGTTTGCTAATCACCTTGTCCCCAATAGTAATTAACGGCCTGTTACTATCCCACTGCTGGGCATAGGCCTCCTCTCTCCATTTTTGGAGAGAAGGGTTGGAGCTAAGACCTACCACGCTGCTCCAATGCGGATTGGTAGGTTACACATATTCCCTAGAATTCTCTAGAGATATGCAGGTTTCCTCACGATGTTTTCCTTCACCGAAAAGCGTGTGATAAATTGCAATTATCAATTAGACACATAAGTTTTAATAGAAAAACTCATTGGTGTCTGCCCGGGTTTGAACCCATGATCGTCTCTAGAGATTCACACGGTTGCACCGCTAGGCCATCACAGCTTATTGGGGGCATTTATTGTCCCCAATAAATGCCCCCAATGCGATACACAATAGAGGAGGTAACAATAATTTATAGAATTAGGCGTTACTTTGCGGAGATCCATAATACAAAAGTAATAATAAAATTATTTTGCTATAATCCGCGAAGAAGATCCTTCTTCGCGGATTATAGCAAAATAATTTTATTATTACTATTGTAGAGGAGGTAATGCCAAAAGATACAGGGCAATTGGAAGAATGTCCCTAACTCCTTAATTGCAAATGGTACACTGTCATGTACATATCATCCGGAAAAGCCGGTTATGCACATACAGTGTTATTATCTTAAGTATTTTAATAGTTAAGATCAAACCCGAGATTTTAAAGTAATAGTATTCACACTCTGATTATGCATCTCATCAAAAAGCTCAGAGTCACTCACCAGACAATGGAGTGAGCTATGCTGGGACCTGATCAAACAGAAATGAGAAGATCCGAAATAAAGTTATCGACACAGCTCAGCGTGTCGCGAAGCTGAAGTGGCGATGATTGGGGCACATATTGCCGAAAACTGATGGTTGTTGAAATCTTAAGGTGTTACAATGACGACACTGGAAAACGCAGCGTCGGTGGACCTCCTATGAGGGGAGCTGTTGGATCCAAGCGGCATGGAATCATGGGGTGTGGAGATCCCGTGAAGAGGCCTATGTCCAGCAGTGGAGGTCCATGGGTTGAAGGAGAAAGAGGAAGTAAACAAGTAAAAAATATCCTACTAATATTATAAATGCGAAAGTTAGTGAGAAGAGAGAGAAATGAAATTACATATTTAAATAATTTTGCACTCGTTCCTTATTTATAACTTACTCCTTAAAGCTATACATTGTTACAGTGCTAAACGTTTACATATCGATATATTACCAACCTTATCGAAACAATATATTAAATTCAAATTCAAATAGACTGTTTTCAGTACTTATTGCATCGCCAAACGTTTTAAAGAAGCTACCACTGTTTACAAAGTTTGCACTTACCGAGAAGAACCAGCAAGAAACTTGGCGGATAATCCTTAAACCATCCTACTAATATTATAAATGCGAAAGTTTTTTAGTATGGATGTATGTTTGATACTCTTTCACGGCCTTCGCTGAAACAATATCGATGAAATTTGGCACAATTATTCCAGTTAATCCTACAGGAATAGGATGATTTTGAATAGCGCCTTCTATTATCGACCTTACACAACAAAAGTCCACGCGAACGAAGTCTCAAGTAAAAGTTAGTACCTCCATAAAATATAATGATACCTTAAAAGAACTCACACAAAACTGCACAGTACACAAGTCTACACAAGATATACTCAATTGAATTACGCCATGAACTGAAACTTAAAGTGGCAATAAATCGAATCCAGGTAATAAATTTCAGAAGCATACGAATCGTGATCGTACCGGAGTCGTCACGTCCTGAATCAATAGCGCAGGAAGTCGACCGGGGATCTGTGGCGTGACTTACGACCCACATCCGCCCGCCATATTTGCTTTACTCACACGACTTCCGGTATTGGTTTCGTAACGGCTGATAATGCTCTCTAATCGTTGGATTGATATAGGGGCATAGTGTGAGGTTGTGTGCACTGTGGTGTAAGCAATTTGCATGATAACGTGAATTATGTGTCCACAGGGACAGTGCTGTATACCCTAACTATGTTTAAGTTGGTCGGGGTTATTATCCTCGTGCACTTATCCCACTCTAAGTGGGGTCGACAATATGTCTTAAACATAATTTATAGAATTAGACGCTACTTTGCGGAGATCCATAATACAAGAGTAATAATAAAATTATTTTGCTATAATCCTTGTTGAAATACATAGAAAATATATATACCTAATGCTAAATGTAGAGTGGACAATTTGCTACATGCAGGATTCGTAAAAACACATGCACAAACCTCCACCACCACCACAGTACACAAGCACTACATACGTTCACTATCACACACTCAACAATCCAACTCTAAGTGGGGTCGAGACAACATGTTTAAATACATCGTTAGTTGATTTGGGTAGTTATTTTACGACCAGCTGCTTGCCTGAAGACAACTTACTCAGTTTTCGACTCTTCGGTAAGAAAGAGGGTGGTCCATTCTACTCAAGCGGCTACCACACGGTGCATCGACTTACCTTAGTCGCCTTTTACGACACCTTAGTAAGATATAAGGGTGATCCATTATACTTAGCCGGATACCACACTATTATTGGTCTGTTATCAATATTTCTAAAATAGACCAACCTCAGTTTATACCAAGGTGTCGTAAAAGGCGACTAAGGCCAGTTGACCAACCCTGAGGTATCTGGTTTGGAAGAATAGACCAACATCATTTCTTACGGAGATGTCTTAAAATACAACTAAGGTAAGTTGACGTTAGTCAGGCCGCCGATCGTAAAAACGAAGCCAAATCATGTGACAGCATGTTTATAACATGTTGTTCCGACCCCACTTATAGTGGGATAAGGGAGTATGATATCAATATTTCTAAAACAATTTACTAGTTAAACGCAATAAAGACTTATCCATTCAATAAAAAAAATCCAATAAACACATTATCAATCGTTTATATGGAAAGATTCTCTCTCATATTATTTTATTTTAGCTACAAAGAACCCGAAGCAGACGCAAAATGAATAAAATCAATATCAATTTGCGTTTAGATTTATCAGACAGAGTTTTAGAACAAACAAGTCAATGTTCTCATAACCGAACGTCATTTAAACCTCAACAACTAAAACCAAAATCAAAAGATTTATATTCTAACTCCACAAGTTTAGACATTGATTTACATTGTTTTCATGCTAACTCCTCCGCAGTCTTAAACGATAAGATCTTTGGAACGACTGTTCGAAATTTTCAAATCATCTCAGACCGAACATTTTCCATCTGACAGGAGATTGGCACTTGTAAATAACGGCATCAATTTTGAATATTGAGTTATTAGTAATTCAATTTGATGGGGCCCTCTCAATAAGTTCTCGCTGAGAGACCTTTATAGATTTTATCATATTTTACTGAAATGTAGCACTAAATTTCTAATACAATTATGTTGACTATATTTATAGCTTTGATTCTTTTCTTAGAGCTGAAATAGTTTGTAATATATAGGTGCTAGACTTAGGTGTTCATCCTTTTTCTTGTATATTGTCTAATTCTATTCTAATAGTCCATTTAATCGATTGATAATGCTTGCTTTTACCAAACATTATCAATATGTAATAATACCAATAATATCCCGAAGGAATATGCTGCATAAAAACTTTGGGATGTGCTATTGGTTCAGCTTACACATAAAAATTTGGTACAAAATCTTTCGAGTGACCGAGACCCACGTAGGCTTCTAGCCTCATCAGAAAAGTTTCGGGTTATTGGCTACATGCACTTTCTTCTAAAAATCTTGGTACACTACTAGATAACGAAAGTTTCAGAGTAGCTTTAGGTCTCAACTTGGAAAACAACATTGTGGCTTAAGCAAAAATATCCATGTAGAAAAAAGGTAGACAGTTTTGGCATACACGGGCTTTCTTGCCTAGGAGCTCTGGTAAGCTTTTCCTTCATATTTCTCTTAATAATACCATCAAAGGGGCTCCTGCCACCATCGACATCCCTGCTCTTCTCGAACCTTCGGTGATATGTTGGGATGATGGCAAGAGACCAGACGGCTTGACGCTGGTTCCTTGGGAGCGGGGACGGGCCCTAATGTGGGACGCAACATGCGTTTATACGTTGGCATGCCATTCCTCATCGAGAGCTGGCTGGCTGGCTCCTTTTTCATACAAATAATCAGCTTAGCGATTCAGCGCGGAAACGCTGCCAGCATTCTTGGGACCATTCCACGTGGGCATGATTTGAATAGTCTTATCGTGTAAGTAATTATAGATATAACTTGTACATTTGTTATCATATTAATAAACGAAAAAAATACCACTAATATTTAGTGTGTATTAGATGATGCAATTATAGAAGACGTAAGAGCTATTTTGCTCACTTAAAAAAGTGAATAACAAAAGAATTTAAGTATCTTATCCTTAATATTATTTGCTTTGATCCTATTTATTATTCTTAAGTAACATTGCCCTTAAATAATATTATAAAATAAAATATTAATAAATTTAAAATCTTACTCCAAAATGTTTTGTAGTAAAAGTTTACCTGAAACAAATAAAAAAATATATTAAATTGTTTATAAAATTTATATTATTAAAATGAATTCGTTAAGCGATCTGAAAGGATTTTAATAATAAATCCTTTTCCTTTCTTTTTAAATCACCTACAATATTATATTTCTAATTTTATTTATTTTTATCCTTTAATGGAAACAAAGACCCCTTTTAATACAAACCCTTATAACTGAATTCCTTATTATATATTTTTTTGTCATTAAACATAAGCTAAATTTAAGATAGATGCACAGCTGTATAATATAATAATAATAATAATATTGCTATTATTATTATTATTATACAGCAGCATAAAAGCAAGAGATGAAATCACGAATAAATGTTCTATAAGCACAAAATACGAGGTACCCAAGAATTAAGTACAGTTAAACCAAGGATTAGGAGTCGACGATCTATCTCAGGTCTGAGATATATAAGAGCTTTGATACAGGCTTTGTGGGAAACTCATTAACTTTATCTTCAGGGATCACGAGGTGAGGTGCTTGTTTTTATGAAATACTAGCTAAATCATGCAATTCTACTTTGATACTTACAAATGTAAAACTTATAGATAATTTATTTTGCTATAATCCGCGATAAAGTAAATGGAAAATATATCATCATCATTCCCCTACCCTTATCCCACTCTAAGTGGGGTCGGCACAATATGTCTTCTTTTTCCATTTTCCTCTATCATTCGTCAAATCTGGTGCCACTCCTCTAACATGCATATCATTTTTCACACAATCCATCCATCTTTTTATTGGCCTTCCCCTAGCCATACATCCAATAAATGAAAAATATATATATAATGCTAAATGTAGAGTGGACTATCTCTTTTTATACCCGATACATCCAGGATCACCGCCACTACAATACACAAGCACTACACACGTTCACTATCACTAACTCGATAATCGTTTCGCCCCGCAACCATTATCAGGAGAGAGAGCCTCCACAACAAATAAAGTGTCATTGGCTTTGCGATTTCGTCGTGGTTCGAACCCGTTGGCCGGGTTTGAACCCGTAACCTCCTCGAGTCGCACGGTGTTACCGCTGGGTTACCACAGCTTAAATAACCAAACGACTCTAAAATTTCGTTCCATTTTAGGCAACATTTGTTCCATAGTCTACCAAACAAATACGCTCTTCCCTATAAGGGTGCGTAGTAAGCGAATAATTTATGCTTAAACAAGTTATCATGACGGTAGAAAATCAAAACTTTAATAGCTAAGTAGGTTGAGAAACAAAGAAACTCTTAAGATACTATCTTAGAGTTAGACTAAATAAATTTGAATTTGAATTTGAATTTGAATTATCTTCTGCGTAAAAAGTAAGATTTTGATTACGGAGAAAAAGCTAGGTGCAAATAACTTTGCGTTAATGAAATTAATCTTCCTTTTCTTGGACGATTGCAAAAAAAAGTTTTGCAATTAAACACAACTCCGCACTAAGAAGCAAGGCGCTATTTCATCCTTAATAGTTTCAGACAGTTTTTCTGCAGTTCCAACAAATTGTTACTATTCGCCTTCGTGGTAAATTAGATATAAGTTTTAATTTCGAGAAAATACTATCTGAGATAATATCTTGCGCGATGTTGATTATTAGCAGGGCCATCTTTAAATAAGAAAAGTTAATTTATAAGTATAATGTAGTAATCGGCTCCGCGTGGTATCCGGCTGAATAGAATAGACCACCCTCATTTCTTACCGAGGTGTCGTAAGTCGTAAAAGGCGATTAATATAAGTTGACCCGTCGTGTGATGTCCGGCTGAGTAGAATAGACCATCCTCTTTCTTACCGAGGTGTCGTAAAATGGGACTAAAGTAAGTTAAAGTTAAACAGGTAGCCGTTTGTAAAATACCTAGCCAAATCATGTGACAGCATGTTTATAACATGTTGCGCCGACCCCACTTAAAGTGGGATAATGGCAGGAAATGTTGAGCACAGGGATCGGCAATTAGCAGTGCAAAGACAATTTAAGAAAAAATATTGTGATAAAAGCGTGGTTCTTACGCTCCAACCTTTTTTTATTAAATTTAGTATGTAGGAGACATACTAAAGTTTCGCAAGCAATAAATCGATTTAGCTAGGTTTCATTTTATAAAATATTGTTTGAACTCTTTTTTCAGGCACCGAAAAACTGCTATAATATTTTTAGAAAACAAAGGTTAATTACGCTGTCATTTTCTAAGTCATAATAGCCCAGTTTTTTATCGTGTAAGATACAATATTCCAAATCAACTCCGGATAACACCAGCGCCATTATCTTTTCCTTGCATTTTTATGTTCTAAAAATAATATCCAGATATAATTAAAAATAAAAACTCATCATCATCTTCCTGCCCTTATCCCACTCTAAGTGGGGTCGGCACAACATATTAAAAACATGCTGTCATATGATTCGGCTGTGTTTTTACGACCGGCCGCCTGCCTGACGTCAACTTACCTCTGTCGTACTTTACGACACCTCGGTAAGAAAAAGGGTGGTCTATTCTACTAAACCGGATACCACACGGTGGGTCAACTTACCTTAGTCGCCTTTTACGACACCTAGGTAAGAAATGAGGTTGGTCTATTCTACTCAGCCGGATACCACACGGCGGGTCGACTTACCTTAGTCGCCTTTTACGACACCTCGGTAAGAAATGAGGGTGGTACTATTCTATTCAGCCGGATAACACACGGAGAAAATTAAAAAATAATAAATTAAAAATAAAAACTATCTGCTAGTAAAATTACACGAAGAATTTAATGTAAATTGCACTAGAAATGCTATTAAAATACATTTCCCTCTTACTGTGGAATGTAGAGACATCTTGGCCCGCTTTCGCTATAACAATAAAACAATGTAGCTTGAAACAGTTTATGTGAAAAGATGTATGAAACAAAACAAACAAGGATTTAAGAAATAAGTCTGATGAATTTTTAACTATTACCCAGTGAGTTCTACCAGTCGTCGCTCTTATCGCCGTTTAATAGGACTTCCAATCGCACCTTCACGTATGTATACCTCGCGCTCGCTCCTATAGCTACCCCAAATGCTTATCTGGCAGGGGTTGGAACTATCAAAAATATCTAGTGAGGAAACATCATTAGTATCAAAGTAATATATATTAAATTCAGCTACTATGACCGAAATAGTTATAATTTCATTATTCAATATTTATGAATTAATTGAATTATTCAATATCGATGAAATTTGGAAAATTTCATCAATATTGATTCAGCGGATTAGTCTCAAAGGCGTAAGGGACAGACACACGGTTTTATAATGTTTTTTTTTTTAAATTACTAGCAATTTGGGTTATAGATTTATAGTAAAATTTTTAACCCCTCCAGCTAAGCTAAATGCTTGTGTTAGGAGTGGATTCACGTTGGTAGTATAATGGCCGGGATTCGAACCCATGACTTCTCGATCGTCCTTAACCATTCCGCTACCTATGCTTGTACTTGTTATGTACTTCTTTACTTATTATATCCTCCTGCCCTTATCCTACTCTAAGTGGGGTCTGCGCAACATTTATAAACATGCTGTAACATAATTTGGCTGCGTTTTACGACCGGCCGCCTGCCTGATGTTAACTTACCTTAGTCATATTGTACGACATCTCGGTATGAAAGAGTGGTCTATTTTACTCCATCGGATACCACACGGTGGGTCAACTTACCTTAGTCGCCTGTTACGACACCTCGGCAAGAAATGAGGGTGGTCTATTCTACTCAGCTGGACACCACACGGCGGGTCGTCTTACCTTAGTTGCCTTTTACGACACCTCGGTAAGAAATAAGGGTGGTACTATTCTACTTAGCCGGATACCACACGGCTAGTACTTCTTTACTAATTATTGGATGATATACAAATAATAAGAAATATATATTTTTTATTACAGAGTTACGAAGTTTTTGCAAGAATTGTTTTGTTGAAATATATTTTGAGAAAATCTATATAAATTGAACGCTTACAGCAATCGGGTTTTTATTGCAGCTTAGTTTCAGTAGGCATTTCAAGCTTTTTAAGCTTCATAATTAGTGAGTTAAGAATACTGTTTAACTGTTTGAGTTTCCAAGTTAAGAAATAAAGTGATACTTTCGTTCTAAGGCAGCTCATTTTGATTCAATTTTCTTTTTTGCCTTTGACTTTGTAAAAGTTAAGTACTATTTTTCGTTTCGACGAGATAGACCTGACTTGAACTTAAGTTCACCAGTTTATAGAAATAGGTCGGAAATATTACCTGTAACAGAAATTTAACATTCATCATCCGCCTGCATCAATCCCACTCTAAGTGGGGTCGGCACAACATGTTATAAACTTGTTGTCACATGTTAACTACGTATTTACAACTGGCCGCCTGCCTGACTTAAACTTACCCTAGTTTTATTTTACGACACCTCGGTAAGAAAGAGGGTGGTCTATTATACTCAACTGGATACCACACGGTGGATCAACTTAACTTAGTCGCCTTTTATGACACCTCGGTAAGAAATGAGGGCGGTCTATTCTAATCATTAAATTTTTTATTAATTCTAATAACTTATAATTGTTACTAAGAATAAGGTTTGTTTTAATGATGATGTAAGAATGATAATTGGTACTAAATAATTAATTTAAAACTATACACAACATATAGTTGTGATAGTTTTTCTGTTAAAACATGTCGGGACACCAATGAGTTTTTCTATTAAAACTTATGTGTCTAATTGATAATTGCAATTTGTCACACGCTTTTCGGTGAAGGAAAACATCGTGAGGAAACCTTCATATCTCTACAGAATTCTGGAGGTATGTACAACCTACAAATCCGCATTGGAGCAGCGTGGTAGGTCTTAGTTCCAATCCTTCTCTTCAAAAACGGAGAGAAGAGGCCTATGCTCAGCAGTGGAACAGTATACAGAACATTTGTTTGTTGTTGAATTATTTAATATGTAATGCTGTTGGATTTCCTAATAAAAAGACGAATAAATAGAAAGAGGAAAATATTGAGTTCTAGAAATATAACCGCTATCTCAAATAAACCGCATTTATATGTCTCAAGAAATATTTAATACACGATAATATCGTGGAATTTTTAAAATATCGCTTCATATTTCGCAAGAATAGCGTTTCAAAACGTTATTTCCAAAGCGACAGCACGTTCCCCGCGGGATGTTTACCCTGCAGATCCATTTCGCTATATATTGCGATTCTGACACGTTAAAATCGCAGCAATTCTGTGTCCTTTTCGATTTATTCTGTATCGATATCTGAACGATTTAATTTGTTTCCTGCTTCATCGATATCGTCTCAACCAATATACGATGTTTATTTTCTGTCAATGTCTTTAATATTTAAATGAACGCAGTGTGGTATCCGGCTGAATAGAATAGTACCACCCTCATTTCTTACCGAGGTGTCGTAAAGGCGACTAAGGTAAGTCGACCCGCCGTGTGGTATCCGGCTGAGTAGAATAGACCACCCTCATTTCTTACCGAGGTGTCGTAAAAGGCGACTAAGGTAAGTTGACCCACCGTGTGGTATCCGGTTTAGTAGAATAGACCACCCTCTTTCTTACCGAGGTGTCGTAAAGTACGACATTGGTAAGTTGAAAAACGCAGCCTAATCATATGACAGCATGTTTATTACATGTTGTGCCGACCCCACTAGAGTGGGAAAAGGGCAGGAAGATGATGATGTCTTTAATATTTAAATGAGTTAATCTTGTATGTTAAATATATAAATATATTTTCTTTATCTCGGAAACGGCTCTAATGTTTTTCCTGAAATTCACTATGTAGAGAGTTTTGGGGTAGAAAAGTCATATCAAGCTAGTTTTCGTTTAAAAAAATCTCGTTTTATCCTGTTTTTGGGCACTAAAGAAATTACTAAAATGAGAATAGCAAAAATAAAATAGCAAGTCATAATTTGAACTGTCAAATGCAAAGCTGTGGCAACCTAATGGTAACGCGTGGACCAAAAAAGGTTCGAAACGTAGGTGTGTATCCTGACATCTATGTATTCGCATTATCATATCTTGCATGTCTAAGGTACGAGAACGATTTTTGCTTACCTATTGAGTAACTTATTATAATAATACGTACTTATTATAACAAAGTCCCTAAAAGCTGTCTGTATGTTATCGATTTTATCAATATCTACTAAACGGATTTTTGTAAGGTTTTCACTAAAAAACAATGCCTGGACAACCCCCTTGGATTGTTGGTCGAACAGGGTGTATTATATGTAAGCGACCGTGTCAACACGACGACACGGAAAGAGTGATAACAAAGAGGGAGGGGTTCTCACAAACCCGTTACTTATATGTAGTTCCGCGAACCAAACGATAGCGGACATTTTTTCGATGCAGCGCCATCTAGTTTGATTCGCGGCACTAACGTATTTGCGTTATACAATGCCGTTTTTCCGTAAGGATTAGGTTAATAGTACATTACGGTTGTATGTAAATTGTGTTGAACTGGTCGCGCAGTTGTAAAATAAACTCGTCTGCTCATCAGAGATACACTAGAGTACTAGAGAACTGTAAATCTACAAAAATACTTTAAAAAGTCCGCAATAGCATGTCTCTATGTCTTAAGGCTAACTCATAATAACTACTTTGGTTCAAAATTTCACTTAAACTACGCTGTATTCCACGCTGCCGAAGCCATAGATACTAGTAAAAATATAAATATCATTAAAACCTTCACAAAGATCGAGTTACGAAATATTATTTCAAAAGTGACGCCGCATTTCTTGAGATATTTACTCTACAGATCCATTTCACTATATTGTGCTTTCAATACGTTACAAATAACAGCCATTTCACTTTATAAACATTTCTGAGATCTCTAAAGTATCGATTTAAAGATAGCGTTATTAATTTACTTTCTTCTATTTCATTGTTGTGAATTTTATATATATATCATCCTGCCCTTATCCCACTCCAAGTGGGGTCGGCACAACATGTTATAAACATGCTGTCAAATGATTTGGCTGCGTTTTTACGACCGGCCGCCTGTCTGACGTCAACTTACCTCAGTCGTATTTTACGACACCTTGGTAAGCAAGAGGGTGGTTTATTCTACTAAACCGGATACCACACGGTGGGTCAACTTACCTTAGTCGCCTTTTACGATACCTCGGCAAGAAATGAGGTTGGTCTATTCTACTCAGCCGGATACCACACGGCGGGTCGACTTACCTTAGTCGCCTTTTACGACACCTCGGTAAAAAAAGAGGGTGGTACTATTCTATTCAGCCGGATACCACAAGGCGTATTGTTGTGAATTTTATATTACTTTCAAAAACAAATTGTGATATTTTAATTGCAAAAATAGTAGTAAATACTGATCATCATCATCATCTGCCCGCCCTTATCCCACTCTAAGTGGGGTCGGCACAACATGTTATAAACATGTTGTCACATGATTTGGCTACGTATTTTACGACCGGCCGCCTGCCTGAATTCAACTTATCTTACTCGTATTTTACAACACCTCAATAAGAAAGAGGGTGGTCTACTCTACTTAACCGGATACCACACGGTAAGTCAACTTACCTTAGTCGCCTTTTACGACAGCTCGGTAAGAAATGAGGGTGATCTATTCTACTCAGCCGGATACCACACGGCGGGTCGACTTACCTTAGTCGCCTTTTACGACATCTCGGTAAGATAAGAGGGTGGTACTATTCTATTCAGCCGGATACTACACGGCGTAGTAGTAAATAGTGATAGCAAAAAAAAACTTAGGTTATTCGTTAAATTTTTTGCGGAAAAATATTCACTTATAATATCACATCACAGCTTTATATATTAGTATAATAAATAAGCTTATCGAACAGCATATTTGTTTGCATAAATAATGTCATTACAAAGTGTTCATTTTCCAATATTTAGTTAAAATATAAACTGATTGTAATCGACAAACAAATGCATTTATTTGACAACCTCATTATTTTAATTGAGCAGAAAACTAATTCATTTAATGGACAATAGATTGGAAAGTTTGATAATACAATTATAATTAATTATTTAAATAAACTTATCCGATAACACAATAAAGGTGAAAGAACAAGAATGAGAAAACAATAATAAACTTAAAATAGTTATGTTGAATAAACGCCGTTTTGTATACGTTTAAGTAGAATAAGCCACCCTCTTTTTTACCGAGGTGTCGTTAAATACGACTAAGGTAAGTCGACCCGCCGTGTGGAATCCGGCTGAGTAGAATTGACCAACCTCATTTCTTACCGAGGTGTCGTAAAAGGCGACTAAGGTAAGTCGACCCGCCGTGTGGAATCCGGCTGAGTAGAATTGACCAACCTCATTTCTTACCGAGGTGTCGTAAAAGGCGACTAAGGTAAGTTGACACACCGTGTGGCATCCGGTTTAGTAAAATAGACCACCCTCTCTCTTACCGAGGTGTCGTAAAATACGACTTAGGTAAGTTGACGTCAGGCAGGCGGCCGGTCGTAAAAACGCAGCCAAATCATGTTACAGCATGTTTATAACATGCTTGTGCCGACCCCACTTAGGGTGGGATAAGGGCAGGAGGATGATGTTGTGTTTGGATAAGGGCAGGAGGATGATTCACTTTGCTTACAAATCGTATTCCGTATCGCCTGCTATGCTATTTTCAAGAAACAATCAACAAAGGAACGTAGAAGTAATCCGTTTGACTGTAATCCGCGAAGAAGTAAAATAGAAAATATATATAATGTAGAATAGCCGTGTGGTATCCGGCTGAGTAGAATAGACCAACCTCATTTCTTACCGAGGTGTCGTAACAGGCGACTAAGGTAAGATGACCCACCGTGTGGTATCCGGTTAAGTAGAATAGACCACCCTCGTTCTTACCGAGGTGTCGTGAAATACGACAGAGGTAAGTTGACGTCAGGCAGGCGGCCGGTCGTAAAAACGCAGCCAAATCATGTTACAGCATGTTTATAACATGTTGTGCCGACCCCACTTAGAGTGGGATAAGGGCAGGAAGATGATGAATCAACAAAGGAACGCAAATCAGTAAAAGGAAGAAGCATGTAGGAGTCCCAAAAAAACGCCGGCGATGCAAAAAATGTTGTAATAAGATAAGTTCATGGATTCAAAGGGGAAATGGTAGTACAATTCGAAGCAATAAAAATGTTCTTAAAAGGTTATATACCTAAATTGACTGGCCCGTTGGCGCAGTGGGTAGTGATCCTGCCTTCAGCTCTGCGGGTCGCGGGTTCGATTCCCGCCGAGGGCCAACATTTTCTATAAAAAGAATTTGTCGGCCTTCGAGCCTGGGTGTATATTTGTATTTAAGTATGTATTTAAAAAATATATAAGTATATATTCACCAGTTGTCTGTCACCCATAACACAAGTATTAAGTTACTTACTTTGGGGACGGACGACCGTGTGTGTAAGTGTCCCATATATTTATTATTATTATTATTTATTAAATGAAAAATGGAAATGCTTGGATCTGAAATCTTTCCATCTTCGTACAAGACAAGAAGTATGTAAATTAAAATGTTTCAAGAGATTCTTTCTCGATGAGAACCAAATATACTATTTAATCCATTTTAGTTTATATTCATTCATTTGTTTGTTTATTAGTTTATATTCATTCAGAAAGCCTACTATACTGTTGAGGATTATTTAGACGATAATAATGCTTGGATATAGATATTGTTCGACCCTGTACAAGATAGAAACGATTAAATGTAACTAGTATTAAGAATTGTATTTTTAAAAGAGCAACCGCCGAGTTTCTTGCTGGCTTTTCTCAGTAGGAACAGCTTTCCAAACCAGCAGTAGAGTTGACGATTCAAAAGCTTGTTTACAAGTTTATTTGAATAAAGAATATTTTAAATTTGAATTTGAATTCACTATAGTTCCTCACGATGTTTTTCTTCACCCAAAAGCGGGTGATAATTCGCAATTATAACACATTAGTTACTTCTAAATCCTTTTATATCCCGCAAATATTGATAATGTAGACTGTTAATAAATATTTTTTATCTATTTAACAGAAAAGTCATTGATATTTTTAATAAAGGAAGTGAAAAGATTAAACGTCACAGTTACACGCTCATTCTTTACAATACATCAAGATTCAACTTAAAAGGAATTTCTTATTAAATGCAGTAAGTCGTGTTAGCGCTAGGAACTGCCATGCAAACAGTGTAAACAGCGCTTTAAAGCTGCTAATCTGTTTAATAACGAAGCCGAGACGAGGCGGCTGCACTGTAAAGATACCCTGCGAAGGCGCACACGAGATAACGTATAATACTCTGGATTCTATAGGCTTACATAATATTCAGACTCTACCGCGTCAACTCAGTGTCAAAATAAATTCATATCGCCATTTATGTATAGGACATACACGTATATACATGGAAGATGAAACCTTATTCTCCGGATTCAAATTTAGATTCAAAATTTTCTTTATTCAAATAAAACTTGTAAACAAGTGCTTTTGAATCGTCAATTATACTGCTTCGGAAAGCTGTTCCTACCGAGAAGAGCCTGCAAGAAACTCGGCGGTTTCTCTTTTCAACATACTTATAATTAGTTATATTAAGTCATTACTATCTTGTACATGGTCGGACAGTAGCTATATCCACGCATTCTTGTCTAAATAATCCTCAACGCCATAGTAGGCTTTTGTATCAGCCTCTCTTTAATAGTGTTTTTAAACTAAAAAAATTATATAGCGGAATAGGGGCAGGAAAATGACTGATTAACACGCGTAAAGCCGCCAGCACAAGTAGTGTATAACAGAAACAAGTATTTTATCTACTGTGAATTTCTTACTGCTCGCAAAGCCCGTTAATAAAAAAAGAAAGAAGTTCGTAACTAACTATTCTCTAACAACCAAAGTTCTATAAACTAATGGGTGATTAATCATATAATTGTGCTATAGATACCAAGGGATCCAGAAAACATGTTCTATTTGGGAAGTCTAAAAATCCTATCAAGCATCTTAGTAATAGAACTAATTAATAAATCCACCCAAATTACACCCTAAGGAATCGTTTCATTACATAATATCGGTACCTTGTACCTTGAGTTTGATAATTATATCCTACTCCACCCATACATTGCTACATGGTAAATTACCCCCAGCCATTAATAGAAACCTTCAGTGCTTTAATAGGTCGTTACTCTGTAATTTATTAACAAGTGAAAATAACTTTATTAATTACACGTGCCGTATTTGCGCCTACATATAATTTACACTTGAATTACTATAAATAAGATATTATATAAAATACTAGCGGACCGCTCCGGCTTCGCACGGGTATAAAATATATAGCACATATCACTCAGTGAGTGAACTCAGTCACTCAATGACCTCCTCGAGGCATTTTAAATCTGTAATATCTTCAAAAATGTTCATTTTGATTATATGCTGTAAACGGCCTTATTGATCCATATTAAATCAACAATGTATTTAAGGTACTTAATTGGATGAGGATTAATGCTGTATCGTTTAAAATTGCTTCGATAATTAGGCATTATTTTTTGTAAAAAGAAAATGATAAAAAAATGCTATTGTGGGTTATCTATAAGAGATAGACATATACCACCGCGGAGTTTTCTGTAGACCTTTTCAAGGCTTACAAATACTTAGTACATCATTTTGATAAATCTCGTAGGGCTTAGCTTGCGTTTGCATTGTACGCGAAAAAAAATGTAATTATTTACGTCATCACAATGGAAACCTCAAAAATTACAGTATTTCTCTACTCCGTATTAAATGTTATTATACATATGAAACTTCCTGTTTAATCTCTCTATCTATTAAAATAAACGCATCAAAATCTGTTGCGTAGTTTTAAAGAAATAAGCATGCATAGGGATAGTAAGGTACAAGTACAATAAGGCGGCCTTATTGTACCTGTATCTATTTATAAATGTCTGTAAAAATATATTTTTTTCTGTTCTGTGTGTGCAATAAAGAGTATTCTTCTTTTTCTTCTTCTTCTTCTTCTTCTTCTTCTTATAAGGACATAGGGACATGGGGACAGACACAAAAATCGACTTTGTTTTATACTATGTAGTGATTTTATAAAATATCTAGGTGTTCTAACTTTCTCGGTATTTTATTAAAAGATATAAACGACATGTTCTTTACTTCCATTTCGTCCTGTTACTTGTTAACTCTGGCGCTACTTCCTTTTAAGGCGCGTACAGACATCGGTAGGCGTGCGTTGCGAATGGTTCGTCTCGCATGCCTCGAGTTGTGTAAACGTGTGAGCTCACAGTGAGCATTCGCGTCATACGATCGTTACAAACGCTGCCTTAGCATTTTCTTTGCGTTGCACGCTCGTGAGTCATGGAGCCTGATACCCAATAACTCAAACCAAAAATCGTATTGTCCACCAGCGTCTTTTCCTCTTTTTCTTTTTTGTTAATTAGCTGCAATCTGCACGTCTCGCCATGTCGGATCCATTTTTGTACTAATGAATACCATTCGTGATTGTTTGTGGGTTCAGCTTGAGCATGTGTCATTTGGGATGCATGTACGAGGTGTGTTCAAAAAGTATCGCGAATTTTGAATTTTCGCGAGTTACATATATTCCAATTTCGATTTTTTTGTGGCGTTATGTTGGTACATATGTCTCTCACTTATGCTGACAAATTGGGCCATTTTGAATGTTCGGTTAATTGTTGACAGCTGCTTTACTTGCACGTGTTTTGGTCCGTCTTCGATTTTTACCTATTCAAAAAATGGAACAAGGAACTGTATCGATTTCTGTGTGAAAAACGTAATTAAGTGCGCGGATGCATTCCGAGTGTGGACTGTGGCATATGGAGAAGCTACTTTGGACAAAAGCAACGTTTATCGGTGGTACAAAATGTTTTTAAAAGACCGAGAAGATGTGAATGACGAAGAGCGTGCCGGACGCCCGAGCACTTCAACAACAGACGAAAAAATTGATGAATAGAAGAAAATGGTATTGACCAATCTTCGAATCATCGATAGAGAAATTGCCGAGGACCTAGGCATATTGATTGGCTCGTGCCATTCGATTTTAATCGATAATTTGTGGAAAAACAAAATTGGCTTTTGCACCTCGATAACGCCCCTGTTCACACATCGCGGCTTGTACGCGACTTCTTGGCCAAAAACAACAGACCAATGATACCGCAGCCACCGTATTCCCCAGATCTGGCCCCCTGTGACTTTTTCTTGTTCCCGAAACTGAAGAGGCCCATGAAAGGACGACACTACGCCACGATTGACGAGATAAAGACGGCATCGAAGGAGGAGCTGAACAAGATACAAAAAAATGATTTTTTGAAGTGCTTCGAAGATTTGTAAAAACGTTGGCACAAGTGTATAATATCCCAGAGGGATTACTTTGAAGGGGACAAAATAGATATTTACGAATAAATAAATAATTTTTGAAAATACACAAAATTCGCGATACTTTTTGAACACACCTCGTATAAATGAAACGTCGTATACCTCAGGTCGAGGCATGCGTGACGAACTATTCGCGACGCACGTCTCGCGATGTCTGTACGCGGCTTTATATACATGTCACACTTGAAACAATCCAACCATCACTTTTAAGGCCTCCCACTAGTCACATAGCCATCCACATTCATGTTTAACACTCGTTTAGTGACATGATTTTCATTATATGACCATATCATGCTTTCCACCAATCTTGCTTTCGTCTTTTCTTTAATGGACGCAACTTCCTCCTCCAGGCTTCGTAATCTTCAATGAGGGTCGTGATTTTTATGTAAAACTTAACTAAGGACTATTTTTCGCCACTTGGCACTGTCCTCTGCGGCGTGGATGGCGTCACTGATACTGGAGCGGAGTGTCGAGCGAATTTGGTCGGTCCAACGCACGGGGCTCCGTCCCCTGGGCCTCTTTCCTTCCACTTTGTCCGTGACAAGCAACTTTTCAAGGTTATCGCCACTCTTTTTCGCAACGTGCCCAAAGACCTACAAAATCCTGCGGAGACATATGGTGGAAAGTCTGGTCTTGATTTGGTGGTTGGGCGTATTTTTTAATACATGTCACTGTCACGAACTTAGTGGTGAGTGACAGTGAAGTCACGCGACCAATCGAATGGTCGCGCTGCAGCCGCCATTGCGGTTTATCGCCGCGCCGCAACCGCCATTACGACTGACACCGCCGACAAGTCAAGTCCGTATCGCTTTCCCGCATCACCGCTTTTTTGTACCGCAACGGTCATCCGCGCCGCGCCTTCTTTGGATCCCGAGAGATCTGGAGCATGCTACCACCATACAGTCCACAACCGCTAAGGTAAGTGCTCTCCGCAGGGGAGAACATAGGATCGCAGAACCGCCCCGCTGATTTAACCACCATTTGGAGTTCCTTAGTTATCGATGCGTTGGTCCGATGTTCCGTCTAAGAAATGCTCAACCTCCTTCTTTATCACCACATTTCAAACGCGTCTATGCGGTTGCAGGTGCAACTTACTTCCCCTTATATACTCGTTTCTTATTTTATCCTGTCTTGTCACACCACACATCCACCTTAACATCTCTCATCTCAATTGCATGCACTTTTCTTTCATTCCTCATTTTCGTTTGCTAATAGTCTGATTCATATAATACTAAAGGTCTAACGACTGATCATTTACTTTTTTTAAGGCATTCAGGGGTTCCATATAGTAGTACCTGAGACCTGTCGCCACTTCATCCATTTTATGGATCATTTTGTCATCTATTTTATGCCGGTTATATCTGGACTCGATACTGTATTGTAACTTCGACACTCCACGAACCCAACTGAGAATTTTAGAGAGAGATTTAGCATTCCTGTTTAATAGAAAATATTCTATTATGTTTTGTCCGATATTTTTTTGAACAAATATTTCTAAATAGAAGAATAGTTCTTTTATAAACATTTGACGTATTTTTAGAGCCAATACCGAACAAATGAAAGAAATATGATTTATTTATTTTTGTTACAATGGCAGGGCGACCTATTGTCGGAACTCAGTCATGTTATTTATTTTTAAAGATATTTATTTTTGCTTTAAAGTTACTTTTTGACTTGCTCGTTGGAGCAGTGGGTAGTAACCCTGCCTTCAGCTCCGCGGGTCGCGGGTTCGATTCCCGCCGAGGGCCAACATTTTCTATAAATGAATTTGTTGGTCTTTGAGCCTGGGTGTATATTTGTATTTAAGTATGTATTTAACAATTATATATGTAAATATTCACCAGTTGTCTGTCACCCATAACACAAGTATTAAGTTACTTACTTTGGGGACCGACGACCGTGTGTGTAAGTGTCCCATATATTTATTTATTTATTTATTTATTTATTTATTTTTGAAAAAGATAGAAGATCCTAATATTCCCAGACTAGTTAAAAGATTAGTACCTGGGTGATGGCTCAGTGATTTAATTAAGATATAAAAAATGCAATTAAAAAAATATAAAAAAATTAAGGGAAGGGCCGATGACATACGGAACTTGATCCCGGGTAATCCACCTTGAACCTGAACTTAATCCACCAGTTCCACATGGAGCTATTACAAATTTACAAATGACAACAAAATGAAGCTTTGCATTCTATTTCTATTTTAGCAGTTTTTTTTATTAAATTTAGCTAACTTGTAGAGAATAGCTTTTAGCAATAAGACCGCCCTTGCACGCCTTACACTTCTTTAGTTAAGCTTCTTTCTTTTAGTACCTTTTGTTATGTGTGTGCAATAAAGAATTTCTATTTATCTATCTAGATCGACCTAGTACAAAAGTAATAATAAAATTATTTTGCTATAATCCGCGATGAAACGCGATGATGATTCATCGCGGATTATAGCAAAATAATTTTCTTATTACTTTTGTATTATGGATCTCCGCAAAGTAACGCGTAATTCTATAAATTATCGACCTAGTAGTCATTTTCTTCCGACCGTCTTTCTGACGTTAACTTATCTTAGTCGCCTTTTACGACTCCTCTGTAAGAAATGAGGGTTGTCTATGCTACTCAGCCGGTTACCATACTTTTCTTCTTACTCCCGCCCTTCTTATAAACGCCCCCACCCACTTTTCGCCCCAATCGCGAGCCAGTTAAGCGGTCTAATAAAAAAGCATTTGTTTGAAATACATTTCGCTGCTAAACTTTTCCAACATTTTTTAAAGTTTAAAAAACACTCGACACAAATACCTTAGTCGTTAAATACGACTAAGGTAAGTCGACCCGCCGTGTGGAATCCGGCTGAGTAGAATTGACCAACCTCATTTCTTACCGAGGTGTCGTAAAAGGCGACTAAGGTAAGTCGACCCGCCGTGTGGAATCCGGCTGAGTAGAATTGACCAACCTCATTTCTTACCGAGGTGTCGTAAAAGGCGACTAAGGTAAGTTGACACACCGTGTGGCATCCGGTTTAGTAAAATAGACCACCCTCTCTCTTACCGAGGTGTCGTAAAATACGACTTAGGTAAGTTGACGTCAGGCAGGCGGCCGGTCGTAAAAACGCAGCCAAATCATGTTACAGCATGTTTATAACATGCTTGTGCCGACCCCACTTAGGGTGGGATAAGGGCAGGAGGATGATGTTGTGTTTGGATAAGGGCAGGAGGATGATTCACTTTGCTTACAAATCGTATTCCGTATCGCCTGCTATGCTATTTTCAAGAAACAATCAACAAAGGAACGTAGAAGTAATCCGTTTGACTGTAATCCGCGAAGAAGTAAAATAGAAAATATATATAATGTAGAATAGCCGTGTGGTATCCGGCTGAGTAGAATAGACCAACCTCATTTCTTACCGAGGTGTCGTAACAGGCGACTAAGGTAAGATGACCCACCGTGTGGTATCCGGTTAAGTAGAATAGACCACCCTCGTTCTTACCGAGGTGTCGTGAAATACGACAGAGGTAAGTTGACGTCAGGCAGGCGGCCGGTCGTAAAAACGCAGCCAAATCATGTTACAGCATGTTTATAACATGTTGTGCCGACCCCACTTAGAGTGGGATAAGGGCAGGAAGATGATGAATCAACAAAGGAACGCAAATCAGTAAAAGGAAGAAGCATGTAGGAGTCCCAAAAAAACGCCGTCGATGCAAAAAATGTTGTAATAAGATAAGTTCATGGATTCAAAGGGGAAATGGTAGTACAATTCGAAGCAATAAAAATGTTCTTAAAAGGTTATATACCTAAATTGACTGGCCCGTTGGCGCAGTGGGTAGTGATCCTGCCTTCAGCTCTGCGGGTCGCGGGTTCGATTCCCGCCGAGGGCCAACATTTTCTATAAAAAGAATTTGTCGGCCTTCGAGCCTGGGTGTATATTTGTATTTAAGTATGTATTTAAAAAATATATAAGTATATATTCACCAGTTGTCTGTCACCCATAACACAAGTATTAAGTTACTTACTTTGGGGACGGACGACCGTGTGTGTAAGTGTCCCATATATTTATTATTATTATTATTTATTAAATGAAAAATGGAAATGCTTGGATCTGAAATCTTTCCATCTTCGTACAAGACAAGAAGTATGTAAATTAAAATGTTTCAAGAGATTCTTTCTCGATGAGAACCAAATATACTATTTAATCCATTTTAGTTTATATTCATTCATTTGTTTGTTTATTAGTTTATATTCATTCAGAAAGCCTACTATACTGTTGAGGATTATTTAGACGATAATAATGCTTGGATATAGATATTGTTCGACCCTGTACAAGATAGAAACGATTAAATGTAACTAGTATTAAGAATTGTATTTTTAAAAGAGCAACCGCCGAGTTTCTTGCTGGCTTTTCTCAGTAGGAACAGCTTTCCAAACCAGCAGTAGAGTTGACGATTCAAAAGCTTGTTTACAAGTTTATTTGAATAAAGAATATTTTAAATTTGAATTTGAATTCACTATAGTTCCTCACGATGTTTTTCTTCACCCAAAAGCGGGTGATAATTCGCAATTATAACACATTAGTTACTTCTAAATCCTTTTATATCCCGCAAATATTGATAATGTAGACTGTTAATAAATATTTTTTATCTATTTAACAGAAAAGTCATTGATATTTTTAATAAAGGAAGTGAAAAGATTAAACGTCACAGTTACACGCTCATTCTTTACAATACATCAAGATTCAACTTAAAAGGAATTTCTTATTAAATGCAGTAAGTCGTGTTAGCGCTAGGAACTGCCATGCAAACAGTGTAAACAGCGCTTTAAAGCTGCTAATCTGTTTAATAACGAAGCCGAGACGAGGCGGCTGCACTGTAAAGATACCCTGCGAAGGCGCACACGAGATAACGTATAATACTCTGGATTCTATAGGCTTACATAATATTCAGACTCTACCGCGTCAACTCAGTGTCAAAATAAATTCATATCGCCATTTATGTATAGGACATACACGTATATACATGGAAGATGAAACCTTATTCTCCGGATTCAAATTTAGATTCAAAATTTTCTTTATTCAAATAAAACTTGTAAACAAGTGCTTTTGAATCGTCAATTATACTGCTTCGGAAAGCTGTTCCTACCGAGAAGAGCCTGCAAGAAACTCGGCGGTTTCTCTTTTCAACATACTTATAATTAGTTATATTAAGTCATTACTATCTTGTACATGGTCGGACAGTAGCTATATCCACGCATTCTTGTCTAAATAATCCTCAACGCCATAGTAGGCTTTTGTATCAGCCTCTCTTTAATAGTGTTTTTAAACTAAAAAAATTATATAGCGGAATAGGGGCAGGAAAATGACTGATTAACACGCGTAAAGCCGCCAGCACAAGTAGTGTATAACAGAAACAAGTATTTTATCTACTGTGAATTTCTTACTGCTCGCAAAGCCCGTTAATAAAAAAAGAAAGAAGTTCGTAACTAACTATTCTCTAACAACCAAAGTTCTATAAACTAATGGGTGATTAATCATATAATTGTGCTATAGATACCAAGGGATCCAGAAAACATGTTCTATTTGGGAAGTCTAAAAATCCTATCAAGCATCTTAGTAATAGAACTAATTAATAAATCCACCCAAATTACACCCTAAGGAATCGTTTCATTACATAATATCGGTACCTTGTACGTTGAGTTTGATAATTATATCCTACTCCACCCATACATTGCTACATGGTAAATTACCCCCAGCCATTAATAGAAACCTTCAGTGCTTTAATAGGTCGTTACTCTGTAATTTATTAACAAGTGAAAATAACTTTATTAATTACACGTGCCGTATTTGCGCCTACATATAATTTACACTTGAATTACTATAAATAAGATATTATATAAAATACTAGCGGACCGCTCCGGCTTCGCACGGGTATAAAATATATAGCACATATCACTCAGTGAGTGAACTCAGTCATTCAATCACTTCCTCGCGGCATTTTAAATCTGTAATATCTTCAAAAATGTTAATTTTGATTATATGCTGTAAACGGCCTTATTGATCCATATTAAATCAACAATGTATTTAAGGTACTTAATTGGATGAGGATTAATGCTGTATCGTTTAAAATTGCTTCGATAATAAGGCATTATTTTTCGTAAAAAGAAAATGACAAAAAAATGCTATTGTGGGTTATCTATAAGAGATAGACATATACCACCGCGGAGTTTTCTGTAGACCTTTTCAAGGCGTACAAATACTTAGTACATCATTTTGATAAATCTCGTAGGGCTTAGCCTGCGTTTGAAATGTAGGCGGAAAAAAAAATATTATTTACAAAATCATATAAGAAATATAAAAAGTTACAGTATTTCTCTACTCCATATTGAATGTTATTATACATATAAACCTTTCTCTTTAATCACTCTATCTATTGAAAAAAACTATATCAAAATCTGTTGTGTAGTTTTAAATATTTAAGCATACACAGGGATATAGGGACATAGGGACAAACACAGAAAGTGACTTTGTTTTATACTATGTAGTAATTATATATAATATATAGGTGTTCTAGCTTTACTGGGTACTTTTTTCAGAAGATATAAACGTCCATCAAATATCCATCTTAACATTCTCATCTCAATTGCATGCATTTTTCTTCGTCATTTTCATTGGCTAACAGTCTGGCCCATAAAATACAAAGGTCTTATGACTTGACATTAACTTTTAAAGGCATTCAGGGGTTGCATATAGTACCTGAGACCTGTCGCCACTTCATCCATTTTATGGATCATTTTGTCTTCTATTTTATGCCGGTTATATCTGGACTCGATACTGTATTGTAACTTCGACACCCCACGAACCCAACTGAGAATTTTAGAGAGAGATTTTTAGCATTCCTGTTTAATAGAAAATATTCTATTATGTTTCGTCCGATATTTTTTTGAACAAATATTTCTAAATAGAAGAATAGTTCTTTTATAAACATTTGACGTATTTTTAGAGCCAATACCGAACAAATGAAAGAAATATGATTTATTTATTTTTGTTACAATGGCAGGGCGGCCTATTGTCGGAACTCAGTCATGTTATTTATTTTTAAAGATATTTATTTTTGCTTTAAAGTTACTTTTTGACTTGCTCGTTGGAGCAGTGGGTAGTAACCCTGCCTTCAGCTCCGCGGGTCGCGGGTTCGATTCCCGCCGAGGGCCAACATTTTCTATAAATGAATTTGTTGGTCTTTGAGCCTGGGTGTATATTTGTATTTAAGTATGTATTTAACAATTATATATGTATATATTCACCAGTTGTCTGTCACCCATAACACAAGTATTAAGTTACTTACTTTGGGGACCGACGACCGTGTGTGTAAGTGTCCCATATATTTATTTATTTATTTATTTATTTATTTTTGAAAAAGATAGAAGATCCTAATATTCCCAGACTAGTTAAAAGATTAGTATCTGCGTGATGGCTCAGTGATTTTATTAAAATATAAAAAATGCAATTAAAAAAATATAAAAAAATTAAGGGAAGGGCCGATGACATACGGAACTTGATCCCGGGTATTTTTACTTTTTTAATCCACCAGTTCCACATGGAGCTATTACAAATTTACAAATGACATCAAAATGAAGCTTTGCATTCTATTTCTATTTTAGCAGTTTTTTTTATTAAATTTAGCTAACTTGTAGAGATTGCTTTTAGCAATAAGACCGCCTTTGCACGCTTTACACTTCTTTAGTTAAGTATCTTTCTTTTAGTACCTTTTGTTATGTATGTTTGCACATACATAACAAAAGGTACTAAAAGAAAGAAACTCAAAGAATAAAGAATGTCTATTTATCTATCTAGATCGACCTAGTAGTCATTTTCGTCCGACCGCCTTTCTGACGTTAACTTATCTTAGTCGCCTTTTACGACTCCTCTGTAAGAAATGAGGGTTGTCTATGCTACTCAGCCGGTTACCATACATTTCTTCCTACCCCCGCCCTTCTTATAATCGCTCCCACCCACTTTTCACCCCAATCGCGAGCCAGTTAAGCGGTCTAAGAAAAAAAGCATTTGTTTGAAATACATTTCGCTGCTAAACTTTTCCAACATTTTTTAAAGTTTAAAAAACACTCGACACAAATTGCCAATTATAGCAGTCAGTGCAAAATTTGCATGCGATAACGCTAGGCACCGCAAAAACTGCACGTATATCGCAATTTTCGCGAATCGGACAGCCACTTGATTTGTTGCGGTTGGAATCCACAATAAATCTTTTGCTTTCTCATACACGCGGTCTAACCATAGCATTATAGCGGAATTTTCAATCATTCGCTGACTCAGTGTGATGATTTTCAGAAGCAGGCTTTAAGTTAAGTAGTAAAGTAGCGGCCTTTTTTTTTTTTTTTTTTTTTTTTTTTTCTCGTGAGGAGGAAAAATCCCTGACGGACGCCTACCAGCCCGTACTGGTAGGGAGTGTCCGACTCGCACGGACTAAATAACCTCCTCTTTTACTGCCAATCAGCACGGAACCGCTGTCGCATTACTTCGTACTGACCGTTTCTTTAAATTTCCCCTTTTTCCTCTCTTTCCTTCTGCTCTCTTTTAAGCATTATTTTTTTTATTATCTTAGAATGCTTCTGCCACTCCTCTTCACTTGCGAGCATACGTGGCACCAAGTTTTGTGCACTTAAGGCCACCCTTGTTCCCTGCACTGTACTCCTTAGCTCTGCGAATGCCTCACACTCGAAAAGGGCATGCCTTGGAGTGTCCATCTCCGCACAAAAATAGCAGCTCTCAATTGGTGCTTTCCCTATAGCAAACAGGTAAGTGTTAAAGACGCCGTGTCCGCTAAGGGCCTGAGTCAACCAGCGGTCTATCTCTCCGTGCTTTCTGTTGTGCCACATTTTTAGGTCCGTGATCAATTCTCTTGTCCACGTTCCTTTTCCCATCCCTGACCATTCATTTGCCCAGTCTGAGACAGTATCCTGTCGTACTTCTGACGGTTTCAGCTCTTTTCTGGTAAACATCTTGGCTCGTTCCCTGACAAGCTTGGCAATGGGAACCAGTCCAGCTATCACGAGCACTGCATCGGTGGATATAGTCCGATATGCACCGCAGATTCCTATTGCCAGTCGTCTTTGAACCGCTTCCAGTTTATTCCGATAAAGCTGTACCTTCATTGCTCCCTCAAAAATAGGAGCCCCGTATAGAATAGTGGAGTGTGCCACTGAGGCTAGTACCCGCCTTCTGCTCGCTCTGGGGCCTCCCTTTGTCGGCATCAACCTGTGTAGAGCTTCGGTTACGCTTTGTGCTTTCTTAGCTGACTCTTCTACATGTTTCTTAAAATTTAAACTTTTATCGAGCCAAACACCAAGATATTTAACATGCTCTTTTGGGACCACTGCAACGTCCTGGATCTAAAATTTTATGGGATCTAACTTTCGCCTTCCACTAAAGATGATAGCTTCTGTTTTTTCTGGAGCCAGCTCAAGTCTGTTTGCTTGCATCCATTCCCTTATCCGTTCAAGGGCCCTGTTTGCCCGGTTCATAAGGACAGCTTCACTTCTTGCCACCACCACGAGTGCCAGATCATCAGCAAAGCCAATCAACTGAACGCTTCCCTCGTATTTTAGTTGAAACACGCCGTCATATACGATGTTCCAGAGAGTTGGGCCGAGTATCGACCCTTGAGGAACTCCGCTACTTACTCTTATAACTTCATCCTTGCCGTTGTTGTCTGTTACCTTTATGTATCTATCCTCTAAGTAGCTACTAACAAGATTCTGAATGTACCCTAGAAACTGTCTTTTTCTTAACTCCAGTAAGATCTCTCGCCAGGAGGCGGAGTTGAAAGCATTTCTCACGTCTAGGCAGATAAGAGCACACAACTTCCTATTTCTATAAGTGCCTTGCCGTGCTTTACTGGCGATATCAACCACTCTCTGTATGGCCATCAAAGTCGATCGTCCTCGTCTGAAACCATATTGATTGTCCGAAAGGCCGCCGTGTTCTGGCAGCAGGTCCTCAATTTTTTCCAAAAGGAGTTTCTCTAACAATTTACCGTAACTATCAAGCAAACACACCGGCCTATATCCCGTAGGGTCTGTTTCTGGTTTTTTGGCTTTTTTTTTTTTAAAGTAGCGGCCTATTACTCTCCCACTGCTGGGAATAGGCCTAGTCTCTCCATTTTTGGAGAGAAGGATCGCAGCTAAGACGTACCACGCTGCTCCACTGTGGATTGGTAGGTTACACATATCTCCAGAAATCTCTAGAGATATGCAGGTTTCCTCACGATGTTTTCCTTCACCGAACAGCGTGTGATAAATTGCAATTATCAATTACACTCATAAGTTTTTACAGAAAACTCTTTGGTGTCTGCCCGGGTTCGAACCTGTGACCTTCTCGAAAGAGTCGCACGGTGTCACCGCTGGGCTACCAAAGCTTTTATTCTTATACCCTTAATGCGAAATTCCATAGTATAGAAGTTACAATAAATTTATTTTCTCCGCGTTTGTATATATGTAATGTTAATTGTATGAAGCAGGCAACATTCACACACCTTATAAATGTAGGACAAGTCACCACACGTATCACAAAACGCTGCCAACACAACACTCCATACAAACAATAAAAAATCGTAAATTGTATTTGGATTGCAATGGAATTGCATTGGGATGCAAGGGAGTAAAATTTCATCTAAGTACTCCAAGTCAACCTCACCTGCCCGTGGTGCATCCTGCCAATCAGCGGACGAGGCTCTGGCGACCGATCAATGGCGGTATAACCATTTTATTTAGGCGTAGTTAAATACCACAGACCGGTGACGGGCAGCAGCGTCACCGGTGCGATGAACTACGCCCTGCGATCACCAACACGTCTGCCCAGCGCGGTGATTATGGGCAAAACCTCCAATGGCACACACCAAAACACAACGGCCCCCAGTTCCCGGTCGCCTCGCTATTCCTGGCCACGGCGGCGGTCATGGTAACGGTGGGGCAGGGGGTGCGAAGAATCCCCGGGTGATGGAAGGCCGCCAACACAAACTGACAATGGCTACGTATAACGGACGCACGCTACGGCTCGATGAAAATCTGGTGCAGCTCACAGAAGAGCTGAAGAACATAAGATGGCATATTCTGGGGCTATCGGAAATCCGAAGAGAGGGAGAGGATACAGTTACCTTGGAATCAGGTCATCTTATGTACTTCAGAGAAGGAGACAAACAGTCCCAAGGCGGCGTTGGGTTCTTGGTTCACAAGGATCTCACTGACAACGTCTTGGAAATCTCCAGTGTGTCGACAAGGGTAGCATACCTTATCATCAAACTAACCAAGAGGTATAACCTCAAGGTTATCCAAGTATATGCACCAACCTCGTCACACTCGGATGATGAAGTAGAGGAATTGTTTGAAGACATTTCCAGGGCCTTACACACCACCCAAAAGGCCCACTTCAACGTTGTCATGGGAGACTTCAACGCAAAAGTGGGAGTACATATTAGCGGCGAATCGGTAGTAGGACCACACGGTTTTGGAAGCAGAAATCATAGGGGACAAATGCTCGTCAACTTCCTGGAGAAAGAGGGGCTGTTCTGTATGAACACTTTCTTTAAGAAGCAACCCCAACGGAAGTGGACGTGGCAAAGCCCCGACACTGTCACGAAAAATGAGATAGACTTCATAATGACCGACAAGAAGCGTATATTTAGAGATGTCTCTGTGATCACTAGGTTCAACACCGGTAGTGATCACCGACTCGTACGAGGCACTCTAAATATTAACTGCAAACTCGAGCGCGCCCGTCTTATGAGGTCTACACTCCGGCCAAACTTGCTTCAAACCGTGGCTGAGTCTGAAACGTTCCAGCTAAAACTGGAGAACCGATTCTCTGCATTGGAAACCACACCCGACGTTGACATTGACCAGGAACTTGATCAAGTGGTGGAAATCCTTCGGACTGAGGGGACAAAATACTGTCAGACGCGAAGTACCAGTAAGGAGTTAAGGCTTTCGAAAGAAACTTTGGAGTTAATGCAGAAGCGACGAGATAATCCTACAGTCACTTTGTCAGATATGAATAAAAAAATTACTCGACTTATAAGACGCGACCTCCGAAGCTACAACGCAAACAAAATAAAAAAAGCAATTGAGCTAAATCGGGGGTCGAAAGTCTTTTTTCAACATCTTGGTCGTAGTCATCTGACAAAGTTGACCACAGCTAATGGAGAAATCGTCGCTTCCAAAGCGGAGATTCTTGCGGAAGTTCAGGCCTTCTATGGGAAATTATATAAATCAGAAGCGTCTCGTCCCCCACCTGATCCTGGAGATCATAGAGCAACTTTAACCCGCCACTTCACAGAAGAGCTGCCAGAAGTCAGCCAAGACGAAATCGTGATGGCTCTGAAACAGCTAAAGAATGGAAAAGCCTCTGGAGAAGACGGAATTACGACAGAGCTGTTAAAAGCAGGTGGAAAACCAATCCTCGAGCGGCTCTGTCGCATATTTAATTCTGTCCTCTTTTTGGGGAGAACTCCGGAGGCATGGAATAAGAGTATTGTCGTGTTGTTCTTCAAGAAAGGAGACAAAACTCTCTTGAAGAACTACCGTCCTATTTCCCTCTTGAGCCATATATATAAGCTGTTTTCCAGAGTCATCACGAATCGCCTCGCACGGAGACTCGATGACTTCCAACCCCCCGAACAGGCCGGGTTTCGAGGTGGATATGGTACCATAGACCACATTTTCACAGTGCGGCAGATTATACAGAAGACTCACGAGTATAATCGGCCCCTGTGCCTAGCATTTGTGGACTATGAGAAAGCCTTTGATACTATTGAAGCCTGGTCTGTTTTGGAGTCCTTGCAACGGTGCCAAATTGATTGGCGATACATCCAAGTGTTGAGAGGCCTGTATGACGCGGCAACTATGACCGTCCAAGTACAGAATCAGAAGTCTGGACCTATCCACCTGCATCGAGGAGTGAGACAAGGGGACGTAATGTCTCCCAAATTATTCACTAATGCTTTGGAGGATATGTTCAAGACGCTGCACTGGAAAGGACGAGGCGTAAACATTAACGGCGAGTACCTCTCACACTTAAGATTTGCGGATGACATCGTCATCATGGCTGAGACCGTACAGGATTTGCAATATATGCTGACCAGTTTGGCTGAGTCTTCTGCTCGCATCGGTCTCCGGATGAACTTGGATAAAACCAAAGTAATGTTCAATGAACATGTCATCCCGGAGCCGATTACCCTTTATGGAGTTCCTCTCGATGTTGTTCAGGAGTACATCTACCTTGGGCAAGTCCTCCAGCTAGGTAGAAACAACTTCGAGAAGGAGGCCCGCAGGAGAATACAGCTTGGCTGGTCGGCATATAGAAAACTTCATCGAGTCTTATCGTCACCTATACCACAAAGCCTAAAGACAAAGGTCTTCAACGAGTGCGTCCTACCTGTAATGACATATGGAGCCGAGACGTGGACACTGACAATGCGACTGGTCCACCAATTTAAGGTCGCTCAGCGAGCTATGGAAAGGGCTATGCTCGGAGTTTCTCTGAAGGATCGAATTCGAAACGAAGTGATCCGACAGAGAACCAAAGTAATCGACATAGCCCAAAGGATTAGCAAGCTCAAGTGGCAGTGGGCTGGTCACATTTGTCGCAGAACCGATAACCGCTGGGGTAGACGTGTTCTGGAGTGGAGACCGCGCCTTGGCAAACGAAGTGTAGGACGCCCTCCAGCTAGGTGGAGTGACGACATCCGTAGTGTGGCTGGCGTCGGTTGGAAGCGAAGAGCTGAAGACCGAGCTCAGTGGCGTGACACTGGGGAGACCTATGTCCAACAGTGGACGAGGACAGGTTGATGATGAAATTGCATTACGATTTTGGTCGCCTATTCTACTTATGATGCTTCGGTTTCGTGGTGAAACGATCATAGAGGTGTTTGTAGTGAGTGTGTGTAGTGCTTGTATGGAGTGTTGTGTTAGCGGCGTTTTGTGATACGTGTAGCAACTTGTCCAGCATGTATGCGGTACGTGATTGTTGCCTGCCTTATACACTTCATTACATATATTCTCTTAACAAACGCGGATTACAAAAAAATAACAACAGCAGACTTATGTCTATAATGAGTTATAAATTTTACAAATAAGTCTGCGACAGCATGTCTCTATCTATAATGGTTAACTCACAATAGCTACTATTTTGTTCAAAATTTCAATTAAATACACTGATTTCCAGATGGGCGAAGTTGTAAGCATAGCTAGTAGATACTAAATTAAAAGGCACACGATTATCAATAGAATTTATTATAGCTTTCCGTTTATGACATGGACCAAAGCCTCTAGAAATTCTCATTGTTCTGCGCGACATCAAGTTTATTATTAAAGCATTATTAGGTATTCAGGGACATGACGGGCGTTTTTTGCACTTTGTACATCATTTCTTGTATTACATATTTATCTCTTTAGTGTATATTTTTTGTTACTTTTTACACATTTTCACTTGTGAATGTAGAGTGTCATGTTGTTATACTATGTAGGTATATATATAAAAAAGGATATTTGTCTGTATGTCCCTTATAGACTCCGGAAGGGCTGGACCGATTTTAATGAAACATTCAGATAATCTTTAGAATTATCCAGCGCATAATCTTGTAAAATTTGGTTGTGGATTTTTTTTTGTTAACTGTTAAGTTCTGTTTCGAAAAACATATAAAGCATAATTGAGGGTATTTTTAGACTAAGTTGACGCGAACTCAGTGACATACTAGACTACTAATTCTATGAATACGAAGCTATCATACATGGGGATCAACTAGTTTACAATATTGCGAAATAAATTTTTGCTTGATTGTGTGGAGTGGTAAAGACGCCGTGTGGTATCCGGCTGAATAGAATAGTACCACCCTCATTTCTTACCGAGGTGTCGTAAAAGGCGACTAAGGTAAGTCGACCCGCCGTGTGGTATCCGAATGAGTAGAATAGACCACCCTCATTTCTTACCGAGGTGTCGTAAAAGGCGACTAAGGTAAGTTGACCCACCGTGTGGTATCCGGTTGAGTAAAATAGACCACCGTCTTTCTTACCGAGGAGTCGTAAAATACGACAAAGTTATGTTGACGTCAGGCAGGCGGCCGGTCGTAAAATACGTAGCCAAATCATATGACAACATGTTTGTAACATGTTGTGCCGACCCCACTTAGAGTGGGATAAGGGCAGGAGGATGATGTGTAGAGTGGTAAAGTAATTTCGTGCATCAAAACTTTTCAAAACTAAGTATAACTAATTATATTTGTCATGAAATAAAAGAGAATGAAAATCTATATTCCGAAGCAAACTTGCCCTTTGTCGGGTTTCATAAAAAATTGAATTGTGAATTGTTCTTGACTCAAGTTGACAATAATTGTGTACTTTTCCTTTTGATTTCTATTTTTCTTGTGCTTCGCGTATTAATTAAACAGTTCTGCTAAATTTACGGTATATGATTTTTTAAATTTACATAAATAATTCTAATTATAGTTGATAAAATAATGCATTATGTTTCAAATTCATATTCTTTATCCAAATAAACTTGTAAACAAGTGCTTTGGAATCGTCAACTTTACGGTTCGGAAAGCTATTCCCACCGAGAAGGGCCAGCAAGAAACTCGGCGGTTGCTCTTTTAAAAATAAAATTTTTAATACTAGTTACATTTAGTCATTACTGTCTTGTCCAGGTTCAAAGAGAGCTATATCCACACATTTTTATCATCTAAGTCATCTTCAGTAGAGTAAGTTGGCTTTCTGTATCAGCCGCTTTTTAACAGTGTTTTTAAATTGCTGTAATGGCAAAGCTAAAATTGATTGCGGAATGGAAGGTTAACATTTCTTTGCTAGTTTTACCACCAAGTCCAATACTCAAGTGTATCACAGTAAGATGCTTCGTACCTAATTAATGTTTAGAAACCGGCTATACTCATGTGTTATTTTATCGGATGAGCCCGACTAGTTTCAAGCCCATACGGGGCTCTTATTCATGAGCTCTTTACGCGGCGTTATCGCGATTTTAAGGCGATAACGTGAGTAAGTAGCGGCCTGTTACTCTCCCACTGCTGGGAATAGGCCTCTTCTCTCCGTTTTTGGAGAGAAGGATTGGAGCTAAGACCTAACACGCTGCTCCAATGCGGATTGGTAGGTTACACATATCTCCAGAATTCCCTAGAGATATGCAGGTGAATTCCTCACGATGTTTTCCTTCACCGAAAAGCGTATGATAAATTGCAATTATCAATAAGACACATGAGTTTTAACAAAAAAACTCATTGGTGTCTGCCCGGGTTTAAACCCCTGACTTCCTCGTAAGAGTCGCACGGTGTAACCGCTGGGCTACCACAGCTTTTTATAACGTGAGTATAGCCGTTTAAATAAGAATTCCACTCACGATAGTTTAAATTCAAAAATGTTTCGTAATACTCATAAATAATAAATAATGGTTATTTGATATACTTAACAGTTTGTTGAAGAAAACATCCGTGTGTATATATTTTTTTATGTTTGCAAATACCTCAATTCAGTCTTCGTTATGGCTTATTTCAGAATTTCCTATTCTGAATTCTAAATGTTAACATATTCATTTAAATTTAATTATGAATCCTAATTTTATCTTTATTCGTAAGTAATGGCCTGTTACTATCCCACAGCTGGGCATAGACCTCTTCTCTCCGTTTTTTTTGGAGAGAAAGATTGGAGCTAAGACCTACCACGCTGCTCCTATGCGAATTGGTAGTTTTCACATATCCCCAGAATTCTCTAGAGATATGCAGGTTTCCTCACGATGTTTCCTTCACCGAAAAGCGTGTGATAAATTGCGATTATCAATTAGACACATAAGTTTTAATAGAAAACTCATAGGTGCCTGCCCGGGTTTGAACCCTAGACCTCCTCAAAAGAGGCCCACGGTGTTACCGCTGGGCTACCACAGCTTATACTGGGTTACCACAGCTTATATATATATATCTTTATTCAACAAGTAAAAAAACTTATAATATTCTGGCTATATTTAAGTTGCCATCAATGAAGTATGAATCCAAAACATAGCTGGTAGCTATGTGTCGCGTAAGAAGGTTGAGGTCTAACAGTGGGAAATCATTCTCCTGCCTGTATCCCACTCTAAGTGGGATCGGCACAACATGTTTTAAAAATGTTGTAACATGATTTGGCTAGTTATTTTACGACCGCCGCCTGCTTGACGTCAACTTACCTTAGTCGTCTTTTACGACACCTCAGTAAGAAATGAGGGTGGTCTATTCTATTCAGCCTAATACCACACGGCAGGTCAACTTACCTTAGTCACTATTACAACACCTCGGTAATAAATGAGGATTGTCTATTCTACTCAGCCGGATACCGAAGCAAATCAGATATGGGAACACCAGTAGAAAAAAGCCACCAATGTACTGTTACGGACCCCTAATGTTATTAGAATTGCTGACGGACTGCTTCATCAGCAGTCTGGTCCAGATCCGGCGCAAGCCTCTGCCATGAGTCAGTCCGTCTGCAACCACGTACTAAACCACACATTTCCATGAGCCATTTTAATTGCATAAAAATTATTCTATTTCTATGTGTAAAATAAATTCCTCTTTTTTAAAAAGACTTTTTCATGGCTCTCCGTAACAGTACGCTGTCGGCGGATATGTGACAAAAGTACGTCGGAATCTCTCAAGTGGTTCACAACCCAACTTGTTGGGCAATGAAAGTTTCACACAACACTCCCCCTTTTCCGGGCGAGCTAGTATAAATCCTGATCCAATCTTTTAGAAAAAACAAATATCTAGCGAATACGAATATTAAGACAAACAATTTCCCCTCAAGCAGGCCGTAGCCAAACTCGGCACACTCGAACCGTTGTTTCTTATTACACTGATATTTCACGCCAACATCTCCAGAAGCAAACAGTGTTATGACAACATCGATAAGGAAGTATATTGGCCCGCACCCAACATTTAGTACATATTTAAATCGGTATGGCAAAGTGTTTTGCAAGGGAAAGGGAAATTTTATTCATGGGCGACCTTTTTGGATGAATATTTTTTGGTAGCGCAATTAATAGTCCATTTTCCGGTGAACACCCTGTTAGATGGGGCTGATAAAGCCTTTATTTTTATTAAAAATTAATTAGGTAAACTGCATGCACGCTTTAAATCTCAAAAATGGCGGTTTCATTGTATCTATTCTACTAATATTATATATGCGAAAGTTTGTGAGTATGGATATATGTTTGTTATTCTTTCAAGGCGAATCCGATGAACCAATATCGATAAAATTTGGCACAATTATACACTCACTGGAATAACATAAAGGCTATAGAAATCCTTTTAATTCTACAGAAATAGGATGACACTAAAAAGCGCCATCTATTATCAACCTATCAAGCGACTTTAGTTCATACGAATAGTGGGTTTGAGGTCTGGGAGCTACCATTCCCAGACCTCACCACCGAACCAGACATCCCTTAGGTCACCTAGGTGACCTCGGCCTACAAGGCCGAAACACAGACCGGGCTTAAGTGCCCGCGAGGAACTGCCCGGGCAAGGAGGTACGCCTCGAGGCCCGTACCCCGCCTACTCCCAACGGAGTAAGCGAGACGACCCTGCTACAATAGTGGGTAAAAGATAGCCTTATATAAAAAGGAATGTTTTTGTGTATATATTTATAGACTCCAAAACGGCTGGACCAATTTTAATGAAATTTTCTGATAATCTTTACATTGACCCACCGGATGTTCCTGTTACGTTTGGTGACGATCAGAGAATTTTTTAAACAGTTGAGTTCTGTTTCAAGGGGAGTTCCAAACCAGACTGAGCCACAGCAACGCGTGGCTGGATTACTAGGTTTAAATAACAGTTTAAACAAGCATTAGGAGCTAACTGCTTTGGCAGGAGTATTAAACCGTATTATTTTCTTTGTAGTAAGTTTTAATTTTTTTTATATTTTAAACAATTACCAAGCAAGGCTCTCGACCAGGAACTGAATATGATTGGCGTATTGCTTATTTTATATTCGCTACACAAGAAGACGTGACGAGGAAGGATCGTTTGTTTGTGGTTTGCTCCGGTCATATAAACTAGATGCCCACAACCAAACTTGCTCTATTTGCTTGATAGAGGTTACTTAAATTTAACGACACGATTTTTATGTCTTAACAAAATCGTATATTACAGTTTTGTGAGAATTATTTTAAGACAGGATATGTGCTTGTCAAAGTTAGTTTGAAGTCAAAATAAAATCATTAATAACTTCCCAGTTTCTTTGCCAAATGTTTCAACTTTCTGTTTGGGATTCAGCAAAACAAGAGTGAAATAAAATTTGATTAAAAAGTTTGGAACGCGATGTAAATTTACCGTTAACTTGAAATTGGATTTTTATCGATTTTAAATTTATATTCTTATGCAAAACTTATATGTACATTTGAACACTAAGATTAGGAAGGAGATAGGAAAATAGACGTAATCTGATGATGCCTGTATTTGGTTACAATAATTGGCGATATTCTTCTGGATATGATGGCCAAATTTATTTGAAATGAAAATAGACCTAATGACACAAGCGCGTGCAATATAATTTCAAATAAACAACGACCGATCGATTGACGTCATGATTGTCGATATTGTGAATAGAAAGGCTAATATTCAACGGCCGGTAGATGGCGTTAGAGTTTAAAATATCTTGAACTTAGTCTGCATTTCTTGCAGTCTTAATCTGTGTGTTATTTTGGAAACAGATATAATTTAAAATAGTATATATCTGTCCGGCGTGTTGTCATACATGGATGCTTTGATATACGATACCTCGCATCGTAGTCGTCGCATATAAACGTCATGTTTTATTCACAGTTGGCTCCACAGTCCAAACGTTGAAGCTAAACATGCCTATTATCATTATGGCATAAGCATACCAATGTTTGCCATGTTTCAACCTTCTTGATATGGATATACGCGTGTTCAAATTGTTTTCTTTTTCTAATCTATGTGTTATTTTGATCTTCGGTATGAATATCATGAGATAAAGTTGGTATCTTCTTCGTCAACTGAGCCTTCCACTGTTGGACATAGGTCTCTTCACGGAATCCACCACATAATTTTGTGCCACTTGTATCCAGCGGCTTCCTGCAACCTTTTTGAGGTCGTCACTTTATCTCGCAGGGGATCTGTCTACATTACGTTTTCCAGTATAAAATCGTCATTCTAACACCTTAAGACCCCAACGCCCAACGGTTCGCCCATCGCCACGTCAATTACGCGACAAGTTAAGCTACGTCGGTGATTTTGGCTCTACTATAAATCTCTTAATTTCTAATTTGAATACGTATATATAACCCAAGCATAGCTTGCTATTGGCAGAAGCATCGTCGGAAGTAAAACTGGGAAAGCGAGTCTCGAGCGAGGCTCGCAGCATCCTGGGAGCGTCACCTTAAGGGTGCCTCCTGCTACAAAAGATTCAGAACCTTTAAACATCTACATGGTCAAATCACATGATTTGGCTTCGTAGTGCTTGTGTATAAAATCCTACATGTATAAAGTATGAAAACGAATAGCCCTCTCTTTATTTTAGCATAATAAATATTTTCTATTTACTTAATCACAGATTATAGCAAAAAAATATTCGTCTGTAACTAACATATATAAACATTTTTGAAGATATCTTTGCACTGGACCGCGAAATTTAAAAATCTACTAAAACAAATGAGATTCTTCAATATAAATAACAAATAACATTCACAGAGTTGTTCCGTCCATTTGTTTGTTAAAACTTGGCACAGTATTGTTTGGGATAATTCTTTCTGTCACGATAATATACTGCATAGTTTACTTCTCTTTTAGGAATACTTTATTTTGTATGTTACAACTTGTTTATGTTATACAAAGTTTGTAAGAAATAAGCGTTACTTTGCGGAAATCACTGATAACAGTCGGCGAGAATAATAAATAATATATTGGAATTTCTAGGTTTCCAATAAGGTAAGTCTAAGGTAAGTCAACCCGCTGTGTGTTTGCCGGCTGAGTAGAATAGACCACCCTCATTTCTTACCGAGGTGTCGTAAAAGGCGACTAAGGTAAGTTGACCCACCGTGTGGTATCCGGTTGAGTAAAATAGACCACCCTCTTTCTTACCGAGGAGTCGTAAAATACGACAAGGGTAAGTTGATGTCAGGCAGGCAGCCGGTCGTAAAAACGCAGCCAAATCATGTGACAGCATGCTTATAACATGTTGTGCCGACCCCACTTAGAGTGGGATTAGGGCAGGAAGATAATAAATTAACATTTTATTATTCGTCTGTAACTAACCTATATATTTTTGACCAAATATTTACACTGCAGAGAAAATCCCGGGGAATAAATAGTATCTAAATAGATTGAGGGTATGGTAAAATAATTCCATCGGTATATTGAAATCCACTGGGCGGTCCAATCCTGAAATATTTTATTCATATTTCATATTATACTAGTAATGTGTTTGGTAAAAAATATTATGAATTAGTTAGACTATGAAATGAATTCATTTGAAATGAATGCAAAATAATTAAATATATTAATTAATTCATAATTTATAAATTTTGTTTATGAATATTCTAATAAATTCATAGTAAAAATACAACAAAATAATACGTTTGTATCAAGGTTTTTTGTATTTTAAAGATGATGAGGGTATTCATTTGTCACCCCCCCCCCACAGGAAAACTTCCAACAATGGGCGTCCATTGCAAAAGCGGAAAGAATATCCTATCCTACTAATATTATAAATGCAAAAGTTTTTGAGTATGGATGTATTTTGTGACTCTTTCATGACAAATCTGATGAATAAATATCAATAAAATTTGATACAATTATTCCTTATACACCGGACTAAAATATATGCTATAGAAATACTGTTAATTTTACAGGAATAGGATTGCATTAAAAAGCGCCATCTATTATCAACCTATCAACGACAACAAACCATGCAAACTAAGTTGCAGGTGAAAGCTAGTGACTAATTAAAAATAAAATAAAAATATGTAAAAAATATTAAGAGGCCTAATTGTATCCATCTCTAATGATTCTTGCTTATGTTAGCAAAATTGATCAGTAATTCCTACTAAACCTTAATGGCGCGTAAGTATTTAAGGAAATGCTTAAAAGTACTTTAGCGAGAAAAAACGTGAGAGCCGTTGGACGGATAAAAGTCAAGAAAAAATGAGCATTTTCGATACATTCCGAGTAAATCCTTACATTTCCCATCGACATATGAGTACGTGTGAAAGGTTCACTGGGTTCTTTCCAATAAAACTAACATTTGGCCAATCCAACGGACCAACAACCAACCTTTGTGACCACGTTATAAGAGATATATCCGCTTGAACTAGCTCTGTATTACGTTAGTCAGTGGCTGAATCTTCCAGACTCCTTATTCCCGTTGGACAAAACATATTTTTGTCTGGCAAAGTTTATATTGGGTTAGGACTGCATCTGAATTTTAGATCGAAGGGCCAGTTTGGACGCGTGCCAATGTTCTTGGTCTTTTTTAGTTAATTCATAGATTGGGTGCTAGTGATTCTAAGGCGTGGAAAATTGAGAAGGAAGAGCACTTAAATAGAATTTCTATTTGGTGAAAAGGATTTATAGTTGCTATTTTCTCGCAGTATTTCTGATGATAAGTATTTTATTCATCGTCCTCCTAACCTTATCCGACTCTAAGTGTCGGCACAACATGTTATAAGCATGTTGTCACATTATTTGGCTAGGTAATTTACAACCTGCCTGACGTCAACTTACCTTAATCGTATTTTAGGACACCTCGGTAAGAAAGAGGGTGGTCTATTCTACTCAAACGGATACCACGCGGTGGACCAACTTACCTTAGTCGCCTATTACTACACTCGGTGAGAAATAAAGTTGGTCTATTCTACTCAGCCGTATTCCACACGGCGGGTTGACTTACCTTAGTTGTCTTTCACGACACCCTGATAAGACATGAAGGTGGTCTATTCTACTCAGCCGTATACCAAACGGCTAAAATGTAAAACACAGTTCAAAAGTAAAAATAAAATTATTTTGCTATAATCCGCGATGAAGTAAAATAAGAAATATATTAATGCTATAATAAAATAGAGTGGACAATCCGTTTCCATACCTGATACATGGAGGATTCGTAAAAACACATGCTAGCGTAAAAACACATACATCAATTCTACATTATATCATCATCCTGCCCTTATCCCACTCTAAGTGGGGTCGGCACAACATGTTATAAACATGTTGTCACATGATCTGGCTGCGTTTTTACGACCGGCCGCCTGCCTGACGTCAACTTACCATAGTCGTATTTTACGACACCTCGGTAAGAAAGAGGGTGGTCTATTCTACTAAACCGGATGCCACACGGTGGGTCAACTTACCTTAGTCGCCTTTTACGACACCTCGGTAAGAAATGAGGTTGGACTATTCTACACAGCCGGATACCACACGGCGGGTCGACTTACCTTGGTCGCCTTTTACGACACCTCGGTAAGAAATGAGGTTAGATTATTCTACACAGCCGGATACCACACGGCGGGTCGACTTACCTTAGTCGCCTTTTACGACACCTCGGTAAGAAATGAGGGTGGCACTATTCTACTCAGCCGGATACCACACGGCGGGTCGACTTACCTTAGTCGCCTTTTACGACACCTCGGTAAGAAATGAGGGTGGCACTATTCTACTCAGCCGGATACCACACGGCGGGTCGACTTACCTTAGTCGCCTTTTACGACACCTCGGTAAGAAATGAGGTTGGACTATTCTACACAGCCGGAAACCACACGGCGGGTCGACTTACCTTTGTCGCCTTTTACGACACCTCGGTAAGAAATGAGGGTGGCACTATTCTACTCAGCCGGATACCACACGGCGGGTCGACTTACCTTAGTCGCCTTTTACGACACCTCGGTAAGAAATGAGGGTGGCACTATTCTACTCAGCCGGATACCACACGGCTATTCTACATTATATATATTTTCTATTTTACTTCTTCGCGGATTACAGTAAAATAATTTTATAATTACTTTTGTATTATGGATCTTCGCAGATCACGCCTCATTCTATAAACTATGTAAACACAGTTCTTAATTGGATTTTTAGCATTACAGTTATCACAAGTGCAGTAAAGTATAGCTTGTTATAATGTAAAAGGCTACTTTACTTTCACTTCCATTTAGCTTTTTTAAGCGAAAAAATCTCAGCCCCTTTATAAACGTATGACGTTCATGAATCTCTAATGAGACACAGGATAACCGATAAGCCACCCAGCGAATCAAAGCGGTGGCTCATGCATACAAATTTCTCTTTAGAATATCAAAGCTTTAATAAGAAGTTTGTTTTAAAGTTAGATTGTACTAGAGCATACGCGAAACAAAAGAAAATTGGAAAATCTGTGTTATATTTCGTTGTTCTATATAGCTGTTTCTTTATTTCGTCGAAACTGTTTAAGGGTGGCTGATAAAAAGAGATAGACACACTACATTGCCGTGTGGTATCCGGCTGAGTACAATAGACCACCCACATTTCTTACCGAGGTTTCGTAAAAGGTGTGCTAAAGTAAGTTGACCCGCCGTATAGTATTTCGCTGAGTAGAATAAACCACCTTTTCTTCCCGTGTTGAAAGGCGACTATAGTAAATTGATTAGCCGAGTGATATCCAGCTGAGTAGGATAGACCACCCTCATTTCTTACCGAGTATATGCGCAATTTCAATTGAGCATAAAACCTTCTAAGGCGACCCATTCGTTATGTAATTGAGTTCATTTGTTAGTATTACTATTTTTATTAATAAAAATCTATTTTTAAAAAACCGGTTTAAAAAATTAAAAAGTAATAAGTAAGTAACGGCCTGTTACTATCCCACTGCTAAGCATAGGCCTCCTCTCTCCGTTTTTGGAGAAAAGGATTGGAGCTAACACCTACCATGCTGCTCCAATGCGGATTGGTAGGTTTCATATATCCCTAGGATTCTCTAGAGATATGCAGGTTTCTTCACAATGTTTTCCTTCACTGAAAAACGTGTGATAAATTGCAATTATTAATTAGACAGATAAAAGTATTTAATAGACAAAATCATTGGTGTCTGCCCGGGTTTGAACCCATGCTCGTCTCTAGAGATTCACACAGTCGCACCGCTGGGCTAACACAGCTTTTAAAAAATTACTAGCTGTAAATTAAACCAGCGCTGGTTATATAATACATTAAAGAAAATTTATCGTTTAAATAGTTTTTAACATTATAATAGCACTTTTGTAACAGAAGCTCTTTTACATTTCTTTTAAATAGAGGCAATGACTCTTTTATAATGTTCAGGTGGTCTATTCTACTTAGCCGGATACCACAAAGATACCATAGTTTTATATTCAGTAAAAATGTCAGAGAACCGAGTAAACGCAATTAATATAAATTCTTAAGATTTCGTTCCGTTAGTACCTTAAACACGTACTACAGTGCTGGGAAACTCTGGAGACCATCTCATTATTGCTTGAAAAGACTTAATTAAACAGTTAATAAACAACCAACGTAATGACTTTACACATTAGTAAAATGTAGTAGCATATACTAAGAACAAAAAAGGACCTCCAGTCCTATGACGACAATATGATCTGATGTGAGATTTCAGATTAATGCTGTGTTGTATTCGGCTGAGTAGAATAGACACCCTCATTTCTTGCCGAGGTATCGTAAACAGGCGACAAAGCTAAGTTGAACCAACGTGATGTATCCAGTTGAGTAGAATAGAAAACCCTCTTTCTTATCGAGCTTTCGTAAAATACGGATAAAGTAAATTAACGTCAGGCAGGTGGCCAGTCGTTACGTACGTGGCCAAATCATGTGACTTAGTCATAACGGCATTTATATGAAACCTAGCTTTATTTTTTTTATTCATTACATACAATCTTAAATGAGTTAGCTATCAATAAATTCTAAGGTAGCTTAGTTGGTTTTCGCTGTAATATTGTTCTTCAAGAGCCCCTCTAGAAAAATATTACAGCGAAAATTAAGTATTACAATATTATTAGTAGCTTAACAACCTAGCCAGGTTGTTAAGCTACTAACTTGTACAAAATTTGCAGTTATTTGGCCTCAAATTTATCACAGAGAGCAGCTAAATCGATAAGGCACAAGATCACATTGTCCAAAAATCGTTGATGAATATGATAGTCATATTCATTGAAAAATAGAAGTTTTTTTTAAACATTGGTAATATAAATGACAACATTCGAAAAGGCATAGCAACTTAAAACAAGTTAGCTCGACTTAAGTAGTCATTTTACGATCGGCCGCCTTTCTGACGTCAACTTACCTTAGTCGCCTTTTATGACACCTCGGCAAGGAATGAGGGTGGTCTATTCTACTCATCCAGATACCACACGGTTAGCGTGATTCCTTGACGATGTTTTTAATTTTAATAAAAACATCGCCTTGAAAATATGACAACATTTCAAAGGGGTTTTACTAAGATATTTTGGAGGGAAAATTTAATATATGCAAAATAATGTTAGAGAAGCGTTTTGGAGTGTTCGCAGCGTCGCGGGTAACGGGCGTAAAAAGAGGCGTTTGAGACACGGCGCCGTGGACTACACGTCATGCGTCGTTTCTCATCTGCGACGAAATTGTGTTACAGAGAATCTCGTATCCGGGAAATATATGAGAATATCTTTGATATTAAAACTTTTTGCGAATAAAATCATCATTTTTATCCCACTCTAAGTGAGGTCGGCACAACATGTTGTTACATGTTTTATTACCGGCCGACTGCTTGACGTTAACTTACCTAGGTCGCCTTTTAAGCCACCTCGATAAGAAAGAGGGTGGTCTAATCTACTCAGCTGGATACCACACGGCGGGTCGACTTACCTTAGTCGCCTTTTAGGACACCTTGGTAAGAAATGTGGGTGGTCTATTCTACTCAGGCGGATACCACACGGCGGGTCACATTACCTTAGTCACCTTGTATAACACCTCCGTATGAAATGAGGGTAGTCTATTCTACTCAAACAGATACCACACAAAGGGCTAACTTACATTAGTCACCTTATATAACACCTCGGTAACAAATGAGGGCGATCTATTTAACTCAGCCGGATACCACACGGCAGGTCAACTTACCTTAGTCGCCTAATATAACACCTCGGTAAGAAATGAGGGTAGTCTGTTCTACTCAGCCATATACTACACGGTGGAGAAACTACGATATAATTAATAAATATAATGCATCTCATTACTGTTTGAGTGTACAAAGTGGAACACCAAAGACTATTGATTGAGGTCACCATAAAAACCTTTATATTTAAAACTGACCTCGATTTAAAAATGAACTTGTTTTCAACTCGTATTCAAGAACTGATTTCAAAAGTGTACTTAAGATAAAAAGGTATAAATACGTGAAATATATTCAAGAAGTCATAAACTATACTTAAAATACTATATAACAAAGTCCGCAAAAACTGTCCGTCTGCATATGGTAGATTTCCTCAAAATCTACTGAAGGGATTTTTATACGATTTTTAATAATTTAATAGAAGTAGGCGTTACTCTGCCATCCATAATACGTAAGTAATAATAAAATTATGTTGCGAGATGAGGTGAAATATAAAATATATATAATGCTAAATGTAGAGTGGACAATCCATTTTCATACCTGATACATGCAGGATTCGTAAAAACACATGCACAAACCTCCACCACCGCCACCACAATATACAAGCACTACACACGTTTACTATCACGAACTCAACAATCGTTTCGCCCCGCAACCGAAGCATCATCAGGGGATAGACTCCACGACAAAATCGCAATTAAGTGAACGTGTGAAGTGCTTATGTATTGTGGCGGCGGTGATGGAGGTTTGTGCATGTGTTTTTACAAATCCTGCATGTATTAAGTACGAAAACGCATTGTCCACACTACATTTAGCATTATAGTGAAATTATTTCTTTAGGGTTTTTTTAAGTTGTGTTGAAGATGTCGCTCAGTTCTAAAGCTAGCCTGCTGGAGGCTTTAGTCGCGTGGGCCGCGCAAACAAACAGAGATACACAAAAGTAATGTAGTAGAGAATTGTAGATCTACAAAAATACTACAAGAAAGTCTTTGACGGCATGTATTTATCTGTTATGGTTAACTCACAATAACATTTTTTATGTTAAAAATTTCAATAAAAAATATTAAGTAATCGAGTCTGTTTTCTTCTGTTCAATCTTTATCTAAATAAATATACTCATAAGCTTATCCTTATCCCACTCTAAGTGGGGTCGGCACAACATGTTATAAACATGCTGTCACGTGAATTGGCTAGGTATTTTACGACCGGCCGCCTGTGTGACGTCAACTTAACTCAGTCTTATTTTACGATACCTCGGTAAGAAGTGAGAGTGGTCTATTCTACTCAGCCGGATCCCACTCGGCGGGTCGACTTACCTTAGTCGCCTTTTACGACACTTCGATAAGAAATGAGGGTGGTCTATTCTACGCAGCCGGATATCACAAGCTTTCTCGTTTAACATAGATCAAAATTGTTCTTTACATCATATGAATAAAATAAATACTTTGGAAGATATATGATTTCCAAAGGGACGGGGCCGCAGGCACTACTAGTATTGTCATAAGGCCCTCTTGTGCCGATGTTAATATAGAATTTCGGGGACATTATTAAAATTTATGATATAGTTTTGCATAGCTTAAAGATTTTATATGGATAGAGTTGCAAACGCGGGTACTCCCCAAGGCTGAATTAGTTATTATGTGCGATAAAATATGCTGGTCGTGCCGCATATTTAAAAAGTTATGGATGTATTTCAGATTGTTTTGGACTCTCTTGAGCAAAGTATTTTTGCATAATCCAATGATTTGAGACTGGACGTCGACCAATTTCCATTCACTCATTTACTGAAAAGAGTTGTTGAACTGTCAACATCTCTGAAATTTCCTAGAGATTGACAGGTTCGCTCGCGATGATTTTTTTCACTGATGATGATGATTTATTTCTTTAGCTTTTTTCTCTTTTTGATTTAATTTTTCTCTACTTATTTATACTTGGCTGAATAGAATAGTACCACCCTCATGTCTTACCGAGGTGTCGTAAAAGTCGACTAAGGTAAGTCGACCTGTCGTGTGGTATCCGGCTGAGTAGAATAGATCACCCTCATGTCTTACCGAGGTGTCGTAAAAGGCGACTAAGGTAATTTGAACCACCGTGTGGTATCCGATTAAGTAGAATAGACCACCCTCCTTCTTACCGAGGTGTCGTAAAATATGACTAGGATAAGTTGATGTCACGACTAAGGTAATTTGACCCACCGTGTCGTATCTTATTTAAGTAGAATAGACCACCCTCATTTCTTACCGAGTTGTCATAAAAGGCGACTAAGCTAAGTTGAATCACCGTGTGGTATCCGATTAAGTAGAATAGACCATCCTCTTTCTTACCGAGGTGTCGTAAATTACGACTAGGATAAGTTGATGTCAGGTAGGTCGGTCGTAAAATACGTAGCCAAATCATGTGACAACACGTTTATAACATGTTGTGCCGACCCCACTCAGAGTAGGATAAGGGCAGGAAGATGATGATGAGTTGTTACTATTTATTTACTCCCCTTTTTGCATGCTTATCTGCGTGCATTTGCCAACTCGTGGATAATTCAAGATCCTCTCTTTCAAAGGGTTGTCTGGAAGAGATCACAACAGTGTGATAAGCCGCCCTTTGCACTTTAACTGTATCTATGTCTCTTATTATTTTCACTTTGTATTTTTATTTGTGCAATAAAGTTATTCTTCTTTTTCTATGATATCTTTATACATAAAAAATCCGTACCACGAAGTGCTTTTGCTAATCTTCAAAATCACTGAACATATTTCAATGAAATATTCTAGAAATATTCATAAAATATTTCTAAAATTCAATAAAATATTATATATTTTGCTCCAATTTAATGAGGCAAGTGTTTAGCATTATAGTTTCCGCAAAGTAACGCTTAATACTATAAATTATGTCACTTTATCTTAGGCTCGAAGCAAAATCGCAACCACGCAATGTATTAAAAAAAATAAAAATTGCATACTAAGAGGCTTTCAACTTTCATACGTAATGTAAAATTGCTGTTGTTAATGGGTTTTCATTTTAAAGCCGGATAAAGTTCAGCCGCAATTATCTCTATCTCAGCGGATGTTTTTCATGAAAACTACTTCATTATTCAAGTATTAATACATGTGAATTAAAATGTTATATTTAATATTCACCATGCATAGCCCAATGGTTGAATTTTATATTTTATTTAAATTATGGGCTACCAAAAACGGACTAGTAACTACGTACGCATAATATTAATAACGGGAGTCATAGGCAATACTAAGTGTTAGTCATTATTATTCTGTCATTATCTAACTCTAAGTGGGGTCGAAACAACATGTTTTAAATGCTGCTTCTTCTTACTTGTTCTTCGCGGTAAGAGCACTTTCCGAATTAGTCGTAGCTTCATTGTAATTTGACGATTCGAAAGTGCTTGTAAAAGCCAATTCGAATTTGAATTTGTGTCATATACCTTCATAAATACGAGTCTGTCTATTCAGTTAAATTTAGGTTTCCTAGCTGCTATCTCGAAGCATTTGCATTTACTCGAGCACGTTACTAAATGCAAACTGAATTTCCCGCTCTTTGTTTTGTGAACTGCGCAACATACACTGGTTTCATCGTAGCATTTGTATATTGCACATTTACGTCCGTATTTAAATTTTCACCACCATTGGACGTGTTTAGAATTTCGAACAGTTGTTTAATTAAATTTTCAAGTCCAAGTTTTCCTGATTGCCGACCTTATTTGTTTACGGTTTTTAATATAAAGTAACTGTGTGTTCTTACTCTACACCTGTTATATTTATAGGCAAAGGTCTTCACTGTTCATGTCGAGAGACGGCTAAAAATTTGTATATCCTGTGGTGTATCAACGAAGCAGTTGCATTGACACTGTTTATAAATATTTCAGGATCTATTTAGGAACGGAGTCTAAAGACTAAATTATTCTACCAGTGTGTCCTACCTGTCATAACTTACGTTGTCGAAACGTGGACACTAACAGTTAAGGCGGTCCACAAGCTGAAAGCTGCTCAGCGGGCTATGGAAAGAGTTACGCTCGAGGTTTCTCTGTAGCTCAGCGCATAAGCAAACTGAAGTGGCAATGGGCCGACCATATCTGTCGCAGAACCGATGACCGTTGGGGTAGACGTGTTTTGGAGTGGAGACCGCGAATCGGGAAACATAGTGTAGTACACCCTGAGACTCGATGGAGTGACGATATATCGGACATCGGGCAGTGAATGGAAGCAGAAAGCCCAGGTTGGCCCTAAGTGGTGACTAATTGGAGAGGCCTATGTCCAGCAGTGGACTAAAGTGGGCTGATAAGATGATGAGATAACATCTCAAAACTCAACAAGAAATAAAATTCTATATACCTTGAACTCTAGATTAGGGTTTATTCGCGACTCCAGGGTGAGATTCCCGAGACTCAAAGTGGGTAAGCTCGGGCTTATCAACTAATATGTAAAAGAAGAGTAAAATAACGGCTTGTTACTATCTCATTGCTGGGCATAGGCCTTCTCTTTTCGTTTTTGGAGAGAAGGATTAGAGCTATAACTGACCACGCTTCTCCAATGCGAATTGGTAGGTTACATATATCCCTATAATCCTCTAGAGATATACAGGTTTACTCGGGATATTTTTTGTTCACAAAAAAGCGTGTGATAAATTGTAATTATTATTAATACATAAGATTTGACAGAAAAACTGATTTAAATTTAGTAACGATCTAAACAAAAGAGTATGGTTTCTAAACAAGATTAATATCATCATTTACTACAACTTAGATGATAAGTCGCCTAACCTACCTAGATGATAAGCAGATTCCCAGATGCCGACATTTTCACACATAATGCTAAAACATTTTTAAAGTATGTAAATTGTTATTTAGATAATAATTATAATTAATTTCTAACGTAAATTTTTCTTACTGTTTTTTATATACTTACCTATATCATGTATGCGTTTTGGCTAGATCTGTAAGTGTACATATGAAATTTTATAATAAATAAATAAATAAATAAATAGGTGGTTTAAGTCTACGTTCAGAACGAAGCTGTCACTACAGCTTATACATTTAGAAATTTTCGCTTTTATATAATTAATGTAACATTAAATGACATTTCAAATAATCCGAGTTTACTATTATTCTGCAATGCGGTAGCTGTAGAGTTTATTTATGCTAGTAAGATAGTAGGTAATACAACTTTGTTATACATCAGGGATTTGCGTAGCTCTATCTAGTCTATATAACTCTGTTCCCCGATCGCACGTATTTTTACAGCAAATGTATACTTTCAACGAACATTTCGACTATATAGACTTTAAAGTTACGTAAGTGGCAGGAGCACGTACAGCATTGCAATAATATAGTTAGCTCACACCCGAGCTCGTTAAGCAGGTACCGCTATAATCGGGTTATACGGCAACTGGGTAAAGGAACAATAGTTACACCCGGTTAGACAGAGCGCGAGTTATTAGAGCGAATACAGACTTTAGACTGTTCTTGTTTAAGACTTGATCTTAGTTATTCGTTTAGAAATAAAGTAAATATATATAATATATTTTGTTTGTTCATCATCCTCTTGCCCTTATCCTACTTTAAATGGGGTCGGCACAACATGTAGCATAATTTGGCTAGATATTTGACGGCCGGCCATCTGCCTGACCTTAAGAACTTCGACCTTAGGAAGACTTAGCTTAAGAAAGACGGTACGTTAAGGTACGGAATATACGGTAAGAAAGAGCTATTCTAATCAGCACAATCCAACACGGCAGGCCAACTCACCTCAGTCGTTTTTAAGACAAAGTGGCAAGAAAGAGGGTGGTCTATTATATTCATTCTAATTCAGATGACGTCAAGCAGGCGATTGGTTGTAAAATACTTAGCTAAAACATGTGACAACATGTTGTACCGACTCCGAGTGAGCTAAGGGCAGGCGAATAATGATGACAATAAAATTTGCTTTCAAATAAGGCCCAAATTTCTACGCAACAAATCTTAGGGGAATTTATCGAAATCCAACCAGTAGTTTTTCCGCAATGTGCGCACAACGACATACCTCTATAGTTTTGTTTATATGGATTACAAGTAAATAAAGTTTTTACGTAGGTAAGTACTTCGTCTTTGTGTTTACACGAGGGAAATGCTGATAGCTTCAAACTCAAGTGATTTTGTTATTTGGAACAAAAGGAAATAGTACTCGTTTCTTTTTGTCGATTTGTGAGAAAGTTATTGAGTAAACGTTGAATAATTTCACAGCTAATATTTGTATAAGAGGGAAAAGATTCATCTTACTATCCCACTGCTGGGCATAGGCCTGCTTTTTCCGTTTTGGATAGGAGCTGAGATCTACCACACTGCTTCAATGATTGGTAGGTTACACATATCCCTAGAATTCTATAATAAATTTCAATTAACAATTAGACACATAAGTTTTAATAGAAAAATTCATTAGTGCCTGCCCGGGTTTGAACCCATGACTCGTCTGTGGACAGTTCGAAGGTCTCACCGCTGGGCTATCACAGCTTTTTCAGCATCCGTGAAAACGAAACTATATTTATAGAATTAGGCGTTACTTTGCGGAGATCCATAATACAAAAGTAATAATAAAATTATTTTGCTATAATCCGCGATGAAGTAAAATAGAAAATACATATATAAAGCTAAATGTAGAGTGGACAATCGGTTATCATACCTGATACATGCAGGAGTCGTAAAAACACATGCACAAACCTCCACCACCGCCACCGTAATACACAAGCACTATATACGTTCACTATCACAAGGTTTGTCACAAGGTGGAGGTTTGTACATGTGTTTTTTACGACTCCTGCATGTATCAGGTATGATAACCGATTGTCCACTCTAAATTTAGCATTATATATATTTTCTATTTTACTTCATCGCGGATTATAGCAAAATAATTTTATTATTACTTTTGAAACTATATTTACTACGCCAACAAATCAATGTATATTTATTTCATGCCGGAACCGGAAGAATCCAAACATCCTCGGGTGCTCTACCGATTTGTAGCGGATGCGGAAATGCGTGAGATTGTAACAGAATTGGATATAAGTTGTTAATAGCCGAGATGTTTTAAGTTTTTGGAACGTGAGATACATTGTTTTATTATAATTCTAGAGTGGGATTAAGGTCAGGAGAATAATGAAGACGTAGACAAATGAACAAGTCAACTATTCGATGATCAAAAAAGGCTAACGCAATCATTCGATCTTTTTTTATAAAGGCTAACCTAACCATTCCGCTACTGCCGCGCTGCTTTATATTAAATCATTCGCCGCTCTATATTTTATCATTACAATAACATCATGTATACATATTATAAAACAAAGTCCCCAAAAGCTGTCTGCCTGTATGCAATCGAAATTTTCAAAATCTATTAAACGGAGTTTTAACGGGAAGATTCTTATCAATTTTTAAGAAAAGTTTAACTTGATCTTTGTCGGAGCTTGGTTTAATGATTTCGACGCGGGCAAAGCCACAGCTAGTTTAACAATAAATTTGGACTGAATTGAAGCAAAAATGAACTTTAAATGAGTCTTGCTTGAAATAAGTGGTTGAAAACGGTGTCACATTTGAAATTCGGATGCGGTTTGTTTTGCGGCGTGACTGAGTCGGTACGCGATGTTTGAACTAGATATTTTTGGTCTGTTTTTGTGACGATGGTGTTTGTAACCATAGAGTGATTATACTACAGTAGGGCAGCCAGCTAAAATGTGTCTATCGACAATGTGGTGTATGTGTTCACTTGTATTTATTGACTAACTAGCTTTTACCCGCAACTTCGTTGGCGTGGACTGTTGTCGCGTGATAGGTTGATAATAGATGGCGCTTTTCAATATCATCCTACTCGTGTAGAATAAACGGGGTTTATATAGCTTATATGTTACCCCGGTGTATAGGGAATAATTATGCCAAATTTCATCGATATTGGTTCCGGATTCGCCGTGAAATAGTAACAAACATACTTTCGCATTCATAATATCAGTAGGATATTGAATAATTATAGCACAGGCTCAAATACGCACTAATAAATAGTATGCCACTACACGTCCACTCTCGTCCGCGGCTCCGGTGATACTGACGTGGTGCATTTGTGACAGTATAATGTTTCTTTTGTATATTAGTACTAGTGTATATTTATTATTTATTTGTACAATATATGTATAAGATTAGCTCAATTTAATATTAATGATAACCTAAATAATCGCACAATCAGATAAACTTTATCAGATATTTATAACAAAATGGAGCCTTTTAAAGAGTAAAAATACGGAAGCCTCGACATAAATTCAAATTTACAATTCCCGAGGGAACTTTGATGTGGCTTTGGCAATTCAGCGAAATAAGTTTAACGGCTTTGAACACGCGTTAATGTTATTGATATTCCCTTGGGGCGAGAAAAGAATTTACGGAAATTGTTTTTCTACAAGATAAACTAGATAAACTATAATGATAAAATAGATAAAATATAAATCTATAATATAGAAGATAAACTAGTAATGTCCCGCGGTTAAGCGTACATTGCGATCTCATGGCAGTGCAAGACTAAGTCAGACTGTAGATTTATTTTTGTTGACATGAAAGTTTTATTTGTTATTTAATTACACTAATATTTATAATCTAATGAATATATAGATTTTTATGAATAATTTTTTACAGCTTTTTACATTTTTATTAACTACGGGTCCCTATTTTTTTGAAAATGTATAATAATATAGCCTATGTTGCTCAGTAAAGATGCAGCTTTCCAATGGTAAAAGAATTTTTGAAATCGGTCCAGTAGTTTTTGTGTCAAGACATTACAAACATACATACAAATTTTTCCTCTTTATAATATTAGTATAGATTACTGATCAAGAATCACTATAATAAGATCTATTTATAAAAAGTTACAAACTATAACAAACACTGTATGGACAACTGGATCTCACTGAAGAAAAATAACCAAACGTCTCAACTTGCCTTAACTTGTTGAATAGACCTGAATTGAGGGATCCTTAATAGAATTCTGAAAATAGTAACCACTCTTTTCCTTATTGGCTTTCACTTCTAAGTAGGAAAACCTGAGCTAGGAAAACTTAGAAGTGTTAAATAATGTAATTTTGATGTTTTAGTTTGAGATTGTCATTTACGACGTGTGGTATCCGGTAGAATAGACCACCCTCATTTCTTACCGAGGTGTCGTAAAAAGCGAGTGTAAGACAAGTTGACTTCAAGTAGGCCTCCGGTCGTAAAATACGTAACGGAATCATGTGACAACATATTTATTGCATGTTGTGCCAACCCCACTTAGAGTAGGATAAGGGCAGGATAATGATGATGTAGGACTCAATGAATAACAACAACCAAAACGTGTCAAAACTTGCCTTAACTTGTCGAACACAAATGGGGGATTTTAAATGGAATTCGGGAAATAGTAACTCCCTTTTATCTTATTGGTTCTTCTCAGTAGGAACTTGATGTGTAATATAAAATAATGGGGAATATAATTTTTAGACTATGCTAAGCTAATCGAAATTATATTTGCAATTTACGACTACAACTTCCATCATGAGAATATAAATAATTATTGACGACAAACATGTTTCACTAAATTGCCGACGCCGCAACTAAATTCCCGTGTGAATAGTGCATTTGAAATTCAAATGCGATTCCCCTGTTTTGGTCTATGAAAGGCTCGATTTTGTTTTAGCATATAATAATTTTTGGTACAAAAATATCTGAAACAGCCCTAACGATTTTCACGAAGTATATTTCAAGGGCAATAAATGGATCAACCTAGTTTTTATTTTAAAATTTAAGTTTTTTTTTTAAATCGTTAGAGTCGTTTTCAGGCATTTAAAAACATCCTCCTGCCCTTATCCCACTCTAAGTGGGGTCAGCACCCCACTTAGAGTGGGATAACAACATGTTGTCATATGATTTGGCTACGTATTTTACGATCGGCCTGCCTGACGTCAACTTACCTTAGTCGTATTTTACGACACCTCGGTAAAAAAGAGGGTGGTCTATTTTACTCAAACGGATACCACACGGTGGGTCAACTTACCTTAGTCGCCTTTTACGACACCTCGATTAGAAATGAGGGTGGTCTATTCTAATCAGCCGGATACCACACCGCTAAGATTAGAGTCTCAGATATCACCAATATATTTAATTCAGGCATTTAAAAACCAAAATATAAATAAAATACAAACGTTAATTACTCTGTCATTTATGAAGTCATGGTAGGTCAATTGAAGAACGGGCGGTGTAGAAAAAAAATACCCCGGATCGAGTCATATCTGCCCAAATATACATTCCTTTTTTTTCAAGTTTCATCTTGTTTTATATCTTCAAAAAAGTACTGAGGAAAGCTCAGTTATCCATCACTTGTATTAATATAATCAATGGACGAAGAATTAAAATTTATTTCTAATAAAATTTATGAAATAATTCAAATTGAGAAGTCGAGTTTAGAAATGATGAATGTTATTTTAACATACACAATAAACCCATTAACTGAATACGTGATACGAGGTGTAAATCAAGTCAAAAAAGCGGGATCACATTAGAATTTCAAATCCGAAACTCCAATGTTAACTTTGTTAAGGGCGCGCGCGAATTTGTGAGACAGGTATATTGGAAATGAAGATTCCTTTGAGGATGTCAAGTTAACGCTTGACTACATCCGTACATCAGATGAAGCTTTCGCAAATAGCAACGCACGTGTAATAGATATGCTATATATGACTCGTTTCTAGATAACTGATGAACTATAACTTTTATAGTGAACTACCAATATTTTAGTAAAGTATCACTTTTAAGTGAACTATCGATCCAAAAGTACTGTAAACAGTCCACTTGAATAAAGAATATTTTGAATTTGAATATCACTTTTACAGTGAACTATCAGTTTTCTAGTGAACTATCACTTTTAAGTGAACAATCACTTTTTTGAACTATCTCTTTTCAAGGGAACTATCACTTTTCTCTTGACGACTTGAATAAGCAAGATGCGCCAATTATTTACAACAAGTTGGCCAGCTAAAGTAGATTTACCCTGTTTATAATCTATAAATATTTTAGATAGAATTTTATTAACATAACATGAAACATTAACATTATGTTCATGTCGTACGTATCGCTTCACATTAATTATATTACAGTGAACTATCAAATAAATCAGTTTATATTATTTTGCGATTTTGTATTCATGTTTTTTTCTTCTGCCCTTATCCACTCTAAATGACGACAGCACAACATGTTATTCGCTTCCATTCTCCTATAATTCGTCAACTCTGGCACTACTCTTTTTACATGCATGTCATACTTCACACAATCCAATCATCTTTTTTCCGGCCACCCTCTAGTCACATATCAATCCACATTAATATTAAACACTCGTTTGGTTACATGATTTTCATCCCTCTTAATTATATGTCCATATCATCTTAATCTTGCACTTCTCGTCTTTTCTATAATGTAATCGGAAGTGGAACTTATGTGGAATTTATTTTATCACTTTGACGCAGCGCTGAAGAAGGCGCTTCTTTCGATATTGGTACCATGTCAAATTTGGATCCCAATAATATGCTATTTTTCGGTAAATTCACGGAAATTTATCTTGCAACAACATTTCTATGCAATAGCTTTGCGTGAAATATATTTGTTTTTTTTTATATAATTCTAATAATAACAGTCTAACAGTAAGATCATAAATTGAACCAGTGAAAGTGAAATAATTTTTTTAATAAATAAATTTAATAATAATAAAATAAATAATAGAAAATTTTTTTGATAGATTATCTTTAATATTTAAATGAATTCATCTAATGAGTTAATATGTCTATATATACGGCTTTAACGATTTTCATGAAATGCAGCATGGTTTCATTGTTCCCCTCTAAAAGTTCCGAATAAAAATTCACGACAGCATATGTCTAGCTTTTAAGGTTAACCCACTTTAATTTTTATGGTTATCAAAATACTATATTTTGGTTTAAATCTTTCTACACGGGCGGGACTGCTGTCAATTGCTAGTATAATATATAAATATAATGCAGTTATATTCACTGTATGCAAAAGAGAATAGCATCGGTATTGGTGCTCGGATAAATTTTGGTTTCCTCGACGTCTCCCCCAAGAGCAGGCATTTGCATTTCCACCTTCAAGTTGGATGTTGCATGTAAAATAAATTCAAGTTCTCTCACTGCTCTCACTGGGACAGAATGTTTTTATTATGTTAGATTATACTTAGCATTTATGTACCGTACAACATAAATCTTTATATTAAATAATAACATAACGTAACAGGGTTAACATATAAATTATTTTCCTCAGTTAAATAACAGATGGCGCCACTAGTATTAAATCGTTTTATCCCACATTGTATATATAAAACACAATTTTTGCCGTAAATTGTCAAGTCCGCGTTGCTTATTTGGGGAACGGGTGGTATCTGGGTGGTCTCTCAATACCTGGATCGAGCCCCACTTACCCAATCATTTTTTTTTGTAGTTTTATTTTGCAATAAATTACCAATATATATATATACATATATATTATAAGTTTAAATATAAAATATATTGAACTCAACTGACCTAAACGGGAATAAACCGATTTGGTTTATCAAATCAAGGATGGCACGACGCCTCTAAATTGAACCTAATTTCCTCTCTTGAGGAGCTTAGCTTAATATCTTCTTGCAATATAGCAGCCTTGTATCCTATTCACACCCACTTATTGCCGGGTACCAACCCTGTGTCAAACGTAATTGAAAATGTTCCCTTTGAATATACAATGATCCGGGAGAACTCGCAACATGTTCGAAGGTTTGATTGTTTCAATATTTTAAGCTATCCATTAAACCTATTTACGGACATTATAAGGACATTAAACCTACCTAGTTTAATTTTAAAATAGAAAAGTTGCAATAGAATTATTTTGCTGTTATCCGCGTTTGTTAAGAGAATATAAGTAATGCTGTGTCAGGCAACTTTCACACACCTTATACATGCAAGATTTTTTAAATGTCAAATGTTAGCGTTAAGCCGCAAACATCGATTGTGCATGCGTGTTGCGTCGCCGCGGACTCGTTCATTGAAACCTTTTTTATAAGGTAGAGGTTCAATCTCCTTGGTCCAGCTGGAAACTTGTATAGGTGTATCGTTATGATTAAAAAGTTATATTATGATACAGGTGTCCATACAAGACCCGTATCGTAATAAAACTTTTTAATTTTTTTTCGGCCTGTACGTAATGTTTGTCATAAAAATTTTGGTTTCAGTTTTATAATCTTTGTATTATAGTATCAGAGTAGATAAAAGTAGTAACAAAATAAAAATAAAAATGTTCCATTTTAATTATTAACGCTTACCTTAAGAGCTTACGTAAATACTAATTTAAATATGCCATATTTTATAACACATGGTGCCATCTCCTGGGACGAAACACTTTTGCAACACGAGCTGAAACCTTCGAGCTACGCAAAATTTCTCATAAATTTAAACAAAGTCACCAAAATTCATAATATACTTTAACCAAAGTCACCGTAACTCTATATCAGAATTGGAAGGTACGAATTACTCTTTCATCCCTACTAATATTCATCATTCTCCTGCCCTTATCCCACTATTAGTAGGGTCGGCACAACTTGTTATAAAACATATTGTCACATGATTTCATCATCTTCCTGCCCTTATCCCTCTCTAAGTGGGGTCGGCACAACATGTTATAAACATGCTGTAACATGATTTGGCTGCGTTTTTACGACCGGCCGCCTGCCTGACGTCAACTTACCTAAGTCGTATTTTACGACACCTCGGTAAGAGAGAGGGTGGTCTATTTTACTAAACCGGATGCCACACGGTGTGTCAACTTACCTTAGTCGCCTTTTACGACACCTCGGTAAGAAATGAGGTTGGTCAATTCTACTCAGCCGGATTCCACACGGCGGGTCGACTTACCTTAGTCGCCTTTTACGACACCTCGGTAAGAAAAGAGGGTGGTACTATTCTATTCAGCCGGATACCACACGGCGGTGTGTATAGGTGAATCGTTGTTATTAAAAAGTTATATTATGATACAGGTGTCCATAAAAGATTTGTATCGTAATAAAACTTTTTAATTTTTTTACGGCCTGTACGTAATGTTTGTCATAAGAATTTTGGTTTCAGTTTTATAATCTTTGTATTTATAGTATCAGAGTAGATAAAAGTAGTAACAAAATAAAAATAAAAATGTTCCATTTTAATTTTTAACGCTTACCTTAAGAGCTTACGTAAATACTAATTTAAATATGCCATATTTTATAACACATGGTGCCATCTCCTGGGACGAAACACTTTTGCAACACGAGCTGAAACCTTCGAGCTACGCAAAATTTCTCATAAATTTAAACAAAGTCACCAAAATTCATAATATACTTTAACCAAAGTCACCGTAACTCTATATCAGAATTGGAAGGTACGAATTACTCTTTCATCCCTACTAATATTCATCATTCTCCTGCCCTTATCCCACTATTAGTAGGGTCGGCACAACTTGTTATAAAACATATTGTCACATGATTTGGCTACGTATTTTACGACCGCCTGACGTCAACTGCCCTAAGTCGTCTTTTACGACACTTCGGTAAGAAATGAGGGTTGGTCTATTTTACTTAGCTGGATACAACACAGCGGGTTGACTAACCTTAGTCGTCTTTTACGACACTTCAGTCAGAAATAAGGGTGGTCTACTCTACTTAGTTGGATACCACACGGCGGGTCAACTCACGTTAGTCGCCTATTACGACCCTTCGGAAGTAAATGCTCTATTCTGCTTAGCCGGATACCAAAGGCAGTCTACTGAGTTTACGAACATGTTTAAAACATGTTATACCGACCTTACTTAGAGTGGCATAAGGAGATTGATGATGATTCTTTAATAGTTATTTAGTGCATGCTTTGACACCTTTATAAGCTGTACATGTCAAATAATTTTTATTAAGTTTCTATTTTATGTGTAAGTTATACATGTAACAACAACTGGATCTCAAATAAAATAAATAAATTAAAACATATTAAAAATTAATTAAATAACGAAATACATAAGTAAGTAAGTAGCGGCCTGTTACTATCCCACTGCTGAGAATAGGCCTCTTCTCTCCGTTTTTTGGAGAGAAGGATTGGAGCTAAGACCTACCACGCTGCTCCAATGCGGATTGGAAGGTTACACATATCTCCAGAATTCTAGAGATATGCAGGTTTCCTCACGATGTTTTCCTTCACCGTAAAGCGTGTGATAAATCGCAATTATCAATTAGACACAAGTTTTTTTTTTATAGAAAAACTCATTGGTATCTGCCCGGGTTTGAACCCATGATCGTCTCTAGAGATTCACACGGTCGCACCGCTGGGCCATCACAGCTTTTCGAAAGGCTTTCACGAAATACATATATGTCATAAATTGTGTGTGAATTTCACATACATTAAATGAGCATAATTTAGATTAATCTTAAAACAGGGTAATTTAGGGCACTATCATTTTAAATTAACTCATCAACATGAGTGGGTTAACGAAATCCGCAAAGGGTCCCAAAAAGTCGTGCCTAATTCATCATAATCATACTTTGCACAGTAATTTTAATATCCCATTAAAACTTTGCCTGTCCAAGGTAAGCCAGATTAGCGACCCTCTATATGAAATTCAAATACAATTTGATATATCGCTAAGTATTAAAGTGACCTAATTCAGTAACCTTTATTATATTACGTCACGCATCAATTTACCCCTCTTTAAAGAAGAAACAGCTCACGACAGAATGAGAAAGAAACTTGTTCAAATTAAAAGTTTTCTATAGAGGAATGCTACAAATAAACTTTTGAAATTTTAACATGATTTGGCTAGGTATTTTACGAATAACCGCCTGTCTAACGTCAACTTACCTTAGTAGCCCTTTGAGACACCTCGGTAAGAAAGAATGTGGTCTATTCTACCCAGACGGATAGCACACGATGGGTCAACTTACCTTAGTCACCCTTTTACGTCACCTGGGTAAGAAATACGGGTAGTCTATTCTACTCAACCGGATACCACACGGTGGGTCAATTTACCTTAGTCACCTTTGACGACACTTTGGTAAGAAATGAGGGTGGTATATTCTACTCAACCGGATACCACACGGTGGGTTACCTTACTTTAGTCGCCTTTTGCTATGCCTCGGTAAAAAAGGGTGATCTATTCTACTCAACCGGATACCACACGGACGGTCAACTTACCTTAGTAGCCTTTTACGACACCTCGGAAAGAAAGACGGTGGTCTATTCTACTCAGCCGGATACCACACAAGGGGTCAAATAACCTTAGTCGCCTTTTACGCTATATAAATAAGAAAGAGTGTGATATATTTTACTCAGATGGATACCACACGGTGGGTCAACTTACTTTAGTCGCCTTTTACAATACCTCGGTAAGAAAAAGGGTGGTCAATTCTACTCAGCATGATACCATACGGAACTTCTACGGTAATATATGTAGTAATATTCATTTTTTATAATAATTACTCGAAAATACTATGTCAAACCACTTAATTAAGAAATAAATTACAACATCAAATTTTGATAAGTAATTACCAAGGCTATTACCTAAGTGGGCGTTGCCATAGCTTAGGAAAAGGCGACTTCATTAAAATACTAGTTACGCTTTCATTATATGGTTTATTACTTGCAAATAAATCTATTTGCGAAACTACATAAGCGGATTTTGGCTGTAAAATCTTTTGAAAGACCTCAACAGCTTTGCTGAAATTAAATTTCCTCACAGCCATTTAAGAACTCATATATTTTATAAGTGCCCTACTTCATCATCCTCCTGCTCTTATCCCACTCTAAGTGAGGTCGGCACAGCATTTTATAAACACGCTGTCACATGATTTGGTTGCGTTTTTACGACCGGCCGCCAGCCTGACTTCAACTTACCTGAGTCATATTTAACGACACCTCGGTAAGAAAGAGGGTGGTCTATTTTACTAAACCAGATACCACACGGTGGGTCAAATTACCTTAGTCGCTTTTTACGACATCTCAGTAAGAAATGAAGTTGGTCAATTCTACTCAGCCGGATACCAGACGGCGGGTCGACTTACCTTAGTCACTTTTTACGACACCTCAGTAAGAAATGAAGTTGGTCAATTCTACTCAGCCGGATACCAGACGGCGGGTCGACTTACCTTAGTCGCCTTTTACGACACCTCAGTAAGAAATGAGGGTGGTACTATTCTATTCGACCGGATACCACACGGGTGCCCTACTTAACCTTAACATATCTTGCATTAAGACTTCTAAACACCATATAGCCCACCACAATAGGAAACATATCTACACAGAACTCAGAATAATAATTCTATTATTAATTTGTGCTATGGAATTCCGCAGACGCCTACTTCAAAAACATATATTACATTTAGCATTTCATATATATTTTCTTATCGATCGCTGACTAAAGTCCTCGTAAAAAAGCTCACAAAGTCACTCAGCGGGCGATGGAGCTATGATCGGAGTATCTCGTGATCGTGATTTACGTGATAAAATCAGAAACGAGAAGATCTGTAGAAGAACCAAAGTCATATTCATAGTTAAAGATTAAAACCAACGTGTCATGCTGAAGTAACCATGGGCATGGGGGCCTTGAGGAAAAGGCAGTTGCCGGTAGACCCCATAAAAGATGGCTTGACGACCTCAAAAAGGTCGTAAGAAGGTTGGTGGATCCAAGCGGAATCAAAAGCGGCGGAAAAGATAGGTATTTTGTATTTCCTTTTATCACGGACTATAGCAAAATATATATTTTTTATATTCCTTTAGGTTCCGTAAAAGGCGAGTAAGGTAAGTTAACCCGCCTTGTATCTGACTGAGTAGAATAGAGTACCCTCGTTTCTTAACGCGGTGTCGTAAAGGGCGAATATGGTAGATTGACAGGCAGGCGGTCGGTCGTAAAATACCTAGCCAAATCATGTGAGATGTTTATAATATTTTGTGCCGACCCCACTTAGAGCGGGATAAGGTCAAGAGGATAGTGAAAGTTTATCTCTTGCAATCCTCTATAGAAAACTTTTAATTTTAACATGTTTCTTACTTACTCTGTCGTGAGCTGTTTCTTCTTTAAAAAGTTAGGCGGCAGACAGATCGTGAAATACGTAGCAAAATCACGCGACATGTTTATAACACGTTGCGCCGACTCAACATAGAATAGCAAAAAGGCAGGAGAATGATGTACAATAAAGTTTATGAATATCTATGTATAGTTTTGAAGCACATATTATATATTACTTAATTTACATATTCCGGGCTTATCAAAGTGGGAATACTTCATTAGTATGTCTACTGAATAATTTTGTTTACTAGGCGCAAATAACTTTATTTGCAAAGCATCCCTTCATAAGCGGTTCTTGGCTGTAATTAGCTTTGTATAATTTCAGACCGTAATGGCGGCGATGTCTCGGAATAACGACTTCCTGCGCGAAATTGTGGTTGGAAAATAATGGTTATTGCCCGTGGCGTTAATCCGTCAACGTTTGGATTTATCTATTTTGGTAGGTGTTGAAAACTAGCGGTAAGCCGAATATGTCGAGAACAACTCAGGAAGTGTGATTTCGGTGAAATTCAGGAAACTCTGTCAAAAAATTGATGGGCGACCTTAAAGACAGTTTCGATTCTAAGTAAGAGATACTTATAACATCTGTTGTCGCCATTAACTTCCGCTTTGTATTTTATAGCAACACAGTCATGAAACAAGAGTATCGCGCCCTTTTTGATTAAAATGGTGACAACACTGTGACGTGTTGTTTCCGCTTGAGTCTTCCTATTGATAAAACGTTTCAGTGACAGTCAGTCTTTGTTCGTCATTCAAGAGAAGTGCATCTCGGAACGGGAATTGTGGTATTCCTATTATATCGTGTTATTGTGTATAGTGTGCGTTAACACATCCAAATTGCTATCCCTACTCCGATCTAAGACAAGGAATCTTTATCCATGATTCACCACCCTCCCAGTAAAGTAGAGTTGTAGTAGCCAAGCGGTTAGATTGTGCTAATCTTTCAAAGGGACGAAGGATCAGAGAAATCAGTGCGTCTAATTGATATTTGCAATTTATCAAAGGCTTTTCGGTTAACGAAAACATCGTGAGGATACTTGCATATCTCTAAAGACATCTGGGGATATCTGTAATCTACCATCCACATTGGAGCAGCGTGGTAGGTCTTGGATCCTTGGTTACTTTAGTTTACTTACTCATTATTTATTTTAACACTCACTTCGAGACTACCTCTGACGTCCCTGCTCTAGAATAACTCTATGAATAGTCTCCGCTCTTATTTTATGAAAAAAAAGTCTATGATGTGCATTAACATCGTTTTAGACTTGAAGTCGTATAGAAATGATATACGATCGCTTTGAAGCGGAGTGTTGAAAGTGTGAACGGTTGTATTTGTTTTTCAATAGCTGCCTACCGTAGATTTCAGAAAGTATATTTACCCTCTTCAAGGAAAAGGTTAGAGGTAAAAATTCTACGTACGATCTGTGCAATTCGAATACAGTGGTTCTAAACCTTTTTGAGGTCGTCCACCCACCTTGTTTCGTTGCCTTTCGGTACGGTTTCACCGAATATTCGCAACACTTTCTTTAAACTATTTTCTCATTTTTATTCCTAATCTATTGTTATTATTTTTTTAATCATGTACTTCATCGGTTGAGATCGAAGAAAGATGACGGAAAAATAAAATCGTAATTCAAAGTTTGTATTAGAAAATATTATCTTTTAATAAATTTGAGGTAAATTCATTCTAATGTTATAATTGCCAAAGAATAATAAAAATGATACAATTGAAGCTTGGCTAACATAAATAATAAAATTTCAATTTTTCATTTAGTAAGAGGAAAAAATATACATAACATTATTGAGAGTATTTTAACATTTAAAATGACGTGATTAAAGTTACAAGTACACCTTGTTTGATATACCTAACTTCTTATAACTATGTATATAAAAAGTTTGGTTGTTAACTAAATTGTAATGATGATAATCATCCTCCTGCCCTTATCCTAGTCTAGTAATCAGCACAATATGTTTTAACAAGTTGTTACGTTTTGGCTAGTTATTTTACGACCGGCCGCCATCCTGAGGTTCACTTATGTTAGTCGCCTTTTACGACACCTCAGTAAGAACTGAGGATGATCTATTCTACTCAGCCGGATACCCATAATTGTAAATATATGACAGAAAACAGGAAATATCCTTCGAATAATTGGATGCTAATTCAAAATTTGAGTTAAAAAAGAAACGATATTGATAAATTATTTTTTTGCATATCAGAACATATATTAATGAAATTATTAAATTGAAATTTATTGTTTATATCAAAATAAATTTAGTAGATTAATTAATTAGATAGATTTCGTGAGAAAAAAATCTAAATCAAAGAAATAGTTTTTTGAAATATATTATCATAATGAATAGTACCTGTTTGACCGAGCCTTGCTTGGTAATTTTTTATTTTACAAAATAAAAAAAAAAACAAAAAAAATTGTGTAGTTGGCGATCGAGCCTAGATATTTACATTTCCCGAGACTGTCTGCTGACTTGACAGATTTAGGCAAAAATTTAATTCAATAAAAATATTAGTATTTTTTAATGCCCAAAAACAGGAAAAAAACGAATTTTTCTTTACATAAACCTAGCTTGATCGATTTTTCTCCCCCAAACCGCCTACATGCTGATTTTCAAGAAAATCGTTGGAGCCGTTTCCAAGATTCCGAAAATATATAAATATGTACATACAAGATTAACTCATTTAAATATTAAAGATATTGTATTAAAACGATTGAAGAATAAAAAAATAGTTCAATCCAGATTTTTGTCACCAATCTAAAGACATAAGCACATAAGAGCAATTCACAACTGAATCCCAGTTTAAACTTTTAGAACCATTGTACACTTTTGAGATGCACTAAATTTCACGGGGCAAATCGAATACTCCCACGGGACACAGGCGAATGGTTTTTCAATTTAGCAGGACATATTGCAATTTTATTCGCTCCCTAACGTTGGTTGGGATTTAGGTGAAACGGTTTCTGTAAATTTCATCGCTTGATATTATGTGACCACAGCAATATCAGACGTAGCAACATTCTCATATTTTCTATGTAAAGTAATGGAAAATAAACGGTGGGGGTTAAACTTATTACTATATGACTCTGTTTGCTTGGTTAATGCGTCGCTTTGAGATTTTGTTGCAGAGTCTATCTCCTGAATATGCTTCAGCTACGGGGCGAAACGATTGTTGATATTGTACTAGTGAATGTTTTGTATTGTTGTGTTATTTGTTGCGAATAGTACATAAGTTCTTACGATTTCTGCATGTATCAGTTATGAGATCGGATAGTACATTTAGCATTACATATATTTTTATTATCGCTTTATCGCGGGTTATAGCTATATAATATTTTCCTTACTTTTACTTAAACCGATTAGATTTTTGAGTGTTATTACTAAGAAAAAACCTACGCTACCAGCTTTAAAAGCAAGGATCTATTAATTACCAAACTTCGAAAATAGCGAACTTATATATTTTAGAATAGAATATTTTTGTCGTTATAATACGATAGCATATGATAACGTTGTCAGTTAGTCTACTTACTAAGTTTCATAAAAAATCGTTCGAGCCGTTTCCAAAATTCACATTCACCAGATTAACTGTTTATACTAATATTAAAGCTGAAGAGTTTGTTTGTTTGAATACGCTAATCTCAGGAACTCAGAATTTCAGGAATCCATTTGAAAAATTATTTGAGTGTAAGATAGTCCAGGTACCCAGGAAGACTTTAGGCTAAATAACATCACGTTAAGATGAATAGGAGAGGAGCAGCAATAAATAATATTGCGAAAACGGCAAAATGTATAGCTTTCCTTGCGTACGCTAAGTAAACGGTGAAAGTTACTCAAAAATCATCTATTACAAAATTGATTCCCTCTAAAAGTTCTAAATAAAAGTCCACGACAGCATATATCTAGTTAATATACATACAAGATAAACACATTTAAAGATTAAAGATATATGAAAAAATTATATAATGTCTTATATCAATAAAAAAACTAATGAACCGTAAAGACAATTTCGATAATGTTTTAGAATTATATATCTGGCACGTCGCCAATGTACAGTTCCTTGAGTTTGGTCCTTCGAGCCGGGTGGGAGTTTCTGCATCCATTCAACCGCGTAATGGCGTGCACTGTCGCCAATACCAATTCCATATAACTTTGATTGCATTTTGAATAGCAGTAACAACATTGCTTATAATTCAAATTACAAAACTATTTGTCAAGCGTGATATCACGCTTTGAACCATGAGGAAGTGTTAATAAAGATTTTTGTTTTTACTGCAATTCACCTCTACTAATGAACACACACTTTTTTGGTGACATTTACTCAAGAGAGGTCCATAATATTGTTAGAAATTTGGGAATATGAGGTGACATTATGCTTCATCTTTTGCAATCAATTGACGTTATCTGTTGGGATTTTATCTCTCCGAAGGAATTCAAATTCATGTGATCTTGCGCCGTTCTCTTTGTCCTGCCATCATCATCTTCAGCCATTTTGAGTCTAAGTTTTGGACTTTTGGATGTCCGTCCATGTTAGTAGATCTTGTGCACTCAGTATTCAGTCTCAACCTGCGTATCGACTTATGTTATCTACCCATCTCTTGGGAGGATGGCCACGTGATCTGTTGTTAGCATGTGGTCTCCGTGGTCTTCATTCGAGAAGTCGTTCCACCGACTACTATCCGTCCATGCCATTTGTCCTGCCCATCTCCACCTACCTTTAGCAATGACGGGGACCACATCTTTCATACCTATCCTCTTCCTGATCCATTGATTTCTCTTGTGGTCACGTAGAGTAACTTGAAGCATCGTTTTCTCCATCTCTCTCTGCGCGACTCTGAACTTCTAAGTGGTTTTTTTAGTAAAGAATAGTCCCAGCACCACAGGTCAAGACCGGTAGGACACACCGTCGAATATTTTTGCTTTAAGTTTCACTGACAGCCTTCCACGCTAGATCTACTCGTTCACTCCAAACTCTGCCCAGGCTTGGACTATGCGATCGTCTACCTCCTGTTAGGTTCAAACTACCTAAGGTATGTCCTAAATACACATAGGAGTTGGCAATATCTAAAGGGAGTGCATAGTTTTTGGCTTCGCTTCGTCTTCCTTCTCATCCGATGGATGTCTACTGCTGTACATAGGTCTCCTTAAGGGAGACGATTTTGTGGAACCAACTTGTTCTTGGAACCAACGGCTCCCCCTTTTTTGAGGTCATCAGTCCACCTCGTTGGGGCCTCCTAACGTTGCGCTTTCCAGTACTAGGTCTCCATTCCAGCACCTTAGGACCCCAACGCCCATCAGTTCTACATACTGCATGTCCATCTCATCTCATGCTCATCCTGTCTTCGTACTATATATCCATTCCAGCACCAATTCAGCTTTTGGACGAGATGAGCTATTACTTCATCTCCATTACACCTCCCGGCCTAATTCATTCATGGGGTATCTTTCACGTTGCTCAACAATAGCTTTCAAAAGCGCACTTAAGAAAAAAGCTCTTTACACGTGAAATATATTCCAAAAGTCATAATATTATCATAAGGCCCTCTTGTGCCGATGTTGATGTAGAATTTCGGGGACATTATTAAAATTTATGGTATAGTTTTGCATAGCTGAAAGGTTTTATTTGATCGTGTGTGTGGGTGATTTTCCCAGGCGATTATTTGTTTATTGATAAGTTCATTAAGTAAATATTTTTAGTTTTATGAAATCAGATTTATAATAACATAGAAATACATGATTAGATTAGATTATTAAACATAACGTATATAGTGCCTGTGTATCATGGTGGCGGAGGTGGAGGTTTGTGCATGTGTTTTTTACGACTCCTGCATGTATCAGGTATGATAACCGGTTGTCCACTCTACATTTAGCATTATATATATTTTCTATTTTACTTCATCGCGGATTATAGCAAAATAATTTTATTATTACTTTTGCACGACAATATTATTTAGCTATAATCTGCGATAAAAGAAAAGAAAATATATAATATACTACTAAATGTATAGTTTACTATCCGTTCTCATACCTGATACATGCAGAACTCGTAAAAACTCAGGCATAACCAACCACGAATAACACAACAATACACAAGCACTGCACACATTCAATACAACAATGTCAACAACCGAATCATCGTCAGGAGACAGACTCCACGACAAAATCGCAAAGCGACGACCGAAAGAGTTATATAGTAATAAATAAATTTTATGTTTTTATTTTCTTATTAAAAAAGTACAAAGATCCTGTGCTATACAAATATACAGTATATTTAAGTAATATAAACAGAGCTAAGTGGGAAAAACAGTACTGCAGTTTGCTATTTGGTCTTTTCTTTAATTATATACTAACACCGTAAATATAAACTTATAACGTACTAAAAGCAAACAATGCTATTTTCTTTGAGTTTCCAACACAATAAGTGTTCCTTAAAGTGGAGTCTCGTGTTATCTAGAAGTTTCTGTTTTTGTAAACGCTCGAGTTCTTTTGCAGCAAGACATTTTGAAGAAAACGTGTGATGATTTTTGCGTTACTTGCTTTTGAATTCAAAAGGTCTTTATTTGATTTCCGTTTGGGTTAGAATGTTAACTTACTTAATAAAGTAAAAGTAAAATAAGAAAGGTTGGAGCACAGACCCAACATGCTGCTCCAATGCGGATTGGTAGGATACACTCATCTCTGGAATTCTCTAGAGATATGCAGGTTTTCTCAAGATGTTTTCCTTCGCCGAAAAGCGTGTGATAAATTGCAATTATCAATTAGACACATAAGTTTAACCAGACAATTCTTTGGTGTCTGTTCGGTGTTTGAACCTGTGACCCCCTCAAAAGGGTCGCATGTTCTCACCTATGGGCTATCACAGCTTACTTTATTTCCTTTATACCATATTCATATTATATATATGAAAATGCATATAATTCCTTTACAGATAAATTTGGTTTTAAGTATAAGGATAGTTAAAAAGCCGAAGAGTTGTAAATCGCAGGTACATTCAATTTTGTTGATAACATTTTTTGAGAAAATGTGTCACCAAAATTTTACAACTGTCTAATGGTTAAACAAAAAATCCTGATGTCTTTTTCAGCGCCGTAAGAAACCTATAACGGGGAATTGCAAAATTCCCGCAATAAATCCATCCCGTTGTAATACCAGTGAATTATTCTCGTCCAGAATAAATGGCCCAAAAAATTGCCCTACCCTCACCTCGTTAAGCAAACAGCGTGGAAAAACAAGCAATCTGATCTTGTAATATTCGACTGCGTGTTATACTCATATATTACAGCCTCCGGGGTGTGATTATGGCTCCACGCTCTGGATCTTATTGTTTTAATGTCATTTCGAAAGCTTCAGAAAATATTTTGAAAAATAATGATATGGTTCCCACATGTCAATTTATTTAGTTAGGTAAAACGTGTGGGTTGGTTGTGAACTCATTTAGATGTTCTTATTTATAAGGTTGCATGACGACGCCACGTCAGCCTGCAGAAAATATGCATACATGTATGCACACTCATGCGTTCTCACTCATGCAAGCTAGCACGCTTGCACGCGCGCACTCATGCAAGCTAGCACGCTAGCACACACGCAGTCATACATGCCAGCACGCTCGCGCGTACGCACTCATGTAAGCTAGCGCGCTCACACGCACGTACTCATGTAAGCTAGCTCACTCGCACGCACGCACTCATGTAGCTAGCGCGCTCGCATGCACGTAATCATGTAAGCTAATAAGCATACACGTACGCACTCATGCAAGCTAGCACGTAGCGCCACATTTTTGTACGGTACAAAGACATCAAGAGAAAAAATAAACTATGATTTTTAATACATAACAGCAATTTGCTATCATCTACTTTTGTGATTGCAGTCGAATGTACATAGAATTTATATAATTAATAGGGCAGTACACAGAAGTGCTTTCGTAATATCGCTACGCAATTTACTTGGATGCTATAAATTACAAGAAGTAAGCTTCTTTATTATGACAGAAATGGGCCTCATTTGGTAATATTTATTCGAAATATCCTTTTAAAAATATATTCTGTAAACACATGCATGCGCTAGACGTTGCAAACTTGACTTTATTTGACCCAGTTTTTTTTTATATCACAGCCGAGATGTTGTATAGCGTAATTAGAACTGAAAGGTAGGTAACCTCGTCATTAGATACGGCTCTAGTTTTATATTCTGTAGTAATGGGGGATAAAAAATTATTTGAAAAACAAATATTAGGAAATTAATACATTTATTTTTTATGGCAAAAATGTACAAGTTATCTTAAAATACTTACACGCTAGGACTATACAAATCATGCCCACGTGGAATACCAAGAATGCTGGCAGCGTTTCCGCGCTGAATCTCTAAGCTGATTCTTTATGCGAAAAAGGAGCCAGCCCTCTTGTCACCTGAAGAGGCAATTAACCGAGGTGTTAAAATGGATATAAAAAAAATTTGCACTTTGACTCCATGCACCTAGGGTCTCAACTGCAAACGGCATAAATAAATAACTCTTAGGAAATTAATATTTTTTACGAAGTGCACACAAAATGTTTACGTAAGGTTTAAGTAAAATTGACGTCATTTGTTGTCATCATCGTCATGCTCCTGCCCTTATCCCACCCTGAGTGGGTCGGCACAACATGTTAAACATGTTGTCACATAAATTGGCTACATATTTTATGACCGGCCGCCTGCCTGACGTCAACTTACCTTAGTCGTATTAGCAATAACATTTACCTACCTAAGCTATAGAAATCCTGTTAATTCTACAGGATTAGGACTACATTTAAAGGGCCATCTATTATTAATCTATCCACACGGCAACAGGCCACGCGAATGTTGCGGGTAAAAGCTAGTACTTTTATAAAAGTACTTTGTCTGGAATATGAGTGAGGCAAAGAAATAACAAGAAAAATGAATGAAGTTCAGATACTTTGGATTGCGAGATACAAAAACTGTCATTTGAACTCTTTATGCAAATGACAGTTCCAAGTTGCGAATGAAACGTTTGTATGATATTGACGTCTTGTGTGAAGGAAAACAACAAATGGTAGATTGGATTACTTATCTGTTCCAGGTTTTTTTGGATGATTTGTTTTAGTTGCACAAATTCAAAATTTAAGAAATAAATTAAATTTTTATTGAATTTGAATTTTTTAAGTTCGAAATTTGAATTGAAAACTCTACTGAAAAGCGATAAAAACGCTTTGCGGTGGCTGTTTGCAACATGTTATTCTTATAAGTCGTTACATTTTGTCATTGCTTTACTATACCTGAGTATGATTTAAACAAGCATTATGACAGAATAATAATTTTTCGGTATAAAAATCCTTTTAATAGTAATTAGTAAACTTAAATTATTTATTTACAGGGATTTTTGTTTCTCCTAAATCTAATTGAAGGCTAACTTTAAGCATTGTTAGATTTATAGAATTCCTTTTAAACTAGACCCAATAAACCACCGTAGAATAACGTAAGATACGTTATAGTCTTATATACCTACTTTAGTATTCAAAATGCATAATAAGTGTATTTTAACTTCGTAATTTTTATAATAGGTAGGATTTTAGCAACAAAAAATGACCTTGGCTAAAGCTAGAGTCAAATTTTGTATAAATGACTTTATCACGATTTTTTAATCAAATATTATTTAAGCTATTTAAAGTCGAATAAAAATCAAATAAACACCTCCAATTACTATTCAAACTTCTAGTCAAATTTTGTATTCAAATTAATATTAGAGTTATAAACGTTGTTTACAAAATATATAAATTATTCCAAAGTCTAATCAGCACTAAAGGTTAAATTAATATTTGAACGTCAAGTGGTATAGTATTAATTTGGGTCACGAATTTTAGGTTTCTTTTTATCAATTTAGCTTTCTTGCTCATTTCACATTCGTCGATATTGTTTCTAGCCTTAATGAAATGGTTAATTTGCATTTATTAAAATAAATAATATAAGAAATAATGATATAAGAATTTCTGAATCCTTTAGAAGAATAATTTACGAATTTCTTACCGAAGTGTCGTAAAAGGCGACTAAGGTAAGTAGGCCCATCGTGTGGTATCCGGTTTAGTATAATAGACCACCCTTTTTCTTACCGAGGTGTCGTAAAATACGACTGAGGTAAGTTGACGTCAGGCAGGCGACCGGTCGTAAAAACGCAGCCAAATCATGTGACAGCATGTTTATAACATGTGCCGAGGAAGATGATTTAGAAGAATAATTTCTAATCGAAACTCTAAATGTAGTTAATGAGAAACAGAACCGATTATAATTCAACCGTGCAAAGTTACATCGACATTCCATTACGTTGGGAAAAGTATTTTTTTATTAAAAAAGTATGACTTATAAAGGTGCTCGGAAACTTGGAACGATGTTTCGGGGAATTTGTATTGATTGAGGTTATATATTTTGCGGTTTATTTCAGCAAAGTTTTTGCTATAGACGGATTTTTTTGCGCAAGGTTTATTTTCCTAATGTGACTTCCTTAATCATATACAGTTATCGCTATTAACAATCTTAATATTTAAATGAGTTAATCTTGTATATATATATATATATTTTCCGAATCTCGGAAACGGCTCCAACGATTTTCCTGAAATTCAGCATGTAGGAGATTTTGGGGGTGAAAAATTGATCTAGCTAGGTTTTATGTAAAAAAAATATTGTTTTATCCCTATTTTTGGGCATTAAAAAACACTAACATTTATATTGAATTGAATTGTCAAGTCGACGTAGCTTATTCGGTTAGCGGGCAGCCTCGAGAAATGTGAATGCCAAGGATCGATCCCAACTAAATAATTGTTTTTCTTTTTCTTGAGTTTTTTTTCGAAAAAAATTACCGAGCGAAGCTCGGTCACCCAGATATTATTATTAATATATATTAATTTTTTTTTAAGTTTATTTTTTTTTCATTTCTAATTAATTTAAAAAAATTAAGTAAAGTAAAGGGCTTGTTATCAACCCACTGCCTATTATTCGTATTTTTTGGACTCCCGCCGCGTTGTATCCGGCTGAGTAGAATAGACCACCCTCTTTTTTACCGAGGTGTCGTAAAAGGCGACTAAGGTAAGTTGACCCGCCGTGTAGTATCTGTTTAAGTAGAATAGACCACCCTCTTTCTTACCGAGGTGTAAAATATGACTAATATATGTAGCCAAATCATGTGACAACATGTTTATAATATGTTGTGCCGACTCCACTTAGAGTTGGATAAGGGCAGGAGAATGATGACGTTTGTGGACTCTAATAAAAATATAATGACGGCTTACGTAACTTTTTTTATCTTTATATCTGCTAGTGCTCATACTACTCATGCGTTTCATTCATTCATTTCATATTAAGTAAACCGCTTATTAATCTGTGACTAGAAGAATAATCATAATACTGTAATTTATGAGTATTTCCTTATAACATATTTATTGGTTAATTACACAATAATGTCCACATAAGAAATAAAACATCTAATCCAAATAACACAGAAATAGCAATTTGTTGCTTAACAAAATTGATTAACGTTAGATTGAACAGAACAGCCGTATTGATTGGGATGGATAATTGGATTTAGGGAGATGATTACAGCATTCAACCACATTTGGTTATAATGACGCATTGAGCAATGTCTTCTGATTAGATGATGAATTAAGACTAGTACCTAGGTGATATGCTCTGCCGATCTTTATTTAATTAAAAATAAATAAAAAATGCAAAAAAATTAAAAATTGTAACACCTTTAGTTCCCTCTTAAACCAATAACCTACCACAACTTTACAAATGACAGCTAAAATATCATTTGCTTTCTATTTAACATTTTAGCATATTTTCAGGGATAAAAAAAAATTCACAACGAAAGCTAGTTAGGTCGATTTTTCTCACCCCCCTCCAAAACCCCTACATGCTACATTTTATAATATATATATATATATATATATATATATATATATATATATATATATATATATATATATATATATATATATATATATATATATATATATATATAATAAGATTAACTCGTTTACATATTAAAGAGATAAAGTGATATACACGATACTAAAGATGACCTTTAACTAGCAATGGTTTAGTTGAACGTCGCTACTGTACATTATTTCTTTACTTCTTAGGTACTCTTTATCACATAAAGCTGAAAAGTTTGTTTGTTTGTTTGAACGCGCTAATCTCAGGAACTACTAGACCGATTTGAAAAATTCTTTTAGTGTAAGATAGTCCATTTATCGAGGAAGGCTATAGGCTAAAACATCACGCTAAGATAAATAGAAGAGGAGCAGCAAAAAAAAATATTACGAAAACGGCAAAATTTAAGCTTTCCTTGCGTGCGCTAAGTAAACTGTGAAATTTATACAAAAATCATTAATTACAAATTTGTTCGCCTTTTAAAGTTCTTAATAAAATTCTGCGACAGCATATATCTAGCATTTAATGTTAGCCTACTTTACCCATTATTGTGGTTGTCAAAATATTATATTACGGTTTTAATCTTTCAACGCGGGCAGAGCCACTGGCAATTGCTAGTAGTCTAAATATGCCTTAACTCAAAACTTACAAGAGACCCTTAAAGGAAAGTGTTCACTAGGGTCAACCATTCATTATAGATGTAATCCAAGACAAAGCTCGTAAGGTCATTATCCGGAACGGAAGTGACAAAGTAATTATTGCTCGGAACAGAATTAATTGTTCCAAACAGTTATTAAGTTTTACTAGCTACGTTCCCGGGTTTGCTCGCTAGTAAAGGTTATGTAAAGATACGGATATGTAAAGAAACAGATTATGTAAAGAAGGTTATGTAAAGAAACAGATTATGTAAAGAAGGTTATGCAAAGAAACAGATTATATAAAGAAGGTTATGTACAGAAACAGATTATGTAAAGAAGGTTATGTAAAGAGAGGTTATGTAAAGGAACAGATAAGGTGATGTTTCAACATCATACTCCTGCCCTTATCCCACTCTAATTGGGAGTATCTTACGCATAACATGTTTTAAAAATGTTGTCACATGTTTTGGCTGGTTATTTTACGACCGGCTCCGACCTGATATAGATTTGAGAAAATCTATCACATACAGACAGTTTCAGGAACTTTGTTGATATGTACTAGCTATGCCAACGGCCTTGCCCACGTGGACATCAGTGTATTTACCTGATTTTGTGGACATCAGTGTAGTTAACTGAAGTTTTTAACACTTGCTAGTTAACCATAAACTATAAAATTGTGAGCTAACCATATAAGATAGGGACATACTGTTGCGGACTTTTTTGTAGTATTTTTATCGATTTACGATTCTCTTGTACATTAGTTTAAGCGAGTTTTTGTACAACTGGGCGATCTCTCCAGCAGAGCACATATAAAATCGTAATTTACTATTAACCTAAATTATCCGGAAGAATTGGAATACCTATTAGTAAAAACCGTACAAAAATCCTTACAGTAGATTTTGAAACAAGATGCCATACAGAAAGACAGCTTTTCGGGACTCACCACCCTCTTTCTTGCCGAGGTGTGGTAAAATTCAACTAAGGTAAGTTGACGTCAGGCAGGCGGCTGGTCGTAAAATACGAAGCTAAATCATGTGACAATATGTTTAAAAAATGTTGGACCGACCCCACTTAGAGTGGGATAAGGGCAGGAGGATGATGTATTTAATATTTTTAATAAATGGGACAATTAAAGTTATTTACTTTGAGAGCCAATGACCGTGTGTGTAACACGGTCATTGGTTCTCAAAGTAAGCAACTAAATACTTGTATTATGGTAGACAGACAACTGGTGAATATATACTTATATATTTTTAAATACATACCTAAATACAAATATACACCAAGGCTCAAAGACCAAGAAATACATTTATAGAAAATGTTAGCCCTAGGCGGGATTCGAACCCGCGATCCGCAGAGCTGAAAGCAGGGTCACTATTCACTGCGCCAACGAGCCAGTATATATAATAAGTATACAGATAGATGTTTTTACAATCGTCTTATATCCGAGTATCATTGAAATTTGGGAACTGGAGCATAATACTTCGAATATCTAAAATAGGCTGTCCTCAACTTGAAGAGAGTTCGAGTTGGGACGATGCGAAAATGTGAAGAGTCTTCAACGACTCGCGAACTTTGTTAGCTGACGTCCAATCTCTTAAACTAAAGCCGCGTTCATGACGAGCACTTTTCTCTGACGACTTACCCAAACTCGTGTACTTGACGAGTCGTCGAGGTTGACTGTTGAAATCAAGGTTAAGTTGACGTTATTTATATTATTATAAAATCGGTTTCATTGTTCTAATAATAGTACTTGTAATTTATGAATCACCACATTTAATAGTCATCAAATATTGCATGAATAAAATTTGCTCTCTCTCTGAAATGTATAATTTTTTTTAAACTTAGAATAACTTGATTGTCATTAACCTGATTAATTATACTTTCAAAAATGCATATACCGTCTTGATAGCTTATGTTAACCTTATAATGGCTTATATTATAATATAATAATCTATACTTATTATAAAACATAATTCCCTAAAACTGTCTGTCTTAATGTGATCGATTCTCTCAAATCTACTTACTGAATTTTTTTGTACAGTTTTGTAAAAGGTAGTGCCATTCACCCAGAAGATTTAGGTTAAAAGTACATATAGGTATTATGTTAATTGTGTTGAAGAGGTCGCATGATTATAAATGAATTCGCTTGCTGGGAGCTTTAGTCGCGTCCGCCACGTTAACCAGCAGAGATACCATAAACTAAAGTACCTACTAGAGATTTGTAAATCTACAAAAAAGTCCACAATAACATGTCTCTATCTCTTATAGTTATCTGAGAATAACTAGTTTATGTTTAAATTTCAATTCAGGAACAATTTTGTGACATACCGATTTCGATGCGGGCGACGCCGCCGGCAAAGCAAGAGTAAAAATGCAATATTTGGTAAAACCTAGAATTTTTTTTAAGTGTTTGTATAGTATATCCAATGTGATCAAGCCCTAATGTTTCAAATAACGTCATGCTATACCATAATTATATACCTGGAATACTAGCTACTTATCACTACATATTATAAAACAAAGTCCATATTTCCGTATGTACGCATAAAACTTTAAAACTACGCAACCGATTTTGATGCGGTTTTTTTTAATAGATAGAGTGATTCCAGAGGAAGGTTTGTACGTATAATAACATTTAATACGAAGTAGAGAAATAATGTAATTTTTTTAGGTTTCTGTAAATAATTACATTTTTTTCCGCTTACATTGCAAACGCAGGCTAAACCCTACGAGATTTATCAAAATGATGTACTAAGTATTTGTACACCTTAAAAAGGTCTACAGAAAAGTCCGCGACGGTATATATCTATCTCTTATGAATAACCCACAATAGCAGTTTTTTTCATTTACTTTTTACGAAAAATGATGCCTTATGTTCAAAGCAATTTTTATACAATACCGCATTAATCCTTATCCAATTGAGTACCTTAAATAAATTGTTGATTTAATATAGATCAATATTGCCGTTTACAGCATGTAATTTAAGTGAACATTTTAGGAGATATTACAGATTTAAAATCCCGCGAGGAGGCCGCGCTTAGACCTATAAGCACTTCGAATTTAGCAGCGACCGGAGGCGCAACTAAATGTCTTTCTTTCAAGTTTATATTGTCTAATGATAAGAAAGCTATGAATGTTGTATGTAAAGACATTGTCTAATCAATTGTAAAAATAAATAATATCGCTACATAGTATAAAACAAAGTCGCATTCTCTGTCTGTCCCTATGTCCGTATATCCCTATGTATGCTTCAATCTTTAAAACTATGCAACAGATTTTGATGCGGTTTTTTTTGAATAGATAGGGTGACTTTAGAGGAAGGTTTACATGTCTTTTAACATTCAATGTGGAGTAGAAAAATACTGTAATTTTTGAGGTTTCTAATGTGATGTCGTAAATAATTACATTTTTTTCCGCTTACATTGCAAATGCAGGCTAAACCCTACGAGATTTATCAAAATGATGTACTTGATGTATTTGTACACCATGAAAAGGTCTACAGAAAAGTCCGCGATGGTATATGTCTATCTCTTATGTATAACCTACAATAGCAGTTTTTGTCATTTGCTTTTTACGAAAAATGATGCCTTATGTTCAAAGCAATTTTTATACAATACAGCATTAATCCTTATCCAATTAAGAACCTTAAATATATTGTTTATTTAATATTGATCAATATGACCCTTTACAGCATGCAATTTAAATAAACAGTTCCGAAGATATTACAGATTTAAAATGCAGGGGCCGCACCGCGAGCCTATAAATACCGCGTCGGAGGTCGCGGTTCGCCTCTCGGCGATGCTTCCGCGCTCGCCCGTCTTATCGGTGACGCTGTCAAAGCCATTAGGGCTTACAGCATTAGTCATATTCGAAAAAAAAAAATCGCGGTTCGCCCTTTAACCATTTGAATTTAGCAGCGATCGGACGCATTTATGATCGGAGCTCTCTAGCGAGGAAAATAACAATCATCACTACATATTATAAAACAAAGTCCATATATCCCTATGTACGCATAAAACTTTAAAACTACGCAACAGATGTTTATGCGGTTTTTTTTAATAGATAGAGTGATTCCAGAGGAAGGTTTGTACGTATAATAACATTTAATACAGAGTAGAGAAATACTGTAATTTTGAGGTTTCTGTAAATAATTATGTTTTTTTCCGCTTAAATTGCAAATGCAGGCTAAACCCTACGAGATTTATCAAAATGATGTACTAAGTATTTGTACACCTTGAAAAGGTCTACAGAAAAGTCCGCGATGGTATATGTCTATCTGTTATAGATAACCCACAATAGCATTTATGATCAAACCGGAAATGAGGAGTTTAAATAGTTTTATGTTTCAATGCTCAAGGCTAAAATATATTGTCCCTATCCTATGTAAAATACCCCTCTAACTGACCCATTGGTGCAGTGGGTAGTAATTCTGCCGTAAGCTCTACGGGTCGCAGGTTCGATTCCCGACGAGGGCCAACAATTTCTATATAAAATAATTTGTCGGTTCTTCGGCCCTGGGTGTATATTTGTTTTTAAGTATATATTTAAAAATTATATATGTATTTATTTACTAGTTGGCTCTTACCCATAACAAAAGTATTTAATTACTTTAGAAACGGACGACCGTGTGTGTACACACGGTCGTTCGTTCCTATTTTCCCATATATTTATTCATTCCGTTCCTAGTGTCCCATATATTTATTTATTTAAATACCTAGTATATTTACGTAATATATTTTATTTTCTACTTTAATTTGAATAGTACGCGGATATTATCTTTACAGTGTATATTTAAAAAATTAACCTTTCTGTGGTTTAAAAAACTTGAATAGTAAGTGCACAATGTAAGTACACCTTTATATTTTCCACAATACCGTCATGTTACTTCGTGTAACTGTATACCGAGAGAAGCATTTAAGTTCACCTATTCTAATTAGAAGATGTTTCGTACACCTTAGCAGGCAGGTTTCAAATTAATAGGCGACGAATTTTGTGAACTTAACTATGTATGACGTTGGTAAATTTCTGGTTTCATCGTCGTGCTTTTATAATGATAGCATATCAAAAGTAATAATAAAATTATTTTGCTATAATCCGCGAAGAAGTAAAATAGAATATATATATAATGCTAAAGGTAAGTGGACAATCGGTTATCATACCTGATACATGCAGGATTCGTAAAAACACATGCACAAACCTCCACCACCGCCACCACAATACACAAGCACTATATCGCAAAGCAAAGCTTTGCGATTTTGGTCGTGGAGTCTATCTCCTGACGATGCTTCGGTTGCGGGGCGAAACGATTGTTGAGTTTGTGATAGTGAACGTATATAGTGCTTGTGTATTGTGGTGGTGGTGGTGGAGGTTTGTGCATCTGTTTTTACGAATCCTGCATGTATCAGGTATGATAACCGATTGTCCACTTACATTTAGCATTATATATATTTTCTATTTTACTTCTTCGCGGATTATAGCAAAATAATTTTATTATTACTTTTGTATTATGAATCTCCGCAAAGTAACGCCTAATTCTATAAATTATTTAATAGCATATCACTTTCACATTTCTTGATATCTAGGTGCAGTTATTACGCGCGAAACGATAAAAAACAATGATGAAACGTCATCATCATCATTCTTCTGCCCATATCCCACTCTAAGTGGGTTTGGCAGAAAATGTTTTAAACATTTTGTAACAGGTTTTAGCTAGTTATTTTATGGTCGGCTGCCTGTTTGACGTCAACTTACCTTAGACACCTCGATAAGAAATGAGGTTGGTCTATTCTACTTAGCTGCATACCACACGGCGTGTCAACTTACCTTAGTCACCTTTTAAGACACCTCGGTAAGAAATGAGGGTGGCATATTCTATTCAGACGGATACCATGGGATGTATATCTTATTTACCTTAGTATTTAGATTGTTAGTTATAGAAGCAATACTACTTTGCAAAATCACACAATGAAATAGTTAGTTCTAGTTAGTAATTCTATCCTACTAATATTATAAATGCGAAAGTTTATGAGTATGTATGTTCATTTGTTACTCTTACTCGGCGATTCCGCTGAACCAAATTTGATAAAATTTAGCACGATTGTTCCTTATACACCGGAGTAACATATAGGCTAAAGAAATCCCGTTAATTCTAAAGGAATAGGATTACATTAAAAACCGCCACCTATTATCAACCTATGACGCGACAACAGTCGACGCGAACGTAGTTACGGGTAAAAGCTAGTGTAGCAATAAAAATCTTAAGATTCAACATCAATCATAATAAATGTATTCGTGAATCATCATCAGAAATCACAAATTCCTTTATGTCTCCGTTTCAAAATGCCCACTTATATCGATCAGGCGGGAGTGATGCGGCGTGAGCGTGGCTCTAGAGTGCTCACGCTAAGTACTCCTGATGTCGCCGCGTCAGCGTTTCGGCTGCAAGCCCTTGAATCGGATCCTCGACTTTTGTTACGTAAGCTTGATACTGAGGATTGATAGCGTATATACAAGCTCTCATTAACGATGTCGCGGTAAATATTTTGATTGTTATAATAGGAATCGCCATTTTGTAGAATCACATAATGATAAAGTTTGCTATAACATCATTAATTTAAGTACCTGGTTGACCAAGCCTTGCTCGGTAATTTTTTAAAAAGAAAAATAATTGGGAAAATTTGGCACGATCCTAGGTATTTATATTTCTCAAGACCGCCCGTTCCCCGAATAAGCTACGCTGACTTGACGATGTACGGCAAAAATAGCGTTTTATATACAAATGTTTGTATGTTAGTATTTTTTAATGCACAAAAACAGGGATAAAACGATTTTTTTTAAATAAAACCTAGCTAGTTCGATTTTTCTCCCCCAAAACCTCCTGCATGCTGAATTTCAGGAGTTAGTAAAATAGACCACCCTCTTTCTTTCCGAGGCGTCATAAAATACGACTAATGTAAGTTGACCTCAGTCAGGCGGCCGGTCGTAAAACACGTGGCTACGTATATGACAACACATTTATAACATGTTGTGCCGACTCCACTTAGAGTGGGATAAGGGCAGGAAGATGTTGATGAATTTAACATCAATGAAAGTGATTGTTTTAGTGAATCATGGAATAAGAAATAATGAACCGCGATAAGTTTATGTCACCATTTCAAAATGACCACTTAAATTGATCCGCCAGGAGTGATGCGGCGTGAGCAAGGTTCACGCTGAGTGCTTCTGTTTCTGCCCCTCAACTTTTCGGCTTCAAGTCCTCGACTCAAATTCTTGACTTTTTTACATAAGCTGATATTGAAAATTGATACATTATGTAATGTATGATAAAAAATTGATATTAAATCGATACCTCTCTCCGATGACCGACTTTTAACAAATGTTTAGCGAAATTTGAATTTTGTGGTTATTCAACCGCCCTAATATTTAAGTTAGAAAGACAAGAAATTTTCAACACCTTAAAAAGTATATAAAAGGGCAAGCTAAGGACTAATGGCGTCGCAACCGACATGATTGACGCAAACCGCTTCCGAAATGTTAAAATACGCAATTTGTTGTCATTGGGCAACATCAAAAAACTTAGCCATGTAATTAATTATCCCTTCATTCTACCAACGGAAAGCTTTTAACCATAACAAAATGGAAATGGCTGCATTTATTTTATTTAAAGTATCAAAGATGTTTATTTATAAAATAAAAATGGAAGATTATTTTAGATGACTTAGATGGCTATACTCTATCGTTTCAATCGTAGTACAATAAAAATACCTCCTTTAATTTGTTTTTCTTTATCTCCAAAACCTCCTAAATACTGAATTTCAGAAAAATTGTTGAAGCCGATTCAGATATAATATTTATATTTACAATTTTTACATACAATATTTTACATAAAAGATTAACTCATTTAAATATTACAGAAAGATTATAGGAGTTCACGAGAAGGACTGACGATCACATAATAAAAAAGTGTCTCGCAATGCCCACGGGAAAGAGAGGAAGAGGCAGGCCCCTGACCAGCTGGCTGACGACTGTCCAAAGGGACATGAGGAATCTAGGACTTTGCCAATCAGATGCTTACTGTAGAGATAAATGGCGCCACATGATTGGAAAAGCAGACCCCGTGTAGCGGGATAATGCGAGGACAATGATGATGATCAGAAAGATTATTGGAGTTAATTTTTTTTTGGCTGTCAAAAGTAATGCTGTGATAGCCAAGGGGAAACGGACAGAACAAAAAAGATCAAAACCCATTATCAAATCCCACATGTCACCGGTTCACTTTTTTAAATGCAAATTTTTCTTTAAAAAAAATTACCGGTATATCTAGGTCCATATCTAGTATCTAACTTCGGCTAACTATAAAAAATATACCAAAATTATATCGTAAACACTCAACGTGTCTTAAAAGTCACTTTGTCCAATTTCCGTAGGAAATATTTTCTTCGGAAAGTGTCTTGTACAGAAATGTTTTTTACGACACGATGAACAAACAGCTGATCTATTAATCTTGGGCGGAATTCAATTTATCTATGTACATTGCACTTGTTAAAATTAGATTTGGTTCACGTTACAAATATATTTTTTCAATGTATACTTAGAAATAATTTGCACGAGTATTTGTGCGTTTTCTCGCCGTGTCGTATCGAGCAGAATAGACCAACCTCATTTCTTGCCGAGGTGTCGTAAAAGGCGACTAATGTAAGTTGACCCACCGTGTGGTATCCGGCTGAGAAAAATAGACTTTATTGCTTACCGAGGTGTAGCAAAAGGCAACTAAGGTAAGCTGACTCGCTATGTGGCATCCGGCTGAGTAGAATAGACCACCCTCTCTCGTACCGAGGTGTAGCAAAAGGCGACTAAGGTTAGTTATACACCTATAATATTGCCTAAAAAAGCTTTAAGGAATAGCGCAACTTTCAGAAATAATTCAAATTCAACGATAAAATAAAATAGTATAAATTCAAAGTGTAGAGTGTACTATCCCGGTCTCATACCTGATACATGCAAAATGGGCGAACCACCAAAACACAACACAACAAGCACTGCACATATTCACTACAATCTGAACAATAGTTTCGCCCTGTAACCGAAGCATCATCAGGAGATAGACTCCACGGCGAAATTGCAAAGCGACGTAATACAACAAAATGGCATCAATATTAAGAGACATGATGTTGTATGAGCAACAACTTAAATTCAAAAAGCGTTTAAAAACAGCCTTTAACAAAATTTTCATGTCTCCACTATTAAACGTTGAACTTTTTTGTCTGGAGCTAATTCTGGCAGAAGCATCTGCCATAATTTTCAAAAACATACATTCTCATCGGGACTGGACTAGTATGTAAAACGATTTTTTATAGAAGCAGGCGTTACTTTGCGAAATTCCAAACACAGAAGTTACAATAGAATTATTTTGCTGTAATACGCGTTTGTGAAAAGAAACTATGTTATGCTATTAAAGTAACGGCTTGTTACTATCCCACTGCTGGGCATAGGCCTCCTCTCTCCGTTTTTGGAGAGAAGGATTGGAGCTAAGACCTACAACGCTGCTCTAATGCGGATTGATAGGTTACACATATCTCTAGAATTCTCTAGAGATATGCAGGTTTTCTCACGATATTTTCCTTCACCGAAAAGCTTGTGATAAATTATCAATTGGACACATAGGTAATAGAAAAACTCATTGGTGTCTACCCGGGTTTGAACCCATGATCATCCCTAGAGATTCACACGGTCGCTGGGCTATCACAGCTTGTAATGCTATTATATACTAATAAAATTTCAGTTCAATCGAATACAGAGAAGTGGGTCGCTTTAACTTGCAAGATTCCTTCACATACATACACGGCAAGTTAAATAAAAACTTTTTAAAAGACAACTCTATATGCGATCATTCTTTTGATTGTCTATAATTCCTTTGTCGTTGCTATGAATGAATTTAAAATCTGAAGTGCATTTCAGTCTAGATTTTTGCTCAGCGTTTACAGACTTTATGCCTAACAAAGGTATAAAAGACATCGATCCGGGATTTCGTTCGTCTAATGCTTTTTCTGTTTTATTGACACAGAACTCATTTTTCGTCTACGCCCTGTGGGTATCCGGCTGAGTAGAATAGAAAGAAAGAAAAACTTTATTTATAACGTACACCACTAAGTTTTACATATATACACAATAATTATGATAAATTTATTTATAAAGGCGCGGTGTGACGCCATAAAATGGGTAACCACTCGGCTTTGGTTCGAATTTGAAACCCGAACACCGATTTTCAGTGGCCGCCATTTTTTACGCACGGACGTCAGCAACAGATAAAAGCTAAACTAATTTACTATGTATATGTAGGTAAGTATAAATATATTTATAATATGGTGAAAAATGTACAACTTCAAACTTTAATTAAATTAATTAATTATGACTATATATTTTAAACATCATTTTTTATTTATATTTGTATGTAGACTAATATAGGTATTTAAAAGACTAATGCACAACGTTGTGTAGGTTCTTTAAATTCTAATTAAGTACATATTTTGAGTTTGTTTTTGCTTATTTATTAAGTATAGTTTATATTTTCTTTTAAATTGTTCTAACGAGTTAAGGTTGCGCAGAGGCGGTGGAAGATTATTCCAACACTTCGTTGCGTTGTACTTAAAGCTACCATGGAAAGAGGCAGTATGGTGTCTAGACATACGTATTTTATATGAGTGTCCTCTAGTTTGATGCAATGTTTTGTAATCTCTAGCAAATTTTAATTTAAAGAATACTTGTACGGTGGTACTTTATAATTGACAATACCAAACAGAAGTGTTGCTAGGTGCAATTGCCAACGATAATCCATCTTTAAAATATTTGCCGTATTTAAAAATGGGGTTATATGTGCGCGTGGAGGTACATCAAAGCAGTAGCGGGCGCATGCATTTTGCACTCTTTGTATAATGTTTTTTGTACGCGCATATAAACGTGGACCAATAACTGCATCTGCATAATTAAACTTAGACATGGTCTTAAAATCATGGTTTCACACATATTAATTCTTAAACTGGGTTTAATAAATCTTCTTATATGATATAAGACTTAGAGTCTGTAAAAACAATGTCTTGCAGTATTGATTGTGTGTTTCTCAAAACGCAAATTTTGATCCATGATAACTCCAAGATTTTTTGCTTCTGTCACCCTTTCAATAGTTTCTCCACGTATGTAAATAAACGGGTCCTCCAATATAATTTTATTTATTTATGTTTTAGTTCCCAGCACCATATACTTAGTTTTTAGACCACCCTCATTTCTTGCCGAGGTATCGTAAAAGGCGACTAAGATAAATAGACCCACCGTGTGGTATACGGTTAAGTAAAATAGACCACCTTCTCTCAAACCGAGGTGTCGTAAAATACGACTAAGGTCTGTTGATGTCAACTACTACTACTCTGCCGGATACCACACGGCGGGTCGACTTACCTTAGTTGCCTTTTACGACACCTTAGTAACAATTGAGGGTGTACTATTCTATTCAGCCGGATACCACACGGCGTCATACTATAATACGTAAAACAATATTAATAAAAACCAAACTTTGTTTAAATGTAAGCGACAAGGCGCAAACATCGATTGCGCATGCGTGTTGCGTCGCCGCGGACTCGTTCATTGAACTTTTTTTTAAGGTAGAAGTTCAACCTCCTTGGTCCAGCTGTAGGTTGTATAGGTGTTACGCTATGATTAAAAAGTTATATTATGATACAGGTGTCCATATAAGACCTGTATCGTAATAAAACTTTTTAATTTTAATATTGGTCTGTCCGTAATGTTTGTCATAAGAATTTTGGTTTCAGTTTTATATTCTTTGTATTATAGTATCAGAGTAGATAAAAATATAGATAATCAAAAAAATAATAAAATAAAAATGCATAACTTTCATAGAACACTGTCACCATGATAATGACCATAGTCTGTTAATCAGGCCCCGTCCATACTAGGTACAATATGTAAAGTCTATTGATTTTAAGTAGAAAACTTCGTTCAATCGATTTGTTTAGAAATTGTTTTACCCAACTGCAACACATATAAGTGAATTGAATTCAATCCCCAGCAAGATTAATAGATTACAGCGACGATTTGTTACCCTGAGGTTCAGAATGTTTGTATACTCTATAAGAGACCTGTCGCCCTGGCGTTTTCTTTGAAGATTAATCACCTTAAACCAAATTCGGCCAGTAAGGTATTCTTAGAAGCGTTTATTAAAACCTCCCTTTGAAATCTTAAATGTTTTCGACGAGGAATTTCACTTAAATCTTTTATAACGATATATAAATAATCATTTATTTAAAGAAGAAAACCCGGTCGATCTAATAACATTCTTAAATGAATCGTTTGAAACATGTTTTACTTATATATTACTAAAATATTTAAAGCTTTTTAATAGTTAAATACTAATTTTTGGGGACTCTATATCCAAATTTGCGTGTAAACATGCTGTCACATGATTTGGCTACGTCTTTTACGACCGGCCTGACGTCAACTTATCTAGTCGCCTTTTATGATAACTCGGTAAGAAATGAGGGTGGTCTATTCTAATCAGCCGGACATCACACAGTGGAAAAAAAGAAAACTTATTCTGTATTTTCTTATATGTAAGTTCACTTAAACTAATTCCCTACAAAATGGCCAGTTACTTTCTGAGTGATTAATTAATTTAGTCTCAAGGCGTTTGTTAAGGCTAATCTAGTTAGTTGCTTTTGAAGGCTTATTTGGTAAACGAAACTTGATTAATGATTCAAAGAATGTACGTTAAGTTCTTCTATTGATTTTAGTTATCCATTATATTTAATGAAAATAATGACAACCCTCGGGCAAGCTGTTATAAATCTCCTAACTTTATTACTACAATAATGTTGTAACTTGCTATAGCCCGTGAACTTTTTAAAACTCATTCATTAATCCTCCTGCCCTTATCCCACTCTAAGTAGGGTCGGCGCAACATGTTATAAATATGTTGTCACATGATTTGGCTACGTATTTTAAGATTTGCCGTCTGCCTCACATCAATTAAGTTAGTCGCCTTTTACTACACCTCGGTAAGAAATGAGAGTGGTCTATTTTACTCAGCCGCAATACCACACGGCATATACACACTAAAATAATGTACTAGATAATTTTAGATATACAAAAATACTACAAAAAAATTTGCAATTTCCACTCGCGAAACAGTGGTAGCTTCTTTACATTTGTACAAAAGTACTGGAAACAGTACACTTGAATAAATATATTGAATTTTAATTAAAAGGCAGCGAAAAACCTAAAATACTTAATAAATTAATTTTATTCTTCTGTCAATCAAATTCGCAAAAATCTAACTACCTCTAATTATCTCCAGCTAGATAATATTCTTCAACAATTTCAGATTTATTCCACTGACAGTGATTGATCCCGGTGCTCCCTAATTTAATTAATCAAAATTAATTACCTTAATTATCCATTCGAATCATTGAAGGGTATTCGTAAATGTTGCTTGTAACAAGATTTTCATCTTATTAACGTGCTTAATAAAGCAGTAGTTGGGTGACCGAGCCCTGCACGATAATTTTTAAAATGATGTAAAAAAAAAATGCTGTGGTAGCCCAGCGGTAACACCGTGCGCCTCTTTTGAGGAGGTCTCGGGTCCAAACCCCGGGCAGACATCAATGAGTTTTTTAGTAAAACTTATGTGTCTAATTGATAGTTGCAATTTATCACACGCTTTTCGGTGAAGGAAAACTTCGTGAGGAAACCTGCATATTTCTAGAGAATTCTGGAGATTTGTGTAACCTACCAATCCGCATTGGAGCAGCTTGGTAGGTCTTAGCTCCAAACCTTCTCTCAAAAAACGGAGAGAAGAGGCCTATTCTCAGCAGTGGGATAACAGGCCGCTACTTACTTACTTTTTTTTACTAAAAAAAATATTAAAAAACAATTAAAAAATAACAGGGCAGGTGGGGCTCGATCCTAGGTTTTGATCACCTCTCTAGACCGCCTACACCTCGCTAAGAAATGAGGGTGATCTATTCTACTCAGCCGGATAACACACGGTGGGTCGACTTATCTTAGTCGCCCTTTACAACACCTCGGTAAAAAATGAAGGTGGTTTATTCTACTCAGCAGGATATCCCACGGTGCTTACTAAAATAAATAAACTACTAATATTATAAATGCTAAAGTTATATTTTGAAAGCCAATTTGCTGAATCAAAATGATAAATGAAATTTGTTTTTTCACGTAACAATACATGAATCTTAGCTTGTAAAAAGCTTACTGAATAACTGCAAGCTTTTACTTAACATACAATATTTAATACATTACCTGGAAGTAAAAGAAGCATAACATCTTCCCGCAGTGCGCTGCATAACTTCATTTGCACTTTAATTACGTTTTATAACATAAGTATTACAGTTCATTTCCTATTAACAAAATGACCCGTTAAATTGACTAGATTCTTGCATTAGCCGTCTTATTCCTTGGTAGCTAGGTTACAGTTTTGTTACCGCGTAAATTGGTTTTTTAACAATGCAATTATTACGTAAGACAATAGTGGAAACGTTCGCTTATCGGAGTTCTTTAAGCTTTTTGCTGAACAAAGGAAGTCAATTTTAACTTTTGTACGAGCGGTCGGAGATTGAATCACAGGTGGTATTCTCTGTTAATGCGAACTGGGAAAATACTATCTTTTATAGAAACGATTAAATGTAACTAGTATTAAGAATTGTATTTTTAAAAGAGCAACCGCCGAGTTTCTTGGTGCCTCTTCTCGGTAGGAACGGCTTTCCGAACCAGCAGTAGAGTTGACGATTCAAAAGCACTTGTTTACAAGTTTATTTGAATAAAGAATATTTTGAATTTGAATTTTGATTTTTGTCTACAACCATTTTCTAACCGGAAAAATATACAGCATGAAAAAAAATACGAAATTACATAATACATTTCTGCTGTGTGGTATCCGGTTTAGTAGAATAGACCGCTCTCATATCTTTAAGAGGTGTCTTAAAAGATGAGTAGGGTAAGTTGAACTGCCGTGTGGTATCTACCTGAGAGGAAAAGTCCACCCTCATATCTTACCGAAGTGTGGTAAAAGGCGCCTCAGGTAATTTGACTCGTTGTGTGGTATATGCCTGAGTATAATAGACCACTTTCATATTTTACCGAGGAGACTTAAAAGGCGAGTAGGCTAAGTTGACCTGCCGTGTGGTATCTACCAGAGTAGAATAGACCACCTTCATATCTTACCGAAGTGTGGTAAAAGGCGCCTAAGCTAAGTGGACCTGCCGTTTGGCTGAGTAGAATCAACCACCCTCATTTGTTACCGAGTTGTCGTAAAAATTGATTATGTTAAATAGACCACCCTCACTTAATACTGAAGCACCGTAAAAGATGACAAATCTAAGTTGACGTAAGGCAGGCGGCCGGTTGTAGAATACGTAGAAAATCATGTGACTTAATGTTTATAACATGTTGTGCTGACCCACTTAGAGTGGGATAAATGCAGGAGGTTGATGAATAAGTTACTTACTTTGGGGATATATTTATTTATTCTAATTTAGACTCATAACCTACGATAAAGCTTTTAAATCTTACGATTGATCGTGTCGTATAATTTTCGTAGAGGGCAAATGATACATTTCTTATATTCCATCAGGAGCAGAGAAATAAATTATTCGCAAAATACCCATAACACTGAGTACTAAATTGATGTAGAGATATATTCTACATCAATTCACGATGTTTCAGAACAATGATGGATGCAAGAATATTAGGGTGAATTTATAACTGTTGTTGCTCTGTATGCTCGATACAGACAGACAATCTGTTAAGTGAACATATTTATTCATTGACATTATATGCTCGACTAAATTAAGTGTTAAATTACTTTCAATTGTGCCAATTTTAAGCGGATTACTGAAAACATGACAGACCGACAAATACTGTTTTTCAGACCTATGTCATGAGGTAGACGTCCATAGTTTGAAATAGGAAATAAATAGTATGGATAAGTAGGTGATTTTCTTTTTTATAACATTTTTTCATATCTCAACTAACATTTCTTCTCTATCTCACCTATCTCTATTTCTTCTATATCTCTATTTCTTCTCTTACTGAAGTATAGGCGACTAAGGTAAGTTGACCCACCGTGTGGTATCTGGTTGAGTAGAATAGACGTCCTTTGATGTCAGGCAGGCGGCCGGTCGTAAAATAGTTAGCCAAATAATGTGACAACATGTTTATAACATGTTGTGCCGATCCCACTTAGAGTGAATAATGGCAGGAGGATAATGATCTCTATTTCTTCTCTATCTCATCTAACTATTCTTCTTTGTAATGTTCTTTATAATTCTTTGCAGAAAAATCATAGGTATTTTAAAAGAATATTTCTGCACATTCGCTTATTAAAATGTCATCAGCCAGTACTGGGAGAGACTGAAAAGTATAAAAGACTAATGCGCACCAATTTAAGCGTTCAATTACCTTCAATAACATAATGTTTTTGCCCTGAACCCGAAACAAAACTTTTTTTACTCATGAATATGCGTCTAGTACACCTCATTAACAAACAGACAATTTCGCGTTTATAATATTTGTGTAGGCCGATTTGTAGCATCTCCGATATTTATGTATAGAAACCGGCTATACTCGCGTCTTATTCTATCGGGTTAACCCGGCTATTTTCGAACTCATCCGGGACGGCAGTTCCTGCCACGACAATGTTGTGCAAACTAATCGGAGTAACCCGATAGAATACGACGTGATTATGGCCGGTTTCTATACATTAACTATGAATACTACTCACGTTAGTTAAAACAAACATCTTCCACGTTGAATAAATGTTATCACGTTTATGATGGACATAGCCATAAAACCTTACCATGACATAAAATGTCGAGTTTTCCACTTTTTTATGCTTTTGCCTGTGAAAGGGGTATAAATTTTAAATTCAGTACTACAAAAAAATGCTACGAAAAACATTGAATATTTTAATATTTATCTCCATTCGCATAAATTTCGCGTATCCAATCCAGCAAGCGCGTATCGCACGAAGTAATCAATTAAGCTATTCCAAATATACACAAACAATTTTCCAGCAACGTTAAATAATTACCTTGTCTCGAAAGAGATAGAACAAACACTACATCAAAAGATTTCGCCGCGTTGTAGCAATAATTTGCGAAGCGTTTATAAATTGTACGCTTTATACGCGTTCTATATATTTTGCCATTATTAATTCCCCCTGTATTTCATGTTAGTAAAAAGGAAAACATTTATATTCTGTACACATGTTGTACATATATTTTACATGCCCTAAAGGCTCACCGCACGAGATACAAGTCTGTCACTAACAACAAAGATTGCGCAGACTTAAGACTCGACTTCAGACAAATTAGAAACGGATTTTCTTAACAAACGCGAATTACAGCAAAACAATTCTATCATTACTTTTGTGCTATGGAATTTCGCAAAGTAACGCTTACGTCTATAATTTATTCCGATAAATTGTTAGATATATTATAATAACACAAACTTTAACGAAGTACGTACTAAAACATAAACTTATACTAAACTAGCTGTATTAGAAACTTCATTCACCTTAAGGTAATTGTTAGAATTGGATTAGCAATTAACTTAGTTACTTAACAATCAAGGTTTATATAAAAGGCTAACATACATGATTTAATATTCATGTTTTTCTTTCAGGAACTCGGAAAAACATAAAGTACATGGTTAAGGTTATTTAAACACTAAAATTCATGAGAACAAACTACAACTAATACTTAAAATAAATAATTTTTCATTTTTGGCCAAATAAGCGTTAAGTTTTATCTTATTATTTTGATTAAAGCATAAGTACCATACTATATTTTTTTAATGAGCAATAAAGAATTAAATAATTTTCATTTTAAATTGTTATACAATTGTTGGGATTATGATATTTATCCCACTCTCACATACTTTCATCATCTCATATACCCACATCAATATAACTTCTTAGATAGCATACAGAATAAGTTGTAGCTCAATATAATGATCAATACAACAAATCTTAAATCAAATATCGCCTAGATTACGCCTCCAAGAGGTCCGAAAATCATTTGTCGGTCTCGGTACACGTTTTTATAACAAAATTCCTCAACATTATCTAGACTTGCCTTTACACAAGTTTAGAAATTATCTCAAAACGATGTTGCTACTTAAAGCTTACTATACTATTGAGGATTATTTGAGTGATAGCATATCTTAACTGCAGTCAGCTACGCATCCAGCTGCAACGATTATCTTGTAACCATCAAATTGTAATAATTTTTTAAACGATTAGCCGCCGAGTTTCTTGCTGATTCTTCTCGGTAGGAGCAAACTTCCGAATCAGTGGTAGCTTCTTTAAAACATTTGACGATTCAAAAGTACTGTAAACAGTCCACTTGAATAAAGAATATTTTGAATTTGAATTTGAATTTGAATTCTTTCAATTACTTTTTAAGACAAGACAGTCTTAAACACAAAGTATTATGTCTACAACGCAGCACAATAATGGAACGCTCCCATAATAAATGATCCCAAGGTAAGGTCGCTCTTTCATTTTTCGCACGCTCGATTAATCTTCCCAGTAAGGTATGCTCGTAGAATATCGACAAATGTTCTGCGACTTTATTGGTTTTTGCGCTATTGATGGGCAGGAGGCCGGTTAGATAAATATACTTGGTGTAAACGTGTTTTATACATGCCAGGGATAAATCAAATTAATACGTCTTTGGAAAATTGTGTATATTTCTACAGGCCAAGGCCAAAAAATTTGTGCTTAGATTGATATTTTCTATTTATCACGAACTTTTCGATGAATTATTTTTACATTTTTATTATACACCTTAATTACAGTACCTAAGGTAAATAAGAAAAAAGAGAAAGGGCTGGTGATATTTGGGACTTGATCCCGGGTATTTTCGCTTCTTTAGTCCGCCCGTTCGCAACTGAGCTATTACAACTTTACAGATAGCAACAAAATTAACTTTCGTATTCTGTTTATATTTTAGTAGTAATTCAATACATGGTAACATGGATTTAAGTACAGTTTTTTTTAATAATACCTAGCTAGAATGGTTTATTGCCCCCGAAACCTCTACGTACCGAATTTCATGAAAATCATTGAAGGCGTCTATTCAGCCGGATACCATACGGCGGGTCAGCTAACCTCAGATGCCTTTTACGACATCTCGGCACGAAATGAGGATGATCTATTCTACTCAGCCGGATACCACATGGCGGGTCAACTTACCTTAGTCGCCTTTTACGACATCGGTAAGAAATGAAGTTGGTCTATTCTACTCAGATGGATGCCACACGGCGGGTCGACTTACCTTATTCGCCCTTTCAAACCCCTTGATAAGAAATGACTCTAGTCTAGTCTCTTTATTCTTTTCAGTGTACAAAATATGTATTTTTAAGTCACTATCCTTTCAAATTTCAATATAGTTATGTACTAAGATATTAACAATAACTTTTTAGGCTAAATTTCAATTTAAGTTTAATTTTAACGACAAAGTATCCATTAAATATGAGTTTACAAATTTGTGTGCGATTCTAACTTCTATGTTGAATTCGAAAGTTCCGACGTAATACCTAAACAGTGCGTTTAAATTCTACGCGAATATATCCACTGGAACTTAAACTCTACTAATTTTCCCCCAACTTATTTCCAGTTTTGTAATTAACTGTAAAAAGTCACATACAATCCTGAGTTTCCGAGTGATGGTGGTAGTGCGAGCGTAATAATAATAATAATAACCAGAACACTACTCGCACAAATTCCAACTGGTTGCAACTCGTCCGACTCCGTGTCACAGCCGTCTGGTGACGAATATAAGACCGCGCCATCGACTGCGGGATCGGAGTCCAGCGAAGCCAACTCGCCGGCCAGACGACCTAGACGCCGCCGAGTTGTACACCCGCCACAGGAGGGCTTGGGGCCGAAGAATCTTCTCAGTTCTGCACCGGCTCCCGCTACCGGTGGTGTAGTGCGTCGCATGAGATGGTCTCAAAAAATGAATGAGAGTGTCATGCGAGCGTACTATGGGGCAACAGATGGAGGAATTAACCTCACTGCGTATCGTTCAACAATGTTGTCTCTGTTTCAGGCGCTTGAACCAACAGTGACTGTGACCGCGCAACGATTATCGGATCAGGTTCGGGCTATCCAGCGCCGTCAGCTGCTGGATAAATCTGTGCTTGAACGACTGCGCTTGGATTTACGACAAGTTAACTCTGTAAGCAGCTCTGGTGTTGTCCCACAACCTGAATGTGCGAATACTAACACACAGACTTGGACTACGAAAGATGGGCTGCATGATAGTTTTGACTTGTCAGTAAGTAACCAGATTGATGAGCAGATGAGGAGTATATTGGAGGATGCGATTCTGGAGTTTAAATCCATGCCTTTTCATTTAAGACCAAATTTACCCCGTTTGCCTATGCATAGACGTAATATAGCGCTGGTAAGTACTCTAGATCAATTGTTAGAAAGTTATTTAAAAAATTCTGTAGATCTTTATGATACACATTCAATACTATACTGTGGAGCTGTGACGGCATGTAGAATAGCTCGTGTTAATTTTCCAAACAATACAGTGATTCAAAAAAGTGTCGTCCCGGCTTGGCAGTCTAGGATTGAAAAACGTATTGCATTTACTAGAGTCCTTATTGGCAAGCTAATCTGCTTTAAGGGGGGCAATTATCGTCCTAGAGTAATGAAATTTGTGCACCAGGCGTTCGCTGGCACTGGCATCAGAACCAGCGAATACATTGGCTCGGTGATTGATCGTATTGACTTCTTAAAGCAGAAAGTCTATGCATTGGCAAAACGTATTAGGCGATACAAACAACGTATGGATCGATATCACCAGAATCGTATGTTCCATAATGACCAACGGAAAGTGTACAGGAACTGGGAGCAATCTGCTGTATGTATGGAAAATGTGGATTTGGCTAAGCCTGAAGATATTCATAGCTTTTGGCAAAGCATCTGGTCGAATCCCATCGTTCATACCGAGGGTCAGTGGATGAATGTTGTTGAAAGGGAATGTGGATCTATTGAGCCAATGGAACCAGTTAACATCAGTCAGAATGATGTGAGTACTGCAATTCGTACGGCAGCTAATTGGAAATCTCCAGGGCTGGACAGATTACATAACTTCTGGCTAAAATGGTTCCGTAGTTCACATTCCATTTTAGCAATACAATTTCAAAACGCCCTTGATACTGGATTGCTACCGACATTTTTAACAACTGGTATCACGTTCCTGTTACACAAATCCGGATGCACTACGGACCCCAAAAATTTTCGCCCTATAACTTGCTTACTACTATCTATAAGCTTCTTACATCTATTCTAGCTTCAAAAATCAAACAGCATGTTAATAATAACAATATCTTGGCTCCAGCTCAGAATGGATGTAAGTTTGGTGCCCGTGGTGCAAAGGAACTTCTCCTCATTGACATGACCATTTGCCAACAGGCTCGGCGAAACAAAAAAAATCTTATGGCAGCCTGGATTGATTATAAAAAAGCCTTTGATTCGGTGCCACATACATGGTTAATGAGGATCATGGAGTTGTATAAAATTGATACGACTTTATGCACTTTTCTTTGTTCATGTATGTCGCAGTGGGTCACTGTTTTGCATCAGCCAGGACGTATAGATTTTTTTGGTTTAGCCGAGCCGATAAGGATAAAGCGAGGTATTTATCAGGGTGATAGTTTGAGTCCTTTATAGTTCTGCCTAGCCATGAATCCACTCAGCTCCTTACTGAAGGATTCAGGACTAGGTTTTCGACTTCGTAGAGGAGGTGAGCCCATATCTCACTTGTTTTACATGGATGACCTGAAGTTGTATGCATCGAAACAACCAGACCTGGTGAAGTTGCTGAAAGTCACTGAGACTTTTAGTAATGACATCGGTATGGAATTCGGTGTAGACAAGTGTGCTGTTATCCTTGTAGAACGTGGTAGGTTGGTGAGTGAACACCTTCAAGTGTCAGATACTCTATTCCTCAGGTCCCTCTGTGAAGGCGAAACCTATAAATACCTTGGAATGCTAGAAGCGTTAAATGTGGATGAGAAGGCAATGAAGCAATCATTAAAAGAACGCTTCTTTGGTCGGCTGAAAAAAGTCTTTAGTAGTCTTTTATCAGGTGGCAACAAAGTGCGAGCTTTTAATGGTTGGGTTATGCCTCTGCTCATTTACACTTTTGGCATTCTAAGATGGACTCAAACTGAATTAGACACCCTTGATAGAAAAGTCCGTAAGTTGTTGACAATATATCGTATGCACCATCCTCGTTCATCTGTAATGAGATTGTACATCCCACGGAAGTGTGGTGGACGTGGCTTTCTCAATGTCAAGAACCTACACAATCGTGAGGTGTATAATCTCAGAGAATATTTTCTCAAGATGAGCGGTGAAATGCATAGAGATATTGTTGCAGCTGATAAAGGCCTTACCCCGCTTTCCTTAAGCAAAAAGAACTGGCGTGGGCCTGTACTGATAAGCACTCTTGATCGCATAGCTATATGGAAGAGTAAGGAGTTGCATGGAAGATTCTACAAGGCCCTAACGGATCCTGAAGTCGACACCATCTCTTCGACTTACTGGCTACAGTTTGGTGACCTATTCGGGGAAACTGAAGGGTTTGTCTGTGCAATTAACGACGAAGTCATCAAGACGAATAACTACCGGAAACATATTATGAAGGATGGCACGCTTGACATCTGTAGAGCGTGTCACCGTCCTGGAGAATCACTCAGGCATATTGTTTCCGGTTGTTCTTCTCTTGCTAATGGTGAGTATTTGCACAGACATAACCAAGTAGCCAAAATCATCCATCAGCAACTTGCTCTTAAATATAGCCTTGTGAGTACCGAAGTGCCTTATTACAGATACAGTCCAACTCCAGTTCTTGAAAATGATCATGCTCTGCTCTACTGGGACCGATCTATCATCACTGACAGGTATATTGCCGCAAATAAACCTGATATAGTTTTGGTAGATCGGTCAGCGCGTCGGGCAATTATTGTTGATATCACTGTTCCACATGACGATAATCTCATAAAAGCTGAAAAAGAAAAATTAACTAAATATTTGGATCTAGCTCATGAGATTACCGCCATGTGGAATATTGACTCAACAATAATTGTTCCAATTGTTGTATCGGTAAACGGTCTACTAGCGAAGAGCCTCGACCAACATCTCAAGAGGCTCTCGCTTAGTTGTTGGATCAAGGGCAGGATACAGAAGGCGGTGTTGCTTGAGACGGCACGCATTGTGAGGAGGTTCCTCACTCTGTATTCCTAACCGCCGGGAGCTTGGGTCCTTTCTCCGCTCTCCGTGGATATCAATTTTTTTATATTTTTAAATGTTTTTTTTTTCCTGTATGTTTGAGAAAATATTTAAAAATGTAAATTGATTTGTAAATAAATGTATGAGAGGCGTTAAATAATAATAATAATAATATTTTTTTTATTGCATGAAAATGGTACATAGGATATTTAATATGATATATAAGGATACAACATTTTCTGCCGTTTCGGCGTGCAAAAATATTAAATAACATATATCTAAAATTAAAAATAAAATAAAAAATTAATAGTAATAAAAGTCTCAAAACAATTCCATTTTATCTAAACTCTGTACATCTAAAAGAAATTCTTCTACTGAGTAATAACATTTCTTTAACAATATTTTAAATAAATTTACTTTAAACAATCTCATATTTTTATTTTTAAGGGTTTCTGGCAGCTTGTTATAAATGCGTATGGCCATATAATAAACATTTTTCGCAAACAATTGAATTCGTTGTCTAGGAACTACGAGTTTATTTTTTATATCTATTTGACTTCAGAGCCGTATCTGCCTTTTTTTGAAATCTATCCCTATGCTTGTGAACAAATAAGGAAACTTCTAAAATATAAAGACATGGCAGAGGCAATACATTAACATTCTTAAAAAGCGGCTTACATGGTTCTAGAGGCTCAGCTCCACATATTATACGAATGAACTTTTTTTGGATTCGAAATATTTTTGTAACAGCAACGGAATTGCCCCATAAGATAAGTCCGTAACGTAGCAAAGAAGAGACATGTCCGTGATATGCATTGAGTGCTGTGTCCTTTGATGTTACATTTTTAAGTTTATATATCACGTATACAAAACAGTCCAATTTTTTACTTAAATTGTCTATATGTAATTTCCAATTACAGAATTTATCCAAGACTATACCCAGAAACACTGTATGATCGACTTCTTCTATTAAAAAATTATTACATATGACATGGGATACTATTATATGTTTGAAATTGTATAAATTTAGTCTTACTAATGTTTAATGTTAAATTATTTTGGTGCATCCAGAATGCAATTTTTTTAACGTTTTCATTAATTTCATTTTCAAAAGTATTTTTATTTTTACATTTTATTATTAGTGTCGTGTCATCAGCAAATTGTATACACTGACATTCAACGCATTCAGGTAAGTCATTTGAATAAAGAAGGAATAGTAGAGGTCCCAAAATGCTTCCTTGTGGTACACCAAACCTGTTAATTTGATATTTAGATTTATAAGAGACTTTAATATTAGCAGAAATCTTTGATATTTGAACACACTGATTTCTATCACTTAAATAGCTTTCTATCCATTCATGTGCGTTTCCTCTGATACCGTAATTCAGAAGCTTTCTTAGTAAAGTTTTATGGCAAACGAGGTCGAAAGCTTTAGACATGTCTAAAAAGACACATGCTACAGGAATTTTGTTATTCAAACTTTCCGTGACAATTTTATTTAGAGCGAAACAGGCTAAAGATGTAGAATTGCTTTTTAAAAATCCGAATTGTTCAGGTCTCAATAATTTATGTTTAAAAATGAATTGATATATTCTACTATACATGATTTTTTCGTAGACTTTAGCTAAGATAGGTATAAGTGTTATCGGTCTATAATTATTTAAGTCTTTTGTAGATCCTTTTTTATGAATTGGTTTTACAATTGAATATTTTAAACGCGTTGGGAATTGGCCGTTCAAAATAGATTGGTTTATCACGTGACACAAAGGACGCGATAAATATTTGGCGCAAAGCTTAATCATTCTCGTGTTTATATCGTCATATCCAGTAGAATTAGTGTTATTTAGATCCATAATAATTTTATTAATTTCAAGATTGTTAGTAGGATTAAGATAAATACTATCTATACTATTGTAAAAGAAGGAAGGTTTTGAGTTTTATTAGTGAGATTGATAAAATATTCATTAAATTTTTCAGCAATTTCCTTTGCATCAGTATATTTAGTATTATTACATTCAAGGCTGCTAATTTCTTGTACTTTTAGTTTCGCTGATGGTTCAGTGTATGTTTTTATTACATTCCAGGCAGCTCTACATTTATTTTTTGAGTGAGTTATATACTTAGAGTTGGCTAGGTATTGTGCTAGTGATATACATTTTTAAATAGTTTAGTGTAATTTTTATATTTAGCTTTATTACTCTTTTTTCCGCTGGAAGACAAACGATAATTTAAATAAAGTGACCTTTTTCTGATGCAACTTCGTTTTATTCCTTTAGTAATCCATGCATTCCGACAATTTTTAGGCGAAATTTTTACTTTTATTATCGGAAAGCATAGATTGTAGAAGAGAATAATTGTATCATGCAACGAGTTGAAGGAAGTATTAGTGTCAGTTTCAATCAGTACATCATTGAAGGATAATGATGCTATTGCTTCACAAAATTTTCTAATATTGTCCTTATTAAAGTCTCGTTTAAATTCAAACCAATAAGGAGGTGTACTTATTTTATTATCTATACTTATTTTGAAAGTTATTGTTTGGCAAGTTTCATGGTCTGAGAGAGCCATATAATGGAGATCAGCTTGTACATTGGAAATATTGCTTGCTATAATGTCTATGCATGATTTTTTTCTGGTTGGTTTTATAATGTGCTGGCTCAAATTACAATTATCTAATACGGATTGGAGTTCCTGAGTTGACGGGGTATTTTTTACTAAATCAATGTTCAAATCACCACAGAGAATTATTTTCTTTTTATTTTTCTTTATTATTGTATTTAATAACATTTTAAGATTTTGTAGAAATAAATTTACATTAGAATTTGGTATTCGGTATACGCAAACAATAATAGTATTTATAGAGATTATTTCTGTAGCGCAGTATTCAAACAGATATGGAATTCGTTGTACATTTAAGGATAGTGGTTTAAATTTCAAATATTTTTTTAGCAAAATACAGCTACCACCTCTTCGTTCCGAGATTCTCGAGTAAAATGCAACTAAGTTGTAGCCGTTAATTTTTAAGTTCGATTCCGAGCCACTTTTTATGAAGGTTTCGGTGAAACAAATAATATCAATGCTCCCTACTTTTTTTTCTAATTCTTGTAAAGTAATCTGGATTAGACTTTGCTTATTTAAGACACCTGCTATATTTTGATGTAACAAGGTAATTTTAGAGTCATTATCGTTAGACGAGAAAAAACTGTTTTTTATTGTTATGATTAGTAACAGCAGAAATATTTGCGTCATTTATATTTTTATTTAATTTATTAAAGTAATCAGGAATTAGTTTTTGGATAAGAGTAACTTTAGAGTTTTGAGTTTTGCGTACAGTTTTAGATTTTACAGGGAAATAAAAGGGAATTGTGCCTTTTTTTGAAAAGTTTAATGTAGTTTCAGTATTATTTTGGTTTTTTAGAAAGTTTCTATGATTATTTGATAATATGGGTGTTTTTTCATTTTTTTTTACGATATAAAGTTTTTTATATTTCAAATAATCTATTTCAGTATTTATTTTGAAACATATTTGTTGTAGACTATGACGATATCCAGTATTATGTTGATTATTTTTAATTGTGTTTATAAATTTGCAGTTAGAATAGTTTTGGACAAGCAAATTAATGTTATCATTCAATAATTTGATATTTAAGTGAGGATTATCAAGGACATTAAGTACAAACACTTGGTAACCTTTAAGCTTATGTAAAGCACTGCTTAATTCTGACAACGTAGAATATGGGTTTTTTTCATTAGATCCTACACCTAAAATTACAATATCATCTTTATGTAATGTTTCTATCATATTGTCACAGGTGCTAAGTACTTGAGCTGTAGTTGCATGTGGTTTCACCATTGATGAAACAGTATATATATCATTCCATTGGTTTTGCCTCTTTCTGATGATCTCACACGACAGTCCTTTGGTTATTTGATCTCCAAGAATGAAAATTTTCGATTGTTGTCGAATGTCACAAATATTACTAACAATTTCATGCTCTTGGGGATTTGTAGGACAATGTTCTTCCAAAACAGTAGAATTCATTTGTGGTATTTGTTCTGACGCCACATCTATTGGTATGCTTGTAGTTTCGTCGCTGTGTGAATAATTTCTACAAATTCCGTTAGAGGTAAGTGGAGATGTTCTTAACATTCTAGCCCTAAAATTATTGATTTTCTTTAAGTTGGACAAAGGTGTTCGAGATGTAACGGGAGTGCAGCATACTTTCGGCGGAAATTCTATTGCGACCTTTTTTAATACGTCCAATTTCATATTTTTATCAAGTAATCCTTTTTTCATGTTGTTTATCTCTAAGTTCAAATTATCGATTTCTATATGTGCTGAGTTGAGTTCCGATTGCAATTTTTCGATATCTTGTTTTTGCTTAAGTACTAGTGATGAATTAAAGTTCGGAAATAGTTCAACACTTCTAGTAGTAAGGTCAAGAAACGAATTACTTGATATGCAAGATTGATCTGTATTGTAAGGACTTAAGTTAGACAGATCTAAGTTTGATTTGACTTTTCTTAATGGCCGGCGCAGAGTGACGTTATCCATATTTGTATTAATGAAGTAATGGCAGCCAAATTGATACAGAATATTTAATATTTATTGATAACGACTTCACTTAAGTCTTAATACATATTCATGTTTATTTAAATATTACTATGATAAATTTATATTATGAAATAAAAATTGTTCATATATTGAGCAGGATTCGAACTCGGGTAGGAGATTTTAAGTCAACACCTGCACAGAATAGGCTACCGATATCGCTGATGCGTCTTATGTAAATTTTGATCGTAATAAGCATATCACAATATCATTTTATATTTGATAGTGATACTAACTTTTATTTTCACGTAATATTGTCACTTTATAAATTCTTCAGTTATATTATACGTTAAAAATGATATATGCCGTTGTTTAATCGATTCAATGTTTACTAAGATTTGAAACTTTGACATCAGTTTTAGGCCGTTAATTTTTTCACAATTTTTTTAAACACAACTTTTTAAAGTTTACACAAAATGTTTAAAATCACTAGAAGTCCTACATTTACGCATTGAACACTTAATAAAGTCTATTTTTGGGCACTTTTAGCTTTAGAATATTGATATTATTGTAAGATTATGTGATTACTAAGTTATTAAGAATAAATTGTAATTTTAGGATATATCAGAGTATTTCAGCGAAGATAACATTTCCACTTATTATTCACTTCTTTATTTTTATTTATACATATTTTTTATTACACAAAGAACACTTTTTAGATTTGTTTTATAGAAATTAAATAAGAGCTACTGTTAACATGTACAACTACCTACTTATCCCTGTTCTTATCCACCCGTATTTGGTAGTGGAGTCTATCCGCTTTAGTTGCAGGGCGAAACGATTTTTGAGTTTGTGATAGTAAATGTGTGTAATGCTTGTGTATTTTGATAGTGATGTGGAAGTTTTTTTTGCATATGTTTTTACGAATCCTGCAAAAATCAGCTATAACATCTATTATCTATTATCTCTATTCTATTGTCATTATTACTGTTGTATGGAAACATTTGTCAAATTAGCCATTCAGAATTTACTCTTTTGCATTTAACTCTTTGCACTTTGTTATCGCTGCCAAGACGACACATATTAAAGCCAATAGCACACAGTGCACTGAGTGAAAGCTTTTTTTAACCTACTTAATTGCGTTAGCGTAATGCTGCAACAGCGACATCTAGTGACCGCTGTTCAAATGCCACACATATTAGCGTTACGCTAACGCGATTTAACAAGACTCACACTAAGCTCACCGTTGTCGCCGCTGCGGCACGCTTGTATCTACAGCGGTGGCAACAACGTAAACACTTCCGGGTAAAAATGCCCCGGAGTTGCTGAAACATTGTGTCAAAAGTTCGGAGTGCAAAACAAAAATCCCATAATTACAATTTTAAATTAATTACTCATTAATGTTAAACATATATTAGAACTACGCCATAGTGGGTAAAGGATAGTAAGGGTCATTCAACTTCCTACAGCAATGAATTGATTAAATACCGCGGTCAGTGTGGCCACACACAAAGTTAGCAACTAATCCCCGCAGCCTATTCAAATATCCACGTACTAACTGTCTATGGACTCTCTTTAAATATTTAATTAGAGCTCCCAACTCGTTTGTAGTGGAACTCATTTATTTAATTATACTTAGAAGCCAACCATATTACAGAAGTGTGGTTATAAATCATTTGATGGAGTCTGTACTTTTGTAAAAGTTATTAAAGTTATATACATATATGTAAAAGTTATAAGTTATATTATGTTTAAAAGGGATGGTCTTTATCATAAAGCATAGCGTGAGCAAAATAAGTCGTTCGGGTAAAACTGATCCTGGACCTAATGCTATTTTTTAACTTGCTTCTAATTTTCATGGCTTATGCTGGATATAAGTTCATGCCGCCGTGTGGCATATGGCTGAGTAGAATAAATCACCCCCATTTCTTATCGAGGTGTGAGTCGTAAAAAGTGACTTAGATAACTTGACCCGCCGTGTGGAATCCAGCTAAATAGAATAGACAACCCTCATTTTTTACCAAAGTATCGTAAAAGGTAAATAAGGTAAGTTAACGGCATGCAGGCGGCCGGTCGTGAAATATCTAGCCAAAACATGTAACCATATGTTTAAAACATGTTGTGCCGACACCACTTAGTGTGGGATAAGGAATGATGATGATAGTCGTAATGGAAACCTAAAAGCCAAACGCGGATGCAATGAGACGTTAGGCCTAAACTGAACCTACTTCTATTTTTTCAACCAACTTCTATTTCAAATTTTTTTATGTCTCGTGCTTGATATAGTTCTTATCAAAGGAATTTTACACCATTACATATTATGCCGTCTAGATCCATAATTTGCCTAGGACCTAAGGAGGTCGACAATCTTCACAGCTATGTGATAAACCTGCGTATCTCAATAAATTCATATCCACAGGTTATACAATGTTATCCGCATTACCACTTTATATTTACAACAGAATATCCGTGGTTTTGGTTCATATATATTACAGACCCAGTAGCAGCTTGCTGCATAACCTGTTAAAGAACTCAGAACTTTCTCTTGGGACCGGAATTAGTGATGAAATTTAGACTCCATAGTCTGGTAACACTATGTTAAAAGCTTTTGTCCTTATAGCGTTCATATATTATCCATTTGAAATTCCCACTGTGTTAAACTGTACAGCACTTGTTAAGTAAATTGTAGGGAAACATCAAACGAATTAACGTAATCAAAGTAACAAACGGGTTTGTTTAGAGTAACAATTAAATGCGGTTACAAATTCGGGGACGTCGATGGGAACTAGTTGAGGACGTTTATTTAATTTGTGAATTGCGGCGCGGGCGGCGCTAATTCTGTTAAGGCACTTTTGAAACATGCGCTCTAGTTAAGGAAGTTCTTACGTCATTACGCCTTATGTCAGTGTATGTATATAATAGACAAAGTAGGAGCTGACATAAGCTTGCGGCTCCTGCTTTGCATCTTGCAAAAGCGGTTTGTGGGCTTAAGTATAAGATTTTATACTAAAAGTCCGCAATCAATTTTAGTAAAGGGTGCCTGATACAAAAAATATACTAAACTTTCGAGGATTATTTAGATGATAAGAATGCGTGGATATAGCTTATGATGTTTTTTTAGTTGTTCACAAATCAAAAATTACAGTTTAATGTAGTGCGTAATTTAAATCCAAGCTTTCTTATCTTAAGTGGGGTTAGCACAACATGTTGTCACATGATTTGGCTACGTATTTTACGACCGGCCGCCTGACTGACGTCAACTTACCTTAATCGTATTTTACGACACCACGGTATAAAAGAGGGTGGTCTATTCTAGTCAACCGGATACCACACGGCGGGTCGACTTACCTTAGTCGCATGTTACTACACCTCAGTAAGAAATGAGGGTTGTCTATCCTACGCAACCGGATACCACACGGTGGGTCGACTTATTTTGTCGCCTTTTACGACACCTCGGTGAGAAATGAGGTTGGTCTATTCTACTCAGCCAGATACCACACAGTGGTTCGACTTACCTTAGTCGCCTTTTACGACACCTCGGTAAGAAATGAGGGTGATCTATTATACTCGGCCGGAAACCACACAGCTTGTTTCCATATTACTTATATCGATTTTTTATTACTAAAATCTGCTTATTTTTGTATGAATTTATTCTAGAAAGTTCCAATTCTTATTTCTGCCAGTAATTTGTTAAATAACACCCAATCAATGGCGTGATAAAATTTGTCATTTCTTACATAAGGATATATCAACAAAATCTTAAGAATAAAGATCCGAACTAAGACGGTCTTTGAAACTTGGCAAGTTGTTTTTCCGCTAAGGAACTAGACGTTATTATTAAGGCAATAAAGCCGATAATACCAGTGAAGGGATATGAATCTTTGTGTAAGCACGTACCGTTGATCCTTAACTTTATGGAGTCGGAAACTTCGAGAACATGTACAGTCACTGAAGGATAATGTTCGAAAATCTGTTTGCGCTCCGTAACTCTTACAGCTATGTACCTGGGACTTTGTATGTGAATGTAATGGTAAATAACTTTTGGCAGTTACCACGATGCCTTTATGCACTCACATACTAAGAATATATCTTTAAGTATACACACTCATTTATTCTTTCTCAAACATATACAAACTCATTTATTCTTTCTCAAACATATACACACTCATTTATTCTTTCTCAAACATATACACACGCATTTATTCTTTCTCAAACATATACACACTCATTTATTCTTTCTCAAACATATACACACTCATTTATTCTTTCTCAAACATATACACACTCATTTATTCTTTCTCAAACATATACACACTCATTTATTCTTTCTCAAACATATACACACATTTATTCATTATTGTTATGTTTATTATTAAGATATGGAAGAGCGGAACCTTCTGACACGAGTATACTTGACTTACTCACTAGAAGGTTCCTACCTTTATATAGTAATGCAGAATTCTGGTAATGAATAAATGATTTTTGAATTTGAATTTAAGCAATAACAGTCTACGCAACTTCGTCAGCTCAGCAGGGTCTTCTCGCTTACTCCCCGGGTGGGGGTAAACGGGGTGCGGGCCTCGAGGAAATCCTCTCTACCCGGGCATCTCCTCGCGGGCACTTAAGCCCGGTATGTGTTCCGGCCGTAGGCCGAGGTCACCTAGGTGACCTAACGGTGTCGGTATTTGGGCCGTAAGCCCAGGTCACCTAGGTGACCTAATGGAGTTCTTGTTCGGTGGGGAGGTCTGGGAATGGTAGCTCCCAGACCTCAAAGTCGTCTTCTGGTAGTCCTCGTTCGGGTGGTATCGTGTCCGGTGTTTTTGCCCTTTCGCCCGTCGCGTCGTCCTCGTCGTCGCCGTCGTCATCCGCATCGGGCCGCGGAGACGGTAATCGCAGGAGCTCGCGAGGCAGGGAACGTCCATCGGGTGGTCGCGCATGGAGTAGCGCGATGCCATGGAGGTGTACGTGCGCGCTATTGTCCGCACGCGCGAACAGTCGGCGCGCAAGGCGATGGACATACTCCTCTACGGCCGGCATTCTGGTATCCCGGTGCACGACGTCGTTCCGCACATACCTCGGGGCTCCTACGATCAGTCGCAGGTAGTGGTTCTGCTGGACTTGAAGCCTTCGCCTCTGGTACGCCGAACACTTCGCGTACTTGGTTTGCGTAGACTGTTATTGCTTGATAGGTTGATAATAGATGGCGCTTTTGCATGTCCCATTCCTGTAGAATTAACAGGATTTCTATAGCCTATATGTTATTCCAGTGTAAGTAATAATTATGCCGAATTTAATCGATATTGGCTCAGCGGATTCGCCGTGAAAGTGTAACAATCATAATTACTCATTAACTTTCGCATTTATAATATTACTAGGATAGGAATTAAATGAGTTTATCTTGTCTACATATATTTTTTGTTTTTTGGAAACGGTTCCAACCATTTTCAAGAAATTGAGCATGCAGGGCCTTTTGGAAGGTTGAAATCGATTTAGCTAGGTTTTATTTTAAAAAAATGTTGGTTTATCCCTGATTTCGGGCACTGAAGAAACTGCTACACAACTGCTACTTTATGAGAAAGCAAATTTTAATTACGCTGTCAATTTTAAAGTCACGATAGCTCATTTGGGTACCGGCAACGAATTTAGACTACCAGGATCAATTCCACATCACATTAGCTTATTTTAAAGGATTTTTTTATCGGTATTTTTTAAAATAAATTACACCAAGGTACAATTATAGAATTGACCACCATCATTTTATCATCTCATTTATATGTAACGATTTCTTTTATTACCAAAGGTTGTCTGGTAGAGATTGCTTTTAGCATTATACATACTTTCTATATTACTTCATCGCGGATTATAGCAAAATAATTTGATTATTATGTTGGGGGACTGATGTATTACCCTTTTATGACACTTCGATAGATATAAGGTCTATTCTATTCAGCCGGATACCACACTTATAATGAATCGTCAAGAAAGAAGAGTAGAAAACTCTAAATCCATTTTACTTTTGCAAATAGTCAAAACGTAATAATTCTTTGCTGCTCAGAAATATTTGCAGAATAGCAATAAATCATATGGGTACTAACAAAACCAATTTTATGTCAGATCATTGCGTTTTATGTTCATAGATTTATCCTCACCAATAAAACGGGACATCTCCGAGGGGACAACTATTACTGGAGGCGAAATTAGGGCACTTACACCCAAAACTATTACTGGGGATAAGGACTTGGGTAGCCCGGAGTGTGAGATGTGAATGTGGTAAAATTACTACTGTAAATCTTAGTATTCGGTTGGCATTTGTCAAAGGCATGTAAATGGGAATTTAGTCTAATTGTCAGCTTGGCACCTTGGTAAAGTTATAATACTTTACTTAAAAAACTTTTAAGAAGTTATAATACTTTACTTAGTCTTAATCATATTGATCTTTGACGATTCAAAAGTGCTTGATAGAGCTTATTTGAATAAAGAAATTTTGATTTGATTTGAAGTAATAATAAAATCTTGCATATGTACGGTCATCATCATCCTCCTGCCCTTATCCCACTCTAAGTGGGGTCGGCACAACATTTAACAAACATGTTGTCAATTGATTTGGCTACGTATTTTACGATCGGCCGCCTGCCTGACGTCAACTTACCTTAGTCGTATTTTAGGACACCTCGGCAAAATCTTGCATATGTACGGTATGAAAATGGATACTGTCTATCCATTAGAAGGAAGTTCAAATTAAATAATGTAAATTAGGCACTCTTTTGTAGAATTACATAGTATAAAGGTGAAGTAATATTTGACATTACTTTTATACCTTTCCTATACTAAAAAAATATATTCATTGTCCTGCCTTTATCCCACTCTAAGTGGGTCGGGACATGTTATCATTGCAGCATGATTTAGCTACGTATTTTACCGGCTGCTAAACGTCGACTTTCCTTACGACACCTCGGAAAGCATGAGCGTGGTCTATTCTCCTCAACCGGATATCATAGAGTAGGTCACCTTACCTTAGTCGCCTCTTACGACACCATGAGTGTAGACTTTTCTATTTAGCCGGATACCATACGGCTACTTTTCAGAAATCTATAACACAAAAATAATAATAGTATTATTTCAAAATATGTAGAATATATTATCCGTTTTCATACTTGATACATGCAGGATTCGTAAAAACACATGCACAAACCTCCACTATCACATATACACAAACAATACACACATTTACTATTCTACGAGTATATAATTACTTTTATATCAAGAAAGATATTACAGCAGTTGCAATTCTTGTAACTTTAGATTCGACTCAGCTGTAAAAATACCCTTATAGCCACAATTTTAATCATATTGAACGGGTACTGATGTGAAAATCTCATCGCACGTATGCCCAATAAACGTAATAACATCTCATGCTCTATTACACACTCGGATTCCCCCGGAGGTCACATAACCAAAACAAATTTGATACATGGTTACGACATTTCTCACACTTATATGTATACGTTATAAGCTGTGAAAGCAGGGCGACCAAACGGTGAAACTGTGCGACTCTTTAGAGAAGATCATAGGTTCAAATCTTGGGCAGGCACCAATGAGTTTTTCTTATAAAACTTTTGTCTAATTGACAACCGCTTTTCGGTAAAGGCAAACATCGAGATTAAAACTTTTGTGTCAAATTGAAAATTGCAATTTATAGCGACCGCTTTCAAAGGCAAACATCGAGAAGAAACCTGCATATTTTCAGAGAATTTTTGGGATATATCTAAACTTTTCGCTCACGTCTACATCTACGTCACAGTAATTACAAATTTCAACCGCCACAATAACCATGCACGTCACATTAACCTTTCCTCATAATAAACTATAGCCCTGGTGTGATTTTTATTTTCTCATGAAATATACGTCACAGTACGTCGGCACAACATGTTTATATCATGTTGTGCCGACCACTTAGAGTGGGATAAAGGCAGAGGATTATAATAATATATCTTCAAACATTTTCAAGTAAAGTGCAACTAAAATACAGTTTACTGTACGTTGCGCTCAAAAGCGTATTACCAAATTACTCCTTTAACTAAAATCTCCAGAGAATAATCCTAGTCTCATTTAAATGCCGCTTCAGTCCTGATTAAAATCGTCTGGTCTCGAATTAGATGGGCATGAAGATGAGACCTCTGGGGGCAGTGGACCGTGTGATATATCTTGGAGAGCATTAACGTGGATAATGGACGGGCCCTCGATTAAATTGTCGCATCGATAGCCAGTTAGATGTAATTGAATTGCGTATACTTTTTAAATATCGTAGGTTTTATTGGAGATTTTAAGGCGCGTACAGATATCGCAAGACGTGCGTTGCGAATGATTGCAAATGGTGGAATGAAATGTAATACAATTAAATCTTGTTCAGGCTAATCATGTAAAAATGTAAAAATGTAAAGGCTTTATCCTATGTAGTTAAAAACTATCCAGTTTTTCCTGCAGTAAAACAGTAACAAAAGCATAAAAATAGTTTTCATATGAGAGTATTCTAACAATAATAGAATTAGGCGTTACTTTGCGAAAGTCCATAATACAAAAGTAATGAAAATATCATTTTGCTATTATCCACGAATAAAGAGAAATATTATAAATGTAATGCTAAATGTGAAATGTAGAGTGTACTTATTATCCGTACTGCTGAAGAAGTTTAAAAAAAACTAATGCACAACCCAGCAGCAATAAGAAAACAATATACAATTATTGCATACATTCACTAACACAATCTCAACAATCGTATCCGTATTGTTATCTTAACCGAAACCGAAGCATCATCAGGAGTTAGACGCCACACCAAAAAAGCACGAAAAAAGGCAACATGTGGCCTAAGCAAGCAGTTTTATATAGTATTAAGTTTAACCCCCACCGTTTATTTGGCTTTCGAACACGTGTTCAAAAATAATACTTACTTTTGATATTGTAACATTTAAGTTTCGTGTAATATATATAAATATATAAATAAATCCGTCTAATATTCATTTATTTATTATTATTATTATTTATTTATATTTACATAAAAGTTCATCTATTTATATTAAAAGCGTGTTTTAGTGTTTTTATAAACCCGCGTAGTACTTTTTGCACGTATAAAGTCACGTTGTGAATATATAAATTTAAAATGTCACAACACAAAGCACATTTCAATTACTCGCGGCATTCAAAAGCTCTGAATTTACTGGCGTAAATATTTTGAGTTACATGTTAACTATTTGAGTGTACACATACATACCCTATTCACATTAAAATGTAGGTTCTGTCTTGATTAAATTCGTTTCGGGCTCAAATTATTCTGGGTATGATGAAGGTAAGACCGCCAGGGGGTTAGCGAAGCGTGTGATAGATCTTGGAGTGTATTAACTTATTATAACATAGCAAACTTGCGACTGAATTGTCGCTTTAAACTTGTGTTAGTAATCCAGATTTCTAATATGTGACAGCCTTTATAAGGCAACCGCTGACGTCATTCTCTCTTTTGGCGTGGAGCATTCGTAAGAGGTATACGTGTTTGAATGACCTCTTTTATATTTCGTGTTATAAGATTTAAACCTCAAATAATCGCTGTTCAAGGTAAGAGCGACCACTGAGTTTCTTGCCAGTTCTTCTCAAGTGGATTAGTGTTCCGAACTGGTGGTAGAATCATTATATAGTTGAATTTCGTAGTGAAAAGTGTCGGTGTGATTCTCCAAACGCATTCGTTTATTTGTTTTATTCATTTTAAATTGAATTTAGACTTAATTTCTAACACTTGATGTACAAAAAAACTCGTATGTTAATTCTTTTCTTTAATTTCTTCTTCTTTTCTTCTTTTGATCGCCTACATAAGAAACCTCAGAGTCACTCAGTGGGTGTCAAGTGGCAGTCGGGTCACGTAGTACGTAGAACCGATGGGCGTTGGGGTCCTAAGGTTCTGGAATGGCGATCTCGCACCGGAAAGCGCAGCGTTGGTAGACCCCAACGAGTAGGACTGAGGGCCTCAAAAAGGGGGGGGGGGTCTGTGGTTTCAGGCGACACAAAATTATGGGGTGTGGATATCCCCTAAGAAACCAATGGACACAAAATCGTGGGATGTGGAGGTCCCTTAATTCCTTATTGTATTATTATTTATCTATTAAATTATTCCCCCGACCACCGATTAAAAATTTTGGAGGAACTTGAGATAATAAAATATGACATCCGGCAGAGTAGAATAGACCACCCTCAATTTTACCGAGATATTTTAAATGGAGATTAAGATAAGTTGACCCGCCGTGTGGTATCCGGCTATGTACCATAAACCACCTCTCGTACTTACTTAACAGGCGATCGGTCGTAGAATGGCTAGCCAAATCATGTGACAACATGTTTATAACATGCTGTGCTGACTCCACTTAGATTGGTTTCCTTAAAGGATGCCATGTATATAACCTTGTTTATATCCATATAAAATGAGACCGTTACAAACTGCATTATTTGGCATTTGCAGTAAACTATATTAACTGAAACACGGAACAGCTGTCGAGATATGTCTTCTCTGTGGCTTTTAAACTCAGGTTACAGAGAAAAATACACCGCGACGATCGTAAAGAGTGCGACGCGAGCTTTTTTATGGGAATACATTGAGCGTTAAAAATTTAGTATCATTTTACGAAGAATAATATTAATCGGCTATAATACTGTTGTAAATATTATGTATAATTATTTGTTATTTTGCTGAATTCTGAACGCGCTAATCACAGGAATTAATGAACTGATTTGAAAAATTCTTTTAGTGTAAGATTGTCCATATATTGAGGAAGGCTATAGCTTATATAAAATCACGCTGATATAATTAGGAGATGAGCAGCAATAAAAAAAACAGTACCTAACGGCAAAATTTAAAGCTTTCCTTGCGTGCGCTGTGTAAACGGTGATAGTTGTTCAAACATCATGTATTACAAAATTGTTCCCCTCTTCTAAAAGTTCTAAATAAAAGTCCGAAATAGCATATGTCTAGGTTTTAAGGTTAACCCACTATAACCATTTTTATGGTTATCAAAAGACTATATTACAGTTTTAATCTTTACATGCGGATGGAGCCGGTAACGATTGCTAGTAAAAAATAAAAGTTATAATCCGCGATTAAAAAATACCTTTTTATTTAATATTTAATCTTTCATTTTTCATCTTTAACATATATCGCCCTATGCTAATAATAAGTCACATTTCCTATGCTTATAGTAAAAGTACAACAAATTTTTTATCCGTTTTGACACCTCGGTTAATTGCGTCTTCAGGTGAAAAGAGGGCTGGCTCCTTTTTCGCACAAAGAATCAAAATTAGCGACTCAGCGCGGAAACGCTGCCTGCATTCTTGGGACCATTCCACGTGGCTATGATTTGTTAAGTCCTAGCGTGTAAGTCATTTAAGATAGAATTAGCTTGTACATTTTTGTTGCATATTAGCGAATATAGTAATAAAAATACTTTTTTCTGCTTACCTATACATATTTTTTGGATTTCGGAAACGGCTCCAACGATTTGAATGTAGAGGATTTTGGGGATGAGAAATCGATCTGCCTTAGATTTCATTTAAGAAAAAGTTCCGATTTGTCCCTGTTTTCGAGCACTGAAAAACTGCAAAAATATTTTATATTGAAAGCAAACATTAATTTTGCTGTCATTTGTAAAGTTGTCAAAAATCTAAGATATTTTATTTCTTTTTTATCTTTTAATTGCATTTTTTATGTATTTTTATAAAATTACCAAGAAAGACTCTATCACCCAGGCTTCTTCTTTCTCCTGCTCTTATCCCACTCAAACTGGGGTCGGCACAAATTGTAAAAATATATTGTTACATGATTTGGACGTATTTTAAGACTGGCAGCCTGCTTGAAGTTACCTTAGGCGCCTTTTACCACATCTCGGTAAGAAATAAGGGTAGTTTATTCCACTCAGCCAGATACAATGCGGCGAGTTAACTTACCTTAGTCGCCTTTAACGACACTGAAGAACTAGAGTGGTTAATTCTACTCAGCTGGATACCACACGCTAGTGTCGCCATACTAGTAAAAACGACTATAAGACTTATTAGAAGATTTATATTATAAAGACTATTACCCAGTACTTCTCCTTATAAGAGTAAATATAACGCATTTACGTTGAGCAAAACAGTTTTTCCCGTTTAACCACGAATTGCTTTTGCAATTTGCCACGCGGTTAACGCGCTTAGTTTTTTTTCCCAGAAAACTGTTCAAACACTCGTAACATAATTTTTTTAACAAAGCATCTACCTACATTGTTAGTGAAAAGCGACACAGTTAAACGGGAAATCATTCTGTTGTAATGAGTTTTATAAAAGGACTTCGCAAAACGGTTTTTAATGTTAATAAGTGCTGTGGAAACAAACGGTAAAAAGTTTTAATTTTTTTATCGTTTAACTTCTAACAGCAGTTAAAAAGTTCATTTATGTAGTTAATCTAAGATAAGGTTATGACAGAATTATTTTGCTATAATCCACGTTTGTTAAGAGAATCTATGTATTGACTGGCCAATTGGCGCAGTGGGTAACCCTCCCTTAGCTACAGGAACCGCTGGTTCAATTCCGCGAAGGGCCAACAGTTTCCGTTAAATTGTTGGTTCTTCGAGTCTGAGTTTAGTATTTGTGTTGTATTTGTATTTAAGTATGTATGTAAAACTATAACCAACACATTTATTTCAATAATTTATCCTACTCTAGGTAGGGTCGGTATAACATGATTGACTTACGGTAAACATGCTGTTCGCGCTTACTGCGTGCCTTCGATAGCTGCAGTTGGTGAGCATAGGTAGGATAGGCAGACAACCGGCAATTTCTCCACCCCGAATAATCAAGAATACTGACCTTTGACTTCTTCTTCTTCTTTCTTTGGCTTCTTCTTAAGTTATGACGTCCAGGGCGCTCCAGCCGGAGTATAACCACAAAACACTTAATCCACCTATATTCGTGGAATCACAACTTTAATTGTTCTGTAATATTGTTTATACACACAAACACCGAATTATCCGTTATATTTCGTATATATTAATACGATCATCCACCGAATACCGATATGTATTGCAATTCACTCAGAAGCCCGTGCACCGTGTTGCGCGGCCGACCGATCTTCTTTTTTGTGTGACATTAATTAGTCACCTACGCACACCTCAGGTGCAGCAAACCCCGATTACACTCGATGGAAAATATTGCCCAATATGCTGTTAATTGATTTGGCTAGTTATTTTACGATCGACAATTCACCTTAGTCGCCTTTTACGACACCTCGGTAAGAAATCATAGTCTATTCTACTCAGTTGGATACTACACGGCGGGTCAAATTACCTTAGTCGCCTTTTACGACACCTCGGTAAGAAATGATGGTCTATTCTATTCAGCCCAATACTACACTCTGTGGTTTGTCTTATATAATTAAACTAGCTTTAGCGCGCGACTTCGTTTGTGTGGACTATTGTCGTGTCGGTGTATAGGTCGATAATAGATGGCGGTTTTCAATGTCATCCTATTGCTGTAGAATTAACAGGATTTCTATAGCCTATATGTTATTTTTGTGTATAAGGAATAATTGTGCCAAATTTCATCGATATTGGTTCAGCGGATACACCGTGAAAGACTAATAAACATACATCCATACTCACAAACTTTCGCATTTTTTATATTTATGTATTTATTTATTAAAATAGGAAGCCAACGGAGCACAGAGTTTATATCTTAGTATTACTACCCCGTACATCTAACTTATAGGCTAACTCATCATGATATTAAAGAATAAAAACCGTGCTTCTTCTTCTTTCTGCCCTTATCCCACTCTAAGTGGGGTCGGCACAACATGTTATAAAAATGCTGTCACATGATTTGGCTGCGTTTTTACGACCGGCCGCCTGCCTGACGTCAACTTACCTTTGTCGTATTTTACGACACCTCGGTAAGAAAGAGGGTGGTCTATTCTACTAAACCGGATACCACACGGTGGGTCAACTTACCTTAGTCGCCTTTTACGACCCCTCGGTAACAAATGAGGTTGGTCTATTAAACTCAGCCGGGTACCACACGGCGGGTCGACTTACCTTAGTCACCTTTTACGACACCTCGGTAAGAAATGAGGGTGGTACTATTCTATTCAGCCGGATACCACACGGCGTGAATAAAAACCGTGCTTATTTAAAAACAAAGAAAAAAACTTTATTTTTTCAAAAACTAAACCTATAAAATACTACTAACTATTATAGAAAAAAAAAAACAAAAATTTCTATAATTTTAGAAATTTATAATTGAACCTTTCTTATTATGAAAATATTTTTTTATCGTGAATTTAAATTTATTGCAGAGTTTCTAAATATATCAATATTAGCTTCTTTAAAAACGCTATTGTACAATTTAACACACTTAGACATAGAAGATGCCGTGCCTATATATATATTATATATTTATATTATATATATATATTGTTTTACAAACCTAATATAAGGATAGCATAAAATAGAAAGTTATTAATAGTGTTACTGTTTAAAAAAATTCTAATAGCTCTTTTGTTATAGTAAAAAGCTAGCTTTTCTGTGATGAAGTAAACAAACAGAACGGAATGAGTTATAGCAAATGCGAAAGGCAAGTTAATTCTTTACAAGATTTACTGCTGCTCGCCTCAAAGAGAACCGTAGCTAAATCCAGAGACCGACGTGTAATTTCGGTTTATATTATGCAAGTTTTGGTCGCTTATACCGTAATAGTATTTGTTTAAGGAAAAAATGAAATGAGCGTTACGCGCATTTTTTCTTTAAATATTACAAAACAAATTCCACTGCCTCCTTTTTTTTCTATATATGTAAAACTAAGTCCCCAAAAGCAAAAATTATAAGCATGTCTCTATCTCTTATGGTTAACTCACAATAACTATTTAATAATAATAACATCTCTCCCCTGACGATGCTTCGCTTACGGGGCGAAGCGATCGTTGAGTTTATCTTAGTGAATGTGTGTAGTGCTTGTGTGATGGTGTCGTGTCGTACGGTAATCCTGCATTTATAAGGTATGAGAATGTTATGCTCTTGCGGCGATCCTTGCGTATGGTCATTGATAGTGTGCGAGTAGGACGGGACTACATATGAGGGGAATAGGTAACATGTCCATACCAACAAATAAAGAACTACGGTATACATTTTTTTTAGTATTAACGGCCTGTTACTATCCCACTGCTGGGCATAGGCCGCTTCTCTCCGTTTTTGGAGAGAAGGATTGGAGCTGAGATCTACCACGCTGCTCCAATGCGGATTGGTAGGTTACACATATCCCCAGAATTCTCTAAAGATATGCAGGTTTCCTCACGATGTTTTCCTTCACCGAAAAGCGTGTGATAAATTGAAATTATCAATTAGACACATAAGCTTTTACTAGAAAACTTATTGGTGCCTGCCCGGGGTTTGAACCCTAGACCTCCTCGAAAGAGGCGCACGGTGTTACCGCTGGGCTACCACAGCTTATACATTACCATATATAATATTTGAAGCGTCAATGCGGAAGTATGCATCTCTCATCGAGAGTTATATATTTGTGCCGTTTGCAGTCGAGACCCTAGGGCCATGGAGTCAAAGTGCAAAAAATTTTTTATCCGTTTTAACACCTCGGTTGATTGCCTCTTCAGGTGACAAGAGGGCTGGTTCTTTTTTCGCACAAAGTAATCAGCTTAGCGATTCAGCGCGGAAACGCTGCCAGCATTCTTGGGACCATTCCACGTGGGCATGATTTGTATAGTCCTAGCGTGTAAGTAATTTAAGATAGATATAACTTGTACATTTTTGCTGTAAATAATTTAAAAAAATGCTGATCTATTTACCTGTTTTTCGATCTAAGCCAAAGGGGGATTTAATAATGATAAAAACCTCCACCCTCAGTTTACACGGCGGATTCTTCCCCGCCGGGTTAATCCGGCCTCAATTTGCATATTTATTGGATACCGAGGACAGATGCGGCGCTAATCGATATACACATACTAACTTTTAAACGATCACACATACGAAATTTTCTAATATACGAAAACATCATTCTCCCGATCCCTCCCCCACTCCTTCTTAATGTTTCTTTTGAAAGCCTACTATACTATTGAAGATTATTTAGAAGATAAGAATATGTGGATATAGCTCTCTTTGAACCTGTACAAGACAGTAACGACTGAATGTAAATAGTATTAAGAATTATATTTTTAAAAGAGCAACCGCCGAGTTTCTTGCTGGTTCTTCTCGGTAGGAACAGCTTTCCGAACCAGCAGTAGTGTTGACGATTCAAAAGCACTTGTTTACTTATTTGAATAAAAAATTTTTTGAATTAGAATTTTTTACGAATGGCCGGCTGCCTGACGTCAATTTACCTTCGCCTTTTACAATAATACCTAGTAAGAAATAAGGGTGGTCTTACAACTCAGCCGATACCACACGGCAGGTAGACTTATCTTAGGCCCTTTTTATGACACCTCGGTAAGAAATGAGGGTGGTGTATTCTACTCTGCCGGATACCATACGGCAGGTCAACTTACGTTAGTCGACTCTAACGATACCTCGGTAAGAAAGAGGGTGGATTATTCTACTCAGCCGCATACCACACGCTGGCTCAACTTACCTTAGTCGAGTTTTACGACACCTCGGTGAAAATGAGGTTGGTCTATTCTATTCAACCGGATACCACACGGTGGGCACAACTTACCTTAGTCGCCTTTAAGACATGAGGGTGGTCTATTTTACTCTGCCGGATACCAGAACTTTAGATATATGCATTTTTCTTTGACTTCTTTATATTTTTTTCTTTCGTTATTGTGTACTGAAGGTAAAGCAGATTTTTTCCTCTATGGTCTAGTCTAGTATAACTATAACAAATTTTATTATACATTGATTTATGTGATTAGTCGACAAAGCCTATTAAATAGATAGACCAACAGACAGTCAGTAATATCGTTGGATAACTATGACTCGCGTGAAAATCTGTGTCACAAAGTTTTTCTCTCATAAATCCCGAAACCGCGAGGTGTCTAGGATAAAAAGTAGACTATATATTGCTCCACAACCTCTTCTATCTTCCATTGAGAGTCCCACCATAATCGGATTAACCGTTCTGGATAATGTGTAAACCTAAGCCTTCCTCGAGAATTATCTTTTAGTAAAAACCGTACAAAAATTAGTGTCTTCTTCTTCTTCTTCTTCAACCGATGGACGTCCACTGCTGGACATAGGTCTCCTCGTGGGATCTCCAGAACACACGATTTTGTGCCGCTTGTATCCAGCGGCTCCCCGCGACCCTTTTGAGGTCGTCTGTCCATCTAGCAGGGGGTCTTCCGACACTGCGCTTTCCGGTGCGGGGTCGCCATTCCAACACTTTGAGACCCCAACGTCCATCGGTTCTCCGCACTATGTGCCCCGCCCATCGCCACTTCAGCTTCGCGACCCGCTGAGCTATGTCGGTGACTCTGGTTCTTCTACGGATCTCCTCATTTCTGATTTGATCACGTAGAGAAACTCCGAGCATAGCTCGCTCCATCGCCCGCTGAGCGACTCTGAGCTTTCTTATGAGGCCCATAGTCAGCGACCAAGATTCAGAGCCATAGGTCATCACTGGCAACACGCACTGTTCGAAGACTTTAGTCTTCAGACACTGAGGAATATTGGAGTAGATTAAAAAAAAACGAAAACACAGACAGACAGCTTTTGGGGACTTTGTTGTATATTATAATTAAATATATAGGACACTTACACACACGGTCTAGCCGTGTGGTATCCGGCTGAGTAGAATAGTACCACCCTCTTTTCTTACCGAGGTGTCGTAAAAGGCGACTAAGGTAAGTCGACCCGCCGTGTGGTATCCGGCTGAGTAGAATAGACCAACCTCATTTCTTACCGAGGTGTCGTAAAAGGCGACTAAGGTAAGTTGACCCACCGTGTGGTATCCGGTTTAGTAGAATAGACCACCCTCCTTCTTACCGAGGTGTCGTGAAATACGACAGAGGTAAGTTGACATCAGGCAGGCGGCCGGTCGTAAAAACGCTGCCAAATCATGTTACAGCATGTTTATAACATGTTGTGCCGACCCCACTTAGAGTGGGATAAGGACAGGAAGATGATGACTTACACACACGGTCGTCCGTCTCCAAAGTAACTTAATACTTGTGTTATGGTAGACAGACAACTGGTGAATGTATACTTATATTTTTTAAATACATACTTAAATACAAATATACACCCAGGCTCAAAGACCAACAAATTATGTATATATGAGTAGATTTAGCTTTAGCAGCTAACTTTGGATAAGCGTAACATAACGGAATAAAATATTATGAAATGATCGAAAAGGAATAATTTATAATTTTTCTAACAATTAAGTTTCAGGTACCTGCTTGTTATCATATAAACATATCCAGTGAAAATCTCATAAATTTGAAATAATGTAACTTCTACTAAGTCTGACTCTATAAGTAAATGTTCACAAACTGATGAACTTTCATTAGGTTATTTGTTGAAGTTTGTCGAATGCCTCGGAGCGTGTAGCCTCATTTAGATCGGAAGATACTATGTTATTACAAATGTTACCAAAGTTTCGAATCAAGTATTTCATCCGAGAATCTACTGTATCGACAAACTTGTATGGGATTCTCGATCTAAATTAAACATATTTGAATTGGTATGAAAAGACGGATTTAAACTGGATACGTAGCTCAGATTCAAAATATTCTTTATTCAAGTACACTTGTAAACAAGTGCTTTTGAATAGTTAACACTACTGCGGGTTCAGAAAGCTGTTCCTACCGAGAACAGCCAGCAACAAACTTGGCGGTAGCTCTTTTCAAAATAGAATTCTTATAACTAGTTACATTAAGTCATTACTCTCCTGTAGAGGTTCGATGAGTAGCTATATCCACATACTATTTTCATATAAGTAATCTTCAACAGTATAATAGGCTATCTGAATCAGCCTCTTTTTAACAGTGTTTTTAATGGCAAAGCTAAAATTGATTGCGGAATTTTATTATAGAATCTTATTCCCAAACTCACAAACGTACTCTTGCAAAGTGCAAAGCAGGAGCGGACCTTAAGACGGTTCCTACTTTATACGGTAAAAAATAAACTGTGAAACAAATGTAAGAATACCCAAACTTCTCTCACATTTTTTAATATCATTTAGTTAAATTATTTATGAATTTCACAGTTAGTATATGTGACTTATCATAATAACGTATAATACGATTTATAATATGTGATTTATCAATGATAAATCACGGTTAGTTCGTGTGATTCTTATCAGGCTGACACTAATGAGTATTTGTCTTAAAACTTATATGCCTAATCGATATTTGTAATATATAACTTGCTTATCGGTAAAGGAATACATCGTGAGGAAACCTGTATATCTTTAGAATTGCGTGATGTTTTGCGATTTTATCGAGGAGTCTATCTCCTGTGAAGCTGTGATGGCCCAGCGGTGCGACCGTGTGAATCTTTAGAGACGATCACGGGTTCGAACCCGGGCAGACACCAATGAGTTTTTCACTTAAAACTTATGTGTCTAATTGATAATTGCAATTTATCACACGCTTTTCGGTGAAGGAAAACATCGTGAGGAAACCTGCATATCTCTAGAGAATTCTGGAGGTATGTGTAACCTACCAATCCGCATTGGAGCAGCGTGGTAGGTCTTAGCTCAAATCCTTCTCTCCCAAAACGGAGAGAAGAGGCCTATTCTCAGCAGTGGGATAGTAACAGGCCGTTACTTACTTACTACTTTACTTACTACTATCTCCTGATGCATCTGTTCGGACGTGTATTGTGGTGGTGGTGGCAGAATGTAGTACTTTGCAGTTGGTAGTCTCATTAAATATATCCATTCACAAAACTTCGCTAGAAGTGAATAAGAAGCTTTTCATAACCATCTCATCCTAACACACATTACTATTTTTGCTCGGTTATAATTATCCCCCTCATCGGCGAGGTGCTAATGATCTGTAAATCTGTCTGCGCGTTCCCTTCATAGCGAGTTTGCAAACATTTTAACAAATTTTATTATTATTTGCAAGGCCCATAGGCAATTACACGTGACTAAAAACTATAACAATGTGATCTAATTCAAATTCCAATTCAAAATATTCTTTATTCAAATAAACTTGTAAACAAGTGCTTTTGAATCGTCAACTCTACTGCTGGTTCGGAAAGCTGTTCCTACCGAGAAGAGCCAGCAAGAAACTCGGCGGTTGCTCTTTTAAAAATATAATTCTTAATATTATTTACATTAAGTCGTTACTGTCTTGTACAGGTTCAAAGAGAGCTATATCCACACATTCTTATCTTCTAAATAATCTTCAAGAGTATAGGAGGCTTTCTGTATCAGCCTCTTTTTAACAGTGTTTTTAAACTGCTGTAATGGCAGTGCTAAAATTGATTGCGGAATTTTATTATAGAATCTTATACCAAAACCCACAAACGAGTTACGCACTTTTGCAAGGCGCAAAGCAGGAACCGCAAGCTTATGTCGGTTCTTGCTTTGTCTATTGTACACATCTATTAACTGATATTGAAATTTTTTCTGATGATGTAAAGCAAAAGCGTTTTTATATCTTGTACATGCATGAATAGTTACCACACGTATCACAAGACACCACAAACACTACACACATTCACTACGAAAATCTCAACAATCGTTACGCCCCGTAACGGAAGCATCGTCAGGAGATAGGCTTCTACGAAATCGCAAAGCTATGCTTTGCAACAAACGCAGATTATATTAAAATAATTCTTACTACTACAACTTTTGTAGAGCTCGTCTTAACTTAAGTGACGTATTTACCCACTCAAGCAAATTAAAAATATGAACGAAAAAAACAATAATACAAATGTATTGGTCAACCAGTTGGTAAGGACAAGGTACTTGCTAAGGAACGGTTGTGCTTGAATTTATTGTTCAACTAGTTTTTCTCCGAATGCCTGAGAAGGCTAACGTCTTGTTTCATACAATAAGCTAGCGCTACTTCATATAGAGGGAGTTGCCAGATTTATCACGCGACTAGTCACCCACGACGTTGACGTAACAGTTGAGCTTTCACAAAGATAAAATGTCATTATAAACATTAGTGCTCACACATTTATATCAACTCGTTAAGGTAGTGGGGGCGCGCCATTTTAAATAAGACAAGATTTACTAAGGAAATCCTCAAAGTAACGTATACTTCTATAAAGTCTCTATGGAGGTCGATCCCCTTGAACCATGGACAATCAGTGGTTGTCCGCCAGAATCGGTTCTGCAGTCTTTGTTAAATATCAATTAATGCCGATAAACTATTACGAAGTGATCTATATAGAAGATAAACTCTGCGGAAGCGATACAATCAGTACTAATCTATTGCTGATGTGTGATTAGGTCTGTGCATTCCGATCATTACCGTGTATTACAATCCAGGTTGAAATTAGTGTACTATATAATACTGTGGTATACAGTCACAGTTAAGGTATTCTAAATGAGTTTGTTCGTTCGTTATTTGCTTGCGTTGGTAACAATAATTTGTTCATTGCGAATTCTAGTTGTTATTGGAAAGGTAAAAGGCAGTCCATATAGTTCGAAATCGTTAAACGTGGTGGCCCGACGGAAATGAGCGGCGGGACCAATAAGGAGTTTATTCTTGATAAAAAACATGATTTTATTTATAACTGAAGGTGAATTTTCTAACATTAAAATAATCAATATATGGGACAATTAAGCAATTATTCGTCTTTCATGGAAAACACAATTTTTTCCCGAATTGAAATTTTGAACATTAAAGTGGCTATTTTGAATTAATCGCCGAGTTTATTGCTGGTTTTTCTCGGTAAGAGCATCTTTCCGAAGCAGCCGTATCTTTATTGTAATTTGATAATCCAAAACTGCTTGTAAAAGCCAATAAGAATAAAGAATTATTTGAATTTGAATTTAACCTTAAGAGATAGAGACACGCTATTGCAGACTTTTTGTAGCATTTTTGTAGATCTACAATTTTCTTGTACATTACTTTGGTGTATATCTGTTGGTTTTAATATAGAACTTGGAATTAGCTTACATACAAATACAGATCAAACGGCTTAATTTTATGCTATGCATGGTTTAATGATTAAAATGAACATTTCAGTAGGGGAGCGCATAATAACGCTTGTGGTTCGCCAGTTTGATTTACGTCCACGGCATAGCGGTCTAAATGGCATAATCATCAGTTTAATTGCAAATATGAACTATTTTACCGCTTACAATTTCCAGAGCACATATCAGATGTACTGCATACTGATGGATAGCAAATATTTTTATTTTATTTTAATTTATTGAGAATTGAAATTATAACATAAAAATTTTCACCGTTTACTTAGCGTTCCAGTACGGAACACAGAACATCTTAAACTATTAATATTATTAATTACTAGCAATCGCCAGCGGCTCCACCTGCGTGGAAAGATTAAAATCGTTACCTACGAGGTGTGTTCAAAAAGTATCGCGAATTTTGAATTTTCGCGAGTTACATATATTCCAATTTAGATTTTTTGTGGCGTTATGTTGGTACATATGTCTCTCACTTATGCTGACAAGTTGGGCCATTTTGAATGTTCGGTTAATTGTTGACAGCTGCTTTGCTTGCACGTGTTTTGGTTCGTCTTCGATTTTTACCTATTCAAAAAATGGAACAAGGATCGGAAGTATCGATTTTTGGGTGAAAAACGAAATTAAGTGCGCGGATGCATTCCGAATGTGGACTGTGGCATATGGAGAAGCTACTTTGGACAAAAGTAACGTTTATCGGTGCTACAAAATGTTTTTAAAAGGCCGAGAAGATGTGAATGACGAAGAGCGTGCCGGACGCCCGAACACTTCAACAACAGACGAAAAAATTTATGAATTGAAGAAAATGGTATTGGCCAATCTTCGAATCATCGATAGAGAAATTGCCGAGGACCTAGACATATTGATTGGCTTGTGCCATTCGATTTTAATCGATAATTTGTGGAAAAACAAAAATTGGCCCTTGCACCTCGATAACGCCCCTGTTCACACATCGCTGCTTGTACGCGACTTCTTGGCCAAAAACAACAGACCAATGATACCGCAGCCACCGTATTCCCCAGATCTGGCCCCCTGTGACAGTTTCTTGTTCGCGAAACTGAAGAGGCCTATGAAAGGACGACACTACACCACGATTGACGAGATAAAGATGGCATCGAAGGAGGAGCTGAACAAGATACAAAAAAATGATTTTTTGAAGTGCTTCGAAGATTTGTAAAAACGTTGGCACAAGTGTATAATACCCCAGAGGGATTACTTTGAAGGGGACAAAATAGATATTTACGAATAAATAAATAATTTTTGAAAATACACAAAATTCGCGATACTTTTTGAACACACCTCGTAGTATATTGGTAACCACAAAAATGGCTAAAGTGGGTTAACCTTTAAAGCTAGACATATTTAGAACTTTTAGAGGAGAACAATTTGTACATAATTTTTTTAATACCTTTCACAGTTTACGTAAGGATACCTTAAAATTTTACCGTTTTCGTAATATTTTTATTGCTGCTCCTCTCCTATTCATATTAGCATGATGTTATATATTTTTATTTTTCTTTTAACATAAATAGCATAAAGTTAACACCAATAGTTATTCAGAAACTGGTAACGCTGTGTAGTATCCGGCTGAATAGAATAGACCCTCATTTCTTACCGAGGTGTTGTAAAGGGCGACTAAGGTCAGTTGACCCATCGTGTGGTATCCGGTTGGATAGAATAGATTACCCTCTTTCTCACCGAGGTGTCGTAAAAGACGATTAAGATAAGTTGACCTACCATGTGATATCCGTTTGAGTAGACAAAGAGATAGTAGATAAACCACCTTTTTTTCCGAGATAGCGTAAAAAACGACTAGGGTAAGTTGACGTCAGGCAGGCGACCGGTCGTAAAATACGTAGCCAAATCATGTGACAACATGTTTATAACACGTTGTGTCCACCCCACTTAGAGTAGGATGAGGGCAGGAGGATGCCTCAGAAACTTGTATTTCAACCGGCACATTTTTAAAATGTCCAACGCGGTTACACCGTTAAGCCATTAATTACTCAGAAAGGGAAAATTATCGAATTGCGATTTTTTTGAACGCTGAAGGCTATCGAAAACCTTTTTTCAGCGGATCGGATATCCGGTACTGGACCCGGTTGTATCCGACAGGCTAGCAATATCCGCACCGCTGCTCGCAAATTGTTTGGCAACAAGTAGGAAAATAAAAGAGGATAAATATCAAAGAGTGTCCAAAATTTCAAATTTAAATATCGTAAAAATTTTGTGGCTTTTAAATATTAAAGAAAATTTTTAAGAAAATTGAAAAAATAATAGGGCAGGTGGGGCTCGATCCTAGGTATTTTCACCTCTTTAGACAGCCCGTTCCCCGAATGAACTTTACGTTTGACAGCGAAGTCGTTATTCAACGTTAATTTAAAAAAAAATTAGAGGCCGAAAACATAGATAAAACGACATCTTTTTTAAATTAAACTTATCTAGATCGATTTCTCTCCCTAAAACACCCTATATGCTGAGGTTCACGAAAATCGCTTTAAATTTAATGTAAAATAAAAAGATAACCAAGACTTCAATTTTTATATATATTACTGATATTTTATTGTATTTATATATTATATTTATTTTTAATGCATCTGGTCCCCGCACTCCTGTAAAAATTTACCCAGATCTCACATTAATCTAAAGCGACTAAATTGACATTGCTCATCTAGTAGTAGCTCTTTTAATTTGGAATGAAAAAGGAGACATTTCATAACTAGTGGCATACATAATTTCAAACAAAACCTAGTCTTGAAAAGCAAACAAATTATTATGAGAAAAAGTTTGATTCCGTTTAAAGACTAGGTCACAACCATCTGCGCTAAAGGGCGAGTAAAAAAACTTAAAAATAAAAAGAACATTCCATACCTGCCAGTTTAAGACCGATGCGCTTCCCCGGCGGCTTGATCAGCTCTATATGAGTCCTCCTCAACCCCCTCTCTGTACAGAGGCCTGAGTCTGTGGACAGCGATGTCTGGGACTTGAAAACTGCAACAAAAGAAAAGTTGAAGATTAGATAAACGACTAGCTGTGCCAGCAGCTTCGCTTTCATGAAAATCGTGTGTGAAATTTTTCCCGAATTGAAATTTTGAACATAAAAGTAGTTCCATGATAGATGGATGCCATCCATCAGCCTATCGCAGTCCACTGCTGGACAAAGGTCTCCCCATGTCTGCGCCAGACATCCCAGTTTTCCGCAATGCGCATCCAACAACCTTCCTGATATCGTCGGTCCAGCGAGATGGTGGACGCCCTACACTGTTTGCCAAGACGCGGTCTCCACTCCAGGACTCTTTTGCTCCAACGGCCATCAGTTCTGCGACAGACGTGACCGGCCCACTGCCACTTCAGCTTGCTTATTCTGCTAGCTGCGCCGGTTACTCTGGTTCTCTCGCGGATAATCTCATTTTTGATTTGATCTTTGAGTGACACTCCGAGCATAGCTCGCTGAGCGACTTTAAACTTGTGGGCTAAACCTGCCGTCAGTGTCCACGTCTCGGCGCTATAAGTTAACACAAGTAGGATGCATTGTATTCGACCAACGCGTCCTACCTGTTTTAAAAGTAGTTATCGTGAGTTAATTATAAGAACATTTTGAATAACTTTCACCGTTTACCGAGCGTTCCAGTACGGAACATAGAACATCTAAAATTATTAATATGATTAAATACAGCAATCGCCAGCGGCTGCGCTCGCGTGGAAAGATTAAAAACGTAATATAGTATTTTGATAACCATAAAAATGGTTAAAGTAGGTTAACCTTAAAAGTTTCGGTTTCGGGGCGAAACAATCGTAGAGATTGTTGTAGTGAGCGTGTAGTGTTTGTGTGGAGGGTTGGCGGCGTTTTGTGATACGTGTAGTGACTTGTCATGTATGAGGTATGTGAACGTTGCCTGCTTCATACACTTAGCATAACATATATTCTCTTAACAAACGCGGATTACAGCAAAATTATTCTATTGTAACTTATAAACTATGGAATACCGCAAAGTAATGCCTACTTCTATTAACTATGTAAACAGGCAACCAGTAGTTAGTAAAGTCACTATTCACAATAAAAACTAGGTACGAAGATAAATATTTATTGGCGGTAGTTTCGTTGTAACTGTTAAAAATAATAGTGCTATTGGACAATACTGTAGCGGGTGTTGCGGTGTTTTTCAGAGTAATGTACTAGCTGGCGAAGAGCACGAATCCAAATGCAATGAAATAACCAAGCCTTTATATTGAACTGTTGAATATTGCTAAAATTCACTCGACTGTTTAACTAGTGGTTTTGTTACTCATTTTTGTTTTATTTGGTCTTTAGCATTTAAATTAATCTTTTTTAATACGTTAGAGTGCAACATCTATATTATCATCATCCTGCCTTAATCCCACTCTAAGTGGGGTAAGGGCAAGAGGAAAGAAAACTCTGAACTATGGATGTCTTGATTAATAAAGAGTGAAGGAAAAACTTGTACTTAACTGTTTTATTAAGCTTTTTACGACATTATCAACCTCCTTTACACCCTAGGAAGAGTCGGCAAAACGTGCTATATACACATGAGTTTTCACATGATTTGGCTATGTATTTTACGACCAGCCGCCTGCCTGACGTCGACTTACCTAATTTTACAACATATCGCTAAGAAAGGAGTGATTCTACTGAACCGGATACCAAACGGTTGGTCGAGGAATTAGTCACCTTTTACGACACCGTGGTAAGAAATGAGGGTGGTCTATTCTACTTTGCAAGATACCACCCGGCGGGTCAACTTACCCTTACCATAGTCGCCTTTTACGACACCTCGGTAAGTAATGAGGGTGGTTTAATCTACTTAGCCGGATACGACACGACGGCTTTACTTAAATTAGTCACCTTTAAAACACCTTGGTAAGAAATGACGGTGATCTATTCTACTCAACCGGATACGACATGGCGATCGACTTTCCTCAGTCGCCTTTTACGTCGCCTCGCTAAGAAATGAAGATGGTCTATTCTACTCAGCCGGATAAGACACGGCGGGTCGACTTACCTTAGTCGCCTTTTACGACACCTTGGTAAGAAAGAGGGTGGTCTATTCTACTCAGCCGGACACCACACGGCCAAAATTACTAGTGTAAGCTTTTTAATTATATTGGAAAGACTTAAAATTTTCTTTTTCAAATTATTCTTTATTCAAGATGGCTTTAACAAGCACTTTTGATCGTTAGATCACAATCACAAGCTACTACTGATTCGGAAAGGTGCTCTTACCGAGAAGAACCAGCAAGAAACTCGGCAGTAACTCTTTTCAAACTTAATTCATTTTAATATAAAAGAATAGAAAGAAAAAATATGAAATTGAATAACATGTTATTCACGATATTCTATTACGAAGTCATCATCATCTTCCTGTCCTTATCCCACTCTAAGTGGGGTCGGCACAACATGTTATAAACATGCTGTCACATGATTTGGCTTCGTTTTTACGACCGGCCGCCTGCCTGACGTCAACTTACCTCTGTCGTATTTTACGACACCTCGGTAAGAAAGAGGGTGGTCTATTTTACTAAACCGAATACCACACGGTGGGTAAACTTACCTTAGTCGCCTTTTACGACACCTCGGTAAGAAATGAGGTTGGTCTATTCTACTCAGCCGGATACCACACGGCGGGTCGACTTACCTTAGTCGCCTTTTACGACACCTCGGTAAGAAATGAGGTTGGTCTATTCTACTCAGCCGGATACCACACGGTGGGTCGACTTACCTTAGTCGCCTTTTACGACACCTCGGTAAGAAATTAGGGTGGTACTTCTATTACGAAGTAGCATATTAAATCAAACCGTTTCTTGTCATTCAATATAGAAATATGTTCCAGAAATTTCTTTGTACGAAGATATTCGTATATTGACAAACGTGTGATACATGAAAAGGCGTTTTAATTCTGTATTCATACTAAAATTATAAATGCGAAAGTGTGTCTGTCAGTCACGATGTCACGCCTCACCCGTTGAAGTGATATTGATGAAATAATATACAATGGATGACTAGGAGTATATACCTAACAAATCACTACATATTATAAAACAAAGTCGCATTCATTGTCCATATATCCCTATGCACGCATAAAACTTTAAAACTACGCAACAGATTTTGATGCGGTTTTTTTAATAGATACAGTGATTTCAGAGGAAGGTTTGTACGTTTGTAGTCTAACGGAGTAGAGAAATACTGTAATTTTTGAGGTTTCTGTAAATAATTACATTTTTTCCGCTTACATTGCAAACGCAGGCTAAACCATACGAGATTTATCAAAATGATGTACTAAGTATTTGTACACCTTGAAAAGGTCTACAGAAAAGTCCGTAATGGTATATGTCTATCTCTTATGGATAACCCACAATAGCATTTTTTGTCATTTTCTTTTTACGAAAAATAATGCCTTATGTTCAAAGCAATTTTTATACAATACAGCATTAATGCTTATCCAATTAAGTACCTTAAATAAATTGTTGATTTAATGAAGATCAATATGGCCGTTTACAGCATGTAATTTAAGTGAACATTTTTGGAAATATTACAGATTTAAAATGCCGTGAGGACGCCGCGCTTCATCTTATAGCCCTTCGAATCTTTTAAGAGTTTGTTTAAAGACATTCTGTAATTAATTGTAAAAATAAAATACATAGGTAAAATGTAAAAGTAAATAAGTAAAAATGTACTATATGAGTTTAGATATTCCAAAGATAGCAGGAAATCGTCTTGGTATAGGGAGAGGAAATTGTTTTTCTCCAAATTTAACGCTTGCGGGCCACGGGCAGTAATAATTAATCAAAACTACTGGATCGATTTTAATCATTTTTTTTACACTGACTGACATCATCATCCTCCTGCCCTTATCCCACTCTAAGTGGGGTCGGCACAACATGTTATAAACACGCTGTTACATGATTTGGCTGCGTTTTTACGACCGGCCGCCTGCCTGACGTCAACTTACCTCTGTCGTATTTTACGACACCTCGGTAAGAATGAGGGTGGTCTATTCTACTAAACCGGATACCACACGGTAGGTCAACTTACCTTAGTCGCCTTTTACGACACCTCGGTAAGAAATGAGGTTGGTCTATTCTACTCAGCCGGATACCAAACGGCGGGTCGACTTACCTTAGTCGCCTTTTACGACACCTCGGTAAGAAAAGAGGGTGGTACTATTCCATTCAGCCGGACACCACACGGTTTTTTTTACACTGACTGACATGGGATATATATTTTATACCCGTGCGAAGCAGGGGCAGGCCGCTAGTACCTAATATAAAAAAATATTGACATTTCTTCGAGAATAAAAAAGTACATAAATTAAGTATTTTTGATTTAAGATAATTGAGTGTATTTTAACAATATGTTGACGCAAATGAAATCGAAGCTACGGCTAGTTTTATGAAAGTTTAATTTATCTGATGTTATTTAGTTTCCTGCAAGCGACTAAGGTAAATCGACCCGTCGTGTAGTATCCGGCTGAGTAAAATATACCATCCTCATTTCTTACCGAGGTGTCGTAAAAGGCGACTAAGGTAATTCAACCCGTCGTGTAGTCTCCGGCTGAGTAGAATAGACCATCCTCATTTATCACCGAGGTGTCGTAAAAGGCGACTAAGGTAACTCGACCCACCGTGTGGAATCCGACGTGTATTGCCTACTCTACATTATCATCATCATTCTCTTGCCATTATCCCACTCTAAATGGGATCGGTACAACATGTTTTAAACATGATGTTACTTGATTTGTTACTTATTTTACGACCGGCCGTCTGCCTGATATCAACTTACCGTAGTCGCCCTTAACGACACCAAGGTAAGTAATGGGTCTATTCTACTCAGCAGGATACTACAGGGTTTTAAAAAGTATATTTTTTAATGCATTTTAATTGTTTGGCGTCATTGACACGTTTCTTACATGTATAATTTGTGATTAAACTCATGGGGAATGTGACAATGTACAAACGAACTAACTAGATCAAAGAATGACTATAAACATATTTGTTACAATAAACATGCAGTTCAAAATTATACGGACATTTTCATCATAATGTGCTTATTTCCGCTCGCAATAAACTAAACACATTAAACTCACTAGCTTGCTTTGGAACTGCTTTTACAGTCTAGCTAAAATAATACAATGTACGGCATAATGACTTAGGTATAAACAACCTGGGACTGTTTAAAAGCGGCACTGGGACTTTTGAAAGTAACAATTTGAAATAACATACTCAACTTGCCAACATAGGGCTATAGAAGTATATTTTTTTTATTTATTTATTTAGGTTTACTAACAAATTGCTTACACTAATAATATAAATTGTTTCTTGCGTTTTATCCCTGTTTTCAGGCTTTAAATTTTTTTTGAAATTTCCATTGAATACAATCACAATTTTTAGTAGTAGTAGTAGGTAGCTCATTTGGGGAACGGGCGGTCTAGAGAGGTGAAAATACCAAGGATATAGCAAAATAATATTCTTATTATTTGGTATTATGGACCTGCGCAAAGTAACGACTAATTCTATTAATTAATTTTGTATATTTAAAATTTTGTTATATTTAAATAAAAATTAAAAATATTCTTAATAATTTGTAAGAAAGTGTTTTTGAATGGTTAAATCTACTCTTTCTACTGAGAACATATAGCAAGTAACTCGGCGGTTGCTCTTTTCAAAATATAATTCTAACAACTAGTCGAAGAATAGCTATATCCACGCATTTTTGTCATTTATGTAATGATTAACAGTATAGTAGGCTTTCTGTATTAGCAGTCAGCTCAGCATCATCAGCATCCTTTTAGCAGTATTTTTAAACTGCTGTAATGGCAAAGCTAATATTAGGTCCTTACATATGAAATTGGCGTTTTCTATGGGAGGAACATAATGTCGTTTTTTTTAATGAAATATATTTAATTAATCAAAGTATTTACCATTGCTATGTATGCACTTTGCCATCTCATAGGTAGTTCATTGATCCCCTTACTAAAAAAACCATTCGGGCGGGAATCAATAAAATCTTTGAAGGCGGTTTGGACTGCCCCATCAAAGTTGAATTTTTTTCCTTGCAAGTAGTTATCCAAATTGCGAAAAAAATGGTTATCTGTTGGAGCAAGATCCGGAGAGTACGGTGGATGTCTAAGACATTCTAATTGAAGCTCCTCTGATTTGGTAGCCGTCTGTTGTGCAGTGTGTGGTCTAGCGTTGTCCTGAAGCAGCAGTGGTCTAGAGCGATTGACCAGCCTCGGTTGTTTAGCAGCTAGCTTTTCCATCATGGTTTGCAGTTGCTGACAATAGATATCTGCCGTAATCGTCTGGCCAGATTTAAGAAAGCTGTAGTGAACGACACCAGCACTAGTCCTCCAAACACTTACAAGCAACTTTTTTTCAGTCAATTTTCGCTTAGGGCAGGATTTGGCTGGTTCGCCAGGGTTGCCATTGCGATGAGCGCTTCCGATTATCGTAGAGGATCCACTTTATATCACAGTTAAGGATTCGATTTAAAATTCCTTCATTATTGTGCCGGTTGAGTAACGTAACGCAGCAGCAGTCGACGCGCGTTTGTCGGTGCTTCACTCAATTCATGAGGTACCCACCTTTCAAGCTTGTTCACCTTCCCAATTTGCTTCAAGTGGATTAGAATAGTTTTATCACTAACACCGGAGCCTGCAGCTAACTCAGACGTGGTTTGCAATGAATCCGCTTCCACAATAGCCTTCAATTCTTCATTATCAACTTTGGTCTCCGGCCGTCCACGAGGCTTGTTCTGCAGGTCGAAATTTCCAGAACGAAAACGTTGGAACCAAAAACGCACTGTGTTTTCTTTTGCGACACCGTCACCGTACACATCATTAATTCTTCGAGCCGTTTCTGCAGCACTGGTGCCACGGTGGAACTCATACTCGTAAATAACGCGATATTTCATGTTTTCCATTTTGTAAACAGAGTGACACAAAGAAAAAAAACAAATGAATTAGGGGGTTTGAAACACGAATGCATGAGTAAATAGCTGTATGAATTTCAATTTGGAATTCCTCTAGCCATAAAGGTAATATTTGAGATCAAAGTGGCCAGTACTACAAACGCCAATTTCATATGTAAGGACCTAATATTAATTACAGAATTTTATTATATCTTATACCCAAACCCACATACCAGTTAGCAAATCGCAAAGCAGCAGCCGCAAGCTTTCGCCGGTTCCTACTTGGTCTATTATATACATCATCAATTTTTAAAGTCATTACTATCTTGTACAAGGTCGAATAGTAGCTACAACTTGTAACTATCCTCAACAGTATGGTAAACTTTCTGCCTCTTTTAAACAATGTTTTTAAACTGCTGTATATCAAAGCTAATATTAATGCGGAATTTTAATACAGAATCTTATACCCAACTATCTAGTTTTGCAATGCGCAAAGCAGCTGCAAGCTTATGTCGGTTCCTACTTTGTCTTGTTAAGCTTATGTCAGGCTAACATAATTGATAAAAAATTACTGATTTTCCTTCGGGAAAAAGAAAAAACCATATTTCATAATTGATTGTATTTTATAATTTAAACTGACTCAAATGAAGATGCAATTACAGCCTGAGATTTACAAAGTCTCATCAACATTTGACAAAAATAGAATTTAAAAAATGCAATCATATATAACATTTTTTTTTCTTTTCACATCATTATGACTCAAAGACAACTATTCAGTCTCTGTTATTTCTAGATGTACACTCAAAAGTTGAAACAGTGTTTGTCAACAACTGTTGAAAAAGATGCAAGTTGTAAGCAGATGGCGATTAAAGACAAAAATTTATATTAGAATTTGAATAGCCTTAACACTTACCAAGGGGGTCGCAGATTTAATGCTTAGGCAGTCACTAATGAGATATTAGAGCGTCGCTTTTAAAAAAATGTTGCACAAACATTTGTTACGGAAGGAAAAACTTGGACAAGTTGTTGGAGAAAGAATATGTGAGTTGTCATTTTTGCGGAAATTGTTTTTTATTATTGAATAAGTGTAAAAAAATATGGTTGTTTTATATTATTTTGTCAATATCTTTCAATATTTGTCAATTATAAATTTGACAGCCGGTCTGTCTGTTACGATATTATTGGTGAAATTTGGCGTAATAAAATTTATACACATATATTTATTTATATTTTTTTTATATATGTCATCTGTAGGAAAAATCCAGTTTTTTCTTTCGGTTATAAGAATATATAGCATTACTGAGAGTAATTAAACTGATGTTAAATCATTGTAATGATAAATATAAGTTCCCGCTATCGCTTTTAGATTGTACCAAACCGTTGCTTGTTTTATAAATTTACCAGTGAATTCAGGGGTCGTTAGTGGAACGCGGCGTTTCATTAAAAAGAAGGATTGCTTTATCTCGTTCTAATTTGAGACGGGAGCCGGTCAACCACAAAATGGTTTTGTTATCCTTTTAATGCCTGTTAGGAATGATTGATTACATTTTATCCTAGTTGATAGATAGATAAGAACTTTATGGTACACAAATCTAAAAATAAAAATGGAGAGTACAAAAAGCGGCCTTATCAGTAACTAATCTTTTCGAAGAGAAGCTACAGAGAGAAGCTGTGAAAGACACAAAAGTATATTGTAAAAGTGTTAAAATATAAAATATAAACAAAATAAAATATAAAATATTCAGCACGGAAACGCTGCCAGCATTCTTGGGACCATTCCACGTGGGCATGATTTGTATAGTCCTAGCGTGTAAGTAATTTAAGATAGATATAACTTGTACATTTTTGCTGTAAATAAATATAATTTCCATCAAAGTATTACATTTGTAATATACAATACGAAATAAAATCTACAATATATGGCATCATCATTCTCCTGCCCTTATCCCACTCTAAATGGGGTCGGCACAACAGCTATAAACATGGTCTATCGTGATTTGGCTGCATATTTTACGACCGGCCACCCGCCTGACATCAACTTAACAGTCGCTTTTTACGACACCTCTGTAAGAAATGAGGGTGTTCTATTCTACTCAGCCGGATTTCACTAATATTGCAAAAGTTAACACATAAAAAAAATTAAATTACATTACATATAGCTTTTTAGTTGATTATATGTTACAAAAAATGTAATATTTTCATTTGTTAATGTCCTTTTTTATTAAATTTTGTTTAAATTATAAGATTAATTTCAAATACATATTTCCATACGATGCTTTGAAAAATTAAACTCGCTGTATCTAAAATTAAAATATCAGTTCAGCTTGATAATTTTTTTTAAATTTTTTTAAGTAAGTTTATTCAGTTCCACTAATTACTTTGAATACAAAAGAAATTCAGAAACAACAACAAGAAACAAGTTTTACAAGTTTTTTTTAATACACCAGTCTAAAACTGTAGTTTTCAGTTGTACAAACATTATGTAATAAGCCATATTTTATATAAAAATTCATAAGAATTTATGATGAAATAATTTGTAGATGGAACAAATGATACCAAAACCATTACTTTGAAACGCAGACAGAAATTAGCCAGCATTCCGCGACGAATCATTAATCAAACGGTGGAAACAAGAAGTATAAGAATGAGTTTGCAAGACCTTGTTAGAGCAGAGATTTTTGATCCGAGTGCGAGCGATTTCATATACGTAGCGATTTTGACAAAAAAAAAGTAAAATTCTCTTTCAGTGACTTTATTTGCCTCAATTTAAGTTTTAAAGTAAGTAACGGCCTGTTACTATCCCACTGCTGAGAATAGGCCTCTTCTCTCCGTTTTTTTTTTGGAGAGAAGGATTGGAGCTAAGACCTACCACCCTGCTCCAATGCGGATTGGTAGGTTACACATATCCCCAGAATTCTCTAGAGGTATGCAGGTTTCCTCACGATGTTTTCCTTCACCGAAAAGCGTGTGATAAATTGCAATTATCAATTAGACACATAAGTTTTTAATAGAAAACTCATTGGTGCCTGCCCGGGATTTGAACCCTAGACCTCCTCGAAAGAGGCGCACGGTGTTACTGCTGGGCTACCACAGCTTCGCTTAAGCTTAAGTTAAGCTTAAGTTTTACAATATCCCTAAATTATATAAATAAGGGCCTATAATCATCCCTTTGCTGGACATAGGCCTTCTGTCTCCATTTTTAGAGAGAACGGTTTTAGCTATGACCCACCACGCTGCTCCAATGTGGATTGATAGATTAGACATCATCATCCCCCTGCCCTTATCCTACTCTAAGTGGGTCGTTATAACATGTTATAAACATGTTGTCGCATGAATTGGCTACGTATATTAAAATCGGTCGCCTGCGTATTTTAGGACACCTAAGTAAGAAAGAGGGTGGTCTACTCTACTCAACGTAATACTACACGGCGGGTTGCTTATCTTAGTTGCTTTTTAGCCTGCGTATTTTAGGACACCTAAGTAAGAAAGAGGGTGGTCTACTCTACTCAACGTAATACTACACGGCGGGTAGCTTATCTTAGTTGCTTTTTAGCCTGCGTATTTTAGGACACCTAAGTAAGAAAGAGGGTGGTCTACTCTACTCAACGTAATACTACACGGCGGGTTGCTTATCTTAGTTGCTTTTTAGCCTGCGTATTTTAGGACACCTAAGTAAGAAAGAGGGTGGTCTACTCTACTCAACGTAATACTACACAGCGGGTTGCTTATCTTAGTTGCTTTTTAGCCTGCGTATTTTAGGACACCTAAGTAAGAAAGAGGGTGGTCTACTCTACTCAACGTAATACTACACGGCGGGTTGCTTATCTTAGTTGCTTTTTAGCCTGCGTATTTTAGGACACCTAAGTAAGAAAGAGGGTGGTCTACTCTACTCAACGTAATACTACACGGCGGGTTGCTTATCTTAGTTGCTTTTTAGCCTGCGTATTTTAGGACACCTAAGTAAGAAAGAGGGTGGTCTACTCTACTCAACGTAATACTACACGGCGGGTTGCTTATCTTAGTTGCTTTTTAGCCTGCGTATTTTAGGACACCTAAGTAAGAAAGAGGGTGGTCTACTCTACTCAACGTAATACTACACGGCGGGTTGCTTATCTTAGTTGCTTTTTAGCCTGCGTATTTTAGGACACCTAAGTAAGAAAGAGGGTGGTCTACTCTACTCAACCTAATACTACACGGCGGTTTGCTTATCTTAGTTGCTTTTTAGCCTGCGTATTTTAGGACACCTAAGTAAGAAAGAGGGTGGTCTACTCTACTCAACGTGATACTACTAGGTAGATTTTTATCTTATTTGCTTTTTACGACATCTTGAAATGACCACCCTATTCTATAGGTAGGTCAGACATATTTTCGGAATTCTTTAGAGATATGCAGGTTTCCTCACGATATTTCCTTAACCGAAAAGTCTTTTTTTCTTCGCCTTTTTGTCATTTAAAAGTATTGCCTGATGCACTTACTACAAAGTATTTGTATCAAGAAATAAAACTCGCTCGCACTCGCACCTCACGTATCACATAGCAGACAAGAATCGGGTTATTCGGCGGGATGTTATTCGGGGTCGTTACAGTAAAACGAGTATTTTACGCTTCCGCTGTATATTTGTGCGTCAATTAGTTACTTCGGTTAACGAGGTACATTGAATTGCACTTTGTTGAACAACCGGCATACGGTTAAGAGATACAAAGGGGTAGGTTTTCACTGAAAATCAGAGCCAAGGTTTAGCGTTTGCCGAAGCAAAATTCATTATGTTTTGCATGTTTCACTTCCGTGTAGAAATAATACGCAAGAACCATTTTATGATCATTGTTTTTTTCTTCTTATATATATTCCGCCGTGTGCTATCCGACTGAGTAGAATAGACCACCCTCATTACTTACCGAGATGTCGTAAAAGACAACTAAGGTAAGTTGACCTGCCATGTGATATACTGTTGAGTAGAATAGACCACTCTCATTTCTTGCTGAGGTATCGTAAAAGGCGACTGAGGTAAGTTGACATCGGGCAGGCGGCCGTAAAATAATTAGCCAAAAATGTTCAAAACACGTTGTACCGACACCACTTAGAGTGTTTTACGACACCTGGGTAACAAAGAGGGTGGGTCTATTCTACTCAACCGTATACCACCCGGTGGGACAACTTACCTTAGGCGTATTTTACAAAACCTCGGTAACAAAGAGGGTGATCTATTCTACTCAACGGGATACCACACGGTGAGTCAACTTACCTTGGGCGTATTTTACAACACCTCGTTAAGACATGAGGGTGGTTGGGTGGGAAAAAAAACTTACTGTGTAAATGTCCCATATATTTAAATTAAAAATAATTCAAATATCGTATAGTATTTTAATACAATGTAAAAACTCAGCTCACTGTCTCAGCAAATGAACAAACTTTCATTATCTCTCAGAAAACTTCAGATTGTGTAACCTCAAACAAAATCTTGCTGTTTCGTTTATCACGCCAAGTTCTGAAGTAGCGTGGCATCGGAAAGTTGCATTTTTTATTCAGGACGCCGTCGTATAAAGTTAGATTTTTTGTGGCTGCTTCATATCTTTTATATTATATTTTCGTGACTTTAGGATACAGCTGAGGTTGCGCATTCATAATACGCGATTTGTCGTTGTACTGGCGAGCCAAAGATGTTTTGAAATTCCGCTTTCAAAAACTGGACCAAACAGAAATTGTCGTCCAAAGATTGTTCTTTTTCCATTCCAGATTCCAGAGTCGCATCATACTAGTTCTTGCTTTTTGTCTCAAACAGTTATCGTCAGATGATTTAGTGTGAAAGCATCGACTTAAAGTTTAAGAAACTGCATTTCATATGCTGTTAAGTAATTATCTTCACCGCAAAATATTATTTATATCACGAAGACAGCTTGTGATTTGATTTTACTCTTAAGAGTTTTGAACAGAATACAGTGTTATCAGATCACCACTGGATAGACAAAAACGGCCGAGGTGTCATAAAAAGGCCGTTGGATATATGCGGCATAACCCTATATGGTATGAAGATTCGGGAAGAGCCTTGAACAGAATACAGTGTTAGCATACTACCAGCAGAATAGAGTTTTACCGGTAGATACACTCAAAACCTCTAAAGAGTTATCTGCGCCGATTGGATATACTATGTGATATGATCCTATATTGTATAAAGAGTTGGAAAAGGCTTGTAACAGTGTACAGAGTTGTCAGTTTTCCTCAAAAAGAAGACGGTGTATGCGATATGACACTATTGATATTTTGAGCAATTAAATTTTTGTGTATAAGAATATGCATGATTTAAAAAAATTGGCGATGTATATAATAGACGAAAAGGAAACCGACATAAGCTTACGGCTCCTGCTTTGCGCCTTGCAAAAGTACGTAAGTCGTTTGTGGGTTTTGGTATAAGATTTTATAATAAAATTCTGCAATCAATTTTGGCTTTTCCATTACAGCAGTTTAAAAACACTGTTAAAAAGGCTATTACAGAAACCCTACTATAACTGTTGAGGATCATTTAGACGTTAAAATCGCGTGGACTTAGCTACTCTTCAACCCTGTTCAAGACAATAATGTAAATGTAACTAGTTATCATCATCTTCCTGCCCTTATCCCACTCTAAGTGGGGTCGGTACAACATATAAACATGCTGTCACATGATTTGGCTGCGTTTTTACAACCGGCCGCCTGCCTAACGTCAACTTACCTCAGTCGTATTTTACGACATCTCGGTAAGAAAGAGTGTGGTCTATTCTACTAAACCGGATACCATACGGTGCCTCAACTTACCTTAGTCGCCTTTTACGACACCTCGGTAAGAAATGAGGTTGGTCTATTCTACTCAGCCGGATACCACACGGCGGGTCGACTTACCTTAGTCGCCTTTTACGACACCTCGATAAGAAATGAGGGTGGTACTATTCTATTCAGCCGGATACCACACGGCGTAAATGTAACTAATTATATAGTTTGAAAAGGGCAATCACCGAGATTCTTCATGGCTCTTCTCGTAGGAACAGCTTTCTGAAACAGCAGTAGAGTTGGCGATTCAAAAGCACTTGATTACAAGTTTACTTGAATAAAGAGTATTTTGAATTTTAAAGTTTTTTAGAGACAAAAATTCAGCAGTGGACATCCATGATAAAAAATTGAGCCCTAACAACCAGCCTTAGATATTAAATCTTCCTTGAAAGATAGGTTTTTGTATTCCGTTATATTCGTGACTGAGAAAGTTGGTAAGGCTGTTATGATTTGATTTATTATATCTAGGATAATGGATAGCTGTACGAAAACTTTTTTCAAATATGTATACAACGATGTTGTAATTCTGCATGTATCAGGTATGAGAACAAATAGTACACTACGTTTAGCATTACATATATTTTCATTTATAACGGATTAGCGTAATATATTTACATTATTTTTGTTTAAATTATTTCCTTTAAACTATTTGACAGATTATTATATAACTGTGCTTCTTAACTATGGTTTTTTTTACCATATTTTTTATACTTTTCTTCATCATCTTCCTGCCCTTATCCCACTCTAAGTGGGGTCGGCACAACATGTTATAAGCAAGTTGTCAAGTGATTTGGCTATGTATTTTACGACCAGCCGCCTGCCTGAAATAAACTTACTTTCCTCGTATTTTACGACACCTCGGTAAGAAAGAGGGTGATCTATTCTACTTGACCGGATACCACACGGTGGGTCAACTTACCTTAGTCGCCTTTTACGACACCTCGGTAAGAAAGAGGGTGGTCTATTCTACTTGACCGGATAGCACACGGTGGGTCAACTTACCTTAGTCGCCTTTTACGACACCTCGGTAAGAAAGAGGGTGGTCTATTCTACTTTACCGGATATTGCACAGTGGGTGAACTTATCTTAGTCGCCTTTTACGACACCTCGGTAAGAAATGAGGGTGGTACTATGCCGGCTATCACATGGCGTAATTCTTTACTTTTGTGATTGGTATTTTATATTGGTATGAGGATAATTTCTTCTTATAACGCGTCCTAAAATATAGCTTCGTTTAAGAAACATTACGAAGGTCGGAACAACAGCTCTTGTACCCTCTCTCCTACATATATTTTCGGGATACAATCTCATAAACTCGCTTGGTTTTATACGGTACGTGAGGGACGCAGTTTCTATTTAATTAAATCTATCGAAGGTTAACTCAGCCGCTCAAAATATATTAACTTGTGTCACGTTTTGGAAAAATAGGGTCATAAAAGATTACTTAAAGATTACAAAAAAAAATACTTACGATGTTATAAATAGTTATTAATTTCTTTAAGTAAAATTAAGTTATTCCAAGGATCGATCTACTTGTATGAAAATGTATAATTGTGTAAATGTATATATGTATGTGTATTTCATACAATCTGTGTAATTCTAAATAATCTTCCCATTAGAAGTTTTAAAGGTCCTTAATAGAGATAGAGCTTTAAAGATCAAAAGTAATAATAAAATTATTTTGCTATAATCGATGCAAAATCGCAAAATCGCAAAGATTGCAACAATAAAGGCTTTGCGATTTGGTCGTGGAGTCTATCTCGTGATGATGCTTCAGTTGCGGGGCGAAACGATTGTTGAGTTTGATAGTGAACGTATTTAGTGCTTGTGTATTGTCGTGGCGGTGGTGGAGGTTTGTGCATGTGTTTTTAACGGATCCTGCATGTATCAGGTATGATAACCGATTGTCCACTCTACATTTAGCATTATATATATTTTCTATTCTACTTCATCGCGGATTATAGCAAAATATGAAAGTAGTTATATTATTACTTTTGTATTATGGATCTCCGCAAAGTAACGCCTAATTCTATAAATTACTTTAAAGATCAATCAATGAAACACACAGACAGACGTGACCACGTTCGCTTCGACTTTAATATTAAAATGCCCTCAATTATATCATGTTATTGTCGTTTCGAAAACAGGAATAAACGACTTTTTTATATGAAACCTAGCTAGATCCATTTTCTCCTCCTAAGCCCTACATGCTAAATTTCATGAAAATCATTGAAGCCGTTTCCGAGTTTCAGAAATAAAATATATATAAAAGATTAACTCATCTAAATATTAAAGATTGTAAATATAAGTAAGGGGAGTAAGGGAATGGCGAAAACATTCCAAGCCAATCCAACTGTCAACCTCACCTGCACGTGGTGCTTCCTGCTAAACTACGGACGAGGCTCTGGCGACCGACCAATGGCGGTATAACCATACTACTGTTGGGAAACCAACTAGTTGAGGCTATCAGTGGCCTTGGGAGCAAAATAACCCCTAAAAGACTGGTGCAGAAGGCAATGGGAAACCACTGCACTAATTTCCCAAGAAAATCACCAATACGGTGATCACGATCCTCAGAAATGAGGGACCGACTATAGAGAGAGAGAGAAATATAAGTAACTGTTTTCATCCTTAATAGTTTGAAAAGGTGAATGAATTTTGATACAGAATAAAATATGATGCCAGATTGCACATTTTCATCCTTAATAGTAAAAGTGAATGAATTTTGATGGAAACAGAATAAAATATACTAGATTGCAACAATAGAAATGCTGCTAGTGGCTATATAATATATAGGAGTGTATTTCCCAAGACGAAAGTTAACTTACAAGAAAGTAAGAAACAAGTTGTTACTAGTGCAACGTTTTAAAATTCAGACGTGATTCAACAAAGAAATAATATGTTGCTCACGTTTTAAAGTATGAAATATTACTAGTAACCCAGAATTTAGGAAAACATGCGACATTTTCCCGAGCGGGCCTTTTTGTATTACATCTTTTGTGGCGAACAAAACTTTTGCATGTCGTTGTTCAAAGATATTTTCTTTTTGAAGCAAAAGGTATTTTGCATTCTATTTAAATACTCTCTCGTGATATTCAAATTTGTTTGCTTGTTATTTCCACTGCTTATTCCGTGGTCGAGAATTTAATTTCTTAAAATTAACAAATGTTAACAGACAATAAACGAATGAAATATCATCTATAATTATATATTTCATCATCATCCTTCTGCTCTTATCCTACTCTATGTGGGATCGGGACAACATGTTATAAACATGTCGCCACATGATTGGGCTTCGTATTTCACGACTGCCGCCTGCTTGAGTACAACTTACCTTAGTCGTATTTAACGACTCGTAAGAAAGAGGGTGGTCTATTCTATTCAACCAGATAACACATGGCGTGTAACTTACCTTATATATTTAGTCATTACTGTGTTGTACAGGGTCAAATTATTAATATTAACGTATATGCTTTTGCACGAAAATTAAATTACTAAAAATATACTATGAAGACAATGTAAGTATATCTATTTCCTTAAACTTCTCTCGCAGGGAATCACGCGGATTTAAATTGTAAATGCTACGTATGACTTCACCACTACACGTAAACCTAATCCGTGGTCCGGCCTCACAGGAGACACCCTTAGTAGAGCTTCTGCGCTCTGCTCTCCGCATTTCGCAACTTCAACGATGCTTCTGCGGCCGCCCGTCCCACCCGGTGACGCTGTAAAAGTTGTTGCTGTAATAGTCAACTCAAAAAAAAAACGGTTGCCTGTAAAGTCGGTTTTACGGGCAAAGATTTTACGTGACAACGTCTTTTTAAATGTGATGGATTGGAGTGGGAGAGAGAATCAAGGCATTCGCCAGTCCGGCGGACCTCTCTTTCGTTCGGTGACTCATCGTAACAGACGTGAGCGGGCGTTACACTTTTTCATAAGTGACTCCAAGCCGCAAAATAATTTAAGACGTTGTCATGTCTAAATAAAAAAAAATAAGTGTGGCACTTTGTTCTAATACAAAAAAAATCAACGTTAGCCCATTTATCCCATACTACAAGATATTTTTGCATTTTAAAATACCAATCTCATAAACATGGACTGTTAAGTACTCTATTAAAATTGGTCTACGGAACCCCAATAAAAAGAATTACCCCACACAATTCCGAATTACAAATTCCAATATCTTCATCCTCCCATTGCTTAAACTTCGAATAACTTCGCTCAAAGGCCCTTTATCATGGAGGTAATAACGTATTTGAACTTGAAAGCTAGAATAAAGGTATCGCGCATTAATTCCTCCCTTAGAAAATCGTTTCGTAAAATTTGAAAGTGGCTCTCCCTTTCATGTTTTCACGAGCCAGCAAGTTGATTACGCGATCTTGTATAAATATAAATATTATACATGACGGCATAGACCACTAAATCTAGTATACCTTAATATACTCGTACTTAGTTTAGAAATTGCCAATATACTGTTAATTTGCCCCTAATGCCAAGGGGCCGTTCATAAAATACGTCACGTTAACTTTTAACCCCTCCCCCCTCCAATCACACTATGTCACACTTTCCAACTATACATAAAAGCTCACGAGCTCGATAAGAGTTGGTTGACGACGAACTACTTCATTTTTTTCCGTTTTGAATGAAAATTTTTCGAACGCTGTAGTAAGGTTTTATTGGACGTTTGACATAGATCACATTCTTTGCATGTTCTGGTATATTAATTTACAATATTTTAATGAAACGGCAAAACGTCACGTTACCAGAGACCCCCCCCCCGTCACATCTCGTCACCCTCAGCAAGACCCCCTACCCTTGTATGTGAATTAAATTTTCCCCTTATTGTTAAGAGGAAATTTTATAAATAGGTCATAAGGCCTGTCGTATTGTAAAGATCACAATGTGAGGCAATGAAAAAGCAACAAGCCTTAACTTCTCACAAAGTTATTTTAACCGAATTAGCCAATACATGCTTCTTGAATACGAAAAATCAACACATTTCTAATCTTTTTGTGTTTAAATTTATCCTTGGAAGCTGTTAAATTCAGTCACGTTGGCGGCATTAAGAGTTGAAATTGAAATTACGCGTTGAAGATTTATAAAAGTCATAAAAACGTCACACAACCCTTTGTAGAGTTAACAGCGCCTGTTAATACCGGAACACGTGTCTTGTGTAAATAAACTGTGGCTTGGAAATGTGGTTCTGTTTAGCCTGTGTAAATAATTAATAAGTCTAATTAAATGATTTATTTAATTAGGCGTTACTTTGCGCAGATACTTATTGGCATTTTTTTCCTTTAATCCGAAATATAAGAAAAGTACCTGGTTGACCTTGCCTTACTCGGTAATTTATTGCAGAATATAAAAAGAAAGAAAAAAAAAAATATTGGGTAGGTGGAATGTATTTTCATTTCTCTAGACCACCCGTTTCGCGAATAAACTACGCTGACTTGACAATTTACGGCAAAAATAGTGTTTTATATTCAATGTCAACTTAAGCAATTTTGAAAAGCCTGAAAACAGGGATCAAACGACATTTTTTTAAAATAAAACCTGGCTAGATCGATTTTTCTCCCCCATAACACCCTACGTGCTGAGTTTCACGAAAATTTTTTGGTGCTGTTTCCGAGATGCCGAAAATATATACATATATAATATTCACTCATCCAAATATTGAAGATCTATGCAATGCTAAAAGTAGAGTCTTCTACTATTCGCATTTTATGCATTCATTAGTAACATGCACGCATGAAACGTTCTTTCTTTCTTTCATTACAAGCCATCACCTAGGCCATACGACATTAGCATTACATGCCGTCACTGGGACAATCTTAACAAAAGTTTCATACGGTAATTGAATCATCAGGGATAGAATTCACGACATAATTGCAAAGTGCCCGTCACTTCAATACTCCGTCACTAAAAGGAAGAATGGATCTTCTACAAGTTGTACCACGCAACTTCTTTCGCGACAGCTTAAATATTTAAACGCCCTTAATTTTGTACTATTTGGTTTTTCTTAGTAGTAGATAAGTGGAAACGCAATTTTTTTAAACTACAGTTAGCCTTATATATAATTTCAAATTGCATGCAATTACATATTAGTTGATCCAGCGTAGCCGTGAAAGACAAGCATTTATTGACTTTTGCATTTATGATTGCTCCGTTGGTCCTGGATTCGATTCCTGTCAAGGGCCAACATTTTCTAAATACATTTTTGTTGGTTCTTCTATTCTATTTTAAATTAAATTATTTAAATATATTTACCAGTTGTCTGTCACCCATAACATAAGTATTAAGTTACTTACTTTGGGGACTAATGACCGTGTTTGTAATTGTCCAAATATATAATATATTTATATATTTGGACAGTTAAATATATAATATATAAATATATTATATATTTGGACAGTTACAAACAACAGTTACAAATATTAAAAATATATATAATTTTTTGTTTATTCACAAGAATAGAAAGATAACTGTTTAATCAAGTACTACGAAGTCTCAAACAGTTTATCAGATCAACGATGAAGAAAATCTGCGCACTCAGCAATATAAACGACGAGTTGTAAAAATATCATAGCCCGAAGTAATTTCCTGACAAAGTGGGGTATTAAAACTCTGCAGTGGTTTTAGGGGGAAATTATCCCATGTACACTGCGAGTGGCTTGAGAGAGAAGTTGCGCGGAAGTTTTTGAAAATATTAGCGGAGTAAATTAAAAACCGGCGACGGACAGATAAAGTTTTATGATACTCTTCATAGAGTGGACTACATATATTAAAAACTAACAGGGGGCTATCTTTTCACCCGCGTGGAAATCTGTTTCACAAAATTTTCCCGCACGTCTCCCTTTATTTTGAGTTAAAAATATAAATCAAACTAAAATAAAGCAAAGAAATAATTCTACTTAAAAATACCTAAACAAAAAAGAATTCATACAACACTGAACGTTCAGCAAGTCGATATGTGTAATACGTTAACTCGCTACAAAAGACGGATCATGATGCCATCTTTAACATTTAAATGACCTAATATTGTATATATGCATATATAAAATCTGAATTTCGGAAACGGCTCCAAAGATTTTCATGATATTCAGTATGTAGGCTTCGCGGGCGATAAATCTAGCTAGGTTTTATTCTAAGAAAATTTAGTTTTATCCCTGTTTAAAAATTGCTAAAATATAAATGGAATGGTAAGATTATTTTTGCTGTCGTTTGTGAAATTGTATGAGCGCAGTAGGAAACTGGCGGACCTGAGAAGTCAAAATATCCGGAATCAAGTCCCAGATTTTAAAGGCTCTTTTTTTCCTTTTTTTATTGCTTTTTTTATATTTAAAAAAAATACCGAACAAGGTTAGGTCACCCACGTACTCTCATATAATCAGCGTTGGCTCGCAGACGTAATATTTTATGGTGTACATTTTTAATCTATAATATCTTAGAAAATTACAAAACGATAATGTTATCTTCATATATTATATCAGGTAACAAAAAATATTTTATTTTTATATTTCTTTATATATATATATATTTAGAAAAGGGAAAGAAAAAGTAAAAAAGCACATGTATAAAGGCGGATTTATCTCTAAAAGAGATCCCCTCTTCCAGCCAACCTTTGAGTAACAGAAGAAAAAGGACAAGAATTGAAGAAGAAAGAGAATACGGGTAATATAGAGAAAAAGAAAAGGTTTAAGAAAATTAAGATAGAAACAGCTTAAAAATATTAATATTTTAAAAAAATGTTGTTAAAAATGTAACACTAAATTAGAATATTAATTTATGTATAAGGGTAACGGGAAAATGTCTTAAGCGGGGAATCTCATGAAGAGAGTTAGGGAAAAGTTTTTTTTTAACATGGAGCCAAGTAAATTAGGTTGCGTTGAACCGAAAAGTTCAAAGTTTAAGAGGTACTGGTGTGTGATATTGCTGATTAAGATTATAATAAGGTTACTTGGATAGGATATTTTGCGGTTATAACGAAAAAATTATCTGTGGAAACATGATTAAAGAGTAGCTTTAACCCGCGGTGGCGATGACTGTTGTCGCGTGATAGGTTGATAATAGATGGCGCTTTTCAATGTCATCGTATTCCTATCTATTTCTTAGCGAGGTGCCGCAAAAGGTGACTAAGGTGAACTAAAGGTGACTGAGGTAACTAAAAGGCCAGTACTGAAATATCTAGCCAAATCATATGACAACATGTTTGTAACATGCTGTGCCGACCCCACTTAGAGTAGGATAAGGAGAGCAGGATGATGAAGAGAAGAAGGAAGGAAAAGAAAATACGTACGTTTTTTACGACTGGCCACCTGCCTGAGGTCAACTTACATTCTTCCTATTTTAAGAGACTTCGGTAAGAAAGAGGGTGGTCAATTCTACTTAACCGGATACCACATGGCAGCTCAACTTACCTTAGTCGCCTTTTACGACACCTCAGTAATAAATGAGGATGGTTTATTCTACTCAGCCGGATACCACACGGTGGGTCAACTTACCACATCTTACATCTTACCTTAGTCGTCTTTAACGACCCTCGAAACTTTCCTTCTTCTTAATAAACGTTACTAAACATTTTCTAGCTGTTTTAGCATAAAGTAAAAGATTCTCAAACATTATCAAATTTACAATTACAAAGATCTTTGACTACGTCGTCAGACGTCAACAGAATTCCGAATAACAAGAAAACACTTTTCTATGTATAAAAAGGGAAATTTAAGGAGCAAAAAAGATGAATAAAGCTCAAAGAGCCCCAGCAAGATATTTTAGTCACAAATTGTCGTCTACAAAGGAAAACGTTTAGTGTTTAAACATTATTCGTTATTTCGGGAATATAAGATGAAACGAATCAATTGAAGGAATAAATTCCGTTTCTTCTTAAGAATACATACGAATTTATAAGGAAAACACAAAGGAATGAAAATTGTTTTATACATAAAACAATTCCTTTAGTTTTCACGTTCTTAATTTACTTTAGATTAGTACAAGTGAGTTAGTAAAAAGACGAACTATTCTTCCATTAAATCCGAATAGAAATGATAAATTAAAAATTAATAAAAATATATCATATCGGGAATCAGTTATCAAATCAAACAAAAAAATCTTTATTCTAATAAGCTCTTTCAAGCTTCTTTTCAATCATTAAAGATAAACTGGGTCCCGCAGCTCGCTGGGCGTGACTCGTGGGTGGCGGGGTGCGGGGGGACACGGTGGTGGCGGTGACCGCACCTCTTCCAATTGTTCCCTGTCGCTCTGGTCTTCGTCATATAAAGACTGCTTTGAACCCGACACCGTAAGCGTCGCGTGCACAAACTTCATCCGTGAAGGCCAGAGCGACAGGAAACACTTGGAAGAGGCGCGGCCACCGCCGCCACCGTGTCCCCCCGCACCCCCGCCACCCACGAGTCGCACCCAGCGAGCTGCGGGACGCAGTTCCCGCCGCGATAACGTCGTGTAAAGAGCTCATGAATAAGAGCCCCGGATGGGTTCGAAACTAGTCGGGCTAACCCGATAGAATAAGACGTGAGTATAGCCGGTTCTATACATTAACTATGAATACTACTCACGATAGTTTAAATTCAAAAATTAAAGATAAATTTGATTAGTGAACTGGTTTAGAATGTTTCTCTTACCAAGAAGAACCAGCAAGAAAACGGCATTCAATCTTTTAAACATTTACATTATTAAACAGTCTGTATGAAGCTGAAAGGATTTTCAAATCCATTTTTAAACATTCACATAATCTTCAATTGTGTAATATGCTTTACGTATAAGCATATTTCTTATAACTTTAATCTTCAAATAAGTTAATCTTGTAATTTTGTATATATAAACTTAGTGTGTAGGGGTTACGGGAGCTAGATTTCATTAAAAAAACATTTCATTTTATGCCTGTTTTAAGGCAATGAAAAACTACTATCAAATCATCATCTTCCTGCCCTTATCCCACTCTAAGTGAGGTCGGCACAACATGTTATAAACATGCTATCACATGATTTGGGTGCGTTTTTACGACCGGCCTGACGTCAACTTACCTCTGTCGTATTTTACGACACCTCGGCAAGAAAGAGTGTGGTCTATTATACTAAACCGGATACCACACGGTGGGTCAAGTTACCTTAGTCGCCTTTTACGACACCTCCATCAGAAATGAGGTTGGTCTATTCTACTCAGCCGGATACCACACGGCAGGTCGACTTACCTTAGTCGCCTTTTACGACAACTCGGTAAGAAATGAGGGTGGTACTATTCTATTCAGCCGGATACCAAACGGCGTTGAAAAACTTCTTTCCTGCATTAGATTATTACAGATCCTCCATTAAGCCACGGCTATCGCAAAACAATTATACTGGAAAGGATTTCTTAATGTTCTTTGTCATATAAATGCGTTATAACTAATTCTTTGTAGAAATACCTTTTATAATATTTTTTTTATACGTACGTAATAAATACTTTCATAAAAAAAAACTAAAGTGAAACGATATTGGCTGCATTAGTTAAAAACTGTGTCGCAGCCAATTACGCCCGCCTACAGTACGATACATTAATAATACTACGAGTAAATTATTTTTATGAGTATATATATATATTTTTATAAGTGTGTGTTGTGTGTGTGTGTGTGTGTGTGTGTGTGTGTGTGTGTGTGTGTGTGTGTGTGTGTGTGTATGTGTGTGCGTGTGTGTGATATAAAAGAAGTTGGTCTATGTGTCAGTAGCGCCATATATTTACTTTATTTTATTTATTTACAAATTCATAATTTTTCAAAAATTTAACGTATCGTCGTATGAAAGTTATTTAAGCCACTCAGTTCTAGATCAGTTAAGCGTCGTTAACTGCGTCCATTTGATTCAGGCGGCGTTATTTTATATCATCCTCAACATTTCCTTGCTCGTACATCACAGATCTTTGGATGTGTGATTTTATGTCCTTTTCATGGCTTCCTTTATATTTCACATAAGTGTTCTGTGTTCTTTTCTACATGAGTTGAGTTTATATATAAAAATATATTTACCTCGTCTATTTGAATTACATAATTATAATAAATTAGTAATCGCAAGCCGCTCTACCCGTGTGGAAAGAGTAAAACCATAATATAGTATTTTGATAACCATAAAAATGGTAAAAGTGGGTTAACCTTAAAAGCTAGACATATGCTGTCACGGAGTTTTATTTTAGAAGGGTACAATTTTGTAATACATGGTTTTTTAGTAACATTAGCGTACGCAAGGAAAGCTTTAAAATTTTCCGTTTGCGATATATATGTTGCTGCTCCTCTCAATTATTTTAACGTGATGTTATATAGTCTATAACCTTTCTCGATAAACGGTTTAGCTTACAATCAAATCGGTCCAGTAGTCCCTGAGATTAGCGCTTTCAAACAATTATTAGTATAAATCTAAGCTTGGACGACAACGTCGTGTAAAAAATTAACAAAATAAATTAACTAATTTTTTTGTTTATACCTTTAGCCTACGAACTGTGTGACAAGGTATCTAATAGATAGAGTCATCGTTTAAGAGGCTGACTTTAGCACAATTTTTTATTATTTTATTGTTATAGATTTATATTCAGTTACGAAGTTCATTTCCGAAGCTAATTAGAAAACTAAGAATCAATTTTTTTACGCTTGTTCAATCTCGAACATTTATTACACTAGTGTCAATTAATTCTACCCCAACTTATCATATTATTGCTCTCTATTTCTCTAACTCACTTACTCAACGCACTCAACACAAGCCCTGCTCAAGCTCATTTTTCAACAAGATGGTTGTCCAGCGCATTGGACATTAAATGTACGGGAGCACTTAAACAATTGTTTCCCCAATAGCTGGATCGGCAGAGATGGGCCCATCCCTTGGCCCGCCCGTTCACCTGACCTGACTCCGCTTGACTTTTACGTGTGGGGTCGGGCTAAGGAGCTAGTATACACAAATGTGGAAATAAACACAAAAGAAGAATTAATTGACAGAATTAATTCAGCGTTCGCGACGATGAAAGTGGAAATAAAGTTAAAGATAACGACAACAGAAGTGAGAAGTCGGGCCCGTGCTTGTGTTAGAAACCGCGGCGGACATTTTGAACACGAAAAATAAATGACTTTCATTAAAATTTTGTTTTAATTACTTCGCCTATAAATTTTAATTTTCTCTCGCAATTTAGTTTGTAGATCTTAATTTCAATAATTTGCGGGCTATCCGCATAGTTGATACCTCAAAATAAAGAACAATGACCAGGCAAATTTAATAAAATGTTTGAACTAAAAAAGCACAATCTATTTTTTTTTTAAATGCCATCAAAAATCAGCTTTCTCTGATCTTAAAAGAAATGATTGACTTTAAATATCTGTAAAAAAAATATCTCTTAACACAGATATCTTAATCATGTTTTATTACACTGTTTACACATTAGTTTAATAAAATAAAATAAAAAATAATTGACTTTGGCTTCAAAATGGCCGATTATTAGCAAATAATGACATAACTTCGGATTTTTCTTCAAAAATCTTTAAAATTTTATAAAAAAAAAAATAGTCGCACTTCGCCTAACATAAGTTCAGTTTAAATGGTTCTAAATAGTCTATACTAGCTCCTGTTTGCAGCTTTGCATCGACCTTCCAAACACCCAGTAATTGGTATATTGATCAAACAATAATATAGTGACTTTAAATACACTAATACACACATCTCAAATGTATTTAAAGCAAACCAAACCTGAGACATCTCACAAACTAACACCGCAAAACAGTTGCGAACTCAATTAAATTGAAAGTCGTAAGCACTGCAGAAAACTGGGTAATTAGGTCTGAAGACTAAAGCGCTTATATAAAGTTTGCCTTTTAGTAGGCAGTTTGTTACTTTAAAAGCTCGTTTATAGGCATTAATATTTTTTACTGTATATATATTTTATATTTAATATTTTTATTGTACAAATTACGCCGTGTGGTATCCGGTTCAATAGAATAGTACCGCCCTCATTTCTTAGTGAGGTGTCGTAAAAGGCGAGTAAGGTAAGTTGACCCGCCGTGTGGTATCCGGCTGAGTAGAATTGGCCAACCTCATTTCTTACTGAGGTGTCGTAAAAGGCGACTAAGGTAAGTTGACCCGCCATGTGGTATCCGGCTGAGTAGAATTGACCAACCTCATTTCTTACTGAGGTGTCGTAAAAGGCGACTAAGGTAAGTTGACCCGCCGTGTGGTATCCGGCTGAGTAGAATTGACCAACCTCATTTCTTACTGAGGTGTCGTAAAAGGCGACTAAGGTAAGTTGACCCACCGTGTGGTATCCAGTTTAGTAGAATAGACTACCCTCTTTCCTACCGAGGTGTCGTGAAATACGACTAAGGTAAGTTGACGTCAGGCAGGCGGCCGATCGTAAAAACGCAGCCAAATTATGTGACAGCATGTTTATAACATGTTGTGCCCCCACTTAGAGTAGGATAAGGACAGGAGGATGATGATTTTTATTGTACAAATTATACAAAAAAAAATGGTTAAGGGCAGGTCTATATGTACAGCGCTTAACGCGCGTTAAACGCGCGCAAAATATTATTATAATGTTCATATGTTCGCTTCCTAGGCATTGAACACCCCTTCTGACCAAAAAAAGAAAAAAAAAATCTTTTACTTTTTACCTAATGGCCTATGTTAATTGTGATAGTAACAGTCTTTTAAATAATTTATGGAATTAGGCGTTACTTTGCTGAGATCCATAATACAAAAGTAATATTAAAATTATTTTGCCATTTATCATACGCCATTATTGCTCCGCCGTGTGGTATCTGGCTGAATAGAATAGTACCACCCTCTTTTCTTACCGAGGTGTCGTAAAAGGCGACTAAGGTAAGTCGACCTGCCGTGTGGTATCCGACTGAGCAGAATAGACCACTCTCATTTCTTACCGAGATGTAAAAGGCGACTAAGGTAAGTTGACTCACCGTGTGGTATCCGGTTAAGTAGAATAGAAGGTTTCGTAAAATACGACTGAGATAAGTTGACGTCGGGCAGGCGGCCGGTCGTAAAATACGTAGCCAAATCATGTGGCAGCATGTTTATAACAAGTTCTGCCGACCCCACTTAGAGTGGGATAAGGGCAGAAAGATGATGATGCCATTATTGCTATCATTACTTTTGTAACAGTCTTTTACTTTTTAGTTAATTCTTTGAAAACAGTGACCTTCTTTGTTCACATTTATACTCCTCTTAAGCATTTTGGATCTTATGCTTTTTGATATACACTCATCATTTTGAGTACAGAATTAAATCGTTTCTAAAAGTCCCACGATTTCGCTGCAAGAATAATAATACAATTTATTTAAAAAACTTTATTCTTTGAATTATTATCAGTTTCTTTATAAAAGCTCGTAGATTTTTGAAACATTTTCTCATCCAGTATGTTTATTTTAGTTTGTTGAAAACGCAAAATGATATAAGGAAGTAAGTAACGGCCCGTTACTATCCCACTGCTGGGCATAGGCCTCCTCTCTCCATTTTTGGAGAGAAGAGTTGGAGCTAAGACCTACCACGCTGCTCCAATGCGGATTGGTAGGTTACACATATCCCTAGAATTTTCTAGAGATATGCAGGTTTCTTCACGATGTTTTCCTTCACCGAAAATGATATAGCTTTTAAAAATACGTCTGCATATTTTTTTTATAAAACTTATTATTTTTATATTAAACTCGCTTATTTCCGCAAATTGTTTATTTTGTATGATATGCGAATTCTATGGTGAAAAGGAAGTGGTTACGAAGATTTATGGAAATTATGCTATTTTTCGTTCCGAAGCTTTCAGTGCAGTTTAATGGAGCACTCGCGGATTTTATAATTGCGCATAGAATTGAACTAAGATGCTGGAAATTTCTTTTAAGCCGTGTGGTATCCGGCTGAGTAGAAAAGACCAGCCCCATTTCTTACCGAGGTGTCGTAAGACGCAACTAAAGTAAGTGGTCACGCTGTGTGGTATTCGGCTGGAATAGACCACCCTTAATTCTTACTGAGATATCGTAAATGGCAACTAAGGTAATTTAACCCTACGTGCGGTATCCGGTTGAGTCAAATAGACCACCCTCAGTTCTTACCGAGGTGTCGTACAAGGTGACTAAGGTAAGTTGAACCACCGTGGGGTATCCGGCTGATCACTCTCATTTCTTACCAAGTTGTTGTAAAAGGCAAATCATTTGACAACATGTGTATAACATGTCCGTTTTTTACCGAATTGAAATATTGAACATAAAAATAGTTATCGCGAGTTAATTATAAGAAATATTTAAATAACTTTCGCCATTTACTTAGCGCACACAAGGAAAGCTTTAATTTTTGCCATTTTCGCAATTTTTTTATGGCTGCTCCTCTCCTGTTTATCTTAGCGTATATAGCTTTCCTCAATAAATGGACTCATCATCGTCCTGCCCTTATCCCACCCTAAGTGGGGTCGGCACAACATGTTATAAACATGCTGTCACATGATTTGGCTTCGTTTTTACGACCGGCCGCCTGCCTGACGTCAACTTACCTAAGTCGTATTTTACGACACCTCGGTAAGAGAGAGGGTGGTCTATTTTACTAAACCGGATGCCACACGGTGTGTCAACTTACCTTAGTCGCCTTTTACGACACCTCGGTAAGAAATGAGGTTGGTCAATTCTACTCAGCCGGATTCCACGCGGCGGGTCGACTTACCTTAGTCGCCTTTTACGACACCTCGGTAAGAAAAGAGGGTGGTACTATTCTATTCAGCCGGATACCACACGGCGTAAATGGACTATCTTATACAATTGTATAAAATAATTTTTCAAATCAGTCTAGAGATTAGCGCGTGCAAACAATCAAACAAAAAAAACTCTTCAGCTTTATATATCAGTATAGATGTTTAAATATTTTTCAACCAACCAACAATTCAATTAAAATAAAATAAAATCAAATGTCCTGAATGCAATGATACATATGTGGGTCAGTCTGGTCGTAATTTTGAAACCCGTTTTAAAGAACATATGGCCGCCTTCAGGAATAATAAACCACAAAATTCAAATTTCGCCAAACATCTGATAGAAAGCGGTCATAAAGTTCCTAATGACCATAGTTTCGAAGTATTGCACACGTGTTCCAATAAAGGACTTAAGCTGAGCCTATTGGAAAACCTTGAGATTATTAAACATAACAATGGCACCCTCATTAACGAGCAGATAAATGTTTCTAGTTCAAGCTTGTTACACTTGTTCGCAAATAAAATAAAGGGTGGGGTTGAACCGATTAGTATATAACTAAACTTATTTGGGTTTTACTTCGCTTTGCGATTTTGGTCGTGGAGTCTATCTCCTGACGATGCTTCGGTTGCGGGGCGAAACGATTGTTGAGTTTGTGATAGTGAACGTATATAGTGCTTGTGTATTGTGTTGGCGGTGGTGGAGGTTTGTGCATGTGTTTTTACGAATCCTGCATGTATCAGGTACGATAACCGATTGTCCACTTACATTTAGCATTATATATATTTTCTATTTTACTTCTTCGCGGATTATAGCAAAATAATTTTATTATTACTTTTGTATTTTTCAACCTTTGACGACATCTTGCCAATGTAATTTTTTCACCACTTCTATGGAATCCAATATCCAACCGAAGAGACATTGTCTGAGATTGCAATGATTTGACAATTTTCTTACAGCCCGCTTTTGAATATACCTCTTTATATTCTGGACGCGGCCTGAGTGAACCTAAAATTCAATTTAAAATAACAAGGTAATTCCGTAGGTCAGGAACTCGGGTAGATATGATTTTTCTGCACGGGTAATTTTTTTGGAAAGTGTTCTGCCATGAATATAAAACAGTTGATATTTTCACAGCCCCTTTCTTAAGATTTTACGCAAACACCCTTCTTGAGATCATTCTAACCAAGAACTAACGGGCCCGTTGGTGCAGTTGGTAATAACCCTGGCTTAATCTCCACGGGTCGCGGGTTCCATTCCCGCAATTTATAAATTTCTTCATTTTTCGAAACTGGGTGTATCAAATATACACCCATTTAAGTATGTATTTTAAAAAAATATATATTTATATATTTACCAGTTGTCTGTCACCCATAACACAAGTATTAAGTTACTTACTTTGGGGACGGACGACCGTGTATAAGTGTGCCATATATTTATATACTATCTTTAGTATTTACTTGTGCACTTTTAGCCGATTTCCCCACTCTTGGGTAAAATCAATCTTTTACCTTTTGGAAACAAGGTCGGAGCTTATACCTAAAAAGCTTGATTTCGCCGGATATGCAATACAATGTGACAAATTCACAAAAAGTGGTAAAAATTATTAATTAGGCCCATTTTTACGTTTTAATAACAAAAAACTTATTGGTGGCTTGTCCATGGTTTGAACCGGTGAACCGTTAGGACAAGTCACGCGATCTCACCCTTCGACTAAAGCAACTTTTTTTTGTATTTAATTTTTTTTTTTCTTTGATTCCATAATTTATATATATAATTAACTAGCAATCGCCAACGGCTCTCCCGCGTGGAAAGATTAAAACCGTATTATAGTCTTTATAACCATAAAAATTGATACAGATGGTTAACCGTAAAAGCTAGACATATGCTGTCGCGGACTTTGGGGGGACTGCAGGAAACAAATTTTGTAGTACATGATTTTTGAATAACTACTACCGTTTACTCAGCGCACTCAAGGAAAGCTTTAAATTATATCCTTTTCGTACTATTTTTTATTGCTGTTCCTCTTCTATCCATCTTAGCGTGATGTTATATGCCTTCTTGAATAAATGGACTATCTTACACTGAAATAATTTTTTATATCAGTCCAGTCAGATTAGCGCGTTCAAACAAACAATTTCTTCTATATATTAGTATAGACATAATTTTAATATCTTTATATTTAAATGAGTTAATCTTGTATATATATATATATTCCGAATCTCGGAAACGGCTCCAACGATTTTCCTGAAATTCAGCATGTAGCAGGTTTTGGGGGAGAAAAATTGATCTAGCTAGGTTTTATGTAAAAAAAAATATTGTTTTATCCCTGTTTTTGGGCATTAAAAACACTAACATTTATATGATTTGAATTGAATTTTCGACATTAACTGTCGAGTTGGCGTAGCCTTTTCGGGTAACGGGTAGCCTCGAGAAATGGGAATGCCAAGGATCGATTCCCAACTAAATAATTGTTTTTTCTTTTATTTTAAGTTTTTTAATTTTTTTGTAAAAAATTCCCGAGCGAACCTCGGTCACCCAGATATTCTTAATATTTAAATGAGTTAATCTTGTATATATATATATTTTCGGAAACGGCTCCAACGATTTTCCTGAAATTCAGCATGTAGGAGGTTTTGGGGGAGAAAAATTGATCTAGCTAGGTTTTATGTAAAAAAAATATTGTTTTATCCCTATTTTTGGGCATTAAAAAACACTTACATTTATATTGAATTGAATTTTCGCCATTAACTGTCAAGTCGACGTAGCTTATTCGGTTAGCGGGCAGCCTCGAGAAATGTGAGTGCCAAGGATAGATCCCAACTAAATAATTTTTTTTTTCTTTTTTTTAAGGTTTTTTTTTGTAAAAAATTACCGAGCGAAGCTCTGTCATACAGTTATCTTAATATTTAAATGAGTTAATCTTGTATATATATATATATTTTCCGAATCTCGGCTCCAACGATTTTCCTGAAATTCAGCATGTAGGAGGTTTTCGGGGAGAGAAATTGATCTAGCTAGGTTTTATGTAAAAAAAATATTGTTTTATCCCTGTTTTTGAGCATTTAATAAAACTGGAATAGAAACCAACTGGTATTTTCGCCACTAAATGTCATCGTGTGATGGTTAAACGGTATAACTTTACAATATGTGTTGATATATTAGCATACCACAGTTTCGAACCCCAGGTGTCTTATAATTTTTTTTAATTCTTTTTTATTATTTTTTTTTTATTATTATTTATTATAATTTTTTTTATAATATTTGATTTTTTTATAAAAATTACTATTTATTGGGAGCAACGAACTACTTTACGGCCATTTTTCATCATGTACCTGTAATTTTTGTTTAAGAGACAGTACCAGTAGATGGAGTTGTTAAGCAACACTATTGGACTAAGAGCCCGTGAACCCCAGACCTTCGTCATTTTATAAAAACTGAAAGTTTGTCGGTTCTTACCTGATGAACGATGGTAGATTATGAAATTTGGGTCATAGTGACTTTGAGAGATACGCAGTACTCAAGGTTGCAAAATACCGATGGATGCTAAAAATAATGAATTTTCATTCGAGAGTATTATACGCGATTGAGTATTATACGCAGCAAATAAAATACATACAAAAACCGGGTCTGCACCAGCAGTTGACAACAGACAAAAAAAGTACATTGACATTTCTTTTATAATAATAACTAGCGGCCTATAAAATATATAGCCCATGTCACTCAGTGAAAAAAATGGTTAAAATTGATCCTGTAATTTTGATTTATTCATTACTGCCCGTGGCCCGCAAGCGGTAAATTTGGAGAAAAACAATTCTCCTCCCCCTACACCAAGAAGATTTCCTGCATTCTTTGGAATATCTAAATTCATATACTACATATTTACTTATTTATTTTTACATTTTTCCCTATGAATTTTATTTTTACAATTAATTACAGAATGTCTCTATATACAACATTCATAGCTTTCTTGTCATTAAACAAACTCTTGAAAGAGCGACATATAGCTGCTTAATTCGAAGTGTTATAGGGCGAAGCGCGGCTTCCTCACGGCATTTTAAATCTGTAATATCTTCGAAAATGTACACTTAAATTACATGCTGTAAACAGCCATATTGATCTATATTAAATCAACAATCTATTTGGCATTTAATTGGATAAGGATTAATGCTGTATTGTATAAAAATTGCTTTGAACATAAGACATTATTTTTCGTAAAAAGTAAATGACAAAAAATGCTAATGTGGGTTATCCATAAGAAATAGATACCATCACGGACTTTTCTGTAGACCTTTTCAAGGTATACAAATATTCAAGACATTATATTGATAAATCTCGTAGGGTTAGGCCTAGAATAAAATGCAATTATTTACGACATCACATTACAAATCTCAAAAATTACAGTATTCCTCTAATCAAATCAAATTTTCTCTAATCCATATTGAATGTTATTATACATATAAGCCTTACCCTTGAATCACTCTATCTATTAAAAAAAACCGTATCAAAATCTGTTGCGTATGAACAAAGAATGTAACTTTGATTTATACTATGTAGTGATAATAAATCATTTATTACAAATTCTTTGCGAAATATCTGCAGTATACAAACGTTCCGTAGATGTTTCGCTACCGCAATAGTTTCTGGCAGGGGTTGGAACTATTAAAGATGTCTTGCTGATGAGGAAACATCATCTTATTAGTATCCAAGTAACATAATATTAAAATCAGCTTTTATACTATGACGTAAATAGAATTCAAACTTCATGAACTTTAAGGGTGTCTGGCAGGGGGTTGCCACTATGCTGAGTGTCTGGCATTAACTGACGTGATTTTTAATATTATTCTGAAGGTATCCATAAAATCACACTTTATAATTTGACAAAATTAGATCGGCATTTTGCAACATTGAGTAGCGCGCTACTCAAATATATCTCACAAAGCCACAATAACCAAATTTTCATAATCTGCCATCGTTCTTACCTGTGTTGGGAGCATGCACTGACAAACATTCAGCTTTTATAAAATGACGAAGTTCTGGGGTTCGCAGGCTCTCGCTCTATATTCCAATGAGTGTTTGATTATTTTTTTATGTTATTGATAAAATATTTGAATTTTTAACTAACCTGTTTACTTAATAATGCCTAAAAGATCTTTGAAAAATTTATTTATAAATACTCGTGACTCGTCTCAAGAATACCAGATATGGTCATTCATTTCTATTCCTTTCTTTTTCATATCTTTAAAAAATTTACCGAGCAAGGCTCGGTCACCCGGTACTTAATAATTTATACAAGTAGCCATTACTTTGCGGAGTCCCATAGAACAAAAATAATTCTATCCGCATTTTAATCGCTAAAAAAATTTTCATGCCGGTGTCAATCTCATTAGACCTATTAGGGTAATAGGCATATAAATGTTTATTATGTATAATAGACAAAGATATGTTTTGGTCTTTAAATCATCACGGGCAACACGCACTGTTTAAAGACTGATATTTTCGCTCTTCTCTTTAAAGTATTTTTGATGAAAAGTTTTCCATAACTTTCGAAGTTTGCCCATCTAATTTTGGATTCCAAAACTGACCTCATTTTAAAATTTGACCTACTTAGCTGGTCCGCATCCCCCAGGTATATAATTTTACAATTGGGATTCTTAACGAGGACTGTTTGGAGTTGAGCATATGAGTATATATAAGTTAGATTTTTTCCATTTTGACCCTATTCATTTTATGACCCAGCTGTTAGATAAGGTTATCGATATGTTAAGCCCTCTCCAGAGCTAACAAAAAATTTTAAAAGTAGGCATTACTTTGCACGATTCCATATTACAAAAGTAAATACTGGAATTACTTTACCATAATTCTCGTCTGAGCGTGCGTGTATTGACAAAGTGGGACTATAATAAAGTCGATTTTACTTTGTTAATAAGAGATATCTTTTTTCTTGTCAATTCAAATTTTCACCAGTTTCTTGTTATTCTCAAATTGCTGTAACAAGATTTTACTTTTATTGTAGTTGAAATACAGGAGCGTCTCTATTCTTAATTAAATTATCTATTTTATGATTTTAACGTTCCTAACTGGATGTAAGAAAATTTCTTTTTGAAATAAAATTTAATTTTTACTTAATGTTTTCAACTAGTTGAAAAAGGATTTTTTATGTTCCTTCTACAGAATTATCTAGTTACAGTTTAATTTAATCATCTACAATCTACTTATTTTTCGGTTTTTTTTATAAATTTAGTTTTAATTATAAAATGTAATTTATTTGACGCCAGTGGTTTGTTAATTTACTGATAAGACATGTTTGACATGACAATGATATGACATGACAAAAACATGTTCCAACATCTATAAGGGCAGAAGAATGATGTTGATATTTTCCTTCTTGTAAATTTTCCTATCCTACTAATATTATAAATACGAAAGTTTGTTAATATGGGTGTATGCTTGTTACTCTTTCACGGCGAATCCGCTGGACCAATATTGATGAAATTTGGTCCAATTATTCCTTATCTACCGGGGTAACATATAGCTCTAGAAATCCTGTTAATTCTACGGAATAGGACGACATTGAAAAGCGCCATCTGTTACTAATCTAACACGCGACAACAGTTCACCCAAATGAAGTTGCGGGTAAAAGTTGGTATTTTAGAATTGTGAAATGTTCAATAAATTTTCCGGTAAATCACAGAAGTTCGAACGTAATCTTGAATCAACATGATTCAAAGACTGTATACAGTATGAACTTTATTTAGCATTCTAATTTGGAAGTTCGCGAAACAATTGTAAGGGAACACACGACAAAAGAAATAAATTAAACACGCTTTAAATAATTTATAGTATTAGGCGTTACTTTGCGGAGATCCATAATACAAAAGTAATAATAAAATTATTTTGCTATAATCCGCGATGAAGTAAAATAGAAAATATATATAATGCTTAATGCAGAGTGGACAATCGGTTATCATACCTGATACATGCAGGAGTCGTAAAAAACACATGCACACACCTCCACCACCGCCACCGTGATACACAAGCACTATATACGTTCACTATCACAAACTCAACAATCGACCTCCACGACCAAAATCGCAAAGCCTTGCGATTTTGGTCGTGGAGTCTATCTCCTGACGATGCTTCGGTTGCGGGGGAAACGATTGTTGAGTTTGTGATAGTGAACGTATATAGTGCTTGTGTATCACGGTGGCGGTGGTGGAGGTGTGTGCATGTGTTTTTTACGACTCCTGCATGTATCAGGTATGATAACCGATTGTCCACTCTGCATTAAGCATTATATATATTTTCTATTTTACTTCATCGCGGATTATAGCAAAATAATTTTATTATTACTTTTGTAAACACGCTTTGTTTTCTACGGCCTTTTTTTGTTAAAAACTGCGGAATTCCTGAAAGGGCCTCGTTGGGTAACATTGAATTAAATCGACCGTTTCACTTATTTGAAAATTCGTTTCAAAAGGATAACTGATTATTTGTCCCACTGCTCCCGTGTTTGGGAATGTGAGAAATGTAATGGTTTGGCAGAAACTAATGGTTTCCCACGCCGTTTCATTACACCTTAATGTAAATTGGTCACTTAAACAATAGAGCTCGAAGGTCCATTCATAGAAATAGGCAGATTTTGTAGAATCAAATAGTAAAGGCAAAAATGAGATATAGAAAATAACTGTTTTTCTGTCCTCTGATTTTGGTCAAACATTTATTTACCATATCACCGCCGTGTGGTATCCGGCTGAATAGAATAGTACCACCCTCTTTTCTTACCGAGGTGTCGTAAAAGGCGCCTAAGGTAAGTCGACCCGCCGTGTGGTATCCGGTTGAGTAAAATAGACCACCCTCTTTCTTACCGAGGTGTCGTAAAATACGACTTAGGTAAGTTGACGTCAGGCAGGCGGCCGTCGTAAAACCGCAGCCTAATCATGTTACAGCATGTTTATAACATGTTGTGCCGACCCCACTTAGGGCGGGATAACGGCAGGAGGATGATGATTTATTTACCATATCAATTCAATTCAATTTTCTATTGATGGCTTTTCGTAGTGCCATGTTGGCATAAATTACTTTGCCAAAGTCACGTAAGATGGAGTACACACAATATTTACCATATCTTTACCTCTATTAGTGTGGTATCGGGTTGAGTAGAATAGACCACACTCATTTCTAACCGAGGTGTCGTGAAAAACGACTAAGGTGACTTGAACCGCCATGTGGTATTCGGCTGAGTAGAACAGACCACCCTCATTTCTAACCGAGGTGTCGTAAAAGGAGACTAAGTTAAGTTGAACCACTGTGTGGTAACCGGCTGAGTAGAATAGACCACTCTTATTTCTTATTGAGGTGTTGTAAAAGGTGGCTGAGGTAAGTTGATATCAAGCAGGCCAATCTTGAAATTACTAGCCAAAACATGTTAGAACAACGGCACTTTTTGAGGAAGGTCTACGTTAATAGTAGATTCTCCGAAATAGCTTAACTGATTTCCATGATACTTTCACTGAAAAATAGAGGTGGATATAGAGGATTTACGCTGTGTATATTATGTGACACACTGATTTCCCAAAAAAAATCTTTAAAAAAAAGATATTTCGGCGAACACAAGAGATATTTTAAAGCGTCTTAGTATTATCCTACGGGCAATTATGAAATCCGGGAGTCCCATTAAGCTACGCTCTCGCTGAGTCGGCAAAAATAGCGCTATTTTCCATAAATCTTCGTAACCGCTTCCTTTCAACTGTTTGCTTCACTAAAATATGGGAATTTTAATATTATTGTCACGTTCGAACATGTATTCATACCTTTATATAGGCAAGACCTAGAATTAGGGCTAGATATAATGGGAATGTCAAATTAATTTATACATACTCATGACCCTCCTGCCCTTATTCCACACTTATATACGATATAGGATAATGAAATTATCGTTTCCTTCAGAATTCAGAATAAAAAACAGAAACGAGTGAAGAGTACTGTAGTGTATATATTGTATCTTCTAATATAATATATAAAGCTGAAGAGTTTCTTTGTTTGAACGCGCTAATCTAGGAACTACTGGACCGATTTTAAAAATTCTTTCAGTGTAACATTGTCAATTTATCAAGAAAGGCCATAGATTATATAACAAAAATTATAATAGATTATATAGCTAAGATAAATAGAAGAGTAGCAGCCATATTTTTTCCGAAAACGGCACAATTTAAAACTTTCCTTGCGTGCTCTAAGTAAACGGTGAAAGTTATTTAAATATCTCTTATAATTAATTCACGATAACTACTTTTAAAAACTGTGACTGAGTTCGCACCCAAAATAATATAATAATATTTTTCCATTCCATTATAGCATATCAATCATAACTTTTGTAATATGGAATTCTGTAAAGTAACGCTTGCTTACTTTTATGTTCAAAATTTCAATTTAGTACACTGATTTTCACTTAAAGCCACAGGCAAAGCTAGTTTTATTATAAAAATGTATTCAGAAACCCATAAACGATCTGCGAAATTTCTGAAGCCATCTCGTTTTAAAAGCAAGAATTTGAAACAAGTCCAGTATTTTTAAACAAAGAATTATAAATCTGGGTGAAATAAAGGTTTATCCGCAAACCAGGTGTGAGAGTCGCTCGTTAAATGCGTTCCGAAAAAAGTTATACCATTTAAAAGCTTCCTGTACTACAGCGTCCCGAATTTACAACAACGAAACTAAGTACATTAAAAGTTATTTTTTTATCTAGTTTTTGCTTTAATTTGAAAGCTTTTAGATGTAGACCTTGGCTGAGCCTTTTTTAGTCTAAGTGGGAGTTTCTCGGGGTACGTAAACCAATGTTTGTACGGTTCATAGTTTTAGATTAGTGAAAACTGTAAAATGTTTCTAGATTTTCTAGAGGTGATGAAGTTATCATTTCATAACCTCCCATCTTTTAATTTTACCTTTATTTTACTGACTTTTAGAAACCTTTGAATCGTCAAGTGTTTGTTTGCTCACAGTTGACCCATTGTATTTTGCGGAGATCTATAATATCTAGAGTGTACTTCTAGAGTGTAGTGAAGTTTATAATATATGGCGCTTTTCCATGTCATTCTATTCATGTAGAATAAACAGGATTGTTGTTGCCCCGGCGTATTAGGAATAATTGTGATAAATTTCATCTTTATTGGTTCGGCGGAATCGCCGTTAAAGAGTAACAAAAATACATCCATACTCACAAACTTTTAAAAATTTTGAAAATTTGAGATTGAAACTTACCATCTAGTTCATATCCCTGTCCCCACTGTGGAAGCCCGTGGGGATAACCTTTGGGATCAGGTTTTCCTATCGATATCTTGAGGCTCTTCCACAGCTTCATCTTGTCCACATCATCACACGTCACTTAACTCCATCACTAACACTAGCACTGTTTTATACAGATGCGACCTGTAACAATAGAAACAAAAATTATTTTCCATCAACTTTATGTCTTTAATACTTCAATGAGTTAATCTAGTATATACATATACTGATCACTTTCGATCAGTTCGTAACCACGGTGCAACTCTGCCGAAACGTAAAAGTTATACAAATCTAACTCAAGTTTATCGCGATCAGATTTGTGACCATTTTTTTCAATAAAGAGCACACAGCATTGTTATCAAGAGAGCGTGACGCCTTCGTCGCATCCATTGATCTGTGACGAACGGATATTGCACATTAAAGTAAGTACCCTTTGCTAAATTATAATGCTTTAATACGATATTATGATGCGATATACACTCGAACGATACGACGAATTCCGCAATCCATACTAGACCAGTCTACAGAAAGGTTTAAATGATTTGTAAGAGATATGCTAATACGTAAAGCATATTACAAAATTAAAAACATATTACTTCAAACTTCATAATGTGTATGCGTTTTTTTATGCATAAATATTTTCGTATTATCAAGGTTAAATCAACATCAGCCTTGAAATTTTATTATTATTATAAATGCTATAGTCTTATAGTGATAAGTCTATCACTGTCTATCTTTATGTCTAAATTTGGTACAATTGAAGCAAATATATATACTGGGCCATCATAAGGGTAAAGAAATACATATATTGAAGGTATATTAAAACTAGTTTTGAACCGATTTATTTGCGAGTATAATTAGGTATTTTATATTTAAAAGAAAATTTTATAACAAAGTATACAGGCTTCCCTTCAAACTTGTCTATTACACGGGAAACTTAGGATGTTGCTCAATGTTCAGGTATTATTTTACACGGTGGAAAGTTTAGAATCTTCGAACGACTTCGAGTATTGTTCTTATTATCTCACGTGATGTATCTTTATGACTTACATACAAATATTAATTAAAATGTGTTAACTGCTTCTACGAAAATATTTTGATTACCCTAGAAAAAATTAAAAGACGAATAAAAATGTGGAGAGTGCAACAGGGAGGTATTCTGTCTCCAATACTAGTCACTGTCGCATTGGATGACCGGTTTAAGATTTTATACTCACACTGAGTTTTCTAATGATATAAAAAGCTGAATCTCAGGAAAATTTTAACAAAGTGTTTTAAATTAGATAAAAGTCATGTCTCTCATTTTCCGTTCCATCCGGTCATTGTTTACGACAAAGAAAGTAGAAAGAAAGATCAGAAAATTTTAATGAAATCTAATGGGTGAGTATTTTGTATTTTCAAAGGATACCGTAATTTCTGATTTCATCACGTGATGCTTTAATACAAGCCTTCCAAGCATTAGCTCGCACCATCAACCACTGACTCTTAATTTCTTGAGTCTTCGCATAGTCAATGCTCATGTTTAAGACACATATGATCAAAGTCTTCAGATATGAAACACTGAAGGATTGTTGAAGAAACTTCTGCCTAACTAAGCTGCATTTGATAACTGACTATTTTTTAGTTTTCATTACGTACAATTAAACATTTTTCGAATATTCTCAATGTGCTCAGCCAACTAAGGTAATTCGTGAAAATCACATTAGAAATTTCGCTCCGAGCGTAAACCGCAGTCAGAACGCTCCGGTGAGCGAATAGTTTGTACCATAATAAAATTCCTCTCAAGAGCCTTGGCTATTCAGAATAAGGTATTCCAGCTATTTTTCAATTTACACTTAACTAGTAACATCGTTTACTGTTAAATAAATAGCATTGGTGCACAAATTATATTTGTTATCATTACCATTAAGTCAGGTTAGATGCAAAAGTGCCATATGATATATAGATATGATGTGAACGTAACTAAAAATAATTCTTACAAGAGTGTTATAATTCTTGATTTTAATTTGTCCAATATCTAAGCTAAGCGGATTCTTTGTGCGAAAAAGGAGCCAGCCCTCTTTTCACATACAAAGGCAATTAACCGTGGTGTTAAAAGGATAAAAAAAATGCACTTTGACTCCATGGCCCTAGGGTCTAAACTACAAATGGCACAAGAGTATAACTCACGATGAGAGATGTATACTTCCGCCGTTTGGCGGATTCGGCCATTTCCGCTGCAGGTCCAGGTCTTGACGCTGTTTAATTTCTTAAACAAAGTCAACAAATAAATATAGAAATAAAAAGTTTTTTATTGGACAACCAAAATTAACTAAAATAAAAAATTTGGATACCATGTTGCTTCAATGCAAATTCGCTGGTGCCAAATGTTAAATTTATCCCAGACACATGTCATGAAAGATCCAAGTAACATTTCAAATGAGTTTGAATATATTTGTTTCGGTTTCAAATTCAAGAACATCCGGTTTGCACGGTTGTTTCTGATTAGTTCTGATGGGATATTAGGTTTCAAATAGTTATTAGTCCAAAGATTTTACGGTTATTAATCTTAGAACGAATCGCAGTCAGACGCTCGTCTCCTAATTTAAAATCCACCTGTTTATACACTGACTATAACTTATTTATTAAATTATATTACATACCAACTTATTTGGCACAACCCGTTGAGCAAGAAATGTTTGTTTACACTTTTGTAATTGTATTTGATGATCAAATCGTTTGGGTTGCCTTAGTCCTTGTGTCATGCTTTCAAAACCAAATTTCCACTCCATTCTACACCTCTTATCTATACTAATATATAAAGCTGAAGAGTTTGTTTGAACGCACTAAGCTGAGGATCTACTGGACTAGAAAAATTCTTTTAGTGTAAGATAGTATATTTATCGAGTAAGGCTATTTTGACTGGCCCGTTGGTGTAGTGGGTAGTGATCCTGCCTTCAGCTCCGCGGGTCGCGGGTTCGATTGCCGCCGAGGGCCAACATTTTCTATAAAAAATGTATTTGTTGGTCTTTGAGCCTGGGTGTTTATTTGTATTTAAGTATGTATTTAGAAAATATATAAGTATATATTCATCAGTTGTCTGTCACCCATAACACAAGTATTAAGTTACTTACTTTGGGGACGGACGACCGTGTGTGTAAGTGTCTTATATATTTATTTATTTATTTAAGGCTATGGACTTTATAACATGCTAAGACGAATGGGAGAGGAGTAGCAGTAATAAATATTACGAAAACCGCAAAATTTAAAGCTTTATTTGCGTGCGCTAAGTAAACGTAGAAAGTTGTTAAAAAATCATGTATTATACAAAATTGTTCCCCTTTTAAAGTTCTAAATAAATGTTAGCAACAACGTATGTGTAGCTTTTAAGGTTAACCCACTTTTTTGTGGTTATCAAAATACTATATTACGGTTTTAATCTTTCCATGCGAGCGGATCCGCTGGCAATTGCTAGTACTAATATATAGTATTTTATATTGAGCTCGCCATAAACCTGTCCTCTACTAACAAGCTTACAACGCCTCGCATATAACTCAATTGAAAGCAAAATCACATTATTCACATGAAACGTCCATAACTTGATTTGCTTGGAAATATAATCAATGTAAGACGTCTTGAACGCAAAAAATATGGATACTTGAGTAAAGAATATATCTCCTATCCTTATCCCACTCGAAGTGGGGTCGGCACAACATGTTTTTCTCTTCCATTCTGTCCTATCTTTCGTCAACTCTGGCGCCACTCCTTTTATATGCATATCATACTTCACACAATCCAACCATCTCTTTTTAGGCCTCCCTCTAGGCACATACCCATCCACATTCAAATTTAACACACTTACTACTACTTGAGTAAAGAATGTTTATTAATACTTGAGTAAAGAATGTTTATGAAAAATACACATGACATCCTCCTACCCTTATCCCACTCTAAGTGGGGACAACATGTTAAACATGTCACATGATTTGGCTACGTATTTTACAACTGGTCGCCTGCCTGACGTCAATTTAACTTATTCGTATTTTACGCTACCTCGTTAAGAAAGAGAGTGGTCTATTCTACTCAATCGAATATCACACGGTGAGTCGACTTAACTTAGTTGTCTTTTATGACACCTCGATAAGAAATAAGGGTGGTCTATTCCACTCAGCCGAATACCACACGGCTTAAAACAAGATATTTCCAGCATCTTAGTTCAAATCTATGCTTAATTATAAAATCCGCGAATGCTCCATTAAAACTTGCACTGGAAGCTTCGGAACGATAAATAGCATTATTTCCATAAATCTTCGTAACCACTTCCTTTTCACCATAGAATTCGCATATCATACAAAATAAACAAATTGCGAAAATAAGCGAGTTTTATGTTGTAATTTTTAAAAATTGTATGTATGTTTGTACCTCGATAAGAAATGAGGATGTTCTATTCTACTGAGCCGGATACCACACGGCATATGAAAAATACATATTGTTAATATGTATAGAATTTTATAATATGTATAGAATAATTTATAGAATTATGCGTTACTTTGCGGGGGTCCATAATACAAAAGTAATAAGAATATTATTTTGCTATAATCCGCGCGAATTATAGAAAAATAATATAAGTCAGTTTTGTTTTTTATATGTATAAAAGTATATATAACATTTAATTACTACCCCTGTCGTATTTCTTACACTCATCTCGTCTAGTTACACAAATAATTGGGGACTAATCAATTATACTCTCTCATTACGAGCGCCTGGGATTAAATTAGTTGCTAGGCAACGCGTTGTGTTTCGTAATCCCTATCTAATATATTCAGGAAGATCTCTATATAATAAAAGTATCTCTCTCTCTCTAGTCATACTTCATTACTGAAGATCGTGGTCCTGGCTAGATATTATCCTCGAGTGGATAATTCGTTTCCACCTGCTTCTGTTGGTGGCCATTGTTGCTAACTCATAAAATTTGGCGGACGTGCAGGACTGGCGCAGTTGGTCAGACCACCTAGTTGGTGAGCGGCCTCTAGGTCTTTTACATACTATAAAAGAAATGATGTAAAATAAATAAATAACAGGTTGGTTGCAACCCGGGAGTCCCGCCAGAAGTGATAACTTGAATATTAACGTTGTGGATTTTTGATATTTCGGAATAGTTAGGGAATAATTTTTAACGAATTGATTTATTTACTTGGGTAAAGACTCGGTCAGTCTTACTCGGTAATTTTTTAAAGGTATAAAACATAAAAAATGCAATTAAAAAAATGAACGAAAGCGCCGGTTGACATGTGAGAATCGATCCCATATTTTGAAAGTTTTTAGTCCCCTTGTTTCATTTAGGCTACCACAGCTTTGCATTCGACAGCTCAAATATCATTCGATGTGGCTGTAGGCTTACACCAGGGATCGGCTTTAAGTCCATTTTTATTCCTTCTAGTAATGGATGCACTTACTGCTAACATTCAAGAGGAGGCTCCTTGGTGTATGTTATTCGCCGATGACATTGTACTCGTCGGAGAAAATGCAACTGAGGTCCAAAGCAGATTGGCGAAATGGCACAACCAGTTTGAGAAAGTCGGTTTAAAAATCAGTCGTACTAAAACTGAACATATGTACTACGACTTTAGTGGGACCTCCAATTTCTCCCCGGTCGGTTTGGATGGGAACATTTTGCCAGTCTGCTCTGATTTTTGGTACCTTGGTTCGCTTTTTCAAAACGACGGTGAAATAGATCGAGATGTGGGTAAAAGAATGAATGCAGGATGGATGAAGTGGCGACAGGTCTCAGGCACAATATGTGACCCTCGAATGCCTCTTACAGTTAAGGGAAAAATTTATAAAGCGGTCATAAGACCTGTCGTATTGTATGGATCAGAATGTTGGGCAATGAAAAAGACGGATGAAAGAAGAATACATGCAAATGAGATGAGAATGTTAAGGTGGATGTGTGGTGTAACAAAACTGGATAAAATACGAAACGAGTATATAAGGGGAAGTCTGAAAGTTGCGCCCATTACAGAAAACACGAGAAGTGCAAGATTGAGATGGTATGGACATGTAATGAGGAGGGATGAAAATCATGTGACCAAACGTGTGTTAAATTTGCATGTGGATGGATATGTGCCTAGAGGGAGGCCTAAAAAGAGATGGTTGGATTGTGTGCAGTATAATATGGATATAAAAGGAGTGGCGCCAGAGTTGACGAAAGATAGAACAGAATGGAAGAGAAAAACATGTTGTGCCGAACCCACTTAGAGTGGGATAAGGACAGGGAGATATAAATACTAGTATGTCAAGTTCGCTTTGCCGTGCTTAATTTTAAGATATACTAATTACAATTATAACAAAAATGCTCCGATCGCATTAAATGACAGTATGCAAGTACTAGTATCGTAGTATACGACCTTTCAAATTAAAATTGCCATATCTTTTTTATTTGCTGACCAATTGTAACATACCATATATGTTAAGTGAGGCTTTCTACTCGGCTCGCTGTTTTTACTAATGTAGTAAACATTAGTAAAAACAGCGTCCAAATCAGATTAGTGATTTTTGAGATTATGGGGAACAAACGCACACAGATTTGACATTTTAACGATTTTATTATATGTGATTGATGATTGATATAGATAGAAGATATACTTCATAGGTAATTTAAAGGATTAATATAAACTGTTTAAGATCGCAAGTTGTACCCCCTTTATGAATAATACTGTATATGTTAAAAAGAGATAAGTCGCGTAAGATGTTTTCATGCTTTTATCCTGGGGATTGAGAAGAAATAATTGACAGGCCCTAATACCCAACGCTAAGATGTTCGCGAGATTTGCGTTGAGATTCTGTCATGAAGTCTATCTCCTGCGGATTTTGGCGAAACGACTTTTATTTTGGCGAATATGTAAGTGACATGAAATATCAGTATCATTTGGTTTTATATGTATATAGATAGATATATAGCATTAACAGTAATAAAAGCAATAAAATAATATTAATATAATTCTTTACACAAATTTAGAAATTATCTTAAAACGATGTTGCTACATAAAGCTTACTATACTATTGAGGATTATTTGAGTGATAACAGCATATCTTAACTGCAGTCAGCTACGCATCCAGCTGCAACTATTATCTTGCAACCATCAATCAAATTGTAATAATTGTTATAAAAGATTAGCCGCCGAGTTTCTTGCTGGTTTGTCTCGGTTGGAACAAACTTCAGAATCAGTGGTAGCTTTATGACATTTGATGATTCAAAAGTACAAATCAACATCATTAAAAATACAACAGTCGACTTGAATAAAGAATATTTTGAATTTGAATTTCACTATATTAGTAATTATGTATCTCGGTAAAGTAGCACTTAATTCTATGAATTATTAATAGTAGCGACTTTATTTCCGCCAACATATGCGTCTAATTGTCCCCAACAATGCACTGTGGTTTTTCACTGTTCCCAAAAGAATATTGACTGGGCAGTGATCCTGCCTTCAGATTCGAGAGTCACAGTTTCGATTTGCGCCAAGATCCAACATTTTCTAAAAATAATTGTTAGTTGTTCGGTGGTATTTATGTATTAAAGTATAATTATATGCATATATTTACCAGTTGTCTATTACCCATAACATAAGTATTAATTTACGCTACGCTACGCTTTAATGCAATTTTTCGCAAAAAAAAAACCTTTTTTAGTTAAGGTTTAAATTATTAAGCGTTTGATAAAAAAATATATATATGAAATATATATATTTTTATTCAATAAGTTATCTGAGGTTTCAAACCAAACCCCAAACTCCTAGTTAATGTCGCAGTTTCACAAGCAATAGTATTGTCAAGATATATACTATATTATAATAGAGAGCTTAAGTTTCAGATAGACCTCGTGATTCAGTAGTATTGGCTCGTTGCCAGCACCAGACATGTAATCATACCAGATAAATTCATCACACTAATTAACCAAGCATCTATTAGAACCAATAATATTGCAATAGTAATCTCTTGAAATAGATTTTACTATCTGCCCCAGCGTGGATATCACTTTGTTATAAAATGTCGCCCGAATTTAAAGTTTTGAAAATTAATGTAGTTATTGTGAGTTAACCATAAGAGATAGAGATATACACTTGCAGACTTTATGTTAGTATTTTTGTAGATCTACAATTCTCTAGTATATTACCTTATTGTATCTCTGTTAGTATACGCGGTGCGCGCGACTAAAGTTTTCAACAGGCAAAGTTTAAAACAACTACGTGATCTCTTCAACACAATTCACATAAAACCGTAATGCACTATTTACGTAAATCTTCCAGAAGAATTGAGAGGCGTCCCTTTAGGGTCTCCTTGAGTAAGGCGAGACAATGGCCTTACGACGACGATCAGAGAAAATGGTTGTGTGGAAGAGTAAGTTATCACGCCTTCGGAGATGTGACTTTCTATGAGATGTTATAAAAACGAAAGTTTTTGAGTGTCTGTATGTTTATACCATTTTAACATTACAGCATCCATAACGGATTTATACGAAATTTAATGTATAGTTCAGTTTTAGGTTGGAATAAAACATAGACATGTATTCCGAGAAAATTTATGCTCTTAGAAAAATAGATTTTCTATTTAAATCTATTAATCCAAATAATATTTACAATTTATAACACGGTTTTCGGCAAAGGTAAATATCGTGAGGAAACCTGCTTATCTTTGGAAACCAACTTGATTATGGTAAACATACCAATCGTCATTGAAACAGTTCGGTTGTGGCCAAAACATTAATTTTTTGAAAATAAAGTTTATGAGATTTAATGGGGGTTTTTTAATTCAGAAAAATAAAAAATAAACAAAAATGGTAAAATATAAAAATAAAAAGCGTGCGTTGGCCGGGAATCGAACCCGGATCAACTGCTTGGAAGGCAACTATGCTGACCATTACACCACCAACGCCGCGACGGACATAAAATATTACGATACTCGGTTCCGTTTTAGATTAATAAAATTTTAGGTCAATAACGCATGCTGGCGCAAACAAAATATGACGCAAACTGTTTTATCACGGAAGAATACGTAATAAAGACAAAAATAACGTATTTTTATTTATTTTAATACACTGTTCTTCTATGAACGTGTAATGAGGGCCTATCAAGTCACCAAAATAATTTTTAAATAGAAATTGGATGGATACAGACTAGACCAGGGGTCTTCAACCTTGCAACGTTTCAAAGAACCCGCGGATTCCCTGAAACGTCGACAGGAGTTCCGCAACTGATCTGAGTCAAAATGCATATACGTAAAAAGTATGTATAAAAAGAACTTTTTCTTGAACAACTTCATGTAGGAAAATTGTGTGATTATAAGATTTTTGTTGGCAATAAAAAAAAGCACAGACGTGTCATTACAGAAACTAATTTTCCAATTTAGTTTTGTGTATTAAATAAATTAATTATAAATTGACGTAAAATAATTTACGATAATATTCATGAAATATATTTTTAATTAAAAAATAAAAATTCAGCAAAAGCAACTTCACTGTTTTTCACTGACTTTGGTTTTTCTACGGATCTCCTTATTTCTGATTTGATCACGTAGAGCTACTCCGAGCATCGCCCGCTGTGTGACTCTGAGCTTTCTTATGAGGCCCATATTATTATTAAGCAGTATAATTATTGCGTCGTCATTTTTATGCCCTTATGGCCCAAAATATTATAAACATGATGTCACATGGTTTGGCTAAGTATTTTACGACCAGCCGCTGGCCTGACGTCAACTTACCTTAGTCGTGTTTTACAACAACTCGGTAAAAAAGGAGGGCGGTTTCTCAACTGGATACCAAATGGTGGGTCAACTTAGTCGCCTTTTACGCCACCACGAAATGAGGGCGGTCTATTCTACTCAGCCAGATACCACACGGCGGGGTGACTTATCTTATTCGCCTTTTTCGCCTGACTGGCCCGTTGGCGTAGTGGTTAGAGATCCTGCCTTCAGCTTCGTGGGTCGCGAGTTCGATTCCCACCGAGGGCCAACATTTTCTATAAATGAATTTGTTGGCCTTTGAGCCTGGGTGTATATTTTGTATTTAAGTATGTATTTAAAAATATATAAGTATATATTCACCAGTTTTCTGTCTACCATAACACAAGTATTAGTTTACTTACTTTGGGGACGGACGACCGTGTGTGTAAGTGTCCCATATATTTATTATTTATTTTATCATTTTACGACACCTCGGTAAGTAATGAAGGTGGTCTATTATATCAGCCGGATACTATATCAGTATAATTATTACGTCATTGCTCGTCAAATAGTCTACAGAAAAAAAACTGTTCATTAAACAGGCAAAGTCGCTTCTCATTACGGATCCCAGCAAATATAATTACAGTGAAGACGGTGGAATATTAAATAATCTCGAGTCATTAGTTTGTTACTGATTGAGAGGGGCACTACAGTCTCATATTTTAAACTGAACTTGTCAGGATGGGGGTAGTAATGGCCTAGTTTCGACAGCGCATATTTCAAACAACGAAGTCTTTGAATGCTTTTCAATATCATCCATGTTTACTTTAAGTAACGCCGTGTGGTATCCGGCTGAATAGAATAAAACCAACCTTATTTCTTACCAAGGTGTCGTAAAACGCGACTTAGGTAAGTCGACCCGCCGTGTGGTATCCGGTTTAGTAGAATAGACCACCCTCTTCCTTACCGAGGTGTCGTAAAACGCGACTAAGGTAAGTTGACCCACCGCGTGGTATCCGGTTTAGTAGAATAGACCACCCTCTTTCTTACCGAGGTGTCGTAAAATACGACAGAGGTAAGTTGACGTCAGGCGGGCGGCCGGTCGTAAAAACGCAGCCAAATCATGTGACACCATGTTTATAACATGTTGTACCGACCCCACTTGGAGTGGGATAAGTGCAGGATGATAAGGATTACGACTATCCCAATACAATTCCATTCTTAAATTAGAAAAAAAATCCTCATACCAGAGTCCAGTGAACTATCTGTTAGACTCTTGTTCAACATCATGTCTGGATTAAAGCCAATGGAAATGGGCTTACTATATTATACTGGAATAATTTATTGGATCTTATTTTAGTTAACTTTAGACCTGTTTCGTCCTGAAAAAGTTTTTTGAATATAAAAATCTTCAAGATTTAGATAAATGGATCTACTAACCATATGTCCATTTTATTTATTATATTTTTTTATTTGCCGTGTGGTATCCGGTTGAGTGGAATAGACCACCATCATTTCTTATCGAAGTGTCGTAAAAGGCGACTAAGGTAAGTCGACCCGCCGTGAGGTATCCAGCTCAGTAGAATAGACCACCCCGATTTCTTATCGAGTTGTCGTAAACAGCGACTAAGGTAAGTCGATTCGCCGTGTCACTTCTTACCGAAGTGTCGTCGTTAAATGGTGACAAAAGTAAGTCAACCCACCTGTTGGTATCCAGTTGAGAGAATAGATCACCCTCTTTCCTACCGAGGAGTCATAAAAGGCGACTAAGGTAAGTCGACCCGCCGTATGATATCCGTCTGAGTAGAATAGACCACCCTTACTCCTTATCGAGGTGTCGTAAACGGCGACTTAGGTAAGTTAACATCAGGCAGGTGGCCGCTCGTAAATAGCCAAATCATGTCACAACATGTTGTGCTAACACCACTTAGAGAAAGATAAGGGCAAGAGAATGATAATGATGAAACAATATTAGTATATGTAATAAAATCTATTTCCATGAAAATACCCTTTAGCGAATCGTTTTGAACTATATGCATTAGAAATTGAAGGAGCAGCTGGTGAAAATCTCGAAAGCCATCTTATAACTTTATTAGGATACTTCCGTTAAAAAAACACGTTAAAATTCTATGAGCGAACAGCAATTTATTCGCGCCAAATGTTTGGCTCGCAAAGGACATTTATAGGTCGCAATAAAACTGATAATATCAAAGTAATGGCGACATCATATTGTCCTCTTTGTAACATGTAATTTTTTATAACTTCCCTGAGTAATTACTGTTGTATTGAGGCAATTAAATGAAAATAAGAAATATGATGGCTTGTAAGAATATGTGCCCATCCCATACCTAAATGGAGTACAGGAACTTTTACACCTACTACCTACATATAAGGCTTAAATCTACTAAATATAGGTAGGCAGCAGCTCCTAACGGGGACCTCCGAGCGGTCCGAGTGGGGTTTATCGGACGCTCGCTGGAGTTAGGTCCCCGATGCGGTCGATGCATCCGGTGTTCCTGATGCATCGTCTAGCGGAGGGAGGGGCCACTTTAAGAGAGGCCAACCCAGAGGTGGCGCATTTGGGGTTCAGAGTTGCTGCTGGCGGGGATTTGGACAATGTGTACAACGGTACCCTGGCGTGGTGGAGCACTGTCAGGTTTTTAGTCGGTGCGAGTCTGACATACCCACCGCTCATCCCCGTCGGGCGGTGACGACCCATAATGGGTTTTCCTGACATAAAAAAGGTAGGTAGCAGCTTAGTTCTATAATCTGCAAGCTAACCAAGCTTCTTATAAACACAATACGAAACATCATCGGTCAAAGATATTTATAGTTCATCGTCTCTCTGCCTTTATCCCACTCTAAGTGGGATCGGCACAATATGTCAGAGACATAACCGTACAAGAATCGTATATTATGAAAAAATTGATCAAACCCTCGGTTTCGGCCGCGTGGATATCAGTATTTCTGTTAATTTACATAAAATGGCAAAGTACTAGTAACCTGAACCTGAAGAAACTGATCCTGAAGAATTGCACTATATTTTAGGAAAAGCCGTACGAAAATCTATTCAGTAGATTTTCAGAAAATCGATCACATACATGACGGCTTTTGGGGATTTGCTTTTATAATCACTATTAAGCAGTGGGCAGCAGATCATCTGCGAATACTTTCTTCAATAAAACATGTTCAAAGGGTTAGTTTTGTAATAATATCGGTTTTGATAACAGTTCAGATAATTAGTGCGATGATACTATCTTCTATGATTACATCTTTGGCCACAAGCCAATTGTGTAGCAAGTGCTATGTCAATAAGACTTAAGTTCTTTATACTCCGAAGTTGAACGGTAGTGGCTGAGGATATACGGATTGAACTTTTGATTATTTTAAGTAGAAATGTATGTTGCATGCATTATTCTAATTTATAGAATTAGGTGTTACTTTGCGGAGATCCATAATACATACATAGATAGACTTCACGACAATCTTGCTTTGCGATTTTGTCATGGGGTCTATCTCCTGATTACTTGGGTTGCAGGACTAAGCGATAGTTGAGTTTCTGATGGTGAACGTGTGTGGTGCTTGCGTATTGTGGTAGCGGTGGTGGAGGTTTGTGCATGTGTGTTTACGAATCTTGAATGTATATATATGAAAATGGATTGTCCACTCTACATTTAGCATTATATATATTTTCCATTTTACTTCATTGCGGATTAATCGGGGTTAATACAATGTTTTCATTCAATTCTCTTCTATAATTCTACTCTGGCGCTACTTCTTTTATATGCAAACAAGTGCCTTTGTATCGTCAACTCTACTGCTGGTTCGGATAATTCTCAAAACTAGTGAAATTTACTTATTACCATCTTGTACAGGGTCGAAGAGTAATCGCCGTGTGGTATCCGGCTGAGTAGAGTAAACTACCCTCATTTTTTACCGAGGTGTCGTAAAAGGCGTCTAAGATAAGTTGACCCACCTTGTGTTATCCAGTTTAGTAGAATAGTCTAGCCTCTTTCTTACCGAGGTGACGTAAAATACAACTAAGGTAAGGTAAGTAAGATAAGTTGACGTCACGCAAGGAAAATTTTAAACTTTGCCGTTCTCCTATTATTTTTTATTGCTGCTCCTCTCCTATTCATCTTAGCGCGATGTTATATAGCCTTTAGCCTTCCTCGATAAATGGACTATCTTACAGTCAAAGAATTTTTCAAATCGGTCAAGCAGTCCCTGAGATTGACGCGTTCAAACAATGAAACAAACAAACAAACTCTTCAGCTTTATATATTAGTATAGATTGACGCTATAAAAAATTCATCTTAATTGACAGAAACAACCTATATTTTCTTATGACGTCAGCAACTTCATTTATTAGGTCAAGTTAATCTAAACGCTTTCTTGGATGCATAGAACGTACTTAAGCACGAATCTATTAAGGAGGTAAACAAGATGCATACTTCAAAGACCGCAGTGGCGTCAGATAAGATGGGAAGTGTAAATGGATATAAGTATACAGCGTAATAATAGGTACCCAGATTACTTAAGTAAAGTAAAGTAGCGACCTATTACTCTCCCACTGTTGGAAATAAGCCTCCTCTCTCCGTTTTTTGAGAGAAGGATTGGAGCTAAGGCCTGTGACGCTGCTCCAATGTGGATTGGTAGGTTACACATATCCCCAGAATTCTCTAGAGATATGCAGGTTACCTCACGATGTTTTCCTTACACATTTGTTTTAACGGAAAAACTCATTGGTGTCTGCCCAGGCTTGAACCCGTGACCTCCTCGAAAAAGACCGCTGGGCTACCACAGCTCTAGATTACTGATTTAAAAATAATTTGTGATAAATATAATTGATAATAGTGTGGTATCCGGCTGAGTAGAATAGACCACACTCATTTCTTACCGAAGTGTCGTAAAAGGCGACTAAGGTACGTTGACCCATCGTGTGGTATCCGGTTAAGTAGAATAGATCGCCCTTATTTCTTACCGAGGTGTCGTAAAAGGCGACGAAGTTGACACACCGTTTGGTTTCCGGTTGAGTAGAATAAACCGCCCTCTTTTCGTATCGAGATGTCTTAAAATACGACTAAGGTAAATTGTAGTCGGCAGGCGGCCGGTCGTAAAATACTTAGCCAAATCTTGTGACAACATGTTTATAACATGATGTGCCGACCCCACTAAGAGTGGGATAAAGGAGAATAATAAGTCTACCGACGCTGCGACGCTGCGAGATCGCCATTCCAACCTGATTATTTTGCTAAAAACATAATAATTTGCGTTTAGATAAAATCCATGTGCCGTAAATATCGTGGACACCGTTATGCTAAAAATAATATTTTTATTCAAAAGTAATGAGGATATTATTTTGCTATAATCCACGATAAAAGAAAATATATGTAATGCTAAATGTAGAGTGTACTATTCATTCTCATACCCGAAACATGCAGAATTCGTAAGAACTAATGCACTAACCGTAACCCCGTAACCGAAGCATCAGGAGATAGACTCCACGACAAACGACGGCTTTGCTATGAACCTCCGCAAAGTAACGCCTAATTCTATAAATTAATATTTTTATTATTTTTTGTACTAACTATTTTTGGTTTTTAAACTGTGCATGATTTGTTTAATCCATCTAAAGTTTAAAGACAAGTACGTATTTAAAGTACAGCCAAAAGAAAAGTATGATAAAGTAAATATATTTTTAAAGAGAGATCCGCAAATACTAAACTAGATAGCTATCCGCTATCCCTCGTCTCGAGTGGCTTTACAACAAATACTCGAAATTTCTGGACGTATTCAATGATACTAAGAACATTTTTCGTAAAAAAACAGACTCGTTGAAAAATGTTGAATACTATTGTTCCCGCCGTGTGGTATCCGACTGAGTAGAATAGACCACCCTCATTTCTTACCGAGGTGTCGTAAAAGGCGACTAAGGTAAGTTGACCCACCGTGTGGTATCCGGTTGAGTAAAATAGACCACCCTCTTTCTTACCGAGGAGTCGTAAAATACGACTAAGGTATGTTGACGTCAGGCAGGCAGCCGGTCGTAAAATACGTAGCCAAATCATATGACAATATGTTTGTAACATGTTGTGCCGACCCCACTTAGAGTGGGATAAGGGCAGGAGGATGATGACTATCCAAGTAAATTGTTCGTTTGGTGTAACGAGCGAGTTTGTCAAAAACAATTCTCTTTTCGAAAACAATTATTTAAATAATCGTTAATATTTAAAGCTAAGCTGTTAGCTGTGAGTAAGCTGTGATGGCCCAGCGGTAACACCGTTCGACTCTTTGGAAAAGGTCGCGGGTTCAAACCCGGGCAGACACCAATGAGTTTTTCTGTTAAAACTTATGTGTCAAATTGACAACTTCAATTTATCACACGCTTTTCGGTGAAGGAAAACATCGTGAGGAAACCTGCATATCTCTAGAGAATACTGGAGATATGTGTAACCTACCAATCCGCATTGGAGCAGCGTGGTAGGTTTTAGCTCAAATCCTTCTCTCCAAAAACGGAGAGAAAAGGCCTATTCTCAGCAGTGGGATAGTAACAGGCCGCTACTTACTTACTTACCACTAATATTTAAATGAGTTAATCTTGTATGCATATAGATATATTTTCTGAATCTCAGAAACGGCTCCAACCATTTTCGTGAAATTCAGCATGTCCCATACATTTTGGGGGGAAAATCGATCTAGTTTGGTTTCATTTAAAGCAATGTCGATTTATACCTGTTGGGCATTAAAAAAAACTAAAGGAAGAATTGAATATAAATGATATATGAGCTGTCAAATGCAAAGCTGTGATAGCCTAATGGTAACAGACGGACCAAAAGAGGTCAAATCCTGGGATCGATTCTCACATGTCACTGGGCGCTTTCTTTGTTTTTATTTTTTTTATTGATTTTTTTATATCTTTAAAAAAATTACACGTGTTCGCAGACAAAATAAAATAAATGGTGGGGTTGAACCGATTAGTATATAACTAAGCTTATTTGGGTATTGCTTCGCTTTGCGATTTTGTCGTGGAGTCTATCTCCTGATGATGGTTTGGTTGCGGGGCGAAACGATAGTTGAGTCTGTGATAGTGAACGTATGTTGTGCTTGTCTATTGTGGTGGCGGTGGTGGAGGTTTGTGCATGTGTTTTACAAATCCTGCATGTATCAGGTATGACTATTATATTTATTTTCTATTTTACTTCATCGCGGATTATAGCAAAAAAAAATTATTACTTTTGTTTTAATAAACGAAAGGTAGAAAATATAAGGTATTTCTTTTTACATGAAAAATGTACTTGAAATAAGATCAAGATTTTTAAATTATCATTTTTTACAAATATTTCATAACGCACGGAAAATTTTGTGGCCACGGCACAATCTATTTTGGTTCGTGAGATACACGCCATCAACATAGGACACTTTAGCTTAGCTAACGGCCTATATAACAGCTCGTGCCAGTCTTGGCAAGAGACTTTTATACTTACCAATAATTAATAATAATGAAACATTTTTGTGCAAATATTCCAAAGCATACAATAAAATATATATAAAATAAATTATAATTCTCATTTCATCCCATTTGTCCCTACGATATGGTCACATTAGTCTCATATTTCTATATATTTACGCAAACCCTACGTAACTATTTATATAACTAATTACGCTAAGTAACTTTTATCACAGTTATATGTTAGCTCGATTAACATCGTTAATAATACAGAATTTAATTCGCAAACAATAATTAGGCAGGCGGCGCGCGTGGAATTGCTCCGACGGTATTAGGTTTGTTGATGTTAATTGTTTTAATATTTCAAATGGCATGAACGTGTTATTAATACAAACTACATCAGGGACTGAAGGATGAGTGGTGATATAGTACCGGAAATTACAGTGTTGTAACAAGTCAAGTTAAAAATTTCAGTTCGCGTATTAATATTTTTTTTTCACTAAGTCGCCGCCTCCAGTGCATCTCCAGAATGGTTGTATCCATCGCGAACGAAGCCGGGTGACAGCTCTTTGTAGTTCAGACTCGGTAGAAATCCGAAAGGAGTATCAGGGGAGTGGCATTAAACGAACTTTTTAAGACTTTTGGGATTTTGTTTAATACATAAAACCTACCTTGCCCCCCGCCTTTTTTTTTTCTTTATACCTAAAATATCATTCTGAAATTCGTTGTCTTTTTATTTAAATAAAGTAATTTCTTCCGTCTTTCTAGTCTACAATTAGTGTCTAATTGAAATTGTGTTTCGTCTTATTTTGTAGAGCATCCATATTAAAATTATAATTGTTAATATAAGTCTCTCGATCTGGCTTAAGCTTTCTTTGCTAAACAGTTAGCCTGGGAGATATAAAATGTGGGACAATTATAACTTAGATACATTGCTTACATCTATCTGTACTAATTATAAAACAAAATCCCCAAAAGCTGTTTATATATGATCGATTTTCTTAAAATCTACTGATCAGATTTTTGTACGGTTGTTACTAAAAAATAGTGCAATACTTTCAACAGGTTTACATTAATAGTAGATTTCAATTTTATGCAAATTGTGTTGAATTCGCCAGCTGGGAGCTTTAGTTGCGTTCGCCGCGTTAACTAGTAGAGATACACTAGAGTAATGTACTAAAGAGTTATAGATCTACAAAAATACTATAAAAATGTCCGTGATAGCATGTCTCTATCTCTTATGGTTAACTCATAATAACTACTTCTATATTCAAAATTGAATTAAACTACACTTATAATCACGCGGGCGCTTGTTTATTAGACTTTATCCAATAGTTATCACTTTGTACTAATAAAATTCTATGTTTCCACTTTAGATCATTAATCAAAACACATTCCACGGTCAACGCAAGTTTGATGTACCAAAATACCCGCTCCCTGGGAGGGCTGCGGATAGGAGGGATAATTAAACTACTAAGTGATGGTGTCAGACGAATGACCAAAATAGAAATGGTGAAAGACACGGAAGGGGTTAGCGTTATCGTAAATTTTATATTGGAGTTGTTTGTAACATTTTGTGCTAAAAGCTAGTTAATGTTAATAATGTTTCAATAGAAGTTTATTAAATTCAAATTCAAAATTTTTCTTTATTCAAATAAACTTGTAAACAAGAGCTTTTGAATCGTCAATTCTACTGCTGGTTCGGAAAGCTGTTCCTACCGAGACAAGTTACATTAAATCATTACTCATTTGTACAGGTCGGACAGAAGCTATATCCACGCATTCTTATCGTCTAAATAATCCTCAACAGTATAGTTTTATTTTTTTATCAGCCTCTTTTAATAGTGTTTTAAAACTGCTGTAATGGTAAAGCTAAAATCGATTGCGGAGTTTTATTATAGAATCTTATACTAAAAACCACAAACGACTTTGCAAGGCGCAAAGCAGGAGCCGCCAGCTTATGTCGGTTCCTACTTTGTCTATTAAATACATTACCAATCGTTCTATAACTCTGTATATTTTTATGTACAAAAAATAAATTACTTAAAATGTATTGTGAAGTAAATGTAAGAATATCTATTTCCTTAAACTTCTTTCGCAGGGAATTACGCGGACTTATATTGAAAATGCATTAAATTGTATTGCAGCAGGGTCGTCTCGCTTACTCCGTTAGGAGTAGGCGGGGTACGGGCCTCGAGGCGTACCTCCTTGCCCGGGCAGTTCTTCGCGGGCACTTAAGCCCGGTCTGTGTTTCGGCCTTGTAGGCCGAGGTCACCTAGGTGACCTAAGGGATGTCTGGTTCGATGGGGAGGTCTGGGAATGGTAGTTCCCAGACCTCAAAGTCGTCGTCAGGTAGTGTCATGTCCGGTGGTGTCATAGTCCGTGGTGTCGCCCTCTCGCCCATCGCATCGTCCTCGTCGTCGCCGTCATCATCTGCATCGGGCTGCGGAGACGGTGACCGCAGGAGCTCATGAGGCAGGGAACGTCCATCGGGTGGTCGCGCATGGAGTGGCGCGATGCCGTGGAGGTGTACGTGCGCGCTATTGTCCGCACGTGCGAACATCCGGCGCGCAAGGCGACGGATATACTCCTCCACGGTTGGCATTTTGGTATCCCGGTGCACGACGTCGTTTCGCACATACCTCGGGGCTCCTACGATCAGTCGCAGGCAGCGGTTCTGCTGGACTTGCAGTCTTCGCTTCTGGTACGCCGAACATAGCGCGTACCAGGCGGGTGCCGCATACGTCAAGCGCGAGCGGACGTAGGCACCGTAGACCCGCAGTTTGGTGTTCATAGGTAGGTGGGATGTGAATAGCGCGTGAAGCTTGGACCTAGCAGCGGCGGCTCGACCCACGACGTGATTCACCGTGGGGAGCATGCACAGGCTGCGGTCCAATTCACACCCCAAAAACCTCACTGTGGTCTTCCACTCTACGTCCTGGCCTCGTAGAGTCAGCTGACGTAGCGGCTTGGAGCGGCTGGTTAGCAGAGCGGCCGTCTTCCCGACGTTGACAGCCATCCTCCACTTGTCCAGCCATTCCGGCAACAAGTCCAGCATACGCTGCATGCGGTTGGTGGCGACGATCTGGTGGTAGGACGACGCGAAATACGCACTGTCGTCTGCGAACAGCGACAACAGCACGTCCTCCTCCCCTTCCCGCAGATGGTGGCGCAGGGTGGGGATGTCATCCGTATACGCCGCGTATAAACGCGGCGATATACAACTGCCCTGGGGTACTCCGGCTTGGATGGTGCGTGGCTGGTATTCGGCACCATCCACTGCCACGTAAAAGCTACGGCCGTGTAGGAACGATGCCAGCACTCGCACATAAGCAGGCGGCATGGTGGTGTCCAGTGTTTTGACCAGGAGCCCGGCGTGCCACACACGGTCGAAGGCCTTCTCGATGTCGAGAAAGACCCCCACGGTGTAGCGCCCGTTGTTCCGCTCACTGGTCAGGTGGTTTATGACCCTCGCCAGCTGGAGCGTCGTCGAGTGGCCGCTGCGGAATCCAAACTGCTCCTCGCGCAGGGGCAGATGGGGCGTGACTCGACGCAGCAGCAGACGCTCAAACAGCTTGGCTATGTGCGAGAGCAGGGTGATCGGCCGGTAGCTTCCAGGCAGGCGGCGGTCCTTCCCCGGCTTGGGAAGAACGATGATCTTCCCGGTCTTCCACGCCTCTGGGAAGTGGCCGGTGCGGAGTACTCCATTGAACAATCTCGTGAGCGCTACGAGACCTGTTCGGGGCAGCAGCATCAACGCTGCGTTGGCGATTCCGTCGGGGCCTGGCGCCTTGCGCTTATCAAGGCGAGCAACGACCGACCGCAGCTCTGACAGGGAGATGAAGTCCTCTCCCCGGAGCGGCGGTGTAGGGGCCGACAGGAACCTCTCCAGCTTGTCCTGGACAGCCGCGTGATGACGGATGACATGGAGGTTGGAGGTGTTGGGGGCGTTGGGCGTAAATGTCTGTTCCAGGTGTGCCGCCAGAATCTCAGCACGATCCTTGGCGGCATAGGTGCGTTTACCCGCGGCATCGAGCAGCGGGTAAACGGGGGTGTCTTGTCCGGTGAGTTTCTTGCAGAGGGAGTACAGCGCTGTGTCATGTTCTGTCGCTCGATCGACGGTATCCTCCCATCGCGCCTCGTCGAGAGCGACTACGGCACGCGCGATCCTCTCTGCAAGCCGGTTCAGGTCAGCCTTCACCCTGGGGCAACGAGTGCGGGCCCATAGGCGGCGCAGGGTGCGCTTCCGCTTAAGCATATTGCGGAGCGAGCTCGGCAGGTCCTTCCTTCGATTGGTATCCGGTGAAGTCGACGTGGTGGTGGTAGCTGCTGCTTTGGCGGCGATGATCGCCTCCGCGACCAACGCAGCAGCATCGTCGACTCCTGAAGGTGTAGTGATCGGGCCTGCTAGCTCAAGCCCGGCAAGCTCTGCGGTGTAGCGCTCCCAGTTCGTCCGCGTCCGCGGCGGGCGGGGCACTAAGAAGCCGCCCTGGGTGGCTAGGGTGACCAGAACCGGTAGGTGTTGCGTGTCGAGGTCATAAAGTACCTCGACATCGAAGGGGTTGTCCAATCCGTGGTGCAGCACTATGTCTATGACGTCTGGCTGGGAGCGGCTGTCGGTGGGTATGTGGGTCGGCGCTCCCGGCCCCACCACACCGTACCCGCTCCTCACGCTATCTTCGTGCAGGTGCCTCCCGACTGCAGTGATGATTCGCGATCCCCACGCGTGATGTTTCGCATTGAGATCGCCCACGATCACTGCAGGTCCCTGCTGCCCGAAGATTGCCTCGACATCAGTGCTGCAGAAAGTCAGTCCGGGTGGTTTGTAGGCGGCATAGATGCGCAGCTCCTGGTTGCCCACGTTGACTCACACCCCCTGTGTACGGGTGCTAGTGAACGGGGTGTGCTCCAGCTCTTCGTGTATGATGTCCCTCCGCACCAGAGCGGCCGTACCTCTGTACGGGCGGCCCCGGGGAGAGACTTCGTCGCGGCGATACACGAAGTAGTTGGGCACGCGGAGCTCGACGCTGTCCGTGAGTTTAGTTTCGCCCAGGAGGATGACGTGGATATCCTGCGACTGGGCGAGTAGTGTTAACTCACGGACGTGACCTCTGATGCCGCCCGGGTTCCAATATAGAATTCGTAGGGAGGTCATTGATGCGACCTCCCAAACTGGGTAATTGCTGCCGTGATGGCGCCGACTACGTCCCTGTTGCTCAGATAGTGGGTGAGCGCCGCCATAAGCGCCTCGATAAGGACCCGGACAATATTATTAATGCCCGAGTCCTGCGCGAGGGGTGGCGGGAGGAACGTAGGATATTGCGGAGCTCGCAGCTCCGCCTCTTCTGTGGCCAGTCGGTGGCCGCGGCTTCTCGGCGCCTCGGCAATTTCGGGTATTGCCGCCAACAATGTTGATGTTGGCGGCCTGGGGTGCGGTGTGGACGCGGCGGCGGGCTCAGCATCTGCTGGCCTCGGCTGCCTGCGCCTGCGCCGGTTTCTTTTTCTTTGCAGGGGCTCCCCCCTGCCTATCGGGTCGTTTGCCGGCGGTTGCAGAGTCGCCGGCTCTCGATCTATAGTAACCACTCCCGCTTCCGTCTGTTGAGTAGCTCGGGCGGTCGGGATGTAGGCCGGCGATTGTTTGGTCGCCGGCTCTGCGACTATGTTAGCCCCTCCCGCTTCCCTCCGTCGAGTAGCATGAATGAACCTGCCGGGCGACGGCGGGGCGCTACTCAGTGCGGGTCGGGCGGGGGCGGCAGGCACGGCCACTGCGGGGTGTGCCGCGGGGGCAGGGGCGGCGCGTACGGCTACCGCAGGACGTACTGCGGGGATGGCGGGGGCCGCTGCGGCGACTATGGCGGTGGCGGGTGTAGCGGTTGGGGGGGGAACTTGACCACCCCCTCCTGCCCTCTGCTTCGCTTGCTTGTCTGGGCGTGGCGGCGCGACATCGATGCCGCGCTTTCGCGCCTCACGACGGAAGACTGGGCATTTGCGATCCCGCGCCACGTGCGCTTTTCCACAATTCGCGCACTTGGGCGCGGCTTCTTGGGGCCGGTCACAGTCTTGGGCCAGGTGCCCGCCTGCACAGTGGACACATTTAGGCGGCCGGTGGCAGTTGGCCGATGAGTGTCCGAACTGCTGGCACCTGTGGCATTGTGGCGGTCCTCGTCCGCCCTTCCATGCCTCGACGATGAGGCCCGGCATCGAAAGGAGCTCGGTCTCTCTGTACAGATGACCGAGCTCTTCAAAGGTCAGGTGCTCCAGCTGCACGAAATATGTGCAGCCGTGCCGCCCTCTGACCCCAGGGATGGCCCTCGCCTGGGTCGCCGGGTACCCTAGGCTGCGCAGCGCCGCGATGACCTCTGCTGGTGGAGTGTCTTGAGGTAGCCCCCTGATGGCTACCTTGCTGGGTAGGCTCGACGCTGGGCTGTAGCAGAACCACGCGATGTTCGGGTCCTGCTTGGCAGCGTCGAGAAGGTACCTTTGGAGCACCCGGAATTCCTCCGCCGACTTGGGGAGGAATCTGACGCCCTTTCCCATCGGGCGGGCGTTAGGGGCGTGTCCGAGCATGCCTCGGATCGCGGTGAAGTGCCTCGTCCAGTTGGGGAGGCACTCCACGGTGATTGGCGGGTATTCGGAGCGCGCTGTCTTCGCTCCGGTAGTGGCATGCGGTTTTTGCTGGCGCTGCAGCTCTTCCTGGCGCTGCTGGAGCGCCCGGGGTGACGGCGGCGCGGCGGCGGCGGCCGCGTAGCCAGACGGCCCAGCCTGAGGGGTAGGGGGGCGGGACGTCGTCATTGGAGACGGCGACGAAGCAAATCCGGCGTAGCTCGTCGAGTCCCGAGGCCACGAGACGGATCCCTGCGACGCGCTCTCTGCAAGCGGTCGCACGCCACCCTCGTCCCGAGGCGAGGAGGCCGGCGGTGGAGTGGGCCGAGTCCTTTGCTCGGCTGTTAGGTGTACGTCGAATGACGACGACGTTGTCAGTGAGGTGGCCGGTGACTGGTCCGTCTTCGGACGCTTGTCGTCTCCCTCGAGGGATTCAGGCGAAGAGTCGGCAGCCCGCGGACGCTTCGGTGCTTCGCCGCCCGATGTAAGCTCAGCTACATCGGCGGAGAACAAAGGCGCGGAGTCTGGCGACTTTCGCTCGCCGGATGGAATCCGGAAGCGTGGTAGTGGTGCAGGCGCTGGCGGTGGTGGTGTCGCTGCCGCAGGTGCGATCGGCGTAAACGGGACGATGTTATTGTCCCGTACATCGCGCCGTACTACAGCGCGGGCGAACGCGGGGCGCTCCCCCGGCGCATCGTATCTGTATTAATATCGTTCACTAATCAAGTGATAAATAGATGGTGCTGTACGGCGTTATATTAAAATAACATTGCGCTAAGAAATTCTTCCTGACAAACACAGGTAGGGAAATAAATGATTTGTCATTAATAAACAAGTCCGATACAGTCCTCCACAGCGCGTCCTTTTAAGTCTAGCCTCACAGGGGCCGCCTTAAGGCGACTCTCCCAGGATGCTGCGAGACTCGCTCGAGACTAGCTTACCCAGTCTTCACACGCGACGATGCTTCTGCGCTCACCTATCCTCCAGGTGACAATCTTATTTTAAAACTCATAACAATAACAGTCAATAAGGTTACAATTGTTACCTCTGATTATATTTCAGTTAATTAGATCACAATTTATAAAAATGAATGGAAATTCATCATCGTAATTCTCCTGCCCTTATCCCGCTCTCATTGCGGTCGGCACAACATTATAAAAACATGTTGTCACATGATTTGCCTACGTATTAAAATATTGTTATTGTTGTCATAATTTCTATGAAAATATACAGCAACAGTTACGACTGGTTATATTTCAGTTAATTTGATAACAAATCATAAAAATGAATACAAATTAGTAGTATAAAAAATAATTTAAAACTTAACACCACTTGTTCCACTTCGTTTAATTAAAGTTGGCTCCAAAAGTGCATACGGTTGGAAACTCGTAAGCGATGCCCTAAGTGCCTTGAAATGGCGGTTGAAAAGAAACATTTTACACTATTAAGTGCTGAAAGTTTTCTTTTTAGAAATTATCCCATGGCATAATTAAGTTTTAAGGTTTTTTTTCAAATCAAAATAATCTTTATTATAATAAGCTCTTACAAACACTTTTGAATCGTCAAGGATCAATATGATTAATGAAGTTACAACTGGTTCGTAATGTTGCTCTTACCGGGAAGAAACAGAACGAAACTTGGCGGTCAATCTTTTAAACATTTTTACATTATTAAACCGAAGTCTTGTATGAAGCTGAAAGGATTTTCAAATCCAGGCTTTTTTATTATCCAAATAATCTTCAATTTTGTAATATGCTTTACGTATAACATCTCTTATACTTAACTTAAACCTTTCTGTAGACTGGTCTAGTATGGATTGCGGAATTTTATTGTAGAACCGATTACCGAGACCATCGAATGAGTTGCTAGCTGAGTCGCGACACAGGTATCATAAGTTTTTGTGACATCTCGTATGTCTATGATATACATCGAATTTGGTCTTGTACATATGGATATTTTTGCGTACGAATAGAATATTACTATTTTCACAGAAGTTACAATAGAATTAATTTGGCTGTAATCCACGTTTGTAAAGAGAATGTATATAATGCTCAGTGTATGAAGCAGGCACTATTCACATACATGCAGGCCCATAGTTAGGGACCAAGTTTCAGAGCCAGTTTCAGAATTGTTCGCTAACTATGGCCCTCATAAGAAAGCTCAGAGTTGCTCAGCGGGCAATGGAGCTATGTTCGGAGTATCTCTACGTGATCAAATCAGAAATGAGATCCGTAGAAGAACCAAAGTGACGGACATAGCTCAATGGATCAAGCTGAAATAACAGGAGGGGGGGGGGACATAGAAGAACCGATGGACGTTGGGGTCTCAAGGTGCTAGAGTGGTAACCCCCCACCAGATGGACAGACGACCTTAAAAAGGTCGCAGGGATACGCTGGATTTAGGCGGATCAACAATATTCGATCGTCTATTTATGCCTTAACCATCAGAAAGATCATGCGTTATGACCATAAAGAATTCTCATAATGGGAACGTTCGCTCGTTACGACCCCAATAATAGAATCGGAGTCCCTTTGCCGATATTATCAGGGCTTGATATCTCTACAGATTGTATGGAATTAAAGCTCCATTATTTTGTCTGTCGGATTAGGAAGGTTTTCTGTTGGATCACTTGGGACTTACTTTATGTAATGCTAAGGACAAAGCGCTCATTTGTGCTGTATATAGATAGGGTAGGTACCCGATCATTTTTGCGTGAACTTCGGCATAATTAAATCTTCTTAAATATCGTTTGAAAAAATTCATTTTCAGGCTTTCAGACCATACTCAAGGCAAATGTAAAATTTCAGGCTTTGTTAGTGATGGTTGACTGACCAGTAAAACTGACAGTAGTAAAAATTAACATTTTTGTTTTCTTCCCTCGCACCAGTACTGTTAGTTTTTGGGTCAAGGTTATTTGTAGTTTATTTAGTGATAATAAGGTAAAGTCATTGATCCTTATAAATCGTGTTAGTTTAAAATAATTGCTGTGGCTAAAATACTTCGCTAAATCAAAGTGTGTATAGGTAACTAAAATTGAAATTAATGTACCATCCTTTATATGTTTGTACAGGAGATTTATATACACTTAAACATTAAAACTAAGTAACGCTGATGCTTTTAAAATAAAAGAAACTGCAAAAATTGTTTTCGTATGTTTGTATATGCAAAACTTGAAAAATAATTTATAAATTTTGCTAAAATTATTACATTATATTCAGGAATATTATGTTTTTATATCAGGAATACCTCAGATGTGAGATCACTGAGTTTTCTAGAGTTATTATTTAATATTAGACTGAACTATAGTGATCTGGTTTAGGAAGCATGTGATCAAAAAAATAAATTAATTAAAAGCATTCTATTTGCTGACCTGTCCTTGCAAAAACCCTTTCGTTGGATTCATACTTTTTTTTAGATTAAATACTACTTAAGTAATATAAAACTGAAAGGGAATAAACTGGAGTGAAGTTTTATTTCTGTGGACTCAGTAAAACAGTAGATACTTTAAAAGTAGGCGAAACTCTAAGTGTCTCGAAACTTTTGTACCTGAACAAACTTACTTTAAAAGAGTATTTATTTAGCAAGCGCTCTGACATATTTTGCATTTACAAGTGTATTTCTTTCGGGAGATTTTGTCTATTAATCTAGATGTGTCAAATTTCATATTAACACAATGTATGCGGGAAACGTACTAGTACGTTTTCTGACGAGTGATACTCGAGCGCGGAACACGTACTAGTGCGTTTTCTGACGAGTGATACTCGAGCGCGGGACACGTACTAGTACGTTTTCTGACGAGTGATACTCGAGCGCGGAACACGTACTAGTGCGTTTTCTGACAAGTGATACTCGAGCGCGGGACACATACTAGTACGTTTTATGACGAGTGATGCTTGAGCATGGGACGCGCATTAGTACGTTTTCTGCCGAACCATTCATAAGCGCGCGACAAGGATTAATACGTTTTCTAACGAGTGATGCTTGAGCGTGGCACACTTACTAGTACGTAGTGATGATTCATACTTTAGCGCGGTACACGTACTAAGACGGCTTCGTGTAACAACATAGTTTGTTTGTGACTAAAAAAATAATATATAATGTAACGTTTGTAAATAATAAAAATATCAAAGGATGTCTGTCTGTTACACTTTTACTTCTATTTGGCTGGTATCAATATTGTAACAATTTAGTACCCGTTAATGTTTATATTCCTGACTATCATAAATGTTGCAATTTCCAATCCAAAAAATCTACTTTCTACTCCTTCTACTTTCTTTATATAATTAAATTAAATTTTCTATAAAATGCTGCTGAAATTTCTATGGAAAAAATTAATACTTGGTCTGACGTGGTTTACTTTAGGCTGCATGTTCGCTTACCATCACACATGGTCCTAGTCGGGTACGTATACTAATAATTAAAAATAAATCACTAAAAAGCGCGTTAAATTATAAATATCAATAAAGACATATGTCCTCAAAAAAATATCATAACAGTCATGAGCAATAAAAAGACTTTTAAACAAAGGACCAAAGTCTTTGACATCTTTATTACGACCATGAATCGTATCAAACCGAATATTGGTTTAACTAATACGTATTAACTAAAGTAATGGACCATCAAAGAGCCTCGCAACGCACATCTTAACTGCGCTCAATTGATACGATGAGGGTTAATTGTTCAATACACTCAAAATCTACGGAATATTATCAGGCATTATCCACCTTTATTACATTGGAATAACGTATACAATAGCGTGATTAGTTTTGGTAAATTTTTGACTTTTCACTCAATCAGTAGTCGTCAACGCGGTTGCACTTTATTGTTAATGGTACAAGCGAATTTATTTGTTATTATGAGGGTATAAAGATTATAACCCCATAAACTGGACTCACATTATGGTGTACATTTGCGGGGATTCTGTATAATAAAGTCATTACAATTTGCGTCGGTATAACTTTATTAGGTTTTTTACATTGAGTATATCTTTAATGAAAGGGTACTTATTATGATGTTTATTGAGTTAATATTGATGAGTTCGTAAAGAAAGAACAGCTTTAAGAGTCTATTCAAACTCCCCTTGAATGACAATACGCTGGAATAAAAATATTTAGAGGTTTTATTTACCAGTATTTTTAAACGGAGCTTCATCTTTATATTTAAATGAGTTAATCTTGTATATATATATATATATATTCCGAATCTCGGAAACGGCTCCAACGATTTTCCTGAAATTCAGCATGTAGGAGGTTTTGGGGAAGGAAAATTGGTCTAGCTAGGTTTTATGTAAAAAAAATATTGTTCTATCCCTATTTTTGGGCCTAAAAAAACACTAACATTTATATTGAATTGAATTTTCGCCATTAACTGTCAAGTCGACGTAGCTTATTCGGTTAGCGGGCAGCCTCGAGAAATGTGAGTGTCAAGGATCGATCCCAACTAAATAATTGTTTTTTTTTTTGTAAAAAATTAATCAAATATTAAATTTTAAATAATATATAATATTAATATATAATATATAATATTAAATATTAAATTTTAATACGCGTATAAGATCGTAATATATATGAGAATTTAAATCCGCTAAATAGTACTTAAAATGAATTGCCATTCAATCGATAAGTAATAAATTTAAGAATACAAATTACCTTAATTCGAATTCGAAATCATTAGTAAAATTGGTTATTTCCGACAATATTCAATCGTCAATATTATATTGAAAATACCACTAATTCGAAAAGGTTTTACCTTAAACCAAGAGAATAAAAATATTTTTGGCTAGCAACAAGAGAGAGTAAATTAAATATTCGGTAAAAACATCGTGAGGAAACCACCATATCTCTGGCGAATAGCTGGGATATGTACACCCTGATCTGTAAACAAGCAGTGTGATGGGTTTAAGCTACAATCCTTCATAGAATTAGGCGTTATTTTGCGTAGGTCCATAATACAAAACTAATGAAAATATTATTTTGCTATAATCCCGACAAAAGAAAATATATCATCATCATCTTTCTGCCCTTATCCCACTCTAAGTGGGGTCGGCACAACATGTTATAAACATGCTGTCACATGATTTAACCGCGTTTTTACGACCGGCCGCCTGCCTGACGTCAACTTACCTTAGTCGCCTTTTACGACACCTCGGTAAGAAATAAGGGTGGTCTATTCTACTCAGCCAGATACCACACGGCGGGACGACTTACCTTAGTCTCCTTTTACAACACCTCGGTAAGAAATAAGGGTGGTACTATTCTATTCAGCAGGATACCACACAATGTGACAAAATAAAATATATGTAATGCTAAATGTAGAGTGTGCTATTCGTTCTCTTTATCGCGGATTATAGCAAAATAATATTTTCATTAATTCATTTTCTTTTATCGCGAATTATAGCAAAATAATATTTTAATTAGTTCTCTACAATCCTTCTCTAAGGAGGGACGTGACTTTTGCCCAGCAATCATATTTTATTACTTATCACATACTAAGCTATACAAGTTAAGTTAGAAATTCACGTCACATACCCAAACTTCTCCAAAGTTGCTAACTTTGTGATTTACTAGACCGCACCTGATTTCTGTCTGAATCAGACTAATTGAGATGTTTAATAGTTACACTGAATATTGAGCTTTGAATAAACATGATTTTGGCTTTATAAGTTTATCTTTGTGTCGCCACCGCCGAGTTTCTTGCTGATTCTTCTCGGTAGGAGCAAACTTCCGAATCAGTCTTCAATCTTCTTTAAAACATTTGACGATTCAAAAGTACTGTAAACAGTCCACTTGAATAAAGAATATTTTGAATTTGAATTTGAATTTGAATTTGAATTTGAATTTGAATTTGAATTTGAATTTGAATTTGAATTTGAATTTGAATTTGAATTTGAATTTGAATTTGAATTTGAATTTGAATTTGAATTTGAATTTGAATTTGAATTTGAATTTGAATTTGAATTTGAATTTGTGTATCTTCACACAAAAAATATTTTAGATAGGTACAACGTTTCACAGCACCGCCGTGTGATATCCGGTTGAGTATAATAGACAAACCTCATTTCTTACCGAGGTGTCGTTAAAGGCGACTGCTACAAGTGTTCGCAGGCAAGGTAAAGGAAATGGTGGGGTAGAACGGATTAGTATATAACTAAGCTAAATACTAAATGTAACTAGTAATAAGAATTATATTTTTAAAAGAGGAACCGCCGAGTATCTACCTCGTTCTTTTTGGTAGGAACAGCTTTCCGAACCAGCAGTAGAATTGACTATTCAAAAGCACTTGTTTACAAGTTTATTTGAATAAAGAATATTTTGAATTTGAATTTGAATTTGAACTTACTTTGGGGACGGACGACCATATATTTATTTATACGAAGTTGGTATAACGAACCATAATAATCAGCCCAGATTCAAGATTGTCTGTCGCTACTTTCTTTCATCTCCGGATGTCTCATCCGTGCATTAAAATGATAAATGACATCTGCTTTCTCTATTAATAACTCAGCGGACGTTATTCGCACGGGCTTGACTTTCATATATTCGTTTTTCGAAGTGCACGCTGTTTGTTTCTTTTTATATTTTGAAATCCTATACAATGTTTTTGGTACAGTCGTGTGCAATCACAAAACTTTTATTTATATCTTTTTATACATATACTTAGAAAAGAGAAAGAAAAAATAAAAAACAAATGTATAAAGGCTGACTTATCCCTAAAAGGGATCTCTTCCAGTCAACTTTTGAGTAATAGAAGAGAAAGGACAAGAAATAAGTAAGAGAATACGGGTAATATAGAGAAAAAGAAAAGTTTATATAAATTTAAATTTTTAATCTATTAATTAATTTTGGTAAAATAAATACATGAATAGGTGCTACTAATATAAAATTACTTAAGATGAATATTTTCTAGTCTGTAACTTAATTACCGAAAGGGAAAGAGATTGGCGTACTGATACTGGTAAATCATTCCACAGCTTAACACCTTGAAAGCTAAATTATCTCGAGTAAGTCAGTGAGGTGCATTAAGGGAAAGCAAGATCTAAGGTATTCATAGATCTTAGCCGGCCACATCCAAGAACTTTAATAAATGTATATGGAACAATTACGCACACGCTCGTCTATCTCCAAACTAACTTAATGCTCGAGTTATAAGTAATAGAGAAGTGGTTAATATATACATCCTACTAATATTACAAATACGAAAGTTTGTGAGTATGGATGTTTGTTTGTTACTCTTTCACGGCTAATCCACTGAAGCAATATCGATGAAATTTGGCACAATTATTCCTTATACACCGGAATAACATATAGGCTATAGAAGTCCTGTTAATTCTACAGGAATAAGCTGACATTGAAAAGCGCCATCTATTATCGACTCCACACACGACAGCAGTTTACGTGAACTCAGTCGCGGGTGAAAGCTAGTAAATAATTTTAAATAAAATATAAATTCATATATACATCCAAATTTGTCTTTTTGCGACAAAAAGATTTTAATAAAATTTCTTGTACTTAAACCTTGAGGAGTTACTTCGTCTGGGGCCAATCCTAATAGCAGCATCAGGTCATGCTTGTCAAAAACATGCACTATCATCAAGACTGGACCAGTTTATAAAATTTCAGCTTAATCGGACACCGGGAAGTGTGTCAATTTAACTTGCAAGACTCCAACTTTACATACATACAAGTTAAATAAAAGCTTTTAAAAATTGTCTCTCGGCGGGAATCGAACTCCCAGCCCGCGGAGCCAAACGCAGGTTTACTGCCACCTGAGTCAACGGATGGTCAAATATATACTTTTTATTTCAAATTTATACAATTTTTGCGATATTTTATTTTCTTTGAATATTTTTTGAGAAAGTCTATATAAATTGAACGTTCAGAGAAATCGGGTTTTTATTGCAGCTAGAGTTTCAGTAGGCATTTAAGCTTTTTAAGCTTCATAATTAGTGAGTTAAGAGTACTGTTTAACTGTTTGAGTTTCCAAGTTAAACAACTAAAGTTATACTTTCTTTCTAGGGCAGCTCATTTTGATTCACTTTACTTTTTTATCTTTGACTTTATAAAAGTTAAGTGCTAAGATTTCTCATTTCGACTACATAGACCTTACATAGTATTAAACTAAAGGTAATAAGCTTATAGTAGGTCTAAAGCAATGTTTCTCAAACTTATTTCTTTTGCCGCTAATTTAGTGTGGTATCTGGCTGAGTAGAATAGACCGCCCTCATTTCTTACCGAGGTCACCAAAGGCGGGTAAGGTAAGTCGACCCGTCGTGTGCTACCCTGCTAAGTACAATAGACCATCCTTATTTGTAACCGAGATGTCGTAAAAGGCAACTAACGTAAATCGATCCGCCGAGTGGTATCCGGTTGAGTAGAATAGACCACCCTCTTTCTTACCGAGTACAACACTTTGGAACACCACACGGTTAAAACAGATAAACATTCATTGTTACATATCAAAATTTGAGAAGGTTGTATAGTGTTTATAAATTTTGAAAATTGCTTTTACAACACAATCCTATATACTCTCTCTCTTTCTTTCTTCTTTCATTTTCTTCATGTATGCAATTTATGTTAATTTTTGCATGAAACATTAGCTTCTGAAATTGTACCCTTATTTGATTCATCCAATTATATCAGGCATTCCCACGATAGTATTACTAGAGGTTATTTGAGTTAATCCCTTTAGCTTTACAGTAGAATAGACGACCCTCATTTCTTACCAAGGTGTCATAAAAAGTGACTAAGACTCTTGTTTTTTCATATGAAGATATTTCAAAAGGCTGGAAAATGAAAAAGGATACTTTTTTAATATTGCGAGATCGCAGTCGAGAACGAAGTTAGTCAAACATATAATGAATAAGCATTATATGATATAATGTATATTGATTAATCTACAATGTCTGCAATGTTGACAGCGTTAATATCTACACGTCACACTGTCAGTCTGTACGCCACAGAGATGTATGACATGTTAATCTTATACACGTTTGTAATGGGTATTTTAATCTTAGGCTTAAGACTTTTGTTAGTAATTACTTAGCGACTCGAAAGAAATGCGTGCAAATAAGAATGTTAAGGTATTTGTGTGGTGCTACAACATAAAATACGAAAAGTTCTAAATAAAAGTCCGCGACAGCATGTCTCTATACGGTTAACTCACAAAAAATACTTTTACATTTAAATTTGAATTCAAACTGCTTTCAAGGCAGGTAAAGCCGCTTGCACATCTAGTATCTTATAATACCCAAACTCAGTTGTGATTTCAACGTGCTGTTAATTTATTGTATTCCAAGAACCACCACTTTTCAGACAATTAACGGCAATTCAAAGAAGTTTTAAAAATAAAACTGAATCCAACACGTGTTGAGGACAGATCTGCTAGCGATAACGTCGTCCTTTTCTGTCTCGATTAAATGATGTATATCTGTCTCTTCCTAACGTAAATACATTTCCAGGAACGAGTAATGTAGATAAGTGACGAGTGACTGAATTCCTGACTGAGTCCTACTAATCTATAAATGCGAAAGTTTGTGAGAATGGATGTATGTTTTTTACTCTTTCATGGCGAATCCGCTGCACCAATATCGATGACATTTGGCACAACTATTCCTTATACACCAGGGTATTATCTATATCAGGGCTTCTTAAACTTTTTATATAGCGACGCCTTCAAGCCTAGGAAATTTTAAACGACCCCCTCCTCCATATAATGAAATATATATTAACCGGAGATGTAGATGTAATATCGCACTATTTTACAATATAAATAACAGTTTTGCATTGCCACTTTTTTCAAAAAATTGTTATAATAAAACCACAATAGTATTTTGTATGATTTTTATTTGTATTTATATTTGTACGTAGTGTGTATACTAATTTTAAAATTTTATTTATAATTGTTGTAAACTAACCAATCATAAATTTAATAAAATCTATTTAGTTAAATTTAATGAAAATGGGTAATGAAGGAACTTAGGAGGAGAAATATCAATAAATCTTTGTTAGGAAAGTTCTTTAAAGGACAGCTGCAGCCATGTGGTTGTATCAATAATGATTGAAAAGTATCAGATCTTTGCGACGCCTTTTGCTTTCAGTAGACTCACAGTTAAAGAAGCCTTAAGTTTAATATATAAAGCTGAATAATTTGTTTGTTTGATTTCAGTTATAAGTCCACCTTTTAGATTACATAATCTTTAATATTTAAATGAGATGATTCGTATGTATGTATGTAACAATTAAACAAAACTTAACTGTAAAGTGTTACACTGACAAAATTCCAGTCACTACTTATCTACATTACTCGTTCCTGGAAATGTATTTACGTTAGGAAGAGACAGATATACATCATTTAATCGAGACAGAAAAGGACGACGTTATCGCTAGCAGATCTGTCCTCAACACGTGTTGGATTCAGTTTTATTTTTAAAACTTCTTTGAATTGCCGTTAATTGTCTAAAAAGTGGTGGTTCTTGGAATACAATAAATTAACAGCACGTTGAAATCACAACTGACTTTGGGTATTATAAGATACTAGATGTGCAAGCGGCTTTACCTGCCTTGAAAGCAGTTTGAATTGAAATTTAAATGTAAAAGTAGTTTTTGTGAGTTAACCGTATGGAGACATGCTGTCGCGGACTTTTATTTAGAACTTTTAGAGGGGAACAATTTTGTTATTCATGATTTTTGAATAACTTTCCTTTACTTAGCGCATGCAAGGAAAGCTTTAAATTTTGCCGTTCTCGTATTATTTTTTATTGCTGCTCCTCTCTTTTTCATCGTAGCGTGCTAAGTTTAACGCACTTTAACCATTTTTGTGGTTATCAAAATACTATATTAGGGTTTTAATTTTTCCACGCGGGCGGAGCATTTTGCTATTGCTAGTAACAAATGTGTAACTATGTCTATATTCGAAGCATCGTCAAAAAATCAGGTTCAGGATGCTTCGGTTGCGAAGCAAAACGATTGTTGATATTGCTTTTGAAATTTAGGAAATACAGACAGACAGTAAACATATTTTTTTACTTTAACTAAAGACTGTTTCTGCAAAACTAATGAAAATATTATTTTGGTATAATCTACGATAAAACAAAATATATGTTATGCTAAATTTAGTGTACTATTCGTTCTCATGCCTGATACATGCTGAATTTGTAAAAACTCATGTACCACCGATAACATAACAATACACTGCACACATTCACCACCACAATCTCAACAATTGTTTCGCTCCGTAACAAAAAGCATCCTTAGGAGATAAACTCCATGACAAAGTCGCAAAGCCAAGCATTATCCAATTAATAATAACGCTATGAGAACGAAAAGTACACTCTACATTTAGCATTACATATATTTTCTGTTATCGTGTATAATAGCGAAATAATATTTTCATTACTTTTGTATTATGGACCTCCGCAAAGTAACGCCTAATTCTATAAATTATTTTTTTTTATATATGGGACACTTACACACACGGTCGTCGGTCCCCAAAGTAAGTAACTTAATACTTGTGTTATGGGTGACAGACAACTGGTGAATATATACATATATAATTGTTAAATACATACTCAAATACAAATATACACCCAGGCTCAAAGACCAACAAATTAATTTATAGAAAATGTTGGCCCTCGGCGGGAATCGAACCCGCGACCCGCGGAGCTGAAGGTAGGGTCACTAACCACTGCTCCAACGAGCCAGTCATTTAATGATTTCTAATAACTAATCCGAAAAGAAAAAACCCTGGCACGTAAAAATGAACAAAAGAACTTTTTCGTTTTAATGATTACTTACCCAAGATCGTTTTCTGATTCGTTTGTATTGCCAAAGTTTATATTGAGAAAGCACTTTGGCAGACCAAAGCACTTCGTTTCTTAATTTCTTTAGCTCGTTCCCGGCGTTAAAGTATACTTCAAGGTGAAAAAAGTTCCTAACTTGGATAACCATTTATTATTAAAGAAACATAATTGATGAATATTGGTTTCTATATCATATTGGTATAATCCGCGATTAGAGAAAATCTATGTAGTGCCAAATTTAGAGTGTATTATCCGTTCTGATACATGCAGAATTACACACCACATTCACTACGACAATTTTAACAATCGTGTTGCCTTTCAGCCCAGGCATCATTTAAAAGCTTTTGTTTAACTTTCCGCGTGTGTATGTGAAGGTGGAATCCTGCGAGTTAAATTTGAGCTACTCCCCGTTGTCCTATTGAGGTGAAACATACTGTTACAATCTGGCAGAAAATCTGAGTGCCCCATGTACTCGCTGGTAAAATGGGAGATACTAGGTCGTCATCTTCCCGCCCTTATCCAACTCTAAGTGGGGTCGGCACAACATGTTATTAAAATGTTGTCACATGATTTGGCTACGTATTTTATGACCGGCCGCCTGCCTGACGTCAACTTATCTTAGTCGCCTTTTACGACACCTCGGTAAGAAATAAGGGTGGTCTATTCTACTCAGCCGGATATCACACGGCGGGTTGACTTACCTTAGTCGCCTTTTACGACACCTCGGTAAGAAAAGAGGGTGGTACTATTCTATTCAGCCGGATACCACACGGCGTAAAATGAGAGATACTAGGTAAGGATGAAATTGAAGTTAAAGCTAACAAATATCCCCTTCAGGGGTATTATTAGGTTTATAAAAGCAACGGGTAGGTTAGGGCAGGTGACAATGTTTAACACGGTGGGCAGGGAGCAATTGCGGGCAGCGATGCCCTCCTTATGCTCTGCGGAGGGGGGGGGGGGGTGGAGCGGTTCCGGTAAGTTGTGTTCTGTATCCAATCTGCTCCTGGCGAGTCTAGGTGGTAGCGACTTGTCTAAGTCCATCGTCTGCCGCCCTGTCAGGGAACCTTGGGTCGTTCCGAATGGGGTATATCGGACGTCTGGCTTACAGGTTACCGGGGCTGCATCTAGTGTTCCCGATTCACCGATTAGCGGAAGGGGATTTCTCCTTTGAGGGGTCCCTTCTCGGAGGAGGTGTTCTCTGGGATAAAAGCTGCTGGCGGCGGGGATGGGGGAAATGTGTACAACGATACTCTGTACTTGCCATCGGCAGCGTGGTGGAGCACACAAGTCGTTTTAGTCGGTACGAGACCGACACAACCATAGGGGTTTTTCCTGTATAAATAAAAAAATGTGACGATGTTTGACAGAAAGCGAAACCCTTGAGGAATTGGTTGGAATAGTCCAGAATAGGAGCTAATTACCAGTCCGGCGTCCCCGATATTAGATAGATAGATACTGGTCCAGTCCCGATGACAATATATGTTTATGAGAAGCATGACCTGATGTTGCTGCCAGGATAAGCTCAACTTCTTGACCTTTATTAGTGGGGACATAGACTTTTCTTAAATTTTTTTTAACCTGACATCTTTTCATTTCATTTCGATTCTTCAGATACCCATACGAATAAGTTAACAGTTCGGATCTTTGTGGATATTTCTGCAGCACAATATTTTATCAGAATCATGCTCCAGATAAGCAATCGGGTTATGTTTTATTCATGCTTTCTCTTGAAACTCACTATCAGACTACGTTCACTCGAGAATTTCAATATTTGCTACACACACTGTTATAATATAATTAAATAAGTAATTTTAAGTTATATTTAATATTTCATTCAGTTAATCTTGTAATGTATATATGTATAAATAAATATATGGGAAACTTACACACACGGTCGTACGTCCCCAAGTAAGGAACTTATTACTTGTGTTATGGGTTGTGACTACGGGTGAATATATACTTGTATATTTTTAAATACATACTTAAATACAAATATACAGCCAGGCTCAAAGACCAACAAATTCATTTATAGAACATGTTGGTCCTCGGCGGGAATCGAACGCGGGACCCCCGGAGGTGAAGGTAGGGTCACTACCCACTACGCCAACGGGCCAGTCAATATGTACCTATATAAATATATTTTCGGAATCTCGGAAACGATTCCATCGAATATCATGTAATTCAGCACGTAGTTAGGGGGTTTTGGGGGGAAAAAACTCGAAAATTATAGGATTATAGCAAAATTATTTTCATTACTTTTGTATAATGGACCGTTACAAAGTCACCTAATTTTATAGATATAAACTGTATGTTTCTTTCGCGCCGTAACAAATAGCGGACTCGAAGTCAATTTGGCTTTACATATTTTTTACCGTCTGCCCGGGTTCGATACGCAGTAAATACGTAATCCGGACAAATTGACCGGCCACAGGGCGGCTGTAGATACCGGGTATACAGTGATCCCTATTTTACACTTCATTTGTTTTATAGATAGCACCTGAAGATCGTTGCAAAGTGAATATATTAACTGTACCATAATCTATACTTATTATAAAACAAAGTCCTCGAAAGCTGTCTGTCTGTATGTGATCAATTTTCTCAAAATCTACTGAACGTATTTTTGTACGGTTTTTACTGAAAGGTAGTGCAATCCTTCCGAATAGTTTAGGTACATACAAAAGTACATATGTTTTATGTAAATTGTGTTCAGGAGGCCGCGCAGTTGTTAAAAAAACTCGCCTGCTGTGAACATTACACACGTGCGCCGCTTAAACTAACAGAGGTACAATAAAGTGATCTACTAGATAATTAAAATACAAAAATGCTACACTAAAGTCCGGAGACGGTGTCTCTATCTCTTATGGTTAACTCACAATTATTACTTTTGTCTTCAAAATTTCAATTAAATACACAGTCAAAATTATATATGTATATATTTACCAGTTTTCCGTCATAACACAAGTATTAAGTTACTTTATGGATGGACAACCGTGCGTGTAATTGTGTACCTATTTATATTTATTTGTTCAACAATTTTGCCAAAGCGGATAACCTATAAAAATAATACAACAATCTAAAAGATAAACAGACTTTCACATTTATAAGTCAAATTATTTTTAAAATTACTTTAAGAGACATAACATGTCATTCTTATAAAATTACCATAATAAAATTTACCATATAAAATTTGGTAAATTTTGCAACATCAAACAATTTTAATAAAATTTTACTTTCGTCGCTCCAATGGCTTGAAGAAGCTGAAAATGTATTTAACCGCAAAGAAAATAGGCAGAATTACCTAATCTTGGAATTCCCGAGTTCGTTAAGGAATTGCTGGCATTTGCTCGATTCCTAGGTTTATTAAATTGTAAGGAGCTCCAGAGGTTTTGGTAATATTAAAAGTAATGTTGAATTAGCCGTGTGGTATCCGGCTAAGTAAAATAGACCAACCTCATTTCTTACCGAGGTGTCATAAAAGGCGACTAAGGTAAGTTGCCTCACCGTGTGGTATCTGATTTAGGAGAATAGATCACCCTCTTTCTTACCGAGGTGTCGTAAAATACAACTAAGGTAAGTCGATATAAGGCAGGCGGCCGGTTGTAAAAACGAAGCCAAATCATGTGACAGCATGTTTATAACTTCTTTTGCCGACCCCACTTAGAGTGGGTTAAGGGCAAGAGGATAAAAGTAATGTTATATTATGATTAACTTATTTTATTATATAAAATAATAGTATCTGGATGACCGATTCTTGATCGGTAATTTTTTTTTAAATATAAAAAATATTCAAAAAAAAAGATTGTTGGGCAGGTGGGACTCGAACCTAGGTATTTTAACCTCTCTAACTCTCTCTCTAACCACCCGTTCCCCATATGAGCTAATGACTTTACTTTTGACAGCAAAAATTGTCTTTTGAATTCAACGTTAATTTTAGCATTTTCCCGGAAACAAGGTAAAAAGGCGACCCCGCACCGGAAAAAGCAGTGTCGGTAGACCCCCCACGAGATGAACTGACGACCTTAAAAAGGTCGTGGGGAGCCGCTGGGTCCGAGCGCCACAAGATCGTGTGGTATGGAGATCCCATGAAGAGACCTATGTCCAGCAGTGGACGTCCATCGGTTGACAAAGAAGAAGAAGAAGAAGGTAAAAAGACTTTTTTTAACCCCACTAGATCCAATTTTTCCACTCAAAACCTCCTTCAAGACAAATTTCAAGAAAATCGTTGGGGCTGATGTCGAGTTTCGGAAAATATATTTATATATACAAGATTAACTCATTTAAATATTAAAGATACATCGTAAAGGGCGAATAAGGGGGTTTGACGTAAGGTAGGCAGCCGGAATTTAATATAGAATCTTATACCGAAACCTACAAACGACTTAAGTACTTTTGCAAGGCGCAAAGCAGAAGCCGCAACCTTATTCCGGTTCCATACATAGAAAAGTTAGCAAGTGATTTTGATTTAACCTTATATAATGGGTGAAATGAGAAAGATTTTATCGAAAAACACTTCTCGAGATCGAAACAAAATAAAAGGGTCTATTTCTGCGTCGAAAATCAAATTTTTCCTTAATCATTGCTTTCCACTAGATAAATTTGAGGTCGAACCTAAAGGACTATTATTTTCCGGCAAAAAACAATTTTCGGATAATTCTTTACAAAGGTCTACCGCAGAAAGATCACGTGAAATATTTTTCCTTACTTGAAATTTTTCTTAGATATATTTTAGGCCTCGCGTATGTACAATTAAGCAGTATAGAATGGTATTCGGCTGAGTACCTCGGTAAGAAATTAGGGTGCTCTATTCTACTCAGCCGGATACCACACGGCATCGTTGAAATTATGTGTACCTATATATATATGTTGGATAGCTTTTAAGTAAGTATAAATAGTAACTTAGCTCTGTGTTATCCGGCTGAGTATAATAGACCACCTTCATTTCTTACCGAGGTGTTGTGAAATGAGACTAAAGTAAGTTGACCCGCCGTATGGTATCCAGCTGAGTAGAATAGACCGCTCTCTTTCTTACCGAGGTATCGTAAAATACGACTATGGTAAGTTGACGTCAGGCCGGTCGTAAAATACATAGCCAATTCATGTTTATAGCATGTTGTTTGTGTAAATATATTTTAACTTACTATAAAAACATAGAACGTAGAAAGTTTTAACTTAGGAATTCTTGAGTAAGGTTTCATACATTTAATACACACATAATTCATTTCCCGGAAGGGCTTTACCGACTGCAACCCATATCCCACTTTAAGTGGGGTCGGTAAAACATGTTATAATCATGATTTCATCCGATTTGGTTACGTATTTTACGACCAGCAGCCTACCTGACGTCGACTTACTTTAGTTTTATTTTACGACACCTCGGTAAGAAATAAGGGTGGCCTATCTCAACCGGATACCACACGGCGGATCGACTTACCTTAGTCGCCTTTCACGACACCTCGGGAAAAAAGTCTTTTCTACTCAACCGGATACCTCACTTTTTTTTTTTTTTTCGGACACTAACTAATGCTGTTAGCCATGAAGGCTTTGACAGCGTCACCGGGAGAGTGGGCGAGCGCAGAAGCATCGCCGGGGTGAAGTACTAGGAGAGCGGGTCTCGAAAGAGGCCCGCAGCATCCTGGGAGCGTCGCCTTAAGGGTGCCTCCCGTGAGGCCGAACCTCGGCTTAAAGCGACGCGCTGTGGAGGACTATTATCGGACTGTGGAAGAGTCCTAGTGTCATAACGGACGGGGTTGGACGCCCCGGCCGCTAGACGTGAGAAATCTGGGACCTCGTCTCCGCCGGCGAAGACGCTGTGTGTGTGAGTGTTTGTGCAGTGTTCTGGCGATGGCGATCGTAATAGGATCGTCAGGGTCAGTAAGGACGCTCTTAGGGCGTCTGTAAACACGGGCTTTGAATGATTTATCAAAGCATCGGTAACCGGCCATCCTTGCGATCAGAGGGTTGGCGTTTACCTCCGCTTTTTCGAAATAATTTTTCGAAAATTTCTTAAATAAGCAGTCGATGGTGGGGAGACCTAAATCTCTATGGAGGTCGAGGTTTCGCAAGAACCATGGGCAGCCTGTGGCTGCTCTCATAAATTTGTTTTGCAGAGTCTGCATGGGACGCAGATATCTTTTCGGAACATGTGCGAATATGACGCTCGCATAGGTCATGATAGGTCTTATGCAAGTCTTGTAAAGTGTTACGAAGTGACATTTTACTCCTCTTGCATATCATCGGAAAGAGTCGACCCATTGCATACGCTGCCCTGTTACGGACTATACGTATGTGTCGTCTAAATGAGAGGATGCCAGGGGATGTCCCGGTTATGTATGGTAATACATTTACGGGGGATGCGTGACCATCTGGGGTGTATTCTAAAGAACATGGCCGCGCTTTTATCTGGATTTATGGCTATTCTCCAGCGAGCGAACCACCTTTCGAGGTTGTCCACTTCCTTTTGAAGACAACTGACAATGATGTCGGGATTTTTGTTGGTATTAAATATAGCCGTGTCGTCCGCAAATAATGCTAACGACGAAAACTTACTATTGTGTGGAATATCGCTTGTGTAGAGCGAGTACAGGTACGGTGCTAATACCGAACCTTGGGGAACTCCAGCACGTAAAGGCCGTCTGGATGAGAGAGTACCGTCTATGCGATATCTAAAGGTGCGGTTTGTGAGATAGTCTCTTAAGAGAAGTACGAACTTATCTGGAATGCCTAATTGCTGGAGCTTGTAAATCAAGCCAGCATGCCAAACCTTATCAAAGGCTTTGGCGACATCGAAAAAGACGGCACCCGTGGATTTCTTTATGGAGAAACCCTGCAAAACGTGTTCCACCAGGCGGTGAGCTTGGTGAGTGGCCGTGTGGCTAGATCTAAAACCGAACTGTTCATTCGGTATGAGGTTTTTAGAGTCTATGATTGCTTTAAGTCTAGAGAGGATGACTCTCTCGTAGACTTTACCCAAACTATTGAGTAAGCTGATGGGGCGATAGCTATCTGGGAGATTCCGGGGTTTACCCGGTTTATGAATTCCTATAACTGTTGCCTCCTTCCACTGGTCCGGGAAGCAGCAGCAAGACAAAAGGGCATTGAAGATCAATACCAAGAGGTGCACGAGACGGTCAGGAAGACACTTGAGTGCCTTGTTTGTGATAAGGTCGGGACCTGGGGATTTTCGGGGTTTGAGCGTTTTTAGAATGGATCGTACCTCATCTCCGGAAGTGGGGGGAATCGGTTCGCTTTCGGGAACCGCTGCGGAAAGACTAGCCAATTCCGATTCCAGTTTGGCATGGAATTCGGCGTGGTTGGGAGAGCTGATATTGGGGAAACACTGGGCTTCAAGGCTGTCCGCCAAGCACTCGGCCTTATCGATATCCTCGAACGCGGGTGGTAGGTTATTCCGCAACAGAGGCGGTGTGGCTGCGTACTGGCTGCCTCTCAGAGACTTCGACAGTCTCCAGAAGGCCAGATGACTTGGCGAGATCTCCGAGAGTTTCGCATCCCATGAATCACTAGAGTGGAGGGCAAGTTTTTCTCTTACCTCTCTCTGTAATCTCCGGAGTCTGATCCGGTTCTCGGGGGTTGGATACGCAGCATTCGCCCTAGTGGCGGCGCGTTTTTTGGTGAGGAGTGCTCTTAGGTCGTCAGGAAGCCTCAGGCGACCATGATCATCGGGTATTTCCCGGGAGCATGCTTTGATCGTGTCGCACAAGTGAGCTGTGAGATGGGAGGAGGCCGCCTTGGCGACCTCTTCTGAATCTATGCTATCCGGAATTTGGTCCAAGTGGACTGAATCAATCGACTGAAGTTGCTCATTGAGCTTCTTCCAGTCTATGATGGTTTTAGTGCTAGGTGCCGCGGAAGCGGACCTGCCTAGCTGGAGTAGAACCGGTCGGTGGTCAGAACTGAGGTCGTGGATGACCTCGATAGAGCGTAACTGGAGTGTTACGTTCTTGAGAAGAACAATATCTAGGACGTCGGGCTCGTGCTCACTGTTGAGGGGATAGTGAGTCGGCTCGTCTGGAGCTATAACCTCGAAGCCGAGGTGGGCGATATCACTTAATTTGTGGAGAGTGCGACCGTTCTGATTGGTATTCAAAGAATTCCAATGACCGTGCTTCGAGTTGAAGTTGCCGGCCAAAATGACTGAGTTGCCTAGCGCCAGAAGGGCGGCTAGGTCGCTTCTAAGCACTTTTTTCTTAGGACTTAAGTAGACAGATGCTACTATGACGGATGGATGACCCGTCATACCCACCTGACAGACTGTGGTCTCCATGTTTTCTAACTCAGGGGAGTCTACTGGGGAGACATGGAGGGATCTTTTATAATAAATGACCGTGCCACCCAGCTTGGATCAGAAGCGGTCGTGTCTGATCATGTTATAGTTGGCGATTTTGGGATCGCGTCTACTTGGTTTCAAGAATGATTCTTGCACCAACAAAATGTCAACGCAGTGCGCAACCACAAATTCTCGAACTTCGCTAATTTGATCGGTGAGGCCGTTTGCATTCAGCGTAACGACCCTGAGCCCTTGGGGTTTATTCCTTTGGGTCGTACTACCCATAAAGGTTTATTTTGAAATTTTCGCGATGGCCTGGACGAGCTCCGCGTGCTCGAGCAAAGCCATTAATCTGTTTTGCGGCTCGCGCCTCAGCTTGCCCGCCAATATTGACAACTCGTCGGTGTCAATGTTGGCGACCAATCCGCTAATCAGCTTCATGTCTTCCATGAAGCTGCTCACGTGCTGAGGTACGGCCACTTTGGGTTTGGGGGGTGCAGTCTGAGGGGCGGGGGGACCGCTGATTGCCTTGGCGACGACCGGGGTCATCGCTTGAACCTGCGGGGGCGGGGGGGGGTGCAGCCGACGCGGCTGCCTGTCTCTGCTGCCACACGTTGACCGCGGGCCACTTTTGAAGCGGTCCGAGCGGCTGCCTTTTTACGGGCCGCCGCTAGACCACCCCGCTTTGCTCTAAGCGGGACTTTGGGGCATCCGCGATAACTCGCGGGATGCCCCTGCTGTCCGCAGAGAACGCAGCTAGGCGGCTCCTCTGAAGGGTTCGATCGAGGGCAATCCACAGTGCCGTGGTCACCCAGGCACTTCACGCATCTCGGGCGTGCGAAGCAGTGGCGGGCTGAGTGCCCGAACAACTGGCAGCGATGGCATTGGCCTATCGCTCCTCTATTATGGGGGACCTCTACGCGCAGACCGGAAAGTCTACATACGGAGGTGATATTGAAAATTTTCTTTCCTTCGGGGGAAAGGTCTAGGATGACGAGACAAAGCTCGTACGGGGTCTTAGTTCTACCATGGTACATTCTATGTACCGCGCGGATCGGGAGACCTTGATCCATGAGGTCTTGTTTAATGAGCTCCAAATCGAGCTCAACGGGGAGTCCCTTAATTACGACGCGTAATTCGCGTTCGTCCTGAAGCGCGTAGGAGTGATATCCTACGTTCTCTTCACCCAGAAGGGATGTGAGATTGCGGTGATCCGCAGAAGACTGGCACTCCACTTTGATACCTATAACAGTGGAGCGCGCGTTTTTAAATGCAATATTTTGCATCATTATTTTTGGTAGTAGACGCTGCCATGCGTCTTTTTCTCTTATATAGAGAGGAGGGACTCTCTCCCTTTTTTCCGTCATAGTGACGTCATCTATTACAATAGGGCCAGAATCGGTTGTCACAACCTTATTAGACTTGGCAACGGAGGCGGGGGGGTGGGGGCGCTTCGGGGCGCTCTCTAGGTTAATCGCCCTTTTGGACGGAACGGTAGTCGGGGCCTTCAGCTTTCGCTTCTGGCTCCGTGACTTGACGGTTTCGAAACCGTCATTGTTGTCGTCCTCCTCGCCTTCCGAGGAAGACGGAGAACGTTCGGAATTTGATTCCGCTTCCATGTCTGAGGACACGGAAACGGGAGGCGGAGGACGCTTCTCCGGTGACGGAGAAGGCGATGGGGACGCGGGACTATCCCGCGGGGCGAGCGTCGCCTGAAGGGCGGCGAAGGCATCCGGGAAACGTTCCCGGAGGAAAGCAAAAATGGCCCCGAGGCTCGGGTCCATTTTTCTAATTTTTAAAAATTAAAAATTTAAAATACTGTGTTTGGGTCCTAATGGACCCAAACAACAATTTAAAAGAGATGTCCCCCTGCCGGAGGGCAGGGGGGAGTGTGCCTACTTTACACTAACTAATTTCAAAAAACTAGTCTGCGTCCCGGTGAGGACGGAGGTGTGTACCTATTTAAACTATGTGTGGGAAATTGGGCGGGACTCACCAACCGTGCGTCTTACGACAAACGACGAGCGACGAACGACGAGCGACGAGCGACGTAGCACTAAAAAGTGCTAACGGTCACTCCCCACAACGGCGAACACCCAGCGCTCTGCAGACCGCTGCGGCACGTCAACGACGCTCCGCTACAGTCGACAGCGACCACAAAAACACCAAACACAGAATCACCAAAACAATCCGGACAATCGAACACGTTTGCGTAAACGATTATAAGGACAACCGGCAACAATCTCGAGGCTTCGAGCATCGGACGTGTGAGCGCGGCAAGTGTGCGTTGCTCTCTGCGGATACCTCACGACTTAAATTTTACTTTTATGCTCTTGTTCTGACTTATGAAGAGGAAATTTATAATTCATCATTAAAACTTCGCAACATTGTTGAAACTCCTTGAATTTAATTACCCCCGGCAAATTCTAACATTTCCTAATGAACTCGGAACGTTGTAGACTAGATGTACGACGATTTCTCCGTCCATAGTTTTATTTATATTTCAATAATGAGCCGCGAGCTTGCCTTTACTAAGTTTAATGTGAAGAAGCGGGTAGATAGAAAAGATGAAATCTATTATCCATACTAATATATAAAGCTGGAGAGTTTGTTTGTTTGATTGTTTGAACGCATTAATCTCAGAAACTACTGGACCGGGTTAAAAAAATAGTTCAGTGTAAAACAGTCCATTTATCAAAGGCTATCAGCTATATAACATCACGCTAAGATGTATAGGAAAGAAGCAGCAATAAACAACATTACCAAAACGGCAAAATTTAAAGCTCTACTTGTATGCGCTGAGTAAACGGTGATAGTTATTACAAAATCATGTTTTACAAAATTGTTCCCCGCTAAAAGTTCTAAATAAAAGTCCAAAGTAGCATATACCTACAAGCATCTTTCATAGTCGCAAAGCGTTGGTCGTGGAGTCTATCTCCTGACGATGCTTCGGTTGCGGGGCGAAACGATTATTGAGTTTGTGATAGTGAACGTAAATAGTGCTTGTGTATTGTGGTGGCGGTGGTGGAGGTTTGTGCATGTGTTTTTACGAATCCTGCATGTATCAGGTATGATAACCGATTGTCCACTTACATTTAGCATTATATATATTTTCTATTTTACTTATTCGCGGATTATAGCTAAATAATTTTATTATTACTTTTGTATTATGGATCTCCGCAAAGTAACGCCTAATTCTATAAATTATCCTCTATATCAACTTTAATTATGCCAAATCACACACTTTTAGCTTTACCTTTTAATATACACATATTAATACAAATAAAATAATCTGATTAACCCTCGGGACGTTATTATAGATTTATAATAAGACAATTTGATTCAATCTACTACTGTCAAAGTTCATAAAATCTAATGGGGTACCTTTTTTTTAGGAAAAACGATTACAAAGCTCAGAGCCGATCTAAATTCCACTGTAATCCCACATAATAGAGTTCAATATCTTTTGTAAATCGTTTATAAATTACTTTAATTCAGCTTGTTGCCCCATCTTAATCCCTAAGGACTGGCTCTTTTACCCGAATTGCTTCGATGTGATTTTCGACATTTATCCCAAGATTTACTCTCAGTTCTTCCGCCATATTAGATAAAACATTTATTACATATTGAATATAATAAAAATAATAAATAAAAATGTAGGTTCTGTTTAGGCCTAAGTAATTTTGCACAAATTCTTCGAGAAAAACACATGGATTCAGTTTTTTCGAGTTTTCTATACACTTAATTATTATATGTAGAAAAATGTTTATCGATTTATAACCACCAAAAAGAATACATAAAAAACACAAATAAGTTTGTTACAATAGACAATTTATGACTGTTTTTTTTTGACGCCATGTGGTATCCGGCTGAATTGTGGGTGTCGTTGAAGGCTACTAACGTAAGTCGACCAGCCGTGTCTAGTCCGGTTGAGTAGAATAGACCACCCTCTTTCTTACCGAGGTGTCGTAAAATACGAGTAAAGTAAGTGGACGTCAGTCAGGCGACGTAAAATAAGTAGCCAAATCATTTGATAACATGTATATAACATGTTGTGCTGAACTCACTTATAGTGGGATAAGGGCAGGAGGATGATTAATATAAGGTAGTGCAACTGTACCGATTTTGGTATCAAGATCTATCTCCACAAAAATCATTCTACTAAAAAAAACATCGATCCCTGTCTGTTAGAGAAACTAAGAAAAAAAAAGAAAGCCTTATATTTATATCTGCATCTATACCTACTTATTATAAAACAAGTCCCAAAAACCTGTTTATCTGTATGTGATCGTTTTTCTCCAAATCTACAGAACAGATTTTTGTGATGTACAGTTTTTACTAAAATGTACTGCAAATCTTCCGGAAAGTTTAGACTATTAGTGCATTACCGTTTTAAGCGGTCGCGACTTGTAAAAAATTCGCCTGCTGGGAGATTTACTGGTGCGACGCGTAAACCATCAGAGATACGCTAAAGTAATATACTAGAGAAATGTACATCTTCAAAAGCACTACAAATTAGTCTGTGATAGCATGTCTCTATCTGTTATGGTTAACTCACAATAACTACTTTTATGTTCAAAATTTTTGTTACTCACTCATTTCCACGCGGGCGATGCCACTTGCGCTGGCTAGTTTGATATAGTTATTCTAAAACGTGGTCCAAATATTTTATTACATTTATCATTTATTTAACAGAATATATTGTATGAAACTGTACAATTTCAAAAATGTTGCCAACAATTGAATATGTGCAAAACGTGATAGAATTTAACAAACAGATAATAAAATTTTACAACTGTACAATCGATTCTTACACCGATCGCATCATTTTAACTGATGAAATTTATTGGAGTGTAAATATTGGAACCTGTTGACATAAATCAAATACGGCTGTGACTTGATTAAGTAAACAGAAACAAAATTTATCAATTGTAGCACTCGGATCAACAAATATTAAAGATAGAGTTTTCAGTCAAAGTATTCATAAAAGACTATGTTTTACCCGCGAATTCGTTCGCGTGGGATAGGTTGATAATACATGGCGCTTTTAAATGTCATCCTATTCCTGTTGAATTAACAGGATTTCTATAGCATATATGTTATTCCGGTGTATAAGGAATAAGTGTGCCAAATTTCATCGATATTGGCTCAGCGGATTCGCCGTGAAAGAGTAACAAACATACATCCATACTCACAAACTTTCGCATTTATAATATTAGTAGGATAGGGACAAGAGATCAAATTTGGATAATGGAAACCAGCTGCGTATATACATCATCATCCTCCTACCCTTATCCCACTCTGAGTGGGGTGGGCACAGCATTTGACGAGCATGTTGTCATATGATTTGACTGCATATTTTACGACTGGCCGCCTGCTTGACATCAACTTACCTTAGTGATATTTCACTATATCTCGGTAAGAAAGATGGTGGTCTATTCTACTCAGTCGGATCCCACACAGCTTATTTGCTTCCATTAAAATTCCGCTAGATCAGTCTACGGACAGATTTAAATTAAGTGTAAGAGATACACTTATACGTAAAGCAAATTACAATATTGAAGATTACTTGCATGACAAAAATGCCTGGTTTTGAAAATCCTTTCAGCTTCATACAAGACTGCATTTTAATAATGTAAAATTGAAAATGTTTAAAAGATTGACCACCAAGTTTTTTTCTGGTTCTTCTCGGTAAGAGCAACATTCCAAACCAGTTGTAGGTATATTAATCATATTAATCTTTGACGATTCAAAAGTGCTTGAATGAGCTTATTTGAATAAAGATTATTTTCATTTTTAATAAGGTTTAGCCTTAGCAAAGGCTGAGTGACATACCGTTTTGCATGTCACACTTCCTTGCATGAATAATAGGGGCGGGGCACGTATCTTTATAGTTATTTTTGTATATTTTTATTATTCTACCCCCCCCCCCCTTAATTTAAGTTTCTTATTTCTTTTAAATTTATTTATTTATTTTTAATTTTATTTTAATTGTTTATTACTTTTTTTTCTTTGTTATGACATTTAATTGTTTGTGTGCATGAAAGTGTTATATGTAAATAAATGCTGTTTGATTTGATTTGTCAGAGTTCGCCAGTGGCTCCGCCTGCGTTATATTAAAAATTAGAAATCTTTATTTAAAAATTAAAAATCTTTATTTACCAAAAACACATTTAACAATAATTTAGGAGTATCCGTAGGAACTCACACTAGGTATTCCTGTGCTGTGAGTTACCTTTCGAGATTTAACATTACAGTTTTTGAATTGCACTCGGTTTTATTTTTATTTTAATTTATTCTAAGTAATCTTAAATGTAAAACTTATATAAGAAGCGACAAAATACTTTCAGTTGTATCGTAATGTAAAGAGGTCAGCCAAGTAAATATTTTAGTTTTGGCTTCTTTTTTGACAGAACAATGTCTTGTGTCTATTAATTAATAACCGTAATATACTCTTTTGATAACTATAGAAGCTAGACATATACTGTCCCGGACTTTTATTTTCAATTTTTAGAGAGGAACAATATTGTTATACGTCATTTATTAATAACTGTTTAGTCAGCGCACGCAAAGAATGCTTTAAATTTTGCCGTTTGCGTACTAATTTTTATTGCAGCTCCTCTCCTTTTCATCTTAGCGTGATGTTATAGCCTATAGCCTTTCTCGATAAATGGACTATCATACACTGAAAGGATTTTTCAAATCGGTCCAGTAGTTCCTGAGATTAGCGCGTTCAAAAAATCAAACAAACAAACTTCAGCTTTATATATTAATATAAATATTGATCCTTGGCGATTCAAAAATGCTTAAAAAACTTATTACTTACATCTTTATTTAACACAAAATACGTGTATATCGCTTAGAAAACAAATACAGCCAACATCATCCTCCTGCCCTTATCCCACCCTAAGTGGGGTCGGCACAACATGTTATAAACATGCTGTAACATGATTTGGCTGCGTTTTTACGACCGGCCGCCTGCCTGACGTCAACTTACCTAAGTCGTATTTACGCCACCTCGGTAAGAGAGAGGGTGATCTATTTTACTAAACCGGATGCCACACGGTGTGTCAACTTACCTTAGTCGCCTTTTACGACACCTCGGTAAGAAATGAGGTTGGTCCATTCTACTCAGCCGGATTCCACACGGCGGGTCGACTTACCTTAGTCGCCTTTTACGACACCTCGGTAAGAAAAGAGGGTGGTACTATTATTCTATTCAGCCGGATACCACACGGCGGAAAACAAATACAGCCAACATAGAACGAAAAATGTTGTGTACCAACAATAAATTTTTACCTTGATCAATGAACCGATTCTTAACTGCTCTCGAGGGATAGGAGTTTTCTTCAATACAAACTTCAACTTTACTAGTTTACCGCCGTTACCTTTGGGATTGAGTGCAAGTAAAATGATTAAAATTCTAATGAAACTTTGTGTTTTTCAAATAAGTTGAACAGTTAATTAAAATTTTCTGCTTACTCTGAAAATTAAATAACGTTTGCTTTTTGTTTTGCGTTTCAATTTGCGGTTATATGTAGTTACCATTTTTTTAGTTTATACTAGGCGCAGCTTACTTTAGCTTATTTTATTATTTATTTTATTTATTATTTATTTATTTATTTATTATTATTATACCAAAAAACAACATTCATTACATAAATACAAACAACAGAAAAATATTATTATCTATACAAATTTCATTCCTTAATTTAGACCTCTGTAACCGAACTAGGTTTCCCTGTATCTCATTTTGATTTGATTTGATAAATACATATATGCAAACTATAACTATCAATCTATACTAATATATACAGCTGAAGAGTATATTTAATTGTTTCAAAGCGCTAATCCTAGTCACTGGACCGATTTGAAAATATAACATCACGCTAAGATGCATAGGAAAGGAGCAGTAAGGAAAAATGTTACGAAAACGGCAAAATTAAAATCTTTCCTTGCGTGCGCTAAGTAAACGGTGAAAGTTATTCAAAAATCATGTAATACAAAAATTTTTCCTTCTAAAAGCTCTAAATAAAAGTCCACGACAGCACATGTCTAGCTTTTAAGGTTAACCCACTTTAATCTTTCCTTGTGGGCGAAGCCGCTGGCGATTGCTAGTATTGCGTAAATTTGGTCCCATGATTTGGTTTACTTGGCTTATGGACGTCTTTTACGATCGGTCGCCTGCTTAACGTCAACGTACCTTAGTCGTATTTTACGACACCTCGGTAAGAAATGAAGGTGATCTATTCTAATCAGCCGGATACCACACGGCATTTGTTTCGTAACAAGTATAGAAGGGTTAATATAATACTGCAGTACATTAAAGGGCGATCTTTTTAAGATCTTCCAACACCATAATCCTAGGTCACATAAAGGGACAGATAGTTATCAAGGGATTTAAAGAACAAAGGGAAAGTGACGACCGTAACATTATCAAAAAAACATCTTGACTTACGTAATGCCTGGCTTTAGGGTTTTATGATCTGGTTTATTGCGTAGAAGCCATTGAGTCGGCCTAAATGTTTATTGAGGCACTCTAAGGACCTTTCGTATCCCACGAAGTTAACTATTACTATTTCACAGTATCATGTATGTTATTTATGACTGATGATGTTAAAACTAAGTTTATTTCTCAAAAATCAGATCTATTTGCGCTATGTTCAAGCAAAAAATACCCAGTTCTTTGCTTTTCAATTTCATATATACATCATCATTCTACTGCCCTTATCCCCACTCTTGGTGGGGTCGGTACTGTTTATACATATTGCTACTATGTTTTGGCTAGTTATTTTACGACTGGCCTACCTGACGTCAATTTAACTTAGTCGCCCCACTACCTCGGTAAGAAGTGAAGTTAGTCTATTCTACTCAGCCGGATACCATACGGCGGTTAACTTACCTTAGTAACCTTTTACGACACTACCGTAAGATAGAAGGGTGGTCTATTCTACTCAGCCGGGTACCACAATTCTGTTTCACGGTGTTATGCGTATTATTGGAAACTGATATACATATATATGCTAAAGCTATAAGTAGTAAGCTGAGATAGCCCAGCGCAAGGCAACCCCAGCAGGGTTCAAATCCCCGCAGGCACGAATGAGTTTTCCTATTAAAACTTACGTGTCTAATTGATAATTGCAATTTATCACACGCTTTTCGGTGAAGGAAAACATCGTGAGGAAACCGTGCTATCTCTAGAAAATTCTAGGGATATATGTAACCTACCAATCCGCATTGGGGCAGCGTGGTAGGTCTTAACTCCAATCCTTCCCTCCAAAAACGGAGAGAGGAAGCCAGCAGTGAGATAGTAACAGGCCGCTACTTTACGTCTTTTATTTATGAAGACTGCTGATGTTACAAGTAAGTTTATTCTCAAATAATTATTCTAACTATTCGCGCTATGTTTAATTAAAAAAATACCCGGTTCTTTGCTTTGAATTCGTCAGAAATATTATAACAGTGATATGAAAATATTTATACAGCAATTTATTTAATCCAAGAAAATTTTTGACTGCCAAACACATGATTCAAGTTATTCTTAATTTAAGTTGGCTTTTACTAGCACTTTTGAATCGTTAAAGTACAGTAAAGCTACCACTGGTTTTGGAAGGTGCTTTTACCGAGAAGAACCAGACAGAAACACAGCAGTCAGTCTTTTCAAAATTAATCAAAATTATCATTCAATATAAGAATTATTGGACAAATCAAAAATTACATTATAAACTTGTGCGTAGTTGGTTTCAATTTCAATCCAAGCTTTCTTATCATTAACATAGTTCTCAGTAATATTATAGGAATTTATAAATAAGTTTCTCTTTATTCGCATTGCTCTTTGAAATTGAACAAGAAATACTATTCTAATACCAATTTTTTTAAATCTATACCTACATATTGCTAAACAAAGTTCCTAAAATCTGTCTGTGTGATCGATTTTCACAAAATCTAAAGAACTGAAGTTTTGTACGGTTTTCACTAAATGATAGTGCAATTTGTCACATAGGGGTTCATTTAATAAATATATTGATGAAGTCTAGAATAAATAACAAAAACTTTATCTTTAACTCATTCTTAATAACTGAAATAAAACCAATCCATACCATTAACCGGGTTATCAATGATTAGCTGAACAGTTAATGCTTTAAGCAAAGAAAAATAAAATTATTTTGCTATAATCCGCGCTTGTTAAGAGAATATATGTAATGCTAAGTGTATGAAGCAGGCAACATTCACCCTATACATGCAGGACAAGTCACCACACGTATCACCAAATGCCGCCAACACTAGCACCCCACAACAGGACTACACACTCACTACTGCAATCTCTACGATCGTTTCGCCGAACCGAAGCATCATCATTTCTGTACTATGGAATTCCGCAAAGTAACGCCTGCTTCGATAAATAGCTTTACGCAAAGCTGTATTGACCTCTAATAGAAGCTTCCTTTTATCTCGTAAAGCGTCACTGAAAAAGGGGTCTTTTGAAATTCAGCCATCAAAGGGATGAAAGACAAATGTTTGTTTAGGAAGTTATATTCCGGATTACTGGTATTAATTGAGTTTCATACAATAAAACAATATAAACCAAACGATTTATTTTTAAAATTACATCTTCCTGCCCTTATCCCACTCTAAGTAGGGTCGGCACAACATGTTATAAACGTTGTCACATGATTTGGCTACGTATTTTACAATCAGCCGCCTGTCTGATATCAATTTACTTTAGTAGTATTTTACGACACCTCGGTAAGAAAGATGGAGGTCTATCCTACTTAACCGGATACCACACGGTGTGTCAACTTACCTTAGTCGCCGTTTACGACACCTCGGTAAAAAATGAGGGTGGTACTATTCTATACCTTATTCACCTTTTACGACACATAGGTAAGAAATGAGGGTAGTCTATTGACTTGACATTGAAATGAGAGTATTTATAACCACGCAGATCATGTAGAAAAATCAACGAATTTGTATCAAATTTTGCGCTAATATTTTGTAGCCCAAATTAACATATCTATTTTAAACTCACGGTACCGAAGTCGCCGGCAAAAGCTTGTAAGCAGATAAATAAAATCCTTCTCTTGATATGAGTTAATAAAAACATAACAATGTATTTTAAAAAAATCGCTCCTTAAATCTTTTTTGGGACATTAACAGTTATAGCATTGTACGCTGTCACATTTATTAGCCATTTTTATGGCGCGGCGTAATTTAAGCTACATAAGCTATGAAAATTGTCGCAGAGTGAAACAAAAGTAAATTCTAAAATAAAATAAATGTTGGAAAAAAATTGCTCCCAACGGCCAGTTTGCTGTTTGGACAGTATTGGATTTGTGCCATTTGTGGTCTGTGGAGTTTTTTTAATTATATTAGCTTGCGAGTTAATTTATTTTTTAACCTTTAATTTATTTGTATTTTTTTTAACATATAAAAAAAATACAAATAAATTAAAGGTTGGTGCGCGAGATTTTATGCTAACATTTATAAAGAATCTCAGACAAACATATTGAAAGATAACTTAGTAATTTTCATCCATAGTATCGGAAGGTTCGACGATCACTCATCTCCAAAAAGTGATTTTTGAAAACGAAAGGTGAAGTTATAACAGTGACTTCCACTTACATCTTTTTTATTGTTTGATAGCCGAGTGATTAACTGAAAATAGCTAACCAATAACCCTGGGGGTGGCAAGATATAGTTTTTCACTTATACGTCATGTTCTAGGTTCAACGTAAAGTAAATAAGTAAAAAAAGTAACTGCCTGTTACTCTCGGCTAAACTGCTCACGGCTCGGCAAAAGCCTCCTCTCTCCATTTTTGGACAGGAGGATTGGAGTTAAGACCTACCACCCTGCTCCAATGCGGATTGGTAGTTTACACATATCCCTAGAATTTTCTAGAGATATGCAGGTTTCCTCAGGATGTTTTCCTTCACCGAAAAGCGGATAAATTGCAATTATCAATTAGACACATATGTTTTATCAGAAAAATTGAACCCGGGGTTTTACACTCGTGTCACCACGGCAGATTCGCACTGTGTCACAGCTTAACAGAATATACATTTTAATTAGGAATTTCTCTGGATTTTTTCAAATAAACTACCGTTATTAAATCGAATTCCTGGAACCTGGTTTCCATTCTGGTTCATATTCTGAATCCTCTTGCCCTTATCCCACTCTAAGTGAGGTCGGCACAACATGTTATAAACATGCTGTAACATGATTTGGCTACGTTTTTACGACCAGCAGCCTGCCTGACGTCAACTTACCTTAGTCGTATGTTACGACACCTCGGTAAAAAAGAGGGTGGTCTATTCTAATAAACCGGATACCACACGGTGGGTCAACTTACCTTAGTCACCTTTTACGACACTTCGGTAAGAAATGAGGGTTGATCTATTCTACTCGGCCGAATACCACACGGCGGGTCGCCTTACCTTAGTCCTTTTACGACACCTCGGTAAGAATTGAGGTTGGTACTATTCTATTCAGTCGGATACCACACGGTGTTGGTTCATATTCTGAATATGGGAGAAATTTTCAGTATATCCATTTGTAGATTGTAAGTCTCCAAGAGACTGTAGGAGACTGCGTCCAGCCAAATATGCTGTACAAGCTTATTAAAGTTAATATGAGATAATTGTGGAAAAACTTGTTATATATAAATACAAAAAAATATTTTCACGATCGCTCCTTTCTTATCAAAGTTTATGTAAATAAGGGTCGCCTTACCAATTTTATAGCACCAGTGACACCTGAAACCAAAAACAAAATTTTGATATATTTAGGGAAAGTTATAAATAAATTGATTATAAATTATAATACTGCAGTGCCGTATATATATAGTGTTATATAACTCAATTCGCATGACATACGTAATACATCCAAAATACCTACATAGAGATAAAGTCTATAAATATCAGTCAATTCTGACTGATGACTTATTTAGTCATCAGTCAGTTACTACATTTACTTTACAGTATATTTTAAGCTATTTAATTTATGTGCATAAAAATATAATATAAAGGCGATGTATATAATAGAGAAAATAGGAACCGACATAAGCTTGCGGCTCCTGCTTTGCGCCTTGCAAAAGTACGTAATTCGTTTATGGGTTTGTGTAAAAGATTATATAATAAAATTCCAGATAGCTTTGTCATTACAGCAGTTTAAAAACACCATTAATAAAAGGCTTATACAGAAATCCTACTATATACTATTGAGGATTACTTATATGATAAAGATGTGTGGATATAGCTCACTTGGACCATGTACAAGATAGTAATGACTAAATGTAACTAGTAGTAAGAATTTTATTTTGAAAAGAGCAACCGCCGAGCTTCTTGCTGACTCTTATCGGTAGGAACAGCTTTCCGAACCAGCAGTAGAGTTGACGATTCAAAAGCACTTGTTTACAAAGACTAGTTTGAATAATAAATACTATTTTGAATTTGAATTTGTAATAGTAAACATCTATTTTTGAGAATTTCTAAAAGGATGGATATCTCATCTATGCCAAGTATTATCAATATTAGCTCATTAGTGACGTGTTAGAAAAATCGTTGTTATTTTCATATACTCGCTCGTATAAAGTCGGTTCTTATATTATCCTCTTTGTATCTAACAGAATCATAGCTTTTCTGAGCCGATTGAATGGGAGTAAAAAGTAAAAAATCCTATCTGGCAATACGTAAAAGCTGAAGGGATTGAATCGAATACCTGCCGTAATACTATCGTGGAAATGCCTGATATAATTGGCTGACTCAAATAAAGGTACAATTTCAGAAGCTAAAGTTTCGAACATAACTTTAGATAACTAGTAAATATGGGGAGAATAAATAGACACAGAGAATAAAATTTATAAATCATCATCATTCTCCTGCCCTTATTCCACTCTAAGCGGGGTCGGCATAACATATTATAAACATGTAACATGAATTGGCTATGTATTTTAGGACCGGCGGCTATCCTGACGTTAACTTACCAAAGTCATATTTTACGACACCTCGATAAGAAAGAGGGTGGTCTACTACACCATATACTACATGGAGGGTCAACTTATTTTAGTCGCTTTCTTGATCCTTGTTTAAAAAATCGATTATTTTTTTCATCACTATTGATTGTATTTACGCTTATCTATGATGTCAGTGAAAATTTATGAGTGCCAAACGGGAATATTGGAAGTGAAAAACCATATAAGTATATAACTTCACCTTCACTAAATTTTTTACAACTGCTTTCAGCCATAATCAGCCCAATTTGGGTAAACGTTAACAAAAAATTAGACAAAAAACCTTTCATTAGTCTTGCTTCCATCTTTTTACATCTTGGGTCCTAAATTGTACGAAAGTGGTAATTTCCTTTCGTTAATTGATGGAAACCCATACCATAAAGCCTAAAGACAAAGATCTTCAACGAGGGCGTCCTACCTTTAACGACATATGGAGCCGAGACGTGGTCACTGACAATGCGACTGGTCAACCAATTAAGGTCAGCTCATCGAGCTATGTCCGGAGTTTCCCAGTAAGATCGTATCTGGAACGAAGTGATACGACAGACAACTAAAGTAATTGACATAGCCCAAAGGATTACCAAGCTCAATGGCAGTGGGCTAGTCACGTTTGTTGCAGAACGTTGCTGGTCCAATAATTTAAGGTCGCTCAGCGAGCTATGGACAGGGCTATGTTCGGAGTTTCTCTAAATGATTGTATGTGGATGTGTCGGAACGAAGTGATCGGACAGACAACTAAAGTAATTGACATAGCCCAAAGGATTTATAGAATTTAGGCGTTACTTTGCGGAGATCCATAATACAAAAGTAATAATAAAATTAATTTTATTATTACTTTTATAGCCAAAAGGATTAAGCAAGCGCAATTGGTAGTGGGCTGGTCACGTTTGTTGCAGAACGCTGTGGTAGACGTGGTCTGGGGTGGAGACTACGCCTTAGAAAAAACAGTGTAGGACGCCCTTTAGTTAGGTAGAGTGACGATATCCGCTGTGTGGCTTGCGTCGGTTGGAAGCTGAAGACCAAGCTCAGTGCTATGACCGGTCAGTGCTATGTGAGACCTATGTTCTACAGTGGACAAGAACAGGTTGATGATAATGAATTGATGGTTTGTCTCAATTCAATAATTGAGACAGCTCGCTCTGTCGACTTAGGGAAATCATACCTTAACCGTACTCTATCTACGTTATAAGGGCACTTTAATCCACGCTTATGAACTATGAAGTCACCTTCAACCCGATCCAAGTCCTTTGTTCGGGATAGGACTGATTTGAATTAGAAAATTGGACTGTATACGACAAAGCAATTTATTTGCAAATAATAACGGACAGTGATCGCAATACAATAATTTTGAATTTAATACTAATCTTGAAATAATATAGGTGTACATCGATATTAACTTTCTGTTATTCAATTATTCTGTATGAGAAAATGTAGTACCGTAAAACAAATATTTGAAAACACATACGCGCCGCTCAGTGTTAAGATTGACTTATTTTAAGTATTTGATTGTTACATTACACCCGCTCTACCAGGTCATGTTTAGTATTGCTGAGATAAGATACTATTTGATATTTTGTAGTTCACATAAATAGCCTCTATTTAATATATAAACTTTTTCTTTTTGACCCGTACTCTCTTTCTTCTTCAATTCTTGTCCTCTTCCTTCTATTACTCAAAGGTTGACTGGAAGGGATCCCTTTTAGGGATAAGTCCGCCTTTATACATGTATTTTTTTTAATTTTTCTTTCTGTTTTCTCTAAATAAACCTATGTACAAAAAGAATAAATAAATAAATGTGGAAAGACATTAGTGACGGGCATACATTCTCATAACTTACTTAAAGTAATGGATTACTTAAAGTAAACATGGATGATCATCATCTCATCATCTTCCTGTCCTTATCCCACTCTAAGTGGGGTCGGCACCATGTTATAAACATGTTGTCACAAGATATGGCTGCATTTTACGACCGGCCGCCTGCCTGACGTCAACTTACCTCTGTCGTATTCTACGACATCTCGGTAAGAAATAAGGGTAGTATTATTCTATTCAGCCGGATACCACACGGCGTCCACTATACATTTAGCATTATATATATTTTCAATTTTACTTCATCGCCAATTAGAGGGAAAAAAATTTATTATTACTTTTGAACGAAATTTAACTTTGTACATCACATTGTTTACCTACAACATAATTCTACAAAAAACAAGAGTCAATACACTAAGATCATTCGCTGCAACCCATAATCGCATTAAAACTCTAGCGACTGAATATTTCGTTGCGTAATCATCTGACACGTAACGTAGATCGTTTACCGCATAAAGAACCAGTTAAACGAATCAATGCGGTAACGAAAACTTCTTGATATCATTTATAGAATTAGGCGTTACTTTGCGGAGATCCATAATACAAAAGTAATAATAAAATTATTTTGCTATAATCCGCGAAGAAGTAAAATAGAAAATATATATAATGCTAAATGTAAGTGGACAATCGGTTATCATACCTGATACATGCAGGATTGCGATTTTGGTCGTGGAGTCTATCTCCTGATGATGCTTCGGTTGTGGGGCGAAAGGATTGTTGAGTTTGTGATAGTGAACGTATATAGTGCTTGTGTATTGTGGTGGCGGTGGTGGAGGTTTGTGCTTGTGGTGGCGGTGGTGGAGGTTTGTGCATGTGTTTTTACGAATCCTGCATGTATCAGGTATGATAACCGATTGTCCACTTACATTTAGCATTATATATATTTTCTATTTTACTTCTTCGCGGATTATAGCAAAATAATTTTATTATTACTTTTGTTTTCTTGATATCAGTCGACGAACGCGTGATATATCGCGCAAAACATCAACGCTTGGAGAGACATTGATTTCGGTATTTGTAGCTTCTACTTCACTCTATTGTCACCCACATTCCCGCTATTAAACAAATTAATAAACAACAATATTTCAGTTCGCAGTTCGCATCAGGTTGATCCGATTGCGATGAAATTTTGATGAGTTGATTGCGTAAATTCCCAAAGGTATTCGGCTGAGAGAAACAATTTGCACAACCTTGCAAATTTACACACGAGTGTTTATTATTCCTTTTATTCTAAAGGTCCCAAGATAATGATAACTTTCAAATAGAACAGCGAAACCAAGCATGCCTAGTTCATAATATTTATACTACAAGGCTGTATATGATCTGTGTCTGTGCTCTGTGATGACTGTATATGAATATTTATACCACAAGACTGTATGTGATCTGTATCTGTGATCTGTGATGACTGTATATGAATATTTATACCACAAGACTGTATGTGATCTGTATATGCGATCTGTGAAGACTGTATAGGAATATTTATACCACAAGACTGTATATGATCTGTATCTGTGATCTGTGATGACTGTATAGGAATATTTATACCACAAGACTGTATGTGATCTGTATCTGTGAACTGTGATGACTGTATATGAATATTTATACCACAAGACTGTATGTGATCTGTATATGTGATCTGTGATGACTGTATAGGAATATTTATACCACAAGACTGTATGTGATCTGTATCTGTGATCTGTGATGACTGTATATGAATATTTATACCACAAGACTGTATGTGATCTGTATATGTGATCTGTGATGACTGTATAGGAATATTTATACCACAAGACTGTATATGATCTGTATCTGTGATCTGTGATGACTGTATATGAATATTTATACCACAAGACTGTATGTGATCTGTATCTGTGATCTGTGATGACTGTATATGAATATTTATACCACAAGACTGTATAAGTGATGAACTGCCATGTGGTATCAAGCTGAGTAGAATAGACCACCCTGTTTCTTACTGAGGTCTCGTAAAAAGCGACTAAGGTAAGTTGACCCACCATGTGGTATCCGGCTAAGTAGAATAGACCACCCCCATTTCTTACCGAGGTTTCGTAAAAGGCAACTAAGTTAGGTCGACCCGCCGTGTGGTATCCGGCTGAGTAGAATAGACCAACCTCATTTCTTACCGAGATGTCGTAAAGAGCAACTAAAGTATGTTAATGTCCGGCAGGCGGCCCGTCGTAAAATACCTAACTGAATTATGTGACAACATGTTAATAACCTACTTTTGCCGATCCCGCTTAGAGTGGGATTAAATCAGGGTGATGAGGACCAGTAGTGACGAAATTTGGTGCAATTGAGGCTTATATGAGATAAAGAAATCCCATTTTTCCTTCGGGAACAGGAAAAACTATATAAGTACTACAGTTAAATTTTAATGCGTGTATAGGATATCATAAATCCCTTTCTATCACAAACCGCGTGTACCGCAATAATATGCAAAATGGCGCTCGGGCTAAGCGACCCGTGACAAACAATTTATGATTGAGAAATAAATCGCATGACCGCACTTTGTTTGTCACACACATACATAATCTAATCAGATACATTCTTGATTTCAACATGATTTATAGAAAGAACAACTGACAATTATAAATTTTAATTATATAAAGCTTTTGATATAATATTATCACTAATTTTTAGTTTAAATTTAAATAATAATAATAATAATAATAATAATAAATATATGGGACACTTACACACACGGTCGTCCGTCCCCAAAGTAAGTAACTTAATACTTGTGTTATGGGTGACAGACAACTGGTGAATATATACTTATATATTTTCTAAATACATACTTAAATACAAATATACACCCAGGCTCAAAGACCAACAAATTCATTTTTTTTTTATATAGAAAATGTTGCCCCTCGGCGGGAATCGAACCCGCGACCCGCGGAGCTGACGGCAGGATCACTACCCACTGCGCCAACGGGCCAGTCAATGTAATGAATATCAGTTATTTTAAGTTAAATGTACGCATCTATATATATATATATATATATATATATATATATATATATATATATATATATATATATATATATATATATATATCTATATATCTTGTACGTATTATAAAAGTAGTCTTAAATTATAAATATTATTTATATTAAGTATTTATAATTTTATTATTACTTTTATAGCCAAAAGGATTAGCAAGCGCAATTGGTAGTGGGCTGGTCACGTTTGTTGCAGAACGCTGTGGTAGACGTGGTCTGGGGTGGAGACTACGCCTTAGAAAAAACAGTGTAGGACGCCCTCTAGTTAGGTAGAGTGACGATATCCCTCGTGTGGCTTGCGTCGGTTGGAAGCTGAAGACCAAGCTCAGTGCTATGACCGGTCAGTGCTATGTGAGACCTATGTTCTACAGTGGACAAGAACAGGTTGATGATAATGAATTGATGGTTTGTCTCAATTCAATAATTGAGACAGCTCGCTTTGTCGACTTAGAGGGATCATACCTTAACCGTGCTCTATCTACGTTATAAGGGCACTTTTTTTTTTTTTTTTTTTTTTTTTTTTTTTTTTTTTTTTTTTTTTTTTTTAATTTTATTTATTTTTAATTTTCAAACAACATATAGAATCTTACATTAAGCGCCATTAAACCGCTTGCGGTTTGTCTTAGCGCATAAAATTAAGTTTAGTTTACGCTCGTACAATATTGTCTATAATATTCTTAATAACACAAACTGTGATGTACGAGCGGCCGCAGCCGAGAAGTGCATATCGCTGCAAGAACCGGTTTGGCCACTCGCACTTATAGCATGATTCAAAATATGTATCTGTTTTATTTGTTGGTAAGATTATTTAAGTAATGTTTTCTTATAATTTTTTTTATATTGTGCTCGTTTATGGTTTTCTTTACATCAGTTGGCATTGTGTTAATTAAATCTGGGACCATATATTTTAGGGTTCTCTTTCCGTAGAAATTTTTAATCCGTGGTTTTACTAAGATTTTATTTGCAACTTTTCTGGTTGTTATTTTGTGACATATGGGTTTTTGAAGTTCAGTGTTGAAGTAATGTTCTGATAGTATTGCAGTTTTAACAAGGTCATGTACAGGTAACACGTTGCAATATTTAAAGAGAGAAAATGGATTCGCGAATTTATTTTTAATTTTTGAAGGGACGATGACTTTTAAAAGCCTGTATTGAATATTTAATATTTGGTCTAAGTAGGTTTTAAACGTCCTGCCGTATGTGCTAATACCGTACGTTATTATACTTTCTGCTAGCGTTCTATACATAAGTAACAGTACCGAATATGGTACTTTGTTTTTTATTATATATAGTTTCGCCATGAAACCGCGAAGTTTGTCGCATATTTTAGCAATATGTGACCCCCAATTACATCTGTTGTCAACGATTAGGCCCAGATACTTCTGTTCTTTAACTACTCTTATTGGTGGGCATTTACATAAAGTATCTTTATAGGTATCTGAGTGAAAACAATGGTGATCATGAGCAATAACACTAACATTTAAGCTACTTTTGTTGTATGAAGAGCAGACGTGCATTAGACTAGTTTTATCTTTATTAAGAACCAGACCATTATCGTGCGACCACTGGCAAATTCTATCGAAATCAGCCTGAATTTTCTTTTGGGCTACGTATGCATCGCTATGTGCTGCTATGAGACACGTATCATCTGCAAATTGATATATGTCACATTCTTTAACGAAATTATTCATATCATTTACATAGGTCAAGTAAAACAGAGGACCTAAGACTGATCCCTGGGCTGTACCTTCTGTGACGTCTACCTTATCACTATATGTTGACCCAATTTTAACTTTATATGACCGATTTTGAAGGAAACTTTGGCACCAGTTCAGTAAAGGTCCTCTTATGCCGCAGTTTTCTAACTTTAGTAGTAGTCTATCATGTTGCAGTGTATCAAAAGCCCTGCTATAATCGATAAATATTATTAAAATATGCTGTTTATAATTTAAACACGCACATACATGGTCAGCAAATTTGGATAGAAGTTCAGTAGTCGATTTCTTAGCCTGAAAACCATATTGTTTAGAAGAGAGTATGTTATTTTGTCTATAAAATTCATGTATATTTTGACTTATGTAGGACTCCACTATTTTATCAACTATCGGGAGCATAGTTATAGGCCTATATTTAGTAAAATTATTTATTTCACCTCCTTTATGTATTGGTCTAACCAAGCCCATTTTTAATTCGTCTGGGTACGTGCCGGTTTTGACGCTCTGATTAATTAATTTACTTACTAAGTTAGCAATTTTCCTTGATATAAATTTAATGTCAATAGTTCTTATACCATCTAGTCCAGGTGCTTTATTTGAATTAAGATTATTTATTATTTTGCGAATTTTATCGGGTGTTGCCACTTTAAATAAGGAGGATTTATTTATAGAATTTAAACAATGTTTATCATGACACAGGGGCTTCTTACAGTTTGGTACTATAGCTTTTACATTGTCTTTAAACTTATTTGCAAATGCATCGACTATATTTTTTTCTGATCCGATGTTATGAAAAGCTTTGAATATAACGTCATCTACACGATTTTTTATTCTACCTGATATTTGATTTAATAAGTCCCATAGTTGCTTTGTGTTATTTTTATTTTTATTTATTTCCTTTTTATAATATTCAGTTTTACTGGCCTCAATGATTTTATTTGTTTTATTCCGCTGTTTTTTATAACAACATTTAAGTTGCATATTATTTGGATCTCTTTTCCAGTCCAAGAATAATCTGTCCCTCTTTTTACATGCATATACAACTTGCTTTGAAAGCCATTTTTGTTTATTTCGCACTGAGCTGTTTATTTTTTTTTATATATTGTGCCTTTTTATAGCATTTATTTAATTCCTCTTTTATAAACTTATATATAGAAGTGGGACATTGCAATTCGTTAGATATATTCCAGTTAATCGCGTGTAATTGTTCTCTTAAAATCCTATGATTATATTTTGTAACAGATTTTGAAACATGCTGTACATTGTCGACATTGTTAATCGTCATCGCTACAATCCTATGATCCGCCAGTACGGTACAGAGTGCACCGGTGTAAACATCTTGTATGGGGGATCGACGTCTAATAAATATGTGATCAATACAGCTTTTTGTTACTTTCTGTTGCCTCGTTTCTATTCTCGTGTAATCAGTGATCCCACATACAAGGCCACACCCGTGCATCATGTCCATATATGTTCTTTTAATGGCATTTTCAGTTTTTAAGTCGATATTGATGTCACCGAGCAAAATTATATCAGTACTGTGATTTTTTAAGAAGATTTGTTCAATTTCTCGAATAAATGAGTGTTTGTGTTTATTAGGAGGTCTATAGACTGCACACAGAACTACATTATACTTCGCTGATATTGTTAAAGTACCCAATAAGGTTTCGCTGTGCATTGTGTTTGAAGTTATTCGTTTAAATTTGTGTTTATTTGCTACATAGACAATAATTCCGCCACCTTTAGCATTTTTCCTTAATTTTGTGTGCATTGTATAGCCTCCAATTTTATATAGCGAACATAAACACTCCGATATATTGACCTCAGTTAGCACAATGACATCGATGCTATAAGAGCAGCAGTCTAATACTTGTTCTAATTTATTAAAATTTTTATGCATAGACCTTATGTTGACATGTATACATGAGAAGTTAAAGTTTTTACTGGAAGGTAACAACGATACATAGTTTGATAAATCAATACAATCAAAGAATTCCGTAAGGTAATGTTGATTGCGAGCCATTTTTTTTTTTTTATAAATTGCACCTTAATACCACAATGATAATATTTATGTTAGAAATTGGATAATGTCATTTTCACATCTTATTTGACTTATTTTACTGTTATCACTCTTACGTACTAAAATTTTACCATTTTTACACCATACATATTTACACACTTCTTTTAATTCCCGTTTAGTTTTACTTAGTAAAAATTTGTTATACGGTGTTAAGGCCTCGCGTACGATAATTTTTTCTATGATTTGGCTCGTGTCTTCGTTTAATCCGATGTCAGTGGAATTCAATTTTGCATTTCGGGAAGCAGCTATCCAATCATTCTTCGACATTTCATCTATGAGTTCAACCTGAATTACGCGGGGGCGGTCTTTTTTCACTGGGAGGCGTTTAATTTCTTTAACTTCTTTGGGGTTGACGTTTATCTTCTGTCCTATAGTTGAGACTATATTTTTAAGATCTTCCGATTCTTTCCACTGCACTCCACTAATCTCCACACATCGTTTTAGTTGTAATTGATCCATCTCGGTTACTTTTTGCTCCAATGCCATGACTTTAGTTTCCAGGTAGGTGTTTCGGTTTTTTAAATCTAGTTGCTTATTTTCTATAGATTTAATTCGTTCAGTAATATTTTCTAAGCTTTCTATAAACTCGTCGATTTTATCACTACAATACTGTATTGAGGCAGTAATAGACTGGAGTTCTTGTTTAACAATTTTTTGCACTTCCTTTGATACATCATGGAGCTTTTTTATTTCCTGTACCCTAGCAGGTGTATTTTCTATGTCGTCTTCATCGTCATCATCATTATCAGGGACTATAAATGAAGCCCCTTTTGATGGGCTACCTTGACACTCCTCGCACGCCCACTCCAAGCCTTCTGCGGATCGAAGAGCCCTCAATTGTTTCGGTGTGAGACTTGTACAAAAGCTGTTTCCATGAACAATAGCTCCACATTTCGAACATTCTAAACCAGGACATTTTTTTGTAACGTTTAATCCACGCTTATGAACTATGAAGTCACCTTCAACCCGATCCAAGTCCTTTGTTCGGGATAGGACTGATTTGAATTAGAAAATTGGACTGTATACGACAAAGCAATTTATTTGCAAATAATAATGGACAGTGATCGCAATACAATAATTTTGAATTTAACACTAATCTTGAAATAATATAGGTGTACATCGATATTAACTTTCTGTTATTCAATTATTCTGTATGAGAAAATGTAGTTCCGTAAAACAAACATTTTAAAACACATATGCGCCGCTCAGTGTTAAGATTGACTTATTTTAATTATTTGATTCAGTTACATTACACCCACTCGTCCAGGTCATGTTTAGTATTGCTGAGATAAGATACTATATGATATTTTATAGTTCACATAAATAGCCTCATCTTCCTGTCCTTATCCCACTCTAAGTGGGGTCGGCACCATGTTATAAACATGCTGTCACAAGATATGGCTGCGTTTTACGACCGGTCGCCTGCCTGACGTCAACTTAAGAAGAAGAAGAAGAAGAAGAATAACTTTATTACACAAACAAAAATACAAAGTGAAAAGAAGACATAGATAACAGATACATTTGAATGTGCAAAGGGCGGTCTTATCACACTGTTGTGATCTCTTCCAGACAACCCTTTGTCAGAGAGGATCTTATGTATAATTATACACGGGTTGGCAAATGTACGCAGATAAGTAAACAAAGAAGAGTAAATAAATAGTATCAACTAAATATATGTATAAATAAAAACCACTAAAAATAGAGAGAAAAAAAAAACAAAAAGATAAAGAAACAAAATAAATAAATGGTAACAATACCAGTGTGAATAGTCCTTATAGTGACAAATAAAAATCCTTCACACGAACCTTAAAAATGGTTAATGAAGGAGATTCCCGAACTTCAGATGGAAGAGCATTCCACAGTCTTACAGCTTTAACTGTAAATGAATCATTATAGCAATTTGAGTTGCATTTAGGCGTTCTCAACTTACTACCGTCTCGAGAGCGAAGGTGAAGATGAAAAGAGTAGTTAGTAAAGAAGGAGAAGCGTTCTTTCAGGTAAAGTGGCGCATAGGGAAGATAAAGAGTGGTATAAAGAAGGGATAGCATGTGCAGGTCACGCCGCTGCCGTATCGGAAGCCACCTGAGTTGAGCGCGAAATTGTGAAACATGGTCAAATTTCCGCAATCCAAATATAAATCGAATGCACAGGTTTTGTAGGCGCTCCAACTTGTTCAACAGTTCCTCTGTCAAGTTGGAAAAACAGGTATCTGCGTAATCTAAAAGTGGAAGGAGAAGACTATTTGCAATCAAAATTTTAGTCTTCAAAGGTAAGAAGTTTTTCCACTTTTTTAAAAAGTGAAATGTTGCAAAAACCTTTCGACTAATTTCAGCTACATGTGGTCGCCAAGTAAGGGAGCTGTCCATGAGCAAGCCAAGGTTCTTGACAACATCACTGTATGCAAGTATGGAGCCATCAAACCTTACAGGAGGTAAAGTAGTCAGGTTATGATTAAGTTTAGTCAATTGCTTAGAACTACCCAGGATACAAACTTGCGACTTACTGGCATTAACGGATAACCCAAATGATTTACTCCAGGCAGTGATGATACTAAGCTCAGTGTTCAACTTAGATACTGCATTAGGGAAGTCTTCAGTGGGAGTACTTAAATATAGCTGCAGATCGTCAGCATAAAGGTGAAAAGGAAGAGAAAGTAGATCAGTAACAGTATTAATAAAAATAGAAAAAAGGAGTGGAGAGAGAACACCACCCTGCGGGACACCAGCACTGAGAGGGCGGTAATCAGAGAATCTCTCATCAACACGTATGCATTGTTGCCGCCCGTAGAGGTAAGAGCGAAACCAGTTTACAGCGCTAGAAGAGATGTTAATGGATTCGAGTACAGCTAATAAAATATCAAAATCAACGCAATTGAATGCGTTACTGAAATCTAGTAACGCAATTATGCTTATTTTCTGATTATCAATTGCGAATCGAATATCATCGCATACTTTGGTAAGTGCCGTCACAGTGCTATGTCCAGTGCGAAAACCAGATTGGAAAGGACTGAGGATATTGTGAGTAGATAAATAAAAAGAAAGTTGTAAGTGAACTATACGTTCCAGGATTTTAGACAAGTAGGGAAGAATAGATATAGGCCGATAATGTGATAAACTTACAGGATTAGAGATCTTAGGAATAGGTATTACATATGCAGAACGCCAGATATTGGGAAAAGTACAAGTGGAAAGGGAAAAATTAAACATGTGACAAAGCACAGGTAAAACATTATTTAAAACAAGAGTAATCATTTTACGACTGATACCATCACTGCCCACAGCATCAGATGACACAGAGGCAATATGTTTTTTGATGTCTGTTATAGAGACAGAACTAAAATAAAACAAGGGATAGTTTGGTCTTAGACGCGATCGAAGGGATAAAAGTGTGTTAGCTTTCTCTGCACAGACTGTCGGAAGATTGACGAACTGAGCATTCAAAGTATTTAAATTAAGGTTGGTTGTAATGTTTGATGTTTGCCGTCCAAAACCTAAAGTTTGCAAAAACTTCCATACAGTTGATGGCTTTTTACTTCCAACAGATGCGTGAATATAATTCCGTTGCGCATCCCTACATGCCTTATTACACTGGTTACGCAGATGTCTATACCTTAAGAAGCTGTCCTCTGTGGGCTTCAATTTATATTTGGACTTTGCAGCGTTACGTTTCCGCATCAGTGACTTAATATTGTCAGACAGCCATGGTGCGGGAAGATGGTTTAATTTGATAGGCCTTAAGGGCGCGTGTACATCAAAAAGTTCAGTCAAGAGAGAATTGAAAATACTAAGTTTCTCGTCGATGGTTGGAGCACTAAAAACAGATTTCCATTCAATATTATTCAGGTCTTCCAAGAAACTTTCATTGTTGAACTTTTTGAAACACCGTCTCATAACAATTGAAGGCTTTGCCTTCGGTGGGCGCACTTTGTATGACAAGTAAATCAAATCATGGTAAGAAAACGCCTCAGCGGGAAATTGACCATGTTCACTTACGCATTCACTAGAAGAAACAATCATAATATCGAGAAGTGAGGGAGAGCATCCTGGAAAAAAGTGAGTTGAATTAGTTTGAAGTAAGTGAAGGTTGGAGCTATCTATTATATTTTTTAATTTTTTGGCTCTTGTGTCGGCTTTAATGAGACAAGTGTTAAAATCGCCCATGATTATCGTATGATCAGCATTAGGACTAAAATTTTCCAGCAAATGTTCAAAACTATTAAAGTAATTAAAGTGTAGGGAGGGACAGTAGAAGACACCAAGAAGAACTTTGACATTACCGAACATAAGTTCGAGAAAAAGATGTTCTGATGATTCCGAATACGGCGCCGGGGATTTGTCAAGAATGGAAAAAGGAATATGGCTCCGCAGATAAATAGCTACTCCACCACCACCTTTGCCTGTTCGATCATTACGAATGAGATGGAATCCTGGTATTGAATACGAAGTTGAGGGTAAGGAGGGTTTTAAAAATGTCTCAGATACCAAAATAGCATGAATATTCTTAACGTCGAACGAAGCAAGAAGGTCAGAATAATGTGATGGAATGCTCTGAGCGTTAATGTGCACAACATTAAAGTTTTTGGGAAAAGAGGCAAATTTAGAGTCCAGAAGTGTATTTAGAGGTAACGTAGCACTATGGAAACTTCCATCTGATGTTGAGGAATCAGTATCAATGTAAATATCAGCACCGGAAGAATTCATACTGGAACTATAACAATACTAATAAACAAAACAATATTTAAAACTAAGAGAAAGTAAGATAAGCTTATACAAAAACTATTAAAATAATAATTTAAAAATGAAGAAAAAGAAAAAAAAAAAAGAACAATTAACTTATTAATTAAGAACTATATAGTAAATTGTTAAAACAAAAAGTAAAATTACTCAATGTTTAAAGAAAATAATACTAAAGTTTTTATTCAAAATTAACAAAAAAAAAAAAAAATACAATTACGTGATCAAAGCAATATCACATTGACCACCAGCAGTATAAAATAATAATATATTAATTGTAAAGCAAATGATACTTTGATCAGGAAAAATAATTCCCTAAAATTAATTATCAAGAAATATTTTGTTGTCCAAGACAGAAATAAAACCCACACTTTTATAATCAAAATTAGATTGTTATATAACAATCTAATTTTGATTATAAATACAGACATATGTCTGTGACCATGGCAAGCCAATATAAAGGCCTTAAAAGACTTGATTCCAAGCCGTTACTGTAAAAGGGAAAATGACACTGTCAGATGTCAACAAATAAATAAACAATACTAGTGGTTACTTTTACAATTTATAAATAAAGTAATTAGTAAAGTAAAGTAAGCGGATAGTGGGTACATTTAAGATTAATAGTACGGTATTTTAAAAATAAAATGAAGCAAATAAAATTAAATAAACAATGTATACCTATAACAAAAAGAAAAGGACTAAGGGATACAAAATATGTATGAAATAGTTACTTTCTTATATACCTTTTGGATCTAGCTGCTTGGTTTACTCGGACCATTTTGGTAGCCTTAGGATACAAAGCAGTATTTGCAGTTGACATGGCAGAACTTACAGTGGTCGGTTGCACCTGAACCTCAGCAACATCTGCGATGGAAGAGATTTCAGCCTTCGTAGTGACATGATGACGCTTACCATCCTGTCCAATTATTATTACGATGCCGTCCCTTGTCCAACAACTAGCCAATCCAAACCTTTGTCTTGCCAACATGAAAGCTTCATGGCGACTCTTTGTGAGAAATTCTGACAAGGTAATACCAGAGCTTTTCAAGGCTGTTTTTGAGAACCACACTTTATCACGCAGGGATCGTTCTTGGAACTTGACTAGAATAGCTCTAGGCTTCTCCCTTATTATACTGCCCATACGATGACATCTACTAATATCAGACGGAGAACAATCAGATATATTAAGATGTTCGGCTATGACGTTCAATACCACAGCAGATAAATTTTCCTTCTTGGTTTCTGGGACTCCATGGATAAGAAGTATTTTACGCCTGCTTCTTGTTTCAAAATTATCTAATTGTTTGGAGAGTAGCTCAACCTGTAGCTGAAGTGCCTCTAGAGATGTTAACACAAAGGTTCTGAACATACCGAACTGGGCAGATAGATTTGACGTTGGGCTAGTGGCCGGTATAGCAGTCTGGAGGTTTTGTTGAAACTCAGCCATTCTGGTATTAAAGTGCTGCGCTAACTCATCCATAGAGTGTTTAATAGCTTCCATTCTTGATAACAACTATCAGTCACAGTGATGAGTGAAAATAATTGGTGATATTTTTAAAGTGATGGAAAAACTGTATGGAGATATACTACTGGTAGGTACAGTGATTTTTAAAGCATAATAATAACAATTAATTATGATTTCAAATTAAATTACAAAAATTAGGAGAGAGCTTGTTTAAAAAACGTGTCACTTTTACCGCCTACCCGCCGAAAAAAGCCGCCGACAACTTACCTCTGTCTTTTTCAACATCTCGGTAAGAAATAAGGGTAGTATTATTCTATTCAGCCGGATACCACACGGCGTGCACTATACATTTAGCATTATATATATTTTCAATTTTACTTCATCGCCAATTAGAGGGAAAAAAATTTATTATTACTTTTGAACGAAATTTAACTTTGTACATCACATTGTTTACCTACAACATAATTCTACAAAAAACAAGAGTCCATACACTAAGATCATTTGCTGCAACCCATAATCACATTAAAACTCCAGCGACTGAATATTTCGTTACGTAATCATCTGACACGTAACGTAGATCGTTTACCGCATAAAGAACCAGTTAAAAGAATCAATGCGGTAATGAAAACTTCTTGATATCATTTATAGAATTAGGCGTTACTTTGCGGAGATCCATAACACAAAAGTAATAATAAAATTATTTTGCTATAATCCGCGAAGAAGTAAAATAGAAAATATATATAATGCTAAATGTAAGTGGACAATCGGTTATCATACCTGATACATGCAGGATTGCGATTTTGGTCGTGGAGTCTATCTCTCCTGATGATGCTTCGGTTGCGGGGCGAAAGGATTGTTGAGTTTGTGATAGTGAACGTATATAGTGCTTGTGTATTGTGGTGGCGGTGGTGGAGGTTTGTGCTTGTGGTGGCGGTGGTGGAGGTTTGTGCATGTGTTTTTACGAATCCTGCATGTATCAGGTATGATAACCGATTGTCCACTTACATTTAGCATTATATATATTTTCTATTTTACTTCTTCGCGGATTATAGCAAAATAATTTTATTATTACTTTTGTTTTCTTGATATCAGTCGACGAACGCGTGATATATCGCGCAAAACATCAACGCTTGGAGAGACATTGATTTAGATATTTTTAGCTTCAACTCACTCTATTGTCACCCACATTCCCGTTATTAAACAAATTAATAAACAACAATATTTCGGTTTGCAGTTCACATCAGGTTGATCCGATTGCGATGAAATTTTGATGAGTTGATTGCGTAAATTCCCAAAGGTATTCGGCTGAGAGAAACAATTTGCACAACCTTGCAAATTTACACACGAGTGTTTTATATTCCTTTTATTCTAAAGGTCCCAAGAGAATTATAAGTTTCAAATAGCAACACCGAAACCAAGCATACCTAGTTCAACCAGTAGAACCACCGTGTGGTATCCGGCTGAGTAGAATAGACCACTCTCTTTCCATAAGAGAGTGGTCTATTCTACTTCCCATTCCTTACATAAGAGGTGTAAGAGGCGACTAAGGTAAGTTGACCCACCGTGTGGTGTCGGGCTGAGTAGAATAAACCACCCTCTTTCTTACCGAGATGTTGTAATAGGCGACTAAGGTAAGTTGACCCACCATATGGTATCCGGCTGGGTAGAATAGACCACCCTTTTTCTTACTCAGGTCTCGTAAAAAGCGACTAAGGTAAATTGACTCACGATGTGGTATCCGGATGATTAGAATAGACCACTCTCTTTCCTTGTCCATGTCATAAAAGGCGATTAAAGTAAGGTGATGTCAGGCTGGCGGCTGGTCGTAAAATACCTAGCCGAATCATGTGCCAACATATTGATAACATGCTGTGCCGACCCCACTTTGAGTGGACTAAAGGTAGGAAGATGATGAAGACCAGTAGTGACGAAATTTGATACAATTGAGGCTTATATGAGATAGAGAAATCCCATTTTTCCTTCGGGAACAGGAAAAAATATATAAGTACTACAGTTCAATTTTAATGCGTGTATAGGATATCATAAATCCCTTTCTATCACAAACCGCGTGTACCGCAATAATATGCAAAATGGCGCTCGGGCTAAGCGACCCGTGACATACAATTTATGATTGAGAAATAAATCGCATGACCGCACTTTGTTCGTCACACACATACATAATCTAATCAGATACAGTCTTGATTTCAAAATGTTTTAAAGAACAACTAACAATTATAAATTTCAATTAAATAAAGTTCTTGATATAATAACCTCGCCTTCTGGCAGCTTTAGGCGCGTGCGCCGAGTAAACTAACAGAGAAACATTACAATTATTTACTAGAGAATTAAAAATAGTAGAAGAAAGTCTGCGATAGCATGTCTCTATCTCTTATAGTTCACTCACGATGACTAATTTTATGTTGAAAATTTCAATTCGGGAAATATTTATGACACTAATTTCCGGGCGAAGTCGCTAGCTAGTCTTACATAGCAACAACTCTATGCCAATATATATGTAAGTAAATTCGCAATGGCTGTTTCAACAGCTATATTGTTTAGTTAGTTTTAGCTAAATTCAAAAGAACAGGCGTTCAATTTTTACTTTAAAAAAAATAATTTGAATTTAACCTATCCTGACTGATTCATAATTAATGTATAGAAACCGGCTATACTAATGTCTTTTTTTAGCGGATGAGCCCGACCAGTTTCAAGCCCATATGGGGCTCTTATTCATGAGCTCTTTACGCGGAATATTCATGAATAAGAGCCCCGTATGAAAATAAGACGTGAATATAACCGGTTTCTATACATTAATTATAAAAACAAGCTGCATATCAGATAACTGTGATACGAATAGATCTAAAGGATGCAATAGTACTGTGGACACTGAATTTGTTGAAGCATAACAGCCATCCGGGCATGTCACGTCTCTTGATACTAAACCGGTCATAACCTGCAACGAATTTTGGACTCAAATGTCACAATGCATAGGGTAGATATTTCAACATATCTGACAAACTCCGTGTGTGTTTTGTTGAAACTATGTTTAATCGTCCTTTAGCGCACGATTTAGACATTTTAAGAGCCCGTATGGTTTGAACTTTGACTATTTTTGTGGCCAAACGCAGCCAAATTTATAATCTTACAACGTATGTTATGTTGGAAATATGATGCCGTATTAAATTAAATATAATTTTTGGCTCGTTAGCAAGTGGTTGAGTTGCTTAGGTATGTCTAATATTTGGTGAGACATTTCGAATTGGTCTCCAAATTATTCTGCCAAATAAAAATACTACATTAATTATAATTTATAATAAATAATTAAGAATAAACGAATCAAGCTCAAATCGGTTGAGGTAATCCAATGAAGAAAATAATAGAAACAAAGCCGAATTTGTCATTTTTTACTGAATTAAATGTCTATGATCATGAAATTGCAAAGATTTATGTTTTAAGTGTAATCGTGTTTCATTGATTTATTTCTAAACTATGTTTCTAACTATTATTATCCTCCTGCTCTTATCCCACTCTGAGTGGGGTCGGCACAGCATGTTATAAACATGCTGTCACATGATTTGGCTGCGTTTTAACGACCGGCCGCCTGCCTGACGTCAACTTACCTAAGTCGCCTTTTACGACACCTCGGTAAGAAATGAGGGTGGTACTATTCTACTCAGCCGGATACCACACGGCTAATAAACTATGTTTCTAACTATGTTACTTTTTATATTGTTTCAAATGTGTGTTTTTGATATAATCGTCATTACATTCATAGTAACTAATTGTCTAAATAAATTGGATAGTTAATATCTTATTGTTTTTTTGCTTGCAATATCGTTGTTTTATACAATGTAAAATATTTATACAATGTATTATACAAATCAATCGAAATAACAGTAATAAGTCTGTAACTTACACGTGAAGAATAATTCTTATGGCTTTTTTAAGTTATAACTTAAAAAAGCCATAGGAATTTACGTACATCAATCACATCGTCATGTATTTTGTTTGCAAAATATAAATTATGTAATCAAAGTCATGCAATACGCCCGCCCGGATGCGTTCGCTTATAAGATCAGTTTTGCGTTACAACATATCATTTTTTTGTATCTAAACCGGATTATTATTTTACAGTTTAATGCTTCATTTTTCAAGATTTAACCTAGTAATGAAACAAGTTTGGAGTACCAAACTGCAATACAAATATTGGCTACATACAACGAATTCGTTCAACGCCCGTTTAATAACTTCTGTTACAATGTTTTCTACAAATAGATCAACGGCGTTAACTCGTAGTAAAAATAAAGCCGTGGCAACAGTTAAACTGTTCAAGGGAATTTTAACTATATGTCTCGAAGTATTGGATATAATTTACCTTGCACTAACTATAGTAATAAACTTGTAAACAGATGTATCGATTCATACGAGGGATGTAATGTAATTAAACACTAAATTTGGTGTTGTATAATGGCTTTTCTGTTATCAACGGAGTCGTGGGTGGGTTTTGTATTGTTATCAACACCTTTGTTTAACTTCACAGTTTTCATTTTACATAAAATTGCGCCATCGGATTTTTAATTAACGTTCATATGATCTGCACTTAAATTGAGTACAAGTGTGTTTTAAAATTGCGTGGGTGACCAAGCTTTACTCGGTATTTTTTTTTGGAATTAAAAAAAAAAAGATTCGATATGATAAAAAAGAAGTGGTGGGATATTTTCACTTCTTTCTCTTCACTCTGCTGGAAGAATAAGTAGAGTGCGCTGCGTAAACCTACACAGATTAACCTGAGTAATATACTTGAGATAAAGATCTACAAAAATTATTTACCAAAGTCCGCGACAGCATGTCTTCATCTTTTATGGTTAGCTCACAATAACTACTTTTATGTGTCAAAATTTCAAGTAAACTAATGGAAAAAAATGAGGAGAGCGGAAGTTGTAGCATAGTGAAGTGAAGTTAGCTATGGATAGGAGTGCTGACGGGCGAAGAGGTGCGGTGCGGATAGTAGCGGAGCGGTGCGGAAAGGAGAGTGGTAGCGCCATTTGACATAGTCGTTATTTGTGCGCGGAATTGACAACATGTTGAAAGCGATATGGGTTGAATTTTAAGAAAATTGCTTCTTATTTATTGAATTAGTATAAAGGATAAACATTGCCGGCTGAGTAGAATAGACCACCTTCATATCTTACCGAAGTGTCATAAAAGGCGACTAAGGTAATTTGACCCACCGTGTGGTATCCGGCTGAGTACAATAGACCACCCTCTTTCTTACCGAGGTGTCGTGAATGGCGACTTAGGTAAGACGGCGTCAAGTAGGTGGCCGGTCGTATTATACTTAGCCGAATCATGCGACAACGTGTTTGTTACATATTGTGCCGACCCTACTTTGAGTGAGATAAGGGCAAGGATGATGATCGTTGTTATAAAATACAGTGTTTTTCATATATAATCATATAACATTATCGCATTACAGCAACCGACTTATCAGCCTTTAAAACTTCCGTTCCGGAAATAATGCTTGGGATAGTGCGCTGCCGTAAATAATTCCGGGACATATTATAAACTATTATATCTTTCCGTAATAGAGTCGTAATGCGCAAATCCTTAAATTTGCCGCAGTTTCCAGTTTGTTCCGTAATTTACTGAATAGTTCGGGACATTGATTTAATGCTCGAGCAGATTTAAGTTATTTGTTATTTAAGGACTAAAGCACCCTGATTTATATAGCATTTGTATTTGTTTTTCGCAATTCTAAAATGTGTGAAATGTCTGGAATGTGCCTTTACATAATCTATACTAATATATAAAGCTGAAGAGTTTTGTTTGCGCTAATCTGTGAAAAATTCCTTGAGTGTAAGATAGTCTATTTATCGAGGAAGGCTAAATAATATCACGCTAAGATAGGAATTGAATAGGAGAGGAGCAGCTAAAAAATACGAAAACGGCAAAATTTAAAGCTTTCCTTGCGTGGGCTAAGTAAACAATGAAAGTTATTCAAAAATCATGTATTAAAAAATTGTTTCCCTCTAAAAGTTCTAAATAAAATTCCGCGACAGCATATGTCTACCTTTTAAGGTTAATCCACTTTAACCATTTTTATGGTTATCAAAACACTATATTACGGTTTTAACCTTACCACGCGGGGGGAGCCGTTGGCTTTGCTAAGCTGTAAAACTGTGCGATTCTCTCGATAGGGTCACGGGTTCAAATCTTGGCAGGAACCAATGAGTTTCTATTAAAAGTAGCCTTCGATAAATGGATATCTTACACTCAAAGAATTTTTCAAATCGGTCCAGTAGTTGCTGAGATTAGCGCGTTCAAACAAACAAACTCTTCAGCTTTATATATTAGTATAGATAAATGCATTAACCCATATTATTGGTTTCTAAGAATTAATATTTAGTTACCATCATTTGATAATATAATCGAACGAAATCTGTAAGCAATAAAAAAAGGTATCCATTTTCCAATAGGCCCCTAAAAAGTTAATTCGTAAGCTTAACAAAGTTAATTTTCACAACGTACCGACTTAACAGCATAAGCGTGGCTCGATAGAGATTTAAATTTAATTACTGCGGATAAAAAATATTAATCGAATCCAGGAATCAAGGTGGAATTTATTAATTAAAACTCGCAATACCTTTTTTCAATAATAATTTAATATTAAAAAGTATTGTCGGACAAAATTGACACTTAATTGTTTGACCATTGTGTCCAAAACATTAAGTATGTCCAAGAATAGACTAAGAACAAGACCAAACTCATTGCTTACCAAGGTGTCGTAAAAGGCGATTAAGGTAAGGCGACCCGTTTATCAGACGCTCGCTAGAGTTAGGTCCCCGAGGCAGTTGATGCATCTGGTGCTCCCGGTGCATTGATTAGCGGAGGGAGGGGCGACGATTAGAGAGGCCCTGACCCAGAGGTGGCGCACTCTGGAGTTCAGAGTTGCTGCTGGCGGGGATGGGGCAATGTGTACAACGGTACCCTGTCCCCGTCACCAGCAGCGTGGTGGAGCACTGTCAGGTTTTTTAGCCGGTACGAGTGAGTGTGAATGCGCCGGGCGGTGATGACCCATAATGGGTTTTCCTAACATAAAAAAAGTCGACCCGCCGTATGGTATTAGGCTGAGTAGAATAGACCACCCTTATTTTGACCGAGGTGTCGTAAAAGGCGATTAGCTAAGTTCACCTTCCTGTAGATTGTAGTTTCGCTATGAAAGTGCATTTTCTTTTACCATTTAAACAGTAACACACATTTGTGTTTAAGAAATTAATCTAGGTGGTGGTGCTAATTGTTCAACCAGACACAGTAATGTGACATAATATAGTCTGAAAGTCAGTGGTAAAAGTTACGGCGTAATAAATTCATAATATATTTTTCTTTTTCTCGACCGATAGACTTCCAAGGCTAAGCACAGGTTCTCGTAAAAAATTGAGCTATAATTACTATGAACTACTAAATCAAAAATGTTAAAAAGTGTGCCATATTTTATTAATTCATACCAAGTTATATATAATTTTGTACACCGTATGGTATCTGGCTGAATAGAATAGACCACCCTCATTTCTTACCAATAAGTCGTAAAAGGCGACTGAAGTAAGTTAACCGATATCCAGTTGAGTAGAATAGACCACCCTCTTTCTTACCGAGTTTTCGTAAAATACTTAGCCTAATCATGTGACAACATGTTGTGCCGACCCCAATTAAGTGGGATAAGGAAAGGAGGAGCATTTTATAATTTGTAACTGTTGTGTATGTAACAATACCGCGGGCTGCGTCCCCGGTCCAGTCACGTACGCATAAGCTAATAAAACAGTATGTTCCCAACCGGCCTTTTGAGTGGACGTGCTACCCCTCTCTCTAACCGCGAAATAGTCATAACAGTAACTTTTCCTAGATTTGCTAATAAGCATATTTTTAAAATAATTTTATGGAAATTCTCGAAATTTCTTATCTATCTGGGTTATTTTTATTATCAAGTATGGCGTAAAGAGATTTATTTGAAAGTTACCAAGTGCTTTGTTTTAGAACAGTTCTATAATCTATCCCTTTTTTACTTTAAGTTTCTAATAATAAAACGTTAGTATTAGCAACTTGAAGTAAAATTTCTAGTGCACCTTAGTGCATTTACGAAATATCCACAAAGTAATGCCTGCTTCTATAAATCAGATAATCATCAAAAAAACCTTCAAGCTCAAAAAGATATTGTTATTCCTAGAATTGGTGTGCTGGGACATTACAAACATTACTAAAAATTCCGAAACTAATGTTTTTTTTATGCGCGAATTATAAGTATTTTTTTAATTCGAATTCTATTTTAGAAATATTCAATGCTTCCTTCAGTAAGAAAGATAAAGTCGCAGGATTGTAACCAAACTTTTGTTGTATTTCAATGTGAAATTATTTAGTTTAACACCTATAGAAGAAAAGTTATTCCATAAAACTACATCTGGAATTTTGCGCAACCTCAATTTTGTTTGGTGTATTTAATTGACAATTTTGTGACTGTTATCCCTTAGACTATTACATCTGGTATTTAGTATAATGCCAGACCTACTTTGCGCCAAGTATGTTTTGTTTCACGTTACTGCTAAGAAGTTAAAGTAGAACTAGCATTTATTTAATACTATTTTTTTTTATACTCGAGCGCCTTAAACCTGTTATTATATAAAGGAGTTTTGTTTTGTGAGGTGAACTCTGTAGTATAGTAGAGTTTTTTAACTTTTGGCGAGAGCTTTGGTCTAATTCTCATTGAGATAAAATGCAATATCTTTCTATAACGGGTTTCTTACATTTTCAGTCTTTGTTACGCTTTTTTTTAATTCGGAGTAAATCTTACATTTTCAGTCTTTGTTACTCTTTTTTTTAAATCTTACAAACTGTCTGTCAAGAGACAGTTCACAGACAAAAACAGTGTGAATTTTTAACAAACAATTTCTAGAAACAAGTTGCAAAACATATAGGTAGTTCTGACTCCATAAATAATATGTAATGACAATCTGTCAGTCTGATTTAAATGTAAAATGTAAATTACCTTAGTCGTATTTTACCACTCTTCGGTAAGAAAGAGGGCGGTCTATATTACTGAACCGGATACCACACGGTGGGTCAACTTACCTTAGTCGCCTTTTCCGACACCTCGGTAAGAAATGAGGTTGGTCCATTCTACTCAGCCGGATACCACACGGCGGGTCGACTTACCTTAGTCGCCTTTTACGACACCTCGGTAAGAAAAGAGGGTGGTACTATTCTATTCAGCCGGATACCACACGGCACATTGCAATGGAGTTATAACGAATAATAAATAATAGATATCTATTTTATGTTTTTGCATTGCAAATCTGGACCGGATAAATTACAGTAACAGATCACAAAAAATCTGTTAAATGCATGAACGGTTTTGTCACAATGAACTGCAGTTTGTTACGAGGTGTAAATTTGATTTTCCGGTAGCTGGAAACAATCTGATTTCCATAAAAAACGCCTGTGATCCATTCCGGAGAATATTTGGTAAAAAGTAGGCTGTATTTTGTTCGACTATAAAAAATTATTTGCGACAGTGATTTAGATTTGTTTTATTGCTCTGTGGTATATGGTAGAATAGACCACCCATATTTCTTACCGAGGTGTCGTAAAAGGCGACTAAAGTAAGTAGACGTCAGGCAGGCGGCCGGTCTTAATATACCCGGCTAAATCACATTACAGCATGGTTAAAACATGTTAAGGATAGGAGAATGATGAGGAATAATAGTGATTTAGAGTTTTGGTTTGCTGAAAATGAAACGACTAAATAACAAGGGTACACAAACTTAATACTTGTGTTATGGGGAACAACTGGTAAATACATACATATATAATTTTTAATAAATCCTATCCTATCTTTATTTATAGGATCTTTAGTTTATTTGAGTTACTTTTTGAATAATGAACTGAATACTTTTTAAACTTTACTGAATTTGAATACTTGGTATCCGGCTGAATAGAATAGTACCACCCTCATTTCTTACCGAGGTGTCGTAAAAGGCGACTAAGGTAAGTCGACCCCCCGAGTGGTATCCGGCTGAGTAGAATAGACCAACCTCATTTTTTACCGAGATGTCGTAAAAGGCGACTAAGGTAAGTTGACCCACCGTGTGGTATCCGGTTTAGTAGAATAGACCACCCTCGTTCTTACCGAGGTGTCGTAAAACACGACAGAGGTAAGTTGATGTCAGGCAGGCGGCCGGTCGTGAAAACGCAGCCAAATCATGTGACAGCATGTTTATAACATGTTGTGCCGACCCCACTTAGAGTGGGATAAGGGCAGGAAGATGATGACTGAATTTGAATACTTTTTCACCAAAAGAGAAAATAATACAATAACTGGAGGCGCTTGTTTGATATGTTATCAAATGCCGCTTGTATAAACTTTAATAAAAATCATACTATTGCCGATGAACAATAGTTATTGTAAGTGTTATATCTGTGAAGTAATAAAAGCCTGTCTGTGACCCTCTATAGATTGAGGTCGGTCTCGATAATGCACGACCGTCATAAAACAGATAGGTGCCTGTAATACATTTCGTGTCCATAAAATACTTCAGTTACAAGGACAACACGTAATATTACACGGATGTATGAAAATAAGGAATGGAAATAAATAAACGACAGAGGTTGAAAATTTTGGGCAATCCGTTGAAATTTTTCATCAATATTATAAATAGGTAAATTTATCTGTTTGTCTTTCGTAAGCGTTTGAAGATCATCTTTCAATATTAAAAAGGCTAAAAGAAAAAGCCTATCTTTATCTTGGCATTTATTAGAAACCCATAGAAAACTTAGATTCACTCAGAGATTGAAAGAAAAACAAAGTTGAGGATATTTGACGTATAGTACACGGCCTTAATGTCCTTAAAATACGTATTAACAATGTTTGTTTTCATCGCTTATGTATTGCATAATTGTGATAGTGATGAATTTAGTATCTGAACCTTTTTTAAAATTATAATAAATGTTAGGTTTAACACTTACATAACATAATTTTGTGGAAACAAACATTTATGCTAAGTAAGGCATCACCTTTACGAGCGTGTGTATCGCGAAAGTATATCGTTGTGCCGTATATTTACATTTACATAAACTACGAACGTGTCTCCACACGGTGATAGTATCGCGGTAATGTGATGAGTGTCATTGACGAGAAAAACGTTAATGACTCGCCGTGCGCCCGCTAAAAGACTCGACAGACTCGCCGCCCGCCTACTGTAACACACGACGGACTTGCCGTGCGTCCGCAATGGTATTCAACCTACTCGCCGCGTACCCGCTGTAATACTTGATGGCATGCTGCAGTACGTGACAATTCCTAGAAAATCTGAACGAGTTTGCAGGAACGAGTCATCGCGATAACGTCATATTATCGAGTAAACGTCCCGCTTTTACAGCGTCACCAGGCGGGATGGGCGAGCACAAAAGTATCAATGAGGCAGCGAATTGTAGTGAATAGAGCACATTAGTTGGGGACTGTCTTCCTAAGGGTGCCTCTAGCGAGTCTCTACTACGGCTTAAGGTATATTGAAGGGCTGATAGTATGAAAGTAATCAGTCATCATGCCGTCGTGAGTGTGGTAAAAGGCCAACGCGTACCGAAGCCAGAAAGTGGGATCTCGTCTTCGCCAACGAAGGTACCACGTTTGTAAAATATGTATCTGTGTTTGCGATTATTATTTGATAATTTGGGTCTTATAGGACGCCTATATTTTTGGCTCATCGACTAACCAGGAATATAGGTAAAAGCCATTGTTATAAGTAAAACTTTGAAATGCGTTGAAAGAACTAAGGTATGGTGCGAAGGTCGAGGTCTTTATAATGGTGAACTTTATGCATGAATCACGGATAACCAGTGGGGGTCCACATAATTCGCTAAAAGCGCTGGAGGAGATAATGCTTATAAGTGAATTTTTAATTTTCATAGATTTGTTAAGCAATAAAGATGAATTTAGTTTGGACCTTGATACATCGAGGGCGTCTGAGATAATGTCGGTGCGCTATAAAACAAAAAGGTGACAGCAATTTATTTGTGCCTATAAAATACTTGAGTTACAACGACAGGGCATAAAATTTCAGCATGCACCCATAAAAGTAAGTGACGGGAATAAAATTATAACTAAACTGGACACAATAAATTTTCTTTATTATATTACTAACTGCTGCCCGCGATTTGACTAAAAGCTCAGAATTACTCAGTGGACGGTCGAGCGAGCAATGCTTGGAGTATCTCTACGTAATCAAATCTGGAATCTCTCTGTCTATTTCTCTCTCTCTCTCTATCTCATCAACCTATAGACGTCCACTGTCAGACATAGGTGTCTTCCAAGGACTTCGACGTAACATTTTCAATCATCTTGTGCCACCTGGATCCAGCTGCTCCCCGCGACCTTTTTGAGGTCACCATGCCATCTAGAGTCAGAAATCTAATCAGGAATTTGGAGGATGAATCAAAATTACCGATATAACTCAGCGTTTGGCAAACCTGGAGTGGCATTTGATTGCACGTAGTAAGTAAAACCGATGAGGGTTGGGTTTCTTAGGTCATAGAATGACGACTCAGCAACAGACAACGCAGCATTGGTATTTCCCTACAAAGTTGACTACGTGCTGTAAAAGCAATAAGGCTAGTTCGCAATTACAGTAGTGACAATAAAAAAATCACACAACCTTTCTTTCTTGCTCTTGGCTATCAATAACTTAAATAGCTTTCGTTCTGTAGAATAATTTTTTTTAAGAATCTTTCTTTTTCTATCTTTTATTTCTTAAACATCTGTAAATATAAAAAAAAACTGACAACAAAGGTTGAAACTTTAACTTTGTCTGCTTGATATATTCTCACGCCCTAAACCGGTAAATCGGTCTTGTTAAGTTTTGGTATGTTTTTTGGAATGTTTACGCATGTTTCCTAATGTTCAATCAAGTAGATTGAACATTAGGAAACATACGGCTTACTTCTTAAATAGTTTTCTACGTAAATCAAGCAGTAGGACACTTAGTCCTACTTAATATGTTTTATGCGTTCGTGCGTGCGTGCTTGCATGCGTCCGTGCGTGCGTGTAGAACTATCACATACATAGGTACACACTTTTTGGTCCTATAAATTATTGTTCTACAACTAGGTATCTACACGTAAAAGTCTACGAATATACTAAATGTAAACTGGTGAAAAACTCAATAGCAATAACTGCATCCAACGGTTATTTCGCGCTTGGCTTGTTTACGAGTGCTCTGGCAAAGCACCAATAACCATGCGACAAATGTGTTATTTGACCGCGGCACTTCACCGCTAACCGTTATAATCAAATTGCATAATTATAGATCAACTCCGTTAATAGGCTTATAGTTTTCTTCAACCGATGGACGTCCACTGCTGGACATAGGTCTCTTCATGGGATCTCCAGAACACACGATTTTGTGCCGCTTGTATCCAGCGGCTTATAGTAATTTGTGAGATTTTATAGCAATTTGGGGATAATGGTTCATTATCTTTCTCTCGACCTTATTCTTAAACGCTTCTTCTTATCATCGGTCATACCATCATCTTTATAATGCATATCATCAATCAATCCGTACAGCTCTGAGTCAATCTCCTTCTAGTTTAGAATTCCATAAAAAGTATAGTACAATGTCACAATTTATTTTGTTATAGTCCCCATCTAAGAAAATCATTATAATGCTTTGTACCACCGCAATACCTAGGTATTTAAAGATTGAATTCACTTGACTGCTCCAATGTTAACATTTCAGAAATTCTCCTGAAAATTTATGGCGAATTGTCTTGAATCTGTGGTCTAACTGGTAGCAACGGTGGTTGCGAGTCTTCAAAGTGTCCCCAGTCATTCTGGTCATCGCTTTCCGATGCACGGATGAGATTTGTGCATGCGACGCTTAGGGTGTCAGGTTCAAATCGTTCTTTATATAAACATGTAGTGCCAAAAATTGGTTTCTACGTACCACCGCAGGTATTATCTCCCAGCGAGCTGCTCTACGCAATTCCCACCGCGAAAACATCGTGTATATAGTAATGTAATAGTATCCAGGATCAGCTCGAAACTAGTCAAAACCTGGTAGAATAAGACGTGAATGTAGCCGGTTTCTGTACAATAACATCGTCTAGGAATTGAGAAATACCATAACAAAGTAAACTATTCCTAAAGGCGCACAATTCCATTGCAAATATAATATTTCCCATGCAATATTTCACCGTCACGAGCACAAAAGAACACATGATAAACAATCCTTTTGGGAAATAGCCAGACGTAAGCAGACTGTGATACACAGCTTGAATGACCAAATAGCTCTCTCATGGGGATAAATTCTTTTTTTCCCTTTGAACAATCCTACTGCGACAATTTAGTCAGTCTTTGTATTTTTTGTAGTCACTATTTAGTTTTGTTAAAAATAGGCTGATACAGAAAGCCTACTATACTATTGAAGATTATTTAGAAGATAAGAATGTGTGGATATAGCTCTCTTTGAACCTGTACAAGACAGTAACGACTGAATGTAAATATTATTAAGAATTATATTTTTAAAAGAGCAACCGCTGAAGTTGGTTGGTTTGCTGGCTCTTCTCGGTAGGAACAGCTTTCCGAACCAGCAGTAGAGTTGACGATTCAAAAGCACATGTTTACAAGTTTATTTGAATAAAGAATATTTTGAATTTAATTGAATTGAAGTTTTATCTCATTTATTTTTATTTTTTTATCTTTATTTTTTTAAGGACTTTTATCCTACAAAGATATGTCAGTCCTACGCCGTGTGGTATCCGGCTGAATAGAATAGTACCACCCAGTATCTTACCAAGGTGTCGTAAAGAGGCAACTAAGGTAAGTTGAATCACCGTGTGGTATCCGGTTAAGTAGAATAGACCACTTTCATTTCTTACCGAGGTGTCGTTAAATACGGCTAAGATAAGTTGACGTCAGGCAAGAAAACATGTTTATAACATCTTGTGTCGACTCCACTTAGAGTGGGATAAGGGTAGGAAGATGATGATATTTAGTTTTGATTCCATCTTATTTTTATTTTTTTTATCTTTATTTTTTTTAGCACTTTTTTCCTACAAGGATATGGCAATCCCATTGGCACCTAAATCTATCTATACATTCATAAATTTTACATCCGTAAAAATATATTAAGCAGTACCCAAAATATATCAGCATATAGGCAAGATAGAACTCTTGTTAAAACTCCATCTTATTTATTTATTTTTTATTTTTTATACATATAGTTAGAAAAGAGAAAGAAAAAGTAAAAAAGCTCATGTATAAAGGGGGACTTATCCCTAAAAGGGATCTCTTCCAGTCAACCTTTGAGTAATAGAAGGAGAAGGACAAGAATTAAAGAAGAAAGAGAATACGGGTAATATAGAGAAAATAGAAAAAGTTTATATAAATTTAACTATTTAATCTATTAATTAATTGTGGTAAAATAAATAGATGAAAAGATGCTACTAATATATTACTTAAGATAAATATTTTCTAGTCTGTAACTTAAATACCGAAAGGGAAAGAGATTTGCGAATTGATACTGGTAAATCATTCCACAGCTTAACACATTGAAGGCTAAATGATTTCGAGTTAGTCAGTGAAAAGCATTAAGAATAAGTCGGCTAAGTGGAATAGACTCATTTCTTACCGAGTACCGACTTACCGACTTCAATGCAATAAAGAGTATTATCTATCTCCCGCCCTTATCTCACTCTAAGTGGGGTCGTCAGAAATAAAACAGAAAATAAAATTGCACTATAAAACTTATATAAACCGCTCTGGATCGTAACTGAAATGTAAAAGGCGACTAAGGTAAGTTTACCCGCCGTGTGGTATCCGGCTGAATAAAATAGACCACCCTCATTTCTTAACAAAGTGTCGCAAAAGGCGACTACGGTAAGTCGACCTGCAGTGTTGTATCCGGCTGAGTAGAATAAACCACCCTCATTTCTTACCGAGTTCCAACTGACTGACTTCTTTGTTATGGTATGCAATAAAGTGTATTATTATCTATCTCTCGCCATTATCCCACTCTAAGTGGGGTCGGCACAAAATTATTTTAAAAATATGCTTATTAGCGAATCCAGGAAACGTTCCAAATTATAAAATACTTCTCCTGTCCTTATCCCACTCTAAGTGGGGTCGGCACAATATTTTATAGACATATCACATGATTTGGCTACGTATTGTACGGGTCAACGGGTCAACTTAACTATGTCGCCTTTTACGTCACCTCGCTTAGAAATGAGGCTGGTCTATTCTACTCGGCCGGATACCACACGGCTTAAAGTGTCTATCTATTTATCTATATTTTAATATTAGATATACAAAGCAATCCTGGTAACTTAAGAAATAAAACAGAAAATAAAATTGCACTATAAAACTTATATAAACCGCTCTAGATCGTAAGCCATCAATTTGCTCTGCAGCATTTTGTTTGAACCGAGCTCAACCTTTATGCACTTTCGCACTTTCGTCTGAAATTTTTATTATCCTCTAGACACCGAAATAAACCGAGGTCCCCGGAGTTTATCCTGAAAAGTGTTAAACTTGTGATAATGTTAAGGTTCTTTCACGTCTAACTCTGAAATAAATGGACTAAATTTTTAGACTAGAGTTTACAAGAATGAACGCACCCTCTATTTTTAAATATTAATTGAGCTTAAAGTGAGCTATTCCCAGCAGTGGGAGAGTAACAGACCGCTACTTACTTTTACTTACACTTTAAGCATAGCTACACTTTTACTTACACTTTAAGCACAATCATCTTCCTGCCCTTATCCCACTCAAAGTGGGGTCGGCACAACATGTTATTAACATGTCATTACATGATTTGGCTGCGTTTTTACGACCGGCCACCTGCCTGACGTCAACTTACCTTGGTCGTATTTAAGGTTAAGGTTAGTTAAGGTTTGAGAAATAAGGTTGGTCTATTCTATTCAGCCGGATACCACACGGCGGGTCGTCTTTCCTTAGTCGCCTTTTACGACAAGGTAAGAAATGAGGGTGATCTATTCTACTCAGCCGGATATCACACGAAAACGTAGAATTTAATGTAGGTAAATGATATTTAAAGCTGTGGTAGCCCAGCGGTAACACCGTGTGACTCTTTCGAGGAGGTCACCGGGCAGACACCAATGAGTTTTTCTGTTAAAACTTATGTGTCTAATTGATAATTGTAATTTATCACACGCTTTTCGGTGAAGGAAAACATCGTGAGGAAACCTGCATATCTCTAGAGAATTCTGGAGATAATTGTAACCTAACAATCCGCACTGGAGCAGCGTGGTAGGTCTTAGCTCCAAACCTTCTCTCCAAAAACGGAGAAAAGAGGCCTATTCTCAGCAGTGGGATAGTAACAGGCCGCTACTAAATGATATTAGCGCTATCAAATACAAAGCTGTGATAGCCTAATAGTAGGTAGCGGGTGGACCAAAAAAGTTAGAAACCAAAACAAAAAAGAAAAGAAAAGAGTTGGGATCAATCGCCACATGTCGAATAGCAACTGTGTTCATGTTTTTGATAAAGTTGCATTGCGGCCTAGAACATACAGAAGCTCAATTTTTATGAATAGACTAGCTTAAGCATATTATAAACCACGTACACGAATCATCAACAAATCCAATCACCCACTTTACAACACTTAATTAACTTGTAAAACCTAGTGCATGCGAATACAGTCAATATTACAATAGCTATAGTCACTAAATTTCCCTGCATAAATTTCGCAATGAGATGCGTCGCGTTAAACACGTTCAATCGATAAAGATTGATAAGCGATAATGATAATAACCGTGAACGTTATTGGGATTAAATTTCGTTGAAGCGGTTAATGGAAATAAAATATCTTCTCATTAAAGCGTAGATAGAAGAATCTGGTTTTTGGGCGCAATTTTTATTTACTCTGTTATCGCACCATATAAAGCGAATGCGAAATTTTATTCAAATTCAAATTCAAAATATTCTTTATTCAAATAAACTTGAAATAAGTGCTTTTGAATCGTCAACTCTACTGCTGGTTCGGAAAGCTGTTCCTACCGAGAAGAGCCAGCAAGAAACTCGGCGGTTGCTCTTTTAAAAATATAATTCTTAATTCTATTTACATTAAGTCGTTACTGTCTTGTACAGGTTCAAAGAGAGCTATATCCACACATTCTTATCTTCTAAATAATCTTCAAGAGTATAGTAAGTAGGCTTTCTGTATCAGCCTCTTTTTAACAGTAGTATTATTGTAGCAGTAGTATTAATAGGTGCACATTAGTAAGGGCACTAATAATTGACCATGCACTAGTAGTTGACCACTTTGTATGGAATTTTAAATAATAAGCGTTTTGTTTGTTGTAGCTAATAAAAAATAAATTTGTAATTACCCGTTGCCATCTATCAACAAAAGTTCAGAAATGTAGCCCATTGTTTAAGATTTAAAATTTAATATTATTAATTAATATTTTTTATTAGCTACAACAAACAAAACGTTATTTAACTTAAACTTATTATTTAAAATTTCATACAAAACGGTCAACTATTTGATTATTACATTTCGACGCGGTGTATCCGGCTAAGTGGAATAGACCACCCTCATTTTTTAACAAAGTGTCGTAAAAGGCGACTAAGGAAAGTTGACCCGCCGTGTGGTATCCGGCTGAGTAAATTAGACCACCCTCTTTATAAAAATATGACTAAGGTAAATTGACGTCAGGCAAGCGGCCGGTCGTAAAATACGTAGCCAAATCATGTGACAATGTGTTTATAACATGCCTGACCGTGTTTTGAACTCGTGACCCTCGAAAGAGTCACACGTTCTTACGGCTGAGATATCGAAGGTTAAAAATTTATATGCATAAAATAAGTGTATAATTATATTGCTATTAAATTAAATACGTAAATATGTATTAATACTAACATGTTTTAGTTGTATACATCTTAGTAAGTTTTTTATTAAAATAAAATAAGACCATTTTACATTGACCTCAACTTAAAATATTGTCGCGGCCCACCCGGAAAATAAAAGGATATCAAGACACAATCAGTAACAGGGACGTTCCAAATGAAGATAAGGTCTGCCAGCCCTCAGCGAAATCCCCCTTATTTATATAAAGGAGACCACTAAATTAAATCTAAGCGCCCCCTCGTGCCCCAAAATGTTTCACCCTTAACAAAAATACAGACGGCTTGGTGTATGAAATTTGTCACAATTGTATTATTATTACAAATAAACTATTTTGATATATTTCTTTAAAGAAATAAACCTAATGTGGTTAAGTTAATCTGACAATTGCAAAAAAATGTCTTTTTGTACTATTTATTGAATAAATATAAATGAAAAATATTAAAATAAGGATTTTAGTCCTCTGCCTCACTAGATTTCTCATCGAAAATGGTTTATATTTGATAATTTCGTTGTCCTCTTGTTTTTAAGAAGAAATGGTTATGAAGTGTATATTTTTTTTAAATTTTATATTTCAGTATTAAAAATAAAACGTATCTTCGAACTATTTCACGATATTCCAAAACAGTAATACATTTTTTTAAAGCTTACAGTATAACCAACACAGATCTCTGACAAATCAAATGAAAATAATAGGTCTTTAAATTAGCTCATTCAAGCACTTTTGAATCGTCAAAGATCAATATGATTAATGAAGCTACAACTGTTTCAGAATGTTGCTCTTACCGAGAAGAACCAGAAAGAAACTCGGCGGTCAATCTTTTAAACATTTTCAATTTTACATTATTTGACCACAGTCTTGTATGAAAATGAAAGGATTTTCATATATTTTTAATAACTTTCGCCGTTTACTTAGCGCACGCAATGAATGCTTAAAAATTTTGCCGTTTACCTAATATCTTTTATTGTTGCTCCTCTATTATTCATCTTATTGTGATGTTGTACAATCTATAGATTTTTCGATAAATGGACTATCTAACACTCAAAGAATTTTTCAAATCGGTCCAGTAGTTCCTGAGATTAACGCGTTCAAACAATCAAACAAACAGACTCGTCAGCTTTATATATTGAGAAGCATATATTCTGACAAATATATTTGACCTTGAGTAAAGACATATATTTTCACATCAGGCTCTTTATTGCTTATCCAAGTCATCGCACACTCATTTATGTTGGGACAGCGAAAATAAATCGTTTTTGATAAGTGCTTCACTCAATGGCGACATAAACACTTTTTATGGAGGCCTTATTTATTCCTTCAACTTATCCTCCTTTCGCCGAATCCACAGATAAGATTGTACTGGCTTTTGTAAGATACTTGTGAAAGGAACTATTTTAGAAAATGAAACCTTGATCAAGTAGTCAAGTTTTTGTACCTCTTCTTTTCCATTAAAGACTGCTAACAAATTTATCTAATAGGTATTTTTTTATATTCTAGGAAGCTAATTGACTGCCTCCATGTGGAATAGACCACCATCATTTCTTACCGAGGTGTCGTAAAAGACGACTAAGTTCAGTTAAACTACCGAGTGGTATCCGGCTGAAAAGAATAAACAACCTTCATTTCTTACCGAGATGTCGGTATAGTCGACTAAGGTAAGTTGAACTACCCAGTGGTATCCGGCTGAGTAGAATAGAACACCCTCTTTATTGCCGAGGTGTCGTAAAATACGACTAAGATAAGTTGACGTCCGGCAGGCGGCCGGTCGTAACAACGCAGCCAAATCATGAGAAAGCATGTTTATAACATGTTGTGCCGACCCCGCAAAGAGTGGGATAATGTAAGGAGGAGGAACTCTACCCCATTGCAATGGAATGGATGGTTTTGATTTAGTGTAAATATATATATATTTATTAATTTTTATTTTTATTCTTTAGTTATTATTTAATTAGATTTAATTTGTTTTTTTTAATGCTTGTTTTTGTAAAATAGTTTAGTTTAGTAATTAGTATACTTAGTATATATTCACCTAACTTGTTATTGATGTTATTTTCTCTGAATATAGATCAAAAGGAGGAGGATACATTGTAATGCTTATTTCAATGCTATCTGTAAATAAATAAATAAATATATGGGAAACTTATATTGTATATTATCATATAAGTTTCTTTAACAGTCAAAGTTTTGAAGACGTTACGTTACGCTTTATCGCAATTAGTCATGAAACAACTTTTCGAATTAGGTCACTTTAATACTAAGCGTGCGAAACGAAACTATTATAACCCGTGTAAAAGTGGTATATTCTTTTTCGATGGACAAATTGCAAAGTCACTTATCCATTAAGTCCCACAGCCTATTTTCCAGTCAGATGTCGTGTGAAATTCCTCATATATCACCCTGAATACCACTTCGGTGGCGGAATGGAATTTTTATTGACAATATCTCGAAAACTATGGCGCTGTTTGTCTTACTTTCTAGCTTTCTAATAACAATTTGTATATGAATTTTATCTATTCACTTATAATTTTCTCTTGGCAATAAATGTATAATGCCAAAGGGACGTGGTAGAAAAAATAACACTACGAATTTTAGCTATTGTAGGACGCTGTATGCTATATCAGCTAAGCCTAAGCCAAGCATTAGCCAATCTTAAGCCAAGCCTGAACCCAAGCTAGCTAAGTCGAGTCAGCCGAGCCAGTTACATGCCATAACTGTCAGCCAGAGGCATGCCGCCTCAATGATACTTCTATAGAGCCAAAATAAAACGGAAGTGACCGTGTCGCCATATTGTCCCTCCCTACCACCAAAAGAGGGATGCATTCAATATTAGCTTCCGCACGCCATTTTTAGACATCTTTTGATACAAAATCAAAATCGTTACTCTGTTCGACTTTCATTTTATTAACGTTACACTATCGACGTTTGCTTTAATCCCCCACGCTGATCCCGTTCGTGGACGTACACCACACTCCCGATCCTTCCCGTGGTTCGGGAAGGATTTGACGTCACGGCTGCATCTCATTGGCGTGCTGGCATCGCAATAGCAGTGTTACAAAGGTAAAAAAATAATTATAGACACTTTCTAAAAATCCGGTTAAAAAGCAAACTAATATGAACATTACTTTTGTATTTTCGAACTCCGTCATGTAAATCTTATTCTATAATTTTACACATAAACTTCTTCGTCGACTGTTGGACGTCCATTGCTGGATAGATCTCTTTGCGGGATCTCCACATCACACGATCTTATGCCGCTTGGACCTAGCGTCTCCTCGCGATCTTTTTGATGTCGTCAGTCCATCTCGTAGGGGGTCTAGCGAGACTACGTTTTCCGGATGTTACTATTCCAACACCTTAGGAACCCAACGCCCATCGGTTCTCTTCCCTATGTGCCCCGCTCACCGCCTTTTTAGCTTTGCGACGCGCTGAGCTATATCTATGTTTTGGCTTTGATTCTTCTACAGATCTCCTTATTCTTATTTTTGTCACGTAGAGATACTTAAACAATAACATTACACATATTATTCAATCTATGTTATGGGGTGTCGTAAAATTGCCTATAAATCGAAAACATGTAACTCACAAATTGCTGGAGGGGGATTAAAGTAATGTCACAACGAAAATGTATTGGAAATAATCAATAGCAACATAAACAGGGATGTTGTTTATTCGTCATCATTCTCCTACCCTTATCCCACTATAGAAGAGAGGATCCGACCCAGAAGTGGTGCATTCTGAGGTTTAGAGTTTCTGCTACCGGGGATGGGGAGCAATGTGCTCAACGGTTCCTTAACCTCGCCACCAGCAGCGTGGTGGACCACTGTCAGGTTTTTAGTAGGTGAGAGTCCGATATACCAGCCGCTTGTCCCCTTCTGACAGTAACGACCCATAATGGATGTTCCGGACATAAAAAGACCTATGCCAGGCAGTGGAATATTTAAATAGAACTTCCCTAGAATCGAACAAATTTCCAGAAATCTGGACCGAAGTCTCGAACTGCCAAAACCACTTACACCATTACCCGATAGTCGCCAATGACACGAAACTGAAAACTTGTACCGGAACTTTCAACAAAATTACTTCATTTTACTTGAAATTCAGCCTCGAGTCAGCCGTCCAACTTCGAAACTTTGTCGAAAATTCGTTGCAACACTCACTTGCATTCCGTTTGAATTATTGCATAATATACGAGAGATATAAAACTGACTGCTGAATTCATTGTTCCGGCTCGCAGTTTTTATTGGTCCCTGTAAATGTTCGGGTCGGATATATATGATGGCTGTTTTACTGATTGCAGTACTCTGTGGAACAAATTGGGCAAACTTGTATATACCTATTTACATTGTATGACCTATTTACGTACAATCCTTTTCAATGAAACTGTAAAGGGATTAAATATAAAAGGAAATACATTCCGTAATTGGAATATCTCATTTTTTTTGTTATTGAGAGCGTTATTACTAGCGTTTTGACTGGCCCGTTGGCGCAGTGGGTAGTGATCCTGCCTTCAGCTTCGCAGGTCGCAGGTTCGATTCCCGCCGAGGGCCAACATTTTCTATAAAATGAATTTGTTGGTCTTTGAGCCTGGGTGTATATTTGTATTTAAGTATGTATTTAAAAAATATATAAGTCTATATTCACCAGTTGTCCCTCTACCATAACACAAGTATTAAGTTACTTACTTTGGGGACGGATGACCGTGTGTGTAAGTGTCCCATATATTTATTATTATTATTAAAAATGAAATGTTTAATAAAAATTCTAATGTGAATTTTCAATACAACAGCACCACAAATTCGGGATGTACCATATTTAGCAAAATTTAGTTTTGCACTTTATTAGACGGACTTGATACTTAATAATAGATGAGGTTTGTGCATGTCTTATTACGAGTCCTGCATGTATCGGGTATGAGAACGGACAGTCTTTGCTTGGTATTTTTTTTTAGAAGAAATAAAAAAGAAGCGATATGAAAAAAAAGAACAAAAAAGTGACGGTCGTGTCTGGGACTTGAAACGGAGTATTTTCAATTTTAAATCTATCTGTTATATAAACAAGATATAACTCATTTAAATATTAAAGATATTTTTATGTACAAAAATTTAATTGCTTAAAACATACTGTGATATTAAAAAAGCATTTGCAGTTCATCAAATTTTGACCTGTCATTTAATTTATCTCCGCTCATTTCCCAATATACAAGGAGCTGACAATACCACATTCATCATAACTCGAGGCGACGTCAAACTCCTGAAATGTGGTTAGTGCTGAGATAATAATGCGTGACATGATTGATGGAGGGCGATTATTAGCTTCTGCTATATTTAGTACGGTTAGATGGGATAGGGACGTTCAAATGAAATAAAAGTACAGAACCAAGGGCCGGTTTCACAAGTTACTGATAAAGTGTCTGATATTTATTTATGTACCACAAGTTAACAGATACATTATTTAAAAAGAAACAAAAATGTGTACAAAGGAAAGCTTATCGCTATAAGCGATCTCTTCCAGTAGCCCTAAGAGTGTTGGGAAAACATATTAGATTGTGGTATAGGTACAAATGTGGGAAATGAATATATTAATAGAATTTTACATATTTAGATATATAAATAATACATACAATAAATAAATAAGCAACAAAAAATTATTATATAAATAAAATTATATATATATATTATATGATAAATTCAAATTCAAATTCAAAATATTCTTTATTCAAGTAGACTGTTTACAGTACTTTTGAATCGTCAAATGTTTTAAAGAAGCTACCACTGATTCGGAAGTTTGCTCCTACCGAGAAGAATCAGCAAGAAACTCGGCGGCTAATCTTTTAAAAAATTATTACAATTTGATGGTTACAAGATAATCGTTGCAGCTGGATGCGTAGCTGACTGCAGTTAAGATATGCTATCACTCAAATAATCCTCAATAGTATAGTAAGCTTTATGTAGCAACATCGTTTTGAGATAATTTCTAAACTTGTGTAAAGGCAAGTCTAGATAATGTTGAGGAATTTTGTTATAAAAACGTGTACCGAGACCGACAAATGATTTTCGGACCTTTTGGAGGCGTAATCTAGGCGTCATTAGTTTATGTCTATTTCTTGTATGTCTATCATACCTATCACTATTTTTACTATACAAGTGAATATTTTTACGTACAAATAGTATATTACTGTAGATGTATTGTGAAGCTACAGTCATAACGCCAATTTCTTTGAACTTTTCCCTAAGAGAATCACGAGGTTTCATATTATAAATACCACGTATAGCTCTTTTTTGCAAAACAAAGACCCTGTGAATATCAGCCGCTGTACCCCATAGCATGATTCCATATGACATAATGCTATGAAAATAGGAAAAATAAACAAGTTTTGCTGTGTCAACATCAGTTAATTGTCTGATTTTCCTAACAGCGTAGGCAGCGGAACTTAATTTTCCACAAAGGTTTGTTATATGGGGCCCCCATTGGATCTTTGTATCTAAGGTCATTCCTAAAAACACAGTTGTATTTTCTTTCATTAATATTTCATTATTTAATATAACATTTCCTGTTGGTCTGGTTCCATTAAGCAGTGAAAACTCTACGCATTTTGTCTTTTTTGTGTTTAAAAGTAGGTTATTTATGGTAAACCAGTGAGATATTTGAGACAAAGCATTATTCACATCGTCAAGATTTTCCTTATATCTGTCAACCTTAAAAATTAATGATGTATCATCTGCGAATAGTACAATGTCGCAAATACTGGGCACAAAATATGGCAAATCATTAATATAAACTAAAAACAAGAAAGGACCTAAGATTGAACCTTGAGGCACGCCCATAACTGTTACTGATCCGGATGACTTGACGTCATTTATGCATACTCTTTGTAATCTATTGCAAAGAAAAGATGTAATAAGACTAAGCGCATTATCTTTGATCCCATAATGACGCAGCTTATACAAGAGAGTTGTATGTTGGACACAATCGAACGCTTTAGACAAATCGCAGAAAATACCAATAGCGTTCTGCGAATTCTCCCAGGCATCGAAAATGTGTTTCAACAGCCTTGCGCCCGCATCTGTTGTTGATCGACCCTTAGTAAAACCGTACTGCTCAGTATGTAGTAATTTATTCAAATCGAAATGTCTGAGCAGTTGATTGTACATAATTTTTTCAAAAATCTTACTAAGAGTTGGTAATACTGAAATGGGTCTGTAATTATTGGGATCATTTTTATCACCTGATTTAAACAAAGGGACTAATTTGCTATATTTCATGAGATCAGGAAATATTCCGGAATCTACAGCTCTGTTAAAAATCAAGGCTAGATAAGGCGCAATAATTTCAATAATGTTGTTCATTGTTTTCATGGACATGCCCCATAGATCTTGTGTTTCCTTCAATTCTATTGTTTTGAAGACTTTGAGAATGTCACATGGGATAATATATTGAAAATGAAAGTTAGCACTGCACTCAGTGGAAATAGTTCTTAGTAAATTAAGAGCTTCTGTTGATGAAGAATTAATACATTGAGTGGTCGCAATTGGTATATTTTGGAAGAATTTTTCGAATGTTTTAGCGACCTCTGCATCAGAAGTAATGATTTGATCATTAATAACAAGCTTAAATTCACGATTATTTTTTTTATTTCTACCTAATTCATCGCCTATAATGTCCCAGGTGGCTTTTATTTTATTGTCGGCCTTCGTAATTTTTTGTTTGATAAATAGCGACTTAGCATGTATGCAAACAATTTTAAATAGCTTTGAGTAGTTTTTTACATATTCAACAAATGTGGGGGTTTTATTAAATTGTTTTTGTGCGTACAAATCAAATAATTTATTTCTACTCTTAAAAATACCAACAGTTGCCCAATCACTAAATTTAAAGTTTTTTAGTATACTTTTTTCCACGGTCTTAAAAACATTATTGAATTCATAGTCTATTAATCCAAAAAGAGCATTGTATAGTTCATCCGGACTTCGTTTTCTAATTTTTAGAGTCGGAACTCGAGCTATAATTTTTTCCTTAAATTTCCTAATTTTTTTATTGGTGATCTGCTTAAACTTTATTACTTGTTTTTGTTGCGTTTCAGCGTATGGAACAGATATACGTTGTCCAGAATGATCAGATTTGAGTAAATTGATTACACCTTTTTCAAAAACTTTACAATTACAAAATACGTTATCAAGGCAAGTAGCTGAAGTTGCGGTTATTCTGGTGGGTTCATTGAATACATTCTCTAAGTTAAAGCATTTAAATAAATTAAGTAATTTAGATCTATTGTGAGAGTTTACTAAAATATCAATATTGAAGTCACCACATATTAACAATTTTTTCAATGTTTTGCAAAGCCTCGTAAGAACGATCTCCATGGTATCCTCAAATAAAGAAAAATCACCTGATGGGGGTCGGTACACGCACACTACAATATACTGCTCCAGCTCTACACAAGACAGCTCTATAGTGCGTTCTATAGAAAGACTTACAATATCCTTTCTTTCTTTATAGGTTTTATTATCTTGCATTAATATTAAAGAACCCCCTCGACTATTAACAGTCTTTCTCAAGAAGGCACTGCACACTGTATAATTTTTAATATTTAATAATATTTCGAATTTAGTAAACCAGTGCTCTGTTATGCAAAACACATCAATATCAAATTTTTTAATAAATAATTCTATTTCAAATTCTTTGCCAGATGCGCCCTGTATATTCTGATGAACTACATTTAATTTGCAAGGCATATCTGTTGTCTTAATGTCTAGTTTAAATTTGTGCTATCAATATTGGTACTACATGTACTATTATGAACATATGAGTCAAAAGACTTTATTACACTATGTGTAACAGTATCATTAATATTAAATGCTAGCAATGTAGCTATTTGACGTCTTAATCTTAAGGGCAGATACATTGTATCTTTAGTCAAGCTAAAAGAAGATACAAATTTATTTGTATCAAAATAAAAAAATGCATCATTATGATGACATGTCAAGTTGTATAGTAACAAATTTAAATTATAAATGTGCTTATTTTGTTCACTAGTTAATGTCTTAGAGTAAGGAAAAGCACAAATAAAGAATTTACATTTAGTTTGATTGTGTAAAAACAACAATTTGTCAACACTTTTTATAATTTGTTGCTTTTTTAAATTCAAACTGTCACCAAACAGTAAAATGACATTAGTGTAACATTGTAATTCAGTACAGCTCAAATTATTAACTAAATAACTTAAGGGGGCCCCTGGTGAACATCTGTTAATCACTGGTTGTTGTGAATACATATTTATAATAGATCCAAAATCTTTGCCTAATTTGTCAGAAATAATCAAAGTTTTCTTAACTAAGCAATTACTACTTGATTCAATATTTGAGCTATTTTTATTACTTGTATCTGGAAAAGTGGACATGTGTTTATATGATGAAGGAACCTGCATTTCATGGTCCCCATCAACTTTAAATAGTTAACCGACAAATAAAGTAAATATCTCTAAAGGTTTGAAAATATTAAATCGCGGCCATTTTGAAATAGGTATTTGCTATACAGCAGATAAACATAAGTACCAGGTTGACCGAGCCTTGCTCGGTAATAAAATTAAAAAAAAAGAAACATAAAACAAAAGAAAAAATATAGGGTAGGTCGGACTTGATCCTAGGTATTTTAATTTCTCGCGGCCACCCATTCCCCGAATAAGCTACGCTGACTTGACAGTTAATTGCAAAAATTCAATTCAATATAAATTTAAGTATTATTGAATGCCCAAAAAGAGGGAGACAACGAATTTTTACAAAATAAAACCCCTTACATGCTGAATTTCAGGAAAATCGTTGGAGCCGTTTCCGAGATTCCGAAAATATATATATACATACAAGATTAACTCATTTCAATATTAAAGATAACAGCCACATGATCTACCTGTTAAATTATTAGGGACTTTAAGTGCTGAATAAGCCTATCAGAAACCTGAGTAACGCAAGTTACCAATGAATAAGAATAATAAGAACTGACAGTTTATTGGTGACTTGTGAAACAGGCCCTTAGAGTTTACTAATAGATGTGGCATCAATTTAAAGTTAACCATAAGATAAAATAAAACCTTTAAGTATAGATTATTAAGTATTGTTTTGTCAAATGCTGGATCTGTTCATTTTTTATATGTATCTAGCTGAGTAGAATAGACCACTCTCTTTCTTACCGAGGTATCGTAAAAGGCGAGTAAGGTAATTGACCCATCGTGAGGTATTTGGCTGAGTAGAATCGAACACCTTCTTTCTTACTAAAATGTCATAAAATACGATTAAGGTAAGTTGACGGGGTAAGTTATTATTAAGGTAAGTTATTTTACGACTGCCTGACGTCTCAGGCAGTCGTAAAATACGTTGTCAAATCAAGTGACAGCATGTTTATAACATGTTGTTCCCACTAAGAGTGGGATAAGAGGAGGAGGATGATGAAACAGACAAGTAAACAAATATTAACTGCAAACATGTTCCAAGTCCAACGTAGCTTAACAATATCCTTTTTCTCCACCACCGTATACGTGCAAGAGATGACACCGTATACACAGTTTTTGCGTGCAAAATCTCGGTTTTTGTACTGAATTAGAGCGCGCGTTAATGGTGTCGTGCGTTTCACTTTCCCTACAACCCCATTAGCTCGTGAGGCTAATATTCCTCTTATCTACTCGTGTAATATTATGTTTAAATACAAAATTTACATAAACATATAATATTTTGCCTCCACGGCTAAATATCTTTAAAAAAATGGCTGCATTACTATAAATTACACTTACGTGACACGTATATGTCTAAACCTATCTATCTAAAATCTTCAAACGAACTAACCTTGTATATGTATATATAATCTGAATTTCGAAAACGGCTCCAATGATTTTCATGAAATTCATGAGGTTTCGGGGGGCTTAAATTGATCTAACTACGTTGTATTAAAAAACAAAGCATTGAAAAACTGCTAAAATATAAATAGAATACAAATGTTAATTTTTCCGTCATTTGTAAAGTTGTAATCGCGTTGGGATCGCGCGGACTAAACAGGTGAACATACCCAAAATCACCCCCTAGACATAACCGACCCTTTCTTACTTTTTTGTTGTTTTAATTGCATTTTTTATATATTAAAAAAAATATCAAGTAAACCTAGGTCATCTAGGTACTTATACTTCCGTGACATAAAGTAGCGGCCTGTTATTATCCCACTGCTAGGAATAGGCCTTTTCTCTCCGTTATTGGTGAGAAGGATTGGAGCCAAGACCTACCACGCTGCTCCAATGCGGATTGGTATGTTACACATATCTCAAAAATTCTCTAGAGATATGCAGGTTTCCTCACGATGTTTTCCTTCACTGAAAAGCGTGTGATAAATTACAATTATCAATTAGACACATAAGTTTTAACAGGAAAACTCATTGGTGACTGCCCGGGTTTGAACCCGTGACCTCCTCGAAAGAGTCGTACGGTGCTACAACTGGGCTACCACAGCCTGTCCCTGATATGACTTTATTTAATTACGAATAGCTCAACGAACTAAGACCCTTGGTTATGACGTGTGACATGACAAATGTTTCCTAAATATTTCAATATGGAAATACAAGGCCGGAAGAATCATTTGACGTCATAGTAATAATGATCTCAGAACGAGCTACATCTGTTTCATGACGTAATTTTTTTAATTTTTTTAATTAATCGATATCTATACTCTGTACTAATATATAAAGCTGAAGAGTTTGTTTGTTTGTTTGATTGTTTGAACGCGCTAATCTCAGGAACTACTGGACCATTTTGAAAAACTCTTCAGTCAGTTTCTCTCTTCAGTGGCATATAGTCTATTTATCGAGGAAGGTTATAGGATATATAACATTACGCTAAGATGAATAGAAGGAGAGCTGCAATAAAAAATAGTTCAAAAACGCTTTAAGGTTTCCTTGCGTGCGCTGAGTAAATGGTAATAATTAAAAAAAAATCCTGTATTACAAAATTGTTACCCTTTCAAAGTTCTACATAAAAGTCCGAGACAGCATATGTCTAACTTATTCGGGGAATGGGTGGTCGCGAGAAGTGAAAATACCTACGATCGAACCTTACCTACCCTATTATTTTTTAAGTTTCTTTTATTTTATTTGTAAAAAATAACCGACCAAGGCTGGGTCAACCAGTTACTATACAATTAAACCTAAACTTTTTCTAAAGAATTGCACTATTTTTGTCCGACACCTATTGGGGAATTTATAATTAGGATTAGGGACTTATAAGGGAGTTTAATAACAAGTATAGATAGATATATACTATTATAGTTGCATTATAATTTAATAAGTATAATTTTTTTTATATATTACACATTTTATCCTTCCTGTTAAAAATATATCCGCAATGAAGACAATTCCATGATTTTATAAAATAGAATTCGCAAAAGGACTTATTCATTTTGCTCGTTAACGCATTAGGCTAATGAAATTTTCTTTGGAACGTCTGACTGTGGAAATAAGAGGAAAAAGATAGATACAGACTAGAAACGGAAAAGCTTATCTATTATTTTATATAGGGATTATTTTAAAATTACTTTCATCAATTGATCAAAATAATTATACATCTATATATCCTCCTGCCCATATCCCACTCTACAACGGGCCGCCTGCCTTCTTGTATGGCATAGGGCACTACTAACCTCATTTCTTATAGAGGTGTCGTAAAAGGCGACTTAGGTAAGTCTACCCGCCGTGTGATATTCGGCTGAGCAGAATAGACCACCCTCATTTCATACCGGGATGTTGTAAAGGCGACTAAGGTAAGTTGACCCACCGTGTGGTATCCGGTTTAGTAGAATAGACCACCCTTTTTCTTACCGAGGTGTAGTAAACGACGACCAAAGTAAGTTGACATCAGGCAGGCGGTCGGTCGCATAATACCTGCGCAAATCATGTGATAACATGTATATAACATGTTGTGCCGACCCCACTTATAATGGGATAAGGGCAGGAGAACGGTTGTAAGTTTCGTCTCTTTTTTTACCTCTACTTAGACGCACAATAAACTGTAAATATAAATTAAGGCAAAAAATATTTTTTATAGAAAACTTTAAGGGAAACAAGTTAATATTATTTTGAATGTCATGTAATAATGATTGAACTCTGAAAAAGATTGTCAAAAGTCAAATTATCCACCCAGTTTAAATATAGAATAAAACTTCTAACAAAGTGAATATAGAATTTTTAAGTAGCCTTTCAGAATATCTCCCTTTGTGCTATAATGATGCCTTGGATATCTAAGGGCCTTTAATATTATACGTTTCGCCTTGAAGACGTACTTATATCAAATATTCTAATTCGAAGTACAGAAATTTTCAAGGTCAAGCTTTGATGTTTTCTGTAATATTTGACTTGATACGTATCAAATTAAACTTACAAGCTAAATATATGTACAGATACGTAAAGGTTTTCTTATGATGTATCTCATAAAAATAATTTTAAACATGACAACCCTAACGCCAGACGTAGCATAATTTAAAAAATTTCAGATGACTTCTTGATGACCCTAACACCAGATGAAGAATAATAAAATGTGTTTCTTGTGTTTCTGTGACAATCCTAACTCCAGATGTAGCACAATAAAAAAAATTAAAATTACTCTATGAAAACTCTGACTCCATACGAAGAAAAGTTTAAATAATTTCAGGAGAGTAAATGATAACTCTAAAAACACACGCAACACAATAAAAATAATTTCAGATACCTTTACGATAATCCTATAACCAGACGTAGCTTACAATAATAATTTTATTTGACTAAAAGACAACGCTAACACCAGATGCAGCACAATCTAGATGACTTAATGACAATTCTAACACCAGATGCAGCACAATGAAAACAATTTTAGGTGACTTTTTGACAACCCTAACACCAGACCCATCATAACAAAAAAATTCAGGTGACCTTAGGACAACCCTCACCAGACGCATTACCACACCCCTTGAAACTTCAAGTGCGACGAGTATAACATTTGCGTGGCTCACTTTTAACACTTACACGTTTAGGTAAAATGTAGTTACCCTCGCTGAGACTATTGAAGTCATACGAAGCGTTTCAATATCCCCTATATATACTATTTTCACTCGAGACATCGCGTCAAATTCAGTGTTAAATTACCTTCAAGTATATACATCCTACCCAACATCCTACATACCTTAAATTATATAATACATCATTATTTTTCTTAATGTTCCCGAAAAACACGAGATTTTTTTTCTATACATTGTTGTGTTATTGGTGGATGGTAGGGCATGACTTTTTACGAATTCAGCATGTATGTATGAGAACACATAGTACACTTAATTTAGCATTACATATATCTTCTTTTATTGCGCATAATTGTAAAATAAAAACTACTTTTGTATTATGTATATTTTATAAACAAGACCGCTATATATTTCGGACAACACAAATACTAGAAAAGTTTCTTCGCAAAAGATCATCTAATGAATTGTAAATACTAATTTATATAGAAGATCTTCCCGGGATTTAACTCGCAGGCTCTAGAGGATTATTTTCCCTCGAAAAGAGAGTACATTACATAATTTAATAAGATAAGTAATAAAGGAACAAAAAATTAATTAATTTCTTAACATTAGCAAATTACGGGCAAAATTTATGAAATTCAAATATTTATTTGAGAATTAGATTCTCTTAATCTTAATTAATTATTCTTTATCTTTTCCAACTGCTGTAAAATGCTATTATAGCAGACAAATAGGATTCGCGGATTATTTTTTATATAAAACTGTGGATATCAGTGTCATGAAGTTTTGCCTATTTTAATTTACATAAAACCGTATTGTACTATTAACTTAAACCTTCCTTGAGAATTTCCCTAACTTTTACCTTTTAGTAAAACCCGTATAAAATCCTTTTTCACGATTTTGAAAAAATCAATCACATATAGACATACAGGTTTTGGGAACTTTGTTTTATAATGTGTATTTATCTTATGTGATTAAGTAAGGTAAGACTAAAATAGCAGAAAGCATTTGATAATTCGATGAAATCTTTTGGTAAATAATTGAGTTTTCTGAATAAGTTCTTCGTGAGAACTAAAATAATATTCTGCAATCTAAAACCTAATAATATCTAAATGGCAGTAGACAAGGAAAATAAAGTTGCTTAATTATTCTTTGTACTTTATTAACACATTGCATGCCAGGCACGTACTGGTACGTTTTCTGACGATTGATATTTGAGCGCGGGTGACGTACTAGTATGTTTTTTTTTGTATGGGTGGAATAGTCCGAAATAGGAGCTGACCACCCGCCCTGCACCGACAGGCGTCCCCGAAATTAGATAGTTTTTGACGATTGATACTTGAGCACTAGTAATGTACTTGGAACGGTTTCTAACAATTAATACTTGAGTGCGGGACTCGTACCAGTACGTGTTCTGGCAATTGATACTTGAGCGCGGGACACGTATTAGTACGGGTCGGTGTAATAATCTGGTTTGTCTGTGGATATAAAAATAATACATAATGTGGCTTTACGCGCAATACGCTCGCTCCGCTACAAAATGTACCCGCACATACTGTGTTAATAAAGAAAGAATATACCTTATTTATTATTTATACGTTGTACTTGTAACGATCGTGTTTTACGTCCCCATTCCAACGATCGGTAAAGTTCAAAAGTTAGCAACTTTGCTTGATGGCAAGCACCTTGATGTTATTATGTACTACTTTGGGCCATAAAAATGAAGCTTAAACTCAATATAAACGACACTTTACCCTGTAGTTATTTGTATATTTTTGTATGCTGATGTTATTGTAACTGGAATAAATACGGCGCGTACGCTGCTATCCAAGTAATAATTAACAATGAAATATGAAAATATGTACGATTATTATTACATTATTGCAGCAGTGGACGTAAATAAAAATTTATTCAGACCTAACCTCGGTTCCTAGTTATATATAATATCAAAAATGAATTAAAATAATTTGGATTAATGAGTAAATAAAGTAATTTTTGCATAACACTTGAATATTTTGGATATTTGATATTTTCAAATTCATTAAATTTTTTAAAATATAATATACCCTGTCACTAGAAGACAGTTAGTAAGTAGTAGTAGAATTCCGTTAGATGTATGGCTCACTTATTGTAAGATACTAACAATCACCAGCGGCTCCGCTCGCGTGAAAAGATTAAAACCGTAATATTTGATAACCATAAAAATGGGTAAACTTTAAAAGCTAGACATATGTCGCGGACTTTTATTTAGAACGTTTAGAGGGGAACAATTTTGCAATACCTGATTTTTGATTAACTCAGCGCACGCGGAAAGAATGACATTTTGACGATTTCGTAGTACTTTTTATTGCTGCTCCTCTCCTATTTATCTTGGCTTTATATATATGCCTATAGCCTTGCTCAATAAATGGGTTATCTTACGCTCAAACAATTTTAAAAATCAGTCCAGTAGTTCCTGAGATCAGCGCGTCCAAACAAACTCTTTAGCTTTATATATTAGTATAGATGAATTAGATACAGCCGCCGTGTGGTATCCGGCTGAGTAGAATAGACCACCCTCATTTCTTACCGAGGTGTCGTAAAAGGCGACTAAGGTAAGTTGACCCACCGTGTGGTATCCGGTTGAGTAAAATAGACCACCCTCTTTCTTACCGAGGTGTCGTAAAATACGACAGAGGTAAGTTGACGTCAGGCAGGCGGCCGGTCGTAAAATACGTAGCCAAATCATATGACAACATGTTTGTAACATGTTGTGCCGACCCCACTTAGAGTGGGATAAGGGCAGGAGGATGATGAGATGAATTAGATACAGATTAGATATAGATTGGTGTACAATTTTGTGATGGTTGGATCTTTTATATGCACGAATGTAAGGAACACAAATAAATCAATAACAATGATTTATAGAGAGAGGCAAGCGTTACTTTGCGGAATTCCATAATACAGAAGTTACAATTTATTTTGCTGTAATCCGCGTTTGTTAACACACAAAGTGTATAAAATTTCAAACAAAAGCTATTATAGCGTAGGTCGTATAAATTTTTTTAGCAAATTTAACAATTTTTAACGAAAATATATTTGATTAAAATCTTTATTCACAGTATATTTTAAGTAATTTAATTTTTGTATATAATAATATAAAGAATTATAAAACAATAGGCGATGTATATAATAGACAAAGTAGGAACCGACATAAGCTTGCGGCCCCTGCTTTGCGCCTTGAAAAAGTACGTAAGTCGTTTGTGGGTTTGGGTATAAGATTCTATAATAAAATTCCACAATCAATTTTAACTTTGCCATTACAGCAGTTTAAAAACACTATTAAGGAGAGGCTGATACAGAAAGCCTACTATACTGTTGAGGATTATTTAGACGATAAAAATGCGTGGATATAAATATTGTTCGACCCTGTACAAGATAGAAACATTAAATGTAACTAGCATTAAGAATTGTATTTTTTAAAAAAGAGCAACCGCCGAGTTTCTTGCTGGCTCTTCTCGGTAGGAACAGCTTTCCGAACCAGCAGTAGAGTTGACGATTCAAAAGCACTTGTTTACAAGTTTATTTGAATAAAGAATATTTTGAATTTGAATTTATCAATTATAATAATAAAACATCAAAGAGTATCTGAATATAACATCCATAAACAAGCTGAACTAATAAAAATATAAAACTATGTATAAAGGGAATTTCTAAAATGAATTTATAAATTAAATCGGAATAGAACAAGCGAAGCGAGACGAGTTATTGAATCGAAGCTTCAGGTACGTATAAAAGTTTCCAATAAATAAAGTAAACGATTTTAGACGGAAAATGTTTGGTCACAGATTGTATTATTGATTTGGATGCATTGAGCAACTGCATGATTCATGTTAACGCACACTATATACAATAACACGATATAATAGGAATACCACAATTCCCGTTCTGAGATGCTCTTCTCTTGAATGACGAACAAAGACTGACTGTCACTGAAACGTTTTATCAATAAGAAGACTAAACCGATAACAACAAAGGCACAGTCCTGCCACTGTTTTAATCAAAAAGGGCGCAATACTCTTGTTTCATGACCGTGTTGCTATAAAATACAAAGCGGAAGTCAATGGCGACAACATTCATGAGAAATAAATTCCTAACGTGTTCAATTTATGCATTATCTGCTTTACTTGTAAGTTATTCTGTTGTCCTCCTGCCCTAATCCTACTTAAGTGGGGTCGGCACAACATTTGACTGACCTTACCTGCCTGTCAACTTACCTTAGTCGTATTTAACGACATCTCGGTAAGAAAGAGGGTGGTACTATTTATTCTACTTAGCCGGATACCACAATCTTCAAAACTGCTGAACATATATCAACGTCTAGGTACGTATATTTTGGTCCAACTTAAATGACTTTTGTGAATTTAAAGTTTCTTTAGCCTAAAAACCAGCCGCCGTATAGCAGTTTGTTTAAACTGCTGTAATAGCAAAGCTAAAACTGATTGTGGAATTTTATTATAGAATCTTATACCCAAACCCACAAACGACTTACGTACCTTTTCAAAGCGCAAAGCAGGAGCCGCAAGCTTATGTCGGTTCCTACTTTGTCTATTATATACATAACTTATCGTTTTATAATTCTTTATATTTTTATGTACAAAAATTAAAATAACTAAAACATACTGTGAAGCAAATGTAAAAATACATATTTTCTTAAACATTTCTCACAGGGAATCACGCGGACTTAAATTATAAATGTCACATAATGCTATGGAGGTTAGCAAAATAACATGTATGACAGTTTCACAAACTCCCTCGATTTCATTTTTAGGTTGAGATATATACAACAAAACGCTTCAATTTCAAATCAGTATAGTGAAAGATGTTATAAAGAAAATTAAATTGCAACACAGGATAATCTTAAGAATTGATTTCATGTTTGTTTCATTACAAATCTCGTTTCCAGTAGAAAATATCAAACAAATCTTATCGCAGCGTTCTATAATCTTTTTCTTGGTTCCATTCCGTGGAAGCACAATAATAAAAGCTTAGCGCGATGAAAAATATCACGTTTGTTCGCGTAGGAACTTCAGAAATTAGAAATTGTTGACGACGCGACGTCGCGACCTTAATCTTCTGGTTAGGTTTGTGTTTCTCGAGGCTCTTTTTGTTTCCTCTATTTTTTTACATAAACTTCTTGAAAATATCGTGTGTAGGATTTTTATATTTATATGGGCTTATATATAATGTATTTTTATGAATCGTCTTATAAAAATCAGTTAAGAAATGACCCAATATTATTTATAGTTTCTTACGCGTTTAACCACGTTTAATTTCGTAAAGTAGATAACTAAATTATCTTTAATTTTAAACGATCCTATTTAAATATTAAAAAATAATCATATTAAAAGCGTTTAATAAATGAAAGCTCTAAAACAAAATTTCACATCCCTACTGTTAACCATTGAGTAGTTCCCTCGTCTGGAGCCAATAGTAGTAGCATCAGGTCATGCTTATCATTAACGTGCATTGTCATCGGGACTACACCAAAATGTATAATTTCATCTCAATCGAACATCAGGAAGTGGGTTAAATTTAATTTGCTTCTTTAAGTCGGTAACGCTGTAAGTATATTTAAATATTTTAAACATTAATTCATTTATAAGTTACATTTAGAGCCTACATTTAAATAGCAAATAGCAAAGCCTAAACATTGATTATTTTATTAGATATTATAATTGTTTTGGTATAATGGAATGCAGAGGAATGCCTATTATCATCATCTTCCTGCCCGTATCCCACTCTTAGTGGGGTCGGCACAACACGTTATAAACATGCTGATTTGGCTGCGTTTTTACGACCGGCCACCTGCCTGACATCAACTTACCTTAGTCGCCTTTTACGACACCTCGGTAAGAAAGAGGGTGGTCTATTGTACTAAACCGGGTATCACACGGTGGGACAACCTTGCCTAATTCACCTTTTTCGCAACCTTAGTAAGAAATGAGGTTGGTCCATTCTACTCAGCCGGATACCATACGGCGGGTCGTCTTACCTTAGTCGCCTTTTATGACACCTCGGTAAGAAATGAGGGTGATACAATTCTATTAAGCCGGATACAACACGGCGTATGCAAAGAAATGATTATATATATGAAATATTTAAAAATTAATTCATTTAAAAGCTTTCCTAGATTCAAATGGAGCAAACATCAAAGCACACGTCATACGAGCATCACGTAGACATGATAAAACTAGCCATGTATTATTCAATGCGGCGTGTTGGAAATCGTCGACGGCTGAAAGACTGAGATATTGGATACACTCGCCGGATCCAGCGTGGGTGATATAGAAAAATATTGCAATAAACATTTCGCGAACTTCGCCGCTTCTATTATGCATTTCACTTTATTATTCTCTTCTTTATCCGAGTTAACATATAGCTTTTATCTACTCTGATACTATAATACAAAGATTATTATGAGATAATTCTTATGAGAAACTTTCCATACAGGCCAAAAATTAAAAAGTTTTATTACGATACAGGTCTTGTATGGATACCTGTATCATAATATAACTTTTTAATCATAACAATACGCCTATACGACCTCCAGCTGGACCAAGGAGGTTGAACCGTACCTTAAAATACAAAAAAGGTTTCAATGAACGAGTCCGCGGCGACGCAACACGCATGCGCAATTGATGTTTGCGCCGCGATTTGCATTTAAAAAAAAACTTTTTAATATTTAAACAAAGTTGGTTTTTATTAATATTGTTATACGTAGTATAGTATGAGAGTAGATCAAGTAGTGTATGACACTGTGTGTAACACTCGTGTGATACAATAAAAAAACTCGCCGGTGGCTCGTTTTTTTAAAACACACTCGTGTTATAAGAACCCTTATTATACAACAGTATCATAATCTACTATTATTTAACTGTGTACAGTTCAATATTTTAAGCGCACTAAGCTTTTATAAGCTGTGATAGCCCAGCGGTAACACCGTACGACTCTTTCTGGAGGTCTCGGATTCAATCTTCGACCAAGCACCAATGAGTTATTCTATTAAAACTTATGTTTCTAGTTGATAATTGCAATTTATCACACTCGATAAAGGATAAAATTGTAAGGAAGCTGTATATCTCTAGAGAATTCTTGTGATACATGTAACCTACCAATCCGCATCGGAACAAGCGTGGTAGGTCTTAGTTCACACCCTTCTCTGCCAAAGAGGGGTAGGTATTCCCAGCAGTGGGATAATAACAGGCCGTTACTTTACTTTTAAGGTTTTATACGAAACTAGCGTTCCAGGATTATTTTACTTGGGAGAGTATTAGAATAGCGAATCTATATAATTTAATGTTTCTATAAAATTTAATTAAAATCTGTCCAGGCGTTTTGGAGTCGTGGCATATCGTGGATAATTCACACTTAGCGTTACATTTCCTTAACAAGCGCGGATTACAGCAAAATGATTATATCATAACTTTTGTACCGCGATATACAGATATACACCGCTCATCTTACTGCAGTTTATTAACCATGCGATCTCTGCTAGATTTGTATTCTCATTATGAGACTTGTTCCGGCGATGTTGTCCTACAACTCGCTGACGAGAAACTTTCGAATGCGACGTTATTAAATTTTATATTGAATATGAAGCTGTGACTAGAGACCACATTTCAGTTCCGAAACTCATCACTGATCTCTGACTATGGGCCTCATTAGAAGGCTCAGAGTCGCTCAGCGGGCGATGGAGCGAGCTATACTCAGAGTATCTCTTCGTGATCAAATCAGAAATGAGGAGATCCTTAGAAGAACCAGAGTTACCGATATAGCTTAGCGTGTCGCGAAGCTGAAGTGGCGATGGGCGGGGCACATAGTGCGTAGAACCGATGGGCGTTTGGGTCTCAAGGTTTTGGTTTGAATCCGTGTGGTGTGGAGATCCCATGAAGATACCTATGTCCAACAGTGGACGTCCATCGGCTAACAAAGAAGAAAAAGAAGATGAAGCTGTGATAGCCCAGCGGAAATCTTTCGAGGAGGTCACGGGTTTAAAGACCAGGTAGACACCAATGAATTTTTCTATTAGAACTTGTGTCTAATTGATAATTGCAGTTTATCACACGCTTTTCGATGAAGGAAAACATCGTGAGGAAACCTATACATCTCTAGAGAATTCTGGGGATATGTGTAAGCTACCAATCCGCATTGGAGCAGCGTGGTAGGTCTTAGCTCAAATCATTCTCTCTAAAAACAGAGAAAGGAGACCTTTGACCAGCAATGAGATAGTAACAGGCCGTTACTTTACTTTTTTGAATATGAAAAGCATTTCTTACAAAATCATCATCTTCCTGCCCTTATCCCACTCTAAGTGGGGTCGGCACAACATGTTGTAAACATGCTGTCACATGATTTGGCTGCGTTTTTACGACCGGCCGCCTGCCTGAAATCAACTTACCTCTGTCGTATTTTACGACACCTCGGTAAAAAGGAGGGTGGTCTATTCTACTAAACCGGATACCACATTTCTTACAAAAATGTCCAAAAATTTCGCTCGTTACACTTCATATCCAATAAAATGTATATTATATTTCATCCCTTTCGATCGAGAAACCTGGCCGCCGGGAGCAAGATTGATGAAGAGAGACCCAAAAAAGCGAAATTCAATTTCGGCAGATCCAAGACAGATAGCGGGCCCACTAGACAGATGTAGGGCAAGTAGTTTTGGAAGAAACTTAGATATGAGGGATTGAAATCGTTAGCTGACAACCACTAAAGTACAATATAAGTCCAATCAATTATCTATAAGACAAGAATTAATACGAAAGTATTGATAAAACTATTTTCCTGAAGTTTTCCGTGTGGTTTCTGGCTGAGTAGAATCGACCGTCCTCATTTCTTAGTGAAGTATCGTGAAAAGCGACTAAGGTAAGTTGACGTCATATAGGCGGTTAGTCGTAAAATAAATAGCCAAAACGATTAACATTAGATATTAAAACATGTTGTGCCGACCCCACTTAAAGTGGGTAAAGGCAGGAGAATGATGAATGAAGAAGCAGAATGATGAAGATGAATAAAGGAAGGAAATGATGAAATGAACTTAATTTTTTTTTAATTATTTTATTTAATTTTTTTTTAGTAATTTTATAGAAAAAGATTTATATTTTTTTGAATTTTTTTTATAGAATAACTTATAAAAGAAGGTTTGCGATTATGTCGTGGAGTATATCTCCTAATGATGTTTGTGTTTGTAATATTGAACGTGTGTAGTGCTTGTGTATTGTGGCGATGGTGGAAGTTTGTAAATTTATACTAATCCTGCATTTATCAGGTATGAAAATAGATAATCCACTCTACATTTAGCATTATATATATTTATATATTTTCTATTTACTTTACCGCGGATAATACAAAAAATATTTTCAAATTATTTTGTATTCACATAAAAATAATAATAGTTTTACTAAGGTATGTCTTGCAAATGACAAAGGTTCCGTTTTGATATCAGCTTCAACGAGATTACCTTATTACAATGTACTGTAAATCTTTGTACATACAGAATATTTTATACTAAATCTCTTAAGCTCTGCGAAAACATAAAATTATACATGAGAAACACAATTATGTGAGCTTTTAAGAGTGTTAAATCTCTTAATGTACCACTGCTGAGTTGATGCCTCCCATTAGTAAAGGGATTAACCAACTTTGTGCCATTTGTATAACTTAAAACACTGTATATTAAGTCTAACAAATGTTAAATAATCAAAATTTAAAATATTCATATGGATATGAAAAAACCGCAGTGTTGTATCCGGCTGAGTACCACCCTCATTTCTCACTGAGCTGTCGTAAAAGGCGACTAAGGTAAGTTAACCTGCCGTGTGATGGACAGCTGAGTAGATTAGACCGCTCTTATTTCTTGCTTAGGTGTCGTAAAAGGCAACTAAAGTAAGTTAACCCGCCGTGTGGTATCAAGCTAAATAGATTAGACCATCCTCATTTCTTACCGAAGTGTCGTAAAATGTGACTAAGATGACCCGTCTTGTGGAATTCGACTAAGTAGGTTAGACCATCATTATTACTTACCGATTTATCGTAAAAGGCGACTAAGGTAAGTTAAGTTAACCTGCCGTGTGGTATCCGACCGAGTAGAATATACCACCCTCATTTCTTATCGAGGTGTCGTAAAAGGTGACTAAGGTAAGTCGAAGTCAATCAATCGACCGGTCGTAACTAGCCTAAACGTAACATATTTGTAGTCTAAACGTAACAAAACAACTGTAGAATTAACATGATTTCTATAGCCTATATGTTATTCCGGTGTATAAGGAATAATTGTGCCAAATTTCATCGATATTTGTTCAGCCGATGCACCGTGAAACAACCATACTCACAATTTTTCGCATTTATAATATTAGTAGGTAAAGATTTCAGCATTTATTCAGTGCCTGAAAACAAGGATAAAACGTCTTTTTTTAAATGAAAGCCAGCTAGATCAATTCCCCCCCTACCCCTATAAACCCCACACAAGATTAATTCACTTAAGTATTAAAGGATACATGAAATATGAGTGAAGGATAAAAGATTAAAGTTTCCTATACTGCATCTAACCTCAGAATAGTAGTTACCTCTAAGTTATATGTGGGTATACATCCGAAGCCATTCAATATTGCATTTTGCTGACGCTGAGTCCTTTTTATTAAACTCGGTTCTGTCGAACAATAGGTCTCGGGACAATAATGTCGGGGAATAATTTGTTTTGAGTCACTTTGTTCAAACAGATTTTGCCGTGAATGCAAAGTTTGTTAGAATAAAAGGCATGAATATTTCGCTACTATATAAAATGGCTCCGCATTAGTATCAGGAACACAAAGAGGCAGTCATCATTGTCCTGCCCTTAGTACCATACGACTGGCCCGTTGGCGCAGTGGTTAGTGACCCCGCCTTCAGCTCCACAGGTCGCGGGTTCGATTCCCGCCGAGGGCCAACATTTTTTATAAATGAATTTGTTGGTCTTTGAGCCTGGGTGTATAATTGTATTTAAGTATGCATTTATAAGTATATATTAACCAGTTGTCTGTCACCCATAACACAAGTATTAAGTTAATTTCTTTGGGGACTGACAACCGTGTGTGTAAGTGTCCCTTAAATTTATTTATTTATATTTATAGTAGAATAGACCACCCACATTTATTACCGAAGTATCGTAAAAGGCCAGTAAGGTAAGTTAACCTGCCGTGTGGTATCCGGCTGAGTAGAATAGATTACCCAAATTTCTGAGTAGAAAAGCGCACCCTCTTTCTTACCCAGGTGTCGTAAATGGCGACTAAGTTAAGTTGAGGTCAGGCAGGCGGCTGATTGTAAAATACTTACTCCCCACCTTTACTTAGAGTGCGATAAGTGTAGGAGAATTGATAACTATTTTTATCAACTCATTCAAAAATTAAGCTGTGGTAGTCCAAAGGTAACACCGTACGACACTTTCGAGGAGGTCACGGGTTCAAACCCGGGCAGACACCAATGAGTTTTTCTGTTAAAACTTATGTGTCTAATTGATAATTGCAATTTATCACACGCTTTTCGGTGAAGAAAAACATTGGAGGAAACCCGCATATCTATAGAGAATTCTGGAGATATGTGTAACCTACCAATCCGCATTGGAGCAGCGTGGTAGGTCTTAGCTCCAAACCTCTCCAAAAATGTAGAGAAGAGGCCTATTCTCAGCAGTGGAATAGTAACAGGCCGCAACTTACATACTTTATTCAAAAATTATTTCTATTAACAGGAAATCTGTTTTAAACTACTATAGGTGAGTCTAAAACTAATACAGTTTCCCACGAAACACGATTATTGTATAACAAAACTTTTCAAATTCACTTCCTCAAAATGACTTTCCCTTGTTACAAACTATGAACACTATCGGACCTACGTAATGGGGCTGAACAAAAACTTTCCTCGCCCAAAAGGTCCTAATGGCACCGTGTGTAAAATGTCACGCTACGTGTATTAATTGGAACGACCTGCTCGTATGGACCTCGGATTTGAGATCAAATCAGTATTTGGACCCATTCTTGCCGAGATTTGACGATGAGATAAATTGAGGCTATCGTACCAAATAGTCTATTATATATTATTGTTGAGCTTTCTTTATGGTTTTTAGTGTATTTTGTTACAAAGAACCATCCATAACTCGTTTTCCTGCCTCTATCCTGTTCTTAATGAGTTCTGCATTTTAAACATGGTCTTTTATGCTCAACCGGATACCACACGGCGGGCCGGCTTTTGTACCAGGTGTGTTATCCGGCTGAGTAGAATAGACCAACCTTACTTCTTATCAAGTGCATATTAAGCGCGCACTTGTAAAGCGCAGCGTTGGTAGACCCCCAACGAGGTGGACTGACGACCTCAAAAAGGTCGCGGTGAGTCGCTGGATCCAAGCGGCACAAAATCGTGGATTGTGGCGATCCCTTAAGGAGACCTATGTTCAGCAGTGGACGTCCACCGGTTGAGGAAGAAGAAGACTTCTTATCAAGAGGTCCTAAAAGCGACTAAGGTAAGTTGACGTTAAGCAGACGTATACCTAACAAAATCACGTTCAATTCAATCAACCAATACACAACCAAAAACTGAGTGCGAGTCCGACAAACCGCTGCCAGTCCCCGTCGTGCAATGGTATCCATAAGGAGGTTATTATGTATAACAAAAGTCTAGAACATGAAAGCCTGTCTGTCTGCAAATACGGCAGAATATCTCCATCCGTCTGTTTTTCTTTTTTTTACGCTTTCCCGGCTTATCCGTGAAATATCTGATAATTGGTATTTAATGAAATTTGGTAATATTGAGACATATGACTAGCACACAGGATAAAAAAATACAATTTCCCGTTAAAAAGACGAGGATATACACGCAGCACATAATTAATTTGACATTTAAATTGACGCGAATGTAGTCTCGGGAACATCTTGCATAGGATAAAAAGTTCCTTTTTCATTTTAACAACGTTGACGCAGACAAAGTCAGGGGTACTCCTTGTCAATTTAAGACACTTGTTTGTCTCTCTCGGTTCTAGGTCAAGTGCTTCTCACATTAGGAAGCATTCAGAGACGGTGTTATCTTGTATCGGGTTACTGAGAATCAATTGGCTTAGCTGTATCCAATAGCGTTTCAATTAAAGCGCTATAAGAGGATTTATCGCTTGATTTTGTTCCAAAAGGCCCAGGCAGGTTTCAGTTACCATGAAGGGTTCATGTTAAAAAGAGCCAAGGCGTTAAGGTTAATTTTTAAACCTTGTTTATATCTATATGATCTGAATTTCGAAAACGGCCGCAACGATTTTCATGAAACTTAGTATGTAGAGGTTTTCGGAAGCTAGTTCTAGCTCTAGGTTTCATGGGTTTCATTTTATGCCTGTTTTCAGGAACTTGAAAACAGCTACAATATTATAAGAAAACAAGGGTTAATTTATTGATTTAGGTTTGCTAACAAATTGCTTACATTAATAATTTAATTGCTTAGTACATAAGTTAAGTGTAACGATTCACTTAAAAGTAAACTCTATAAGTATCAAATTTGGTTAAAACTACATTACTAATTAATCTTAGCGCATGACTGGGTTATAATTTAATCTATTAATGGCCCTTAAAACATATTTGTAATAATAACTAGTGAAATCTTAATAATACATCGGTTAAAATGTCGGCAGTAACTACCTCCTCTACAGGCCTAGTTAGTCCAAAAACAATAAAGTCAGTAATTGGTAATAATTTTACGCGTATGCATACTATATTAATAGTAGAAACTTTATCCTAAAACAACACAGACATCACGCAAATATTGTAATATATTATGGTTTGTTTAACCTTAGTTACTTTAATATTGTTGAATTATTATCAAGCTGTATTTCGTATTCTAGGCTTATTCGGTCACTCCATTTGACCTTTACATATTATAAAACCTGAGCCTGTGGTTTCGCTCGCGTGAAAATCAGTTTATTTATTTGACATTTTGAACATATAATTAGTTATTGTGAGTTAACCATAAGACAAAAGTAATAATAAAATAATTTTATACCTCCACCACCGCCACTACAATACATAAGCAATACACACGTTCATTATCATAAACTCAACAATCGTTTCGCCCCGCAACCAAAGCATCATCGGGAGATAGACTCCACGACAAAATCGCAAAGTTTTGAAGGTCGCAGAGTTTGTCATAGTGAACGTATGTAGTGCTTGTGTATTGTGGTTGCGGTGATGGAGGTTTGTGCATGTGTTTTTACGAATCCTGCATGTATCATGTATAAAAACGGATTGTCCACTCTACATTTAGCATTATATATATCTTCTATTTTACTTCATCCCGGATATATTTTGCTATACAAAATAATTTTATTATTACTTTTGTATTATGGATCTCCACAAAGTAACGCCTAATTCTATAAATTATTTAACCATTAGAGATACATGCATACATACTTTTATGTAGTATTTCTATTTTTATTTATTTATTTATTTATTTGTTACATATAACAAATAGAGCTTAACTTAATATATGACCATCTTTAGCCGAACTAGTTAAAACTGTATCTCGGCATACAGCGACAAACACCGAAGACATGTGACTTAATTACTATTTATAATTTAATATATTATATATTATAATTATAATAATAATAATCAGCATGTCTGTAAGGAGTACCTCTCTGTGTGCTTATGAGTTTGAACTACTTGCACTTTTACTAAAAACGCGGTAATGAAATGAAATGGAGTGAAACGAAGACATGCACTTAATGTAGCTTATTCTAAATTTCACATGACAAAGAAAGGGCAACGGTTTAGTGTTCGCCACATGTCACAACAGAAAACTGAAGTGACACATAGCACTTGTTTTCAGTAATCACCTGACCAAACAAAGGAGGGGATGGTAATTGTCTATAAAATAATTTTCTGGCGTCGGTCGGTCGTGGCTTCTCGTCATACTCCCGACCCCATGATGACCAATCGTCATAATATTAGCCCTCCACTACACGTCGCCCTAAGCCGTGGTCTGCCCTCACAGGAGGCACCCTTAGAATTACGTTCCCCGACGCTAGTAGAGCTTCTGCGCTCTACTCTCTGCATTTCGCAACTTCGACGATGCTTCTGCGCTCGCCCGTCCCACCCAGTGACGCGTGAGTAACAGCATATTATAGTCAATTCGAAAAAAAAATCGATAAAATAGCAGAGAGCTTGCCATAGCGAAAGAGCCCTGCTGTAAGATTTAACTAAAACGGAACTCTTACGCTGCTGGGTCGCTATCATTGTACAATTATTACACACCCACGTGTCTAAGTCATGTTACAACATGTCTAAGTGAGTTCTGTTCCTGAGGTTAAACCAAGCGTGTTTAGTATTGGACCTCGCGTTTCTTTTACACTTATTAATTTTGATATCTTTTAAAAAATTACCGAACGGGGCTCTGTCATCCAAATACAGGTATAGATTTAATGATATTAGGAAGTACTAGGTGATGTTTGAAATATTTTAATATTGTATAGAAAGTCACGTCCGTGCAAATTTAATTTCGTAAATTCATTTTCGTTTTACCGCAAAGAGCTCTAGCGTAGTTTCAGGTATTATTTAATTTTATATGCACTAGAAAATCATACGTGCACATTTTTAACAAATAAAATAACACTATAATATGATTTTCTGAGGAAGATGTGATATTCTGCCGCAGATTTTATCTGCAAAGGATGCTTTGGCATACTTACGTATATGACGTACTTTTATAGCAATGAAAGCAAAATTTTTAACTATCTATATTTATATCTTCAATATTTAAATGAGTTATATTAATCTTGTATGTATGTATATATATATATATATCAATATTTTTTCTCAATCTCGGAAACAGCTCCAACGATTTAAAAAAAAATCCGATAAAACGATCAAGCTTGGTTTCTAGGTTTTACTTACAAAAAAATCGATTTATCCCTGTTTTTGGGCATTAAATATTTTTTTAATGTAGAATTGAAAGCAAAGTATTGTTTGCTGCCAAACTTAATGTTGCGATATCCGATGGGTAACGCGGACTGAAATGTTCACAACCCTGGTTCGAATCCTACATATCATCTGCGCCTTCTTTGAATTCGTATTTTTTTTAATAACTTTTAATTTTATATTTTAATATTTCTGAAACGCCTGCAGCAAGGCTCGATCACCCAGGTACTTTATACTATATATAAAGCTGAAGACTTCGATTGATTGTTCACAGAAACACGGGACCAATTTGAAAAATTCTTAATGTGTAAGATAGTCCATTTATCGAGGAAGGCTAAAGACTATATAACATCGTACTAAGATGAATAGGAGATGAGCAGCAATAAAAAATAACGCGAAAATGGCAATTTTTTTTAAGAAATACACCGATTTCCACGATTGCAGATTTTGGCCATAACATAAAAGATTTCTCGTACAAAATAACTTGTCCATTTTATTCACCTGGGACAATGTCGAGTTGTCACCCGTGTCACGGACAAAGTGACGAGTGGCGAACGCGTGTCCGGCTGACATTTTAAATGAAAAACTGTTTAGATTTTCTTGTTTTGGAAATATTTTTCTCGAGTTAATTCAATTTACTTTTATACTGAAACCGTGACTTCATGCGTGTGGTATTAAATGTTAAAATATTTTTTTCCTATATGGCTATTATTTACCCTAGCCGTGTGGTATCCGCCTGAGTAGAATAGACTACCATCATTTCTCACCGAGGTGTCGTATAGAGACGACTAATGTAAATCGACCCGCCGTGTGGTATCCGCCTGAGTAGAATAGACTACCCTCATTTCTCACCGAGGTGTCGTATAGAGACGACTAATGTAAATCGACCCGCCGTGTGGTATCCGGCTGATTAGAATAGACCACCCTAATTTCGACACCGATTACCGAGGTGTCGTGAAAAGCGACTAAGGTAAGTTGACCCTCCCTGTGGTATCCGGCGCAGTTGAAAAGACCACCCTCATAACTCACCGAGGTGTCATAAAAGGCGACTAAGTTACGTCGACCCAATGTGTGGTGTCTGACTGAGTAGAGAGAATAGACAACCTTCATTTCTTATTGAGGTGTTATAAAAGGCGACTTAGGTAAGTTGACAGAACCGTCTTTTAAAAACAAGAAGCCAAAACATGACGTCACAACATGTTTAAACATGGCAAGGCAGAGCAAGAGATTGATGATGATATAATATGACACATTTTAAGCTACTAATACTATTCTAGTACAATAATTCTACGTCTATTACACGTTGTACAAAAAAGAAATGTAATTTAAACCAAACAAAGGAACTTGTCAAATAATTTACACCGCTTTATTTCCGTTGGAAAATAAAAGCAATTATTTACACAATCCATTACGTTTTTCTTATATTTTATTTTCCCCATTTCCATCCTAACTTGGTTCCTTTTTAACTTCTGACACGAAAAGTGTCGTGTTGTTGAATCTTGAATTGATATAAACCTTCTTGGTACCTAAAGACCGTTCCTATAATATTCTTCATATCTGCGATAAGGGTCACTGTTTTTTCAAAGATCTCTACTAGAAATGAAATTTCTCCATAAAGTACTTATTGATAATTGCAATTTATCAGACGTTTTTCGGTGAAGGAAAACATGGTGAGAAAGAATGTATATCTTTAGAGAATGAAATTTCTCCATAAAGTACCTATTGATAATTGCAATTTATCAGACGCTTTTCGGTGAAGGGAAACATCGTGAGGAAACCTGTATATCTTTAGAGAATTCTAGGGCTATGTTTAACCTACCAATCCGCATTGGAGCAGCGTGGTAGGTCTTAGCTCCAATTCTTCTTAATTATTCGGAGAGGGGAGGTCTATGCCCAGCAGTGGGATAGTAACAGGACGTTTCTTTTTTAATTAAACATAACAGAACCAGTATTTGTTTAGGCCATCGCTTTGCGATTTTCCCGTGAAGCCTATCTCCTGATGATGCTTCGGTTTTGGAGCGATCGTTGAGATTGTCATTGCAATATGGTAAGGAGGGTGGTCTATTCTACTAAATCGGATGCCACACGGTGGGTCAACTTACCTTAGTCACTTAACTTAACTTACCTTTTACGACACCCCGGTAAGAAATGAGGGTGGTACTATTCTACTTAGACAGATACCACACGGCTATCATAGCTTATACATGAATGTTTGTTACTAATCCTGCATGTATAAGGTTTGAGAACTAATTGCACTTACAATTACATAAATTTATTTTTAAAATGCAGATCATTGCTAAATAATTATAAAATTACTTTTACATCGTCGTAAAAGGCTACTAAGGTAAGTTGACGTCAGGCAGGAGGTAACATAACTAGCTTAAACATGTTTAAAACATGTTGTGCCGACTTCACTAAGAGTTGAAGGCAGGAAAATTATGATGGTAATTTGCAAAGATAAATGAGTAATTGTTAACATAACAAACACACATTCGTTTCATCTAAATGATTGATCGAATCAAGTTATGAGGGTAGAAGGAAAAATACGAAGAAAGCAAGACGGAAGATAATTGATATGTTCGTTTGATGTCTAAAAACGGCTGCAAACGACTAACTGTAAACAAAGGAGCGTTAAAAAACTATAACTGATGGACCATGGGGATTGATTTTTGATTCAATGCTATTATTAGTGGTATTCATAAACAATAGCCATGTGATGCCATAAGACGCGAAACAGCCAAACTTGTTTATTTTGCTAACTTCCATAGCATTATGTCTTATGGAATATTGCTATGAGGTAAATGTGAGGACATTGAAAAAGTTTTTGGATTACAAAAAAGAGCCAAACGTGGCATTTAAAATTTAAAACTGCGTGATTTCTATATGTTATTTTTATATGTTAGCAATTTAATTTTTGCCATAAGAATATACATAATTATAAAAACCAAAAGGGAACCGAAATAAACTTGCGGCTCCTTGCGCCTTGCAAAAGTACGTAATTCGTAATTCGTTTAGCTTTGCTATTACAGCTGTTTAAAAATACTAATTATAAACGGGTAATACAGAAAGCCTATTATACTGTTGATTACTTGGATAATAAGAATGCGTGGACATAGCTAAACTTTGACCCTGTTTCAAGATAGTAATGAGAAAATGTAACTAGTAATAAGAATTATATTATTAAAAGAGCAACCAAGTCTTTTGCTGGTTCTTGTCAATAGGAACAGCTTTTTAAACCAGCAGTAGAGTTGACGATTCAAAAGCACTTCACAAGTTTACTTGAATAAACAATATTTTGAATTTGAATTAATTATATATTAATATAAGAATGTAATATTATATAAACCACTGATAAACCTAATAAAGAAAAAAAAAGGGATATTAGTTAGATAATATGGGAAATATTGAAAAACGAAATGATAAAAATAAAACACCACTCGATCTCTTACAAGAAAATACGAGAACCAATTGTATATCCCCGAATGAGCAGTCAACAATACAGAAAGCGTGAACACATAAAAGGCGAAACATTTTTAATATGCATTCCTTTTGATACGTCCAATGGTGGGTAAAATATTACAATGGCGTTTTGAGTTTAGTCTTGACTTCTCTTGAAATGTTCCTCTTCAAAGGCGGTTTAGCGAACACAATAACCATATATAATACTAGATATACGTGCAGCTTCGCCCGCGTGAAAATTAAAATTTTTTAGAAAAAGAAAATTAGGATATTAAATTATTTACGCGGGAAAAACTTTGTCACAAAGTTTATCCTGCGTATTTAACATATTATTTTCAATTGAAATTTTGAACATCATCATCATTCTCTTGCCCTTATCCCCATTCTAGAAGGGTTGGCACATGTTTTAAACATGTTGTTACGTTTAGGCTAGTTATTTTAAGACCGGCCGACTGCCTGACGTCAACTTAACTTAGTTGTATTTTACGACAGCTCGGTAAGAAAAAGGGTTGGCTATTCTACTCAGCCGGATATCACATGGCGGGTCAACTTACCTTATTCTCCTTTTACGGCGATACATCATGAACTGCCCTTATCCCATTCTAAATGGGGTCAGAACAACATATTTCAAACAAGTTGTCACATGATTTGGCTACAAATTTACGACCGGACGCCTACCTGACGTCAATTAACTTTGCATTTTACGACACCTCGGTAAGAAAGAGGGTAGTCTATTCTACTCAACCGGACACCACACAGTAGCTCGACTTACATTCGCCTTTCACTTACACCTTATTAAGAAATGAGGGTTGTCTATTCCAGTGTTGCCATCTTAGTGGATTTTCCACTAAAACTGGTGGTTTTAACTACCCACTTAGTGGCCAAATATTGCATTTAGTGGCTAGTGGTTTTTTTGGTGGTCTTGGTAAAATATATTAGCAGTTAAAAATTTAGATTTACTTCAATTTTAAGATGATTTTTATACATCTGTTCATTTTCCTTTTTGAATATGCATATATACATTGGTGTACAAGCTTAAATCCGCGGTTTGCTCATGGTTGGTGTTCAATGTTAATGAACATATGAATCGGATATGACCATGCCATATTTTTATTTTTAAGAGTACGACCTCGGTCAACAATATTGAGTCAACATTATTTGTCATTTCATACAAAATATTCATGAGAATCCTAAACAAAAAAACCGTGGTTTCATCCCGGCCGACCTTCAACATCCTCTCCAAGACGGAATCACTTCGGGTGGAGGACGATGCTGCGCGTATGGTGCCATCAGCGGGGCATAATTATCTATTATAAAGTACTGAAATCTGTTGAAACTATCGTAGTGCACCATTACCACCGATAGATAATACAATTGTGAGATGCTATGAAGGAAAAAAGGCCAGAATATAAGATAATTTTCCTCCGTGACAATGCTCCGTCCAACACATCAAAAAAGGTTCAAAATTACTTAGAGACGCTCAACTGCTAGATGCTACTCTATACCGCTTATTCACCAGAACTGGCCACATCCGTCTATCATTGTTTTGTCGGTGTGCCATTTGCTCGCTGAGCAGCAGTTCGATTCTTACGTGAAACGTCCAAAATTGGCTCGAAAAGTGGTTTGCCTCGAAAAACGAACAATTTTTTTGGTATGTTATCCATATATTACCTGAGAGATGACAAAAATGTATATTTTGAATGAAGTTATCTTTTTTATATAATATATAATAAAGACAATTAATTATTTGTATATTTATTTTCTTTCATAAAACAAAAATTGTTTAAGTGGAAAATTTAGCGGTTAGCGGTCATTTAGAGTGTAAAATTTCAGTTTGTTAGTGGTTTTCTGGTGGTTTTGAAAGTTGAATCTAGTGGGAAGCTTATTGAACTGTTGGCAACACTGGTCTATTCTCGCAGCCGGATACCTGACGGCGGGTCTACTTACCCTAGTAACGTTTTACGATACATCAGTAAAAAATGAAGGTGGTCTATTCTACTCAGCCGGATACTACACGGCCATATTATATTATATTATATACTATATTCCTGGGTACTATTTACACTAAGGTTACACACCAAAAATATACAACACAATAAAATCTCGAGATAAAAAGTAAAATCAAAAAATGCTGTAAATATAATATTTCAATTGCAAATGAAAATTCTAAAACAAATGATAGTTACAAAGTTTCTATCACCAGAATCAACTTTCTAAATTGGACCACAAAAAAACATTTACGTAAAGTAAAAAGAAAGGAAAAACTAATTTCAATAAAACGTAACGACGGAAAACGTGTCGGCGAAACATTTGGAATTCAAATCATCTAGCTGTTGGGGGGAATGACGAAAATATAAAATAAAATATACCCTTAATTATATTTTACCGACGGCGATTTACTCGTAATTTAAGGGATGAAACAAGTCAATGGCATCGGATTTAATTTAATATAAACAAAAGTCTGAGTGTAATCCGGCTGAGTAGAATAGACCACCCTCATTTTTAATTCAAATTCAAATTCAAAATATTCTTTATTCAAATAAACTTGTAAATAAGTGCTTTTGAATCGTCAACTCTACTGCTGGTTCGGAAAGCAGTTCCTACCGAGAAGAGCCAGCAAGAAACTCAGCGGTTGCTCTTTTTAAAAAATACAATTCTTAATGCTAGTTACATTTAATGTTTCTATCTTGTACAGGGTCGAACAATATCTATATCCACGCATTTTAATCGTCTAAATAATCCTCAACAGTGTAGTAGGCTTTCTGTATCAGCCTCTCCTTAATATCGAGGTGTCGTAAAATGGGACTTACATAAGTGGATCTGTCGTGTGGTATCCGGCTGAGTAGAAAAGACCACCGTCATTTCTTACCAAGGAGTCGTAAATGCGACTCAGATAAGTTGACCCGCCGTGTGGTATCCGGCCGAGTAGAATAGACCACTCTTATTTTATACCGAAGTGTCGTATAGTGGGACTTATGCAAGTTGACCCGCCGTGTGGTATCTGGCTGAGTAGAATATATCACCCTTATTTCTTACCGAGGTGTCGTTAAAAGCGACTAAGGTAACTTGAACCAACGTGTGGTATCCGGCTGAGCAGAATAGACCACCCTCTTTCTTACCGAGGTGTCGTAAAGTGGGACTAATGTAAGTTGAACCACCGTGTGATATTCGGCTGAGTAGAATAGACCACACCCATTTCTTATCGAGGTGCCCTAAAAGGAGACTAAGGTAAGTTTAATCAACATGTTGTATCCGGATGAGAAGAATAGACCATCCTCTTTCTTACCGAGGTGTCGTAAAAAACGACTATCGTAAGTTGATGTCAGGCAGGCGGCTGGTCATAAAATACTAAGCCAAATCACGTGACAAAATATAACATGTTGTGCCGAGCCCCCTTAGAGTGGGATAAGGGCAGGGGATAATTAAAAGTTTTATAAACGCAATACATAAAAATCAATAGCGTCTAGGTTTGATGTAGTAAAACCATGAATCACTTCGAGGCGTGGTATCGCATAAATTGGCGATTGCACGCGATTTTTGCAATATTACCCCTGTTATTATTTCGTTAGTAGCTTAGTCACTGTTTTAAATACGTCCTAGTAATTTCCATTTTTTTATTTATATTTCTAAGGGCCTGATTCACAAGTTACTAATAAACTGTCAGTTAGCTTATTCGGAACATATCTGACACATATCTTGGAATTTTGCGTTTCTCGGGTTTCTGATAAGCTTACTCAGCACTTAAAGTCCCTAATAAATTAACAGGTAAATCATGTGGCTGTTATTTTGTTTATCTGCTGGATAACAAACACCTATTTCAAAATGGCCGTTTTTTTTAATTTTTCTCATTTTAAAGTCTCTTTTTAGAGACATTTATCTGCTACTTAGTTTATTTGTTTTTTTGTACGCCGTGAAGTATTCGGCTGAATAGAACAGACCACCCTCATTTCTTACCGAGATGTCGTAAAAGGCGACTAAGGTAAGTGGACGCGCCGTGTGGTATCCGGCTGAGTAGAATATACCGCATTCATTAGATTAGTTGACCTCAGGCAGGGTTCGACTGGGCCGACTGACCGACTGGGCGTAAAATAACTACCCAAAACATTTAAAAACATGTTAATAACATGTGACTTGTCAACTTACCTTAGTCCCTATTACGACATCTCGTTAAGAAATGTGGGTGGTTTATTCTACTCAACGGGATACTACACGGCGGGTCAACTTAGATTAGTCGCCTTTTACGATATTTCGGTAAGAAATGAGGGTGGTCTATTCTACTCATCCGGATACTACACGGCGCGTCCACTTACCTTAGTCGCCTTTTACGACACCTCGGTAAGAAATGAGGGTGGTCTGTTCTATTCAGCCGCATACTTCACGGCGTACAAAAAAATCATTAACTATTTATAATGTCCTACAAATCAATTTTCATTTTTTCCGTTAAACTAGTTCGCTAACTTCGGTTCGAGAGTTTAAAGTTTTCTCTGAGCTCGTTCGTGTTTCGAAACTCGCAGCAGCAGAAACTCGAAATGTTCGATTGCATTTTTTTTTTAAACCAACGATCATAAACTTGACTGTAATAAGTGGAAAAATAAAAAATTATTTGGTCTGTGAGTTTTTTTTATTACCAATTCAATTTAAAAATTAATACTTATTTTCTTTTCGCTTTAATTGACGATGAGTGAAGTAACGGCCTGTTACTCTTCCATTGCTGGGCATAGGCCTCCTCTCTTCTATTCTGGAGAGAAGAATTGCAGTTAAAACCTACCACGTTGCTCCAATGCGGATTGGTTACACATAGTCCCAAAATTCTTTAGAGATATGCAGGTTTCCTCACAATGTTTTCCTTCACTGAAAAGCGTGTGATAAATTGCAATAAACAATAAAACATAAATCTTTTAATTGAAAAAAATCATTGGTCCCTGTCCGGGGTATGAACCCGCAACCTTTGAAAGAGATATACGGTCTCATAACTGGCGCATATTATGTATCATTGGGAGTTATAGAAAAATAAATTTATAATTTCCCGCGTTCCCGCCGCGATAACGCCGCGTAAAGAGCTCATGAATAAGAGCCCCGTATGGGCTTGAAACTAGTCGGGCTCATCCGATTAAATAACACGTGAGTATAGCCGGTTTCTATACATTAATAAATTTATACTTTCTCAAAGTACAAGTGAATATTTTCGCTTCAATTACCAAAGACAAAGATACTTCCATAGACTTATTAGTTGTATTAGGTTTAAAAGATATTTCTTATTAACCTTATGAAGGTTAAAATAAAAAAAGGTAATGGTATTCCGCAAACTATTTATTATTATTCTAAATCTAACTCTATAAATTATCAGTGTTATTAAAACATTTATTTTGTAAACCTATAGGTAACTTATAAATTACTATTACCTACCGTTAAATATTATATCGTGTTATAGGCGTTACTGTGTGCAATTCCATAGTACATAAGTTAAGATATAATTATTTTCATAAACCGCGTTTGTTAAGAGAATCTATGTAGTCCTAAAAGTTAGAAGCAAAATCGTTCAGTACATTGTTTTTAAACTGCTGTAATGACAAAACTAAAATAAATTGCGAAATTTTATTATAGAATCTTATACCAAAATCCACAAACGACTTACGTACACAAGGCGCAAAGCAGGAGCCGCAAGCTTGTCGGTTTCTACTTTGTCTATTATATACATCGCCAATTTTTTTATAATATGTATATTTTCAATGCACACGCCGTGTGGTATCCGGCTGAATAGAATAGTACCACCCTCATTTCTTACCGAGGTGTCGTAAAAGGCGACTAAGGTAAGTCGACCCGCCGTGTGGTATCCGGCTGAGTAGAATAGACCACCCTCATTTCTTACCGAGGTAGGTGTTGTGAAAGGCGACTAAGGTAAGTTGACCCACCGTGTGGTATCCGGTTGAGTAAAATAGACCACCCTCTTTCTTACCGAGGAGTCGTAAAATACGACTAAGGTATGTTGACGTCAGGCAGGCGGCCGGTCGTAAAATACGTAGCCAAATCATATGACAACATGTTTGTAACATGTTGTACCGACCCCACTTAGAGTGGGATAAGGGCAGGACGATGATGATGTATATTTCAATGCACAAAAACTACATTTATTATTAATTTTACATTTATTACCTAGTCATATTACATTTATACCTAAAGTAAAAGATTATACTTATAATTTACAAATACGCAATATATTGTTAGAGATAGGATATTTGAAAAATTAATAAAACAGCTTACGTGCCCATAGATTAAATAACTAATTCAAATAATTGAAAAAAAAAGTTACTTACGAATTCAAAATCCTTTTAACGTTTAAAGTAAAATCCCAAAGGAAAAATAACACTTCACTATCGTCACACAATTAAAACACTCTGATGCACTGAGAATACTATTTTCGTAAACTTCCAGAGGGAATCCGCGCGCGTCCTCCCCTCACGACGGTCGGGACGTTACTACATAATTTCCAACAGCAAAACTGAAGGCAAAGATTTTGTGCTGTTCAGCCAACTGAAGATGCGAAATAACATAGTTGTTAACCCGAGGTGACTTCGTAATGACGTCTTGGCTCATCCTTTGATGTGCCCTTATCGTTATTAAGCCAAATCTCCACGGATGTACGGATTTCGGTTTCTCGCTCAACCAACTTCACTTTCAAGTTCGTTGTACCTAATTAAATCTTAAAATAAATACGCTGAAAATAGTATAGACGGAGGAGTGCAGGGGCTAGAAGATCAACGTTACATGCGTCGCTATAAAGTGTGAATGCTCGAATGTTTACTCTTGCGTTTATGGAAATGGACTTTTTGTATCTGTGACAGGCATTGACATATTAATCTATGATTTGTATTCGCCAGAATCTGATTCTGACTAGGATGTTATCTGTATGGATTTACTAGTAGTCTGGCACCCGTAACAGAAGTGTAATCAAAAATTTCAGCGTACATAATGAAAAGTATAATTAAAGGTAATTAAGGGGTAAAGCGGCTTATATTAGAGAGATTTTTGTTGCTAAAAAGAGAGCCATACTGGTTATTTATAATATGAGGCAATGTGAATCTCTTTGCGAAAAGTTCAATGAAATAGGCATACTTACTGTAGGTAGCGTCACAATATATACAGTAATATTGTTTTCGTACGAAAAATTACGCCGTGTGATATTCGGCTAAGTAGAATATTACCACCCTCATTTCTTACCGAGGTAGTGTAAAAGGTGATTAAGGTAAGTCGACCCGCCGTGTGGTACCCGGCTGAGTAGAATAGTACCACCCTCATTTCTTACCGAGGTGTTGTAAAAGGCGACTAAAGTAATTTGACCCACCGTGAGGTATCCGGTTACGTAAAATAGACCATCCTCTTTCTTACCGAGGTCTCATAAAATACGACTAAGGTAAGTTGACGTCAGGCAGGCGGCCGGTCGTAAAAACGCATGTGACAGCATGTTTATAACATGTTGTGCCCAGCCCACTTAGAGTGGTATAAGGGCAGGAAGATGATGATGTATGAAACAAAATTAGATGTATACCTATCATAGCCTAGCTTTGCCAGAAGCTTCGCCTGCATGGAAATCTGTGTCACAAATTTATCTCCAATTGAAATTTTGAACTTAAATGTATGTATCGTGAGTTAATTATAAGGGATTTTTAATAACTTTCACCGTTTACTTAACGCACGCAAGGAAATTTTTATTTGCCGTTTTCGCGATATTTCTTATCGTTGCTCCTCTTCTATTCAACTCAGCGATGGTATAGCCTATCGCCTTCCTCGCTGCTCCTCCTCTATTCATCTTAGCGTGATGTTATATAGCCTATAACCTTTCTCGATAAATGGACTATCTTAAACTCTAAGAATTTTTCAAATCGGTCTAGTACTTCCTGAAGCTCGATAAATAGACTATCTTACACTCAAATAATTCAATTCGGTCCAGTAGTTCCTGAGATTAGCGCGTTCAAACAATCAAATAAATAAACTCTTCAGCTTTATACATTAGTATAGAGATACCATAGGTCACAAACATCTTATGATTCTTGCGTAGCAATTTAGCAGTGTTAGCAGCTCATTCTTTGGCACTCGCTTCTACAGTGAAATTCCGAAGAGTTTGTTTGTTTAATTGTTTGAACGCGCTAAGCTCAGGAACTACTGAACCGATTTGAAAAATTCTTTCAGTGTAAGATAGTCCATTTGTTGAGGGCTATATAGATTCACGCTAAGATGAATAGGAGACATAAAAACGACGATTGCGGCTAAATTTAAAGCTTTCCTTGCGTGCGCTGAATAGTTGGTAATAGTTATTAAAAAATCATGTATTGTTGTATAAATTGTCCCCCTTTAACAATTCTAGATAAAAGTCTGTGAAAACATATATCTAGCTTTTAAGGTTAACCTACAATAACCATTTTTATTGTTATCAAAATACTATATTACGGTTTTAATTTTACAACGCGGGAGGAGTCGCTGAAGATTGCTAGTGTATAATATTAAAATAACGACACTATTTTCTGTAACCATTGCAACGAGTACATACTAATGCGACACGAGTGGCTCGTTAGCCAGCACTGCTTGACCTGTGCTTGTGCTAACGATGTTATTTTAGTCTAATTCTAATTCAAAATTTTCATTTGCATGATTTATTTACTGTTAAAAGCTTTTATTCAACTTCCAATGTATGTGGGGGTTAACTTAAAGTCCTTTTGCGACGCCTCAGTAAGAAATTAGGGTGGTCTATTTTACTCAGCTGGATACCACAAAGCGGGTAAACTTACCTTAGTTGTCTTTTACGACAGCTCGGTAAGAAATAAGGGTGGTCTATTCTACTCAGTCGGATACCACACGGCGGGATAACTTACCTTAGTCGCCTTTTAAAACATATCGGTAAGAAATGGGGGTGGTCTATTCTACTCAGCCGGATACCACAAAGCGGGCCAACTTACCTTAGTCGCCTTTTAAGACACATCGGTAAGAAATAAGGGTGGTCTATTCTACTCAGTCGGATACCACACGGCGGGATAACTTACCTTAGTCGCCTTTTAAGACACATCGGTAAGAAATAAGGGTGGTCTATTCTACTCAGTCAGATACCACACGGCGGGATAACTTACCTTAGTCGCCTTTTAAGACACATCGGTAAAAAATGAGGGTGGTCTATTCTACTCAGCCGGATACCACACGGCGTTTAATGTTTCTATTGTTATATTTTATTATTATTTGACTCTCCGATCAAATGAGGTTTGCTATTTGAGAAAATAAGACAAGAACAATAAAGTAGAACTTCAAAACTTTGCATTCATTGTTATTACATTTACCGCGTCTTAGAAATAGAGAATTAAGCTTCGGAAACTTTAAGCTCTTTAACGACGAAGTTAGTTAATTATCTAGTTTGCTTCATACGTGTAAAGAAGGGGCTGAAAGTTTGCACAAAGAGGTTTTAGTGATGAAATATAACTTGGGAAGCTAAATGTTTACTGAACCGGTAATTAATATTGAAACATAATGATTTTCTTTTTTTTTAAAAAGCCGTGTGGTATCCGGCTGAGTAGAATAGTACCACCCTCTTTTCTTACCGAGGTGTCGTAAAAGGCGACTAAGGTAAGTCGACACGCCGTGTGGTATCCGGCTGAGTAGAATAGACCAACCTCATTTCTTACCGAGGTGTCGTAAAAGGCGACTAAGATAAGATGACCCACCGTGTGGTATTCGGTTTAGTAGAATAGACCACCCTCTTACTTACCGAGGTGTCGTGAAATACGACAGAGGTAAGTTGACGTCAGGCAGGCGGCCGGTCGTAAAAACGCAGCCAAATCATGTTACAGCATGTTAATAACATGTTGTGCCGACCCCACTTAGAGTGGGATAAGGGCAGGAAGATGATGGATGATTTTCTTTTTAACTTAACTATAATTAATGTATAAAATAAATAAATGCATATTCTAATTTATAGAATAAGGCGTTACTTTGCGGAGATCCATAATACAAAAGTAATAATAAAATTATTTTGCTATAATCCGCGATGAAGTAAAATAGAAAAAATATATAATGCTAAATGTAAAGTGGACGATCGGTTATCGGACAGGAGATATCTCCTGATGATGCTTCGGTTGCGGGGCGAAACGATTGTTGAGTTTGTGATAGTGAACGTATATAGTGCTTGTGTATTATGGTGGCGGTGGTGGAGGTTTGTGCATGTGTTTTTTTACAAATCCTGCATGTATCAGGTATGATAACCGATTGTCCACTCTACATTTAGCATTATATATTTTTCTATATTACTTCATCGCGGATTAAAGCAAAATAATGTTATTATTATAAATGCATATTCCATAAATTCGAATCTTTTCGGTCTGTCGTATGATTTAAAAAAATTAATGATGTATATTATTGACAAAAGGAACCGACTTAAGCTTGTGGCTCCTGCTTTGCGCCTTGCAAAAGTACATAAGTCGTTTTTGATTTTTAGTATAAGATTTTATAATAAAATTCCGCAATCAGTTGTTGCTTTGCCATAACAGCAGTTTAAAAACACTGTTAGAAGGCGACTGATACAGAAAGCCTACTATACCGTTGTAAATTACATAAATGATAAGAATGCGTTGATATAGCTATTTTGAATATAAATTTGAAACGACATTGAATAAATTTGTTGCATTTCAAGCTTATTTCCTTCAAAACCTGGAAAAACTTAATCTCCTAGGAATCTTGGAAACGTTAAAGATTGAAAAAGACATTTAACCTCATCTGGATTATATGATATTAGTATTACTCGCATTTTATAAGTAAAGATTGATTTCTTTAAAACGCGTTTAATGAATCTTAAAAATTAATGAAACACATATTTCTTAAAAGAAAGAAATAAATAAATAAATATATAGGACACTTACACACACGGTCGTCTGTCCCCAAAGTAAGTAACTTAATATTTGTGTTATGGGTGACAGACAACTGGTGAATATATACTTATATATTTTTTAAATACACACCCAGGCTCAAAGACCAACAAATTCATTTATAGAAAATGTTGGCCCTCGGCGGGAATCGAACCTGCGACCCGCGGAGCTGAAGGCAGGGTCACTACCCACTGCTCCAACGGGCCAGTAAGAAAACTCACAGGTGCCTATAAACCTCGTTAATGAAGATGGAATCTTACCGAAAGCTTCACGGGCTATCACTGAGCCATCAATGCTTTGTAAATAATTAATTGTTGCAGTTTTTCGTGACTAAAAAATTTCTAAGCTAAACATCAGATTAACAAATCAAAGTAGGTACAATATTTGTTCAAATATTGGTAACAAATATAGAAATAAAAACAAGGCAACTGTTACTTGGCATTAATCCAACATAGATGAATAACATCGCAAGCGGCTCAAATCATTAGCGATTTATCAGCAACTCTAATCTTGCAATCATCTTCTTAATCAATAGGTATTCACATATGATAGGTATAGGTGTCTTATATTGATCTTCGAATTCAAATTCAAATTCAAAATATTCTTTATTCAAATAAACTTGTAAACAAGTGCTTTTGAATCGGCAACTCTGCTGCTGGTTCGGAAAGCTGTTCCTACCGAGAAGAGCCAGCAAGAAACTCGGCGGTTCGTTCAGTAAAATATTGTCAATAATCAAATTCGGAAGCCAAATTAGTGATAACGATGCTGCGTAACTGATTTTGTTCCCACACATATTAAAAAAATAAGACAACCTACTAAGCATTTACCACCATGCATAAAATCACACAACGAAATTTTCATCAAAGAAATATTTTGAGCATTTTAATGAAGACAAGACTCAAAACTTTTCAGCAAGACACTTTACTCATAAGCTAAGTCACAAAACCAACAACTAGCAATAAGGACACCCTTCTGAAAACTTGAGGTGTTAAATAAAACCTAGTATCAAGATCATTTTAAAAGTACGCTATGATTTTGAATATCAAGACCCAAACTGCCTACGACATTCTACGTATTATATTACAGTGAATAATTATAAGAAAAAAATTGAAAATAATTATAAGAAAATAATATGACTCTCACTAAGGTCTTGAATGTCATAAATATTATAATGATCCAACTTAATATTACGCCAAAGAAATCCTTACTGGCTTTCAAACTTTGGACAAAGTATGGCATACCCTTCATATAGGTATGCCACAAGGCCAGATTTTCAATAAAAATTGTGCTAAATTGACACTTCCAATTCATCAATTGCTTTTCTGTTAGGAAAATATGAAATTTTTCTGATCTCTAGAAATTTCTTGGGACATATGTAAACTGCCAATCCGCAGCATTGCAGCATATTGGATCTTGACTTCAAATATTTTCTCATAATTGGTAGGCCTTTGCCCACCAATGAACGAAAAACCAAGCCATAGCAAGCCATACTCTTTATGGTATGTACCTCCTCGAGTCATCTTCATAGGAAGATGACTCGAGGTCATCCATGGTCCGTTACAGCCCTATGTAGCTGTGACGGACTATGGATAACTTTGTGCTTATTATGTTGCGCGAACGGGGTCTGTTATCCGCAGCGTGAATGGGCTTACACTTGCTTGGCTTGGTAACATCCTGTTGTCCATGGTAGTGCGGATTTGGTTTATACAGTACAGTGGTTGGCCTTTATTAATATTTTTAATAAGAGGCCATAAAGTTTAAGAAATTCTAGAGGAAGGGTCACTAGGCATGTCGATGGATCCTCGGTAGGCCGGATTAATAATTTCGTGGGCCGTACTTTGGCCATCATTGATCCAGTTTGTATTTATTTAAACCAAGTATGTGAAAATACAATCAACTTAGATAAACTCAGTCAACATCAATATTTGGTTAAACATTTGTTCAAATGTTGGCACCGCATAAGAATTGCAGACAAACTTGACAGTTCTCCAGCCATAATGAACGCGACTAAAAGCCATAGCAATTTGTTAGCATTACAAGTGCTTGCATGGACTTGTAGATAAAAATACATGAATGAACTTTCATGAAACTTGATGTAACTTCTGAATTTATAAAATTAACTCTATAACCTCTGTTTACATCCCTTACAATGGGGTAAAATCAAAATTTGCGAGGTTTTTTATATATTTGTCATTAACCTGCCCGTATTACGTCGTGATGTGATTCGGCTAGGTATTTTAGGGCCACTCGCGTGCTTGACGTCAACGTACCTTAGTCACCTTATACGACACCTCAGTAAGAAATGAGGGTGGTTTATTCTACTCAGCCGGATACCACACTGCGGGTCGACTTACCTTAGTCGCCTTTTACAAAACCTCGGTAAGAAATGGGGGTGGTCTATTCTCAGCCGGGTACCACACGGCGGGTCATTATCTTAGTCGCCTTTTACGTCAATTCGGTAAAAATTGAGGGTGGTCTATTCTACTCAGCCGGTTACCACACGGCGGGTCAACTTATCTCAATTGCCTTTTATGACACCTCGGTAAGAAATCAGGGTCGTTTATTCTTCTCGACTAGATACCACACCGCTTATCACTAACATACATAATTATTATAAAATAAAGTCCTCAAAAACTGTCTGTCTGAATGTGGTCAAAATTCCCAAAATTTACTGAACGGAATGTTAATAATAGATACTTCCGACAAAAAAAAAGGAAAAAATTAAATTCCCGCTTTTCCTTACAGAAAGGGGTGTTTACACATTTATGTTGACGGGAACAAAGTTCGGCGCACAGGTTCATTATAAATATTATTACTAAGGGCAATTTAAATTAAACATATTTCAAAAACGAATAAATATGCCAAATACATATCAAATATTTGATCAAACACTGGCAGTTTAATGCAAATATGGCAATGAGCAAACTTGGCGTGTTTCCAACCCACATGAATCATCGTACGCGGCTCAAACCACTAGTGATTTGTCAGCATTACAAGTGCTTGGAGTTGCTTGGAAACATGTGTGAACGAGTGAAGTATCTCGGTATAATCGGGCACATCTGATATGCGCGACGTCTAAAAATAGACGTGTCTCAAAAAAAGACCTGTCAGAGGTGTATTTTTAAAATAGAAGGTCTGTCTGTCGCGCTTTTACGGCTAACCCTTAGCTAATATTAAGCTTTATAATGTATGATAATGCATAATAATATGTATGATATACATAATGTATAGAATTAGGCGTTACTTAACGTAGATCCATAATACAAAAGTAATAATGAAATCATTTTGCTTATAACCCCATATGCATATTGAATGAATAGAAATATATTTATATATATTATGATAAATGTTGAGTGGACTATCCGCTTTTATTCCTTATAGATGCAGCATTCGTAAAAGACATATACACAAACCCCACCACCGCTCCACAATACACACACGTTCACAATCACAAACTCGACAATCGTTTCACCACACAACCGAAGCATCATGAGATAGACTCAACGACAACATCGCAAAGCAAATTCAAAGGTTTTAAAATTATGACGCATATATGTATATGCGTCTACATATAACTCCATATATATAGTTTAATTAAGAAATAGCGCATAAAAACAAAGAAACAAAAAATTACTTTACTGTTTATTGTAGATTGGAGTGGACCTAACAAATATATCAGGGATATTGTCAAGATTGTGCTAAAAGTTGCTTTCTTAGGTCAAAGCAGGTGACACTAGCAACACTCCACACAATCACTACTCAATACCACAATCTCTAGGATCGTTTCACCTTGGAACCGAAGATCATCAGAAGGATCATCAGGAGGATTGGCTCCAAGACAAAATCGTAATGCGTCGCACCGCCCTTGCAAGCAGTCTTATATAATAATAATTCAACTCACACCATGGCCATGACCATGGCCACCTAATTAAGGAGCAAGTAAATGTCTCCAATTCAGGTTTGCTACACGTGTTTGGGAGAAAATAAATAGTAAGGGGGTTTAACTATTATATAAGACTGCTTGCGTGGGCGGTGCGAAGCATTACGATTTTGTCGTTGAGCGTATCTTCCTGATGATGTTCGGTTTTTGGGCGAAACGGCCACTGAAAATCAGTGTTCGGGTTTCAAATTCGAACCAAAGCCGGGTGGTTACCCATTTTGTGGCGTCACACCGCGCCTTTATAAATAAATTTATTATAATTATTCTTGTCCTTAGATGTAAAAGTTAGTGATGTACTTCATAAATAAAGTTTTTTTTTCTTTCTTTCATAAATAGTCTGGAATAGGAGCTTACCACCCGTGTTGCACAGAAAGGCCTCCACCCACTTAGATAACATAAGATTGTAGATTGGATATAACAAATATGGGATTATTTATCAAAATGCAACTATCTGGATAATAGCCAAGACCTACCTTTTTGTAACTGTTATGGTTTAATGAATTATGTATGCGTTTGGCAAGCTCAGACTCTTAGGTAACAAGATGAAGCGAGCTTAAGCGAAATGCATGCCGCAATTCTAATATACATAATTAAAATGAACCATATTCCTGGAGTAACGCGTGACCTAAATGCAAAATTTTTCTCGATATTTAACGTCTTTAAACAATCGTGAGTAGTACGCCGTGTGGTATCTGGCTGAATAGACCACCCTCATTCTTTAACAAGGTGGTGTAAAAGGCGACTAAGGTAAGTTGAACCGCCGTGTGGTATCCGGCTGAGAAGTCGATTTAAAAAAATCTAATAATTTGTATCAAAAGAGTAGAAATTTTTCTGACATATAGTCAGAAAAATTTCTACTCTTGGTATAAGGTTGCCTATTTTTATATTATTAATAAATCATGATAATACGGATACTTACTTATAAATAATAACTTCATATGCACTATTTATGAAATCGATTAAAATGTGTAGGTAGACGATATTTGGTTTTATCAAGCAATGCATATCTTATGGTAATAAAACAAGAAAAAGAGTAAAACCAAAAAGAAGATAGTTAAAAATTCGATATTTTTCGATTTATATCGACATAGATACCAAACACCATCGACATTCCTGCTCTTCTCGAGTCTTCGGGGATATGTCGGGATGATGACAAGAGACCAGATGGCTTGACGCTGGTTCCTTGGGAACGGGGACGGGCCCTAATGTGGGACGCAACATGCGTTGATCCGTTAGCCTCGTCCCATATCAGGGAAACAGCGTCAAGGCCTGGAGCTGCAGCGGAAATGGCCGAATTCGGCAAACGGCGGAGGTATGCATCTCTCAACGAGAGTTATATATTTGTGCCGTTTGCAGTAGAGACCCTAGAGCCATGGAGTCAAAGTGCAAAAAAAATATCCGTTTTAACACCTCGGTTAATTGCCTCTTCAGGTGACAGGAGGGCTGGCTCTATCACACAAATAACCTTAGCGATTCAGCGCGGAAACGCTGCCAGCATTCTTGGGACAATTCCATGTGGGCATGATTTGTATAGTCCTAGCGTGTAAATAATTTAAGATAGATATAACTTGTACATTTTTGCTGTAAATAAAAAAAGATACCTAACGAATAATGTCAGTGGTGTAAGAAATTTTGTAATAAGAAATAAGATCCTGGATTCAAAGGGGAAATGAGAATGTCATATCGAAGCTTTAAAATTGATTGCTTTGAGACACCAAATCTCTGTTTCCCGTAAAGATATTTACATATTCGCGTCATTTTTTTAATGAAGTTATGTTTCAAAAGTAAATGATGTTATTTTGCTAGAAACCATGGTAAATATTTATTATTTATGGATTATGGACCTCTGCAAATTAACGTATGTATATATATGTAAAAATATATGAATAAAATTCCCGTTTCTTAATGATAGTTACAAAAGTAAGTAAAAGTGATGATAAGATAACATGGATATAAACACTCTTCGACCCTCTACAAGATATCAACATTATCATTCTCCTGGCCTTATCCCACTCTAAGTGGGGTCGGCACATTATGTTATAAACATGCTGTCACATGATTTGGCTGCGTTATTACGACAGGCCGCCTGCCTGACGTCAACTTACCTCAGTGGTATTTTACCGACACCTCGGTAAGAAAGAGGGTGGTCTATTCTACTCAGCCGGATACTACACGGCTACGATGAACCAACAATTTGTTTTTAAAAAATGTTTGCCCTCGACGGGAATCGAAATCGAAAAATATGACAGATATAAACTGTTAAATTTAATTAAATATGATTAATTGGTTGTTAACTCAGTAAAATATAACCTTTTTAGCGTACAACGGTTTAAAATGAAAGTCATTAGCTAACGACACATGCACAACGATAGCAGGCGAGGCGCTGCGCAAATAAATGCAATTAGAACGTGTGTGCTCCGAGAAATACTTCAAAATGTGGCCCAAGTCACAAGAGTATATTTCTAAAACTAACATCCTTACAAAAGTTACAAATAAGCCAATGCTTGCGGCAATATGGCACGGCTGACATCACATCCGTTAAATTTTGGTGGTACGAAATTGTCTAATGTTTCTGCTGCAGCTGACAGTTACACTCTACTGTCATGACTTGGATTTAGCTATGGATCAACTGGCATGGCGAGGCAACAAATAACCGCAATCATTAATTGAACCATTTTATTATCAAAACGGATACTGCGGAGTACTGCCTTTTTTTGTCAGGAAAACTCATTATGGGTCGTCACCGCCCGAAGGGGACGAGCACTGACTAAAACCCTGACAGTGCTCCACCACGCTGCTGGTGACGGGGACAGGGTACCGTTGTATACATTGCCCCCATCCCCGCCAGCAGCGGCTCTGTTACCCGGAGTGCGCCACTTCGGGTCAGAGCTCTCTAAGCAGTGGCCCCTCCCTCCGCTAATCAATGCATCAGGAGCACCAGATACATCGACCGCCTCGGGGACCTAACTCCAGCGAGCGTCCGATAATCCCCGTTTGGACCGCTCTGAGGTCCCCGTTAGGGCGGCATGCGACGGACTTCGGCGAGTCGCCTGCGCCCCACTCGCCTGCGACGGATTGGATCCAAGGACTCGACTTCCCGGATCCGCTCCGCCGCCTCCTTCATAGCGAAGTGAGTGCCTGCAGTATCTCAATTTTTATACACTATTTCTAGGTACCTTGAAGGACATCTGAGATTACAGTGATAAGAAATTTTTTCCGCATCTCAATAGGTTTTAAAGTTGTGCCTTGTGGTATCCGGCTGGATAGAATAAACTACTCTCATTTCTTACCGAGATGTCGTAAAAGGCAACTAAAGTAAGTTGACTCGCTGTGTGGTATCCATCTGAGTAGAATAGACCACCCCCTTTCTTATCTTAGTGTGTGTGCGCGTGTGGATACGTATCGCGTACGTGAGTATCTATATGAATTTATGGGTGGATATGTAGTTGTTTGTTTCTATTTCCATAAACCAGAACGTGTACATGTGCGTTTCTGTATAAATATTTGGACGTGTGCACACAAATAATATAGAATGCTCAAAGTTCCGTCATTTGCACCACACAAAGTATTGCCATGAACCACAATACCGTGACGTCGTTTAGGGCGCAGTTCCGCTCGTGTTGAGCGTATTTTATTTATTCACTTGTGTGTGCCCTGGATGTCATCGAGCTAATGTAATATCACTGTTCAACACAAAGAACGATGAAATTATCCCGTTATAAATAGACACAAATGTTATAGCGGCACGATTTAGGTACCCATTACATCAGATTCGACAAGGCTTCGTATTATCCATAAATTTCTAGTACCTAGAAAAATACAAGAAGCCATTGAAATCGATCCCAATTTTAGCAGAGACGGTGGATGGGCACGTCCTCCGACTTGGAAACCGAATTTTGACACTACGAGTTCATATAATGACCAATTTGAATCCACACACAAACTTATCACAAAATTTTTTAATGTCCATTAAAATCCATAGTCCTATAGAACATAAAAAAATCACAATTTTCATCTTGTAGTAGTAGTGTAGTAGCGTCCTGATACTATCCCACTGCTGAGAATAGGCCTCTTCTCTCCGTTTTTGGAGAGGATTGGAGCTAAGACCTACCACGCTGCTCCAATGCGGATTGGTAGGTTACACATATCTCCAGAATTCTCTAGAGATATGCAGGTTTCTTCCCGATGTTTTCCTTCACCGAAAAGCGTATGGTAAAATTGTAATATCAATTAGACACATAAGTTTTAACAGAAAAACTCATTGGTGTCTGCCCGGATTTGAACCCGTGACCTCCTCAAAAGAGTCGCACGGTGTTACCGCTGGGCTACCACAGCTTCAATTTTCATCTATGCCTAGATAATATATAAACTCTATTAATAACATAACCTTAACCTAGCCATGAAATCGTGTGGCGCAAATTATAATTGTAAGGAGAGAATTACAGAGAGGGTTTACAATTTCCTTACTAAGTTACTAAGTACTTATGAGACTTGATGAATCTCTGGAGTGTAATATATTGTTGTTATATGTATTTATCTATTACATCATACAAGTATACGTGCCAGGGTCTTCGCTCACGTAGAAATCAGTCACGAAATTTCCCCGAATTGAAATTTTGTACATAAAAGTAGTTATTGTGAGTTAACCACAAGAGATAGAGACAAGCTGTCGCGGAATTTTTTGTAGTATTTTTGTAGATCTACAATTCTCTGGTACATTACTTTAGTGTATCTCTATTGGTTTATGCGGGGAATGCGAGTAAAGCTGCCCTTATCCCTCTCTAAATGAGGTCGGAACAATATGTTGTAAACATGTTGTCACACGATTTGGCTTCGTATATCACGACTGGCCGACTGCCTGACGTCAACTTAACTTAATGGTATTTTACGACACCTCGGTAAAATAGGTGGTCTATTCTACTCAACCGGATACCACACGGTGTGTCAACTTACCTTAGTCGCCTTTTACGACACCTGGGTAAGAAATCAGGGTGGTCTATTCTACTCAACCAGATACCACACGGTGTGTCAACTTACTTTAGTCGGCTTTAACAACACCAAGGTTAGAGAGAGGGTGGTCTATTCTACTCAGCCAGATACGGCATATATTTCTATAGAATAACAGTCTTATTAAATTGTTTTATTACAATATCGTGATAAAATCGTAAAAGCACATTAACGCTGCACGAGCGAAGGCCCTTATTTATAATGAAAGGGATCTGTCCCCCATCTGACCCCCCCCCTGGAAACTTGAGGCAATTAGCGAAATCGTCGCGATGTGACTTGCTTTAATATTACACTTGTTCCGTTTCGCACAGAGCAAAAACATTTCGCCAGATCATGTTCAAAACGACATTAGAACGGGAAAAATAAATATTTAAAACTAATAAAAAAAAATATACAAGCAATATTTCTATCAAAAATAACCTATACAAATCATGCTCACGTACAATGGTACCATAAACACTTAAATACAAATTCAAATTCAAAATTTTCTTGATTCAAATACACTTGTATACAGCTAGTTCAGAAAGCGAGACGAGCCAGCAAACAACTTGGCGGTTGCTCTTTCAACATAATAATTGATTACCTGGGTGACCGAAACTTGCTTCGTAATTTTTAAAAACATGTAAAAAAATCAAAAAAAAAAATTAAAAGAAAGATGAGAAATTGATATGGCAAGTGGGGCTCTATCCTAGGTATTTTCACCTCTCTAGACCGCAATACATACAAGATTAACCCATTGAAATATTAAAGATTGCAAATGGCGTTATTTTTTAAATATTTTGAAACACAAAATATACAGCTTTTTTTAAGTCATACATTACATTTTTTTAAGTCATACAACATACTTATTACAATTACGCCGTGTGGTATCCGGTAGAATAGAATAGTACCAACCTCATTTCTTACCGAGGTGTCGTAAAAGGCGACTAAGGTAAGTCGACCCGCCGTGTGGTGTCCGGCTGAGTAGAATAGACCACCCTCATTTCTTACCGAGGTGTCGTAAAAGGCGACTAAGGTAAGTTGACCCACCGTGTGGTATCCGGTTAAGTAGAATAGACCACCCTCTTCCTTACCGAGGCCTCGTAAAATACGACTATGGTAAGTTGATGTCAGGCAGGCGGTCGGTCGTAAAATACGTAGCCAAATCATGTGACAACATGTTTATAACATGTTGTGCCGACCCCACTTAGAGTGGGATAAGGGGAGGAAGATGATGAACATACTTATTACAATTGGGACTAAAAATCCCCGTTTCCTTTCCTTACACACAAACGTTAACCCGACTATTTCGTAAAACTCCGAACAAGCCCGTGTTATATATCACCGCAACGCTACCATAAAATTTGCAGGAACTACGCGTTTTGGCCCGCGCAAACATCCTAATATATGTGTAATAAACTTCATAATCGTACGTTTTGCTTTAAACAACCAAAGCGGAACCACAAGAAAGATAAAGCCAGTTCATAGCCTGCCAAAATCAGAAATTCTCGAAGGGACGCCACTAAAACTAAAGACTTAGGCAAGTATTTAATATTTTCGGTTCTTGAATCTAAGTGGATCTTAGCTTCAGACTGCTACTTATATTTAATGGCAACACAAATCTGATTGTTTCGTAGCTGGTTAATTACCACTATTGGGCAAAGGTTTCACTCCCTTGTGAAAAGAAGATGGCGCTTGCATCTACTTTGTTCATTTAATATATGCATACATGTATATCTTAACGTATTTACAACCTTTAAATCTAACAGTCTTTATTTGCATGCAAACTCATGTACAAAACCATTCAATCAAAAGTAAGTAAGCTAAATATTCACAAAAAAAAATAATATAAAAAATATTGAAAAAATAAAAGAAGTAAGAGGCGACTGAGGTAAATTAACCTAACGAGTGGTATCCGGCTGAATAGAATAAGCCACCCTAATTTCTTATTGAGATGTCGTAAAAGGCGACAAAGTTAAAATACCTAGGTAAATCACATCACAACATTGTTAAAACCCCACTTAGAGTGGAATAAGGGCAAGAGAATGATGATTATGACCTAAGACCTATATCGTTCCTGCACAGAATTACGACATTCGACTTTCCTCTGGACGTTTTCCTAAACAATAAAAGGTACGATAAATTGCAAAAATTATAAATAAAACGTGGTTTTATTTTACTTGAAGAAAAAACGTTTAAAATTAACTAGCATTTACCCGCAACTTATGTCGCGTGATAGGTTGATAATAGATGGCGCTTTTCAATGTCATCCTATTCTTGTAGAATTAACACGATTTCTATAGCCTCTACCTCGGATTTTAAGAAATAATTGTTTCATTTCCAAGTTTCCAAATTTCATTGATATTGGTTCAGCGGATTCGCCTTGAAAGAGTAACAAACATACATCCATACTCACAACCTTTCGTATTTATAATATTACTCGTAGTAGGCAAGACAAATGAAAGGTGGTTTATTTTACTTAAAGCAATTACGTTGAAACGTGAAAATATTTATCATTAAAGAAACAGGGCGTAGGTTAAATACCGCTTTTCATTTTTTTAATACATTAAAAACTTGATTGTTGGCTTAGGATCATAGTTTTGGTGGATGTACGTTACATTACTTGCCCAATATTGATCAGGAGCAGCCGACTGTGATGATATCCGAAGCAAATCACGCGATGTGTGACGATGCAGAAATACGGATGCATATTTTTTGACTGTCGATAAATCATTTACTTGCCGTTCATTTAGCTTCTATTCGATTCCTAAATTATTATCCGAAACAAATTTTCAACGTTTCTGACCTTTTTACATTCACACGGGACTTTGGAAAAAACTTATTTGTTATTTTTTTTGGAAGTCAAGTTTAAAAAATAAATAGTGGCTCGTCTTTGGGCAGTATAAAAAAAGAGTAGTAAAGTAGCGGCTTATTACTCTCCCACTGCTGAGAATAGGTCTCTTCTCTCCGTATTTGGAGAGAAGGATTGGAGCTAAGACCTACCACGCTGCTCCAATGCGGATTGGTAGGTTACACATATCCCCAGAATTGTCTAGAGATATGCAAATTTCCTCACGATGTTTTCTTACACCGAAAAGTGATAAATTGCAATTATCAATTAGACACATAAGTTTTAAAAACTCATTGGCGTCTGCCCGGGTCCGAACCCGTGACTATTAATTAATATATATCTCTACAAAATACAGGTCTATATTAAATATGTATATTTTCAGTAAAAATATTGCAATATCTTCTCATTAGATCCCGGTTAATCGTTGTTTTCGAGAGAATACAAGTGCGCGGACCGAGCCGGTATCGACAGCGTGCTTCATAATGGATGACCACACGGATCTAAGACGAATTGTTATACCCAAAATATATAACATAAGTTCTGATCTAATCCAGGTTTGTAAAGATATACGTATTATATGTAAACGGATATTAGAAGAGGTCGCTACTATCGTGCGTGTTACGAGTGCAGCTGATGAACAATGAACACGCCGTGACGCCAGAAAGCAGTTTAAAATTCCCGCTACCAAGCGTCTTACGAACACAGCCGATGGCGTGCTCGGCGTAAAGCGCAACAACAAATGGAGGTTTTGATGGGAACGGAAAACACATGCCATTTTGTGTGATGTGAAGTTTGCTTTGGGATATAGAATTAATTGCGAGTGCGGTAATACAAGCTGAATTTTAGTTTAGTTTCATTAAAACTCGCTTATAAACCTTCTTTAACAAATATACATATGTATAGGTGGCGATCGTGTGTTGAATTTATTTTATTGCGTTTGTTATTAATTAGGTAAGCAGAAGGCATGGGGTCCTCAACTTCCGCCTGACGCAGGTTCTTTACGATGCATTGTTCAGCGGAGGGTGGGGCCACTGTTACAGAGACCCCAACTCGGAGGTGGCGCTCTTCAAGGTAAAGAGCAGCTGCTGCCGGTGATAGGGGCTATATGTCCAACTTTACCCTATTCCCGCCACCAGCAGCGTAGTGGAGCATTATCAGACTTGTAGTCGGTGCGATCCCGACATACCTGCCGCTCCTCCCCGTCGAGCAGTGATGACCCATAATGGGTTTTCCTAACATAAAAAAAAGGTTTTCCTTTCGATACTAAAAGTTCATTAAAAGTTTAACATTTTTTGAAATTGCTCTTTCTAGTTATTAGTTGCAGTTGGTAAGCTCTTGATTGCAGCCTGAAGCTAATTCGTAAAAAGCTCGGAAACTTCAAGATTAATGGTTTCCTATTTCGTTCAGTCGATTTTAACACGTTATGTATTATTTTTCGATTAAATATAACATTTATGGTCTTCATTTTAAAGTGCTTATCTCTACTTGAAGAATATTTATTGATGAATTTAATTTGTGGTATTCGGCTGAGTAGAATAGTACCACCCTCATTTCTTACCGAGATGTCGTAAAAGGCGACTAAGGTAAGTCGACCCACCGTGTGGTATCCGGCTGAGTAGAATAGACCACCCTCATTTCTTACCGTGGTATTGTAAAAAGATGACTAAGGTAAGTTGATCCATCGTATGGTATCCAGTTGAGTAGAATAGAACACAATCATTTTTATCGAGGTGTCGTAAAATACGACTGAGGTAAGTTAACTTTAGGCAGCCAGTCGGTCGTAAAAACCCAACCAAATTATGTAACAGCTTGTTTATAACATGTTGTGCCGATCTCATTTAGAGTGGGATGGCGAATCAATATACTATGGAATTCCACAAAGTATCGTAATAATAATAACCTACCATAAATATTTTGAAAATTAATGCACTTAAGTACAATTAAGGTTTATCGGAATAAAAAATAGGTTAAGACTTTTTGATTTTTATTCAGGGACAAAAAATACGTAGTACATACTCGAGGGTATATAACACTTAGCTTGACGTTAACGAAATCGCGGGAATAGTTATGTATAGTAACAATAAAATCAAGGCGAAACATCTCAACGGAATGACGTATTAATTAAGAGGCCTATATAAAAATCTTCGAGCATCTTAAGAAGATAATTCTCAATTCAAACTCGTACTGGTACCATAAAATTTAATTAACGCCCGCTATGAGGGTATTATTTGTTTTTCATTGTACACAAGGGTTTTCGAACATTCGGCTTTGGCCCCTTTACAACAATTTTAATCACGAAATGCGGTGTATTTCGAACCATTAATTAATTTTGGAAATATGTGCTCTAAATTTATCAAATTTTTTAAAATATATTAGTAGCTGTATTGACTGATGTGTTCCTGAAATAAACTTTTAACTACCCTTAATTACGTACTGAATTGTTTACAGTTTTCAAAGGATATATAGGGTTTTTTTATCCAATATATATAATAAATAATAAATGTATGGGACATACAATCATAAGTTGTCGTTTTCGACGTTCAAAATATAAATTACTTATAATTAGTATTAAATATTCTTTAACCGAACAGAATTTATTTCTACAAGGTATGTGAAAGATGTCTTTTTGTAATTGATAAAATTAATTTGTTTTATATTATTAGGCAAGACGCTATATTTTTAGTAATGTTTTAGCGTCATCTAGTAAGTGTATTTAAATACTTTTATTTAATTTATTTACAGCAAAAATGTACAGGTTATATCTATCTTAAATTACTTACACGCTAGGACTATACAAATCATGCCCACGTGGATTGGTCCCAAGAATGCTGGCATCGTTTCCGCGCTGAATCGCTAAGCTGATTCTTTTTGCGAAAAAGGATCCAGCCCTCTTGTCACCTGAAGAGGCAATCATCGGTTGATTGCTCTTCAGGTGTTAAAACGAACAAAAAATATTTTGCACTTTGACTCCATAGCGATTGTTTTGATATTCTAATATCGAATAAATTTTTATTCAGTCAAATCCTAGCATGCTTCCAATTTTCTTTTAAAATGAAAAAAAGAGATGTGGGATATTAAAATTTATCTTTCTTTCTATTCTTTCTATTACTATGTATTTTTTGTATCCATCAAGCGAGTCTCTATATAGATATGGACACAACTTTTAAACATTCATAGGTTTTAGAACGACTTTTCCAACTTAAAGCTTCAATACTGAAGAAGCTCTGTAAGCTAAGAAAGAAGGAACTAAAATCAGAATATTTTTTACTGAATGGCAAAAGGTTGCGAAAACAAAATTAAACACAAACTATATTAGTTGTAGGAAATAATAAAAATGTTAAATAAATTATACGAAATTGAACACGTTTGATAGACGTCTGATATCCGATGGAAGACATAGCCAGCAGAGTGGAACGAAGCTTGAGTACAGCCAATCATAGAACTAGATACCTCAGTACCGTCAGCAAAAAAAATTGAATACTTCAATATAAATTTTTAACTACTGGTAAACGCAACTTCATTCGCCTCGTTTTTAGTGTAAAAATACCCTACTTTATTAACATATATTATTATCGAATCAGCCTTTACTGGGTTCTGCCCCACCTTCCATTTTTAACGAACTAATCGATGTATGTAGTAAATTATATTGAGCAATACAATCACGTTTTATAAATAACTTACTATAACTTAAAAATACACACATGACTTTTTTGAAAGACTCAACGCAGCGAGAGACTTGAAAATAGAAAAACCCCGTCCGCCGCTTTAGTCCGAATCATCGTTAATGGGCACGCCTCTCCGTCAATTTTTAACGAAACAATTGATTCAGATAGTTAATTATATTGAGCAATACAATCACGTTTTTTAAATTACTATAAATTAAAAAGAGACAGTTATACACTTTCAAACGACTCACCGAGGAGACTTCGAAATACAAAGCACCCTTGTACACGTTTTTAGTCCGCAGTTAGAGGTGAAAGGAGGTTGGTTAAGTCTCCCCACCTAGCGGGGTAACCTTGCATTAAAAATATATCAGAGTGTTCCCATTTTTGCTTTGTGACTGTCTGTCGAAAAAAAGTCATTTTGATTTTGTTTTGATAGTTTCGGTCTCAAAGCCAGTCCGTCAAGTTTCAGGCTTTGACAGAAGAGAAGAGATGGATAATACAAGCGGGTGCATTACAAGCACCCGCCCTACAGGGGGCGTCGCCTTAAGGGTGTCTCCTGCGAGACCGAACCTCGGCTTAAGGCGGCGCGTTTTTGGAGGGCTGCATCTAATAAATGACTTGGAAGAAGTCTGCGTCACGGCGGCCGCGGCAGAGGGCTGCGGCCGCTTGACACAAGCAAGCGGGGACCTCGTCTTCGCCGGCGAAGACGCTATTTGTGTAAATGTAATGTGTGTATCTTGTTGGATGCTGTGATAGCATCGTCGGGGTCGTTAAGGACGCTCTTCGGGCGCCTGTGAATCTTATTGGGGTGCCTGAACACCTTATAGTTGGACGCGGCCACTATAAGGGGGTTTGGATGGATGGACGCTTTCTCGAAGTAAGTCGTCGAGAATCGTCTGAAAAGATCGGCTATCGTGGGTAGGTCGAGATCTCTATGGAGGTTCACGTTGCGCACGAACCACGGACAGCCAGTGGCTGTACGCATGAATCGATTTTGAAGTGTCTGCAACGGACACAGTCGTGATTTCGGGACGTGCGCGAACGTTACGCTCGCATATGTCATGATGGGTCTGATGCAAGTTTTGTAAAGTGTCACTTTGTTGCGAAGTGACAGTTTACTTGTCTTGCACAGTATCGGATAGAGGCGTCCCATGGCGAACGCTGCCCGGTTACGGACAACGCGGATGTGTCGGATAAAGGATAGGGTAGGTTCGAGGATGACACCTAAGTATTTGACTTCCTTTTGCCAATCTATGTATTTGTTGTAAATAGAGACTCTAGGAGGCGTCCGGATGAAGTCCATGGCTCTCCTAGATCTCGCAAAGAACATTGCTGCGCTTTTATCGGGATCTATTTCGATTCTCCACCGGCGGAACCAGCATCCGAGCTGGTTGGTTGCTCTTTGGAGCCTATCATTTATAGTAATGGGATCTCTACAGGTGGTATAGATTGCGGTATCGTCCGCGAACATGGCTAAGTGGGTGACTGCACTAGTTTTAGTGGAGAATCGTGGGATGTCACTCGAATAGAGCGAGTAGAGGAACGGTGCGAGTACCGAACCTTGGGGGACTCCGGCGCGTAAGGTGCGTCTTGAGGAGAGCGCACCATCAATACGATATCTAAATGAGCGATTAGTAAGATAATCGCGAATGATAAGAACGAGTCTATCGGGGATTCCTAGGTTCGCGAGTTTGTATATTAAACCCGCGTGCCATACCTTATCGAAGGCTTTGGCGACATCGAAGAAGACAGTACCGGTGTACCGTTTTTTGGCGAAGCCATTGAGGACGGCTTCGGTAAGTCGGTGTACTTGTTGTACCGCGGTGTGTTTGGCGCGGAAGCCGAATTGCTCTTTCGGTATGAGCTTCATCGACTCCATGAACGTTATGAGTCTAGCGAGGATTACTCGCTCGTAGACTTTCCCTAAGCTGTTGAGCAGACTGATGGGTCGATAGCTGCTCGGGAGATTACTGGGTTTTCCCGATTTACGAATACCTATTACTATTGCTTCCTTCCATTCGTCGGGGAAGGAGCAACCTAACAGGAGGGCATTGAAAATCAATACTAATAGGTTTATGAGTTGGTAGGGGAGGCACTTGAGTGCTTTGTTGGATATGGAGTCGGGGCCTGGGGACTTGCGGGTCTTCAGGTTTTGGATAATGGAACGGACTTCCTCTCCGGTAGTGGGAGTGAGCGGCTCGCTTTCGGGAGCCTTCGCGGATATCCTAGCCGCCGCCATTTCCACTTCCGAGTGGAATTTGGCGTGTTCGGGATGACTGGGGTTATTTGAACATTGTCCCTCAAGACTGTCAGCCAAGCATTCGGCCTTATCGATGTCGTCAAAAGCGACCGGACGGTTTAAACGTATCAATGGAGGTGTAGCTGCACACTGGTCTCCTCTCAGGGATTTCGCCAGTTTCCAGAAAGCCAGGTGACTCGGCGAGATCTCTGAGAGTTTGTTGTCCCAGGCGGACTGACGGTTGAGGCTGAGTTTTTCTCTAACCTCTCTTTGAAGTCGCCGGAGGGTTCTCTGGTTATCGTCTGTCGGGTATGCGTCATGGGCCCTAGTGGCCGCACGCTTACGTCTAAGTAGGTCGCGCAGGTCGTCCGGTAGTCTCCCACGACCGCGGTCGTCGGGGACTTCCTTGGAGCAACGCTCGAGTGAGTCTGTTATATGTTTCGTAAGGTGGGTAACAGCGAACTTGGCACTATCTACGGAGTCTATCTTGTCAGGAATTTGATCTAGGTTGTCTGAGTTAAGGGACTGGAGTTTCCCGCCTAATTTACTCACGTCGATTATCGTTTTCGTGGGAGGGGTCGTGGAGGTAGATTGCCCTAACTGAATTAGAACCGGACGGTGGTCCGAGTCTAATTCATGCAGGACTTCTATAGAATGTAACTGGAGAGCTACATTTTTGAAAATGTATATATCTAACACATCTGCTTTGTTTGGATCCCCGTTAGGCGGGTATCTGGTGGGCTCGTTAGGGGCTATCACCTCAAAAGCGAGGTTTGGAAGGCCATTGAGGCCTTGTAGTATTGTGCCGTTCTGGTTGGTTCGGCGAGAGTTCCATTGGCCATGTTTGGAGTTGAAGTCTCCGGCCAGTATTACAGAGTCGCCTAGTGCGAGAAGAGTGCGGACGTCTCTTTCGAGTACCCGTTTGGTCGGACTGAGGTATACTGATGCTAGTATGATCGGCTGATGGCCGGTCATACCCACCTGACAGACTGAAGCCTCCATGTTAGTGAGCTTTGGGGAATCAAGGGGGGAGCATAGGAGGGCTCTTTTGTAGTAAATGAGCGTGCCGCCTTTTTTGGATGACAGACGGTCATTTCTAATCAAACTGTAATTCGCAATATTGGGATTGCGAAATTGGGGTTTTAAGAAGGATTCTTGTATTAGAAGAATATCTATATCGTGTGCAACTACGAAATCGCGGACTTCGTCCATGTGTCTGATAAGCCCGTCTGCGTTGTACGTGACGAGCTTGAGGGAGTGGGGCTTGGCCCTACCCAGTGAGGGTTTAAGCTTAAAGCCTAGAGATGGCCTGCACCAAACTAGAGTGTTCGAGCAAGGCCATTAATCTGTTTTGAGGATTACTCCTCAGCTTGTTTGCCAAAATTGACAGCTCCGTAGTGTCAATCTTGGTCACTATGTCGCAAACGAGTTTCATGTCGTCAATGAAACTCGTTGCTGGAGGGGCGGCTGTCGCTTTAGGAGCGGCAGCTCTTATATTGGAGCTCAAGATGGCGGTAGCGGGTTTCGCTACCGTCTCTTGAGCCGGTTTAGCTGGCACAGCCGGCTCGGATGCCGGTTTCCTGTGCCAGGGGTTTGAGGTGGGGAGAGGCGCGGGGACGAACCTCTCAGCTGGTTTGGGGGCGGTACGGTCCGTCTTTTTACGGGTGGCCCTTCTGCCCCCTCGTTTTGCCCTAAGCGGGACTTTCGGGCAGCCGCGATAGCTCGCGGGGTGCCCTTGGGTCCTGCAGAGGACACAGCTGGGAGGTTCCTCGGACGGAACCGTTCTGGGGCAATCGGCAGTGCCGTGATCGCCCAGGCACTTGACGCACCTAGGTCGTGCGGTGCAGTTGCGCTGCGAGTGGCCGTAAAGCTGGCAGCGATGGCACTGCCCCATTACCCCACGCGTACGCGGCGTTTCTATACGCAAACCCGACAGTCTGCATATCGTTTTAACGTTGAAGACACGTTTGCCTTCAGGGCTGAGGTCGAGGACCGCGAGACAAAGTTCATAAGGAACTTTGGTTCTATGATGGTACATGCGGTGTACCTGTCTTACTGGAAGGCCCTGGCTGAGGAGGTCCTTCTTAATAAGGTCGCAATCGATTTCGACGGGGAGCCCGCGGATGACAACACGAAGTTCGCGCTCGTCTTCTAGGGCGTATGTGTGGTAGCCGATCTTTTCGGCATCCAAGAGTGTCGTGAGGTGACGGTGGTCCGTTGAAGACGGACATTGTACCATTATGCCCTGGCTTGTGGACCGGGCAGAAGTAAATGGGATGGACGAACTGTCCATGCGCGGGATTAGTCGGTTCCACGCGTCTTTTTCCCTAACAAATAGGGGCGGCACCTTCTCCTTCCTCTCCGTCATAGGCGAGTCTTGTGGAGAGTCAGTCTGTTTTGTATTGGCCTGTGAGGCAGGCTGGGATTTGGGGATGGGGCGTGGGGCAGGTGCACCTGCGTCGTTTGTGGCCCTTTTGGGCGGGACGGTCTTGGGAGCCTTCAGCTTTCGCTTCTGGCTCTTGGATAGGACGGCGGTGAAGCCGTCGTCCTCGTCTGAGGCGGATGACGCAGAGGGGGACGGGGACGGGGACTGCGAAGCATCGAATGCTTCGGCTTCCTCACCGGATTCTGAGGGAGTCTCGGATTCCGAGTCGGATGCTTCCTCTACTTCCATGCCAGGAGACACGGAGCGAGAACGGGCTTTAGCCTTCTCCGCAGAGGGGGGAGAAGGTACCACCGGAATGCCACTCTGGCCCTGAGAGGGCGGGAGGGCTTTGGCGAGTTCCTGCAAAATGGCGGGGTGGTGCGCCTGGAGGAACGCGAAAATTGCGTCCAGTAACGGTTGCCCCGTGGGGCGCAGGGTTGGGGCCATATTGGCCCGCTAGTGTGGGGGTGGCCTCCCTGCCGGAGGGCAGGGAGGTGTGTACCTAAGAAAAAATCTAGGTTTTAGTCTCTCTCCCTTCGGGGGAAAGAGGTGAGTACCTAAATTAAATATTAGTGTACTTACGCACGGACGGAACCACCTACGGCAAGTGTTATGCGTGAAGCACCACACTACCTAATCGAATCACAGTAACACTATCGCAACCACTTGCACAGGAACGAACAAGACACTAACAGTTCAGAGTCCTTTGGCACTTTCACAATCTAACGCGGCAGGGGCGTGAGTCAGGCGGGGGGAGCGGCAACCGGATTGCGCTCGACCGAGACATCCGCACGCTACGGCGGCGATCGATGGAATGGGTCGCACCACGCCCTCCGCACCCAGAGGCTGCAAAGAAAAATATCAACATTATCCTACTGTAACGAGCTAACATTTCGGACGGGGGGGAGCCCCCCCCGCTCGAACAGCGCCGCCGCGGTACAGGCCGTTCCGGTACGCCGAGAACGGTAACATGCCGCAACATATTTGACAACACCACCGTACCAGTCGTCCCGGCCGTCTCACCGATGCCGAGATTCAGACTGGTCCCGGAGCAAACTCCAGCTGCACAATCTGTGCCATCGTCCTCGGAGGACGCCGCCGCGAGTTCCCCTGCCGCAGTAGTTGATACCACTGCGTGCCTGGAAGGAGCGAAGCGCCCTCGGCCCGAGGACTCACCGGAAACTGAGGAGGGGGGGGATAAACGCGCGCGGGCGGGTACCCCGCCAGCCCCTCCCTCCCCCACACCGTCCTGCGAGGAACAACCCGGACGCGGAGTTGAATTCTCGCTACCTCCAATGTCGCCGCCATCAAGCGAAAGGGGCCCGATGCTGCCTCTGACGATCTCCACCGAGCCGTCAACCGAGTCCACCAGCTACAACGTGCTGGCCTCCCTGGCCAGTGGGTCGCAGCAGATGGACTCATCGCGCCCCGCATCTCCACAGCCCGGACCGTCGGGGCTGTCATACGCCGCGGCCGCAGCCGCGCCGCCCTCGCCGATCCGACCCGCGGCTCCGTAACGCCCGACCCAGGCGCAACCGGCCCGGTCCGGCTACCCACCAATCACCGCGGAGTGCCTCCCAAATTGGACGAGGCACTTCAAATTACTGCAAACAAAATTGGGCCGCGCGCCAAATGCGCGCCCCATGGGCAAGGGAGTTAGGTTCCTGCCCAAAGACGCCGAAGAATACCGGGTGGTGCAAAAGCACCTGGTAGAGGAGGCAAGCCGGGATAAATCCATATCCTGGTTCTGCTACACGCCAGCAGCGGAGCTACCTACCAAGGTAGCGATAAGAGGCCTCCCAATGGACATTCCCGCAGAAGAGGTGGTGGCAGCACTGCAGGACAACGGGTTCCCTGCAGAACGCGCCAGGGCGATTCCACCTATAAAAGGACGGCACGGTTGCACTTACTTTGTGCAACTCGCCCACATGTCCAAGGCCGAGCTCGGTCTTCTATATAAAGTAACCGAGCTCCTCTACATGCCGGGCATCTCCGTGGAGGCTTGGCGCAGCGGCAAGACGCCGCCACAATGCCACCGTTGCGAGGCGTTTGGGCACGCCTCGGCAAACTGCCACAGGCAGTTACGGTGCCTGCGATGCGCTGGCGACCACATCGCGCGGGACTGCAACCGCGCGAAAGAGGAGAAACCCACCTGCGCAAATTGCGGCAAAGAGCACGCCGCTAACGATCGCCGCTGCGCCGTGTTCAAGAGAGAAGCGCGCAGGCGAGGTATCGCCGTTCACCCGCCACGTCCGGGACAAGCAAACCGTCGAGAGGCGGGGAGGGAACACATACCCCCCCCAACCGCACCGCCCGCCGTACCGGCACGGCGCCCCCCTGCGCAAGTGCCCGTCCCACTTCCCCGCTCCGCGCCGCATAGCGCCGCTACGACCGCCCGCGCCGCTTTCGCTGCCGTCGCGCCTGCGCCCGCCGCGACCGCGCAAGCTGTGTCGGCCGAGCCGGCGGTTGCTCAGCCAACTACATTGCCTCCGCCGGCAAACGAGCCGATAGAAAGAGGGAAGCCCGTTAAGAAGAGGAGGAGGAGGCGTGCGAGGAAGATCCGTGCGCCACCGGCCGCCGCATCGACCCCGCAAGCCCAGCCGGCAGCACTACCAGCGCCAGCCCGCGCGCAAGTTCAGCGCGAGCAAATGCCCGCGCTTCAAAATACAGAGCCGCAGCAACCTGCGGCTTCTGTAACTAGACCAACGACCACCGCGGTAGCAACCGCCACCCCTACCGTTGCTGCGGTTCAGGGAAACTGGGAGGTGGTGAGGACCATGCTAGAGGTCCTCGCCCAGATCCTCCTAGCTTACACCCAGGGCCAGGACATAATCCCCTTTGTCAACAGAGGCATCATAGCGCTGGGCCAATTAACTCCGCGCTAAAAGTCGTTTACTGGAACCCGGGCGGGATCAAGAACCACATCTGCGAGCTGATTTTACTCACTCAGTTGAGGAAACCACATGTTGTTCTCCTGGGTGAAACAAAGCTCGCGGATCACATCGAACTAAGAATACCAAATTACCTCGTCTATCGACACGACGAGACGTCCCCACAAGGCTGGGCGTACAGGGGAACAGCAGCCTTGGTGAGGAGAGACGTCACGCACGAGGAGATTCCGAGGGCTAACTTTGTCTCGTTGCGATCGCAGGGGGTGTGCGTATACACGGGATCAAGACCACTTCACATATACGCCGCTTATAAGCCGCCAAAAATACCTTTCCATAGTCCAGACGTCCAGACACTACTCAGCTCGCAGGAACCGACTCTCATCGCAGGTGACTTGAACGCCAAGCATACCGCCTGGGGCTCGAGCGTCATCACCGCGGCCGGGAGGAGCCTGCTAGAGCATAGCGAACAGGCCGAATACGGAATTCTGGGTCCCGGAGCGCCGACCCATACACCGGCCGACCCGCACCGACGTCCGGACGTACTGGACATTGTGCTGCACGCGCGAATAAAATCGCACATAAATGTGGAAGTGGTCTATGACTTAGACACCCAACACATGCCCATAGAAGTGACGATCGCCGTGGAAGACGCTTTCCTGGCATCCCGCCCCCGCAAACAGAGAGTGGACTGGGAGTCCTTTCAGAAAGAGCTCAATCGACTGCCGACCACAACGGTTTCAACACCCGAGGAAGTGGAGGCGGTGGCTATCGCAATCGTTGAAGCCGTTGGGAAAGCAAAGGAAAATTCTGCTGCCACCAACCCGCCCCGACCGTCCGGATGCTACGACGCACTACCGAGTTCGCTCAGGAACATGCTTCGTAGCAAACGAGCGCTACGCCGGCTTTGGACGCGAACCCGCTGTCCGCGGGTGAAGACACAACTGAATCGCCTGAGCGATGAGACGAGACGCGCCCTTATGACTCTCGATAGTGAGCAGTGGGACGCCACTATCGATAGAGCCTCGGAGAGCGACAACGCGCTCTACCACCTGTGTCGCACGCTAGCGAATAAAGAAACGCCTATTTACCCTCTTTTCGATGACTTAGGAAACAGGAAATACGCCGCGAAAGACCGAGCGGAGATCCTGGCCAATCACCTTGAAGACGTCTTCAAGCCTAACGAAGATAACAGCTCCGACGAAGCAATTAGAATTCACCACTCGGAAGTCGAGGCTGCAGTGGCAAACTTCCTGTCCGCCCCACAACCGTCGCTCCGGAGTGAGCTTCTTATCACTCCGTCCGAGCTACGGAAAGCCGCCCTCTCCTTACCAAAGAGGAGGGCGGCGGGTGAAGACGGAATACCTGTCGCCGCGTTGCAGCACCTTCCGAGACATGCTCTGAAAGCGCTCTCGGAGCTATTCAACGGTATCCTGAAGACGGGCCATTTCCCTGAGGCATGGAAAAGAGGGAAAATCATAGTGATCCCCAAACCCGGAAAAGATCGCCGATACCCGGAAAGCTACCGACCGATAACGCTGCTCTCACACGTCGCGAAACTGTTTGAGCGCCTGCTACTGCGGAGACTCGCGCCTCACCTGCCCCTGCGCGAGGAGCAGTACGGGTTCCGCAGCGACCACTCAGCAGCGCTCCAGTTGACCCGGGTACTTCACCATCTGGCCAGTGAGCGCAACAAAGGACACTGCACTGTCGGGGTCTTTCTCGATATAGAGAAGGCCTTCGACCGAGTATGGCATGCAGGACTCCTGGCCAAACTACTTTCCACCCCAGTACCCCAGGCGCTACTGAGAGTAGTGGCGTCTTTTCTCGCCGAACGATCTTTCCGGGTCGCAGTGGATGACGCGCTATCCCAACCGCGTCCTATCCGCGCCGGCGTACCGCAGGGGAGCTGCCTATCGCCGCGTCTGTACGCGGCGTACACTGACGACATGCCGACGCTCCGAGCACACCTACGAGAAGGGGAGGAAGCGCGGACGACAGCGCGTATTTTACATCTTCCTACCACCAGCTGGTCGCAGTGAGAAAAATGCAGCGAGTGCTAAATTTGCTGCCGGAATGGTTAGGTAAGTGGAGGATGGCAGTCAATGTCGGGAAGACTGCCGCTCTGCTTACCTTCTGCCGACCGCTACGCCGACTTACCTTTTGCGGTACCGACGTCGAGTGGAAGAGCTCCGTCCGGTACCTGGGGTGCAACATCGACCGCTCGTTGAGGATGGTGCCAACGGTCAACACCATGTTGACCCGCGCCGCAACAGCGAGATCCCAGTTGCACGCACTGTTCCAATCAAAGTTGCCGATAAAGACCAAACTGAAGATCTACTCAGCATATGTAAGATCGCGCCTTACATATGCAGCGCCAGCGTGGTACGCCCTATGCTCTGACTATCAAAAGAACCGCCTCCAAATCCAACAAAACCGCTGCCTCAGGATGATGATGATGAGGAGCGCAGAGGTACGTCCGTAATGACGTCATCCACCGGGACACGAAAACATTGACCGTGGAGGAATACGTCCGTAAACTGGCGCGCATAATGTTCGCTAGCGCGGACAACAGCGCATGCGCCCACCTCCACGGCATCGCACCGCTGCTACCCAGACCGACGAATGGACGACCTCTGCCCAGAGAGCTCCTATCACCCTCCCCGGTAGAAGAGGAGGGGCGAGGAGACGAGGCGGCGGAAGTATGAGCATAGGAGCCCGACACACACACCCCAAGGCGTCCGCCTGAAAAGTGGACCCCCGACCGCAAGGTCAAATAAATTACCCGGGCGATAATGATCGCCCGAGAGGAAAAGCCCGGGTAAAGAGGTCTAACCTCGAGGCCCGTAGCCCCTCAATAGCCTTTCACAAGGCTAGGGAGAAGACCACGATAATAGTTCCCATTTCGCCGACATATACTATATTGTTTTTTGCTGCTTCCAACAGAAAAACTATAAATATTAATATCCTTGACGTAGCTCTAATTTCTTAATTCAGCAACAGTTACGTATTGATAGTATGTATTTATATATTTTATGATTAGTATTGATTTGCAGTATGGCGTGGGTCCAATGGCATCAACACGAAATAAAATCTTGTCGCATCTGTAGTTACGTTTTGACAATAGGAACTAAAGTCTGTGTCTCTGAGTCACTATTGTTGAATGCGGAAGTCTGTAGTCATAGATTAAAAGTAGTAAAAATTAATTCATATTTTTTTATCAACCGTACAACGTCAGTTGCTGTGGATCGTCTTTCGTACGTCGATGCCAATTTATAAACATAAAGCTATTAACTGATCCATAAAAAGACGATAGATTAAAATTGAAAAGATATTAAAAAATTGATTGAAAGACATTATTATTTGGTTATTTATATTATTTTGTATTAGAGAAAACTTTTTTAGGATATTTAGCACTACATCTTTGCATCCCTGGCCAAAGACTAGTACGAGTAGGAAGACTTGAGACATCTATAATAAAATTCCGTAATCAATTTTAAAAAACACTGTTCAACAACAATATTCTGTGGAGTAAAATAAAGAATGTTCAAACCATTCATTCCAATAACAAAAAATGTTTTAATCTAATTTCGCACGATTCAGTACTATTAAATACTTAATGGCAAATTGAAAGCAGTTTTATCGGCCATTTATATGGTAATAAGATAAGAAATGATGATTTCGACTTTTAATAAAACGCATTAATAATATTGAATGAGATTCGCACCATTGCGTTGCTTGATTGAGAATAGCGTGGCTGCAGATGAATCACGATTTAACTTCCTTTTTTGATAGATCACAAGTTGTAGAACGTCGTTTGGGTTAATTTTAACGAGTTTTTCAAACTCTTAACTTCGAGAAAGCTTGGTTAGACTAGAACCTTTTGCAACTTTTGGCTTTGCACATACATCCCTGGTTGGCTTGATTAACATTCAAATAAAGATCGAAAAAGCTGTCGTAGAGAAGCAGTGAGAGATTCACGGGCTCGAAGCCCTGCTAGACACCAAAATGTTTTCTATTAAAACTTATGTGTCTAAATGATAATGGTAATTTATCACACGATTTGCTGTAAAAGAAGGCATAAAGGAACCTTTAAGCTATCTTTTTGGTGAAAAGGTTTGGATCCTACATCTACCATGCTGATCCAATGCAGATTGGTAAATTACAATTCTCTAAACACATGGAAGGTTCCTCATGATATTTTGTTTTAATGCAAAGCATGTGATAAGTTTTTAATATCAATAACATACATTAGCTTTAACAATACGTAGCCAAATCATGTGACAACATGTTTATAATATGTTGTGCCGACCCCACTTAGAGTGGGATAAGAGCAGGAAGATGATGAACATACATTAGCTTTAACAGAAAGACTCATTGACTTATTTAACTCATAAAACTCATTCCATACCAGACCAGCCTCGAGAAAAGTTTAAGTGTAAGAAATATTCTTATACGTAAAGCATATTACACAATTTAAGACTATTTAAATGATAAGAATTCTTGTATCTGAAGATAGACCACCGTGTTGCTTGCTGGTTTTTCTTGGTAAAACCAACATTCCAAACCAGTTGTAGCTTCATTAAATCTATTTGAGCCTTGAAGATTCAAAACTGCTTGTAAAAAGTTTACTCGAATAAAGATTATTTTTATTTTATTTGATTTGGTGCCTGACTGGGATTTGAACGCATGTCTTCTCAAAAGAGTCGAAGGTCACACGGCTACCAGAGCTATAAGGTTCACAAATTGAAATTCACATAAACTTGTAAACAAGTGCTTTTGAATAGTCAACTCTACTGCTGGTTCGGAAAGCTGTTCCTACCGATAAGAGCCAGCAAGAAACTCAGCGGTTGCTCTATTTAAAAAATAATATCTGGGTGACCGAGCTTCGCTTGGTAATTTTTTACAAAAAAAAGAACTTAAAAAAAAACAATTATTTAGTTAGGATCGATCCTTGGCATTCACATTCCTCAATTCTGCCCGTCACCCGAATAAGCTACGTCGACTTGACAGTTAATGGCGAAAATTCACTTCAATATGAATGTTAGTGTTTTTTAATGCCGAAAAACAGGGATAAAACAAATTTTTTTTTACATAAAACCTAGCTAGATCAATTTTTCTCCCCCAAAACCTCCTACATGTTGAATTTCAGGAAAATCGTTGGAGCCGTTTCCGAGATTCGGAAAATATATATATATACAAGATTAAATCATTTAAATATAAAGATAATTCTTAATACTAGTTACATTTGCACGAATTCTTATCGTCTGAATAATCCTCAACAGTATAGTAAGTAGGCTTTCTGCATCAGCCTCTGCTTAATAGTGTTTTTAAACTGCTGTAATGGCAAAGCTAAAATTAAGCTCACAAAGGTAAATCTATACTAATTTACTAATATATAAAGCTAAAGAGTTTGTTTGTTTAAGTGATTGATTGTTTAAACGCGCTAATCTCAGGAACTACTGGATCGATTTTAAAACTCTTTGAGTGTAAGATAGTCCATTTATCGAGGAAGGCTATATAAACTATACCTATTATGACATCACGCTACGATGAATGGGGAGGAGCAGCAATAAAAAATATTACAAAAACTGCAATATTTATAGCTTTCCTTGCGCTAAGTAAACGGTGAAAGTTATTCAAAAATCATGTATTACAAAATTGTTCCCTTCTAAGAGTCCGCGACAGAATATGTCTTGATTTTAATATTAACCCACTTTAACCATTTTTATGGTTATTAAAATACTATAACGATTTTTAATCTTTCCACGTGAGTGTAGCCGCTGGCGATTGCTAGTAGATTTTATCAGGTTGATAAAAGATAATTCATTATACACGGTTTCGATATAATTTTATGATCGATCTGTTACTGCGACGGCGGCTAAATTTCGGACACTTGGGGTGAATGTATCGTGACATTTCCACAACGTGACTAATTCACAATTGATGCCTATCAAAGGACAAATTAACAAGGGGAAATATGTTGTATGGAAACATGTAATGGGACTTTATATTTACTCTGTTATTGCGTGTACAAGAACCCCTATGTGATAATAATAATAATCACGATAAAGAAAATGGTTCACACAAACTTCGATCAGGCCATTCTCACTGATTAAACCATACCAACCATACCAAACCATGAACTATATCTTAACTAACTATATATTAATCTTTATCAAGAACAAATAAATATAAATGTATAAATATATGGGACACTTACACACACGGTCGTCCGTCCCCAAAGTAAGTAACTTAATACTTGTGTTATGGGTGACATACAAATGGTGAATATCACTACATATTATAAAACAAAGTCGCATATATCCTATGTACGCATAAAACTTTAAAAGTACGCAACAGATTTTGATGCGGTTTTTTTTAATAGATAGAGTGATTCTAGAGGAAGGTTTGTACGTTTAATAACATTCAATACGGAGTAGAGAAATACTGTAATTTTTGAGGTTTCTGTAAATAATTACATTTGTTTCCGCTTACATTGCAAACGCAGGCTAAACCCTACGAGATTTATCAAAATGATGTACTAAGTATTTGTACACCTTAAAAAGGTCTACAGAAAAGTCCGCGATGGTATATGTCTATCTCTTATGGATAACCCACAATAGCATTTTTTTGTCATTTACTTTTTACGAAAAATAATGCTTTATGTTCAAAGCAATTTTTATACAATACAGCATTAATCCTTATCCAATTAAGTACCTTAAATAAATTGTTGATTTAATATAGATCAATATGACCGTTTACAGCATGTAATTTAAGTGAACATTTTCGGAGATATTACAGATTTAAAATGCCGTGAGGACGCCGCGCTTCACCCTATAGCACTTCGAATCTTTTAAGAGTTTGTTTAAAGACATTCTGTAATTAATTGTAAAAATAAAATACATAGGTAAAATGAAAAAGTTAATAAGTAAAAATGTACTATATGAGTTTAGATATTCCAAAGGTAGCAGGAAATTGTCTTGGTATAGGGAGAGGAAATTGTTTTTCTCCAAATTTAACGCTTGCGGGCCACGGGCAGTAATGAATAAATCAAAACTACTGGATCGATTTTAATCATTTTTTTTACACTGACAGATATGGGATATATATTTTATACCCGTGCGAAGCAAGGGCAGGCCGCTAGTATACTTATATATTTTAAAATACATACTTAAATACAAATATACACCGAGGCTCAAAGACCAACAAATTCATTTATAGAACATGTTGGCAACAAAGTAGACAACAAGGGGGGAAATCCATCATAATCATTCTCCTGCCCTAAGCGGGGTCGGCACAACATCTTATAAACATTTTGCAATATTATTTGGTTCATTATTTTACTACCGGGCCGCTGCCTGACTTCAACTTTTTTTTTTTATGTCAGGAAAACCCATTATGGGTCATCACCGCCCGACGGGGACGAGCGGCGGGTATGTCGGACTCTCACCGACTAAAAACCTGACAGTGCTCCACCGCGCTGCTGGTGGCGGTGACAGGGTACCTATGAAGACATTGCCCCCATCCCCGCCAGCAGCAGCCCTGTACCCCGGAGAGCGCCACCTCCGGGTCGGGGCCTCTCTATACAGTGGCCCCTCCCTCCGCTAATCGATGCATCGGGAGCACCACATGCATCGACCGCCTCGGGGACCTAACTCCAGCGAGCGTCCGATACCCCGTTCGGAACGCTCAGAGGTCCCCGTTAGGGCGGCATGCGACGGACTTCGGCGAGTCGCCTGCGCCCCGCTCGCCTGCGGCGGATCGGATCCAAGGACTCGACTTCCCGGATCCGCCCCGCCGCCTCCTTCCGCGAGATTACGTCCTCGCAGAAGGAGGCTATCGCTGCCCATGATCTCTCCCTGTCCACCATGGCACGAACAACAGTGGGCAAGGAGAGATCGTGCCCCACCTGTGCCACGAGCTCTGCCCGCTGAACTGCCCAAGCTGGGCAGTCTGCGAGCGTATGCAGCGCCTGACTTCAACTTACCTTTATTCTACTCAACCGGATACTACACGGTGTGTCAACTTTTACCTGGGTAAGAAAGAGGGTGGTTTATCCTACTCAGTCGAGACCACACGGCGGACTACGAATTATATTTATATATTGATATAAAAACACGTATATTTATTTATACTTTTACATTGTTCTATAGCAATGACAAAATGTAACCAGCCACAGTTACGTTTAGCAACTTTATAAAAGTACAAAAAACTGTTAAAATATTTATCACTATATTTAATATCTCCACATTTTACAACTGTTTTTGATGTATTGAAATGATAAAATATTAATATCTAAACGACAGATGTGTGCCTAACTTTACGGGTTAACTGTATGAATAATTAAAACTAGGGTTAAATATTTGATATTGTAACGTGTCAGGGACGTGGTCTAATGAAATGTTAGTCGCAGTTAAGAATTATTTTATCTGTTATTTCGTTCATCATCATCATCATCTTCCTCTTCCATCCATCTTCCATCCATCTTCCTGAAGGAAAGATGTCGGTTGAGTCTCCCCACCCGGCGGTGAAACCATGCATTAAAAATATACCTGAGCGTTGCCATTTCGACGTTATATACTATATTTTTTTTACTGTTTCCAACGCAAAAACCATAAAAGTTAATATCCCTGACGTTCCCATTTCTTAATTCAGTTGCTTTATCTTTAGTTCTTGAGAAGCTGAGAGAACAAAAGTTACGTATTGAGTTATGTATTTATGTATTTTTAATTATTAGTATTTATTTGTATGGCGTGGTTCCAATGGCATCAACACGAAATAAAATCTTGTGGCATCTGCCGTTACGTTTTGACAATAGGAACAAGTCCTCAAGTTGAGCAAATCACAGCTCTGAGTCACTAGGGTTGAATGCGGGAGTCTGTAATCATAGATAAAAGTAATACAATATAAAATATAAGTATAAAAATATATTAATATTTTTTTTTGTCAACCGTACAACGTCAGTTGCTGCGGATCGTCTTTCGTACGTCGATGCCAATTTATAAACATAAAGCTATTAACTGATCCATAAAAAGACGATAGATTAAAATTGAAAAGATATTAAAAAATTGAAGACATTATTATTTGGTTATTTATATTATTTTGTATTAGAGAAAACTTTTTTAGGATATTTAGCACTGCATCTTTGCATCCCTGGCCAAAGACTAGTACGAGTAGGAAGACTTGAGACATCTATAATAAAATTCCGTAATCAATTTTAAAAAACACTGTTCAACAACAATATTCTGTGGAGTAAAATAAAGAATGTTCAAACCATTCATTCCAATAACAAAAAATGTTTTAATCTAATTTCGCACGATTCAGTACTATTAAATACTTAACGGCAAATTGAAAGCAGTTTTATCGGCCATTTATATGGTAATAAGATAAGAAATGATGATTTTCGACTTTTAATAAAACGCATTAATAATATTGAATGAGATTCGCACCATTGCGTTGCTTGATTGAGAATAGCGTGGCTGCAGATGAATCACGATTTAACTTCCTTTTTTGATAGATCACAAGTTGTAGAACGTCGTTTGGGTTAATTTTAACGAGTTTTTCAAACTCTTAACTTCGAGAAAGCTTGGTTAGACTAGAACCTTTTGCAACTTTTGGCTTTGCACATACATCCCTGGTTGGCTTGATTAACATTCAAATAAAGATCGAAAAAGCTGTCGTAGAGAAGCAGTGAGAGATTCACGGGCTCGAAGCCCTGCTAGACACCAAAATGTTTTCTATTAAAACTTATGTGTCTAAATGATAATGGTAATTTATCACACGATTTGCTGTAAAAGAAGGCATAAAGGAACCTTTAAGCTATCTTTTTGGTGAAAAGGTTTGGATCCTACATCTACCATGCTGATCCAATGCAGATTGGTAAATTACAATTCTCTAAACACATGGAAGGTTCCTCATGATATTTTGTTTTAATGCAAAGCATGTGATAAGTTTTTAATATCAATAACATACATTAGCTTTAACAATACGTAGCCAAATCATGTGACAACATGTTTATAATATGTTGTGCCGACCCCACTTAGAGTGGGATAAGAGCAGGAAGATGATGAACATACATTAGCTTTAACAGAAAGACTCATTGACTTATTTAACTCATAAAACTCATTCCATACCAGACCAGCCTCGAGAAAAGTTTAAGTGTAAGAAATATTCTTATACGTAAAGCATATTACACAATTTAAGACTATTTAAATGATAAGAATTCTTGTATCTGAAGATAGACCGCCGTGTTGCTTGCTGGTTTTTCTCGGTAAAACCAACATTCCAAACCATTTGTAGCTTCATTAAATCTAATTGAGCCTTGAAGATTCAAAACTGCTTGTAAAAAGTTTACTCGAATAAAGATTATTTTTATTTTATTTGATTTGGTGCCTGACTAGGATTTGAACGCATGTCTTCTCAAAAGACTCGAAGGTCACACGGCTACCAGAGCTATAAGGTTCACGAATTCAAATTCAAATAAACTTGTAAACAAGTGCTTTTGAATCGTCAACTCTACTGCTGGTTCGGAAAGCTGTTCCTACCGAGAAGAGCCAGCAAGAAACTCAGCGGTTGCTCTATTTAAAAAATATAATTCTTAATACTAGTTACATTTGCACGAATTCTTATCGTCTAAATAATCCTCAGCAGTATAGTAAGTAGGCTTTCTGCATCAGCCTCTGCTTAATAGTGTTTTTAAACTGCTGTAATGGCAAAGCTAAAATTAAGCTCACAAAGGTAAATCTATACTAATTTACTAATATATAAAGCTAAAGAGTTTGTTTGTTTAATTGATTGATTGTTTAAACGCGCTAATCTCAGGAACTACTAGATCGATTTTAAAACTCTTTGAGTGTAAGATAGTCCATTTATCTAAGATAAATAGGGGAGGAGCAGCAATAAAAAATATTACAAAAACTGCAATATTTATAGCTTTCCTTGCGCTAAGTAAACGGTGAAAGTTATTAAAAAACCATGTATTACAAAATTGTTCCCTTTTAAGAGTCCGCGACAGCATATGTCTTGATTTTAAGATTAACCCACTTTAACCATTTTTATGGTTATTAAAATACTATAACGATTTTTAATTTTTCCACGTGGGTGTAGCCGCTGGCGATTGCTAGTACATTTTATCAGGTTGATAAAAGATAATTCATTATACTCGGTTTCGATATAATTTTATGATCGATCTGTAACTGCGACGGCGGCTAAATTTCGAACACTTGGGGTGAATGTATCGTGACATTTCCACAACGTGACTAATTCACAATTGATGCCTATCGAAGGGCAAATTAACAAGGGGAAATATGTACTTGTTGAAACAAGTAATGGGACTTTATATTTACTCTGTTATTGCGTGTACAAGAACCCCTATGTGATAATAGTAATAATCACGATAAAGAAAATGGTTCACACAAACTTCGATCAGGCCATTCTCACTGATAAAATCATACCAACCATACCAAACCTTGAACTATATCTTAATCTTTACCAAGAACAAATAAATATAAATGTAAACAAAAGTAATAATAAAATTATTTCGCTATAATCCGCGAAGATCTCTTCATCGCGGATTATAGCAAAATAATTTTATTATTACTTTTGTATTATGGATCTCCGCAAAGTAACGCCTAATTCTATAAATATAAATGTATAAATATATGGTACACTTACACACACGGTCCTCCATCCCCAATGTAAGTAACTTAATACTTGTGTTATGGGTGACAGACAACTGGTGAATATATACTTATATATTTTTAAATACATACTTAAATACAAATATACACCCAGACTCAAAGACCAAAAAATTCATTTATAGAACATGTTGGCAACAAAGTAGACAACAAGGGGGGAAATCCATCATAATCATTCTCCTGCCCTAAGCGGGGTCGGCACAACATGTTATAAACATTTTGCAACATGATTTGGTTCATTATTATACTACCGGGCCGCTGCCTGACTTCAACTTACCTTAGTCGCCTTTTACGACACCTTGGTAAGAAAGAGGGTGGTTTGTCCTACTCAGTCGAGACCACACGGCGGACTACGAATTATATTTATATGTTGACATAAAAACACGTATATTTATTTATACTTTTACCTTGTTCTATAGCAATGACAAAATGTAACCAGCCACAGTTACGTTTAGCAACTTTATTAAAGTACAAAAAACTATTAAAGTATTTATCACTCCCTATATTTAATATCTCCACATTTTACAACTGTTTTTGATGTATTGAAATGATAAAATATTAATATCTAAACGACAGATGTGTGCCTAACTTTACGGGTTAACTGTATGAATAATTAAAACTAGGGTTAAATATTTGATATTGTAACGTCTCAGGGACGTGGTCTAATGAAATGTTAGTTGCAGTTAAGAATTATTTTATCTGTTATTCCGTTCATCATCATCATCATCTTCCTGCGATTATCCCACTCTGAGTGGGGTCGGCACAAACCTACTACTAAACTACTACTACTACTACTGCTAAACCGGATACCACACGGTGGGTCAACTTGCGTTAGTCGCCTTTTACGACACGTCGGTAAGAAATGACGTTGGTCTTTTCTACTCAACCGGATGCCACACGGCGGGTCGACTTACCTTAGTCGCCTTTTACGACACCTCGGTAAGAAATGACGGTGGTACTATTCTATTCATTTTCCGAGTGCCAAGCTGACTAAGGTAAGTTGACGTCAGGCGGCCGGTGAAATACGTAGCCGAATCATGTGACAACATATTTATAAAATGTTGCGCCGACCTCACTTAGAGTGGGATAAGGGCAGGAGAATGATGATGTTTTAAAGTTAGTTTATAATAAGAGAGTACTATTTCCACATCCTGCACTTCCCATAGTCTATTACATTGTCCGAACTAAACACTAGAAACCGGCAAAACGATAAATTAAATTGCACTGCAGCGTCCCAGTTAATTTAATGTAACAGCGATTACGAACTTGTGTTTGTGCTGTACAGAAATTGAAATAATTAGTAACACAATAAGTTTAACAAATTAGCCATAACCTACACATATTATAAAACAAAATCTCCTATAAACTGTATGTTTGTATCATCAATAAGCACGAATAATAATTAGTATCTGAGTGACCAAGCCTTGCACGGTAATTTTTTACAAAATAAAAAAAAAATAAAAAATTGCGTAGTTACGCATCGATCCTAGGTATTTTCATTTCTCGGAGCCCGTACCCCGAATAAGCTACGCCGTCTGGACAATTTATGGCAAAATGGTTACTATATTTAATGTAAATTTTAGTATTTTTTTAATACCTAAAAACCGGGATAAAAGGTTTTTTTTTAATCATCATCATTTTCCTGCCCTTATCCTAGTCAGTAAGTGGGGTCAGCACAACATGTTCTAAAAGATAATGAAATTCTTGATTAATGTTTAAGTTAATATCTCTGGAATGGCTAAACCAATAATGATGGGACTAAAAGAGGTTGTGGAGCAACAATGGCTTTTTATTCTAAGATGCCCGTGGGGTCGGGATTATAAATACACGGCAAATACTTGTGACACACTGATTTCTGTGCAGGGGAAGTTGTAGGGCACAGGTTGTTTGACCATGAAATTAAATGAATATGAATATATGATTCAGTAAATGAACACTATTAATAAAAGGCTACAGAAAGACTACTAAAGGATACAGAAATACTACTATACTATTAAGGATTACTTAGATAATAAGAATGCGATGACATAGCTACTCTTCAACCCTGTACAAGACAGTAATAACTAAATGACTAGTAATAAAAATTATATTTATAAAGCAACCGCAGAGTTTCATGCTGGCTCTTCTCGGTAGGAACAGCTTTCCGAACCAGCAGTAGAGTTGACGATTCAAAAGCTCTTGCTTTTTCAAGTTACAAGTTTCCTTGACTTAAAAATATTTTTAAATTTGAATTTGAATAAATGAGTGAATGTACGAATGTTTTAAAGATTTCTCTTAATTACGATCACAATAATATATGCACTTGATAAAATAATTATACGTCATTTTAAGTGAGGCTTGTATGCTTGTAGTATGATTTTTTATAATTAATTAAAAAGCAATGCACTTATAAGACAATAGCATTTTTATATGAATGCATAGTAATATTATCAATGTGAACCTCTATCTATCTGTTGTAGTAATTTCACTTTCAATATTGATTCAATTAAACCATTATAATATCGATCCAATGATGAAATTATTCAATAAATTTAATATTGATGGATCATTTGATACAATTGAAGCTAGTAAACAAAGGTTATATATAGAAAGAAATTATCGTTTATTTCGATTACTGGCTAAAACCTATAATAATTAATCACATTTTAACACTTAAAATGTCGAGAATGATGTTACAACTTGTATATCTATAAATACTTGAAGAAAAGTAGCTTATTCTTATTTTACGCAAATTACCCTTACCTTTCATTGGATCGCTTTTCCTTAGCTTCCGCTTTAACTTAGTATTGCATAGATTTTCTTAAAAAAGGCGTTTTATTCAATTTAAATAATTATATATTCAGTTTAGTACTTGTAAATATATATCTTTAAATTAAATGTATTCTTTAGGTATACAAGACAATTAGTGAAAGTGTTTTTGAATCGCCATGTTGGGTAAGAAAATGAGATGGGTCATGAAGAAAGTTGCTCTTTTCAATTTATAATTCTTATAACTAGTTACATTTCGTCATTTCTATCTTATCCACAAATCTACGCATTCTTATCGTTTACTAGCTTTTACCCTTAACTTTGTTCGCATGGACTGTTGTCGCGTGATATGTTCACAATACATGGCGCTTTTCAATGGCATCCTATTCCTGTTGAATCAACAGGATGCTATAGAAAATAGCATATATGTTACCAAGGTGTATAAGGATAAATTGTGCCAAATTTCATTGATATTTGTTCATCGTGTAAGAGTAACAAACATACATCAATACTCAAAAACTTTCACATATATCTTTAGTATTTAAATGAGTTTATCTTGTATATATGTATATTTATATATATTTCCGAATGTCATTAACGGCTGCAACGCTTTTCATAAAATTCAGCATGTAGGGGGAATAATTTGATCTAGCTAGGTTTCATTTTTAAAAAAAGTCGATTTATCTCTGTCTTCGGACACTTAAAAATCCTAAAATTTACGTTGAATGAGAATTTTTGCTGTCAAATGTCTAAAGCTAATTTGGGGAACGGACGGTCTAGAAACTTAAAAATACCTAGGATCGTTAATTTTTTTTTTTATATCTTTAAAACAATTTACCGAGCAATGTTCGGCTAACCAGGTACCAGTATAAACGTAGAAAAGTACGATGTAATCATATGCAACAATACATAATGTATCAGCCTCAATTTAAGCCTTAATTTTATGAGAATTTGAATTAATACACCATTTCCCGATAATACTAAGGCGACACCGAAAATACTGAAGTAACAAAAAAAATATGCTCACCAAGCACTATTTGGGACTGTGTCCGCAATTTTTACTATCTCGTTTCACGTTACGTCGATCATTCCGTACCCATAAAAATTGGATTGAATTTCTGTTACGTAACCCACAAAAATATCCAATACGAGAGATGAAACATAATCTGTACATGCCAACACAATTATCCACCGACGTTCTTTCTTCCGCGTCTTAAAGCATTTCCATTACAATTTCCTTTTATAGGGCCAAAGGAATGTATTATTTCGTATTTATAATCGAATCTAAGTTCAAAGAAATAGGCATTCTATTATCTTTTCTGATACTATAATACAAAGATAATAAAAATGAAACCAAAATTCTTATGACAAACATTACGTACAGGCCGAAGTTAAAAAATTAATAAGTTTTATTACGATACAGGCCTTTTATTTACACGTGTATCATAATATAACTTTTTAATCATAACGATACACCTATACATACTCCAGCTGGACTGGATTTTAAATTATAAGAGATATGCTTATACGTAAAGCATAGTACAAAATTGTACATTATTCGGATGATAAAAAAGCCTGAATTTGAAAATTTTTTCAGCTTCATACAAGATTACGGTTTAATAATCATCATCATCCTCCTGCCCTTATCCCACTCTAAGTGGGGTCGGCACAACATGTTATAAACACGCTGTTGCATGATTTGGCTGCGTTTTTACGACAGGCCGCCTGCCTGACGTCAACTTACCTCTGTCGTATTTTACGACACCTCGGTAAGAATGAGGGTGGTCTATTCTACTAAACCGGATACCACACGGTGGGTCAAATTACCTTAGTCGCCTTTTACGACACCTCGGTAAGAAATGAGGTTGGTCTATTCTACTCAGCCGGATACCAAACGGCGGGTCGACTTACCTTAGTCGCCTTTTACGACACCTCGGTAAGAAAAGAGGGTGGTACTATTCTATTCAGCCGGATACCACACGGCGTATTACGGTTTAATAATGTAAATTTGAAAATGTTTAAAAGATTCTTTTTTTTTTTGGGACACTTTTTTGGATCCTTGACGATTCAAAAGTGCTCGAAAGAGCTTGTTTAAATAAAGATTATTTTGATTTGATTTGAATTTGAATTTGAATTGATGGGAAAAATTTGTAATAAGAAATTATAGATATAACGTTTTCGTTGTAAAATTTACAAATAAATTATTTAGTGTTATTGTGCGGATTTAAAAATATAAAATTGGTTGATTGATGGTTGACTAATTTTCTGAATAATTCAAATTCAAAATATTCTCCATTCAAGTAAACTTGTAAACAAGTGCTTTTGAATCGTCAACTCGTCTGTATGTGATCGATTTTCTCAAAATCCTCTTAAGAGTTTTTTGTACGGTTTCTACTTAATGATAGTGCAATTGTTCCGGAAGATCTAGATTAATAGTACATTACCGTTTTATGTAAATTGTGAAGAGTTCGCGTGACGTAAACCAGCAGGGATACAATAAAGTAATGTTCTAGGGAATTGTAGATCTATAAAAATACTACAAACAAGTCCGCAACAGCATGTCGCTATCTCTTATGGTTAACTCACAATAATTACTTTTATGTTCAAAATTATATACACTGATTTCTACGAAGGCAAATCTGCAAACATTATAAAATAGTTTATTATAAAAGAAATATTTTCACAGCTATATGAATAATTAAACTGATATATAATAAATCAAGTAAACTTACACAGATAATAAATTGCCCTGGATCTTGTAATTTCTCAGCAAATACAAGAAAATGTATATTGCCCCTATGTAAACGGTCAAGAGTCATAAATATATATGCTAGAAATATTTGATCTATCGCATGTCAACATAAGTTATGAGTCGATCTGCAGGGTCCCATACAAATAGGGTTGGCGAGCCAATGCATACAAATCTATCGAATTAGGGGACCGTAGTGCTGAGAACCCTTGAAATGTTATACACTAAATACACTAATAAAATATTACAAAAAAACAAATATGATGTAATCAAAGTGGTCAAGATATTGGGCTGGCCCGTTGAAACAGTGACCCAGACCTAGGCTGCGTGGATAGCATTTGCTAAATATAATTTGTTGGTTCTTCGAGTGTGGACACTAAAAAAACTACGAAAATAAAAATAGATAGCAATTCACAATTTGGGTAGCGCGCGGGCCAAAAAAGGTTCGAAACCTAAGATCGATTCCTAACCTGGTGCTTCTTTTTAATACATTTTTTTTTAAATTTAAACAAAAAATTACCGAGCAAAGCTTGGTTACCCAAACCCAAGTACAAGGTATAAGTTGAGGTTTAAACCTTTTTTTTTCAATATCTTTTTTTACTGTTTTAATTTCTTGTGCTCTTGTAATGAGTTGTAATTTTACCTCATATCTTACCGAGGTGCCGCAAAAGGTGACTAAGGTAAGTTGACCTCAGGCAGGCGGTCGGTTAAGTAGCCAAATCATCTTACAACATGTTTATAATTTATTATAAATCTGACATGTTTATAAGATGTTGTGCCGCCCCCACTTAAAGTGGGATAAGGATAGGAGTTTTTTTTTTACTGTTACTATACATTAAGCATATTGAGTGGTACATTGGAGGTACACTTAGCTTTGTTAAAACTATTTATTACGAACTTTTATGTGCACCTTTATTGGAGTCCCTTTAATAAATAAACAAATATCTCTACATACAGAAATATTGATAAAATTTACTGTATTCACCGCTAGCGTTTTTGCGTTGTTCCTCCATATTTTTTCAATAGCTGGAATCAAGTGTGTCTTTAAAATTAAAACGAAAACAAATATCAAACATTTTAATATTTTTTGCTCTTTAACTTATTGAGGTAACTGTGTACTAGTTTTTTTTATAAATTCATACTGAACCCTTTTATATAACTTTTTAGTAGTTCACATTAGACACTGTCTCAGTCTTTACTGTTTACTGTCACCTAGTGTTACTGGAAGAGATAACATTATATTTACTTTACTTATTTAAAAAAAATATATTAATTAGTTTAACGTAAGAAATGTTACTTTGATCAAGTATAATATGTAAATATTGTCTTACTTTCCCATTGACAATAAAATTAAACTCTTAAATTTAAAACCTACTTTGTCATGGTAAGTTTTTTTTAAATTATACAGGACAAGAAGCAAAATAAACATAACTATTTTTTTTTAATTCCTAATTCATTAATTTAGTTTATTTAATGTTGTGTAAAGTGGGCATAATATTATACCTTAAAAGAAATGATAACAGTATTTATTTGATGACACAGTCAAAGTATCACCCACTCTTAATGGTTATGCTTACGTTAAGTTAAATTTTGCTATAATCCGCAATTAAGTGAATAGGAAATATATATAATGTTAAATGTAGAGAATGTTAGGCGTTACTTTGGGGAGATCCATAATATAAATGTAGTAATAAAATTATTTTCCTTTAATCCGCGATAAAGCAGAGATAGAGTTTATGATTAAAATCGCAAGGCATCGTGGAGTCAATCTCCTGATGATGCTTCGGTTGCGGAGCGAACGATTGTTGATTTTGTGATAGTGAACGTGTGTATTGTAGTGGCTGTGGTGGAGGTTTGTGCATGTGTTTTACGAATCCTGAATGTGTCAGGTATTAAAACGGATGGTCCGCTCTACATTTAGCATTATATATTTTTTATTTTACTTCATTGCAGATTATAGCGAAATAATCCGTCTGAGTAGAATAAACCACCGTCATTTCTTTCCGAGGAATCGTAAAAGGCGACTAAGGTAAGTTGACCCACCGTGTGGAATGCGGTTGAGTAAAAAAGATCACCCTCTTTCTTACCGAGGTGTTATAAAATACGACTAAGGTTGACGTCAGGTAGACCGGTCGTAAAATACGAGACCAAATCACGTGACAACATGATCGACTTGCCTGTTGGTGCAGTGGGTAGTGACCCTGCCTTCAGATCCGCGGGTCGCGGGTTCGATTCCCGCCGAGGGCCAACATTTTCTATAAGTGAATTTGTTGGTCTTTGAGCCTGGGTGTATATTTGTATTTAAGTATGTATTTAAAAAATATATAAGTATATATTCACCAGTTGTCTGTCTACCATAACACAAGTATTAAGTTACTTACTTTGGGGACGGACGACCGTGTGTGTAAGTGTCCCATATCTTTAAATATTTATTTAAACATGTTTGTAACATGTGCCACTTAGAGTAGGATAAGGACAGGAGGATGATGATAGCAAAATAATGTAATTATTACTTTTGTGTGTAATTACAGTTTAATGTCACATCCAGGACGCCATTATCATTGCGTTCACCTCGAAGTTGGCTAATATATAACAGATAGTGATATCAATCTTATGTTCCTAGTAATAGGACATCTGAAAGGCTTCGACAGCGCTTTATAATTTTCCGAATTCAAATAGAAGTGTCTAGAATCGAAATTGCCTCGCTATTTTTTATATGATAATAGGAATTTTTTACATAGATGTACAAAAGTTTGATTGAAAAATGATAATAGTGAATTTTGCATCGATCGTTGAGAGTGACGTAATGAACGTGTAGGGTGCTATTGGTAGTGGTGTCTTGTATACGTGCGCTTACTAATCCTTGTATAAGGTATAAGAACGGTTTTGCTTCCTACTTTTAGCATTACATAGATTCTCTTAATAAATGCGGATTATATCAATATAATCCTATCATAAATTCAAATTCAAATTCAAAATATTCTTTATTCAAGTGGACTGTTAACAGTACTTTTGAATCGTCAAATGTTTTAAAGAAGCTACCACTGATTCGGAAGTTTGCTCCTACCGAGAAGAACCAGCAAGAAACTCGGCGGCTAATCTTTTAAAAAATTATTACAATTTGATGGTTACAAGATAATCGTTGCAACTGGATGCGTAGCTGACTGCAGTTAAGATATGCTGTTATCACTCAAATAATCCTCAATAGTATAGTAAGCTTTATGTAGCAACATCGTTTTGAGATAATTTCTAAACTTGTGTAAAGGCAAGTCTAGATAATGTTGAGGAATTTTGTTATAAAAACGTGTACCGAGACCGACAAATGATTTTCGGACCTTTTGGAGGCGTAATCTAGGCGTCATTAGTTTATGTCTGTTTCTTGTATGTCTGTCATACCTATCACTATTTTTACTATACCAGTAAATATTTTTACGTACAAATAGTATATTACTGTAGATGTATTGTGAAGCTACAGTCATAACGCCAATTTCTTTGAACTTTTCCCTAAGAGAATCACGAGGTTTCATATTATAAATACCACGTATAGCCATACCTATCTTTTGTACTATAGAATTCCGCAAAATACTTTTTGTGTACCTAAATTATTATTAACACCGTTGTCATTAATTTTAATTATAATTATGTCATTTATAGAATTAGGCGTTACTTTGCGGAGATCCATAATACAAAAGTAATAATAAAATTATTTTGCTATAATCCGCGATGAAGTAAAATAGAAAATATATATAATGCTAAATGTAGAGTGGACAATCGGTTATCACACCTGATACATGCAGGAGTCGTAAAAAACACATGCACAAACCTCCACCACCGCCACCATGATACACAAGCACTACATACGTTCACTATCACAAACTCAACAATCGTTTCGCCCCGCAACCGAAGCATCGTCAGGAGATAGACTCCACGACCAAAATCGCAAAGCTTTGCGATTTTGGTCGATTTTATTTTATATCGATATTATTTTTTGGTATAATTTTATTATTACTTTTGTATAATTATGTCATTAATTTTTAAAAGAAGGTAACAAAAAAATTTGAATGAATGTTTCTAAGTAATAAAAAAATTATCCTCCTGCCCATCCCACTCTTAGTGGGGTCGGCACAAAATGTTATAAACATGTTGGCACGTGATTTGGATACGCATTTTGAGACGTTAATTTACCTTTGCAGTATTTTATGACACCACGGTAAGAAAGAGGGTGGTCTATTCTACTCAACCGGATACCACAGGGCACAAAAAATAATACTACAGTAAATAATAAAAACTACGCTAAAAGTCAAAAGAGATATGCATTATAACGAAGGAGACACACCAGATATCTTGCAGTCTAGTATCTCTAAGAAACTTTGCCATTCTGTGTCAGAAACATCGTCGTACTGCAAACTTGTTCCATATTTTGCCGCGTGCCAAATTATCTTGGCCATGAAAACTACAAATTATAATTGACTTGGTCTAATAAATAAAAATAAAATAAGGCACATCCATGTGGTATCCGGCTGAGTTGAATAAACCACCCTCATTTCTTACCGAGGTGTCGTAAAAGGCAACTGAGGTAAGTCGACCCGCCGTGTGGTATCCAGCTGAGTAGAATAGACCAACCTCTTTTCTTACCAAGGTGTCGTAAAAGGCGACTAAGGTAAGTTGACACACCGTGTAGTATCCGGTTTAGTAGAATAGACCACCCTCTTTCTTACCGAGGTGTCGTAAAATACGATTAAGGTGAGTTGACGTCAGGCAGGCGGCCGGTCGTAAAAATGCTGCCAAATCATGTGACAGCATGTTCATACCATGATGTGCCGACCCCACTTCGAGTGGGATAAGGGCAGGAGGATGAAAACTAAAAATAATAAATTTAAGCAAGCTTGCTTTGATATTTTAGATTTCGATTAATTATGAGTAAGGTGAACTATTTTTATTATTCAAAGCTTTTATTCTACTTCCAATATATGTATAAGAAGGTGGAATCTTGCAAGTTAAATTTGACCCACTTCCAGGTGTCCGATTGAGCTGAAATTTCATATACTAATCCAGTCCCTGTGACAATGCATGTTTATGATAAGCATGACCTGATGCTCCCACGATTGGCAGACGAGCGAACTCATCAACGGTTAATACCAGTGATATTTGTCAAGAGTTGTTGGGGAAAATATACCACCCTCTTTCTTAACATGGTATCGTAAAATACGACTAAAGCATACAACTAAGGTCATAAAATACAACGTCGAAACATGGCACAACATGTTTAAAACATATTATTAAAACATATACAATATGTTGTGCTAACCCTACTTAGAGTAGAATAAGGGCAAGGGGATGATGTTGGGGAAAACATAATGAGTAACTATTGAATTTATTGGCGGATTAGAGGTTCTTCCAACATAAGCTTTACAATATCTTACTTAAATTATAAATGCGTATGTCTGTCTGTTACGCTCACGGTTAAACCGTTTGACCACTAATGAAAAAATTTTATAGACTTTGTATTAAAAGTTAGCGCTTAGGATAAAAATCAACCCCTGTTCCCTTTTGCTTCGAAAGCAGAAAAACAGTAGAGGATATTTTAACGATTAAGTTGACGTGAACATAGCCACGGGAAAAGCTTGTATATCTTTAAGATTGTATTTAAAAGCTCCGCCGAGTTTCTATCAGGCTCTTCGCAATAGGAAAAGCTTTTCGCACCAGCAGTAAAGTTGACAAATCAAAAGCACTTGTTTACAAGTATATTTGAATAACGAATATTATAAATTTCAATATAAATCCATTCGACTATTCTATCAACCTCATATTACCATTAATATCGATAATAATTTGACTTTAAAATCGATATTCCAAAATGATATATTCACAAAGAGTTCTGCTACGTCCGCATCTTAAATCTCACCTTTATCTCAAAGGTAACCTCGTTGGCGGAATCCTAACAGGTTTTCGAGATCATAGATAAAATGAGACCGATAATGCGCGTCTCGATTTCAGCTCGAGATTAAATCGATTCAGTGAATTTATAATGATAGCGTTGAAATGAACTTCGGACGTACGAAATTGAGTCACAGAAAGGAAAATAGATCACAAGTGTATGCAGGTTGAGATGTGTGTAACGTACTTTGTACATTTATATACAAGATATACATATGTAATACAAAACTTACAAAAGCAGATTTTAGCAAAATAACTTCTGAACTAAGGTATGTGAATGTTGCTCGCTTCATACACTTTGTAATACACAGAACAAACGTAGATTTTTGCGAAATAACTCATAATTTCTGAACTAAATATATATTCAAAGACACGCATAACTAAAAATCATGTAGTTTATGAGCGATAAAATATAATATGTGCCACATTCGAACTAACAAAGATGTTATTTATTGAAGACAGCTGATAAAAGCCGGGTCACGCTTTACCAGATATTATGAAGGATTCTAATTCATATTTCATTGACGCCACAGTTGCTTATCCTAATGTATCATACACGACACCGTATTTCCAAAAATAGATTGACATAGAAGTGACATTCATAAATTTGGGACCAATTAACTGTCAGGCGTGAAGGGTGTTGATGAAAAAAGCTCTGAGGTTAATAAAAAAGCTCGTAACAAAAACGATGATTTTGTAGATAGGTTAAAAACTTTTACGTCAACCTTAGGGTAAGATCAAAAAGAACAATTTATTTTGACTGGCCCGTTAGCGCTATAGGCAGGATCATTATCCTGCCTACAGCTCCGTGGGTCGCCGGTTCGATTCCCGCCGAGGGCCAACATTTTATATAAACAAAATGTTGGTTCTTCGAGCTTGGGTGTATATTTACATTTAGGTATGTATTTCAAAATTATATATGTATTCACCAGTTGTCTGTCCAAAGTATCAAGTTACTTATTTTGAGGACGGACGACCGTGTGTGTAAGTACCATACATTTATTTATTGATTAATCTTGATACAGCTTAAAAACCGCCCTGTGGTATCCGGCTGAGTAGAATAGACCATTTTACGACACCTCAGTAAGAAAGAAGGTGGTCTAATCTACTCAACCAGGTACCACACGGTGGGTCAACTTACCTTAATCGCCATTTACGACACCTCGGTAAGAAATGAGGGTGGTACTATTCTATACAGCCGGATACCACACGGCGTAATCCAAAATATATAAAAACATTCTTAAAATAACCCTTTTGACATAGAACCTTTCTAACATTCGTTAGGTCACAATTATTTGCTCTACAATACGACTTCTGCAACACGAGAAATGTAACTAACATGAACTAGTTTTTTACTCTACGCATTTCGCAACCTCAGCGATGCTTCTGCGCTCGCCCGTCCCGCCCGGTGACGCTGTAAAAGCCTTTAGGGCTAACAGCATATTGTCAATTCGAAAAAAAAAGAAGTAGTTTTTATAGAAATGATTTATCCCTTAAACTGTCGCGGTGTTTAATCCACCGCCCATAGGCTCGTAGAGGCAATGTAAACATAGAAAAAACCCAAATGTGTTTTGATATCGCCGCCCTTGCTTGTTTTCTTTAAAAACATATTAATTCTGCTTGATTTAGTAACAGCTTCGCGACATGTGGTGTTTGGATAGCGTTTTTATTTGTTTTAAAGTTAATTACTCGGCACATGTATCGGTTTTTTAATTTCTAATCATGTTACACGAGAATTTTATTACAAAACAAAACTAGGTTATACATATAATTTATAAAGTTAGGTGTAACAAAAGTAATAATGATATTCATCATTCTCCTTCTCTTATCCCACTCTAAGTGGGATCGGCGCAACATGTTATAAACATGTTGTCACATGATTTGGCTAGGTAATTTACAACAGGCCTGTCAAACGCCAACTTACCTTAGTCGCCTTGTGCGACACTTCGGTAAGAAAGAGGTTGATCTTCTCTACTCAGCCGGATTTCACACGGCTGGTTAACTTACCTTAATCACCTTTTACAACACCTCGTCAAGAAAGAGGGTGGTCTAATGTATACGCATACCACACGGCGAGTATTACTAAAATAATTATAAAATTATTTTGCTACCCGCGATTAAGTTAATAGAAAATATATATACTGCTAAATGTAGAGTTACAGATTTTTTTTTATTTATTGGAGATTATCCGTTTTCAACAAGCTGTGGTGCCCAGCGGTAACACCGTGCGACTCTTTCGAGGAGGTCTTGGCTTCAAACCAAGGCAGACACCAATGAAATTTTCTGTTAAAACTTAGGTATGTGTCTAATTGATAATTGCAATTTATCACACGCTTTTCGGTGAAGGAAAACGTGAGGAAACCTGCATATCTCTAAAGAATTCTGGAGATATGTGTAACCTACCAATCCGCATTGGAGCAGCGTGGTAGGTCTAAGTTCCTTCCCTCCAAAAAACGGAGAGAAGTGGTCTTTTCAGATTTTACTTATATATAAAGCTGAAGAGTTTGTTTGTTTGATTAATTGATTGTTTGAACACGCTAATCTCAGGAACTAATAGAATGATTTTAAAAATTCTTTTAGTGTAAGATAGTCCATTTATTAAGGAAGGCTATATATCATCACGCCAAGATTGATAGGAGAGGAGCAACAATAAAAAATAGTACGAAAACGGCAAAATTTAAAGCTTTCCTTGCGTGCGCTGAGTAAACGGTAATAGTTATTCAAAAATCATGTACTACAAAATTGTTCGCCCCTAAAAGTTCTAAATAAAAGTCCTTGACAGCATATATCTAGCTGTTAAGGTTGAACCACTTTAACCATTTTTATGGTTATCAAAAGACTATATTACGGTTTTATTTATTCCGCGTGGTTGGAGTCGCTGGCGATTGCTAGTAATACATAAAAAAACAATAAATATCATTTAGAGGATATTTATTTATTTATGGCTCGTGTAAACTCGATAAGATAAAGATCAGTACGACCCTTAGAGGCGTATCTAATTGCTTTACATTTTTTCACCCCTGTTAAAAGACGGGGTGCCATAAAATAATATTACGGAGAATTTTATGGGTCGTCAACAAACAATATTTGAATCTATAAAACTGTGACGTCACAGACGATTTTGTTTCTAATATAAAGTACAACCACGTAAATCATATAAAACATTCCGCCGTCCATCCAGCTTAATAAAATAGACTCATTTCTTACCGAGTTGTCCTAAAAGGCCGCTAAGTTGAGTTGACCCGCCCGTGTGGTATTCGGTTGAGTAGAATAGACCATCGTTAATTATTACCGAGATGTCGTAAAAGGCGACTAAAGTAACTCGACCTAACGTGTGGTATACGGTTGAGTAGAATAGACCACCCTAGTTTCTTATCAAGGTATCGTAAAATACGACTAAAGTAAGTTGATGTCAGGCAGGCGATCGTAAAATAAGTAGCCAAATCAAGTGACAACAAGTTTATTATATGTTGTGCCGACCCCACTTAGAGTGGAATAAGGGCAGGAGGATGATGAAATACTAATACTAAGTAATTATATATTAGTAGAATATTTTCATCTTTTTATTTTACCAAAATTAATTAATAGATTAAATACATAGTTAAATTTACTTTTTCTTTTTTTTTCTTATATTACCCGTGTTCCCTTTTTTCTTCAATTCTTGTTCTTTTCCTTCTGTTACTCAAAGGTTGACTGGAAGAGATTCCTTTTAGGGATAAGTCCGCATTTATACATGTGCTTTTTTACTTTTTCTTTCTCTTTTTTAACACGAATAAACTACGCTGACTTGACAGTTCGTGGCGAAAATTCAATTCCATATAAATTTTAGTATTATTAATGCCCAAAAACAGGGATAAAACGAGTTTTTTTACATAAAACCTCGCTAGATCGATTTTTCTCCCCCAAAACCCCCTACATGCTAAATTTCAGGGAAAACGTTGAAGCCGTTTCCGAGATTCGAAAAGATATATATACATACAAGATTAACTCATTTAAATATTAAAGATAGACTTTTAAATATCTTTTGCATTTAATAAAAGGTACCCAATGTTGAGACAATAAAATAAAATCACCGAATGCTAACAGTTATGTTGTAACAAGTCATATCCGGGCGATTAACTTGACTAATGGTTACATTTTCACCACCATTTGGCTTAATGTTATTGGTTTTATTTTACCTCACACTTGTATTCGTCCTTAATATTTTTACATTTAATAATTTCACCTGTATGTATGTGTTTAAGCGACGCAATTGAATTCAATTTTGACCGAGTTAAAACAGACATATGGGTGTAAGCGGAAGTTTGTGAGTATGAATGTATGAATGTTACTCTTTCACGGTAAATCAGGTAAACCAATATCGATGAAATTTGACGCAATTATTCTTTATACACCGGGGTAATATATAGGCTTTAGAAATCTTGTTAATTTTACAGGAATAGTATGACTACGGTAAAATACCTAGTCAATATAAGCTATTTTTGTTTGGGAAAATATATAGACATGGTCTTAGAGTTACCAAAGTTAAGGGTGCGTACAGACATCGCGAGGCGTGCGTTGCGAATTGTTCGTCTCGTATGCCTCGAGCTATGTTGACATGTATTCTCACAGTGAGCATTCGTGTCATACGATCGTTGCGAACGCTGCCTCAGTGAGAGCCGTGTGCTCCGTGTAGACTGACATTTTATTTGCGTTGCACGGTCATGAGTCATGGAGCCCATATATCCCCATAATGTAATCAGTTCATAAAAAATCGTTTTGTCCACCAGCGACTCTTCTCTTTTTTTAATATTTTATAAATGAAACTGGTCTCCGAAAACTAGCGTCAGAGGTTTCTCCTCTGAAAATGCTGAGTAGATCATCCTTTGGGACAACACACTATACTGTTTTTAGATTTATTGTTAATTTACAGTCATAGCTGTGTTTGTCTGTTTTAAGTAATCATAGTTTATTTTAATTTATTAGTTTAAATAGTATAGTGTTTAGTACCAAATAAATCATTCATTCATTCAATTACTATATAGGCGGCAGCTGCAATTTACACGTCTGAACGTGTCGGAGCCATTTTTCTACTGACAAATACCATGCGTAGTTAATTTGTGTGCTCAGCTTGAGCATGTATCGTTTAGTAAGCATGTATAAATGTACCGTCGTATGCTTCAAGTTGAGGCATGCGTTACAAACTATTCGCGACGCACGCCTCGCGATATCTGTACGCGGCCTAAGAAGAAGCCTCTATGCGGATGCGATTTATTTATTTAGTAGCAAAATAAAAAAATTGCAAAAATTTTAACCCAGAGAGAAAAGTCGTTATCGTTAATTTATTGCCTATTGTTCTACCTAAAATATTACCTAAAACTGACAATTTATAACATTTCCATTTGTAGAGAAAATTTCTATTCATTGTTTGGAATTCTGATAAAAAATTACGTTGACCAAAAATTTAGATCACAAAGAATCCAATTTCATCCGCGTATAGATTAGCCGAATTAGCAAATTAACAGTCAAAAGGCCTGACATTTAATGTTTTTTTCGATTTTGCTTTGTGATTTTGTCGTGGAATCTATCTCCTGATGATGCGTTCCTTCGATGTTATTATGATATTATATTACGTCAACTTATCTTAGTCGCCTTTTATGACAACAGAAGATTTTTTTTGTAAGAAATGAGTGTGGTCCACTCTGCCGGATATCACAGTTGCGTAAACTTACTTTAGTCGTCTTTAACGACACCTCAGTTAGAAATATGGGTGGTCTATTCGACTTAGCATACGACGCGGCGGAATTTAATTAATTTAATTATGTTTATCAAATTACACTAGCATATCACACATTTACTAATACACCCATAAAGACTGTTTGGTCGTTAGTCATTGTTGGTTAGTCGCTTTTTACACCTCGGTGATGAACTTACCTTAGTCACCTATTACGGCACAAGGTAAGTTGACCCACTACTACCACAATAGACCACCCTCATTTCTTACCGAGTTGTCGTAAACGGCGACTAAAGTAAGTTGACTATCAGGTCATAAAATACGTAGCCAAATGTGACAACATGTTTATAACATGTTGCGCCGACACTTAGAGTGGGATAAGGTCAGAATGATGACTTGTTAATAAAGATCTCTAAAACTAACAGACCCCCCCAAATAGTAGGCAGCTCAAGAACAATGCAGCCTTATATAAATCAAGCTTTATTGGCATCGGGAGAGCCGTATCATTTCACAAGATATCCATTCAGGAGCTATGCTTGCCGTGCGTGGTTTGAATATGGACCAGTTAAATGGCAAATTTATTTTGCACCCGCTTATCTAGTTTTATTATAACTGCGACTCTATTACAATGCGAAAAAGGTTCAATTTGTAATAGCTGTGGTTTTTGATTGAAAATATTTTAACAGTCTGATTTTCACGTTGCGCCGCACACTATCTGTCAAGGCACATAATAAAGTGGGAATGAGTTGGCCATTTTTAAGAGACCTCTAAATATTGCAGTTTTTGAAAGACGCTCTTGTTTGTATTGAAAGACGCTGAATGAAAATCGAGATGTATGTTGGCGTTTCCAAAATACTAAACTTAATGGTTTCGAGGAATCCATCTACCAAGAATGTTTTTGTTGCGTTTACCGAGGTGTCGTAAAAGGCGACTAAGGTAAGTCTACATGTCGTGCGGGATCCGGCTTAGTAGAATAGACCACCCTCATTTCTTACCGAGGTATTGTAAAAGGCGACTAAGATATGTTGACCCACTGTGTGATACCGGGCTTAGTAGAATAGACCTCCCTAATTTCTGACAGAAGTATTGTAAATGGTGACTAAGGTAAGTTGACGCGCTATGTGGTACCTGGCTTAGTAGAATAGACCACCCTCATTTCTTACCGAGGTGTTGTAAAAGGTGGCTAAGGTAAGTTGACCCACTGCTTGGGTTAATAATAATTTATTATTTTACTATCGCTGATTTTATTCATTTATGTCCTCACGGCTTAGGTATTTCATTTTCGAAACGTAAAGTTTTGAGTGTGTTCATAATTTTTATAGGTTTTTCTGTTATGGTATTGATGTTTTGCATAATGGCTTTTAGTTTTTAGCTGTTGAAAAGACCTTGCCTTTTTGTGATAAATTAAATAAATAAATAAATATACGCGACACTTACACACACGGTCGTCCGTCGCCAAAGTAAGTAACCTAATACTTGTGTTATGATAAACAGATAACTGGTGAATATATACTTATATATGTTTTAAATACATACTAAAAATATAAATATACACCCAGGCTCAAAGACCGACAAATTCATTTTAAGAAAAAGTTGGCCCTCGGCGAGAATCGAACTCGCGACCCACGGAGCTGAAGGCAGGGTCACTACCCACTGCGCCAACGGGCCAGTCAATTAAATTAAAAATAAAACTAATACGAATTAAAAATAATACGAAATAAATTGGACCGTTACGCGCCTGCAAGTTTTAAATAGACATTCCGGATGACTGCGTAATGTTGACGTTGTTGTCTAGGCGTAAAATCCAGCGTCATCAATTTCCATGCCCTTATCCCACTCTAAATCAGCCGTTAAAGCATTATAGACAGACAGACTTTTGACCTTAATATGTATTTAAAATGAATAATACATTCGAAACACAAAAATTGACAGTTTGATTTATATTCATTTAAAAGCGTCGCTCGATTCTATTTCATTAACAGCTCTTTTATAACATTTTCTATTCAAAAATAAGCTTTAAGAAACTAGCTTAGAATACAATTTACAATAGCTTTAGAAATATTGGAAATTTCATCAATATTGCCGTGACTAGCGGAGCGATTTTTGATTTGCTTAGTTTTTTATTTTTAAAAACCTAGCGCCTGTATATGATGTTGCCTTAAATTGACAGTTAATAAAGAAAGGGAAAAATGTATAATTATATCGAGACAAAGGTTAAAATTTGCTATGGAAATTTTAAAATTTTATCTTGCAACCCCCTTATGGACAACCCCCTTGGGTTGCTGGTCAAACAGGGTGAATGTAGGACAGCCGATTAAATTATAACACAGCTATCCATTATCCGAATCACATTTATTGCTTTACCAACAATTATTATTATTATGTGTAATTACATGTGAACGTCCGTATCGACACGACGACACGGGAAGAGTGGGAAATAAGTTTTATTTACAAAAAAAATTCGTTTTGTCTCTGTTTTCGGGCTCTAAAACCTTTTTGAAATTTACGTTGAATACAATCACAATTTTTCGCTGTTAAATGTAAAATCATGGTAGTTTATTTGGGGAACGGGCGATCTAGAGAGGTGAAAGTATTGATCGAGCTCCACCTACGCTATTATTTTTCATTTTTCTTTTCAATTTTTTTAAATTTTGTTTTGGTTATATTGTTTTGTGTTAAAGTTTAGTTTTAGTTAACAACTGTGTATCCCGTAAGTTGAAATAAACGATATCTCCCCGCTGCAGCTTATCACTATATACCAAATGCATCTACTGACAGTTTGAGATCAAGTATGATAGCAATTTCCTGGACGCATCGGGGTTTTTAATATTGACGCGCCGTTATATCGACGGCGGGATTTTACCGTGACAATAGAATCTCTTTATAAATTTATCAATCTATTAATTATAAATTAAAATAACAACTTTTTATAATTAAGATGTTCAGTGAACTATCCGTTCTCGTACCTAATAGATGCAGGATTCTTAAAAATACATGCACAAACCTCCACCACCACAACAACATACAAGCACTACACGCGTTCACTATCACAAATCAACAATCGTCTCGCAACCGAAGCATCATCAGGAGATAGACTCTACGACAAAATCACAAAGCGACGCAGCACCCAAGAGAGCAAAATTAGTATACACCAATTAGTTCGACCCCCAACATTCATTTTTAATATGTTTGTACCTTGTATTATGGATCTCAGCAAAGTAGGTAACGCCTAATTTTATAAATTATTTTGTCCTTCTATCATCATCCTGCCCTTTTCCCACTCTAAGCGAGTTCGGCATATAACTTGTTATAAACATGCTATAAAGGACACCTCGGTAAGAAAGAGGGTGGTCTATTCTACTCAACCGAATACCACACGGCGAGTTTACTTACCTTAGTCGCCTTCTACGACACCGCGGTAAGAAATAATTATTTCTTACCGAAAAAGTAATTAGTTTATCCTTCTATAAATTTAAATGCAATTCCTATAGAAATTTCTTTTATTTAAACCAGATTTTGTACTTACAAACTAGAACTGTAAATTTTAACAGTTAAGCTGAAAACTCTAGCTTGTATAGCGCATGTAAGTAATCAACTTTAAAGACACTACCGTTATGAATTTCCGCTTCAGTAAGCTCACAGTAAGAGATTGAAGTACTACGTGAACTAGGAAAAAGCATGATGAATATCGACTTATAATATGTACTACATTTGGAGTGACCTATTGATTCTAAGACTTAATATCACTAGAGAAAACATGCCAATACAAAAATATTAATACAATTCAATTCAAATCATTGGGCTTTTTCCAAGCATTCTTAAATCGCTAAATTCCAAGCTACCGCCAGTTTGGAAAGGTGCTTTTAACGGTTACCTCAACATTCTCATCTCATTTGGATGAACTCTTCTTTCATCCGTCTTTTCCATAAACAATACGACATGTCTTTTGACCGTTTTATAGTTTCTGGAACAATTATATAATTACTAGTATTGACCTATAACTTTGTTTTGCTTGGACTGTTGTCATGTGTTAGGTTTAGGTTACTGTAGAATTAACAGTATTTCTATAGCCTATATGTTATTCTGGTGTATAAGGAATGTGTGCCAAATTTCATCGATATTGGTTCAGCGGATTAGCCGTGAAAACGAAACAGACAGAAAGACAGACAGACAAGACTTTTTTTGCATTTGTAATATTAGTAAGCATAATATTTTTAATTATCTTCCTGCCCTTATTCCACTCTAAGTGGGGTCGGCACATGTTATAAACATGCTGTCACATGATTTGGCTGCGTTTTTACGACCGGCCGCCTGCCTGACGTTAACTTACCTCTGTCGTATTTTACACCTTGGTAAGAAAGAGGGTGGTCTTTTCTACTTAACTGGATACCACACGGTGGATCAACTTACCTTAGTCGCCTTTTACGACACCTCGGTAAGAAAGGAGGTTGGTCTATTCTACTCAGCCGGATACCACACGGCGGGTCGACTTACCTTAGTCGCCTTTTACGACACCTCGGTAAAAATGAGGGTGGTACTATTCTACTCAGCCGGATACCACACGGCGGGTCGAGTTACCTTAGTCGCCTTTTACGACACCTCGGTAAGTAATGAGGGTGGTCTATTCTATAGCCGGATACAACACGGAATTAAGGACAATATTTTTAATATAGCAACGTAAACCTCACTGTTAGTCATAATCCACTTTAGAAACTTAAGTTAGGAGCTCAAAATTGGTATATCGGCTAACTAAGTGGAAGCTGTTCTAAATAAGTTACTCGTAGAAAGGCACTAACTTATATATCCTTCTGACATCCGTTTTAGTGCCAGAGCAATTTGTAATAGAGTTCATAAGCAAAGTCTGTTACAAGTTATTTAAACTTATAACATTTTATAATTTATTCAAATTGCGTTTAGAAAAGTAATAATGAAATAAGTTAGACATGCTAACTTCACTTTAATAATGACGTATGGCCGGTTATTCTGTTGCAGTGTGTTAAAATGTATTCAATTGGTTTTAAGATGCTATTCACCTACAAATACACAAGTTTACTAGTAAGCCGCGGTCGCACTACCTATGTCACCAACATACCAGACAAACCTCTTTGGTTTTAGGTTTGTATTTTTTGTTATAATTGTGTTTCTTTGGTTTAAATAAAATAACATAATAAAAGCTTTTAACATAATGTAATGTCCCTACTGTTAACCGTTAAGTTCCCTCATCTGGAGCCAATCCTGGTTGCAGCATCGGGTCATGCTTATTATAAATATGCATAACAAAGACATTGGACTGATATATAAAATTTCAGCTCAATCGTACACCGAGAAGTAAAAAAAAAAGTAAAAAAGTAAGTAACGGCCTGTTACTATCCCACTGCTGAGAATAGGCCTCTTCTCTCCGTTTTGGTAGAGAAGGATGTAATAATTAATATGTATTTAAGTTGTGATAGCCCAGCGAAGACCGCGATTCTTTCGAAAGGGTCACGCATTTAAACCCAGGGCAGACATCGATGAGTTTTTTTTTATTAAAACTTATGTGTCTAATTGATAATTGCAATTTATCACACGCTTTTCGGTAAAGGAAAACATCGTGAAGAAACCTGCATATCTCTAGACAATTCTGATGAAATGTGTAACCTACCAATCCGCATTGGAGCAGCGTGATAGGTCTTAGCTCCAACCCTTCACTCTAGAAACGGAGAGAGATGGTAACAGGCCATTACTACTACTTCTTTACTATGTAATTAGTTGTTCATTTATTAATAGAATAGCAAATAATTTATAGAATTAGGTTTTACTTTGGTCCATAATACAAAAGTAATAATAAAATTATTTTGCTATAATCTGCCACAAATGAAACAGAAAATATGTACAGTAAAGTTATATTGGTAAAATTGTGTTGTAAAGGTCGCGCGTTTCTAAAAAAAACTACCCTACATGAAGCTTTAGTTGCGTACGCCGCGATAGCATGTCTCTATCTCTTATGGTTAACACACAATAACCAATTTAATGGTCAAAATTTCAACTAAACTACACTGATTTCTCCGCGAAGCCGCAGGCACTGCTAAATCAAGTCAATCAAATAAAGTTTCGTAGATAGAAGTCTATACAACCAAAAATCGTGAAAACTTAAAAAAAAACACTATTAATACCTTTCCAAAATTGGCGTGTATAAATTTGAGCCTACCTCAATTCCTCGGATCACGATATTCCAGAGTGAATAATGAAGTGTCCTTGCAAATTAACCGAAGTCGCCAATACAAATGAGTCTGGAGGTTGGTAGGGCTTCGTAAAGTTATTAATCAGCGAGATCTGGTTCGTGGGCTTGTAAGTGATCGCTTCTGTGTCATCGATTTGTTATACTGGAAACGATTCTTGATTTCTTAAGCAAAGTTTAAAGTTGATGTTATTCCACTGTTTTATACTTTTGGTACACAAAAGGCGTATTCATTTGTGTGTGTGTGTGTGTGTGTGCGTGTGTGTGTGTGTGTGTGTAGAGAAGTGTGTCAACGTGCGATTCTGCCAACGTGGGAGTTGGTGAACGTTGGAGTATGTGAACGTGCTAATTACTTACTTTGGAAACGGACGACCGTGTTTGTAAGTGTCTCATATATTTATTATTTATAATTTAAAAAATGGGAGCGTTGGAATGTGTAAATGTGCGAGTTTGTGAACATTGGATTGTGTGAACGTGCAAATTTTATGAACGTCGGAGTGTGTGAACGTGCAAGTTTGTGAACGTTGGAGAGTGAGAACATTGGTGTGTGTGGCCGTGGGAACGTAAAAGCTGTCGAGTGTGTCACTGTTCGAGCGTAAGAGTGCCTAAGTGCGTGACTGTGTTTGCGCGTACGTGTGAGAATGAGAGCGCAGTATGCAAGCGTGCGAGTATGAGGTCGTGAGTGTGTGAGCGTGTGAGTGTGCGATCGTGCGAGTCTGTAAGTCTACGAACGGGTCTTTATTAGACAGTGCATACGTGCTCGAAAACAATAGTTCGGTAAATAGATAAAAACTTGAAAATTCAATAACTAAGATCGAACTTTCAATTTCATAAATGTGCGTAACATGATATAATTTTAAACAATAAAACGAAATAAATATATATCATTTCACACATTTATTTTTCTTCTTAAACCGAACAATCACTATTTGGACATATTTAGTGTTTAGACTCCAGTACCATAGGATCCCAATGTAAAATACCAAAAATATGTTATACAGGAAATACGCTATATTTGCAATAAGATCTGTTCAAGCAATTAGATAATAAAACAATATAAAATTACCGTCATATTATTATAGTTTAGATAAATACCTTACAAAAAATGTAGGTCATTATAATTAACTGTAATAGCTTAAAGTCATCTGATAACGCCGCCATTATATATTTAGTACCTGGGTAATGTTGTTATTAAAGATTTATGCAAAAAAAATGCAAATAAAAAAAGCAAAAACGGGGTGGTTATATCTGGGCTGGTAATTATCTCAATTTAATATCCTAATTTTTTTATTAAAGTTTTTTATGGTTGATTTACTTTAAAGTTCTAAATTTTGCGATAGATGTCATATAGAGTGCCACAATTTTCCTCGATTCCGATTTTAGTTTGCGTACGTATATTAAAACATGTTGCGCTGTTCTTTAATATTAATTATTTTATCCTTAACTTTCACAATCCTTTTAGTGGCGTTAATTCGGGAAGGTTCTTACGAAATATATTATTGTTAATGTATTATTGTTGTTTTCGGAAATAGTAGTAGTCAAATATAATCTCTTTAGTAATTTTTACCGGATATACTGACAACGCTATAATCACGTGATGGAATGGGGACATCGCTAATAAAAGAAAAATACAATAATTTTCCTGCTCTTATCCCACTATAAGTGGGGTCGGCACACTATGTTATAAACATGTTGTCACATGATTTGGCTACGTATTTTACAACCGGCCGCCTGCCTGACGTCAACTTATCTTAGTCATATCTTACATCTCGATAAGAAAGAGGGTGGTCTATTCTACTTAACCGGATACCACACGATGAGTCCTTACCTTAGTCGCCTTTTACGACTCCTCGGTAAGAAATGAGGGTAGTCTATTCTACCCAGCCGAATACCACACGGCGCGTCGACTTACCTTAGTCGCCTTTTACGACACCTCGGTAAGAAAAGAGGGTGGTACTATTCTATTCTGCCGGATGCCACACGGCGGCTAGTAAAAGAAAAATACATTGTAAGATTAGCGGAACATTACAAAAATTAAAAAACACTCTTTACTTAAATAGTTAAGACAGGACAACGTAAATAAGCTGGTGTATAATATTATTATTTTATAAACTTTCAGATATAATTAAGGTTCAATCCTGCCAAACTTCTTAATACGATGATTCTCCACGGATCGGAGACGGATCAGTGAAATTCAATTAACGCCCAAAGGTAACAAAATATCTTCGTTAATAAAGTGCCTCTGTTATTTTGACACCCGTCTCAGTGGTGTGACGATCTTCGTTAAAATATTTGCCTTGATATTGATATACAATTTATCACAGAAGTTACAATAGAATTATTTCGCTGTAATCCCCATTTTTTTTTCAAAATATTCTTTATTCAAATAAACTTGTAAACAAGTGCTTTTGATTGGTCAACTCTACTGCTGGTTCGGAAAGCTGTTCCTACCGAGAAGAGCCAGCAAGAAACTCGGCGGTTGCACTTTTTAAAAATATAATTCTTTAATACTATTTACATTAAGTCGTTACTGTTTGTACAGGTTCAAAGAGAGCTATATCCACACATTCTTATCTTCTAAGTAGTCTTCTAGAGTATAGTAGGCTTTCTGTATCAGCCTCTTTTTAACAGTGTTTTTAAACTGCTGTAATGGCAAAACTGAAATTGATTGCGGAATTAGTATAGAATCTTATACCAAAACCCACAAACGACTTACATACTTTTGCAAGGCGCAAAGCAGGAGTCGCAAGCTTATGTCAGTTCCTGCTTTGTCTATTGTATACATCACCTCAAGTTTTATAATTCTTTATATTTTAAGTACATAAATTAAATTGCTTAAAATATACTGTGAAGCAAATGTAAGAATACATGTTTCCTTAAACTTCTCTCGCAGGGAATCATGCGAATTTTAGGCGTTTCTTAGGAGAATATATGTAATGGTAAGTTTATGAAGTTGGTAAATTTCACATACCTTATACGAGATGGACAAGTCACCACATGTATCACAAAATACTGCCAAACCAACACTCTACACAAGCACTACACATATTTACATTACATTACAAAGATTCTCTTAACAAACGCGGATTACTGCAAAATATGTAATTATATTCTAACTTTAGCCGTGTATCCGGTATCCGGCTAAGTAGAATAGTACCACCCTCATTTCTTACCGAGGTGTCGTACAAGGCAATTAAGGAAAGTCGACCCGCCGTGTGGTATCCGGTATAGTAGAATAGACCACCCTCTTTCTTACCGAGGTGTCGTTAAATACGACTAAGGTGAGTTGACGTCAGGCAGGCGGCCGGTCGTAAAAACGCAGCCAAATTATGTGACAGAATGTTTATAACATGTTGTGCCGATCCCACTTAGAGTGGGATGAGGGCAGGAGGATGATGAATTTAATTATAACTTCTGTGCTATGGAATTCCGCAGAGTAACGCCTGTTTCTATAAATAGTACAATTTATCGTTAAATTACATGGTAACCACAAATAGTATTTGGAAATTTGTAAAATTCTATTACAGAACAATCTTACTTTGACCTTATTTTTATTGATTGTAAAATTGTCCATGAAATTGAAGTATTATTGACTAGGATGACTTACCATTTTTGGTTGTAACAAACTTCTTCTACCTGCCCTTATCACACAACATGTTATAAACATGTTGTCACATGATTTGGCTACGTACTTTACTTACTTACCAACTCCTCGGTAAGAAAGAGGGTTGACTATTCTACTTAACCGGGTACCACACGGTGGGTCAACTTACCTTAGTCACCTTTTACGACACCTCGGTAAGAAATGAGGGTGGTCTATTCTACTCAGCCGGATACCAAACGTCGGGTCGATTTACCTAAGTCGCCCTTTACGACACGTCGGTAAGAAATGAGGGTGGTCCTATTCTATTCCACACGGAGATTTTAGTTATAACAAACAAAAGAGCTAATTAACTTGAATCTGTATAAATTATATTTTTTTAAATAAAAATTCGTTAAATCTATTTAATTTTTTATTCCTAAAATTACCGGCGCCTCAAATATTCCTGAAGTAAGCTAATATTACGAACTTCACCAGCGATGTACTCATTTCGCTAAATTTACCCGGGATTCTGACTTCACTTTGTAATTTCAACTTAATTGCAAATTCGATTAAAATGCTCCGTTAAATTACTTAATTTCAATCTTCGCATTGCGGATCTGGGTTTAATATTATACATATATATAGTCGTATATCTTTAATATTTAAATGAGTTAATCTTGTATGTATATATGTATAATATAAATGTATTATTAATTCAATGTATAATGTATAATTAATTCAGCATGTATGTCGTTTTTACCCTGTTGTAAATTTTTTTGAAATTTACGTTGAATACAATCACAATTGTTCGTTGTCAAACGTAAAGTCATGTTGGTTCATTTGAGGAACGGGCGATCTAGAGAGGTGAAAATACCTCCCCTATTATTTTTTAATTATATTTTTTTTTACATCATTTTAAAAATGACCGAACAAGGCTCGTTCACCCAGGTACTATATGTTTATACCTTACTTTTTAAACATCAAAAGTTTTTGCTTTGATTATTTAAAGTAAATCAGTACGCTCCTTACACACTTTTAACGATAAACAAAGCTGAAAGATCGCTTTCAAGTCTATAATATTTAGTAACTGTTACTATCCCACTGCTGGGTATAGACGCCCTATCTCCATTATGCGAGAGAAAGTTTGGAGCTAAGACCTACCACGCTGCTCCAATGCGGATTAGTAGGTTACATATTTCCTTAGAATTCTCCAGAGATATGCAGATTTCCTCACGATGTTTTCCTTCAACGAAAAGCGCGATAAATTGCAATTGTCAATTTGTCACATCATCCTCCTGCCCTTATCCCACTCTAAGTGTATGGGGTATTCTAGAGATACGTGTAACCTACCTATCCGCAGCGTGGTAGGTCCAACTCTTCTCTTCAAAAATGAAGAGAAGAGGCCTATACCCAGCAGTGGGATAATAAGTTTGTTTGATTGTTTGAAGGCGCTAATCTCAGGAACTACTGGACTGATTTGAAAAATTCTTTCAGTGTAAGATGGTCCATTTATCGAGGAGGCTTTAGGCTATATAACATCACGCTAAAATGAAAAGGAGAGGAGCAGGAACAAAAAATATAACGAAAACGGCAAAACTTAAAGCATTTCTTGCGTGCGCTGAACGGTGATAGTTATTCAAAAATCATGTACTACAAAATTGTTCCCTTTTAAAAGTTCTAAATAAAAGTCCGCAACAGCATATATCTAGCTTTTTAGGTTAACCCACTTTAACCATTTTTATGGTTATCAAAATACTATATTACGGTTTAGATATTTCCACGCGGGCGGAGTTTGCGATTTCTAGTTTGCTATATAATTATTCCTGTTCGTAAATAATTTCTACCAAATTTGTATTTTCGATTGACTGATTTTTCTTTGGCTGGGCAGAGGTGTTAAATGATAATACGATTCAAATTTTTCGCATTAAATTTTTGACGAATTCAGCTCGGCAAATACAAAGTAAAATGTTCATCTAATTTGTCCTCGTTACCGCTGGCCAATTTGCATTGATTATAATAAATTTCCGGAGCGTTTTTTTTACACATTAAAGAAATAAAATGTCTCCAAACTTTTCGGGTTAGGGAAAAGTGATAATAAATTGTTTCTCTAAACGGGGGTGTCGTAAAAGGTGACTAAGTTACGTTGACCCACCGTTATCCGCTTTAGTAAATAGACCACCCTCTTTCTTAGCGAGGTGTCGTAAAAAGCGTCTAAGGTAAGTTGTCCCATCGTGTAGTATCCAGTTGAGTAGAATAGACCACCCTCTTTCTTAGCGAGGTAATCCAACAGTAAACTTCCATCGTTTGAAAAATTATATTGGTATCGTAGTTTGTGTATAATAAAGTGATATAATATAATAAGAATTTATTTATTTGTAGTATGAAATAACTACATTTTTGAACCACAGATATCTTCCGCCATCTATGTTCCGTTCATAAAATGTTCATTGAAAAGATCTTTTATTTTTCCTACATAATATTATTCTTCTTTAATCTAAGCTATTTTATAGTTAATTATAATCAAATGAGAATTATTTTTTGTAAGTATAACAAAATAAAATTTGTTATTTTTGTTAAAAGCGCCATCTATGAATGACCGTACAAACAACGTTGCTTGTTTACTATTCGAGTTTCGATACCTTTAAATGTTTATAGATGACACTGCAAAAGTCTTTTCAGGTCTATATCACTACATATTATCACTACATATTATAAAACAAAGTCGCATTCTTTGTTTGTCCATATATCCCTATGTATGCATAAAACTTTAAAACTACACAACAGATTTTGATGCGGTTTTTTTAATAGATAGAGTGATTCCAGAGGAAGGTTTGTATGTATAATAACATTCAATTCGGAGTAGTGAAATACTGTAATTTTTTAAGGTTTCTGTAAAAAATTACATTTTTTTCCGCTTACATTGCAAACGCAGGCTAAACCCTACGAGATTTATCAAAACTACTAAATATTTATACACTTTGAAAAGGTCTACAGAAAAGTCCGCGATGGTATATATCTATCTCTTATTAATAACCCACAATAGCATTTTTTGTCATTTACTTTTTACGAAAAATAATGCCTTATGTTCAAAGCAATTTTTATACAATACAGCATTAATCCTTATCCAATGAAGTAGGTACCTTAAATTAATTGTTGATTTGATATAGATCAATATGGCCGCTTACAGCATGTAATTTAAGTGAACATTTTCGGAGATATTACAGATTTAAAATGCTGCGAGGACGCCGCGTTTCACCCTATAGCACTTCGCATTTAGCAGCTACATGTCGTTCTTTCAAGAATTTGTTTAAAGCTGTGAATGTTGTTTATAAAAACATTCTGTAATTCATTGTAAAAATAAAATACATAGGGAAAATGTAAAAGTAAATAAGTAAAAATGTACTATATGAATTTAGATATTCCAAAGATAGCAGGAAATCTTCTTGGTATAGGGAGAGAAAATTGTTTTTCTCCAAATTTAACGCTTGCGGGCCACAGGCAGTAATGAATAAATCAAAACTACTGGATAGATTTTAATCATTTTTTTTACACTGAATGACATGGGATATATATTTTATACCCGTGCGAAGCAGGGGCAGGCCGCTAGTAAAATAATAAATTAGAATTTAAAATTTGATTTTATTCTAGTTCACGTTTGCATGTTCTTTTGAATCGATAAATTTTAATGAAGCAAGTATATCCCCAAATTTGTACAGGCAATAACTTTACCTAATTACCTTTAATTACCTAAATATCTCGTGTGGTATCTGGCTGAGTAGAATGGACCACCCTTATTTCTTACCGAGGAGTAGTCAAAGGCGACTAAGGTAAGTTGACCCGCCGTGTGGTATCCGGCTGAGTAGAACCATACTCATTTCTTACCGAAGTGTCATAAATGACGACTAAGGTAAGTTGAACCCGCCGTGTGGTATCCGGCTGAGTGGAACAGACCACCCTAATTTTTTACCGAGGTGTCGTAAAAGAATAGAATATAAATTATTTCTAAATTATTTATATTCTAAAATGCAACTAATGTAATTTGACCCACCGTGTATCGGCTGAGTAGAATACACCACTCACATTTCTTACTGAGTTCTCGTAAAAGCTAATAAGGTAAGTTGACGTCAGGCTGATGGCATGTTTATAACATGCTGTAGCAACCCCACTTAGAGTGGGATACGTGCAAGAGGACACATGTGTTTATATACGTGCCAGATTTTCTTTATTATTTTGAAAACTGAAATAACTTTAATACAGATTGCTTATAATCTACTTTTTTTCCATAAAAAGCTATTAATGCAAAAAAGCAGATGTCCATATTTACTGTGCTGCCATCGATATGGGAGATGTGACTTTGATCTTCGGATATGGCCATATACTTCGATAATATGTTCAGGCTAACTAGAAACACAATGATATTACTAAAATTTAAATATTTGCATATATTTACATAATGTGACTAGGATAAATATGAATACAATGACACTGCTAAAATAACGTATATGTTAAGTATGCGGGCAAACTTATAACAAAGTCAAATAGAGCAACAGAAAGGAATTTCTATTAAAATAAATGAATAATACAGTTTAGTACTTAGTCGTATCATGGTTCAAAGTCTTACACGATACAATGTCTTGAAGGTGACCGCTCCAGCTGGCTTACCCAGTGATTGTAATTTTCACCTATTCAAATTCAAATTGGCTTTCACAAGCAGTTTTGAATCGTCAAATTACAATGAAGCTACAACTGGTTCGATCTTATCTAGTGTGTATATGGTTGTTGTTTCTTATAATTTTAATAATATTCAATAATATAATCTTTAATATTTAAATGAGCTACGTTATTATTTTTATATATATATATATCTATATATATATATATATATATATATATATATATATATATATATATATATATATATATATATATATATATATATATATATATATATATATATATATATATATATATATATATATATATATATATATATATATATATATATATATATATCTATATATATATATAGATTTTTAACGTTATCCCTATCTAACTGGGCACAACATGTTAAAAAATGTTGTCACATGTTTTGGCTTCGTATTACAACCGGCCGTCTGCCTGACGATAACCTGACGAACTTACCTTATTCGTATTTTACAATGCCTCGTTTAGAATCTTTCTTACCCAGGTGTCGTAAAATAGAGTAGACCACCAATTTGGGCACAGGTTGGTGTTTTTTCCTTTCGTGAGATCGGCACAACATGTTCTTTTCTTCCATTATCGCCTATCATTTGTGAAATCTGGCGCTACACCTTTTATATGCATGTTATACTGTGATGGCCTAGCGATGCGACCGTGTGAATCTCTAGAGACGATCATGGGTTCAAACCCGGGCAGACACCAATGAGTTTTTCTATTAAAACTTATGTGTCTAATTGATAATTGCAATTTATCACACGCTTTTCGGTGAAGGAAAACATCGTGAGGAAACCTGCATTTCTCTAGAGAATTCTGGAGATATGTGTAACCTACCAATCCGCATTGGAGCAGCGTGGTAGGTCTTAGCTCCAATCCTTCTCTCCAATAACGGAGAGAAGAGGCCTATGCCCAGCAGTGGGATAGTAACAGGCCGCTACTTACTTTTACTTACTTTTACTATACACACTCCAACCAGCTCTTTTTCGGAAAAAAATGTATCCATCCACATTTATATATAACACTCGTGGTCACATGATTTTTTTATTTTCTGTATACGCAAATATACGGAAATTAAATTTGTATATATAAAGAATTAAGAAGATAACCAAGATTGTGATATTATATACATAACTGTTAGTTATATAATTAAGTTTTATCTGCAATTTTAATTATCTAAATTGACATAACAAAATATCTGAAATAATTTTTTCTTTGAAATATTAATATACTTAACTGAATTTAATTAAGAAAGATAATAGATAATGTAATATACGCCGTGTGGTATCCGGCTGAATAGAATAGTACCACCCTCATTTCTTACCGAGGTGTCGTAAAAGGCGACTAAGGTAAGTCGACCCGCCGTGTGGTATCCGGTTGAGTAAAATAGACCACCCACTTTCTTACCGAGGTAAGAAAGTGGGTGGACTAAGGTAAGTTGACGTCAGGCAGGCGGCCGATCGTAAATTACATAGCCAAATCATATGACAACATGTTTGTAACATGTTGTGCCGACCCCACTTATAGCAGGGATAGTAGGCCGGGATAAGGGCAGGAGGATGATGAATAGATAATGTAATATGAAAACTTAAAGATTAAAAAAAATATAGATTTCAATAACAGATTTTGTTTCCTATCCTATCCTAATAGTATAAATGCGAAAGTTTGTGAGTATGGATGTATGTTTGTTCCTTCACGGCGAATCCGCTGAACCAATATCGATGAAGTTCGTTCGTTTAAGAAAACGTAAGAATTTTTATGCATTTTACTTAGCAATGAAAACTTTATACGCATTTATCTCAAAAAATATTTTTTTAAGTTGTGCCACTATTGCAGCCCACGAAACTATATCTTAAATATTTAAATGAGTTAATCTTGAATAGTAAGTAAGTAACGGCCTGATACTATCCCACTGCTGGGCATAGGCCTCCTCTCTCCATTTTTGGAGAGAAGGGTTGGAGCTAAGACCTACTACGCTGCTCCAATGCGGGTTGGTGGGTTACACATTTCCCTAGGATTCTCTAGAGATATGCAGGTTTCCTCACGATGTTTTACTTCACCGAAAAGCGTGTGATAAATTGCAATTATCAATTAGACACATAAGTTTTAATAGAAAAACTCATTGGTGTCTGCCCGGGTTTGAACCCATGATCGCCTCTAGAGATTCACATGGTCGCACCGCTAGGCCATCACAGCTTCTTGTATACATATATATATTTCGGAATTTTGAAAACGGCTCCAACGATTTTCATGAAACTTAGGTAGAGGGTTTGGGGGCAAAAAATCGATCTAGCTAGGTTTCATTTAATAGAGATGTTTTATCGGTTTTCGGGCATCGAAAAAAAACTGCAAAAATAAAAATAGAAACAGAAGCTTAAATTTGCTGTCTGATAAAAAAAGTATTAATAGGCGTAAATAATTAAGAAATTAAACTCAATAAACTGTAGCGAAAGCTATAACCTTCTCTCCAAGAAACGGAAAGAAGAGGCCTATTCTCAGCAGTGGGATAGTAACAGGCCGCTACTTAAACTGTAGTGACATGCCTAAGCAAATGAGAAATAAATAAATAAATATATGGGACACTTACACACACGGTCGTCTATCCCCAAAGTAAGTAACTTAATACTTGTGTTATGAGTGAGAGACAACTGGTGAATATATACTTATATATTTTTTAAATACATACTTAAATAGAAATATACACCCAGGCTCAAAGACCAACAAATTCATTAATAGAAAATGTTGGCCCTCGGTGGGAATCGAACCCGCGACCCGCGGAGCTGAAGGCAGCGTCACTACCAACTGCTCCAACGGGCCAGTCAATAAATAAATGGATAAGAATAAAAATTAGATAATACATAAAAAAGATGGTATAACCATATACCATCTGAAAGAATTCTGGGGATATGTGTGACCTAGCTGCATTGAAGCAGCGTATGTTAGTTCCAACTCTTCTCTCTACAACAGGAGAGAGTATATGTCCAATAGTGGGACAAAAAGCTGTAACTTTATTTATTCATTTTTCGGATTCCATCGTTATTTCTGTTAGTTCAACCTTAACCTATGACAACTGACCACATATCTGTAGTTGTGGTTATTTTAAATGCATTTTAACGATGGTTTTGTTATCATAACCAACAAGATTCATCCTTGAGCTACCTATTTAATTATATACGTAACTTCATCGTAGTCAACTGTGATGGTCTCATTCAAAATTGCAATTGATTAAGTGCTTTTTGACAGATTTAATTTAACCTGTGTACATTTATCAAGTTATTAATAAATGTAAACAGTGAAATCATGTACCGCCGTGTGGTATCCGGCTGAGTAGAATAGACCAAGCTCATTTCTTACCGAGGTGTCATAAAAGGCGAATAAGGTAAGTTGACCCACCGAGTGGTATCCGGTTTAGAAGAATAGACCACCCTCTTTCTTACCGAGGCGTCGTAAAATACGACTGAGGTAAGTTGATGTCAGGCAGGCGGCCGGTCGTAAAAAGGCAGCCAAATCATATGACAGCATGTTTATAACATGTTGTGCCGACCCCACTTAGAGTGGGATAAGAGCAGGAAGATGATGAAGATGATGAAACAGTGAAATCTCATGTACACAGTTTAATAGTAATTTATCAGGGATAATACAAGAATTTGATTGTCAATTTTTTTTTGGGAAAAATAGTGATTTTAACCCCGACATTTTAATACCTAACTTAATGTCACTAATGATCGGCGGAACATGTTGGGCATGATAATCTTGTTCAAACTAATTAATGGTGCCATAGATTTTCCTGAGGTTTTGACCCTTATACACATGCGCATTTCGCGTAGCGGAAGAAGATTACAGAATCGCAAACCATTTAATTTACCCAAATATCACACGAATCTCAGATAACATGACCCCGTGTACCGAATTTGCCCCTTAATTTACCTCATATATAAGTGACGTAGATGTTTTCTTTGGTTCTGTAGCATCATTCAAAAGGAAACTGTGTTAATTATAAGTAATAATAATAACCCTGCGTAATTTATAAGTAATTTATTTTAACTGAACCTTATCCATGTATACTTGTATGTGTTTATTACCAGTAGGTTATAATATTTTACTTTTGCTTTTATACGTTAAAATTGATTACCAAAATTAACCAAATAAAAAGTAGTAAAAAACCTTGTCTTTTTCATAATAATACTAATGTTTTTTTTTTGCTATTTTTCACTTTTTAGTTTGAAGGTTTACCCATGAAGCTTAATTTATAATGAATTAATAAAGAAAATTTTGAATTTGCAATTTGAATTTGTCAAGCTACCTTTGATAACTGTGCTGCCTACGAAGCTGTTGCAACTACTCGTGCAGTTTGTGTATTAACGTACATAGATCTGGATTTTCTAAACCTACCTAAGGTTTAGAAAATCCACCTATATGAACGCTCCGTACTTTTCCGTACTCATCTGGTCAGCGAAACAGATGACTACGTCGTACTAAGCATGCCTTTTATGTTCTCCGTCTTTACATTTTAGTCGATGTTAAGAGATTAAAAAAACATTGCAAAATTTGATAAATAAAATATTGCGAAACCACTTTTATGTGTTTTAAACTGCGTGGTATGAATTTGCATCAGCAGTATGTTAATTAATTATTGTCTTTTAAGATTTTGGGATTTACTTGCTAACTAACCTCTTAAATTGACCTTGTTGAAAGTCACGGACACGGATCTCTATTGATATAATTGGTCAGCGATTAAGTATAATTAACTTGTACATAAATATTTGGGATCAAGGTAGAAAATTCCACATATTGCGTGTGATCGTTAAAATGTTATTAAGAATTGTTCCAGGACCTTTTGGAAATCTACCTAATGAACGTAGATATAAACATATATATTTTCTCTCTTTAAATCTCGGAAACGGCTCCAACGATTTTCATGAAATTAGCATGTGGTGAAGAGGGTCGATCTAGCGGCCACACTGCGGGTTGACTTACCGTAGTCGCCTCTTACGACACCTTGGTAAGAAATAAGGGTTAGATTTATATAAATAGATGGGTTGCCAAAATCGGTCGGCCTCCTCGTGGCGCACCTTGGGCGGGCTCTAATATGTATTTCTTAGCCTTTGCGAACGGACCCCTGTGGGGTGGCCAATCCAGTTGTCCCTCTGATTAGCAGAGGGCAAACTGTATAAGCCGGGGACTCCGGGTGGGTTGGGGGTGGAGTCTCTTACAGATTTAGTTGGGCTTGATCGTCGGCAAATCTCGAAAGCCCAGCAATGGGAACGAGGACCTTTGGGTTGGGAGGAAGAAAACCTCTATAAAAAATTACCCGGTGGGGGCGTAAACGCCCACCAAGGCGCTGGTACCCCTATTTGCGGCGCGGTCTCTCCTTGTCAAACGCGATGTAGCAAACACGGTGGGCAGGGAGCGATCGCGGACAGCGATGGCCTATTCTACGGTGGTCTATTCTACCTAGCCGGATATCACACGGCGGTTCGACTTAACTTAGTCGCCTTTTGAGACACCTCGGTAGGATATGAGTGTGAACTATTCTACTCAGGCGGATACCACACGGCGGGTCGACTTACCTTAGATGCTTTTTGTGTCACCTCTGTAAGAAATGAGTGTGGTCTATTCTACTCAAGCGGATACCACACAGCGGGTCGACTTACCTTAGACGCTTTTTGCAACACCTCTGTAAGAAATGAGTGTGGTCTATACTAGTCAGCCGGATACCACACGGCGGGTCGGCTGTTAAGCGTTGAGGAGTTCCCTCGGCTGAAGCCAATCCTGGCAGAACCATCAGGTCATGCTTATCATAAACATGCATTGTCATCGGGACTGGAGCAGTATATAAAATTTCAGCTCAATCGGACACCGGGAAATGGGTCATACTTAACTTGCAAGATTCCACCATCACATACATAAATTGCAAGTTGAATAAAAGCTTTTAATAATAGAAAAAGTAGGAACCGACATAGGCTTGCGGCACCTGCTTTGCGCCTTGAAAAAATACGTAAGTCGTTTGTGGGTTTGGGTATAAGATTCTATAATAAAATTCCGCAATCAATTTTAGCTTTGCCATTGCAGCAGTTTAAAAACACTATTAAGAAGAGGCTGATACAGAAAGCCTACTATACTGTTGAGGATTATTTAGACGATAAGAATGCGTGGATATAAATATTGTTCGACCCTGTACAAGATAGAAACATTAAATGTAAGTAGCATTAAGAATTGTATTTTTTAAAAAGAGCAACCGCCGAGTTTCTTGCTGGCTATTCTCGGTAGGAACAGCTTTCCGAACCAGCAGTAGAGTTGACGATTCATAAGCAGTTGTTTACAAGTTTATTTGAATAAAGAATATTTTGAATTTGAATTTGAATAAATAATGGGATATGAAAAATCTCTATTGAACCGGGTTAATCTAATTTCGAGACCGCTCGTTTACCTAGCTGTTATAACTTTACAAAAGATGAGTAAAGTAACCTTCGTATTATAATTATATTCAGAAGTTTTTCGTTGCTTGAAAACAGGGATAAAATCACGGTTCCTAAAAATCTAGATCGACTTATAGCCCCCAAAACCCCCCAACTACTAAATTCCATTAAAACTATTATAACTTTAAAAATGACAGCGTAAGTAACCTTTGTTTTCTAATAATATTGTTCCAGTTTTTCAGTGCCTGAAAACAGGGATAAAAGGTCATTTTTTTAAATAAAAGCCTGCTAGATCGATTTATCATCCCCGAAATTCTCTACATATTTAGCATTTACGTTGACGCAAGCGAAGTTGAAGTAATATATGAGGAATTGAAAAATACAGCGCACAATTTTATTACATTTGATAATAAATATATATTTTTATTTAATTTTGTATGGCAGGAAAATGATAATATAAATTGAATTGAATTAATTTCATATGAAATAAATGAAAATAAAATGAGATGAAATTTTTTTTTATGATATATTTATATTGAAAAATATACTTATATCTTTTAAATAAAGGTATAAAGGAAATGATTTTTTTCAAATTAAATGTTTTAAACGGAATTCTTGATAGCTATCTGTTCATGGATTCATACCGTGGAATAAAAAAATTAAACTACTTAACGTCAAAGATATCGCACGGTTAGTATTAAAGTGACCTAATTCAAAATTAGGCTTCATTGAGTTAGATACATTGTAATCCTTATTTTAACGCCATCTATGATATAACGATATTAACTATTAAAAAAGCTAGTGTATACTTAATCTTTCAAGTTATGGATCTCTTTAACAAACACAAAAATCTAATCTAATCTAACTAATATAATTCAAAAATTAAGTTTTTTTGAATTAAATCGCTTACTTATTTATTTATTTTATATACATATTGTTAGAAAAGAGAAAAAATTAAAGTAAAATAGCACAAGTATAAAGGCGGACTTATTCATGAGCGGGATCTCTTCTAGTGAAACTTTGAATAACCGAAGGAAAAGGACAAGAATTGAAATACTGGTAATATAGAAAGAAAGAAAAATAACGAAAAAGTATATTAATTTTAACATTAATATTTGCACATTTTATACAAAAGATAAAAAAGATGCAATATGCGATAATAGTCATCATCCTCCTGCTCTTATCCCACTCTAAGCGGGGTCGGCACAACATGTTATAAACATGTTGTCACATGATTTGGCTAAGTATTTTACGACCGGCCGCCTGCCTGACGTCAACTCACCTCTATAAGAAATGACGATGGTCTATTCTACTCAGCCGGATACTAATCCGCGTGTCAACGTACTTTAGATGCCTTTTACGACACCTCGGTAAGAAATGACAGTTGTCTATTCTACCCAGCCGGATACCACACGGCGGGTCGACTTACCTTATTCGCCTTTTATGACACCATAGTAAGAAACGAGGGTGGTCTATTCTACTCAGATACCGCACGGCGGTATAAATAAAAGTATGAGCATTCTTTGTAAATGATAACAAAAAGAAATCAATTATATACGAAGCGTTACACAATAGGGCGGACTTATAAGGAGCGGTTTCTGGCCTGACCGGACAACCTTGAGGCTTAGAAACAGGTAAAAATATCAAGTAAGCGATGCTTAGCCTTAATCGGTACATATAAATTTCCCCAAAAGCTGTCTGTGATACATTTTCTCAAAATCTGCAGTATAAAGGAGTAGCGCAAATAGCTCATACAATTTTGGCCTCAATATAGACTTGGGATGGAACTTGGGAATAAGAAAAAATATATTTTTCAGTGCCCGACAAAACAGGGATAAAACGACCTTTTTTTCTAAAATCAAATCCAAGTTGCATCGATTTTTCCCCCCAAAAGCACCTACGTGCTGAAATTCATAAACATTGTTGGAACCGCTTCCGAAATTCAGAAAATATACATATAGACAAGTATATACAAGATTAACTCATTTAAATATTAAAGACTAGCGGCCTGCCCCTGCTTCGCAAGGGCTATATAGTTTGTCACTCAGTGAAAAAAATGATTAAAATCGATCCAGTAGTTTTGATTTAAACGGCCATATTGATCTATATTAAATCAACAATGTATTTAAGGTTTTTAACTGGATAAGGATTAATGCTGTATTGTATAAAAATTGCTTCAAAAATAAAGCATTATTTTTCGTAAAAAGTAAATGACAAAAAATGCTATTGTGGGTTATCCATAAGAGATAGACATATACCATCGCGGACTTTTCTATAGACCTTTTCAAGGTGTACAAATACTTAGTAAGTACATTATTTTGACAAATATTGTAGGGTTCAGCCTGCGTTTTCAATGTAAACAGAAAAAAATGAAATTATTTACGACATCACATTGAAAACCTCAAAAATTATAGTCTCTCTACTCCATATTGAATGGTATTATACATATAAACCTTCCTCTTGAATCACGCTATCTATTAAAAAACCGCATCAAAATCTGTTGTGTAGTTTTAAAGAAATAAGCATACATAGGGATATATGGACAAACAAAGAATGTGACTTTGTTTTATATTAAGTAGTGATAATGATCATTGAGGCGCACTGTTTTATTTTATTTCATAAATATCTATAATATAAAAGTAATTACCTTAATATGCTGTTGTTCGGAAAGACATCTTTCTTATCTATTATATTTTATCTGCGGTCTCATAGTAATACAAAAATAGAAAGACCGAAATCATCAAATTTACATCAATTAGTCGTCATACCATCCTGTTTTTTTTTTTCCAGTTTTGAGTGAGACACGGGGTTGTTTAAGTGACTCACTGGTGAGAAACGCCCCACTCGGCCAAACTCATCCAGGTCAAGGGTGGCGACTTCCGCTATTGGATACGTCCACCGTCACCCTGCCTGTGAAGCAATTAACACAGTCTTTTCTAAAAATATTACATAAATTACCATATACTAAGTCGTCATACCATTATTTAACAATGTTAGTTGGTCAAGTTAATTGGTAGAAAAGATAGACAATATTTAAAAAAAATACGCAATATTCAAGGGTTAAGGTCACATGATGGCAGTGAAGTGTATCGATCTTTATATGTTAATTACGAAACCTTAAACGCACGTTCAAGTGTATGAGTATCGACAATCGAGATCTGCGTTCGCAGTTAACTTTTATGAATGCGCGCGCGTCGGTCGGGTTCATTCTGTATTCGAAAACGCGCGCGCCATCTTGCTTCCAATCAGGCGATACGCGTGCGGTTCCAAATTCAAATTTTCGTACGCTCATCCGTACATTAGTGGTTTGGAACGGGCTTGTGTTGTGATTGATATACTTTATTTGTGATATCTGTGGAAATTGTATGCAAAAATGAACGGTGAGTTTTATTTTACTAATACAATCTGTATTAGTTTTTTTTCTATTTAAGACAACGAATGAACAGTTTCAGTTAATTTTTAATAAAATAAATTATTACTAAAACTATACAGATACATAGATTATTATATGCGAATTCTTTATTTTGAAGATATAAGATAATCACTATTGTAGGGTATTTTAAAAAAAATATAAGATTATTTAAGAATGAGCTGTGATTTTTTAAATACATAAATTCTTTATTTTTAAACAGGATAATAGAAAAACATTGATATTTTTATTATTTAATATAATATTGGGAGAGGTATTTAAAACACAACAAAGGTGTCACAGACAATAAATATAAAATCAAAATTACCATTGAAAATTACTATTAATACAACAGTACATAATACGAATTATTTAAAAAAAATTATTCGTCCAATAAGGTATTAATAAAAAATAAATTACTCGTAAAATATAGATATTAAAATACAATTTGTAATATTTTTATAATTGTTTGTAATTATCGTAATGAATAAAATAATGAGAATAGATAATAAACATATAAATAAGATAAGATCATATCAATTTAATGTAATAATTTATATTATTCTGTATATTTAAATTTTCTGTATATTTGCGTTAAGGATAAATGATAAAAGTATAACAATGGAAGAAAACGGAATGATCGTGGAATAAATAATTACACTTTTAAAAGAAAAACTGTATTCAGGTCAAATATGATTTCAATATTATCTTTGGCTTACGAGTGATAATTATTGATCTGGTAAAAAAGATGCTATAATTATAAAGTACTAGAAATCGCCAGCGGTTCCGCCCGCGTGGAAAGATAAAAAACGGTAATATAGTATTTTGATAACCATAAAAATGGTTAAAGTGGGTTAACCTTAAAAGCTGGACATATGCTGTCGCGGACTTTTATTTAGAACTTTTAGAGGGAAATTTGGTAATACATGATTTTTGAATTGTATAGCGATAGCTTTAACTTTTAGGAATAATTAACTATTAATTTTGTTGAGCTTTTAGGAAAAACTTTACCATTGAAGTAGAAGTGAGTTGTGGTATCCGACTAAATAGAATAGTACCACCCTACTCTCTTACCGAGGTGTCGTAAAAGGCGACTAAGGTAAGTCGACCCGCCGTGCGGTATCCAACTGAGTAGAATAGACCGACCTCATCTCTTACCGAGGTGTCGTGAAATACAACAAAGGTTGACAGGCAGGCGGCCGGTCGTAAAAACGCAGCCAAATCACGTGACAGCATGTTTATAACATATTATCCCGACCCCACTTAGAGTGGGATAGGGTGATGATTTACCATTGAAGTAGAATTTTTACGTTCCCAAGCATCTTACAAACATACAATTAAAGAAACATCGAGCCGTTTGCGTCATACACATAGTTAATTAAATAGTCACTTATGGAAAATACGGTAAACACATTCGCTTGTCCGTGATAGGAAACATAGAAAACCATAACAAGTTTCCGTAAACATATGCTTATATTAATTATATTAAAAAAATAATTAATATGCCGCTGTGTGGTATCCAGCTGTATAGAATATACAACCCTCATTTCTTACCTAGGTGTCGTAAAAGGCGACAAAGGTAAGGTGGTATCCAGTTGAAACAACTCGTTTCATGAATCGTTGTATCTTAAAAAACTTAATTTGCAAAACTTAGTCTGCAGAGGGTTTCAGAAACGAAAAATAGATCTAGCTATGTTTTCGGGCACTAAAAAACTACCAAAATAGAAATAAAATGCAAAGCTTCATTTTGCTGTCATTTGTAAAGTTGTAGCTCAATAGAGAGAGAGAACAACTGGGATCAAATCCTGTCGGATTTGATCCTAGTAACCGGCCCTTATTATTTTTTTACTATATTTATTTATATCTTTAAAAAATTACCACCCAGGTCACCCAGGTCACCCAGATCTCAAACCAAATCCATGTTTATAATGCGATTTTTTTCGCTAATGTATCGCGTAATGCGTAGCTTACTAATATAGCTGCAGCCTTATTCGAGGATAGGCCCATAGTAACAGGCTATGATTCACATAACAAAAATGGTTAATAACTATACAAATGTCATTTAACTTTTGTATTTTTCAAATTGGACTTTTGTGACTTTAGAGACGTCAATACTAATTCTGGTTCGAGAGCGAAAGAATTTCGGTGGTTGTAATTTTCGAAATTTGATTCTCCACAAATAATTAATTGAAGTTGTGATAGCTCAGGTGCGACTCTGTCGAGGGTGTCACCAGTTCAAACCCCGGGCAGGCACCAATGAGTTTTTCTATTAAAACTTAGGTGTCTAATTGATACAACAACAACAAACTGTTACTATCCCACTTCTGGGCATAAGTCCCCTCTCTCCGTTTTTGGAGAGAAGGATTGGAGCTAAAATTTACCACGATGCTCCAATGCGGATTACCAACCCGCAGTCACACATATTCCAAAAAATCTCTAGAGATATGCAGGACATCTCTGGAGACAGATCTTCTCTCCGGACACGTACAGAGGAGGCCCACACCCAGCAGTGGGGTAGTAACAGGCCGTTACTCTACTTTACTTTAAAAAAAATAGAAATCGTTTTAATATTAAAATATAAATATAATTTAATAATTTTAAAATACAAATATATGCAACAAAACAATAATTAAAATGTAAGTTCAATAGACGATAAAAAGAACCTTGCAAATAACGCAATAACATGTGGTCAAGGCTTAACAGGTACATTTATGACTTGCTATTTCCACTCATTTGTTTTTAGATACTTAAATATTTTACGATTTTAAATATTTTATTTAAAAATATGTAATAAGTAAATATATTTTTATTTTAATTATTAAATACAATATTTATTTTTTATTATTTGTTGACTTGTAATTATATTATTATTCTCTAAGGATAAAAAAGAATAATTAACTTAAATTTAGCAAGGCATACTTTAGTATTTGAGAAGATTAAATATTTTTACGAAAACGAATCTTATGATTAAATACATTATTTATTTCTTATTTAAAAGAATGATCATTAAAATCTAGTAAAGTTTTAGTAATAGTAACAAAAAAATGTGTTTTATAATTAGTAATACTAAACGTGCGATATTAGTCATGTGAAACCCGGCTAAGTAGAATAGTACCACCCTTCATTTCTTACCGAGGTGTTGTAAAAGGTGACTAAGGTAAGTCGACTCGCCGTATGCTATCGGGCTAAGTAGAATAGATATCTTATCTTTATCTTAATATTTTTAATATTTTCGGAATCTCGGAAACGGCTCCAACGATTTTCCTGAAATTCACCATACGGGAGGTTTTAGGCGAGAAAACTCGATTTAGATAGGTTTTATTTTTAAAAGATTCGTTTTACCCCTGTTTTTGGGCATTAAAAAAATATAAAAATTTACATTCAATACATAACACACTATTTTTGCCGTTAAATGTCAATGATCAAGTCACGGTCTTTCGGGGAACGGGTGGTCGCGAGAAATGAAAATACCTGGAATCGACCTACCCTTAGGTTTTTTTTTTTAAGTTCTTTTTTATTTTGTAAAAAATTAGCGTAACCAGTTACTAAAACATTATTTATACACAAGTGGACAGAACATTTATTTTTAATACGTAATTCCGAAATAACTTCTTTATATTATAATGGCTTTTACTGCAGTTAAATATAACAAGTAATTATCTTAAAGGTTACATAAGACAATGTTGTTATTTGCGTGCGAAAAATGGTCACGATCGTATAATAACAAAAATACGCTGTTTGGTATCCAGCTGAATAGAATAGTACCACCCTCTTTTCTTACCGAGATGTCGTAAAAGGCGACTAAGGTAAGTCGACCCGCTGTGTGGTATCCGGCTGAGTAGAATAGACCAACCTCATTCCTTACCGAGGTGTCGTAAAAGGCGACTAAGGTAAGTCGACCCGCCGTGTGGTATCCGGTTTAGTAGAATAGACCACCCTCTTTCTTACCGAGGTGTCGTAAAATACGACTATGGTAAGTTGACGTCAGGCAGGCGGCCGGTCGTAAAAACGCAGCCAAATCATGTGACAGCATGTTTATAACATGTTGTGCCGACCCCACTTACTGTGGGATAAGGGCAGGAGGATGCATGCATGCATAATAACAAAAATATAAGCAACGAATGCTATGGAAATTAATTCTAGTTATTTCACCGTTAACTTCAACTATTGACTGGCCCGTTGGAGCAGTGGGTAGTGACCCTGCCTTCTGCTCCGCGGGTCGCGGGTTCGATTCCCGCCGAGGGCCAACATTTTCTATAAAAGAATTTGTTGGTCTTCGAGTCTGGGTGTATATTTGTAATTAAGTATGTATTAAAAATTATATAAGTATATATTCACCAGTTGTCTGTCTACCATAACACAAGTATTAAGTTACTTTGGGGACGGACAACTGTATATGTAAGTGTACCATATATCTATTTATTTACTATCCCACTGCTGGGCATAGGTCTCCTTGCTTTTTTCAAAGAGGATTTTCAAAGAGCGGATTGGTTGGTTACACATATCCCTAGAATTCTCTAGAGATATGTAGGTTTCCTCACGATGTTTTGCTTCACCGAAAACCGTGTGAAAAATTGCAAATATGAATTAGGCACATACGTTTTACTAGTAAATGTAATAAGTTAAATTATAATTATAAGTTAATATATATATATATATATATATATATATATATATATATATATATATATATATATATATATATATATATATATTATATATATATATATATATATATATATATATAGCTTAGCTGTATAGTTGTAAGTTATATAACTTCATCATCGTTCTCCTGTCCTTATCCTACTCTAAGTGGGGTGGGCGCAACATGTTTTAAACATGTTGTTACATGTTTTGGCTAGTTTTTCATCACCGGCCGCTTGCCTAACTTCAACTTACCTTAGTCGCCTTTTACGACACCTCTGTAAGAGATGAGAGTGATTTATTATACTTAGCCAGATTACCACACGACGGATCAACTTACTTTAGTGGACTTTTACGACAGCTCGGTAAGAAACGAGGGTGGTCTATTATTCACATGCGTTTTATGTTTCATTAATCAAAACAGAATTCGCACATTGACATTTTGCGTTCGTAAAATTATTCATTATTCAACGCAAGAAGTATTTTGTAACAAATCTCAGCTATAAATTATGAGTCTTGCATGGATAAAGTTCAACAATGAATAGTATAGAAATAATAACTATTGTTTTCTATATAAATCATGGACTATAAAATAAATTTTAACGATTTTCAATAAACCGAACATTTATTGCCAATGCATGTTATATCAAGAACACACTATTTTTACGACAAAGTTAATGATTCAAAGCACTTATTTGCTAGTGTATTTAAAAAAGAATAATTGGATATTTCATCATCTTCCTGCCCTTATCCCACTCTAAGTGGGGTCGGCACAAAATGTTATAAACATGCTGTAACATGATTTGGCTGCGTTTTTACGACCGGCCGCCTGCCTGACGTCAACTTACCTCTGTCGTATTTCACGACACCTCGGTAAGAAAGAGGGTGGTCTATTCTACTAAACCGGATACCACACGGTGGGTCATCTTACCTTAGTCGCCTTTTACACCTCGGTAAGAAATGAGGTTGGTCTATTCTACTCAGCCGGATACCACACGGCGGGTCGACTTACCTTAGTCGCCTTTTACGACACCTCGGTAAGAAAAGAGGGTGGTACTATTCTATTCAGCCGGATACCACACGGCGTAATAAAAATTTTTTTTTTTTTTTTTAACAAATAATTGGATATTTGTTAAAAAAAAATTTTTTCTCTAGATGCAGACAATTGATAGATGATGCAAATAATAAAGTAATGTTTATTCTTTGGTAATTCTCTACATAATTTATCTTCTTTTTTATAATAATATTTTTAATAAATGATAAATATGTAACAATTTTTTATATTTCCTAATATATTACAGCTAACATATATCACAGTAAATCATGATTTGTTTAGTTAAGTGTTTGGCAATTTGGCATATTGCAACATGTTTTTGCAATAATTAAATTATACACGATATTTTCTAATCAAATCCTTGGCTTCGACCGGAATTTTAATTTATTATACATCTTACTTGATATCAAGATAAGTTCCAGATGCTTAAATTTAAGCTTGAATGCAATGAAGTCAAAACTTTTTGGAATTTTAACCACATACGTACAAACTGTGCTTCTTTAATAGTCGTAACGTAGCCTTTCAAAATTTTGCTTTTTGTGGCCTAGATGGTAAAGTTGCCAGTAACTTTGTCTTCGGCCCCGCGGTCGCAGGTTCGATTCCCACCGAGGGCCAACATTTTCTAGTAAAAAAATTTTAAACCCGGGTTCAAATTCCGCCTCGATTGGTCATCGGCGCCTTCTTTCTTTTTTTTTAAAATATTTTTTTTAAATTACCGAGTTGTTATCGGTTACCTAGGTACTACATTTCTAATCGTCAAAGCCGTGTTTTATCTGGCTGATGAAACCACCCTCGTTTCTTACCGGATAAGGGCAAAAGAATGATTGTTTAAACATCACATTTTTACAACAATAATTGTACCCAAAAGAAAACTTTAAAGGGTATGAACTTCCTAAAATGTCAACAGCCGCAGCCGCTCACCCTGGCCTCTAGGAAGTATCTAAAAAGGTGCCGTATTCTTAAATGTTAATATTGTTTGCTTTTATTTCCTTAAACCTAATAACGTGACATATGGACAAGGCTGTCTTCTTATGGATATAACTTTATACATCTCGACATATATCGAAATGAATGTAGATTAAAACGGAACTAATGTAACCAAGGCATTGAACATTTAAAAAATAATATTTGACTATAGAAAGACTTCCTTTTAACTGTCATATATTTCGTTTTTAATAAACGCCTTCCGCCTTTAGCAGTGACTTCATGTATAGATTTTCACAGGGTAAATTGTCATTTTTTTTTAATAAAACAGATCGATTTATCGCCCCTGAAATCCCTACATGCCAAGTGAAAGTTTCATGAATATCGTTGAAGCCGTGATATTCTGATTATGTATGTATACATATATATAGCCGTGTGGTATCCGGCTGAGTAGAATAGACCACCCTCTTTCCTAACCGAGATATCGTAAAAGGCGACTAAGGTAAATTTACCCACCGTGTGGAATCCAGTTGAGTAGAATAGTACCACCCTCATTTCTTACCGAGGTGTCGTAAAAGGCGACTATGGTAAGTTGACCTACCGTGTGGTATCCGATTGAGTTAAATAGACCACCCTCTTTCTTACCGAGGTGTCGACAAATACGACTAAGCTATTGATGTCAGGCAGGCGGCCGGTTGTAAAATACGTAGCTAAATCATGTGAGAACATGTTTAAAACATGTGTCCATCCAACACATTGAATAAGGGCAGGAGAATGACTTTAATATACATCGTATGTTATGGGCCGATTTCATGCGATGTCATGTAAGTGCAATGAACTATGTCTCAGTAGTAAATAAACAATATAACAAAATTTACATGAGGCTTATCGTGACCTATGCGCGTATTACACTTACATTCCATACTGCAAACTCTCCAGATATTGCAAAACAGATGGCAACGGCTTTATATTTAATATGTAATCCACATCTGCACCTTTAATATTATTTGTGCCTTAAGCACCGATGTCCATGTGGAAAAGAGGTAGACAGTTTTGGCATACACGGGTTTTCATGCCATAGTAGCTCTGGTAGGTTTTTCCGACATGGTTCTCTTAATGATACAATCAAAAGGGCTCTTGTCACCTTCGACATTCCTGCTCTTCTCGAGCCTTCCGGAATATGTCGGGATGATGCCAGCTCTGCCATTTCAGCTTTGCCATTACATCAGTTTAAAAACACTGTTAAAAAGAGGCTGATACAGAAAGCCTACTATACTCTTGAAGATTATTTGGAAGATAAGAATGTGTGGATATAGCGCTCTTTGAACCTGTACAAGACAGTAACGACTTAATGTAAATAGTATTAAGAATTATATTTTTAAAAGAGCAACCGCTGAGTTTTTTGCTGGCTCCTCTCGGTAGGAACAGCTTTCCGAACCAGCAGTAGAGTTGACGATTCAAAAGCACTTGTTTACAAGTTTATTTGAATAAAGAATATTTTTAATTTGAATTTTAATTTGATGGCAAGAGACCAGACGGCTTGACGCTGGTTCCTCGGGAACAGGAACAGGCCCTAATGTGGGACGCAACATGCGTTGATACGTAAGCCTCGTCCCATATCAGGGAAACAGCGTCAAGACCTGCTGCGGCGGAAATGGCCAAATCCGGCAAACGGCGAAGTATGCATCTCTCATCGAGAGTTATATTTGTGCCGTTTGCAGTTGAGACCCTAGGGCCATGGAGTCAGAGTGCAAAATAAAATTAGCCGTTTTAACACCTCTGTTAATTGCCTCTTCAGGTGACAAGAGGACTGGTTTCTTTTTCGCACAAATAATCAGCTAAAATTTATAATGAATATAAAACACTATTTACGCCGTAAACTGTCAAGTCAAAGTAGCTTATTCGGGGAACGGGCAGTCTCGAGAAATTTAAATACCTAGGATTGATCCCCAGACACCTAATTACTTTTTCTTTTTGTTGAGTATTTTTTTTTATTTTGTAAATATTACAAGAAGAAGTGCCAGTCAATTTAAACTCCTAACTGAACGAGTCGAGATATAAAATGTTTGTGTTGTTAAAATTTCGTACAGTTTATCAATCTTGACTCCCACTTAAGATCCTAATATTTAATGTGAAGTCATTCTTAATTTTGGATTTACTTAAAATATTAGAAATGTAATAATGAAATTTTGCTATAATCCACGATTAAATAAAGAGGAAATATATATACTTATAACACTAAATGTAGAGTGGACTTTCCGTTCTCATACATACTTCTTCTGATACATGTAGGACAAAATTCCAAAAAATTACTTGCGATTTTGTCTTGGAGTCTATCTCCTGATGATGGTTCGGTTGCGAGGCGAAACGATTGTTGAGTTTGAGATAGTGAAGGTGTAATGTTTGTGTATTGTGTGTGAAATGAGGGTGGTCTATTCTACTTCGTCGGATACCACATGGCGAGTAAAATTAACATAGTCACCTTTACGACACCTCGATAGGAAATGAGCGTGTTCTATTCTACTTCGCCGGATACCACATGGCAAGTCAACTAAACATAGTCGCCTTTTACGACACCTCAGTAAGAAATGAGGGTGGTGTATTCTACTCAGCCGTATACCACGTGGCGGGTCAACTTACCTTATTAACTTGTTTTAATGCGAAGAAGCACATGTCCTTATCGTTACGTGTGGTAATGACATTGCGATCCTTATGTAAATTAAATAAAGTCAAACAGCTGTTATGTAAACAAACATTAACAGCATTAGAATGTAAATGTAAACAGAACGAGCTTGCGAATGACCTAATGGAGAAAATATTTATCAGGCAACTACAAATCCATTTCTACTGTCCAGCATGCTATTTTAATTGTATACGCCCATCATCATCGTCTTCAACCGATGGACGTCCACTGCTGGACAATAGGTCTCTTTATGGAATCTCTACACCTAATGATCTTGTGATGCTTGGGTCCAGCTGCTCCCCGCGACCATTTTGAGGGCAGTCCACCTCGTAGGGTGGCTACCGACACTGCGTTTTCCGGTACGGGGTCGCCATTCCAACACCTTAAAACCCCAACGCCCTTCCGTTCTACGCACTATGTGCCACGCATCGACACTTCAGCTTCGCGACACGCTAAGCTATGTTGGTAACTTTGGTTCTACCACGGATCTCCTCATTCTTGATTTGATCATGTAAAGAAACTCCAAGCATAGCTCGCTCCATCGCCCGCTGTGTGAGCTTTCTTATGAGGCCCATAGTCAGCGACCACGTTTCAGATCCGTAAGTCATCACTGACAAAACGCACTGTTCGAAGACCTTGGTCTTCAAGCACTGAGGTATTTTGGACGAAAAAATCTCGCGTAGCTTTCCAAACTCTGTCCATACGAGTGCATAACCGGACCGTATGTGTACGTTCGTCTACAATTTCCGGTGCAGAATTCTCAACCCAATTCAAGCCCACACGGGTCCCTTATTCATGAGCTCTTTACACGGCTTTATCGTGGCGTGGATTCACGCCATTTAAGATTATAGCAAAATAATTTCTTTATTACTTTATAGCCGTGTGGTATCCGGCTGAGTAGAATAGACCACTCACATTTCTTTCCGTAGGTGTCGTAAAAGGAGACGACGGTAAGTTGCCGTCAAGAAGGCGGCCGGTCGTTAAATAGGTAGCCAAATCATGTGACAACATGTTCATAACATGTTGTGTCAAACACACTTAGAGTGGGATAAATCTACGCAAAGTAACGTTTAATTCTATAAAATATTTAAATTATAAGGATATTTGTGATAATAACGTTCTTATAATAGATTTCATATAATAGGTCTGTTTTTGACAATAACTCAAAAAAAATTTTTACTCGTTTTTGATTGTGAAATTAGTGAATCAAGTAGGCTTGAAACTATATGAATACATTAACTTTAAATACCACACACGATAGTCAAAATGAAAAAAAAAAAACGATTTGCAAAGTTTTAATTATAGAAGATTAAAGTTTTAATTTGAAAAAGTTTGTAACTAAAACTACAATCGAAATATTTGAATTTAATCTTAATTGTTCAGTGTTTTGGAACGAAACATCATACTTAAAATACTATTATGTTGAAACGCGAACCGAGAATGAAGAATTACAACCAAATTATACTTGTTTTTATTTAGTAATTTAATGATTCACTTTAGGTGAATTGAAATGCTTGTGAAACTAGTTATGGGCAATTTGGTTGCAATGTAATAAAATATAATGTCAATGATATCTATACCAATCCATACTTAACATTATAAATGAGAAAGTCTGTCCGTCTGTAACATTGTTACGGCGAATCCGCTGAACCAATATCGTTGAAATTTGGCACAATTAATGCTTGTACGCATAGATAACATAATTATAGTTATAGCCTATATTAAGTTAAATAAATTAAAAGCTTTAAACAAAATTCTTGGCAAAGACGTCAGGTCATGCTTATCATAAACATGCATTGTCATCGGGACTGTACAAGTATGAAAAATTTCAGCTCAATCGGACACCAGAATGTGGTTCTAATTTAACTTGAAAGATTCCACCATCACATACATTCACGGCAAGTTAACTAAAAGCTTTTAATAAAGCTTTTTAATTCAACAGGAATAGGATGACTTTAAGAAACGCCATCTATTAGCATATCAAGGTTTTATATTTACTATCGTCATTATTATTGTGAAAGTCAAGTCAAATCTGTAATTTAAAGAAGTACGTTTTATATCACGTTGCTTGGCTTACACATAAAGCGTTATTTTCAGAAAAAATTTAATATATATTTTTTTGTTTACTGGATAACTTTAATTATGCTATTACATTGTATAATTAATGTAAGTGATGGAGATATTTGTAAAATTAGAGAGTAACAGAAGCTACTGTTTATTCCAGGACTACGGTCCACGCAGCTGAAGTTGCGGGTCTAAGCTCGTATTAACTACGCAAAAGTCGGTCTGTCTTTCTATCTGACTGTATATTACATATTTAAAATATTTAAACCATATTTATAAATTACACTGTTGATTGGTGATAACTGCATGAAAATGCATTTTATACGTTTACTTTGTTGAAGGTATTGCGAACAAACATACAAATATACGCTTTTCGGGACTTTGTTTTATAATATATAGTGAAAGGAGTCATTAAAAAACTAATACTTACTTGAGCGATATTTATAGTTAAACTATTGCTTCGTTGTGCAAAATTACGCGTAGTATAAATGAACCGAGCTAGATTTCATTATCCACACTCGGTTGAAGTCAATCTAAATAGATCAAAATATAATGATATGCAATATGTCCAACAAATACGTTTATTCCAATGATCTTTACGAGATAATGTAGCAGAGACAGCAAGAATCTAGAATAAACAACGTAGCATTAATATTATATCTAAAGGGAAAGCTTAAAGCACTCAAACATAGCCTGGATACTTATTTTGACATTTGTGTCAAGTACGGCATGGTTTTGCGATTTCATCTTGGAGTCTATCTCGTAATGATGCTTCGGTTATGGGGTTTAACGATTTTGTGATGGTTGTAGTGAATTTGTGAAGTGCTAGTATAGTTAGGTGATTCACGTGTATTATGAATCATGTATGCATAAGGTATAACACGGAAATTGGAATCATATTTATCAAATCAAAACTTTGTTCAAGTAAGCTTTGCAAGCAAGCAATTTTCATTCCTCAATTATCGATTAGATTTTATGTTATCATGTTCTTTTACCATTACATGGATTTTCTCTAATTGCGTCATCATTTTCTTGCCCTTTAGAAGCAGGATCGGCACATGTTTAAAACATGTCGTTATATGTTTTGGCTAATTATTTTACCACCGCCCGCCTGACATCTACTTGCCTTAGTCGCTTTTTACGATACCTCAAAAAGAAATGGGGGTTATCATTCTACCCAGCCGAACTTTAATTAACGAAACTTTTATGAAACCATTTTGAATTTAGTTTCATCTAAAAGTAAAAGCTAATTTACAACAGCGTTATTCGGCATGTTCATTATTAGCTTGTCTAGTCAAAGAATTTCCACGTCAGAGGCTTTTCTGTCATTTGTAACCAGCTTTTCCCTGCGATCTCCTTTAGCTTGTCCGACCAAATCTAGATCTTTATCAACATAAATATTATATACAACTGCAATTATAGAATCACTTTCAAAGTTAGTATGAAGCATGGACTCATTATCAATTATGTTAAACGCTTTAAGTTTGTCTCTTAAATCATATTGCCATCTGATTTTATTTCAAACCTGGACAGTATGGTTGAATGGAAGTCATTAATCAGAAATATATTAGATTTGCCGATTCATTATTTTGATTATTGAACAAACCATCAAACCTTATAGTTACTAGCTTTTACCCACAACTTGTTTTGTTATTTTACCCATGTTAAGCTGTGGTAGCCCAGCGGTAACACCGTGCGACTCTTTCGAGGAGGTCACGGGTTCTAACCCGGGCAGACACCAATGAGTTTTTCTGTTAAAACTTATGTGTCTAATTGATAATTGCAATTCATCACACGCTTTCCGGTGAAGGAAAACATCATGAGGATATCTCTAGAGAATTCTGGAAATATGTGTAACCTACCAATCCACATCGGAGCAGCGTGCTAGGTCTTAGCTCCAAACCTTCTCTCCAAAAACGGAGTGAAGAGGCTTATTCTCAGCAGTGGGATAGTCACAGGCCGCTATTTACTTCTTACTTACCCATGTTATTATTGTATTTTAACCTCTCTATTAAGGTATTATATTAAATCAGCGTAATCCGCTGAATCAGTATCGATTAAATTTGGCACAGTTATTCCTTATATACCGAGTTAATATTTAGGCTACAGAAATCCTTTTGATTCTACAGGAATAGGATGACATTGGAAAGCGCCATCTTTTATCAGCCTATCACGCGACAACAGTCCACGCAAACAAAGTTGCGGGTAAAAGCTAGTCTATTTAAAAAGTATATTTATTTTTTATAAAAATAGCGGATTCAAGCTTAATTATTTTTTTTTCTGTAGTGATGAAAAAACTCGACTCGTCTAGAATTGATCAAGTATTTAAAACTTGCATTTAAAAAAAGTTTAATTTATGTAAGCCAACATTGTGTAGGTTTTACATAATTAATGTTAAACGATTTTGCTTTTGACTTTCCTTGTCCTCAATTAAGTTTTATTTCTTTTTTATGTACTATTTTTTGTATTTACCTATCTTGATATCATAGATTCTATTCTATTTTTTTTTTGCCGTGTGGTATCCGGCAGAATAGAATAGTACCACCCTCATTTCTTACCGAGGTGTCGTAAAAGGCGACTAAGGTAAGTCGACCCGCCGTGTGGTATCCGGCTGAGTAGAATAGACCAACCTCATTTCTTACCGAGGTGTCGTAAAAGGCGACTAAGGTAAGTTGACCCGCCGTGTGGTATCCGGTTTAGTAGAATAGACCACCCTCTTTCTTACCGAGGTGTCGTAAAATACGACAGAGGTAAGTTGACGTCAGGCGGGCGGCCGGTCGTAAAAACGCAGCCAAATCATGTGGCAGCATGTTTATAACATGTTGTGCCGACCCCACTTAGAGTGGGATAAGGGCAGGAAGATGATGATATCATAGATTCTATTTTTTATATCTAATTTCTCGTGGCAGGAGAATTTCTCGCTTCATTTCGGGAAAATTAAAATAAAGTATAAGATTAAATGGTCTGGCGTTTAAAGCATTTTTAATTTGTTTATGAATGACGTCGACAGGAACGAGTTAATACAGGAAAAACGGATTATTTCGGACTCGCACTAACTAAAATGTGTGTGCTCCACTACGCTGCCTATGGCAAGGACAGCGTATCGTTGAACACATTGCCCCCATCCCACAGCCGCTCTGATCACAGAGACACCTAGCCCGGGTAGGGACCTCTCAAAAGAGAAGTCCTCCTCCGCTAACCGATGCATCGGGAGCACCAGATGCGCAGGACGCCTCGGGGTCTGATATACCCCGTTCGGAACGCTTGAAGGTCCCCTGTCAGAGACCGCGGAGCTGAAAGCAGGGTCAGTGCCAACTGCGCCAACACGTCAGTCAAATACTATAGATATAATTTTATTGCTCAATCAAAGTGTAATTTATAATCAAATCAAATCAAAAATCTTTTATTTTCAGAGAAATCACATTAAACGACGTACAAGGAGAATAAAACAATACATAAAACGTACATAAAGAATATAAAAAAAATAAGTTAGACATATATACAAACAATAAATAAAAAAATAAATAAAGATACGCAGAGAAATTTGACCCTGTAAAAAGGAACACCACTCAGCGTAATTTGAATTTTACAAAGTTAGGATATCTTGAAATTTAATCATTGCTTTTTAATTTATGCTATTTCTAATGATATATCAAATCAGGAAGCCATTATCGCATGATTAACAGTAATATATTACTTATATTAAAATTTTATACAATAATATATTATAATATGTAGTAAAACCCGTATCTACATATAGTTCATGATAGTTAAAACTTTTAATGGGTCATTATTATGCCTATCGTGGTTTTAACGATGTAGTTATATTTTTCAATTCCGTGTGACAATTGTATCTTATATATTCACAAAATTATATCTTAAAGCACTTGCCAAATGATATGAAAATATTTTTTTTTAATTTAGATACACTTTTAGAAGCTCTTTTGAATCATACAAACATAAGCTGACACTATAATCTTCCTGCCCTTATCCCACTCTAAGTGGGGTCGGCACAACATGTTATAAACATGTTGTCACATGATTTGGCTACGTATTTTGCGACTGGTCTGACGTCAACTCATCTTAGTCGTATTCTACAACACCTCGATAAGAAAGAGTCTATTTAACCGGATACCACACGGCGAGTCAACTTACCTTAGTCGCCCTATGCGACACCTCGGTAAGACATAAGGGTGGTCTATTCTACTCAGCCGGATACCACACGGCGTAATGAAACTGTCACTATATACCGAAAAAAAACTATTAACTTAGTATGGTTACGATCCCACTGCTGGGCATAGGCCTCCAGTCTCCGTTTTTGGAGAGAAAGATTGGAGCTAAGACCTACCACGATGCGGATTGGTAGGATACACATATCTCCAAAATTCTCTAGAGATATGCAGGTTTCCTTACGTTGTTTTTCCTTTATTAAATAGCGTGTAATAAATTGGAATAAGGCGGTAGCGGAATGGTTAGGGCAAAAGACTTGCGATCGAGAGGTCGTGGAATCAAATCCCGCTAAAGTATAAAAAAAACCCCAGGCTCGGACAAATTCTTTTATGGAAAATGTTGGCCCTCGACGGGAATCGAATCCTCGACGGAGTTGAAAGCAGAATTATAAGAAAGCAAAGTAGGTATTATTACACTGTCACTTGCAAAGTCATGATAGCTCAATAAGGTAACAGTCGGACGAATATTTTTTTTTAATCGCTTTTGTATAGTACCCGGTTGACGGAGCTTGCTCGGTAATTTTTACAAAATAAACAAAACAAAAAATATATTGAATAAACATGACTGACTTGACATTTTACGGCAAAAATAGTGTTTTATAATCAATGTAAATTTTAGTATTTTTGTGAACCAAAAACGGGGTTAACCTTTTTTTTTATATCAAGACTAGCTAAATCTTTTTTTTTTCCCCAAACCGCCCTACATGCTGAATTTCATAAAAATCGGTGGAGCCGTTTCCGAGATTCCGAAAATATATATACATACAAGATTAACTCATTTAAATATTAAATCGCTTTTTATATATAAAAAAATTACCGTGCAAGACTCGGACACTCATGTGTTTATGTTCGATAAATATATTCTACAGACGCGTAATTTAAGACGCCATGACTAACCATCAGGTGTGATCGTAAATATTACGTAATACTTACAATAGATATGCAATATGCAATAGGCATATTATTGACGTCCCATTGTTTGTATACAATATCGCAATACAATCGAATATCGCAATTATCTCTATCCTCCGATATTCTGCTACACATGGTCAATAAATCATTCATTATACAATAATATCAGGCTCTATCCCACTGATATTTTAATCCTCGTGGTCGATAGATCAATCATGAAAGGCAGTATATCATGGTCTATCCCACTGACATTCCTCTTCTCGTGGTTGATATAACATTTATGTAAGGCAACATGATGTTGCCATATCAGGTTATACCCCACTAACATTTGACTCCTCCTGATTGACAGATCCCGCTACTCGTTGTTTATAGATCATTTATTGAAGGCAACATCATGATATCAGGTTATACCCCACTAACATTTCACTCCTCTTAATCGATAGATCGCACATAAAAGGCACTGTATTAATTTCATGTTATATTCCACTGACATTCAGCTCTTCGTTATCAATAGAACACTCAGGAAATGCAGTATAATGATATCATGGTCTATCCCACTAACATTCCTAAAGGCAGTATAATGCTATCACTCGCTCCTCGTGGTTGATAGATCATGAAGTGAATACAGTATAATGATATCAGGTTACATCCCACTGACATTTCACTCTTAGTGCTCGATAAATCAGTCATGAAAGGCAGTATAATGTTATCATGGTCTATTCCACTGATATTTCGCTCATCGTGGTCAATAGATCATTAACTAAAGGCAGTATAATGATATCGTACTCTATGTCCAATAATATCAATAATATCAAATAATGTCAAATAATATCAATGTCCCACTGACATTTCACTCCTCGTGGTCGATAGATCATTAATTAAAGAAAGTATAATGATATCAGGTAATATCCCACTGACATTCCGTTCCTCATAGTCGATAGACCACTCATGAAATGCAGTATAATGATATCAAGCTCTATCCCACTTACATATCGCTCCTCGTGTTCGACACATCACTCATGATAGACAGTAAGTAAGTAAGTAACGGCCTGTTACTATCCCACTGCTGGGCATAGGCCTCTTCTCTCCGTTTTTTATTTTTTTTTTTGGAGAGAAGGATTGGAGCTAAGACCTACCACGCTGCTCCAATGCGGATTGGTAGGTTACACATATCCCCAGAATTCTCTAGAGATATGCAGGTTTCCTCACGATGTTTTCCTTCACCGAAAAGCGTGTGATAAATTGCAATTATCAATTAGACACATAAGTTTTACTAGAAAACTCATTGGTGCCTGCCCGGGGTTTGAACCCTAGACCTCCTCGAAAGAGGCGCACGGTGATACCGCTGGGCTACCACAGCTTGGCCACAGCTGATAGACAGTATCATAATATTATGACTGACATTACACTTCTCGTGGTCGATAGATCATTAATTTAAGGCAGTATAATGATATACGCTATTTCACTGACATTCCGCTTCTCGTTGTCGATAGCTGACTCATAAAATACAGTATACTGATGTCATACATTATCCTATTGACATTCTGCTCCTCGTTATCGATAGACTACTCGTGAAAAGACATTATAATGCTCTATGCCACTGACATGCAGCTCCTCGTAGTCGATATATCACTTATAACGGGCAGTATAATGACATTATGGTCTATCCTACTGACATTCCGCCCGTGTGGTCAACAAATCACTTATGGAAGGCAGTATATTGATATCAAACTCTGTAAAACTGACTTTATTGATGTGATATCAGCCTCTATCCCAATGACATTATGTTCCACGGGGATAATACATTACACGGAAAAGACAGCAGTGCTATCAAACTCTATCCCACCTATACCCAGGTCGATAACGACCCACCTTTCATGATCTATATCATTCATGATAGGCTGGATAGTGTTATCAGACACTGACAATGCTCCTACACAGGTTCTATCAGAATTTAGGTCAACTTTGGCCACTAGCAGTGGACGAATGCCTTATTAGTCGTTACCAATTCACCTTCAACGTCCTCAAGGTCACAACAGTGAATTGTAACTCGTTTTCTTATACACCATCGTTAATTTTATGACTGTAGTGGACATTGATAAACCACTTTCTCATTTCAAGTATATCCGGCCTTCCACTCGCGATACGGGGTACAATCTCGCGTATTGACGATTCGTAAATGTCGTTATTCATATGGGTATAGGTCGACTTGTGTGGAGGGCTGTATGCGCTAAGGTTATCACTCCATATGCCGTCGATATTTGGCGCGAAAAACATCGCCGGCTTATTTGGACGATTTTAATCACCAGCGTGCCTTTGACACGTGTTTAAGTGTTATGTAAGTGGTCAATAGATAGCTATTTGCATACGACCTAGTTTCGTACTGATGGGTGAATATTAACGAATGCGAAACAAAAAAATAAATAACAAAATATACAGAAATTATTTTATATAGGCTTATATTGCCAAGAATCTTTTAATATTTAAATGTAATATATACACATATACATACACACACACACATTTATGCTCATTCATGCTGAAATTCACCATGCAGAAGGTTTTGGGAAAAAATCGACCTAGCTAGGTTTTATGTAAAAAAATATTTTATCCCTGTTTTTGGGTATTACAAAATATAAAAATTTACACAAAATATATAACACTATTTTTGCCATAAATTGTCAAGTCATCGTAGCTTATTCGGGAAACGGGCGGTCTTGAGAAATGAAAATACCTAGGATCGAGCCCCACTTAAGAAATTATTTTTTACATTTTTTTTGAAGTTCCTTCTTTTTATTTTGTAATATATTTCCGAGCAACCAGGTACTAAATGGTTAAAGTCACCTTTTACGACAGCTCAGTTAGAAATAAGGGTGGTTTATTCTACTCAGCCGGATACTACACGCTATCGCTATAAGTAGATTGGTAGCTTCATTATAATTTGCAAATTCGAAACTTTTAAAACTCAATTTGAATAAAGAATATTTCGAATTTGAATTTCGAATTCGAAATTTCCGTGCGAATTTCAATGACTCATTAACTATCTGAGATGCGATATTGCATAAATAGCGATATCGTCAAGCGGTAGGTCATGGTCATTTTAACATAACGGACAATATATTAACATTTAGGTGCGAGAATTTCGCATACGAACTCGCTCATATGTTGTTATTACAAAAGTAATAATAAAAATATTTTGCTATAATTCGCGATGAAGGAAAATAGAAAATATATATAATGCTAAATGTGACAATCCGTTTCGTACCTGATACATGCAGGATTCGTAGAAATCCAAGCAGAAACCTCTACCACTGCCACAAAAATACACAAGCACTACACACGAGGTGTCGTAAAAGCCGACTAAGGTAAGTTGAACCGTAATGTGGTATCCGGCTGAGTAGAATATACCAGCCTCATTTCTTACCGAGGTGTCGTAAAAGCCGACTAAGGTAAGTTGATCCGCTATGTGGTATCCGGCTGAGTGGAATATACCAGCCTCATTTCTTACCGAGGTGTCGTAAAAGCCGACTAAGGTAAGTTGATCCGCTATGTGGTATCCGGTTGAGTAGAATATACAAGCCTCATTTCTTACCGAGGTGTCGTAAAAGCCGACTAAGGTAAGTTGATCCGCTATGTGGTATCCGGCTGAGTAGAATATACCAGCCTCATTTCTTACCGAGGTGTCGTAAAAGCCGACTAAGGTAAGTTGATCCGCTATGTGGTATCCGGCTGAGTAGAATATACCAGCCTCATTTCTTACCGAGGTGTCGTAAAAGCCGACTAAGGTAAGTTGATCCGCTATGTGGTATCCGGCTGAGTAGAATATACCAGCCTCATTTCTTACCGAGGTGTCGTAAAAGCCGACTAAGGTAAGTTGATCCGCTATGTGGTATCCGGCTGAGTAGAATATACCAGCCTCATTTCTTACCGAGGTGTCGTAAAAGCCAACTAAGGTAAGTTGATCCGCTATGTGGTATCCGGCTGAGTAGAATATACCAGCCTCATTTCTTACCGAGGTGTCGTAAAAGCCGACTAAGGTAAGTTGATCCGCTATGTGGTATCCGGCTGAGTAGAATATACCAGCCTCATTTCTTACCGAGGTGTCGTAAAAGCCGACTAAGGTAAGTTGATCCGCTATGTGGTATCCGGCTGAGTAGAATATACCAGCCTCATTTCTTACCGAGGTTTCGTAAAAGCCGACTAAGGTAAGTTGATCCGCTATGTGGTATCCGGCTGAGTAGAATATACCAGCCTCATTTCTTACCGAGGTGTCGTAAAAGCCGACTAAGGTAAGTTGATCCGCTATGTGGTATCCGGTTGAGTAGAATATACAAGCCTCATTTCTTACCGAGGTGTCGTAAAAGCCGACTAAGGTAAGTTGATCTGCTATGTGGTATCCGGTTGAGTAGAATATACAAGCCTCATTTCTTACCGAGGTGTCGTAAAAGCCGACTAAGGTAAGTTGATCCGCTATGTGGTATCCGGCTGAGTAGAATATACCAGCCTCATTTCTTACCGAGGTGTCGTAAAAGCCGACTAAGGTAAGTTGATCCGCTATGTGGTATCCGGCTGAGTAGAATATACCAGCCTCATTTCTTACCGAGGTGTCGTAAAAGCCGACTAAGGTAAGTTGATCCGCTATGTGGTATCCGGCTGAGTAGAATATACCAGCCTCATTTCTTACCGAGGTGTCGTAAAAGCCGACTAAGGTAAGTTGATCCGCTATGTGGTATCCGGCTGAGTAGAATATACCAGCCTCATTTCTTACCGAGGTGTCGTAAAAGCCGACTAAGGTAAGTTGATCCGCTATGTGGTATCCGGCTGAGTAGAATATACCAGCCTCATTTCTTACCGAGGTGTCGTAAAAGCCGACTAAGGTAAGTTGATCCGCTATGTGGTATCCGGTTGAGTAGAATATACAAGCCTCATTTCTTCCCGGGGCGTCGTAAAACCGACTAAGGTAAGTTGATCCGCTATGTGGTATCCGGCTGAGTAGAATATACCAGCCTCATTTCTAACCGAGGTGGCGACTCAGGTAAGTTGAAGTCAGACAGGCGGCCGTTCGCAAAATACGTAGCCAAATCACGTTTAAAACATGTTGTGCCGATGCCTCTTAGATTGGGATAAAATCAGGAGAATGATGACGTGTGATATAGACAAATGATTTTTTCCGAAAGGTTAAGTTTAATATTACAGATCTAACGGTTTTACGTGTTAAAGAGGTCGCCTACTTTGGTCGTGTGCGCCGCGTACCGAGATACACTAAAGTAATGTACTAAAGAATTGTAGATCTACAAAAAAGTCCAAGATAGCATGTCTCTATCTCTTATAGTAAGTTCGCAATAACTACTTTCGTGTCTTTTGTGACACATGTCTTTTGTGTCTCAGTTCCACGTGAGCGAAGCCATAAACACAGATAGTTCATAAATAGTATCCTCCTGCCCTTATCCCACTCTAAGTGGGGTTGGCACAACATGCTATAAACATTTTGTAACATGATTTGATCAACGTCAACTTACCTTAGGTAGTCGTATTTTACTACACCACGGTAAGAAGGAGGGTGGTCAATTCTACTAAACCGGATACTACACGGTGAATCAAATTACATTAGTCGCCTTTTACGACAGCTCGGTAAGAAATGAGGGTGGTCTATTCTACTCAGCCGGATACCACACGGCGGGTCGGCTTACCTTGGTCGCCTGTTACGACACCTCGGTAAGAAATGTGGGTGGTACTATTTATTCTATTTAGCCGAATACCACACGGCTAAGCTAGTTCATAAATAAAGTAAATAACATAAGTTCCCAAGTACACTTAAATACAGGCAACGGAACTTACTTAATGCAATAATGCAATTCTTACTACATTTCTAAGCACTTATTGTAAGCATTTTACATGTTTTTAAATCACATAACAATCAACATTTCCACCATAATTGCTAAACATGGAGTTTAAAAGATTTCAACGTGTACAAGGAATAATAGAACCTATTAGTATAGACTAAACATCATTTTTGTATGAAGGAGTTTTTTTACAGCATTCATGTGAAATTGGGTGTAACTCGTGTCAGTTAACCAACTATTTGATTGTCTTAAGTTTCAGATTGTTTCGTTTATCTGCTATTATTACAGTATTATTATTGATGCAAATGTAATGCAATTGTGCTGTTAGCTATCTTAATTATTTTTAAAATAATATAATATTTTGGTATAATAGGTATAAAAATGATGACGTATAAAAGGCGACTAAGGTAAGTTGACCCATCGTGTGGTATCCGGTTTAGTAGAATAAGCCAGCCTCTTCCTTACCGAGGTGTCGTAAAATACGAGTAAGGTAATTTGACGTCAGGCAGGCGGCCGGTCGTAAAAACGCAGCCAAATCATGTGACGGCATGTTTATAACATGTTGTGCCGACCCCACTTAGAGTGGGATAAGGGCAGGAAGATAATGATGAAGATGATAAAAATGATGATGTATAAAATTCCTTGCCAACTATACTGAGTTGACGACATTTAATTCTATGCTATTTAAAATTCAAATTCAAAATATTCTTTGTTCAAGTTAACTTATATTTCAGCATTAGCGGGTTTTCTTCATTAGTCTACTTTTAACAGTGTTTTTAAACTGCTGTAAATAGCAAAGCTAAAATTAATTGCGGAATTTTATTATAGAATCTTATACCCAAACCTACAAGCGACTTAGGTAGGTACTTTAGCAAGGCGCAAAACAGGAGCCGCAAACCTATATCGGTTCCTACTTTGTTATTATATCGCCAATTTATTTATAATTCTGTATATTTTCTGTACAACTTTTTTAATGTTAAATAATTGTGATTGTTCTAAAGTGTTAAATTTTTAATGTAATATAAATATTAGTCGCAAAAATGAATATATTTTACTACATGAATGATACTACTATTTTACTTATGATAGAAGCAATTAGTGCCAAATTATTCTAATTGACTGGTCCATTGGCGCAGTGGGTAGAGATCCGGCCTTCAGCTCCGCGGGTCATGGGTTCGATTTCCGCCGAGGGCAACATTTTCTATAAAAATAATTTGTTGGTTCTTGGAACTTGGGTGTATATTTGTATTTAAGTATGTATTTTACAATTATATATGTATATATTCACCAGTTGTCTGTCACCCATAACACAAGTATAAAATTACTTTGGGAACGGACGATCGTGTGTGCAAGTGTACATATATTAATTTATTTATTTCTTAACCATTTCAAAATATCAAGAGTTCGCAATGTTAATATTCGAGTTTTCATTTATGACAACTCTGCAGGAGTGCAAACCGTTGATTTTTTTCAGCTTCAATCAATTCTCCAAGAGATTCGAGGTTTTTAAAACAATAAACAACCAAAAGTAATATTAATATTAGTCTTCATCATCACGCATCATCAGATAACTGTCATAGTTAAACGCATTCTATTTATCAAGAAATAAAAAAAAAACTGCAAACGGAATTACACGTTAGTACAATGTGAATGTCTATTACACAATAATATCCGGTTTAACGTTAAGAGCTGGTTTACATTCGGTTATTTTAATTTAAGATTATTATATAAGGTGGCTCAAAAATAATGTCATAATATCAAAGTGTCTTAATTGATACAAATGGCAGTGTGCTGTAACATTTGATGTAGATATATAGAAAATTAGTTGTCAACAAGTATTATAACGGTAACTTATTGGCATACTTTGTTAACCTTAGTGCAAGAAGAGGATGATTTCATATCAGAAAACATAACTATGGTCAATCCATTTAGGTGGTTAATATACAAATTTCTTGTTTCAACGACACAAAAAATCCACGTCAATCACATAAAGAGCCATTGCATCCCCTTTAAGTGACTGATTGGTTCACAAGCCTTAAACGCTAACATTGAAGATATCGCCAATATGGAGCCAAATATTTTGCGAGCAACAATTCAAAATGCCATAAAACATGTAATTGTGCATGAACTCGAGAGATAGCCACTTGAGCTATATAATATTTTTCAATAAATATAATTAATCTTACTCTTTAAAATTCTCTTTTTTTAATTACGATATTACTTTTGCACCATCTTGATTAGACGCATTGTCGACGCTCGAGAAACAAACATACATATATCAAAACAAAACTATATGCACTCACGAAACATTATAATATTTACTTACAGAAATCACTTATATTTCGTAAGAATCACAAAAGCCTGAAAATCGAGACCACTCTGCTATGAGTAAATTATTTAGATGAAAGTAAATTTAATAGTATAAATGTATCACCTTTATATATAATACGCGACAGAAGATTTTATTTCGTTTATTTTTATTATATGAATAACAGCATAGTTTTAAATGATCCTTATATCAATTAATTTATTTTACAACTTAAAGTCAAGTAATTTAAAGTGAAATTATAAAAATATATTAGAATACATAAATAAATATAGCCCGCAATGTAAACCATATCTTACATGTAAATAGTACAAAAAAAAAATATTGTCCGACAGTGTTTGCATCATTATTGTGATCAGGTAATTAAAAACAATCGCAAGGTCACACTAAAGAATACCCACAAGCGAGGTTTTCTTGCGACATCGTACATATGTACTAATCCGTAAAACAATAGGCAGACAAACGGACTTTTAATTAAGTTAAAGATTAATATATCGGACGCTCACTGGAGTAATGTTCCCGAGGTCGATGATCTGGTGCTACTGATGCATCGATTAGCGGTGGTAAGGGCCACTGTTTAGAGAGGTCTTGACCCAGAGGTGGTGCTGGAGAACAGAACTCCTGCTGGCAGGATTGTGTACAATGGTATCCTGTCCCCGATACCAGTCTATCGCCGCATTCCTGACGTCGACTTACCTTAGTAGCTTCTTACGACACCTCGGTCAGAAATGTAAGTGGTCTATTCTACTCAGCCGGATACCACTCGGCGAGGGTTGGTTGGATGTGGGATAAGAAATCACTAAGGGAGGTCCAATTTCTAAAAAGAGATCTGTGACCAAATAAATTGGATAGGCAGCAATTGGCAAAATTTTTTCGTCAAAAAAACCTCAGTGCCTAAAGATCAAGTCTTCGAAAAGTTCGTCTTGAGAGATGACAGCCCCGTGGTGGCTGACTATGGGTCTCTTAAAAAGCTCTCTCGAATCTCTCAGCGCTCTATGCAGCGAGCTATTGGAATGTCTCTAAGCGATCAAATCAGAATTGAGGAGATCCGTAAAAGAACCACAGTCACCGATATCAGCGTGTCGCCAAGCTGATGTGGCGATGGCGAGGCACAAAAATCCAATTGGTATCTTGAGGTGTTGGAATGGTGACCCAAGAAAATACGGGAATTTGTTATCCTATATTTTAGTCCAATAAATAAGCTTAAATCGTACTAAATTTCATCAAAATTGCTCGAGTGGATTAGCCGTGAATTATCCAAAAAGAGACAGACAGACCCTGGTATTTGTATTAGTATAGATAATTTGACGTTAACGAACTCGCGAATACAGCTAGTGCTGTATAAAAAATTACATCTTATGTTAATTAGTCATCTTAAAGACAAAAAAAATTACTACTAGTTTTGGAGGTCATCGCTCTGGGTTGGGATGGTTGCGTTATTCAACCACAACTAAGAGGAGTTGAAGGCCTTGGCTTTAGATTCGTGTCTTAAGCCGTCAATTCCAATCTGATTTTGCAATATAGAACAGCTGGCAAATTCCTATAGTCTAGTCATAAAGCGTAAATTTTTAAAGCATTTTTTTTATTCAATTTGTGAAGGTGGAATCTTGCAAGTTAAATTTGAGCCACTTCCCGAGGTCCTGAAGGAGCTGAAATTGTATAAACTAGTCCAGCCCTGATGACAATGCATGTTTTGATAAGCATAACCTGATGCTGATGTCAGGATTGGCTCCAGACGAGGGAACTCCTCGTCAATTAACAGATTGGATATGAAATTTTGTTAAAAGCTTTAACTTTTTGTTTTCTTCTTTAGAATCAGAAAACATTGTTTAATGATATACAAATCATTTAATCTAATATAATAAATTCGAAATTCTTTCTTCCTGTCTGTTTGTCTGGTTTTTTAAACCATCATTATCTACTACAGTAGGATAGACCGAATTTGTTAAAAGCCTGGTTCAAAGCATTCTCTCCGCAGTTTTTGGAGAGAAGGATTGGAGCTAAGACCTACCACTCTGCTCTGATTCTCTCTGCAGATTTGTAGGTTACATATATTCTTAGAATGCTTTAGAGATATGCAAAGTTTTCTCACAATATTTTCCTTCACCAAAAAGCGTGTGACAAATTTCAATAACCAGTTGGACACAATTTAACAGAAAAATCATTGGTGTCTGCCCGGGTTTGAACCAGTCACTCGAAAGGGTCGCGCAGCTGGGCTACTACAGCGCGTCCCTCTACTATAAAGTAAATGAAACTTTCGAAATTTATTCATAATTTCATATTTTAACGTTGCTTAGTTATCAAGTTAATTATTGTTAGATTCAATTTTATGCAAAACCCACAAAAATTTATGGAAAAATGCATCTTTTGCAACCACTAACGACTCATTAAGACAACGGAATTCTTGCAGTCATTATACAGAGAAAATCATTAGTTACATGGAAATAAGAAGGATAATTAAATTTTTTCGCAATTACACTAAATTACTTGGTAATTGGTATGCCATTTTCGAATGTCAGTATCCGATTCTCAGTCGGCGCGTTAATTTGTCTCCGATTTACAAAATTTCAAGGTCCCGAAAGGCCTTTCTCGTCGCCCTTGACACATTTGGATATCTTTAATGTGAGTATTATTTTATTTTAAATTACGCCATCTGGTTAAAATTTGTGTTGTTTTTTATATATTTTCATTTTCAATATATTCCTTATTCCTTACTAACTTTTACCAGCAACTTTGTCGCGTGATAGGTTGATAATAGATGGCGCTTTTCAATGTCATCTTATTCAAAAGTAATAATAAAATTATTTTGCTATATTCTGTAGGTTAATACTTTTGTATTATGGATTTCCGCAAAGTAACGCCTACTTCCGTAAGTCATCTTATTCCTTTAGAATTAACAGAATATCTATTGCCAATATGTTATTCCAGTGTATAAGGAATAATTGTGCCAAATTTCAACGATATTGCTGCAGCGGAATCGCCGTGAAAGAGCAACAAACATATATCCAAACATAAAGCCACAAACTTTGGCATTTATAATATTAGAAGGATTCAAGTAAACTTATTACCACGTGCTTTTGAATCGTCAACTCTATTGCTGGTTCGGAAAGCTGTTCCTACCGAGAAGAGCCAGCAAGAAAGCTCGGCGGTTGCTTTTTAAAAAATATAATTCTTATTACTAGTTACATTTAGTTATTACTATCTTGTACAGGGTCGAAGAGTAGCTATGACCACGCATTTTTATAATCTAAGTAACCCTCAATAGTATAGTAAGCTTTATGTATTAGCCTTTTATAAAAGTGTTTTTAAACTTCTCTTAACAAACGCGGATTACAGCAAAATAATTTCAATGTAATTTCTGTAATATGTAATTCCGCAAAGTAACGCCTGTTTCTATAAATCGTTTATAATTCGTCAAACTTTATCTTCCCAACAACACCTTTCGATTCGCTTAGTGCTTGTAAAGAATTTGCATCGCGATTGCAACATTTCTAGTGGAAGTTTCCAACTATTTGTCTGTGGGTAAATTTGTTCCACCTTCCGCAACATATCAAGGCCTTGAAAGTTCTTTTACGATCTTTATATCTTCGTAACTTTCATATTGCTTGTTAACACTTTAAACGGCGCAAAGGGGCTTTCAAATTTTTGTTATACTACATTTATTCATACAAAATAATTATGATTAAAGAAGTTCTGTTCTTGATGCTATTGTATGGATGAACTACGATAACATGGCGTGACCCTCCCCAAAATTCAAATCATTTGAAAGTATTTGTGACCGTATTTGCAAAGCGTCACCAAGATTCGCAGGCATGTGTGTGCTGAGACAGCTTTCAAAAAAAAAGAAATACATGAATTTGTTGCTCGATTATTTGGTCGACAAGCGTTGTCAGATCACCGTGAAAATATAAAAGAGAAACAGAATTTCGCATTTATAAGATGGATTTAATCAGAGAGCTTATTTCATCCGCTTTTGTTGAATCGAGCTTAAAAAAAATTGAAAAGAAAAATGAAAAAACAATAGGGCGGGTGGGGCTCGATCCTAGTTATTTTCACCTCTCTAGACCGCCCGTTACCCAAATGAACTACCATGACTTTACGTTTGATAGCGAAAAATTGTTTATTAAAACTTATCTAGATGGATTTTTCTCCCCCAAACCCCTACATGCTGAATTTCAGGAATATCATTTCCGAGCCGTTTCCGAGATTCGGAAATATATATATAGATACAAGATTAACTCATTGAAATAGTATAGATATATATGTGAAGGTGGAATCTAAGTTAAATTTAGTTAAATTTAAATTTAAGTTTAACCCACTTCCCGCTGTCTGATTGAGCTAAAATTAAGATACTGCTCCAGTCCCGATGACAATGCATGTTTATGATAAGCATGACCTGATTCTGCTGCTGGGATTGGCTCCAGACGGAGGAACTCTTCAACAGTTAATGGTAGGGACTTATAAGAAGCTTTATTAGGATCTTCTATGATGTTTAACTTTTTTAACTCAATTACTATTAAGGTCAAAAATTGTAAACAAAGTTTCCAATTAAAATTAAACGTTGCCGAATTATGTTTGGACTTTCGTTTGAGAGTATGAAGGCTTCAACGAGACCGCTTGGCCATGACATACTATTAAATCTTAAAAACGCATTTAACACGCATTTTTTTATCTATACTTAGTATAAAACAAAAACCTCAAAAGCTGTCTGTTTCCTTACCGATTTTTATTAAAATCCACTGAACGGGTTTTTTGCAGTTTTCACTAAAAGATAGTATACTAGCAATCACCAGCCGCTCCGCCCGCGTGGAAAGATTAAAACCGTAATACAGTATTTTGATAACCATAAGAATGGTTAAAGTAGGTTAAAACCTTAAAAGCTAGATATATGCTGTCACGGAATTTTATGTAGAACTTTTAGAGGGAAACAATTTTGTAATATTTGAATATTACCGTTTACTCAGCGCACGCAAGGCAAGCTTTAAATTTTGCTGTTTTCGTAATATTTTTTATTGCTGCTCCTCTCCTATTCATTTTAGCGTGTATGTAGTCTATAGCCTTCATCAATAAATGGACTATCTTACACTGAAAGAATTTTCGATCTAGTTAGGTCTTATTTTTTTTTTTTAATCGGCTTATCCCTGTTTTTAGGCACTAAAAAAACATAAAAATACATAAAAATTACATTGAATATATAAAACACTATTTTTACTGAATACTGTTAACTCAGCGTAGTTTATTCGGGAAACATGTAGTCTCTAGAAATTAAAATACTTAGGATAGAGCCCCACCTACCCAAATATTTTTTTATATTTTTGAAGTATTTTTTATTTTATAAAACATTACCGAACAAGGCTCACACAACCAGGTACTTATGTATTATACATTATGAATATTTAACAAATAAATTAAATAATATGAAATATGTTATTTTTGTTTACATTTGACCTTTTAATGTCAGGTATGAAATAGTTTATCATTTATTGTCATAGACTTATTATACTAATATATAAAGCTGAAGAGTTTTTTTGTTTGTTTATACTATATAACATCACGCTAAGATGAATAGGAGAAGAGCAGCAATAAAAAATAGTACGAAAACTGCAAAATTTAAAGCATTTCTTGCGTGCGCTGAGTAAACGGTGAATGTTATTCAAAAATCATGTATTACAAAAGTGTTCCCCTCTAAAATTTCTGAATAAAAGTCCGCGACAGCGTATGTCTAGCTTTTAAGGTTACCCCACTTTAACCATTTTTATGTTTATCAAAATAAAGTTACAATAGCTTAGTGTGAAGTGTTAACACTTTTGGTCATTTTGTGGTTGCTTAGCTTAATTAAACATAATTCAAAATTCAAGTAAACTTGTAATTTGTATCAAGTGCTTTTGAATCGTCAACTCTACTTTTGATTTAGAAAGCTGCTCCTACCGAGAAGAGCAAGCAAGAAACTCGACGGTTGCTTTTTCAAAATATAATTCTTATATTTAGTTACATTTCGTAACAGTATTGTGCAAGGACGAAAAGTTGCTATATCCAGGCATTAGTTAATGCAAAACATAGTACACTATGTACTATGTTTAAAAAAATGTGTAATGTCAAAGAGTTTAGTGGCAACCTTTTGTCCTAAAGGTCACTTGGTCTATAAAATATTATAAATGGCGCGATGATGAAACCAATATTGACATTAAACAAGGACGTGCGTATTAGGCTTTCTGGTTTTGCTTCTTAACGGGATTTTGTTTATCTTCCGTATATGACTAAACCTTATTTATAAAAAAAGGTGAGTTACTATGATACAGAATTAGGCGTTATTTTCCGGACGTCTATAAATACAAAGTGTGGTATCCGGCTGAGTAGAATAGACCATCCTCAAGTCGCAAAAGGCGATTGAGGTAATTTGACGTCAGGCAGGCGGCTCGTAAAATATGTAGCCAAATCTTGTGACAACATGTTTGTAAAATGTTGTGCCGACCCCACTCAAAGTGAGATTAGGGCAGGAGAATAATGATGCATGATGATCATACAAAAGAAATGACAATATTATTTCGCTATAATCCTCAATTTAAAAATATCTATGTAATGCTAAATGTAAAGTTCTACCCGTTTTCATACCTTATATAATATACAATAATCGCCAACTGCTCCGCCTGTGTAAAAGTGTAAGCGTCTTGATAACCATAATTTTTTTTAAAGTGGGTTAACCTTAAAAGCTAGACATATGCTGTCAGTGACTTTTATTTAGAAATTTTAGAGAGGAACAATTTTGTGGTACATGATTTTTTAATAACTATACGTTTACTCAGCGCACGCAAGGAAATCTTTAAATTTTGCCGTTTTCGTATTATTTTTTATTGCTGCTCCTCTCCTATTTATTTAAGCCTGATGTTAACCTTTCTCGTTAAATGGACTATCTTACACTGAAAGAATTTTTCAAATCGGTTCAGTAGTACCTGAGATTATCGCGTTCAAACAAACATACTCGTCAGCTTTATATATTAGTATATATGAAGGATTCGTAAAACGCACTACACTTTATATCTTTAACTGAGGTTGTCGGTCAGATATCGTTGTTAAGCGGTAAGACCTTCTCTTTGTGCAAATATTCTAGATACATGTTTATTTTGTATATTTTTATCATGTGTATATAATATAAATATAGTATTAAATCAATAAAATACACTAGCACTACACATACAATTACCACATTCTCAAGTTTTCCTAACAATGTTTCCTACGATGATAATATCCTATCTAAGACATATATATCTACTATATATTTACGTTATATGTGCGCCGTGTGGTATCCGGCTAAATAGAATAGTACCACCCTCATTTCTTACCGAGGTGTCGTAAAAGGCGACTAAGGTAAGTCGACCCGCCGTGTGGTATCTGGCTGAGTAGAATAGACCAACCTCATTTCTTGCCGAGGTGTCGTAAAAGGCGACTAAGGTAAGTTGACCCACCGTGTGGTATCCGGTTTAGTAGAATAGACCACCCTCTTTCTTACCAAGGTGTCGTAAAATACGACTAAGTTAAGTTGACGTCAGGCAGGCGGCCGGTCGTAAAACGCAGCCAAATCATGTGACAGCATGTTTATAACATGTTGTGCCGACCCCACTTAGAGTGGGATAAGGGCAGGAGGATGATGATGATATTTACGTTATATGTTTACTATCTCTCTTTCTTACTCTATATCAATGGTTTTGCCCAGCATTGGGATACAGAAAGGATGTTTTTTAATATGTTATATATCTTTTCAGGTGCCCCTTCGACTAACAATATGTCGATCGTGGACTCATACAAGAACTTCATGGAGAGGAACAGTGGTAAGTCTCTATATTTAATCTTCTTCTTCTTTTTCAATGGATGTCCACTACTGGACATAGGTCTCTAGGGATGGTCCTATGTCCAGTCAGTTAGGTCCAAGATCTTATCTATAAGGGATCTCCAAACCCCACGATATTGTTTCGCTTGGACCCAGCGGCTCTTCACGATTTTTTTGAGGTCCACCTCTTTGGGGGTCTACCGACGCTGCGTTTTCCGGTGCGAAATCGCCATTCTAGCACCTTAGGACCCCAACGCCCGACTATCACAAACTCAACAATCGTTTCGCAACCGAAGCATCAACAGATCCACGACAAAATCGCAAAGCGAAGCAATATCTAATAAGCTTAGTTATATACTAATCGGTTCAACCCCACCATTTATTTTATTTTGCCGCTTTCAGGAATAATAAATCACAAAATTCACATTTCACCAAACATTTCTTAGAAAGTGGTCATAAAGTTCCTAAATGACCATAGTTTCAAAGTCTTGCGCACCTGTAACAAAAACCTTTAATTGAACATCTGGGAGCAGCTTGAGATTGTCAAACATAACAATGGCACCCTCTTTAACGATCAGATAAATGTTTCTAATTCAAGCTTGTTACATGTAGCGAAATAAAATAAATGGTGCAGTTGAACCGATTTGTATATAACTAAGCTTCGCTTTGCGATTTTGTCGTGGAGTCTTACTCCTGATGATGCAAGCACCGAAGTGTATTGTGGTGGCGGTGTTGGACGTTTTTACGAATCCTGCATGTATCAGGTATGAAAATGAATTGTCCACTCTACATTTAGCATTATATATATTTTCTATTTTACTTCATCGCGAATTATAGCAAAATAATTTTATTATTACTTTTGTGACTGTACTCTTTTTAACTTGCTATCAATATAAAAGTTCACAGTATTCTCAAGGCTTTCAATTATCAAAACCAAGTCTAAAGGCTAATTATTTAATAATTGGAAATATTAGTATTTTAATGTCAAATATAAAATATTTAAATGCACAAAAATGCAAAATAAATCATAAAATCGACGAAACAAACTATAATTCAACCTCATAGATTGCATCAGCCGAGATAATTTTGCAATTTTAATTGGTCTCGCTCGTGAATCAAAATTTAATTTACGAAAAATGGCAGTTACACTCGAAATCATCTTTTTTATGAGTTACCGACTAACTTTATTGCGGAATTATCAAAAAAAGCGATCGTCTAGAGCAGTGTTTCCCGACCTTTTTTGATCCATGCCCCACTTTAAAAATTATTTTGCCCCCTTAAGTAACATACATTTTTTTTTTGTTATATTTGGTACCGAAATCTAGCATTGCACTTAAATGGGCCAGAGCGAAAGGCTTAAACTCGTGTCGAGTTGTTCCCCCCTTAACCATCAAATTGCCCCCCTGTGGGTCGTGGGCCCCACGTTGGGAAACACTGGTCTAGAGGTTATAAATGATAATAATATACAGTATATTAGAGGTGAAATTTATTAAACTATTAATATTACATTACTTAGGTTTAATTTTAGAATAAGTTTATTATTGCAACATGTTTTTTTTTTCTCTTTTGTACATGCATATTTTGTTGAGCAACTCCATTATAAATATAAATAATATGTATATATTTTAAGTCAATAACCGTGTTGTGAACTGTTTTGTGTTCTAGTGTGGTTAGTAATTATAAAATTATTTCGCTATAATCCGCGATAAAGAAAATGGAAAATATATATAATGCTAAATGTAGAGTGGACTATCCATTTTTATACCCAATACATGCAGGATTCATATAAAACATGCATAAACCTCCAACACCGCCACCACAATACACAAGCACTACACAAGTTTACTATTACAAACTCAACAATCGTTTCGCCCCACAACCGAAGCATCATATGAGATAGACTCGCAATCGCGGATTATAGCAAAATAATTTTATTATTACTTTTGTATTATGGATATCCGCAAAATATCGCCTGATAAAATAAGACGTGGGTATAGCCGGTTTCTATACATTAATTATGAATACCACTCACGATAGTTTAAATTCAAAAATAGCGCCTAATTATATAAATTAGTGCATATGTTTTGCAAATCCACCAACCGTAAGGTATTAAAATGGATAGGAAACAATTTATAAAATAGAAATAAGAGTGCTTTTGTCCACATTGGGCAGAGTCTAGTAATTTATTAAAAAAATATATTTTGCTATATTCCGCGATAAAGATGTGGTAGCCCAGTTATGAGACCGTGTTGCTTATTCAAGGGTGGTCACGAGTTCAAATCCAAGACAGACACCAGTGAGTTTTTCTATTAAAAAATTGCAATTTGTCACTCGCTATTTGGTTGAGGATAATATTGTGAGGTAACCTATAATAAATATCTAGATAATTCTGGCAATATGTGTTACTTTCATATATGCGATATGTAGATATTTATGTCTTAGCTCCAACCATTCACCCCGAAAACGGAGACAGGAGGCCTATGGCCACTGGGATAGTAATAGGTCATTTTTTTACTTTACTTTATTTCGATAGTAGAAAATCTATGTTATACTTAAAAGTAAAATCTTCGCATGTTTCCAAGGCAGCTTATGGGCAATATGTAAAGATAAAATTATTATTCACAATACGTTACATCACATTTGCAAGAAACGTGATAATTATATATACGATATGTAATCAACGCGGTAGGTCCAACATACGCAGTATATCTCAAATTTATTTTTGGATTAAAGGTAGTGCAGATTACAGCAGCGACAGATTGGATAACCACAGTACAAAAGTCAGATTTAGCCGTGCGATATCCGGCTAAGCAGAATAGAGCACCCTCATTTTTCACCAAGGTATCGTAAAAGGCTACAAACGTCAGTCGACCCAACCCACGTGACTGCTCGCGCGAGCACCCACCGGGAAGCCCGAGTGCTGGCGACCGCAGCCACGGCTCACGTTGTGGCCCGGATTCGCTGGCTGGGACTGGGGGTGGCGTTGCAGAAATCCGAGGCCATTTGCTTCCACAGGTCTCGGATGGCGCCCCCAGTGGGCTCCCGGTTGGTGGTGGGCGGGACGTCCATCGAAATCTCGGGTACATAACCGTACCTCGGATTACTCCTCGACAGCCGATGGACGTTCGAGGCTCACTTCCGGCGGCTCGCCCCTAAGTTAACGGCGACCGCCGGAGCCCTGAGCAGGCTCCTCCCGAATTTGGGAGGGCCTAATGCAGGCTGCCGGCGCCTATACGCCGGGGTGGTTCGGTCGATGGCCCTGTACGGCGCCCCCGTATGGGCGGGGCGGCGGACCGCAAGATCCTTGCCTCTGCTGCGCAGGACGCAGAGGGTCATGGCGGTCAGACTTGTGCGGGGCTACCGGACCATCTCCGGCGAGGCGGCCTGCGCCTTGGCCGGGTCCCCTCCATGGGATCTAGAGGCTGAGGTGCTAGCTCAGGCCTACCACCGTAGAGTCGAAGCCCGTTCACCGGGGGGAGACTTAGCGGCGGTAGAGGTGGATTGGCGGAGGGCAGCTCAGGAAGTGCTCCTCCGTCAATGGAGGCGGCGGTTTGAATCACCCAGTGCAGGAGCCTGGACGATTTAGGCCATCCCGCCCATTCTCCAGGGCTGGGTCGCCAGGAGGCATGGGGACCTCACCTTCCGCCTGACACAGGTGCTTTGCGGACATGGTTGTTTCGGGTGGTATCTGTAGAAGGTGGCCCAGCGCAAAGCGACTGGCGAGTACCACGAGTGCGGTGCCGACTTTGACACGGCGCTGCACACGCTCGCAGACTGTCCAGCTTGGGCGGTTCAGCGTGCGGAACTCGTGGCACAGGTGGGGCACGATCTCTCCCTGCCCACTGTGGTTCGCGCCATGGTGGACAGGGAGCGATCGTGGGTAGCGATGGCCTCCTTCTGCGAGGATGTTATCTCGCGGAAGGAGGCAGCGGGGCGGATCCGGGAAGTCGAGTCCTTGGATCCAATCCGCCGCAGGCGAGCGGGGCGCAGACGACTCGCCGAAGTCCGTTGCATGCCACCCTAACGGGGACCTCCGAGCGATCCGAACGGGGCTTTATCGGACGCTCGCTGGAGTTAGGTCCCCGAGGCGTGCGATAAATCCGGTGCTCCCGATGCATCGTCCAGCGGAGGGAGGGGCCACTTTCAGAGAGGCCCCGACCCAGAGGTGGTGCACTCTGGGCTACAGAGTTGCTGCTGGCGGGGATGGGGGGCAATGTCTTCATAGTTACCCTATCCCCGCCACCAGCAGCGTAGTGGAGCACAGAAGTTATTTTAGTCGGTGCGAGTCCGACATAACCGTCGCCTGTCCCCGTCGGGCGGCGGTACCCATAAGGGGTTTTTTCCTGTTTAAAAAAAAAAACCATGTGGTTGAGTGGTGTTGGTGGTGAGTAGAATAGACCAGCCTCATTTCTTACCGAGGTATCGTAAAAGGCGACTAAGGTTAGTCGACCCGCGGTGTGGTATTCAGTTGAGTAGAATAGCCAACCTCATTTCTCGGTAAGGTGTCGTAAAGGGCGACTAAGGTAACTCACCGACCGTGTGGTAACCAGCTAAGTAGAATAGACCAACCTCATATCTTACCGAGGTATCGTAAAAGGCGACTAAGGTAAGTCGACGTCAGGCGGTCGGTAGTAACAACGCAGCCAAATCATGTGACTGCATGTTTATAACATGTTGTGCAGATCCCACTTAAAGTGGGATAAGGGCAGGAGGATGATGATGAGACAAAAGTCAAATTATTCTTTAGAACCTGGATGACTTAAAATTTTGAAAATATAAAAAAGATCTTCCTTTCTTTTTTTTGAGTTACAACTTAAAAAAAAAAAAAATAATAATTGGGCAGGAAGGGCTCGATCCCAGGTTCTTCTTTACCTCACTAGACCGCCCGTTGTCTAACTATCATGACTACAATTGTCAGCAAAAATGGCATTTTCTATTCAATGCTAAAATTTAGCATTTTCAGTCCCAAAAAAAGCGACAAATTAAACTTTTTATAAATAAAACCTAGCTAGACCGATCTTTCCCCAAAACATGCTGAATTTCTTCGTTGGAGCCGTTTTCAAAATTGAAAAAAATATATATATATACAAGAGTAACGTGGGACGATTCCAAGTGGGCATGATTTGTATAGTCCTAGCGTGTGATTTAAAATAGTTATAACTTGTAAATTTTTGCTGTAAATTAAAAAAAAAAGATTAACTTATTTCAATATAAAAGATTAAAAAATACCAATCAATTGAATCTTTCCTCAAACGCTTATGTGGGAATTTGTTGAACTAACTATTCCAATTACAAATTTTATACGCTATAAAGATTGATTGTTATTATTTTGTATGGTATATTTTTTATTCAATATCAAAGTCAGATTATGAATTGAAAAAACGCTTCAAAATATTTTTATTTCATGTTGTATATCCGTATACTGATTATAAACACCAAAACCTATATAGATTATATATAAGTAAATAATATTAATTCTTTAATTTGATCTATGGTTTACCTCTATGATCCATAGATATAGTTTAAATGAAGAAAAGAATAATAGGTGTCAAAAGGAAAATTTGAAAAATTTATTGAAAAATACACATATTTTCACTCTTATAAAAATAATGTAAAAAGGTAATTGGCAATTAAAATAAAAAATTCAAAATAAGTAAAATCAAAATAATCTTTATTCAAATAAGTCCTTAAAAGCACTTTTGAATCGTCAAGGATCAATATAATTAATGAAGCTACAACTGGTTGGGAATGTTGCTCTTACCCGGAAGAACCAGAAAGAAACTCGGCGGTCAATCTTTTAAATACTTTCAATGTTATATTATTAAAACACAGTCTTGTATGAAACCGAAAGGATTTTCAAATTCAGGGATTTTTATCATCCAAATAATCTTCAATTTTGTAATATGCTTTAAGTATAAGTATATCTCTTAATTTAAACCTTTCTGTATATTGGTCTAGTATGGATTGAGGAATTTTATTGTACAAGCGAATACTAAGATCATCAAATGAGTTGCACAAGCTTTTTTGTGACCTCTCTTATCTCTATTATATACATCAAATTTCATCTTATATATATGAATATTTTTCCGTACGAATAGAATATTACTATATATATTGTGATGCTACATTAAGTATGCCTATTTCTTTGAACTTTTCAAGAAGGGACTCACGTTGCTTCATATTAAAGATAAATATCTGGGTGACCGAGCTTCGACCGGTGGTAATTTTTTACAAAAAAAAAACTTAAAAAAAAGAAAAAAACAACTATTTAGTTGGGATCGATCCTTGGCACTCACATTTCTCGAGGCTGCCCGCTAACCGAATAAGCTACGTCGACTTGACAGTTGATGACGAAAATTCAATTCAATATAAATGTTAGTGTTTTTTAATGCCCAAAAATAGGGATAAAACAATATTTTTTTTACATAAAACCTAGCTAGATCAATTTTTCTCCCCCAAAACCTCCTACATGCTGAATTTCAGGAAAATCGTTGGAGCCGTTTCCGAGATTCGGAAAATATATATATATACAAGATTAACTCATTTAAATATTAAGATTAGTTGTATTATTTTTATAGATTTACAATACTTTAGTAATAAAGAGTGAACAAACCATATCGCATTTAGGTAGTCCGAAGCTAAATTGACACGAACGAAGTAGTGTATCACTTGTAGTCTATAATTTGAACTGCTTCGATATCAACATAACGCGTTCCCACACGTTTTTTGCATATAAGTTCGGCCATTATCGATATAATTGGACATTTTTATTTGTAGGCGATTCTTCCGTGTTGTAGGCGTTATTAAATACTATATTAGTTTGTTTACGTTTTAAATGCGACGTATCCGAAGATCATGGTTTGCTTAGCAAAATCTATATGTATTTGTTAAAGTTTTTTCTTAACTTGCCTTGTTAAACTTGGCTTTACTTGTTAAATTGAACCTTCTTCCCGGGGTCTGATTGGGCTGAAATTTTACATACTTGTCTAGTCTAGATGACAATGCATATTTATGATAAACATGACCTGATTCTGCTACTATGATTCGCTGAAGACAAGGGAACTCCTCAACGGTTAATAGTACGGCATGAAATTTTGTTAAAAGCGTTTATGATGTTTAACCAATTAAGAATATAAACGTAAGGGTAACAAGACAATAAAATAGAGACCCTAACGCTGCCCTAAAGGGGACCTCCAAGTGGTCCGAACGGGGCTTATCGGACGCTCGCTGGAGTTAGGTCCCCGAGGTGGTCGATGCATCTGGTGCTCCCGGTGCATCGATAAGCGGAGGGGCCACTTTTAGAGAAGTCCCAAATCGGAGGTGGCGCTTTTCGGGGTTAACAGCGGCTTCTGGCGTTGATGGGGGCTATGTGTCCAACGGTACCATAACCTCGCCACTATCAACGTAGTGGAGCACTGTCAGGTTTTAAGTCGGTGCGAGTCCGACATACTCGCCGCTCGTCACCATCGGGCGGTGATGACCCATAATGGTTTTCTGACATAAAAAAGAGACCCCAACGCAATGACCGTTGATCCAAAAGGACCCCTAAAAGTCTATAGAAGATGTTAAAGCAGCTCAAGATTTTAAAATACCTAAAATTAAAACCTATGTCGATCTACACAAGTTTATCAGTAAATGATAAGGGAAACTAAAAAAAAGGTAATAGATAAGCGGTAATTGTATATCGCAACTTGATTATGCGAATCTAATTTGCACGGAAATCGTATTAATTTTTGAAATAATGTTATTAATAAAATAATTTGTATATTTGTGTTATATTATTGTAGTTAATTAAACCGATTATTTTAATTTAATTTTTAAATTGATTTTTTGCTGAATATATCACTGCACATATTCTCATCACCGGCCTAAAGTATTGCGAAATAAGTAACACACAAAAATTAATTAATGCCGGATTTAAGCCATACTCTTTTTGCATGTCAATATCGCGTTTGACATCACTTCTTACCGTGGTGTGGGGTCCGGCTGAATAGAATAGACCACCCTCATTTCTTACCGAGGTTTCATAAAAGGCGACTAAGATAAGTTGACCCACCGTGTGGTATCAGGCTGATTAGAATAAACCAACCGTATTTCTTACCGAGGTTTCGTAAAAGGCGATTAAAGTAAGTTGACCTGCCGTGTGGTATCCGGCTGAATAGAATATACCTCCCTCATTTCTTACCAAGGTTTCATAAAAGGCGACTAAGATAAGTTGACCTGCCGTGTGGTATCAGGCTGATTAGAATAAACCAACCGTATTTCTTACCAAGGTTTCATAAAATGCGACGGTAAGTTGATGTCAGGCAGACACAGCCAATCTAAAATAACTGGCCTAAACATGTAACAACATGTTCATGTAGTGGGACCCCACTTTGAATGTGATATGGTGTGGGTGAGGAAAATAATGATGTTTGACATCAATTCTCAATATTCTAATTAACTATTATTGTACACGAACAACAAAACCAATTAATATATTCTAGAAATATATGCATAAAATTTGACTACTTATATATTTACAAAGTAAGCTATTATGTGCCATTAAATATGTCCTTCAATTATAAACGAGATTACGTAACTCTAATGCGATCATTGTATAATCGCAAATGATCATTATCGCATTTCAATGATGTATTACATTTAATTTTAATTAAATAATTATGCTAAAATCCAAGGTTTTAAAATTTAAATATAAAATTTAAACTTTTTTTTAAACTTTTTTGTAAACGAATAAATTCGTTGAATCTTTCTGATTGCGATTTAAATTCAAATGTGGAGTACATTTCACATTTTAGCGGTTTTTTTAACTGACTATATGCTAACCCTAAAGACTCCTATAACGTCACCAGCCGGGACGGGCGCACGCAGAAGCATCGCCGAAATTTTAATCTCACGCATCTCAACTACACCATCTATTAATAAAATGAAAAATAAAAAACTCTATATCGAATAGATCCAATATAATTCATGTAGTGTAAATAAAGTAAAATAATTTAAAAATTTTACGCATTTTATACACTCCTAAAGGTTGACTGGGAGATAATAATGCTTTAAGCCCCGCCCGGTGAAGCTGTATAGCCGTTAGGGCTAACAGGATACAGTTTGATTGTTGTTTGACAGATTTGAAAAAAAAATGCTTAAACCATTAAATACGCCTTGTGTGCAAATATTTGTATGTACATATATTGCAAGTAGTTGTACAATAAAGTTTATAAATAAATAGATGATGGGAATTATGAAAGTCATTTATTCAATAATTAAATGTATTACTAACTCACTTATTTGAAGGTATTTATTTATATTTTGAGCATATTATCGAAATGGATTTTTAACGAATATAGCAGAAAGTGATTGGTTATGAAACATCGACCTACATAGAGCCTATATGCCAACTATAACTAATGTCTTAAACGCTTTTATTTATATTCCGGAAAATCGAATAAGGTCATACCACCGCTGTGCTTCCAGCGGTAACACCGTGCGACTCTTTCGAGAAGGTCACGGGTTCAAACCCGGGCAGACACCAATGAGTTTTTCTGTTAAAACTTATGTGTCTAATTGATAATTGCAATTTATCACACGCTTTTCGGTGAAGGAAAACATCGTGAGGAACCCTGCATATCTCTAGAGAATTCTGGAGATATGTGTAACCTACCAATCCGCATTGGAACAGCGTGGTAGGTCTAAGCTCCAAACCTTCTCTCCAAAAACGGAGAGAAGAGGCCTATTCTCAGCAGTGGGATAGTAAAAGGCCGCTACTTACCGCTGTGCTTGCAAAAATTCTTAAAGTCAGCATTTAGGCTAGTCCATTTAAAAAACGTGGTGAATTTATAAAAAACTGATACAGCCAACATATCGACACCAAAAAAAAATTACAAGGTTCGATTAAAAACATCGTAATATATTTATAATATTTATGTTTAATTTTTTTATTGAAAATTAACCTTCAGTACTGGTTTTGCACGATAATTATAAAACTGGGTTAACTTTTTTTAACACATTACTTACATTAAGTTGTGCACGACGGAGTTTTTTTTTTCGATTCGACAATTGCTATCTCATAATTTACGCCGTGTGGTGTCCGGCTGAATAGAATAGTACCACCCTCATTTCTTACCGAGGTGTCGTAAAAGGCGACTAAGGTAAGTCGACCCACCGTGTGGTATCCGGCTGAGTAGAATAGACCAACCTCATTTCTTACCGAGGTGTCGTAAAAGGCGACTAAGGTAAGTTGACCCACCGTGTGGTATCCGGTTTAGTAGAATAGACCACCCTCTTTCTTACCGAGGTGTCGTTAAATACGACAAAGGTAAGTTGATGTCAGGCAGGCGGCCGGTCGTAAAATACATAGCCAAATCATGTGACAACATGTATATAACATGTTGTGCCGACCCCACTTAGAGTGGGATAAGGGCAGGAAGATGATGATGAATTGATAATTATTTATCTAATATTTATATCGATCGCTATGCGTCAATCAATTCGTTTTGTAATACGCGCCATATATGAATAATGTCGACATTGTTTTAACATCTTAATCGATGGAATTGCAAATAAGTAGTGATGACTGGATTTAGATAAACATTTTTTTAAATAATACTAAAGGAACGGCCTGTTAATATCCCAATACTGGGTTTATTCACTTTTTTTGGAGAGAAAGGAGCTTTGACCCATCACGCTGCTCTAATGCGGGTACGCATGCTTAGTATTAAAGTGACCTAATTCAAAAAAGTTGTTTTGTGATAAATTGCAATAAAGCGTAGCGCCTACAAATCTCGTAAGTGTTAAAAAGTACCATAACTTGGAAGAGCAAGAAAACACTATATTTTTAATAGCTCATATAGTGAAATATGATGGCATTGATAATACAATTTTTTTTCTTCAAAGAAGAAGGAGAAGTATTACAATGTTTTTAACTCAATGAAGCCTTATTTTGAATTCGGTCATTTTAATACGAAGCGTGCGATATATCCTCAGAATTCTCAAGAGATATGCAGATTACATCACGCAGTTTTCCTTTACTGAGAAGCGTGTGATAAATTACAAAATCTATTAGACACAAGTTTTAATAGTAAAACTCATTTGTGCCCGCACGGGTTTTGAACTCGTGTCCCCCTGGAAAGATTTACCCGTTTGACTCGCACAGGTAAATGCTAATTATTTTATGATACACGAATATTATATAAGGAACTATTCTTGAATGAAAAAATGTCTCTGTACCACATAAGAAATACAGTTTTTATATAAAAAATAAAAACAATTAAAGTTACAAACTCTTACAATATTATAATAATATTTATTTAGGTTTTACAATAATTACATATTATATATACAATTCTTAAAATATTATAATCTTTATTATGTTCTTTAAATTGCGTTATTACAAAATTATAATATTTAAAATGATTACAAATTGCAAATGAAATCCTATTAACAAAAAAAAAAAAATTGTATTGCAAAACAAAATTTTGCAGCGTAAATTGAAACGATGTTTGCTAAAATCAAATCAAATCAAAAAATAATTTTTTATCAAGTAAGCTCTTTTATAAGCACTTTTGAACCGTCTTAAAACAGTTTGAAGCTGTGGTAGCCCAGCGGTAACGCTGTACTACTCTTTCGAGGGGGTCACGGGTTCAAACCCGAGCAGACACCAATGAGTTTTTCTGTTAAAACTTATGTGTCTAATTGATAGTTGCAATTTATCACACGCTTTTCGGTAAAGGAAAATATCGTAAGGAAACCTGCATATCTCTAGAGAATTCCGGAGATATGTGTAACCTACCAATCCGCATTGGAGCAGCGTGGTAGGTCTTAGCTCCAAACCTTCTCTCCAAAAACTGAGAGAAGAGGCTATTCTCAGCAGTGGGGTAGTAACGGGCTGCTACTTACTTTAAACTGGCAAGGATCAATTAGATTTAATGAACCTACAACCGGTTAGGAAAGGAGATTTCAGTTAATAATTCAACATCTGAAATTCCTCGGCCACGATTGTCCTCCCTAGGTCAAATAAATTGAAATTCAAAATATTCTTTATTCAAACAAACTTGTAAACAAGTGTTTTTGAATCGTCAACTTTACTGCTGATTCGGAAAGCTGTTCCTACCGAGAAGAGCAAGTAAGAAACTCAGCGATTGCTCTTTTTAAAATAAAATTGTTATATCTAGTGACATTTATTAATTACTAAGATAGTAAGTAAGCACGGGGCCAAAAGTTAGTTGTATCAACGCATTCTTATCACCTACGTTATCCTTAACAGTCAATAAATAAATATAAATAAATATATGGGACACTTACACACAAGGTCACCCGTCCCCAAAGTAAGTAACTTTGATACTTGTGTTATGTGTGACAGACAACTGGTAAATATATACATATATAATTTTTAAATACAAATATACACCCAGACTCGAAGAGCCAACACATTCTTTTTATAGAAAATGTTGGCCCTCGGCGGGAATCGAACACGCGAACCGCGGCTCTGAAGTCAGGATCACTACCCACAGCGCCAATGGGCCAGTCGGTATAATATAGTATCAGCTTTCTTTATCAGTGTATGTTTTATCCGGTTAAGTAGAATAGAATACCCTCATTCTTACCGAGGTGTCGTTAAATACTACTAAGGTAAGTTGTCAGTCAGGCAGCCGGTGGTAAAATACATAGCAAAATCATATGAGAATGATTTTGCTTTGTATTTTACGACTGGCTGTTGTGCCGACCACACTTAGAGTGGGATAAGGGCAAGAAAATGTTGTAGCTTTCTGTATCAGCCTCCTTTTAACGGTTTTTTAAACTGATGTAATTGAAAAGCTAAAATTTATCGAATATCCAACCACATTCATATTTAACACTCGTTTGGTTGAATATCTTTCCTCATTATATGTCCATACCATCAAAAAACAACTCAAAATACGTTGTAAAAACTTTTTTTTAAATCTTTTTCAGATCCTAGAACGGAGAACTGGTGGCTTATGTCAGGACCTGGTCCTCTCCTCACGCTCCTGGCCACCTACCTGTACTTCTGCACGTCAGTCGGACCACGGTACATGAGGGACAGGAAACCTTACTCCTTGAAAAACACCATCATGCTGTACAACGTATCACAGATACTGATGAGCATTTTCTTGGTTTATGAGGTAAGTGATTTTATAAAATTTTATCTGAGGTTTTATAAAACCAGTGCTAATTCATCATTTTCCTTATCAACCAACCTTCGCCCTTCATCATCTTCATTCCCTTATCCCACTCTAAGTGGGGTCCGCACAACATGTTATAAGCATGCTGTCACATGATTTGGCTACGTATTTAATAACCGGACGCCTGCCTGTCGTCAACTTACCGTCGTATTTTACGAAGCCTCTGTAAGAAAGAGGGTGGTCTATTCTACTCAATCGGACACTACCCGCTGTGTCAACTTACCTTAGTCACCTTTTACGATACCTCGGTAAGAAATGAGGGTTGTCTATTCGACTCAGCCAGATACCACAAGGCAGATCATTCTCCTGCCCTTATCCCACTCCAAGTGGGGTCGATTCAACGTGTACGTAGATGAATAAGATAGTCATTTTACGACCGACCGCCTGCCTGACGTCAACTTATCTGAGTTAAAAAGATTAACCGCTGAGTTTCTTGCTTACTCTTCTCGTAAGAACAGCGTTCCGAACCAGCAGTGGAATTGACGATTCAAATGCTTGAATAAAATTTTGAATTGGAATTTACTAAACTCACTTATATGATATTCTATGCTAAACATGTCTAGTAATGGATTTTTTCATGGTTTATACAATTTTATAAATAAACATTATATAGGTAACCTATGTGAAGAATGGAAGAAGAAGACATATTGTGCCGACCCCACTTAGGGTGGGATATGGGTAAGAGAATGATGATGACGATGATAATCTAACGAAATCATTTTTGTCTATTTCCAGGGTTTAGTCGCCGGATGGTGGAATGACTACAGTTTTTCGTGTCAGCCTGTGGATTACTCGGACAGTCCCAAGGCGAACCGGGTATGATCAGATGCCATTAAAAATGGCACAATTTCTCTTTTTACCTTTCTTAGTACTTGTTAATGTTCCATGTCATCATCATAATTTCAAGGTCCAAGGTCCATCTGGCTTTCAACATCTTCAGACAAAAGTAACTTTTTTATAGCTGGCTTAGGCACATTGAGCTTCACCTGAGATTATAATACTATATGTAAGGATAACAGTTCAGGATGTGCCACAAATAAAACTCCGAATACCTTTCTTAAAGTATATTCTTAAACACAACTGTACGGTTACACGATATGATAGCAAGCTCGTTGCCCGATTCAAAAAGATGGTGCCAGCCCTGTCAAATTAATGTTTTATCGCCTTACAATTCTCTTACGGATGTCACGTGGGTTGGACAGCCGTTTACCCAAGTGGAATCCGGCACATACAATAATTTATTTAACATATCTAAATTATATGATTTCTTTCTTTTTATTTAGACAGTCATTTTTTGGTTCTGAAGCCAGTTCCTCAGTGTGATTCTTAGTCACGATCATATCACCCTCTACCCACGTCGTTTTTACTGTGGTTCAGTAATCCTTAGGGTGATGTTTACCGTTTTTACATTCTACTTCAGCATTTTGAATCCTAGATGATTTCTCTGCGTCATTCTAATGGACATTGATTACTGGGTGATTGTTAGTTCATATAAAATGTTAATGTAATTGCATGTTTTATTGCAGATGGCTGCTGCAGTGTGGTGGTACTTCTTTGCAAAAATCATCGAACTATTGGACACGATCTTCTTTGTTCTCCGAAAGAAGAATAGACAGATCTCGTTCCTTCATCTGTACCATCACGCCATGATGCCAATTTGCGCTTGGATCGGTACAAAGTTTTTACCGGGTAAGACACACTGGATTTTTCTCGAATAAATAGCGATAGCGATAATCGTATAGCTTTATCAGAAAATCATTATTTTGAATTCAAATTCAGATTATCTATAAATTAAATTATCTTAAGTTTAAGAATTAACTTTAATTTCATATAGATTTTATGATTTTGAATTTCCCAATTTCGTTTGTTTTATCTAATTATAATACAATAATAACAAGCACTAAAATAAAATTTTAAATATTACGTGCACTACAAAGTCTCCGCTGTCTATGTTTTCAAGGCTAGTTATTACTGATACCTGAAATTTATCTACAAGAAGACAAAAGTCAAGTGGTTAAAACTGTTTTCGGTTTCTAACATTGTCTCACTTTTTTTCCAGTTACTTTCTATTGATCCAATTTTTCTTTTTTTTAGGCGGCCACGGAACATTGCTCGGCGTTATCAACTCTTTTATCCACATAATAATGTACACATACTACCTAATCTCAGGTCTTGGTCCACAATACCAGAAATACATTTGGTGGAAGAAGCACCTCACCACCATGCAATTAGTAAGTAGTTTTGTAACACAAATCAAGTTGCATATCAAATATTTCTAATGGCCACATTCTTTAAATTGCTATTTCTAAACTATACTCATTAAAAACCGGATAGTCAATATAAATTTGAATTTAATGATTTGCCTTATCATCACAACTATTTATAATATCTTTTCTAATTTACTTGTAATCTATATTGAATCGAGTATGCTCAAGTAGTTAGTTTTAAAAATTTTGGCTGTATTTGCATATTGAATCATCTTTGCAACTATGGGTGTTATGGGTGTTATAAATTGAAGAATACAAATCTTTTCTTTATTAACAAACCCTTGCCTTTCCAATGGCGGTGTTCTCACCGACATAGGAAGCGAAGCTCCTTGGCGCAAAATTATTTAAATATTATGCCGTGCATGGATGGCATTTAGTGAACGGCATTAATCAATGTAATAAAATATTATTTAGCGATTAACAATGAAGATACTTTAAAAAGTGACACACTCTTTTACCTGTGTCACTGTGAAGAAATTAAATGGAGATTTAAGTAGGATATTTTTTGTTTTTAACTAATGTACAATGACATGTTACGTTAAAGGTTTTCGAATCCTCTCCATCTTTTTATTGCGGATTATAGCAAAATAATGTTATTATTCCTTTTGTATTCTCGAATCCATTTAAATCATATTAACTCAAGCCAAATGGTCCTTCCATCTATCACCCAATTGACCATTAAAATCAAATTATTCTTAATGTTCTGTTTTATCTTGTTGTTGTGAAAGTTTATTAAATTCTTTTACAGAAAATACAGCTTTTAGCATTTTACTTTACCCTAGTAAATTAGCGATGAGATTTTTAGCTTTTTAAGTAATACCTCAAAATTAACTGTTAATGAATTTATTGTTTTCTCTTACAGATCCAGTTCGTCATTATCTTCTACCATAACTTCAGCGTTATGTTTTGTGACTGCAACTATCCTAAATTCATTAACTTCTTATTATCCCTTAATGCTGGTTTGTTCCTTTATATGTTCGGTAACTTCTACTATAGGAATTATGTTAAGGTTTCTGGTAAGAATGTAGTCAGTTCCAATCATGCGATATCAAATGGTAAACCTGTAGCCAATGGTAATTCTATGTTAATGAACAATAACACGACGATAGTAAGTAATGGTAAAACGAAAGAATGCTAGCGAACCGCTCAAGGGAATAAAAAGAAAACTATTACGTTTTAATATAATTGGGCCCAAGATGTAAAAAGATAAAAATTATGTCAATTAATAGATTTTTTATTAGTAAACTATTACTCCAAATTTGACTGATTTTATCAATCCAACTTGAGCAATAAAGATTTATTAAAACTGAGGTTATGAGGTCTTATATGTCAAATAGCTGATTTTTGAAGTATGTCATATTTTATATAAAAGACAAAGCAGCATAGATAAACATAATAGTGATGAAACAAACGATTAATTGAAGTCTGAACAGGAATCAAGTTTAACTTTAACTTCTTTATTATTTAAAATATTTAACAATAAAGCATTTAATCTGTCAAATATATTTTATATTACAATATTTCATATTAAAATAGTCGTTTAGTCAATGCTTTCTTTATTGTATATTTATATATTCGTTTACTTTAATCAGTTACTGTAATCGATGACCTTTTTCATTTGTGCAGATTTTTAACGATTTTTTTTATTTCAAAATTTGTAATTAAAAATCACAAAAATATACTGCTTTTAGGCATACCCCAACCTAATACAACTGGGCCCAAAAATTCCCCGTTCCCTTTGTGATGTACAATTTAATTAAGTATATTTAAGTATAAATAGTAGGAGGTGAGTGTACATTATTTGGATATTGTTGATATAATTTTAATTTAAGGACATGGATTTAATGGTCAGTTGACCTTCATTATAGATAATGTGGTAACATGCACCTGTTATTGTTTTAATGGCTTGACCTTTTGTACTTATATCCGATATCTCTTCAAACTTTAGCCCTTAAAAATCTAAGTCTTAACAATGTTTTTCTTTATATTAGCTTATGTGAACTTTGTTTCTTTATTAATTGTTTAAGTTTTCTTGAATATTACACTAAATATAGCATAATTTTAGTTACATTATCGTATAACATTCAGATGATATTCAATAGATTTCTGTGATATCTTTTTTTTTCAATAACTAAATTGAATTGTAAATTGTCATATGCTACAACTAATATTTAATAAGTCTCAATATAGAAAATGACTAAATCATGTAAGTAAATGCACGTAATCAGTTTGAAATATTTAAAACTAGCAATGCAAAAATTAAAAGCGAAAAAGGACGTCGTACCTTATACAAAGGTAACTCGATTTTTTACGTGATGTGATTATTATATTTATCAGTATGAATCGCGAAAGTTTAAAATTTACTATTCCCTACTCTAAATATAAGTACCTGGGTAACCGGGACTTGTTCAATAGATTTTTTAAATGGCATAAAAAAGATAAAACTTTAGAAAAATGAAAAAAATAATTGAGCAGGTGGGGCTCGATCCAGGATATTATCACTTCTTTAGTCCTCCCATTATCCGCTGAGTTATGACAATTTTACAAATGACAACAAAATTAACCTTTGTATTGACTTTATATTTTAGCAGTTTAACAACTGAAAAACTGTAATAAAGACTCTTTTAAAGTAAAACCTAGTTAGATCGATTTTCCCTCCCAAATTTCATGAAAATCGTTGGAGCCATTACCGAGATTCAGAAAATATACATATACAAAATTAAGTCATTTAAATAGCAACTGGTTGACCGAGCCTTGCTCGGAAATTTTTTACAAATAAAAAAAAGAAACTTAAAAAAATAATAAAAATAGGGTAGGTGGGGCTCGATCCTCGGTATTTTCGTTTCTCGCAACCAGCCGTTCCCGAATAAGCTACACTGACTTTACATTTAACGGCAAAACTAGTGTTTTATATATTCAATTTAAATTTTAATATTTTGTAATGCCCACAATAAATAATAACATATAAAACGATAAAACCGGATAAAACGATTTTTATTTAATAAAATCTAGCTAGATCGATTTTTCTCGCATTTCTCGAATTTCAGGAAAATCGTTGGAGGAGTTACCGAGATTTAGAAAATATACATACATATACAAGATTAAGTCATTTATAGCATATTATGCATTATGCAACTTTCAAATTCAAATTTAAATTCAAAATATTCTTTATTCAAATAAACTTGTAAACAAGTGCTTTTGAATCGTCAACTCTACTGCTGGTTCGGAAAGCTGTTCCTACCGAGAAGAGCCAGCAAGAAACTCGGCGGTTGCTCTTTTAAAAATATAATTCTTAATATTATTTACATTAAGTTGTTACTGTCTTGTACAGGTTCAAAGAGAGCTATATCCACACATTCTTATCTTCTAAATAATCTTCAAGAGTATAGTAGGCTTTCTGTATCAGCCTCTTTTTAACAGTGTTTTTAAGCTGCTGTAATGGCAGTGATGAAATTGATTGCGGAATTTTATTATAGAATCTTATACCAAAACCCACAAACGAGTTACGCACTTTTGCAAGGCGCAAAGCAGGAACCGCAAGCTTATGTCGGTTCCTGCTTTGTCTATTGTACACATCACCTATCGTTTTATAATTCTTTATATTTTTATGTACAGAATTTATAGTATCAGATGAGTGTTATAAGACCAAGTTATGTACTATACACTACTTTATCTGCTATAATACGTAAAACAATATTAATAAAAACCAAACTTTGTTTAAATATTGAAAAGATTTTTTAAATGTCAAACGATAGCGCCAAGGCGCAAACATTGATTGCGCATGCGTGTTGCGTCGCCGCGGACTCGTTCATTGAAATATTTTTTTAAGTAGAGGTTCAACGTCTTTGGTCCAGTTGGGTGTTGTTTAGATTTATTGTTATGATTAAAAAGTTATATTATGATACAGGTGTCCATACAAGACCTGTATCGTAAAATTTTTTTTTAATTTTTTATTTTTGGTCTGTACGTAATGTTTGTCATAAGAATTTTGGTTTCAGTTTTATAATCTTTGCATTATAGTATCAGAGAAGATAAAATATTAAAGATATCTGTATACTATGGAAACAAAAGTAATAATAAAACTATTTTGCTATAATAAATTTATTACTTTTGTATTATGGATCTCCGCAAAGTAACGCCTAATTCTATAAATTATTCGTATACTATGGTCTACATTTACCTGTCATTTCTTGCAAAACATTATGACTTTAATTTTTATTGGCTAATAGAGATTGTCGGTTTATAAATTGTTTATTGTATAAACTAGATTTATAAATACACTGTACCAATATAAGACTTGTAAGTTTAAGGAAATCTGTTAGAATATATTCTATTGCGATAATTTGGTTTGCATTTTTATTTTTTATCCGTGGAAGAACCATAAAAGACCATCATTTCTTACTGAGGTGTCGTAAAGGTAAGATAAGTTGACCCGCTATGTGGTATCCGGCTGAGTAGAATAGGCCACCCTCATTTTTTCCGAGGTCTCGTAAAAGGCGACTAAGGTAAGTTGACCCGCCGTGTGGTATCCAGCTGAGTAGAATAGACCACCCTCATTTTTTCCGAGATCTCGTAAAAGGTGACTAAAGTAAGACGACCCGCCGTGTAGTATCCGGTTGAATAGAATAGACCACTCTCATTTTTACCGAAGTATGTAAAAGGTGACTAAAGTTAGTCGACTCGCCGTGATGTATCCGGCTGAATAGAATAGACCACCAACATTTTTACCACATTATGTAAAAGGTGACTAAGGTAAGTTGACCCGCCGTGGGGTATCCGGCTGAATAGATATACCACCCTCATTTATTACCTAGTGAGGCGGCCGTTCGTAAAATACGTCAGGCAGGCAGGTGGTCGGTCGTAAAATACGTAGCCAAATCATGTGACAACATGTTTGTAACATGTTGTGCCGACTTACTTAGAGTGGGATAAGGGCAGGAGGATGATGACCTGAGTTCAAGTCTTACATATCACTTCTTTCTTTTTTATTTTATTAATTGCATTTTTTTTTTATTTTTTAATAAAATTACCGAGTAAGGCTTGGTCACCTAGGTACTATGTCATTTATATACGTATAAATTATTAGTATAATAAATAAAATATAAAGTATAAATTATATACGTAATTCAGTAGTAACTTTGTCTAATTTATAAGAAACTAGCTTTGCCAGCGACTACAACCGCGTGGAAATGACTCACATAGTTTTTCCCACGTAAATGTTTTACCCTCAAATAAATATATAATCATTTTCCTGCTCTTATGCCCCTCTAAGTGGGGTAGGAACAACATGTTACAAACATGTTGTCACATGGTTTGGCTATGTAGGTATTTTACGACCGGCCGACTGCCTGACGTCAACTTACCTCAGTCGTATTTTACGACACCTTGGTAATAAAGAGGGTCGCTTATTTTACTTAACCGGATACCACACGGTGGGTCAACTTACCTTAGTCACCTTTTACATAATGTGGTAAAAATGTTGGTGGTCTATTCTATTCAGCCGGATACATCACGGCGAGTCGACTAACCTTAGTCACCTTTTACATACTTCGGTAAAAATGAGAGTGGTCTATTCTACTCAGCTGGATACCACACGGCGGATCAACTTACCTTAGTCGCCTTTTACGATACCTCGATAAGAAACTAGGGTGGTCTATTCTACTCAGACGGATACCACACGGCGGGTCGACTTACCTTAGTCGCCTTTAACGACACCTCGGTAAGAAATAAGAGCGGTACTATTCTATTCAGCCGGATTACCTCACTTGTACTTGCGGACTTGAACTCATGTATTTTCAAATATTTAATCGGCCGCGCTATTACAACTTGACAAGTCAAATTTAAGCTTTACAATTTCTTTTTAGCAGTTTTTTTAATGCCTGAAATCAGGGATAAAACAACAATTTTTTCAATAAAACCTAGCTAGATCGATTTTTCCCCCCAAAACCCTCTACATCCTGAAATTCATGAAAATCGTTTCCAAAATTAATAAATATATATACAAAAGATGAACTCATTTAAATTTTAAAGATTATAAAAACTCGTTTTTGGCTAAACTTAAATATTTATATTTACCAATTTTTATGTAAATTTTTAGCACACCGTTACTAGCAAAAATTTATTATTCATTTAATGATTAAATAATTAATACTCTAGAACAATGAGCTTTTGCTAATTACTTTTTGAATGACTTGAGGTATTTTTACACCTTCGCTGTACGGCCTAGAATATTTCGCTATAGAGGCAAAAACACTATTTCGGTTCCATATATCTATATGTTTCACATGTGGTATCCGGCTGAATAGAATAGACCACCCTCATTTCTTATCGAGGTGTCGTAAAAGGCGACTAAGGTAAGGTGACCCACCGTGTGGTATCCGGTTTACTAGAATAGACCACCCTCTTTCTTATCAAGGTGTAGTAAAATACGACTAAGATAAGTTGACGTCAGGCAGGCGGCCGGTCGTAAAATACGTAGCCAAATCATGCAACAGCATGTTTATAACATGTTGTGCCGACCCTACTTAGAGTGGGAAGAAGAAGATATCTATATATTTCACATCTTGCAAATTAATTAGAATAATTTATTCCTTATACGGCTTTTCGCTTCGCGGCTTAGTCTCATTCATCGTATGTAGGCCGCAAAAGAGGTATGGGTGTAATGAATTGAATAAATCTTAAAATGAGGCTGATACAGAAAGTCTACTATACTGTTGAGGATTACTAAGATAATAAGAATGCGTGCATTTAGCCACTCTCCCTGACAAGATATTAATGACTTAATATAGTAATCATCATCCTCCTGCCCTTATCCCACTCTAAGTGGGGTCGGCACAACATGTTACAAACATGTTGTCATATGATTTGGCTACGTATTTTACGACCGGCCGCCTGTCTGACGTCAACTTACCCTAGTCGTATTTTACGACTCCTCGGTAAGAAAGAGGGTGGTCTATTTTACTCAACCGGATACCACACGGTGGCTCAACTTACCTTAGTCGCCTTTTACGACACCTCGGTAAGAAATGAGGGTGGTCTATTCTACTCAGCCGGATACCACACGGCGGGTCGACTTACCTTAGTCTACTTTTACGACACCTCGGTAAGAAATGAGGGTGGTACTATTCTATTCAGCCGGATACCACACGGCGTAAAATTTATTAATACGAATTATATTTTGGAAACAGCAAATGCGAGTTTCTGACTGGTTCTTCTCGGTAAGAACAGCTTTCCGAGCCAGCAGTAGATTTAAGATTCAAAAGCACTTGTTTACAAGTTTATTTGAACAAAGAATATATTGAATACGTATGGTGAAAACAGTATTTTATACATATTTTTGTTCAACAGTAAAAAATATAAGGAAATACAGTATAATGAATTACTATACTCGTATTTTGTTTTAACTGTCGCTAAAGCGACCTTTCCTTCGCTAATAGGAAACGGAATAATGCCGAACAATGTCCTTTTTTCAAACTCATAAGCTGTTAATTAACGGCTTTTACAGCGTTACCGGTTGGTATGGGCGCGCGCAGAAGCATCATCGAAGGTTCCAATAAAGCACTAAAGAGCGCAGTAGCTGTAATAACTTTAGCTACTTTAATATTAACTGGTTTAGAGTTCTACAGAACAATATCGGAACATGGTGAAATGGATATATCGGTTCGTAACATGTTCGGGCTAAATAGAAATACAATGATGTTGTTAAATTTAAAACATTTTTATGTAAAGCATGTGGGCAAATTATTAACAAAGTCAAATACAATGACAGAAAGGAATTTCTATTAAAATAAATGAATAATACAATTCAATTCTTTAGCACTTAGTCGTATCACGGTTCAAAGTTCACTTGCACTGTCCGATACAATGTATTTTCAAGGCGCCCATCTGGTTTATACAGCGATCGCAATTTTTACTAGTTCAAATAGTTCAAAACATTTTTTATTCAACTTGGCTTTCGCAATAACTTTTGGATTATCAAATTACAATTAATCTACAACTAGTTTGGAGAGGTGCTCTTATCGAGAAAAACCAGCAAGAAACTCGGCGGTCACTCTTTTAAACATTTTCACTTATTATTAAACCACAGTCTTGTATGAAGCTGGAAGGATTTCCTAATCCAGCCATTTTTACCGTCCACATAATCTTCATGTGTGGTAAAAGGAAGGTGTCGTAAAAGGCGACTAAGGTAAAATGACCCACCGTGTGGTATCCGGTTTAGTAGAATAGACCACTTTCATTCTTACCGAGGTGTCGTAAAATACTACTAAGGTAAGTTAACGTCAGGCAGGCGGCCGGTCGTAAAAACGCAGCCAGATCATGTTACAACATGTTTATAACATATTGTGCCATGGGATAAAGGCAGGAGAATACAGGATACATTTTGTAATATGCTTTAATAAAATCAAATCAAAACCTTTTAATAACGTCACGGTAAAGTATATGACAGTAAAAATAAGAAAAATATACAGAAATGTGAAGTTATGATTTGGAACTCCATTCAGCTTATGTTGAGGATTACCTCAACGCTGGTTTTCAATGGCAAACAATGTTTACTTAAACCATAAACCTAATCTTAAGACAGTAAAAACGACAGACAAACATTTATAGGTAGAAATGTTTGTAGTAAGGTATATATATAATTAATGGCATATGCTATATAAGAAAGAAGGAGAAAGGCGACTAAGGTAAGTTGACCTGCCGTGTGGTATCCGGATGAGTGGAATAGACCACTCCCTTACCGAGGTGTTGTAAAGGGCGACTAAGGTAAGTTGAGGTCAGGCGGCTTGTCTTAAAATACCTAGCCAAATCATATGACAACATGTTTATAATATTTTGTGCTCCCACGTAGAGTGGGATAAGAGCAGGAGAATGATGATGAAATGAAGAGAATATAAACTTACCAGCTTACTTAGCAACTAATTGTAAAAATAATTATTATGTAGTATATAAATCCCGCCAAATAAAAATAATTCTATCAACCTACGACCTTAATAGCATGACATACATAAATTTAATTATTTGCAAACATAATTTAGGGCTCCGTTTATAACATTTGATTTAAAACAGTTCCGAACGTGTAACAGTGTGCACGAGGGCCAGTTATTGACAAATGATGGCCTCAATAGACAATATAATTCAGGGATACAAATATATCACTGAGGATGTGGCTAGTAAGCTTAATATATTATTTCATTTAAACTTAGCGTTACTTTAGATTAATAACACAAAGTAATGTAATTATTATTTTGCTTTAATCCGCGAAAATCAATGATATAATCATCCATGTTCCTAAGGAAAAGAAAAATTGTACTTTTTATTAAAATTCCTAGCATTTTTATCACATTTAAGCTTTGGCACCTTCCCTGGACTTCCACAATTCAATTCAATTCAAAATTTTCTTTATTCAGATAAACTTGTAAACAAGTGATTTTGAATCGTCAACTCTACTGCTGGTTCGGAAAGCTGTTCCTAACGAGAAGAGCCAGCAAGAGACGCGGCGGTTGCTCTTTTAAACATAATGTTACTAGTTACATTAAGTCATTACTATCTTGTACAGGTCGGACAGTAGCTTTATCCACGCATTCTTATCATCTAAATAATCCTAAACAGTATAGTAGATTTTTTGCATCAGCCTCTCTTTAATAGTGTTTTTAAACTGCTGTAATGGCAAAGCTTGCAATTGAAATGCAATTGAATTATAGAATTATTGAATTAAATTATAGAATCTTATACCCACCTCCACAAACCGCTTAAGTACCTTTGCAAGACGCAAAGCAGTCTAGTACTTTGTCTACTATATACATCGCCTATCGTTCTATAACTCTTTATATTTTTATGGACAAAAATTAAATTACTTGGAATGAAACTTCTTTAAAGAGAAATTAAACTTCTCTCGCAGGAACTTAAATTGTAATAGACACGTATGGCTCTTCTTTGTAATACAAATTATTTGTCAATATCCGCGCATTTACCCCATAACAATGTTTCATAGGACATAATGTTATGAATGCACAATAATTGAAGACCAAATTTAGCGAAAGCGGTTTAGCCGTTCTCGAGTATTAATTTGACTAACGAATAGCAATTCTTTTTTATACTCAACTAGCGGCCTGCCCCTGCTTCGCACGGGTATAAAATATATATCCCATGTCACTCAGTGTAAAAAAATGATTAAAATCGATCCAGTAGTTTTGATTTATTCATTACTGCCCGTGGCCCGCAAGAGTTATATTTCCTCTCCCTATACCAAGAAGATATCCTGCTATCTTTGGAATATCTAAACTCATATAGTATTTTAATTTTTACTTATTTACTTTTACATTTTACCTATGTATTTTATTTTTACAATTAATTACAGAATGTCTTTATATACAACATTCACAGCTTACTTGTCATTAAACAAACTCTTGAATGAGCGACATAATAATGCTAAATTCTAAGTGCTATAGGGTGGTTCGCGGCTACCTCACGGCATTTTAAATCTGTAATATCTCCGAAAATGTTCACTTAAATTACATGCTGTAAACGGCCATATTGATCTATATTAAATCAACAATACTTAATTGGATAAGGATTAATGCTGTATTCTATAAAAATTGCTTCGAAAATAAGGCATTATTTTTCGTAAAAAGAAAATGAAAAAAAATGCTATTGTGGGTTATCCATAAGAGATAGACATATACCATTGCAGACTTTTCTGTAGACCCTTTTAAGGTGTACAAATACTAAGTACATCATTTTGATAAATCTCGTAGGGTTTAGCCAGCGTTTGCAATGTAAGCAGAAAAAAATGTAATTATTTACAGAAACTTCAAAAATTACAGTATTTTTCTACTCTGTATTGAATGTTATTATACATACAAACCTTCGTCTTGAATCACTCTATCTATTAAAAAAAACCGCATCAAAATCTGTTGCGTAGTTTTAAAGTTTTATGCATACATAGGGATATATGGACCAACAAAGAATGCGACTTTGTTTTATACTATGTAGTGATTAAGATTAATAATATTGATCTTTTTCTGATTTGCAGATCCTAATACCAAGGATTGGTTCTTAGCAGGCCATCCGATACAGTTTGCCTGTATATTAATTTGTTATGTTTTCTTCGCAACACGACTGGGACCCTGGTATATGAAAGACAAGCAGCCTTACAGTTTGAAGAATGTCATCAAAATTTACAATATATTACAAGTTTTTGCAAACTTGTACTTATTTTATAATGTAAGAAATACCACTTTCACAATTTTCACTACTGATAGTAGATTTTAAAAAATAACCATGTGTGCCAAAAAAATATTAGAAGTTCATTTTCGGTGTTCAAAAACCATCTAAATCCAAATTCGAAAGTAATAATAAAATTACACAATACACAAAGCTTTGCGATTTTGGTCGTGGAGTCTATCTCCTGACGATGCTTCGGTTGCGGGGCGAAACGATTGTTGAGTTTGTGATAGTGAACGTATATAGTGCTTGTGTATTGTGGTGGCGGTGGTGGAGGTTTGTGCATGTGTTTTTACGAATCCTGCATGTATCAGGTACGATAACCGATTGTCCACTTACATTTAGCATTATATATTTTTTCTATTTTACTTCTTCGCGGATTATAGCAATATAATTTTATTATTACTTTTTTATTATGGATCTCCGCAAAGTAACGCCTAATTCTATAAATTATTTAAATCCAAATTCCTTATTCAAGTAAATTTGTAAACAAGTGCTTGTGAATCCTCAATTCTACCGCTGGTTTGGAAAGCTGTTCCTACTGAGAAGAGCCAGCAAGAAACTCGGCGTTGTCTGATTTCAAAATATAATCCTTATTACTAATTACATTACTGACTTGTGGTCAAAGAGAGCTATATCCACACATTATTATTATCTAAGTTATACTCAACAGTATAGTAGGCTTTCTCTATCAACCTCTTTTTGACAGTGTTTTTAAACTGATGTAATGGCAAAGCTAAAATTGATTGCGGAATTTTATAATAGAATCTTATACCAAAACGGCCCAAAACGACTTGCGTACTTTTGCAAAAATAATATACTGTGCAGCAAATGAAAAAATATCAAACATATCTCGCGAGAAATCACGTGGACTTAAATGCAACGTATGGCTCTTTTTTGAAATACAATTTTTTGTTCATTATCTACGCACTTACTCCATTGCGTTATTCCTTAAGGCAAAATGCCATGGAACTTCTTTCTTTCATTAACTAGTACTAGAATTAAACTTCTGGTTTTCACACCTTTCAGAATATATTACTTTTCTGTATGACAGTTTCGAATGTATAATCATTATAGAATATATAATTATGTACATGTAAATGTAGTATTATTTTTCTAATAATATGGTATGCAGCTGAGTGGAATAGATCACCCTCATTTCTTAACGTAAATTTTGGCTCATCCGCTGCACTCATAAATTCAATTTGAAATATTATAATTTACCCGGATAGTGTGTGTGATAAAAATCCAAATCAGTTCCTTGGAACAGGGGGATTTGTTCAGGAGTATGTGTACCTAAGACAAGTCTTAACTTGATAGAAACAACTGGGCAGGCTCGCAGGAGAATACAGCTTGGCTGGTCGGAATATAGAAAACTTCATTGACTCTTTTCGACACACATACCATAAAGCCTAAATACAAAGGTCTTTAATGAGAGCGTTCTACACATAATGACATATGGAGCCAAAATATGTCAATTTAAAGTCGCTCAACGAGCTATGGAAAGGGCATCAGGAACGTACCAGGAACAAAGTGATTCAACAAAGAACTAAGGTAATTGACATAGCCCAAAGGATTAGCAAACTCAAGTGGCATATTTGTCACAGAACCGACAACACCTGGATTCTGGAGTGGAGATCGCGTCTTAGCAAACCTAGTGTAGGACATCCTCCAGCTAGGTGGAGTGACCACCGCAAAAAGGCTCGCATCAGTTGTTAAATACCGAATTCAGATGCGGGCAGGAGAGACCTATGTCCATGACGAAATGAGGATATTTTAAAACTTAATTTTAGAAGGCTGGTACAGCTTTATTCAAATTAACAATATTCTTTATCCAAGTGGACTATTGTCAGTACTTTTGGATCATCAAAAGTTTATAAAGCAGCTACCACTGATTTAGAAGTTTGCTACTACTGAGAAAAACTAGCAAGATACATGGCGGAAAATCTAAAGAACAAAAATTTACAATTTCATTGATGGTTACTAGTTAATGCTTTGAGCTTAAGATATGCTACTATCACTCAAATAATATTCAATTGTACTTTAGCTTTATTAAGCAGAGTATTAAAATGTTTTAATAATTATAAAAAAGAAAATCAAAACTAATTACTGACTAATTTAAGTTGATTGTTTTCTTGCAGGGTGTGATCTATCTAAGCTCAAGCCAGTTTGATTTCCGATGTCAGAATATCGATGACCCAGAAACACCAAGAGCAAAATGGGTATTTATTTCTATTTATAAAAAAATAATGTTAGGAATGCATAAATCAATGTATGACTTTAATTGTATTATACGAGCTTAGGCCTAAACACGGACTAACAGTATGTCACTACACGTCCACTCTCGCCCGCGTTTCTGTTATAACTGACGTATAGAGCCTAGAGGTGTTATGAACTTATAAATAAATACGTATTTTTTTATTTACAACAAAAATATACATGTTATATCTATCTTAAATTAGTCCTAGCAACGAAATCATGCAGACACGCTACGTACAGTCCTAACAACGAAATCATGCAGACACGCTACGTATAGTCCTAGCAACGAAATCATGCAGACACGCTACGTATAGTCCTAGCAACGAAATCATGCAGACACGCTACGTATAGTCCTAGCAACGAAATCATGCAGACACGCTACGTATAGTCCTAGCAACGAAATCATGCAGACACGCTACGTATAGTCCTAGCAACGAAATCATGCCCAACTGAAATCCCAAGAATGCTGGCAGCTTTTCCACGTTGAATCGCTAAACTTATTCTCGAGTCTCGCTCGAGACTCGTTCTCCCAGTTTTTCATTCCGGCGATGCTTCTGCGCTCGCCCACTCTCTCGGTAACGCTCTCAAAGCCTCTACAGCTAACAGCATTAGTTAGAGTTCGAAAAAAGTGGACGTCTCTCACTTAATATCAAGGAAGATTTTGAGTACTTGGTTATCGTGATGTGTTTAAAAAAAAAAATATCGTAATACGAAATACTATTGGAATAAAGAAAATGTTATTAATACAAAGTCTCTAATGTAACCAGAAAATCAAATCACTATGCCCGTTATTCACTAAGCTATTACAACCTAACAAATGACAGCTAAAACATTGTTTGCATTTTATTCTAAATTAGCAATTTTTGAGTGCCTGAAAACATTTTAAAATTATTTTTTTAGATCACACGCATGACATGGTACTACTTTATGACCAAAGTAATTGATCTCTTGGACACAGTGTTCTTCGTGTTAAGGAAATCCAATAGGCAGATCACATCTCTCCATTTGCATCATCATACACTGATGCCGCTTGCGACTTGGATTGCGGTAACGTACTTTCCAGGTATGGAAAAACATCATATCTATCGGTAATTTTTAAAATTATTATAAAACGAACGGGTCACATCGCGCGCATATGGCGGCGCATACATCGGCCAAACAAAACGTACCATTGCCGAGCGGGTCAAAGAACACATAGCTGCAGTTAAAAATAACCAGCCAACGAAGTCAGCGATCGCAGACCATCTGCTTAATTCGGGGAGCAATCACTGAATTGAGCTTCATGATCCCAAAGTCCTGTCAACTGATGCCCACTATTATGCAAGAGTGGTGCGTGAAGCTGTTGAGATCAAAAAGCATCACACATTCAACAGAGAAAAGGGCTTCAGAGGCGAAGACGCCGCGGCGCTACAGTCAGTTCGTGACCACGGTGGATGCAACTCTGCCGAAACGTTGAACCTTATACAAAGGTGATCGATTATACGCGATGTGACCCGTATATGTACAGACACAATATAATTAAATTTACAATATTGGTACATTTTGTATTTTATAATTTTATTTTGTAATATATTTAAATAATGTACGCGTCCCTATTACATGCCGTGGTCACCTATAATTAAGACTACATTTAATTGAATAGTTTGTAGAGTATTTTATAGTATTAATAATGTAAGTCTTGTTGGTTATCCTAATAAATAAAAATAAAATAAAATTAAATTAAATTAAATTAAAAAGAAAAATTAAAAAAATAATAGGGGAGGGTCTCCTATGTATTTGTGGGGTGTGTGGTGGGATCCTAGGTATTTTCACCGCCCTAGACCGCCTGTTTCCCAAATGAACAACAATAACTTTACGTTTGACAGCGAAAATTTGTGATTGTATTCAACGTAAATTTAAAAAAAAAATTACAGTCCGAAAACAGGGATAACAGGACAATTTTTAAAAAAAAAACTTATCTAAGTAACGGCCTGTTACTATCCCACTGCTGAGAATAGGCCTCTTCTCTCCGTTTTGGGAGAGAAGGATTGGAGCTAAGACCTACCACGCTGCTCCAATGCGGATTGGTAGGTTACACATACCTCCAGAATTCTCTAGAGATATGCAGGTTTCCTCACGATGTTTTCCTTCACCGAAAAGCGTGTGATAAATTGCAATTATCAATTAGACACATAAGTTTTAAGAGAAAAACTCATTGGTGTCTGCCCGGGTTCGAACCCATGATCGTCTCTAAAGATTCACGCGGTCGCACCGCTGGGCCATCACAGCTTTTCTTAATCGATCCTTTTCCGAGATTCTGAATATATTTTAACTTATTTAAATATGCATAATGGCATATGCACACAGTTTTATACTATCGCAATGCCATCCTTGCAAATGTAGCATATGTATATATAAATAAATAAATAATAATAATAAATATATACTAATATTATAAAGAGGATTTTTTTATGTACCTATGTTTGTAATGTTCTCACGCAAAACTACTTAACCGATTACAAAAATTCTGCATCTTTACTGGGCAACATAGGCTATATTACATTCAAAAAAATAGGGATCCGTAAAAATAAAATAATATAAAAATAAAATAAAATAATAAAAATGTAATAAGGTGTAAAAAATTAGTCATAAAAACTGTCATCGTATGCGCTGCGGAAACATTTATATATTGATGATATATTTATATACTGGTGGTATCCGGCTGAATAGAATAGTACCACCCTCATTTCTTACCAAGGTGTCGTAAAAGGCGACTAAGGTAAGTCGACCCACCGTGTGGTATCTGGCTGAGTAGAATAGACCGTCCTCTTTCTTTTTGAGGTGTCGTAAAAGGCGACTAAGGTAAGTTGATCCACTGTGTAGTATCCAGTTAGGTAGAATAGACCACCCTCTTTCTTACCGAGGTGTCGTAAAATACGAATGGGGTAAGTTGATGTCAGGCAGGCGGCCGTGAAATACGTGGCCAAACCATATGACAACATGTTTATAACATGTTGTGCCGACCCCACTTGAAGTGGGATAAGAGCAAGATGGTGTATACTTACTGTTTCAGGTGGACAAGCAGTTGTTTTAGCTACCCTGAATTGCTTTGTTCACGCAATTATGTACGCTTACTATTATATTGCTGGTCTGGGCGAAGAATATAAGAAGTACTTATGGTGGAAGAAACATGTCACTAAAATACAACTGGTACAATATTGCTATTATTATTTAATATCTTTTATAGAAATAGGCGTTACTTTGCGGAGGTCCATAATACAAAAGTAATGAGAATATTATTTTGTTATAATCCGCGATAAAAGAAAATATATGTAATGCTAAATATAGCCGTGTGGCATCCGGCTAAGTAGAATAGTACCACCCTCTGGCTTAGACTGGCCCGTTGGAGCAGTGGGTAGTGACCCTGCCTTCAACTCCGCGGGTCGCGGGTTCGATTCCCGCCGAGGGGCAATATTTTCTATAAATGAATTTGTTGGTCTTTGAGCCTGGGTGTATATTTGTATTTAAGTATGTATTTAAAAAATATATAAGTATATATTCACCAGTTGTTTGTCTACCATAACACAAGTATTAAGTTACTTACTTTGGGGATGGACGACCGTGTGTGTAAGTGTCCCATATATTTATATTTATTTATTATTTATTTATTACCCTCATTTCTTACCGAGTAGTCGGAAAAGGCGACTAAGGTAAGTCGACCCGCCGTGTGGTATCCGGCTGAGTAGAATAGACCACCCTCATTTCTTACCGAGGTGTCGTAAAAGGCGACTGAGGTAAGTTGACCCACCGTGTGGTATCCGGTTTAGTAAAATAGACCACCCTCCTTCTTACCGAGGTGTCGTAAAATATGACTAAGGTAAGTTGACGTCAGGCAAGCGGCCGGTCGTAAAAACGCAGCCAAATCATGTTACACCATGTTTATAACATGTTGTGCCGATCCCCACTTAGAGTGGAATAAGGGCAGGAGGATATATATAATATATGTAATACTAAATGAAGAGTGTACTATTCGTTCTCATACCTGATACATGCAGAATGTATAAGAACTCATGCACTACCCGACACCGATGACACAATACACAAGCACTGCACATTACACACATTCACCACCACAATCTCAACAATTGTTTCGCCCTAACCGAAGCAATATTGCGTTTCTCAGGTTTCTGATAGGCTTATTCAGCACTTAAAGTCCCTAATAATTTAACAGGTAGATCATGTGGCTGTTATTTTTTTTATCTGCTGGATAGCAAATACCTATTTCAAAAAGGCAGCTATTTTATTTTTTTAATTTTTCACTTTTTAGAGACTTTTTATCTGCTACTTAGTTTATTCGTCGGTTAACTATCCGACACTGTACTGGTAACTTGTGACACAGTCCCTTGGACTAGTAAGATAATTTTATTATTACTTCTGACTATATCCTCCTGCCCTTATCCCACTCTAAGTGGGGTCGGCACAACATGTTGCAAACATGCTGTAGCATGATTTGGCTGCGTTTTTACGACCGGCCGCCTGCCTGACGTCAACTTACCTTTCTCGTATTTTACGACACCTCAGTAAGAAGGGTGGTCTATTTTTTTTAATAATAATAATAATAATCTTTATTGGTAAATTTGGTTAAAATTTCTAATAATTTGGAGGGTGGTCTATTCTACTAAACCGGATACCACACGGTGGGTCAACTTACCCTAGTCGCCTTTTACGACACCTCGGTAAGAAATGAGGGTTGCCTATTCTACTCAGCCGGAAACCACACGGCGGGTCGACTTACCTTAGCCGCCTTTTACAAAACCTCGGTAAGAAATGAGGGTGGTACTATTCTACTTAGCCGGATACCACACGGCTTATTATTACTTCTGACTATATTGATTTTTTTTATTTCAGGCCCAATTCATAATCGTCGGTGTTCACTCATTCATCACTTTATTCTATGAATGTGGATATCCAATGTGGATAAAACTTTTACTAATTGCATATTCGTGTTTATTTATCAATTTATTCGGACAATTTTACTATTACAATTACATTGTTAAAAACAGTAAAAATATATATAACAACGCAAAAGATAAAGCAGTAAATGGCAACCATAAAAATGGTAATATTAAAAATAAAATGCATATGAATGAAGCTGAATTTGAAATTATTAATAATAAGCACAAGATTGGGAAAAACATTAATGTCGGACGCAGTCTTGAGAGAAATCATGAAAAAACTCTTTAAACGTATCTCTTAGTTACTAATTCAAATTCAAATTTAAAATATTCATTATTCAAGTGGACTGTTTACAGTACTTTTGAATCGTCAAATGTTTTAAAGAAGCTGCCACTGATTCGGAAGTTTGCTCCTACCGAGAAGAACCAGCAAGGAACTCGCCGGCAAGAAAATCATTTAAACAAATTATTATTTTACTATTAGTATTTGTTTTTTATTGTTGTTTAAATAAAGTAAATGTAAAATAAGTTATATGTATTGTTTTTTTTTTTTGAAAAAAAAATTTGAAAACCATTTTTATGCTGTAACCTGGAATAAATAAATAAATAAATATATGGGACACTTACACACACGGTCGTCCGTCTCCAAAGTAAGTAACTTAATACTTGTGTTATGGGTGACAGACAACTGGTGAATATATACTTATATATTTTTTAAATACATACTTAAATACAAATAAACACCCAGGCTCAAAGACGAACAAATTCATTTATAGAAAATGTTCGCCCTCGGCGGGAATCGAACCAGTCAATACCACAAAGGTGTCGAAAAAAAAACTTTTTATATTTTACCGCCATCATAAATTATCATCATTATCCTGCCCTTATCCTACTCTGAGATCGGCACAAAATATTATAAACATGTTGTCACATGATTTGGCTACGTATTTTACGACTGGCCGTCTGCCTGACGTCTACTTACCGTAGTCGCCTTTACGACACCTCGGTAAGAAATGAGGGTGGTCTATTCTACTCAGCCGGATATCACACGGTAAATAATAAACATTAGAATGATACTCCATTCGCCTGCCCAAATTTTATAGCAATGTGACAGAACATAGAAATAGTTTTTAAATAATGTCTTAACCCTTAGGTTAAGACATTATTACAATAATAATTACTCATAATTGAATGGAGAGAGTGTCTCTACATGATCAAATTCAGGCACATGGAAATCCATGGGAATAGAAAACCTAACTGGTATAACACAATGGGTCGCTAAGGGGTTCTGCGTGAGAGAAAGGGTTAGAGGGAAGGGAGAATGGAAGCATAGATAAAAAAGGAAGTGGGAAAGTGATTATCAAAGAATGAATGAGTGTGATTCAAAATCTGGTGCAAAACACAGGCTCCATTCACTCTACAGCATTTCAAAAACAAACGTGCGTAACATAGGTTTTACCTAAACCAGGAGAAAAATTATTTTGGCTCATTAAAAAACTGTGAAAATGAGGCAAAACAGCGTGGTAAACTATGCGCATTACAGCTTAGTGACCACCAGACCAACTTAGTGAGTTAAAATGTGGAAGTAAAAATATATAACTAAAAAAGGAAATTTTAATAAACTTATTATATCTATTTTTATTATTATTGTTAGTGTAATTGTTATTGTCATTTATTATTATTATTTGCTATTTTGACATTTATTTCTTATTGTAATGACATATTCGTATATTTTTTTAAATTTTTTTGATTTTCTGTTGACAATATTATAAAAATCAAAACGTACTGTATTTTTGAGAATGTTGTGTCCACTTATAAACAGGATAGTATAAGACTTAAAATGTATATTAATAATTAAGCTGATAAATAATGTATTGTTACTGATAAACTATAATGTACTGGTGGCGGACCTAATAAATAAATAAATAAATAAATAAATAAATAAATAAAATAAAGGAATGAGATATCGAAAAATTATTTTTTGAATTGCAAAAATTAAGAATTATAATGCTGATGCTGGAATGGTGGCCTTTAACAGGAAACCGCAATGTTGGTACACCGTTCACTAGGTGAAAAAAGAAGCAATTTACATATAGTCTCATTAAAAGAAAATACAAATAATAAAAGGAGAAATGAAACTTAAAAAAATAATATGTACACCAATCTTGACAAATATTGCCCCCCACCCCGCCGACAGCTCTGATCCCAGAGAATAAACACCTCCAGGTAGGGGCCCCTCGAAAGAGAAGCTCCCCTCCGCTAACCGGTGCATCGGGAGCACCAGATGCACCAACCGCCTCGGGGACCTGTAAGCCAGGTGTCCGATGTACCCCGTTCGGAACACCCGAAGGTCCCCAGTTAGGGCGGCAGACGATGGGCTTGGGCGAGTCACTAACACCTGGACTCACCAGCAGCAGATTGGATCTAGAACAGTTCGTGGAACCGCTCCGCCGCCTCCCTCCGCCCAATTCGCATTACAATGAATCAACTTAGACTATTCTGCGGTTGCTCATGAAGGACTACTTTTGAAAGCCTAACAGACAGACTTTTGTCATTTATAAAATTAGTATTGATTATAAATGTGATATTCTGTCTGTATGTTCTATAACGCTTTTACGTATGCAATTTGGTGGAAGCGTATATACCGAACAAACATATAATATTAAATATTAAGTGAGTGGTTAAAGTTACTACATTAGGATGAGACAGAAAGTCTTTTGGAGATAATAAAATAAACATTTGCGTTTCCAAAAATCCATGCACGTACATACATAACACTCAGATTCATACAATTACACACACACACACACACAAACACACACACACACACACACACACAAACACACACACACACACACACACACACACACATGACACACAACATTTAGTAAAATAAAAAATTTGTTCACTCTAGTAATGTCCATATGCTGTTGTTCTAGAACTTTTTGTGGTGAATGTGGAAGAGCGGGGATCACTAGCACAAGTAATAATATCCATTATACAAAAGTAATAATAAAATTATTTTGCTATAATCCGCGAAGAAGTAAAATAGAAAATATATATAATGCTAAATGTAAGTGGACAATCGGTTATCATACCTGATACATGCAGGATTCGTAAAAACACATGCACAAACGCAACCGAAATCGCAAATCGCTTGCGATTATGGTCGTGGAGTCTATCTCCTGATGATGCTTCGGTTGCGGGGCGAAACGATTGTTGAGTTTGTGATAGTGAACGTATATAGTGCTTGTGTATTGTGGTGGCGGTGGTGGAGGTTTACATACAAATACATTCAATACGGAGTTGAGAAATACTGTAATTTTTGAGGTTTCTGTACATAATTACATTTTTTTCCGCTTACATTGCAAACGCAGGCTAAACCCTACGAGATTTATCAAAATAATGTACTAAGTATTTGTACACATTGAAAAGGTCTACAGAAAAGTCCGCGATGGTATATGTCTATCTCTTATGGATAAACCCACTATAGCATTTTTTGTCATTTACTATTTACGGAAAAATAATGCCTTATTTTTGAAGCAATTTTTATACAATACAGCATTAATCCTTATCCAATTAAGTACCTTAAATAAATAGTTGATTTAATATAGATCAATATGGCCGTTTACAGCATGTAATTTAAGTGAACATTTTCGGAGATATTACAGATTTAAAATGCCGTGAGGAGGACGCGCTTCGCCCTATAACAATTCGACTTTAGCAGCTATGTCGCTCTTTCAAGAGTTAGTTTAAAGACATTCTATAATTAATTGTAAAAATAAAATACATAGGGAAAATGTAAAAGTAAATAAGTAAAAAGTAAGTACTATATGAATTTAGATATTCCAAAGATAGCAGGAAATCTTCTTGGTATACGGAAAGGAAATTGTTTTTCTCCTAATTTAACGCTTGCGGGCCACGGGCAGTAATTAATAAATCAAAACTACTGGATCGATATATTTAATACCCGTGCGAAGCAGGGGCAGGCCGCTAGTATATACATAGAAACTCAAATACTTTTATTATTTTCATAAATATTTAATATTTTAATGAGTTTATCTTGTATGTATATATTTCTTTTCTGAATCTCGGAAACTGCTCCAACAATTTTCATGAAATTCAGCTTGCAAAGGATTTTAGGGGTGAAAAATGGATCTAGCTAGGTTTCTTTTAAAAAAATGTCGGTTTATCCCTGTTTACGGGCACTGAAAAAACACTGAAATGTTGAATAAAATTCATATGATATTTTGGCTGTCATTTTTAAAATTGTGACAGCTCAGTGGATAACGGATGGACCTGTTTACTAACAACCTTTTTTTTCATTTCCAATTTTTAATATTCCCTTTTTTTAAAATTCAAATAATTACCAAGCATTGCACGGTCACCAGGCACATATATTTGATACGCAATTTCAAATTCTACCAAAATATTTAATTTCCGCAACTACTTAAGTTTAACAAAAAAAAAAAGACAATTAATTGGTATTTTCCATTTTCATTTAATTTAGTGACCTGCGACCCCAATTAAACAATGCATACAAATACCCAAAAGTATAAATACTTTTTTTCTGTTATTTCGTATTTACATTGTAATTTTAGTTTAGGGTTCTCTTTCATTTCTGAGCCAATTTTCGAAAATTTATTATAGGTGTTTCAAATCATAGTACTCCATCATAACAGCTGGTGAGAGGGCACAACTATATCGATCATATTATCATCTGCTTTCATATTATCGTCCTTTTTTTATACAGGAAAAAAACCCCTTAAGAGTACCGCCGCCCGACGGAGACAGGCGGCGGTTATGTTGGACTCGGACCGACTAAAACGACCTGTGTGCTCCACCACGCTGCCGATGGCAAGGACAGGGTATCGTTATACACATTGCCCCCATCCCCGTCTACAGCTCTGATCCCAGAGAACACCTCCTCCGGGTAGGCACCCCTCGAAAGAGAAGCCCCCCTTCGCTAACCGCTATCGGGAGCACCAGATGCACCGACCGCCTCGGGGACCTGTAAGCCAGACGTCCGATATACCCCGTTCGGAACGTCCGAAGGTCCCCTGAAAGGGCGGAAGACGATGGGCTTAGGCAAGTCGCTACCACCTGGACGCCAGCAGTAGATTGAATCCAGAACAAAAGTTCCCGGAACCGCTCCACCGCCCCCCTCCGTATCCGGCTGAGTAGAATAGACTACCCTCATTTCTTACCGAGGTGTTGAAAAAAGGGACTAAGGTGGGTCGAGCCGCCGTGTGATGTCCGGCTGTGTAAAATAGATCACACTAATTTCTTACCCAGGTGTCGTTAAAGACGACTGAGGTAAATTGACCCGACGTGTGGTGACCGTCTGAGTACAATAGACCACCCTCTTTCTTACCGAGGTGTCGTAAAATACTACTAAGATAAGTTGACTTCAAAGAGACGGCTGGTCTTAAAATACGTAGCCAAATCATGTGGCAACATGTTTGTAACATGTTGTACCGACCTCACTTAGTGTGGGATAACACGATGATGATTTTTGAGTAGCATTAAAACTATAAATTTTATTATATATCAGGTATATCAGCAACAATTTTTGAAATTGATAAAGCCCGCGTCGTTAATTCCGTCGTTACAGTTCTCCTTAACCCATGGGTCGCCTGGAAGAGATCGCTACTAAGCGATAAGGCCGCCTTTTGTACGTTATAATTTATGTTTTCTTTGTTTTTATTGCTGTTTTTCTCTTGTGGTGTACAATAAAGTGTATAAATAAATAAATAAATAATTGAACGTATTAAGCATACCCACGGTATATTAAAGATTTATGGCTAAGCGGGAAGTCGTTGTGAAAAACTAAAATGCAAATTTGGTATAAAATATAATCTGAACCCTGAATTTGACCCTCTTACATTTAGTATAATAATGGTTGCATTGTGTAAAGGTTCTTTCTAATTTCGAAAGTCGCTTAAATATAGGATAAGTGTGGAATTTTCAAAATATTATCAAATTCCTTTTAGAATAAATGGCTGATATCATAAGACAAGCTTTTGGTGTATATAAATATCTTTTCCACGATTTAGCGGGTAAGCTTCTGTTTGCAATGATAATTATTTTCCTCTGAATAACAGAGATATTCAAGAACCACCGTGTGGTATTCGGCTGAATAGAATGGACCACCCTCATTCCTTACCGAGGTGTCGTAAAGGCGACTAAGGTAAGTTGACCCACCGTTTGGTATCCGGGTGAGTAAAATAGACCACCCTCTTTCTTACCGAGGTGTCGTAAAATACGACTAAGGTAAGTTGACGTCAGGCAGGCGGCCGGTCGTGAAATACGCAGACAAATCATGTGATAACATGTTTGTAGCATATTGTGCCGACCCCACTTAGGGTGGGATAAGGGCAGGAGGATGATGAACAGAGATATTCAAGAAATTAACGAGGCGAATCTTCATCTTATACTTAGTACTTGGGTGACCTAGTCTTACTCGGTATTTTTTTTTAATTATAAAAATTGAAAAAATAAAAAAGGTTGGTAATAACAGGAGCTTGATGCCGGGTATTTTCATTTCTTTATTCCGCCGGTTCACCATTGAATTGTCACATTTTTTTAATGAAACCTAATTCGATTTTTTCCCGCCAAAACCCCCTACATGGTGAATTTAATAAAAATCGTTTGAGCCGTTTCTGAGATTCAAAAAATATATATACATATATACAAGATTAACTCATTTAAATATTAAATGTGCCGCTTGAATTAACCGGTATTTTGCGATCTTTTTCGACGGCGTCTGTTCATCTAATTGGGACGTTAGCCAACACTGCCAAATTCTTTGAAATCGATTATGATTAGCTTCAGAGAGACGTATTATGTGTCGTCACCGACCGACGGGGAGGAACGGTGGGTATGTCAGTTTTGAATAGATGGGTAAATAATATAGGCAACATTACAGTCATTCGGTTCCAAATTTTACATCTATACTAATATATATAGTTGAAGAATTTGATTGTTTGAACGCACTAATCTCAGGAACTACTGGACCCGAAAATTCTTTCAGTGTAAGATAGTTCATTTATCGAAGAAGGCCTTTAACATCGCGCTAAGATGAATAGGAGAGTATCAGCAATAATAATGCGTGCGCTGAGTAAACGGTAATAGTCGAAAATCATGTATCACAAAATTGTTTCCCCCTAAAAGTTCTTAATAAAAGTCCGCTAAAGCATATGTCTAGCTTTTAAGGATAACCTTATGTTAAATGTTAAAGAGTTAACCATATTTATGGTTATCAAAATACTATATTACGATTTTAATCATTCCATGTCGCTGGCGATTGCTACTTTTAAATCTTTATATTTAAATGAGTTAATCTTGTATATATATATATTTTCCGAATCTCAGAAACGGCTCCAACGATTTTCCTGAAATTCAGCATGTAGGAGGTTTTGGGGGAGAAAAATTGATCTAGCTAGGTTTTATGTAAAAAAAATATTGTTTTAGCCCTTTTTTTGGGCATTAAAAAACACTAACATTTATATTGAATTGAATTTTCGCCATTAACTGTCAAGTCGACGTAGCTTGTTCGGGTAATGGGCAGACTCGAGAAATGTGAATGCCAAGGATCGATCCCCAACTAAATAATTGGTTTAGTTCGGTCACCCAGATATTAATTATTAAACAGATAAAGGGCGAGTTAATTACAAGTGATAAAGATGATATTAAAACAAAGTTTTGAATTACAGATCCCAGGACAAAAACATGGCTTTTTGTAGCGAAGCCGTACCAAGCTATGACAGTCGTGGCGTTGTATTTGATGTTTGTGTTAAAATGGGGTCCACGATTTATGAAAAATAGACAACCGTTTAATTTGGAAAAGGTGCTGATTGTATACAATACAGTGCAAGTGATTTGCTGTGGACATTTCGCTTATCTGGTGAGTATGACAACTGTAATGGAAGCATTGATAGGGGTAAGATGAGTGTGGCGAACAGAGGTGAGGTGAGGAGTGGTGTGGAGAAGCGCTATTACGTTAAATAAACGTGTTCATAGTGCGGACGTTTTACATTGTCAAAAGAAGAGTAAATTGATTTGACTTTTAAAATTTAATAGTTTTTTTATTTTTATAATAAAAATAAAGAAAATATAATTTTAATATTACTGGAAAATTCTATACGGATGAATATGTTAAAGGATCATTTATCTTTATAAGTCAAAAGATTTATTTTCGTAAAACAATGTCTTAGATGAGAAACGAATGAAAAACATTTTTTATTATATACTATTTATAGTTTTTATTATATTTTATAATATATTAATATTTTTTTCACTTCTTTAGTCCGCCTTTTCACAGCTCAAAATTTCATTTATATTCTGCTCTACATTTTAGCATTTTTTCAATCCCTGAAAACAGGGATATAACGACCTTTTTTAAAAATGAACTAGCTAGATCGATTTTTCTCCTCCAAATTCAGCAAGTAGAGGCTGAATTTCATGAAAATCATTGAATCCGTTTCCGAGATGCAGAAAATATATATACAAGATTAACTCATTTAAATATTAAAGATAATTTAGAGGTTTAGTTTTTTAAAATTATATGCTCTAAACCTACCATTTCAGTTGATAAACGAGGCCTGGGGTTGGCGGTACAGATGGCTTTGCGAGCCGGTTGACTATTCGGAGTCTCAACATGCTTTGAATATAGCAAATTTGGTTTATTATTACTACATCATGAAGTATGTCGACTTGTTGGACACAGTAAGTAATCGTAACTAAATGTATATGAGTATAATATACGACAATAAAAACAAATCCTTACTTAATATTATAAATGTAAAAGTATGTCTGTCTGTCTGCTACGTTTTCACAGCCAATCCCCTGAACCAATATCGATGAAATTCGGCGCAATTAATGCTTAGTACCTAGATGACCAAGTCTTGCACATGTACATTTTGTAAATTTTGTTTTGTTAACCCTATTTAGTTCATTAAGATGATCCTACCGACAAATGTACATTTTGTAAATTTTGTTCTACTTGGTTCATAAAGTTGCTCCTTTCGACAAATATACAATTTGTAAATTTTGTTTCGTCAACCCTAATTGTTTAATAAAGTTGTTTATACCGAAAAATTTACATTTTGTAAATTTTGTTTTGTCAACCCTATTTAGTTCATAAAGATGATCCTACCGACAAATGTACATTTTGTAAATTTTGTTTTATCAACCTTTCGTGGTTCATAAAGTTGCTCCTTTCGACAAATGTACATTTTGTAAATTTTGTTTCGTCAACCCTAATTGTTTATACCGACAAATGTACATTTTGTAAATTTTGTTTTGTCAACCCTATTTAGTTCATAAAGATGATCCTACCGACAAATGTACATTTTGTAAATTTTGTTTTATCAACCCTACTTGGTTCATAAAGTTGCTCCTTTCGACAAATGTACAATTTGTAAATTTTGTTTCGTCAACCCTAATTGTTTATACCGACAAATGTACATTTTGTTTCATCAACCCTACTTGGTTCATAAAGTTGCTCCTTTCGACAAATGTACAATTTGTAAATTTTGTTTCGTCAACCCTAATTGTTTATACCGACAAATGTACATTTTGTTTCATCAACCCTACTTGGTTCATAAAGTTGCTCCTTTCGACAAATGTACAATTTGTAAATTTTGTTTCGTCAACCCTAATTGTTTAATAAGGTTGTTGTTACCGACAAATGTACATTTTGTAACTTTTGTTTCGTCAACCCTACTTGGTTCATAAAGTTGCTCCTATAGAGAAGAGCCAGATAGAAATATAATTTTCCATTTTATTTCAGATTTTCTTTGTGCTTCGAAAAAAATTCAACCAAGTATCATTCTTGCATTTATACCACCATATAAGTATGATTGTTGTTGTCTGGGTATTTTCAACATATTTTGCGGGTAAGGCTTTTATTTTATAAGTATTATTCTATAAGTATTATTCTATAAGTATTATTTTATAAGTATTATTTTATAAGTATTATTTTATAAGAGTAATGTTATTTAGAACTAGCTTTCGGTAACGGCTCCACCCGCTTGTAAGATTAAAACCGTAATAAAGAACCGTGATATAGAATTTTGATAACCATAAAAGTGTTTAAACAGGTTTAACCCTAAAAAGCTACCGCGGACTTTTATTTAAAACTTTTAGAGGTGAATAATTTCTTTGTACACGATTTTTTAATAACTTTCACCGCTTAGTACACGCAGGGAAAGTTTAAATTTTGCCATTTTCGCAATATTTTTAATGCTGGCTCTCTCTTGTTCATCTTAGCGTGGTGTTATATAGTCTAAAGCCTTCATCGATAAATAGACTATCTTACACTTAAAGATTTTTTCAAATAGATTCAAATTCAAATAATTCTTTTCAAATTGGCCTTTACAAGCACTTTCGAATTGTCAAATTACAATGAAGCTACGACTGGTTCGGAAAGGTGCTCTTACCGAGAAGAAACAGCAAGAAACTCACTCTTTTCAAAATCGAATATTACAATAATGGCTTAATTAAGAACAAATTAAAAAAATTACAATATTGTTAGGATCCAAAGCAGGATTTATAAAAACAGAACAAAATTAGTACATTTGTAACCAAAACAAACAAGATGGCTGACGTGAACAGATTAACTAACAGAGTTTTCGCACGCAACTACCGATCGTAAAAGAGACCTCTGTTCTTGACCTGACCACTTTTATACTCTAGATGAGAAGTAATTATGAAGTGTTGCTAGCAACAATAAATTAAAACACTGATTAAAAATGTTGCTGTCTTCAATATAATCTAGTGCGTAGCTGGTCGCAATTTAAAACCAAGCTTTCTTATCATCAACATAGTCCTCAACAGTATAATAATAGGTCCAAACAGGTCCAGTAGTTCCTAAGATTAGCGCGTTCAAACAAACAAATAAACAAACTCTTCAGCTTTATATATTAGTATAGATTCCAAACAAATATTGTCAGCAATGTATAAGAATTTAATAAGAAATCAGTTCGAGGATTTAAAGGGGAAATGGGAATGTGTGGTATCCGGCTAAGTAGAATAGACCATCCTCTGTCTTACTGAAGTGTCGTAAAAAGCAATTTACGTAAGTTGACCCACCGTGTGGTATCCGGCTGAGTAGAATAGACCACCCTCATTTCTTACCGAGGTGTCATAAAATACGAGTAAAGTAAGTTGACGTCAGGCAGATCGTAAAATAATTAGCCAAATCATATGACATGTTTATAGCATGTTGTACAGACCCCACTTAGAGTGGGATAAGGGCAGTAAGATGATGATTATAGATGCAGGACGGATTATGGAATAAAATGAAATGAAATGAAATATGAAATGAAATGTATTTATTTAAAAGCAACAAGGGCTCATTTTGTTAGTACAGACTTATAACTATGTTAGTAACTTACTATCTACTTAAAATAAACACAAATAAATAAACACAAAATAATCACAAAATTAAAAGAAAATACATTATCAGAAAAAATAATTAAGACAATTTTAAGTCAGCCTACTGTCGCACCAAGACATTCATGAAATGTGCATATATGGGCGACTCCATCTTACACACTAACGTATTCAGGATACTGTTAGGGCTCGAACGAAGTCTTGCTAGCAAGGATCCGGTCTTCTTCCTTATAATAGAGTAAAAATCGTCTATTCGCGCTTCAGCAAACATGCTAGAAGCCGAGCAAAACCTTGGCAGACCCAACAGTATCCTAAACCCGTAAACAGTATAAATTTGTTTATTTTATTTCAGGAGGTCACGGCACTCTAGTCGGGTTAGTAAACTCTATTGTACATTGCGTGATGTACTCTTACTACTTATTAACTGTTACTATTCCTGAGGTGAAGAATTCTATAGCAATCAAAAAGTTTGTTACGCAAATTCAAATCGTAAGTATATATCTGAACTGATTTTAAACAAATGATACTATAAAACTAATAAGAATATTATTTTGCTTTAATCCGCGATAAAAGAAAATATACGTAATGCTAAATGTAGAGTGAACTATTCGTTCTCATACCTGATACATGCAGAATGTGTAAAACTCATGCACTACGTGGAGTCTATCTCCTGACGATGCTTCGGTTACGGGACGAAGCAATTGAAATTGTGGCGGTAAATGTGTGCAGAGCTTCTGTATTGTTGTGTTATTGGTGTCGGGTAGTGCTCGAGTTTTTACAAATTCTGCATGTATCAGGTATGAGAACGAATAGTACAATGTTTTAATAGAAAAATTGCACGTTTATTGTTAAGCTATGATACTCGTAGCCCAGAGGTGACACCGCGCGTCTTTTTCGGTCATGGGTTCAAACCCCGGGTAGAACAATGAGTTTTTCTATTTAAACTTATGTGTCTAATTGATAATTGTAATTTATCACTTTTCGGTGAAGGAAAACATTGTAAGAAAACACATATCTCTAGAGATATCTAGAGATATGTGTAACCTACCATTGGAGCTGCGTGGTAGGTCTTAGCTCCAATCCCTTTCTCAAAAAAACGGTGACAGAAGGCTTATGCCCAGCAGTTGGATAAAAACAGGTTGGACAAACGTTACTTTACTGTTTTTATTGTTACAGATACAATTAACTATAACAATTATGCATACGTCAGTTGTTATTTTCAAAAAGAATTGCGCTTATCCAGCATTGGCAGCATGCTTTTTCGTTCCTGGCAACATATACATGCTTATTCTATTTGTGGACTTTTATATTAAAAATTATATAAGGAAACCGAAACAAGTGTATGTTATGAATGGTGTGAAAAAAGAGGTTTTAACAACGGAACCAAAAACTGAGTCTAAAATAACAAACGACAAGGACAACAAAAACGCAGAATTTTTTGCAAAAAGCGTGCAGAATTCAAAGCCAAATACAGTTTTACGAAATTTAAAACGATAATGGGATGTACTTTGAAAGAGAAGTACCTGGGTGACAGAGCTTTGCCCAGTAATTTTTTACAAAAAAAAAAAACAAAAAGTAATAATTGTGTAGGTGGGGCTCGATCCTAGGCATTTTGATTTCTCTGCAGAGCCCGTTCCCCGAATACGCTACGCCGACTTGACAATTTACGACAAAAAATATTGTTTTAAATTCAATGTAAATTTTAGTATTTTTAATGCTCAAAAATAGGGATAAAACGAATTATTTTTAAATAAAACCTAGCTAGATCGATTTTTCTCCCCCAAAACCCCCTACTCGCTGAATTTTAGGGAAATCGTTGGAGACGTTTCCGATATTCCAAATATATATATACATACAAGATTAACTCATTTATATATTAAACATTTGTTTAATTTTTGTGATTTGATTGAATTTGAATTTTTTTGATTTGAATTTGCTTGATTTATTTAATTTCACTGGAACATCAATAAAGAAGTGGAAAGTACATATTGACAGGAATGACCTCTTTTCACAATTCACTTATGTTATAAGACCTAATGGCATTGACAGCAATTTCGATAAATTAAAAAAAAAACAGATGCAAGTCCTTAGATACGAAAATCGTCAATTCTTGTGGTATTTTTTTGGTGTGCCAGTGTTATTATAATTTTGTAATAATTAAGTAAAGCTCTAAAGAAAATGGGATGTTTGGGCTCAATTGTAATGGCTTGAACTTGAGGTGTGGCTTGAAAAAAAGCGGTTTATTTTTGTGTATCAAAATATTAAAAAAAAATTAAACCTTTGTTAAAGACAATTTAATTTAAAGTATACGTTTACTTTAATCGGTTACAAAATATGGTTAAAGTAAATTAATACTAAAGAATTACAACACATGGTGGAATTATTTTAATATAAAGAATTATTAGATAATAATACAAAATATTCTTCGGAATTTTAAATATTTTATTGTTAAATATTTTAAATTATAAAGAAATTAAAGTTAAAATTTATTGTTCATAAAAAATAATTAAAGAAATTATTATGATGAATGCAGTTTTATTTCAATTTCTTCATGTGTAAATATTATTGTAATAAAATATTGTTTGGTGGACTGATGACCTCAAAAATCCGCTACAACCAAGCTGCACATCATAAGGTGCGGAGATCCCGTTAAGAGACCTATGTCCAGTAGTGGACGTCCATCGGTTGAAAAAAAAGAAGAGAAGAAGAATAAAATATTTGCTACACCTGAGACAAGATTGTTTACGTTTAGTTAAGTTCCTAAAGCTATGGAGTAAGTAGTAAGGAGTAGGAGGATAGAATCACTATTAGTGTTAAGGAGTGACCTCCTAAACTTTCCTGCAAGGCTGGAATGTCCAGTCACGATATCCCCCTCCTATATCGGACGGCTGGCTTACAGATCCCCGAGGCGGTCGGTGCGTCCCGATGCACCGACCGCCCGACCGACCGACCGGTTAGCGGAGGGGGGCTTCTCTTTCGAGGGTCCCTACCCGGAGGAGTTGTTCTCTGGGATCAGAGCTGTCGGTGAGAATGGGGGCAATGTTTACAACGATACCCTGTCCTTGCCATTGGCAGCGTGGTGGAGCACACAGAGCGTTTAGTCCGTGCGAATCCGACATAACCACCGCTCGAAGGCGACATGCGGCGGTACCAATAAGGGGTTTTTTCCTGTACAAAAAAAGGATATCCCCCCCTCAATTTTCCAATTCGGATTGGTATTTTACAATGTCCAAGTATGCTCCAGAGATATATAAAATGAAAATCTAGATGAAGCAAGTGTCAAAAGTGAAAAACGCATGGAAATTCTTTAAATATTCATCAGCGGATAAATCGGAACAGTTTAGTGGCAGTCAGAGTTATTTATGAACTGACTAAAAAAGTAAAGTATCGACCTCTTACTATCCCACTGCTGAACATATCCCTCCTTTCTCTGTTTTTGGAGAGAAGCATTGGAGCTGAAACCTACCACACTGCTCCAATGGGGATTGGTAGGTTACTATATCACCAGAATGCTTTAGAGATATACAGGATTCCTCAAGATGTTTTCGTTCGCCAAAAAGCGAGTGATAAATTGCAATATATACTTACCACTCATAAATAAAAGTTGAAGAGTTTGTTTGTTTTATTGTTTGAACGCGCTAATCTCAGAAACTACTGGACTTATTTGAAATATTCTTTGAGTGTAAGATAGTCCATTTATCGACCAAGGCTATAAGTTAAGATGAATAGGAAAGGAGCAACAATAATTTAAATGGCAAAACGTTTGTCAGTTCAACTAGTCAATTATACACATAAGCTTTAACAGAAAAACTAGAAAGAGTCGCACGGTTTCGCCGCTAGGCTATCACAGCTAATAAGCTGGGTATGCTAGTAAATATATAAACAGCGATTCCTTTCAGCCATTTGGAATAGCTTCTAGAGTCAAGTTTTCAAGGTATGCCCAAGGGAATTCCCAAATAGATTTGTAAACACTACACCGCACGGGCCACCTAATTAGTTTTATTAGTCCAACTTGTACTAGTTGTGTCGGATCGCGTGTCCGTACCGCCGTCTGCCGGTCGATAGTTGCGCAGTGCTCATCAGAACCTCCTACAGTGTGGTACGGTATACCTGGGGCGATACCGGTAAGTGTTTTATCGATAAACTCCGGTTTTACCCTTAGAAAGTACGTGTAATTAATTTACTTTATAAGTATTTTATAAATAATATTAAAAAGATCATTAAGACATTCTAAGTTTAAAAGTCCTTAATATATTAAATTTAACATTTATTGAATACATATTATAACTGATTTCATTAATACATTCTAAATTTAAAATCCATTATATTAATTAAATATATAATGTTATGGATTAATTTCGAAATTTTAAATTTAAATGCTTATATTAATCTACTATGAATTTCATAGATAATATTGTTGATAAATTTGGACATTCTAAATTTGAAAACCCCTAACGTATTAATTCTGTAAATAGCATTGTTCATTTCATATGGACATTCTAAATTTGAAAACCCTAAATATATTTATTTTATAAATAATATTGTCAAATTCATATGGACATTCTAAATTAAAAAGCTCTTACATTCATTATATATTAATTTCATAGATAATATTGTTGATTAGTTTGGACATTGTATATTTGAAAACCCCTAACGTATTAATTCTGTAAATAGCATTGTTCATTTCATATGCATATTATAAATTAGAAAAGCCTTAACATTTAACATATTGATCTTTTAAGTATTATAATATATGTATGTGTGTGCAGTGGGTTTTATTAAGACATTCGAAAATTGAAAATCCCTAATTTTGCTATTGATTTCATATAGACATTCTAAATTTTTAAAAGCTCTTATATTAAGCATATTATTTTTATAAGTATTATGATATATGTGTATACACTTGGTTTCATTTAGACATTATAAACTTGAAAATCTCAAATCAACTGTTAATTTCATATGGACATTCTGAATTTGAAAAGCTTTAACATTTAATATATTAATTTTATAACTTATGTATATGAATATATAGTTGGTTTCATTCAAAAATTCTAAACTTGAAATCATTATTTGTTGATTTCATATGGACATTCTAAATTTTAAAACCTTAACATATTTATTAATTTTCGAAATATTGTACGAGTATACTTAATATTTTTGAGTAATCTTTCGACATTTGAAAACTCTTGATGCACTAGCTATGATATACCTAATAAAATCGTATATAATATTTCTTATATCCTGTATGAATCTAACAGAGTTTTTCCAAATCAAATTAAAACAAAATAAGCTTTTTCAAGTAAGCTTTTTCCAAGCACTTTTGAATCGTCAAGGATCAATTAGATTTAATAAAGCTACAACGTGTTCGGAATATTTCTCGGACCGAGAAGAACCAGCAAGAAATTCGGCGGTTCAATTTATGTATGTTAAGATTAAAATTTAACAAAATGCTAAACTTATAATAACAATGTATAAAACAATAAAGCTTGCATAATTCACATTTTACAAATATGATAATATTTTCAAATAAATTTGCATATGATTATCGTAATACAATTTTTCAAGAAAGCTGTTATATAAGCTTAAAATGTGTAAATTTTTCTTAACAAGCCTTAATAAAATAAGTTGCTAATTTATTTTTGATAAATTTTAATAACATTAGACACTGCAAATATCAAAGGTAATTTTGGGAGGTTTAATTATCATATAATATAAATAAATTTAATTATAGTCGTGTTGTATCCGGCTGAATAGAATAGTACCACCCTCATTTTTTACCGAGGTGTTGTAAAAGGCGACTAAGCTTAGCTGACCCACCGTGTGGTATCCAGTAAAATAGACCACCCTCTTTCTTACAGACGTGTTGTAAAACACGACGTCACACAGGCGGCCGCTTATAAAATACGCAACCAAATTATGTGACAATACGAATGTTGTGCCGACCCCACTTAGTGTGGGATAAGGGCAGGAAGATGATGATTTTAGGAGGTTTAATTGTATCAAATAATTAATTTGGCGTTAATGTGCGGAATCCCTTTGAATGAATTTAATCATAAAATAATAATATTAACAGCAAATACTTTTAGAAATTTTCTTATTTAATAGAATTTTTATATAGCTACGGTTACGAAGTGTCTACGAGAGGATAGAAATGAAGGGAAGGGGTGGAGGCTTTTGGGGGAGAAAAATCGATCTAGCTCGATTTTATGTAAAAAAATAGTTTTATTCCAGTTTAGGCATTAAAAAATACTATAATTTTTATAGAACTTAAAACACTATTTTTGCCATAAACTATTAAGTCTGCATTCTGCATAGCTTATTCGGGGAACAGGCATTCTCGAGAAAAGTTTAAATGTTTTTTTTTTTAAGTTCCTTTTTATTTTAGCATGAAATCATAATTCTACGGTTTCCCCTATTTATAATTAAAATGCATATTTTTATATATTTGTAAATTGTATTATAATGTCCAGTATTTTTTTTAATCATCATTATTCTTATCATCCTGCTACCCTCATCCCACTCTAAGTGCTTTCTACAACTGTGTGACCTCTTCAACATAATTTACATAAAACTGTAATGTACTAATAACCTAAACCTTTCGGAAGAAACACACTACCTTTTAGTAAAAACCGTACAAAAATCCGTTCAGTAGATTTTGAGGAAATCGATCACATACATACAGCTTTTTCGGACTTTGTTATATAATAAGTATAGATAGATAGCAAAGGAATGAAACCTGATAGTGCGAAGTAACGCATAAACCACAAACTTAATTATAATAACTAATACATCAGTTTTTATCATACAAATAATTCACTTAGTACCTGGGTGACCGAGTAATTTTTTTAAATAATAAAAAAAAAAAAAGTAATAAAAATTTCGCAGGTGGGGCTCAAATCTTGGTATTTTTACGTCTTTAGACCGCCCGTTCCCCAAATGAGCTACCATGACTTTAATTTTGACAACGAAAATTGTCTATTGAATTCAACGTCAATTTTAGCATTTTCCCGAAAACAGGGAAAAAAGACGTTTTTTTAAATTAAACCTAGCTAGATCGAATTTTCCCCCCAATACCCCCTTTCACAAACATTCTGAATGTCATGAAAATCGTTGGAGCCGTTTCCGAGATACGGTAAATATATATACAAAAAAGATTAACTCATATAAATATTCAAGATAATTACTGGGAAATGTTACACTTTACACGTACAAGCTGTGATGGCCCAGCGGTAACACCGTCCGACCCTTTCGAGGAGGTCGCGGGTTCAAATCCGGGCAGCCACCAATGAGATTTTCTGTTAAAATCTTATGTGTCTAATTGATAATATCAATTTATCACACGCTTTCGGTGAAGGAAAACATCTTGAGGAAACCTGCAATATCTCTAGAGAATTCTGGAGATATGTGTAACCTACCAATCCGCACTGGAGCAGCGTGGTAGGTCTAAGCTCTAAACCTTCTCTCCAAAAACGGAGAGAAGAGGCCTATTCTCAGCAGTGGGATAGTAACAGGCCGCTACTTACTTACTTACACGTGTTTACATTTAGCTTAACAAAATTTATAGCATCCACAATTAAGAATATGTTTTTGTTTCCCAAAAATATATTACACGTACTATAAAACTTATATACTGTAAGTAAACACAAAAAAAAATCAATAATTAGTATAAAGTATGTACATATTTCAAATAATTTTTTTAATAAACTAAAATATCTTCAATATTAAAATAAGTTAATTTTGTATGTATATATATTTAGTTTCCGAATCTCGGAAACGGCTTCAACGATTTTCATGAAATTTAGCATGTAGGGTCACATGTAGCGTGATGGTTTTGGGGGGGAAATTCGATCTAGCTAGGTATTATTTAAAAAAAATGTCGTTTTATCCCTGTTTCGGGCACTGGAAAAATGGTAAAAATTACATTGAATATAAAAACAATTTTTGCTGTCAATTGCAAAGTCATGGTAGCTTCATCAGGCGAAAGGGCGGTCCCGAAATGAAAATACCTAGGATCGAGCTCCACGTGCACAATTACTTTTTCTTTTTTTTCGTTTCAGTTTTTTTTATCTTTTAAAAAATTACCAAGGCTCGGTAAGGTACTAATTATAATAAGTGGGAAATGTCTGTCGTGTTTATATTTAACTTAACATGATTTATAGCATCCATAATGAAGAATATGTTTTTATTTCCCAATAATATTACACGTTCTACAAAACTTATATACTGTAACGTAAACAAAAAATCATAATTATAAGTATGTATTTCAAATCATTTTTTTCATAACATTAAAATATAATTATAATAAGTAGGAAATGTCTGTCGTGTTTATTATTGTAATTTAACATAATTTATAGCATACAGCGCCCAGAATAAAGAATATGTTTTTGTTTCCCAAAAATATATTATACGTTCTATAAAACTTATATAATGTAACGTAAACACAAAAAAAAACAATTATTAGTATAAAGTATGTACATAATTCAAATCATTTTTCTATTATATTGAAACATAATTATAATTACCAGGAAATTTCTGACTTTTTTATTATTTAAATTTAGCGTAATTTATAGCATACAGCGTCCAGAATTCAGAATTTGTTTTTTGTTGGGCAAAATATTAGACGCGTTCTTTAATGAAACGTAACTAATAATTGTAATTATTAATTTATAATTATTTATTTTATTAAACTGGAATATAATTAAAATTAAAAGGAAATATCGGACTTATTTATTATTGTAGTTTAACATAACTTATAGCATATAGCATCCAAAATTCAGAATTTATTTTTTTATTGGGCAAAATATTACACGCGCATACACGATAACAACAAACAAAAAAAAATTTTTTTTTGAAATCAGTTTTTTATTATAATAAAATACAATTATAATTAATAGGAAATGAAAAAAAAACTTGTTTGTTATTGTAATTTAACAAAATTTATAGCATACAGCGTCCAGAATTCAGAATTTGTTTTTTGTTGGGCAAAATACCACACGTTTTGTAATAAAATTAACGAGTATGTAAATAAAAAAAAAAGTAATTATTAATTTTAATTATTTCAAATCAATTTTTTATTATACTGAAATATAATTAGTTAAAAATAACTGACTTGTTTAATATTGTTACATCACATAATTTATAAAATTTGTTTTTTTTTGGCAAAAGACGCTAGACTAATATTTTGCCAAAAAGTTATGTTCAACTTAATATTAAATATAGATAAAGATAAAATAATAAAACGTAATCTTTTATATTTAAACGACATAATCTTGTGTATATATAATCTGAATTTAGAAACGGCTCTAACGATTTTCATGTAAGCCAGTATTTACGGGACGATAGGTCGATCTAGCTAGGTTTTATTGCATACACTTGTTTACAAGTTTACCGAAAAAAAACATATTTTGAATTTTGAATTTAGATGGACGCTTAATCACTAAGTTATCGCAAACAAAGTCGCAAGTTATAATATAATAGTTCTCTATATATTCAATATTCAATTTCAAAGGTATGTGAATCTTCGAAATTGAAGATTGAATAAAATGGACAGTCAAAATCTGTTACCGTTCCGACATTTACAGAAGGTCGAGGCCGATGTGGTGCAAATTGAAGTTCGAACTAAATTTACCGCACTGCGGCATAAAATTCGCAATAAAACATAAAAAAAACAACTAATATTTGAACTAGAATATTGACAAAGGTAGAATTAATTTCAATTAACGTTACGTAAAGCTGTCATAATCTAGCAGTGACATCGTGGGACTCTTTCGGTTTTTTGGGTTCACATCCCGAGCCGGCACCAATAAGTTTTCTATGTAAACTTATGTGTCTAATTGATAATTGCAATTTATCACACGCTTTTCGGTGAAAGAAAACGTCGTGAGGAAACCTGCATATTCTAGAGAATTCTGGGGATATGAGTGCTAGCACTACCTAAACCTGAACTAAATTACCTAAAACCTATATGAACCTTATGTTTTAATTCAAAAATGCACGTTTATTGTTAAGCTATTTTTGTTTTTCGAATTGACTTTATGCTGTTAGCCCTAACGGCTTTTACAGCGTCACCGGACGGGACGGGCGAGCGCAGAAGCATCGTCGAAGTTGCGAAATGCGGAGAGTTGAGCGCAGAAGCTCTACTAGCGTCAGGGAACGTCGTCCTAAGGGTGCCTCCTGTGAGACCGTTGTTAAGCTATGATACTTGTAGCTCAGCGGTGACACCACGCGTCTTTTTTGATAATGAATTCAAAACCCCGGGTAGACACGAATGAGTTTTTATATTTAAACTTATGCGTCTAATTGATTGCAATTTATCACACGCTTTTCGGTGAAGGGAAACATCGTGAAGAAACACCCATATCTCTAGAGATATCTAGGGTCATGTGTGACCTACCAATCCGTATTTGAGCAGCGTGGTAGGCAGGTGGTCTTACCTCCAATCCTTCTCTCAAAAAACGGAGAGAGAGAGAGTGGCATGTCCTTTAAAAAGCCTATATATATTTTAGTATACATAATTAATTTGATAAAAATAATACATAATTGTAGCTATTAGTATAATAAGGATATTATGTAAATATTTGACAGGATATTTGATATATATCCTATTTAAAACTGTAGTTTACTGTTGTATAAAAATATTGTATATTAGTTAACTCTGTTAACCTTCACATAATGTGTACTAAAAAAAAATTAAATGACGTTACATAAAAATTACTTTTGATCTTAATTAACGGAAAGGAATCGTTAATTGAACCTTGAATATAACGGCCTAAATATTTTTACGAACTAAGAGGTGATATATGAGATGTTTACTAAATATTTATCTCCGAAGTATAAGGACCTAACAGCTAACACAAGTTCAAAAAGCAATTAAAAAGACACTTATTCATAATAATCCTTTGAAAGGTTTAGCTTTATAGAACATTACGGGTTTATGTAAATTGTGTTGAAGAAGTCGCGCGATTGTTAAAAATTTCGCCTGCTTCACTAGAGAATTGTAGATCTACAAAAATAATACAAAGAAGTCCACAACAGCATGTCTCTATCTCTTATGGTTAGCTCACAATAACTATTATTTTTCTAATTGAAAATATTATATTTCTGTTTCATTTTATCGCGTATTATAGCTAAATATTATCGCAAATTTATCGCAATTTTTTAGTAAATTTTATCGCGGATTATAGCTAAATGATATTTTCATTACTTTCACATTACATTCTACATTCTATATTATCAAAATGTCTATCCATTAAACATTTTGTGCAACGCTGACATTCACGTAGGCGAAACCGCGGCCAGATCTAGTTGTATAATAAATCACGCTCAATTAGCTTTACAAGGGCTCTCTCCTCATACAAAATCTTAACAAATAGCATCAATTAAATACAACTCGTACAAATTGTGTTAGTAGATCTCGCCCGTACAATTTCGTAACAATAATCTGAATACAATGATTGTGACCGGAAAACCTCGGACCTGAATCGAATCGTGACCTAAAAGGAATTTCTTGACACAGTAACGTTACACTAGCAGCCCTTGCAATGATAACTTTATTAAACCCGAGAGGATTTGAACTCTATTACAGTGGGTTAACGTTTCAATTTACATACCTTTAGTATCTGCAGCTTCTGTCAAAAGCTTTAAGTTAATGTTGAATGAAAATGAACTTTATCCTCTTAGTTTAAAGTAGAATTTCATTTGCGTTTCTCATCAAACTTAGGAAAAGACAAGTGCAACTTAACGCGTTTGTTACGCGGTCAAATGACCCCTCAATCAAGTGTGATGGGGCATTATAAATCATGATAAATGACATTGGCAGTGAAATACGTTGGGAATATAATGGTTTGTTTAACGGTTCTGCTCTTGCCAGTGACTTTAAACCAACAGGCAACTTCTTCAAGTACTTCAGCGAAACGTTAGATTTGCTTACAGAGAGGTTTAAATCGAGTGTAAGAAATAAGTTAAGACGTATAGTACAGAATTCAAAAACACCTGGTTGACCGATCTTTACTCGGTTATTTTTTTATAAAATAAAAAAGAAAACTTTAAAAAAAAGAAAAAAAGAACTATGTAGTTGGGGATGGATCCTAGGTATTCACATTTCTCGAGACTGCCCTTTCCCCGAATAAGCTACGCTGACTTGATAGTTTATGGCATAAATTCAATTGAATGTAAATGTTAGTATTTTTTAATGCCCAAAAACAGGGATGAAACGAATTTTTTATTTACATAAAACCTAACTAGATCGATTTTTCTCCCCCAAAACCCCCTACATGCTGAATTTCAGGAAAATCGTTGGAGCCGTATCCGAGATTCCGAAAAGATATATATATATACATACAAGATTAATTCATTAAAATATTAAGGGATATATAAATATAAAAATACTGTTGTCGCCATTGACTTCCGTTTTGTATTTTATAGCAACACAGTCATGAAACAAGAGTATCGCGCCCTTTTTGATTAAAATGGTTCCAACACTGTGACGTGTTGTTTCCGGTTGAGTCTTCCTATTGATAAAACGTTTCAGTGACAGTCAGTCTTTGTTCGTAGTTCAAGAGAAGTGCATCTCGGAACGGGAATTGTGGTATTCCTATTATATCGTGTTCTTGTATATAGTCTGCGTTAACAATACTTGGATTTGGAAATTTAAACAATTAGAATTTATCTATCTATCTTTCCTTAGCTTGCGGTAATTGCAAAAACTATTAAACGTATTTTTATGCAATTTTTGTTAATAGACTGAGTGATGGATGAGAAGTTATAGAGAAAGTGTTATAGAAGGAAGATTTTAGTGTAAATAAAAGAAATTGAAATTGAAATTTCAATAACGATGTTGAAAATTTCAAAAAAATTAAAGTCACCTGGGTGCTTTCAACGTAAGCCGTTTGAAATATAAAAAATTATGTAAGTGTTATGGCATATAGCAAATTATTAAGTTCTTTGGAAGTCGTTAGGAAACAAGACAAAGTACAGAGTTTAGGTTAAGTTTTAGTTACTACAATTAGATTTATTATGAATAGGTTTTTAACATTTTAAATAACCGAATTTTAGTACATAAAAATATATAGGAACGATAAGTGATATATATAAAAGACAAAGTAGGAACCGACATAAGCTTGCGACTCCTGCTTTGCGCCTTGCAAAGGTACGAAATTCGTTTGTGGGTTTGGGTATGAGATTCTATAATAAAATTCCGCAATCAATTACAGCTTTCCTATTACATCATTTTAAAAACACTATTAAAGAGAGGCTGATACACAAATCCTCCTATACTGTTGAGGATTATTTGGACGATAAGAATGCGTGGATATAGCTACTGTACAAGATAGTAATGACTTAATGTAACTAGCTATAATTATTATGTAGAAAAGAGAAACCGCCGAGTTTCTTGCTGGCTCTTCTCGGTACGAACAGCTTTCTGAACCAGCAGTAGAATTGACGATTCAAAAGGACTTGTTTACAAGTTTATTTGAATTTGAATTTGAACGGTATTCATTTACTTACTATAACAGAAGAGTAACGAGTTACCAAATAAGTCAAGCTTTTTACTGTATTATTAAACGTATTTTTGTAACTATATGTTGTATCTAAAAGAGCAATGAAAGAAACTCTTTGTAATGTTCTAAAACGTCTTTGAATAGGCACAATACAATTTAGGGCAAACGTTAGGCCGCACTACTTTGTAACTTTTGTATTTCTTGTCACTTACAAAAGTTATAGACATGTTCTGACAATAGAACCTGAATATATCACCAACTAGCTTATACCCGCGAGTTCGTTCGCGTGGACTGTTGTCGTGTGATAGGTCGATAATAGATGGCGCTTTTCAATGTCATCCTTTTCCTGTAGATTTAACAGGATTTCTATAACTTATATGTTACCCCGGTATATAAGGAATAATTTTGCCAAATTTCATCGATATTGGTTTAGCGGCTTCGCCGTAAAAGATATATTATAACTTTTCAAAAAATTCAACTAAAGAGTTTTCGAGCATTAAAAGTCGGTATGGGCGCGATTAAAAAGTAAGGAACGCCCTGTTACTATCCCACTGATGGGCACAAATCTCCTATCTCTGTTTTTTAAGAAAGAAGGGATTGGAACTAAGACCTACCACGCTGCTCCAAGTGGATTGGTAGGTTACACATATCCCTAGAATTTTTTAGAGACATACAGGTTCTCTCACGATGTTTTCCTATATCGAAAAACGTATGATAAATTGCAATTATAATTTTTTTCCGTAAAACACAAAGCTGTTCCCAGAGGAAAAACAGGAATTTTTATTTCACAAAGTCGCAATGTACAAAGGTTTGCGATTTTGCTATAATAGCCTCTTCGATGTAGGGCTACTTAGTAGGAATTATCAAGTTTGTAATGGTGAATGTGTGCAGTGCTTGTATATTGTGACGGTCGTAGTGGAGATTTGTAGTTTGTACATTTTTATGTACCCCTCATATATCAGGTATAAAACGGATAGTACACTCTACATTTAACATTATATATATTTATCAATATAGATCTAGCGGATTAACCGTAAAACCATAACAGACAAACAGACAGGCTTTCGCAATTATAATCGCTATAAATAAAAATGAATGTTTGTCTGTATGAGTTTTATGGACTCTGAAACGGCTGGATCGATTTTAATAAAAATGTCAATTAATCTTTTGAATAACCCAGCGGATCCTGTAAAGTCTAGTGATGTTCGGGCAATTTTTTTTTACTGTTGAGTTCTGTTTCAAGGGGAATTCGAAATCAGACTGAGCCACAGCAACGCGTGGCCGGACTGTTAGTATTTTAATAAAAGGTAATCAACGGCAGACCCCCACCAGATAGGCAGACCCACCACCAGATAGGAAGACCCCCCACCAGATAGGTACACCCCCCACCAGATAGGCAGACCCCCCACCAGATAGGCAGACCCCCCACCAGGCAAGCAGACCCCCCACCAGATAGGCAGACCCCCCACCAGATAGGCAGACCCCCCACCAGATAGGCAGACCCCCCACCAGATAGGCAGACCCTCCACCAGATGGACAGACGACCTCAAAAAGGTCGCGGGGACCCGCTTGATCCAGGCGGCACAAGATTGTGTAGCGTGGAAGTCCATGGCAGAGACCTATATCCAACAGTGGACGGCTATTGGTTGATAAGAGAATCAAAGACTTTACTTGACTCCAATCTTCAGTGTTCTTTATGACTAATTAAACTTTTTAAAATGATTCTGAGTGTTGATAAACGATTTTACTTTTACAAATGTGACGTTTAATATATATTACAACCTATATACCTTGTCACGCAGGGTAACTGACCTTTAGTTCATTTACTAGTTTTGGTTTAACGACCTATGTTATTTTAAGGGTAAGAAATGTTTTTTCCTAAAACTAATATAAAGTTCAGAAGCTAAAATAAAACTGACTTTATTGAATTTGATATAAATGATGTATGATAAAAATATCTGGATTTGAAAATCCTTTTAGCTTAATACAAGACTGCGGTTTAATAATGTAAATTGAAAGTTTTTAACAGATTGACCGCCGAGTTTCTTTCTGGTTCTTTTTGGTAAGAGCAACATTCTGAACCAGTTGTAGCTTCATTAATCATATTGAACCTTAACAAATCAAAAGAGCTTGCAAACCTTTTTTCTAATAAAGATTATCTTGTTTATAATATTAAGTATAGATCTAGAAGTATAAATTTATAATCACTACATATTATAAAACAAAGTTGCATTCTTTGTCCATATGTACGCATAAAACTTTAAAACTACGCAACAGATTTTGATGCGGTTTTTTTTAATAGATAGAGTGATTCCAGAGAAAGATTTGTATGTATAATAACATTCAATACGGAGTAGAGAAATACTGTAATTTTTGAGGTTTCTGTAAATAATTACATTTTTTCCGCTTACATTGCAAACGCAGGCTAAACTCTACGAGATTTATCAAAATAATGTACTAAGTATTTGTACACCTTGAAAAGGTCTACAGAAAACTTCGCGATGGTATATGTCTATCTCTTATGCATAACCCACTATAGCATTCTTTGTCATTTACTTTTTACGAAACATAATGCCATATTTTTGAAGCAATTTTTATACAATACAGCATTAATCCTTATCAAATTAAGTACCTTAAATAAATAGTTCATTTAATATAGATAAATATGGCCGTTTACAGCATGTAATTTAAGTGAACATTTTCGGAGATATTACAGATTTAAAATGCCGCGCTTCGCCCTATAACACTTCGACTTAAGCAGCTATGTCGCTCTTTCAAGAGTTTGTTTAAAGACATTCTGTAATTAATTGTAAAAAATACATAGGGAAAAATGTAAAAATAAATACGCAAATATGTACTATATCAATTTAGATATTTAAAGATAGCAGGAAATCTTCTTGGAATAGGGAGAGGGAAATTGTTTTTCTCCAAATTTAACTCTTGCGGGCCACGGGCAGTAATGAATAAATCAAAACTACTGGATCGATTTTAATATTTTTTTTTCACTGAGTGACATGGGCTATATATTTTATACCCGTGCGAAGCAGGGGCAGGCCGCTAGTAAATTATATTCTGTAAAAAACCTATTTTCAGTTATACAAGTGTAACAATACATTTGATTATGACACGACCGTACACCCTTGATCTACTTACAGTGTGGTTGAAGCCTTAAAAATTGACCGTGTCTCTTGTTCTACGAATTCAGGCCGCACTGTTTTACTAATTAGAATAAGTTAATATGACGATCGTGATTACTATAGCTGAACCGCCGTGAATCCGTGTAGAATAAACCACCCTCATTTCTTACAATCTAGCTAGGTTTCATTTAAAAAAAACGTTATATTCCTGTTATCAGGCACTGAAAAAATGCTTGAATGTGAAATAGAATGTAAATGATATTTTAGCCGACATCTGTAAAGTTGTGATAACTCAGTGAGTAACGGGTGGTATAAGGAAATAGGTAATCTTACATTTGCTTCACAGTACATTTTAAGTAATTTAATTTTTGTACATAAAAATACAAAGAATTATAGAACGATAGGTGATGTATATAATAGACAAAGTAGGGACCGGCATAAGCTTGCGTCTACTGCTTTGAGCTTTGAGTAAATCGTTTGTGGGTTTGGGTATAAGATTCTATGATAAAACTCCGCAATCGATTTTAACTTCGCCATTACAGCAGTTTAAAAACACTATTAAAGAGAGGCTGATACAAAAAGCCTACTATACTGTTGACGATTATTTAGATGATAAGAATGCGTGGATATAGCTACTGTCCGACCTGTACAAGATAGTGATGACATAATGTAATTATAAGTACTATGTTCAAAAGAGCAACCGCCGAGTTCTAGCTGGCTCTTCTCGGTAGGAACAGCTTTCCGAACCACCAGCTTTCCGAACCAGTAGACGATTCAAAAGCTTGTTTACAAGTTTATTTGAATAAAGAAAGTTTTGAATTTGAATTTGAATTGAAAAAAGTGATTCAAGCCCCTGTTATTCCCACCTCTTTTTTGTTTTTTGTGTATTCTTTCATATCTTTATAAAAATTATGGAGCATGATTCCGGTACCCAGGTACTGAGTATTTAATACATATACATATAAGTACATAAGAAACTCGGCAATAACTTAAAAAAAAATCAACGAAAAATTGACAGTACAGTACTTTCAACGTGAAAAAAAAAGTTTGACATATAACGTGACAAATCGTTTGTTAGTAAATTTATTTTTATCTTTGCAGATTGTGGACCAAAAATGAGTTATTTAGAAAAAATGGACCGTTATTTCGACTCTTTGAAAATTGGCAAAAGTAAGTTACAACGTTCTTAGAGTACCGGCCTGTTACTATTCCACAACTGGGAATAGGCCTCCTCTCTCCGTTTTTGGAGAGAAGGGTTGGAGTTAAGACCTACCACGCTGCTCCAATGTGGATTGGTAGGTTACACATATATCTAGAAATCTCTATAGATATGCAGGTTTCCTAACAATGTTTCCTTTCACCGAAAAGCGAACTATAAATTGCAAATATAAATTAGACACATAAGTTTTAATAGAAAAACTCATTTGTCCGGAGTTTCAACTCGCGACCACCTCGAAAGAGTCGCACGATGTGAACGCCGGGCTATCAAAGCGTTCTTAGATTTCCGTAATCTTGTTATTAAGGCCGGCTAAATATGGTGCTAATTTTTCAAAGCAAAAACGTACAAGCGCTAACATCTAAGTAAAATAAATAAGAGACCCATGTCTAACAGTGGACGCCTAGATAGAAACAGGATTAGAAGAACCGAATAGTGAAATCAGAAGACCAGTAGACCACTGTTGAATATAGGTATCTTCAAGGAACTTCCACACCACACGATTTAATGCCAAATCTAGCGGCTAGTATTCTAATTGTTTTGCGCCTTCGATGGGGGTTACAATTGTAGCACCTAGTTGATTCTTTGTTCTTTGTGCCCCATTTCAGCTTCGAGACGAGCTGAGCTATATAATTTTTCAGACAGCGAACGTATATCAGGGGAAGTCTAAAAGTTGCTCCTATTATAGAAAAGACGAGAAGTGCAAGATTCAGATGGTATGGATATGTAATGAGGAGGGATGAAAATCATGTGACCAAACGAGTGTTAAATTTGAGTGAAAATTGAGTGGCCTAAAAAGATATAGTTGGATTGTGTGAAGTATGACATGCATATAAAAGGAGTAGAGCCAGAGTTGACGAATGATAGGACAGAATGGAAGAGAAAAACATGTTGTGCCGATCCCACTTAGAGTGGGATAAGGACAGGAAGATATATATATTAACGATACGCATTCTAAGCATTTCGTTTTATTTTCAGTTTTAGATTATTCAAACTGAACCAATGAGTTCTCTGCGATAAACCACTGTTTCCTTCGCCAAATATATTCGTCGTCAATAAAGTTATCATGTTCCTGATAGTAATAGCTTAAAACTCACTGTGTTCACTAGATAAAACATTTATTGATATGATTGTATTGTCATTGTCATTCCAGGCGCAATGGTGGACTCCTGGTTCATGATGTCAAGTCCATTCCCAATCTTATCGGTCGTGGTGCTTTATCTAATTTTCATCAGGATCGGGCCCCGGATAATGAAGAACCGGTCACCATTACGCATTACCAAGCTGATCAGTTACTATAACGCATCCCAAGTAGTGCTAGCAGCAATGTTGTGTATAAAGGTACTATTTTAAATATTTTTATTTCAGTAAATATTCCAATTTTAATCTTCAGTTTGCTTGAACTACATTGTTTTTGATTTTTAATTTGGTATCCCGCTTTTCATTAGATCTCTTGCATACATTGGTCTATTTCACAGAATTTTCTACATAAAAAAGTAACGGCCTGTTACTATACCACAGCTGGGCATAGGCCTCCTTTCTTCGTTTATGGAGAGAAGAATTGGAGCTAAGATCTACCACGCTAAACATAAATCCAGAATCCTCTAGAGATATGAAAGTCTCCTCACGATGTTTTCCTTTACCGAAACGCATGTGATTAATTGCAATTGTCAATTAGACACGTAAGGTTTAATAGAAAACTCATTGGTCTCTGCCCGGGGTTTGAACCCGTGATCTCCTTGAAAAAGTCGCACGGTTTTTAACAGAATCTTTATCTACAAGCTTTATTGTTATTACATTACTTCCTCTTCAATCTACTTTTCTTTTAACTCATTTTTCTCCTTTAGCCTCTCTTTTAACAGTTATTTTAGCGTCATAGCTTGAGATATTATCCATTTTAGATACTTTTTAAATGTTTTTTTTTCAGGTATTCAAGTTGAATCTCTTCAGAGATGGCATACTTTATGCAGGGTGTCGATATCCGTCCAATACACAAAATCCAATGGTAAGATGATTTTTAGTATCGTCCAAATAGTAGATAATTTTCCTTTTTTAAGGGGACTTGCCTCTAATAGCATTTGTAAATTCTCTTGCATCTTCTTAAAGTGTGATATTAAATTGTTCATCAATTTGAGTTTCAATTACTTTAATAGAAAATTTAGAGATAGATGTTGATCCGATATCCCATTTAGACTATAACCCTTCTGCATTAGACCCTTATTTAGAGTGTATTGCATGTTTTATAGATTTTCACTTGATCCTTGTTTCAGTTACTAGACTTAGGCTGGTGGTATTTCTTCGCAAAATTTACAGAGCTTCTAGATACAGTCTTTTTCGTACTACGTAAGAAAGATAAACAGGTACGAAATAATTATTTAATCTAGCCCAAATATTCGATTCAAAACAATTTTTTTTTATATCGCTGCGTTTACTAACAAGATTTGGAAAAGTTTGCATTTATTTATAAAAATTCAAGTAGTTCAAGGCACATATCTTGCTTTGTTAACAAGGATTTTAACAATACAGGTTACCAGGGATATTTTATCACGATGAAATTTATGAACTTAACGGTTGAACCGTTAAGTTCATAAATTTGACTGGCCCGTAGAAGCAGTGGGTAGTGCTTCTACGGGCACTACCCAACTGCCTTCAGCTCCTCGGGTCGCAGGTTCGATTCCCGCCGGGGGCCAACATTTTCTTTAAATGAATTTGTTGGTCTTTGAGCCTGGGTGTATATTTGTATTTAAGTATGTATTTAAAAATATATAAGTATATATTCACCAGTTGTCTCTCACCCATAACACAAGTATTAAGTTACTTACTTTGGGCACGGAACCGTGTGTGTAACTGTCCCATATATTAAAAAAAAATGTTTATTCCTTTGAATTGATAAATTATGTTAACAGGTCACGTGGCTGTATCATTTAGCCATGGCAAATATTTAGTTAGGGCTAAAGAAGCGGTAGAGAGCAAAGGTTTTAAAATGTTAACAGACCTACCTATTGCAATTAAATATTTTGGTTTGATGGGCACTAAAAAACGTACATACTTATATCATAAATGCGATTCGAATTTACGAAATTTGGTAAAATTGTACCGAAGCAACATATACAAAAAAATATTAATTTTTACTTCAATAATAATCAAATGAAACCTAGTATATGATGAAGGTATTTTAACACGACGCCAATAAAATTGTTGGTACACCTTGTTAAAAATAATAGTTTTTTTAAAACATATGCCACGAACACTTTATTCTCTTCTAAAACTATACATCTAAATGCAGCTCAAATTTTTACATCCCAGACGTAATCTGACCTCAGTAATTTATAACCGACGAACCAGTAGCATTATAATCAGGTCAATCTTCCACTTAAGATTAACTATAATCGTCAACTCTTAGTCACAATGGCTGACCCCGAGATGTGCACGCTCCACAAAATATGGTGGGTGGAAACAAGACTTACAGGAAATAAAGCAACTGAGATCAATTGCTGTGAAGATACCCATTACGGAATAATCTTGTTCCTGCATTGATAAAAAATACTAGTAACCTATCCCTGTTTTACGCGGGTATGTAGGTGACAATGACAGGCGCGGTGTAATTGTGGTCGCATAAATTATCAACAATGGGCTCGAAGTTATTGCATCCTTTAGTTTTAATTTTACGATAATTCCCAAGATATTCGATAGCTTTCCAATTACCGCATGGTACGTGACCATTGGCAATTTTAATGTATGCTCTTTCTACCTTTCTAAGTTGTTCAGGTATTTCTGGACCTTGTTCTTCAATCACCTTTCTACCATCGTCCTGCTAGGTACCGATACATGGTTCCATCCAGACACTATCGACATCCGAACACACGGAGTGCTTCGCTTCATTTCTGTTCTCTACATTACGGCATTGGAATTCTCAAATCTAATCATATTTATTGTGAATTCAGTAATTATAGATGTTACAAGGGTAATTATTTAACCACTGTATTCTACCATTACAATATGGTGTGCAATATCATCATAAATCTTTGTAGCTTTTAGTAATTAAGAACATTTTTAGTGCACTTTAATACTGTTAATTGATGGAAGGTCTCTGTCAGTAACGTCTATTCCAATTTTATAAAATGGGTATCTTCAAAGCAAAAGTGAATAAGCATCTTCTACACAAGCGCGTTTCACCTGAAGCATCTCTTAGGAGATCCTTGGCTCGGTAATTTACTGTTTTAAAATACAACTTAACCATCAGTATTGCTATGGCAAAAAATTGTCAGTGCTTGTGGGTAAATTTAATATCAACTATTTTTGAAATCGACTTCTATATTTTTCAGCTCACGTTCCTCCACGTGTATCACCACGTGATTATGGCTCTCTACTCCTGGAGCTATCTTAAGTTCGCCGCTGGTGGAGAGGGTGCGGTGCTCGCTCTTTTGAACTCCATTGTGCATGTGGTTATGTACACATACTATTTCCTCTCAGGCTTGGGTCCGAGGTTTCAGAAGTATTTGTGGTGGAAGAAATATGTTACTAAGATGCAACTGGTGAGTAAATAATGAATAATTTTGGCATTGCCAACGGGTGGGGCATATAGTACGAAGAACTGTTAGGCGTTAAGTTCCTAAGGTGCTAGAATTGTACCTACAGATCTGAAAACTCATCTTAGACAACCCTACAAAATGAACTGAGAACCTCAAAAAGATTGCCGGAATTCGCTGAATCTAAGCGGCATAAGATCAGACGTGGTATGCAGATTCCCGTAAAAAGTTATATCAAGTCTATCTGTTATACAAGAACTAAGCCTAAATTAGGTCGTGATATTAGAAATAATCATCACACCATCTTTCTTATTACAGATACAATTTGGATTGATGCTGATGTACTGCGCCTGGACACATTTTTCACCACGATGTCAATACGCTCCCGGATTCACCTACTTCATATCCATAAACGTTTCTATCTTCCTTCTGTTGTTCCTAAATTTCTATTCCAAAAACTATAAAATTAGACAAGCAGCCCAAAAACAAAATGGGAATGTACAAAATGGTTTCAAATCGAATAATAACGACAATAAATGTAATGGTACTACTGATAAATGTGATAAGAAAGAAAATGGAGTATGTAAAGAAGCCAAAAATGGTACAGCTAATATAGAAGAAATACCATTTGAGGTGAACAAAGCTTGCGGTGATTACGTTAAAAACGGAAAAGTTTTCTTAACAAGACGTACAGCTAAAGCTGCCTATGGACCAGAATACGACTTCGATAGTATAATAAAGAAATGATTGAAGTAATAAAATATCGATTAGATTGTTCTTTTGAGACTGATGTTTGTGATGAACACGGATATTCTACAGTAACCTAAATTAGTAATTAAAGAAAGTTTATATATAAGTACGCTAAGAATAGAGCTGCTAAATTAACAGATAATTGAGGCGCTTGGGTAATTTTAAAATTCTTAGATATATTTGTTAAGTATGTTGATATATAAATGTAAATAGAACTTAACATATTAATAATAGTTTGATTCTTTTGCGACCATGCATAAGCAGGGTAATATGTTTATCAGCGTAGATATAAATATAGTCGCAAATAAAGCAATCAAATCCGTTTAATCGAATATACGAATGTAATATTGTTTTTGTAAAACTGGTAGTAATTATAAATTCATCATTGTCCTGCCCTTATCCCACTCTAAGTGGGGTTGGAACTACATCTTTGTCGCATTCTTTGTTGTCATTCGTCAATTCTGGCGTCAATCTCTCAAAATCAAAATCACGGCCTCCCTCTTGCCACATATCTTTCCACATTCATATTTAACACTCGTTTGGTTACGTCATTTGCATCCCTCTTCATTACATGTCCATATCATCTTAGGCTTGCACTTCTCGTCTTCTCTATTTTATCAAGTCGTTTGGCAGCTGAGTAGAATAGACCACCCTCTTTTCTTACAGAGATGTCGTAAAAGAGAACAAAGGTAAGTGGTCTCGCTGTGTGGTATTCGGCTGAGTAGAATAGACAACCCTCTTTCTTACCAAGAAGTCGCAAAAGGCGACTAAGGTACATTGACGGCAGGCAGGCGGTCAATCGTAAAATACTTAGTCAAATCATGTGACAACATGTTTATAATATGTTGTGTCCCCTTCGAGTGGGACAAGGGCAGGAGAATGATGATTTCGATCTATTTTACTGACGTTCTGAAAAAACGAACCAAAGTACTGGAAATCAGAGCAGAATGGAATTTTTGAAATAATTATAAATGAAACATAATACAAGCGAACATAAAATGTAAATTGGACGTCTTATTACGATCTTATAGGTTGAGTAGATTAGATAAGCAATAATTGTAAAGAAAGACTGTGTGGTATTTTGCGATATTTACAACAATGAAATTCTGCAAAAAGTCCTCCAGATTAAAGACTATGTAATAGATTCTAAAATATTGTCCAAAAAACAATTATACAGCTAAATAATAGTTACTCTTTATTATCTTTTTATGAATATTTGTGCTCATCTTAAATTACATGTATTAAATGTGCGTTATATAATATTGTCCTGAACGCCGTGTGGTATCCGGCTGAATAGAATAGTACCACCCTCATTTCTTACCGAGGTGTCGTAAAAGGCGACTAAGGTAAGTTGACCCGCCGTGTGGTATCCGGTTGAGTAAAATAGACCATCCTCTCTCTTACCGAGGAGTCGTAAAATACGACTTAGGTATGTTGACGTCAGGCAGGCGGCCGGTCGTAAAATACGTAGCCAAATCATATGACAACATGTTTGTAACATGTTGTGCCGACCCCACTTAGAGTGGGATAAGGGCAGGAGGATGATGATATAATATTGTCCTAAATAGTATATTAAGCGTAGAATACGCTCCTGTCAAATAATATGTCACTCAATCTTCCTTTTAATATTCGTTCTGACGGCAAACAAATTATGCAAAAATCTTCCTTCCAAAAAAATCACATACTTTTTTTATCACATACAATTATTATTAAACAAAATATTTTGATTTATAAAATGAAGAAATCATATCAATTAACTTGTGCACTTGTTTAAACGTGACATGAAGTCATAGAGTTATGAAATATCACAAAAAAATATGTACTAGTAAATAATTTAAAGGAGCAGGCGTTACTTTGCGAAATTCCATGGTACAGAAGTTATGATTGAATTATTTTGCTATAACCGTGTTCCTTAACAGAATCTATAAGTGTAGGAGCAACAGACAACGTTAACATACCTTATACATGCAGGAGTAGTCACTACACGTATCACAAAATGCCGCCACCAACAACACACAAGCACTATCTACGATCGTAGAAATTGTCGCAGTGAAGTTGTGTAGTGCTTGTGAGGTGTGCATGTATGAGGTTTGAAAACGGTTTCTGCTTCCTACACTTAGCATTACATGGATTCTCTTAACAAACGTGGATTATAGCAAAATTATTCTATCATAATTTCTGTAGTAAAACACACTTTGGACTTAATTTATATTGAATTTTAAAACATTAAAATAGACATAAATCTATACTTATTACAAAAGAAAATCCCTTAAAGTTGTCTGTCTGTATACATATGATGAAGCGTGTGTAGACGAAAATTCTCTCTTTAGACTTGCTATGAAAACCGCCCGTTTGAACTTCAATTATATGTTTAAAATAGGTTAACTACTCAATATTAATTACTAAAAATACTACGTTAAGAAAAGAAACTTAAAGTTAACTGATTGTCCATTAAAATTGTTTGTACTTATGAAATATTGCATATCGTAGATTATAATGCTTTTTTATTTTAAAAGAATTAAAACGCTTTCTAAAAGCGCTTATTTAAACGGTTTTTGAAATATTCTTCTATGCATTTCAACATTGTTTATCAAATATGGTTATTCGCATTAAATATTGGGCGAGTTTAAATGATACTATGTTATTAAAACATCGTGCAATTAGTATTAAAGTGACCTAATTCAAAACAAGTCTTACTTAACGTAGCTTAACTTAGACACATTGTAATCCTTATTTCAATGTCATTTATGATATCACGCTGCGAACTATTAAAAAAAGTTTTATTTTGTTCTTACAAGTTATGGGTACAAGTTTTGTAGGCGCTAAGCTTTATTGCAATTTACCACAAAACAAATTTTTTGAATTAGGCCACTTTAATACTAAGCGTGCGATATAAAAAAAATCACAAACGAAATGGAATAAAAGCTTTAGCTTTACTAATACCTACATTAATTATTATACTTATCACCTTGAGCCAAATACATATATAATATGCTTTTGGCTTAAGCATGCTGTGGTAACCCAGCGGTAACACCGTGCGACTCTTTCGAGGAGGTCACGGTTTCAAACCCTGGCGGACACCAATGAGTTTTTCTGTTAAAACTTGTTTCTAATTGATAATTGCAATTTACCACACACTTTTCGGTGAACGAAAACATTGTGAGTAAATCTGCATATCTCTAGAGAATTCTGGAGATATGTGTAACCTACCAATCCGCATTGGAACAGGTAGGTGGTAGGTCTTAGCTCCAATCCTTCTCTCCAAAAACGGAGAAAGGCCTATGCCCAGCTGTGGGATAGTAACAGGGCCCTACTTACTTACTATTTTTAAGCATGCTGTTCATTTTGTACTTCGTCTTAACGCTATTACATGTTGTACCCAGATTGTTGCCAGTTAATAAAAGAAAGTATAAAAAAACCAGATATATAACTGTATAAATTTAAGGCACTGAGCCTTTATGAAGCGTTTTAATTTATATACTAACAATGACAATTTTCAATAATAAATTAATGCGCTTTACCAAATCTAATTAAATTCAAATATATATCATAATTTGTTTCGTACAACTACCTTATAAGAGTTTTAATATTAATAATGTATAGTTATAAATGACGGGATGGTATTATGAAACGGCAATTTATTGTTAAGTATGAGATAAATAAATGCATTCTAATATTTGTAATTATATTTTTACACGCACTACAAACCATTCCTGCATCCTGTTTAGTGATGTTTATTCAAATTCAAATTCAAATTCAAATTCAAAATATTCTTTATTCAAATAAACTTATAAACAAGTGCTTTTGAATCGTCAACTCTACTGCTGGTTCGGAAAGCTGTTCCTACCGAGAAGAGCCAGCAAGAAACTCGGCGGTTGCTCTTTTAAAAATATAATTCTTAATACTATTTACATTAAGTCGTTACTGTCTTGTACAGGTTCAAAGAGAGCTATATCCACACATTCTTATCTTCCAAATAATCTTCAAGAGTATAGTAGGCTTTCTGTATCAGCCTCTTTTTAACAGTGTTTTTAAACTGATGTAATGGCTGAAATTGATTGCGGAATTTTATTATAGTATTTTATACCAAAACCCACAAACGAATTACGTACTTTTGCAAGGCGCAAAGCAGGAGCCGCAAGCTTATGTCGGTTCCTGCTTTGTCTATTGTATACATCACCTATCGTTTTATAATTCTTTATATTTTTATGTACATAAATAAGATCGCTTAAAATATACTGTGAAGCAAATGTAAGAATACCTGTTTCCTTAAACTTCTCTCGCAGGGAATCACGCGGTCTTAAATTATAAATGCCACGTATAGCTCTTTTTTGTAAAACAAAAATTTTTTACTATCCGCGCATTTACCCCATAGCAATATTCCATAAGACATAATGCTATGGAAGTAGGCAAAATAAACAAGTTTTGCTGTTTCGACGTCTGTGAATCATTCAACAATCTTGCTGTGTTCCAAAATTAATTATGGTGAAAAAATTGAGGTGACGTAGATGATTTATAAAATAAGGCGTTACTTTGCGGAGATCCATAATACAAAACTAATAATAAAATTATTTTGCTATAATCCGCGATGAAGTGAAATAGAAAATATATATAATGCTTAATGTACAGTGGACAATCGGTTATCATACCTGATACATGCAGGATTCGTAAAAACACATGCACAAACCTCCACCACCGCCACCACAATACACAAGCACTACATACGTTCGTACAAACTCAAGTTGAGTTTGTGAAAAAGCTGTGATGGCCTAGCGGTGCGACCGTGTGAATCTCTAGAGACGATCATAGGTTCAAACCCGGGCAGACACCAATGAGTTTTTCTAATAAAACTTATGTGTCTAATTGATAATTGCAATTTATCACACGCTTTTCGGTGACGGAAAACATCGTGAGGAAACCTGCATATCTCTAGAAAATTCTAGGGATATGTGTAACCTACCAATCCGCATTGGAGCAGCGTGGTAGGTCTTAGCTCCATCCCTTCTCTCCAAAAGGAAGAGAGGAAGCCTATGCCCAGCAGTGGGATAGTAACAGGCCGTTACTTACTTATATTTTCTATTTTACTTCATCGCGGGTTATAGCAAAATAATTTTATTATTACTTTTGTGACGTAGATGCTTCCACAAGATTTCTAGGGGTTGCAGTGTTGATCCCATAAATAAAACGCAGTGTTAGAAGCCCCAACCCCCATAGGCAAATCACAAAAAAGTTGTAAGCTTGGAAATTCAAATTTAAATTCAAAATTTTATTTATTCAAGAGCTTTCAAATCGTCAATTCTACTGCTGGTCCCGAAAGCTGTTTCTACCGAGAAGTGCCAGCAAGAAACTCGGCGGTCACTATTTTAAAAATAATATATCTAGTTACATTGTCATTACTATCTTGTAAAGGGTTGGACATTCTTATCATCTAAATAATCCTCAACAATACAGTAGGCTTCTTGTATCAGTTTTTTTAGCCTTTAACAGTTTTTTTAAAACTGCTGTAATGGCAAAGCTAAAATTGATTGCGGAATTTTATTATAGAATACACCCAAATCCACAAACGACTTATATACCTTTCCAAGGCGCAAAGCAGGAGCCGCAAACTTTATAAATAAATAAAGTAAATAAATTGAGCATTATATATATTTTCGGCTTTATTTACTTTATTGCGGATTACAATAAAATAATTTTATTAAGCCGTGTGGTATCCGGCTGAATAGAATAGTACCACCCTCATTTCTTACCGAGGTGTCGTAAAAGGCGACTAAGGTAAGTCGACCCGCCGTGTGGTATCCGGCTGAGTAGAATAGACCAACCTCATCTCTTACCGAGGTGTCGTAAAAGGCAACTAAGGTAAGTTGACCCACCGTGTGGTATCCGGCTGAGTAGAATAGACCAACCTCATCTCTTACCAAGGTGTCGGAAAAGGCGACTAAGGTAAGTTGACCCACCGTGTGGTATCCGGTTTAGTAGAATAGACCACCCTCATTTCTTACCGAGGTGTCGTAAAAGGCGACTCAGGTAAGTCGACCCGCCGTGTGGTATCCGGCTGAGTAGAATAGACCAACCTCATCTCTTACCGAGGTGTTGTAAAAGGCGACTAAGGTAAGTTGACCCACCGTGTGGTATCCGGTTTAGTAGAATAGACCACCCTCTTTCTTACCGAGATGTAAAATACGACAGAGGTAAGTTGACGTCAGGCAGGCGGCCGGTCGTAAAAACGCAGCCAAATCATGTAACAGCGTGTTTATAACATGTTGTGCCGACCCCACTTAGAGTGGGATAAGGGCAGGATGATGATGATGACAATAAAATAATTTTATTATTACTTGTGCCCTGTTTGCATTTTATAGCAATATTACCTAAATACACTTTTGCTGTGTCTATTATACATCACCCACAGCGGGCGATTTCGACTCACTAAATGTCCAATCACTCAACCGGATACCACACGTTCGGTCAACTTACCTTAGTCGCCTTTTTCTACACCTCGGTAAGAAATGAGGGTGGTCTATTCAGCTGGATACCACACGGCAGTATAATTTTCAAGTATACAGACTGAAAAAATGTGTGTATCTTGCAATTCTGATTAGTTTTTTGTTTTTTTTTTTCAACAATAAGCCCTGGATACATAGATGGCGCTAGATCTATATACATTAACATTCCATGTGTAGATCTTGCAAATTGTTTGTTAGCATAAGTGCGATTTGCCAAGCATATTTTTTTTTATTATATTAACAAAAGGCTTTTACATAATTTGTACAAATCGATCTAATATCCAAAGAATGTCACACGCCGTGTGGTATCCGGCTGAATAGAATAGTACCACCCTCTTTTCTTACCGAGGTGTCGTAAAAGGCGACTAAGGTGAGTCGACCCGCCGTTTGATATCCGGCTGAGTAGAATAGACCAACCTCATTTCTTACCGTGGTGTCGTAAAAGGCGACTAAGGTAAGTTGACCCACCGTGTGGTATCCGGTTTAGTAGAATAGACCACCCTCATTCTTACCTAGGTGTCGTAAAATACGACAGAGGTTAGTTGACGTCAGGCAGGCGGCCGGTCGTAAAAACGCCGCCAAATCATGTAACAGCGTCTACGTCATGTAATAACATGTTGTGCCGACCCCACTCAGAGTGGGATAAGGGCAGGAGGATGATGATCCAAAGAATGACACATTTCTTATGCTTATACATTTGCCATGTGACTTTCTTTTTAAGTTAAATTTATTTTTGCTAAATACCAAAATACTGATAATTGTATTTAAGTAAATTATTTAAACTATTACTTATTAAACTATATAGGACGTCTCCTTTGAAAATGATCGCCATGTTTACTAGCATTGATATAGGAATAGTTAGTCTTCATATCATCATCCTCCTGCCCTTATCCCACTCTAAGTGGGGTCGGCACATGTTACAAACATGTTGTCATATGATTTGGCTACGTATTTTACGACCGGCCGCCTGCCTGACGTCAACATACCTTAGTCGTATTTTACGAGTCCTCGGTGAGAAAGAGGGTGGTCTATTTTACTCAACCGGATACCACACGGTGGGTCAACTTACCTTAGTCGCCTTTTACGACACCTCGGTAAGAAATGAGGGTGGTCTATTCTACTCAGCCGGATACCACACGGCAGGTCGACTTACCTTAGTCGCCTTTTACGACACCTCGGTAAGAAATGAGGGTGGTACTATTCTATCCAGCCGGATACCACACGGCGTATAGTTAGTCTTCATATCAACTCCTAAAAAGGGCATATAATAACCACAAATAACCAACAATAATAATTTAATTTTGAATCCTCTTTCCCTCATATAAAATACAGTATTTATACAACAGTTTAAGCACATACCATTTATTCCATATATGAAACACATCGATTTTTACGCCAATCCGCATTTTGTAAACAAACCTTAAAGAAATTGCAATAAATTTGCGGTTTATTTCTCTTTATCATAAGGTGATAAGGTTGAACATTGAGCTTTTAGTTGATAATTTCGCAGGAACAAGTTCCGGGTTTTACTTAGTTCCCGACTAAGGTAGACCAGACAGGTTGATACAGGTGGTCAGAAATTGTCAACTTAAAGCTTAAAATTATTAAAAAGGAGAAAGTTTATGTGTATATATATTCTGTTTTGAAGATATGAATTAGTTATGCTATTTTTAAAAGCTTTTAAAAATAATTTTATTATATTTGCAACGTATGTATGTGAAGGTGGAATCTTGCAAATTAAATTTGAACCACTTCCTGGTGTCCGATTAAGCTGAAATTTTACATTGGTCTAGCCCGAATGACAATGCATGTTTATGATAAGCATGACCTGATGCTTCCAGGATTGGCTCAAAAAATAAAAAAAAAAATCAAAAATTCATTTATTCATTACCAAAATTCTGCATTACTATATAAAGGTAGGAACCTTCTAGTGAGTAATTCAAGTATACTCGTGTCAGAAGGTTCCGCTCTTCCATATCTTAATAATAAACATAACAGTAAAGAATAAATGAGTGTGTAAATGTTTGAGTTTGTATTTATGGGTTTGTGTGCGTGTGTATATTTGTTTGTTCATGTGTGTGTGTGTGTGTGTGTGTGTGTGTGTGTGTGTGTGTGTGTGTGTGTGTTTGTGAGTGTACATGTACGTGTGTGTGTTTTTGTGCAATATGTATGAGCGCAATCGTTTGTATGTTTTGTAATTATAAATTATTACATGATTAGTTTTAATGTGTTATTATCGATTCTGTTTTATCATAACTTTGTGTCTTTAACCATTCAGTTAGACTCCATGGCTCCAGACGACGCATCTCCTTAATAAATATAGATCTATTCCAAATTAAAAGTGAATAGTTCTTTGTTATTTTAACTCATACATGTCAAGTCTTGTTTGGTCTGGTTTGGTCGCTATTCATTGTGTAAAACCTGACATCAGAAGTGGGATTTACACAATCCCACAATTCCTACTGTGAGTTATCGGAAACAAACTTTTATTTGAATTTAAACTATCGTGAGTGGAACTCATAATTAATGTATAGAAACCGGCTATACTCACGTGTTATTTTATCGGATGAGCCCGACTAGTTTCAAGCCCATACGGGGCTCTTATTCATGAGCTCTTTACGCGGCGTTATCGCGGCGGGAACTGCGTGTAGCACTACTGTTGAAACTAGTCGGGCTCATCCGATAAAATAACACGTGAGTATAGCCGGTTTCTATACATTAATTACAAACTTTTATGTTTATTTTTAACTACGCAGTGAAAATATAGACATAGAAGAAACTTTCTATGCGAATCAAACAAAGATCGCAAATATAGACACACATAATAGACAAATCCTGTGGTTTACCGGCAAAGACAAAGTCGTAGCTTCTCGACGTACTCCTGAAGTTTTGAAGGCTAGTCACAGTCATACCACCAGCTTTCCAGCACACACTCCTTTAAAGCAGCCCTTTAAGAAGACACTATTAGAGATTGTACTTTATTCCCGCTGTTCACACTCCTGGATATGCTTAACGCTCTTAAGAATAAGAGTATATCTATACTAATAAATAAAGCTGAAGAGTTTGTTTGTTTGATTGATTGAACGCATGATCTCAAGAATTACTGGACCGATTTAAAAAAATATTTCAGTGTATGTAGTCCATTTATCGAGGAAGGCTATAGGCTATATAACATCACGCTAAGATGAATAGGAGAGCAGCAGCAATAAAAAATAGTACGGAAACGGAAAAATTTAAAGCTTTTCTTTCGTGCGCTGAGTAAACAGTTGTAGTTATTCAAAAATCATGTGTTACAAAAGTATAAAAAGCAACGATATCTCTCCTTTATTATTCAATAATAAAAAGCAATTTTCCCAAAGTCAACTCATTTACTCTCTTGCAACACCTCAATGACACATAAATATATAACAGCCACCATGCTTTTTCATATTAATGGCCAACTCTACGAAGGCGGTTATTCTGACCACCGAAAATATAGGCGTCCAAAAAGCGTCCTAAATGACCCTGACGATCAAATAACGATCGCAAACACAAAAACACGTAATACACACACACAGCGTCTTCGCCGGCGAAGACGAGGTCCCAGATTTCTGATATCGGTTGGTCGTGGCTTCTTGCCACCCTTCCGTCGTCGTATTGACTAATCAAAGTCATACCATCAGCCCTCCACTACACGTCGTCCTAAGCCGTGGTCCGGCCTCACAGGAGGCACCCTTAGGACGACGTTCCCCGACGCTAGTAGAGCTTCTGCGCTCTACTCTACGCATTTCGCAACCTCGGCGATGCTTCTGCGCTCACCCGTCCCGCCCAGTGACGCTGTAAAAGCCGTTAGGGCTAACAGCATATTGTCAATTCGAAAAAAAAAAAAAGGAAAACGAAGGCGGTTGTATTAAAACATGATGTAACAAAATTCCAAAAATTCCAAATTAAAGTCCGTGACAGCATATGTCTAGCTCATAAGGTTAATCCACTTTAACCATTTTTATGGTTTCCAAAGTGGAAAGATTAGAACTGTAATATAGTCTATATTACAGTTCTAATTATTCCACACGAGCGGAACCGCTGGCGATTGCTAGTAGTTTATATAAAATGACTTCAACTAGATTATTTTATGTTGATGACACCTGGCTAGTTCACGTAGGTTCAGTCAACCCTTCGATAATGTTCTATAGAACTCAGAGTAACCAGTCGACTTATTCCAGACGGTCGCATTTACAAGGTATGTTATTTCTATTAATCTAGACATTTAACTATCCTCATCCTTACATATATAAAACGAAATGGCCCGGCTGCGTATGTCTGTACGCGATACACTCAGAAACTACTGTACGGATATTAATGCAGTTTTCATTACTAAACAAAATGATTCACGACGAAAGTTTTGTGTGAATTTTGTATTAAACATTTGAGATTAAGTCTAGCCACCAAGGAGCTTCAATCAAAAACGCTGCTTTATTAATTTGAGATAAATCAAAACAATGTATATTATATAATAATATTGACTGTTTAGACGATTATAATTTTTTATTAAAATCACAAACACGTCGAAAATTTAAATTTTCAATTCAATAGAATTTAAATTCTATAGAAAGCAAAATAAGTGTTAGCAAAAAGATTTTTCGCTCTACATATAAAAATGGCAAGCCAAAGCGCTTTTTGAACAATTTTTTGACATCAAGGCCTAGTTCAAATTTCAAACCAATTAAATGCAGTCAACCTTTCAGTCCTATGACAACAGTCTAACATCAGAAGTTTACCTTCATCCCTGACATTCTAATATCTAAATGCCGATCAACTGAATAGTCCAATTTTCCATAAGTAAAGTTGGTCGATAATGTTGTTATTACATTTACCTTATTATCATTCCAGATGCATTGCTTCATTTGCGTTACATACTTGATGATAATAGCCACCGCTCATCCCCCAAAAGTTAGAGAAGTTTCCAGATCGTTGGAAAAAAGATCCATTTTTACCGATGTCATACAATCCCTTAGAATTAGATCTCAGCTACCTGAAGATATAAATCTAAACGATGAAAACAATATAGGACAAAATTATGAAAGATACGGATTTGACAACGAACCCCTCCAACTACCAAGTGATATCGATTTTATGCCTCGAAGAAACGATAGAATCGAAATGCCAAGCCTCAAATACCGCTTTCCTAAAAATCTTATGAAGAATGAGAGCTCTGCAAATGTCGACAAAACTAAGGAAGAAATAGTAATATACGTGAATACACCTAGTGATAATGAAGTTTCAACAACTACACAAAACTCAAAGAAACAAAAACCTAAACCTGTTAATAAAAATAAATTTGGTCTTAAAAACGAAGATGTTCATGCAGAAACATCTTATAGGCCCTTAACGAATACAATGTCAGGACAAAGTCAAATTGGTAGCCGTGAATCTCAAACCGTAGTAAAACCAACAGTGATTGTTAACTTTAGAGGATCGATTATGCATAGGGAAAGTGATATACGACTTGAAACAAGGAAAAGAGATAACGACACAGTGATACCACAAAATATTTTCAACATAAACCAAGAAATAAAGCTTCAAAGGAATGACGATAAACCTGATGTAGACTTAAAAAATGTACCTGCAAAAGTTAAACAAGACGTAAAAGTAATTCCTGATAAAGGAGACATTAGATATGAGGAGGACATGATGATGTGTGAAACATCATCTACAAAAGAAAAAGAAGGAAAATATCGTGCGTCTCGTAATCATGACAATATCTTACAAATTGTAGTATCCGTTTAAATAAGTGCTATTATTGTAATTGATATACAAACTTTATGGATAGACGTAAAATAAAAGTCTGGTAGTTTTGTAGATTTTCTGTTTAGTGATTAAGATTCAAATATTCTCTATTTTAGTAAACAAGTGCTTTTGAATCGTTAAACATACTGCTGGTTCGGTAAGTTTTTCCTACCGAGAAGAGTCAGCAAGAAACTTTGGTTGCTCTGCTTAAGATATAATTCTTATAACTTTACATTTAGTGTAGCGACGGTCACGCATTCTTATCATCTAAGTAATCTTCGACAGTATATTAGCCTTTATTTAACAGTGTTTTTAAACTTCTGTAATGGCAAAGCTAAAATTGATTGCGGAATTTTATTATATAATTTTATACCCAAACCCACAAATAACTTACGTACTTTTGCAACCCGTAATGCAGGAGCCACAAGCTAATGTGAGTTAATACTTTGTCTATTATAGACATCGCCTATTTTTAATAAATCTGTATATTCCTATGCACAATCTAGATTAAAGACTAAATAGACTAAAAGCAATAAACGAAACCAAGAATTTCTGATTGTTTATTATTATACTTACTCTTAATTGTCTGTCTAACTTGTCTGAAATAAAGTCAATTAATCCTACACTAAAAATGTCCACTATCACTTGTGCCAGACAAGACATATAATATTTCCTATTTTAGAAAAGAAAGGAAACCATGTTCGGCTGTATATTTAGTGAAGAGCTTAAAACAGAAATTTTGGAACGCTGACTTCACCGTACCTCAGTCGCCTTTAGGGCACCTCGGCAAAAAATTAGGGTGGTCTATTCTACTCAGCCGGATACCACACGGCGGGTCGATTTAGTAGCCTTTTACGATACCTCGATAATACCTGATCTTAGGTTATCCTTTATTATTAACGGAAACGCATTTCGCATAGTATCAAATAATCAATGTATTTTTAATTATTGCTAGATTCGTTCCGGAACGCCAAATTCGAGTCATCAATCAGAATTTATTACAGAATTACTGTTATAAATTTATAGTCTGTAATAAAATCTTCCTAAAACATTGCAATTAAAACTTATCTAACTGTCCATATATACTAGAGGCTTTTACAGACTTGGTAATGTGGCGAATTCAACTTTATCTCTCATGACTGACATAAATGGCGAGTCAACTTTGCTGAAACAGATATATTACATTAACCACTTTCAAATTAGTTTTTGCCGTTTAAAGTTTAGTGGCAAGTTATTTTTGTATTTATAATATTTGATATGTGTATGTTAAGCTATTGTTTGAAAAAGCATTGTTTAGATTGAGATTGTTTAAAATTAAAAGGTTTTATTTAACTTGCCGTGCATGTATCTGACAATGGAATCTTGCAAGTTAAATTTGGCCCATGTCCCGTGGTCCGATTGAGCTGAAATTTTACATAAATTCAAAATATTTTTTATTCAAATAAACTTGTATACAAGTGCTTTTGAATCGTCAACTCTACTGCTGGTTCGGTTAGCTGTTCCTACCGAGAAGAGCCAGCAAGAAACTCGGCGGTTGCTCTTTTCAATATAATACTTATAACTAGTTACATTAAGTCGTTACTGTCTTGTACAGGTTCAATGAGAGCCACACTATATTCTAAATAATCTTCAAGAGTATAGTAGGCTTTCTGTATCAGCCTCTTTTTAACAGTGTTTTTAAACTGCTGAAGTGCAAAGCTGAAATTGAGTGCGGAATTTTATTATAGAATCTTATACCAAAACCCACAAACGACTTACGCACTTTTGCAAAGCGCAAAGCAGGAGCCGCAAGCTTATGTCTGTTCCTGCTTTGTCTATTGCATACATCACCTATCGTGTTATAATCCTGTATATTTTTATGTACATAAATTAAATTACTTAAAATATACTGTGAAGCAAATGTAAGAATACCTGTTTCCTTAAACTTCTCTCGCAGGGAATCACGCGGACTTAATTTATAAATGCCACGTATGGCTCTTTATTGTAAAACAAAAAAAAATTCACTATCCGCGCATTTACCCCATAGCAATATTCCATAAGACATAATGCTATGAAAGTAAGCAAAATAAACATACTGGTTCAGTCCAGATGACAATGATGTTTATGATAAGCATGACCTGATGCTGCAGCTAGCTTAGCTCCATTAGCAGATAAGCTCAAGTAGAGAACTGCTCAACGGTTATGAGCATGAAGTTTTGTTAAACACTTTTTTAAAAGCTTTTGTTAACTTGACTTTATTTTAAATATATTCAAGATTTTATTATCATTTGAGACCGTCTAGTAAATCATTTCTTAAATCTTTTTCTTTTGAGAATTGAAAGTGAACTTTCAATTGACAACAAATTGTTTATAGAGAATGATGGTCCTCGGCGGAAATTTAACGGGCGGAGCTGAAGGCAGGAGCACTACCCACTGCGCCAATGGGCCGTTCAATAATATGAATAAATTGTAAATATTAAAGGCAAATAGTTAACTATTATTAAAAACTATTTTTTACCCGCAACTTGCGTGGACTGTCGTCGTGTGATAGGTCGATAATAGATAGCGCTTTTCAATGTATATGTGTATATATGTAATTCCGGTATATAAGGAATACATGTGTCAAATTTCATCGATATTGGTTCAGCGGATTCACCGTGAAAGATTAACTAACATACATCCATACTCACAAACTTTCGCATTTATAATATTAATAAGATTCTCAAATTTCAACAATTTTTTTAACATCAGATTGCACCAAATAGACACTGATGTTTGCGTATCAGATGCTTTTTACTGGAAAAGTAGGTTGAAAAATGAAACCGGATTTGCGCATGGACACTTAATGTTAGGTGATGAGATAATCTAAGAGGAAAATGCGGTGATACGGAAAGATTGTGCACTCTCTCGTTTAAATATCTCGACATCAATACTCGGAAGTTTAAAATAAACTTTTTTTAATACAATAGTAATGAGAATATTATTTTGCTACAATCCGCGATAAAAGAAAATATATGTCATGCTAAATGTAGAGTGTACTATACGTTCTCATACCTGATACATGCAGAATTTGTAAGAACTCATACACTACCCGACACCGATAACAACAATACACAAGCACTGCACACATTCACCACCACAATCTCAACAATTGTTTCCCCCCGTAACCGATAGACGTCAGATAGACTCCACGACAAATCGTAAAGCTATTGAGCTATTTTAAATCACCAATACGGCCTGACTTGTTGAATGCTGAACTGAATTGCTCTTTTAAAAATATAATACTCATAACTTGTTGCATTTCGTCATTGCTGCCTCGTGCAATGAAGTGCACCAAAAAGTAGCTAAATAAAAACATTCTTATCATTATCTTTCTTATGTATTCCTCAATAGCTAGTAAGTTTTCTGTTTCAAACCCTTTTTTATATAATTAAACTGCTATAATAGCTAGGCTAAAATTGGTTGAATATTATTATAGAATCGTAAATCAAAAACAAAATTATGTTTTATAAGGCGCAAAGCAGGAACCAGAAGCTTAAGCCGGGCTCTAGAGGTATGACCATCGCCAATTTTTTAAGATGTTTAAAATACAATAGGATTTTTTTAAAGATATAATAAAAATGCAAATAATAAAAGAAAGCGCCGGTAATATGTGGTACTGGATCCCGGGCTTTTAAGTTCTTTGGTCCGCCCCTTACCCATTGGGCTATCACAGCTTTACGTTTGACAGCAAAAATATCATTTGCATAATCATTAGGTATAAAACGACATTTTTTAACATGATATGAAAATGAAAAGTACCTAGGTTAGATCATTTAAATATTCAATACTTTGGAATGCCCCTTATGCCACAACATTTTTTACAAAAACAAAGTAACAGAGACAAAGAAAACCACACACTTTTTTATTATAAAAAAGTGCCATTTACTACACATCCTGTCCACGAACCGACAAAGTTTCGACTAATAGGTATGTAACTAATTTGTGATATCAGATCGAAGATATCCAAAGTTTTTTTTTACAGATAATTATCATATTTCAAAGCCGATAACCTATCATTAAAGAAACCCAAGGTCAAACACCTAGTCTAGTTGTAAGTGTAATTGTAATCCAGTTGTCAGAATCAATCATAACTTTTTATATAATTATCAATAATATTGTCGATCAGTCGATATATTCATCTTAAATTATTACACCGTAATGATCATAAATGTGAACGTCATTATGAATTAGTGAAGTGCCTTTTCTAATAACATATCGATAATCAAAGATGTCGATTACAAATTAAGAAAGTGTTTAAAGTGACGATCATCTTCCTGCCCTTATCCAACTCTAAGCGTGGTCGGCACAACATATTATAAACATGCTGTCACATGATTTGGCTGCGTTTTTACGACCGGCCGCCTGCCTGACGTCAACTTACCTCAGTCATATTTTACGACACCTCGGTAAGAAAGAGGGTAGTTTATTCTACTAAACCGGTTACCACACGGTGGGTTAACTTACCTTAGTCGCCTTTTATGACACCCCGGTAAGAAAGGATGGTACTATTCTATTCAGCCAGATACCACACGGCGTAATATTTAAATGAGCTTATCATAAATATAAATCATAAATATATATCTTATTATAAATAAATATATCTGAATTTCGAAAATAACTTCAACGATTTTCATGAAATTCAGTATGTAGGAGGTTTCGGGGTCGAAAAATCGATTTAGCTGGATTCATTTAAAAAAAAATTCATTATATCCCTTTTTTCGGACACTTTTAAAATATTATTAGGGAACAAACGTTAATTACACTGTCACTTGCAAATTTTTAATGGCTCATTAGAAACGGGTTCTATTCAGCCGGATACCACACGGCGTAAAGTGTCTAAAGAGACAATAAGGTTCTTTAAATGTTAACTTTCATATTATTATCGCGGTAACTTACTAACATTTCGCATTACAATGGTAATATAGGTGCTTAAAAGAGGTTTTTAAGATAATGATGATGATGAAAAAAATGTGATAATGTAGCAGGTTTTTAGAGAATATAGTATTTATAAATAAATGTTCACAAATTTCGAGTATCTAAAATTATACTTCATCATGCTGTGCCGACCCCACTTAGAGTGGGATAAGGGCAGGAGGATGATGATAAAATTATACTACATACATTTTAAGAGTATATGTATTACTGTTTAAGAGTTAATAATTTATTTATGTATATTTTTAATTTTTCGATAAATAAATCATAATTTGTCATAATGTAAACCATTCCTGGCTTTATTATTGTAGTATATGCATTTCATTTAATACGCCGTGTTATATCCGGCTGAGTAGAGTAGACCACCCTCATTTCTTAACGAGGTGTCGTAAAAGCAAATAACGTAGGTTGACCCACCGTGTGGTATGCGTTTAAGGAGAATAGAACACCCTGTTTCTTACCGCGGTGTCATAACGACTAAAGTAAGTTGACGTCAGGCAGATTGCCGGTCATAAAATACCTAGCCAAAACATGAGACAATTTCTTTATAACATGTTTTACAGACTCCACTTAGAGTGGAATAAGGGCAGGAGGATGATAATATACTCGTATTTAAATTAATTTTTAAAACAATCTGCAGAATAAGTGAATAAGTAAGTAAGTAACGGCCTGTTACTATCCCACTGCTGGGCATAGGCCTCCTCTCTCCATTTTTGGAGAGAAGGGTTGGAGCTAAGACCTACCACGCTGCTCCAATGCGGATTGGTAGGTTACACATATCCCTAGGATTCTCTAGAGATATGCAGGTTTCCTCACGATGTTTTCCTTCACCGAAAAGCGTGTGATAAATTGCAATTATCAATTAGACACATAAGTTTTAATAGAAAAACTCATTGGTGTCTGCCCGGGTTTGAACCCATGATCGTCTCTAGAGATTCACACGGTCGCACCGCTAAGCCATCACAGCTCAATAAGTGAATATATAAATAAAAAGACGAAAGTCTCAGAATGATGAAAAAATATTTAATTTAATTTGTAAAGGCAAGGCCAATACGGGGCTTTTACTAAAATACTATACCTACTTTTACCACAATCTATACCGGACTTGTTTTTACACAAGTTCAAAAAAGCAATTAAAAGGACACTTATTCATAAAGCTTATTATATTGAGGAATATGTTCATGATAAGAAAGCTTGCATTTTAATTGCGACCAACTACGTACAAGATTATACTGTAAATTTTGATTTGTTAATTAAAAATACATTATTGACATATTTAATTTTGAAAAGAGTGACCGCCGAGTATTTCCAGACCAGTCCGAACCAGTCGTAGCGTAATTGTAATTTGACGATTCAAAAGTGCTTGTAAAAGCAAATTTGAATAAAGAATTATTTGAATTTGTGGGTGTATATATAGTTTAAACAAACCGGCTGTGGGAGTGTTTGTTAGTAAAGTGTCACACTTTCTGTGTAGTGGAAGAGTGGACAATGCCCTTAATCTGATATTTTTAAACGAGTCCATGGCATTATACAATCTATTTCACAAATTAAAGTTTTCCATATTTCTACAAACATATTAAAAGTAATCTACAAATATTAAAAGTAAAGATTGTTTATGTATTGGGTATAATAAATGTTACACTGTTTCCTAAGTAATTGCCAAGTTTAACTATTGTAATAAAAACAAAAGTAACTTTTATTTCTTTTCTCTTGCCATTATCCCACTCTCAGTGGGGTCGGCACAACGGGTTTTAACATGTTTTAGCTAGTTATGAGTTAGTTACGACATACCGGCTAACTAGCGTCAACTTACCTTAGGCATCATTTACGACACCTTGTCAAGAAATGATAGTGGCGTATTCTACTCAGCCGGATACCATACAGCGGACAAAAGTAACCTTTACAAAACTGTAAAATAATTAGGTCATTATAGCCTATGGCGGATGATAAAGATATATTTCATGTAACCAATTAAACGTAGTGAGTGTCTAAAAAAAATTACTAGGACTTATTTTTAAACTCAATTATTTTATTAAAAACCAGTCTGGATTCGAATTCTCCTCGAAACAGAACTCGACAGTTAAAAAATGAAACCAAATTTACAGGAACATCCGTTATGTCAATCTAAAGATCTGAAAATGTCATTAAAACCGATCCAGTCTTTTCGGACAGAGACGTGCAAACTTTAATTTTTATATTTAAGATTTAAATTTCTGTCTGTGGTAACATTTATATACCTATATGTAGTAAAATCGTCTTTGAGTATTATTTTCAAATATGATACTATCGAAATTTTTTTCAAAACTGCTATAAATCAAGTTTTAAATATTAATAAAGTAGGCTATGATTCTCGATAGATGATTGATGTATGAAATAGATATATTTGTGAAATAAACTCACATAAAATTACACTACTAAAAAAAGCAATAAAAATAATAGGGCCTTTTGCAAGTCATTTCGACTTTCACATTTCACATCCCTGCTTCATTACTAATGGAACTCGAAACAGTTTCGCTTTTTAAATAACGAAAACGAACGATGAAACGGTAGTATTGATACAAAGACAATATCGTTATTTATCATAATTCGGAAATATCGATATGGCTTGAGAATATAGTTATTTATCCCGATTTTTCTCAGTTGACATTCGAGATATAAAAATCAATGAGGCTACAAAATAGCAAATAAAATTTTATAATATAACAGATTAACGAGCCAAGAACGGTTGTGCTTATATTTTTAAAATTATTCATTAAATTTTCAAAAACTCAAGTAATCGATTAGATTTTTACATAACAAGTGGGGTAGTAAAAATATTGGACTATTAAAAATAAAGACTATTAAAAAAAGTAAGTAACGGTTCTTACTATCCCACTGCTGGGCTGCTGCATAGGCCTCTTCTCTCCGTTTTTTTTTTGGACAGAAGGATTGCAGCTAAGACCTATCACGCTGTTTCAATGCGGATTGGTAGGTTACTCATATCCCCAGAATTGTCTAGACATATGCAGGTTTCCTCACGATGTTTTCCTTCACCGAAAAGCGTGTGATAAATTGCAGTTATCAATTAGACACATAAGTTTTACTAAAAAACTCATTGGTGCCTGCCCGGGGTTTGAACTCTAGACCTCCTCGAAAGAGGCACACGGTGTTACCGCTAGGCTACCACAGCTATATTAGACTATTAGTGCAAATCAAATCAAATAAAATTAAATCAAATAATAATACATTGTTTGTCGAACATTATTCAACTATCCTATAAAAGCTGGATTAATCCGATTTTCACTCCTAGCCGTATTCTAGCACAGTATTATTAGTAGTATTATTTTAATTTAAATATTACTAGCTTTTACCTGCAACTTCGTGGCCGTGGACGGTTATCGCGTGTTAGGTTGATAAAAGACAGCTTTTTAATGTCATCTTATTCCTGAAGAATAACCGAGGATTTGCCGAGAAAGAATAACAACCATACATCCATACTCACAAACTTTCGCATTTATTTAAAAATAGGACAGGGTAGAACTACACAAAGTATACTTCTAAGTATAAGTACACTGCAAATAAAGTTCTGCTATTATGGGTAGTTTCAAACAAGAGTGAATTCCTCTTCCTCGCTACCACGGTTTATCTTATACTCTATCATCGCTAAAGTCAAGCGTTCGCCTATTAAACAATAAAAAAAAAATATTATAAAAAATATTTAATTTCACAATTTAATCGCACGCGACTCGTGGTAGGGCCGTGACCGCGAAACTTAGCAAAAAGCTTCCGAGAGCGAACTCGAGCAAATAACATCGTAAAGTCGGCGCGAGCGCACGTGTCTGACCATTTTGTTTTTATTTTGATTTGTCACCGATAATGACGCCAAAACACTTATTGGGACTGGCGGTGAGTTTTTATTATTAACAGATAACATTTTTTTACATAGAGCAATTATAAAATCGTTATTCTCCTACATTTAATTTTATTTAGAAAGCCTACTATACTCTTGAAGATTATTTAGAAGATAAGAATGTGTGGATATAGCTCTATTTGAACCTGTACAAGACAGTAACGACTTAATGTAAATAGTATTAAGAATTATATTTTTAAAAAAGCAACCGCCGAGTTTCTTGCTGGCTCTTCTCGGTAGGAACAGCTTTCCGAACCAGCAGTAGAGTTGACGATTCAAAAGCACTTGTTTACAAGTTTATTTGAATAAAGAATATTTTGAATTTGAATTTATCCCACTGTTTTCGCTTCCATTATCTTCCATCATTCATTTCAATTCAACTCAGGTGCTACTCACCTGAGTAGCACGGTGTAACCGCTGGGCTATTACAGCTTATTACCTAATAAGCTGTAATAGCCCAGCGGTATTGAGACTCTTTCTAGGAGGTGACGGGTTCAAACCCGGGCAGACACCAATGAATTTTTCTGTTAAATCTTATGTGTCTAATTGATAATTGCAATTTATCACACACTTCTTGGTGAAGGAAAATACCGTGAGGACACCTGCATACCTCTAGAGAATTCTGGGACATATGTGTAACCTACCAATCCGCATTAGAGCTGCGTGATAGGTCTTAGCTCCAATCCTTCTCTCCAAAAACGGAGAGAAGAGGCCCATGCCCAGCAGTGGAAGAGTAACAGGTCGCTACTCTATTTGTTTTATGCAAAACTTCGCCAAGTGGTTTATTTTCCAATGACGATTTATAGTAATTAAGTTAAACATGTAATTTTATTAGAGTTCTAAATAGAAACAGCAGTATACAGTATTTAAAAATTAAATTTTAACAAAACAATTAAACAATATCGTTTATATTATTAGTTTTAAGCAAATATCTTTTAAGCTTCTTAATGAATAGTACTTGAGTGACCGACCGAGGTAATTTTTTTTAATATTAAAAAAAAATCAATAAAAAGTGGGAATCGATCACCGTATTCTGAATTTGAGACCACAGTAGAACCCACTCAAAAAGAATATCATGACTTTGAAATTGACAGCATAATTAACGTTTGCTTTCTCATAAAATTGTAGCAGTTTTTCTAGTACCCGAAAACAGGGATAAAACAACATTTTTTTAAATTAAACCTCGCTAGATCGATTTTTCCTCCTAAAACTCACTACATGCTGAATTTCATGAAAATCGATGCAGCCGTTTTCAAAATTCAGAAAAATATATATATACATTAACTCATTTAAATATTAACGATATTAATTTTTAAGTATAGCACAATTATAGGGCAACTGTACATTTAAGATTTTTGCCAACAATCTTTTTATAAATGAATAACACAACATACAGTTTATTGATTGGTTAATTGTAATATGTATTGATTTAATAATTCACTGACCTTGCATGAGATAGAAATAACTAAATATCAAGTAATTAGAATTATATTTTCAAAAGAGCAACCAGCAAAAGCAAAAATTCCGTGTAGAAGCAATTTTAAATTTTAATTTTTTTTTATAAGTAATTTTTTTAATTAAAGAAGATAATACAAAAAGCCTACTATTGAGGATTACTTTAATGATAAGAGTGCACATAGCTATTCTTCAACTTTATAGAAAACCGTAATGACTAAATATTACTTGTAATAAGAATTATATATTAAAAAGAGCATCCGTCAAGTTTCTTAAAAACTCTTCTGGGAAGGAACAGCTTCCGAATCAACAGTAGAGTTGACGATTCAAAGCACTGACAAGTTTACTTGAATAAAGAATTTTTTGAACTAGAATTTTCCAAAGAACAGTGAAATTAACGATTCACAAATAAAAGTTAATTTGAATACAGAATATTTTGAATTCAAAGTACCTTGGAATCTTATTCAAAAGCTTTTTATGTCACATACCAATTTTCATACAGCATATCGTTTGTTGCTGTGATGGCCTAGCGGTGCGACCGTGTGAATCTCTAAAGACGATCATAGGTTAAAACCCGGGCAGACACCAATGAGTTTTTCTATTAAAACTTATGTGTCTAATTGATAATTGCAATTTATCACACGCTTTTCGGTGACGGAAAACATCGTGAGGAAACCTGCATATCTCTAAAAAATTCTAGGGATATGTGTAACCTACCAATCCGCATTGGAGCAGCGTGGTAGGTCTTAGCTCCAACCCTTCTCTCCAAAAATGGAGAGAGGAGGCCTATGCCCAGCAGTGGGATAGTAACAGGCCGTTACTTACTTTTTTTATATCGTTTGTTAATTTCGAACCTACTGTAATCAAAGTCCGTTATGTTCACTTCTTAAACAAGTCCGTATAGGGTCCTAGAAAGTTCATGACAAATTTTCCGATTACATTTCGCTTATAAAATTTCGTGCCACAATAATTATTTTGAAGGTTATCCTGTATTGTTGTGTCCCATTTTTTATCCGCACGTCGCCATAGAGTGTTTATGCTTAGAGAAGGTAATCATCATCCTCCTGTCCTTATTCCACTCTAAGTGGGAGCAACATGTTATAAGCCTGTTGTTACATTATTTGGCTAAGTATTTTATGACCGGCCGCCTTCCTGACGTCAACTCACCTTAGTTACCTTTTTCGACACCTTAGTAAGTTATGAGGATGATCTATTCTAATCAACCGGATACCACACATTGGGTCAATATACCTAAGTCGCCCACCTCGGTAAGAATCGAGGACGGTCTATTCTATTTAGCCGGATACCACATGGTGGTTACTAAAAACTTGTATATCGGCAATATTAAGACAGGTTGTGGAATTTTCATATTCAGAATTATGTTCCAGCGTCCATAAATAATTTTCTTAGTATCCTGAGTCACAGGAATGGCAAGTTTATCATGGTATACTTCATGAGTGTATAAGCATTTTAATGGTATATGGTTTATATGTATAAATACTTGAACTCATAAAATATTTACATAGGTAACTAGGTATGTGAAAACTCCGCCGTGTGGTATGCGGCTGAGTAGAATAGACCACCCTCATTTGTTATCGAGGCGTCGTAAAAGGCGAGTAAGCTAAATAAACGTCAGGCAGGCGGTCGGTCGTAAAGTAATGAGTCAAATCATGTAATATGACTTGGCTACGTATTTTACGAACGGCCGCCTGCTTTATGTCAACTTACCTAAGCTGCCTTTTTCCACACCTCAGTAAGACAGAGAATGGTCTATTTTGCTCAACCGAATACAGTACGGTGGGTCAACTTACCTTAGTAACCCTTTACGACACCTCGGTAAGAAACCACACGGATACCACACGGCGAACTCTGAGAGCATGGTACATGCACAGATTATTTAAGCCTTGAAACTGTAACCTTATGCTTTTTTTCTACTAATAATTATGAATTCACAAAGCGAGTAATAGTCTAATATATATTACGAACAGGCGCATAGACGACAGATTTACGAGCGTGTAAACAAAATCACTTAGCTAATTCGCGTTACACACTTTTAGATATCTCAACTAGTTACATATTTTTTGTAATTCCTCCTGAATTTAATTCCTGTTGAATTATATGTTACGTATATATATATATATATATATATATATATATATATATATATATATATATATATATAAATTATTTTACTATCTATTATTTTGCTATCTTCGGTGCCGTGTGGTATCCGGCTGAATAGAATAGTACCACCCTCTTTTCTTACCGAGGTGTCGTAAAAGGCGACTAAGGTAAGTCGACCCGCCGCGTGGTATCCAGCTGAGTAGAATAGACCAACCTCATTTCTTACCGAGGTGTCGTAAAAGGCGACTAAGGTAAGTTGACCCACCGTGTGGTATCCGGTTCAGTAAAATAGACCACCCTCTTTCTTACCGAGGAGTCGTAAAATACGACTAAGGTAAGTTGACGTCAGGCAGGCGGCCGGTCGTAAAATACATAGCCAAATCATGTGACAACATGTTTGTAACATGTTGTGCCGACCCCACTCATAGTGGGATAAGGGCAAGAAGATGATGATATTTTGCTATCTTTGCGGATTATAGCAAAATAATTTATTATTACTTTTGTATTATGGATCTCCGCAAAGTAACGCCTAATTCTATAAATCAGGTACTTTGAATTATTTGAGAATGCAATAGCACTATATTGGTATAAAATTGAACTTTTTGTAGAAAACTTTCACTAAGTGCGCCGATTGTCATTACCCCCATTCAACTTCCGAAGAGTAACAATTATATACTTCATTTCTCATCCCAATAAGCACGATGGCTACCTGTGAAAGTTGATGTCTTAGTGAGCAAACGATTATATATTTATTGCTCAAAGCTTTAACGTTTATATTTGGTATATTTTATTTAGGTGTTCTGTTTTTTTATCAAAATGTGTGGATGACCGAGTTTTTCTCAGTATTTAGAAAAGACCGTAATTCTCTCTCGGTAATTCGAAAAAAAATGTAAAAAAAAATCAGATTAGAGATATTTAGACCCGAACCGAGACTAATTGCACTTGCGCTGTAATAAATTTGTATAAAAAGAAATAGTGACAAAGAAACAGTGTATAAAAACGTTATATTCAGGTACCTTTGTATTCTAATAAAATTGTAGCATTCATACATATGCATTTCATCATCCTCCTGCCCTTATCCCACTCTAAGTGGGGTCGGCACAACATATTATAATGCTGTCACATGATTTGGCTACGTTTTTACGACCGGTCACCTGCCTGACGTCAACCTACCTCAGTCGAATTTTACGACACCCCGGTAAGGAATGAGGGTTGTCTATTCTACTAAACTGGATACCACACGGTGGGTCAACTTACCTTAGTCGCCTTTTACGGAACCTCGGTAAGAAATGAGGGTGGTACTATTATATTCAGCCGGATACAAATGTTAAAATTGCTAACATACTTAATACAATCCAACCGTCTATTTTATACTCTTTCTGTTTATATTATCTCACTTTTATATGTAACTTAATATACGTAACGAGGATCAACTTTATTTGCTCTTTATATTGAATGAAAGAAAGAAACGGGGGTGTTCTATTCTATTCAGCCGGATACCATACAGCGGATTCTTAAGACAAAATATTTTTCGGTTTGTAGCTATCCCAGCTTAACTCAATAAAACTTCAAAATTTGTAAAATTCAATTGTTTTTCTGGAGGTTTAAAATAAAGCAAGTACAAAAAAATCTTAAAACATCAAAACAATCGACAAATTGAATATATAAATATAAGAATTTTCCTTATTTAGATAATGACACTAAACAAAAGGATGACTCTAACCGAGGCATTGAACCCGCTACCGTCTGTCGGTTATAAAACTAATAAACTCGCTTTTTTTACGGATATCTGTGATTCCATGATTGGAATCGTAAATATTAGAATCGAGAGGTCGTCGACCATAGATTAATCAGAATCTAAAACCATTTATTTTCCATGTAAGTGCTTTGTGGGTGATCGGAATTATTTACGATTATATTAGGCCTTGTGGTATCCGGCTGATTAGAATAGACCACCCTTATTTCTTACCGAAGTGTCGTGAAATACGACTGAGGTAAGTTGACGTCAGGCAGGCGGCCGGTCGTTAAAACGCAGTCAAATCATGTGAAAGCATATTTATAACATGTTGTGCCGACCCCACTTAGAGTGGGATAAGGGCAGGAAGATGATGATGATGAGTTGTAAGAGGCGATTCAGGTAAGTTGACCCGCTGTGTGGTATCCGGCTGAGTAGAATAAACCACCCTCATTTTTACCGAGGAGTCATAAGAAGCGATTCACTTAAGTTGACCCCTCGTGTTGTATCCGCTTGAGTAGAATAAATCACCCTCATTTCTTATCTAGGACTAGTAAAAGGCGACTTAGGATAGTTGACCCGCCGTGTGGTATCCGGCTCAGTAGAGTACACCATCCTCATTTCGGTCTTAAAATACATAGCCAAATCATGTGACAATATGTTTATAGCATGTTGTGCCGACCCCACTTAGAGTGGGATAAGGGCAGAAGGATGATGATATAGACCACATTCTTTGCCTAATCTGTTTTATTAATTTACAATATTTTAATGATTGGCGAACGTCACGTTGCCCGCGTCCAACCCTTGTCACATCTCGTCTAGCTCAGCAACCCCCACCCCTGTCACATCTCGTTACTCTTAGCAACCCTCCCCCCTGTCACATACCATCACGCTCATAAACCTTCCCCTCTGTGACATCTCGTCACGCTCAGTGACTCCTCCTCCAGTCACATCTCATTATGTTCAGCAACGCCCCTCCCTTGTCACATCTCGTCACGTTCAGCCGCCTCCTTCCCTCCTGTCACATCTCGTCTCGCTCAGCAACCCCCCTGTCACATCTCGTTACGTTCACCAACCCCCCCCCCCTGTCGTATCTCGTCACGCTCAACAACCCCCCCCCCTTGACGATGCTTCTGCGCTCGCCCATCCTCTCCGTTAAAAGCTAACAGCCTTAGTGTCCGAAAAAAACAGTGGTAGCTTCGTTATAGTTTGAGGATTTAACAGTAAAATACATCTTGATATTTGCTTCTACATTTGCCGCCGGTATTTGTTTGTCATTTGTACTAAACATTCTTTCTCTGCGGATTTTATCTTTAAAGGTCTGAATCGTGACTAATTTTGGTTACTTAATACATCTCAATAGCTCTATCAATTCGATAGCCTTCACTTAATTGATATAAGTGGTTGATATCACACCTAGCATGACCTATTAAAAACATTTAAAGATTTAAAATAAACATATATTTCACCAGCTATATCTGCAATTTCGTATGCACCAACTTACGATGCAATAAATGAAAATTATTAATCCAATTAAAAAAATTTCAAATAGCAATTTCAATTCAAAATATTTATTATCCTCTTGCCCTTATCCCACTCTAAGTGGGGTCGGCACATATCATAAATAAATAATTTGGCTACGTAGCTTTCGACCGGCCACCTGTCTGACGTCAACTTACTTCATTCGTATTTCACGACCTCGGTAAGAAAGAGGGTGGTCTATTCTACTCAACCGGATACTACACGGTGTATCACCTTCCCTTAGTTGCTTTTTACGACACCTCGGTGAGAAACGAGGGTGGTCTATTCTACTTAGCCGGATACCACACGGTGGATTATTAACACAAAATAATTTACGGTTTGTAACCATATATCGCCAGATATGGCTTATAGAAAGCTCATAGGTATCGATCCCACGATCCCTTGGTAATTGTCTGACCATTAAGCTGTCGCTACTTGTCCTGGTATAATACCGGAATTAAACTGAGAATTCAAGAGAACTGAAGAATGTAAGTTGATATATGTCAAGGATTGGATACAAAAACTAAAATCCTTTCCAACTCAATATTTTTTTGTTTATTATTCTAATTAACCCATACTAGTATTATAAATACGAAACTCTGTCCGTCCGTCATTCTATCTGATACGCTATCTGTGGCAATATTTTTTGTATTAAGTAATTTATATTGTAGTAATATTTGTATTGTAATTAATATTTCCGTAGAGAGGATTTTTCCAAAAGGAAAAAAAAACGCATAGTGCATAATTGAATTAATAATTTATATAATTAGGCGTTACTTTGCATAACGCAAAAGTAATAAGAATTTTTTTTTGCTATAATCCAAGATAAAGTGAAATAGAGAATATATATAATGCTAAATGTACGGTGGAATCCGTTTTCACCTTAGTTTGTGAGTTTGTGATAGTGAACGTGTGTAGTGCGTGTATTGTGGTGGCTATGGTGGAGGATTGTGCATGTTTTACGACTCCTGCATGTATCAAGTATGAAAACGAATCCACTATAACATTTAGGGCCTGTTTTACAAGTTACCAATAAACTGTCAGCTAGCTTATTCGGAACATATCTGACACGTATCGCGGAATTTTGCGTTTCTCAGCTTTCTGATAAGCTTATTCAGCACTTAAAGTGCCTAATTAGTTAACAGGTAGATCATGTGGCTGTTATTTTGTTTATCTGCTGGATAACAAATGACTATTTGAATTTGATATCAAATGAAATTTGATAACAAATGAATATTTAAGACCGCGTGATTCCCTGCGAGAGCAGTTTAAGGAAACAGGTATTCTTACATTTGCTTCACAATATATTTTAAGCAATCTAATTTATGTACATAAAAATATAAAGAATTATAAAACGATAGGTGATGTATACAATAGACAAAGCAGGAACCGACATAAGCTTGCGGCTCCTGCTTTGCGCCTTGCAAAAGTACGTAATTCGTTTGTGGGTTTTGATATAAGATTCTATAATAAAATTCCGCAATTAATTTCAGCTTTGCCATTACATCAGTTTAAAAACACTGTTAAAAAGAGGCTGATACTACTTACTATACTCTTGAAGATTATTTGGAAGATAAGAATGTGTGGATATAGCTCTCTTTGAACCTATACAAGACAGTAACGACTTAATGTAAATAGTATTAAGAACTATATTTTTAAAAGAGCAACCGCCGAGTTTCTTGCTGGCTCTTCTCGGTAGGAACAGCTTTCCGAACCAGCAGTAGAGTTGACGATTCAAAAGCACTTGTTTACAAGTTTATTTTAATAAAGAATATTTTGAATTGGAAAAAAAAATTGAATATTTGAGAATGGCGCGATTTGATTTTTTTAATTTTTCGCTTTTAAGAGTCTCTTTTTAGAGACATTTATCTTAGTTTATTTGTCGATTACTATCCGACACTTTATCAGTAACTTGTGAAACAGACTAAGCATTATATATATTTTCTATTTTACGTTATCGCGGATTATAACAAAATAATTATATTATTACTTTTGGACCGATAATTTAAGTTACTTCATAGCGATGATAATTTCTTAAATTAAATTAGAACCTACACTCCTGCTCGAATTTCAATTTGTCAACTCAAACCGCCCACAATAGAAATAGTTAAATGCCATTCATCATCTTCATCTTCCTGCCCTTATCCCACTCTAAGTGGGGTCGGCACAGCATGTTATAAACATGCTGTCTCATGATTTGGCAGCGTTTTTACGACCGGCCGCCTGCCTGACGTCAACTTACCTTAGTCGTATTTTACGACTCCTCGGTAAGAAAGATGGTGGTCTATTTTACTCAACCGGATACCACACGATGGGTCAACTTACCTTAGTCGCCTATTACGACACCTCGGTAAGAAATGAGGTTGGTCTATTCTACTCAGCCGGATACCACACAGCGGGTCGTCTTACCTTAGTCACCTTTTACGACACCTCGGTAAGAAAAGAGGGTGGTACTATTCTATTCAGCCGGATACCACACGGCTCAAAAATAGTTAAATGCCATTAAAACACTTAAATACAATCTTAAAAGCGTTTTCATAGATATGCAGATACATGAACATAAAACAAATACCAAAGTTTAATGAATTTAATTAACCAGTTTCGAAAGGAACTATTCTTTGTAGCGAGCAGGTAAGAAACAACTATAACTAAGTATACGTATAAAATTTAAGATTCTATGAAATTCAAGGGCTGACAGCAGCGTAAAGGACATCAAATCACAATAATCTTTATTCAAATAAGCTCTTTCAACCTTGCAACCTTGACTAGCGCGCTACTCAAATATATCTCCCAAACCCATTATGACCAAATTTTCATAATCTGCCATCGTTCTTACCTGTGTTGGGAGCATCCAATGACAAACATTCATCTTTATAAAATGACGAAGGGTTGGGGTTCACGGGCTCTCGCTCTATATGCCAATGAGTGTTCGATTTTTTTAATGTTATTGATAAAATATTAGAATTTTTAACGAACCTGTTTACTTAATAATGCCTGAAAGATCTTTAAAAAAGATGCTTATAAATAATTTAACTTCACAAAGCCGTGGCTCGTCTCAAGAATACCCAGATATGGTCATCCATTTTTATTCTTTTCTTTTTCATATCTTTTAAAAAATTACCGAGCAAGGCTCGGTCACCCGGTACTGTATTTTATGTGTGTAATATTTTATTTAAAAATTAAACTATGGGCTACAAATTTATTATTTATTAGCTACAACAAACAAAACGCTTATTGTTTAAAATTCCATACAAAACGGTCAACTACTAGTGCATGGTCAATTACTGGTGCCCTTACCTTAATTGTTAACCTAAGTGAGATATTTCACGCTCGCGGACTGTCCAGCTTAGGTAGTTTAGCGGGCAGAACTCATGTTGCAGGCAGGGTACAATCTCTCCTTGCCCACTTTGATTCGTGCCATGGTGGACAGGGAGAGATCGTGGGCAGCGATGGCCTTCTTCTGCCAGGACGTTATCTCACGAAAAGAGACGGCGGGGCGGATCCAAAATGACGTTCTTGCATCCGATCCGCCGCAGACGAGCGGGATCAGGCAACTCACCGAAGACCGTCACATGCCATCCTAACGGGTACCTCCAAGCGTTTCCCGTTAGGTCCCAAAGGCGGTCGATGCATCTAGTTCTCCCGATGCATCATCTAGCAGAGGGAAAGGGGCCACTGTTTAGAGAAGCCCCGACCCAGAGGTTGCGAACTCTGGAGTTCAGAGTTGCTGCTGACGGGATTGGGGGCAATGTGTACAACGGCACCCCGTCCCCGCAACCAACAGTGTGGTGTAGCACACAGTTTGATTAAATCAGTGCCAGTCCAACATAGCTTTCGTCGGGTGGCGGTACCCTACGCTGGTTAGGTCCCCGAGGTGGTCGATGTATCTGGTGCTTCCGATGCATCGATTAGCGGAGGGCGGAACCACTGTTTAGAGAATCTCTGACCCAGAGGTGGCTTTGTTTGGAGTACAGAGCCACTGCTGTTGGGGATGGGTCTACGTTACCCTGTCCTGACCACCAGCAGCGATCACTGTCAGGTTTTTGGCAGCGCCAGTCCAGCATACCCGCTGCACATCCCCCTTAATGAGACGATGACCCCTAATGAGTTATCTTGACATCAAAAAAGGAATAACTTAATAATGTTTCTACTAATATTTTCAAGATATAAAACAGTATGTTATTTATAACATTAAACTTTAAAAACGATACTATTAACGCTTATATATTGAAAGCTTATACTAGTAAACATGTCGAACATCGCAATAAAGTACAGGATCGCGAGTACACCACGCACAAATTAAGAATTTATAGCAATCCTCATATCTAGAGTACTATAAATAAAAATAGGTCTTCGAACGACACACGGAAAATACTCGACAATGTTTTTATATATTTGCCCTTTAATGGATCTTCAATTGAGTGTAGTAATTACTAAAACTGCTTATTTTGTTTCTTAATATTGCATTTCAAAAGTAATGAGTGAATTATTTTGTTTTCCTGCTTTAATGCGCTTCAAACGCGGATTAGTAAATTATAATTTAATTTTTGCTATGTGAATTTCCATAAAGCAACCACTATTTTGTTGACTATTTAATTGGTATCCGCAAATTAATAGGCGGCATTTTAAGAGCACTCAATTATGTTATTCCCCGTAAAGGGCGATTGTTTAATGCTATATGTAATTTAATATTGCATGAAAAATAAATCCAAAAATTAATAGAGAGAAATTCGAAATCAGTAAAAAAAAATTACAATTTAAAGCTAAGAATTTGGGTGACCGAGCTTTGCTCGGTAATTTTTTTAAAGATATAAAAAAAAGAAAAAATAGTTAGGTTAGGTTAGATGGGGCTCTATCCTAGGTATTTTCATTTCTAGAGAAAGCCCGTTTCCCGAATACACTACGCTGAATTGAAATTCAACGTAAATTTTAGTATTTTTTGATGCCCAAAAACAGGTATAAAATGATTTTTTTTTTTAAATTTTACTAAAAGATCTTGATCGTGCAGTTCTTGAGAAAAGTTTTAGTTAATAGTACATTCTCCGTAACGGCTAAATGGGACTTCTTATACATTATTTGCTATATTCTTTATTATTCTTATAGAGTAGTTCTTATAGTAGATTTATTTATGGATGAGGTTATACAGCAACATATCGGTCACTTTTTATCGTCAAATTCCCGTGTGGCCACTGATTTTAACAAGGGCGAAGCCGCAAGCGCAGATTTAATCATATTTTTTTTTGTTTATGTTCAATGACATTTAAAATATGGAAGAAAAAACATCGTAAATTATAAGATAATAGCATCCATCACAAAAAGATACACGATAATTTAATTAGCGTACCTTAGTGAATGATAAAAACGGTACAAAAATAGGTTGAAGCGCAAAGTATATTTTTGAAAGATTAAGCGATCATTGCTGAAATGTTTTCTTATTAAATGTCTATCAAGAGAATTCTTGGCTGCTACACTCTTAGCAAAACGGACTTTCTCGTCCGTTCATGTTTGGTGGCGCTTCAGAAATTGAAGTCAATCTTCTGGAACACCTTTGCTCCTAGTAAACTAATTGAGCGCTTTTACCTGGTCCAAAATTTGCATCGGTAATCTGCTTTGTGTCAAAACTAAATGGATCCCGTAGCAGAAGAGATCCAGAGGCGGACCAAGAAAGCGATAGAGACTGTCAAGAGAAGAACCCCAGATGTACGGGTAAAATAACATTTTTGAGGCGCGTAGTCAGGGACACAAGAAAATGCAAAGGCTTGTTGAGAAGACCAAGACCTATATAGAGTTATTGTGCTATAGGAATTAAGTTGTCTGCTGTGTCTGACTCTCATCTGCCCGTGAAGAGTGCTTGAGTTCTTTCGACACATCTACCGAAAAAAGGTGACAACCTCAAGCGACTCATGGTTATAGATTGACGAAAAAAGAGCTGAGGAACGTAGCCCAATTCAGTGGATAGACCAGATTCGAACTGCCTTGCCTCGGATACAGATCTGCACGTTGCTCTTCATTTAGCAAAAGCGAGGAACAAATGGCGAGCAACTGCCTAGAAGATGATCAAAAGGCACTAGGAATCACGACCCTTAGCAATGAGGATAACTATGCGACGAATAATCAGGTGTGTATTGTGGTGTTCTTCATTTCCCACAGAGAAGCAGCATCTTTCCAACTAGATACGTGGCAAAACATTGTAAGACTTTAGATGCTGCTGGAACCAGAGTTAACGAAGTTATTAAGTTACTCCTGGTCCTGATGTATATCCACAAAACACTAACCAAGAACCTCCATTACCACCTCTCGAGAGCTTCTATCCTGTTTTTCTCGCTTTATTTATATCGCTTGCTTCCGTCCATTTATCTCAAGTTTTTTGTTGGTATGGTTTTGGTAATTCCACGTTTTCCAGCCTATAATATGGTAATTGTAATGGATTGTATGGATCAGTGTATCCACCATAAAAATCATTAGTCCATAAGGGTATGATTTATCTCCAAAGCAACCCGCAATGATTCTGCCGAAGGAAACATCTGGCGTGTTATTTTTATTACGATTGAAAATCATTACGTCTACCACGTCTTGCTGAAGTTACTCTTCTCCCATTCCCCCTCAAGGTCGAATCGTTGAGTGCTCATTAAAAAATAATGATTTGGCATCTTTTGTCATCTGTTTTAGCTTTGTTTTTGGCATTCTATGTATGTCATCTGTTTGAGCGTACATCATAAAATGACTACAGCCTCAGTTTTCGTATATGACAAAGAGGGATATATGTGTGCCAAGCTGAAGTCAACAAATTTCTATTCCACTTTAACAAACCAGCATCCGTTTTTCTTGCGATTTCGCAAAGCCTAATCACTTCCCATAATCTTTATTAAAGTATGCACGGAACACTCAGCATTAAGCTCACATCATCGTTGACCGCATTTTTTACACGTCAATCAAGAATGAGATAATTAGAGAAAACATTTTACGACATTTGGCAGTTCGCTATAAAACTTGCTGTTTATGGTACCAGTAAACTGTTTCTAGGCTTGAAACGGGTTTAATATTGTTTCGTTTGGCATATTTTTTAACAACTTCGGATAATATACGACCATGCCGTGTGGTATACTGCTGAGTAGAAAAGACCACTCACATTTCTTACCGTGGTGTGGTAAAAAGCGTCTAAGGTAAGTCGAACCGCCGTGTGGTATCCGGCTGAGTAGAAACGACCACCCTCATGTCTTACCGAGGTGTCGTAAAAGGCGACTAAGGTAAGTCGAACCGCCGTGTGGTATCCGGCTGAGTAGAATCGACCTCTCTCATGTCTTACTAAGGTGACTAAATTAACAAAAACAAAGTCTTGTAGTATAAATATTGTTAGGAAATTTACTAGCTAAAAAAAAGAGCAACCGCCGAGTTTTCTGCATCTTCCCAAACCAGCAGTAGAGTTGAATATTCAAAAGCATTTGTTTACAAGTTTGCTTGAATAAAGAATGAATTGATTTGATTTGGTAATTGCCAGTTGGACAATTAACATTAATATCAAATTAGTACCGCTAATATAACCCACGAAGCGTTCAACGAATCGGTATATAATTTCTTCCGAATGGTGATTGTACTAGTAATATCTAGTATTTAAATATCCTCGCGAATCGATCTTGAATGACTACTGACATTTCGAATATAGGTGTGTAAGGGCGTTTACATACTAATCTATACATATAAAACAAAGTACCCAAAAACTGTCTATCTAAATGTGATCGATTTTTTCAAAATCTACTAGATGGATTTTTAAACGGTCATCATCATCATCCTGCCCTTATCCCACACTAAGTGGGGTCAGCACAACATGTTATAAACATGTTGTCACATGATTTGGCTACGTATTTTACGATCGGCTGCCGGCCTGACATCAACTTACCTTAATCGTATTTTACGACACCTCGATAAGAAAGAGGGTGGTCTATTCTACTTAACCGGATACCACACGGTGATTCAACTTACCTTAGTCGCCTTTTATGACACCTCGGTAAGAAATGAGAGTGGTCTATTCTACTCAGCCGGATACCACACGGCAGGTCGACTTACCTTAGTCGCCTTTTACGACACCTCGGTAAGAAAAGAGGGTGGTACTTTTCTATTCAGCCGGGTACCACACGGCGTGGATTTTTAAACGGTATTTATTTATTTATTTATTTATGTACCATAAAAAATGTTGGAAAAAACATTATTGGTTAAAAAAAGTGTACAAAGGTCAGCTTATCACTAAGAAATCTCTGCCAGCTATCCTACGAAGTGACACAATTTATAGTTAGAAAAAGTTGGTACGCAAATATCAAACATTATGAGTTAATATTACCTTACAAAAATTTCCTAATTTAACTATATGATATACAATATATAATATATAAATGTCAACAATTACATTATGATGGGAAAGATGTGTACTAATGTTTTTAGTCTTAGTTTAAAGTCTACATAAAGCTGCAATACTTCCAAATAGTGTATGTTAATAAAACATTACGGTTTTATGTAAATTATGTGGAAGTTTTAAAAAAACTCGCCTGCTGTGAGCTTTAGTCGCGTGCGTCGCATAAACTGGCAGGGTTACACTAAAGTAATGCACTAGAGAATAGTAGATCTACAAAAATAATACAAAAAAGTCCAGAACAACATGTCTCTATCTCTTATGGTTTTTCTTTAGAGATACACTAAAGTAATTTACTGAAGAATTATAGATCTACAGAAATAATACAGAAAAGTTCGCAACAACTTATCTGTATCTCTTAAGGTTTATCTTCAGAAATACACTAAAGTAATGTATAAGAGAGTTGTAGATCTACAAAAGTATCACAAAAAAGGCCGGGACAGCATGTCTCTATCTCTCATGGTAAATTCATAATAAATAATTTTATTTTCAAATTTTTTTTAAATTTTGAAGAAGTTATTTTGAGACTGTTTTATTGTAAAATAAAGGATTTAAACGAGAACGATTTTACGCAGACAAAACCGCAGGCACAGTTAGTATAAAAAATACAGCAAATTTATTAAAAAACACTCAACATAAATAAGTGTCAAGAGAAAGACAAATTGGTGATTTAATTATAAATTCAATTCAATCACCGAACAAACTTGTCATGTACACGCTTGTATCTCATTTTATTCCTATATGTTACCCTTGAACGCGACACCTCTACAATCTGTTTTTGATATTTAATATAACTCGATAAATAAATAAAAAATAATATTCCAAAAATAGTACTATAAATTATAAGGCAAAGTTAAATACAAGCAAGATTGATCCATACTATTTTAATAAACAGGGTCAGTTTGGTTTTGAAAGTTAAAAAAAATGCTCCGATCGCCACCAAACTTTACAAGAGCATCATTGCCTAGGTATCTTTCTATTTCTTTAATATTTTAAATGAGTTAATCTTGTATGTATATATACATTTTCAGAATCTCGGAAACAGCTCCAACGATTTGACTGAAATCCAGCATGTAGGGGGTTTTGGGGACCCAAAAATCAATCTAGATAAGTAGATATAGTTTTATTTTAAAAAAAATTTCGTTTTATGAATGTTTCCGGGCTCTAAATTTTTATTAAATTTACGTTGAATACGATCACAATTTTTCGCTGTCAAATGTAAAGTCATGGTAGTTCGTTTGGGTAACGGGCGGTCTAGAGAGGTGAAAATACCAAGGATCGAGCCCCACCTGCCCTATTATTTTTTCATTTTTCTTTTCAATTTTTTTTTTCAATTTTATTTTTTTTTACATCATTTTAAAAATTACCGAGCAAGGCTCGGTCAAACAGATATTTCTTTATGAGTCTATAAAGGAAATACAATAAAATATATAAAATATTAAAGATGTGAAAGTCTTTCTGTCAGTCTCTCTGTATCCTAAGCTTTAACAGCTTATAAACCGGGGACACATATGGAGTAAAATTAAAATATAAATTCAAAATTATTATTTTTATTGTTTAAGTAAACTTGTAAACAAGCGCTTTTGAATCGTCAACTTTACTGCTGGTTCGGAAAGTCGTTCCTACTGAGAAGAGCCAGCAAGAGACTCGGCGGTTGCTCTTTTCAAAATATAATTCTTATAACTGGTTACATTTAGTCATTAACTATAACATTCTTATCATCTAAGTAATCCTCAACAGTATAGTAAGTAGGCTTTTTTTTTCTTTTTTTCGAATATGACTAATGCTGTTAGCCCTAATGGCTTTGACAGCGTCACCGATAAGACGGGCGAGCGCGGAAGCATCGCCGAGAAGTAAGTAGGCTTTCTGTATCAGACTCTTTTAGTTGACGATTCAAAAGCACTTGTTTACAAGTTTATTTGAATAAAGAATGTTTTGAATTTTAATTTGAATTTAACAGTGTTTTTAAACTGCTGTAATGACAAAGGTAAACTGGATTGAGGAATTTTATTACAGAATCATTCGGGTTGCTGGTTCAATTTCCGCCAAGTACCAACATTTCTTAAAAACAATTTATATATTCTTCGTGTCTGGTATATTACTGTACAAGTATATATATATATATATATATATATATATATATATATATATATATATATATATATATATATATATATATATATATATTTACCGGTTGTCTGTCAACCGACACAAGTATTGAATTACTTATATTGGAACTGTGTGTTTCATTGTAACATATATATTATTACCATTATTGTTATATTAATTTTCATTTTTGTACAAATGTACAATATATTTTAAATTAAAAAAAAACAAAAAATCCATTTTTAAATATTATTTTATTTGTCTATTTAAATTTTTTCTTTATTTTGTCCCGGAATAACACTTTTGATGGCAAACAATCCACATAATTGAGTATTCTCGTTTTGAAAATGAACTCTAGCTAATTTTACATTAAACTTATTCAAACGGTATTTGTATACCGTCTGTGAGCCCCCTAATATGCACTTGAACTATTTTTCCTACTAAATATACCTTAATCCTTGACATATAGAAATATAATAGTTAATCAAATAATTTACATAAAGATTGCATTTTATTTTAACAAAATCTTAGAAACAACTATCTAAGTTCCTTATACGACTTTATTACATTGAATTTATATAATTTATAGCAGTAGGCGGTACTTTGCGTAAGGATTGAATTATTTTGCTACAATCCGCGTCTGTTAAGATAATTAACCTATGTCTGGGAAGCATACAATGTTCACATACCTTATACATGTAGGATTAGTTATCTCGCCTATCACAAATATCACTATGCGTTTTGAGATTTTGTCGTGGAACCTATCCCCTGATGATGTCTCAGTGAATGTGTGTAGTGCTTGTGTAGTGTGTTGTTGTTGTTGGAGGTGTTTTGTGATACGTGAACTAATTCTGCATGTATAAGGTATGAAAAGGGTCTTGCTTCCTACACTTAGCATTACATAGATTTTCGTAACAAACACGGATTATTAGCAAAATAATTCCATCGTAACATTTTTATCATTTTTTTGTGATACATTGAGATGATATATTAGAAAATAAAAATTATCAATTAAACACTAACCTATTATTCCTACTGTATTTATTCTCTGTACACTGGCAGCACATTTTAAATTGAAAAAAACAATAGAACAAAAACATAAATTACGCATAATACAATCGTCGTTCTAATTTAACCTCATTTCAATCTTGAAATGAGGTTGGCCTAAAATAAAATATTTAACAACGTGTATGCAATATATTAAATTTAATATAACAAAATTTTGTATCAATGGAAATAGAACTAATTAAAATAATAAGCACGAGATAAAATGCATATTAAAGAGAAAGTTTTAAAATTGTCACACTATAAAAATGATAAGAAAAACAGGTCGGAAAGAAAACGACAATTTTTGTTTAATATACAAAGTTCACTCTCCATTAATTTGTACCAGCACAAATATATTCTTTAAATAAACATTCCGTAACATTTACCAATATTTTTTCTATTAATTTATTTTGCTTATTTATGTGATAGTAAACTTAATAGTATATAAAATATAATATATACACTACTTACTAATTTACGAAGCTGTGATGGCCCAGCGGTGCGACCGTGTGAATCTCTAGAGACGATCATGGGTTCAGACCCGGGCAGATACCAATGAGTTATACTATTAAAACTTATGTATCTAATTAATTATTGCAATTTATCACATGCTGAGCATGAAAACATTGTGAGGAAACCTGCATATCTCTAGAGAATCCTAGGGATATGTGTAACCTACCAATCCGCATTGGAGCAGCGTGGTAGGTCTTAGCTCCAATCCTTCTCTCCAAAAACGGAGAGAGGAGGCCTATGCCCGGCAGTGGGTTAGTAACAGGCCGTTACTTACTTGCTTTAACTATTTACTAAAATAAACTATTTTACAAAAACAAGCATTTAATAACCACATATAAATATATGGGACACTTACACACACGGTCGTTGGGTCGTTGGTCTTTATACTCAAGTATAAAGTTACTTAAATTGGGGGCGCAATTTAAGTAACTTTATACTTGAGTTATGGGGATACAGACAACTGGTAAATATATACACATATAGTTTTAAATACATACTTAAATACAAATACACACTCAGGTTCGAAGAACCAACAAATTGTTTATACTGGTTACTGGCCCCTCTGTCATATGGTCATCACAGTTATAATACTATATACAGAACAAAATAGCGGTAAAAAATTTGGAGACGGTATTTTTCAAAATGGCATTAAATAAGAATGTGTTGAGTGGGTATCACACTCCTACGCGTGTTTTTCAGCTCTTAAACGCTCGATGAATATATTAAACACAATCAAATAAGTTTTATTTATATCATATTCAAATTCAAAATATTCTTTATCTTCCATTATTAATCTTTAATATTTAAATTTTTAAAATGATGTAAAAAAAATTGAAAAGAAAAAGTGAAAAAATAATAGGGCAGGTGGCGCTCGATCCTAGGTATTTTCACCTCTCTAGACCGCCCGTTCCCCAAATGAACCATGACTTTTCGTTTGACAGCGAAAAATTGTGATTGTATTCAAAGTAAATTAAAAAAAAATTTAGAGCCCGAAAACAGGGATAAAACGACATGTTTTTAAATAAAACTTATCTAGATCGATTTTTCTCGATATGTGCGTCTGTATATATACATACAAGATTAATTCATTTAAATATTAAAGAGATATATTTTTCAGCATTTAGGGGGTCGATGTAACTAGGTTTTATTTTTTTTTTTTTAATTTGTTTTATCGCTGTTTTCGGGCATTGAAAAATAGCTTAAATTGACATTAAATATACTAACCTATAGCGGTTTTAAAATTGCAACGGTAAACCGGAGACCTACATGTGAAAGGATACCCGGGTTTGAGTCCCACATATCACTGGCTGTTTTTTTTATTATTTAGATGATTTTTTCTTCTAATTGCATTTTTTTTATATTTTTAATAAAATTAGCGAGCAAGGGTCGGTCATCCAGGTTATATTCTTTATTTAAGTAAACCTGTAAACAAGTGCTTTTGAATCGTCTACTCTACTACTGGTTAGGTAAGCTATTCCTACCGAGAATAGCCAGCAAGAAACTAGGCGGTTACTCTTTAATAATCACCAAGCTTGGCATGCGAGTTGGTGATAGCAGAGGTGACCATATCAACGACAACGCTATTGCCCACAGTCGGTTTGGTAAAGGTCAGCTACAGGAATGGTCATACCATGAGTCGGTCGTCTTGTTAGTTTATCGTTACGGTACACAACGAGTAGATGAGGTGGACACTTAAAGAGACTGAATGGGATGAGCCTCCTCCATACACTCCACCTACAATGCATCTTCTTAAAATTACGCACTTCTAGTACCAAATTTTTATTGTTATTAAAATTATGCTCATTCAATTGCATTACTTATTAAATTTGTTTAATTTCAGGTGCTCCTATGTTACTTCCTAGAAATATCAACACGACCGTCAAATAATGAGTAAGTACGAACTATAATTATGTATCATAGTTTGAGAATTTTTTACCAGCAGATAAGTTACCAGTTTATTGAAAAACGGAGAAAGTCTTTGATAAAAAAATTTAAGCTACAAAAAGGAATATTTACTTATTACCTACCAGTGGCTTCCAAATTAAGTGTCCATACCCTTTATATCATCATATTACTGCTAGAAAAAACTCTTTACCACTGGAGAAGCTTAAATCCACCCTACCTGTACTATTACAGGGGCTACTAACTATTAAGTAGATCCCGAAATAGTTTTAAGATGTAAAAATTCTTCAATAAAAAAAAAGGCGTGTATTCTTGTATATTCTTCAATCAAAAAAAAAATGTAAAAGGCATGACAATCTCTGAAACTTAGAAGCAGTATAACAGAATACAGACAAACTTAATAAATTTATTAACACTTATATGTTTGTATTTATATAAATTTACATAAATATAAAATAAAATAATGATAAAACTATATAAATATTTAACAATACACGTTCCTAACAAACGACACTTTATCTTAAGTTTTACATTGACATAATTATTTAACCTTGTAAAAAAAATATGTTTGGGTACTATTGAGTGTTTAAGAAGAATAAGGTTATTTTAATTAAGTGTAGAGTGCATTTAACTAACAAATATTTTTATCAAGAGGGAGGCTACTTTAAACTCACCTGGGCCAGGGCAAAGGTATGCTGTTTACTGTATTTTGTGCTTACATCACCGCTTATCTATCAAACACGCTATAATAATCCGCTTAGCTTAAACAATACGCTTAATCATTGGACACTCAAACGGCAAAATTCTCATTTCAGGTCGCCTCTGGACGATATTTCTGATAAGTCACCTAGAGCACTTGAGGATAAGGAAGACGGACCTGTCTACTACCAAACAGACAGCGATACAAATGTACAAGAAGACAGTACCAAAGAAATAGTAGAGAAAATTAAAGCAATCAATAGTATACTAAATAAACCACCTCGTGAACAAATTAATTATAATTTACCATATCATGAAAAAGGCAATAGTATAGACGAAGAGACACTTGAAAAAATTAAGCAAATTATAGCTTCAGGGAAACATCACCCATATTCAACATCAAAAAATCAACGAAGAACCAGTTATCAATCTGATGATGATCGGAATGAATATTCAAGGGCGTTTAATCTATTTTCTAACATGTATTATCCCAATCCCTCACCCATTATGCCATATTCATTCCTAATGAACTATCCATTGCTTACTATACCAAATGGTAATGAAATTCTAAGTAGATACGCAGCATATAATAATTTTCAAGCCTTAAACGATGCATTTCGAACAAGACAACAACTGTCACCCAGCTTCCCATCGCTTCCTTCATTTTCATTACAAAATATGATTCAACCACGGCAAGATCCACAACCTTTATTTCCTGGATTTCCTTCTTTTCCTTCATTTCCGTTCGAAAACCTATTTCCATCGCAACCTTTCGGGCATTTCTTCCCTGTCCTAATAAAAAATCCTTTTGTTGCATTTAACCAAGGAGGTGGATTCGAAAATTTTGTTGAATACGGACAAAATGCTGATGTATGTAGTAGAAAGCAGAAATCTCATGTAGACGAGGACAGCCAAACTGAAGATAAATATTCCGTTGAAAATTTAGTTCCTATAGAACCCGATAATAACATTCCAGATATGGTAACTAGCTCAAGAAAATCACGTGCGCTCCGAAAACGTACAGTTCTTAGTGAAGCACCGGAACAAGAACTTCAAAGTACGATCAGAAAAATTCATGGCACTAAATCCAATGCGATACGTAGAACAACAAAGAAACCTATAGTTATTGAAGACGTCGAAGATTTAAAACAAAGCGATGACGACAGTTCCTTACGTTTCCCATTTCTCCATAATGGATTTACTTTGTTCGGAGATAAAAAACCTGTGGTACCTAGCCCTGGTTTCTTTATAAATAAACTTAGAGTTCGCAAAGGTGGTGTAGCTATTGCTGGTCCAGGAGGCATAGCGACAGCTGGTAAAGGAGGTACAGCGATTGTAGGCCCAGGTGGGCTAGCATATACTAAGCCTGGGGGATTAGCTATAGCTGGTCCTCATGCACGCGTCGTGGCTCTTTCACCATATTCTGATTTTCCAGCCTACCTGTCTCGCGCTCTACATGTAAACGGCGAATCACGAGCTTTACAACCAATAACAGAAGGAGAATTAGTTGCTACTGGTCCTGTTATTTACTACCACCCTACCGAAACGACAACCAAAAAGACATGATTCCTCTATTTATAAGACTTTAAATTTATATTAACGTTAAGTTGTTTTTGGCTAATAGATACTTCGAGGCCATCAAGAAGATTTTACGTAGGAACAGCACTGAAATGACTAGCGATGTCTATAATTACGACGGAGAAGACTTTGTCGAGAACCTGTATGAAGATCCTACGTACGTGCTGGATATAAGTCCAAGGGCTTTCGCTGTTAGTGGAATCGACGGTGTGGCCGTTGCTAACCCTTTAACAAGAGTAGTAATACGTCGAGGTGAACCAGCCTCTATAATACATAATCCAAAAGCAACTGCAATAGCTGGCCCTGGAGGTATTGCTCATGCGGAATCAGAACTTGACATTTATGAATATGATCCCAATTACAATAATTTTAAGAGAGATATTTAAGTACCCATAATTACGTCACGGTATACGACTATATGTGTAAAAAGAATGTAAATTTCGGAAAATAATTTCGACTTAACTTGAAAGTGTTTTTCGATTAATTGACAAATGTTGTCTTTTGACTAAAATGTTTGTTATATAAAATAAATAATGTATACTAATAAATTATTGTTTTTTTAACATTTTCCCAATTCAAATTGTTGTTATTTATAATATGTACTTATCAAATTATTAGAATGTTCAAGCTTTATCCAATAATGAAACAAACATAAGTTATATCTGAAATTTCCAGTTGTTCAGAGATTATTTAAAAACTATAAAGACTAGCAATGTTATTGCAATTTATTATTAACAAGGCGCACAATATTCATGAGCACATATGAACCTATACTGAGCCTATAATATACTGAACCTATAATATACCTATAGTGAATATATACTGAACCTGTTACAATTTAAATTGTTTCTAAATGTAACATCTCTCTGTTTATGATTTTTATATGACAGGTTCTCAATTAGATGTTTATAAGGCAAATTGATCATACTGAATTATGTAATTACCATCTAAATGTTTACACAATCTAGAACATCGATGGATTGGCCTTACCTATATCTGCTATAGAATACACGTCAAATCTAATTTCAGGTAATAATTATTACAATCATGAACAGAATATCTGTTAATCAATCAAATTATATTATTTTCATAGCCTTATTAACACTGAGTGTGCTTAGAAAATTACTGAAATAGCTTTAAATTTATAATTTGCCTTCATTGTCTTGTTTCGTAGATTTCTTATAGACGAATAGCGATAAGTAGCAACATTAAATTTTGATAGTTTTGTTTGTATTAAGTGATAATCATTGAAAAGTCGTACTTTAAATTTTAGGTGTACCCAAAAGTTTTTTTGTTAATTTTGTGACATTAATTAAATAAAAAATACTATAAACTAGAGACCTATATACTATAGAATATTTTTATCATAAAAACAATTGGCGTAAATCTTAATGCGGGATTTGATGCAAAGTCATCTACATAAAGTAAATAAATAAATTCACGACCAACGTAGATTTGTCAAAATCTAAAACAAAACGCTTTGAACCATATAATTTATAATACAAAATTTAATAGAGAATTCGTGGTATCCGGATGAGTAGAATGGACAACGCTTTCTTACCGAGGTATCGTAAAATACGACTCAGGTAAGTTAACGTCAGGCACGCGGCCGGTCATAAAAACGCAGACAAATCATGTCAAACCATGTTTATAACATGTTGTGCCAATCCCATACATATAGAATAAATAAATAAATACGATAAATTCTCAACCGCGGTAGATTCGTCAAAAATTTATAAAAAAACCGCTCTCAAGCATATAATTTATGATATAAAATGTAATAGAGAATTTTTTGATTACAAATAATTATTAAATTTGAATGTTAATGTAAATCATTATACTTTATAGTGCAGCGATTCAGTACATACCGTTCTACGGTGGAGCGAAAGGCCAATATTTAGAAGTGAAAAAAGATACTAAAGGCGCTGTCCTTAGTGAAAAAATTGTTGCAGAAGAAAGTATAAGTAGCGAAAACATGATGAAAAACAACGACGAAAATCTACTATCCAAAGTACTAGCAGCTAATTTACAAAATCTAAGATCGTTATCGAGCAATTTATTAAAAATACACAACTTAGGAAGAAAAACTGGTTCGCTAGGGAGCCAAGAGAAAGCCAGATTCAAAACACAACTGTTTTCCCTTGGAGAGGCTGCTTCGAATACGATAAAATTAATAGATGAAATTGATGATGACATAGATGTACTGTTTAAAAGAAACGCAACGCTTTTGAGACAGTATGGTGAAAACGAGGATGATGATGTAAGTGAACACTTTTTAAAGCTTTTATTTAACTTGCAATGTATGTATGTGAAGGTGGAATCTTTAAAATTAAATTTGACTCACTTCCCGATGTTCGATTGTGCTGAAATTTTACATACTGGTCCAATCCTGATGATAATATATTATGATAAGCATGACCTGCTGTCAGGATTGGTTCCAGACGAGGGAACTCTTTAACGGTTAACAGTAGGGACATTAAAATTTTTTAAAGTTTTTTTAAGTTTTTTTAAGCATTTTTAAGCTTTGTTAACTTGTATTGATAATAATAATAAATCTACTTAAAGTCCTTATAAGAGAGATTTTATAACTTTTCTTTTAATTTTGAAAAAAATATGAAGTCAATTAATTATAAGTGAATAGTATAGTAATATTAGTAAATGAATTGTTTAGGACACGTTCACTTTTCTATAGACTCTACTCTTGCATTCTCACCAAAGTTTAAACCTTATTATTACCTACACGGACCTAGTTATAGATTATCTTCTTTAACTAGGTTATATATAATTTTAAGTAGCTGACTATAAGGTACTTCCTTTAAGGATCTTTTAAGGTATTTTCCTTTTTACAATATCATTATGCTCCGTGTAAATCTGCAACGACCAAACAGTGTTTGAACAATGGAGATTAGATCCTATATATCCGGAAAAATCTGGTGCTCTAACCAATTGTCTATGTTGGCAACCGAACCTGTGTATTAATCAAGTAAAAAGCTTTAATTCAGATAACTCTGTTCAGGTTGGTGAAGAAGGCGTCGCAATAGAATCCGCTTCGGACTCAAGTGAGGTTCTCGAACGAGCTATTATTGCTGAAGCTAAGCCTGTTGGTGAGTTCTATTTATATTCTTTATCAATATCATAAAAATACTCTGTTAGTAAGCCTAAGTCTGCCTGAGTCTCTTAACATTTTTTTTGTATCTTGATAACTGGATAACTTACACTGTCGTGAAAATTAGTTTCATGTCTATTTAATTCTTAAAGGCTTTAAGAATTTAGAATTAAAGAATTAACGTCAGTAGCCAGTTCATGGTTACAAGAATAAGCAGATCTGGTGAAATCTAGAAACTAGCTCTTGCTCTCTGCCAAAAACGAAACTCAGCACACTGCTAAAGTTACACATATCCTAGGTAGGGACGTGAAAAATAAACGATTTTCATACTGAAATTGATAACAAAAAAAAAGTTTATTTAATTTATCCCCTTTTTCCTCTTTTTGGTTTTACTCTTTTTGTATTGTTGGATGAAACCAATATAGCCAAACTACACGATTTTACGATATTTTAATCGAATTTCGCAAACGACGCATCTGTTATTATTTATTCAAAGTTGTCCACTTTAGCCTTTATTCTAATTATTACTATTACAAAAGGCAACTACTTTAAATAGGTAGAAAAAAACTTTTATTATTAATCGATTATTACGATACGAATTAATGATTTTTTTAAAAAGGGAAGAAAATCGATTATTTATTAATCGATTTTTTCTACTTCAAGTCATATCCCTAATCCCAAATAGATCATTGTATAAAATACATTAAAGCTATTATTAATAAGCTTTTATCAAATTTTCTCCATACTTCTAGGGCTGGCAGTGATTGGAGAAAGCGGTCTGGCAGCATCTCGGCCAATGGCAACAGCAGTGGCAACCTCAGGCGTTGCCATCGCTAGACCCATTGGCACAGCCATCGCTGGCATCGACCCGACTCTCCTTGGCATTGATTTCCAAGTCAACCAAAAGCAGAAGTCAGTCAAACTGAATGGCAAATTATATTGAAGTTAACTTAAATATCGTTGGATTACTTTGAACGTTTTATAAGCTTATTAATAAAACATACATGCGCGTACTGTCATTTTATAGCGGGCATAGTAGGCATTGATTAAAAAAAATGACAAATTTTATTAATTTATAATAAAGAAAAATTAAAAAACAGTATTATAATGAAGAATTCTCAATGTATTATTAATTTATTATGTACTAGCTATGCCTGCTGCGTCGCCTGCGTACAAATCAATGTATCACAATTTTTTTCACGAATTGAAAGTTTAAACATAAAATTTGTAATTATGAGATAACCATAAGAGATAGAGACATGTTGTCCAGAACTTTTTTATAGTATTTTTGTTGATCTTCAATTCTCTACTACAGCACTTTAATGTATCTCTATAAGTTTACACGGTACACTAAACTAAAGCTCGAAGCAGGAAAATTTATTTACAAATGCGCGCGAACTCTTTAAAACAGTAATGCACTATTTACCTAAACCTTTTCGCAGAATTTCACTACCTTTAAGTAAAAACTGTACAAAATACTTTCAGTAGATTTTGAGAAATAGATCACATACAGACGGACAACTTTAGGGGATTTTGTTTTATAATGTAGTATGGGTAAATAATAAAAGGGATGTGTTGAAAAATTGAAATTTACTTGGGGTAACTCGTGACCGAAATTTACTTGGGGTGAAAAATCAAAATTAAAAATAAACTACAAACGATATATCAAGTAATTTAGGAATTAATTAGAGGCATTAAACATTTTTTTATTATAAACAATATAATAATAATAGTATTTCTGTTAATGACTACATCTCTAGGAACCTATGGTTAATTTTGTCGACGATAATCGTCAATTAATTCAATTATATCCTGCTGAACTGTAATATTTAACGTTTTAATATTGTTTCTTATATTCTTATATTGTTTCTAATATTGTACGTTTATCAATAAAAATTGTACGGTGTGTTTATTTTAGTATCTTGTCTGTATAATTAAAAATGAATCACCGAAATGTTTGTGCATTAAATTGTATAAATCTTTCTTTTATTTGTTCGTTATCAATGTATTCGTCAAATCAATTAATTCGGCGTTCATTGTTCAACTTCAAATTCTAAATATTATTTATTTCAATAGACTGTTTTTAATACTTTTGGAAAAAAAATGTTTTTAAAAAAGCTACCACTGATATTCCTCCTACCGAGAAGAACCAGCAGGAAACTCGGATAATCTTAAAAAAATTACTATAATAGTATGTAAATATTATGTTAAAAACCTACGAATAATGTGTATAAATTCAACATGCATTTTATTTATGAAATAAATGTAAAAACAAAGATTGTTCTTTTTTTGGCTATGCCTAATTTTATTGCGACGTGAAATATAGTTTTGGTATTCTTCTAGCGCCATCTATCGGAGATTGGATGATTCAATTATCACATCAGTACAGTGCTTCTCAACTATTTTAGTTTTAACGTACTAACAAAGTTGGGAAAATTTTAAAAAATCACTACGGCCTTTGGCTGAAGACACGAGCGGTCAATGGCCGTGTGGAAAGTTTAGTGCTTTTATATATTTATTTTCTATTTAAATGATGTTTTTTTAAATAGATTTGTAGTACTTTCGTCAAATATACTACTAGTTCGAAAAATTGGTTCTACCGAAGAGAAACTAGAAAGAAACTTGACGGTTATCAAAGCAAAAACTTATCAAACCTTAATTTTAATAACTGTACATTTTTGTTCATTTTGAGAGTTCAGACTTTATTTAAGTCTACTGTCATTAAAACGATCATTATCGATATGTCATTTAAATGATCCTTCTTTTTAGAAGTTATTAAAAACTGCTATAAGGGAAAAGATATTTGCTAAAAAAATACGATTATGAGACATTTACACACACGGTTGTCCGTCCCTAAAGTAAGGCAAATGGTAAATATATATATATTTTTAAACATACTTAAATGACAAAGATAAATATCCAGACTTGAAGAACCATAAAATGCCTCACTTTTTAGACACAATTTTTTTTTGGTGCAAGGTGTAGGATGTTAACTAGCTCTAAAATTTAAATATCTCTTACCATCAAACCAAATCACACTCTAGCCTTTCGATAAAATTCCACACTAACCATATCGCCACGAAGACTGTACTGACACTACATCTTGCAAAGCCAGATTTTTCCGTGTAATAAAAGAATCTTCTTTAATATTTAAATGAGTTAATCTTGTATCTATATATATAAATATATTTTCAGAATCTCGGAAACGGCTCCAACGATTTTCCTGAAATTCAGCATGCAGGGAGTTTTGGGGGAGAAAAATCGATCTAACTAGGTTTTATTTAAAAAAAATCTCTTTTACCCCTGTTTTTGGGCACTAAAAAAAACTGCGAAAATAGGAATAGATAGCAACTCATAATTTGAGCTGTCAAGTGGAAAGCTGTGATAGTCTAATGGTAATCAAACCAAAAAAGTTCTAAAACTGGGATCGATTCCCAAATGTCATCGCCCAAAGGTCGCCCAGGTACTATATTATTAAGGAATAACCAAAGATACAAGCCTTATTTTCAGTACCAAAATTCAAACCCCTTTTAATTTAAAATGCAACCTGCGGGTTAGCTATGCCCAGCTTGAGAAGCAGTGCACCGTTTGATACATTCACATACTTATATTTCTTTGTTAGACGGTGATTAAAATATGATATAAGAAATTACACAAACAACCTGCTTGGGTACAAAGGTTTTGTCCCAGCATTCCGCACGCTAATTAACAGTTCGCGCTTTACTATTATAATCACGTAAATAGATGAATACATTTGCCATATTTGTAGCACAGATGCTATCTGACCACATGCAACGTTATGCGTGCATAATGTTAGATTTAGATCTACTATTATTAAAATTTATAATACAATCATAAGACCTGTCGTATTATATGGATCAGAATGTTGGGAAATGAAAAAGACAGATGAAAGAAGAGTGCATGCAAATGAAAGAAGAATGTAAAGGGTGATGTGTGGTATGACAAGACTGGATAAAATACGTAATAAGGGGAAGTCTGAAAGTTGCGACCATTATAGAAAAGATGAGAAGTTTAAGATTAAGATGGTATGGACATATAGTAACGGTGTGGTGTTGAGATTCTCCGGCAACCTCGATGACTTGACCGATCAATATAGAGGAGAAACGAAGAGAAGTGCACGATACGAGAGTTACATATGAATGTGGATTGATATGTGACTGGAGGAAGATCGAAAAAAATTGTTGGATTATGTGAAGTTTGACATGCATATGGAGTAACGTCAAATTACACGAATGATAGAAGAAAGTGGGAGATAAATACATATGCCGACTCTCCCTAGAGCGGGGTATTGGCAATTTTTCAGTTAACGTATCTATATAAAGAAAATATTTAACCTTATGGTTGGTAATTTTTTTACAAAACAAAAGAACAATACATATAAGATTAACTCATTTAAATATTAAAGATATTTGCCATTTTGAATTATGGTGGTACAAAGCTCGCCGGATCAGCTAGTATAGTATATTATAAACGTAAAATAGTACCTTTGAATCGTGAAATCTGTAAAATACTTGACTTAAAATTTTAAAAAGTTTTTTTTTTCTCATATGACTAATGCTGTTAGCCCTAATGGCTTTGACAGCGTCACCGATAAGACGGCCGAGCGCAGAAGCATCGCCGAGAAGGGATGGATAATACAAGCGGGTGCATTACAAGCTCCGCCCTACAGGGGGCGTCGCCTTAAGGATGTCTACTGCGAGACCGAACCTCGGCTTAAGGCGGCGCGTTTTTGGAGGGCTGCATCTAATAAATGCTTTTTAAAAAGTAACGGCCTGTTACTATTTAACAACTGGGCATAGGCCTCCTCTCTCCATTTTTAGAGAAGGGTTGGAGCTGAGATTTACCACGCTGCTCCAATGCTGATAGGTTACACATATCCCTAGAATTCTTTAGAGATATGCCGGTTTCCTCACGATGATTTCCTTCACCGAAAAGCGTGTGATAAATTGCAATTAACATATTAGGCACATAAGTTGTTTAATAGAAAAGCTCATTGGTGCCTGCCCGGGGTATAAACCCGTGACCCTTCGAAAGAGTTATACGGTCTCACCGCTGGGCTATCAGAGCAGCACTTAAACTATATTGCGTCCTAAACTAAAAAAGATTCCAATATAATGAGTAATAAGATTATTTATGAAATGCGCAAATACTAGTCTAGAAATTAATTTGCCATATTAATTATGAGTCCACGTGTACTTTTATGTGATTGCTTGTGAATATAACTTTGTTGTTAAATGCGTGTTACTGTAAAGTTTCTAAACTAAACATTTTAATTGAACCTTTAACCAAATTAATAATAAAATTGTTTTGCTATAATCCGCGATGAAATCATCATCATTCAACGCGGATTATAGTAAAATAATTTTATTATTACTTTTGTGTTGTGGATCTCTGCGAAGTAACGCCTGATTCTATAAATTATTTATTACTTTTGTATTATGGATCTCCTGTCGTAAAAGGCGACTAAGGTAAGTCGACCCGCCGTGTGGTGTCCGGCTGAATAGAATAGACCACCCTCATTTCTTACCGAGGTGTCGTAAAAGGCGACTAAGGTAAGTTGACTCACCGTGTGGTATCCGGTTAAGTAGAATAGACCACCCTCTTTCTTATCGAGGTGTCGTAAAATACGACTAAAATAAGTTGACATCAGGCAGGCGGCCGGTCGTAAAATACGTAGCCAAATCATGAGACAACATGTTTATAACATGTTGTGCCGACCCCACTTAAAGTGGGATAAGGGCAGGAAGATGATTTTGTATTATGGATCTCCGCAAAATAACATCTACTTCTATAAATTATTTGAACCTTTAACATTAAAATGAGTTAATAATAATCGAAATTTCGAAAACGGCTTCAACGATTTTCATGAAACTTAGCATGTAGGTATGGCTTGGGCGATAAATCGATTTAAGATTCATTTTAAAAAATGACGTTATATTCCTGTTTTCGGGCACTGAACAAATACTAAAATATAGAATATAAACTAGCTAAGTATTATGAAAAAAATAAAATGCATAAAAAATACTAAAAATTTATATTGAATATAAAACACTATTTTTGCCATAAACTGACAAGTAAGCATAGCTTATTCGGGGAATGGGCAGTCTCGAGAAATGAAAATACCTATATATATATATAATTTTTTTTCTTTTTTTTTTAATTTCCTTTTTAAATTTTGTAAAAAATTACCAAGCTACACTAGATCAAGCAGGTACTAAATATGTATACTAATAGACAATGTTATAGTTTATTATGACTAAATATCCTTTTGACAGTTATTTTCAACTGGTTTAACCTGTGGTTCAGATGAATAAGCAAGTACGTTCGAGGAAAACATGAAACAACAAAACATTCCCGGAAAAGACAATCTAGACTGCGGTCAAAAACTTTTTACGAGAACACGTGACTTTAGTTTTAAGGTATACTAAAGTATTATATTTTGTACACATTACAAATTAAACCTATAGCCGTGTGGTAAACGGCTAAGTAGAATAGACCACCCTCATTTCTTACCGAGGTGTCCTAAAAGGCGACTAAGGTAAGTCGACCCGCCGTGTGGTATCCAGCTGAGTAGAATAGACCACCCTCATTTCTTACCGAGGTGTCGCAAAAAGTGACTAAGGTTAGTCGACCCGCCGTGTGGTATCCGGTTGTGTAGAATAGATCACCCTTTCTTCTTACCGAGTTGTCGCAAAAGGTGTCTAAGGTAAGTTAAATATGACAAAGCTAAGTTGACGTCAGGCAGGCGGCCGGTCGTAAAATATATTGCCAAATCACTCTCCAAAAACTATGCAAAACTCGCAGAACATAAAAGTTTTTAATTCTTAAATTCTCAATTAAATTAAAAAAAATTATACAAAGATATAATTAGTAAATTCAAATTCAAAATATGATTTTATTATTAAACAAAGGCTTTTGAATTCTTCTTTTTTTTGAATCGTCAAACAACGGGTGGTCTTGAGAAATGAAAATAACTAGGATTGAGCCCCACCTACCCAATTTTTTTGAAAGTTTTGTTTTTTATTTTGTAAATAATTACCGAGTAAGGCTAGGTCAACCAGGTACTATATATTAGTTGGCTCGAAAGCAGTCGCAACTATAGCTTTTATATATGGCGTAAGTAAGTAGCGGCCTCTTACTATCCCACTGCTAAGAATAGGTCTCTTCTCTCCATTTTTGGAGAGAAAGATTGGAGCTAAGACCTACCACGCTGCTCTGTTGGTAGGTTACACATATCTCCAGATTTCTCTAGAGACATGCAAGTTTCCTCACGATGTTTTTCTTCAACGAAAAGCGTGTGATAAATTTTATTATTATTCTGTAAAAAACCGAACAAGGCTCAGTCAACCGGGTTCTTTTTTATTAGCTACAACAATCAAAACGTATATTATTTTAAATTTCATACAAAACGGTCAACTTCTAGTAAATCGTCAATTATTACTAATGCACTTACCTTTATTGACAATTAATACATCATTTATAGGAAGAAACAAGGTAAAATTATAATACCTGGCTCTATTCCAGCTAATTGCATCTACACAAAAGAAACAAGGGGTTTATTAGATAGATTTATTGCTTTGTGTATGTATGAGATGTAGTTTTAAATAAGCAGTAACTAGATGGCCTTGCTCGGCAATTTTTTGTAAAATAAAAAAAAGAAACAAAAAAAGAAAAAATAATTGGGTAGATGGGGCTCCATCCTAGGTATTTACATTTCTCTAGACCGCCCCTCCCCGAATAAGCTACGCTGACTTAACAATTTACGGCAAAAATAGTGTTTTATATATTCAATGTAAATTTTAGTATTTTTTTAATGCCGAAAAATAGGAATAATATGTTTTTTTTTTAATAAAATCTTAGTCGCTTTTGACACAACCTTGGTAAAAAATGAGGGTGGTCTATTCCACTCAGCCGAATACTGTCTACAGTATTCAGTGTTAACCTTTTTTTTATATTTAGGGATTTTGCGTAAATTCGTAATAAAAAAATTATGCTGATAAATAGAAATAATTTAAATAACGTTTACATCATCATCTTCCTGCCCTTTTCCCCCTCTAGTGGGGTCGGCACAACATGTAATAAACATGCTGTCATATGATTCGGCTGCGTTTTTACGACCGGCCGCCTGCCTGACGTCAACTTACCAATGTCGTACTTTACGACACCTCGGTAAGAAAGAGGGTGGTCTATTCTACTATACCGGATACCACACGGTGGGTCAACTTACCTTAGTCGCCTTTTACGACACCTCGGTAAGAAATGAGGTTGGTCTATTCTACTCAGCCGGATACCACACGGCGGGTCGACTTACCTTAGTCGCCTCTTACGACACCTCAGTAAGAAATGAGGGTGGTACTATTGTATTCAGCCGGATACCACACGGCGGGTCAACTTACCTTAGTCACCTTTTACGACACCTCGGTAAGAAATGAGGGTGGTCTATTATTCTACTTAGCCGGTATCCGGCTAAGTAGAATAACGATCCGGATAACGTTTACATAATTTATAAAATTAGGTGTTACTTTGCTGAGGTCCATTATACAAAACTAATGAAAATATTATTTTGCAATAATCCGCGATAAAAAAAATTTAAGATTTTATCGCAGATTATTATTATTTTCATTAGTTTTGAATAACGTTTACCTTTACCTAACGTTTACGATACATTTCATTATTTAGATATAGTAAACATACACTGAGTCATTATCGTTCAAAAAAAATGAAAGGGGGCGTTATAGGAAATCCCCTGTGGCGTATACAGACATACATACCTGTTTATATATAACGCTAGCGGCTAAGTGACATCCATTTTCAAAGTGGCGCGTGCGCATGTTACCTGTGACAAGTGACAATGGCGGTGATTTTAGTGAGTTCCATTTTTAAATTTAATAAAAATTTTGGAATACCTTTAATATTTTAAATTTATTAAATTAATAATTATTTTATTTTTATAAATATGTTTTTATTTATTTTAACAAATAAGTTATAAATATTGTATAAATAAATATTTTATTAACATTCTCAAGTAACTTAGCTTTAAAACCTTTTTTTAAATAAATAATATATTTGTTAACTTTAATTTGTGGTGCTGAAATAAATAAATAAAAATGTAATTGTAAATATTCATATATTTATGTAATATTGACAAATATTAATATATACTTAATTTTTCATAATTTAAATAAGGAAATATACATATAATATTACTATAAAAAAACTATTTTAAAATTAAATAAAAAAATTTAATAATTACGATTTAAAGAAGGTTTTATATTACGCTGTTTGCGTTACGTCGAAAAAGTTATTTTAAGAAAGTTTTTATATATTTCGGGTTTTGTTTATTAGATAAATTTAACTGAGCTATTTTTATATATTATTCATGTTATCCATACGGGTTTACTAAAATAATTAAACTTTAGTTTCGAGAAAACGATAAAAGTCTCTCAGGTTTCCTGCATCGATTTGATTTTTGTGATGGAGATATTTGCAGGGTTGGAGAGTGAAAGAAGCTACTGTTTATTCAAAGACTACAGTTTACGCGAACGAAGTTGCGGGTAAAAGCTTCAGAATTATAATCCAACTAGTGTCACAAAGTTTTTCCCGCGTAAATCCCAATTCCACAGAATTAAATCGTAATTTAGTATTAACCTAAACCTTCCTCAACAATTGCATTATCCTTTAGTAAAAATCATACAAAAATGTGTTGAATTTTGAAAAAATCAATCACATACAAACAGCTTTTGGGGATTTTTTATACTTTGTTTAATATGTGGATATAGCTCTCTTTGAACCTGTACAAGACAGTAACGACTTAATGTAGGTAAATAGTATTAAGAATTATATTCTTAAAAAAGCAACCGTCGAGTTTCTTGCTAGATCTTCTCGCTAGGAACAGCTTTCCGAACCAGCAGTGGAGTTGACGATTCAAAAGCACTTGTTTACAAGTTTATTTGAATAACGAATATTTTGAATTTAACAAAAAAACTCATTGATGTCTGCCCGGGTTTGAACCCGTGATCTCCTCGAAAGAGTCGCACGGTATTACCGCTGGGCTACCACTGCATATATATGGTGTAAACCATTAAATTATAGTGATTAGTGTGGGAGACGCGCGCCGTTGCACTGCTAAAGACGTCGTTAGCTTTTTGAAATCCGTTACAATTTGCGACACTTAACTCTTGCTTCAGTGTCGTAAAGGAAATTGCTGTAATTTTGATGCAATATAAGTACTTTTATTGTTTACTAGCTTTGACCCGCCACTTCTATCGCGTGGACTATTGTGATAGGTCGATAATAGGTGGCGCTTTTCAATGTCATCCTATACCTGTAGAATTTGACTGGCCCGTTGGCGCAGTGGGTAGTGACCCTGCCTTCAGCTCCGCGGGTCGCGGGTTCGATTCCCGCCGAGGGCCAACATTTTCTATAAGTGAATTTGTTGGTCTTTGAGCCTGGGTGTATATTTGTATTTATGTATGTATTTAAAAATTATATATGTATATATTCACCAGTTTGTCTGTCACCCATGACACAACTATTAAGTTACTTACTTTGGGGACGGACGACCGTGTGTGTAAGTGTCCCATATATTTATTTATTTCGAATAACTTTCATCGTTTACTCAGCGCACGTAAGGAAAGCTTTAAATTTTGCCCTTTTCGTACTATTTTTATTGCTGCTCCTCTCCTTTTTATTTTAGCAAGATCTTATATAGCCTATAGCCATACAATCTTTCAAATCGGTGTAGTAGTTTCTGGAATTAGTTCGTTCAGACAAACAAACTCTCCAGCTTTATATATAGATCATTTTTTACCGAGGTGTCGTAAAAGGTGACTAAGGTAAGTCGACCCCCCGTGTAGTATTTGGCTGAGTAAAATAGACTATCTTCATTTCTTACCGAGGTGTCGTAAAAGGCAACTAAGGTAAGTTGACGTCAAACAGGCGGCCGTTCGTAAAATATGAATCCAAATCATTTTACAACATTTTTAAAACATGCTGTGAAGACCCCATTTGGAGTAGGATAAGGGCAGGTGGATGAAAAAAGTAAAAACCTAAAAAGCCACCCCTCGCTTTTTTACACTAATGCTAATATTTTTCATTATTAAACATTTTTAGATCGAAAGCGTTTTTTAGTTTTGTTAACTCTATTATTTCTCAAAACAGTAGCGGTCAAGGAATTCTTAGATAGAGTAAAAAACTCGTTATGGTTCACATGTTGTTCCATAAATACAGATAATAAAATGTATAATGTTTTAAGTTCAAAGACCCTTTCATGTTCAAAAGTAATAATAAAATTTCGCTATAATCCATCATAAAGTAAAATATATATAATGCTAAATTAAGCAATTTAATTTTTGTACACTATAATATAAAGAATTTTAAAACGATAAGTGATATAATAGACAAAGTATGAACCGACAAAAACTTGCGGCTCCTGCTTTGCGCCTTGCAAAAGTACTTTAATCGTTTGTAGGGTTGGGTATAAGATTCTATAATAAAATTCCGCAATCAATTTAAGCTTTGCCATTACAGTAGTTCAAAAAAACTGTTAAAAACTGATACACAAAGCTTACTATACTGTTGAGGATTACTTAAATGATAATAATGCGTGGATATAGCAACTCTTCGACAAGATAGTAATAACTAAATGTAACTAGTTATACCGCGTCTTGGCAAACGCAGCGTAGGGCGTCCACCGTCTCGCTGGACCGACGCAATCAGGAAGGTTGTCGGGGCCAGGTGGATGCGCATTGCGGAGAACCGGGATGTCTGGCGCAGACATGGGGAGGCCTATGTCCAACAGTGGACTGCGAAAGGCTGATGGATGGATGGATGGATGGAACTAGTTATAAGTATTGTTTTGAAAAGAGCAACCGCCTAGTTTCTTGCTGGCTCTTCTCGGTAAGAACATCTTTCCGAACCAGCAGTAGAGTTGACAATTCAAAAGCACTTGTTTACAAGTTTACTTGAATAAAGAATACTCAAATATGGTCACGCCAAGCTTTTGAGCTTAGCCCATATTAGCCATTTTGCCCAGCAGTGGGATGGTATAAGGCCGGTACTATAACATCAAACATTATGGCAACACTATTATTTGACTTACGTAATGTTACGTTGATGTTAAATAATATCCCAGCTGATTTGAACTGATTATAATTCTCAACAATGCGCTACCCTTCAGAGCGGCCCAGGGAGGTCGGCAACCGGTAAATGGGTTATGAAATATGTATTATTCATAATTAATGTATAGAAACCGGCTATAATCACAGTATGAATTGAGCCGAATGACATTAGTAACCCTTTCGCTAAGCGCCATTTTAAAAAAAATGTTAGATTTCAGTTCCAAATTTAACACAAATTCCTATTTCTAAATTTACCTTATACGTTTCTTAAGTTGGAGCAGCGTAGTAGGTCTTAGCTCCAATACTTTTCTCCAAAAACGGAGATTAGGATTAGAGGATTAGGAAAAAAAAGGCCTAAGCCAAGCTGCGGGATAGTAACAGACCACTACTTTAACTACTTTTTTTAAGGGAGACACTGTTCTAGAGCAATATTTATGAAATTTTTTATAACTGTAAGTTATAACACCGGATTACGATATAGGAAGAAAAAATTTCGTTTTAAAAATGCAGTATATATTTGAACGCTTTAGTTAACGCCGTGTGGTATCCGGCTGAATAGAATAGTACCACCCTCATTTCTTACCGAGGTGTCGTAAAAGGCGACTAATGTAAGTCGACCCGCGCCGTGTGGTATCCGGCTGAGTAGAATAGATCAATCTCATTTCTTACTGAGGTGTCGTAAAAGGCGACTAAGGTAAGTTGACCCACAATGTGGTATCCGGTTTAGTATAATAGACCACCCTCTTTCTTACCGAGGTGTCGTAAAATACGACAGAGGTTAGTTGACGTCAGGCGGCCGGTCTTAAAAACGCAGCCAAATCATGCGACAGCATGTTTATAACATGTTGTGCCGACCCCACTTAGAGTGGGATAAGGGCAGGAAGATGATGATTTGAACGCTTTAGTTAACGCAATAAAGCAATAAGGAACAACTGGTATAATATGCGTACAGATTAACTAGAATACTAGAATGTTAGTAGATAAAAAACAAACGTAAGTCACTTGGCATTCACTGACGAGTTAGAAAAAACCGATAGATGATTAATATTGAAATACCTCCCCAAGTTGGCGCGGTATGTAGGAATAAATTAACACACATTAATGATAATTTTGTTTGTCCGTGGATACTATAATACTGATGACAATCCATTACATGATATTCATTAATTAGGCGAAGCACTAACTACTTACTAATTACTAGGTTTAATATAAAAATAATTAGAATATTATTTTGCTATAATCCGCGATAAAAATTAGACATATAAGTTTTAACAGAAAACATATTGGTGCCTGCCCGGGGTTTAAACTCGTGACTCCGTTGAAATAATCGCACAATTTCACCGCTGGGTTATTATCCTAGATCTTTCTAACAATATGTATACCTAATAGTAAGAAATTGGGTGAAAAAGCGGATTAACTGAGATTACAACACAAATGAGATGATGGCAGATGATTGAATGAATGAATGAATACTTCAATTGAACACCACAACAGTAAAAGTAAAAACTAAAAGTAATAATTTAAAACATAACAAAAGTAGTAATAAGAAAGTAGTGGCGGACTTATCGCTGAATCGCGATATCAAATTCAAATTCAAATTCAAAATATTCTTTATTCAAGTGGACTGTTTACAGTACTTTTGAATTGTCAAATGTTTTAAAGAAGCTACCACTGATTCGGAAGTTTGCTCCTACCGAGAATCAGCAAGAAACTCGGCGGATAATCTTTTAAAAAATTATTACAATTTGATGGTTACAAGATATCTTCCAGACAACCAGGTTCATGAAAGGACTAGCTACAGATATATAGTAGGTGGTATGTATAAAACAATTTTATTGCGGATTATAGCAAAATAATATTCTCATTATTTTTGTGTTATGAAACTCTGCAAAGTAACGCCTTATTCTATAAATTAGGTTTAATATATTACTTACTTATTCTTTGCCATTGACTATAAGGCAATCGCAAAGCCTAATCTGTATATAAAAAGCGTGTTAAACAGCATTTTATGTATCTTGCTGTGTTAGGTACAGTGGCATTTGAAGTGTGACGATTTTTATATATTATTTTTTTTTAATTTAATTATATTTATATATGTATTTGTATATTGTATGTATTTATGTATGTATATGTATTTATATATGTATGTGCATATCGTTATTAATATTCTTTGTTTTATACACACCACCTATCTGTCATGATCAGCCCACTTTCGTCCACTGCTTCTGCACTGACTTAGGCCTCCCCAATTATACGCCACTGAGCCCGATCCTGGGCTTTCCGCCTCCATCCACTACCCGCCGTCCTACGTGTATCGTCACTCCATCGAGTCCCAGGGTGTCCTACACTACGTTTACCGATTCGCGGTCTCCACTCCAGAACACGTTTACCCCAACGGTCATCGGTTCTGCGACAGATATGGCCAGCCCATTGCCACTTCAGCTTGCTTATGCGCTGAGCTATGTCGGTGACCTTAGTTCTCTGACGGATTACTTCGTTGCGAATACGATCCCTCAAAGAAACCCCGAGCATAGCTCTTTCCATAGCCCGCTGAGCGACTTTCAGCTTGTGGACCGCCTTAACTGTGAGTGTCCACGTTTCGGCACCGTAAGTCATGACAGGTAGGACACACTGGTTGAATAATTTAGTCTTTAGACTCTGTGGGATGGGTGACGAGAAGACTCGACGTAGCTTGCCGATATATATATCTGTAGCTATGTCCTTTCATCAACCTGGTGCATCATCATCTTCCTGCCCTTATCCCACTCTAAATGGGGTCGGCACAACGTTATAAGCATGCTGTCACATGATTTGGCTACGTATTTTACGACCGGTCGCCTGCCTGACGTCAACTTATCTTAGTCGTATTTTACGAAACCTCGATAAGAAAGAGGGTGGTCTATTCTACTTAACCGGATGCCACACGGTCAGTCAACTTACCTTAGTCGCCTTTTACGACACCTCGGTAAGACATGAGGGTGGTCTATTCTACTCAGCCGTATTCCACACGGCGGGTCGACTTACCTTAGTCGCCTTTTACGACACCTCGGTAAGAAAAGAGGGTGGTACTATTCTATTCAGCCGGATACCACACGGCGTCTTTCATGAACCTGGTTGTCTGGTAGATATCGTGATTTAGCGATAAGCCCGCCACTACTTTTCTTATATTTACTTTTGTTATGTTTTAGATTATTATTCTTAATTACTTTTACTTTTGTAGTGTTCAATAAAAGTATTCTTTCATTGACTGGCCCGTTGGCGTAGTGGGTAATGATCCTGCCTTCAGCTCCGCGGGTCGCGGGTTCGATTCCCGCCGAGGGCCAACATTTTCGATAAATGAATTTGTTGGCCTTTGAGCCTGGGTGTATATTTGTATTTAAGTATGTATTTAAAAAATATATAAGTATATATTCACCAGTTTTCTGTCTACCATAACACAAGTATTAAGTTACTTACTTTGGGGATGGACAACCGTGTGTGTAAGTGTCCCATATATTTATTTATTTATTTATTTATTCATTCATTCATTCATCTGTCATCATCTCATTTGTGTTGTAATCTCAGTTAATCCGCTTTTGCACCCAATTTCTTACTGTTAGGTATACATATCGTTACAAAGATCTGTGAGCTGTAATAACCCAGCCGTGAAATTGTGTGATTCTTTCGACGCAGTCACGAGTTCAAACCCCGGGCAGGCACCAATAAGTTTTCTGTTAAAACTAATGTGTCTAATTGATTTGCAATTTTCACACGTTTTTTGGTGAAGGAACATCGTGAGGAAACCTGCATGTCTCTAGAGAATTCTGGGGATATGCGTAACCTACCAATCCGCATTGGAGCAGCGTGGCAGGGTTTGGCTCCAATCCTTCTCTCCAAAAACATGTGGCCAAAAGAGAGTTAAATTTTCATGGATATATGACTAGAGGGAGGTCGAAAAAAAGATGGTTGGATTATGTTTCTTTTCCCTATTTTAAGTGGATCTCAGTTTTGTTCTTTGCTCCACTGGCGAGAAACGCCAAACTTGTGGCCAAACTCGCTACAGGTCAAGGGTGACGCTATTGGATACGTCCATCGCCACCTGCCTGTAAAGCAATGAGGCTTAACGCAGCCTTTATTAATATTAACATTTCAATTGCATACAGATCTTATTTTAAATATACAATAGTTTAGTTTAGCTTTTATCTGTTGACGTCCGTGCGTAAAAAATGGCGGCCACTGAAAATCGGTGTTCGGGTTTCAAATTCGAACCAAAGCCGAGTGGCTACCCATTTTATGGCGTCACACCGGGCCTTTATAAATAAATTTATTATAATTATTGTGTCATTATATGTAAAATAATGACATACGTAAAAAGATAATATAAACAGAAAGAGTATAAAATAGACGGTTGGATTGTGTTAAGTATGTAAGCAATTTTAACATTTGTATCCGGCTGAATAGAATAGTACCACCCTCATTTCTTACCGAGGTGTCGTAAAAACTGACTGAGGTAAGTCGACCCGCCGTGTGGTATCCGGCTGAGTAGAATAGACATACCTCATTTCCTACCGAGGTGTCGTAAAAGGCGACTAAGATAAGTTGACGTCAGGCAGGCGGCCGGTCGTAAAAACGCAGACAAATCATGTGACAGTATGTTTATAACATGTTGTGCCGACCCCACTTAGAGTGGAATAAGGGCAGGAAGATAATGAAGATGATGATGTTAATAAGATAATAATTATTGTATTTAGTTTAGTGTATTATAAAGTATACATTAGTCTCAATATTGAAGTCACAACTTAAGTGGAGATTTAAAAATGGAAGAGGAATTCATTTTGGCGGCATTCTGTTCTGACGAAAAATAATTGTTATTAAAGTAATTAATAGTAATAAAGTGTTTAAGAATTGTTTTGATATATTTTGGAAATCTTTTATTTTTTTAATAAGTATGAAATGCATATAAAAGGAGAAGCGCCAGAATTAGTGATAGAAGAGAATGGACGATAAGGGAAAAGAAGGATAAGGACAGGAGAATTCTCTCGTATGTTATATTACTCAAACATTGTTTGTTTACGTATACAAATGCTGACTCAGTAGGAAGTGGCAAGAAATACATATACACACATTAGGGTTGCCACCCGTACTATATTATATAGTATCGTACTATATTTTAGTCAATTGTACTATATATTATAGAAAAAAAATATAGGACAAAAAATAATGTTTATTGCTAACTCAATTGTTGGGCTTTTTTAATCAACTGTAAATGGAACGCACCCGCAGCACTGCATAGGGAATGTTTGACGAAACTCATTCATGTATTTACGGGGCTTAGTTAGTAACTCCAACTCCTTTGTCATTGTCCAGCGAAAATTAATAATAAATAATCATGGAAAATAAATAATTATTGAAAATAGGCGTGTACTATTTTTTTTTCTGAATTTCCTAAAAGTACTATTGTTTTTTGATTTAAAAATATAAATACTAATTTTTCTTCAAAAAAAAGGTGGCAACCCTAACATAAATAGTTCAAATACCTCAACGGGTTTTAATCTGCGTTATATTCTAATAGATATAAATGTGAATGTCTGTCTATTTTTTGTTACACATTCTCTGATTCAATACTACCATGCACTAATAGTAATGATATTTGATATAATTGTGGCTTGTGTGGTATCCGGCTGAAGAGTAGTACCACCCTAATTTCTTACCGAGGTGGTGTAAAAGGCGACTAAGGTAAGTCAACCCGCCGTGTGGTATCCGGCTGAGTATAATAGACCAACCAAATTTCTTACCGAAGTGTCGTAAAAGGCGATTAAGGTAAGTTGACCCACCGTGTGATATCCGGTTTAGTAGAATAGACCACCCTCTTTTTTACGAAGGTGTTTTAAAATACGACTAAAGCAAGTTGACGTCAGGCAGGCGGCCGGTCGTAAAAACGCAGCCAAATCATGTGACTTAATAATAAAAAGAAAAAATAATAGGGTAGGTGGGGTTCGATCCTAGGTATTTTCATTTCTCACGACCATCCGTTCCCCGAATAAGCTATGCTGACTTGACAGTTTATGGCAAAAATTCAATTCAATATAAATTTTAGTATTTTTAATGCCCATAAAAGAGGTCAATTTTTCTCCCCAAAACGCCCTATATGCTGAATTTCAGGAAAATTGTTAGAGCCGTTTCAGTTCTTCCGAAAGAAAAAAAATATGTATATATATACAAAATTAACTAATTTAAATATTAAAGATGTATGTGTAGTTTACGCGGACATAGTCGTAATACAGTTGGTTGTATAAAATTTATCTTTTCAGCTAATAGTAGCAGCATTGTGCGCCGCGGATGCTGCGCCACCATCTCAGAGCTATCATTCCGCCCAACTTCAACAATTGAATCAGTAAATATACATTTTATGTTTGAACTGTATATACATTTTATGTTTGTTCAAATAACTGTTTAATATGAACCCAGATTTTTTTTACAGCTTATTAACTGTTTAATATTAATATATAATATATTAAGTTCCTGGATGACTGAGCTTTGCTAGGTATTTTTATTTATAATTAAAAAGATTCAATATGTAAAAAACAATAAAAAAGACTGGTGGAAATGGGCCTTAATCCGGGGTATTTCAACGTTTTTAGGCCGGTCATTCCCAACTGACGTTCTGTACTTTTTTATGTCCAGCAGTACTAAAAATAAATTATATTTCGAAATTATTATATTTAAACGTCATAACATTGTGTGCAACTCTTTTTCCAGTTTGGACTACTATTTGGACAATTCAGAATTGGGATACTACGAACGTGAACAAAAACAAGGTAATATTAAAAAAAAATAATACTTCTGTAAAAAATGACTTATTTTATTGCTGCTCCTAACGTACGAAGTAGAGTAGTTTTCTTTTTGCTTTGGCACCAATTATAGCAGAATCATTTTTTTAAATTTATAATATTAATCATTTATATTGAAGTTGTGATAGCCTAGCGGCGATACCATACGACTCTTTCGAAGGGGTAACGAGTTCTAACCCCGAATAGCACCAATGAGTTTAAAAATAAAACTTTGTAACGTCCTAATTCTAAATAATTTATAGAATTAGGCGTTACTTTGCGGAGATCCATAATACAAAAGTAATAATAAAATTATTTTGCTATAATCCGCGATGAAGTAAAATAGAAAATATATATAATTCTAAATGTAGAGTGGATAATCGGTTATCATACCTGATACATGCAGGATTCGTAAAAACACATGCACAAACCTCCACCACCGCCACCACGATACACAAGCACTATATACGTTCACTATCACAAACTCAACAATCGTTTCGCCCCGCAACCGAAGCATCATCAGGAGATAGACTCCACGACCAACATCGCAAAAATTGCTTTGCGATTTTGGTCGTGAAATCTGGTAAACCTGGTAATATCTCTAGAGAATTCTGGAAATATGTGTAACCTACCAATCCGCATTGGAGCATCGAGGTAGGTCTTAGCTCTAATCCATCTCTCCAAAAACGGAAAGAGAAGGCCTATGTGACTGTGGGATTATAACAAGCCCTAAGTTTTTTATATTATTACAGAAAAAGTGAATCCACCGAATAGTCCAGCACGATTGGAGACATTGGAGCCTGATGATGAAGTAGAACTTGTGCCCGGAGTTCAACCACCCCAACAGCCTCCGCAACAGGTTATCTTGAAACACTCGTTATTTGTACATACTAAAAGTACCCAGTTATGTCTCCTACGAAAGAGAAAAAGGAGCTTGGACTAAGAAATTAATTAGCGGCCGATATAGAAAAAAAAAATTATAGTAGCTGTGTGGTATCCGGCTGAGTAGAATAGACCACCCTCTTTCTTACGGAGTAGTCGTAAAAGGCGACTAAAGTAAGTTAACTCACCGTGTGGTATCCGGTTTAGTGGAATACACCAACCTCATTTCTTACCGAGGTGTCGTAAAAGGCGACTAAGGTAAGTTGACTCACCGTGTGGTATCCGGTTTAGTGGAATAGACCACCCTCTTTCTTACCGAGGTATCGTAAAATACGACTAAGGTAAGTTGACGTCAGGCAGGCGGCCGGTCGTAAAAACGCATCCAAATCATGTCACAACATTATTTTATTTATTTATTTATTTATTTATTTAATAAGTACACTAACAATATACATATTAAGACATTCACTATTATATACACACATATTTTAAAAATGTACTGATATGCATATCTTTAAAAAGTGCACATAACATTTACCAAGTAATACCATGCAACCATTGAAAGTAATTTATAAGTTAAAAAATATGGCTATTTCTTGCTAAATTAATATTCTTGCTAAATATTAATTTAGCAAGAAATAGTTAATAAGTTTATTTTTAAAAGAAACAAGTGGATCGTGAAATATGTCGATGCCTGGTAATGACTTTGACAACTCGTTATATTTCGCACAGATACGATTAATAGGTGCTTGATTCCCGAGATGTGTTTTGCCAGAAGGGATATAAAATATTTTGGTCATATGATAACGCGGGTATTTACGGGGTACAGATAGACATATTTGATTATGAAGATTGCTACATTGCACTTTATTATGTAAAATTTTATGTAAGAAACATAGGTCAAGTATTGTACGCCTACTCCGGAGAGATAATAATTTAAACTTAGCCATTCGCTGATTGTACGGTTGTCTATGTGATATACCGCTGTCGCAGAAGGCTAGGTGTTTAGTAAAATATCTTTGTATGCTTTCAATACGTTGGGAGTGGACGCTGTAAAAAACATGTTTATAGCATGTTGTGCCGACCCCACTTAGAGTGGGATACGGGCAGGAGGATGATGATAGAAAACATTTTTCAAAACAGAGCCATACGGGCTATCCATACTAATATATAAAGCTTGAAGAGTTTGTTTGTTTGATTGATTGTTTCAACGCGCTTATCTCAGGAAGTACTGGACCGATTTGAAAAAAACTTTCAGTGTAAGATAGTAAATTCATTGAAGAGGCTATAGGCTATATAACATAACGTTAAGATAAATAGGAAAGGAGCAGCAATAGAAAATATTACGAAAACGATAAAATATAAAGCTTTATAATAAAAACTTTATTTTCAGACACCTGTCGCTCCAAATATCCCGGGTTTGATTCCTGGACAAAGAGTGTTTATAATACACATGCCGGTACCCGGAATTAGGTAAGCTGAATGAACAAATCATCATCCTCTTGCCCTTATCCTACTCTAAGTGGGGACGGCACAACATGTTATAAACATGTTGCCACATGATTTGACTACGTATTTTACGAACGTCTCCTACCTGACCTCAACTTGCCTTAGTCGTATTTTACGACACCTAGGTAAGAAAAAAGATTGTCTATTCTACTCAGCCGGATACCACACGGTAGCGCAATTTAGCTTAGTCACCTTTTACGACACCTCGGTATGAAATGAGGGTGGTCTATTCTACTCAGCCGTATACTGCGCGGCGGGTTAACTTACCTAAGTTACCTTCTACACCTCGGTAAGAAATGAGGGTGGTAGAAAAGGTCGGTAGAATAGACCACCCTCATATCACGCTTATGATATAAACTAGCCGTGCCAGTAGCTTCGCACGCATGGAAATCAGTGTCACAATTTTTTTCCCAAATGGATATTTTGAATAAACGAAGTTATCGTGAGTTAATTATAAGAGATTTTTGAATAACTTACACCGTTTACACCGCAAGGAAAGCTTTCAATTATGCCGTTTTCGCAATATTTTTTAGTGCTGCTCATCTCCTATTTATCTAAGCGTGATGTTATACAGCCTATAGCCTTGATAAATCGACTGACTATCTTACACTGAAAGAATTTTTCAAATCAGTCCAGTAGCTGAGATTAGTGCGTTCGAAAAATCAAACTAACAAAAAAGCTCTTCAGCTTTATATATTAGTATAAATATAGAGTTCCTGGTTGACCGAGCCTTGCTCGGTAATTTTTTACAAAATAAAAAAAAGAAACTTCAAAAAAAAATAAAAATAAATAGTGTGGGCGGGGCTCGATCCTAGGTATTTCTAGAGACCACCCGTTTCCCGAATAAGCCACGCTGACTTGACTATCAATATCAAAATAGTGTTTTATTTATTCAAGGTGAATTTTAGTTTTTTTTTAACGCCCAATAACAAGGAAAAAACGATTTTTTTTTAAAATAAAAACTAGCTAGATCGATTTTTCTCCCAAAAAATCTCCTGCAAGCTGCATTTCAGGAAAATCGATGGAGCCGTTTCCGAGATTCCAAAAATATATATCACTACCCATTTAAATATTAAAGATGAAAATATTAGCAACGCAGTTTATCTCTCACTCACTTACTGAATCAGTAACCAACATTATGTTATTACGCAAATAGTTAACCGAAGTGGTGGAAATGGTGACCGTTAAACTGCGGAAACATTGGGTGGGAACGGTGAGTGGTTACTGCGGGCTCACCACAAATAATTGGTGGTACCGCTACTATTTACTGTTCTTTATTGTAACAAGAGATCTGCAATTGAGATAGTCATATACGCGAGTGAAAACAAAAGACAGATTGCTATCAAATAACAATTTGAGAAAGCTGCGATTTGATGCCAAAAAGTCGCGGATAACAACAGTAGTTCTATCTTTACATATATATAAAATAAAGTCACTAAAAGCTGTCTGTCTGTACGCGGTCGATTTTCCCAAAATTCACAAAACGGATTATCTGTACAGTTTTAACTAGAACCGCGTTTCCCAATCTGTGGTCCGCGAACCCCTGGGGTTTCGCGAGTATATGTATAGGGGTCCGCGGTGTCATCTCTGGACCATACATAAATCGCGTATTAAATGCAAAAGGGCAGCAAAACGAAAAATCAGCAAACCAGTTTTATGAAAAAAATATAATCTCACAATTTAAAAAAATAAAAATAGAAAATAAATACCTAATTAGTTTTTTTGCTGTTTATTTTAATAAGGGAAAACTGAAAACTGTGCTTGATTTCCTAAGGGTCCGTAAACTAAAAAAGGCTGGGAAACGCTGAACTAGAAAATGCAATGTTTGATAGAGGTTTAAGTTAATATTACATTCTCCATAACTATTAGTTCGATTTTGGTGGAAATTTTCACTGGAAGATAGGGGAGGTTATGGAGCAACGCATAAGCTTATTTTTATCCTAGAGTTCTTGCGGAGTCAAGATTTAAGCAGGAAAAACTTTGTTAAAAACACTGATATCCACGCAGGCCATGCCGCGGGCACAACTTGTTTAAGATATAAACAGCATTTTAAAATTTAGACTATCGTCAGTAGTATTCATATTTTAATCTTTAATATTTAAATGAGTTAATCTTGTATGTATGTATGTATATATATTTTCGGAATCCCGGAAAAGGCTTCAACGATTTTCCTGAAATCCGCATGTAGGGGGTTTTGGGGGAGATTTCGATCTAGCTAGGTTTTATATAAAAAAAAGATTGTTTTATCCATATTTTCTGGCATTAAAAATATTATAATTTATATTGAACTGAATTTTCGCCATTAACTGTCAAGTCAGCGTAATTTATTCGGGGAACGCGCAGCCTCAAGATACGTAAACACCTAGGATCGATCCCCATCTAAATCATTATTTTTTTCTTTTTTTTAAGTTAGTATTTTTTAGTTAGTTTTTTTTTAAATTACCGAGCAAGGCTCGGTCACCCAGATATTATACTATTATACTTAGGGGGGTGAAATAATTTTTTACTTGGGGTATGAACCAAAAAAGGTCGGGAAACACTGGTTACTCTAATGTTGAGGATTACATCAATGATAACAAAGCGGTGATTTTAGTTACTCTTCGAACTTAACGCTCTACTCTCCGGATTCAATCCTAGGCGTTACCCATATGTAAAAAAGCCATAAATTCCTAATGTATTTAATATTCCTAATATTCCCTTCCAGGCCTGGAACAATCGCTGGCTATCAGCCGGTCTACGTCGTGGGAGCGGCGCCCCAGGGAAACGCCCCATATCCTGGTAACATTATCAATGATTTAGCGGTTATTTAACTTCCAGTCATACTAATGACATGATTTAGCGGTTATTTAACTTCAAGTCAATACTAATTATAAACGCCAAGTCTGTCTGTCATACTTTCACGGCTAATCTATCGTATCGATATAGAAGAAATTAAAGCTTATAATTAACATTAAGAATAGAAAATCCTTCGTGAAGAGAAAATTAAACATATCGTTGGATATAATGAGGTAGACTGTTCCATAGTTTAAGAGTCGTTACATAATTACTGTAATTATTTAATAATTTGTCTTTTGTATCTATCATTATTTAATCGACCTGGGTGACCAAGCTTTGCTATTTTTCGGTCGATGTTTTTGTTAATATAAGAAAAGAATCAATTTTGCAAAAATAAGAAAAAAAGTTTGGTAATGTCGGGACTCGAAAATACACAGGTATTTTCATTTCTTTAGTCCGCCCGTTTTCAATTGGGCTATTAAAAATTTGCAAGTGACAGTGTAATTAAGCCTTTGTTCTCTTATTAGAGAGCAAAATTAGACAAAAATTGCTTAAATACAACTTAAGCAATTTTTCAGTATCGGAGAAACGGGATATAACGATATTTTATTTAAATGAACTAGATCTATTATTCGACCCCAAAACCTCCTACATACAGAATTTAATGAAAATCGTTGAAGCTGTTCGAAATTCAGATATGTTTATTTATACAATATTATTTATACTAGATCATTTAAAAATAAAAGATTTTGTTTTTACCAGGATACCAGAACGGTGTTCTGGTGAATCCATCCGGTCAACCCGTGTCTCCACCTGCCGGTTACCCTATGCAAGGGCATCCGGGTAACCCAAATTTGATATTTGGGAGTCCTGCGTACAACAATCCTTTTGGATACCAACAGCCATATGTTAACCAGTAAGTTTATCTCATAGCTTTCATTACGGATATTTTCGTATAAGATTTGTTTACGCAGATATGTTAGAAGATTTTCGTACTACATAAATTTGTTTTACTCTTTGTTATTGTTTACTAGAAATCGCCAATAGCTCCGCCCGCGTGGAAAAAATAAAACCGTAATGTAGTATTTTGATAACCATAAAAAGGATTAAGTGGGTTAATATATAATCAGACATATGCTTTCGCGGACTTTTGTTTAAAACTTTTAGAGGAAAATAATTTTGTAATACATTATTTTTGACGTGAACATGATTTTTGAGTAGAATAGACCACCCTTATTTCTTACCGAGGTGTCGTAAAAGGCGACTATGGTATTTAGACTCACCGTGTGGTATTCGGCTGAATAAACTAGACCACCGTCATTTCTTACCGAGGTGTCGTGAAAGGCGACTAAGGAATGTTGATCCACCGAGTGGTATCCGGTAGAGTAGAATAGATCACCTTCTTTCTTGTCTTGACTAGGGTAAGTTGACCTCAGGCAGACAGGTCGTAAAATACGTAACCAAATCATGTGCCAACATGTTCGTAACATGTAACCAACCCCACTTAAAGTGGGATAAGGGCAGGAGCATATGTATTTTTAATATTGTTTCATTACAGACCACCAACCTATCAATCTGGAGAAGTGAATCCAACTTTCAGTCTAAAACAGCTGGTAGCTCTACAAGGACAGCAAATACCTGCTCCTGAATCTACACCAATAGGTAATCTGATATACGTACTAAAAAATGTGAAAGCTGTCTGTCCTACTACATAATATGCGATACTAACGAAAAGTTAATGAGGAATCGGCATATTCAAATTCTAATTCTAATTCAAAATATTCTTTATTCAAATAAACTTGTAAACAAGTGCTTTTGAATCGTCAACTTTACTACTACATATATGTGCAGTTACTACTTTGCGTTATAAAATAAAGTCAATTCATAGACAATTTTAGCTATGCCATCAAAGAAGTTCCAAATAACTATAAGTAAGTAAGTAGCGGCCTGTTACTCTCCCACTTCTGGGAATAGGACTTCTCTATCCGTTGTTGGAGAGAAGGGTTGGAGCCTACCTACCACGCTGTTTCAATGCGAATTGGTAGGTTACACATATCTCCAGAATTCTCTAGAGATATGCAGGTTTCTTAACGATGTTTTCCTTCATCGAGAAGCGTGTGATAAATTGCAATAATTAATTAGACACATAAGTTTTAACAAAAAAAAGTAATTGGTGCCTGCCACGGTGTTACCGCTGGGCTATCACAGCTCTCAATAACTGTAAAGAGTATATTAATCCAGAAACCTTACTATATTATTGAATTTACATTCATATTTAGCACTTTTAGTTCCCGAAAACAGCGATGTAACGACATTAGGTTTAAGTGAAACCTAGTAAATCGATTTTTCATACTACACACTAAGTTTCATGAAAACCGTTGGAGCCGTTTCCGAAGTTAAAAAAATATACATAAATATATGTGCGACTAGCTGTGCGAGCAGCTTCGCCCACGTGGAAATCAGTGTTTGACAATTTTTCCCGAATTGAAATTTTGAACATAAAAGTATTTATCGCGAGTTAATAATAAGAGATTTCTCAATAACATTCACCGTTTACTTAGCGCACGCAAGGAAAGATTTCATTTTTTATTGTTGCTTCTCATCTTAGTGTGATGTTATATAGTCTATAGCCTTCTTCGATAAATGGACTATCTTACAATTAAATAAATTTTTAAATCGGTCCAATAGTTCCTGAGATTAGCGCCATCAAACAAACAAACAAACTCTTCAGCTTTATATATTAGAACAGATATAGATTAACTCATTAAAATATTGAATCATATAAACTAATTATATTTCTTTACAGAACAATCTTCAAATTCAGAGACAAAGAGTGCCAGTCTGACTATCTCAGAATCGAAGGAAGAAGCTGGACAATCGGACAGTGGAAAATCTACACAAGGACTTACAAAAACCAAAGTTTAGACTTAATTATTTTGTATATATATGGCTTAATAGGAAGATAATTAAATTGCAATTCCACGTTGATTTATTTGCAATTACAAACTAGAAAATTATAAATTAGAAATGAGTTTATAAAATAATGTATTTTTCTTCCTAATTTCTCTTATTTTTATCATGGCTTAATAGCTCTGTCAATTAAACTCTCTTGCTTTTGCAGTTTCTTTCTATATTTGTTTTTTATTGGAATCCAACATATTACCACTTTTGTTTGCTAACTTTTATTTCTCTTCTTAAATCACTCCTAATTTTATTTAATGGAACGGACAAAAGTCTTTTCTTCTTTTCTTTATTTTTTTAATCATCATCATCTTCCTGCCCTTATCCCACTCTAAGTGGGGTCGGCACAACATGTTATAAACATGCTGTCACATGATTTGGCTGCGTTTTTACGACCGGCCGCCTGCCTGACGTCAACTTACCTCTGTCGTATTTTACGACACCTCGGTAAGAAAGAGGGTGGTCTATTTTACTAAACCGGATACCACACGGTGGGTCAATTTACCTTAGTCGCCTTTTACGACACCTCGGTAAGAAATGAGGTTGGTCTATTCTACTCAGCCGGATACCACACGGCGGGTCGACTTACCTTAGTCGCCTTTTACGACACCTCGGTAAGAAAAGAGGGTGGTACTATTCTATCAAGTCGGATACCACACGGCGAGTTTCTTTATTTTTTTTTTTTATATTGTCATTTATATTGATATAATGTATAACTTATTGCTTGCTACAATTTATCACTGTAGGATTTACTTCGCTAACATATCTTCTAAACCATAGGTCTCTAAAGTGTATTGAAAACAACTATTAGGATACTAAGTAACAATCGTGAAGCCAAGTTTTGCCTATAAATATATCATTCTTACACATATCTTAAAAACTTCCTCTTAAAGATTTAAGACTAAGAATATTCTAAATATATACTTATTATTGTGTAGTTTTTATATTTACATTTTACATACAAGCATGTAATTTTCAAACCGTATTACTAATAAAATATAAATTGTCTTAATATATTTTTAATACGATTATAAAAACAAGACTTTATTTAATTTTAATTAACGAAATATAATTTAATCTTTATTTTACAAAGTGGGGGTGCGCATTTAATATTTGGAAATCACTGACCTATTTTTTATTATATTATATTTATTTTATTTTATTAATAGGTTTAGCTTTTTGTGGATTTGAAAATAATTATACTATTTTTATTTCGGGAAAATCTGAGGTCCAAGAGAAAACTCAGTATTCGTCTTATAAAGAATTGCTTTTTCGTAACATTCGCACTGCGGGTAAAGTATTAGTAAACAACTAGTACAATATATATGTGATCCTGATATTGTAGATTATTTGTACCTGAATGTTACTTTACTGAATAAATAATATTATTATTTCATGTTTTTATATTTATTTCACTTTAGAATAGATTAATTAGAAATTTAGAGTTAAATAAAAACTGACGGAGTTGAATTATCTATCCCAAGGACTGATGTCTAGAAATCTTTGAACTGAAAAGATTTTTATGATTCGTAATAAAAGGAAAAAAAATAGTTTTTTGCTACAAAGGCTTATAAAGAATCATAAAAATAAGAATTATATGGTCAAACGAGTTTTAAATATGAATTTGGGTAGATATACTAGAGGGAGGCAAAAAAAATGGTTGGGTTGTGTGGCATATGATAGTGAAAAACATGTCGTGCCATACCCACTTAGAGTGGGATAAGGGCAGGAGAATAATGATATTTGAAAGAAGGCATCCTATGCTACAGTCAGGCTCCAATACTTTTAGCTGTTTTTAAACGAAAACAATATAGTGGGACGAAACGAAAACAATGTAAACTAAAACTACATAAAGGGAAAAGATGTGTTGGCCCAGCGGTAACACTGTGCGACTCTTTCGATGAGATCACCGGTTCAAACCCGGTCAGACACCAATGAGCTTTTCTGTTAAAACTTATGCGTCTAATTGATAATTGCAATTTATCACACACTTTTCGGTGAAGGAAAACATCGTGAGGAAACCTGCGTATCTCTAGATAATTCCGGAGATACGTGTAACCTACCAATCTAAATTGGAGCAGCGTGGTAGTTCTTAGCTCCAAACCTTCTCTCCAAAAATTTGTCAGTGGCCATGGCTTCTCGCCATACTCCCGACGCCATGATAACTAATCGTCATACTGTTAGCCCTCCACTACCCGTCGCCCTAAGCCGTGGTCCGGCCTCACAGGAGGCACCCTTAGGACGACGTTCCCCATAGCTAGTAGAGCTTCTACACTCTCCGCATTTCGTAACTTCGACGATGCTTCTGCGCTCGCCCGTCCCACCCAGTGACTCTGTAAAAGTCGTTAGGGCTAACAGCATATAGTCAATTCGAAAAAAAATCTTTCCAAAAATAGCGAGAAGAGGTTTATTCCCAGCAGTGGGAGAGTAACGGGCCGCTACTACTTACATAAGTAGGCAAGAATTTTTAAAAAAGGTTATAGTGGGCTATGGGACAAAAAGGTTGGGGAACACTGCAATAGACTATAGTTGGTTTGTATATGAGATATAGAACGATATAATACTGGTGCAAGTCGGGACCGGCGTGGTCGCTTTCTAGACTGGACTCAATGTAGGTCATAACGGACCGAGTGTAACTAAGATACTGAAATGCTATTAATTATATAAACTTCAGCGAAACGATAATCCAAATTTTATACTATATTAGCTGTGCCAGAACCTTCGCCCATGTGAAAATCAGTGTCACAAAATTTTTCCCGCGTGAATCCCCACCCCGCAAGAACTCTTATGTAATTTACAATTAATTTAAACCTTACTCCATAATTGCACTATGTTTGAGTAAAATCATCATCTTCCTGTCCTTATCCCACTCTAAGTGGGGTCGGCACAACATGTTTTTCTCTTCCACTCTGTCCTATCTTTCGTCAACTCTGGCGCCACTTCTTTTATATGCATATCATACTTCACACAATCAAACCATCTCTTTTTAGGCCTCCCTCTAGTCACATATCCATCCACATTCAAATTTTACACTCGTTTGGTCACATGATTGTCATCCCTCCTCATTACATATCCATACCATCTCAATCTTGCACTTCTCGTCTTTTCTATAATGGGCGCAACTTTCAGACTTCCCCTTATATACTCGTTTCGTATTTAATCCAGTTTTGTCACACCACACATCCACCTTAACATTCTCATCTCATTTGCATGTACTCTTCTTTTATTCGTCTTTTTCATAGCCTAACATTCTGATCCATACAATACGACAGATTTTATGGCCGCTTTAGTGAAAGCCGTATGAAAATCTGTTCAGTAAATTTTCAGGAAATCCACAACAAACAGATAGCCATCTGGAGCCACTTATGGCAAATGGTGGTAAATAGTATTAAATTATGGGGTAACGTTAAAAACTAGACATACGCTGTCGCGGAATTTTATTTAGAACTTTTAGAGGGGAACAATTTTTTTAGATTACATTACAAATTTTTCATATCGGTCCAGTAGTTACGGAAATTAGCGCGTTCAAACAATCAAACAAACAAACAAAGAAACTCTTCAGCTTCAGTTTCAGCTTTTAGAAAAACACATATAGCATTACTGAGTGTAATAAAATGTTTAAGTTGCTGTTAACAAAGTCGCTATCACTATCGCGTAGTATTATATTTTTTATGAGTTTTTTAGATGTTAATTATGCTTATTTTATGTCCCGAACTTTCACTGAAATGATAGTAAAAGTCGTTGGATAATTAATTTCACAACTATTAATTTAGAAAATTAATTGTAACAATGCCGTGTGGTATCCGGCTGAGTATAGTGACGGCGGGTCAACTTATTTTATTCGCCTTTTACGCACCTCGGTAAGAAATGAGGGTGGTCTATTCTATTCAGCAAGATACACGGTGGAACGATGAAATGATGATGTTTTCGCTTAACATACAGCATAAGTATGTAATTAAATACAAAAGTTATACAAAGGTACCTAATAGTAATATTATTTTGCTACACTCCACGATGAAGTAAAATAGAAGATATATATAATGCTAAATGTAGAGTGGACCCGTTTTCATACCTGATACATGCAGGATTCTTAAAAACACATGCACAAACCTCCACCACAGCCACCACAATACACAAGCATTACATACGTTCACTATCACGAACTCATCAATCGTTTTGCCCCGCAACCGAAGCATCATCAGATAGACTCAACGACAAAATCGCAAAGTATTGCGTTATTACTTTTGTATATATAGATATCCGCAAAGTAACGAATAATTCTACAAATTATTTACAAAAGTTTTAATCAAATCGATCGGGAGTCAAGTCCCACGCGTTTGAAGCATCACAGTTTGTAATTTTTTATCGTTACATCGCATCAGTAAGTTCCCGTAAATAAGATAAAACGGGTTCTCTTCCTGACTGACCACCTTATACCATACAAAGATTCGCTTAGTAATCACCACTTTACATTACTGTTCCCAAATTACATTATAACCTCTATCGCCTTTATATAAGGTTTAAAAACGAGTTTCTTAAACAAATATATAACTTTGTTTCAGTAAGTTTATGAACCGTAGTTAAAGCATGGATATATGAAGCATAACGAATGATAAAACGTCGGTTTTTATTAATGGCAGATAAAAGATAAACTTCTCATCTGATTTATTAAAAGGTAAAGTAACAAACTTGGAAATTACAGCCATTTTAACAGTTTCTAGACGAAAAGTAATGAAAATATTTATCAACCTTCTGCCCTTATCCCGCCGGATAATATCAATAATATTCGTCGCCTTTTATGACACCTCGGTAAGAAATTATTAGAATCTTAATTATTTTCCTTAAATATACAAAAAATTTCATTACTTGATTGTTGTTTTTTGTTTATTTTGTGATTTATGAAAGCGCACTAATAGTTATAATCAACATGTAAATTAAGCATACGCTGTTAAATTACATTTTAGATACACAACAGCGCGGTAATTAAAACTTTCTATTCACACCGCTATTAAGTGTCAATTTGCAAATTATTGGCAATAATAAAATTTTAACGGACCTCACCACTCACTAGCTATTAGCGAAACAATACGCGAACCCCAGTAACCGCGTTACCTTGTATCTTAACCTGCGATTGGCCTTGATACGGCATCATTATCGCATCAATCATATCATAGAGTTGGTAGCTGCACAATTCAAAGAAACAAGTGCAAGCGAAAATGAACTTTAAATGAACCAAAACGTAAAAGAAAAGATAATACGGAAGTTCTATCTCATTGACTCCATAATAATGGTCAAGAACCAGTTATTGGTGAACTACAAAAAGCTTTGTATAAGCTCACGCAAGAACAAACAATGCGAACTGCTAACGCTATCTAAGATCACAATAGATTGGATAACGATGACTCACTAAAATTAATATGGAAGCGCTTTCCAAACGAAAGGTGTTGAGAGATCGTTGCAATTACAGCGGAGCAGTTATGATCTTTTTGCTGGAGACCCGTTATCTTGGCTTAGATGCGAGGCAAAAACGCAGCGGGCGCAGTGTGGACGATAGTTCCGCGAACGACAGACGTTGCGCAAAATGTCTTCCCGGTATATCATAATGCTGGTGTTTGCGGCCTGCGTGCACCAGGCCGCATCTAAGCCGGTTAGGAAAACGTTAAACTTCAACATGTTCGTACTGAAACCGCACGATGGGTCGTCGAATCGAACGATATTGACTACAAACGGCGTGTCGAGATTGGGCCCGATACTGGAGTATTTAGTGCAACGCGTTCAGGGCATGATGTCTGTTCATTTGCCGCCAGAAGAAGCTAATACTCTCACTGATGAGACTAAAGTACCTTTAGCTGATGCTGCGGAGAATGAAGTTGATGGTTTGCAAGAGTCAAGGATGCCAGGTGTGGTTGTCCGCCCTTCCAGCACTAAACCTGGGACTTATGAGCTAGAAATCGACGTTGTGGTCGATGACGGCATGCCCAACAAAATCGATTAACCGTTTAGACAATTGACAGTACGCATTTACTTAGTGTTTTTTTGTATTTATTTATTCTTGCCATATTTGTTTGTTCGTGTGAATAAATTATTTTTTGTGATAACAATTTGGTGTTATATTTCAATGATTTCAATTCAACTAATCCAAACTTTTTTTATTGAGTTGCCTTTCATGAATAAACCCTGGAAAAACTTGGTTAACCTTTTAATAATGATTTTGAAATATACTTTTTTTAAATTTTTAATAATAGCACTTTCAGTCATCTGTAAATAGTGACAAATTAAAATTTAAACTTGAATTAATTTTAGTGCAGTTACATTAATTAGAATCTTAAAAATAAAAATAAATGTTTGTCTCTATGTCCTTTATAGACTCGGCTGGACCGATTTTAATAAATTTTCAGACAATCTTTAGAATGACTCAGAGGATGATCCTGTGTAGTTTAGTGGCAATCGGAGCATATTTTGACTGTTGTGGTCTGTTTAGAGAGGAATTCGAAATGAAACTAATCCACAGCAACACGTGGACAGACACCTAATCAAACATAAAACAACTGGCTGATTAAAAAACTTTTTTTAATTTTATAAGTTTTTGATTAACGATTTTCTTATAAAATTTTGTGTAAAATATTTAAAATTTGGTAAATGCTGAAGTAAATTGATTTTTGATTTTTGCTTATCTTAATTGTTTTTGAATTAAGATGATTTTATTTACGGTAACTTATGTTAAGGTTCCAATAAAATACATCATACTTTTATTATATTATAAATTAGATCTCAGACCAGAATTAATCCTCGGATGTCCGCTATTAAAGCACACTAACTACTAAACCATAGAGTTCAAGACCAAAGAAAAAAAATTCAAAATAAAGCTATTAGCGTCAGCGTAATGATTTATCACACCCATACCATAAGCCTTTCACAACAATTCACCCATAGCCCATAAGCCATAGTATAAAGCCACCGTTAGAACGACCTTCCCCATAGCTTAGTACAACTGCACTCCATTCCTTCAAATTCGAATTCAAATTATTCTTTATTCAAATAAACTTGTAAACAAGTGCTTTTGAATCGTCAACTCTACTGCTGGTTCGGAAAGCTGTTCCTACCGAGAAGAGCCAGCAAGAAACACGGCGGTCGCTCTTTTTAAAATATAATTCTTCCATTTAGCATCCACCACGATCATTCTTCTACCATTATCCCACTCTAAGTGGGCTCGCCACAACATATTATAAACATGTTGTCACATGATTTGCTATTTTACGAGCGGCCGCCTGCCTGACGTCGACCTTAGTCGCCTTATATGACACTTTGATAAGAAAGAGGGTTGTCTATTTTCCTTAACCGGCAAACACACGGCGGGTGAACTTATTATAGTCACCTTTTACGACACCTCGTTGATTAACGAGGGTGGTCTATTCTACTCAGCCGGATACCACACGGTGAGTCAACTTACGTTAGCCGCCTTTTACGACACCTGGGTAAGAAATGAGGGTGGTCTTTTCTACTCAGCCGGATACCACACTGCAGGTCAACTTACCTTAGTAACCTTTCACGCCACCTCGTTAATAAATGAGGGTGGTCTACTCAACTGATACCACACGGTTATTAGCATCCTCAACCATGCTTCTGCACTTGCCCTTAGCCCCCAAAGTAAAATCCAGTTTGAAAATGAGATGACATGGTCTATTTCAATCTTCAAATCAAAGTCTTCAATCAATTTGCACGCCAATTTCATACTTCATTAATATAGTAACATAAAAAATTGTAAAAATGTAATTTATTCTGTTCGTCTGTCAATCAAATATAATAGCTTTTTGAATTTAGGCTAGGTAACATATACATAACTTACCCTGCGACTTTGTTTGCATCGAATTAATTTTTAGAATAATAAATAATATCTGGCGACTAAGTTAAGTTGACCCACCGTGTGGCATCCGGTTTAGTAGAATAGACCAATCTCTTTCTTACCGAGGTGTCGTAAAATACGACTAAAGTAAGTTGACTACAGGCATGAGGCCGATTGTAAAAACGCAGTCAATATCTCCAGAATGTTTTCCTTCACCGAAAAGCGTGTGATAAATAGCAATTATCAATTAAACAAATTAGTTTAACAGAAAAACTCATTGGTGTCTGTCCGGGTTTGAACCCGTGACTTCCTCGAAAGAATCGCACGGTGTTACCGCTAGGCTAACACAGCTCTTAAAAAAATATATACACAAAAAAATTAGGTACTGTATTTATTTATATATACTGGTTAATTCCTTAAGTTTAGCTGAAGCTGGAGTTTTCCTATATAAAAACTAGGATCTTCACATATGGGCTAGAATAAATCAGTTTGGTTCAATAACGGGTATATGACAGGAAGAAATCTAAACAAGTTCTTGCGCGTATATTTACGGTGATTACACTTTTATGTTGAAGGCACAGCATGAGGTGATTGCAAGTTTATGGAAAGTTTATGGGAAATTTATCTTGTAAAATTGTGTGATTGACTGAGCTTTACTCGGTATTTTATTAAGATATAGAAAAAGATGCAATATGAAAGAAAAAGGATATGAGATACCTGGACTCGAACTCGAGTGTTCTTATTTTTCAGAGAGCCCCTCCTCCACTTTATGAGTAATGTCTCTCGATGGGAATAGGTCGGTCGGCGGTTATGTTGGACTCGCCCCGCCGACAGCCGCTCTAATCCTAGAGACTCCTCCTCTGAGTAGGGACCCCTCAAAAGGGAAGTCCCCTTCCGCTAACCGGTGCATCGGGAGCACCAGATGCACCGACCGCCTCGGGGACCTGTAAGCCAGACGTCCGATATATCCGTCCCTGTTCGAACGTCCAAAGGTCCCCTGACAGGGTGGCAGACGATGGCCTTAGGCAAGTCGCTAACACCTGGACTCGCTAGCAGCAGATTGGATCCAGAACAAGAGTTCCCGGCTGAATTTCAGGAAAATCTTATATATATATACAAGATTAACTCATTTAAATATTAAAGATTTTCTATTTACTTTATCGCGGATTATAGCCAAATAATTTTATTATTACTTTTGTACAAAATTGAGACTTAACACTCAGACCACGGAAAAGACTTAAAATGTATATCATTAGAATTCTAGATGGTTACCGGTACTAGCAGGGTTGTCACACATTTGAATTTATACTAATATTATAAATGCAAATGTCTGTCTGTTACGTTTTAACGACCAATCGCTTACACAATATCGATAATATTTGGCACAATTAATGCTTATATACCGAGTTAATATGTAGGCTATAAAAATCCTGTATTTATAACAGGAATAATAGGAAATTGCGGGGTCTCTATTATGAAGGTTCTTTTTAACGACGCGTCAAATACAGCTCAAGAGGTCCTGCTTTACAGGGGTAACCTATGCCTATAAGGCCTGTATACAACTCATGCATTTAGGCCTACGAGGACCTACCAAGGCAAAGAAGTTCGGCTCGAGGCGAACCCCGTTTGCCTCTAGTAAACACAAGATGATCCTGTTTCTAGTAGTAGTAGTTTCAAAGATAAGTACAATCTGTAAGTTAAAGAAGTAAGTTTTATATCACGTTTTCGCTTTGAGTTATTTAAGAAAGTTTTTTATATATTTTGGTGTTTATTGGATAAATTTGTTGTTGCCAATGCCAACATTGTCTTTCGATTTCAGGTCGAACTATTTAGATTTATGCTAAAATACAAATAAAAAAATGTAACAAAAGTTATAGCAAATATAATTTGAAAATATATTTTGACGATTCAAAAGTGCTTGAAAGAGCTTATTTGAAGAAATATTTTTTTTGACTTGATTTGATTTGAGAATAGCAACCGCCTAGTTTCTCGCTGGCTTTTAAAGTTGCGAGCATTTTCTGAACCAGAACTTTACTAATTAAAAGATTCATTATTATTTTTCTGCTATTATCCCAATCTAAGTGTTGTCGGCTGAACATGTTTTTCGCTTCCATTATTATTGGTCAACTCTGGCACTGCTTCTTTTATTTGCATGTCATACTTCGCACAACCCGAAAAACTCTTCCTCCAGTCATATATTCAACGACACTCGTATTTAATACTCGTTTGCTGACAATATTTTCATCCCTCCTTGTATGTTCATACCATCGTATTCTTGCACTTCTAGTCTTTTCTATTATGAGCGTAAGTTGCGGACTTCCCGTTATATACTCCTTTCGTATTTTATCCAGATTTGTTACAACACACATCCACCATAACATTCTCATCATATTTACATGCGCTTTTTATCCGGATTTACCTGGTTACTATACAAAAAAATATTTTTAAGTATATTGCTGAAAACTATTAACTTCCCATCAATGTGGTAGCCCTGTGTATGCGGTGCAAATGATTACAGATACTGCGATACAAACTAGTTGCGGATTCCCGTTACAGCACACGGGAAGACTGCGTAATGATGTACATATCTTTATCTAGCTATACCCGCGGTTTTGTCCGCGTAATCTGTCTCCCAAAGTTTTTCCCGCTTAAATCCCCCACCTAGACGAAAATATAGGCTAAATAGAAACTAAGAACTTGGGTGACCGATATAAAAGATTTAGAATTAAGAAGAAGAGAATGTAAAAAGAAGGAAAGCGCTGATTATATATGAAATTCGAACCCGCGTTGTAAACATCTTCGGTCCGTGCGTTACCCACGGCCATCGCAACATTACGTTTGATAGCTAAAAAATCTTTTGCTTTCAATTCTATATTTTAAAATTTTTGAAGCTCAAAAACAGGGATAAAAAGATTTTTTTTTTAATGGAATCTAGCTAGATCGACTTTTTTTCCTCACTTACTTACATACACTTTTTGAACGTCAAAATTTACACAGTAATAGTAACAATATAATAAAATTATAGTTAACTTAAATATTTCTAAGATAGTCTAAGCGTTTTTTTATCACTCATATAATTTCTCTTTCGTTTCACTCATTTAGCCGTTCCAGAGAATGTTATATTTACCTAAATCTTCCTCAAGAAATCTTTTAGTATATATATTCTCCTGCCCTTATTCCACTCTAAGTGGGGTCTGCAACAACATGTTATAAACATACTGTAACATGATTTTGCTGCGTTTTTACGACCGGCCGCCTGCCTGACGTCAACTTACCTTAGTCGCCTTTTACGACACCTCGGTAAGAAATGAGGGTGGTCTATTCTACTCAGCCGGATACCACACGGGTCGTCTTACCTTAGTTGCCTTTTACGACACCTCGGTAAGAAATGGTGGTGGTACTATTCTACTTAGGCGGATACCACACGGCAACTTAAGAAATCTTTTAGTAAATACCGTAAAAAATTCATTTAGTAGATTTTGGGACAGACAGATTTTGGGACCTTATGGGAAATATGGGACACACACACGGCTGTCCGTCCCCAAAGTAACCTAATGCCTATGTTAAGGGTGGTATACAACTGGTAAATACACTACTTATAAATTTTTAAATATATATATAAATACACCCAGACTCGAAGACCCAAAATATTGTTTCAAGAAAATGTTGGCCCTTGATGGGAAATGAATCCACGACCTTCAGAGCTGAAGACAGTGTTACTGTCACCTGCGCCAACGGGTCAGTCAGAACGCTATTACATCTTTCTATAGGCAAATCTTTCTATTCTACATATTGCTCATTTTCTATTAACAGGCGCTTCATTAATTTATAGAAGTAGGTAAGTAAGTATTTTACTATAACCCGCGTTTGTTAAGAAAATCTATGTAATGATAGGTGTATGAAGCAAAACCGTTCTCATACCTTATACATGCAGGATTAGTTACAGCACGTATCATAAGACATATAACACAACCCACTACACAAGAACTACACATTCCTACAACAATCTCAAGATCGAACAAAAAGACAAAGTTCTGTGATTTAGTCGGCTATCTCCTGACGATGCTTTAGTTACGGCGCGAAAAGATCGTTGAGTTTGTCGTAGTGAATGTGTGTAGGTATCTTCTTTAAAATATATAGCAAATCACAATTTTGAAGTATTCAACATACATATGTGGAAAAGCAATTTGTAGATAAGCCATATTAACTACACTTTTATGACAATAGATTAGAATAATACGCAGTTACTGTGACCATACTTTAAGCTTTGTGCAGGACCGTTTTCCTTAAGTAGTAAGTAAGTAAGTAGCAGCCTGTTACTATCCCACTGCTGGGCATAGGCCTTCTCTCTCCATTTTTGGAGAGAAGAATTGAAACTAAGACCTACCACGCTGCTCCAATGCGGATTGGTAGGTTGCACATATCCCCAGAATTCTCTAGAGATATGCAGGTTTCCTCACGATGTTTTCCTTCACCGAAAAGCGTGTGATAAATTGCAATTATCAATTAGTACTAATAATAATAATAATATATGAAATATAGTATGGGAAGTCCCATAAAAATCATTAAATTCCATTTTGATTAAATGGCGATATGTAGATAAAAGCCTACTCTCTCCGTTTTTGGAGAGAAGGTTTGGAGCTAAGACCTACCACGCTGCTCCAATGCGGATTGGTAGGTTACCCATAACCCTAGAATATCCATGATATATGCAGGTTTTCTCACGATGTATTTTTCACCCAAAAGCGTATGATAAATTGTAACTATCAATTAGACACAAGTTTTAATGGAAAAACTCATTGGTGTCTGCACAGGGTTTGAACCCGTGAACTGTAGAATTGCACAGTGTCACCGCTGGGCTATCACAGCATCAATATACATACTATGTATATTAATACGACATACATAGTATGTATATCTTAACATACATAGTAACGTGTGAAGTGCTTGTGTATTGTGGTGGCGTTGGTGGAGGTTTGTCCATGTGTTTTACGAATCCTGCATGTATCAGGTATGAAAACGGATTATTCACTCTACATTTAGCATATATATTTTCTATTATTTTACTTTATCGCGTATTATAGCAAGACCAAGCTGTGATGGCCTGACCAAGCTGTGATGGCCTAGCGGTGCGACCGTGTGAATCTCTAGAGACGATCATGGGTTCAAACCCGGGCAGACACCAATGAGTTTTTCTATTAAAACTTATGTGTCTAATTGATAATTACAATTTATCACACGCTTTTCGGTGAAGGAAAACATCGTGAGGAAACCTGCATATCTCTAGAGAATCCTAGGGATATGTGTAACCTACCAATCCGCATTGGAGCAGCGTGGTAGGTCTTAGCTCCAACCCTTCTCTCCAAAAATGGAGAGAGGAGGCCCATGCCCAGCAGTATTATAGCAAAATAAAATTATTATTAATTGTTTATTAATGATCTCTGCAAAGTAACGCCTAATTCTATCATTTATGAAGATAGTATTAAAAGCGTCCCAATCTGAGGACGAAAAATTGTGGTCACATTATCAATGTCCCAATTACATTGTTAAATACCCTCGGATCCGTAACAGATCATTCATAACTCATTAACACACAAACATAAATACTTATTAAACGATATACTAAGATGTTCCTTTGTTTTTGATTGTTTATTATCATTAAAAATCATACACACACATCTCGCCGTGTGGTATCCGGCTGAATAGAATAGACCAACCTCATTTCTTACCGAGGTGTCGTAAAAGGCGACTAAGGTAAGTCGACCCGCCGTGTGGTATCCGGCTGAGTAGAATAGACCAACCTCATTTCTTACCGAGGTGTCGTAAAAGGCGACTAAGGTAAGTTGACCCACCGTGTGGTATCCGGTTTAGTAGAATAGACCACCCTCTTTCTTACCGAGGTGTTGTAAAGTACGACAGAGGTAAGTTGACGTCAGGCAGGCGGCCGGTCGTAAAAACGGCCAAATCATATGACAGCATGCTTGTAACATGTTGTGCCGCCCCCACTTAGTGGGATAAGGGCAGGAAGATGATGGCACACACATGATATTCCTCCTGTATTTATCTCACTCTAAGTGGCTTCGTCACAACATGTTTCAAACATCTCGTGACATGATTTGGCTACTTATTTTGATCACGTCAACTTACCTTAGTCGCCTTTTACGATACCTTGATAAGAAAGAGGGTGATCTATTCTACTCAACCGGATACCTCACGGCGGATCAATTTACCTTAATCACCTTTTATGACACCACTGTAAGAAATGAGGATGGTCTATTCCACTTAATCGGATACCACACCGCATCCAGTCAACCTTTAAGTAACAGAAGCAAAAGAAGAAAAATACAGATAACATAGACAAAGGAAAAAAGTTTATAAGTTTGAAATAAAGGAACTTAATTTTTTCTAAAACAAAGTTTCAAATATTCAGAGATATAATTTTCCCGATAATTGTTGCGCTACATAATTATTAAAGATTGTAATCAACAAGGCACAGAAACGTTTTTTTATAGAAAACTCGTTAAAGATTGATTGAGGGATTGAGTAACTAATCCTGCATTGTATGAGAACACTTTTTGCTTCCTACACTTAACGCGACCTTAAGCATAATAATTCTATCATAACTTTTGTATTCTTTCAATATTTCTCTACGGCACCCTAAAAAAGAAAGCAGACGAGGACAAGGCCACGCATCCTGTCAGTAGGTCAGTTGCTAACAACAAACGATGCATTATAATCGACGTGAAAACGCTACACGACGCTATCAGTAGATTAAGAACAGCCGAATAGCGCACTTATCATAAAATTTTATATAAATGATAATAAATAACAATAACTAAAAGGTGATAATAAAAATCATCACGCCAATCATTAAGAGACTAAAATAGTATATACTCATATAAAAAAGTAATCATAGATACTAAAAATCAAAAATCAAGAGAACGTAATTAAAAATATCACGCTATTATCAAAATGACGAAGAATGTATATAGCGTAGAATAAAAACATTCGTTTAGTGCGGTAATTATAAAGTGTAATAGAAGTGCTAAAAACCTTATAATCCGGAATAGCTAATAAAAATCAACAACTACTTTAAAGTGTATATATATAGTGCAAATTAAGAAAATTCAGCGTTAATCATAAAGTATAAAAGTGATAAAAAGTAATAATCAGGAAAAGCTAATAAAAAATGCAATTAAACAAAATCATTTAGGTATTCTTTAAAAGACTTAGTGCTTATAAAATAATGGTTTTGTACACAAAACATAGAAGTTAACTTATACCTAAAATACTCCAAATAAAAACCCGATTAATTTTGTTAAGCTTAACTAACTAAACATAAACTGTGTTAGATAGGATCTTGGAAGTGATAAGTAAGAAAAATATAGTGACAATGAGCGTTACGAATGTATTACTAACTGTAATATTATTAAAGATAACGGATATACTCTCAGCGCCATTATTACTGCAACCTTATCAGATATCCATGGAGGCGTCTCAAGAAAATTTACAACAACAGTTAATTGGTCTGCAGATGGAGCAACAACTAAATCCAATACCACGATTTGATTTGTAAGTATTAAAATATTCGAATGATAACATTTATATTAATATTATAAATGTAACTGTCTGTCGAGTAATCCGTTGGAGCAATATTAATAACATTTATAAATCAACAATAGAACAACTAGAGACGACTATAACAACAAAAGAATATACAAAAATTCCGTTTGCTGCTCATAATATATTAATACATAACCAAGAAGAGGCAATGAAATCTTTTTTAATATTCTTAAGTTATTACTTTAGGTCTTTGTCCGGAAAAACGCAATGTGGACTACATTGCATTTTTCATTCATAAATTGCAAAAATAAAATTTGCTTATATACTATATTACTCTATTACTTTCTATATATAGTTTATACATAAGCCGTGATAGACGCCGTGTGGTATCCGGCTGAATAGAATAGTACCACCCTCATTTCTTACCGAGGTGTCGTAAAAGGCGACTAAGGTAAGTCGACCCGCCGTGTGGTATCCGGCTGAGTAGAATAGACCACCCTCATTTCTTACCGAGGTGTCGTAAAAGGCGACTAAGGTAAGTTGACCCACCGTGTGGTATCCGGTTGAGTAAAATAGACCACCCTCTTTCTTACCGAGGAGTCGTAAAATACGACTAAGGTATGTTGACGTCAGGCAGGCGGCCGGTCGTAAAATACGTAGCCAAATCATATGACAACATGTTTGTAACATGTTGTGCCGACCCCACTTAGAGTGGGATAAGGGCAGGAGGATGATGATGACATAAGCCGTGATAGCCCAGCGGCGAGATCGTGCGACTCTTTCCAGGGGATTACATGTTCAAACCCTGGGAAGGCAACAATGATTTTTTCTCATAAAACTTTGTGTCTAATTGATAATTGCCATTTATCATACACTTTTTGATAAAGAGAACACCTTGAGGAAACCTGCATATCTCTATCTCCACATTGGAGCGCCGTGGTAGATTTAGCTCCAATCCTCTCCCAAAATGGAGAGAGGAGACCTATTTCTTTATTTTTCTATTATTTCTTTATTTTTTACAGGAATCAACCCCAACCCTTTATAATATTAATACCAGGTCAGTCATTAATGACTCCAAAAGACAACGATGTCATCGAAAACGAATTAAAAACGAAAACAAAAGATAATAACGAAGATCCAGATTCTGTTGTAATCGATGCTGAACCTATACCTATACTTGAAGAACAAAAAGCATTTATAGTTATACCGAGTAGAAGAGGTTTAATTGGTGGATTTATATCAGCTATTCCATTTCTACCATTTGAAATCAACGTACCTGATTCAATATCCTGGGCGTATAATGGAATTTCTGGTGGGATTTCAAGTATCATTTCCATTATTGGATCAGGCTTACCTTTCCTGAGACCTAACCAAGTACCTCCAAACACAAATAATCTAAAATCAATGATAAATGAATTGCAAATTAAGAATAATGTAAAACCAATGGTAGTGATGCCATTGGGAGTTTTGAGTAGACCACTTTCGGTTTTCCCATTGCGAATGCGTCCATTAACATAGCTATCCATAAGTGTGAGTAATTTAAATAATTTATAGTACAAAAACAAATTAAGTATATTATAGACTTCGTTTTTTTTCTCACGTTTTAAGTCACAGCAAGTATGTCAAAATATTTAAATGACTTTAGTGTTACCATGTTCTCAATAAATCTATGTTTAAATTATTATTCATCGAAACGAGAATCCAAAAAAATGTAATTTACTTCAAAAGTAAAAACGCTAAATTTTTTAAATCCATGATCAAATGTGTAATATGAAATTTTGTAAATTTACGTCTACATTTGTTAAAAATATACATGTGTTTATAAAAGGAAAAAGGAAGAATAAAAAAATGTTTTTGGTAAAAATAAAATACTTTATTATTCCAGAATATAAATCATTACATTATTTGAAACTTACACTACCATAACAAACCAAGACTGGGTTCAAGAGTTTAACTTTTTGACAATTATTGAAAAATTTTATAGAGATTCAGTTATTCCAAAAAGTTTAAAAGTAAAAGAACATACTGCACTGGTTCATGTTTGATAAAGAGTTACACTTTTAAACACCAGTCTGGTTAAAATTAAAGAACTACTTTTACCTAATTTACTTCTTTTTTGTTTTTGTTAAAGTTTAATATCCCTGCATGACTTACGTCATTATATATATCATGACGTCATCACTTGGATGTATTTAATATAGGTACCCAAAACTTAATAGAAAGTGTAATAATATTTACTTTCATTTTCACTTAAGTAAACGCACTAATGCAATAGATTATAAATTGCTAGCTTATCCTACTTAACTAAAATGGCAACGGAAATAACATCCCTTTTATAACCTTTGGAAACCGATTTGAACTCCAAATATAGGGTAGGGACCGTATAGAATTAATATGTTTAATATCTTGTACTACAATATCCTTACTTAAAATGTAACTACAGTAGAATAAGACAACGCTAATATTAAAGTTAAAGATCTAGAATTTGAAATTATAAACGGTGATATTAACGCAGTATTGTTTTGCGAAAACACTAAAACAAACTTTGTTGCCGAGGTTAAACTATTGTGTTTCGTCAATAAAATACAAATATTTCATAAGTGAACATCATAAAACGAAAATATATGTGTACTTGAGAGACATAAAGGCCGAAGATTTTCAAATTTCATTTTGCCTGTTCATTAGATTTACTAGTTTATGTTCTTTTGCATCACATCTTTCAAATACTAGGCAATATTACAATTGGTAAGTATAAAGAAACTCATATCAATAAAGGTCTTATAAAAATGATACTTCAGCCGTTACCTCTTAAGCACAAGAATTATTATTTAGAATGCATTTCAGAGACATCTAAGAACTTTTATTAGCGAAAATATCATTAAATTTAATTTAATGCTACATTGGATCGAACGTCAGTACAAAAATTACAGTTATTACCATTTGGCGGTGGCCATTGCATTGAGCATAGATTATACATTGAGATTTTATTGACGATTGTATGAAATGTATGAATTAACTAGCTATTCCGCAACTGTTGTCGCGTGATAAGTTGAAAGTAGATGGCGTTTTTCATTCTATTCCTGTAGAATTAACAGAATTTCTACAGCCTATATTTTACCCCGGTGTATATGGAATAATTGTGCCAAATTTCATCGATATTGGTTCAGCGGATTCGCGTGAAAGTAACATACCTCCACACTGCCAAACTTTTGCATTCATAATATTAGTAGGATAGTGCTCTCGCTAAACAACGCTGCTGGCCTATTGAAAATCTAATATCCAGAAGAATTTAATCTATTATTTCTGATGAAAGCTTTATAGTCCAGTTTCATAAAGATTTCTATAAGGATTATAAGAAGGATTTTGATAAGGTTTGTAAATTAAGGATGGCCGTAGCTGCCAGCGTTCAAGGTGGTCTTGTCATCAGGATTCTTAGGCACAATGATGGAGACTGGATAGTCGAATTTGTAGAAGAATCCACGCGGGGGACCCTGTAAAGGAAACATAATATTAACATTGGTTTAACTAAGCTTTATAATATCGAGTAAAGAGTATATTTAACTTTAGCTGTTAACGTCGATTAATATGATCGAATAACTTAAAAAAAATGTTTTCAGTAAAATAAGAAACTTATATTATTCTTTTTAGGCTGCATCTGTTTGTTTATAATAAACTTAAAACTACGGAACGGATAATAAAAAGCACCTGGGTGACCGATAATCGATCGACCTGATACATACAGGATTCGTATAAACACATGCACAAACCTCCACCACAGCTACCACAATACATAAGCACTGCACACGTTCACTATCAAAAACTCAAAAATCATTTCGCCCCGGAACCGAAGTATCATCAGGGATGGAGTCCACGAGAAAGGGATTTTGCTGTGCGATTGTTTTGTGATTTAGTCCTGGAATCCGGAAAATGAAAACGAAAAAACCGAAAATGGAAATGAAAACGGATTGTCCACTGTACATTTAGCATTATATCTATTTTATATCATTGTGGATCATAGCAAAATAATTTTATTATTACTTTTGTATCTCCGTTAACTAACGCTTATAAATTATTCTATAAATTTATTATTCTATAAATTATTTACAGAAGTCATGTTAAAGAAGAAGAATGGTTCAAAGGTTGATGATGTTAATGAAATACTTGAAAAAAAATTAGCTTTCAGGGTATAATCTAACTTACAGTTGGTTCAGGTTCTTCATACTTCTCAGGCTGTGGTGATGGGAAGCCTGGAGCGGTTTCGTAAGATCCTTGAGGATTGTATGCCTTGGCTTCACGCAGGCCACCTGGTGGGGCTACCACCGCCCCACTCAGCTCGGAAGCGGCGGGCTGGTAGTCGTAATGTCTGTTATATTCTCCCCTGAAAATCATTAACTGATGAATAAACCAAGCTATTTATGTCGTTGATGCTCTATTTGTATCAAGAAAAGGCACAGTTTACGACAGGCAGATAAAGTGAGAAATAATAACATATTATTAGATTAGCTGCCGAGTTTCTTGCTGATTCTTCTCGGTGGGAGCAAACTCAGTGGTAGCTTCTTTAAAACATTTGACGATTCAAAAGTACTGTAAACAATCCACTTGAATAAAGAATATTTTGAATTCGAATTTAAATTTATTACAGTAGAACCTAGGTAACTTAAACCTCGATAACTTCAAAATAATCGGCTCCCTTCCCCCTCAAGAACGAATCGATATAGAAACTGTAAACTCTTTACAGCACAAGAAATTAAGTTTATTCTGTTAACTAAAATTTAAAGAAATGCCCTTTTTTACATAAACATAATAATATTATACTCATGGGAGTATAATATGTATTATGTTTAGCTCCAGCCTCATTTGGATACAAATACTATCCTACTAATACTATAAATGTGAAAGTTGTTGACTATGGATGTATGTTTGTTACTCTTTCACGGCGAATCCGCTGAACCAATATCGAATAAAATATGGCACAATTATTCCTTAATCACCGGAATAACATATATGCAATAGAAATCCTGTTAATTTTACAGGAATAGGATGACATTGAAAAGCACCATCTATTTTCAATTTATCACGCGACAACAGTCCACGCAAACGAAGTTGCGGCTAAAAGTTAGTATACTTATACTACATAAGTACGGTATATAAAAAGCTAGGAAAAGGGATTAAAGTATAGAAGTACTTTCCAAGCTTACTTTTATTCGAGCAAAAAAGAGATCGTCCGAACCGTCTATTCGTAAATGAGGTCAAGATTAATTGTGGATCACCGAGCCATCAAAATAATAATAGTTAAGATTCTAAACTATCGTCTAGGTAAAACGAAATAGCTTAAATATATCTGTTACTTACTGTGGGTCGGGATATTGACGAGCCGCAGCTGCTGCCTCCTGCCAAGCTTTCTCGTGAGCTATACGAGCCTGTCTGACATCTTCAGCTTCCTCTACAGGCTTAAGCACGACCTTGGGAATATTGTCCTCTTGGTGGAAGCCTTTGTTGTCAGACCAGTAACGAACCTATGTGACAAATGTTAATCTGTTTAAACTTTAGCTTATCATCATCTGGTGCCATCTTCGAAACGAAGTTCGGAGGTCAACAGGAGAAAAATATACCGATTGTGTGCCATCTTTTTATTTCATAGTATCTACCCATTTAAGACGTTGCCTTCCAAGTGTCTTTTTGACGTCCATCTTTCTTTCTAGGATCAACTTAAATAATTGATACCCGGATCCTCACTGTAGGTGTCCGAAAAAGGCAACCTTTCTTTGCATGACTGTTTTCATCAATATCCGCCTTTAGCCCTCTCCAAGACCGGGGCGTTTGAGACGAAGTGAGTCCAAGGGATCTTTAGCCTATTTTGCGAGAGCTCCGCTTTAGCTACACATAAACTATATGGTATTTAAGGACTCCGTACGAAGTTTTTGGAAACATGAGTCCACATAGTAAGTACCTACTACGGTGACTGTTTGAGACTTTTACTTGCTACTCCAATACCTTGAGAATGTATTGTCAATAGAACTTTGTGCTTCACTGTGTCTAGAATTCTTAGTATAAGTACTGTTAGGAATCCAGATCTCTAAGCCGTGACAGCCTATATAAGAAAACGGTTGACGTCATTCACTCTCTTTTGGCATGCGGCATTCGTAAGAGGCTGACATGAGACCTCTTTTGTATTTTGTGTTATTAGAATCTAACCTCAGATAATCGCTATTCGTGATAAGAGCGACCACGAATTTTTAGAGCGAGTTTCTTGCCAGTTCTTCTCAAGTGAATTAGTGTTTCGAACTGGTGGTAGAATCATTCTGTCGTTGGATTTTGTAGAGAAAAGTGTTGGTGCACAGTAAGGTGCCCGGGGTGATTCCCTAAACGCATTCGTTTATTTTTATTATTCATTTTAAATTGAATTTAGACTTAATTTCTAACAATACCTTAATTAGTTCGTTGTTGCCATCTTTGAAGACATAGGAGCCAGTCACGTCGCCTGAGCGGACTCTGTTTTCAACTTTGGCTGACTCAGGAGTCTCGTAGCCGTAAGCGTACGCACCTAGTCCATCTTGACCGTGATATTGATTTGCGTTGTACACCTTTAAAATTAACAATGCTATAAGTTTAATTAATTTAATCACATCGGAAGAATATAAACATCAATATGTAAGTAGGAAATAGACAAACGCTTCATTGAGGTATAATTTTGCCTCTCTATTACAACAATAAAAAACTATAACACGTCACTGATATTACACATCACCAGGGTTTTTATATGAAATTGCATCTACTTGTCTATGCCCAAATGAGACGAATGGGACGCTTGAGCATCTTATAGTGGTAATGACTCAACGTTTGGAAGAGACCTAATAATACCAACAACTATATTTTTTATAACTTTTATTTTACGAACCATTTATAAGAATCAATAAATAAAATTTTATGATTTCCATAGTATACTAGTGATATATATATTGGTATAATATATATTACTAGCTGTGCCCGGTTTTGGTTGGAAATCAGTATCATAAAGTTTTTTCCATATAAATCTCGATCCCACGGGAACATATCTATAACGTACTATAAATCTAAACGTTCCTTAATAATTGCACTATATTTTAGAGAAAACCGTACAAAAATTTGTTCAAAAGATTTTGAGAAAATAAATCACATTAACCAGACAGTTTTTTGGGGACTTTGTTTAATGATATATATGGATAATTAGATTTACAAACTCAATTTCAAAACCAAATTCGTGGTATGATTGTTAAATTTATCTTAAACAGTACTAGTAAAAGTGTTAAAATACCTCTTCTACATAGGCGTCAGGGTTTTCAATTTCGTGCCCATTCCTCCAATAGTGGCCAAGGGTGGGGCCCGCTTCAGCTGAACGAAACCTCGGGTCATCGTATTTTATCTATAACACACAATCATTATATTATAAGCTATATAGCCTAGCGATGTGCTAGTCACCAATGAGTTATATTTTTAAAATTATCTGTATAATTGATAATTGTAATACCACACGTTTTTCAGAGAAGAAAAACATTGTTAGAACCTGCAGAGTTCTGTGTATATCGCTCTAACCTACGAATAAAGTCACATTTCCTATGCTTATAAAAAAATTCCAAAACTTCAAAATATTCTTTATTCTTGTAAACAAGTGCTTTGGAATCGTCTACTCTACTGTTCCTACCAAGAAGAGCCAGCAAGAAACATGGCGGTAGCTTATTACAAAATATAATTCTAATAACTAGTTACATTTAGCCAATACTGACTTGTACAGGGTCGAAGACTAACTACTGTCCGTGTATTCTTATGCGTAGGCTTTCTGTATTAGCCTTTTATTAATAGTGTATTTAAACTGTTGTAATGGCAAAGTTAAAAATTGAGTGCGTAAGGCGTTTGTGGGTTTAAGTACAAGATTGTATAATAAAATTCCGCAATCAATTTTAGCTTTGCCATTGCAGCACTTTAAAACACTGTTAAAAAAAGGCTAATTCAGAAACTCTACTATACTGTTGAGGATTAATTAGATGATAAGAATGCGTGGACATAGCTTCCTCGCTCTTCTCTGTAGAAACAGCTTTCCGAACCAGCAGTAGAGTTGTCCATTCAAAAGGACTTGTTCACAAGTTTAATTATATAAAGAATATTTTGAATTTTATGCACTCAAGCATAAAGGAATGGTGTGAATTTTAATAATTGTGGAATAGTGAGCAAAAAACGATATGCAATGCCCAACAAAGTCACAGTTTATAGCTGTAAAAACAAGTAATGACAATAAAAATATTTTGTACAATAACTCTAATATCCTCATTAAGCGTTAAAATGATGTTTTATTGCATAATTATTACGCTTCTGAACAAAGGTGATGTATTTTCCGTTTCGTGCAACCTTGGGAAACGAGTTTTCATACAACAAACAATATTTTAGAATCACAAATATTATTCATCTATTATTATTAACGGCATATTATTTTGACAAATTTTTCATCATCCTCCTGTCCTTATCTCACTCCAAGTGGGGTTGGCATGTTATCAACATGTTGTCACATAATTTGGCTCCATTTTTTGACGATCGGCCGCCTGCCAACGTCAACTTACCCTAGTCGTATTTTACGACACTTCGGTAAGGTCAGAGTGGTCTATTCTACTAAACCGGATACCACACGTTGGGTCAAATTACCTTAGTCACCTTTTACGATACCTCGGTAAGAATTGAGGGTGGTCTATTCTACTAATCCGGATACCACACGGTGTGTCAACTTACCTTAGTCGCCTTTTACGATACCTCGCTAAGAATTGAGGGTGGTCTATTCTACTCAGCTGGATACCACACGGTGGGTCAACTTACCTTAGTCGCCTTTTACAACACCTCGGCAAGAATTGAGGGTCTACTCAACCGGATACCACACGGTGGATAAACTTACCTTAGTCACCTTTTACGACACCTCGGTAAGAAATGAGGGTGGTCTATTCTACTAAGCTGGATACCACACGACGGATCAACGTACTTCAGTCACCTTTTACGACATCTCGGTAAAAAATGAGGGTGGTCTATTCTACTCAGCTATAACTCACGATAACACACGACTACATGACTAGTCATAATACCATCCGATATCCTGTTTCATGATAGACACAAATAAGCCACCACCTTTCGGTCACGTGATTATCGTGTTGTCAGTACATCCGGTATTAAACCTAAAAGCATGACATTTGACTACTTCCGTTCCCGACAATAATAATACATTACCACTAACATGTTACACATGTAACTCCCTTCACCAGAGATTCACCGCTGTTCCAAGATGATTTCCATGTTTCAACCCAATATACCAAATACGGATGAATTTAAAACAGATGATTTTTGCATTAATTAAATTTTTTGACTCGAGTCTGAATTAAATATTTTTGAAAATGACCAATGTTTTTTCGTTTGTTACAGATTAATTTAATTTTTTTATTTTTAATTTATATTTCTTGACCTTTATTTAATAATTTTTGTTTAAGATTTTCAATCACATGATTGATTTAAGTATTCATTTTAAATACATTTTTCTATATAATTGTGTTTTAATCTAGCGTGAAGTTTCTAGATTTTGTCAAATTCATAATTATAAACATTCAAAATTAGATGTATTGTTTGTAAATCATTAATTATAGTTTTTTAATCTTTTAGCATAATATTTACTTTATCTTCTTAACGTAATATTGTATCAAGAATATGGTATCTTTATATACATGTAAAGTACTACTAATATTATAAATGTGACAGTTTGTGAGTATGGATGGTATATTTGATACTCTTTCACAGCGAATCCACTGTACCAATTTAGTTAAAATTGTCACAATTATTCCTTATACACCGGTGTAACATAGGGGCTATAGAAATCCTGTTAATTCTACAGGAATAAATAGGATAATATTGAAAAGTGCTATCTATGATCAACCCATCACGCAACAACAGTCCACGAAGTTGCGGGTAAAAGCTAGTCTAAAAATAAAAGAATGGAGTGCAAAACTAAATATGGCCCAGAGGGTCACCTTGTGGTAGCCAAAAGTGTACTACGTAATTTTTTGTGCATTAATTTTGTTTGCGTGCCCATAACATTGTACTTTTTTACCTTCTCCAACAAAGGGTCTTCGTCGAGTGAAATGAAAGAAGTTCTTATGTCCAATTGGAATGGACTTTTATCTTCCTTATTCTGGAAAAAATATGTGCTGAATGACAGCAGATTTTTTAGAATACCAAAAATATATTTATAAATTTAGTATAATTTCAGCGTTTTGTATTTGTTGCTTGTGAAAGTCAATATAATCTGGTTTATTTGTTTTGTATATTTTATCTTTCTTTTCTATTATTACAGTACACATTAGTTTTTTTACTTTTAGGTTCATGTGTTATTTATTCTTTTAATATATAATTGTTGTCATTATCAGCCTGGTTTTTTGCAATTTGTATTTATTTAACTGAAATACATTACATATTACTGAAATATTATTATGCTCTATGAATAGAGTTTTCACAATTTGTTTTTATTTAAGAAACTTAGAATAGATCTTTGTATCAAGAATATACGATTTTTATTAATTGTAATTATACTTATTATTGAATAATTTAATTTAATTAAATTGTTTGTTCCTGTTTCCATATATTTTATTGTTTCATAGTTTATTATGTGTATTTAACGATATTTTTTATGAAATAAATAACTTAAAATTTTATATACAAATAATATAACTTTTTTTATTCTTCTATTGTTATCTTATTTCTTATTTTTGTTATATTTTTTTATTATATGTATATAGACTAAGCTGTGATAGCCCAGGGATGAGACCGTGCAATTCTCTAGAGACGATCATGGGTTCAAAACCCGGGCAGACCAATGAGTTTTCTGTTAAAACTTATGTATCTAATTGATAGCTATAATTTATCACATATCGATGAATGAAAATATCGTGAGGAAACCTGTATATCTCTAGAGAATTCTGGGGATATGTGTAACCTACCAATCCGCATTGGAGCAGCGTGGTAGATCTTAGCTTCAATCCATCTCTCCTAAAAATGGAAAGAGAAGGCCTATGCCCAACAAGCCGTTACATGCATCCACTAACCAAAGGAAGCACGTTAATTCGACCAGACAGTTGAGGCTCTGTGAAGGGGGGGCTGTTAAGGTACTTCTGCGCCTCCTCCGGGGAGAGGTCCAGCTCCAGGATATTGTTGGAGACAGGCTGAGGAGCCGCCGCAGATAGCGCCAACTGGAATAGAAACAACACAGTTTACAAATGTTAACAGTGCACATTATGTTATTTATTATCAACAAGCAATCATAGTATTATGTTAAACACAAAAATGGTTTGTTAACTTTAAAAGCTAGACATATGCTGTCGCGGACTTTTTTTTAGAATTTTTAGAGGTGAACAATTTTGTAATACATGATTTTTTAATAAATATCACCGTTTAACTCAGCGCAGGCAAGGATAGCTATTTATTTACCTTTTTTGTAATATTTTTATTGCTGCACCTCTCCTATTCATCATAGCGTGATGTTTTATAGCCTACAGCCTTTCTTGATAAATGTACAATCTTAAACTGAAATAATTTTTCAAATAGGTTTAGTAGTTCCTGAGATTAGAGCGTTCAAACAAACAAACTCTTCAGCTTTAATAGCGTAGATTGTTGTTCTTATGAATTACTAGCGGCCTGCCCCTGCTTCGCACGGGTATAAAATATATATCCCATGTCACTCAGTGTAAAAAAAATGATTAAAATTGATCCAGTTGTTTTGATTTATTCATTACTGTCCGTGGCCGATATTTGGAGAAAAACAATTTCCTTTCCCTATACCAAGAAGGTTTCCTGCTATCTTTGGAATATCTAAATTCATTTTAAATCTGTAATATCTCCGAAAATGTACACTTAAATTACATGCTGTAAACGGCCATATTGATCTATATTAAATCAACTATTTATTTAAGGTACTTAATTGGATAAGGATTAATGCTGTATTGTATAAAAATTGCTTCAAAAATATGGCATTATTTTTCTTAATAAGTAAATGACAAAAAATGCTATAGTGGGTTATCCATAAGAGATAGACATATACCATCGCGGACTTTTCTGTAGACCTATTCAAGATGTACAAATACTTAGTACATTATTTTGATAAATCTCGTAGGGTTTAGCCTGCGTTTGCAATGTAAGCGGAATAAAATGTAATTATTTACAGAAACCTCAAAAATTACAGTATTTCTCTACTCCGTATTGAATGTTATTATACGTACAAACTTTCCTCTGGAATCACTCTATCTATTAAAAAAAACCGCATCAAATTCTGTTGCGTAGTTTTAAAGTTTTATGCATACATAGGGATATAGGGACTTTGTTTTATAATATGTAGTGATTTAATGTTGCCGACGAGTTGTTTTTCTGATACAATACAATCTGGTACTATTATTTAATTCTATATTTTCTATTAATGAATTTATTGGTCTTCGAGTATGGGTGTATATTTGTATTTAAGTATGAATTTAATAAATATAAAAGTTTATATTCTGTCCATAACACAAGTATTAAGTTACTGTGGGGACGGACGACCGTGTGCGTAAATGTCCCATATATTTATTTATTTATTTATGTGTATGTCTAACAGCCACATGATCTACCTGTTAACTTATTAGGGACTCCAAGTGCTGAATAAGCCTATCATAAACCTGAGAAACTCAAAATTCATATGTGTTAGATATGTTCCGAATAAGCTAACTGACAGTTTATTGGTAACCTGTGAAACAGGTCTTAGAGTGGTATAAGACCCTTAAAAGACCTATAATACCACTTAGCCACTTAGTTCTTACTAGAACATCATCTTCCTGCCCTTATCCCACTTTAAGTGGGGTCGGCACAACATGTTATAAACATGCTGTCACATGATTTGGCTGCATTTTTACGACCGGCCACTTGCCTGACGTCAACTTACCTCTGACGTATTTTACGACACCTCGGTAAGAAAGAGGGCGGTCTATTCTACAAAACAGGATACCACACGGTGGGTCAACTTACCTTAGTCGCCTTTTACAACACCTCGATAAGAAATGAGGTTGGTCTACTCTACTCAGCCGGATACCACAAGGCGGGTCGACTTACCTTAGTTGCTTTTTACGACACCTCGGTAAGAAATGAGGGTGGTACTATTCTATTCATTCGGATACACACAGCGTTTAGATCTTACTAGAACGTATTAGTATAATTGGTGACTTCATAAGTTCAAGGTCTTTGAAATTATACAATAAAACCTGTCCATAATTCTCTATTTTACCGGTTTATTTGATACGAGACATTCTAATATATTCGCGGATCTGTTTCGGAACAAATTCATGTATAAATTAATCGCTTGACATTAATTAACAGACATCTATCATGACAAACCGCCGTGTGGTATCCGGCTGAGAATAACATACCACCCTCTTTCTTATCGAGGTGTCGTAAAAGGTGACTAAGGTAAGTTGACCCACCGTGTGGTATCCGACTGAATACCCTCTTTCTCACCCAGGTGTCGTAAAGCACGACTAAAGTAGGTTGTCGTCAGGCAAGCGGCTTATTCTACTGAGCCGGAATAACTCTGTACTGTTCCAAAATCTATTTTGGACTTGCCTTTAGACAAATTCAAAAAAGAAGCTAACTACTTATTATTCATAAAGCTTATTTGAAGACTATTTTAATGATAAGAAAGGTTGGATTTAAAGTGATCAGCTACGCACTAGATTTTATTGTACGTTTCCTTTAATTTGTTCTTAATTAATTAAGCCATTATTGTAATACTTAATTTTGAAAAGAGTGGCCACCGAGTTTCTTGCTGGTTGTTCTCGGTAAGAGCACCTTTCCAAACCAGTCGTAGCTTCATTGTAATTTGACGATTCAAAAGTACTTGCAAAAGCCAATTTGAATAAAGAATTATTTGAATATGAATTTGAATTTATGTATATGTCACAGCATTTTACGCCTTGTGGTATACGGCTGAATAGAATAGTACCACCCTCATTCCTTACCGAGGTGTAGTAAAAGGTGACTAAGGTATGTCGACTCGACGTGTGGTATCCGGCTGAATAGAATAGACTACCCTGATTTCTTACCGAGGTGTCGTAAAAGGCAACTAAGGTAAGTTGACCCACCTTGTGATATCCGGTTGAGTAAAATAGACCACCCTCTTTCTCACCGAGGTGTCTTAAAGTACGACTAAAGTAAGTTAACGTCAGGCAGGCAGCCGATCGTAAAATACGTAGCGAAATCATGTGGCAACATGTTTGTAACATATTGTGCGACCCCACTTAGAGTGGGATAAGCGCAGAAGGATATATCAGAGCATTTTATAAGATATATAAAAGGCGTAGTAACATCCGGTTCTAATGATGTAACCTTATTACGTATAAGTTTACTATGAATAAATAGTACACGTGATATAATTTTATTTTATTGTTATTAGGTTATCTTTATACAACTAATTGTAAAGCGAAGATGCGCAATTAATATTATCCGGTTGTATTTATACGTTTAATAAATAATTTATGATTAAATAATAAATATATCTATACTTATTATAAAACAAAGTCCCCACAAGCTGTCTGTCTGTATGTGAACAGATTTTCCAAAGGTTTTTACTAAAAGTTAGTGAAATTCTTCCAAAAGGTTTAGGTAAATAAAACATTAAGGTTTTACTCGTATATAAATTAAGTTAGAGAGGATTTGCACTTTACTCGCGATTGCCACGTAAACTAACAGAGATACACTAAAGTAATCATCCTCCTGCCCTTATCCCACCCTAAGTGGGGTCGGCACAACATGTTATAAACATGCTGTAACATGATTTGGCTGCGTTTTTACGACCGGCCGCCTGCCTGACGTCAACTTACCCAAGTCGTATTTTACGACACCTCGGTAAGAAAGAGGGTGGTCTATTTTACTCAACCGGATACCACACGCTGGGTCAACTTACCTTAGTCGCCTTTTACGACACCTCGGTAAGAAATGAGGTTGGTCAATTCTACTCAGCCGGCTACCACACGGCGGGTCGACTTACCTTAGTCGCCTTTTACGACACCTCGGTAAGAAAAGAGGGTGGTACTATTCTATTCAGCCGGATACCACACGGCGGAGATACACTAAAGTAATGTATTAGAGAATTGTAGATCTATAAAAAATACTATAAAAAAAGTCTAGGAAAGCATGTCTGTATCTCTTATGGTTAACTCACAATAACTAATTTTATGTTCAAAATTTCATTCAATAATATTACGTTATGTTTGAGACTATTATAATGACATAATTTTATACTGCATAATACTGCTATAATAACTTACATGATAAGAATGCGTGGACGTATCTACTTTTCGACCCTATACAAGACAGTAATAACTAAATGTAACTGGTAATAAGAATTATATTTTTAAAAGAGCAACCTCCGTGTTTCTTGCTGGCTCTTCTCGGTAAGATATAGTTTTCCGAACCAGCAGTAGAGTTGACGATTAAAAAGCAACTTGTCTACGAGTTTATTTGAATAAAGAATATTTTTGAATTTCAATTTGAATATGACGCTGCAACAGCGACATCTAGTGACCGCTTTTCCGTTGCCATACGTATTGACGTTACGCTAACGCGATCGAGAAGTTAAAAAAATTCGCACTAAGAACAGTAATGGCTGAACCGCACGGCCCTTTGGGGATGGTTTCTCAATAAACATGTGATTTTATATACCCATAAAATCTTTATGTTCATAAATCTGCAGACTAATGACTATAAAAATAATAAGAAAAATGATTTTGTTTATTATTGTTCAAATATGATTCGCTTTATTCGTTTTGTTTTTAAATACGACTGATTCGAAATTTATGTGGTATATTCCAATATAATGGGCAATAAATTTTTGAAGGACATCGACCTTCTTCATAAAATTATATTATATATTCATAATGTTATAAATACGTAGATAAGTCTGTCTATCTGTCGGTAAGTACACAAAGAAAATCTATTGATAGAATTTCTAAGTATAAGCTAATATACGGACTAACATATACGATTTTCTTCAAGACAAAGAAAAATAAGTTTGACACTAATTTTATATAAAAGTGCAAATAAAAAAAACAAAAAAAGGGGTATATCTGGGGCTTGGGGTATTTCAACTTCTTTAGTCCGCCCATTCGCCACTAAGTTATTGAAACTTTATATATGACATCTAAAATAGTGTTTTCTATTTAGTGTCAATTTGAGTAATTTTACCATGTCTGAAAACAGGGATAAAACGTATTTTTTTTTAATAAAACCTAGCTAGATGTATATTTCCCCGCCAGAACCTTCTTCGTGCTGAATTTCATGAAAATCGTTGAAGCTGATTTCGGAAAATGTCTATACTAATATATAAAGCAGAAGAGTTTGTTTGAACGCGTTAATCTCGGGAACTACTGGACTGATTTGAATCATTCTTTGAGTGAAAGATTTAAGACGTAAGAAGACATTTATCAATGAAGGCTATAAAACATCACGCTAAGTTGAATAAGAGAGAAACAGAAATAAAAAATATTGCGACACCGGCAAAATTAAAAGCTTTCCTTGCGTGCGCTAAGTAAACGGTGAATGTTATTAAAAAATCTCTTATAATTAACTAACGATAACTACTTTTATGTTCAAAATTACAATTTTGGAAAAAATTGTGATACACTGATATACAAAACAAAGCATCTGGCATAGCTAGTATACAAGATTAACTCATTTAAATAATAAAGATATATGTACATCTCTATGGTATAGAAAACGATAGGTTCTTGTAGAATTGGATCAAATGTTTGAATTGGCGATCGTAATTTGCTCTTCAAATATACCTAGTGCAAACACTTTGTTCGCCGATGAATGCAAGGTTTTCTGACCTCGGGCAATCATGGCGTATGAACAGTAGTAATATGTAGTTACAATCATACATAATTTTTATTTAAAAGTAGTAAAGTAACCTGTTGCTATGCCACTGCTGGGCATAGGCCTCCTCTCTTCGTTTTCGGAGAGAAGGACTGGAGCTAAGATTTACCGTGCTGCTCCAATGCGGATAACACATATCCTCAGAATTCTTTAGAGATATGCAGGTTTCCTCACGATTCCTTCACTAAAAAGCGTGTGATGAATTGCAATTATCAATTATACATATAAGTTTTAACAGAAAAACTCATTGGTGCCTGCCCGGGGCTTAAACCCCTGACCCCTCAAAAGAGTCCCACGGTCTCACCGCTGAGCTATTACTACTTTTATTTATAAATTCGGAAATGTGTTTCTTATCCTTTTTTGCTACTTAATAATTATTGTAATATAACATGTCCTAAACGAGATTATTGACCAAAATATGAAATATAAATCTCGTCAACGTCCAAGGTAAAGTAAATATAATAAAAATAGACACAAATTAGATCAATTGCGACATAAACGCTAAATGGCAATGACGATTCGGATGTAACTACGTATTACGCACAAACTGATGAATTAATTTGAATTTATTATAACATATACAGATCTTATCTCGTCTTACGAGTACGTGCGTTTAAGAATAGTACCGAGATGATAAAGCCTTGTTCGGTAACTTTTTTAAAGATATATTATAAACTGAAAAAAAAAAATTAAAAAACGGTTGCCTGTAAAGTCGGTTTTACGGGCAAAGATTTTACGTGACAACGTCTTTTTAAATGTGATGGATTGGAGTGGGAGAGAGACGCAAGGCATTCGCCAGTCCGGCGGGCCTCTCTTTCGTTCGGTGTCTCATCGTAACAGACGTGAGCGGGCGTTACACTTTTTAATGAGTGACTCCAAGCCGCAACCTAATTTAAGACGTTGTCTCGTCAAAAACAATTGGACAAGTGGGGCTCGATCCGGAGTATTTTCGCTCCTCTAGTCCGCCCGCTATTAGATGGACTATAACAATTTAACAACTTTATAATTGACAGCTATAATATACTTTACATTGTATTCAACATTTTAGCATTTTTTCAGTGCCCGAAATGACATTTTTCGTCATCGGCATCGGCACCGTTATATATATTTATTTCGGAATCTCCTAAACGGCCAATTTTCCTAAAAATCAGCATACAGGAGGTTTTGAGACAAAATCGATCTAGCTAGGTTTAATTTAAAAAAAAAACGTTTTATCCCTGTTTTTGGGCATTTATAAAAATACAATTACATTGAATATATAAAAGATTTTTTTTGCCTAAAACTGTCAAGTCAGCGTAGCTTATTCGGGTAACGGGTGGTCTCTAGAAATGAAATGCCTAGGATCGAGCCTCACTTACCCAATTTTGTACCCTTATTTTGTAAAATTGGTAAGACTCTTAATAAACATAGTACTATAGTTAACATTTACTCAGACACTTTAAATGAATTTAGGAAAAAAATATGAAAATCTTGGAGATTTTAGTGACTATAGGGAGCACAGTTTTATTTGTATTTTTCTACATATTTTTTACAATTAGGTATAAGATTTATATTGTTTTTTAGTTTTTTCGCATTTCAGTTTTTTTTTAATATGTAAGCTTCTTCTATGAAAAATGCGGTGTTTACTTTTAATTTACTATTACATTTATAAAGAAATTCTAGTAATAAAGAAATTATAAATTCTTCAATGTATGTAGTTGTAAGTAAACCTTTAAATCTTTAACATTTAAATGAGTTAATCTTGTAAATATATATATATTTTCCGAATCTCGGAAACGGCTCCAACGATTTTCAAAAGATTTCGAAAATTTCATTTTTCGAAAATTCATTATGTAGGAGGTTTTGAGGGAGAAAAATTGATCTAGCTAGGTTTTATGTAAAAAAAAATATTCTTTTATCCCTGTTTTTGGGCATTAAAAAACACTAACTATATTGAATTGAATTTTCGCCATTAACTGTCAAGTCGACCTAGCTTATTCGGGTAACGGGCAGCCTCGAAAAATGTGAATGCCAAGGATCGAATAATTGTTTTTTTCTTTTTTTTAAGTTTTTTCTTGTAAAAAATTACCGAGCGAAACTCGGTCACCCAGATATTAAATAAATAAATAAAAAAAAAAATACCGAACAAGGCTCGGTCAAACAGGTAGTAAATATATACATATACAAGATTACATACATACATTTAAATATTAAAGATATAATCTATTTAAAAAAAACGTTTTTTATCCTTAACTCCTAGGTTCATCAAACCGAATTCACTATTATGAATTAATGTGCCATAATTTGTTAAAGACAGCAATAATAAATGTTTTTAAAATATTATTATAGAAAATTCAAGATATATTTAAAACTTCATTTATTCTTGTCCAGATATATGTTTTCGCATCAACAGATTAATCGCTTCGCTTCATTTAATAATGGACCGGTCTGTTGTTTAATATATCATGTCATTGATTTATATTACGTAAGATTAATGTAAATTAAGAATGCAAATAAGTGTGTTTTTATATACCTTATTTATGTTTTCGATAAATTAATTTATAATTTTTGTATTGGTCATCACATTAGAAATGTTATGTCATGTCATTTAATTTATTTTAATTCTTATTATATTCATCATCTTGCCCTAATCCCACTTTAAGTGGGTATGTTTAAATATTTAATTTATAAATTATTTTTTTTTTTTTAAATGTTTTCATCTTCTCCCTGCCCTTATCCCACTCTAAGTGGGGTCAGCAAAACATGTTATAAATATGTTGTCACGTGATTTTGCTCCGTATTTTACGACCGGCCGCCTGCCTGACGTCAACTTATCTTAGTCGTATTTTACGACACCTCGATAAGAAAGAGGGTGGTCTATTCTACTTAACCGGATACCACAAGGTGAGTCACTTACCTTAGTCGCTTTTTACGACACCTCGGTAAGAAAAGAGGGTGGTATTATTCTATTCAGCCGGATACCACACGGCGGTTTTGTTAAATGTTTTGTTGAATAATATTATGTTAACACCAGTTTTTTATATGTGTAGAAGTAGCAAAGTAACGGCCTGTTACAATCCCACTGCTGGGCATAGGCCTCCTCTCCTATCACGTGGCTCCAACGCGGATTGGTAGTTACACATATCCCTAGATTTCTCTAGAGGTTTCCTCGCGATGTTTTCCTTCACTGATAAGAGTGTGATAAATTGCAATTATCAATTAGACACATAAGTTTTAATAGAAAAACTAATTGGTGCCTGCCGGGGTTTGAACTCCTGATCCTCTCGAAAGAGTCGCACGGTCTCAACGTTGAGGCTATCACCGTTAGGATGGCTTGATATGTGTATAAAAATTTAATTAAATTTTCCCGTTCAAAGTGGGCCTAAATTGAGATCAAATTAGTCACTTACTTACACTCGTATTTAATAAGACAGAACCTATGCTAATTTTTGCGATGCGTGCTTGACCGTTTTTTTATTTACATATATAAAATTAGTATCACGCGGTCACGAAGTATATCGACTCATCGCTGTCATCTGTCACCGATATATTTATAAGCGGATCTCGTTGCGTCCAACACGATTATGAAGATCATATGGTAATTTGAGATCGCTTTTAACTTATTGGATTTTCGTTTGTGATTTATATTGTTTTTTTTATCGATGACCAGTATCTAACCTCCGGTTATTCACATCGTGTTGGTTATCAAATTCAAATTGAAATTATTTTTTATTCAACTAAACAAGTGATTTTAATATTGAAATGAGTTAATCTTGTATGTATATATATATTTTCGGCATCTCCCATTAATCATCTCCATTTTCCTGAAATTCAGCATGCAGGGGATTTTGGGCGACAAATATCCATCTAGATAAGTTTTTTTTTTTATATATTTTTATCTCTGTTTTTGGGCTCTACATTTTTTTTTAAATTTATGTTGAATACAATCACAATTTTTTTCTGTCAAATGTAAAGTCATGGTAGTTCATTTGGTGAACGGGCGGTCTAGAAAGGTAAAAATACCTAGGATCGCGCCCCACCTGCCCCTATTATTTTTTTATTTGTTCTTTTCAAATTTTTTTTTACATTATTTTAAAACTTACCAAGTGAGGCTTGGCATCCAGGTACTATTTTTAAAAGAACAACCGTTGAGTTTCTTACTAGCTCATCTCGGAAGGAACAGCTTTCCGAACCAACAGTAGAGTTGACGATTCAAAAGCACTTGTTTACAAGTTGTTTGAATAAAGAATATTTTGAATTTGGATTGAAAGTAGATTTTGGAAAATCGATCACCAACAGAGAGGCAGATTTTGGGGACTTTATTTTATAATAAGCATAAATAAGTCATGCTTGCTTCATAAACTTTATAATGGTTTTATGGTGCGTTAAGTTTGTGCGTTAACCTTCCTGGTAATATGATCTCATTAAGATTTTAAATGACCACACCCATATTTGCGAATTTTTAATCATAATTTTACTCTGGTAGATTTGCGGTTGTTACACGAAATATTTTAATTTATAATTTCTGAGAACCAGTCATATGAACCAACAGTATGACAGTGTAGTATTTGTGTAGTGTGTTGATTTTGTATCTTGTAATACGTGCAGTAACTAATCCTTTATGTATGAGACACGCGAACGTTTTTTTGCCTTCTACACTTAGTGTTGTATAGATTTTCTTATTAAACAGCTTATCGTAAAATAATTATATAGTACTTTAAATACGTTACTTAAAGGTACTTTAAAAACGCCGTGTGGTATCCGGCTGAATAGAATAGTACCACCCTCATTTCTTACCGAGGTGTCGTAAAAGGCGACTAAGGTAAGTCGACCCGCCGTGTGGTATCCGGCTGAGTAGAATAGACCACCCTCATTTCTTACTGAGGTGTCGTAAAAGGCGACTAAGGTAAGTTGACCCACCGTGTGGTATCCGGTTAAGTAGAATAGACCACCCTCTTTCTTACCGAGGTGTCGTAAAATACGACAGAGGTAAGTTGACGTCAGGCAGGCGGCCGGTCGTAAAAACGCAGCCAAATCATGTGACAGCATGTTTATAACATGTTGTGCCGACCCCACTTAGAGTGGGATAAGGGCAGGAAGATGAAAGGTACTTTAAAAAATATTTCATAAATCTTATTTTTTTAATCTCATTCAAAAGAACCACATAAATTAAGAGTATAAATATAATATATAAAGTAAATATAATATATACAGAAGAATTTAATAATAATAATATATAATAATAATAAAATTTCAATTAAATATTAAAATCTTTATGAAATAATTCATAATTTTTAAATGTATAATATTTGCATGTCAACTAAATGACTAAACATGTCGTTACTATTACTATATTATTACACCTTTGTTACCATGTTTTTTTGCAAATAAAGTAATTTGAATTTGAATAATAAGTGATTTAGACTATAGACTGTCAACACTAATTAAGCAATATAATTTTTTAATTTATTTATTTCATTTCATTCCATAAAAATACAAAAAATTCTGCTTAAATTTAACAAATTAAACTAATACATTGTCGTAAATTGTGGCAGAGATCTATTGATACTCGCACTAGGTCGCCCTGTAAATATTAGTTATATTGATTGACGCTTCAATTAATTGAAATAATAGGTTTTTTATTTAATTTCTATATTGAATACGATGGCGTAGGTTATAAGGTTTTTTGTTTATAATATAATTGTTATATTGATAGGTTGTAGGTAACCTTCAGCTGACCCGGATTATGGTTAGTTAGGTAAACATCCTTAATTGCCAATTTTATCCGTCCACAGTGCATCCTGTCAAAGGATAGGCAGGTCCTGAATTATGCCTACGGTTGGTATAATAACCATTCATTCTCCAGCCCTTATTCCACTCTACGTGGGATCGTCACATATTATAAACATGCTCTCACATGATTTGGCTGCGTTTTTACGACCGGCTGCCTGCCTGACATCAACTTACCTTAGTCATATTTTACGACACCAAGGTAAGAAAGAGGGTGGTCTATTCTACTAAACTGTATACCATACGGTGGGTCAACTTACTTTAGTCGCCTTTTACGACACCTCGGTAAGAAATGAGGTTGGTCTATTCTACTCAGCCGGACACCACACGGCGGGTCGACTTACCTTAGTCGCCTTTTACGACACCTCGGTAAGAAATGGTGGTGATACTATTCTATTCAGCCGGATACCACACGGCGTGGTTGGTATAATAACCATTCGTTCATATATCGCTAAGTATTAAAGTGACCGAATTCAAAAAAGTTGTTTTGTAGCAAATTTTAATGAAGCGTAGCCTGGTGTCTTCAAAACTCGTGACTGTTAAAGAGACCTATAACTTAGAAGAGTGAGAAAACACTAGCGGTGATGATCAATAATGGGTTTTCCTGACATTCAAAAAAAAATTTGTGCTTGCGGCTTTATCCGTGTGGCAATCAAAAATTTTTCCGGGTAAATAAATCCCTACCCCGCGGTAATACAAATGTAATGTACTATGAACCTAAAAAAAATTGAGCATTCAGTATCTTTTTTTTTTACATACAGACAGCTTTTAGACTTTGTTTTATAATATTTATAAAAGTTAGTTTTTCTCGCTCTTCCAAGTTATGAGTCTCTTTAACACTCACGAGTTTTAAAAACACTGGGCGACGCTTCATTGAAATTTTCTACAAAACAACTTTTTCGAATTCGGTCACTTTAATACTTATTATGAACCAATGGTTACTATACCTACTGTAGACGTGATCCTAGGTATTTTCATTTCTAGAGACCACCCGTTCCCCAAATAAGCTACGCTGACTTGACAGTTGTCGCCAAAAATAGTTTATATATTCAATGTAAATTTTGTATTGTATTAATACCCAAAAACAGGGATAAGGCGATTATTTTTTTTCAATAAAACCTTACTAGATTATTTTTTCCCCTAAAACCTCCTGTATGCTGAATTTCAGGAAAATCGTTAGAGCCGTTTCCGAGATGTATCCGATGTATATATATATATATATACATACATACATACAAGATTAACTCATTTAGGTAAATATTAAAGAATATTACGAGAAGTTTAAGCCTAGCAGTTACATAATGACAGGCAGCTACTTTTTACTTTTTCAAAAACGTGTACTGACACGTGTCAATTTCTTTATAACTTTAGCACGTGTCACTGCGAAGTGTTGCAAAATGTCTGGAAGATATTTAAAATTTTTGTGAATGAAATCACCTTTTTCCTGAGAATTCGTTGAGGTCAGGAGGACCTACGCTGTATCCGCGTAAACGTGAGTTAGTCATTTCACAATATTTTACTATACACTATAGCTATGCTTGCCGTGTGGTATCCGGCTGAGTAGAATAGACCACCCTCATTTCTTACTGAGGTGTCGTAAAAGGCGACTAAGGTCAGTTGACCTACCGTGTGGTATCCGGCTGAGTAGAATAAACCACCCTCATTTCTTACCGAGGTATAGTAAAATACGACTAAGGTAAGTTGATGTAAGGCAGGCGGCCGGTCGTAAAAACGCAGCCAAATCATGGTACAGCATGTTTATAGCATGTTGTGCCGACCCCACTTAGAGTGGGATAAGGGCAGGAGGATATATAATACACTATAGCTATGCTAAAGGCTGCAACCGCGTAAAAACTAGTGTATTTAATTGAAGTTTTGAATATGAAAGTAGTTTTAACCATAAGAAATGAGACATGCTGTCGCTGACTTTTTTGTAGTATTTTTGTAGATCTACAATTGTCTGGTTTATTACTCTAGTGTATCTCTGCTGGTTAACGCGGGGCACGCTACTAAAGCAGGCGAGTTTTTTTTACAACTACGAAGTGGTGGTCTATTCTACTCAGTCGGATACCATACGGTGGGTCAACTTACCTTAGTCGTCTTTTACGACACCTCGTTAAGAAATAAGGGTGGTCTATTCTACTTAGCCGGATAACACACAGCGGGTCAACTTACCTTAGTCGCCTTTTACGACTTCTCGATAAGAAATGAGGGTGGACTATCCTACTCAGGCGAATACCACACGGCGGGTCGACTTTACTTAATCGCCTTTTACGACACTTCGGAAAGAATTAAGGGTGTTCTAATCTATTTAGCCGGATACCACACGACGTTAACAAGTTTACTTGAATGTTTTAAGTTATTAATCGTAAGCCTAAGACGATACTTTGTGAAATTATGGTAAATTAGTTTAATTATGAAACAATCATATACACGTAAACTTCCGTGTTCTTAACAAGTACGCCTTTATAATTTGGGTTGTTTGTTTGTAACGAGATTCCACGTCTTTAACATGCTAACCATATTAACCCTTTTATTGGTTTTCGAGTCTGGGTGTGTATTTGTATTTAAATATGTATTTAAAAATTATAAAAAAAAGTAAGTAGCGGCCTGTTACTATCCCACTGCTGAGAATAGGCATCTTCTCTCCGTTTTTGGAGAGAAGGGTTTGAGCTAAGACCTACCGCGCTGCTCCAATGCGGATTGGTAGGTTACACATATCCCCAGAATTCTCTAGAGATATGCAGGCTTGCTCGCGATTTCCTTCACCGAAAAGCGTGTGATAAATTGCAATTATGAATTAGACACATAAGTTTTATCAGAAAATATAATTGCTGTCTGCCAGGGTTTGAAACCGTGATCTTTTACGAAAGATTAGCACGGTGTTACCGCTGGACTACCGCAGCTTAAAAAAAATGTAATAAAGTGTAAAAATCTGTCATCGCAGGCGCTGCGGAAACTAAAGATGATATATTTAACAAAAATAAATCTATAATCCGACTTTCCGACTAGTAGACTTTCCACTGCCATGAGATCGGTATGTACGCGGGAGAAACCGCGGGATATTACTAGTATAATATAAGAATAGATTTCTAGTTAGAAGTTATAACGGTAAGTTAATATCAGAAGTCACGTGTATTCTTAGACAGGTTGTTATGTTCAATTTACTTGTCTCATCTCTAGGAAACACAATTTTGACGTTCAATTATTAAACTAAACTATGTGATATGAAAAGCTGTGGTAGCCCAGGGGTAACACCGTGCGCCTCTTTCGAGGAGGTCTAGGGTTCAAATCCCGGGCAGGCACCAATGAGTTTTCTAGTAAAACTTATGTGTCAAATTGATAATTGCAATTTATCACACGCTTTTCGATGAAGGAAAACATGGTGAGGAAACCTGCATATCTCTAGAGAATTCTGGGGATATGTGTAACCTACCAATCTTGAGTCTGGGTGTATTTAATATTTAAAAATTATATAAGTATCACCCATAACACAAGTATGAAGTTATTTACCTTGGGGACGGACGACCGTGTGTGTAAGTGTCCCATATATTTATTTATTTTAATGTAATTTTGTAAGTATATATTTCGGTCTAAATTAAAGGACAGAATAGTTTTTACCTCGATTTATTTTCTTACTTTTGCGAATTTGTGGTTTTTTATGCCAAAAAGCTCTAAGTTCTATAAACTTTCAATAAATGCCAGTATAAGTATTAAGTTATTCATGGAATTAGGCGTAACTTTGCGGAGGTCCATAATACAAAATTAACGAAAATATTATTTTGGCTATAATCCGCGATAAAAGAAAATATATATAATGCTTCATGTAGAGTGTACTATCCGTTCTCATACCTGATACATAACCACCAATAACACAACAATATGCAAACACTGCACACATTCAGCACCAAGGTCTCAACAATCGGTTACGGGGTGAAACGGTTGTTGAGATTGTGTTCGTGATTGTGTGCAGTGCTTATATCAGTGCAGTGTTATCTCAGCTCAGTACTTTCGTATAAATAGTACTTTATATGTAATAATGTTTATTAATATCGAAATACATTATGAATAAATATTTTATTAATAATAATCATTAATATTATGAATGCGAAAGTTTGTGAGTATGGATGTATGGATGTATGTTTGTTACTCTTTGACGGACAATCCCCTGAATCAATATCGATGAAATTTGCCACAATTATTCCTTATACACCGTATTAACATATAGGCTATAGAAATCCTGTTATTTCTACAGGAATATGACATTAAAAAGCGCCATCTATTATCAACCTATCAGATTTAAATGCAAACAAAGTTACGGGTAAAAGCTAGTATTTAATAATATTGAAACGCATTTTAAATTATTTTATTTTTTAAATATTAAAATATAATAAAAATAAGCTAGGAAGTATTCAAATATAAAGTTATATATTATTGTTTAACTGCTACGTTTAAAACTTAACTAGATGTTACAATAAACAAAAAAACTGTTCACAAAAACGTCTAAAACTATAAAAACAACTGCGCACCTAGCGAATTATATTTACCAATAAACATAATTATGCAAATTTTCCTTATGAAGACGAGTATGCTTAACATTTATTTTTATATTTAATCTAGAAACTTTTATATAAAACCATAATAAATAAATAAAACCTTAACTCTTTTAAGTAATTAAGCTCATTTATTTTAGGCTTCAATTACAGATTAAAAATTCACTTACGGCTACAGCAAATATAGTTCCGACACGAAGCATCTTGAATATGTCACCTCACAATTCAAAATACAGCGAGACGATGCTCGGACGCATCTCCTATATACCAGCACAGCCTCCCATGACGTCATAACCCCCCTTGTCTCCTCAACCACCCCGCTAAACCCGTCTTGTACTCATCCTCGATATAAAAACTATATGTAGAGTTACATTGACCGTTTGTTGTGTTAACCGAAATTTTAACCTTTCAAACCAGCATTGGACATTTAATATGCTTTGTATTGATAAATGCCTATGTCAATGTCAATGATATTGCGTGCACAAAAGTGACCTATTCTAAAATTCGGAATTTTGATGTTTCCGGAGAGTAAGTAAAAGGGGAAATATTTAAAGAAACGGGCAATACTTAATGTGGCGTAATAATTAGTTCAAGTAACAAATTTAATTCACGTAAACTTCTTAACAAGTGCTTTTGAATCATTTATAATTAGGCGTTACTTTGAGGAGATCTATAATACAAAAAGTAAAACATATAATGTAGATATGATGGGTGTTTTAAGTATGATTAAAATATAAACTTATTATTTTGTTAACTTAATGTAACCCGTCATCATCTTCCTGCTTTTATCCCACTCTAAGTGGGGTCGGCACAACATGTTGTAAACATGTTGTCACATAATTTAGCTACGTATTTTACGACCGGCCGCCTGCCTGACATTAACTTACCTTAGTCGCCTTTTACGACACCTCGGTAAGGAATGAGGGTGGTCTATTCTCTTCAGCCGGATATCTCACGGCGGACTTTGCAGAGATCGATAATACAAAAGTAATAATCAAATTATTTGGCGGTTGCTTTTCGTATAATATAATTCTAATTACTAGCTATAATACATTTAGTCATTACTGTCTTATACAGGGTCGAAGAGTAGCTATATCCCCGCATACTTATCATCTAAGTAATCCTCAATAATATAGTATTTCTGTGTCAGCCTCTTTTTCATAGTTTTTTTAAAAATTACTGTAATGGCATAGCCGAACTAATGAGAAAATTATTTTGCTATAATCCCCGATAAAATCGCGGATTATAGCAAAATAATATTGTATGAGTTTTACATTATGAACCTCCGCAAAGTAACTCCTAATAAAAAACACATTCTACATTTTATGAAAATAGTTTGAGCCGTTTGCAAAATTCAGAAATATACATATATATTTACTCATAAGACTCACAAGATTAACTCATATAAATATTTTACAAAGGCTAGCTGTACTCCTTATCTGCAAAGTTGGTTAGTGCGTATAATATTTACAGTAAACAGACGGTGAGGCCATTATGAAATATGAGTAACATATCACATCCCAGGGTTAGGGCCTTGGACAGTTGTCACTTTGTTTCTGGTTTAATTCAATAATGTTTCTGGACGTATGTACCTTAAAATGTTATTGAGGAGCAATTTCCTCTCATAACAATGAAGGTTCTTTATTTAAAAAACGACAAATTTTATACATACATTTTATACGATCGATCGATATTTAACTTACAGATTACAAAACATTTATTTAAAGTAATCATATATTAGTAGCATCTTTTCATCTATTTATTTTATCAAAATTAATTAATAGATTAAATTGTTAAATTTACATAAACTTATCCTTTTTCTCTATATGACCCGTACTCTGTTTCTTCTTCAATTCTTGTCCTTTTCCTTCTATTATTCAAAGGTTGACTGGAAGAGCTCCCTTTTAGGGATACGTCCGCCTTTATACATGTGGTTTTTTATTTGTATTTCTCTTTTTTAAATATATGTATAAAAAGAAATAAATAAATACATCTCATTCCTTAAATAACAAAATTGATATATTGCTTTGATATATCTGTGATTAAAGAAATTCTACACTTAATATGTGCAGCCTGGTAACCCTGGGCCAAAAAGTCTACTATGATAGTAGTAGGATAATAGTAGAATTAGGGCAGGGCCCCAACTAAATTATTTAAAATCATTTGTACATATTACTTCGAGTACTCCTGTTTTCCTTTTTTACCCTAATGCTAATGTTTTCGTTCATTACTTTTATTCTACTATAATTATAATATAGTATTTTGATAAAAATGGTTAAAGTGGGTTAACCTTAAAAGCTAGACATATGCTGTCGCGGACATTTATATAGAACTTTTAGAGGGGAACAATTTTTGAATAACTTTCACCGTTTACTTAGCGCACCCCAGGAAAGCTTTAAATTTTGCCGTTTTCGTTATATTTATTACTGCTGCTCCTCTCCTATTCATCTTATCGTGATGTTATATGACCTATAGCCTTCCTCAATAATTGGACTATCTTACAATTCAAAGAATTTTTCAAATCAGTCCGGTAGTTCCTAAGATTAAACAATCAAACAAACATACTCTCCAGCTTTATATATTAGTATACATATAGATATCAAGCCTATTGTGACAATTGCCGTGTCTCAAAGATCTTGCGATATCGCCCAGCGGGCATCTTTGACCGCGTCCGGTTGAAAACATGCAAATTTTGAGTCATGATTTAAGTTTTAGTTATTCCGATAAGTCGCGATGATTATCGTGTTGTTCAAAGGTCAAGGTTGCAGTCGAAATGGCGTGCAATAAACGGTCAAAGGCATATTAGCTCGTGGTATGGACGTAATAGAAAGTTACGGAACCTGTTTTATGGTTACAGAGTAACTAGCGAATCTGACTCAGTCTATATAATAATAATTGCCGCCTTATGGTATTCGGTTGAGTAGAATAGACCACCCTCATTTCTTACCGAGGTAAAAGACGACTAAGGTAAATTGACGTCCGGCAGGCGGCGGGTCGTAAAACATTTGCATTATGCCACTTAGTGGGATAAGGACAGAACAATGAATTATGTTTAATAAAATAACCATTTTGATGTTAATCCTTACTTAGTTCATCTTAAAAAACAAGAAAAATGACGGTAATTAGTGTAATCGATTTTTTTAAATCGATTAACTATGTTTAGGAAATCGATTATTAAAATCTATTATAAGAATGAAAAATGATCGATTAATATAAAAGTACTTTATATTTTTACGTCTCTAATGGGATCTGAACCAAAGTGATCGATGTGAATAAGATCCGCAATTACCTAATCTATTTCAGGATTGTTTTGCAAGTGCCTTCTATGGCAGATGCAGTTAATCTATGAGTAGGGATCAAAAGTGCGATTATCGACTATGTACTCTGATCCACGATTTTCCTGATTATTAAGTGGTGAGTAAATGTAACTAAGAAATGATGTAGATAGGGAGGGGAATTTACTTTTAGATGGAACGGGGAATTCCCGCCAGAGACATTCCACGCTACGGATGCTTTCGAGTATTTTATTATGCATTCCAAATTCAAATTAACAATGCAAATTGGGTCAACGCATTCTTGATACTAGACGTCTTAATGAAACAATCTATTTCCGACCATAGAAATTTACGCACGTCACGAAAGTGTCATACTTTAAATGTCTTGGATCAGTAGTTACCAGCAGTGCCGAAGTTGATGCAGATGTGAAACATAGAGTAGGAGTCGCATGGCAAAAATGGAGATCCTTAAGGGGGGTGTTATGTGATCCCAGGATGCCCATCCAAATAAAAGGCAAAATCTACAAATGGCAGTGAGGCCCGCGATGCTCTACGGGTCGGAATGCTGGACGGTAAAAGAGACGCTTGTACAAAAACTTCATACAGCTGAGATGAAAATGCTTCGATGGTCGGGAGGGGTAACCAAACTTGATAAGGGCCGAAACGAATACGTTCGTGGTAGCTTTAAGGTGGCCCCGATCCACGAAAACTAATGGAAAGCCGTTTAAGGTGGTACGGACATGTGATGCGTCGAGATGAACATCATGTAGTGAAAAGAACATTGAGCCTATCGGAGGTCAAGAGAGGCAGAGGAAGGCCCAAACTAACATGGTGGACCAGTATGGCCAAAACATTTTAATTGAATGATTTAAAGGATCCGACAAGCTATGATAAATCATCATGGCGCGACATAATTAGGAGAGCCGACCCTACTTAACGTGGGAACGAGCGAAGAGAAAGAAGAAGAGAAATTTACGCACGTAAGCTTGTAATATCTGTGAATCTATAAAATTAAATAGGAGATCCAAAGAAGGACTTAAATAACAACAACATAACTATTCGTGAAGAGATAATGGGTTTCTGAGGTTTGGAGAAAAGAAGTATCATTGAAATCTCTACAAGATACCATCAAGAAAGAGAAAGAAAGTTGTTTAAAATTCCTTTACGCCAGTGCCTTTTTTGCTTAGAATGTCGAAATAAAAAATCACCTAGCTCAGTGTCAGTTAAGAGTCATAAAGATGTTTTTTTTGTTCATTCTAGTCTTAAAGCTCTATTATATTATAAGTACCTGGTTGACAGATCCTTAATCGGTAATTTATTATAAAATAAAAAAAACATATATTTATACATATATGTGTATGTGTGTGTAGTATATATATATATATATATACAAGATTAACTCATTTATTCTTGTATGTATAAATACATTAATCCAATTAACCACCAAATTTACAGTTCATATCATGGGCAGTAGTCAGTCGGTCCGGGAGACGCACTTCCAGCGTCCTGGGGACTCTACAGACACTCCTGAAGAGGCACCACCCGAAGAACACCACATTAACATCTCGAACAAAATGGTAAGGGAGTTCTTGTTATTCTTCTGACAAGCACTTGTGTTTAATTGATCATTGCAATTTCTCTAACGCGTCTCGGTGAAGAACAACATAGTAAGGAAATCTGCATACCTCCAGAAATTTCTGGGGATATGTGTAACCCACCTGTACGCTTTTGAGTAGCGTATTAGCTCCAACGCTTTACTCCAAATATAGTAGGTGCCTAACAGTGGAATTAAGTAAAGTAAGTAAGTAGCGGCCTGTTACTATCCCACTGCTGAGAAAAGGCCTCTTCTCTCCGTTTTTGGAGAGAAGGTTTGGAGATAAGACCTACCACACTGCTCCAGTGCGGATTGGTAGGGTACACATATCTCCAGAATTCTCTAGATATATGCAGGTTTCCTCACGATGCTTTCCTACACCGAAATGCGTGTGATAAATTTCAATTATCAATTAGACTCATGTTTAAGCAGAAAAACTCATTGGTGTCTGTCCGGGTTTGAACCCATGAGCTCCTCCGCTATCGCTGGGCTACCACAGCTTGAGTAATAGTAACAGGCCTTAACTTTTATGCAAGTACATACCGCAGGGCACTTATAGAGAGGCTTCAATCCATAGGTGGTTCACTCCAGGGTTCAGAATTGTTGCTAGCGGCGATAAGGGCAATTTGTGCAACGTTACCCTACGCTCGCCAGGTGGTGGAGCACTTAGGCCTAAATTTTAATCTGTTAGAGTCCAACATACCCGCCGCCTTTCCCCGTAGGGCGGTGGTACCCATAAGGGGGTTTTTCCTTATAAAAAAGGGTTTAAACTTGCAAACCTTATAATTTTGCCGTCATCATTATCTTAATATTGCAGATTGAACGGCTTGTCGAAGACGCTGCTCTGACCAGCGGAGTGGACTCAAGCTCGTCAAATCCGAGGGGCGATTACAGGGAAAAGATATTCATAGAGAAATTGAAGTCCTTGGATGAAAACCACACGGACAGATGCGGGTACATGCAAAAACTTTTAAGAGTAGTTTAGCTAGCATAATTTTACGTTTTGAAATTAAAAAATAACATTATAGATGAAGTTGCGTCGCGAAAAGAAAGGGGAATGTAAGGAGAAACGAAAGGGGAAACGAAAGGGTAAAGAAAGGGGTATGAAAGGGGAAACGAAAGGTGCAAGGGTACGTGGTAATAGCTGGAACATATAGTACGAGGAACCAATGAGCGTTAGAAGTTCAATGTAAATTGCGCTTGACTAGAAAACGCAGCTTTGGTAGATCCCCTTCGCCTTTCCCCGCTAAGTAGGCATATGATATTGATGTAAGTGATAGATGATGACCAAAGTTATATATGAACTCACATGATTCGCTGAGAAAAGTACCTGAGTAGTAACTGATACATGCAGGATTCGTTAAAACACCACCACCACCACAAGACACAATCACTATCCCAAACTCAACAATCTTTTGTACAATTTCCCATTTCTAAAAGCGAAAGGCTTTGGGATTTTGTCGTGGAATGGTTATGAAAATAGAAAACCACTATACATTTAGCATTATATATATTTTCTATTTACATTACCGCGGATTATAACAAAATAATTTTCTTATTACTTCTATTATAGATCTCCGCAAAGTAACGCCTAATTCTATAAATTATTTAGAATACAGAGTATTTTTGTCTGTAATCTATATTTATATGTAAGTATACATTATTACACAGGACTCCTAATACTCCCATCGATCTTAAAACATCCATTAAAGATCTGTTGGAAGTGTTTAGCATAATCTGCAAATACTTAAAGGATTAAAGCGTGAGGTACCGCTTTATTTTTTTGGTAGGTCCTTATTTGAAAACAACTAACTGAGACTGGGCTTTGCCAGCGGCGAAAAAGGTTCTGTAAAAAATACAATGGTTGCCTATATGTACCTATTAATAGAATAACAATTTTTTTTTCTAACTATGTATTTAACTGGAATAAAATTAAACTATGTGTTTAATCAAGGATTTAACCTATTTATCAGCTTAACTGTTGGAGCGTTAAAGTGGTACAACTAGACTAGCGAAGGCACGCAAGCAACCCATGCACACACGCACATACGCGCGCGTGGACGCACGCACAATAATGATAATAGACGACACTTTTTGTACAGGATTTTTATAGCCTATATGTTGCCCCGGTGTATAAGGAATAATTGTGCAAAATAACGTCGATATTGGTTCTACGGATTCGCCGTGAAAGAGTAACAAATATACATCCATACTCACAAACTTTCGCATTTATAATATTAGTTAGATTTATTACACTTTATTGAAACATTTCTGTAGGTACTTCTAATTTGCACAGCGGACTTTTATTGTCGAAGCGAGTACCTAGACCAACGTATGAGTTCAAATTGTTGTCGCCATTGACTTCCGCTTTGTATTTTATGGCAAAAAGTCATGAACCAAGAGTATCGCGCCCTTTTTGATTAAAATGGTACCAACACTGTGACGTGTTGTTTCCGGTTGAGTCTTCCTATTGATAAAATGTTTCAGTTACATTCAGTCTTTGTTCGTCATTGAAGAGAAGTGCATCTCGGAACGGGAATTGTGTTATTCCTATTATATCGTGTTATTGTACATAATGTGCGTTAACAAAATCAAATAAAAACCTTTTAATGACAATTGTCACACTTACCCTACATGAACATGAAAACTTATAGAATAGACAATATAAAATTAAATATTCTAAATATGCAGAGAAATTTGACGATGCGAAACGGTACAACACTAAGAATACGTTGAGGTAGCCCCCAAAACTATTTTTCAGTGGCGACCATACCCCAAACTAATCCGCCACCAACGCCAGCGACAACGATATGTAACTTTGTACATCTCATTGTTCACCTATTTACAATATAATTCTACAGTAATAATTACAATAAGTATTTAACAATTTTGAGTAAAAGAAAGAAGAGAAAGGAAACTTTTTTTTAAATTACCTTAAATTAATAAATAAATGCGCAGATTCAGTGATTGCAGACTAACAATAAAAAATAAAGCTGCTAACTTTACTGTGTCGCGACGCAGGAATCACAACAAATAACGGAATATACTTTATGCACAAATAAATAACTCCACGTAGCCGCTATCTCTCGCATTAATCTCCAGAAAGTCCATTATAGGATTTATTTAAAACTAATTAGCATAAGGATTCTGCGACTACATAAAATTTAAAAACCAAAACGTCTAAGTCGTGATGCTTTCGTTTTGCCGCAGTACTTATCAATACATATTATAAACAAAGTCCTCCATCTGTCTGTCTGTTTGCGATAAAATCAAAAACATCTAAACAGTTCTCTTATTATAAGAAGAAATTAAAATATAAATATGTTTTATTATCTTAAGGTAAAATTATATTTAGCTTTTTAGAACAAAGTAGGTACTGGCAGTGGCATAATTTTATAAAAAAAAATTAAAATTTAATAAAAAAAAAATTTTTTTGTTTGTTTGTAATCTCTTTATTGCATTAATAATAATAATAATAAAAGTGAAAAAAACAACATTATTCCGGGATCGGAACCTCTTTCAACCAACCAGTCTGAAATTAAAAAAGAGGTAAACTGAATTGTACAGTGACTGAAATAAAAAAATTAACTTAAAACTTAACCAATAATGACAAACAGAAAATGGACCTTTTAATAATATCAAAATCAAAAACAGAAGTTTTATTTTGATTCGACTTAAAGGATAAGATATATATTTATTAATAATTTTAGTTTTGCTAATTCATAGTTTTTTATGCTGAAAGGTTCTTTAAGGTTTCTATAGTAAAGTAGCGTTATCGCCTGTTATTATCCCACTTCTGGGAATAGGCCTCTTCTCTCCGTTATTGGAGAGAAGGATTGGAGCCAAGACCTACCACGCTGCTCCAATGCGGATTGGTAGGTTACACATATCTCCAGAATTCTCTAGAGATATGCAGGTTTCCTCACGATGTTTTCCTTCACCGAAAAGCGTGTGATAAATAGCAATTATCAATTAGACACATAAGTTTTAATAGGAAAACTCATTGGTGTCTGCCCGGGTTTGAACCCGTGACCTCCTCGAAAGAGTCGCACGGTGCTACCACTGGGCTACCACACCTTATTAAGATTTCTTAAGATTTCTATAGATTTAAGTATAATAATAAGTATTAAGGTTTTTTAATCACGTTTCAAAGTCGTCGAAACTGTGAATAGAAGACTTTTATGAAAGAAAAAAAAGATTGTAAGTTTAGCGAAAATTTAAGAAACTTTAACTTAAATACAGTGACAACGACTGTAATTCTGTAATTCATTTCGTCATATGGACCGCCGTGTGGTATGCGGCTGAATAGAATAGTACCACCCTCATTTCTTATCGAGGTGTCGTAAAAGGCGACTAAGGTAAGTCGACCTGCCGTGTGGCATCCGTCTGAGTAAAACAGACCACCCTCATTTGTTACCGAGGTATCGTAAAAGGCGACTAAGGAAAGTTGACCCACCGTCTGGTATCCGGTTAAGTAGAATAGACCACCCTCTTTCTTACCGAGGTGTCGTAAAATACGACTAAGGTAAGTTGACGTCAGGCAGGCGGCCGGTCGTAAAAACGCAACCAAATCATGTGACAGCGTGTTTGTAACATTTTGTTTTGTGCCGACCCCACTTAGAGTGGGATAAGCCATAAGGGCTGGAAGATGGAGTTTCGCAAAGTAACGCCTAATTCTATAACCAGTTATCCTTGAAAAGGGATTCAAACGTTTTGTTTACGCTTTAGTTCCCTTAAAATGGCGTTTCTTTTTCCTTGTTGAAATGTGATTTTCCTCACTACTTAATACTTCATTTCTTCTGATGAGTTTAATCAAGGGACAAGTCAGGTTTATGGTGAGCGATCAATTAGACTGATTATATTCTTGTAGTTTTAGGGTTCCTTAATTGAAATCTTTTTATTTTTTACCAAAAATTGTTACACACCAATAAACTTATGAAGAACTAAAGGAGAAGTAACGTTATACAGCGGGTGCACTTCCTCTCGTTCAAAGTGCACCAAGCTAACATCCGTGGTTTACCTTCAAAGCAGCAGCAGTCAGCAATCGCAGCAGAGCGATTCGCTTCGTCATTTTTCATGCGCACAGCACGGGCTTGGAATTCTGTTCCGGCATCTATCTTTCCCGATACTTATGTTATATGGGTACCTTCAAAGCAAGGGTGAATAGGCATCTTATAGGCATGCGCGTTCCACCTTAGACTGCGTCACTGCTTACCATCAGGCATGATTGCAGTCAAGCGCTCCCCTATTAAACTAAACGCCGACAGTCGTTTTGATGACGTTATTCATATAATTAGAACCAGTCTTAATGTAATATACTTGACACGGAGTATTTAAATGAACGAAAAATTATGGAAAATAATTTCCAAATATTGGCGTCATTCCATTTACAACTAGGACTATTATTGCATCAGCACAATCATCTTATTTCATACTTAATTTTCTTATTAATAAAAGGTTCGGTTTGATTTATATAAGCCAGACTATCTTATAATATAGTAGCTTTTACATGAGACTTCGTTCGCGTTAGGTACGCGTGTTAGGTATATAATAGATGGCCCCGTTCAATATCATCCTATTCCTGTAGAATTATCAGGATTTCTATAGCCTATATGTTATTACGGTGTATAATGAATAATTGTGCCAAATTTTGTCCATATTGGTTCAGCGGATTCACCGTGGAATGGTAACAAACATACATCCATACTCATTTACTCTCTCTCGTATTTATAATATAATAGTATAATATAATAGTATAATATAATAGTAGGTTTAGTAGGAATTTATATCATTTAATTTTACACAATAACAATAATGTTTAGAATTAGGCGCTACTTTGCGGAGGTCCATAATACAAAAGTATTGAGAATATTATTTTGCTATAATCCGAGATAAAAGAAATTATATGTAAGCATCGTCAGGTTACAGGGCGAAACAATTGTTGAGATTGTGGCAGTGAATGTGTGCAGTGATTGTGTATTGTTGTGTCATCGGTGTCTGGTAGTGCATGAGTTGTTACAAATTCTGCATGTATCAGGTATGAGAACGAATAGTAAATTCTACATTTAGCATTACATATATTTTCTTTTATCGCGGATTATAGCCAAATAATATTCTCATTACTTTTGTACAATAAAAATACACAACAGTGCCATTTTTTATGTTTTATTTAACTGGAGAGATAAAGTGTTACTGCTTAGAAATACGAAACAAAAAACGTACAGAACCCTAATAACATTGTCATGTATAAAATTGTTTACAGCCATAAAAAAATCATTCATTTTTTAATTCAACGCCACGATTTCCCCTTTCCTTGTATATAATTGTCTATCAGTATTAATATAATTGTAAAGAATGTTCACAATGAACCCGGACAATGAGGAAAAAAACCGGTAAATAGTTAGTAGGTAAGAATTTTTATAGACCCTTAACGACCTTTTGACCGTTCAAAATAAAGATCACCACGCGACCTTTAAATAAACAAACACTAGAAATCTATGAAATGGCAACACTTTACTTTTTTTATTTGGTTCTTTTATAAATTCATAACCGATATAGCTAGGTTTCATTAAAAAAAAGTAGTTTTATCATTATTTTCGGGCACTGAAAATAATGCTAAAATGTTGAATGGAATTATATTTTAGCTGTCATTCGTAAAGTTGTGATAGCTCTGTGGGTAACGGGCAGACCAAAGACGAGAAAGTACCTGGGATCGTCATCTTCCACTCTAAGTGGTATAAGGGTAGGAAGGTGGGCACAACATGTTATAAACATGCTGTCACATGATTTGGCTGCGTTTTTACGACCGACCGCCTGCCTGTCGTCAACTTACCACAGTCGTATTTTACGACACCTCGGTAAAAAAGAGGGTGGTCTTTTCTACTAAACCGGATACCACACGGTGGGTCAACTTATCTTAGTCGCATTTTACGACACCTCGGTAAAAAATGAGGGTGGTCAATAGACCACCCTCATTAGACAGACTAGAATACTACTCAGCCGGATACCACACGTCGGGTCGACTTACCTTAGTCGCCTTTTACGAACCCTCGGTAAGAAATGAGGGTGGTACTATTCTATTCAGCCGGATACCACACGGCGTGTGAAAGGACCCCATCAAGCCCATGAAATTATTATTATCTTGCTTTATGGCCTGTAGAGCGCAAATTGGACGCAAATCACTCTACCAGTGTCACGTAAAATGGCAAACACAAGAGTAATGGAATGTATAATTTGCCTCAAACAGAATACACCAAATGAACTAACTACCTAAAATAGTATAAAATATATATTGCGAAATTAAATAAAATTAACGATATAATCAAAATAGTTGCTACTTTAACTGATTATCTACAATAAACAAAATGGATTAGTAACATCATCAACAGACACTTTATTTTTATGATAACTTTATTGTATACTCTGCTAATTTATTTGGTTACTTTATGTTGGCAATTGGTAAGACAATGAATTTCGAATGGGAAAACTTTAAAAAAAGAATATATTTTGAGCTTGGGATAGTTGAAAACGATACGATCCGTTTTAAATCCGAACCAAAATTAATAAAAAAAATATAAAATATAAATAATAATAAATATTAAAAAATAAATAAAAATCAAGCACATGTTATCCTTTTTTTACTTTTTTAAATATCTTTTTTATTATTTCAAAAAATTTACCGAGGATAGATTGGTCACCCTATATTTTTCTATCTATACTACGGACAAACTTTTGAATTTAGAATATTAAATACAGATATGGTAGAAATACCAAAATGGTGGCTAAATATGGAATTTTATAAACAAAGATGTCAACTCATATATGCTTTAAAAATAGGAACGCAACAGGTTTTTTTAATGAGCTCTAGGTATCTGTGCGAATGTAATTTTATTGCCTCAAAAAACTAGTCACCACAAGTTTTACTAGTAAACGAAATAAAAAAAAGTCGCTAATTATGTTTGCAGACGCTTTATTTTATTTTTTCTTTTATTATAACTATCAGATTCTCGGGTCTATATCTTGTAATCAAAGATTTTATTGAACCACACATATGAATATTTAAAAACAAGTCCAGTTAGAAAACTTTTGACAAAATTTCATATCCCTACTGTTAACCATTGAGGAGCACCCTCGTCTGGAGCCAGCCCTAGCAGCATCATCAGGGCATGCTTATCATAAACATGCATTTTACAGCAGAGTTTCTTGCTGGTTCTTCTCGATAAGAGCAACATTCCGAACCAGTTGTAGCTTTATTAAATCTAATTGATCCTTGACGATCTAAAGTGCTTGTAAAAAGCTTACTTGATTAAAGTTTATTTGGATTTGATTTGAAATTATAAAATAGAGAAGTATAGTACATATGCCGTGGTATCCGGCTGAGTAGAATAGACCACCCACATTTCTTACCGAGGTGTCGTAAAAGGCTACTAAGGTGAGTTGACCCGCCGTGTGATATCCGGTGAATAGAATAGGCCAACCCTCTTTCTTACTAAGGTGTCGTTAAATACGACGAAGGCAAATTGAATTCAGGCAGGCGGCCGATCGTCAATTTCGTAGCCGAATTATGTGACATGTTTATAACATGTTGTACCGACCCCACTTAGAGTGGGATAAGGGTAGGAGGATGATGAGCAGTCCAGTACATATTCTTTCCCGCTCTTTCCAGACTTACTGTCAGAGAACTGAACGGTATACTCAAAAGGGTAGAAATGAGGACAGCCAATATGGTGAGCGTCGAGCCAGTCTGCGCAGACCTCAAGCAAAAGGTCATCGAGTGTTACGACAGGACCAGCACTGCTGTAGACGTCATCAAGTGCTGGGACACGATAGGTCTGGTTATCCTCCTTTTTCCCACTAAAAAGTATCCATTATTCGAAAAGGCCCGATTCGAGGCCCACTACCCAAAGGGGGGCCATTTATAAACCCAACTAATCTATTTTAAGTTACTGCTACTAACTGTACTAACACTACAATGTAATAGTCTATAAAATTAAGGGAGGGCACTGGCTCCTGAAATACAGTTTAATCTAGTTTGGGGGTCAGGGTCAATAAATTATGTAAGCACTTGATATAAATAAATAAAAAAATAAATAAATAAATATATGGGACACTTACACACACAGCCGTCCGTCCCCAAAGTAAGTAACTTAATACTTGTGTTATGGGTGACAGACAACTGGTGAATATATACTTATATATTTTATAAATACATACTTAAATACAAATAAACACCCAGGCTCAAAGACCAACAAATTCTTTTTTTTTTTTATAGAAAATGTTGGCCCTCGGCGGGAATCGAACCCGCGACCCGCGGAGCTGAAGGCAGGATCACTACCCACTGCTCCAATGGGCCAGTAATAAATAAAATAATAAAAATTTGGTTAAGGGGGGGGGCAACTCGACACGAGTGATTTAAGTGAAATGCTAGATTTCGGTGCCAAATTTAACAAAAAAAAGTAATAACTTCTTCCTAAAACCTAAATTAATTATGTTCTTTAGGCGGACAATTCAATTTTTAATATTAATATTTATGTATGTTACTTAGGGGGGAAAAATAATTTTTAAGGTGGTGCACGGACCAAAAAAGGGTGGGAAACACTGCTATAAACATTCTCAAAAATTTTAAGTTACACAATTCTGAAATTTTAAAAAATCGTTAGTGGTTTCCGGCTGAGTAGAATAGACCACCCTCATTTCTTACCGAGGTATCGTAAAAGGCGACTAAGGTTAGTTGAACCGCCGTGTGGTATCCTGTTAAGTAAAATAGACCACCCTCTTTTTTTAACGAGGTTTCGTAAAATACGACTATGGTAAGTTGACGTCAGGCAGGCGGCCGGTCATAAAATACGTAGCCACATCATGTGACAATATGATTCCTGAATAAGCCCGCCATTGCACATTATGTTGTTAATTTTATTATTCTTTTTATATTAACTAATGCAAGAGACTACGTACAATCTCCTCTACTTTTTTTAAACCAATAGTTTTTAAACCTAGTTTATTTGCCAAAATCACTTGCAGGTGCGTTCACAGAGTGCGTACAAGAATCGGGAGCTAAACGATTGCACGCACGCAGCGAACGCGACGCTCTCGAGTTTGAACGACGCTCTCGACATGTCGCGCACGCGAGAGAGCACGCTCTGAAGGACCTGAGCTAACCTCAAATATGTATTTCAAAAGGAATGAACGTGAGGCCAAACGATTGATGACGACCATACGCACATTCGCTCACTCACTCACACACGCACGCAAACTCACACACACACACTACCACTCACACTCACTCACACGTACGCACACTCACTCACACGCACACTCGCACGCACACGCACTCACTGACACACGCACGAAAACTCACCGACACACGCACTAAAACTCAATGACACACACATACTCACTCAGACGCACACTTAACACACGCATTCACTCACACGCATACTCACCCACACGCACACTCACACACGCATTCACTCACACGTACTCACTCACACGCACACTCATTCACACAAGCACGTAATTTCACTGATACACGCACGAAAACTCACTCACACTCTTTTAACTTTTGTGTGACAAATCATACAAACACACAATTACCTTTTTTTTTCGTTGTCCTTCTTTTATTTTATGTTTAACACTTGTCTGTTCACCTGCATTTAATTTATTGTAATATCTGGGAGAGGGCGGGGGACTCTGAAACACAGTTTTTTATAAACTTAATTCGGAGTTCTCGGCAGGAATTTTTTTTTTTTTACAATATGTGCACAATAATTTTTATTTTTAACGATTTTCCGGTTCCCGCAGTAAAACATGGAACTTTTTATCCTGTGTCCCCAGTACGGCTCTAATTACTAATATTCAAAAAGGCAACTTTTGAAATGGGAAAAAAAATGATTATTGCTAATCGATTACTTTTGATACGACCTAATCGATTTTTGTAAATATTTGCTTTAAAGAGGAAATAACGATTATTAAACGATTTTTCTACTCCAAATACGTCCCTAACGCACAGTAGGCTTCATTTGTTACAATTAATATGCAAGTATAGACAATGGAAGTCAGATACTACAATTTACATACTAAATTGCAGTGCATTTTGTCACATAGAAGGCGCTGCCGCTTTGATGATTTTTTACTAATAATTACAGATTGGTCGCCAGAATCATACTCAATAGAGAATGGGAAAACTGAAATAAAAATGTATCAAATTTTTATTAATATTATAAAAAAAAGACAGGATTAATGATTTTACAAACTAATAACTTCTTATTTGTTACTCATATTCTTATTGGCTATAAGTGTTTATATACTAAACTAAACTAAATGATTTCACTTCAATGATTTCATTTCAAATCTGAGTCACTCTTTCACTAATTAAATGACACTTTTTTCTTAACATCATCAACTATTGATTTCTTTGCAGGCACTGTCACTGTATGCAAACTGAAGTCTTTATCTACTTGTTGTATTGGTGATTGCTTAGTGTTATTTGCTGTGAGATGTGCTATTTTCCGACGCAACTCTCTCACTTGAGCAGCGCTTGCTAATTGTGTTGCCCCCCTGGATAAGACTTCTGCTCGCAACTGTTCGCATTCTGACCTGAAATTTTGAAAAAAAAATTGGTAATAATAAGTCTTTAATTAGGATTTATTATCTATAATCTGTAATAAAGCTGAAGAGTTTGTTTGTTTATTTCTTTGATTGTTTGAAAACACTAATCTCAGGAACTACTGGACCAGTTTGAAAAATTATTTCAGGGTAAGATAGTTAATATATCGAGGAAAGATATAAGCTATATAACATCACGCTAAGATGAATAAGAGAAGAACAGTAATAAAAAATAGTACGAAAACAGCAAAATTTAAAGCTTTCCTTGCATGCATTGAGTAAACAGTGAGTTATTAAAAAATCTTGTATTACAAAATTGTTCCCTTCTTAAAGTAATAAAACTAAATAAAAGTCCGCGACGGCAAATGTTAGCTTTTAAGGTTAACCCGCTTAAACCATTTTTAAGGTTGTCAAATTATCAAAAGACTTTTATATATTACTGTTTTGACCTTTCCATGCAGGCGGAGCCATTGGCTATTGCTAGTTATATTTATATTTTTCAAAGCTTTACTATACTCATTTTAATGGCAAAAGAAATGGTTTTTTTTTATTTGGAAAATTAATTAGACAGATTTTGCACCCCTATCAATTTATATAAGTACGATTTATAGTATGGCATAATTAATTAGCGGGTCTCACTTCTCACAAAATGTTTAATAACAGATTATCTAGTTTTTCTTATAATTATTAAAAATAAAATGTTAGCATTGAAATTACTTCAAATGATCCAGCACGCCAGGCAGCCAGCCCTGAGCTGTGGGTTCACAAAGCTTCCCGAACCACCGAGCCAACTCTCTCCTCTGACGTTCGCACAGACCTTCCAGTTGGGTTATTCTTTCTTCATAATTTTCTGTGAAATGTCAATTATGAAATATAAGCAATCTATCTATCCATCTAATTTAGATAGATAGATAGATAGATCCATCTAATTTCGGGGAAGCCTGTCGGTGCAGGACGGGTGGTCAGCTCCTATTCGGACTATTCCACCCATTTCCCCATGACGGAACAAGGGTTTCACTGCTGTCCCGACAGTGTCACCTGCTCTAATCTACCCGTAGCTTTTACGAACCTGATAATATCCCTGAAGGGGATATTTGTCAGATCCTCAACTTCAATTTCATCCTTACCTAGTATCTCCCATCTTACCAGCGATTACATAGGTCAAATATAAGCAATAAAAATATAAGTAATTTTTCTTGCACTGTACAGAAGCACTAAAATAATAACAAATATTACTAAATCATTAGAATTATAACACTACTACTACTATTAGTGTCTGAAATCTCACATAAGTGTTTGTTAATAAATTAAAAGTTTGTGTGTCTAGATGAAAGTTGCACAAGTCAAATTTAAACTTTATATTACATTCCAACCCTACACTGTGTGGTATCTGGCTGAATAGAATAGTACCACCCTCATTTCTTACCGAGGTGTCGTAAAAGGCGACTAAGGTTAGTTGACGCACCGTATGGTATCCGGTTTAGCAGAATAGACCACCCTCTATCTTACTGAGGTGTCGTAAAATACGACAGAGGTAAGTTGACCCACCGTGTGGTATACGGTTTAGTAGAATAGACCACCCTCTTTCTTACCGAGGTGTCGTAAAATACGACAGAGGTAAGTTGACGTCAGGCAGGCGGCCGGTCGTAAAAACGCAACCAAATCATGTGACAGCATGTTTATAACATGTGCCGACCCCACTTATAGTGGGATAAGGGAAGGAAGATGATGATTACATTCCAACCCTATCTTCCCTCTAAGACATTGTAAAAATATCTCACCAATAAGTTCTCTGTCATAGTGTGCGGAAGCCCCAGCAAACATTGTTTGTTTCTCATGAAGCAGTGTTTCTAGTTCAGCTTGCTTATTAGCTAGGTCTCTCCTTAGCTGCAAAATTATAAAATTAACTGTTGTATACTGCTTAACTTGTTGTTGTACACAACTTAACTGTTGTGTATGCTGTTGTATACAGTGCAGAATGTTTACCAACTTTATGATAATACTCATCATCTTCCTGCCCTTATCCCACCCACTCTAAGTGGGGTGGCACAAAACATTGTAGACATGCTATCACATGCCACATTTTTGGTCTCCCACTAGTCACATAAAACCATAACAAATAATAAATAATACCATCATCCTCCTGCCCATAACCCACTCTAAGTGGAGTCAGCACAACATGTTGTCACATGATTTGGCAACGTATTTTACGACCGGCCGCCTGCCTGACATCAACTTACCTCAGTCGTATTTTAGGACACCTCTGTAAGAAAGAGGGTGATCTATTCTACTAAACCGGATACCACGTGGTGGGTCAACTTACCTTAGTCGCCTTTTACGACATCTCGGTAAAAAATAAGGGTGGTCTATTCTACTCAGCCGGATACCACACGGCGGGTCGACTTACCTTAGTCGCCTTTTACGACACGTCGTTAAGAAATGAGGGCGGTACTATTCTATTCAGCTGGATACCAAACAGCATCAACTTTATGGTAATACTAAAATAAACGGGTCAACTTACCTTAGTCACCTTATACGACACCTCAGTAAGAAATGAGGGTGGTCTATTCTACTAAACCGGATACCACATGGTAGGTCAACTTACCTTAGTCGCCTTTTACGAGACCTCGGTAAGAAATGAGGGTGGTACTATTCTATTCAGCCGAATACCACACAGTGTCAACTTTATGATAATACTAAAATAAAAGAATGCTTACTCTAGAGTTACTTTGTTTCATTTGTATCAAATTCTTAGCCATCTCTTGACGCTTGTCTTCAACTTCGGCAAATAATGAGTTTCCTTTGGCAGCTGAAATTATAATGATCACTGTATAACAATGCTTAATGTCTTCAATTTACACACAGTAAAGCTATGACACAAGAAATAATATTTTCTTAATGCTTTTTAATTGAAGCTACTAGGTTTAGTTTTTGAATGAACAGCTAATCCCTCTTCAAATTTTTGCATGAATACTTTCCAACTCAACTAAGAATCAAACTAATTAAAATTACAGATACAGAGAATTAGAAGTCTACAGTAAAAAAAGGATAGTAACAGCCTGTTACAATCTCACTGCCGGGCACAGGCCTCATCTCTCCATTTCTGGCGAGAAGAATTGTAGCTAGGACCTACCACGCTGCTCCAATGCGGTTTGGTAGGTTACATATATCTCCAGAATTCTCTAAAGATATGCAGGTATCTTCAAGATGTTTTCCTTCATCAAAATGGGTGTGATAAATTATCAATTAGACACATAAGTTTTAAAAGAAAAACTCATTGGTGTCTGCCTGGGTTTGAACCTGTGACCTCCTCAACTCAAAGTTACACGGTGCTACCGCTGGGCTATCACAGCCATGAGCGATGTGTACTAGGAGGTTATTGGTATATATTGTTCATCACAACATTGTGTGAAGCTGTAATTCTATTACACATAAGTTTTAAGCGAAAAACTAATTGTAGCCTGCCCAGGTTCGAACTCGTGACCCCCTCGAAAGAGTTCACACAATCCCACCGTTGAGCTATCACAGCTTCTAAAGGTCTACAGATGTTAACATAAATTGCTTACCATGTGGCTGGAGATCTGGAGAGTCTACCTGATGCAGCAATGCCCTAGCTTCTGCTAGGTCTGCCAAGGCCGCGGCCTCACGCTCTCCAGCCGCACTAAGTTCCTCTCTCCGAATATCCGCCGCAGCCCGAAGCTCGCACACATTACTCGCTAGTTCCTCAACCTTGACCTGCCAGGACACTATTTCCTCTCGAGCCTCTTCAAGAGCAGCTCTCATTGTAAATACCTCTGATGTCGCGGAAGACAGAGCCAAGCGCATTTCCTCCAGCTCTGAAGTGTCACGTATTGGCGACGCCCGTGATACCGCTTCGTGTTCATCTTTTAAACGCTTATTTTCAACTTCTAACTGTTTAATTTCTTTCGCATGTTGTTCCGCTGCTTCTGTACGCTCTTGTCGCAGTGCTGATAACTCCTCTTGCAGAACCGAAATACGGGAAACAAACTCATTTCTACGCTTTTTCTCGTCTGCCTGATAACTTTCCAACTCCGCGTTAAGATGACTCTGGACATCTAAAGCCGTTTGGTGACTCCGCCTTGTATCATGTAGGTCTTGTTTAACGGCATCGAAGTTGCTCGATAGGTTCTCGTACTGCTTTTTTAGCAAGTAATATTTTTCACTTAGCTCTCCTCCTGTTAGATCTTCTATCTCTGTAAAATTTGTTTTGTTGCTGATTGTCGAATAATCCATATTTATAAAAGATTATATCAAAATATTTACAAAAAGAAGATAAACATATCAAAATTTCAAATAAACGGTTCAAATTTCAATGACCACAGACAAAAGAAATTAGAAAAACAAAGCAAGGCTGATAAATACAGAGTAATATATCTTCAATAACTTTCTCACAAAGAAAAAAATATACCTATAGTAGCCTGAGTTTTCAGTATACGTTATTTTTCTGATATATCTGTGGTTCGTAATTCGTTTTAGGAATGTACTGGCAGTGGAAAAAATCGAATAAATAATCGATTTTTCTGGCTATTTAAAGTTGGCTTCTTTATCACTACATATTATAAAACAAAGTCCATATTTCCGTATGTACGCATAAAACTTTAAAACTACGCAACCGATTTTGATGCGGTTTTTTTTAATAGATAGAGTGATTCCAGAGGAAGGTTTGTACGTATAATTACATTCAATACGAAGTAGAGAAATAATGTAATTTTTGAGGTTTCTGTAAATAATGACATTTTTTTCCGCTTACATTGCAAACGCAGGCTAAACCCTACGAGATTTATCAAAATGATGTACTAAGTATTTGTACACCTTAAAAAGGTCTACAGAAAAGTCCGCGATGGTATATATCTATCTCTTATGGATAACCCACAATAGCAGTTTTTTTCATTTACTTTTTACGAAAAATGATGCCTTATGTTCAAAGCAATTTTTATACAATACAGCATTAACCCTTATCCAATTGAGTACCATAAATAAATTGTTGATTTAATATAGATCAATATGGCCGTTTACAGCATGTAATTTAAGTGAACATTTTCGGAGATATTACAGATTTAAAATCTCACGAAGGGGCCGCGTTTAGACCTATAAGCACTTCGAATTTAGCAGTGACCGGAGGCGCAACTAAATGTCCTTCTTTCAAGTTTATATTGTCTAATGATAAGAAAGCTATGAATGTTGTATGTAAAGACATTGTCTAATCAATTGTAAAAATAAATAATATCACTACATAGTATAAAACAAAGTCGCATTCTCTGTCTGGCCCTATGTCCGTATATCCCTATGTATGCTTCAATCTTTTAAACTATGCAACTGATTTTGATGCGGTTTTTTTTTTAATAGAGTGATTTTAGAGGAAGGTTTACATGTCTAATAACATTCAATATGGAGTAGAGAAATACTGTAATTTTTGAGGTTTCTGTAAATAATTACATTTTTTTCCGCTTACATTGCAAACGCAGGCTAAACCCTACGAGATTTATCGAAATGATGTACTAAGTATTTGTACACCATGAAAAGATCTACAGAAGAGTCCGCAATAGTATATGTCTATCTCTTATGAATAACCCACAATAGCAGTTTTTGTCATTTACTTTTTACGAAAAATGATGCCTTATGTTCAAAGAAATTTATATACAATACAGCATTAATCCTTATCCAATTGAGTACCTTAAATAAATTGTTGATTTAATATAGATCAATATTGCCGTTTACATCATGTAATTTAAGTGAACATTTTCGGAGATATTACAGATTTAAAATGCAGGGGCAGCGCCGCGAGCCTATAAATAGCGCGTCGGAGGTCGTGGTTCGCCTCTCGGCGATGCTTCCGCGCTCGCCCGTCTTATCGGTGACGCTGTCAAAGCCATTAGGGCTAACAGCATCAGTCAAATTCGAAAAAAAAAACACGGTTCGCCCTTTAACCATTTGAATTTAGCAGCGATCGGACGCATTTATGATCGGAGCTCACTAGCGAGGAAAATAACAATCATCACTACATATTATAAAACAAAGTCCATATTTCCCTATGTATGCATAAAACTTTAAAACTACGCAACAGATTTTGATGCGGTTTTTTTAATAGATAGAGTGATTCCAGAGGAAGGTTTGTACGTATAATAACATTCAATACGGAGTAGAGAAATACTGTAATTTTTGAGGTTTCTGTAAATAATTACATTTTTTTCCGCTTACATTGATAAACGCAGGCTAAACCCTACGAGATTTATCAAAATAATGTAGTAAGTATTTGTACACATTGAAAAGGTCTACAGAAAAGTCCGCGATGGTATATGTCTATCGCTTATGGATAACCCACTAAAGCATTTTCTGTCGTTTACTTTTTACGAAAAATAATGCCTTATTTTTGAAGCAATTCTTATACAATACGTTTCGGAGATATTACAGATTTAAAATGCTGCGAGGACGCCGCGCTTTGCCCTATAACACTTCGACTTTAGCAGCGATGTCTCTCTTTCAAGAGTTTGTTTAAAGACATTCTGTAATTAATTGTAAAAATAAAATACATAGGGAAAATATAAAAGTAAATAAGTAAAAATGTATTATATGAATTTAGATATTCCAAAGATAGCAGGAAATCTTCTTGGTATAGGGAAAGGAAATTGTTTTTCTCCAAATTTAACGCAACGGCCACGGGCAGTAATGAATAAATCAAAACAACTGGATCAATTTTAATCATTTTTTTTACACTGACTGACATGGGATATATATTTTATACCCGTGCGAAGCAGGGGCAGGCCGCTAGTTATCTATATATCATCCTGTCCTTATCCCACTCTTAAGTGGGGTCGGCACAACATGTTTTTCTCTTCCATTCTGTCCTATCTTTCGTCAACTCTGGCGCCACTCCTTTTGTATGCATATCATACTTCACACAATCCAACCATCTCTTTTTAGGCCTCCCTCTAGGCACATATCCATCCAGATTCAAATTTAACACACGTTTGGTCACATGATTTTCATCCCTCCTCATTACATGTCCATACCATCTCAATCTTGCACTTCTCGACTTTTCTATAATGGGCGTAACTTTCAGACTTCCCCTTATATGCTCGTTTCGTATTTTATCCAGTTTTGTCACACCACACATCCACCTCATTTGCATGTACTCTTCTTTCATCCGTCTTTTTCATTGCCCAACATTCTGATCCATACAATACGACAGGTCTTATGACTGCTTTATAAATTTTTATAAATTTTTCAAATTTTTCAAATTTGAAAGTTGGCTTCTTTATATTAATAAAAAATTATAATTAAGATTATTTAAAGAAGACAAGTACGGATTAAAAAATACCAAATGCGCATCTGCTCCGAAATTCTATTTAAATGTGTAGTTTGGCTTCATTGGTTTTATCCGGCAACGCATATTTTATCTTAAAAGACAAAAAAAAGAGAGAAAAAAGAATAAAACGGGGATACTTAATATCATCGATTTTTAAAAATCGATTATTGTGATAAAATAATCGATTAATGTGAAAATATTTTTGATATACCTAATTTGTATTTTGTATGTAAAATGTAAATTGCGGCTAATCTTATTTTTTATTGGAAATAATTTTATTGAAGAACTTTAAACCAAATAACTTGTAAATAACGTGAATTTAAAACAATGTCATCACCACCGCCTACAAAACCGCCGCGAGGCGTTAAGCAGGGTAAAGAAACGGTAAGAATTAAAGCTAAGCCCGAATATATATATTAGGATATTGGATCCAAATAATTTAGAGGCGTATGTACCTTCACGGTTCTTTAAACACTTTCATAGCGTACCTATATATCCTCCTGCCCTTATCCCACTCTAAGTGGGGTCAGCACAAAATGTATAAACATGCAGTAACATGATTTGGCTGCGTTTTTACGACCGGCCGTCTGCCTGACCTCAACTTACCTTAGTCGCCTTTTACAACACCTCGCTAAGAAATGAGGATGGTACTATTCTATTCAGCCAGATACCACACAGCGTCAAGTTTAAATTTTACTAAATTCTATATTTAAATAAGGTTATAAATACAAAAAGAGCCAGGAAGATACTCAATGCAAACATGCAAAGGTTCTACCTTTGCATGTTTGCATGTTAGTTGTAATATCAGTACTTTTTATAATTTATGTATTCATACTATTATTGATTTCACAGAGTGGGCTTCTTATGTCAGTAATTCGTACTCTATCAGCGAGTGAGACCAACGAGCAAAGAGAGAAAGAGAGGGCCAAATTGGAGAAAGAATATAAAAAAAGTGATGCAAGACTTGATGAACTAGTAGCTGCTCATGCTCAGGAAATGACAGATGTTATGCAAGTGAGTTTTTTGAAATATTCTCTCAAGTATAATTGATAACTCTTATAATTCATAAAGTACCTGGTTGACAGAGACTTGCTCTGTAATTTTTAAAATGATTTAAAAAAAAAAATTGAAAAGAAAAATTAAAAAATGAAAGGGCAGGTGGGGCTCGATCCTAGATATTTTCACATCTCTAAAAATCTCTCTCGAAAAAAAAATTTGGTATATATATATATATATATATATATATATATATATACAAGATGAACTCAAATTCAAATTCAAAGCAATAATATATATAAGACATAATGCTATGGAAGTAGGCAAAATAAACAAGTTTTGCTGTTTCAACATCTGTGAATTGTCTTATCTTACGAACAGCGTAGGCTGCTGAACTCAGTTTCCCTGCAAGTAATCTCGCACTCATTTTACTCATACCGGTATGAGTAAAATGAGTTCATCGTACGTATCTGGTTGAGTAGAATAGACCACCCTCGTTTCTTACCGAGGTGTCGTAAAAGGTGACTAAGGTATGCTGACCTTCTGTGTAGTACCAGGCTAAGTAGAATATCTATCTACCTAATTTCGGGGACGCCTGTCGGTGCAGGGCGGGTGGTCAGCTCCTATTCCGGACTGTTACACCCATTTCCCCGTGTTGGGACAAGGGTGTCACTGCTGTCACGACAGTGTGACCTGCTCTAATCTACCCGTAGATCTTACGAACCTGATAATATCCATGAAGGGGATATTTGTCAGGTCCTCAACTTCAATTTCATCCTGACCTAGTATCTCCCATCATACCAATACATAGGGCACTCAGCCATAAGGTAAAGACTCATTTCTTCCTCTCCACACTCTGGGCACGCAGCATCTTCTGTTATTCTCATTATTGACAGGTGTCTGTTTAACAGGCAGTGCCCAGTTTTAATGCCTGTTACAATTGCTACATTTACCCTGTTCTGAGACGTTCTATACATGGCCACGATGCCCCGGAATCCATGCAATCGTTACATCCCTATTCTCAGCTAGTTTGTTTAAGTAGTATATACAACCCTCATTTCTTACAGAGGTGTCGTAAAATGTGACTAAGGTACGTTGACGTCAGGCAGGCGGCCGGTTGTCGAATACGTAGCCAAATCATGTGACAACATGTTGTGCCAACCCCACTTAGAATGGGATAAGGGCAGGTCGATAATGATGATTACGTAATATTTCAGAAGTTCAGTGCAGTTAGTGCTGCACTCGGAGCCTGGGGCCAGCACTGCGCTGCAGCCGAAGCCAGGCTTGGGGCATGTAGGGCTCTGTTGCGAGTGCGGAGAGAGGATTTAAGGAGACTGTGGGCTGATGCACGAACACATCATCATGCTTTGAGGATGCTCACAGACATGTAAAGGGAAATTTTATTCTATATATATATTTGACTGATACGATTACATGTTTATTGGTGCAGTCTGGTGTGTAGCTGACTGTAATTAATCTTTAATATTTAAATGAGTTACTCTTGTATACATATATATTTTTTTAATCTCGGAAATGGCTCCAATGATTCGGTGAAGAAAAATCGATCTAGATAAGTTTTATTTTAAAAAAATGTCATTTTATCGTAAAAAATTTTTGAAATTTACATTGAATACAATCACAATTTTTCGCTGTCAAACGTAAGGTTATGGTAGTTCAATTGGGTAACGGGTGGTCTAGAGAGTAGACAATACCTAGGATCGAGCCCCACCTGCCCTATTATTTTTTAATTTTTCTTTTCAATTTTTTTTTTAATTTTTTTTACATTTTCTTTTTAACCACCGTGTGATATCCGTTTTAATAGAATACACCACCCTCTTTCTTACCGAGGTGTCGTAAAATACGACCAAGGTAAGTTGAAGTCAGGCAGGCGGTATTTGACATGTTTATAACATTTTGTGCCTACTCCACTTAGAGTGGGATAAGGGGCAGGTGAATGATGATGAGTTTTTTCATTCAATGTACATGTAGAGAGCGTGTGGTGGTTTCTGAGAGGGAAGCCCGCGAGTTAACCGCAGCTGGCCGCGTGCTGGCCGCAGCGCACGCACTGCAAGCGGCGCTTTCGACCGCACGGACCGAACTGCCGCACGTGCACGCTTTATCCGCGACCACCGCACATCTAGAGGTAAAGTACTACTATCCTACTGCTGGGCACAGGTCAACTCTCTCTGTTTTTGAAGATCATTGGAGAACTAAGACCTACCATGCTTCTCCAATGCGGATCGGTAGGTTACACATGTCCCTAGAATATCCTTTATATATGCATGTTTCTTCTCGATGTTTTCCAGGTCAGAATCAAATCAATAAAAATGAGCTCTTTCAAGCACTTTTGAATCGTCGTATCAATATGATTAATGAAGCTACAACTTTTCTTTCTTTCTCTTTTCTAAATATATGTATAAAAATAATAAATAAATAAATAAAAAATCACTCACTCACTCACTCAGTCTGCAGTAGGCTGGTATGGATGATTCTTTGTACACGCACACAAGAATAACGTGCACGCTCTCTCTCTTTGCTCTCTTTCTCTTGCACTCTGTCTTTCGCTCTTTCACACTCACACATTTCCAAGTCAGTCTAGAGTATAGGTTGGTATGGACTATTTGATTTGATGTTGTACATGCACACAAAATATATATCATCTCGCTCTTTCTTTCTCACTCTGTACTTCACAGGTATCACAAGCTTTTTGTGACCTCTCGTATGTCTATGGTATACATTAAAGTTCGTCTTATACATGTCTGTATGCAATATACTCGCCAGGCAAAGAAGAAAGAGTTAGTGGATATAATAGTACGCCGGATTAGCGAGGCGGTGTACAAGGACGATCGGGCGCCGCTCAGCCGCAGGGTGTCCGCTAGGCGGAGAACGGCGCTGCTGCTGGCAGGTGATCATACAACCTCATATTTTAACCTTATCTTAGCTTTTATGCGATCGTGTGAATCTCTAGAGACGATCATGAGTTCAAACCCGGGCAGACACCAATGAGTTTTTCTATTAAAAACTTATGTGTCTAATTGATAATTGCAATTTATCACACGCTTTTCGGTGACGGAAAACATCGTGAGGAAAAATGCATATCTCTAGAAAATTCTAGGGATATGTGTAACCTACCAATCCGCATTGGAGCAGCGTGGTAGGTCTTAGCTCCAACCCTTCTCTCCAAAAGTGGAGAGAGGAGCCCTATGCCCAGCAGTGGGATAGTAACAGGCCGTTACTTACTTACTTACTTACTTAGCTTTTATATACTACTAATATTATAAATGCGAAAGTTTGTTACTATGGATGTATGTTTGTTAGTCTTTCATGGGGAATCCGCTGAACCTATAACGATGAAATATGGCACAATTATTCCTTATACACCGGAGTAACGTATGGGCTATAGAAGTCCTGTTAATTCTGCAGGAATAGGATGACATTAACCTATAACGCTAAAATAGTTCATGTGAACGAAGTTGCGGTTAAAAGCTAGTTAATGTATATATATATTCGGAATCTCGGAAACGGCTACAACGATTTTCCTGGTTTTTGGGGAGATAAATCGATTGAGCTAGATTTCCAAAAAATATTTAGAAAAAATTCGTTTTATCCCTGGTTTTGGGCATTAAAAGAATACAAAAATTTACATTGAATATAAAACACTATTTTTGCCATAAATTGTCAAGTCATCTTAGCTTTACTTAAGATTAACTCAATTAAATATTAAAGATAGATCTTGCTTTGCTTTAACTCACTGACTCCATTTCAGAGTTAACTAAAACCGAGGAGGTAACTGACGCCTACCTCCAGGACATAACTCCTGAGTTCGAAGCGTCCCTCACTGAGGAAGATAAGACCTTCGAGACAACTGTGATGATATCGCTGGAGGCTCTGGGGGTCTTGGAGCAGCTCAAGGAGGCCACGGAGGTAAGTTATGGCAGATCACTTTCATCTTAAATTCTCATCATCATCATTCTTTTACCCTTATCCCACTCTAAGTGGGGTCGGCACAATATGGCTTCTTCTTCCATTCTCCTCTATCATTCTTCAACTCATATCATTTTTCAGACAATCCATCCAGTTTTGGTCTCCCACTAGTCACATAATACCATAATAAATTGCATAATGCCAACATCCTCCGGCCCTTATCCCACTCTAAGTGGAGTCAGCACAACATGTTGTCTCATGATTTGACTATATATTTTACGACTGGCCGCCTGCCTGACGTCATCTTTCCTTGGTCGTGTTTTACGATAACTCGGTTAGAAAGAGGGTGATCTATTCTACTCAGCCGGACACCGCACGTCGGGTCAACCACCTTAGTCGCCTTTTACGACACCTTGATAAGAAATGAGGTTGGTCTATTCTACCCAACTGGATACCACATGGTGCGTCAACTTAGCTTAGTCGTGTTTTACGATATCTCGGTTAAAAAGAGAGTGGTCTATTCTACTCAACCGGATACCACACGGTGGGTCAACCTACCTTATTCACCTTTTTTGACACCTCGGTAAGAAACGAGGGTGGTCTATCCTACAGAACCAGATACCACATGGGGGGTCAATTTGTCTTTCTCACCTTTTTTGACACCTCGGTAAAAAACGAAGGTGGTCTATTCTACCCAACTGGATACCACGCGGTGCGTCCACTTAGCTTAGTCGTATTTTACGACACCTCTGTAAGAAACGAGGGTGATCTATTCTACTGAGTCGCATACTACACGGTGGATAGACTTACCTTAGTCACCTTTTACGACACCTCGGTAAGAAACGAGGGTGGTCTATTCTACACAGCCGGATACCACAATAATAAATCGCATTATACCAATTTCAGAAATTCAAGGTCCAAATCCAGAACGAGCTGCTGGAGGTGATAGATTCTGTGTCCCGTCGTATTATCGATGACGTAGACCTCGAGGATGTGGAGTTGGACGAGGATGGCGAGATGCCCGAAGCGGAGGGAGTGAGCGAGACAGGTAGACCGCTGGCGAGGCTCGTGAACTGCCTCGCTGAGGAGTTCAAAGCTTGCGGGACCAGAAACAAGCGGTGAGTGAGTCTAAATAACTTTCGAAGTACTGAGGACACGGTCTTCTCAGGGGCCTCAAAACCTCTTTGCTACGGATGTAACATGGAGTACAAAAAATCGATTTTTATTCCATTAAAAAATCGATTATTTTGATACGAAATAATCGATTTAATTAAAAACAACTTTGCTATGGATGTAACATGGAGTAGAAAAAATCGATTTCTTTCTTTAAAATAAATCGATTTTAAAAAATGGATTACTTTGATAGGAAATAATCTATTTAATTAAAAATCAATTTTGCTTTGGATGTGAGTAGAAAAAATCGTTTTTTTTCCTTTAAAATAAATTAATTTTAAAAATCGATTATTTTGATAGGAAATAATCGTTTAATTAAAAATCAATTTTGCGTTGGATGTAACATGGAGTAGAAAAAATAGTTTTTATATTATTTTGATACGAGATAATTGATTTAATTATCAACTTTGCTATTTATATAACAAGCAGTAGAAAAAATCGATTAATAAATAATCGATTTTTTTAAAGCAAGCAAATTGACATGTTTGTATAATATTAGTATGTATACCTGTGTGCCTATGCAGGCTGCTGCAGCTGTGGCGTGCTGCGCTACAGAAGCACCGGATATCCGAGCAGTGGCTGCACACCGAGCAGCACTACTGGAGCGCGGTGCAGCAAGTTGTGAGTTGCATAGTTCTCAAATCAAATCAAATCAACAACCTTTTATTGATAACGTCACTGTAAATTAACAAACAGTAAAGTAGATAACAGTAAATTAATAGAAAGAAGAAGTAAAATTAAATAAAATTAAGGCAAATATACAGAAATGTGACGTTACAAATTGGACCACCATTCAGCTTAAGAGTCATTTTCATTGGTCGTTATAGCCCGAATTCAACGTGAGAGAGATTTTCTTTCGCGCATGCCATAGGGACCGCATACGCAAGGAAACCATTTTCGTTAGTCGATAAAGCCCGAATACGTTAGAAGATTTAAGTTTAAGCATGCCATAGGGTCCGCATGCGATAATCGTTTTCGTTAGTCGATGAGGCCCGCATGCTAGATGTTTAATTTTATTCAGCGCGTATGTAGTATTTTTTAGAGTAGTGCTAAATAGACGTCCAAGTTATGGATCAACAATTCATTTAATTTGTAGCAATTTTATCTATTTCTGACGTACTTAACACCATTCGCAAACTGAATCCCCGCACCGCGTTTGCTTTACATCGACCAATGGATTTCATTGTGCGGGGAATACCCGCATACGGTATATCAACTGCTATATCGATAGATTTTCACTAGTCGTTATTCCGTATTCGGGGACTCCCCGTATGCAGTATAACTACCGAGTTATCGACCAGTCAAAATGAGCCCTTAAATTGAGGAGTACCTCATCGCTCAAGCACCCCCGATTTTCAGTATTGCCATTAAAAATAAGCACACCGTTCTTAAGTACATAATAAAGGTTTTTTATTTATAAGAATGAATCCTAATTTAATTTACGCGTGTTCAAGAGTCGGTCGAGGTTACATCGTTTTTAATTATTACACGAGCACTTTAGGTTCTAGTAGACGTCGTGTGGTATCCGGCTGAATAGAATAGTACCACCCTCTTTTCTTACCGAGGTGTCGTAAAAGGTGACTAAGGTAAGTCGACCCGCCATGCGGTATTCGGCTGAGTAGAATAGACCATCCTCATTTCTTACCGAGGTATCGTAAAAGGTGAATAAGGTAAGTCGATCCGCAGTGTGGTATCCGTCTGAATATAATAGACTACCCATTTTCTTACTGAGGTGGTAAAATACGACTTTACCTTAGTCGTATTTTACCACCTCGGTATGAAACGTCGGTTGATGTCAGGCAGGCGGCCGGTCATAGATTACGTAGCCAAATCATGTGACAACATGTTTTTAACATGTTGTGCCAACCCTATGATATGATAGGTCTATACTGCGTCCATCATATTATCAGTCTTTTGACAGCTCACGCTCATTAAGTTTTGTATTGCTTACGTACAAATATCATACAAATAATATTTGTACTTTATGGATGGGTACCGCCCACTTAGTGATGTCACACATAATGGTTACTACGATTATGCCACAGATTAAAAATAATCGGTAGAAATCGATGTTACGAGTATTAAAAGACATTTAATAACATTATATAAAGTTTTACTTTCTTCTTAGTTAATACATGAATACAAATAAAACAATCAGGATATTTTAATTTATTTTATTAGCACGAGTCGTCGGAATGATAATCAACACTAGACTCCTCCGATGAGGAGTCTTCAGTAGCAGTTATTATTAGCTCTTGTGTAGATAATATATTATCAATCGCAATATCACGTTCCCAATCAGAGAATATTACTCTTTTAGTTCTTTCCACCACACTTGCCCAGTTCTCGGCCGTTACGTGGGTGCAAGCATTTTTTAGCAATTGCAACATTTTATTCGCTGTGAATGGGGGGCTTGTATTGCATCTCGCAGCATGCCCTTTTACTTGTGCCCATATAAGTTCTATTGCGTTGTACTGGCAGTGGTATGGAGGAATCCGAAGAACAGTATGGCCATATTCTGCTGCCATTTCATTGATTACATAGCGTTTTGCTCTCTTTTTGGTTTTTAATATTTTTATTAATTCAACTTTTAACATTGAGTCGTCCACATTTTCTCCATTGTCCCGAAGCCAATTAATTATTTCATGCTTTTTATTAGCCTGTGTTGGCATTTTGTCAATTTGACGGGAGTGGTAGGGCGCATTATCAATAAAAATTATTGATGGTTCTTCCAATGAAATGAGCATTTTTTTGAACCACTCTTCATACACATTTGCATTCATCTCTTCGTGGTAGTCATTTGATTTCTTCGATTTAAATGCCAACAGTGCGTCTTGTACAAATCCTTTTGCTGTACCTGCATGGCAAATGATTAGGCGCTCACCTTTTCCCATTGGTACTGAGGAAGTGGAATCAGCAGTATCATCAGTCCAGAAACGAGATAGTGTGTGGTTAGCGTTGAGCCATGTTTCATCCGTGAAAACAATATTTGCCCAATCTTGTATTTTCTTTGCCTCTCTTAAAAAATCACAACGTGCTATAGCTATATCTGTGCGTTCCATTAATAATTTTCTTTTATTTAACTTTTTATATGAAAAGCCAATTGTGTTCAAAACTTTGACCAAAGAAGATTTTTCACCATGAATTGATTGATTTTCTTGCTCAAAATACTCATGAAGTTTTAACACTAACTGTCTCGATTGTGCTTTCAACACACGTCCTTTCGGCATTTTCACGATCAATTAATATAAGTTTCACAAAAGTTTTTCCGAGGAATAAAGCTACTTAACTCAAGGTGTAACAGATGCGAGAGAACACTCAGCGAACGTAAATGCGTGTGACTATCACGGGCGTTTCGTTGAGAGTGACAGGTCACGTCAAAATGGCGGCCGAGCGGAAGGTCTGTTGATGTTGCCAGTTGATGTATAATATATTTTTTATGATTATAATAAATACACACGGATTAACATTTATTTTCAAAAAACTAAGGCAATATTAAATCAAAATGTTGATTTCTATATCTGTTATTAGTTTAAGTAGGTTATCATTAATCGAATTACTTAGGTACGTAATTCGATTAATGATAGTAGGTACTATAATCGGAATGGTATCGCATACGAGAATCTTTAGGACATCACTAAATATGTAAATCGTCAATCTGTCAAAAGATGGTTAATATAATGGACAGTGTATAATTGGTATAATTATAAGGTATAATTAATTAAAACTTCATTTTTTTTCTCTCTCTGTCATTACACGTTGTGCAAATACCTAGCAAGTTTTTTCATTGTCCTTTTTATTTCTTCAAATATTACCGTGAGAGTCCTCTGCACCCACTTAGAGTGGGATAAGGGTAGGAAGAAGAAGATTTTATTTTACGAGAGTTGTATATATACCAGATGCAGCTACTCCTGACGGAGTACTTGGAGATAGAGAGCGTGAACCTCGCGGCGCAGCGCTCGAGCAACGCGACAGAAAGCAGCGCGACCGAGCTGCGACTGTCGGACTACTTCGCGAAGAAACGGCCGCAGCGGCGACGCGACAAGCTGTTCAAGCTAACCGGTGAGTTACAGAGAGAGAGTGAGAGAGAGCGACAGGGGGAGAGATAGCGAGAGAGAGTAAGTTACAGAGAGAGATAGAGCGAAAGTAAGTTACAGAGAAAGTAAGAGTAAGTTACAGAGATAGAAAGAGTGAGAGTAAACTACAACGAGAGATAGAGAAAGTTGACTCTCTCTATAAGTTACAGAGAGATAGAAAGAGTGGGATTAAGTTACAGAGAAATAGAGAGAGTGAGAGTGAGTTATAGAGAGATAGAAAGTGTGAGAGTTAGTTACAGAGAAAGAGAGAGAGAGTTAGACAGTTGTCAGAGAAATGTCCCTTTAGGCAGCCAATTCTAGAAAAAGAAATATTCTTTATATACACAAATACATGAAAGATAAATTAATTTTTTAGGTATCTAGTGCCTTATTAGGTACTTGGTGCCTAAAATTGGTTTTAGAACCAAATTGCATTCTTAGTTTAGGTATTTACTGCCTTATTAGGTACTTAGTGCCTAAAATTGGTTTTAGAACCAAATTGCATTCTTAGTTTAGGTATTTACTGCCTTATTAGGTACTTAGTGCCTAAAATTGGTTTTAGAACCAAATTGCATACTAAGTTCGAATTTTAATTTTTAGGTACATAGTGCCTTATTTACTTCAAGTGTTCAATTAGCGAGAGCGCCTATGTTCAAGAGTCTAATAATAACAGGTCGAATTACAGAGTTGGCCTATATCCGGTTGTGGGGCAGGAACAGGCCGTTAGTTAACTAAGTTACTATTTCCCACTAGTGGAGGCCTTAGCCCAATTATGGGCGTCCAAATTATAAACAAAAATAAGAAAAAAAAATGACGAAGTTATCTAAATAAAATAGAAATTAGTTTATAACGAAATATTGTTATACCAATTTTTTTTTTGAAATAAATGTTTTTTTTTAAATATATGTGACACACACACGGTCGTCCGTCCCCAAAGTAAGTAACTTAATACTTGCATTATGGGTGACAGACAACTGGTGTATATATACTTAAATATTGTTTTAAATACATAAATACAAATATACACCCATACTCGAAAACCAACAAATTGATTTATAGAAAATGTTGGCCCTCGGCGAGAATCGAACCCGCGACCCGCGGAACTGAAGGCAGGGTCACTACCCACTGCTCCAACGGGCCACTCAAAAATGAATTAGAACTTGACATTAGTTTTTTTTTTGGAATAAAAGGCTTATTATTATTATTTCCCACTAGTGGGATTCTAATCCACGGTTGTTAGCCGCCAGTCCACCACCTGACGCCGTGGTGTCGCGCCGCCAGCGGTACCCCCTCGTGTGCCGGCCGCAGCCGGCGTTATTGCATGCGGTGCTGCCGGCGTTGCACACCCTCTGCGCTCATTTGGAAAGACCGGGGTACGCCACTTCATCATCCTTTTCCCCTTATTCCACTCTAAGTGGGGTCGGCACAACATGTTATTCAAATTCAAAATCTTTCTAATAAACTTGTAAACAAGTGACTTTTGAGTCGTCAATTCTACTACTGCTCGTTCGGAAAGCTGTTCCTACCGAGAAGAGCCAGCATAAACTCGGCGGTTGCTCTTTTAAAAATATAATTCTCAATACTACTTACATTACGAGGGGAGGTCAAAAAGTTCGCGGAATAAGGAGGCAGGAGGTTTAAATTAAACTCTAAACTATTTTTCCTTTTCAATATATTCTCCCTTAACCCTAATACATTATTTGGATCTCAAAAATAACTTGTTTATACCAAAAAACCGAAAAATATGATTTGTCTTTGGTATCAAAATGGGCCGAAATTGCAGATTTCACTCCTTCACCGTCGTCAATTTTTTTTCCACGCACCTTTTTCTTCATTTTTGGAAATTATAGTCACTGGGTGCCAAGTGTGGACTGTATGGTGGGTGGTTCAATCGTTCGAAGCCGCATCGATGAATGGCAGCCGTCGCAACATGGCACGTGTGAACCGGTGCGTTGTGGTGCAGATCCAAAGGATCTCGTGGCCAAGTCTGGTTTGTGATTTCTGGTTTACCTATTTATGTTTTGGCAGTGGCAGCGAGTGCTCGCTGCGCGCGTTCATATCGGACTACGTGCGTTGGGGCGAGAGCGAGCGACTGTCGCGCGACAGTCGCGCCGCGATCGACGCCGCGATGCGCGCGCCGTCCGCCTGGCGCGAGCGGACCGTGCCGCCGGAGAACGTGAGAACGTGAGTTAATACACGCACCTTACGTAAATTTTTTTCTTACAACCTTAAGCACTAAAAAAACTTTTCAAAAGTAGTAATAAAATTATTTTGCATTAATCCGCGATGAAGCAAAATAGAAAATATATATATTGCTAAATGTAGAGTGAGAACGATATATTTATTAATATTATATATGTTTCACTGGAACAAGGCGCCTGTTCACTGCGTTCAATGCAAAACTGTCAGCGGTATATACACAGAAAAATTGAAGTTTATAAATATACTAGCTTTATAGAATTAGGCCTTACTTTGCGGAGATCCATAATACAAAAGTAATAATAAAATTATTTTGCATTAATCCGCGATGAAGCTAAATACAAAATATATATATTGCTAAATGTAGAGTGAACAATCCGTTTTCATACCTGATACATGCAGGATTTGTAAAATCACATGCACAAACCTCCACCACCGCCACCACAACACACAAGCACTACATACGTTCACTATCACAAACACAACAATCGCTCCATAACTGAAGCATCATCAGGAGATAAACTTCGCGACAAAATCGCAAAGCTTTGCGTTATTATTTTCGTATTATGGATCTTTACAAAGTAACGCTTTATTATAATTACAATACACACACGTTCACAACAATCATCATCAGGAGATAGACGCGTGGAGTATATCTTCTGATGATGCTTCGGTCGCGGGGCGCAACGATTGTCGAGTCGGCCAGTCAACGGGTCGGATGTATGTACCCCATTGCGACCGTGCAAATGACGTTCCAGCGCGGGCCAGCGGCCGGTGTTCGCGTGCTGCGCGGAGTCGTGGGCGGCCGTGCGCGAGTGCGCGGCCGCGGCGCGGCGCTGCGGCGGCTGCGGCGGCGCGGCGGCGGCTCGCGTTCTGGGCGGCGCGCTGGACGCGCTGGGCGCGCACTGCCGGGCGGCGGCCGCGCGCCTGTCGCCGCCGCCGCCCGCCCGCGCCGCGCGCTGGCTGGCCGACGACGACATCGTGCGCTTCCTGCAGACGCTGCCCAACTACCGCGCGGCCGTCGAGCGCGCGGACCACAGTGACCAGGTAGGGGGGCGGGGCGGGGGGGGGCGCGCACTGCCGGGCGGCGGCCGCGCGCCTGTCGCCGCCGCCGCCCGCCCGCGCCGCGCGCTGGCTGGCCGACGACGACATCGTGCGCTTCCTGCAGACGCTGCCCAACTACCGCGCGGCCGTCGAGCGCGCGGACCACAGTGACCAGGTAGGGGGGCGGGGGGCGGGGGAGGCGCGCACTGCCGGGCGGCGGCCGCGCGCCTGTCGCCGCCGCCGCCCGCCCGCGCCGCGCGCTGGCTGGCCGACGACGACATCGTGCGCTTCCTGCAGACGCTGCCCAACTACCGCGCGGCCGTCGAGCGCGCGGACCACAGTGACCAGGTAGGGGGGCGGGGATGGGGAGATCAGATTGGTTAGACCAGGTATGTAAGCACATCTTCTTCTTCTTGTTGCGGACTATTTTCCGCATTTAATCACCGCGACCATTGCGCGTGAGGGCTGGTTATTCCAGCCAGACAAGCTCCTTCCAGAAGCCGAGAACCCTACCCTGACTTCTTGTAACGTCCTTGGCAACCCAAGGGTGTTTGCCCGAGAGAGCACGTAGATGGGACTAAGTAGGTGAGATCCGGTACATTGGACTAGATAGGTGAGATCATGTAGATAGGACTAAGTAGCTGGGATTACATTGATTGAACTAGAGAGGTGAGATCAGTTAGGTGATACCATGTTGGTGAGACCATTTTGGTGTGATCAGGTTGGAGACCAGATAGGTGAGACCAGCTGGGTGCGAACAGTTGGACTAGAAAAGTGAGACCAGGTTGGTGAAGTCAGGTAGATGGGACTAGGTAGGTCACACTAGATATGTTTTATTTATTTGTGAAGTATACTGCCCATGTGAGGGTGCCGAGAGATGCCGTGATGTTCTTACCGTGCGGTTTACTAAAAGTACGCTAAGGTAGCATCTGGTTACGAATGTAGCCAAAAGATGATGATGACCGTTCTTTCCAATATAGTGCCCATTTATTTATTTTTTGATTTTGTAAATCGCAAGAATGAGCATATTGACCAGATAGGTCAATGTGTAATTCGTTAAAGCAAATTATTCTAAGCGATCTTTTCATTTCATAGACACATCATGACATGACTATAGCCAAGTGATCCAACTTATCTGAAATAGACAATGAACCACAATAAACTGATGAATGTCCGCTAGTGACGTATTGGTTGATGATTTCAGGTCTACCCTACGGTAAGCCGGTATGGATGATTCATACAAAAGAACAACGTACACGCTCTCTCGTTCTTGGCCCTCCCTTTCGTACTCTGCGTCTCTTTCACACACGCACACACATAGTTCTTAGTCAGCCTAGAGTTTAGGCTGGTATGGACGATTCCTTGTACATGACACAATAAGAAACATAACATCCTTTTCGCTCCTTCGCACTCTCAGGCCCTCCCTCTCTCGCACCCTCCGCCTCTCTCTCACCCACTCATACTTCTAAATCAGTCTAGAGTTTAAGCTGGTATTGACAATTCGTTGTACAGGACATAAGTAGAAACATAACATCTTTCTCGCTCCTTCGCGCTCTCACCCCTTTCTCTGTCTCTCTCTCTCACACACTCTTCTAGTTATTCTGATTTATATGACCTAGAAAACCCAATGTCTATAACCAGATATTTCATTCAATAGGAGCTAAAGCAAGCTTACGAACGTGAAGCGGAAATCCTGGGAACCAGCCTTGGTGATGGGGAGGTTTCTAAGAGAGAAATCGTTGCTGACATCAATACCCTCGTCGACTTGGCGCTACTTTGTGAAAGCATGGTGAGATTCTATGACATATTACCGCCCTTTGATCCAAGGTTGACCACAAAAGTTATTGTCGTAAAATTCGCAAAATTGTTGAGAGTTACGGGGCGTAACGATTGTGGAGATTGTGGTAGTGAATGTGTACAGTGCTTAGAGTGATGGTGGTGCTATTTAGTGCATATCTTTCTTAAAATAATATCTTAAATAGTTTTATCGATTCTTCTATCCGCAAAGTAATGCATAATTCTATAAATTATTTTAAGGTTTTTTTGTTTTGCCTCGATTGCGATTCACTATTGCCATAGATGCATAACAAAAATAGGTAAAATACACTTTCTGTCCAGCGGATATACTGGCAAAATTCAATATTAGGCCGTTAAAGCAAACTAAAGCATTTTTTCTTCGTTTTCCTCAGCATTCAAAACTTTAAACCAAAAAAATGTTTGAGAATACCACTATGGCGTAGTGAGTTACTTGTTTTCTATTATAGAATTGGCTGAGTACTAACATAAAAACGATTCCGGCCATAGTCAGCGCTCCATCTAAACTCGGTCCTGGGCTGAGACTTAGCGAGAAGTTCCACAACCACATATCCTCAGCGGCGAGTGTTTTCGAGAGCATCGCTCACAAATGTCTCCTCTTCCTACATCTAGAGGTGAGGGCAATTTCAAATCAAAATAATCTTTATTCAAATAAGCTCTTTCAAGCACTTTTGAATCGTCAAGGATCAATATGATTAGCAGCTACAACTGGTTGGGAATGTTGCTCTTACCGAGATGAACCAGAAAGAAACTCGGCGGTCAATTAAACATTTTCAATTTTACATTATTAAACCGCAGTCTTGTATGAAGATTGGATTTTCAAATCCAGGCATTTTTATTATCCAAATAATCTTCAATTTTGTAATATGCTTTACGTATAAGTGTATCTCTTATAATTAATTTAAATCGTTCTGTAGACTAGTCTAGTATGTATGTATGTATGTATTTTATTGTAAGCGAATACCGTGACCATCGAATTAGTTGCTAACTCTGCTGAGTCGCGACTCAGTCTGCAGTAGGCTGGTATGGATGGATGGTATCTCTTACCGAGAAGAATTTTTTGATTTTAATAGTTGTCTCATTATGACTGGTTAATGGCACACGCAGCACAGTTTATGCCATCTTCGGAAAATGACGTTGTTCTGTTTAAGTTTGAATCTATATATATCATAAAACAAAGTCCCCAAAAGCTGTTTGTCTGTATGTGATAGATTTTCTCCAAATCTACTAAACGGATGTTTGCATGGCCCTTATAATAAGATAGTGCTTCTTGCGGAAGGTTTATGTGCTTAAATTTTTACATTAAAAACACAGCGGGATCGGGATGAAATGAATAGTGTTTATTTCTTCCCCATGTGAAACGAAGACATGCATTTAATGTAGCATATTCAAAATTTCTCATGACAAAGAAAAGGCAAAGGCTCAGTGTATGCTAAATGTCACAACAGAAATCTGTAGTGACACGCAGCACTGGTTTTCAGCCGCGGCCCTTTGAGTGTCATCACGCTAAACATTTCTTAATAAGATATAATGAAAAAAATTCACGGATTCACGCGGGAAAAACTTTGTGACACGATTATTGTCACTAGTTGCTTATTTATTTTTATTTTTACACATATATTTAGAAAAGAGAAAGAAAAATAAACATGTATAAAGGCGGACTTATCCCTAAAAGGGATCTCTTCCGGTCAACCTTTGAGTAATAGAAGGAAAAGGACAAGAATTGAAGAAGAGAGAGAGTACGGGTCATATAGAGTTGTTTGTAATTCTCAGATGAGGATTGAATGCTTCCACTACTTGGGCCAAGAGGAGAAGGTGGAGGGTGCGGAGAGCTCGGAGCAGGCGGGCGGCGCTGGGGGGGCGTCGCGCCTCGCACACCGCCTGCTGGCCTTCCACGAGCAGGCCTCCGGTATACTGGCGGAATCTGCCTTAGCGGTAAGAATACATCTACGAGAGATGATTGTTACAGCATCCTTTATCTTTATTAGAGATCTTTCTTCGCGCGACCTTTGCTTGAACCCATAATTAAACGTTTGACACATTACAACTATTGCGCCAATACTATCGATCTCCATAGAGTTCCATAACTCTTCTCGTTATCATTTCGATATCTGTTCAATTCAGATCAGCCATAAATATTTTGGTATGTAAATTATTGGTCTGTCATCCACATGTCTGATATGCTTTGTTCAGTGCGTTAGCACATTAGACATAATGACATACATACCGAAGAACCACGCCGTCGCAGTCAGTTTGCATCAGTCTACAAGTAGCACGCGATCCGGCAATTATATTTAGCATTAGCATTATTAATGTCAGCATAGCATTAGCTTTATCAATTATTAGAATATGTTTAGAAATACTTCTCCAAGCATTTTAGTCCTACGAGCCGGATTCTAAATTTTTGCTCCTTCGAGCCGGATTATATTCCGTTTATTTGTTTTGTGATATAGCCGATATCCTTTATGTTAATTTGGCAGGATAGGGTAGGAGGATGTATTATGGTATACCGCTGGAGCCCCTCACGGCGTCTGATTGTTCGATCGATGATTGGTGAAAGGGAAGTGTCTCAGTGGCGTAGCTAGGGGGCGGTGAGAGAGGCGGTTGCCCCAGGGCACCACAGGCAAGGGGGGCACCAAACTTGATAATATTTTTTTTTTTTTTGGATGAATAATGAAATCATTTCAGAAAAAGTTGAATAAGACTCTTATTCAACTTTTTGCACATTGATTTTGTATGATTATATTGTCTACAATAAACACAAAAAAGTTTCTTAGCTGTAAAGTTTGATGAAGAAATAACGGACTTTGCCACTCAAGAAGCGAGGAAAGTTTGTTTAAAAATGTTATTTTATATATAGTTATTATCCTACTTAATTCTTACTTCCTGTGGCACTACAACCCTTTGTGGGTCTTGGCCTCCTCAACGAGTCTTTTCCATTTCGCTCTGTCCCTGGCCTCTCGTCTCCAAGATGTTAATCTTCCCATGCATCGGAGGTCTTCCTCGACGCAGTCTATCCATCGCTTTCTGGGTCTACCTCTGGGTCTCTTCTGTTGTGGAATCCACTTGGAAAGGGTTTTTACTGCTCTGGCATCGTCCATGCGTTCCAGGTGGCCCGCCCATCTGAGCCTTTGTGACTTGCAAAACCTGACGATCGTTTCTTTATGAATCAGCTGGTCCAGTTCGTGATTCATTCTTCTGCGATACATGCCGTTGGCTTCACGCAATGGTCCGAAAATTTTTCGCAAGATGTTCCTTTCAAAAAATGCTAGCTTAAGTTCCTCTTTTTGCGTTAGCGTCCAGGTTTCGCAGGCGTAGGTCACTATAGGACGGATTATTGATCTGTAGATAGAGAGCTTGGTATTGGCGGATAGAAGCTTATTGTTTAATAGGGAATGGCACGCGTAAAAGCTTTTATTTCCGGCCGCTATACGAGCTTTGATCTCCTCACCCATCAAATTCAGGGAATTCAGGTTCGATCCTAAGTACCGAAATGCATTCACACCCTCAATCCTGTTATCTCCAACAGTCACGTCTCGAACTGGCGCCAGGACTCTGCTGCTAAGAAGGTACTTTGTTTTGGATGCATTTACTTGTAATCTAGACTGAGCCGAATGGACCTCAACAGTCATCCCGAGGTCGGTCGTACTTTGCTGTGATCGACTAGTTATCACAATGTCATCCGCATATGCAGCCAGCTGAGACGTGTTGTAGTCAATAAGCCCTCTGAGATTGAGTTTTCGTATGATAGCTTCCAGAACTAGGTTGAAGATAACTGATGATAGAGCGTCCCCTTGTTTTACTCCAGAGTCTATGTCGAATGGCTCAGACAGTTCATTTTGGATAGCTACTATGGACTTGGAGTTTCGCATCGTTGCGTCTATGAGCCGAACAATCTTGCTTGGTATCCCTAGTATCAGCATGCTACAAAAGATGCGCTTACGATTTACACTATCAAAGGCTTGCTTGTAGTCGACGAATAAATGATGCAAGTTAATATTATATTCGTAAGCCTTTTCTAGCGTTTGCCGCATAAGGTGAATTTGATCTGTGGTACAGCGGTTTGGTCTAAATCCGCACTGATATTCTCCCAGAATTTCCTCAGCGTATTTTATGAGTCTTAAGTAAAGTATTCTGGAGAAGACCTTGTACGCAGCTGATAAGATAGTTAAGTATAGTATATAAGATAGTTAAGTAGAAATATTTACAAGGAGAGGGGGAGGGCACCAGGTGACAAGCCCCGGGCCCCAAATATACCAGCTACGCCACTGTGGAGCAGACAGGTTATTTTAGTTGGTGCGAGTCCGACATAACCGTCATTAAAGAAAAAATGAATTGTTGATCCCTAGCTTGCACGTCTATTAAGCACTCTAAAAATATTGCATAGGTATGCACTGAAGAAAATTAACATCCAGCATGCGGGCCTCATCGACTAATGAAAATGGTTTCCGTATGCGGTCCCTATGGCATGCTTAAACTTAAATCTTCCGTACATCGTATTTGGGCTTCATCGACTAATGATAATGGTTTCCATATGCGGTCCCTCTGGCATGTGTGAACAAAAATCTCTCGCACGTCGAATGCGGGCTGTAACGACCAATGCAAATGAGCCTTAATCAAAATGGTTTCCGCATGCGGTCCTTATGGCATGCGTAAACAAAAATCTCTCGCACGTCGAATGCGGGCTGTAACTACCAATGAAAATGAGCCCTTATGAAAACGCTTACCGCACGCGGTCCCTATGGCATGCTTAAACTTAAATCTTCCATACGTAGTATTCGGGCTTCATCGACTAATGAAAATGGTTTCCGTATGCGGTCCCTCTGGCATGCGTGCGTGCAACAAAAATCTCTCGCACGTCGATTATTTTACTTAACGGATCTGTCTGTTATCTGTGGTCTGTTATCTGTGGTCCGTCAATTGTCGTTCTGGTGTCGTCAGTACACGATGAGCGGTGTGGGCGAGATGATGTCGGCGGCGGTGGTGTGGCGCTGGCAGAGCGCGGGCGGCGCGGGCGGTGCGGGCGTGGCGGGCGCGCGGCTGGCGGCGCTGCGGCACTGCCTGGCCGCGCTGGCGCTGCCGCACGACGGGCTGCACGCCGCGCACGCGTACCTGCACCTGCTTGCCTGCACGCCAGAGGTAAGAGTGGACAGAGATGGTTATTTTCTTCTAATATGTAACAACGCCGCCTTGTCGTTACTGCAAGCAAGCCATGACGTCACATCGTGCCACAGCCTTTCGCGCCATTTTGACGTGGGAAATGTGACAGCCGCTATCATTAGCAGCTAGCCCGCGGATAGCGAATAAGAGTTTGCCTTGATTTCATTTTAGCATTTTTTATGAAAAGAATAAAAGTGATTTAGAATACTTCTTTTATTAATACAAGTAGTTACAAATAATATGCACAAGCACAGACTTTCACTCGTGCCTTTTTTTACACTCTTTATATTAGTTGTCTGTGATTGGAGCGGTCTCTCCTTGTCCACCGTATCATGAATCATCGGTGGGCAGGCACCGATCGCGGTCAGCGATAGCCTCCTTCAGCTCTGCGAAGGGAGGCTACGGAGCGGTTCTGGGAACTATTGTTCTGGATCCAATCCGCCGCTGGTGAGTCCAAGTGTTAATGACTCGCCCAAGCTCATCGTCTGCCGCTCTAACAGGGGACCTTTGGGCGTTCCGAACGGGTTAAATCGGACGCCTGGCTTACAGGTCCAAGAGCACCGGTTAGCTGAGGGGGGCTTCTCTTTCGAGGGGTCCCTACCCGGAGAAGGTTCTCTGGGATCAGAGCTGTCGGCGGGATGGGGGCAATATGTACAATGATACCCTGTCCTTGCCATCGGCAGCGTGGTGGAGCACACAGGTCGTTTTAGTCGGTGCGAGTCCGACATAACCGCCGCCTGTCCCCGTCGGGCGGCGGTACCCATAAGGGGTTTTTTCCTGTATAAAAAAAAGTTTTATATCTTATTATCTTATTCTTTTTGTCAACAGGAAATAATAACATCGGTCCGCGAGAGAGGTCCCCAGTTCTCTGAGCTGGAGTACCTTAACGCCTTCAAGGTGATAGGGGCGTGGCGCGGCCTCTCGCCCGCGGACATGCGTGCGCAGCTAAAGCAGTTATCCGCGGCGCTCGGTCACGTAGGCGTCACCGTCTGAATTGACTGTCACACCAACACACGAAAAACATTACCTACGCAATTGTCACCTTTACTATCGTCAAATTTCATAACTGTCACCTTATTCAAATTCAAATTATTCTTTATTCAAATAAACTTGTAAACAAGTGCTGAGGTCATAGTCACTACCCACTGCGGGCCAGTCACTAAACCATTTGTTAAAAAGTTTGTAAATTTTTTGAAGATAATAAGTTAAAGTTGTAACTATTTTGATTATATCGTTAGTTTTATTTCTTTCCACAATCATATATATTTTATACTATTTTAGGTAGTTCATTTGGTGCATTCTCTTCAAGGCAAATTCTAAATTCCATTATTCGTGTGTTTGCGCTGTACATGCTATAAAGCAAGGTAATAATAATAAGAAACATTTTTAACTGTCACTTTCGAATTTGTTATCTTTTTAATATGACCTTTTCATTGTTAAACGTATGAATATTAAACATTGTAAAATTGTTACATCAAAATCATTAGATACTTAAAGATTTCTATTATATAAATCAATTTATGAAGATAGAATATAGTGATTACATATTTGATATAATCAATCGATTAAATTTTAATTAAATTTAAGGTAGATTATATTATTCTTTTGTTAGTTTCTTTATTGGAAAATATTGAAATTAGAATATCATTTATCATTTATGTATAATATTATTTATCGTTAATAAATTAAAAATTGTTCAAGATGTATTAGTATAATAGTAATAGTAGAGTAGTTATGAGAATAAAGATCAAACAAATAAAGGATTGGAAAAGATCAATGTTATTTTCTGATGCGTGATCCTTATAAAGTATTTTTTTGCATATTATTTGTCTGTAATGTTATAGTCAAATTAAAAGACTTGATTCCAAGCTGTTAATAAAACTTAAAAAAGACTCATTCGGGATGTAACTTTGTTTGGAATTTAAGAAAATCTATTTATAAAAAAACAATTATCTGGAACCGAAAAAATCGATTTTTTAATTCGAAATGTTTTTACTATTACAAGTTTTTATTTTAAAAATTAATAAGAATAAAAACTAATTCAAGTGGACAACGACGAATAAAAAAGAACAGAAGCGCTGTTTGCGAAATTCGAATAAAACGTTTTGTTTGGCTACATTGGTATCATCCAGTAACGCATAGTATGATCTTAAAAGAAGAATATCTTCCTGTCCTTATCCCACTTTAAATGGGGTCGGGGTATCATTCGTCAACTCTGTTGTTATTTATTAATTATTATTTGTTATTCTTCTTAAAATAAGAATTAAAAGGGTTAGGTATTAATGTTATCCATTTTTTAAAAATCGTTTTATTATGTTTAATTAATCGATTATTGTGATTAAATAATCGATTAATAAAATCAATTCTTTTTGACATCCCTAATTCATATACATTTTTGAACTTGAAATTTGTTGTTGATTTCAAAAGGGATAAATAAAAAAGCAGTCTTCATTGATAATAGTTTTGATCAATTCTATTTATATTGAATGTTCGTTTTCTTCTAAGTCATTTTAATTACAATAAATTTGTATATGAAATAATGGCAGAGACCAATCAGTTATATTCCGAACTAGTAGATTTAAGAGAACAATGCATTGCAAGCTTATATTTATGTGCAGACAATGTATTAAAATATTTGGACGACGACAAAGATGCCGAGCTTGACAGACTAAGAACATGTGTGCAAGAGTATTGTTCAATGGAAGCGATGCAAGAAACAGAAATCCAAGCGCTGGTAATGGCGAAAGTAAGTATATATTTGTCTTTCTAGTTTCGAACGGAAAGTGCGAAAACAACCTTATGGTTGACGATCAGGTTCCAATGTTTCTTTATTACATATACATGTATGTTAACTTGTATGTTGAACAGAACAATACATATACAACATATTAACGTGTATGTTGTTGTTGAAAAGAACAGAGTTATGAACCTTAGGTCACCTTTGAAAAATATTTTCATATTTCATTATTTACACACAATTATGAAGAAGAAGAACTCCTCAGCTTAAAAATGCTATTTTAATACTCTTACTATATTAAAAACTATTTCAAAAGGAATAAAAATATTATTTTGCTATAATCCATGTATTATATCAGATTATAGCAAAATAATATTTTCATTACTTTTGTATTATTGATGTCTGCAAAGTAACGCCTAATTCCATAAACTATTTAAAACTATTTCCTTTATTATTAACTTATCCTATTTCCTACTAAACTATTTATATTAGCTTTATATGTACAAGGGCATAAAACAAGAAGGAACAAATGAAGAACTTATATAGGTAACAGACTAACATAAAAATAAGAAAGAAAACAACAATACACACATGGCAACTAACACAAAAATATACACAAGACACACATTATACTAATATAATAAAGCTGAAGAGTTTGTTTGTTTGATAGATGAATTTGTAAATAATAAGTATTAACTGTCAATAAAGTGATTTCTTCCAACTATTAAAATTCAAGTCCATTTACATAAACATTTAACAATTTTGCCAGAGAGAAACAGATGCATCAAATATAAGTTCATTAAACGAGAGATATTCTGAACATTTGAAGCGCATGGTGGGGAGGAGGTCCACACAACACACAAACCATCCATTCATGTTACAATTCGATCGAAGAGCACGTAAGGGACAAGACACCAGTGGTAAGAACAACCATTGTTATTTTAATATATTCATCATCCTGCCCTTATCCCACTCTAAGTGGGGTTGGCACAACATAGTTTAAACAAGAAATGAGGGTGATCTATTCTACTCAGCTGAATATCACAGGGCGGTTCGACTTACCTTACCTCTTTCTTACTGAGGTGTCATAAAAGGTGTCTACCTCAGTAAGAAAGAGGGTGGTCTGTTGATGATGCTTCGGTTTTGAGGCGTAACGATCGTAGAGATTGTGGTAGTGTGCGTGTGTAGTGCTTCTGTGGAGTGTTGCGGGTGCTGGTATTGTGATGTGTGTTGACTTATCCTGCATGTATAGGTTATGTGAATGTTGTCTGCTTCATATGTTTGGCATTACATAGATTCTCTTTACAAACGCGGATTATACCAAAATAATTGTAGTGTATAATTTTTTTTCAGTGAATATGGATGACACTGACATAGCAATAACCGAAACCCAGGATATATATGTAAGTTAATGTTTATAGTATATCACCATCATAATTTTGCTGCCCCTATTCCAAGTGAAATAGGGTTATTGTTACAATATATTTCAAATACTTCAAATAGTTAATAAAATCAATAATATTAACAAACATTGTATTGAATACAACAATAAACTCTGAGTGCAAAGGGGTAAAATATGTTCAATTCAATTGAAATAATGAGTGTATTCTGTATTTAAATAAATAAATATTAAACTAACAACATATATGACAACTTTTTTTTAAATTAACAGTTAGATCCATTACTAAAGAGGCCCATTCAGGATCCTGTCAGAAACACCATGTGCGGACATGTTTATGAACGGGAGTCCATACTGAGCTACATCAAGAGAGGCCGTGCCAAGTGTCCAGGTTAGTTCCATAAAGATGCTGATTTTCTTAGAGACAAATAGATCATAAATGTAGCTTCATTATATATCTACAGTAAGATGCTATTTATGCGGATATGCGGAAATATTCACTCTTTTATATTTAAAAGAGTTAATCTTGTATGTGTATATATATATATATATATATATTTATATATACTTTTACCCGCAACTTCGTTTGCGTCGACTGTTGTCGCGTCATACGTTGATAATTGGCATAATGTCATCCTATTCCTGTAGAATTATCAGGATTTCTATATCCTACATGTTATCCCTGTGTATAAGGAACAATTGTGCCAAATTTCATAGATATTGGTTCAGCGGATTCGCCGTGAAAGAGTTAAACGTGCTAATCTCAGGAACTACTGGACCGATTTGAAAAATTCTTAAGGTGTAAGATAGTCCATTTATCAAGGAAGGCTATATATAGGCTTTAACGCATCACGCTAAAATGAATAGGAGAGAAGCAGAAATTAAAAATATTAAAATATTTCAGTCAAATTGGGTAACTTTGAATTTACGGGTAACATTGAATAAAACGACTAAAATAATTATTAATTTTTTTTTCAATATCTGTAACCTGATTTAAAACTGATAACTGAGTGAAATGAGAACACTAAATGTTCTAGTTGTCAAATGTCATTTAAAATTTATAGTTTTGAAACAAACTTTGACACTTTTTCAAAATTTTCTGTTTGCTGTCTTTTAGCACTGAAAAGTATGTGAATTACATTTCCGATTTAATTACATAAAAGGTGTGTAAAACACATGATTTTCGGTTTCTAATGATCAATTGTACGTTGAAATTATACTTTTTCACATAATTTCATGATTTTGCATCGTTTTATATCCATTGACAGGGAAATTTGTGGACCACCCCTATTTTTAGTTAAATATGGGTAACTTTGAACGGTTCCTAACCTACTAATCCGCATTGGAGCAGCGAGGTAGGTCTTAGCTCCAATCCTTGTCTCCAAAGACGGAGAGAGGAGGCCTATGGTCAGAAGTGGGATAGTAACAGGTCGTTACTCGCGGTCATGGTTTCCAAAAAAGGAATTTACTATTATTAAAAAAAGAAAACATCGTTTTCATCTTAAAAGAGCATCAAATAACAAAAAATAAAGATAACACGTACATTGAAGATGACATCTCATTCTGAATTATTTTTCAAATTCTCTTGCCAACCATTAATGTTTTGATCTCATTTGAATGGTAATTGATTATAGAATTCGTTATTTAGGTTTGATTTTTAATTAATATTTACATTTACAAATAAATATGTATTCGTTACAAAAAAAAAATCTACCCATATGTTGCTAATATTTAGTAAATGGCAATTTTAAGTAAACGGTTGGCTGTTAAATATGACAAGTTGACTTTATTTGACAGATCTATCTTTCATTCATTCAGAACATAAGTATAATTTTACCCATGATACGAAAATTCTGTGAATTCAAGGATTTTTAGTTTTCGAAATAATTCGGTTCAAAGTTACCCAAAACTCAAGGTAACTTTGAACACGCACAAAAGCATATTTTTTTTCCATTTCCTTTCTAGTTACTTAGTAATACAGTTAGTTATTCTAAAACTCGGTATAAAAGTACACTCATTATTCATCAAAACCTTAAATAAGGTCATCCTATTTTTTTATATTTTGAAAAATCTAAAAAAGTCATTCAAAGTTACCCAATTTGACTGTACGTAAACGGTGAAAGTTATTAAAAAAATCATGTATTACAAAATTGTTCCCCTCTAAAGTTCTAAATAAGTCTGCGACAGCATATGTCTAGCTTTTAAGGTTAACCCACTTTAACCATTTTTATGGTTATTAAAATATGTACTTCTATCTTATTAAAATACTTTTTATCTTAAATTTTTCTTTATAAATTTTCTTATTCTTTTAGCGATGGGGTGCGGAAATCCCGATCCGGTGGTTTTAGAACATTTGGTGACCGACCATGAGCTGAGGTTATGGCTGCGGAGTCAAGCTCCCGAGGATACCTCAGCGTTAGATTTAGATGATTCGCAGTGATTTTTGGATACACTTTATATACAAACTAGCGGCTCGCACGGGTATAAAATATATAGCCCATTTCACTCAGTGAACTCAGTCACTTGATGCCCTCATTGCGGCATTTTAAATCTGTAATATCTTCGAAAATGTTCATTTAAATTACATGCTGTAAACGGCCATATTGATCTATATTAAATCAACAATTTATTTAAGGTACTTAATTGGATAAGGATTAATGCTGTATTGTTTAGCATTGCTTCGATAATAAGACATTATTTTTCGTTAAAAGTAAATGACAAAAAATGCTATTATGGGTTATCCATAAGAGATAGAAATATACCATCGCAGACTTTTCTATAGACCTTTTCAAGGTGTACAAATACTTAGTACATGATTTTGATAAATCTTGTAGGGTTTAGCCTGCGTTTGCAATGTAAGCGGAAAAAAATTTAATTATTTACGATATTATCACATTAGAAACCTCAAAAATTACAGTATTTCTCTACTCCATATTGAATGGTATTATACATATAAACCTTCCTCTTGAATCACTCTATCTATTTAAAAACAGCATAAAAATCTGTTGCGTAGTTTTAAAGATTTAAGCATACATAGGGATATATGGACAAACAAAGAATGTGACTTTGTTTTATACTATGTAGTGATAACCATGTCGTATGTAACTTTAGCGAGTGCTATTCTTGTACAAATGAATTAAACATTTTTAAAAACAACGATATTGCTTCTTTATACTTGTAGTGTATATAATGTTGTATGAATCACACAATCACACAATCACAGGCTCAAACACGAACTAACAAGTAATCACATGTCACTTCACGACCACTCTCACCTAGGGCCATCGTGTTACTAACGTGGTGCATCCTGAGACCGTGTATGTCTCTTTGTACATCAGTATTAGTGTGTAGGCCTTCGGCGGGAATTGAACCCATGGCCCTCTAAAGGCATTGCCATTTGCGCCAACAAGCTATTCAGATTCTCCTGTGATTAGGTGATAAAGAGAGGAAAATTCCCCCTTAATAAAACTAGAAGTAATTTGCAAATTTTTTTATTTTACCCGGAATATACAACTATGAAAATTGTTTCAATATTCAAAATTTACATTAAAAATACTAAGCTTAAAGCAAAATGTATATAAATATCTCATTTAATGTGCTTATGGTGTGGTGGGTTTTGTACCCAATTACATCTAAGGCCACTATTCACTATTCGTTACGAGGCTACCTTTTAAAAATGGCGGTATTTTTAGTCTGTTAAATACTTCTTGGGAACCTGAATTGAAAAATATTTAAAAATAAACTACCGTTTTTTTCATTCGTGATAAATATTTTCTGCTATAATTATTTTATTATTTGGCAACATATGCAATATGAAAGTGTATTTAATTTAAATAAGGGGATTTTTTAATTGTAAAACTTATAATTTATAGCTTTAGAAGGTATTTTAAAATAATGCTGTAAAAAAGAGTAAAGAGTTAGCTTACAATAATTTACCCTTTTGAAAGTTATTAAATAAAGGTTATTAAATAATATGAATATGTTTTTTTTTATATTACTTTCTCTCTAGTACATAATGTATTATTATTATTTTGTTGTACAATAAAGAATAATTTGATTTAATGTTTTAAAGTAATAAAAAACTTATAAAAGGAAATATAAAATGTAAAAAACAGAGGTGGCTCCATTTATTTACCCCCTAGTTGTTCAAGAATAAATTTCGAAATTAAAATATGGTTTCTTTCCATTGTTTACTTGCTTTGTAATTGTTTATTCACAGACATGTTAGGAACATGTATTTAACCATGAAGCCAAATCTTGTTAGGTATTTCCTTGAGTCGACTTTCGAGGCTTCAACAACGACTCGTAAAATAAATCGAGTATCTTCGTACAGAAAAAACAAGAGATAGATTGCAACAAGTAATTAAACAAGTCAACCGTTAAAGATGCCTATACAATTTTTTTATTACGTTGAAATTGCTGTTTTTTTGAACATGTTTTTCGCTTACCTATCTTAACAGTCACAAAATATTACGAAGATAGTGTTAAGTGTTATGAAAATAAGCTTAAAATTAACTTGTGCTTATTTTATGTGCATGTATTGAATTTTGCAAAAGAGGACGAAAAGATGTTTAGATTCGCACATGATAATTTGGTGTGGAAACGCTTGCATAGATCTATGCCCAGCAGTGGGCGTCAATAAGAAGAATTAGATAAAATGTCCATACTAAACCAGTCTACTTAAAGGTTGAAATTAAGTATAAGAGATATACTTATACGTAGAGCATATTACAAAATTGAAGATTATTTGGATGATAAAAACACCTGGATTTGAAAATCCTTTCAGCTTCATACAAGACTGCAGTTTAATAATGTAAAGTTAAAATGTTTAAAAGATTGACCGCCGAGTTTCTTTCTGGTTCTTCTCGGTAAGAGCAACATTCCGAACCAGTTGTAGCTTCATTAATCATATTGATCCTTGACGATTCAAAAGTGCTTGAAAGAGCTTATTTGATCTGATTTGAAAGTTGGTAGAACGCTTTTATATGCGAATGTAAATTAATGAAGGTTTTAACGACGAAAAGTACAAAAACTCAATGATTTGCAAAATTCCTTTTATATTATGGAATTACGCAAATTGCTTTATAATTTACAAAAATATACAAATTATAATTAGTATTATATCTATAAATTATTTAAAAATATAAACTTTTAAAGCGACATATTATTTAAACATTGTTATATTTTGTACGTTAGATTCATATTAATATTATAAATACGATAGTATGTCTATCTGTCTGTATTTATGTATGTATTGTATATCATTCAAGGATTTATGCCGTGTGGTATCCGGCTTAATAGAATAGACCACCCTTATTTCTTACTGAGGTGTCGTAAAAGGCGAATAAGGTAAGTCGATGTGTTAAGAAAGTTTGTTACTAACATATTAATATATACATTTTGACGATCAAGAAGATTTCAATTTATGGAATATTAGGCACTATTAGCGATTAGATTATAAAAGCTAGATTTCTCGAATGTTAATTTCTTAAGCATGTCATAATAAATTTAGAGATTATTTAGACCGATCAATAAAAACTATGAATAAATGCTAAAACTATATTAAATAGACATCGCATTGGTCATTTTAATATTGTATATAGGTAAATATATTTTTGCATAATTTTATCTTCAGGGTCATATAGGAAACTTCTAGAATGAAACTCCTATAACTCGGAATCTCGGAAACGGCTTCAACGATTTTCATGAAACTTAGCATGTTTCATGATTGGTGTTTTGGGGGAGAAAAATCGTTCTAGCTCGGTTTTATTTTTTAAAAATTTCTTGTGTTTTTGAAGTTTCTTTTTTATTCTTAAAAAAATTACCGAGCAAGGCTCAGTCGCCCAGATATTATAAATTAAAAGTTTATACAAACCGGCTATACTCACGTCTAACGTGAGTATAGCCGGTTTCTATACATTAATTATGAATAACACTCACGATAGTTTAAATTCAAAAATTAAAGAGCTTTATTATTTTTTAATATCTTTTTTATAAACTTCTATTTTTTAAACTTTATCCCCTTTATCCCGTCTCAAGAATTGAATCTTTGATGTTAGTTTGCTTATGGTGGAGACTTTATGAGCGTAAATTTTAATTTTACTGGTTAAACATGTGATTCTCATAAAAACTTATAACACTCTTGCCGCGTACTAATATGGCACAAAATTTATTTTAACTAAAACTAATATTTGATATAAGTAATAAGCAATAAATGCATTTGGTAAATAAATCGAATTATTCAAATTTTATAACATGAAATGACATATATTTTTTTAATCAATAACATATAGTAAATGATTCCATATCCTAATGTTACAAATGAGAAAGTCTGTCTGTTACGCTTTCAAAGCTAATATGTTTTACTTGTTTGATGACATAACAAAATTACGGCTTATACGCCGGAGTAACATATACGATGAAATAATTCCCGTTTTTCATATGGGAACAGGGACAATCAACTTTGAAAACAAAGTCATCTTTGATGTTCAAATATTCTCTATATTTGAAGTATCATAGCCACAGTTTTAAAAAAATAAGACGATTTATATAGATCAATGACCGTACTCGCCAATCTAATTTATTTCTTTTTATACATATATTAAGAAAAGAGAAAGAAAAAGTAAAAAAGCGCATGTATAAAGGCGGACTTATCTTTAAAAGGGAACTTTTCCAGCCAACCTTTGAGTAACAGAAGGAAAAGGACAAGAATTGAAGAAGAAAGAATACGGGTAATATAGAGAAAAAGAAAAAAAAATATATAAATTTAACTATTTAATCTATTAATTTTGGTAATTGAGTAATAGAAGGAAAAGGACAAGAATTAAAGAAGAAAGAGAGTTAGAAAGTTTATCTTTAACTAAAAATATAAATGTTATTGTTTTATCCTATTTTTGAAAAAATGCGCCTCAGGTCAGTCAAACATTACTAACAAAGCCAGACAATTAAATTATATTTTTTTGTTACAAAAAATTTTGAAACCCAAAATCAGTAGTTTCATTCAATTTCATACCGATATGAAATTGAATGAAACTACTGATTTTGGGTTTCAAAATTTTTTGTAAAAAATGGTACCGATACCATTTTTTATACAAGTTTTACTGAAATTATTGAATACTCACTTCATCTTATAAATTTCCCGCCGTGTGGTATCCGGCTGAGTAGAATAGACCACCCTCATTTCTTACCGAGGTGTCGTAAAAGGCGACTAAGGTAAGTTGACCCACCGTGTGGTATGCGGTTGAGTAAAATAGACCACCCTCTTTCTTACCGAGGAGTCGTAAAATACGACTAAGGTATGTTGACGTCAGGCAGGCGGCCGGTCGTAAAATACGTAGCCAAATCATATGACAACATGTTTGTAACATGTTGTGCCGACCCCACTTAGAGTGGGATAAGGGCAGGAGGATGATGACTTCATCTTATAAATTTGCATATATCTTATTCACAAAAAAACTTATTCAAAATTCCTATAAATTAAAATATGCTTAAAATTATTTTCATCACAATAGTAATTTAAAATACAAACTAATATTAAATTATTTTTTTATAAATTTAAAACAAAAAAAGGTGTATATACAAAAAAAATGTATCTTAAATAACAAACAGTGAATAATTGAAAAAAAATAATTAGACAAAAAGGTTTAATTGAAAAAAGGTGTATATACAAAAAGTAATATAAATAATTAATAAAAATAAAAAAATAATTTAAAATAAATTCTATAATATACTTTTATAATATTTCTAAAATAGAATATTGAATAACATTTTGAATACTTACAATAATTTAGAACAAATTTAGTGTTCAAAATATTCAAAATAGTGAACAATTTAGAAATTTCATACGAATTTATTGGAAAATACAATATAAAAGTTATAGTATTTTGCTATAATCCGCGATAAATAAAGGATAATTAGGTCACTTTAATAATAATCGTGCGATATGTTATGTTAAATATAGCATTGCACACATTCACTGCTACAATTTTAACAATTTTATGATTTGTGCTGTCTATCTCCTGATGATGCATCACCTTATGAGACAAAACGATTGTTGAGATTGTGGTAGTGAAAGTGTGCAGTGCTTATGGCAGTAAAGTTATTAGTGCATGTATCAAGTGTTAAAATAGAAATACACTATATATCTTTACTTTTATCGCGGATTATAGTAAAATAATATAATTTCTTTTACATTCTTTCACAAAGTAACAAATAATTCTATAAATTATGCAAAATTCATTCTCTATCCACAGATAACACTTTGACAATATTCGCAATACACGCTTTAAGATCGTCGCTCAAATCATTTCGCGAATCTGCAAACTTTTGCAAAGACTCATGTACTTTGGCCTCTTTGTAATCAGAAACTATGGTATTTATCTTCGAAGTGATATTAAGAAAGGCTATAAGATTCTCTGCAACTTGTACGGGCATTTTAGCGCAATTAGTCTCAATTAATACTGATACGTGCTTACCTATTTCCGACTTTATTAGCTGAGTGGTTAGGTTCATTTTTGGTTCGTCGGTGAAGCTGTATTCATTTTCAGGCGCCAATGAGAGTAGAGTGAGAGCGAGGATAGCTTCGTTCTGCATGACAGAGTGAGATGCCACTAGCATGTTTACTAAGCTAGATATACATCCTTCTACCTGTAAATACATAAATCATATATTTAATCGAATTTTTAATATTAATATATTATCAAATCGAGATCGAGATTTATCAAAATGATGTACTAAGTATATGTTCACCTTGAAAAGATCTACAGAAAACCCATTTCCCCATCACCTTGATCTGTGGTTACCTGCACGATATTCTGCAAAAGAGGGTGCTTCGGTAGCAGTCGCACGGTCCAGGCCAGCAGGCGGGGGGCTTCGCCCGCGGCCCCCGCGTGCTCCGCGCCGCCCCACCGCGCCGCGCCCCGCAGCCCGCGAGCGTCACTTGCCACCAGACGAGCGACCTCCTCTGCAATTAACATTTAAGTATTTAGGGACGCTAACAGAGGTCACTACAACAGTAGTAGTAGTTTTTTTTATGGGTCCCATAACCCATTATGGATCGTCACCGCTCGACGGGGACGAGCGACGGGTTTGTCGGACTCGCACCGACTTAAAACCTGACAGTGCTCCACCACGCTGCTGGTGGCGGGGACAGGCTACCGTTGTATACATTGCCCCCATCCCCGCCAGCAGCAACTCTGTACCCCAGAGTGCGCCACTTCTGGGTCGGGGCCTCTCTTAAAGTGGCTCCTCCCTCCGCTACTCGATGCATCGGGAGCATCAGATTTTTTTTCCGATTTTAAGTGGTTCACTACTGTATTTTTATTCGGCCCACTGCTGAGAAACGCCCCATTTGGCCATACTCATCCAGGTCAAGGGTGGTGGCTTCCGCGATTGGATACATCCACCGCCACCCTGCCTGTTCGCTTAAATTGGTACAGTATTTACAACTTACAACTAAAAATCAACTCGGGGCCTCGGGGACCTTGTGAGGAGGGCGTCCGATAAACCCCGTTCGGAACTCCCAGAAGGTCCCCGTTAGGGCGCCATACGACGAACTAAGGCGAGTCGCCTGCGCCCCGCTCGCCTGCGGCGAATCGGATCCAAAGACTCGAATTTCCGACTTCCGACTCCCTGTCTTTTTGACTTCCCGAATCCGTCCCGCCGCCTCCTTCCGCGAAGTTACGTCCTCACAGAAGGAGGCCATCGCTGCCCTCTCCCTCTCCCTGTCCACCATGGCACGAACCACGGTGGGCAAGGAGAGATCGTGCCCCACCTGTGCCAAGTAGATACTTAGCTGCCTACATTTCAGTGAGCGTTATAACTCCACTATGTTGCTAGGTTAAGTTTTTATTTTTATTTTCAATCGTTGTTTGTCTCGTTGTTGATCTTGTGTATTGTTTGTTTCATTTTTTACGTATGATTTTTAATGTTAATTAGTATAATTGGTTTCCGTTCTAATTAATTCAAATAAATAAATAAATAAAATAAATAAATAGATCGGAGCTTTTATGGTATGGGCCGTTTTAAGCCGTGTTTATCCTTGCCCGATTAAAATCCGTAGTCGATACTTATAATCTCCTTCCCAACGAACAGTTCGGATTTCGTCCAAAACACACCTGCGTTCAACAAGTGCACCGCCTCACGGAGCACATATTGCAAGGTTTGCAAACCAAGCAGTTTACAGGTGTCATATTCTTCGATGTTGCCAAAGCCTTCGATAAGGTGTGGCATGCAGGCTTAATCCACAAGTTGCTCCTATTAAATATACCTGACAGACTCGTACTTATCATACGAAACTACCTCACTAATCGTACATTTCGGTACCGCGTAGACGGCACTTTGTCGTCTCGCCGCCCTATCCGTGCCGGTGTCCCTCAAGGATCTGTGCTAGCACCCTTATTGTACTCGCTCTACACGAGTGACATTCCACGGGCGCCTATTAAAGAGCGCACTCATCTTGCTCTTTTCGCGGACGACACCGCTATATTTACCACATCTCGCCAACCTCAAGTTATCACTAGACGTCTCCAGAAAGCGGTAAACAGCCTCGGACGCTGGTTCCGCCGATGGAGAATCGAAATAAACCCTGATAAAAGTGCAGCCATGCACTTTATCGATAATCGTTTCCGATCTCACATAGACACACCTACGGAAATTTTCCTTTACGATACACCAATTCACTGGCAACAGAAAGTCAAGTACCTAGGTGTCACCTTCCAACCTTCCATGACCTTCCACGAGCACATACGCACAGTCTGCAATAAGGCTGCGTATGTCATGGGACGACTTTATCCGATGCTATGCAAGAAAAGTAAAATGACACTTCGCAACAAAGTGACACTCTACAAAACTTGCATAAGACCAATAATGTCCTATGCGAGCGTTGCGTTCGCGCACGTTTCAAAGGTCAGATTGCTCACGCTACAAAGAATGCAGAACCGATTTATGCGTACAGCCACTGGTTGTCCGTGGTTCATGCGGAACGTTGACCTCCATAGAGACCTCAACCTCCCTACCATTACTCACCTCTTTAAACGTTTTTCGAAGTCTTACTTCGAGAAATCCGAGGTACACCCGAACCCTCTAATCTCAGTTGCTTCCACCTACATCCCAGTTAGGTCTGACCACCGAAAATATAGGCGTCCAAAAAGCGTCCTATATGACCCTGACGATCAAATAACGATCGAAAACACAAAAACACGTAATACACACACACAGCGTCTTCGCCGGCGAAGACGAGGTCCCAGATTTCTGATATCGGTTGGTCGTGGCTTCTTGCCACCCTTCCGACGTCGTATTGACTAATCAAAGTCATACCATCAGCCCTCCACTACACGTCGTCCTAAGCCGTGGTCCGGCCTCACAGGAGGCACCCTTAGGACGACGTTCCCCGACGCTAGTAGAGCTTCTGCGCTCTACTCTACGAATTTCGCAACCTCGGCGATGCTTCTGCGCTCGCCCGTCCCGCCCGGTGACGCTGTAAAAGCCGTTAGGGCTAACAGCATATTGTCAATTCGAAAAAAAAAAAAAAAAAATTAAGCCGTTAGGTCGGCTGAGTCGAATAGTAAAATAGACTTCCATGTATAACTTGTTGTCGACCCTTGATTTGTATCTAACAATTAATTTATTTTGACTAATGCGTGCTTAGGCTGATGTCTTTGAGAAGGTCAAGAAATTTCCAATCTTTGAAGAAAATCAAATTGTATTTACTGAGTGTATTTTAGGACTGAAAGTGGCGCGAACGAAGTCGCTGGTACATCTAGTATAAATTATGATATATAAATTTTTTTTGGGCTTATTTACATAAAACATTGAACTTTCTTTTTCATTCTTTTTGTTTAAAAAGTTTAATAAAAAAAAAATTGGCGCCTGCACAGAGATTGAACCTTGGACCCTAGGGTAACGGCTGGCATACTAAATTCACACAACTTTATCACTAAAATATAGATCTACATCAACAAAAATGTAATCTTCCAAAAAATTCACAAAAATATTACCTTGACCGTCTACCAACATCCTTATGGCCGCCAGCAGTTTATAAGCTACGTGGTGATCCTCAACATCGGGCAGGGCGTTTATCAAAATCGGCGCAGCCCTCCCACGGACGGCCGCTAGCTTCTTATTAGCCACTGGAACCGTGAGATTTCTCAGCGCTGCAAGCGCTGCGTGCTGGATTTTAGTGACCGTCGCCTTATCAATGGGATAATGCTCCTCTTGTTTGCTATGGCCGTAGTACAACTCGAAGATATCTTAAATATATTGGCTTAAGTGAGTATTGAAACAATGTACCTCCTCCATCCAAAGCTCTACTAAACTTATTTTTAGCAGAGCGCCCTACTTCACAACTCTAATAGCAACTAACTGCCAGAAAAACAGAACCACACCTAATAAAACCAAAATATATAGAATTAACTCTCCGACCATGGGAACTTTCCACTGGAGCATTAAACCGAGTCCAAGGTTTAAGAAATATAACACATATCCCCAAAGTTAACTGTAGCTACATTTCCTCCTTGCGTCGTTTTCCTCAGTGCTGAAGGTCGTGACCCTTTTTTCACGGATCACTTTTGCAGATAACTGATATCCAGATTTTGCGATTACTTGCGGCTTTTACTTTAGCTACATGTCAATTAAGTCAATTGTACATGTTTTTTGGTATAAATGCTATCATATCATTAAAACTTATTACGTTATGGAGTTTTGAAATTCAGCTTTACGTGCCTTGAAATCAAGAATTAATTTAGGTCAAAGAAGTCCATTTAACCAGCTAATGAACACTTATAACGCACTTTATTCCCATGATATGGACCCACTATTCAAATATAAAAATAAACTTGCTTTTTTATAAAAGTTTTTTTATAAAAATGGAATGCAATAATTTTACTAGATACCAAACAAATTGTTTTCTTACCAAGCAATTTGTCAAAGATGTTTTCGCTCATCATTTGAACACAATAGTCATCTCGTCTCGCAAAGTTCCCGACAGCAAGTACTGCTGTGGCCAACAGCTGATGATTAATGGAATCCAGCCAACGTACCATGGTCTTGTACACCTCACCCTTACCATTATCATACAGGGTATCCATGGCCTCATCTAAAAATGAGTACTTTTTTATAGTTGGATTGATGGATGGGTAGATGGTTGTAGAATGTGGTCAGACCACGGTCCACCTAAGTTCAGCGTTAGTCATTTTTTTGTATGTAAAAATATAAAGGATTATAAAACAATAGGTGTTGTATATATAATATACAAAGTAGGAACAGACATAAGCTTGCGGCTCCTGCTTTGCGTCTTGAAAAACTACGTAAGTAAACGACTTACGTACTTTTTCGCGGTTTGGGTATAAGATTATATAATAAAATTCCACAATCAATTTTAGCTTTGCATGCATAAAATGTTGAACATTTTAAAAACACTATTAAGGAGAGGCTGATACAGAAAGCCTACTATACCGTTGAGGATTATATAGGCGATCGAAGTCGCGAATAAAAACTGTTTCTACATATGTTATAACTTACCTCCAGTTAGGACAATGATAATCAAATCACACGCACGTTTCATTACCGTGTTAATGTCGGTATCATCTGTATTCATTTCCACCCCATCATGTTGTTTCAACAATCTCTCAAGGCGAAGGCAAATGAGGTTTACACCACCTTCCTCAGCGAGCAGCTTTTTAACTGAATCTGAAAATTCATTGTTTTTTTAATAGTTATTTGACTTCTTACTAATATTATAAATGCGAAAGTTTGTGTGTTTGTTACTCTTTCACGGAAAACACGCTGAACCAATATCGATGAAATTAGCCACAATTATAACTGTGGTAACATTTAGACTATAGAAATCCTGTTAATTCTACTAATATTAATAGGTAATTTTTTAAAAGACATAAATAAATATTATAAAAAATTAAAAAAAGAAAGAAGGCGCCATTGAGATGTAGGATTCGAACCCGTGTTTTGAACATTTTCGATCTGCCCATTACCCATCGGATATCGCAACATTAGGTTTTACAGCTATAAAAATTCTTTTGCTTTCAATTCTACATCATACCATAATTTTTAATGCCCAAATACAGGGATAAAATAAGATTTTTTTTAAATAAGACGTAGCTAGATTGCTTTTCCTCCCTCAAAACCCCCTACGTGCTGAATTTCAGGAAAATCATTGGAGCTGTTTCTGAGATTCAGAAAATATATTTATATTTATACATACAACTCATTCAAACATAAATACTAAAGAGTTATAAATAAATTAAATTTTAAAAAAACAATAAACAAAGTCGCCCATCCCCAAAGTAAGTAATGTTAATACTTGTGTTATGGGTGAGAGACAACTGGTGAATATATACATATATAATTTTTAAATACAATTATACACCCAGGCTTGAAGAGCCAACAAATACATACCATGTTCAGCTTGCGTATGCAAATGCTCCAAACATAGCTCTGAAACCTCAATGTTAGTCGTTTCCTTTAAAACATTTAGCACTGTAAGATTAACTTCCTCTTGATATAGTATTTCACCATCATTGTCATTTATCACACTTAATATTAGTAGACAAGTTGACACCAAATCATCTTGCATGAATTCTTTCTTAGATTCCATCGACAGTATTTTCTTCACATTGTCAACAACACCAGCTTTGACCAAAGAGTCCGAGAATTCAAGGCCACCGATGGCATAATTCAACAAAGTTTTACAAGCGAACAGCTTAATTTCATCTAGAGGCAACTTATTATCTCTTACAGAGATACCTAATATATTGCTAAGGATCACAACACCATGTTCGAGTAATATTTTTCTAGAGTTGTCACAATCACAGCATAGATTACCCAACGCTCTACAGCACTGTTTAACAAGCTCTATGTTTTCTAAAGTTAGCTCCTTACTTAATATCAACAAAATAGGTTGTATCACATCCTTTTGTGCGTATGATTCTCTTTTTATCTCACATTTAGCTAGCTCTGACACTGCTTGCACAGTAAGTAATATTATAACTTGGTCACTGCTTTTAAGTAAGGCTTTCAGGCAATTTGAGACGTCGAATTCGTAATTTTTCCCACACGAAATAATTTCATTTAGCTTTGCTTTTAAATCGTTAGCGTTTTCTATATTTTTAATGACTAAAGTCTCGAACGAGTTGGATTTTTTAGCAGACGGCCCTGTAGTATAAAATTTGAATTATTATTCTGTACATTTTAACAATAGCAAAGCAAATATACATATAAATTTACCGTCCATGTTGATTAACATGAAGATTATCGTTTAAATAATTAAGCAGAATAGGGTCAGAAAGTCGTTTTAAATTAGTGCACTACGATAATATTTTTAACATCATTTATAATTTTAAATATATTTGGAACTGAAACAACATCCAAAAAGCAGGAAATTAATTGACGGATGTATGGATCGATGTCAAATAACAAATTGCCTACCAAAATATTAATGTCACGGTCAATGTCAGACAGAACGTTTCGTTTTTCCACTGGCTGTTAAATCTCTATAAACTAAAATTAAAAATATGTATAAAAAAAGAACATTATTACTATAAATAAACATTAAAAATCGACATAATTTGATGCTAAATAGGAATATGCGTTTTCTTAAATTCTAAAAATTTGTAAAAAAATACGATTTTAATAATTCCTACAATCCAAATTCGAAGATTGAGTATAAACTTTATACAAGTTTTCAAAAGATATTTAACGTAATGTATTTATAAAGCTACATACGATTATATAATACTAGATATATATTCTTAACTAAGTTATAGCTATGAGTATAATTGGCTTTAAATTTATAGTTTGAATTTTATTGCGAATTGAAGTGTATCACGGTGGGTGTCAATGTCACGGTGGAGCGCTAATATCAGTCACGATGGGCTCCAATAACACGTTGGTGGGTGACAAAATAATGGGTTCGGTTTCCCGAAATAAAAGAAATAGTTTGGGCAGAACTTCGTATACTATGCGTTGACTAAAACAAAACTATTACACTACAAACATAAAACAGTGACTATAACTAACTTTAAACAACAATACCGAAACTTAACCGAAACGTTATACAAAATAAGACTAAAGACTTGTATCAACGCCTCCGCGCAGGCGTAGTCTGACTCGAATTCAAAGATGTATCCGTGAGGCGGGAACGATTAAACAACTCTGTACTAATTTAAATAACGTGCGGGCTTCCCCGAAATACTTGGGTTGCTACAAGTGTTTTTTAATAGTATATGTTACATACGCATTATGTTAAATATTGTACATGATGTTACATTGTAAGATATTTCTTAAGAGTCATGTCATTTATATTATGCAATTCACTGCCTCAAGTTTTTGCATTTTTTATGTAATGTCGACGGCTCTGTATGTAAACGCCAACATTGTGTAAACTTTAAATATTTTTACATTCAGATCATCTTCCTGTCCCTATCGCACTCTAAATGGGATCGGCACAACATGTTATTAACATGTTGTCACATGATTTGGCTACGTATTTTACGACCGGCCGCCTGCCTGACATTAACTTATCTTAGTCGTATTATACGATACCTCCGTAAGAAAGAGTGGTCTATTCTACTTAACCGGATACCACACGGTGTGTCGACTTACCTTAGTCGTCTTTTACGACACCTCGGTAAGAAATGAGGGTGGTACTATTCTATTCAGCCGGATACCAAACGGCATAAATATTTGTACATTCAGATGAAATAAATAAATAATAAGAAAAAAAAATTGAGTGAATATTTATTTATTTATTAAATTAATATGGGTACTTGTATTAGGAAATATATAAAAATTGTGTGAAGCAATTTCTCATCTAAGCTTGCTTACGATGCTTCGGTTACGGGGCTATACGATTGTTGAGATTGTAGTAGTGAATGTGTGCAGTGCTTGTATATTGTTGTGTTAGAGTATTGGTAGTGCATGAGTTTTTATAAATTCTACATGTATTTTCTTTTAACGCGGATTATAGTATTTTATTTTAGATTTTATTATTACTTTTATATTATGGTAAGGTAAAGCCTAATTCTAGAAATTATAACTTGCCTAACAGTGCCTCTTGTAAACCCGTTTTTAGGTTCTGTGCATTTCATGTGGTTTTGATCTCAATGTCTGGTGTCTCAAACGACATCTATGGGGTTATGTGCACCATTAACTAAACCAACAGTCTTAAAATAACCCGCACGCGCCATAATATTATAGGTGTATCGATAAAAAACGTCATAACAATAACCGGACGGTCGTAAACCGTTTTACAGGTGCCACATTGTTAGGGTTGCCACCTTTTTGTTGGGGAAATAAATAAATAAATAAATAAATATATGGGACACTTACACACACGGTCGTCCGTCCACAAAGTAAGTAACTTAATACTTGTGTTATGGGTGACAGACAACTGGTGAATATATACTTATATATTTTTTAAATACATACTTAAATAAAAAAATATACACCCAGGCTCAAAGACCGACAAATTCATTTTAAAGAAAATGTTGGTCCTCGGCGGGAATCGAACCCGCGACCCGTGGAGCCGAAGGCAGGGTCACTACCCACTGCTACAACGAGCCAGTCAGTATAGTATTTCTTTTGTTAAATAAAAAAAATATAGTATTTTTAGGAAAGTCAGCGAAAGAAAATAGTACACATCTATTTTCAATCATTATTTATTTTAACGTGAGTATTTATTATTACTTTTCCCTTTGGCCATCAAGGTTCTATAATTTTTTAAATAATTATAGGTATCTGAGCAATTTAGGTCTATATTAAAGTAAATTGCCAATTTTTTTGATTAAATTCATACATGCTCTTTTCCTTTCCTCTCTCCATTTTACATTCATGAGGGAAAAAAATATTTCTGTAAAAGCGAAAGTTGCCGGAATGCAGAGGAGAAATGATGCTGATGAATGATGAAATGATTTTAAATATATTTGTTACAATTTCTTCTGTACTTTTGAAAAGCATTTAACATTTTTCAGCAGTCATTTTCGATACAAAGATATTTTCGATTGTCAAAAATAAACTCAATATTCGTTCAGGTAGCATAAATTTACAAAGAGATGTTGACGTTAAAATTTAACAATGACGAAGGAGTTAGTGAGTCCAACTAACTAAGCCCCATAAATACATGAATGAGTTTCGTTCAAACATTCCCTATGCAGCGCTGCGGGTGCGTTCCATTCACAATTGATTCAAAAAAAGCACGACAATTGAATTAGCGATAAAAATATAGTATTTTTCGTCCTATATTGTTTTTCTATAATATATAGTACAATTGAGTGAAATATAGTACGATACTATATAATATAGTAAGGGTGGCAACCCTACACATTGTAACCATGCGCGCCGCGTCGCGTTTTTTCACAATATCCACACCCGTATATTTACGTTTTACTCCATTAAATATGATATTGTTTTGTTCAATTTTTGTTCTTCAACATTTCGTGAGCACAGATCAAAGTTTTAATTACGAAAAACTAAACATGTATGGATTGGGAAAGCATATTATTAGCAAGTAAGTGATTTAATTTTTAGTACTTGGTTGACCGAGCCTGCTCGATAATTTTTTACAAAATAAAAAAAGGAACTGCAGAAAAAAAGAAAAAATTATAGAGCAGGTAGGTGGGCTCGATCCTTGGTATTTTCATTTCTCGCAACCACCCGTTCCCCGAATAAGCAACGTTGAGTTGACGATTAACGTCTCAAATAGTGTTTTATATATTCAATGTAAATTTTAGTATTTTTTAATGCTCAAAAAACAGGCATAAAATGTTTTTTTTTAAATAAAACCTAGCTAGATCGATTTTCTTACCCCAAAAACCCCTACATGCTGAATTTCAAGAGAATCGTTGGAGCCTGGACTTTTTTTTGCATAAATGGGTGGTTATTCTACTTCTTCTTCTTCTTTGTTAACTGATGTAAGTTCACTGGACATAGGTTGAGATCTTAATAAGAGAGAAACGACCGGTGACACGTGGGACTTGAACCCGGGTATTATCAAATATTTAGTTCGCCCGTTTACAATTGTGCTATCACAACTTAACAAATTACAGCAAATTTAAGGTTTGGCATCTATTTTTATTTTAGCAGCTTTTAACCTAGCTAGATCGTGATTTTTATCCTCCAAAACTGCCTACATGCCGAATTTCGTGCAAATCGTTGGAGCCGTTTCCGATATTCGGAAAATAACATATATATATAAAAGATAAATGCATTTAAATATTAAACATAGATACATAAATGCACGTGTGCGTTTATTAGATTAAAATAAAAGGAAAGACATCGCATTGCTATCTAACATACATACATACATACATCCTCCTGTCCTTATCCCTCTTTAAGTGGGGTCGGCACAACATGTTACAAACATGTTGTCATATGATTTGGCTACGTATTTTACGACCGGCCGCCTGCCTGACGTCAACTTACCTTAGTCGTATTTTACGACTCCTCGGTAAGAAAGAGGGTGGTCTATTCTACTAAACTGGATACCACACGGTGGGTCAACCTACCTTAGTCGCCGTTTACGACACCTCGGTAAGAAATGAGGGTGGTACTATTCTATTCAGCCGGATACCACACGGCGTTATAGGAGGCTTCTTGTATCTGCCTCAATTTAACAGTTTTCTTTAACTGCTGTAATGGCAAAGCTAAAATTGATTTTATAATATGTATAAAAAAAAAAAAAAAAAAAAAAAAAAATATTTTATAATATGTATAAACTATTCCTACGTATCCACAAGTCGTAACCGACTTAATTCAAACAAAGAGACAAGCCAGAAAACAGTGGCAACTCACACGTCACTCCTGCGATAAAAAGAGGTTCAACAAACTAGTCAAGAAAGTTAAAAACACCCTCAAAAACATCAAAAACCAGGAAGTAGAAAGGCGACTAGCTAAGTTGGATGCGACATCTACCACTGACTATTCTTTGTGGAAATTAACAAAATCCCTCAAAAGACTATTGTCGTTTCGATCTCCACTTCGCCGTGATGATGGTTCGTGGGCAAAAAGCGATGCTGATAAATCTGATCTATTTGCTGAGCATTTGTCTAGCGTATTCACCCCAAACGCTGATTCTGGCTCGAAAGAAGTCGAAAAAGTCATGGAAGCTCTTAGTACACCGCATCAGCTAGCGCTTCCAATCAAGAAGGTAACTATTAGTGAAGTGTACTCGACAATCAGGAAACTTTCTCTAAACAAGGCCCCGGGATATGATCTAATAACTTCAAAAGTTATGAAAGAACTTCCTTACTCAGCGGTTGCGCTGTTAACTGCGATTTATAACGCTATTCTGCAAAGAGAATTCGTACCTGCACAATGGAAAGTGGCTGAAATTATTCTTGTCCCGAAACCTGGCAAGAACCCAGAAAGTGTTTCATCGTACCGGCCCATAAGCCTTCTACCAGTTGCTTCCAAAATCATGGAAATTCTTATCCTCAAGCGATTGACACCAGAGCTTGCCAAATCGGAATTAATACCTTCTCATCAATTTGGCTTTCGTGAAGCTCATGGAGCCGTCGAACAAGTTCATCGTTTGGTCACGAAAATAAATGACGCATATGAAAAGAAAAGATACTGCTCTGCAGCTTTTTTGGACATTTCACAAGCGTTTGACCGTGTGTGGCATGAAGGTCTTCTCTACAAGGTCAAGCAAGCTCTACCAGTCAATTACTACCTTATCATTAAATCTTACCTCCAACAAAGGCATTTCTATGTCAAACATGGAGAAGAGAATTCGAGTCTCCGAGAAATTAAGGCGGGTGTCCCTCAGGGAAGTGTGATGGGTCCTGTTTTATACTTAATATATACTTTTGACTTACCCATTACAAAGGATGTTCTCGTAGGTACTTTCGCTGACGATACTGCTCTTATAGCATCACATGACAATCCAGTGGTAGCGTCAGAAATACTACAGAGTAACTTAAATTCTATCTCAACTTGGATGCGTGACTGGAAAATAAAAGCAAATGAAACAAAATCAGTGCATGTTACATTCACCCTTAGACGTGACACATGTCCTACCGTCGTACTAAACGGAATAACCATACCTCCGGCCGTTGACGTACGCTATCTGGGTATATACTTAGACAGGCGACTTACATGGAGGAAGCATATATTTACAAAAAGGAAAGCTCTCAGTCTACAGCTACGCAAGTTTCACTGGCTCCTGGATAGGAAATCAAATCTCTCGATAAACAACAAACTGCTCCTCTACAAAACCATAATTAAACCAATTTGGACTTACGGAGCGGAACTCTGGGGAACCGCAGCCCACTCTAATTTGGAAATTATGCAACGGTTCCAATCAAAAATGCTCCACATTATTACTGGTGCTCCTTGGTTTATTACAAATTCTCAGTTGCATCGGGACCTCAAGATTCCTACAATTAAAGAGGAAATAACGAGAAGGCTGAAGCTCTACTCTTGTCGCATGGAAAGCCATCCAAACAAGCTTGCTTGCAATCTAATGAAGCCCAATCGTACTTTTAAAAGAATTAAAAGGAGAGCCCCACAGGATCTCCTCCTACCAACATCAAATCTTTAAGGAGAAATTTTTTAAAATGGATACGCCACTGGGCGCATACCATGCACGCCAAATAAAACTCTTAACCACCAGCTAAATGCTTAGACGCTAGACGTTTAGATGAGGCAGATTGCATGGTTCATAAGAGATTTAAAAAAAAAAAAAAAAAAAATAATATGTATAGATATGTAAATAAATGCACGATATTCGTGTGTTTGGTTAAAATAAAAGGAAACACAGTTGTGTAATGTAGGTAAACATATAAATAATGCGAGACGCGCGGCAGGCAACGGTCGCGGCGTCAGTCGCCTATTAAACGGTTCCATAAGATGTTGTTTGTGTTATTTACCTTAATCTCAGAATATTACAGTGGCAACGAGGAGTGATTTACTTAGTTACGCGTGCACAGTGTTATTATTTAAAAAACAAAAAAAAACCGTAATATGTCGATCGGTAAGATATCGGAATTTAAAGTGCAATCGGATAATTGGAAACTGTATGTCGAACGGCTTGAACAATATTTTTTAGTTAATAGCATCGGGTCGGAATTACAAGTGCCAACGCTTATAACAGTGATGGGAGCGGAAAGTTACGAGCTGTTAGTGAGTTTATGTACGCCAGATAAGCCTAGTAAAAAAACTTTTAAGGAGATAACCGCCATTATGGGCTGTCATTTGCAGCCGAAACCGAGTGAACTCGCCGAAAGGTACAAGTTTCGACATAGAAAACAAGGCGAAACCGAGAGTATCGCAGAATATGTAGCTATTTTGAAAAAAATGTCGAAAACTTGTGAATTCGGAGCAGGGCTACAGGAAAGTTTACGCGATCAGTTGGTTTGTGGAATCAAGAGTGAAACTATCAGACAACGTTTGTTCGCCGAAAGTAAACTAGATTTCACGAAAGCCTATAATCTAGCTATAAGCATGGAAGCAGCGGAAAAAGATGCAGCTATAGTCATGGGAACCATTAAAGCAAGTGCGGGAAGCGAAACTTCATTAACGGTGGATTGCCAAGCAGTGTACGGTGGCGCGCAGCGGGCCGCGGCGGCCCCGTGGCACGGCAGCGCACGGGGGGCCGCGGCGGGAGCGCGGTCTCCGCGAGAAGGGCGCGCGGCCGCTCGCGGCGCTCCGGGCCGTGCGGCGGCCGCGCCAGCCCCGGTGGAGCGCGCTCGTCGGCAGCGGGAGTGTCGAGTGTGTGGCGGCAATCATAATGAAGCCGGGTGCAAGTTTAGCGCGTATGTGTGTAGGGTGTGTAATAGGCGGGGGCATTTGCGGCGCGTGTGCCCAAATTTATCTACCCATCACACGATGGAAGTGACAGCAGTGGAACACCAGGTCGACAGTGACGTTAGTGACGAGGTAATTTTTATTGATATGAATCGACTAGCTATTTCAGAGTGTAAACCTTTCTTTATTTCAATCCTAGTACACAGAACTAATTTAGAAATGGAGTGTGACACGGGCAGTGCGGTGTCCTGCGTTAGTGAAGCGGTTTACGATAAATATTTTAGCGAATTATGTATAAAACCATGTCGGTTGGCATTAAGATATTATACAGGAGAAATTGTTAAGCCGATTGGAGTCATCACTCCGATCGTCGAGTATAACGGAATAGCCAAACCTCTAGATTTGTATATAGTAAAAAATGGAAACTCAATGCTTCTAGGCAGACAGTGGATAACATCTCTAAATATTGAACTTTCTAACGTCAGTGTAAAAAACATACACAATATTAATTGTTGTGATTTTAATTTGAACTCGTTCAGTTCCAGACATTGTAATGTGTTCGCGGAGGGCTTGGGACGATTTACCGGCGAGCCGGTACGCATCTACGTGCCGCCCGGCGCGCGGCCGGTGTTTCTGCGCGCGAGGCCGCTGGCGTACGCGCTGCGGGAGCCGGTGGAGCGCGCGCTCCACCAAATGGTACAGGACGGCATCCTCACACCCGTCGAGCGTTCCGAGTGGGCGACACCCATAGTGCCGGTGTTAAAGAAAGACGGTAACATTAGAATATGTGCGGACTATAAGCTCACGTTGAATAAGGTTATAGAAGTCGACCGGTATCCGTTGCCGAGAGTGGAAGATTTGCTACTGAAATTAGATGGAGGGGATCGATTTAGCAAGATCGACCTCTCGCAAGCCTATGCGCAATTTGTTTTAGACGAATCGAGTAAATATACAGTCATAAATACTCACAAAGGTCTGTTCAGATATAATCGGCTCGTGTACGGTCTCTCGTCTAGCCCGGCTATATTCCAAAAACGTTTAGAACAGCTATTCGAGGGTTTAGATCATGAAGGAGTATTTCTTGATGACATCATCATTACGGGGAAATCTACTGCGGAACATATTCAAAACTTGCACAAAGTTTTCGATAGATTAGAAAAATACGGTTTAAAAATAAAAAGGGATAAATGTGATTTTTTCAAGTCGTCGGTTAAATATTTAGGGTATATTATAAGTAGGAACGGTATTCATACATGCCCTGACAAGGTTAAAGCCATAAGTGCTACCCCTGCGCCTACAAATACGTCCGACCTGAAAGCGTTTATCGGGATGGTTATGTATTATTCTAAATTTATTCGAAATGTAAGTACGATTTTAGCTCCACTATATTCTCTTTTAAAGACGGGAGTTAAATTTGTATGGAGCAGTAGATGTCAGGAGGCATTTCAGGAAATTAAAGACTTATTATCGTCCAGCGAAGTCTTAATACACTACTCCGTAGATTTACCGCTAGTTCTGACGGCTGATGCTAGCAGCGTAGGGGTGGGCGCAGTGCTGTCGCACGTCACGCAATCGGGCGAGCGGCCTGTAGCCTACGCTTCGCGCTCGCTCACTAGCGCGGAGCGGGCATACTCGCAAATAGATAAGGAGGCGCTCGCGATCGTTTTTGGTTTACGGAAATATCATCAATACTTGTATGGAAGGAAGTTTTTGTTACGAACTGACCATAAACCATTAACGCACATATTTGGAAAAAAAGTTGGTATACCAGTAATGGCCGCGTCGCGTTTACAACGATGGGCAGTTTTATTAGGAGGATATAATTATGATATTGAGTACGTTCCGTCGAACAAAAACTGCGCCGATAGCTTGTCTAGGTTGCCGGCGGCCAGCAGTAAAGATACAGTAGTGAGCGAAACGACGTATATAAATTTTGTACAAGAATTTTTACCGGTCACCAATGACAGTATGAAAAGAGCAACGGCAAAAGATAAAATATTAAACCGAGTTTATGCTTATGTTAAAACCGGGTGGCCATCGCATTGTCCAGAGGATGACTTGAGACCTTACTTTATGCGACGTAATGAATTATATATTGATTATGGGTGTGTTATGTGGGGTTACCGAATAGTAGTTCCTGATTCCTTGCGTGCTCTAATCCTCAAAGAAATACATAGCGGACATTTAGGTATAGTGAAGTCGAAGGGGATAGCGCGAAGTTATGTTTGGTGGCCAAATATTGACATCGATGTAGAGGAAACGTGCCGGCGATGCCACACGTGCTCGGCAGAGGCAGCTGCGCCTCCGCGAGCTATCGCACAACCCTGGCCGTACCATGCACAGCCGTGGACTCGCATTCATATTGATTTTCTTGGACCGTTCCAAGGCAAGAGTTATCTCGTGATAATAGATTCGAGCTCTAAATGGTTAGACATTCACGAAATGCAACGTACAAATGCATCAAATGTAATTCGAGTCTTAAGAAGGATGTTTGCTGTATTTGGCTTACCGGTCGAATTGGTTTCAGATCAAGGACCTCCCTTCAGTAGTAATGAATTTAAAGATTTTTTAACTAGAAATGGAATCCGTCAGTCATTTTCGCCTGTATATCATCCACAGTCCAACGGAGCGGCTGAGAACGCAGTTAAGCTATGTAAGCGGACGATAAAAAAGGCGTTACGTGATAATGCGGATGTAGAAGCTTCATTACAAACATTTTTACTAGCATATAGGAATTCGGTTCACATGACCACTGATGAAACGCCTGCGATGCTCTTACAGCGACGTCCACTTCGAACACGACTGGATCTGTTACGCGGCGAACGCGGGCGCGAAGATACAGTTAACGCGAAGCAACAGCGGCAGGTGGAGTATGCGGGGGGTATAGCTAGGAATCTCCAGCCTGGGGATGCCGTGTGGGCTCGAGAATATGGCGGTACAGATAAATGGAAAAGCGGTACGATAACTAATAGATTAGGTTCACGCAGGTTCACAATCGGCGATGATAACGGTCGACTTCTATCGCGTCATGTGGATCAAATAAGACGTAGGGCACGATTGTCTAGTGTCTCTTGTCCGGGCGAGAGTGACGGGGAAGAAAAGGTGGAGTGTGAGGATGTGGGTCCGGGATCGCGCGCAGATTCAAAAGATACGGAGATAACGAGTCCTTGTGTACCTAATATACCGTTAATCCCTAGTCGGAGTTCAGAGCGCGAGGCAGGTGTACAGAGCCCGTTATCACCGCCGAATATTATTAAGCTCGCGGAAAATCGACCCAAACGTGTGCGTAAAGAAGTTAAGCCCTTCGTGGCTAAGTAAATGTAATTAGTGCTAAGTTAGTAATAGATCGTAATTATTATAAATAGTTGTAAGTAGGTTAGATAATTGTATAGCCTATAATAAGTTGCGGAGGTGTAATGTAGGTAAACATATAAATAATGCGAGACGCGCGGCAGGCAACGGTCGCGGCGTCAGTCGCCTATTAAACGGTTCCATAAGATGTTGTTTGTGTTATTTACCTTAATCTCAGAACATTACAAGTTGTATTACTATCTAACGTTTGAGCTTAAATCAATGCCATTGCTCTTTATTACACATATCTATCCGGAGAATTGTTTGAAGATTTGACTTTTATCACGACGTTTCTACACCGTAAAGCGAAAGATAAATTGTTAATACTAATTAAATGTCGGCACAGAAAATAGTCAAATTACATTTGCGTATATGGCATATTTTCTGCCATGTGGTATCTGGGTGAGTAGAATAGACCAAAAATCATTTCTTATCGAGGTGTCGTAAAAGGCGACTAAGGTAAGTAGATCCACCGTCTGGTATTAGGCTGAGTAGAATAGACCACCCTATTTCTTACGGAGGTGTCGTAAAAGGCGACTACGGTAAGTTGACCCGTCATGTGGTATCGGGTTGAGTAGAATAGACCATCCTATTTCTTACCGAGGTGTCATAAAAGGCGACTACGGTAAGTTGACCCACCGTGTCGAATTGGGTTGAGTAGAATAGACCACACTCATTTCTTATCGAGGTGTCGTAAATGGCGACTAAGGTAAGTTGACCCTCCGTGTGCTATCCGGTTGAGTAGAATATACCACCCTCTTCCTTACCGAGGTGTCGTAAAAGGCGACTAAGTTGTCGTCTGGTAGATGGCCGATCGTAAAAAATAGCCAAATCATTTAAATTTAACATGTTTAAAACATGTTCTGCCGACCACACTTATCACATTAGTATAATTGAAGGTTATATATCGGTATATATTCGTTATATATTTCGTAGCATGATGTCATAGATGTAATGACAATGTATTTAACTCACAGTTTTGGGGAACCGGCAAAAGCACAGTACAAACGCATAAGTAAATACCGGCCTGTTTTCCCACTGCTGGGAATAGGCCTCTTCTCTCCGTTTTTGGAGAGAAGGATTGTAGCTAAGACCTACCACGCTGCTCCAGTGCGGATTGGTAGGTTACACATATCTCCAGAATTCTCTAGAGATATGCAGGTTTACTCACGATGTTTTCCTTCACTGAAAAGCGTGCGATAAATTGTAATTATCAATTAGACTCAAAGTTTTAACAGAAAAACTTAGTGTTTGTGTTTGAACCCGTGACCTTCTCGAAAGAGTCACACGGTGTTATCGCTGGGCTATCACAGCTTATGTCGGACGTCTAGCTTACGGTCGGTCGGTCGGTGCATCTGGTGCTCCCGATGAACCGGTTAGCGGAGGGGGGCTTCTCTTTCGAGGGGTCCCTACTCGGAGGAGGTGTTCTTTGGGATCAGTGCTATCGGCGGGGTGGGGGCAATGTGTACAACGATACCCTGTGCTTGCCATCGGCAGCGTGGTGGAGCACATAGGTCGTTTTAGTCGGTGCGAGTCTGACATAACAGCCGCCTGTCCCTATCGGGCGGCGGTACTGTATAAAAAATGGGCTATCATAGCTACACATAAGTATAGCAAAGTAATTCCTTCCTTACATTTGAAGCTAGTGTTTTTATATCAAATATCATGATTTTCAAGGCCCAAAAACGTTGGATATCCATACCCTGAAGATTTGCCAACAAAAGCACCAGCACAGTATATCCGGCCGCCATACAGGAGCGTCTACCAGGGTGTTAAGAAAAAGGGGGATAAAAGAGTCTACAATAGAAACTTTAGTTACCCGCCAAAACCTAATGGACATCACGTTTATTGCGAAGGAGTTTTTGAGTGTACTGTGAGTTATAATAATTTTATTAATCCATACTATAATATTAAAACTACGTTGTGTAGTATCCAGCTGAGTAGGATAGACCACCCTCATTTCTTACCAAGGTGTATTAAAAGGCGACTAAGGTAAGTTGACCCACTGTGTGGTATCCGGCTCAGTACAATAGACCACCCTCTTTCTTACCAAGGTGTCGTTAAAGTCGACTAAGGTTAGACGATCCCCCGTGTAGTATCCGGCTGAGTACAATAGACCATCCTAATTTCTTACAGAGGTGTCGTAAAAGGCGACTACGGTAAGTTGACTCACCGTGTGGTATCCGGTTAAGTAGAATAGACCAACCTCATGTCTTACCGAGGTGTCGTAAAAGGCGACTAAGGAAAGTTGACTCACCGTGTGGGATGCGGTTAAGTAGAATAGACCACCCTCTTTCTTATCGAGGTGTCCTAAAATACGACTAAGATAAAATATTACAAAACCGTAATATTACAAAACCGTGTTTTCGGTTGTATTTTTTGGATTCCGTGTGCTATCCAGTTGAGTAGAATAGACCATCCTCATTCCTTACCGAGGTGTCGTAAAAGGTGACTTAAGTAAGTTGACCTACCGTGTGGTATCCGGCTGAATAGCCACTCTTAGTGGAATAGATCACTCTTTTTACCGAGGTGTGGTAAAATACGACTAAGATAAGTTGACGTCAGGCAGGCGGCCGGTCGTAAAATACGTAGCCAAATCATGTGACAACATGTTTATAATAGGTTTGCCGACTCCGCTTAGAGTGGGATAAGGGCAGGAGGAAGAAGAAAAATTTTGAAGATCCAATTTTCGTATAATCACGTTTTTTTTAAAGAGAATCAAAAATGAAAAATTTATCATGCAATAATAATTGAACTGCTTATTTCTAGATATCTCACGTAGCTGTGGAAACCAATGGGAGTATACCGATTATATTCCGAGGCGGTGTCGGATACAAATATTTTACTGTCATCATAAAAGCTAAACCGTTCGACAAGCTGACTGGCAGAGTCAGGGCATATTGTAGGCACTAAATGAAAAACAAACTAATATGTTTGAAAGATTATTATAAAAAAAAGAATAATAATATAACGAACAGATAAACGTTACAAGTTCCAGTTTGCTACACGTGTTCAAAGATAAAGTCAAGTAAATGGTGGGGGTTTAACTCGTTACTATATAACTCTGCTTGCTTGGGTAATGTTTCGCTTTGCGATTTTGTCGTGGAGTCTATCTCCTGACGACGCTTCGGTTACGGGGCGAAACAATCAAACAGTAAATCAATTAGAATTAACGAAGTAAAAATTTGAAAAATTTTTGTGGGACAACATTAATCTTTTGTATACTCACCAGTAACGCCGACACAGGACTTTAAATTTAAAGAAGATACCATTAAAAATATAAATGATTGTTAAGATAATACAGCTTAGTAATTATATTTTTCTTAACATCTATTCCTAAAACATGCAAAAGAGTCCTGGAGTGGACACCGCGTCTTGGCAAACGCAGTGTAAGGCGCCCACCGCCTCGCTGGACCGACGATATCCGAAAGGTTGTCGGGGCTAGGTGGATGCGCATTGCGGAGAACCGGGATATCTGGCGCAGATATGGGGAGGCTTATGTCCAGCAGTGGATTGGGATAGGCTGATGGATGTACGCATGAGGAAAGATGAGCCGAACCGTTTTGTGTGAGTTTTCGGGATATTTATAGTATGCCACTGGACCTCGCGGCGTCTGTAATGTAAAGATAGCAACAGTAACTTGAAAAGGTGATAAAACAAAGTTACCTTTGATTAAAAAAGGTCAACAAATAATGACCGCGGTCATTGCGATAGTAAATTACACTTGTTTCATAATAAATAATCCGTAAACAACTGATAACAATGATCATCATAAATCTATTGACCTCTATTAAATAACGTAAAACTACAAAACCATTTTTACGATTTTTTTAATACTTGTGGCTGAGTAGAATACCCTCATTTGTTACCGAGGTGTCGTAAAAGGTGACTAAGCTAAGTTGACCTACCGTGTGATATCTGGCTGAGTAGAATAGACCCTCCTTATTCCTTACCGAGGTGTCGTAAAAGGTAACTTAAGTAAGTTGACCTACCGTGTGGTATCCGGTTGAGTAGAATACACCACCCTCATTTTTAGCGAGGTATCGTAAAGACAATTACAGTAAGATGACCTACCGTGTGGTATCCGGCTGAATATCCACGCTTAGTGGAATAGATTACTCTTTTTACCCAGGTGTGGTAAAATACGACTAAGGTAAGTTGACGGCAGGCAGACGGCCGATCGTAAAATACGAAGCCAATCATGTGACAACATGTTTATAACATGTTGTGCCAATCCCACTTAGAGCGGAATAAGGGCAGGAGAATGATGATGTGATTCAGTTACTGCGTTTGCATATTTTCACTTTATTTTTCGTAATTATTTTTTCAAAATATTATCCACCGAGTTTCTTGCTGGTTTTTCTCGGTATGAGCAAACTTCCGAATCAGTGGTAGCTTCTTTAAAACATTTGACGATTCAAAAGTACTGTAAACAATCCACTTGAATAAAGAATATTTTGAATTCGAATTAGAATTTATCATGTCTTCTACGTCGTTCGGACATGGGCGCTAGCGTTGCGAGCGGGAATTACATATAATTAAATGTTTCGGTTCCGGCGGGAATGAAGCGGTTTCAACTAATTCTAGGTGGATACAGGTTGCTTCTTATTCGGACGCTAAAACATTTATATATATAGTATCTGGGTGACCGAGCCTTGCTCCGTAATTTTTAAAATGATGTAAAAAAAAAATTAGAAACGAAATAATAATATGGCAGGTGTGGCTCGATCTTAGGTATTTTCACCTCTCTAGACCGCCCGTTCCCCAAATGAACTACCATGACTACGTTTGACAGCCAAAAATTGTGATAGTGATTCAACGTAAATTTCAAAAAAGTTTTAGAGCCCAAAAACAGGTCATTTTTTTTGAATAAAATTTATCTAGATCGATTTTTCTCCACCAAAACCCCCGACATGCTGAATTTCAGGAAAATCGATGGAGCCGTTTCCGAGATTCCGAAAATATATATACAAGATTAACTCATTTAAATATTAAAGATTGAATCTTCCTGAAATTCAGCCTATAGGAGGTTTCGGGGAGAACAATCAATCTAGCTAGGTTTTATGAAAAAAAATCCTTTTATCCCTTTTTTAGGCATTAAAAAATACTACAATATATTATATACAAATTTATACTTAAAAATAAATTAATTACAAATTTTGTTAATTATATTTACTATATTTCAAACATTCGTTATTTAAGGGACAAGGGATTTTGGTTGGCATAATGTCATATAGTGTGTGAAGGAGTTAAGGACAATTCTAAAGGATTTGAGATACAGTGCCTATTAAAATGTATATTTTCATTGCAAAATAAATAAAAATTATTTCATTTCATAGGTATAACATCGATAATTTTGAGGGATTTTTTTGCGGTAAATATAAAAATAATATCAATAAATTAACTAATAAATCTTTAGTTAATAGATTTGCAATGTTTCAAGTCTCAATGTTGATTTGTGCCTAACATAAGATTGTGTGCCATTTTCGCCATTCGTGATCTAGACGAAAATAATAGTTAAAACAAGAAATAATTGCAGATAACGCAGTTTTAGATTATAATAAACATTAAATATCAGCCTGTATGTCACAACATTGATTACCTCCATAAACAATAATAAACGAAGACGCAGTCCGTCTTCAAACGCAATGTCACGCGGGATCCGTTCTCAGTAATTTATTTTATTAATTACATATCAATACACTGTTACTATTGTTTATATTATTGTCCATTAGCAACTTTTGTGTTTTGTTTATTTAATAATGTATTCTTGCGGTATAACTGAGTTTTTTCGTCGCCATCGGCCGATTTTTGAGAGGGTAAGTCGTTTTGCATTACTGACGTCTGCACTTACTAGATTTATTAAATATTATTGAGGTTTTATTAATGGTTTTTTCAGCTGTGTATAATTTATGTTAAATATCATAATAAATATAATAATAAATGAATTTTAGGCTTTAATTGCAGAGAAAACCGTTCACTCTGAATTTCAGGAAAATCGTTGGAGTCGTTTCCGAGATTCCGAAAAAAATATTTATATATATGTATATATATATATATATATATATATATATATATATATATATATATATATATATATATATATATATATATATATATATATATATATATATATATATATATATATATATACATACAAGATTACCTCATTTAAATATTAAAGCTTTCTGTGCATAGACCGCCGAAAGTTTGGCATTTTGAGGAATAATAGAAGCGAACAGGAGGCCTTATCCCAGTGATACATATATAATACTAATAAATATATCGTTCTGATATACTATTTGTAATTTAAATAAAATTATGATTATTAGCGAGTGGTATTGCGTATTCCTGAGAACGTTTTTAAGATAGGCACATGTTTGTAATATATCTCGTGTTATTTTATTATGTACGCGACTAAGAATTAACAAAAAAGAAAGATGGCGTCTTGAAGATCGATTTGCTTATGTGTGCGTGTGATGTTTATTTGTCATTTTATTGCACACACAGAAATATTTAAACTAGTACAAAAAATGCATGCTTATTATTAAATTGATCTAACTCCAAATTAGGGTTATTTGAGTTAGTTAGTAGTTATGGATCTCTTTGACACTCACGAGTTATATAGGCGCTATGCTACACTTTATTGTGAGCATTAAGTAATTAAAATAAAAGATGAATTATAATAAGAAGAAGTTACAATAAAATTTTTTGGCTGTACTCCGCGTTTGTCAAGAGAATACATGCAATGCTAAGTGTATGAAGCAGGCAATCACATACCACACACATGCAGAACAAGTCACCACACGTATCACAAGACGCCGCGAACTTCAACACTCCATACAAAGCACCACACACACTCACTACCGCAACCTCTACGATCGTTTCGCCCCGTAACCGAAGCATCATCAGGAGGATAGCCTCCACGAACAAATTCCAAAACAAAATAGCAAATTTCAATCCTGGGAAATGTATAATGTATAGTTAAGCTCCAAACCTTCTCTCTAAAAAATGGATATTTCAGTCTAAGCCCAGCAGTGGTATCGTAACGGTTCGTTACTTATAAAACTAATTATCTGCGTGCACCCGAAAAACTCATGAGTCTTGGGGTTTGAACCCATCAACCTCTGGAGAGAAGCAAACGGTGTCATCTATCACACTATCACAGGCTATCTATATATCTATCAGGTTATCACAGTTGATGTATAGAAACCGGCTATACTCACGTGTTATTTTATCGGATGAGCCCGACTAGTTTCAAGCCCATACGGGGCTCTTATTCATGAGCTCTTTACGCGGCGTTATCGCGACGGGAACTGCGTGTAGCAGCTCGCAGGGCGCGACTCGAGAGTGGTTGGAGCGGGGGGAGGGACGGCAGCGGCGCTGGTCGCACGTCTTCTGAGCACTCCCCGTCACTGCTCTGGTCTTCGTTATCGGATGCCCGGAAGAAATTTGTGCATGCGACGCTTACGGTGTCCGGTTCTAGCAGGTCTTTAGTCGTGCCAGTAGTGCCAAAAATAGGTTTCCACGCTGGAGGTAGTGCCCATCCACAGTCTCTGTTAAAGTTCGGGTGACGGCTTATTTCAATTGACTCACGTATTTTTCTAGGTACTAGAAATTTTTCCTTCGATAACACGGTAGCCTTATCAAACCTTATGTAGTGGCTATCACCCGAATCGTGGACGTGTTCCGCTATGGCTGACCCATTTGTGTCCATGTTTTTGACACTACGTATGTGCTCTGAAATCCTCGTCAAGATGTTGCGACGAGTTTCACCTATATAGTTCTTGCCACAACCGCAGGGAATCATATAAACACCAGGCACGCCAAATTGATCAGGATCTTTCGGTGAGCGCAGCAGGCTACGTATTTGACCAGGAGGACGGAATATCGTCTTGATATTGAACTTACGACGAAGATAGTGGCCTATCCTATCCGTCACTCCCTTAACATACGTTAAGTAAGCAGGCGACCGTGCTACTTCCACCGATTTTCGCGTTTTCTTGTTACGTGCCACACGATAACACTGGCGCCAATTATACCCATTGCTTTCCAACGCCAGTTTTATTTGGTTCAGCTCTTGTTCCAAATATTGTGGGTCACAAATATTTAAGGCCCTGTTTATTAGAGTCCGAGGCAGAGAGGACAGATGCGCCGGATGGTGATGCGATCTGGCATGTAAATATTTGTTGGTGTGAGTAGGTTTTCGGTACACCGTTGTGGAAAACTTGCCACCAGGTCCCCTAATGACCATGACGTCGAGAAATGGCAACCTTCCTTCCCTTTCCTCCTCTAGTGTAAACTTTACTTTATCGTGTAATTGATTTAGGCACAGTAACAAGTCCAGTACATTATTTCTGTGGACTATTGCAAAAATATCATCCACATAGCGTAACCAACATCGCGGCTTAAGAGGGATCTTTTCCAAGAATTCACGTTCAAACCACTCCATGAAGATATTTGCTGCCACTGGAGCGATTGGCGAACCCATGGCCACGCCATCCACCTGTAGGTAATAATCACCCCGCCAGAGCAAATAGCCACTTTTTAGGCAAAACTCACTTAATTTAATATATTACTGGTGTAGACCGGATTGTTTTAAAAAGTTAGTGATCTGTTGGCTCACCACTTCCACAGAAACATTAGTAAACAATGACTCAACATCAAAACTGACTATGACCTCTGTGTCAGATATTGTCATGTTTTGTAGTTGTTGTACAAACTGTCTTGAGTCTCGTATATAACTGTCTGTGTTACCTGTGAAAGGCTTTAATAATGCAGCCAAATGCCTTGATGCCCTGTAAGTGGGTGAGTCTATTTGACTGACGATTGGTCTTAATGGCCAGTCTGGCTTATGGATCTTCGGTAACCCGTAAATTTTTGGAAGGGTGGGATTAAGGGGACGTAACTGTGACAATAGGGCTTTGTCGTCAAACATCTGCAATAATTTAGTTAACTTACAGGCTGTTCTAGCTGTAGGGTTGTAATTAACTTTTTTATACGTGCTGGTGTCCGCCAATAGTCGATAGATTTTCTCCTCATAAGACACCGTATCAACAATCACTGTGGCGTTGCCTTTGTCTGCAGGTAATACGAGAATATCTTTATTGTCGTGTAAATCTCGCAAAGCAGCCCAATCTCCCTTACTGATGTTTGACTTAGGTGACCTAGAACGACGTAAAATTGTTGCTATATCCTGCCGTAAACATTCAGCGTCACGACTGGGAATCGAATTCCGTACTATAGTATCTTCAATATTACAGATGATCGATTCTACGGGAATTTTACGGGGTGTCGGTGCAAAATTCAACCCTCTTGACAACACATTAAGCGCATTTTCGTTTAATACCGTTGATGATAAATTAACAACATTTAATCGTCTCGGTTCATTTTGTGAACAATCATGCGGGTATTTTTGTAACTTTTTGTTATTCAAGTTACCACTAAGGCGACTTAATTTGTTAAAATGTATGTTTTTTGTATTGGATTGTATTTGCTCAGATCTATTATACGTCATTCTGTCTATAGCGTCCCATAATTCACGTTCCAAAACACACGACAGTTGCTGGTGTAACATGTATAAGTCATTATTAACAAACATTATCTTACGACGATAGTCTGCAATAACACGTCTGAGTAACTTTTCACCCGCAATGTGGAAGAATGTTTTATAGTCTGGGATACACTTTATAGGTTTTATCTGCACAAATTTAGGTAAAACATCGTTATTACGACACTGCACCACGTACTCCAAACCGCACTCGAGTTTAATTCGTTTTATTCTCAAACGCGAAAACTCTTTCACTTTGTTTTGCCATACCGTGCCGCAAAGGTTAGCAATTTTTGAATTTAAACTATCGTGAGTGGAATTCATAATTGATGTATAGAAACTGGCTATACTACGATAAAATAACACGTGAGTATAGCCGGTTTCTATACATCAATTATGAATTCCACTCACGATAGGTTATCACAGCTTTTGCTGAAAAATTCTTCATTTTGCACGTACGTGCGCTCTTTCTTTCTAGTTTTTATGATCTGTGTTTTACGTATCCATTTGTTTACTTTAATGTGGGTATTTGATGATGCAAGTATATCGTAGTCATTTAGATTATTGCAAGAGAGCAAATTTTTATCGTTAATGTACGTGATATAAATTGCGAGCTTGAAAAACGTGCCGTGTAGGTTTAACAGTAAGTGGTAACCAGTTGCTAGAAAACCGTGGATTCAAATCTTGGCCGTACACCTTTTATTTTTCTATTTGACTGGCGCGTTGGCGCAGTTGATAGTGTCCTTGCCTTTAGCTCCGCGGGTCGGGGGTTCGATTCCCGCCGAGAGCCAACATTTTCTAACAAATTTTATTGGTTCTTCGAGCCTAGTATATTTGTATTTAAGTATATATTTAAAAATTATATAACTGTATATTCACCAGTTGTCTGTTGTGTCACCCATAACACAAGTATTAGGTTCCTTAATTTGGAGACGCAAGACCGTGTATGTGTCCCATATATTTATTTATATAAAATTTTAAACTTAATTATTAGTACCTGGGTAACCGAGCCTTGCGCGGTATTTTTTTTTAATACTTATATAAAAAAAATACTTATCTGGAATCGATCAAGGAAATTCCGAATTCGAGACCGTCCGTTACCCAATTGAACTATCATGACTTTGAAACTGACAGCGTAATTGTCCTTTGTTTTCTCATAAAATTATATCACTTTTTAGGACCTGAAAACAGGGATAAAATAATTATTTTTTAAATAAAACGTAGATAGATCGTTTTTTCTACCTCGAAATAAAATTCAGTAGGGGGTCTACTGAATTTTATGAAAATCATTGGAGCCGTTTTCAAAATTCAGAACTCGATACTTTATGAGTGACAGACAACTGGTAAATGTATACATATGTAATTTTAAATAAATATTTAAATACGCCCCAAAACGAAGAACCAACATATTCTTTATAGTAAATATTGAACAACAGCGGAAATCAAACTCGCGATCCGCGGACCTGGAGGGAAGGACATTGTCATAAATTCATAAATTTAAGGTAAATCGCAATCACGTACGCGATTGTTAATATTTATACGCACTGAGTCTAAAACAGGAGTCATTTATTTTATTGTGGCAACATTACATGACGCGGATCGGACTGGTGGAATATAAGTGGCAATACAAAGAAAGTCAAAGCGTAGCGAATGCATATAAAAACTTAATAACCAAAAATCATATTGTTAACGTTAATTGAATTCAAGTTTTTATTGGAAATTAAAAAGTCTAGCCTTCGTACAAACAGTCTTTACAAATGTTTATTGAAAAATACTCATTATTTCTTTGTAATGGGTCTAGTTTTTTACTATATAAATTAGAATTATTATATAATTAAAAGGAAATCTCCGTTGTGAAGCATAGACTAAGTTAATTTTGTGTGATCACATTTTGAAATGCTTCGATTGTCGTTTCCTAAAATAAAATAAATTAAAACCATTACCATACATTTTTATGTAGGTTTTCATTTATTATAACCTCTTTTCCACCCTGTCGTTTGAAAAATACATTTCTAGTTTTCGAACGGAAACTAAGATAAACAAAATTATTAAAAAATTGAACATTAGGTAATATTTGTCTTAAATATTGGATAAATTTTTTATTTTATTTTTCAGTTACATTTTTTTAATGATTTGAAATTATGAGGGGATTTTACGCCCTCTCATTTTTATTGTGATAAGCTCACAGTACTGTATATATATATGATTAACACAAGCATAAAATAATATTAAAAAATAGAATACCTATATTTCCAAAAAAAAATAAAAAAAAACGGTTGCCTGTAAAGTCGGTTTTACGGGCAAAGATTTTACGTGACAACGTCTTTTTAAATGTGGATGATGGATTGGAGTGGGAGAGAGACGCAAGGCATTCGCCAGTCCGGCGGGCCTCTCTTTCGTTCGGTGACTCATCGTAACAGACGTGAGCGGGTGTTACACTTTTTCATGAGTGACCTCAAGCCGCAACCTAATTTAAGACGTTGTCACGTCAAAAAGGATAGAAATAATTATAAATACATTTAAAAACAAAACTTTACAACGCGCGTAAACGTCACGACACTACAAAAACTATCACCTTCACAATTCTAATCTGATCCAATTTTAAATGTCAGATAATTGTGCAACGCCCTGGCCACGGCTCAGCGTTCAGTAGACCCGTCTCCGGATTGCTGAAACGTTCGCTTACAGCTGAGATTAGAATGTTCCGCGATCTTTAACCGCGAAAATTAGTTTATGAATTTACTTTATTTTATAAATCCAATCTATTGATATCTATTAATATTTTATAAATCAAATTAATTAAATAAAAAAATAATAAAAATAACATATTGTTGATGGTATATAAAACGTTCGAAATTCAAATTCAGTGATGGCTGCATCCTAAAGTTACAAAATTCGAGTGATTTATGTGTTAAATTTTAAACAATTATGGAAAGAAAAAGGTGATATTATCAAGATATTGTGTCATAATTAATTATTACATTTTTTTTTAATAAATTATATTTCATAAGTAACTTATATAACATGAATAAAGGTTGAATATCTATTGTAAAATAAAATATTAAGCGATGTATTCTGTAATATATTTTAAGTATAGTCTATTTTAGTAAATGCTAAATGAAAACAAACCAACTTTTCTGTCGTCAAATCTTTCTTCCCTTTGCGTTGAGATAAATGACAGAAGACAGTGCCAAAAATCAGCATCTATTTAGAAAGATTTTTTTAGAGATTTCTAATATAACTCCGGTGTCGAGGTCATTAACCTTCATTCAGATTATTACATATTACCTCACATAGGTAAATTAAAAAATAATTTTTATCCAGATTATTATCTGTTACCACGGATAGGTAAAATATAAAATATATGGAATTTCTTTAAAGATTATTTCTTAGAACTTTTAAAACAAGTTTTATAGGTGTTATTGTTAGTAATTTTTATTTGTTACCTGTATCATATTGTTTATGATGTCATAAAATTTTACTCATTAATGTATTTCAACAGAGTGGCCTTGTTTAAGATTTATCGTCAAAATATTTGAAATATGAATATAAAAATTAGAATATTTCAATGTTACCTTTATAAATGTTAGAACACTGAAACTAAGAAAGATTAGAAAAGGATTAGAAATTAAAGAAACGTCGCGAATTATTTGATAGAAACATTAGAGAAATTAAACAGTCATCATAATCAACCTTCTGCCCTTATCCCACTTTAAGTGGGGTCCGCACAATATTTTATAAACACGTTATCACATGATCTGGCTACGTATTTTACGACCGTCGGCCTGCCTGCCGTCAACCTATCTTAGTCGTAATTAACAACACCTCAGTAAGAAAGAGGGTGGTCTATTCTACTCATTCAGATACCACACGTTGGGTCAACTTACCTTGTCACCTTTTACACCTTGGTAAGAAATGAGGATGGTCATTTCTACTCAGCCGAATACCACACGGTGGGTCGACTGAACTTAGTCGTCTTTACGACACATCGGTAAGAATGTAGAAATAATAAAATTAAACCTGGCCTTAAAATTTATATCTTAGATCGTAGCTACACTAATTTGGAATTTTTGCAATTTTTTTACCCTCCGATGCGTTATTCTTTAGATAAATTATTATAAGATAAAAAAATTCATTTAAGCTCATTTAAAAAAAAGTTATTTAACAACGCATTTTTGGCTCAAATTTAAAAAACACTACAAACTCTTTTGAGATTCATTAAAATTATATTCTCCAATAAAAACGTTCTTTTCAAATATCGAATTCTAATATATGATTTTTAAAAAAAGAATGTTCCGTCCGACCTTATTTCGCGGTCTGAGTCAAGACTCAGCGTCTGATTCGGCGGGCTACGAACTCGACAGGAGCCGACGCGCGTCGCTCAGCGCTGAGCAACGGCGTCGGCTGAGCATGCTCAGGACGTCGAGCATCCCGACGCCGCTGAGCCCGGTGAGCCACATTTACCATTTGGTTCCCTGCCCGAGAAAATGTTGCAATCAGGTACTAGACACTTTGGACGTCCTTGTGTGGTGTGTTGTGCTAACTTGTTTTTTTATGTGTTGTTTTATTCTAGTTTATTTATTAGGAATTAAGTTAATTATTTTATAAAGTATAAAATAAACTAAATTTAGTGTTAATAAAACATAACCAAGGCTTTCGAAGAGGACGCGTATTATATAGCGGCTCCGCCCGAGTCGCAAGATTAAAACCGTAATATAGTCTTTAGATAAAAATGGTTAAACTGGGTTAACCTTAAAAGCTAGACATATGCTGTCGTGGATTTATATTTAGAACTGTTAGAGAGGAACAATTTTGTAGTACATAATTTTTGAATAACTATTACCGTTTACTCAGCGCACGCAATGAAAGCTTTGAATTTTGCCGTTTTCGTAATATTTGTTACTGCTGCTCTTCTCCGATTTATCTAAGCGTGATGTTATACCCAATAGTCTTCCTCGATAAATGGACTATCTTAAACAGAAAGAATTTTTCAAATCAAAAAATCCAGAAGTTCCTGAGATTAGCGCGTTCAAACAATCAAACAAACGAACTCTACAGCTGTATAATATATTAGTATATATGTATATCAATTTTAGTCTTTTTTAATGCCTAAAAATAGGGATAAAACGAATATTTCAGGACAATCGCTGGAGTCGTTTCCGAGATTCCAAAAATATATATATAAATAAATATAAATAAATATATGGGACACTTACACACACGGTCGTCGGTCCTCACAGTAAGTACTTTAATACTTGTGTTGTGTGACAGACAGCTGGTGAATATATACTTATATATTTTTTAAATACATACTTAAATACAAATATATACCCAGGCTCAAAGACCAACAAATTCATTTATAGAAAATGTTGGTCCTCGGCGGGAATCGAACCCGCGACCCGCGGAGCTGAAGGCAGGGTCACTACCCACTATACCAACGGCATACAAGATTAACTCATTTAAATAATAAAGATATTACAAAAATATAATTCAATTGTTGTAAAATAGACACAAACACACATTCTTATTTATTAGTCTCTGGCTTGTCCAAATTATAATGTACCAATGAAGCCTTACATTTAAACTGGGTTTATCGATAAACATCGGCCCCAAGTTTCTATGGGTTCAGTATTATAGGGCTAATCCGATTTACACATATCTGCGGCCTAAGCGGGTTAGCTAAATTGTAAATTAGTAACCGCACGTATCACGAAACACTATAACCAACATACTACAAAAACTCTACACACATTCGCTACGACAATCTCAAAAAAAATATTGAAAATAATAACTATTTACAATGTTGTTGGTAAGCTGGTGGTAGTCCAGCTGTAATACCGTGCGACTCTTTTGAGGAGGACACGGGTTCAAACCCGGGCAGACACTAATGAGTTTTCCTGTTAAAACTTATCTGTCTAATTGATAATTGCAATTCACACGCTTTTCGGTGAAAACATAGTGAGGAAACCTGCATACTCTAGAGAATTCTGGAGATATGTGTAACCTACCAATCCGCATTGGAGCAGCATGGTAGGTCTTAGCTCCATTCTTTCTCTCCAAGAACGGAGAGAAGAGGCCTTTTCCAGCAGTGGGATAGTAACAGGCCGCTACTTACGTTGTTCACGCCGTGTGGTATGCGGCTTAATAGAATAGTACCACGCTCATTTCTTACCGAGGTGTCGTAAAAGGCGACATAGTTAAGTCGACCCGCCGTATGGTATCCGGCTGAGTAGAATAGACCATGCTCATTTCTTACCGAGGAGTCGTAAAAGGCGACTAAAGTAAGTTGACCCGCCATGTGGTATTCGGCTGAGTAGAATAGACCACCCTCATTTCTTACGGACGCGTCGTAAAAGGCGACAGGTAAGTCGACCTGCCGTATGATATCCGGCTGAGTAGAATAGACCACCCTCATTTCTTACCGAGGTGTCGTAAAAGGCGTCTAAGGTAAGTCTACGCGCCGTATGGTATCCGGCTGAGTAGAGTAGATCACCCTCATTTCTTACCGATGTGTCGTAAAAAGCGACTAAGGTAAGTCGACCCGCCGTATGGTATTCGACTGAGTAGAATAGACCACCCTCATTTTTTACCGAGGTGTCGTAAAAGGCGACTAAAGTAAGTTAACCGCTGTGTGGTATCCGGCTGAGTAGAATTAACCAACCTCATTTCTTACCGACTAAAGTAAAGTGACTAAGGTAAGTTGACGTCAGGCAGGCGGCCGGTTGTTCGTCAATAATGTACTATAAAAATACGCTATACAAAGTAACGCGGGCGTTAATTCTGGATACAGACGCACGTATGAGCATAAAATGTTTAGTCTAAGGTTCGATATTTGAGTCAAACAGCTCGTCACATTGACGGTTTGATTCCATTTACTTGGATTGGAATCTTTGTATGTTTGTTTGGGCGTTGTTTATCGCCTTTTAACGAGACGTCAATCCGGTACGGAATAAACAATTTCCGAATTTTATTCTAGGGTTGCTATGAATCCTCCTTATTTAATAAATTCATTGACTTTATTTATAATCTCGATAATTTTTATAAAAATGATTTAGTTTTAAATTACTATTATAAATAAATAATCCACTTTGAATCAATTCATTTATTCATTTTTATTAATAATAATTATGGAATAATAATTATTATGAAATAATTATTCTATTAATAATTATGAAATAAATTAATCAATGTTTATTATTATTACATTTCTTAATTTCTATAAACAATTCATTCATATAAATATATAAAGGCACTTCTTCGTCCCTGCTTTGCTCAGTGCTCTGCTGCTCCGGATCAGCCATTGGTAAAAGAAATAATTGACTGATTTAACAACTTGTTATATTCGTTTTAATTAACAAAATCGGTACTATAAAATTAATAAAATCACTTTTAATTAAAAGGGCGATATCACTTTAGCACAGAATAACTTTAAATACAAATACACAGCAAGATTGCTTAAAAACAAAGGCGATTCGTCGTATGCGTCGTGCGCGCTCCGTTGACAGCCAAACTAACTCTGACAAAATGGCCGCGCGACCATATAAACGACGCTCCGCCAGACTTGACAAGCTGTCAAATCTTGTTTTGTCGCAAAATTGTCGATGTTCCGCGCATGCGCCGTCATATACAATAAGATATGAATTTTAGGCGTAGCTATTATTTAAATTCCCATTATAATGAATCAACCAATTTCTTTAATCAATTCATTTAATTCAATATACATTTTTGGCATAATTATTTTTAAAATCCCATTATAATTTAAATCAATCGATTTCTACGAGTATAATCTATTTATATTTTTGAAAACGGTTTTCAGTGTGATGAATATTAAAAATTTATTCAGTTCGATTCTTAGTATATCAGAAATAATTATTCAGAGACTTTTTAAAATATTGACTGTCGAGTTTCTTTCTGGTTCTTCTCGGTATGAGCAACATTCCGAACCAGTTGTAGCTTCATTAATCATATTGATACTTGACAATTCAAAAGTGCTTGAATGAGCTTATTTGAATAAAGATTATTTCGATTTATTTTGATAACTATTTACTTAGAATCTATAAAAATATATTATATAAATAAACTTAAAAATTGTAACTAATTAAACAAAAAACTTATTAATTTTAAACTTCTTAAATCTATAATAATAATTTATAGAAGTGGGCGTCACTTATTTTGCTATAATCCGCGTTTGATAAGAAAATCTATACTATATTTAATGCTAAGTGTAGGAAGCAAAACCGTTATTTTTATTTATTTATTTATTTTTCTTTTTACAAATATATTTAGAAAAGAAAAAGAAAAAAAATAAAAACACATGTATAAAGGCGGACTTATCCCTAAAAGGGATCTCTTCCAGTCAACCTTTGAGTAATAGAAGGAAAAGGGCTAGAATTGAAGAAGAAAGAGAGTGCGGGTCATATAGAGAAAAAAAAATTATATAAATTGAACTATTTAATCTATTAAATAATTTTGTTAAAATAAATAGATAAAAGGATGCTACTAATATATAATTACTTAAGACAAATATTTTCAAATCTGTAACTTAAATACTGAAAGGGAAAGAGATTTGCGGATTGATACTGGTAAATCATTCCATAGCTTAACGCCTTGAAAGCTTAATGATCTCGAGTAAGTCAGTGAGGTGCATTTAGGGAAAACAAGATCAAGAACAAGAGAGGGAGAACAAGGTATTTATAGATCTTTTTGATACCTTGAATAAAAAAAAAATATATCATAAACTAATCATAACTTTTGTACAGCTGTAAGAACTAGAATATTGATTTATAATATTTAAAAAACCATAGATAACATAGAAATAGATATTTCGATATGCGCAAGAACCAGTTGTGATCTATTACCACTAAATAAACAAGTTTCTCGCGGTCCGTAGACAATGAAAAATAATTGGCATAAAATAACAGCCGGCTGACATTCAGGAGTGTTGCGTGTAAACATTATAAATACTATTTCGAGTTTAATAGAGAACAATGCGGCGTTTTTAACTTGATTGTCTACAACAGTGATCGTCAACCTTTGGCGATTGTTTAAGTAACATTATTTTGCGTACAAAGTTTTTAAGAATTAAAATATAACGTGTCTTACATATTCTGCGTTGCAGGCGTGCATACAATAAATTATTATAGAATTAATACATTATAAAATTAAAACATACATTTAATTCACAACATTAATTTAATACATACAAACAACATACATTTCTATTACAATTAATATACTATAAAATTAAATTAGTAGTAAGTATAAGTATATTAAGTACTTCAAAAGATCGAGGAACACAACGTTTCGACATACAAGTTGTTTTTCAGATCTTTCTACATAAAGAAAACAAAACAGCTAATGTCTCACAGCAAGAATAAAAAAAAATATAACAGGCTCTACTACTGGGCACTGCCTGTTAAACAGACACCTGTCAATAATGAGAATAAAAGAAGACGCAGCGTGCCCAGAGTGCGGAGAAGAAGAAGCGAAACATTATGACTGAGTACACAATGTACCGGCTGGTAAGATGGGAAATACTGAAGATTTTGAAGATAAAATTGAAGTTGGACCTAACAAATATCCCCTTCAGGGACATTATCAGGTTCGTAAAAGCAACGGGTAGATAAGAGCAGGTGACACTGTCGGGACAGCAGTGAAACCCTTGTCCCAACATGGGGAAAATGGGTGGAATAGTTCAGAATAGGAGTTGACCAGATAGATCCTGCACAGATTGTCGTCCCCGAGATTAGATAGATAGATATTAATTAATTTGGGGACTGACGTATAAAGAAAAGTGTAATTTTCTACATATTTGTTTATTTTATACTGGTTTTACCCGTAGCTTCACCCGCGTGGAAATCAGTGTGACACAAATGTATATTTCACTCAATTTAAACTAAACCACAATGTATTTTGACTTAAACCTTCCTCAACAATTGCACCTTAATTGCACCTTGTAGTAAAAACCGGACAAAATTCTGTTCGGTACATTTCGAGAAAATAGATTACAAACAGACAGAGAGCTCTTGAAGACTTTGTTATACATGGTGTGTTCAAAAAGTATCGCGAATTTTGTGTATTTTCAAAAATTATTTATTTATTCGTAAATATCTATTTTGTCCCCTTCAAAGTAATCCCTCTGGGGTATTATACACTTGTGCCAATGTTTTTACAAATCTTCGAAGCACTTCAAAAAATCATTTTTTTGTATCTTGTTCAGCTCCTCCTTCGATGCAGTCTTTATCTCGTCAATCGTGGCGTAGTGTCGACCTTTCATGGGCCTCTTCAGTTTCGGGAACAAGAAAAAGTCACAGGGGGCCAGATCTGGGGAATACGGTGGCTGCGGTATCATTGGTCTGTTGTTTTTGGCCAAGAAGTCGCGTACAAGCAGTGATGTGTGAACAGGGGCGTTATCGAGGTGCAAAAGCCAATTTTTGTTTTTCCACAAATTATCGATTAAAATCGAATGGCACGAGCCAATCAATATGCCTAGGTCCTCGGCAATTTCTCTATCGATGATTCGAAGATTGGCCAATACCATTTTCTTCAATTCATCAATTTTTTCGTCTGTTGTTGAAGTGCTCGGGCGTCCGGCACGCTCTTCGTCATTCACATCTTTTCGGCCTTTTAAAAACATTTTGTACCACCGATAAACGTTGCTTTTGTCCAAAGTAGCTTCTCCATATGCCACAGTCCACACTCGGAATGCATCCGCGCACTTAATTTCGTTTTTCACACAAAAATCGATACAGGTTCCTTGTTCCATTTTTTGAATAGGTAAAAATCGAAGACGAATCAAAACACGTGCAAGCAAAGCAGCTGTCAACAATTAACCGAACATTCAAAATGGCCCAACTTGTCAGCATAAGTGAGAGACATATGTACCAACATAACGCCACAAAAAAATCGAAATTGGAATATATGTAACTCGCGAAAATTCAAAATTCGCGATACTTTTTGAACACACCTCGTATAAGTATAGATTTACTTACGTCAATGATTTTGGCACGTAAATGTAAAAGAATAAAAATGTTCACTACCCCTGTCGCGTCACAAAGCGTCACCTGCCAATTCCGAGTGTTTCGAATTATTTGGCAACATGGCCGCGATGAGGATAGACGTGCGAGACAGTGGGGCCATAAAATATAAGACGTTTCAAATGTTTTACGTCACTCGTATGAAATTATTTGAATTTAAATGCAATTAAGGGACAGTAGCCGTGTGGTATCCGAATGAGTAGAGTAGATCACCCTCATTTCTTACCGAGGTGTCGTAAAGTCAGAAAAGTGTCGGGCGGCGATACCCATAATCTAAAGTGATAGTTTCTCGGTATTTTTTGAAGATAATAAATAATACAAATAAAAAAAAGTCAAAAAGTTTGGGTGATGTTTGGGGCTTGATCCCGGATATTCTTACTTCTGTAGTTCGCCCACTTTCCACTGAACTATTACAACGTTACGAATGACAGCAAAAATAGTCTTCTATATTGAATGTTTATTTTAGCAATTTTTCAATGCCCGAAAACAGTGATAAACGAATTTAAAAAAAAACCTAACATCGATTTTCGCCCCAAAACGCTAAACATGAATGTCATGAAAAAAAACCACACCCACAAATACACATTATATATAATAGGTTTCATTAAAAAAATGTCTTTTTATCTCTGTTTTCGGAAACTAAAAAACTGCTTAAATAGAAATAGAATACAAAACTTAATTTTGCTTTCATTTGTAAAGTTGTAATTGTTCAATGGGGAACGGGTGGACTAAAAAAATTAAAATACCCTGGACCAAGTTCCTTTCTTTTTAATTTTCTTGTCTATCTTTTTTATTGCATTTTTATATATATTCCTCCTGCTCTTATCCCACTCTAAGTGGGGTCGGCACAACATATTACAAACATGTTGTAACATGATTTGGCTGCGTTTTTAAGACCGGTCGCCGGCCTGATGTCAACTTACCTTAGTCGTATTTTTCGACCCCTCGGTAAGAAGGAGGGTGGTCTATTCTACTTAACCGGATACCACACAGCGGGTCGACTTACCTAAGTCGCCTTTTACGACACCTCGGTAGGAAATGATGGTGGTCTATTCTACTCAGCCGGATACCACACAGTGGGTCAACTTACCTTAGTTGCCTTTTACGACACCTCGGTAAGAAATGAGGGTGGTACTATTCTACTTAGCATTAGGATACCACACGGCTATTTTATTGCATTTTTTATATTTTTCAAAAAATTACCGAGTAAGTCTCGGTAGAGTTTTTGTAATAAAAAAATGGATGAAGTGCTGCATGGTTATTGTCTCTAGAAATTATGTTAACCGGAAACATCAGATTTCTCAGATGCCGACATCTTAGCCTGCCGGTGTTTTCAGGTTACTGATAAGTTTATTTATTAACGCGAAACGCCGTTGCGAAAAAACAAAGCTCCGTAATATATGGCGTATAAAGTTGCGGAATTTACGATAATCGCTTCCATGCGCCACAAATTACCGGACAAAAAATATATGCACCCGACATTACGGAATTCCGTAATGAGATATGAAAACGAAACTCCGGAATATAATTTACGCATCTCACTTTTTGTTGATAAACATAACGGGCCTGATATTTATTGTATAATTCAACCCGCTTATGGTCACCATCTGCCTGCCCTTATCCCACTCTAAGTGGAGTCGGCACAACATGTTATAAACGTGCTGTCACATAATTTGGCTGCGTTTCTACGATCGGCCGCCTGCCTGACGTCAACTTACCGCTGTCGTATTTTACGACACCTCGGTAAGAAAGAGGGTGGTCTATTCTACTAAACCGGATACCACACGATACCATACGGTGGGTCAACTTACCTTAGTCGCCTTTTACGACACCTCGGTAAGGAATGAGGTTCGTCTATTCTACTCGAATACCACACGGCGAAGTAATTTCACCCGCTTATCGTATCCGGCTGAATAGAATAGACCACCCTTATTTCTTACCGATGTCTTTTTAAAGGCGACTAAGGTAAGTCAACCCGCCGTGTGGTATTAATCGGATACCCACGTTGTGATATCCGGTTGAGGACAATAGACCACCCTCTTCCTTACCGAGGTATCGTAAAATACGACTAAGGTAAGTTGACCAACCGTTTGGTATCCGGATGAATGAAAGACCACGCTTTTTCTTACAAAGGTCTTTTTAAAGGCGACTAAGGTAAGTCGTCCCGCCGTGTGGTATCGGATTGAGTACAATAGACCACTCTCATTCTTACTGAGGTCTCGTAAAATAGATTATGGTAAGTTGACGTCAAGCAGGCGGCTGGTAGTAAAATACCATGCGTGTGCTGAGTAAACAGTGATAGTTATTCAAAAATCATGTATTACAAAATTGTTCCTCTCTAAAAGTCCTAAATAAAAGTCCGCAACAGCGTATGTCTAGCTATTAATATTAACTAAAACTTTTCCACTATAACCATTTTTATGGTTATCACAAGACTATATTACGGTTTTAATCTTTCCACGAGAGCGTTGTTTGAAAGTTGTACAAAATCAAGAACACAACAAATTTATGGTTACAGCCCAGGTCGGGATTAACGTCATATTCTGTTAATTCACATTTAGATGTCTTTGAACAGTAACATTTAGTGATATTTGCGCGTGAGCACATTATGTTTCGCATCAAAGACACGCCCACAGATGGAGGTCTATTTAAAGATCGCGGCGGAGATTTTATTGGTACAAATTGGTGTTATTTTTAGTGAGACGTGATAAAGGTTGGGTTACATGGACGTTGTATATCGGACTTCTGGCTTACACGTCCCCGAGGCGGTCGATGCATCTGGTGCTCCCGATGCACCGGTTAGTAGAGGGGGGCTTCTCTTTTATAATAATAATAATAATCTTTATTTAAGACTGCACAGTCAGTCCAGTTGTTAGTAAAGTACCTTAAGCCTAAGTGTTAGTAAATACAATTTAAAATTAACTTATAATTACCTAATACTACTCTAACCTAATAATTGTTCGAACAAAATGAGCAAACAATTTGGTATCCATTTTGTCCGACAATACTTTTAGAATACTGTTGGCACTATTCCGCGTTCTCTCCAACAAAATAGCAATTGTTCTCCGGATGATACAATAAAAGTCGTTTGTACGAGCTATTGCAAACATACCGGAGGCACTGCAGAAACGCGGAAGTCCCAACAGCATTCTTTTGTGGGGCCCCTTCCTGGAGGAGGTGTTCTCTGGGTTCAGAGCTGCTGTCGGCGGGGATGGGGGCAGTGTGTGCAACGGTACCCTGTCCTTGCCATCGGCAGCGTGGTGGAGCACACAGATCGTTTTAGTCGGTGCCAGTCCGACATAACAGCCGCCTGTCCCCGTCGGGCGGCGGTACCCATAAGGGGTTTTTTGTATTAAAAAAAAATGGGATATGATATACGTATATGTAACGTGATTATATTTGACTAGTTGTGCCAGCTTCGCCCGCATGGAAAACAGTGTGTCACAATTGTTTCCCAAATTGAAATTTTAAACATAAAAGTAATTTACCGTAAGTTAATTAGAAGATATTTTTAACCTTTCACCGTTTACAAAAGCTTTAAATTTTTCCGTTTTTGCAATATTTTTTATGCTACTCCTCTCCTATTCACCTTAGCGTGATTGTATGCCTATAGCTTTCCTCGATAAATGGACAATATTACACTTAAAGAATTTTTCAAATCGATCCAGTAGTTCCAGAGATTAGCGCGTTCAAACAATCAAACAAACTCTTCAGCTTTATATCTTAGTATAGATTACTTTTGGCAGCGACTTTATCTAAGTAAAATACAGAACGGAAAAGTTACCTGTGTAATTTTCACGCCATTCAACTATCTCTATATTAAAAACCTCAATGATCTTGTGGTATCCCGCTAAGTAGAATAGAATATCCTCATTTTTCAGTAGTAGTTATTTTGAGTTAACCATTACAGATAGGTAAATACTATCGCGGACTTTTTAATAGACTGCTTTAATAGAGAGGCGGCGCACATGAGTAAAGCACCCAGCAAGCCAGTTGTTTTTATAACCGCGCCACCTCTTTTACACATTAACATAAAAAGTTATTTTAAATTTTACATTTTCATTTTTTTTTCAAATTATTTGTTGAATCTGGGAGTGTGGGTGTATTTATTTGTTTATTTAAAACTCTATTAGTATATACTTACTAATTTTTTGTCACAACAAATATTATTTTACATACCTAGGGGACCGACGACCGTGTGTGTAAGTGTCCCATATATTTAATTTTTTATGTATATATTAAAGTAAATAAATCAAATACTGTTTACTCTCAATGTTATAATTCAGTTTAGTTAAACCGATTGGGGTTAAAGTCCCACTTCTTAAATACCCCTTTCCGTTGATAGCGGCATGTAGTCCATACCTTATTAAATTGGCGCATTGTAAACACAATAGATGCTAGGAGACAGTAGTTTAACTATTTCCTACGTCCCCGATATTCATATAAATAACTCGGCCTTGTTGGTCTCTCGTTTTGTTTACTTTTTGTGATTTGAAGCGAGTCACGTGACATAATGATTCACTAATTGCTTACTAAGATTTCTGTGAACCTTAACACGTTCACAGTCCTCAAACAAATAATTATTATATACTTTACTTATGAGAATATTATTTTGCTATAATCCGCGTTAAAAGAAAATATATGTAATGTTAAATGTATAGTGTACTATTCGTTATCATACTTGATACATGCAGAATTTTTAAGAACTCATGCACTACCCGACACCGATAACACAACAATACACAAGCACTGCACATATTCACCAGCACAATAACAATAATTGTTGCGCCCCGTAACCGAAGCATAGTCAGGAGATAGACTCCACGACAAAATCGTACAGTAATCGCAAAATTGTTGTGTTATCAGTGTCGAGTAGTGCATGAGTTCTTACAAATTCTGCATGTATTAGGTATGAGAACGAATAGTACACTCAACATTTAGCATTACATATATTTTCTTTTATCGCGGATTATACCAAAATAATATTTTTATTAGTATTTTATTATGGACCTCCGCAAAGTAACGCCTAATTCTATAAATTATTACATACTTATAAGTCACATAAAATTGTATATTATTTAGTATCATGTATATTGCCTCCGTATATCAGTAGTTTTTAAACGACGAAACATGTGTTTCTGTTACAAAAGTAACATAACACATTGTCCAAAATGTAATAAAGTATATTGTTTACCTTGTTATAACAAATATTTTTAAAAATCTATACTTATTATATAAGAAATTCGCCGTGTGGTATCCGGCTGAATAGAATAGTACCTCATTTTTTCCGACGTGTAGTAAAAGTTAAGTAGTAAAAGGCGACTAAGGACTTACCTTAGTCGACTCGCCGTGTGGTATCTGGCTGAGTAGAATAGAAAACCCTCATTTCTTACCGAGGTGTCGTAAAAGGCGACTAAGGTAAGTTGATGTCAGACAGGCGGCCGGTCATAAAATACGTAGCCTAATCGTCTGACAACATGTTTAAACATATTGTGCCGACCACCACAAAATAATGAAATTGAAAATATTAAAAAAAATTTTGGTGAATAAACTGAATAAATAAGAGGAATTCTCAAAATAATTTAACTTTTCTCTTGTAGTCTTCAATATCGAAGCGACACCAAGCGGAAAATTATCGAACTAAGACAAACAGAGCTTTCCCACACTCATATTGTAGCTGCTGTAAATATTTTGGAATAAGTTCCTCTTCGGATGCATAGATGTCGTTAATCATTCTATATAACACATTCTTTATTATATATATTTATAAGCTATTTACCTGTGACTTATATCGCTAATTTTATTTCATTCCATAATCATATATATTTGTATTATTTTAGGTAGTTAGTTCATTTGGTGCATTCTCTTCGAGGCAAATTCTAAATTCCATTACTCGTGTGTTTGCCATTTTACGTGACACTGGTAGAGTGATTTGCGCTCAATTTGCGCTGTACAGGCCATAAACAAGATAATAATAATAATAATACCTGTGACTTCTTTCGCGTCAATTTTGAATTTACCATAGGTATATAAGCTTTAAATTGCACGATTAGAGCGAATAATAAGTAAGAAAGAACCTTGCAGTTCCTCGTGCCTAGCTTAATTATTCATTTTCCTTTCAATTTTAGAAATTCCATAAAACCAAAAAATATTAAATAAAATTAAAATCCTATTACATAGAAAACCTATAAGTAATTTAGAATTTATACCTACTTAGTTCCTATATCATCATTCTCCTGCCCCTATATAAGCGGGGTCGGCACAACATGTTATAAACAAGTTGTCACATGATTTGGCTGCGTTTTTAAAACCAGCCGCCTGCCTGACGTCAACTTACCTTAGTCGTCATTTTACGACACCTCGGTATGAAAGAGGGTGGTCTATTCTACTCAGCCAGATACCACACGGTGGGTAACTTACCTTAGTCGCCTTTTACGACACCTCGGTAAGAAATAAGGTTGGTCAATTCTACTCAGCCGGATACAACACGGTGGGTAACTTACCTTAGTCGCCTTTTACGACACCTCGATAAGGAATGAGGGTGCTCTATTCTACTCAGCTGGATACCATACGGCATCCGTAACATATATATTTCTTACCTTAGTTTAGCCTTTACCTTAGTTCTTTCCTTTCTAGTTTGGCAGGCGGCCGGTTGTAAAATACGTAGCCAAATAATGTGACAACATGTTTATAACATGTTGTGCCCTCTTAGACTGCTATAAGGGATAGAGTTATCCACTTTACTCAGGAAGTAGCAGTGCGTTATAGGTACATTGTTACGTCTCAATTCCGATCCGGAGGTAACGTTTTAATTATCGATGACCCATTTACGGGTATTAACTGCGAGAGCTCAATACCAGGAATGTCGTAATTTCCTGTCGAAACACTTATACTCCTATTTCGACTTAAGACTATTTAATCTCTATTCTAGATTAGAAAGCTAATTTGTTAAAAGCTTAACTTTAACGTACTAATTTAATTTATTTAATCTTTATTCTAGATTAGAAAGCAAATCCGTTAAAAGCTTAAGTTACTTTAAGGTACTAATAATGGAAACGTAAACTTTAACGTGCTAATAATAGTTAAAAGCTTAACTTGCTTTAATAATATCTCGGTAATTTATAGAATTAGTTACTTTGCGGTCCATAATACAAAACTAATGAGAATAATATTTTGCTATAATCCGCGATAAAGGCAAATATATATAATGCTAAATGTAGAGTGTATTATTCGTTCTCATACCTGATACATGTAGAATTTGTAAAAAACTCATGCACTACCCGACACAGATAACACAACAATACACAATCACTGCACACATTCACCACCACAATCTCAGCAATTGTTTCGCCCCGTAACCGAAGTATCGTCAGACTTCACTACTCTCTCATACACACAAACACACACACATATATATATATATATATATATATATATATTATATTTCTTTTATTTTTATTGTTAAATTAGGAAATTATTAGTAGGTAATTCTAATTCATAATGTATGATATTTGCGTACCAACTTTTTCTTAACTATAAATTGTCTCACTTCGTAGGTTAGCTGGCAGAGATCTCTGTCATACGGATAAGTTGACCTTTGTACACTTTTTTTTACTAATGTTTTTTTCCAACATTTTTTATGGTACGTAAATAAATAAATAATAAATAAAAGTCTCCGAAAACACGTGTATCACCTTATCATATTTATACCTGTAGTAGAGCGTCGTTGCTTTTTATTAAACTGCATTATGTACTGGTAAAGTAAAATAATTAGACCACTAATAGATCACAGCCCGCCCTGTCGATATAGAGTTTGGTACAAACGAGTGGATAAATTCAAATTATTCTTTATTCAAATAAACTCGTAAACAAGTGCTTTTGAATCGTCAACTCTACCGTTGATTCGGAAAGCCGTTCCTACCGAGAAGAGCCAGCAAGAAACTCGGCGGTTGCTCTTTTAAAAATATAATTCCTATGACTAGTTACATTTAGTCATTACTGTCTTTTACAGGGTCTAAGCGAGCTATATCCACACATAATGTTCAGTTCTTAGAATACGATACTTTTAATAGCTTAAACGATACTTTTAATAGCTTTAAGAAGAAAATATACACGTACGGGCACTAATGATAGCAGTCTAATTATTTATTATGGTAGGGGGAGGGGGGTAGGGATTAGGGGGGTAGGGGAAGCGCGTCAGAAAATGGACCTTGTAATGTACCCCTCCCGTATATGAACCTTTAATAATTCCCAAGCGGGGATTTTCTGCGTTACTAAAGCGCGTCAGAAAATGATATGGGGAGAAACGTTGTACCTTGTAATGTACCCCTGCCATATATGAACCTTTAATAATTCCCAAGCGGGGATTTTCTGTGTTAATAAAGCGCGTCAGAAAATGATAAGGGGAGAAACGTTGGACCTTGTAATGTACCCCTGCCATATATGAACCTTTAATAATTCCCAAGCGGGGATTTTCGGCGTTACTAAAGCGCGTCAGAAAATGATATGGGGAGAAACGTTGGACCTTGTAATGTACCCCTGCCATATATGAACCTTAAATATTTCCCAAGCGGGGATTTTCTGCGTTACTAAAGCGCGTCAGAAAATGATATGGGGAGAAACGTTCTACCTTGTAATGCACCCCTGTCATATATAACTTTTTATGAACTTTCTCTTCTTTTGACCTCATAAAAGCTCATGTTTTTTTACATAATCTTCCTCTTGATGGATCACGTATCCATACCGCTTTAACACCTTTCACTAATTATTTATGAGATAGGAGCCACCTTAAAGCTGCTATGTAAGTAGTCATTTCAGGCCCTCACAAATTGTGTTATCCCGCCCGACCATCATCGCTTTGTTCATCATCCTCCTGCCCTTATCCCACTCTAAGTGGAGTCATGTTACAAACATGTTGTAACATGATTTGGATACGTATTTTATGACTGGCCGCCTGGCCGTCAACTTACCTTAGTCGTATTTTACGATACCTCGGTAAGAAATAGGGTGGTCTATTCTACTAAACCAGATACCACACGGTGGGTCAACTTACCTTAGTCACCTTTTACGACACCTCGGTTAGAAAGGGGTCTAATCTACTCAGCCGGATATCACACGGCGGGTCGACTTACATTAGTCGCCTTTTACGCCACCTCGGTAAGAAATGAATACTATTCTAATTTATAGAATTAGGCGTTACTTTGTGGAGGTCCATAATACAAAAGTAATGAGCATCAAGCAAGTAGCATCGTCAGGAGATAGACCCCACGACATTTACGATTTTGTTGTGGAGTGACGATGCTTCGGTTATGGTGCGAAACAATTGTTGAGATTGTGGTGGTGAACGTGTGCAGTGCTTGTGTATTGTTCTGTCATCGGTGTCGGGTGGTGCATGATTTCTTACAAATTCTGCATGTATCAGGTTTGAGAACGAATAGTACACTCTACATTTAGCATTACATATATTTTCTTTTATCGCGGATTATAGCAAAATAATATTCTCATTACTTTTGTTTGGAGTACTATTCTATTCAGCCGGATAACACACGGCGTAAATGCGTCAAGAAATATATTGCTTTATGAGTTTGTTATCCCGAAAATATCTTCAACTTTTGTTCCCAACAGTACATGGTATATACACGTTGATATACCAACTTTGTTCCCCATTGCACTACAGGCTCCCACGTCGGTCGCCCGCGTCGGGAATTACATTTGGGATATACCTATACTATAATACTATACTGTAACTGCTCCTGAATTGTTTACCGCGTTGTTTTTAACTTATCAAGAGTATGACTGACACCGACGATAAAGGAGCTCAGGTAAGTAATTTTTAGTTACACTTGAGTCGTAAAAATTGTTTTCTCAAATTCCCAAACACAACATTCGTAGTTAATTTAGATTAATTGACTAAATATAAAATCTGTAGCTTGTAGTCGTATGAACGTTTGTGATAGTTTTTTTTGTATATTCTGTACAAAGAATATATTGTCACGATTAATTTGAGAACCTGGGTTACCAGGGTAATTTTATAAAAAAAAAGCAATTAAAAATATTTAAAAAAACAGGGATTTTATCGGGATTGATCGGATTTAGGTTTCGAGACCGCCCGTAACTCAAGCTATCATGACTTTGCAATTAACAGCGTAATTATTCTTTGCTTTCTCATAAAATTATAGCAGTTTTTGTCAGTGTCCGAAAACAGGGATAAAACAATATTTTTTTCAAATGAAACCTAGCTATTTCATGAAAATCGCTAGAAGATTTCAAAATTCAGAAAAATACTTATTAACAATATTAACTAATTTAAATATTAACGATTTAACGAAAAAGAACAAAAAACTAATAGAATAGAATATTCTTTATTGAAACATATGAAATTGACATTATAAAATGTAAAGAAACAATATAAACTAAGTAATAAATTTAGGCGGCCTTATCGCTTTAAATTTGAAGAGGGGAAATTAAAAATATATAATAATAAATAAAATAAATATAATAAATAAAATCATAATTGATTACTGAGAAATTTTCAGTCTTTGAGATAAATCTGTTATATATATTTTTATATAATTTTTTTTATAAACATATAAGGAATTATTGCTGTGGTATTCGGCTGAGTAGAATAGACCACCTATATTTTTTACCAATGTGTTATAAAATATGACTAAGGTTAGTTAACATCAGGCAGGCGGCCGCTAGTAAAATACGTAGCCAAATCATATGACATGTTTATAACATGGTGTGCCGACCCCACTTAGAGTGGGATAAGGGCAGGAAGATGATGAACTCAGGTACTTAAATTAATCGTGACAATATATTCTGTGTACAGAATATAGAAAAAAAAACAACCACAAACGTTCATACGACTACAAGCTAGAGATTTTATATTTAGTCAATTAATCTAAATATTTAACTACGAATGTTGTGTTACGGAATTTGAGAAAACAACATGGTGTGCCGACCCCACTTAGAGTGGGATAAGGGCAGGAGGATGATGATATATAAGGAATTAACTAAAAGTTGTTTTCCGGAAGCAACTGTATATTTTCCGATTTAACATTTCGACCTCTTACGGTATATGGAATAACGGAAATTGTAATACGAGTACAAATGAGTAAATACATGAAGTATTTAACCTTAAGTGAATAACCTGTTTTTATGTATCCGACCTCCTCCTTAATACATTATGGATGAACCGAAGGTTTTCGAATAAATTGTACCTTAAGTTTATGACAAAAGCCCTAATAGAGAAGGGGTCAGATTGCGTGATCTATATTAATATTATAAATAATAAAAAATTGTATGTATGTTTGTAATCATTTCACACAAAAACTACTGGACTGATTTCAAAAATTCTTTCACTATTATAAAGCTACATCTTTACTTAACATAGGTCATATTGCATTAAAAAAAAAAAAATAGGGATACGTAATAAAAATGTGTAAAAAATTAGCCATAAAAATCTGTCATCGCATACGCTGCGGAAACTATTGATATAAGTAAGTAGCTGCCTGTTACTATCCCACTGCTGAGAATAGGCCTCTTCTCACCGTTTTTGGAGAGAAGGTTTGGAGCTTAGACCTACCACGCTGCTCCAATGCGGATTGGTAGGCTACACATATCTCCAGAATTCTCTAGAGATATGCAGGTTTCCTCACGATGTTACCCTTCACCGAAAAGCGTGTGATAAGTTGCAATTATCAATTAGACACATAAGTTTTAACAGAAAAACTCATTGATGTCTGCCCGGGTTTGAACCCTGACCTCCTCGAAAGAGTTGCACGGTGTTACCGCTAGGCTACCACAGCAAATATATTGATGATATATTTAACAAAAATAAATCTATATTCCGACTTAGAAGACTTTTCACTGCCATGAAATCGGTATGTACGGGTGTGCAACCGCGGGATATTACTAGTCCTTAATAAGAAGAGGTTTGAACCCCGAATAGAAACGCTGTTTTACGAGCTTTGTTTTAGTTTCTCCCGTACGTTGTATTCATCTGTGATGGTATTTATGTTTGAATGTAACCGAATTCTTTTAAAGCCTTGTGGTATCCGGCTAAGTAGAACAGGCCGCTCTTATTTCTTATCAATGTATCGTAAAAGGTGACTAAGGTAAGTTAACCCGCCGTGTGGGAATCCGCTGACTAGAATAGACAACCCTCATTTCTTACCGAGGTGTCGTAAAAGGCTACTAAGGTAAGTTGACCCACCGTGTGCTCTCCGGTTGAGTAGAATAGACCACACTCTTTCCTACTATGGTATCGTTAAATACGACTAAGGCAAGTTAACGTAGACAGGCAAACCGTCGTATAATACTTAGAAAAATCATGTGACAACATGTTGTGCCGATCCCTCTTAAAGTGGGATAAAGGCAGAAAGATGACCAAAAGGTAGGTTAATAGATAGACACGTGCTATTGCGGACTTTTGACTGGCTCGTTGGAGCAGTGGGTAGTGACCCTGCCTTCGGCTCCATGGGTCGCGGGTTCGATTCCCGCCGAGGACCAACATTTTCTTTAAAATGAATTTGTCGGTCTTTGAGCCTGGGTGTATATTTTTTTATTTAAGTATGTATTTAAAAAATATATAAGTATATATTCACCAGTTGTCTGTCACCCATAACACAAGTATTAAGTTACTTACTTTGGGGACGGACGACCGTGTGTGTAAGTGTCCCATATATTTATTTATTTATATTTTAAAAATTGTGTCTTGTAAGATGATGTCAGGCAGTCAGGCGATCGTAAAATACCTAGCCAAATCATATGAGAGCGTGTATAGCATCCGACCCCACTAAGAGTGGGATAAGGCCAAGAGAATGATGATGAATATTCGTTACAACCACAAGTAATTGGGCCGCAATAGTATATCGGGTTAAAAATATCCCGCCGTGGATCACTAAACTTTAAAAATAAAACAAACATTAATTTGAACTCTACGTATTAGTTATTTCAGTGAAGGAACGTGTGCATTGACCCCGGGTTATAAATTTGTCGGAGGAATATTAAACTTTGGCAACCCTGAAAAAAATGCTGAACAAAAATCAATGAAGCTATTGCTCGTCAACTTAGAAGACACAAGTTTAAAAAGTCCGCAATAGCACGTGTCTATCTACTAACCTCATCCACCTGCCCTTATCCCACTCTAAGTGGGGTCAGCACAACATGTTGTCACATAATTTTTCTACTTATTTTACGATAGGTCGTTTGACTGACGTCGAATTACCTTAGTCGCCTTTTACGACACCTCGGTAAGAAAGAGATTTTTTATACAGGTAAAATCCCCTTATGGATTATGTCGGACTCGCACCGTCTAAAACGACCTGTGTGCTCCACCACGCTGCCGATAGCACGGACAGGGTAACATTGTACACATTGCCCCCATCCCCGCCGACAGTCGCTCTTATCCCAGTGAACGCCTCCTCCGGGCACCCCAAGAAAAAGGGTGGTCTATTTTACTCAGCCTGATACAGCGTACTTTTTGGTCAAAGTTTTAATTTGAGAATTTTTTTTGAAACTGACTTCCACGCGGGCGAAGCTAGTGGCATAGCTAGTTTGTTTTATAATAAAGGATATTCAGCATTTCCTATTACTACATATACGGAATGAGTAAAAAGAATAAAACTATCGTTTGACGGAAGAGGTATGAAACGAGAATGGTTTGTTCTGTAACTTTTACTTTGTCATATCCCTTTGTAATTTATGCCGTTGGCGATTTCCCTCGAGAGCTATGGATATTGCGAGCGGCACTCAATCAAATTTGTGCCTCTAACTTTGTCTGCAAACCCTTACTGATGTCATAAATGTGGATTGGCAGTGTTAGGGAAGTTACGCGAGATCTTTACGTGCAATATACCTCAGTGCTTCACCAAAGTCTTTGAGCAGTGCGTGTTGCCAATAATAAACACGGAACACGTTTTTATAAAAAAAAGTAATGAGAATATTATTATGCTATAATCCGCGATAAAAGAAAATATATGTAATGCTAAATCTAGAGTATACTATTCGTTCAAATACTTGATACATGCAGAATTTGATCACTGCACACATTCACCATTCATATGAGTAGTGCTTGTGTATTATCGGTGTCGGGTAGTGCATGAGTTCTTACAAATTCTGCGTGTATCAGGTATGATAACGAATAGTACACTCTACATTTAGCATTACATATATTTTATTGTATTGCGAATAATAGCAAAATAATATTCTCAATACTTTTGTATTATGGAACTCCGCAAAGTAACGCCTAATTCTATAAATTAAGTTTTTATAAAAAAATCCACAACATCTTAAACGATGCTCTACATAACTACACTTGAGGATTATTTGAGTGATAGTAGTATATCTTAACTGCAGTCAGCTACGCACCAAGCTCTAATGATTAACTTGTAATCATCAAATCGTTTTATTTTCTTGAAAAGATTATCCGCCGATTTTCTTGCTGGTTCTTCTCTGTAGGAGCAAACATCCGAATCAGTGGTAGTTTTAAAAAAAAATTTACGATTCAAAAGTACTGTAAACAGTCCACTTGAATATTTTGAATTTGAATTTAAATATATGGGACACTTACGATTATACACCGCCGAGTTTCTTTCTGGCTCTTCTCGGTAGGAACAGCTTTCCGAACCAGCAGTAGAGTTGACGATTCAAAAGCACTTGTTTACAAGTTTATTTGAGTGAGTGAGCAGGATATACACATCTGAATCTGTTGAAGGAGATAAAAATTATTGCAAATAATTAAGGGTTTTTTAATACTAGTTAACGCGTACAATAGGGTTTTGATCCATATTCTTCTTCTTCTTTATCAACTGATGAACGTCCACTGCTGGACATAGGTCTCTTCATGGGATCTCCACCATACACGATCTTGTGCCGCTTGGACCCAGTGGCTCCCCGCGACCTTTTTGAGATCGTCAGTCCATCTCGTGGGGGGTCTGCTGACACAGCGTTTTCCGGTGCGGGGTCGCCATTTCAGCATCTTGAGACCCCAACGCCCATATGTTCTCCGCACTATGTGTCCCGCCCATCGTCGCTAAGCTATGTCGGTGACTCTGGTTCTTCTACGGATCTCCTCATTTCTGATTTGATCGCGTAGAGATACTCTGAGCATAGCTTGCTCCATTGCCCGTTGAGCGACTCTGAGCCTTCTTATGAGGTCCATAGTCAGCGACCACGTTTCGGATCTGTATGTCATCACTGACAACACGCACTGTTCGAAGACTTATGTCTTCAGGCACTGAGGTATCTATAAATGGCTGCTTTAATCGTCGATTACTAACGATTAAGCACGATCTTATAGACACATTTTTTTGCACGATGATTGTGCCGATTTTAGACGATCATACGGTTAACATCGCCGATAGTGAAATGTAGTAACATTATTAATGGATTTGAAGTTTGCTTACGCTTTAGTTATTATTAGAAACGTTTGAAAATCACTAGATGATGTATATTATTGTTAACAGTTTTATACGTGTTATTGACCTAATTCGAGATTTTTCCGGCCGATAGCATCACTCTCTAAACGTTCTTTAAGGTGATGTGGTTAATTTTTTGCTATTAATCGAGGTCTAGGGTTCGATTACTGTTAAGAGATGCAAGCATATTTTCTAAATTATCATCATTAGTCTTGAGTGGTGGGAGGCTGAATCTAAATTTAAGTTTTCGGAACCGTTATGTAAAGATGAGGCCAATTTTATTAAAAAAAAAACGTTATTTTTGTATTGTTTATACTTTGACGATAAACGTTATCCTCTTGTTGGGAAATGTTCCCTAATTAAAAGGAACCTGGTCCTTGGACCCTAGGTCGCTGGTAGATTCTTTAAAGTGGACTGTATAGGGGGGTTCAGGGCGTTAACTTTTTTCTATCCCTCTGGGCAATACGTAATTTATTACCGATACGTAGTAACAACTCAGCACCACTCACCTCATGCCTTTGTACTGCCACCGTGCACTGGAAGGTTCGAAGTCCTCGAAATGCGCCGGCGGCCGGCCGTTTCTTGTGACGCCAGGGGAAATGTTACTAGCACGAACAGTAACACTTTTTCGAGTCCGAAACTCAACACTAATAAAACACAGCATGTAATGCTTTCAATCAAAGACTAACTTTTATTCACAGATAATATATATAATTTTACATCACATGTCTTATGCAGTCTGTAGGTGGCGCTAGTATGTATAATATTAGAATTATTTTGTTACAAAACAATTGAATATAAATAACATCCTGACCTAACAAAATAATCTACACTCCAAAATTATATATAACTTAAAAACAGATATACTATAAATTGCAGTATTCTTTATTTCTCAATTTCAGACATGCCAATCATATTTAAGAATTTATAATGTTTATTTGCACTTAAACTTTTAGTAAATATATCAGCTGGCATTTCTGAAGTTGATAGATATTTAATAACAACTTTATTTTGTGATATACATTCTCTTACAAAATGATGTCTCGCATCAATATGTTTAGTACGCTTATTATTAAACAAAGGATTAGTTGCTAATTTAATGGAACCTTGGTTATCACTATATAGACATATTGGTATAGTTTCATCTAAGTTAATTAGTTCCCTTAATATATTTTTGAGATATATACCTTCTTTACAAGATTCAGACAAGGCCATGTACTCTGCTTCTGTACTGGAAAGAGCTACAGTTTTTTGTTTTTTAGCTTCATATGATATCACTGATCCTGCCATTATGAAACAGAAACCAGTATATGATCGTCTATCTAATGTACAAGATGCCCAATCAGCATCAACAAACCCATAAAGATTACATGTAGTCTTTCTATATATCAAAGCATAACTTTTTGTTTTCTTAAGATATTTCAATAAACGCTTCAAATGTTTCCAGTGAGTTTCATTAAAACAATTATTATACTGACTTAAAAAACTTACACTATAAGAAATATCTGGCCTGGTGAGCACAGATAAATACATCAAGCTTCCAATCAATTGTTGATATGGAAATTTTTGCACTACTTTACTCTTAACATCTTTTTGCAATTTTAAGTTTATTTCCATTGGTGTATTTGAGTATGAGCAATCACTCATATTAAATTTCTTTAAAATACTCTCAATAAAGTGCTGTTGGTCTACAGTAATACAATCCTTATGAACATTTATACACATACCCAAACACTGCTTGATCTTACCTAAGTCTTTAATACTAAACTTAGCTACCAACACATTTATTAACTCTAAATAAGTATTCTGACAGTTATAAAAAACAAAAAAATCATCAACAAATAAAGCTACATATATCATAATGTTATTATCATTTTTCATAAAGAGACATGGTTCATAATTTGACCTTTTAAATTCTAGTTTTAATAAACAATCTTCGACACGAGTATACCAAGCTCTTGCTGACTGTTTAAGACCATAAATGGCTTTCTTTAGCTTTAAAACTTTACTGTTACAATTAACAATGTTGGAATATTCTGGTATTTCCATGTAAATAGTTTCATGAAGAAAACCATTAAGAAATGCAGTAGGTACATCAAGGTGATTGATTTTAAGATTTAATTGTACACTTAACGCTAACAATAACCTGAATGTGGAGTACCTTAAAACTGGTGAAAATGTCTCGTTAAAGTCTATGCCCTTTTCCTGGGTAAAGCCCTTGGCTACAAGCCTGGCCCTATAACGCACTTCACCTTGAGTGTTATATTTCTTTTTAAACACCCACTTATTTTTCACAATTGAACTTTCACTTGGCCTATCCACTAGTTCCCATGAGTCATTATCGTGAAACGATTTTAGTTCCTGTTGCATCGCACTTTGCCACTGATCTTTTTCAGATCCACTCATGGCATCACTAAGAGAAATTTGTTCATCTGACATTTCTACACACATGTTTACACTTTGGTAGAAGTTTGGTTTGCGTCTAGCACGTTTTCCTGGTAGATTTATGTCACTTGCCTTTGCAATTGTATTTTCTGCCTCTGGTGACAAAGATGATTTGTCCAAAGTATCATCATAGTCACTTCCTGAATTATTAGGAACATATGTCATATCATGCTGATCCTCTTCTTCTGAATCATTCTCGAGAACTTCCTCTGTTGACCGATCTGGTTGCCTACTTTCGTCTATCATAATAGATGTTGACAAACTGTCATCTGTTCTCTCCATAATTATGACATCTCTGGCTACAATAACATCCCGTGATTCAGGGTAATATAAGCGATATCCCTTGACACTTTCAGAGTATCCCACTAGGTACATTTTCTTCGCTTTCTTGTCCCATTTGCTTCGTTTCTCTTTCGGTATATGAACCATTGCTGGGCTGCCAAAGATCCGTATATGTTTCAACTCTGGCTTTCTACCCATCCACATTTCATAGGGGGTTTTATAATCATCCAAGCCTGCTGCTGGTGATCGATTTTTTATGTATGCTGCTGTGTTCACAGCCTCAGCCCAAAGACTTTTCTCAAGTTTGGCATCATAAAGGAGACATCGTGCCTTCTCAACTATGGATCGGTTGTATCTCTCACTAATGCCATTCTGTTCAGGCGTATAACTGTTAGTTTTTTGATGAAATATGCCACTATGCTTTAGAAAATTAGTGAATTCAGTAGAAGAATTCTCCTCCATTGTCAGATCTTAATATTTTAATTTTCTTTGACTGCTGGTTTTCTACTAGCTCTTTGTATTGTTTAAAATATGTGAAAGTTTCACTTTTAGACTTTAAAAAATAGACAGTGCACCATCGACTGAAATCATCAATAAATAGCAAGTAATATTTTGCTTTTCCGAGTGATACATTCTCCATTGGCCCACATAAATCTGTGTGGATCAGTTCTAATGTATTTTGAGTCTTGCTAGTGCTTCTAGGAAATGGTAGTCTAGTCTGCTTGCCTTCACAGCACACTATACAGCTATTTTTACTACTTTCACTCTTATCATCAAAACTAACTCCGTCTGCTGCTCCGTTCTTTAGTTTATTTAAATCACTGGTATTGATATGGCCTAGTCGCCTGTGCCAAATGTTACTTGAAGTCTTTACAGTTGCTACTAAGGGTTGTTGCATCTTTTTTACTATCAATCTGTATACTCCATTTTCTAGAATCGCCTCGCCTATACAATCATTCTGTGAGTTGTAAATTAGACAACCATGCTTTGTAAACATTACTCTGTTGCCACTAGCAATTATTCTGCTCACTGACAGTAGGTTCGTTGTGAGGTTAGGTACACATAATACATCATTCACATCAATAGTAAATTCATTGTTTCCAACACATGTCGTAATCTGCAAGTCTCCAGAGCAAGAAACGGGCACGACAGTTTGATTTGCAACAATGATCTCCTTAATTTTGGGTCGATTACTAACATTCGATAAGTCCACGTTCGAAACTATATGTGTGCTTGCGCCGGAATCCAAGTGCCAGTCTAATTTACTAAATTTCTTTGTAAGAAAAACTGCACTAAATGCATTTGTTTTCATTTTATCCGCAACTTGACACTGATTTTTGTAGTGCCCGATCTGCTTACATTTGTAACAGCGAATTATTTTACTTTTCGACGCCATGTTTAGCCCTCTGTCTAATGACGTTTCGTTCGTTCCATAAACTCCATTAGTTCCGGTGCGGCCATATTGTTGAACTTGCGGTTTAGCAGTACTGCCAACATAACGTCTATGAAATTTTTTTGCGGTAAATGCACCTTCCGACTTAACCTCAAATTCTGCACTCATGTCTAATAATTTGGTTTTTATAGCATCTGCACTGATGTTTATGCCCGAATGCTCAATGGCCATAATCATGGGGCTAAATTTATCTGGTAGTCCGGCCAACATGAGAGATCCAATCCATTGGTCATTTATTTCAAAGCCGGTACCATTTAGTTTTTGTGCGGTTTCGATGATCTGGCTGACGTAGCTAGTCATTGACTCACAGTTTTCTAGGCGTATGCTAATAAGATTTCTTAACAAGCTTATTTTTCGAGAATATCCAGAATCGTCGAACATATTCTTTAAAATCTTCCATAACCTGTATGTTGAGGTTGCTTGTTTGATATGCACATAGAGAGAAGCGTCAATCGTCAATATAAGCTTCGCTTTCGCCTTTAAATCGTCTGCTATCTGAGTCTGTGTAGCTATAGACGGCAACGGTAGCTTGATGCTGTCCGCCATTCCTTCCAACACGAGAACATTTTCCGCCGCGTAACACCAGTCGTCGTAATTTTCTCTCCCTTTTAATTTGGGAACATTAACCAAATAATTTGTGGACATATTTTTAATCGAACTCACTGTGAACTTAATAATTTCTTGCAAATACTGGGCCCATAACCTAATAAAACACAGCATGTAATGCTTTCAATCAAAGACTAACTTTTATTCACAGATAATATATATAATTTTACATCACATGTCTTATGCAGTCTGTAGGTGGCGCTAGTATGTATAATATTAGAATTATTTTGTTACAAAACAATTGAATATAAATAACAAACACGACACTTAAATGTTAGGCACTGCACTTAATATTGCAGACGAATTGTTTATGTTTTTACAATAGATTTGACACGAATAATGTATAGCGATCGAGCGGCCATTAGCCAAGGTTCCGCGCTCACGAAGACACTCGCACGGCGACAGACGAACCGATCGGCGAGTGGCGTTTTCATTGCTACCCACATATCGAAAAATAAAAATATGACAATTGCCCAGAGACAAAAAGATATATTACAAAATAAATGAAATTAGGAAATATTTACGAACACCTCTCTTAACTATTTAAGTGCGAAAGGTCCTTAAAATTCTCTAATGTACCTCTAACCTTATTTTTTTTTATCGTAAGAAACTTTTCCCCATAATAATTTAATGTTTTTTTTTTATATTTTTCTCTTATTTAGTGAACTTTACCACTTAGCGTTACATAGAAACTTTTAACGATCGCGGATTATAGCAAAATAATTGATAGTTGAAATGAGTTTGTTGGTCTTCGAGTCTGGGTGTATATTTGTATTTAAGTATTCACCAGTTGTCTGTCACCCATAACACATGTATTAAGTTACTTACTTTAACGACGGGGGGATGGACGACCGTGTAAGTGTCTCATATATTTATTATTAAGTATCTAACTCAATTAAGCATAATTTTGAATTCGGTCACTTTAATACTAAGCGATATATCCAAAACTTTTTTTCACGAGATTTTCAGTTGATCAGCGCGTATGTTAAGAAAAACAATAGACATCAAATTACGATGTATATATCGGTACTTCAGCGAACGCAATGACAGCGCCACTTGTGATATATGGGACGACCAATTGACCCCGTGGTCTCCATTGAGAAAACCTACCTAATTGACATGTCAATAGTAGCTTAATTATAGCGATGGGAATGGGAATACGTCATCATTCTCCTGCCCTTATCCCACTCTAAGTGGGGTCGGTACAATATGCATTAATGCTCTAACGTGATTTAGCTAGGTATTTTACGACCGTCTTCTTTATGTCAACTTACCTTAGTCGCCTTTTACGACACCACGGTAATAGAAAAGTGTGTAAATAAAAGTGTAAAACTGTATAAGAAAATAAAAAAAAAACTGCTGGTGACATTTGGGACTCGAACCCGAGTATTTTAACTTTTGTAGTCCGCCCGTTACCCATTGAGCTATCACAACTTTAAAAATTACAGCAAATCTAAGCTTTCGGTCCTATTTCTGTTTTAGCAGTTTTTTTAGTGTCCGAAAGAGGAATAAAACGATTTTTTTTTAAATTACACCTTTTCGATGGCTCGATTTAGAAATCGAACCTTGATTCTCGCCCCAAAATTCTCTTCACACTAAGTTTTTTGAAATTCTGTTTCCGAAATTCAGAAAAAATATATATATATATTGGCTGGCCCGTTGGCGCAGTGGGTGACCCTGCCTTCAGCTCCGCGGGTCGCAGGTTCGATTCCCGCCGAGGACCAACATTTTCTATACCTAAATGAATTTGTTGGTCTTCGAGCCTGGGTGTATATTTGTATTTAAGTATGTATTTAAAAATATATAAGTATATATTCACCAGTTGTTTGTCTACCATAACACAAGTATTAAGTTACTTACTTTGGGGACGGACGACCGTGTGTGTAAGTGTCCCATATATTTATTTATTTATATTTATTTATATATACATGATTAACTTAGGAATAATTATGCCAAATTTCGTCGATATTAGTTCAGCGGATTCGTCGTGAAAGAGTAACAAACATACATCCATACTCACAAACATTCGCATTTATAATATTAGTAGAATTTATATTTTCATTCAGACATGTGTATAAATAAATATTTGGAAAAAGATATTGCCATTAACCGTGTAGTATCCGGCTGAATAGAATAGTACCTTTATTTCTTACCCAGGTGTCGTAAAAGGCGACTAAGGTAAGTCGACCCGCCGTTTGTTATCCGGTTGAGTAGCATAGACCACTCTCATTTCTTACCGAAGGGTCGTAAAAGGCGACTAAAGTAAGTCGACCCACCGTGTGGTATCCGGTTGAGTAGAATAGGCCGCTCTCATTTCTTACCGAGGTGTCGTAAAAGGCGAGTAAGGTAAATCGACCCACCGTGTGGTATCCGGTTTAGTAGAATAGACCACTCTCATTTCTTACCGAGGTGTCGTAAAATACGACTAAATTAATGTTAGGTAGGCGGCCGGTCCTAAAATACGTAGCCAAATCATGTGACAACACGTTTATTACATGTGCCGACCCCACTTAGAGTGGATAAGGGCAGGAATATGAAGAAATTGCTATTAAAAGAAACAAAACTGTCTAGAGCGAATCGGTACATAACAATGGCTACGGCCTTGAAAACACTTTACTAGATGCGGGCTGTGTATTGAACGCAAATAGCGAGCACAAATAGTAATTGCGAATTAAACTACATTCAGATGTATACCCGGTATACCTCGGTATTCACACAATAGCATTATGACACAAGATTAATACTACAATGCAATATACTAAACTGTGCAATTGAAAAACTCGTCGACGCAATATTTAAACCTTAACCGTCTTTTGACGCAATGATATTTAAACCTTTGCACTCCGACCGATAGCCCAGCAGAAGCTGTGATAACCCAGTGGTAAGACCATGCGATTGTCTACACACGATCATGGATTCAAACCTCGGACATATAAGGTTTTCTGTTAAGACATGCGTCTAATTGATAATTGCAATTTATCACACGCTTTTCGGTGTATGAAAACATCGTTCGGAAACCTGCATATCTCTAGAGAATTATGGTGATATGTGTAACCTACCAATCCACATTGGAGCATTGTGGTAGGTCTTAACTCCAAAACTTCTTCAAAAACGGAGAGAGGAGGCCTATGCCCAGCGGTGGGATAGTAGGCCGTTACTACTACTCCGACTTTTAACACGAGCTTTAAGCAACTCAAAATTTTTATTAGAAAATATTGAAAATAAAACATATTAACTAGCTTTTACCCGCAATTTTTTTACGTGGACTGTTGTCACGTGATAGGTTGATAATAGATGGCGCTTTTCAATGTCATCCTATTCCTGTAGAATTAACAGGATTTCTATAGTCTATATGTTACCCCGGTGTATAAGGAATAATTATGCCAAATTTCATCGATATTGGTTCAGGGCATTCGCCGTGAAAGAGTAACAAACATACATCCATATTCACAAACTTTCGCATCGTATTAATATAAATGCGAAAGTTTGTGAAAGCTATAGAAATCCTGATAATTCTACAAGAATAGGATCATCATCCTCCTGTCCTTATCCCACTCTAGGTGGGGTCGGCACAACACGTTATAAACATGCTGTCACATGATTTGGCTGCGTTTTTACGACCGGCCGCCTGCCTGACGTCAACTTACCTCTGTCGTATTTTACGACACCTTGGTAAGAAAAAGGGTGGTCTATTCTACTAAACCGGATACCACACGGTGGGTCAACTTACCTTAGTCGCCTTTTACGACACCTCGGTAAGAAATGAGGTTGGTCTATTCTACTCAGCCGGATACCACACGGCGGGTCGACTTACCTTAGTCGCCTTTTACGACACCTCGGTAAGAAATGAGGGTGGTACTATTCTATTCAGCCGGATACCACACGGCGTTGTACAAGAATAGGATGAAATTGAAAATCGCCATCTATTCAACCGGTTTGTTTGTTGTAGCTACGAGTGATAAAAAATATTAATTATTAATATTAAATTTTAAACGTTAAACAATGGGCTACAATGAGGTTTTGGGCCGTTGTTAATAGATGGCAACAGGTAACAAATTTATTTATTATTAGCTACAATAAACAAAACGCTTAGGTATTTAGAATTTCATACAAAGCGGTCAACTACTAGAACATGGTCAATTTCTAGTGCACTTACCTTAATCTTCAATTCAATTCAATTTTTGGGTTTATAGCTTTTGGGACTAATTACTTCGCCAATGTCACGTGGCATGGTAGAATCACGGTTACTTTATTTATTGAAGAAAGCTTACAGCTTACTAAACCTTTTCATTTGGACGAAAAAGCTTAACAGACAAATCTCGGCGTACACTATTTACACTACCATAAAAAGATCAGTTTTAGGTTCTTTATATATTGCAATTACGAGAAGCGCGAATAATTATACAGAAGTTAACACGTTAAAAAAAAACGGTTGCCTGTAAAGTCGGTTTTACGGGCAAAGATTTTACGTGACAACGTCTTTTTAAATGTGATGGATTGGAGTGGGAGAGAGACGCAAGGCATTCGCCAGTCCGGCGGGCCTCTCTTTCGTTCGGTGATTCATCGTAACAGACGTGAGCGGGCGTTACACTTTTTCATGAGTGACTCGAAGCCGCAACCTAATTTAAGACGTTGTCACGTCAAAATTGATTGATTGGTTTATTTTGCGCATGTTATAATAGCCAGAATTTGAGTAATCTAACAAGTGACGACAAGGAATCACTTCTAAGTCTAGTCTTGTTAGAGATGTAAGTTTTTATCAACTGACCGCTTTGATATACCATTATGTAACTTATATATAATAAATTAAGGTCCGTATTCTGTTGTACGTTGCAATTTTATGGAGTACTAGTAAAACTAAATTCGTACCTCGTCTATTGGCGATTTGTCAAAACTCAATAACGCTCGTAATTGCCAAACCGAACTAGGTTAAGATAGCAAATAGCTGTGAATGACGAGTTTAATTATTCAATTCAATTCAAATTATTCCAAAAGTATAAACGCGGATTATAGCAAAATAATTCTATCATAACCTTTGTACTATGGAATTCCGCGAATTAGCGTCTACTTCAATATAATTATTAAAAGCTTTTATTTAACTTGAGTTGTATGTGAAGTTAAATTTGTTCCATTTCCCTGTGTCCAATTGATTGATAATTATAATATAATATAAAATATAAATAAATAAATATATATATATATATATATATATATATATATATATATATATATATATATATATATATATATATATATATATATATATATATATATATATATATATATATATATATATATATATATATATATATATATATTTATTTATTTATTTATATATATATTTTTTTTCGGAATCTCCAAAACGGCTCCAACGATTATCCTGAAATTCAGCATGTAGGTTTTGGGGGAGAAAAATCGATCTACTAACTACTTAAAAAAACATTTACTAAAGTTTACATTGAATATAAAACACTATTTTTGGCGTAAATTGTCAGCGTAGCTTATTCGGGGAACGGGTGGTCTCGAGAAATATACCCTTTTACCTAGGATCGAGCCCCAACTACCCCATTATTTGTTTCCTTTTTTTTCCTTCTTTGTACATTATTTATATGTATCAGTTACAAGTGTGACGTCATAACTAAATTATATCTCTCTTGTTTCAGAAATACGTTGTCAGTACTGACCGTAGTGGTGATATTCACGTGCATGTTCAAGTAAGTAATCCAATGATGTTCTTCATATATGTAATTGTAATCAGATATCATTCAAATTCAAAATATTCTTTATTCAAGTAAACTTGTAAACGAGTGCTTTTGAATTAACTCTACTGCTGGTTAGGAAAGCTGTTCCTACCGAGAAGAGCTAGCAAGAAACTCGGCGGTTGCTCTATTCTAAGAATTTTTTATAACTAGTTACATTTAGTCATTATTGTCTTGTACAGGATCGAAGAATGTCCACGCATTTTTATTATTTTAATAATTCTCAACAATATAGCATTACTTTCTGTATTAGCCTTTTTACCAGTGTTTTTAAAGTAAAGCTAAATTTGATTGTGCAATTTCATTATAGACTATAACACACATACGACTTACGTATTTTGCCAAGGCGCAAAGCAGAAGCCGCAAGCTTATGTCGGTTCCTACTTTGTCTATTATATACATCGCCAATTTTTTAATTCTAACATTCAAATTATATTCAATTGTATAATATTACGTAACGGCATCGTTTTAAGATGATTTCTAAACTTGTGTAAAGAATATCAGATTATTGGACCAAATTTTATCTATGTTGCTCTACGTTACAAGCACACAAAATTTCGTCATCATCATCCTCCTGCCCTTATCCCACTCTAAGTGGGGTCGGCACAACATGTTACAAACATATTGTCATATGATTTGGCTACGTATTTTACGACCGGCCGCCTGCCTGACGTCAACATACCTTAGTCGTATTTTACGACTCCTCGGTAAGAAAGAGGGTGGTCTATTTTACTCAACCGGATACCACACGGTGGGTCAACTTACCTTAGTCGCCTTTTACGACACCTCGGTAAGAAATGAGGGTGGTCTATTCTACTCAGCCGGATACCACACGGCGGGTCGACTTACTTTAGTCGCTTTTTACGACACCTCGGTAAGAAATGAGGGTGGTACTATTCTATTGAGCCGGATACCACACGGCGAAGCACACAAAATTTCGTATTTATAATATTTTATACGTGTATACAATTTCTCAGACAATATTACGCAATTTCCCAATACAACGGTAAAAAGGTGTGCAAATGTCGCGAGAAAAAAGGCAATTTGTACCGCACTGCCGCGTTATCCCGCTAATGTTTCTGGTCATTAGGTTCCTTTATTGGAGGACGTTTCTTTCATAAAAAACATTATATTGTCATAGAGAAAGATTATCCTATATAAATAATATCATATTTATTTTTCTTAGTGCTATTCTAAGATAAACTTCCGTGACAATCGACATAATTTTATATAAAAGTAATAATAATATTTTGCTATAATCCGGGATAAATTTATCGCGTTTATCGCGGATCATAAAAAAATAATTTTATTATTACTTTTGTATTATGGATCTCCGCTTTTCCAGAAGAATGGTGAAGTAGATCGCGATGTGAGAAATATAATGAATGCTGGATGAAGTGGCGACAGGTCTCAGGAACAATATGTGACCGAATACCCCTTAAACTAAAGGGGAAATTTATAAAACGGTCATTAGGCCTGTCGTAATGTATGGATCAGAATGTTGGGCAATAAAAGAAAAGGCTGAAAGAAATGTGTATGCGAATGAGATGAGAAAGTTAAGGTGGATGTGTGGCGTGACAAAACTTGATAGAATACGCAATGAGTATATTAGGGGAAGTCTGAAAGTTGTGCCCATTACAGAAAAGATGAGAAAAAAAAATATACATAACTAAAATTTAAGTCGGAATCGCGGGTCCACTTATAATTATATATATTTGATATCGGATTTTATTTTCACGCTGCACGTAAAAGGGAAACTTGCCACAATGTACTCAGGTAATGTATTTCTGTTTTCTTTTATAAATGGTATTATTTATTAGTTATTTAAGCTGTAATAGACACATTCTCTTTCAACTCCTTTCTCTCTTCCAGGGCGACTTAAGCCAGCAGGACAAGAGATGCGTATTCCTTACCGTCCACGATTTGGGAACCAATCGTAAGCATTTGAATACTATTTTATACAAATTCGGATCTCTCAAACCTTCATTCCCAAACGTTACAACACAGAGATGAACATTAAACAATAACAATCATCATCCTCCTGCCCTTATCCCACTCCAAGTGGGATAAGGCGTACATAATTTTCTAGAAGATTCTTTATTCAAATTGGCTTTTACAAGAACTTTTGGATTCGGTAAATTAAAATGCAGCTACGACTTGGTTTGGAAAGGTGCTCTTACCGAGAAGAACCAGCATGAAACTCGGCTGTCACTCTTTTTAAAATTGAATGTTTATAATTGTTATTGTTTGATGACGCCGTGTGGTATCCGGTTGACATGACATCTACACTATATACTTTACGTACTTTATGTATTCATTGTATGTACTTTATGTAAAGTAAAAACCGTAAGTAGCGGCCTGTTACTATCCCACTGCTGAGAACAGGCCTCTTCTCTCCGTTTTTGGAGAGAAGGTTTGGAGCTAAGACCTACCACACTGCTCCAGTGCGGATTGGTAAGTTACAAATATCTCCAGAATTCTCTAGAGATATGCAGGTTTCCTCACGATATTTTCCTTCACTGAAAAGCGTGTGATAAATTGCAATTATCAATTAGACACATAAGTTTTAACAGAAAAAGTCATTGGTGTCTAGCCGAGTTTGAACCTATGACCTCCTCGAAAGAGTCGCACGGTGTTACCGCTGGGTTACCACAGCTCTACTTTATGTATTCATTAATATTTGTGAAATTTTATTAGAGAATTGCTTACCAAAACCAATGACTGTACATCGTCTCAAATAAAAAATAATATTTGTTTATTCCATTCGCTTAATTCTAAAAATTACATTTTATCTGTGCTGTGGTAGCCCAGCGGTATTACCGTGCGACTCTTTCGAGGAGGTCACGGGTTCGAACCGGGGCAGACACCAATGAGTTTTTCTGTTGAAACTTATGTGTCTAATTGATATTTGCAATTTATCACACGCTTTTCGGTGAAGGAAAACATCGTGAGGAAACCTGCATATCTCTAGAGAATTCTGGAGATATGTGTAACCTACCAATCCGCACTGGAGCAGCGTGGTATGTCTTAGCTCCAAACCTCTCCAAAAACGGAGATAAGAGGCCTATTCTCAGCAGTGGGATAGAAACAGGCCGCTACTTACTTACTACTACTTACATTATATCTGCCGGGGATCACTTTATAAGTAATAGATATTACTTGTACTAGGGATGCCCGCTCTTCCACATTCAAGACAAAAAGTTTTTTTTTACTTGCTATATAAAAAAAATATTTTACTAAATTTTGTAAATAATATTTTATGTTAGAAATACATAAATAATAATATTATATAAGATCATGAGTGTTTTTGCGTGTGTGTGTAAGTGTATAAATTTGCGTGTTATTTATGTCATTGCTGGGATATTGTTTTGGAGATATCGGGAAATGTTTATTTTAAAGAGACTTTCTGTTTCATCGCACTCGCAAATATTATATAAATGTTTAGATACCTCTATGGTGGATTTTGTGAACTGTCCCGCGATGGCTGAGATCAAGGACAGGTCGTGTTTCATCCACGTGGACGTCCCTGGCCACGAGGAGAACTCTCCGGACTTACCTGAATCGTGAGTATATATTGTAATACCAGGGTTTCCAGGTATCCGGCTGGGTAGAATAGACCACCATAAGAAATGAGTTTTGAGTTGTTTCAAATAATATTTTTGTTTACTTTCTTTTTTTTTATTATTTTAATCATCTTTCTCTCCAGCCCTTATTCAACTCTAGGTGGGGTCGGCACAACATGTTTTAGCTAGTTATTTTACGACCGGTCGCCTGCCTGATTTCAACTTACCTTAGTCGCCTTTACAACTCGGTGTGACATGAGGGTGGTTTATTCTAATATAAATTTATATAACTAGTCCGAATAAAATTATGTCATTGAAATTAATATAAAATTTGTCATAAAATAAAAAAAAACATTAAATATTACAATTAACTAAAAATTCAGTTATTCAAATATTAACATCATAATAATATTTTTCCAAAAGATAATTAAATAATTTCGTGTGGTATCCGGCTGAGTAGAATTGAGCAACCTCATTTCTTAACGAGGTGTCGTAAAAGGCGATTAAGGTAAGTTGACCCACCGTGTGGTATCCGGTTGACGTCAGGCAGGCGGCCGGTCGGTAAAAACGCAGCCAAATCATGTGACAGCATGTTTATAACATGTTGTGCCGACCCGAATTAGAGTGGGATAAGGGCAGGAGGATGATGATGTAAATTAATATAAAAAAATGTAAAAAAAAAACAAATATATATTACAATTAACTATTAACAAGGACATTTCTAATTTATTTATTTATTTTTATTTCATTTAAAAATCAAGTTTCATTTAAAAATCATTTACACTCATAAATAAATAATTATGTTAGTAATACAAATTCTACTTAAAAACTAATGTTAGTAACCTATACTATTTATTATAAATGTAATCGATGTGAATCCTACAGCAGCGGTTCACATACGGACAGTCTAGCCTCTCCGATATCATATTCAGGATGCTGTTGCTGCTCGCCCTCAGTCTGCGTATCAGGGACGTGCATCGTTTACGTATAGTTGTATAAAAACAATCTACACGTGCTTCCGCGAACATCCCAGACGCACTGCAGAAACGTGGCAGCCCCAGCAGCATCCTGAATGCATTATTATATTGTATACGAATGATGAGTACATAATAATTACATAATAAGTACCTAATAAGTACATTTCTTCTCTCAGCTACCCATTCCCATCTCTCCAAACCTTGGGCGAGGATTTGGTGACAGTCCTCGACTTTCTCCACGTGCGATACGCTGTTGGCCTCGGGGAGGGCGCTGGGGCCAACGTCCTTGCTCGATGTGGCCTCGCACACCCTCGACGCCTCCTGGGCCTCATCCTGGTGAACTGCACCGGCTCAACATCATCAGTAGCCGACGCGTTCCGCACGAGGTTCTCGCGCTGGCGGGGAACAGACATATCGCAATCTGAAGAGGACTTCCTGATCTACCACAAGTTTGGACACGTGAGTTATGATCACGAGCTGCTTGACTATCGCTATCAGGTATAGTTTTTTCCTTTTTGTGACTAACCTTACTTAATTACACAAAATATTTAAGTCAACTTCTAAAATAGTGGTTTTGAATTGTTACGAGTAACTCAACTGCAGGTTTTCTTTCGGTTGAGGTCTTTAATCGAATAATCAAAAGAATCCAAAACCAAAACAATGACTATGCTAAGGCCAAAACAAATTACATAATTTCAATTTTTTATACATTTTCAAGAATTCTGCCAATTTACTTTTTGGTTGGGCTCTTGAATCGGTTAATCAAAAAAATCCAAAACCAAAAAAATGGCTATACTGAGGCCAAAATAATTAACATAATTTTAAATTTTTATAGATTTCCAAGACTTCTGCCAGTTTACTTTTCGGTTGAGCTCTTTAATCGTTTAACCAAAAGAATCCAAAACCACAACAATGGCTAAGCTGAGGCCAAAACAAATTACATAATTTCAAATTTTATGTTTTTGAGTCCTTGTTATTTTGGAGCATTTTTCTTATCTGCTTAACATGCTCTTAGAACGCACATGTTTATGGTTTTTAGTAGCTTTATTTTCTTTGTATGTTTGGTTAATCTTCATCTGCTTCTTAGATAACTATCCATTATGAAACTAAAAATTTAGTCGTTTATGTTCGTTAATAATAATTCATTCGTAATGCAATAGCCAATTCACATTCTATTGTTTTTTAAAGACATTTAAACGCTAAACGATTTTAATCCCCTTAAAATCAATGCATGTTGAAGGCCATCAGTGATCCGTGAGAAAGGTCACTCAAGGCGCCGATGCTTTACTTGTTCCCAATTCATGGTAAGGGTTTTGTTTTAAAGGCCCTGCTAGATGAAGATGCTTAGATTGGTTACTGCTTATGAGGGTGCTGATGTGATGTGTATTCCTGCGCCATCGTTATTAGTAAAAAAGCTGGTACACTATGAGCTGATCTAAATAAGACAGAACTGAAATTATGCCTACCGCGGATAGCAATGTCCATGAAGGGTTCCTTCCTGATTAAAGGATGGACGATAGAAATGATATGATGAATGATAGATATGGACCTTATTCGTTGGTTCTAGTCTCCCACCAACATTTCGTACAATGTAAAAAATCTATCTGTCCACAGCAAATCTCAAGTGACTCTTGCGAGGCGGGAGAACGCGAGCGGATGCTGACTGAGTACAGATCTCGTTTGCGCGGGAATCTCAACACGCATAACATCAAGCAATACGTACGAGCTTTTATACAGTAAGTAACTTTTTTTTCGCGGGTAGGTGTCGAAAATCGCAACACGTTTTTTTTCGAACCTCATACAGTTTTTATTTAATTTTAATATATTTCCATATATAAATACATGCATTAAGTGTTGTATTACCTGCTAACTCCAGCTCCATACAGATTTTCATAATTGGCACGATAAAATCACTGCGATTAACTATATCGTAAACTCACTATGCAGTCCATAGAACATTCGATCCAGGCACTAACTGAACACTTTAATACAAGGATGGCAGAATTTCAAAGAAGTTTGCAGAACTCCATTCCTGCTACCAGCCCTAACTCTAATGTTGCAGCCCAGTTTAGTGCTTTTCGTACTTTTGTCTTATCTGCGCTTGAGGGCCTGCAGCAGCAAGTGAAGATTCTAACAAGCCAAGTGGACCTCATTGAGATAAGGAGCAGAAGGAAGATGCTTCTTTTACATGGAATTCCTGAAGGCAAAAACGAAAACACTTCTCTTGTAGTGAGCAAAGTCCTGTCCGAACATCTCAAATTGCCGTCACTCAAGGAAGATTGTCTTAGGCGTGCTCAGAGAATAGGGGAAATGAAAGGTGATAGGCCTCGGGCTATTCTTCTAAAATTTCACAATGTTGGTCTAAGAAATCAAGTCTGGTATGCTAAAACATCTCTCAAGAATACTGGTATTACGCTTTCCGAGTTCTTAACCAAGGATCGGCACGAGGCTTTCATGGCTGCTAGACAGAAGTTTGGCATCGGTAAATGTTGGACGAAGGACGGCTTCATAATTATAATAGATAGCGATGGCCAGCGGCACCGAGTGAGTACTATGCAGGAGGTTAATTCCATTAACCAGATAAGTGATGCACCTCACGTGCCAACTACTTCTAGTGTTGCATCAAGTTCTAGCACTAGCACTGTCACTAAAACTGCTATCCCCTCACACACAGTGCGTACCAAACGGTTTGGTAGAAGGTTTGTTTAAGTATTCGATCTCAGTTAACTAGGTTCTTTTCAGTGGATGCTTTACTTTATTTCTTAAATTTTATATATATAATAAATTGAACGCACACATTCCAGCACTCAAAAATTATTTTATGTAGTTTTTATATTTACAATTTTTTCTACCCGTAATTTTTTGTTTTATTCCGTCTTGTTTACGTGATATAATTATTGTCAACAAACTTCAATGTTTACTGAGATGCTATCAACAGTAATCTTTGCCTACTATCTCTATTCTCGATTTGTCAAACGTTAAATTAATAATAGCACTGCCATCTGTTGTCGGTATTTAGCATGTCACGGACAAAGATTATAGAATAAGGGTACGACAAATGGTTGAATTATAAACTTGTATATTATGATAAAGATTGTCACTAACTTCAGTCTTGTTTTTACCATTCGTTATGTATGTGTAACGTTCCGTTTCTCGATACGTTATCAGCACTTATATTGATAATTTTTTTAATAATAACTGTGTAAAGTGATCTCTCGGGCTGGAGGTGGACAGGTAAAAAAAATATTATTTATAGTTTGTAATTTATTTTTATTTTTGTACAAATTTTATATATATACATATTTTTTTTTTTAATTATTATTTAAATCATGAATTCAAATGATAATAGTGTAAATGATCTCGATAATTTCGGTTTTTTAGATTCTTCTACTTCGAGCAATAATTCTAATAGTGCATCTACATCTCTTTATGAGCGCTTGAACTCTGTATTTTCCTCCTTTTCCAAAAACTTCAACGTCCTCCATATTAATGCCCAAAGCATACCCTCTCACTTCCCTGACTTTCTTTCTACATTTGACAATGCGAATATCCACGCTGTATTGGTGTCCGAGACTTTTCTCAAGCCGTTTCTGCCATCTACCTCGTACAGCCTTCCAGGATTTCATCTTATCCGAAACGACCGCGTGGGTATGGGGGGTGGCGGCGTGGCAATTTATCTCCGCAGCCACATTCCATTCACAATATTAAGCAAATCTCCTTCACTCTATTCAGAATCATCTGAACACTTACTCATTGAGGTGATTTTCGGACGCCTTAAGTTAATGTTAGGAGTATTTTACAGCCCATCGCTTCGAATTGATTACTTTGAAAATTTTGAATCTCTCCTCGAGCAAAATGTTGGTAATTTTGACCACACTATCATAATGGGAGATTTTAATACATGCCTCATTAAGGATGATTTCCGAGCGAAACGGCTTAAGAATATTGTTTGTAGTGTTAATCTTAATGTGTTACCTACGCGAGCGACGCATTACTTTCCTAACTGTATGCCTTCGCAACTGGACCTTATGCTTGTGTCTTCTTTTAACCATGTTGATTCCCATGGGCAGCTCCCTGCTGAAGGCTTTTCCTATCACGACCTAGTATACGCTTCTTACAGGATACGTCCGCCGAAGGCAAAACCAACCATTGTTATGCGTCGTGATTTTAAACATCTTGACACAACCCTTTTTATGAAAGATTTAAGTAAAATTGAATGGACGGATGTGTTTGCTGCAAATTCGATTGATGAAAAATTAGACGTCTTTAACTCCATTCTTACTGAATTGTTCGATGTTCATGCTCCACTAAGGCCTGTCAAGCTTAAGCATTTGCCAGCACCCTGGTTAACTCCAGAAATTAAAAGGCTTATGACTAAGCGGAATGCGGCTAAAAGTAAATACAAACTATGCCCCACTGATACTAACCTTTTAAAATATAAGCGACTCCGTAATCATTGCAGCATGGTTTGTAGAGACGCGCAGCGTAATTTTATTCACAACCGCGTCAATAATAAGAGTTCTGATAAAGTTTGGAGGTTCTTGAATTCTTTGGGCATCGGGCGTCAAAGCAATGTTACGATAAAAATGCCGGACCTTGATTCTCTGAATCGATATTTTACCACTGCACCCTTACTTAACAGCAAAAATAAACAAGATGCACTTTCACAATTGCGTTCCTTGCCTGTTCCTAATTACCCACCTTTCCACTTTTCCTACATTACATTTAGTGAAATAAAAAAACATGTTACATCTATAAAGTCTAATGCAATTGGCTGTGATGGTCTAAGTCGTAGAATGATTATGTTACTTTTAAACAATATCTTACCAATTCTATCACACCTGCTTAATTACTCTCTATCTTCTTGCACCTTTCCTGCGGTCTGGCGAAAAGCTTTTGTTGTCCCAGTTGCGAAAAATCACAGTCCTTCACTCCCTCAACATTTCCGACCCATCTGTATTCTTCCTTTACTATCTAAGGTCCTCGAACGCATTGTTCACAATCAACTCAATTTATTTCTTACCAAAAATAAAATCTTATCTCCATTTCAGTCCGGTTTTAGGTCCGGTCACAGTACAGTGACAACCCTTGTAAAAGTAATTGACGACATCCGGTATGGTTTAGATAACAAATTGGTAACTGCTTTGGTTCTCCTTGACTTCAGCAACGCGTTTAATACCGTTGACTTCGATTTACTTCTCGCTGTTCTAACTTCTCTCAATATTTCTTCTAGCGTTGTTAATTGGTTTCGCTCGTACTTAAATGACAGGAAACAATGTGTCACTTTTGATAATAAATACTCTGCTGTTTCCTGTGTTAATGCTGGGGTTCCTCAAGGAAGCGTTCTATCTCCTCTTCTTTTCTCTGTTTTCATTAATACTATTACGGCTTACATTTCTTCTTCTTTTCATTTTTACGCTGACGATCTACAAATATACACCTCTTCATCCATTGAAAATATTTCGGTAGCCATCAGAACTTTGAATTCGGACCTATCTAATATTTCACAGTGGTGTAAATCGTTTGGTCTTTTAATAAACCCCCAAAAATCCCAATCCATCATTATAGGCAGTAAAAAAATGCTATCAAAACTACATATTAATAATCTCCCTGCTATTTGTTTAAATGGAGTTATATTACCCCTCAGTCACACGGTCAAAAATCTTGGTCTCATCATTGATAGCACTTTATGTTGGGTACCTCATGTAGTAGAAGTCAGTCGAAAAATCTCTGCTACTCTTTGTTCTCTAAGACGGTGGAAAAATTTCTTACCCATTAAAACTAAAATCTGTCTTGTTAATTCTTTACTTATGCCAATACTAGACTATGCTGACTCTTGCTACCTCGACTTAAATCAAGATCTTCTTAATAAATTAGAAAGATTACAAAATTCATGTATTCGTTTCATCTTTGGCCTACGTAAGTTCGACCATATTTCTCAGTATCGGGCACAACTGAAGTGGTTACCAATCAGACAGCGTAGAAAGTTCCATGCCTTATCTCTTCTCTACAGTATTTTATACCTCCCTCAAACTCCATCCTACCTCAAAGAAAGATTCCGTTTTTTTGGTACTGATAGTAGGTTTGCTCCCCGTACAACCAATGATCATAAACTTAAAGTACCCTCCAGTCGGACAAATTATTACGGGAATTCGTTTACGGTCCAATGTGTCCGCGATTGGAATGCTCTTCCCACTGACATCCGCCGTTCGGAATCTTTACATATTTTTAAAAATCATTTGAAGCTATATTATCTATCGTTGAATGTGTAATGTAATTTATTAATGATATATGTATTATAATATATATAATTGTAAATATCTGTGTAATATTAGTATTTAATTGTATGTTTTATAGTTTATTATGCACTATACCCGATCTTTTAGTATTCTCCTCTCACCAAAGGTTGTCTGTGAGAGATCGCTTTAGCGATAAGACCGCCTTTGCACGCTTGTCCTAATTTAATTTAATATAAACCTATGTACCTCTGTATAGTGCAATAAGAATAAATAAATAAATAAAATAAATAACTTTTAGAAGACTTTTATAAATGCTTTAATAAACATTTATAAATTATTCTGGGAGTAGTGGCTTTGGAGGGCCTAAGGCCCCATTATCACTTTGACCATTGCTGATCTATCGCCACTGCTCAAAATGCGCTACCGATGCAAGTATCCTCCAAGAATTGTAGAATATTTATGGCAGCAAGATATTTCACCTCCTTTGGGCGTAAATATTGCTATCCTAGGAGAGAGTGTCGAATGTGAACCAGTGCAGGGCAGTCACATAGCATTTAGATGGGTGCTTTCTCCGCTTCCAGGCAGAGTCTGATCCTGTGTCTGACAGCTCTAGGTTATATATGTGTCTATTTAATCCACAGTGCCCAAACTAGCGAGGGCGCTTACACCTCGCTAGTTTGGTTTGATTTCAGAGGCCTCCACACCTCACGATCTTCTGTCGCTTGGACCCAGTGGTTCCCCACGACCTTTTTGAGGTCGTCAGTCAATCTCGTAGGGGGTCGTCGACGCTACGTTTTCCAGTCGCCATTCCAATATCTTAACACCCAAGCCCCGTCGGTTCTCCGCACTATGTGCCCCGTCCATTTGGGACACGTTGAGCTAAATCGATTTTTTGACTTCGTTGCCTGTTCGACTTTTATATCTGCTCATTCCTGATTTGACCACGTAGAGATACCTCAAGTATAGCTCGGTCCACCCCCCTGTGAGTGACTGTGAGCTTTCTTATGCTATACATATATTCCAGTCTAATCCAAAGCATCGAGTCCAAAGCAAGAACGGCTGTTAAGACCTTGGCGTTCTTAGCAAAGTCAAGCAGTACTTCACACTGAAACATATTTTTACATTGTACCAGGCTCAGGTACGTTTGTGTATGGAGTACGCTGTCATTTATTTGTGTGACGGATCTGGCAAATACCAGTTGGATGCTTTCGACGCGGTGGATCGACGTGCCAGAAGGCTCATTTCTGATAAAACCCTGACTAAATTGCACAGTCTGCAACATCGGCGCAGGGTTGCCTGTCTTTAGGTCTTCCACAGGATATATTTCGGAGAGTGTGCTCAGGTACCATAAATTGTTCCTCCTCCACCTTTCAATTATCACACCGCTAGGAACTGGGAGAAGTTCTACCCTTACGTCACTGACATCCTACGAAGGCGTACGGAGTTCTTTGCGTCTTCTTTCTTATTGCGCACAGCAAGGGAATGGAATTCTCTCCCGGTATCTATTTTTCCCAGTTCATTTAACATAGGTGTCATTAAAGCAAGAGTGAATAGGCATCTTCTTGGCATACGCGCTCCGTCTTAGACTGCATCATCGCTTACCATCAGGCATGATTGCAGTCAAGCGCTCGCCTATTATGCAATAAAAAAATTGTTCTAATTAAAAAAATTTCCAGTCGCAAAGACCTGGTGCTGCGCGGCTGCCAGCCAGATATCCTGCTGATCACGGGACTCCGAAGCCCCTATGCCTCAGTGGTGGAGAAGATGTATAAGGAGTTGGATAAAGATAGGGTTACCATCCTCAAGGTGGACCGCGCGGGCGATGTGCTAGCTGAGGCTGTAAGTATCAAAGCTCGTAAATAAATTCAAATACAAATATCATATATACAAAAAAAACTGTGATAGCTCAGTGAGACCGTGAGACCGTGCGACTCTCGAGAGGGTGACGAGTTTAGACCCTGGACAGACACCAATGGAGTTTTTCTATTCAAACTTATGATAATTCCAATTTATCACACGCTTTTCCAAGGAAAATGTAAAAAAACCTGCATATCTCTAGAGAATTCTGGAGATATGTGTAACCTACCAATCCGCATTTGAGCAGCGTGGTAGGTCTTAGCTCCAATCTTTTTCTCCAGAAACGCAGAGAGGAGACCTAAAACCAGCAGTGGGCTGTGACACTCTTGTAAAAGGTCACTTTACTTTTTTACCTTTATAAATATCTTTATTTAATCTTTATTTTAGAGTTTTAGCGGGGTTAACAGTACCTAATTCGTTTTTATGTATTGTATAAAGATTATATATACAAAAAAGCAAAAAATACAATGTTCAAAATATAATTGCTTTGTTTCAAAATACAAAACTTGAACCAAACAATGAACTTTTAGAGTTTTTTGTGTCCACCTGTTTACATATTGATGTATTTTTTTACAACATATGCTAATATGTTTGCCGTTTACCAAACTTCAGATTAAATTATAAATATACAATACAAATATTAAGTACTAGCTGTGCCTAGCAGCGTCGCCCACGTGAAAATCAATGTGTCACAATTTTTTTCGAACTGTGATTTTGAACATAAAAGTAGTAGTTATCTTGAGTTAATTATAAGAGATTTTTGAATATCTTTCATGGTTTACTTAGCGCATGCAAAAAGCATTAAATTTTGCCGTTACCACAATATTTTTTTACTGTTGCTCCTCTCCTATACATGGATAAATCTACAAGTAAAATATTAAAACAATTAGTATCTATTAAAATAAATAAAATCTGTAAAAATAATGAAGAATATTTCTTTAGATACTAAAGTATTACAGGTTTAATTTAAATTTCAGTACAATTTACTGAAATAACAATTTTTCAATTACAACACAAAACATAAAATAAATCATAAAACCTTAACCCGTCAGCAAACTAACCAAGGCTTAATAACAAGAAAAGCTACAAACGTTTACGGGTCGAGAATCATTCAATATTTGCTCCCCCGTCTATTGAATAATATGTAGGTACGGTAGTATTTTTGTGCATAAGAATATACATAATTACAAAAAGATTGGCGATGTATATAATAGACAAAGTAGGAACCGACATAAGCTTGCGGCTCCTACTTTACGCCTTGCAAAAGTCGTTAGTGGGTTTGGATATAAGATTCTGTAATAAAATTCCGCAATCAGTTTTAGTTTTGCCATTACAGCAGTTTAAAAACTATTAATAGAAAGCTAATACAGAAAGCTTACTATACTATTGAGGAATACTTGGATGATAAAAATGCGTGGATGTAGCTACTCTTCGGCCCTGTATAAGACAGTAACTAATGTAACTAGTAATAAGAATTATATTTTTAAAAGAGCAACCGCCGAGTTTCTTGCTGGCTCTTCTCGGTAGGAACAGCTTTCCGAACCAGCAGTAGAGTTGACGATTCAAAAGCACGTTTACAAGTTTATTTGAATAAAGAATATTTTGAATTTGAAGCTGTGTTATACAATTTCCGTCTCCTGAGTCACTCGGTAGGTGTATAGCATACTGGAGCCCAAGCTCGCTAACTTCACTCAGTAATGACGTATATTATTATGTTGTAGTGTGAGAAATACATTATTATTCTATTTAATTGGTTTGAGGTGCTATTCACCTACAAATACGCAATTTTATTAATAAGTCGCAGTCGCACTAACCTATACTCTAATATATCAGACAAATCTTTCTGGTTGATAGTTTGTATCTTTTTTTATATTTGTGTTTCTTTAGTTTCAATAAATCAAAGACAAATAAATTAAAGAATAAGAATTTAAAAAAAAAACAGAAAGAAATCACTAGCTTTTAATAGTTCGTATTGTGAGGTCATAGATGGCATTGAAAAAAGGACTACAATGTATCGTAACTACAATTAATCTTAATTATGAATCCTCACTTCATTAAGCGTGCGAGATATTAAAGAGTTAAGTAAAGGTCTTTGAAGGAATTTAATTTTTAGTTTGTATTTTAATTACAAACTATATGGCTACTTGTAATTAAATGCAGCAAGGAAATGTGCGCTACGGTTCACCAAGCATCAACGGTACGAACTGCATTGCTTTCTAGTATCAAGGACAGTACATACTTACATGCCTCATCAACTTAATTAACTAATCCTCCTCCTTCAGTCGCGTGCTCAATGATGAGCATTGTGATGGTCCCGACGATCGGAGACATTTTTTTGGTAGAACAGTCGCACTGGTTTCCCCCTGTCTTCTACGCTGAGTTGTTCGCAGGTTATTAACTCATTCAGGTCTACATAGGCTACGGAGGCCTTTTATCCCGGGAAAACCAATTATGGGTCGTCACCGTCCGACAGGGACGAGCGGCGGGTATGTCGGACTTGCACCGACTAAAATTTTGACAGTGCAGTAAAACTTTGACAACACGCTGTTGGTGGCGGGGACAGGGTACTGTTGTACACATTGCCCCCATGGTCGCCGAAAGCAGCTCTGAACTCTAGAGTGCGTTACCTCTGGGTAGAGACCCCTTTAAATGTGGTCCTTACCTCCACTAATCGATGCATCGGGAGCACCAGATGCTTCGACTGCCTCGGGGAGATTTTTAGATGGGATTCCGATAAACCCCGGTCGGAACGCCTAGAGGTCCCAGTTAGAGCGGCATATGACGAGCATTGGCCAGTCATCTGCGCCCCGCCGCCTGCGGTGGATCGGAATCCACGACTCGACTTTCTGGACCCGCGCCGCCACTTCCTTTCGCGAGATAATCCTCACAGAAAGAGACCATCGCTGCCCACGATCCCTCCCTGTCTACAATGTCACGAACCACAGTGGGCAAGATCGTGCCCCACCTCTGCAATAAGCTCCACCCATTGAACCGTCCAAACTAGGAGCTACACTCGTGGTACCCACCGGACGCTTCACGCCGGGCCTCTTTCCACACATATCTCCCGAAAAACCGTGTCCGGAAAGCACCTGTGTCAGGCGGAAGGTGAAGACCCCATGCCTCTTGTTGACCCAGCCCTGGAGAATGGGCTGGATGGCCGAAATTGTCCAGAATGCTGCACTGGACTGGATTCCAACCCATTGACAGTGGAGCTCCTTCTGAGCTGCTCACCGCCAATCCACCTCCTCCAACGCAGAGCTTTGCCCCGATGAATGGGCTTCAGCTCTGTGGCATTAGGCTTGAGCGAGCACCTTGGCCTCTAGATCCCACGGAGGAGACTCGGTCAAGGCGCAGGCCGGCTCGCCAGTGATGGTCCAGTGACCCCGTATAAGTCTGACCGCCAAAATCCGTTGCGAGACTCTGCTGACTAGGTCAAGCTTCGATTCATTATATGCAGAGTGCAGATGGGTTCCTCCTGCATACGAGCGACACCATCCCTCAAAGTTAACTAATAAGTTAGTTGTTAAGCATTTCAATTAAGATAAATATATATGGGGAAATTACAAAGTAAGTAACTTAATGCTTGTGTTATGGGTATTAGACAACTGCCAAATATATACATATCTTAAATAAATACTTATATACATAAATACACCAAGACTTGAAGAATCAATAAACTCCTTTTTAGAACATGTTGGCCCTCGGCGGATATCAAACCCATGACCTTTGGAACTGAAAGCAGGGTCACTGCCAACTTCGCTTCACGATATTAATTTAAATGTATATCAGGCGAGTTATCACCAAATTGAATCTAATCGGGACGAAGTATTTTCTTTCTTTAATATTTGAATGAGTTAATCTTGTATACTGGACAAAAAGCTAAAATGTTGAATAGAAAGTAAATGAAATTTTAAGCTGTAATTTCAAAAGTTCTGATAGCCTTATGGTAAACGGGCCGACTAAAGAAGTGGAAATACCCGGGATCAAGCCCCTGTTATTACCAACCTTTTTTTGATATATTTTTTTATAATTAAAAAATTTACCAAGGATGTCTGGTCACCCAGATACAATATTGTAAATGCAAGCGCGTACACAGGTCATCACTTCTTGACTTATATGTAAATGAAATTAATTGTAAATATTAATTACGATTTTACTACCTAACTTTCATTACCAATTGTTCTTGCTCATCGTTAGCACAGTGTCTTCACTATTACGCGGATTAAAATTAAAAGTATACTTGTCAGTTAACTCAGCACGCTAACCCACTTCCAGTCGTAGTAAACAGCAGCGCGTAATAACACTTACGTCGGTTAGAATTAAATCTAGCCTAAATCAAAATGATCGTACTATTTTACGTTATACTTGTGATAGTTATATCGGCCCTGGTAGTAGGTCTTTATCAGAAGAACACAAATACAATATGCAAATCGAAGAAACGACTCGACGGAAAGACAGCAATCGTTACAGGAGGAACTTCCGGCATGGGCCTAAGGATTGCTCTGGATTTCGCTGATAGAGGCGCGAGGGTTATAGTCGCGTGCCCCTTCGTAGATGAAGGCACCCAAGGGAGAAAGATTATCGTGAACAAAACAGGTAATGACGATGTCGAATTCAAACTACTCGATCTATCTTCCAATGTGTCGATAAGGAAATTTGTAAAGGAGGTAATGACTAACGAAAAACGGCTGGATATTTTAGTAAACAACGCGGGAGTAGGTACGGTTGATGAATTCCTAACGAAGGATGGCCTTAATTTTATAATGCAAGTAAATTATTATGGTGCATTCCTTTTGTCGTTGTTGCTACTGCCTTTGTTGAGGAGGACAGGGGATGGTGGAGAACCGTCTAGAATAATAAACACTTCATCAGTCCTACACATGATTGGAAGCGTTAATTTCCAAGATATGAACAGACTGAATTATTGGTACCTGATACAGCTGTATGGAAACAGCAAACTGTGTTTGATGCTATTCACTCGAGAATTGACAAAAAGGTTGAAAGACGCAAATATTGTTGTTAACTGCGTTGATCCAGGCGCAGTAGGTACCACAATATTTAACTGCAGCGGGAAGTACTATGGTGCTATCGTGAAATTTCTATTTTCAACGTTGTTTAAGACTCCATGGGAGGGTGCGCAGACTGCTATACATGTGGCGTTAGATGAGAAAGCCGGACTCGTCAGTGGAGAGTACTTTAAAAATTGTAGGCTGGGTAAAGCTAAACAATGTGCCTATGATGAAAATTTGGCAACTCAACTCTGGGAAGAATCTGTGAAGCTTATTAAACTGTGTGAAGATGAAATGAAAGAATGTTTTGAGTAGAATTGTCTGTACCAGTGTTCCTAGAACACATGAAATATTAGTTAACTGTTGTATTTGAATTTAAAATATATTTTATTAAAGGAGGTTTGTGAAATAAAGGCTTTTGTGTCGTCAAATGCTGTTAAAGAAGCTACTTAAAACAGCATTGAACTCAGCTGATATTTTTTCTGAATATAAATAATTAAAATGATACATTTAAATATTACTTGCAGTCCTTAACAACCAAGTTTACTAATCTTCCTTTAGTCGCATGCTCACTGCCGAGCATTTATTTATTTATTTATGGACCATAAAAAACGTTAGAAAAACAATGCAGATGTTTGCGCAGACCATCACTTCTTGACTTATATGTAAATGAGACTAACTGTAAATATTAATTATGACTTTATTACCTAAGTTTCATTAACAATTGCTCGTTATCATCGTAAGCACAGCGTCTTCACTATTACGCGGATTAAAAGTAAAAGTATACTCGTCAGTCCGCTCAGCACGCTAACCCACTTCCAGTCGACGTAAACAGCGGCGCGTGATAACACGGCGGTTAGAATTTTCTCAGGCCCAAACCGAAATGATCGTACTATTTTACGTTATACTTGTGATAGTTATATCGGCTATGGTAGTAGGGCTTTATCAGAAGAACACAAATACAATATGCAAATCGAAGAAACGACTCGACGGAAAGACAGCGATCGTTACAGGAGGAACTTCCGGCATGGGCCTAAGGATTGCTCTGGATTTCGCTGATAGAGGCGCGAGGGTTATAGTCGCGTGCCCCTTCGTAGATGAAGGCACCCAAGGGAGAAAGATTATCGTGAACAAAACAGGAAATGACGATGTCGAATTCAAACTACTCGATCTATCTTCTAATGCATCGATAAGAAAATTTGTAAAAGAGATAATGACTAGCGAAAAGCGACTCGATATTTTAGTGAACAACGCGGGCGTTGGTACGGTTGATGAATTTCTAACGAAGGATGGCCTTAATTTTATAATGCAAGTTAATTATTATGGTGCATTCCTTTTGACGTTGTTGCTACTGCCTTTGTTGAGGAGGACAGGGGATGGTGCAGAGCCGTCTAGGATAATAAACACGTCATCAGTCCTACACATGATTGGAAGCGTTAAATTCAAAGATATGAACAGACTGAATTACTGGTACCTGATACAGGTGTACGGAAACAGCAAACTATGTTTGATGCTATTCACTCGTGAATTGACAAAAAGGTTGAAAGTCGCAAATGTTGTGGTTAACTGCGTTGATCCAGGCGCAGTAGGTACCACAATATTTAACTGCAACGGGAAGTACTTTGGTGCCTTCGTGAAATATCTATTTTCGACGTTGTTTAAGACTCCATTGGAGGGTGCGCAGACTGCTATACATGTGGCGATAGATAAGAAAGCCGGATTCGTAAGTGGAGAGTACTTTAAAAATTGTAGGCTGGGTAAAGCTAAGCAATGTGCCTATGATGAAAATTTGGCAACTGAACTCTGGGAAGAATCTGTTAAGCTTGTTAAACTAAGTGAAGATGAACTAAAAGAATGTTTTAAATAGAGTTTTGTACAAATATTTCTCCACATCAACATAAGTTGATGTTGATAAATAAATAAGTCTAATGTTGTATTTAAATTTGAAATATTTTTTATTCAAGGTGGCATGTGAAATAAAAGTTTTTGTATCGTCAAATATTGTTGAAGAAGCTACTTGAAACAACGATAATTACGGCTGATACTTTTTCAAAATATAATTAAAGTGATACATTTAAATATTAATTACTACTATCGCATTGCTTGACTTATTAAAATTCTAATGTATGGTGTTTGATGTATATTTAATTTTGTAACTAGTCGATCTGTTCCGGATTCGCACAGGTAATTTTCGCGCACATCAGTTTTCATTTTCAGATAACTCCCAAGATATTAAACGACTAAATTACTTTCTAATTACCGTAAATATCCTAATAAGATAGACATATGGTCTAGATTTTTCTGTAGAACTATAAAAGAGATACATACAATACATACAATACATTTATATCTCAAATAGAATAGGAAGCGATGAAAACTTTTGTATTTTAGCTTGATCAGCTAAGCTGGATCAGCTCTTATGTGAACTATCAGTTTCTCCTTTGTCAACCGATGGACGTCCACTGCTGGATATAGGTGTCTTCATAGGACCTCCACAACACACGATCTTGTGCCGCTTGGACCCAGCGGCTCCCCACGACTTTTTTAAGGTCGTCAGCCCATTTCTTAGGGGGTCAACCAACACTATGTTTTCCGGTGCGGAGTAGCCTTTCCAACACCTTGAGTCCTGACTGACATGACTTGAGATGGGCGTTGGGCCCATCGGTTCTCCGTTATTTGTCAGTTTACACCAGAGGAATTTTTAAAAATTTAATAGTTTTAAAGGTTTAATGACGATCTTTTTCACCGAAAACGCACCATGAAATTTTAATATCAATCAGGCTCCCAGAAAACTCGTAGGTGTTATTCAAATTCAAAATATTCTTTATTCAAGTAAACTTAATTTATAGAATTAGGCGTTACTTTCCGGAAGTCCATAATACAAAAGTAATGAGAATATTATTTTGCTATAATCCGCGATAAAAAAACTATATGTAATGCTAAATGTAGAGTGTACTATTCGTTCTCATGTTATCATTCTGATTCATGTATCAGGTATGATAACGAATAGCACTCTACATTTAGCATTGCATATATTATCTTTTATCGCGGATTATAGCAAAATAATATTCTCATTACTTTTGTTCAAGTAAACTTGTAACCAATTGCTATTGAATCGTCAACTCAACTGATGGTTCGGAAAGCTGTTCCTACTGAGAAGAGCCAAAAAGAAAAATGGCGGTTGCTCTTTTGAAAATATAATTCTTATTATTACATCCTTTAGAATCCCTAGGTGTTAGGATCCGTGATCATCTTGGACAATTTATTGTGATTAAATTAATTGTATTAATAAATAAAAAATTGATGTAGTATAGTAACTTTTGAAAATGGTTTTCAGGTTATAAACAAATTATATTTATATAATAATAATAATAATAATAATATTTATTTCGGAATAAGATCCATATGTTGTGTTAGTAACAATTATTCTTATAAACTATATTAGTAAATCTTAATTCTAAAAAAAAAAAAAACCTTAATTTAAATATTTTCCGCTTCTAAGCGGAGCACTCGGTATATATATATGGGTTAGTATCCAGTGCCTCAATATGGGGCAATCCGGTTTATCACTGATGACCCTCAGCATGATGTTAGAGCTCTCGCGCACTCTGCGCAACAGCGATGCAATTCGTTTGCGCCTGACAGAAACAAAATCATTAGTATGCGCGTGTGCAAACATCGCAGACGCGCTACAATAGCGCGGTAGCCCCAACATCACTCTGAAGGCGTCATTGTACTGGACTCGGAGCGCGTTATAGGCCTTCTGCGTATAGTTGACCCACAGACCGCACGTGTAAAGTGTTTGGCAGAAGGTCTTGAAAAGTGTAATTTTTACACTTACAGTGCAGCGTGCAAATCTGCGAGCCAGCATATTACATCGGACCGCAATAGCTCTCCTTTCTCTCTCCATATCGAGGTCATCACACAAGTCCTCGGTTACAATATGTCCCAGATATTTAAATTCAGATACCATCCGAAGAGCGACACCCCCCAGCTTCACTGGTGGAACGTGAGCTGGTCTTCGGACGGACGCTCGAAATACCAGCAGCTCACTCTTCCCCACATTATATCGCAGACCGTGCACCTCCGCGTACCGCTCGCATATTGACAACAGCTTCCGCAGTGCACTGACCGAAGGACTCAACAGCACCATATCGTCTGCATAACTGATGCTGTTCATACAGTGACCATCAATTGAACATCCGATACCTGTGCTACTGAGTTCCTCAATGAGCTGATTAATGTAAAGATTAAAGAGCGCTGGCGAGGTCAATCCTCCCTGTCTCACGCCGCACCTCAGCCTGTACTCCTCAGAGAGCTCGTCAAGCCATTTGACCTGATTGGTCTGATTGCTGTACCAATATTTAAATATATTTATGATGTTATACGGCACACCCGTGTCCTTCAGCTTGGACCACAGCAAATCATATCCAACCATGTCAAATGCCTTAGAGAGATCAAGAAAAGCCGCATAAACCGGCGTACTCCTATCAGTATAATATCTGACTGTATGTTTAAGTGACAGAATAGCACATTCAGTAGATAGTTTTGGTCTAAAACCAAATTGTGCATCATGAATGTGGAGATAATTTTTGAGCTGTCGCTCCAACATACAGTCAAACACCTTTGCTATAATAGTGGCCAATGAGATCGGTCGATAGTTACCTTTGTCAGTAACATCACCCGTTCCATTTTTCACAACAGGAACTACCACCGTCCTCATCAACTCAGCCGGTAGATAAGAGTGCCTAATACATACGGTAAACAACAATGCTAACAGTCTAGAGAGATGGGGCCCTGCATTAGCAAGATGTTCTATACTAAGGCCATCATGCCCAGGGGATTTGCCCCTTCTCATAACTTTCAATACCCGACTAATATCCTCAGCAGTTACAGGGTCAGGCACCTCAGACACTATAAACGCTTCCTCTTTGTGTTTGCTTTGCAGTTGAGCATGTATCTGGAAATGCTCACGGAACATATTTGCTATGTCCTTTGGGTTTTGAACGCCCCCGATGCTAGCAGGAACGCCAGACTTAGGACTTAATTTTTGAGTTTTTTTCCAGAATCCACGGAAATTTTTATTCTTATGTTCTGAAGCTAGAATGTCCATTTTTAATTGCTCCTGGTTGTTCTGGCAATATTTCAGTTTTATTTTAAAAAGTCTTCTAGCTTCCAGCATATTTTGGTATGCTTGGCCGGACCTTGGCCAAGCATACCAATATATGATATATACCATATATGATAACATATTTGAATGATAAAGGTATAGTTATTTTTAATTATAATTTATGAATTCTATAAATATACATAAGTTATTGGTAATAAACATTCTTTAGAATACATTGAATAAATTAAATTAATTAAATGGTTGTTTTGTTTTTATATATTGGTGTACTCGAGCCCTTGAAAGCGTCGCACGCTCTCACTGCTGGTTTATCATAGCATATAATATGTATAAAAGAATATTTAAATGAGTTAATCTTGTATATGTATACATATATTTATAGAATCTGAATTTCTGAAATGGCTCCAAAGATTTTCATGGGGGTTTCGGTTTCGTGTTAATATTATATTAAATATATATTAAATTAAATATATATACTAATATATAAAGCTGAAGAGTTTGTATGTTTGTTTGATTGTTAGATCGCGCTAATCTCAGGAACTACAAGACTGATTTGAAAAATTCGGCGTAAGATAGTCCATTTATCGAGGAAGGCTAATAACATCACGCTAAGATGAATAGGAGAGGAGCAGCAATAAAAAATATTAAGAAAACTGCAAAATTTAAAGCTTTCCATGTGTGCGCTGAGTAAACGTTGCTAGTTATTCAAAAATCATGTATTACAAAATGGTTTCCTCCTAAAAGTTCTAAATAAAAGTCCGCGACAGTATAATTCAAAATATTCTTTATTCAAATAAACTTGTAAACAAGGCTTTTGAATCGTCAACTCTACTGCTAGTTCGGAAAGCTGTTCCTACCGAGAAGAGCCAGCAAGAATCTCGGCGCTTGCTCTTTTTAAAACAATGAGTTTGCTGAGTAAACGGTGATAGTTATTAAAATATAATGTATTATAAAATTGTTCCCCTCTAAAAGTTCTAAATAAAAGTGCGCGACAGTAGTCAACATGTCTAGCTATAAAGGTTAACCATTTATATGGTTATTACAGTTTCGATGTTTTCACACGCTTGCAATGGCTAATATTATACGCTATGCTCTTCCACAGCCGGCTAAAGTGGCGCAATCGCTCCTACTGTTCTGCCAGGGCCAGAGTCAGCTCACGTCGCTGCCCCCCCCTGGGGTGGAGCGGCGCATGTCTCGCGCCATGTCAATGGAGGAGTACGACAAGCCCAACATCCGGCGTCTCTCCCTAACACCACAAATGTCCGAGTCGCCACCCCACAGGAAGCTGTAGAGCACTGCCTCTCTTCGCTCTTTCTTCTACTTTAGCTATAGAAATGAGTTATTAAAAATCATTCTACTTTGGATTTTGTAATGATCAATAGGAAAATCTCCAACTTTTGAGTTTAAAATTAGTTTATGGTAAACTTTAGTTAATATATAGAACCGGCTATACTCGAGTCTTATTCTATCGGGTTAGCCCGACTATTTTCGAACCCATCCGGGGCACTTATTCATGAGCAGTTAACGTGACGTTATTGCGGCGGGAAATATATCTTAGATGTCGGGCTAACCCGATGAAAATTCCACCTATTTAGATATTAAATTGAGTTGAAATTTATTTATTAAAATATTTACCTTTTTTCGTTTTTATGAGTTAATGAAAAATTCAACTATTTGGATTTTAGATTGACTTAATTGTAAATTCCAATGGTTTGGATTTTAAAATCAGTTACTGGAAAGTTCTCTTACTTTGGATTTTTTTCTCTGGATTTCAGAAAATTTTTCCAATTTCCTGTAAATTTTACTAGTTTCGATTTCAAAATGAGTAATGAAAAAACTTTTACTATTTGGCTTTAATATGAGTACTGGCAAATTCTTGTAGTTTGGTTTTTCAATTGAGTTATTAAAAAACCATTTAATTTTAAATTAAGCTTTAGAAAAAATCTATTTTTAAATTGAACAAGAAAATTCTTCTATTTTGGTTATTAAAATGAGCAATAAAAAGTATTTTTGTCTACGTTTGTGCAGTAATTGAATATATCAAAAATTGAATTGCAAATATATACAATAAAGGGTCTTACAGACGAACGACGTGGTGTCGCTGCGTCGATATTGCAGTGATATCTTGCTCGCCCAAAAATTTGTTTTAACATTTAATACATTACTGTTTACATGAACATAACAAAAAATTAGTCTTTAAAACAAAAATCAAATCGTAAAAAAATTTTCAATATCCATTCCAAAAAAAACGGTTGCCTGTAAATTTTAAATAGTTGGGAAGGTGGGGCTCGAATCTTCAAGGTATTTTCACCTCTCTAGATCGCACGTTCCACAAATGAGCAATTAAAATAATAATATTTTATGTTCGTTAAAGCACACTTTACATGACAAGTATAAGGGCAATAAGAAATATGGCGGTGTTGCCACAAGTATAAAATTGTCTTTAGCATTAGACACGATTTCAGATACTGTTTATTAGGTTGCCAATTTTAAAATTTGAATATAAGGAAAGAAAAGGAAGAATAATATTACTGTGTTTACAATAAAAGAAAAAAAACGGTTGCCTGTAAAGTCGGTTTTACGGGCAAAGTTTTTACGTGACAACGTCTTTTTCAATGTGATGGATTGGAGTGGGAGAGAGATGCAAGGCATTCGGCAGTCAGGCAGACCTCTCTTTCGTTCGGTGACTCATCGTAACAGACGTGAGCGGGCGTTACACGTTTTCATAAGTTACTCCAAGCCTAAGACGTTATCACGTCAAAATTTTTTCTAATAAACAGAGAAAGCGTTTTCTTTATTTTTCATCTTATTCCGTTTTTATAATCTTGAAGTATATGTACACTTATCATCGGGTGAAACAGTCGAGAGCCCAAACAACGCCAGCAATAAGAAATAACGTGCATATAATAACAATTTGTAGCCCTGCGACTGTCGCCATGTCATAAAGCACACCCAAACGTTCGTCTGGAAGCGTCCTTACATATATGGAAAATTTAAGACGCGGCAATTAACGCTTCTTATATTTCATTTTATATTTAATTTAATTACACTAAATTTAAATGTTTCAACTAATTAAATTTTAATTGGTATTTAAATGCAATCTCAAAATAAATTAAACCAAGGATCTGTTGTTAGTTACTTTACTACGTCAAAGGGTTAAAATAATATTAACTATGTTACACCTATAGGGCGAATTATCTGTAAGTTAAAGATCAAGTTTATGATGATATATAACTTGTTGTGTTATACAATATTAGGTTATTTAAATTCATAGAAAAAAATACTTCAATATTATAATACGATACTGGTCAAGGTCTGAACTTGAAAGTGTAACATTCAAGTGTGTTAATATACAACGTCTAACTCAATCATATCGCACGCTTAGTATTAAAGTGACCTAATACAAAATTGCGCTTAATTGAGTTAGATACATTGTAATCTTTATTTCAATGACATCTATGTGGCTATCACTGGCTCGTTGGCGTAGTTGAGAGTGACCCTGCCTTCAGCTCCACCGCTCGTGGGTTCGATTCCCGCCGAGGGTTAACATTTTATAATAAAAAATTATTGGTTCTTTCTAGCCTGGGTGTATATTTGTATTTAAGTATGTATTTAAAATTATTAATGTATATATTTACCGATTGTCTGTCACCCATAAGGCAAGTATTAAGTTACTTTGGGGACGGACGACCGTGTGTGTATGTGTGCCATATACTTATTTATTTATTATCTATGACATCATGCTACGATCTATTAAAAAAGCTAGTATTTTCTTGCTCTTTTAAGTTATGGGTCTCTTTATCACAAGTTATCTAGGCGCTATGGTTTATTACAATTTGTCACAAAAACAACTTTTTGAATTAGGTCACTTTAATATTAAGCGTAAGATATAGTTGTTAAATAGATAATAGAATATGACTATAATAAATAATAATACTATATAATCAAAATATATCAAATAAATGTACCTAAATAAGTTAATTTATAATACCATACTTTTAGGTGAATAAGTAAAATATTAATATTTTATCATATTAATTTGCAACGACCCTCTGAGTTCTGGACATAGAAATATTATAGAGTATAGAGCAGAGAATAGAGTGCCCATAGACAATAAAGGAAAGCAAATAAGTCTCTCTTCTTTGTACAAAGATAAGTACACGAGTTTCTACTTCCCATAATTTGTCATGATTATTATCTATCTATATTAATATAGAAAACTGAAGAGTTTGTTTGTTTGAACGCGCTAATCTCAAGAACTACTGGATCAATTTGAAAAATTCAGTGTAAGATAGTCCATTTATCGGGGAAGGCTATAGGCTATATGCTATATAACATCACGCTGAGATGAATAGGAGAGGAGCAGCATTATAAATATTGTGAAAAGGGCAAAATTTAAAGTTTGCTTTGCGTGCGCTAAGTAAACGGTAATAGTTATTCGGAAATCATGTATTACCAAATTGTTACCCTCTAAAAGTTGTAAATAAAAGTCCGCGACAGCATATGTCTAGCTTTTTGGTACGCAAATATAAAAAACTAGCAATCGCCAGCGGCTCCGCCCGCGTGAAAAGATTAGAATCTCTTCTATATAGCCTACAGCCTTCCTCGCCTTCCTCGATAAATGGACTATCTTACACTGAAAGAATTTTTCAAATCGGTTCAGTAGTTCCTGAGATTAGCGCGTTCAAACAAACAAACAAACTCTTCAGCTATATATATTAGTATAGATATAGATAAATAAATAAATTATTTGTCACTATACTCTTACTTACCTTCCAGCTCTCCTATTCTAGTAATATTAACTCTATAGTCTCAAAGCAAGAACTTTTAGTTACCTTATATTATATAAAAATGTAATTTGTAAATTATATTTTAATTACATTATATTATACAGTTTTAAATCGATTTAAGTATTACATATGATTTAAAAAAATAATTATACTTGTTTTATTATATTAATTATTTGATGAAGGCCAGTGGATTAATTATAATGTTAATTAGAGATAATATTATTCTAAATTATAAAGTTATTTTTTTGTATTTTACTTTTCTATTTTAGTATTTCCTTGTATATTTTATATGCAACGATATTTTTCAAAGGAAAAATACCTTTGTGTAAATCTCAAGTGTAAGGACACTTGTTAAATAATGTTAGAACATGTTTCTAATACAACCTCCTTCATAGAGTTGGTCGTTAATGAAAAACCGTCATTATGTGTCATTGAGTTGTTGACAAAGATTAAATGGGTTGACTTTGGGAAAATTGTTTTTTATTATTGGATAAGAATAAATGAGAATTATCGTTGTTAGTTATAGTAAATAACAAGCAAATTTTATCAAAATTCAAACAATTTATTCTTTTTCAACAACTTGCCAACGCCACGCATAAATTACAAATACTAATGACCACTACTCTCCGCATCGCACCGCTCCTCTCCGCACCGCACCGCATCTCTCCGCCCTTCAGTACACTTAGCTACAGCTAACTTCATATCTCTATGCTACAAATTTCGCTCACTTCCTTTTCCTTCTTTTACAATTTAACTTGGTCTACATTACAGACTTTACTTTTAGCATTGTATTGATTTTCTCTGAACGCAGATTATAGCAAAATAAAATTATTTCTTTTATTTATTTAGAAACATATAACATCATATAAATATCTTCTATAAATATTAAAACAATTTTTTTAATATTATTTTATATTAATGTATAGAAACCGGCTATACTCACGTGTTATTTTATCGGATGAGCCCGACTAGTTTCAAGCTCATATGGGGCTCTTATTCATGAGCTCTTTACGCAGCGCTATCGCGGAGGGAATAACACGTGAGTATAGCCGGTTTCTATACATTATATATGAATTCCACTCACGATAGTTTAAATTCAAAAATATATTATATTTTTCCTTTTCACTTATCCAATAAACAAGTTAAAAATGCTTTTCAAAAAGCCTTTAACATAATTCCATGTCCCTACTGTTAACCGTTGAAGAGTTCTCTCGCATGGAGTTAATCCCAGCACATTGACGGAAACAGTTTTTTTATATTATTGACGTAACTATTTGAACGAGGTTGTATTTGAAACATGTTACAAAGTAGTCGCTCCCGGAAGTAAGGGCTCCAGACTAACAAACAGATGTCTTCTGTATCCTGCGCCATTTATCCAACAACTAAGCGAGAACCCCATGAGATCTTAGTCGAAACTCTTGGCTAGTAGACCGTAGCGGAGAATCAAGCGGGAACCTGCTATCCTCGGAGCTGAAGGTATTGGTTACTGCCTACCAATATAATTCAACAAAATAGAGAAATAGACAGACTAATCAATCCAAGGTATACATTATCGTGCACGTAATTTGCACCGACTAAATAACATTGACGATTGATAAGATAATCGGTAAAAATTATTATCTATAAAAATATTTTTTTAATAATCCTCATGAGTGCAGTGACTTGCCAATATATTATGATAGTGCTTGTGTACTTTATTGTGCATTATATTTATTATATTTGGTACATTGACAGTGTTTACATCATATCAAAAATCTATTTATACGATGTTTAAATCAACGAAAAGACTCGATGGAAAGACTACTATAGTGACTGGAGGCACGGCTGGAATGGGTTTAGAGATTGCAAAAGATTTCGCAAATCGAGGTGCCCGGGTAATCATCGCTTGCCCATTCGAAGGGGAAGGTGCCGATGCAAGAAAAAATATTGTAGAAAGGACACGCAACGAGAAAGTACTATTTAAGAAACTAGATTTATCATCTCTTGCTTCAGTCAGAAAATTTGCAAATGAAGTTATTGATACTGAAGAACGATTGGATATCTTAATAAACAACGCAGGAGTTATATTTGAACGGAAAGCTACTGAAGATAGTATAAGTTTTATAATGCAAGTGAATTATTTCGGACATTTTCTATTAACACTAATGCTGTTACCACTTTTGAAAAGGACTGGACAACTCTCAGAACCCTCTCGGATTGTCAACGTAACATCGTTAGCGCACCGTATGGGAAAAATTGATATAACGAAGATGAATAGTACGGAAGGTATGGGATCAGCGCAATTGTATGCAAACAGTAAACTCTGCTTGATACTATTTACACGGGAGTTGTCTAAAAAACTCAAAGATTCAAATGTTGTGATTAATAATGCTGATCCGGGAATGGTAGCAGGAACTTCCATCGTTAAATTAAGTAATAAAGTAACGAATTGCTTTTTACATTATTTGTCAATGATAGCGAGTTTATGTATCAAAACTCCTAGGCAAGGAGCTCAGACTGCGATATATGCAGCACTAGATAAGGCAGCTGGTGAGGTAAGCGGCGAGATGTTTTCGAATTGCAAGCTCGCCCATGCTGCGACGATCGCTTATGATGAAGATTTGTCAAAAAAAATGTGGGACGAAACAGTGAAACTTGTAAAACTTAGCGGTGAGGAATGTGAAGCTTTTTATAACGTATTATGCTCCAAAGAAGTCAATTATTAAATTGACTTCTGTAATTTTAATTTAATACATGAGCTGTGGTAGCCAATCGGTAAGACCATGCGACTTTTTCGAGGAGGTCACGGGTTCGAACCCAGGCAGACACCAATAAGTTTTTCTGTAAAAACTTGTGTCTATTTGATAATTGCAACTTATCACACGCTTTTCAGTGAAGGAAAACATCGTGAGGAAACCTGCATATCTCTAGAGATTTCTGGAGATATGTGTAACCTATTAATCCGCATTGGAGCAGCGTGGTAGGTCTTAGCTCCAATCCTTCTCTCCAAAAACCGAAGCAGTGGGAGAGTAATAGGCCGCTACTTTGTACTACTACTACTTATGCAAGTTAATATAAATGAAGAAATGAAAAAAAACAAAGATCTGACAATTTTATTCAACAAAGACAGAAGACACTGTAAAACTTTTTCATCACTTTTAACGACACAGACGCGGACAAAACAATTACGCTTACAATAGTTCTCGCCATATGATACAACGCGAAAATACTAAAAACGGGAGTGACATCTCAATGTTGGCAACTCGAGCATCGTCCGACCTCGGCGGACATTTTCGAACCTTTAAAAATTTTCGCAATTCTGCTATAATTAACATTATAAACATGCGGCCGCGGTTTTGTTGCGCCCGCTTCGGTCGCGACGCTCCACAGCCGCTTATCGGACCTTCGCCAAAATGGTAACGATTTTGTGTTAAGATAGGCCTTAACTTTATTTCTATCTGATACATTTTCAGCTGAAATAAATTAAATTCTTACAAAGTTTACCAACTTGGTTCAATACAGACCCAACAACTTAGAATCCATGAAGCGATACCTTGTTTATTCTTTAGAAAGTACTAAAATTCTAACAGCAAAAAAAAAATCAAATCTAAAGCAAAACCTTTTTAATTATTATAAGCTGAATATTAAATTTTAAACTTCCCAACTATTATGACGTCTGGAAGTATTATCTAAGTTTAAATTAGAAAAGTGTTCCCAAAAACTGATAACGTGAACTTAAAATGGTGGCGCTAAATATAGTATTTATGTAACATTTTCAACATTTCTAAAGAAATTAAAATAGGATGGTTATTAATCTGCAGGAATGTTTGTTTCACTATTTCCATTATCTATACACTATTGCTTTTGATGTCCTTTAATTTGATTTTAATCTTCTCTTTTTGATGTGGATCAAATCATCAAACAATCATCATCAAAATCATCTTTCAAACATTCTTCAACTTCAACTTTCAACAACTCTTCTGGTAAGTTAAAGTACGTTTAAGAATTCAATTGTTTTATAGTCTCTGGCCATTGCGTATTTAACTTTATTTGTAATTCTTTCACTTCTTTTATTAATTCGAAGTCTATTAGTCTATCATCTATATTATATACTTTAGTTATTAGTTATTTGATTATAAGCTATTTATTTGCACACAAACTAATAGTTTTATTAGCACCGTTACCAATTTAGTGCACTGGTGACGTCTTAGGAACAGAATAGGATTTAGCAATGGCTGTGTGACATCTTGCGTGCGACGAAACGTCTAAAGACGAGCTTATTACTAGACAAATCGGGTACAACCTGCGTATATTGCGCAATGTATCTCATAGGGCGAGCTGGTGGTATGGGACTTTATAGTTCGTCGTCGCAGCCGGGCGGCATGTCGGATGTCTCGATCGCCACTTCGTCGTAATCCCTTTCAAGAGCTGCGAGGTCCTCTCTGGCCTCTGTAAACTCTCCTTCCTCCATGCCCTCTCCCACGTACCTGATAATATTTATATCTGTAGTATCAGTACCTGAGATTTCATTCGCATCAAGTTGCGTTAATATACCCTGCATTATGTGTTATATATTTATCTCTCGAGGGAATAATGAAAATGAAAATAATTTATTGATATAACATTTCATAATACACTAATATCAAGGGCCCCTGCACTGGGTGGTAACCCGTATTGCTGGGTGCCCCGCTCATCCACTTAGACAAGTCATCATCATCTTCCTGCCCTTATTCCACTCCAAGTGCGGTCGGCACAACATTTTATAAACATGCTGTCACATGATTTGGCTGCGTTTTTACGACCGGCCGCCTGCTTGACGTCAACTTACCTCTGTCGTATTTTACGACACCTCGGTAAGAAAGAGGGTGGTCTAGCTACTAAACCGGATACCGGATACCGGATGCGCTCGCCCGTCACCGGACGGGACAGGCGAGCGCATAAGTATTGCCGAAGTTGCAAAATGCGGAGAGTAGAGCGCAGAAGCTCTACTAGCGTCGGGGAACGTCGTCCTAAGGGTGCCTTCTGTGAGGCCGGACCACGGCTTAGGGCGACGTGTAGAGGGCTTATGGTATGACTTTGATTAATCATTACGACGATGGAAGGGTGGGGAGTAACAGGTAACGCCAGTATCAATGCATTTCGTTAAAAATTGATACAAAATATGTATGTTACGAAAGATAACACTATGCGCTGACAGAACCAGAAAATTAGCATAGGTGAAACTCCGAGGCCTAGCTATTCATTAATATTAATATAATTTGTTTATGTTAATATTAATATAAACAAATTAGTTGCCGCCACAAGGCCACTTATACACACCTTAAATTTAAGAAATCTCTATTATGTTTCCCTTTTCTGTTATTTTTCTGTTTTATCTCCGGAATATGCATTAAAGGTTAAATAAAAGTTATAAATACGGCTATTCCGTTCGACCAATATTGATAAATTTAGTACAATTTAAGATTATTATATACAGACTTAGAATACAGAATAACAATTTCGCAGTGTAGTATCCAGCTGAGTAGAATAAATCACCTGTATGCTACTAAATTACCGACTTACGTCACATCGTCAGGTCTTCGAGTCTGGGTGTATATTTGTATTGAAGTATGTATTTAAAAATTATATAAGTATATATTCACCAGTTGTCTGTCACCCATAACACAAGTATTAAGTTACTTTGGGGATGGACGGCCTCATATTTTATATTTATTAATTTATAAACCACCCTCATTCTCACCGAGGTGTCGTAAAAGGCGACTAAGGTAAGTTAACGTCAGACAGGCGGCCGTTCATAAAACACGTAGCCAAATATGTGGTAACATATTTGGCTACGTGGATATTTGGACGTGGCATATTTGGATATATGGTGGTGCTTATAACATGTGCCGATCCCACTTAGACTGAGCAGGAGAATAAGGAATTCTTCGAGAATAGTAAAAAACTTAACTGTTCTATAATTATGATATTTTAACACAAATGCAAGCGTAGTCGCGTACGCCGTGTGGTATCCGGCTGAATAGAATAGTACCACCCTCATTTCTTACCGAGGTGTCGTAGGAGGCGACTAAGGTAAGTCGACCCGCCGTGTGGTATCCGGTTTAGTAGAATAGACCACCCTCTTTCTTACCGAGGTGTCGTAAAGTACGACATTGGTAAGTTGACGTCAGGCAGGCGGCCGGTCGTAAAAACGCAGCCAAAACATATGACAGCATGTTTATTACATGTTGTGCCGACCCCACTAGAGTGGGAAAAGGGCAGGAAGATGATGATGCAAGCGTAGTCGCGTGTTCAACTAGTATTACACATTTTTAAATGTTATCAACATAATCTTCTTTATGAGGTGTTATATCATTTGAATGTATTTATCTGTCACTTTATGACTTAATGATTAGGACTTTAGATTATTTAATATCTGGGTGACAGGTAATTTTTTACAAAAAAAAAAAAACTTAAAAATAAAACAATCATTTAGTTAGGGATCGATCCTTGGCATTCACATTTCTCGAGACTGCCCGTTACCCGAATAAGCTACGCCGACTATACAGTTGATGGCGAAAATTCAATTCAATATAAATGTTAGTGTTTTTTAATGCCCCAAAAACAGGAATAAAACAAATTTTTTTTTCATAAAACCTAGCTAGGTCGGAAATATATATATACAAGATTAACTCATTTAAATATTAAAGATAAACCAAATATGCGAAAATATGTTTCTTCTCTCTTGTAGCATTGACTCTCGTGGTGACGAAAGTCGTTGTGATATAATGTCACGGTGTTAAATCTCGTGGTTCTGCATGGTCATGACTTTATCTAATCAAACCTGATACATGTCTTAATGATGAATGTTGTAGTGATAAATGTCAGCGATAAATGTCATTGTGAGGAATGTCATAGTAACGAATGTCGTAGTGAGGGCTGTCGTAGTGAGCAATTTCGTGATCACAAATGTCATGGTGACGAATTTCGTGGAGACGAATGTCTTAGGTATTAATGTCGTAGAGTGATAAATGTCATAGTGACGAATGTCTTAGTGAGGAATGTCGTGGTGATGAATTTAGTAGTGATGAATGTTGCGGTGATGAATATCGTAGTGACAAATGTCATGGTGACGAATAAGTTAGTGGTGGTGAATTTCGTGGTGGCGAATGTCGCGGTTGTGAATGTTGTAGTCATGAATGTCGCAGAGTTGACTTTAGTAGTGATGAATGTTGCGCTGATGAATTCGTTGTGATGAATGTGTTGTGAATTTCGTGGTGATGAATCTCATGTTGGTGAGTCTCGTGATGATGAATCTAATGATCGTTAATCTGGTGGGAAAACCTCGTGATGATGAATCTCGTGATTGTGAAACTTGGAATCTGTGCTGATTGATCGGGTGTCAGGTCCTCACCAGTGCACAAAGGCCCGCTTGGAGTACATGAGGTCGAACTTGTGGTCGAGCTTGCCCCACGCCTCGGCGATGGCGGTGGTGTTGCTCAGCATGGACGCGGCTCGCTTCACCTGCGCCAGGTCGCCGCCCGCGACCACTGAGGGCGGCTGGTAGTTTATGCCCACCTGTGGGAAAGCAGTGGACCAGTTGCGTTGAAGCAATTGTGATGACATTCTAAATCTATACTTAGAATAAATATAAAAAAGTCTATTTGTAACGCTTTCACGGCTATTCAGCCTTATAAACAGCTTTAGAATGCGAGTTTGTACAAAAGTCGATAGACGCTGCTTTAGGCCGAGTTCCTGCAGTATGGAAGTATAAGTCCTAAGCTCTGTCCATGACACTCGGAGCATCCTTCTCCAACACCACATCTCTAGAGCATCTATTTCCTTTTTTAGTATGTCGCAGCGTCCACGTTTCTTCAAAAATATGGGTAATATAAGCATTCGCACTAGACAGATCTTAGTAGTTTTTGTAGGTTCGTCTACCCTGTACTAAATATTTTTAATCTAGGTGCTAGACTTACCTTAAACCCAGTGGGACACCAGTCCACAAAGCGGATGCCGGCACGGCCCTTCATCGCTGCGATGGCTGCATTCACATCCTTTGGCACCACGTCGCCCCGGTATAGCAAGCAACACGCCATGTATTTACCGTCTCGCGGATCGCACTTGACCATTTGGTTTTGTGGCTCGAACAGTTCCGCTGTAATCTCCGACACTGACATCCCCTCGTGGTATGCCTGCCAAGCGTTAATCATTACTGATTCATAATGAAATCCAAATTCAAAGTTCTCTTTATTCAAGAGTATTGGAATCGTCAAATGTTAATAAAGAACTGGCAAGATACTAAGCGGATGTTCCTTTCATAAAGCAATGATACTTTTAGATTAAATTAATTGTCGTATGGGTAGCAGTAAAATGATATTCAATTGAAATTTTTAATTCAAAATATGCTTTATTTAATGAAATATGTAAACAAGTGCGATTAAATCGTCAAATCTTTTTATGGCTTTGTGAAATTGCCTCTATCGAGAAGAGCCAGGAAGAATTGTTATAACTTATTACATTACATTGAAGTAATTTAAGTAAACTTCAGTAGTACAATAATTAAATAGTAGTATAGTAGTATTTAAGCGTTCCAACCAACCTTGTCTGCAGAAACGACGGGCGCGTAGGCGGCTAGTGGGAAATGTATGCGCGGGTATGGCACCAAGTTAGTCTGGAACTCAGTTAGGTCAACGTTGAGAGCACCGTCGAACCTGAGCGACGCTGTTATTGATGATACGACCTAAAATAAGTAAAGTTAGGGCCTGTTACTCTCCCTCGGCTTAGCTTAGAGTCAGCAAACTCCTCCAAAGCGAATTAGTAGGTCACAAATATAACCCTTATTCTCTGAAGATATGCAGGTTTCCTCACGATGTTTACTTTAATCGAAAAGCATGTGATAATTAGAGCCAGCAAACTGTTCCAATGCGAATTAGTAGGTCACAAATATATCCATAATTCTCTAAAGATATACAGGTTTCCTCACGATGTTTACTTTAATCGAAAAGCATGTGATAATTTTCAAACATGATGCACAAGTTTCAACAATACAAAACATTGTGCCGCACCCACTTAGAGTAGGATTAGGGTAGGTGAATAATCCTGATCAAAAGATACAAGTCTCTTAAGGAAGACGGTTATATTAAAGGTACAAGAAGTCCAAGGACCAACCTGTGAGATAAGTCTATTCAGATTGGCGTACGAAGGTCGCTCAATGGACAGCCGCCGCCGGCAGATGTCGTAGATTGCCTCGTTGTCTACCATGAACGCGCAGTCCGAGTGACCAATTGTGGCGTGTGTGGTAAGAACGGCATTGTACGGTTCTACCACCGCTGTAGATACCTGGATGAAGCACATTACACGTCCAAAGTCAAATAGTAATTCAAATTCAAATTGTTCTTTACTCAAACTTCTAAACCAGTACTTTAGAATCGGCAAATCTACTGGTACGTAAAGCTGCTCCTACTGAGTTGAGGAAAAAACTCGGAGGTTGCTATTTTTTTAAATCTACTTCTTATAGTATAGTCTTGTACAGGATCGTAGAGTAGATCTACGTATTCTTATCATCTCGGCAATTCTCATGTTTCAGCCACATGCTGTTTCAATTCTGTTCAAACAGCATGTGGCTTTCTGTATCAGCCTTCTTTAGATAGTTTTTTAAACTTATGTAATGGCAAAGCTAAAATTGATTGCGGAATTTTATTCAAGAATTTTATACCCAAACCCACAAACGACTTACGTACTTTTGCAAGGCGCAAAGCAGGAGCCGCATGCTTATGTCGGTTCTTACTATGTTTATTATATACATAGCCATTTTTTCGCTATCGACAATAATATTAATTTTGAGAGTTCCATAGAGTTCTAGAGTAGAGAAACAAATAGATCACCCTCATTTGTTATAGAGTAGAGAAACAAATAGATCACTCTCATTACAATAAGAAGAAAACTAATGAGGGTGATCTATTTGTTTCCTCCTTATTGTAAAAAGTCACATTTGAGACTAGCTTTAAAAAATAATTTAAAGCGTCAATAATTCTAAAAAAAAAAATACAAACAGCGCCATCTATTGACAAATGTGGTAAACTGTGCTGTTACCTGAGGCGCAGGATAGATGGCGAACTCCAGTTTACTCTTCTTCCCAAACTCGTCAGACAACTTCTCCATCAGCAAAGACGTAAAACCAGACCCCGTACCACCGCCGAATGAATGAAATACAAAGAAGCCCTGAAATCAAATGATTTTATCTTTAATATTTAAATTAATTAATAGTTAATAGTATATAATATCTGAATCTCGGAAACGACTCCAACAATATATCTGAAATTCAGCATATAGGGGTTTTGAGGGAGAAAAATCGATTTATCCCTGTATTTGGGTATTAAAAAATTAAAAAATTCAAATTGATTGGTAACGGATGTTAATTTCCCGTTCAAACCGAAATCACAATGTGTAATCATTAGACGTATTCATAATTTGATTTAGCCGGCAGGTGAAGTTGTGAAAGCTTTCGTCGTTATGCGACCATAATTCATCTTCAATATTTAAATTCTGCTTTTGGGCATTAAAAAAAATTCAAAATTTTACATTAAATATATAAAACACTATTTTTGCCCTAAAACTGTCAAGTCAGCGTAGCTTATTCGGGGGGTGATCTCTAGAAATGAAAATACCTAAGATCAAGCCCCACCTACCCAATTTTTTTTTATTTTGTAAAAAAATTACCGAGCACGCCGAATGGTATCCGGCTGAATAGAATAGTACCACCCTCATTTCTTACCGAGGTGTCGTAAAAGCGACTAAGGTAAGTCGACCCGCCGTGTAGTATCCGGCTGAGTAGAATAGACCAACCTCATTTCTTACCGAGGTGTCGTAACGTACCGACTGAGGTAAGTTGATGTCAGGCAGGCGAACGGTCGTAAAAACTCAGCCAAATCATGTGACGGCATATTTATAACATGTTGTCACATGATTTGGTCAATAACCGATTGTCAATAACCGAGCAGGTGATAACCTGCTGTTATGGCAAAGCTAAATTGATGATGATAATATCTATACAAGATTAAATAATTGATTGGGAAATCACTTATTTAATTTTGTGTCAAGCAGTTTGTAGTAGATGTGTTAAGGAATTTAACCTACTTGCAATCCAGTACACTGATCGGAAAGCTTTCTGACCCTCTCCATAACAGGGCCAAGTACCTCTCGGCCAGTAGAATAGTGACCACGGGCGTAGTTGTTCGCCGCATCTTCCTTGCCCGTTATTAACTGTTCAGGATGGTATAGCTGGCGATATTCACCAGAACGAACTTCATCTAGAAAGTAATAAAAATGTCAATTTATTTGTTGAAATTGTCAATTTATTTGTTGAAATTGTCAATTTATTTGTTGAAATTGTCAATTTATTTGTTGAAATTGTCAATTTATTTGTTGAAATTGTCAATTTATTTGTTGAAATTGTCAATTTATTTGTTGAAATTGTAAGTTTATTTGTTGAAATTGTCAATTTATTTGTTGAAATTGTAAGTTTATTTGTTGAAATTGTCAATTTATTTGTTGAAATTGTCAATTTATTTGTTTACACTATGGAGCGAAGGCTCTCTGTCCTTAGAGAGAAGCATTAACTATGTACGCTTCGGTCTAAACGAAATCAGGTATCAATTTACTCTATAATTATTTTACTATCGAATTAAATCTAATAATTTATAATCAAATTCAGCTATTAAATCTAATGATTTACTACCAATTTTAGCTATTAATTTACTGTCAAATTAATCTGTCTTTTTACTGTAAACTTAATCTTAGTTTAATATCTATCTTCTTGCCTTTATCCCACTCTTAAGTGGTTTCGGCACAACATGTTATAAACACGTTGTTACATGATTTGACTACGCATTTTACGAGCGGCCGCCTGCCTGACGTCAACTTACTTTAGTCGCCTTTTGCGACACCTTGGTACGAAAGAGTATGGTCTATTCTACTTATACCATACCACACTACCTATTCCGATATATTATAATGATAATAATTGATGTATTGGACCAAACAATATATTTTACAATACTTGTCTAGGAATATATCAGTTTATATAAATATTGTTTCATAAATGAATAAAGAAAAACGAATTGTCTAATGATTTATTTATAATTAAAATTGCTATTAAACTGAGATTAAATTACACCGTGTGGTATTCAGCCGAGTACCAACCTCATTTCTTACCGTAAGGCGATCCACCGAGTGGTATCCGGCTCAGTAGAATAGACCACCCTGTTTCTTACTGAGGTGTCGGAAAATACGTAATAAGTTAAGTCAGTGTCAGGCACAAGGGCTTAAGGATAAGGGCAGGAAGATAGATATAATACTGAGATTAAATTGACAGTAAAAAGTCAGCTTAATTGGATAGTGAATTAATAGTAAATTATTAGATTTGATAGTAAATTGATAGCTTAATTTGATAGTAAAGTATTAGATTTTATAGTAAATTGATAGCTTAATTTGAGTAAAATTATAGAGTAAATTGACAGCTGATTTCTGATTGAGAGCTGATTGAGAGCTGATTGAGAGTAAATTGAATGGTCCTCTCCTCTGCAGGACAGAAAGCCATCGCCCCATAGTAGAATATCAGGGTATTACATTTACTATTTCGCAGTTACCTATAACCGTCGCTTCGAGGTCGACCATAACAACCCGCGGCACCATCTTCCCCCTATCCGCCTCAGAGAAGAACGTGTTGAAACATGAGTCCGACCCGTTGATGTCCGCCTCGCACGCCGGCAGCGTGCCATCAGGCCTGATGCCGTGCTCGAGGCAGTACAGCTGCCAGCAAGCGACTCCCATCTGAACACCGGCCTGGCCCACATGCACCGAAATGCACTCCCTCTGGAAAATAGAAATAACGATCATCTTCCTACCCTTATCCCACTCAAAGTGGGGTCGCCACAACATGTTATAAACATGCTGTCACATGATTTGGCTGCGTTTTTACGACCGGCCGCCTGCCTGACGTCAACTTACCTCAGTCGTATTTTGCGACACCTCGGTAAGAAAGAGCGTGCTCTATTCTACTAAACCGGATACCACACGGTGGGTCTATTTAACTTAGTGGCTTTTACGACACGCATTGTTTTATAGTTTTTTATATGTATAAAAATCCCGTGTCACGACGTGTTCTCTAATCTAAAATCTGCTAATCTTCAAAACCACTGAACCGATTTCAATGAAGTTTTCTAGGTAATTATATTTCATTAATAATTAAGGTAATAATAAAGGTAATTATAGACACGATCAATGACTTTTGCGATTTTCACATAAATAATACGCCCATGGAAGTTTTCACTTCATAAATAGACGTCGGATTTATATTTGTTAAAAATTAAGCTAAGGAATATTAAAATAGATAAATTGCACACGGAAAAGCGAACCAAAGACTCTTTAAACACTATTACACCACTTACCATCATGTATACTAATAATTTTGTACAAACGGATACAAAAACGAATAAAAAAACTGTATAAACTAAAAAAGCTTTACAAAAATTTTGTATAAACTGAAATTTTGAAAAAAAATTGCTCCCAACGCCCGTGTACAGGGCCGCACGGATCTATTGTTTATTGCTGTTCTATATTCAAAACATTTTATTGGTTATTTTGAAATTTGAAGCGATAATTTTTTCTGGTCCGAAAATCTATCAAGGAGGTTACATGTTTGCAATTTATTTATATAAGTTTTTCAAATATTAATTTAATTAATAATAAAAATTAAAATTATTTCACTTCTTGTCCTTTTTCTTCTGTTACTCAAAGATTGACTGGAAGAAATCCCTTTTAGGGATAAGTCCGCCTTTATACATGTGCCTTTTTTACTATTTCTTTCTCTTTTCTAACTATATATATAAAAATTAATAAATAAATAAAAGAAATCTTTAATTTTGGAATAGTAACGGAACAATTCGTCACGAATGGCTTTGGAGAAAAATGTCTTTTTAATCCCTGTTTTCGGGAAAATAGTAAAATTTACGTTGAGTCCAAAAAGACAATTGTCGCTGTCAAACGTAAAGTCATGGTAGCTCATTTAGGAAACGGGCGGTCTAGAAAGGTGAAAATACATAGGTTCGAACCCCACCTGCCTATTTTTTCATTTTTTTGATATCTTTAAAAAAAATTCCGTACAAGGCTCGCTCACCCAGATACTCTCCTTTAAAAACTTTCCCTTAAAGCCAATACTTTGGGAACAACCGAGTATTTATTCATTTATATTCCTTATAAATTGAATACTTCATCTAACCTATTTCAATATTTGAACAAAGATCCTAAATTCATTACCAACCGAAAATCATCTCGGCATAACTAAAGAGAAGAATAAACAGAAAAATGCAAATTAACTTACGACTACTAACTTTGGGGTCTTTTACCCTATAAAAGGACCCGTCAAACTCCATTGTGTCGTAATAGTTCTAACTATGGGGTCCTCCCCCATGGCGGTACCCTGCTTGCCACCCTTGATGTACCATAGACTAAGGTCACTGGTAAATTCTATCTATGGTATAAAAAACTTTTTATCTAAGAATGTCCAATTAAGAAGAGCAAGAAGAAATATTTAAACTCGAATTTATATATATAAATTTTATAAATTATTCATCATCCTCTTGCCCTTATCCCTCTCTAAGTGGGGTCGGCACAACATGTTACAAACATGTTGTCAGATGTTTGGCTTCGTATTTTACGACCGACCTCCTGCCTGACATCAACTTACGTTAGTCGCCTTTTACGACACCTCGATAAGACAGAGGGTGGTGTATTTTACTCAAACGGATACCACACGGTGGGTCAATTTACTTTAGCTGCCTTTTACGACACTTCGTTAAGAAAGAGGGTGGTCTATTTTACTCAACCAGATACTACAGAGTGGGTAAACTTACCTTAGCCGCCTTTTACGACACCTCGTTAAGAAATGAGGTTGGTCTATTCTATTCAGCCGGATACCACGCGGCGTATATATAATAATTTATTATCTTTTCTAAATTTGCACGATTAGTATTAAAATGACCTAATTCTAGAAAGAAGTTTTGTGTCATATTGGGACTAAAATAAAGGCCCACAAAGCTCTTGAGTTATAAAAATCCATAACTTGGAAAAGCGAGAAAAAGTTTTTTCTTGCTCGTCTTGCTTCGTAGCATGATGTCATTTCAATAAGGATTACAATGTATCAAAATAAAGTCTAATTTTGAATTCGGTCACTTTAATTTTAATCGTCCGATATATATGTGAATTTTTTAAACTAGGACTTCGAAAACATTGAAATGATTTTTGTTTTACATACTTTTATTAACACTTAATTCGTCACGCGCAACCGCTGTCACTGTTAATCCTTGTAAACACCTATTGAAATGCAAAAGTTTCATCACGCCCTTTAAAGTATTTTGAATATTTAATTGCGTGACATTGTTGCGGGTAAAGTACATGAGGAGCGGTGCAATCGATTTGTCGCGGGCACTGTTTAATTTATATGAACGTGTCACTTGTTTTGAAGATGTTATAAACATGGTTAAACTATTAACGATTAAAGATAAACTCTAAATTAAAGATAAATCTGACTTATCTCAAAATTATTTGCGATTTTGTCATAGAGTTTATTTCCTGATGATGCTTTGGTTGCGGGGCGAAACGATTTTTGAGTTTGTGATAGTGATCGTGTGTAGTGCTTTTGTATAGTTGCAGCAAAAGTGGATGTTTGCATGTTTTTTTCACTAATCCTGTATGTATCAGTATAATGTATGGAAACGGATAGTCCACTCTACATGTAGCATTATATATATTTTCTATTTACTTAATCAAGGATTATAGCAAACATAATTTCATTATTTACATACTAGCAATTGCGAGCGGCTCTGCCCGCGTGGAAAGCCGTAATATTGTATTTTGATAACAATAAAAATGGTTACAGTGGTTAACCTTAAAATCATATGCTATCGCGGACTTTTATTTAAAACTTTTAGAGAGGAACAATTTTGTAATACATGATTTTTGAATAGCTTTCATCATTTACTTTCACGCAAGGATAGCTTTAAATTTTATTTTTTTATGGCTTTTATTGCTGCTCCTCTCCTATTCATATTAGCGTGATTTTATATAGCCTATAGCCTTCCTCGATAAATGCACTATCTTATACTCAGAGAATTTTTGAAATCGGTTCAGTATTTCCTGAGATTAGTGCGTTCAAAACAAACTCTTCAGTTTTATATTCGTATATTGTATTGTAGTTCTTTCAGACTAATGAAAATTCCTGAGAGCGAGTTGGTAAGTTGGCCTAAGAAGAGTCGAATAATCAAAATATAAAACGGTTTAAAATCAAAATGGCGTTGAGTTCCAAAGCTGGTACTTTTGACAAATAGTTGTCGCCGGAGGGTAGATCAAAGATAGCGGCGGGACGCGATGTTATCTGTACAATTATCACTAATGCGTCTAGATATCATCTTACCGGGGAGGATTTACTGTTGTTTTTTCTACTAGCTTTTATAATGAATAGATAGAGTTAAAAAAAAACAAAAAAAAAAGCTTTCGAAAAGTGAAAATCCTATCCTATATCCTATATAAAGAGGAAAAATTTGTATGTATGTTTGTAATATTTTCACACGAAAACTATTGGACTGATTTCAAAAATTCTTCCACCTTTGGAAAGCTGCATCTTTACTCAGCAAGATAGGCTATATTACATTAAAAAATAGGGATCCGTAATAAAAACGTAATAATTTGAAAAAATTAAAAAATTACGCGAGTGTAACCGTGGGATATTACAAGTTATATAATAAATGCGAAAGTTTGTGAGTATGGATGTATGTTTGTTACTGTTTCAAGACGAATCCGCTGAACCAATATCGATGAAATTTGGCACAATTATTCCTTATACACCGGGGTAACATATAGGCTATAGAAATCCTGTTAATTCTACAGGAATAGGATGACATTGAAAGACGCCATCTATTATAAACCAATGACGCGATAACAGTCCACGCGAATTTGCGGGTAAAAGCTAGGTAAGCTCGGTAATTTTAAAATGATGTAAAAAAAATATAAAATAAAAAAAATATTTAAAAGAAAAATAAAAAAGGGCAAGAGGGGCTCGATCCTATGTATTTTCACCTCTCTAGACCGCCCGTTCCTCAAATGAACTACCATGACCTTAAATTTGACAGCGAAAAATTGTATTTAACGTGAATTTAAAAAAAAATTTAAAGAGCCCGAAAACAGTGATAAATCGACTTTTTTTTTGAATTTAAACTTATCTAGCTCGATTTTTCTCCCCCAAAACCCACTATATGCTGAATTTCAGGAAAATCGTTGGTGCCGTTTCCGAGATTCTGAAAATATATATACCCTACCTTACTCCGTGGGTAGCAGGTTTGATTCCCTCCGAGGGCCTACATGTTCTATAAATGTATTTGTCGGTCTTTGATTCTGGGTGTATATTTGTAATTAAGTATATATTTAAAAATTATATAAGTATATATTCACCAGTTGTCTCTCACCCATAACACAAGTATTAAGTAAGATACTTAGTTTGGGGCCGGATGACCGTGTGTGTAAGTGTCCCATATATTTATATATTATATTTATATACATACAAGATTAACTCATTTAAATACATGAAATTATGTTAGTTTCATGTCTCTACTATTAACCGCTAAGGAGTTCCCTCGTCTGGAGCCAATCCTGGCAGCATCAGGTCATGCTTATCATAAACATGCATTATCATCGGGACTGGAACAGTATATAAAATTTCAGCTTAATCGGACACCGGGAAGTGGGTCAAATTTAACTTGCAAGATTCCACCTTCACATACACGGCCAGTTAAATAATTAATAAATAAAAATTCGAGTTATTCAATTCATTGCATTCTAACCGGTTATTCAGTGTTTTGAATTATCTGTTCTCTGAAAGTGGGTCATGGTTAATTTTAAAGAAGTTAGTTATATATTTACAAGTCAAAGTAATATAAAGTGACTATAAAAATATAGAGAACTAATAACTAATAACTTAAGCATAGTCGAAAAATAAATATTTAAAGTTCTTTTTGCTATAGTACAATTAAATGAAAGAAATATTATGTAGTAACTATATATAGTTAATGTATAAAAAGTGGCTATACTCACTTTTCATTATGTGGGGCTAGCCCGAATAGTTTGAACTGAATGTTATGTAAATAGCTCATGAATAAGGGCCCGGGATGATCTTGAAAGTAATCGGTCTTATTCTATCGGGCTAGCCCCGTGAGTATAGCCGATTTCTATACATCAGCTATGTATAGTAAGTACATACGCTATGCAACAAGCGCTAAATTTCGAAAAAGGCAAATTTTATCAATGAGAATGTTTGAAATTTTATTTCTGTTTTACAATGTTCCCTGGATTCGAACCTTTATCTTCCGTTAAATATCACATCACCCAATTCAGCTATCACGTCTTTTGTGCGCCTCCTACTACGTTGAAATAAAAAAAATTAATTTCCAGAAAAAAATCGCACTGACACTAAGCGACAATTGGCAAGGTGTGGACAAAATAAAAAATCCCATTAGAGCTACGACGCGGAATAATAAGCTCTTTTTACAGGCCTTAATCCGGATCAGATATCTACGGATCCCTAATTTGATGCCCGTTTGATATTCATGATTCCCTAAGCTAGGGGGGAGGGGTAAAATACAAAATACGCCAAAATTTTTTGTATCAGATGATAATGATGATAATCATAGTAGCAATGATAGTGGTGATGGTGATAAATGTACTAAAATTATTATGATAAGAATTATAATAGTAGGAACTGTGATACTATTTGTATATATGAATGATGGCTCTAATAATAATATTGAAGGTGATGTTAGCTTTGATTGTGAACTTAGCGAATATGGCAATTATATTGAATATGCAAAAATTGAAATGAATCTTTTGATAATAGAAACGTTTTTTGAACTGGAAAATTTTAATGTTTACAAAACAAACTATTTGGAGTAACTCCATGTTAGTATACCATAAAGTAATGTTAAACACGGTGGGCAGGGAGCGATCGTGGGTAGCGATGGCCTCCCTTAGCTCTGCAGAGGTGGGGCGGAGGGAGGTGGCGGAGCGGTTCCACGAACTGTTGTTCTGGATCCAATCTGCTGCTGGTGAGTCCAGGTGTTAGTGACTCGCCCAAGCCCATCGTCTGCCGCCCTAACTGGGGACCTTCGGGTGTTCCGAACGGGGTACATCGGACGCCTGGCTTACAGGTCCCCGAGGCGGTCGGTGCATCTGGTGCTCCCGATGCACCGGTTAGCGGAGGAGGGCTTCTCTTTCGAGGAGCCCCTACCTAGAGGTGTTTATTCTCTGGGATCAGAGCTGTCGGCGGGATGGGGGCAATATGTACAATGATACCCTGTCCTTGCCATCGGCAGCGTGGTGGAGCACACAAGTCGTTTTAGTCGGTGCGAGTCCGACATAACCGCCGCCTGTCCCCGTCGGACGGCGGCGGCATAAGGGGTTTAAAAAAAAAAACCCATAAAGTAATGTAATTATTACAAATGTGATTTTTTGTCGTTCTTTTACTTCCTAATAGAGGAACGCTTTTTTAAGGTTATTTGTGTAAACGTGGTTAAAGAGATACAGAGTACAAACTACTTTTTGTAAACTGTAGTACTTCAGTTTAGTTTAGTATTGAACCAAAATCGTAGGAAGAACCTAGTACTCTATAAAGGTTAGACAATGATTTTAATAAAAGTGATTGTGATGGTGCAGGAGATAAAAAACGTATAGCATAAAATACATCATAAGTTTTGATAGCTTAGCGGTGAGACCGTGCAACTCTCTCGAGGGGATCACGGGTTGAAATACAGGGCAGGTACCAGTAAGTTATACTGTTAAAAACTTATGTGTCTAATTGATAATTGCAATTTATCAGACGCTTTGCGGTGAAGGAAAACATCGTGATGAAACCTGCATATATCTAGAGAATTCTTGGGATATGTGTAACCTACCCATCTGCATTGGAGTAGAGTGGTAGATCTTAGCTCCGACCCTTCTGTCCAAAAACGGAGAGAGGTCTATTCCCAGCAGTGGGACAGTGAAACGCCGTTACATTACTTAGCATAAAATACATCATACAATTTAAGAAATGTTTGTACTGGAATAGAGAAATAATAAAAATAAACAATAACGTAGGCATCTCACAGAGGACAGTAATTAAATCTTGAGGGGTCTGAGTAGATTCGGGGGAGGGGGTCGCTACGGTGGCAATAACTTAAGCAATTTTCTCGGACATATCATCGCTCAAAGGCTCCTAATCCTAATATTAATGAGAAATATTATAGTTATTTCCTTCCTCTTTATTGAAGGCAAAACTACTGCATAATAATGTTATTGTGCAGGTTTATTAATATGAATTTTAAAACTATTTACTTTATTTTTCTGAACAAAAATTCATGCAATCGTATTATTCAAAATACGATGTACTTGCCTCTATGATAGTTTTAGGTTTTGAACATTATTAAAACGGTTAAGTAGTCCCTTGTGAGTTCTCCGACATAAATTTAACATCGCCTAAGCCTATGGTCAAACCTCAAAGAGGTCGCGGGGAACCGCTAGATTTAAGCGGCACAAAATCGCGTGTTGTCATCCCATGAAGATCCCATGAAGAGACCTATGTACGTGGACTTCCATCAGTTGACAAAGAAGAAAAAAAGAAGGCTGTGATCGGACTTCACAGAAGTCATTCTCAAGACAATTTTTCAGATGTTATAAACATGTTGTTATATGATTTGGCTACGTATTTTACGACCGGCCGCCTGCCTGACGTCACCTTATCTTAGTCGTATTTTACGACACCTCGATAAGATAGAGGGTGGTCTATTCTACTTAACCGGATACCACACGGTGAGTCAACTTGCCTTAGTCACCTTTTACGACACCTCGGTAAGAAATGAGGTTGGTCTATTCTACTCAGCCGGATACCACACGGCGGGTCGACTTATCTTAGTCGCCTTTTACGACACCTCGGTAAGGAAAGAGGGTGGTACTATTTTATTCAGCCGAATACCACACGGCGTTCGGAAGAATCGCACTACCTTATAGTAAAAACCTTACAGAAAAACGCTCAGTAGATTTTGAAAATCGATCACATACAGACAAACAGCTTTTGGGGACTTTGTTTTATAATAAATACTAGCTGTGCCAGTAGCTCCACCTGCATGGAAATCAGTGCGCCACAATTTTTTTCAAAGTAGTGATCGTAAGTTAATTATAAGAGATTTTTGAATAACTTTCATCATTCACTTAGAGCACGCAAGGAATCCCCGCCACCAGCAGCGTAGTGGAGCACACAGGTTATTTTAGTCGGTGCGAGTCCGACATAACCGTCGCCTGTCCCCGTCGGGCGGCGGTACCCATAAGGGGTTTTTTCCTGTAAAAAAAAACCCCGCAAGGAAAGCTTAAATTTTTCGTATTCGCAATTTTTTTTTTATTTCTGCTCCTTTCATATTTGTCTTAGCGTGATCTTATTAAGTTATATAACCTATAGCCTTTCTCGAAGAATGGACTTTGTTACACTCAAAGAATTTTTCAAATCGGTCCAATAGTTCCTGAGATTAGGGCGGTCAAACAATTAAACAAACAGAAAACTCTTCAGCTTTATATATTGATATACGTATTAAGTTTCATTTTAAATTCATGTACTGAGGATTATCCTTTTCCATGGAATGTTGTTTAGAATACTTTTCGAGCTTCCCCATAATCTGTTTCTCACAATCAAACAAAAAAACTCTTCAGCTTTATATATTATCAGTATTTATATAAATATTAGTATTCATTAGATTCTAATCAGCGTTATCAGTGCAAAAGGCTCAGTACTAAAACCGTTAATAATTAGAGAATAGAAGTCTTCAAAATCTCAATAACGTGGCTACCTAGCACGGGGTTCGAACAATGGACCTCAATCGACGAAGCCAGGTGCCCCCAGTGTACGCTCTCGCACAAAAGCTGTTAACTTTCCTTTATGGTGGATTTTGACGCAGATTTAGTGGTTTCTGTGTTTTCATGTTAAAATTAAACAAAGTTGTTTGTTGACGCAAACTTGCAATAGTTTTCTTAAAATTAGTTGAATCGGAATCAGTGAAATTTTTATTTCTTTAAGTAGCAATTGTACTAAACTTACTTATAAATTTTATTTATAAGTAAATTTTTAATATATAAATATTTTTTAACATTAACATAGTTTAGTTATAATGTTGGAACACTACGCCGTGTGGTATTCGGCTGAATAGAATAGTACCACCCTCATTTCTTACCGTATCGTAAAATACGACTAAGGTAAGTTGATGACAGGCAGGCGGCTGGTCGTAAAATACGTAGCCGAATCATGTGACAACATGTTTAAACATGTTGTGCCGACCCCACTTAGAGAGGGATAAAGGCAGGAAGATGGTGATCATACTGGAACACTGTTTATTGTTAAATTTGAAGGAAGCGGGCGTTGACATGTGCAGAGCCGTTTTTACTTATGCAGTGTCTTCGTTGCCATTGAATAAATGCATTTTTTAAAAAATCTTTATTGTACTATTAAGATATAAAAATACAAAACGGGGATTTTTATAGTTTCGAATAGATTTTTTAAAATTTATAATAGAATGCCAGATGGCAGTTATTTTCGCTCTGAACGAAGAGTCCTGCGATTGTTTCATCTAAGTGATTTAAAGCATCTAAGTGAGATTTATGAGAGAATTTTGATAAATCTTGATACGATACTGACTGACTACTGACTGACTTTGACGAGGTGTTATGTGTCATTTGTCAAAAGATTCAAACGATTCCAAATCGAGTGTCATGTTTAAATTTCTTTAAAAGGCATTTAAAATCCATCCTTCGTTGGAAATAAAGAAAAATTTTATAATTTCCTAACTCAACTTTATAACAGCAAAGTTTAACTTCCAATTAAATTAAATCATTTTTTAGCTCTAACTGTACACAACTTAATCCAAACACCCCGTTTTATTGCCAGAACCTTGTTTTTTGGTTGGAAATGCATTTTTTTGATAAAAAATCGGCGCATGAACGCTGGCATTGTTCTCGATGCAGCGACAGATGCGAGGGAAGTGCCGGCGATAAGGGTAAACGGTTTGACACCGGCACAATCGGTCAAACCTTTGGCCTAAATAAGAGGAACAAATGAATAACTTATTTCAAAAGGAATGGTGGAATTATACTGCTTTAATCCTAATGCTAAAGTTCTTCTATACGCCGTGTGGTATCCGGCTGAATAGAATAGTTCCACACTCATTTCTTACCAAGGTGTCGTAAAAGGGATGTAAGGTAACTCGACCCGCTATTTGGTATTATTCGGCTGAGTAGAATAGACCAACCTCATTCCTTACTGAGGTATCGTAAAAGGCGACTAAGGTAAGTTGACCCACCGTGTCGTATCTGGTTTAGTAGAATAAACCACCCTCTTTCTAACCGAGGTGTCGTAAATTGCGACAGAAGTAAGTTGACGTCAGGCGGCCAGTCGTAAAAACGCTGCCAAATCATGTGACAGCATGCTTATAACATGTTGTGCCGACCTCACTTAGAGTGGGATAAGGGCTGGAAGATTATGATGCTAAAGTTCTTCTTTGTTTGTTTATTAATGCTGTAAATTCTAACGACATCATTAAGTATAACGCCAAAAATTCAGATCTATTAGCATCAGAAATATAATTCTATGGATGCTCTCTGTAATACTGGAGAATTTAGAGTTATATATACGAGTATTATTATAGTGAAGTTTGATGGAACTCATCATTCTCCTGTCATATGATTCGGCTAGGTGTTTTACGACCGACCACCTGCCTGCGTTAACCTACCTTAGTCGTACGATATGGAAAAAAATGGTGGAGATTGGTGGAAACTGACACACTGAAAATAAATTGTGACCTTGTATTGTTGATAAGGATTTTATGGATTAGTTAAAGTCAAGACAAAATCCAACGGAAAAGCCTTAAGGTGCCTAGTGACTTTTTAGTTTTCTGTAATAATAACAAAGTCTTGTTAAATTTCACCTGTCTTTGAAAATCTAGTATGAGCGATGTGGTTAATAAAGTACGAAGTAGAGCCACAATCTTTCTCCATCTTATTTAGTTAGTGCTGTAGTGAGTAAAAAGCGCTTATGAGCTGTGTTTCTGTGATTATAACATCTTGTTTAAGTTATTGGGGCTTCAAAGACTATCGCATGCCACCATAAAGGATATTGTTGGACGCTTGATAGAAGAAGGTTGTTAAGTGTGAGTCAGCTTTTGGAGACAAATGCTAATTTGGAACTAATTACTTTAAGGAATAGCTTCTGTTCTGATCCTTCTGAAGAGTCTTCATACAAAGAAAAGGAGCTGCTGCAGGTGAGGATCATAAAATACTTTCTTTTTATACAGGGCAAACCCCCATAATCGCACCGGTTAGCGGTTATGTCGGACTCGCATCGACTTAACCAACCTGTATGCTCCACACGTTGCTGATGGCTAGGGCAGGGTACTGTTGTACGCATGACGCCCATCCTCGCCGATAGCCGCTCTGATCATAGAGATACCTCCTCCGGGTAGTGACCCCACAAAAGAGAAGTTCCTCTCCCGAAACCGGTGCATCGAGAGCATCAGATGCACTGACCGCTTCAGGGACCTGTAACGTCCGATATACCCCGTTAGGAACGCCCTCCCCTAAGACCCCCTGTTAGGGCGGCAGACGATGGGCTTGGGTATTCCACCTTATTGGCATCTTAGGACCTAAAAAGCTTTGCTTAAGTTTGTCTATATAACTTCAGAGTCGAATTAATCCGTACACAACCAATTACTCTTTCGATAGGCATGAAATCGGCGTAACATTGGTGTATTGGTCACGCGTGGGTGTTATTTGTATTGCCGTCACATGGCTCAGTTTATCTCATTTAACGGTTGTTAAATCCAAATTATCTTAATTGCAAATATTTTTACTGTTCTTATTTGTAATTAGATCTGGTTTACATTTCGAGGATTACTCTTTCCCACTACAAGACTATAAGTCTATGTCAAGAAACACTATTTGTTGATTGAATACTTTATTCTTTATTATATTTGAGAAAAATATCTTCTGTAACTTCTTGACAGTTGCCTACTTCAATCTTCATCTCCGATCTTGAAAGATGTTTTACCCCAGGAACACTTCTACGTCAACTCACAGATCTGAGAACATTTCTCAGATCTGTGAGTTATGCGGTTAGACTAAGAAACAGCTAGACCGATTTTAATGACAATTTTAGACAATATTTAGATTGACCCAGCAGATAATCTTCTAAAGCCTGGTGGTGATCGGACCGTATTACATAGACATAAGGTTGCGGCTCTTTCTTTGCAGCTTACAAAAAAATGTAAGTCGTTTAACAAAATTCAGCAATCAATTTTAGTTTTGCTATCACAGCAGTTTAAAAACACTGTTAAAAGGAGGCTTATACAGAAAGCCTACATGGTTGATGATTACCTAGATAATAAGAATGCGTGGATATAGCTCTTTTCGACCCTGTGGAAGATAGTAATGAATAAATGCAACAAATTATAAGAATTATATTTTTAATGAGTAACCGCCGAGTTTCTTGCGGCCTCTTCTCGGTAGGACCAGCTTTCCAGCAGTAGCTGACGATTCAAAAGCACTTGTTTACAAGTTTATTTGAATAAAGAATAATTTGAATTTGATCGTTGGTATGTTATAACGGTGGGAATATTAATAGTGGGAATTTATTAACATTTCAAGTGTTTATAATCTGTGCTTAAACACTTTGTAATGTTCCGGTCATTAAAAGTGGTATCGCATACGACACGCGCGATTTCAAGTGGGATAAAATAACAGTATTATAAATGATATAATAGGCGATATTTCTAGTAGGAGTTTATTTTGATTATCATATTTTATTTTTATTTTGGAGAGTTTTTAACCCGTGTGACCCTTACAAAAATGTGTGAGATTTTTTTTTAACTTATTTACATTTTAGAAACATCACATATTACGCCCTGTGGTATCCGGCTAAATAGAATAGTACCACCCTCATTTCTTACTGAGGTGTCGTAAAAGGCGACTAAGGTAAGTCGACCCGCCGTATGGTATCTGGCTGAGTAGATTTGACTAACTCCATTTTTTACCGAGGTGTCTTAAAAGGCTAAAGACTAAGCTAAGTTGACCCACCGTGTGGTATCCGGTTTAGTAAAATAGACCACCCTCTTTCTTACCGAGATGTCGTAAAATACGACTAAGGTAAGTTGACGTCAGGCAGACGGCCGGTCGTAAAAATGCAGCCAATTTGACAGCATGTTTATAACATGTTGTGCCGACCCCACTTAGAGTGGGATAAGGGCAGGAGGATAATGGTGAAACATCACATATTAAAACCAAATTCCAAAAGCTTATGTGATCGATTTTCTCAAAATCTGCTAAACCGATTTTTATACGGTTTGTACTAAAATGTAGTGCAATTCTTCCGGAAGGTTTTGGTTAAAAGTATATTATGGTTTTACGTGAATTGTGTTAAAGAGGTCGCATTGGTGTAAAAAAAATTCGTCTGCTGGGAGATTAAATCGCGTGCGTCGCGTAAACCAGCAAAGATACACTAAAGTAATGTACTAGAGAATTGTAGATCTACAAAAATACTACATCAAAGTCCGAAAAGCATGCCTCTATCTCTTATAGTTAACACACAATAACTACTTTCCTGCCTTTTGCGACACACTGATTTCCACACGAGTGAAACCGTTTTTATATATAACAGAGAGAGATCCCGTGAGCGCCAGACCTTCGCTTTGGGAGATACGAGGTACTCAAGGTTGCAAATTCCGAATTAATTTCGTCATAGTATAAAGCTTGATCTTTTGATATTGCCTTTAGAATAATATAAAGTTAAATTTCAGCTTTTATAAAATGACGAAGGTCTGGCGCTCACGGGATCTTGGGCCATAAGAAGATATGTTGTAATAGCAGTTAAAAGTTAATTTCCGTAATTATACTAGCGAAAAAAATTAAAGGATCAAAAAAATTTTTTAAACTTTTCTCCGTATGCATTAGGATTGAGTGGCACACATTGCTTGAACATTTTTTCATTTTAATATCTCAAAACTAGAAACTTTAAGCTTTAAAATGCATTTTTATATTTCAATACGACCATTTTTGAGGCAAATACAGTACAATACGAAAATAACTTGAAAAAATAAAATATTGAAAAATACCATATTAAACCCCCTGATATATTCCATGTATCCCTTCATCATTTTAGAAAAAAAAATCCACTAAAATCATAGTGTATTTACATAGCTACATATAATTCTAAATTTCAGTTTAATAATTATAATTGTATTGTTTTGAACTACATTTGCATGTGGTGTTTACCTTTAAGTAGTTTTACATTTAGACTTAGTGTAATAGTATAATAGAATATGTGTTTGAATTAAGTGTTAAAGCTGTTGGTAAACCTAATTAAAAAAAAACTTTAATTATTTTTTGAACCTTAAATTTTTTCCGCTAGTGTATAAACATAATTTACTTGTGAGAAATATTCACATTTACAGATTATAAGGACACTTAAGCACATTCCTTTTTTATGATACATTGAAATGACATGCGCTAACTGGAGTGGGATAGAATAACAAACACCATGTATTTAATAGCGCGTGGCCAATGATATGGTTAGTTGGTGTTAACCTTTATAATTTTTTTATGGTATTAGTAAGGGATTTTTTGGTTGTAAGTGGGTAGCACTTTAATATTATTTATTTAGGAACCGTGAGAAATTTTACGTGGGAAGTTTAATGTTGCTTAAATTGAAATCAAAATAATCAATAAAATTAATGAAGATATCTTAATCGGAATATGGAATTAAGCGAAAGAAATAAGCTAATTTAATAATAAATATATGGGACACTTAAACACACGGTCGTCCGTCCCCAAAGTAAGTAACTTAATACTTGTGTTATGGGTGACAGACAACTGGTGAATATATACTTATATATTTTTAAATACATACTTAAATACAAATATACACCCACAACACACACCAACAACATTTTATAGAATATGTAAGCTCTCGGTGGGAATCGAACCCGCGACCCACGATGCTGAAGGCGATGTCACTACCCATAGCGCCAACGGGCCAGTCCAATAATATATATTTATATATATATCATCATCCTCCTGCCCTTATCCCACTCTAAGTGGGGTCGGCACAACATGTTATAAACATGTTGTCATATGATTTGGCTGCGTTTTTATGACCGGCCGCCTGCCTGACATCAACTTACCTTAGTCGTATTTTACGACACCTCGGTAAGAGAGGGTGGTGTATTCTACTAAACCGGATACCACACGGTGGGTCAACTTACCTTAGTCGCCTTTTACGACACCTCGGTAAGAAATGAGGTTGGTCTATTCTACTCAGCCGGGTACCACACGGCGGGTCGTCTTACCTTAGTCGCCTTTTACGACACCTCGGTAAGAAAAGAGGGTGGTACTATTCTATTCAGCCGGATACCACACGGCGTATATATTTATATATATATAATATTGTATAAATATAAATGTAAAAAATAATCGTTTTATACCTGTTTTTGGGAACTAAAAAATACTGAAATTTATATTGAATATAAAATACTATTTTTGCCGTAAAGTGTAAAGTCAGCATAGCTTATTCGGGGAACGGGCAGTATAAAATTATATTTTTATGATCCGCGATGAAGTAAAATAGAAAATATATATAATGCTAAATGTAGAGTGGACAATCCGTTTTCACTCAAACTTCAAATTTGAATTCAAGTTCAATTTTGAAATTCTGTCAACTCTACACTTGACATTATATATATTTTCTATTTTACTCCATCGCGGATTATAGCAAAAAAAAATTATTATTACTTTCGTATTATGGATCTCCGCTAAGTAACGCCTAATTCAATAAATTATTTGATTTAACAATAATTCATTAATATACAATCAATCGCTAAGATCAAATTAATTTAAAACAGATTTCTAGACTAATTTGATTACCCGCCTGCAAAGTGTCGGCACGGGAACGACACGTGACCTACACAGGACCGACACGTGTCCGGCACACGTATAATCAAACAACTTAAGTGTGGTGTAACATTTGGTTAGGTGTGTTCAATTGGAATTCACCGGTCGTTATATTTGCAAAGGTGATAGCATTAAAGGTATATCGCTTATTGGCTGCAATGTATACGCGCTTGCAGATTTAAATCTTAGTACGTGGGTGGCTGGGTGGTAATTTTTTTTTAAAGATATTAAAAAAAATTGAAAAAAATTAAATTTGAAAAAAAAAATGTAGAAAATAGTTGAGCAGGTGGGGCTCGAATGGTGGGGTATTTTCACCTCTCTAGATCGCTCGTTCCACAAATGAGCTATAAAAATTATAATATTTTATTTTAGTTAAAGCACACTTTAGACAAGTATAAGGGCAAGAAGGAATATGGCGGTAGTGTTGCCACAAGTATAAAATTATGTCTTTAGCATTAGACACGATTTCAGATACTCTTTATTAGGTTGCCAATCTTCACATTTGAATATAAGGAAAGAAAAGGAAGAATAATATTACTGTGTTTACAATAAAACAAAAAAACGGTTGCCTGCAAAGTCGGTTTTACGGGCAAAGATTTTACGTGACAACGTCTTTTTAAGTGTGATGGATTGGAGTGGGAGAGAGACGCAAGGCATTCGCCAGTCCGGCGGGCCTCTCATTCGTTCGGTGACTCATCGTAACAGACGTGAGCGTTACACTTTTTCATGAGTGTCTCCAAGCCGCAACCTAATTTAAGACGTTGTCACGTCAAAAATTAGAGAAATATTTCTGTGCTGCCAATATTAAACTTTAAAAATAAGCTGGGATAAGAAAGGAAAATATTTCTGTATTGCCAATATCAAAAGTTTTGCTTAGATACATCTTTAATGTTTATGCAATTGCTCGAGCGACGTTGTTGGTAAAAAATAAACCAGTTGTGTTAAATTAATAAATATATCATCAATAACATTATTAGAACCTTCGGCACGTGTCTTAACACCCTCTAACAAGGGGTTAATATGGTTACAGATATCTTTATTAGTGGGAGAGATTATTGCAAGACAAGAGGAAACGCGTGTCGGACACGCGTTGCACCCTGTGCTTGATGCGTTATATTTATATTTGTATAAGCTATGCCCACAACTATGTGAGCATTAAGTTTAAATTAAAAATAAGTTAAAATACCCTCAACTTTGTTTTGTTTCCAAGTCACGTAAAGATAAATGGGATTTTTTATATCTTAGCCCGATATATAAGTGTAATGCTAGAGCTAGATCAGGGGGCGAAGAATCATATCGCGTTGACGCCCAATATATCGTGTATCGCGCACACACGACGTGGTATCCGGCTGAATAGAATAGTACCACCCTCATTTCTTATCGAGTTTCGTAAAAGACGACTAAGGTAAATTGACCCATCGTGTGGTATCCAGTTGAGTAAAATAGACCACCTTCTTTCGTACCGAGGTATCGTTAAATACGACTACGGTAAGTTCTCGTCAGGCAGGCGGCCGGTCGTAAAATACGTAGCCAAATCATGTGACAACATGTTTGTAACATGTTAGGCCCCACTTAGAGTGGAATAACGGCAGGGGGATGATGACGACGTTCTTGTCTACATTAGGCGAGTGAAGATTCAGAAAGCTCCAGTTTTGCGCGTCCGAAACGATGTGTCTGCATTAGATTATATTATTATATCAGTAAAAGTAAATTATTATTTAATACACTTTTAAGAGTATCAGGTAGGAAATAATATAAAAATGAGACGAAGGAGATGACTGCTATGCACAGAAACTAAACGTCAAAGTCTGGCCGACAGTAAAGTGACCTAGGTGTGGCCATATGAACGAATATTGTCGCGACAAATCCCTTTGATGCCAGGTTACCGACATTGTTCCGATGCCACAACGTTTACGTCCGAATACACGGCGTTGGAACGATGTACCCGGCCACATACATAGCCATAGCGTGAATATTCGCCGTAGCCCGCTAATGTAGACCCAGCATATGAAGTACGCTTATACGTAGGGCATATTACACAATTGAAGATTATTTGGATGATAAAAATGCCTTGATTTGATAATCCCCTCATTTTCATACAAGATTGTGGTTTAATAATTGAAAAGGTTAAAAAGATTGATCGTCGAGTTTCTTGCTGATTCTTCGTAACACATTACGATTTTGTCGACTATTTTTAATAATTAAATAACTTAATTTTGTATATATATATATTTTTTTCTGAATCTCGGAAACGGCTGCAACGATTTCATGAAATTTATCATTTAGGGGTTTCGGGGGCGAAAAATCAATCTAACTAGGTTTCACTAATAAAATGTCGTGCTATCCCTGTTTCCTGGCACTAAAAAAACAGCTGAAATAGAAACAGAAGCTCAAATTTTTGTTGTAATTTGTAAAGTTGTGATAGCTTATGGGTAACGGGTGGAATCAAAAAGTTTTAAACGCCCGGGATCAAGAAAATATATCACCGACCCATTTTTATTTTTTATTGATTTTTTATATCCTCCAAAAAATTACCGACCAAGGCTCGCTCACCCAAGTACTAAAAATTAAATATTAAATAAATAGTGGGCAAGATATTGAGCAATTGCAACATTTGCAGTCTGCCCACTCTACGTACGGCCCAATAACTACAGATGCGTGCTTAACTTCGATGACGGTGCCTATTATCTTTACAAACAAACACACAAAGAGGCCAGTTTTCAATCAACTTCAAGTAGTGGGGTGTAGCGAATGTTTCGATCGCTTTGTAATAACAATATCGAAAGTTTGCTTCTATTTTTGTACTAGCTATAAATTTGAATGCAACTGCGTTATAGCTGGTGTATTGTATTGTACTAATAACAAGAAAATATCAATCGTACTAATCCTAACTAATATTATAAATTCTAAAATTTGTGAGTATGGATTTATGTTTGTTACTCTTTCACGGCGAATCCGCTGAACCAATATCGATTAACTATGGCACAATTATTCCTTATACACCGGAGTAACATATAGCCTATAGAAATCCAGTTAATTCTACAGGAATAGGATGACATTGAAAAGCTCTATATCTATTATCAACTAATGGAGATACTTGCAGGGTTCGAGAATGACAAGCTACTGGTTTATTCCAAGAGACTACAGTCCACGCGAACTAAGTTGTGGGTATAAGCTTGTCTGTAATGAAATTATATATTTATTTAGTTAAGTAAGGCATTTATGGGTATAAATTAGGTATCCGGTATCTTGGTAATAGTCTTTACTAATACCACTATTAAATTAACCACATTTCTTACCGAGGTGTCGTAAAAGGTGACTAAGGTAAGTTGACCCACCGTGTGGTATCCAGTTGAATAGAACTGCGGCTGAACTATCGCGGACTATAGCAAAATTATATTATTACTCTTGAATTATATTTTGCAAAGAGCAACCTCAAGTTTATTTCTGCCTCTACTCAGTAGAGGCAGTTTTCTGAACCAGCAGTAGACGATTCCAAAGCACTTGTTTAAAAGTTAACTTGAATAAAGAATCACTTGAATTTGAATTAAACGCTTCCGGGCCCGTTCGATAACGCCATCAGTGCTAACTAAAGTTCTCAATCATAACCGGTAGGGAATAATCGTCAGATGTTACAGTAATTTGTGGTGATGCCTATTCATCTTTCGGAATTAGAGAGCGGATTGATTTTATTGACATTCATTGGGGTGGCTCTGTGCTTGTGAATGATTAATTCATTTTATGATATTTACTCATGTTACCAAAATTTATGGTCTCTTGGCGCACTTGGTAGTTTCAGCGTCGTGGCTCGTGGGTTCGATTACGGCCTAGAACCAATATTTTCGAGACTAGGTGTACTCGTATATATGTTAGCCATGTGGTATCCGGCTGAGTAGAATAGTACCACCCTCTTTTCTTACCGAGGTGTCGTAAAAGGCGACTAAGGTAAGTCGACCCGCCATGTGGTATCCGGCTGAGTAGAATAGACCAACCTCATTTCTTACCGAGGTGTCGTAAAAGGCGACTAAGGTAAGATGACCCCCCGTGTGGTATCCGGTTTAGTAGAATAGACCACCCTCTTTCTTACCGAGGTGTCGTGAAATACGACAGAGGTAAGTTGACGTCAGGCAGGCGGCCGGTCGTAAAAACACAGCCAAATCATATGACAGCATGTTTTTAACATGTTGTGCCGACCCCACTTAGAGTGGGATAAGGGCAGGAAGATGATGATCATCAATTTAAAATATACGTTCATGACAATCTAAACAACTAAATAAAAGCACCCTTAAAAAGGTTAAAATAAACAGACAATTATTAGCAGTGTAAATACTAGAGATTCCCGCGGGGTTGCTCGGGCTTTGTGTACTGCAAACAGACAAACTGACGAGCAATTAGCCTGAGGGCAGTGTTGGACACACGATACCAAACATGTGGCTCTGTTTGATTTGGTTTTTTAAAATGAAATTAACATCCTAATTGAGTTTGCTTTCCGGTCTTACTAGGATGACAAACCAAAACCGTAGTAAAGTAACGGCCTGTTACTATCCCACTGCTGGGCATAGGCCTCCTCTCTCCGTTTTTGGAGAGAAAGATTAGAGCTAAGATCTACCACGTTGCTCAAATGCGGATTGGTAAGTAACATATATCCTTAAAATTCTCTACAATGCTGGTTTCTCACGATGTTTTTCTCCACCGAAAAAACTGTAGTAAAGTAACGACCTGTTGCTATCCCACTGCTGGACATAGGCCTCCTCTGTCTGTTTTTGGAGAGAAGGATCTTAGCTCGAGCTAAGACCTACCACCTCAAGTTATTCCTCTGTTGGGCATAGGCCTCCTCTCACCGTTTTTGGAGAGAAGAATTAGAGCTGAGATCTACCACGTTGCTCCAATGCGGATTGGTAAGTAACACATATCCTTAGAATTCTCTACAATGCTGGTTTCTCACGATGTTATTCTTCACCGAAAAGCGTGTGACAAATTGCAATAATAAATTAGACATATGTTTTAACAGAAAAACTCATTGGTGCCTGCCAGGAATTCTAACGAGAAGAAGAAAAAGCAGAACCCTCTCAAAAGAGTCGCACGGTCTCACCACGGGGTTTTCATAGCTTTAAAATTGTAAGCTTCCATCCTAATAGAGATACTTAACACGGCGAGTAGGGCGATTGGAAAATCTAGCTTTAGAGAAAAATGCCTCGAGGCCGCCAATGCATTGTGTGCAACGATACGAGTATCTCATATCATTCCACTAAAATATACTTCAAAACTTCCTATAAACGAAAAGTAACCTTCTGTTACTTAACCCTAGGGAAAGATGCTTCTAAGCTGCCGATGGGAATACATAATCATGTATTCCCAAAAGATATCTCAGATCAATTTACTGTGAATATTTTTCAAAAATTCCTAAAGTTACTATCCACTGTTGGGCATAGGTCTCCTTTCCAAGGATGAAGATTTTAATGTAGAGGATGCGGATTGGTAGGTTACACATATCCCCAGAATTCTTTGGAGGTATGCGGGTTTCCTCACGACGTTTTCCTTCACCGAAAAGCAAATAAATTACAAAATTGTTCACTTAGTAATGCTGTAACATCTTAGATCTCAAATTGTCAAGGTGGAATCCCAAGGGTCCACAACGAGGATCTACATTGACATGATAAAATAGAGTTTCAAAATTTATATCATCATCATCCGCCTGCCCTTAACCCACTCTAAGTAGGGTCGCCACAACATTTTATAAACATGTTGTCACATTTACTGCTACGTATGCTACGTATTTTACGACGCCTGCCTCATGTCAACTTACTTCGTCGTATTTTTGACACCTCGATAAGAAAAGAGTGGTCTATTCTACTCAGCTGGATACACACAATGTAATTATTTGGTTTCGAGAATTAAACAGAAATGCTGCGGGAGGTCCATAGGAACTAGGTATATATTGAAATTGGTCTATAAGAAGAAAACTCTAGGAACCTCTGCTATACCCATTATGCCAAACAACATATAGATAATTCAAAATATATACGTTTGTTATTTACTTTATGTTTTTTTTTGTCAAATTATGTGATTTGTTATACAAACGATATTTTCCATTTAATTTCAAAACCCTCGCCAAATTAGGGGGTAGCAAATAGATTTCACGCAAATATGTAGGATTAGTGGAGATCGGAATGGCCGATGTGGTAACTCTGGGGGCCGTTAAGTATGACATTTAATATTCGACTACTAATTTGCGGGAATTGACTACCCATAATATGAACGCAGATTTAGTATAAAAAATTACAAATCCTTAGATTTGAAAATCCTAGCTACAAACAAGACTTATGTAAATTAAAAACGTTTTATTACCTTGACGACAGAATCCATACTAATAATCCAATAGCAAAAGTCTGTCTGTCTGTTTCGCTTTTACGGTTAATCCGCTAAAACAATATTCATCATCATCATCTGCCCTTATAAACATGTTTTTATAAACATGTTAAACATGTTTTTATAAACATGTTTAACAACAACACATTTGTTATAAACATGTTGTTACATGATTTGGCTACGTATTCTACGCCGGCCGCCTGCCTGGCGTCAACTTACCATAGTCACCTATACGATATCTCGGTTGCGGGTGGTCCAATCTTCTACCGCCGGATACTACACGGCTGGTCAACTTACCTTAGTCGCCTTTCACGACATCTCGGCAAGAAATGAGGGTGGTCAAAACTCAGCCGGATACCACAAAACAATATAGATGAAATTTACTATAATTGAAGTTTACACACTGAATTAATACATGATTAAACAAAAACAAAAAAAGAGATTAATTTAATTATATTGGAGTAATTTAATTTTAAAATTGTCAAAGTCGCTGTCGTTTTATATTTATGTTTATGTTTATGTTTACGTTTACGTTTACGTTTACGTTTACGTTTACGTTTACGTTTACGTTTACGTTTACGTTTACGTTTACGTTTACGTTTACGTTTACGTTTACGTTTACGTTTACGTTTACGTTTACGTTTACGTTTACGTTTACGTTTACGTTTACGTTTACGTTTACGTTTACGTTTACGTTTACGTTTGCGTTTGCGTTTGCGTTTGCGTTTGCGTTTGCGTTTGCGTTTGCGTTTGCGTTTGCGTTTGCGTTTGCGTTTGCGTTTGCGTTTACGTTTGCGTTTGCGTTTGCGTTTGCGTTTACGTTTACGTTTACGTTTACGTTTACGTTTACGTTTACGTTTACGTTTACGTTTACGTTTACGTTTACGTTTACGTTTACGTTTACGTTTACGTTTACGTTTACGTTTACGTTTACGTTTACGTTTACGTTTACGTTTACGTTTACGTTTACGTTTACGTTTACGTTTACGTTTACGTTTACGTTTATGTTTATGTTTATGTTTATGTTTATATGATACTGATACAGTATTATCTATGATACAGTAGTATCTATAGAATTATACAAGAATTAACTATACCAACAGCAATACTTACATATATCGATTATTTTGTTTGATTAATTATATTCCTGTATGAAATTATTGTAGATTGGTAACGGATGTTAATTTCCCGTTCAAACCGAAATCAAAATGTGTTATCGTTAGACGCATTCATAATTTGATTTAACCGTGAGTTTTCCGGCAGGTGAAGTTGCAACGCTTTCGGGTAGTTGACATCATCCTCCTGCCCTTATCCCACTTTAAGTGGGATCGGCTCAATATGTTATAAACATCTTGTCATATGATTTACTACGAATATTACGAACGGCCGCCTGCCTGATATCAACTTACGTTAGTCATATTTTACGATACCTCGGTAAGAAAGACTACGTACGGCCTATTCAACTCAACCGGATACTAAACAGTAGGTCGACTTACCTTAGTCGCCTTTTACGACATCTATTCTCTGTCTCCTCCTCCTCCTCTCTTATGAAATGAGGGTGTTCTATTCTTATACTACTCAGCCGGATGCCACACGGGATTTTCGGGTAGCTGATAGTTTTGGTTAAAATCGCCCGGATTTTGCAAGCTTGGAAATACTTTAGGATCAGTGGTCCAAATGAGTCGCTAAAAAGTCGTGTTATAAAGTGATCGGTTTTTTTTTTTTTTTATGGCATAGGATGGCAAACGAGCATGCGGCTTACCAATCAAGTAATTACCGCCGCCCACTACCTCTCGCAGAGCGAGTGCGTTGCCGTCCTTTAAAATGGTGGAAAATACGTTTTTTGAAGGTGCTCATGTTGTACTGATCTGGAAACGCTGCCAAAGGGAGATCGTTCCATAAAACTGTGGTGCGCGGAATGAAATTATTTGAGAACCGCACTGTAGTAGATCGCCAAGCATCCAGATGGTAGGGATGATATTATAACCTATGACGTACAGTGCGGTTATGGAATTTAGCAGCAGGAATCAGGTCATGTAGTTCGGTGGAACACTCTCCGTGAAAGATGCGGTAGAAAACGCATAGTGATGATACGTCTCTACGCATCGCCAACGAGTCAAGTTGTTTGCAGATCACCTTATCCCCAATAATTCGAGCTGCTCTACGCTGTATACGATCGAATGGCTTAAGTTGGTACTGGGGTGCACCGGCCCAGAGATGAGAACAGTAGTCCATGTGAGGCCGGACTTGTGCTTTATAAAGCGCTAGTCTATGAGCCGGCTTGAAGTACTGTCTGGCTCTATTGAGAACACCCAAGTTTTTGGAGGCCAACTTAGCCTTCCTTTCCAAGTGATCGCGATACTTGCAGCTATTGGAGATGTCGAGACCCAGTATTTCAATACCACTCGAGTCACGTAACAGAGTATTCTCGAAATACGGTGACGCGACAAGAGGTGTTGCTTTTGCGGTTAACGCGCAAACTTGCGTCTTTTGGGGGTTAAATTTTACTAAATTTAATTTACCCCATTCGGAGATCTTCCGTAGGGTGGCTTCAACGGAAGACACAAGATTTTTTCGGCACTCATCGACCTTTGTCCAAGAAAGTCTTGCGCCAGCGGTGTATACGGCATCCACCGTACTGTCATCTGCATAACAGTGAATGTTAGGGTCATCTAACATGTCATTGATATGCAGAAGAAACAGCGTTGGGGATATCACGCATCCTTGTGGAACCCCGGCATTCACAGGCTTAAGATTAGAGCAGAAACCATCGACAACGATACGTATGCTACGTCCTGTGAGAAAGCTGGAGATCCATAAGCGCAGACTTTCTGGAAGCCCATAGGAAGGTAGCTTCGAAAGAAGTGCCCTATGCCATACACGATCGAAGGCTTTCGCCATATCCAGACTAACCGCAAGACCTTCCCCCTTGCTTTCTATAGCCGCTGCCCAACGGTGAGTCAGGTAAACCAGAAGATCACCAGTTGATCGGCCGTGTCGAAAACCGTATTGACGGTCGTTGATCAGCTCATGATCTTCGAGGTAAGACAGAAGCTGGCTATTGATTATCATCTCCATAACTTTGGAGATGAGGGAGGTAATGGCAATAGGTCTGTAGTTAGCCGGATCTGAAGCATCGCCTTTTTTAGGGATCGGGTGGATCAGGGCTAACTTCCATGTATCCGGGACTATGCCTTGTGAGTACGAGAGCCGAAATAAGCGCGTAAGCACAGAAGTTAACTCGGGAGCACACATTTTGAGCACCATTGCAGAGATACCGTCAGGCCCACTCGACTTATGAACATCCAAAGACAACAGAGCTCGCCGAACAGCTTTTTGGCTGAACTTAATATCTGGCATTGAGCTCTGACACCGTGGAATAGTAGGCGGTGGGTTTCCTTGGTCATCCATAGTCGAGTTTGAGGCAAAGAAGTCTCCCAAAAGATCGGCTTTCTCCTTTGCTGTATGAGCCAATGCATTGTTCTCTGTGCGCAATGGTGGAAGTGAAGGATGGTCAAAGTTACCAAGTGCCGCTTTGGAGAGTGCCCAGAACCGACGCGTTCCAGATGGGTACTGCTCAAGCTTCTTACCAATTTTGACAATATACTTTGACTTCGCTCTGGCGACTTCCCTCTTAAAGAACCTGGAGGCACGGTTATATTTCTTCTTGAGCGATGATGGGTTGGTATTTTCGGTAGTCAACGCCTCAACCCAAGCCCGATAAGCAACCCGTTTGCTATCGGCTGCTGCCTTGCAAGATTCACTAAACCATGGCTGTGATCTACCACCGATTGGAATTACGGAGCTAGGTATATAGTTATCCATACCTTGTAGCACCACTTCGGCGACAGATGCACCACATGAGTTAGGATCACTCAAAGAGAAACAGACCTGCCTCCATGGATAGGACGAATAGAAGGAACGCAAACCATCCCAATCTGCTGACTTGTAATGCCAAACACGGCGTGTCGCGAGTGATCTGCGCCAACGACGTGCGATAGGCACTACACACCTTACTAGGCAATGATCAGAAGAGCCTAGAGGAGGGTCGACCGAGATTTGATAGTTTAGGGGATGTGTAGTCAGAAAAAGATCCAACAGAGAGGGGCTTTGACCATCCACGTCCGGCAGTCGCGTTGGCTCCTTAACCAATTGGGATAAATCATTCGCCATTGCAAAGTCAAAAGCAACTCTCCCCGCATGGTCTGTGGTGTCTGAGAAGCCAAGCCATTCAGCATGGTGGGCATTAAAATCGCCAAGAACTACGATTTCAGCAGAGGAAGTCTGTGAGAGTATATCGTCAATAGCCGCTTGTAAATGTTCCATAAGCCTATCCGTTTCCGCATTACCACTATGGGACCTGTAGAGGCACGCATAAACTCTGGCATGATCGCCACAGACCACGCGCCCCCAGATGGTTGACAGGTTCCGACCTTCAAAATTGCCAAGGTGGTGAAAGCATATATCTTCCCTTATGAACACAGCAACCCCGGCATGAGGCACGAAGTTATGTTCGAGTTTGTAGCCGGGGAAGTGTAAATACGCTGTGTCACTTGGACGTGATATTTGCGTTTCCGTTAAAAATAACAAGGCTGGCCGAGATGTCTCGAGATGGTAGTGGACAGCATTTAAGTTGGAATGTAGCCCTCGGATGTTACAGTAGTCTACATTGAGAGTAGGATGGGATGCCGCAGTATTATTTCCTTGTCTGCCATTGACATTAAACGTTTCGTTGCCCGCCCCAGAATACGACGGGCAGCCCGAGCGAGATTGCTCAGGGAGGGATTCTCCAACTCCGTCAGAGTCGGTACCCTCCTGGGGTATTAAAACTCGAGGGAAGGGGGGGGGGCTCCGGTGCTCAACACTCACCTATGCGAAACGCAGCGGCAAGCCGCTCCTTCACGCTGGTTTTCTGTGTGAGGGTGGTATAAAACCGGTCGAGTCTGCCCATTCGGTTAACCAACGCATGTTGGCAACGTGACTCTACCACCAATAAAGGTGTGCAAGGGATTAAATAATCTTAAGACTTATTCAGTTACCTATATGACTTTCAATTCAAATCGAAATTTACACGTTAGAAACTATAATAATATATTTAATCTAAATATTATTCTTAATACCAGCCAAATATCTACCGCTTTGTAAATCGCGGGATTACAACACGAAGGTTCACCCAATAATCCTAATAATATTGAAACGTCTCGTATAAAAGCAAATACAAATCCGAACAAAATAGACCGAAACGAATTTCAAAGGCAAACATTAAATAACGAAATACGTATCGGGTGCCCCTATAAATATTTAGGTGGTACTGATGATCTATTAGATCTTATGGGTCTTAAAATAGAGGTGGAAATAGCTCAGCTCCGTGATAAATGCGCTGGTCTTGAATGGAACAATGCGTAAGCGCAGGGGTGCAGATCTATTCACAACTATTCACTCTTTAACAAGCATTGTTCCAATTTGATTTATATTCATGATTCTTGCTTGTATTATTGCGAGCGGTAAATCAAGTGCGAATTCTATTTCTCTTTAATTGTTATGTACTGAATGAAATCATTTAGCTTCATTTCATGCATTTTTTAGTAAACGAGATTTACCTAAAACTGAGGGTAAGTTTCAGGTAAATCTTAAGATCTTAAACATGCTATTATAAATCAAGAGTATGTCTGTTACGTTTTCACGGCTAATGCGTTAGACCAATATTGATGTAATTTGGTTAAATTAAAACTCATACACCAGAGTAACACATAGCTAAAAAGGAACCGTATTTAAGGAACAGGGAAAACAAAAGTAATAATATAATTATTTAAAAGTAAAATAGAAAACATATGTAATGCTAAATGTAGAGTGGACAATCCAGATCACCGCAAAGTAACGCATACTTCTATAAATTATTTAAAGAACAAGGAAAAATTAATAATGCAATAATAAAGGTAATTAAACGCTAAGTGGGACTCTAGTTGCGAGTACCATGTAAGTGTTCAAAATAAAAAACTGGATATTTTACAATCTTAGCCCGGCGTTTAAGCAATTGATCCAAGTTTCAATAATATTGCTCGTTTTAGCTGTGAATTAATAAGAGATAGACGGACTTTAACAATTATAATATTACTATAGTATACATACAGAATATGTGTATTCAAAGTTTTGTGTTTGTAGAACTGTAATTTATGTTTCGATAGGAAGGTAAATTCATATAAATGTATTGACCAACAAATCTTTGATACTAAGCACTGTTTTTTATATCAAAAAAGGATATCCGGATAATATAGCAATATTATAATAATATACTTTACAATAACTTGAACATTTGATACAGGTAAAAGTAAAGTAAGTAGCGGCCTGTTACTATCCTATTGCTGAGAATAGGCCTCTTCTCTCTGTTTGGAGAAGGTTTAGAGCTAAGACCTACCCGTCTGCCCCAATGCGGATTGATAGGTTAAACATATCTCCAGAATTATCTTGAGATATGCAGGTTTCCTCACAATGTTTTCCTTCACCAAAAAGCGTGTGATAAATTGCAATTATCAATTAGACACATCAGTTTTAACAGAAAAACTCTTTGGTGTCTGCCCGGGTTCGAACCCGTGACCTCCTCGAAAGAGTCGCACGGTGTTACTGCTGGGCTACCACAGCTCTGATACAGCTTGATACAGGTAAAGTGTATTAAATACTTTATAGAGTTATTGGCAAAAATAAGACAAAATTTTACGAAAATAAAAAAAATATATTTATTTCATGATATGACTAGATTAATCAATATAAACTTTGGTACATTATCTAGTGGCAATTATTTCTTTATTGTCCAAAAATATATTTACTAATAAATGACTAGGTCTTTTTACAATAATATAATCTCTACAAAGAGGTACATTAAATTCGAGCATTCACGATAGTGGGACATTTATAAAAGTCTCTACCTACATATCTTTGGTCATTGTAACAAATATTAGTGTTAGAGTATACCTCGTCACTCCCATAAGTATATTTTTCATTATTCTGACTATAATTTTGATAATGACTATAATTAGGTGTATAATCATTAGCATCTTGATGTTTTCTATTTTTAGCAGTATCAAAGGCATTCTTAAATATTTCATAATTTTTCTGATTGAAATATTCTTTAGATCCATTTTGTAATCCCGAATCATAAGTTTCACTATAATTTGCACTACAATAGGATCTTTGGTTATAATAATTTTGTTGAAACATATCGTCCCCGTAGCTAGATGGATTAGTAAAGAAACCACTTCCAGTGGTAGATGTTATACAGTTACCACCAACGTTGTTCACAGAGACCGTCACATTACCGACATTTATAAGTACCCCTTCGGATGTTTGCAGGAAATTCGAACCGTTGGGGAACGGTTTACTGAACCCTTGGAAACTTCTATACCCGTCTCCACTGTTATCATCAGTTTTATTTGGAGAAAATATTTCTCTAAAAGCATCTTTATTAACCTTTTCAGAAGCTAAAGCAAAATTTTGTAACTTTTCATAGTTCAAACTGTATTCTCCAGATGGTATTTGACCAGTGTTGATATTATCTAACGATTCTAGTGTTTGACTTAATGCATAAATATAATTATGAGCGAATCGTAGTGTTTCAATTTTTGTCAGTTTTGTGTCTTCTGGGAATGTAGGTAAAACACATCTCAGTCTGTCTAAAGCTTCGTTCAACATGTGCATCCTATTCCTCTCTCTGTCATTAGCCTTCATTCTTCTATTCCTCTTTATTCTTAATATCTGCGTGGGACTTTTACATCTTGTGACCCTATTTTTACCATTTGCATACTTTTTCTTTGGTTTGTTGGGATCCTTTGGTTTCTTTTCCCTCGATTTCACAGGCGTTGATGTGTTGTCCAATGGCAGGAAATCTTTGAATTCTTTAACATCTTCAACATGTCCGTGGAACCGGTATGCCGATTCTTCGCCAAACAGTTTGCGTCTCACGTTTGTTTCTTTAGATGGTGTGAGGGAAACTCCTAAATCTGAAACTTCATGTTTTGAAGGAGTGTTGCAGGTTGAAGTAGGTGTCATCAAGGAATCAGCATAAGATCGTTCAAACCCAGAATCGTTGCTGCAAATGCTGTCGTTAAAGTCGCAGTAGTCTTCGAAATTTGTGCCAAACATTTTTCTAAATCTGTAGCAATTGAAAAAAATAAAGGATTATTATTTATTTAAATTACCATTCTTAGAAGTAAGGGATTTTTATTTTAAAATTTGATTTAATGTTAACGAAATTCTATGATTTTTAATAAATGACATATATGAGGCACTGGCTTGTATAATTTGTCATCCATCGTGTGGTATCATTCACCCTCATTTCTAATCGAGGTAAAAAGCGACTAAGGTAAGTTGACCCACGGTGTGGTATCCGGTTGAGGAAAATAGACCACCCTCTTTCTTACCGAGATGTCGTAAGAGACTACTAAGGTAATTTAGGCTTACGTCATCAAGCAGGTGGTCGATCATAGAATATCTAGACAAATCATACGACAATATGTTTATAGCATGTGGTGCCGTCTCCGCTTGAGAGTGGGATATGGACAGGAAGATGATAATTACCATTCTTAGTATTATTTTAAAATTTGATTGAATTTTAACGCAATTCCACGCATATTAAGCGATACATTTGGCTTAAGCGTTTACTTGTATGACTTGAGGTTTTTTTAAAGTTTCGGTTTAAGCGTTCTCTTCTCAAACGATTTATTATCATAGATTTCTTATCCTATTAACTTTCCCAAGTTATACTTTTTTTATTCTATCATATCTACTAGTTATTCCATCTATTCTTTCATCGTTAATGCGTCCGTTTGTTTAAGTTAGTGTAATTTGCGTGTCAACTGCGACCCCTTGTGTGTAACCTCGCGTGTGCAATGTGTTACGGAAAGTCAGTTGAACTTTATCACTTCCGACTTCCGGCCTCTGATTTCCTGTTAGGGGTGCTTGAAAAGTTAATTTGCCTACGCTTCACGCTATGATTTTTGTATTAATTATTAATTCTTATCTTTGACTAATTGTTTTTTAAATAATTTATAGAATTAGGAGTTACTTCGCGGAGATCCATAGAGAGAAAGTAAATAGAAAAAATATATAATGTTAAATGTAGAGTGAGAGACCACTCTCATTTCTTACCGAGTTGTCATAAAAGACGACTACCTTCGGTGAGTTAACGTCAGGCCGGTCGTAAATTACCTAGCCAAGTCATGTGACAACATGTTTATAACATGGTGTGTCGACCACATTTAGAATGGGATAAGGGCAGGAGAATAAATGATGACCGTTTTACCTACTTTGGCCACTCCACATTTAGCATTATATATATTTTCTGTTTACTTTAGCGCGGATTATAGCAAAATAATTTTAATATTACTTTTATTGTTTTCTTTCTTTTTTCTTTTATGGACAGTTTCTTTTATGGAAGATTGGTGCTATTTAAATTCTCAAGCTGACAAACTTTAAATAATTACTGATCTCTAGCAACGCGAGATCCAATCTTCTATGAAACTTTATAACGGACATTAGATTTTGGCTACAAAGGGAAAAAACGAGAAATAATTGTAATAATATATCTATAAAATATAGTTCGAAACTCAGATCTGTCTGTTACGATTTTAGTTATTAGCCAGAGCAATATTAACGAAATTAAATAAAGAACAAAAAGAACCTGTTTTTCCTTCGGTAAATATGGAAATCAATATATTACATATTGAAGGTATTTTAAAACTAGTCAACGCAAACAAAGTCACAGGTACTTCAAGTTATATATAAGTGAGGAATAATTACGATTAAATCATTGAGTACAAACAAATGCCAATATGTAACCACCTGCACGCGTCGAACACGCGACCACCCCTCGAATATATTGCTTTAACATTTGCTCTACAGGTATTTCAATTACTTTGTCGACTTAACTGCATACTATACAATAGAGGATTATTTGAGTGATATTAGCGTATCTTTTTTTTTCCGAATTGTATGCTGTTAGCCCTAACGGCTTTTGCAGCGTCACGGGACGGGCGAGCGCAGAAGCATCGTCTCGAGGTTGCGAAATGCGAAGAGAAGAGCGCAGAAACTCTACTAGCTATGGGGAACATCATCCTAAGGGTGCCTCTTGTTAGGCCGGACCACGGCTTAGTGCGACGTGTAGTAGAGGGCTGATGGTATGACTTTGATCAGTCATTACGACGACGGAGGGTCGGCAAGAAGCCACGACCAACCGACGTCAGAAATCTGGGACCTCGTTTTCGCCGGCGAAGACGCTGTGTGTGTGTATTGCGTGTTTTTATGTTTGTGATCGTTATTTGATCGTCAGGGTCATATAGGACGCTTTTTGGACGCATATATTTTCAGCGGTCAACATTTTCGGTGGTATATCTTAACTGCAGTCAGCTACGCATCCAGTTGCAACGATTAACTTGTAACTATCAATCAAATTGTAATTATTATTTTTAAAAGATTAGCCACCGAGTTTCTGGTTCTTCTCAGTAGCAGCAAACTTCCGAATCAGTGGTAGCTTTTTTAAAACATTTGACAGTGCTGTAAACACTCCACTTGAATAAAGAATAATTTGAATTTAACGATATTTAGATACCGTTTCGGCTTTGCGCGGATATATCGTCTTGGCTTTGCACGGATAGTACATTTTTTTAAAACGTTATTAGCAAGTTGGGTTACAAATTACTAGTAAACTTGTTAACCTGCTAAGCTAAATTGCTTGTGTTAGTAGTGGGTTTACGTCGGTAGTATAATGGCCGGGATTCGAACCCACGACCTTTCGATCTTAAGTCCGTTATCCTGACGATTCCGCTACCGCCTCTTACATACACGCACAATATACATACATAAAAAATGGTGATATACTCGTATAAAACAAAAAGTAAGAACCTATGTCGGTTCTTACTTTGCGGCTCCTGCTTTGCGCCTTGCAAAAGTACGTAAGTCGTTTGTGGGTTTGGGTATAAGATTCTATAATAAAATTCCGCATTCATTTTAGCTTTTTCGTTACAGCAATTGAAGAAAACTATTTAGAAAAAAGGCAAACACACAGAAAACTTTCTATGCTATTCAGGATATCATGATAGAATGTGTCGATATAGTTACTCTTCGATCCTCTACACAATAGTAATGACTAAATTTAACTAGTTATTACAATATATTTTGAAAAGAGCAACTGCCGAAATTCATGCTGGCTCTTCTCGGTGGGAACAGCTTTCCGAACCAGCAGTAGAGTTGACGATTCAAAAGAACTTTTAAATAAAGAATAATTTGATTTTGTTTGTTTGAACGCGCTAATCTCAGATATTACAGGACCGATTTTAAAAATTCTTACAGTGTAAGATATCGAGGAAGGCTATACGCATATAACATCATAAAATCACGCTAAGATGAATAAGAGAGGAGCAGCAATGAAAAATGTTACGAAAACGGTAAAATTAAAAGCTTTTCTTGCAAGCGCTAAGTAAATGGTGAAAGTTATTCAAAAATCCGCGACAGCATATATTATTTATATATTTAAGGCAAACCCACTTTAATCATTTTTATTGTTACCAAAATACTAAATTCCGGTTTTATTCTTTCCACGCTGGCAATTGCTAGTAATATATAAAACCAACCTTTAATTCCTATATAACTTCACAAACTTATCACAAACACTACACATCACAAATAAAATTTAACTGGTATAAATGAAAAATGTTCGTCAAAAAAATATAAAATCTCTTCCATCCATGACTAGAATAATACTGCAGTTATGCTTGGTTGTTCAACACATTCTGCACTGTGGGGCAGTGACGCTTCGCACCCCTGTTTTATACAAGCTTTTTCCAATAGGATAGCGTAGGTGTTTGGGCCACGCCCCTTTTTTGAAGCGAACGTGTCCTGAACTTTTAGGTACTATAAATTGGAATCAGGACAAAAGTTATGATATCTTTTCGCTATAATCCGCAGTTTTTAAAGAAAGTTTATGCTATAGTATATGCCAGTACATTTTTCGTGACTGCCCGTTCCCCGCATAAACTACGATGACTTGGCAGTTTATGACAAAAATAATGTACTAATAGTAATTTTAGTATTTTTTAATGCCCAAAAACAGGATAAAACTAATTTTATTTAACATAAAACCTCGCTAGATTGATCTTTCTCCCCTAAAACTCCCTACATGTTGAATTTCAGGAAAATCGCTGGACCGAAATTCAGATGCCATTTTTATATTACATACAATATTTACTCGTGTAAATATTAAAGAGACGTACAGAACCAATATGCAAGAATCGATATCATACTTTTTTTTAATAAAAATAATAGTAGAAGAAGAAGAGTTCAATTCTTCTGAATGGTTTATTAATAGAACATAATGGTTTTATGTAACTTATGTAGAAGAGGTCGTGTAGTTTATTTATTTATTTTATTAAGAAGACCATAAACAATATATAATAATAATAGAAACAAAACAAAAACATAAACCAAAAATGGGTTTACGGGAAAGAAAAAAGTTAAATAATAAATGGAACATACATACAAGTTAAATTACATATTATAATAACGAAAGAAAATCAAATTAAATCAAATCGTTCTTTAAAAAAAACTTGTAAACAAGTGCTTATGAATCGTCAATTCTACTGCTGGTTCGGAAAACTGTTCCTACCGAGAAGAGCCAGCAAGATTCATCGGTTTTTTAATATGATTCTTATAATTACTTACATTTTGTTATTGGTATCTTTTATAATCCACGCATTCTTATCATTTATAAATCCTCAAAAGAATAAAATCTTTTCTGTATCAGCCTCCTTTTTATAGTTTTTTTAAACTGCTGCTTTTTAGCACCGTGAAATTTGCGACCAAGAATCGTTAAAATATAATAGTGCATAAAAATCAACAGATGCCAATAAAAAACGGCACCTTACTTATTTGTTTAATGGGTTAATAGTGCGTAAAAAACTATCTGTTATCGAGCAACCCTTTGTCGATATCGACAAGCCATAAATTATATAAATATTTGATCAGTTACGCAATTCGGCATTGATTTTATTGACGACAAGTAATAACGCAGAAAAGCCGTGAAGGCATAGTCGTTAAAGTACGTGCTCTTTACCAAGGTTTTACAGGTTCTAACCCTTTCTAACTTGGCAATCAAAATAATCTTTATTCAAATAAGCTCTTTCAAGCACTTTTGAATCGCCAAAGATCAATATTAATGAAGCTACAACTGGTTCAGAATATTGCTCTTACCGAGAAGAACCAGAAAGAAACTCAGCGGTCAATCTTTCAAACATTTTCAATTTTACATTATTAAACTGCAGCCGTATGAAGCTAAAAGGATTTTCAACTCCAGGCATTTTTATCATTTAAATAATCTTCATTTCTGTACTTTGCTTTACGTATAAGCTTTTATACTTAATTAATACCTTTCTGTAGACTGGTCTAGTATGGATTGCGGAATTTTATTGCAGAACCGAATACCGAGACCATCGAATGAGTAGCTAATTCTGCTGAGTCGCGACACAGGTATCACAAGCTTTTTGTGACCTCTCGTATGTATATGATATATATCAAATTTCGTCTTATAGCTAAACTCCAATCTTACAGCATTTATACATAATTTTTATAAACATCATTTAAACGTCTTTAGCACCTAGATGACCGAGGTTTGTGCGGTATCTTTTAAAAAGATGTAACATGAAGATAAACAATAAAAATAAAACATGAAAAAAAAGAAAAAAATAATTAGGCAGGTTCCTGCCTTTCGTTTTCTTTTTCTCAATCTAGAGGTATTTTCACTCCTCTAAACCGCCCGATTACCTCACTAGGCTTTTACAACTTTAAAAATGACAGTCTAATATTATTATAACAGTTTTTCAGTGCCTGAAAATAGGGATAAAAAACCTTTTTTTTAATGAGACCCAATGGGACCGTAACCAAAATACAGATTCCATTTTTATATTACATTCAACATTAAATAATAAATATAAATATTAAAAAGATAATGTGCAGAACCAATATGCAAGAATCGATATTTCCTTCAAAGACAAATCTAGGACACAACTCTCCCTTAAATAGACTTATGCGTCAATATAATAAGCTATCGAAGGGTAATATGTTAAATATAATGCACGATTCTGAAACAATGTTTAAAAAATCCCTTCTAAAACTTTTAACTAACACCTAGTTACATAATCTGTGTTATTGTCACCTTTTTATATCTTAATATGAATTTTTGTTATTTTAGTAAATGTTGTAGCCGTCTTTAATTAAAAAAAAATACGTTTTTTTTAAATAAAAATATATAATCCAATATTGTCTCTTAACCCGTTCAAATCTCGCGTCGTTTCCAGATGATTGAATGATAAAGTGTGTACAAAACGGTCATAGCAAATGTTCACCGTCACGGTTGAACGGGAATTCCCGATGAGGTGACAAATAGCTTCACGGTATTACGTAACAAAACGTATGGTGAACGTTTAAAAAATGGCGTACATTACAGACCATGCAGTTTCGAACGCAGATTGGCAGGTGAAGTTTTGTTAACCATTTCTCTATTCATATTTTTCAATCACGCAGTGATAGAGATGAAATTTGTTATTATTCATGCTTATAAATTCAAATTCAAAATATTCTTTATTCAAAAGGACTGTTTACAATTTTTTTGAATCGTCAAATGTTTTAAAGAAGCTACCACTGACTCGGAAGTTTGCTCCTACCGAGAAGAACCAGCAAGAAACTCGGTGGATAATCTTTTAATATCTTTTATACATCGGGATAACATCTAAGATATAAAAATTGCCGGTTTTCTTCGGGTAAAGGAACACGATATATTTAAACTACTTCGATGTTATTTAATATTGAATCAAAATTATCATTATTAGTCTATATTATATATGTTTATCAAAAGTTCAATAGAAAATTCATAATAAATTCGTACTATAAATCAAATAAGAAAAATACGTGAAATTCATCATGCATAGGAATTTTAAAAAATGACACAGTCTATTTACATAACTAAAAAATTATATAATTATGTAAATATTGTGTTTAATTCGATCTAGGTTTCATTTAAAAAAAATGTCGTTTTATCCCTGTTTTTGAGGACTGGAAAAAATGATAAAATTTACATAATTTATCGAATTCGTCGTTATTTCGGAGATCCTTAAAACAAAAGTAAAAATAAAATTATTTTGCTATATTCTGCGATGAAAATATCATCATCTTCCTGCCCTTATCCCACTCTAAGTGGGGTCGGCGCAACATGTTATAAACATGTTGTCACATGATTTGGCTGCGTTTTTACAACCGGCCGCCTGCCTGACGTCAACTTACCTCTGTCGTATTTTACGACACCTCGGTAAGAAAGAGGGTTGTCTATTATACTCAGCTGGATACCACACGGCGGGTCGTCTTACCTTAGTCGCCTTTTACGACACCTTGGTAAGAAAAGAGGGTGGGTACTATTCTATTCAGCCGGATACCACACGGCGTAAAATAGAAAATATATATAGTGCTAAATGTAGAGTGGACAATCCGTTTTCGTACCTAATACATGCAAGTAGACATCGGTCTAGAGATGTGAAAATACCTAGAATCGAGCACCACCTGCCTAATTTTTTTGTTATTTTTTTAAGTTTTATCTTTTTATTTAAGGCTCGGTCACTTAGATACTTATTTCAATGCTGCAATGGTCGGGCAAAGTTGGTTTAAGCAAACAAAACAGGTGACGCTCGTAACGTTACACTAACAACCCGCCGCATCGACCCCCTGAGCGCAAATCTCAAAATTATAACTGTGCCGTTTAAAATAATAAATAAAAGCGAAAGGGGTTGTTAGTTACTTTGCAGTCGCCACGGTTGAGAGCCCATGAATGCATTATATTCGCCTCTACACGCTTACGCGTTTAAAGGGTTGGTGCGTTTTGGGTGGGTGTTGTATCGATAGCCACTCTATCGATAATTTTCGCGACTATTACGTAATATTTTTAAAGTAAGAAACATATCTCAAATAAAAGAAATATATATTTCGTGTTCTCTGCCGTATGGTATCCGGCTGAATAGAATAGATCCCCCTCATTTCTTACCAAGGTTACTTTCTTAAAAGGCGACTAAAGTATTTGTTGCGAAATGTTCCCTAATTAAAAGGAACCTGGTCCCTGGACCCTAGGTCGCTGGTAGGTTCTTTAAGTGGACTGTATAGGGGGGTTCAGGGCGTTAACTATTTTCTATCCCTCTGGGCAATGCGTAATTTATTACCGATACGTAGTAACAACTCAGCACCACCCACCTTTCGATGCCTTTGTACTGCCACCGTGCACTGGAAGGTTCGAAGTCCTCGAAATGCGCCGGCGGCCGGCCGTTTCTTGTGACGCCAAGGGAATTGTTACTCGTACGAACAGTAACACTTTTACGAGTCCGAAACTCGACACGACACTTTATGTTAGGCACTGCACGTAATATTGCAGACGAATTGTTTACGTTTTTACATAGATTTGACACGAATAATGTACAGCGATCGAGCGGCCATTAGCGAAGGTTCCGCGCTCACGTAGACACTCGCACGGCGACAGACGAACCGATCGGCGAGTGGCGCTTCATTGCTACCCACTTATCGATAAATAAAAATATGACAATTGCCCAGAGACAAAAAGATATTACGAAATAAATGAAATTATGAAATATTTACGAACACCGCCCACCGTTAAAATGTAATTTTAACCAGGCTCAAAATACGAAAGCAACTATCAAATTATTTAAAGGAAAGAAATTAAATTACGAAATAAAATACGAAAACGAAACTAAAATACTAGTAAAAACTTTAAATTAAAAAACTAAATAGGCAAGGGAGATAACCTGTGGACAGGTCTCTTTAGAAAGCCTTGCTGAGTTTTGAGTGTAACAGAACGAATGACACCATCTTTTGACGGATAAATTTCCGATACACGGCCTAACTTCCATTGTAACGGAGGTAAGTTAGGATCGTTGACGAGAACTAATGAACCGACGCGAATATTTTCAATCGATTTCGTCCATTTTTCCGTTTGTGGCAAAGTTTGCAAATATTTATTGTGCCAACGTTTCCAAAAATCCACGAAAAAATTCAGATGTCGGTTTGAATTGGTTAATCGACCGCCCACCCTGATAAGACCCTGCTTATCCAGAAATGGACTGAAACGCGGTAACCGAGTACTGCAAATTTTACCCGATTCGAGATTGTTTAAATCTTGCGCAAACGATAATTTTTGGAAAATACCTACTAGGCGAAGTGTTGTGGATTGAATTTCTAATACTAAGAGAGGCTCTGTCAAATTACTATTCGTAGATTGGCAGTTATGAATAAAGCAACGACGATAGGATATTATTTTAATCAATATATGAAACGATGAATAACGATACTGAATTTCGACGACCCTATTTGCAACATAGGTTGACCAGTTATGTGGTGCAGCACGTAACCAGCATAAAACAATGCTCAAATCAGTCCAAGCCACCTCTTGAGTGATAGTGATCTTGGAATGAAGTACACGACAAACGAATATGAATAACGAAGACAATAGAAAATCGGCACATAGCTCTAATCTAGGTACCGACAACTTCTTTAATGGTGCGACTCGAGATTTAGCAGCAAAAATGTGAACACTAACATGTTGATCTGGATGTATGACTCTTAAATATATGATAGCAGCGTACGCTGATTCTGAGCTGTCACAAAAACCATGAAGCTCAACATAACAAGATTGAGTAGGTACGAAACGAGGAATTTGAATGTTAGACAACTCAGCAAATTCAGAAACAATACGCAACCATCTTTGTTTGATATCACCTGAAACCTCTGCATCCCAATCGAGCCCAGCTAACCAAAGCTCTTGAATAAGAATTTTGGCAGCAACGATAACAGGGCATAAGAAACCGACAGGATCAAAAATACGAGCAATTTCAGACAAAATTACGCGCTTTGTCACTCTGTCATGCAAAGGTTTCACGTGATACGAAAATATATCTTTGACTGGCTGCCATGCCAAGCCTAAGACTTTAACAGAATGGTCTTCCTCTAACGAAACAGTACATGCGTCAACATCTTTCGCTGTATCTGGAAGACACTGTAAAAATTCCGAACTGTTCGAACACCATTTACGAAGTTCGAATCCTCCGTCTTTAAGTAAATTCAAAAGCTGATTTTGGAGATGTATGGCAGATTCTACCGAATCAGAACCGCTTATCACATCGTCCATATAAGTATAGCGACGAATAACTTCAGCAGCTTCCGGATAATCCGATTGATGATCCGAAGCTAACTGTTGAAGAACACGAATTGCTAAGAATGGTGAAGACGAAAGACCGTAAGTCACCGTTTTTAGGCGATAAACTTGAGGCTCACTCTCACAATTTGTGCGCCACAAAATTAATTGGTAATTTTGATGTTTTTCACTAAATAGAATTTGCCGGTACATTTGTCGAATATCGGCAGTAAAAGCGATTTTATGGAAACGAAAACTACAAATAAGTTCACCTACATCTTTTTGTAGCTTAGGCCCGATAAGTTGGGTATCATTTAAAGAAGCACCATAACTTGCTTCAGCAGTTGCATTGAACACTACTCTTAACTTAGTGGTCGAGCTTGAAGGTCTAAGCACTCCATGATGTGGTATAAAGTAGTGAGCATCTTTAACTTCACCTGTGATGAGTTCCATATGACCGGATTCCAAATAATCCGACATAAAATCGAAATATAATTTTCTAAAATGATCATCACGAGCAAAACGACGTTCTAAAGAAAGCAGGCGTTTTAACGCTAACGAACGCGACTCACCAAGAGAAGGCTCACCATCCCGAAATGGAAGTGAGACTACGAATCTTCCTGACTCCAACCGCTTATGTGATTGAACGAATATTTTTTCACACTGTTCATCGTCAGGAGAGATAATTAATTTTTCTGGAATCGACTCAATCTCCCAGAATTTACGAATTGCATTATCAAGACGAATTTCTTGATTCGAAATAACGAAAGACGAAAGATTTTTATTAGTATTATCATTACGAACGAACTTGAGATCAACTTTCCCGATTAGAAGCCAACCAAGTGAACTTGAAATAGCCATTGGTGTTCCCAGAGGGCCGCGAATAGTATCACCAACAAAAATGTCATCGTAAATATCTCCTCCGAGAAGAATATCTACTGAAGACGGTAAATTATAATTTGGATCAGCAAGAAGCAAATGTTTGACATGAGACCATGTTTTTTGGTCGATAAAGTTCGAAGGTTTATTCGACATTATATGATTCAAAATCAAAGCACGAAGGGTAAACTCTGGTCCCGAATCAATACGTGATTTTATAACTGTCGTTACACAGCCTTTCGAGCATGTAGTCAAATCACCGATGCCTTGAATTGGCGTGCCTACTTTGTGACGAGACAACCCGAGGCGAGATACTAAGTCCTCAGTAACAAATGAAGCTTCAGAACCCGGATCGACTAGAGCTCGAGCAGTTACAAATTTACCCGACGAATCGCGAACTAAAACAATGGCTGTCGAAAGTAACACCATATTTTGTTTAACCGATTCTGTTGAATATAATGAGACGACATTAGCTGACTCATCCGAATTTACATTTGTTTCTGGGCTAGTATCTTCAACGTTTTTAGGATTTTTCGCGAAATGCAAAAATGAATGGTGATGTGTTGCATTACAAACCGAACAACAGATTTTTGCACAAGCATCGTCAGTACCATGCATTGGCTTTAAACATTTCAAACAAAGCTTCTTCTGCTTAGCAAATATAAAACGATCATACGATTTTTTCTGTTTAAAAGAATTACACGAAAATAACGAATGAGATCCCTGTTTACAAAATAAACAATTATAGTGCGATTTAGAAGCACCCAAATTCGAATGCAATGATTTACTCAAAGTTGGACAAGTAACGAAGGTTGAAGTAGCGCGAGAACGATCTATCTGCGTAGAAGAGTGATACGATAGTGAACGTGACGTTGGGCGAGAACTTTCCCAAGCAATGATTTCACGGTTCAAAAATTCTTAAAGTTCAGAAAATTTAGGAATGATATTGGTCGCAATTGATTTATCGAAATCACGACGAGTGTTAGGATCGATTTTTCGGTAAAGCATGTAATATAAAATAAAATCCCACTCATCAACATGAAACCCCATAGACTCTAATGCACCGATATTTTCTAAGAATCCGCTAAGGATAGTACGAAGTCCTGTAGCGGACGGCGAATTTAAATTAGGTAGCTTATATAAAGAATCCATATGTTGCATGGCTATGAGACGTTCATTTTTATAGTTGTACACTAAAATGCTCCATGCTTTTTTATAATTGCTCCCAGTGATCGGCAAACCCCTTAGCAACTTACTCGCGTCACCACGAACATATGATAGTAAATATTGAAATTTAGCTACATCTGATAGATTTTTATTTTGATCAATTAACGAGATAAATAGATCGCTAAACGAATTCCACTGTTTATAATCTCCAGAGAATGTGGGTACGAATAATCGCGGTAAGTGTACAGAAATATTTGCCGATTTTTCATCAGTATCCAAATTTCGATCAACTTCGGATTTCGAATTCGAATCTTCGAAACCGAATTTGATTGCCAGTATATCTCGAACTAAATCATTAAATGCCGAACGAATGTTGCTATGATCAGGACTCAAAGTGTTTGTGTCCTTAAGTTCCAAACTTTCAATGGACGATTGAATTTGATCGAATTGATCTTGTATCCGTGTAAGTCCGATACAAGAAACCATAAATTTGCGATAAGAATCTCTATTGTTATTTGCATCCATTCCTAGTTGAACGATTGTGTCTAACTCATGCTCTAAGCAATTCCTTTTATGCATCAGAGCAATAAATTCACTCGACTCGGCCATTATTTAAAGAATCCGAAATGAAAAAAAAACAAATAAAAAATAAACTTGGCTTAATCACTACCGTGCACCTAAATGGTTACACGTAATAAATTACGAAATAAAAATTAAAAATTAATCGAAATATTAAAATTTAATATTTTTGTAAAAGTCGAATGTCGTGTCGTAGTCGTGACATATAAAAACCACTTTTGCCGCTCGATGCAACTACGAAGTGTAACCTACCGTCTAAGTTTTTAGAAAAAATATAATATTATCATCGAATGAATAACGAATTGAATGTTTTGTTTAATATTACGAATACTTTGTTCAAACATAAAAGTCGAAAATAATTATGTAAGAACAATTTATTCACAACGAATAACGAATACGAATAGTACGAATATTTAAACGAAATATCGAAAATTAAAAATAGCAGTAACCGACTATTACGCACTATTTCTAATTCAGCTGAATAATACGAAAAGAATAGATTTTAAGTTAATTTAACGAAATATAAATTAACCTAATATAATATATACGAAGTTACGAACTAGTAAGGATTTATTACTTTATTTACGAATTAATGGAATACGAAACGAATGGCACTGATAATATTTATTATTAATTAAACGGTAGAAATTTACGAAAGCGAATTAAGTTTATTTTTAGAATATATACGAATACGAATTATACGAAAGACAAAATGGCGTCACTCAAAACCGCTTTTTAATCTTTTAAAAAGAATAGAAAATAAATTGCATCCGGCTCGAAGGACCAGACTAATGTTGCGAAATGTTCCCTAATTAAAAGGAACCTGGTCCCTGGACCCTAGGTCGCTGGTAGGTTCTTTAAGTGGACTGTATAGGGGGGTTCAGGGCGTTAACTATTTTCTATCCCTCTGGGCAATGCGTAATTTATTACCGATACGTAGTAACAACTCAGCACCACCCACCTTTCGATGCCTTTGTACTGCCACCGTGCACTGGAAGGTTCGAAGTCCTCGAAATGCGCCGGCGGCCGGCCGTTTCTTGTGACGCCAAGGGAATTGTTACTCGTACGAACAGTAACACTTTTACGAGTCCGAAACTCGACACGACACTTTATGTTAGGCACTGCACGTAATATTGCAGACGAATTGTTTACGTTTTTACATAGATTTGACACGAATAATGTACAGCGATCGAGCGGCCATTAGCGAAGGTTCCGCGCTCACGTAGACACTCGCACGGCGACAGACGAACCGATCGGCGAGTGGCGCTTCATTGCTACCCACTTATCGATAAATAAAAATATGACAATTGCCCAGAGACAAAAAGATATTACGAAATAAATGAAATTATGAAATATTTACGAACAGTATTCTAATTAGTAACTCATTTATTATCGAGGTGTTGTAAAATACGACTTACTAATGGCTATTTATTGCAATTATCGTCGCGTAATACCGGTAACGAGCTTTTGACTAAGCTTTCAGAAAGTTTCAAACCTAATCAAACATACCGAAACATTTTAGTATTACGTATATAACTAACGAAATAATTTATAGGAGAAGAGAGTAAATTCTTCATAAGAGTATGACATTTATATTGATTTATATATATATTTTTTTTATAATTAGTCGTATAATTATTTTTTAGTAATTTACAGGTTATAAGAAAATAACTGCCCCACTTGTAGTTTGACGGAGTTAATATCAATCGTTTCATCCCTTAACAACGAATCATTAAAAGAACTTCACGAAAGAACTGTGAAATATTTTACATTTTACGAATCTTTCATGTATAGGGTATGAACACAGATAGTGAACTTTATACATTTCAATCGCAATGCAAATAGAATCGCAATAGATTTTCTTAACAAACGCGGATTATAGCAAAATAATTCTATCAAAGTAATGATATTATATTACATTTAAGTCTTTAAAATAAAAAAATATTATTATTATTTTAAATACTTAAATGTTGTATAATAAATATTATAAGACAAAATTATTGTTAATTATTATTTTAAGACTTCGTATTGACATTGAAATTGAAATTATATATATTATTGACATTATTGTTGTACGCTAGCTTTAATTATTTTTTACGAATGACGAGGTAACCTGTAAGTAATAGAACATTTATAATGAGATCAGAATAGTTTAATTTAAGTAAAAAAAAAGTATCTATTGTTGGCAGTCCATTTAATAAATAAATAAATAAACCTTTGATTTTATAATTATTGTTGTTTTATGGAACTCCGCAAAATAACGGCTTATTCATAAAAATATTTTTGACATTAATACAATAGTATCGATAGTTTTGGATGTCCCTTCCCTACACCAACCCTTATAATGCGCGCCCCTAACGTGTTCCAAACATGGAGGTCGCCACCGAGCATAATTCTGCGGACTTATCGGGTCCTACCGTCGAATAATTATATGCTTGTTTCCAGCTTATCAACAATTTGCTTTCAATAGGAACTGCAATCTTCATCACTTGGATGACAATTAAAGAAATACCTATTTACATATTTATGAAAGCTTTTATTCTAGCCATGTAGTATCCGGCTGAGTAGAATAGACCACCGTAATATCTTACCGAACTGTCATAAGAGGCGACTAAGGTAAGTTGATCCACCGTGTGGTATGCGGTTGAGTAGAATAGACCACATTCTTTCTTTACCGAGGTGACTTTAAAGGCGACTAAGGTAAATTGACCCACCGTGTGGTATGCGGTTGAGTAGAATAGACAACCCTCTTTCTTACCGAGGTGTCGTAAAATACAAAGCCAAATCATGTGACAACATGTTTATAACATGTTATGCGGATCTCACTAAGAGTAGAATAAGAGCAGGAGGAAGTATAAAAACATGCAACATGTATGTGAAGGTGGAATTTTGCAAGTTAAATTTGATCCACTTCCCCTGGTCCGATTGAGCTAAAATTTTAGTAGTAAAAAAAGTAAGTAACGGCCTGTTACTATCCCATTGCTGGGCATAGGCCTTTTCTCTCCGTTTTTTCTGTTTTTTGTTTTTTTTTGGAGAGAAGGATTGGAGCTAAGACCTACCACGCTGCTCCAATACGGATTGATAGGTTACACATATCCCCAGAATTCTCTAGAGATATGCAGGTTTCCTCACGATGTTTTCCTTCACCAAAAAGCGTGTGATAAACTGCAATTATCAATTAGACACATAAGTTTTACTAGAAAACTCATTGGTGCCTGCCCGGGGTTTGAACCCTAGACCTCCTCGAAAGAGGCCCACGGTGATACCGCTGGGCTACCACAGCTTATTATATATTACCACAGCTTATTATAAATAGGTTCAGTCCCAATAACAATGTATGTTTATGATAAGCATGACCTAATGCTGCTGCCAAGATTGACAGACGAGGGAACTCCTTAACAGCTAACAGCAAGGACATAAAATGTCGTTAAAAGCTTTTTAAAAGCTTAACTTGACTTGTTATTATCTGTGTTTGCGCTTAGCTTTTTCAGTCTGTTTTGATTATTAAATGTTACGTGATAATTGCGAGGATATTGTAAATAAAATGTACTACAAAAAAGAGCTATACGCGGCATTTACAATTAAAGTCCGCGTGATTCCCTGCGAGAGAAGCTTAATATATAGTTTTTGTGAATAAAATAGTAGGCTTTTATTAAGGTTGAGGATTATATACAACATGATGAAAAATGGGTGGTGGATATTGCTACTCTTCCTTTAAGATAGTAATGAGTAAATGTAACTAACTATAAAAATTATATTGTCAAAAAAGCAGCCACTGAGTTTCTCCGCTCTTCTCGGTAGGAACAACGAACCAGCAGTAGAGTTGACTATTCAAAAGTTGTTTACACGTTTACATGAATAAAGCATATTTTGATTTCGAATTTGAATATAATATTATTTATTTATTATTTATTTTTATATTAATCAATTTTATAAATATATATTAGTATGGTTATTCATAAACTCTTATAAACGCCGTGTGGTATCCGACTGAATAGAATAGTACCACCCTCATTTCTTACCGAGGATTCGTAAAAGGTGACTAAGGTAAGTCGACCCGCCGTGTGATATCCGGCTGAGTAGAATAGACCAACCTCATTTCTTGCCGAGGTGTCGTAAAATACGACAGAGGTAAGTTGACGTCAGGCAGGCGGCAGGTCGTAAAAACGCAGCCAAATCATGTGACAGCATGTTTATAACATGCCGTGCCGACCCCTCTTAGAGTGTGATAAGGGCAGGAAGATGATGATGATGATCGCTAACCTCTTGTAAACGAACCCCATGAACTAAACGGGTAATTTTACACGATTTAAAAATCAAAATCTTTGAACAAACAAAAACATGTACAAATTTAAAAATATTTACCTACACTCGAACATACATGACGCTAATCTCTTAAATATTAAAACATTTATACGGCTAGTCCCGGTTAATCCTTGAGTTTAAAAAAATCAATCCTTCTCCCATTGTAGGGTAGTTTTGAAATGTTAAAATGCTTTGTTGTTAAGGGCTCAACCAAAGGGTTGTAAATAATGACGGTGCAACTCTATAGAAAACTAAACGGTTACCCATAAAGGGGTGTAAGGATTGTTTTTTAAAAGCACCAGGATACTTAAAAAAAATCGATGAGAATAACTACGGATAAGAAAAATCATTGATAACAAGAGGGTAGACATCAGAAGAAATATTTGTTGCGTATTAACAAACAGCAATCGCCAGCGACTCTACCCGCGTGGAAGGGTTGAAACCATAAAAATGGTTAAAGCGGGTTAACCTTAAAAGCTAGACCTATGCTGTCGCGGACTTTTATTTAGAACAATTTTTTAATACTTGATTTTTGATGAACTTTCACCGTTATGTGGGTTTATATGGGTGGATATACATGACTAGAGGAAGCCCTAAAAAGAGATGGTTGGATTGTATGTATGACACGCAAATAAAAGGTGTAGCGTAGAGATAATGGAAGAGATAAACATATTATGTATACACAATCTGCTATCTTAAACAATTCTCACCTTTATTTATAAAAAAAACTTACAGAGGTCGTCAAAACGCCTTTGGATAACCCTCATTTTTTTATGACATAATCATTTAAGTGCATTTTAGATTCGGAAACGACCGTGTTGAATATTTGATATGAATTATATATACAATGTAGTAGTAAGTAAAGTAGCCGCCTGTTAATATCCCACTGCTGGGAATAGTCCTCTTCTGTTTGGAGAGAAGGATTGGAGCTAAGACCTACCACGCTGCTCCAATGCGGATTGATAGGTTACACATATCTCCAAAATTCTCTAGAGACATGCAGGTTTCCTCACGATATTTTCATTCGCCCGAGAAGTGTGTGATAAACATGCAATTTTCAATTAGACACATAAGTTTAATAAAAATACTCATTGGTGTCTGACCGGGATTCGACCCCGTGACCTGCTTGAAATAGTCACACAATGTTACCGCTGGGGGTACCATAGCTTACATAAACAATATTAATTTATATTTCTAGATCTATGCTTTTAGTACATTTAATCTACAATCATTTCGAGTGTCATTCAAACAAAATCAAAGTGCTTAGATTACATAACTACTGGAAGCGTCCAACTGATTTATTTGTTTTGATATTGCAAAAATTAATAACACCACTATCTACACCTGACGTCTGGAATATTTTTCTCACGTCCCCATACATAATATCGTAGAAATTACCCACTAATTTCACTCTCTGCCAGGTTTTCTCAAACTTTCCATATCAGAAACCACAGGTAGAAAAAGATTATTAATCGTTAAATCCACTAAAATATATCTTTATATTCTTCGCATTCATAAAACCTAAAAAATCGCTAAAGATAGTATTTAGGTTAAACACGTTTCAGTTCAAGTTACCAAATATTATTTTTATATATTTTATATTTTCAACGCGATGCCAATTAATACTAATTGAGCTAAATCATTGTTTTATAGTCAAATTTCTTTATAAAATGGACCAATTAATAAAACTCTTGTAAATTTTTTATAGTTTCCACTATATACTTTTTCACATCTTTCAAAATTTTCTGTACACATATTCTTCTGGTAAATAATTAAATCAATTAACTATGCAAGACTGATTTTAATTAGTAATCCTATAAATTCAGCGGAACAAACTTTAATAAAAATAAACAGAATTGCATCAATAAAGCAATTAAACGTGTATACATGTCAACTACGTTAATCGTATCCGATTTATTTACATACCAAGATCAAGATTATTTACACATCAAGAAATAAAATCGAACCCCGAGGAACGAAATAGAACACTTTGGGAATAACTGTTCTGCGTAAACAATTACACCGCGACAGTTTTTATTACATTTTTACTGATGCAGACTGAATCGATATATTATATGTAAATATATGGGTGACCTAGCCTTACTCGGTAATTTCTTTAAAATATATAAAAAGAACTGAAAAAAATAAAAATGAAAAATTGTTGGGCAAAAAAAATTGGTGGGGCTCAAACAAGGTATTTTTATCTCTCTAGATCACCCGTTCCCCAAATGTGCTACCATGACTTTACGTTTGACAGCGAAAATTGTCTTTTGAATTAACCGTAATTTATTTTAATTATTATTAAGATGTTATAGCTGTAAGTTTTCCTTTATAAAAAAAAATAAAAAAAAACAAAAATAATATATATAATGAGGATGCGTAGATGTGATGTAAACGTAATTTTTTTTTATATCGAGATGACCTAATAGGTTTTATAGACTCTGGTTTGCGTTATTTAAAAATAAATATGTATTAACATGACATGATAATAAAAAAATATGACCAGAAAAATTACAGAACAATTAATTTATAAAATAATAAACTTCAAAGGCAAAATAAACTTTACTTAGCATAGTTATTCAACGAAATTGTATCACATTTTCCTGAAGCAAACTAAATACGGGCGGTTAAAACGCGCGCGCGAAACGCGGTCACATCGCCTTTATAAAATTCACCTTTCGTATTCAAATTGCACGTGCGAACACTTAAAAAAGACAAATAATTTTATGTAAATAATTATAATAGAAAAACGTAACACATATTTGCACAAATGTTACGATTTTGCACAGATATCGCAAAATCGCCGCTCTAAAAATAATTCCTGGCTACAATAAAATTGATATGCAAGCTAATCCTTGTTTACACTGAAGGTGTGTGAAGTGGTTCAACCGATAAGGAAGAATGTACACAAAAAGAGACATTTTTATTGGTATTTTTAAGCGCCAAATTCGCTTAATTACGCTCAAACTGACGGGACAATAAACTTGTGTTGTTATATTAATTTGGGCTTTTCATATTTATTTAAATTAAAGAAATATTTGATAAATGTGAATAATCTTTTACTTTTATAGTCTGGTGAGGATAAATGTATTGTTTTTGAGGCTTTGCGCCGCCCGCCCTTAATTGCGCGTGTCAAAAAACACGCGTGAAAAATACGCACCGTGAATAAATAATCGAATTACCTAACTTTTAGCGTTAAACGGAGCTTCCATATTAATTAGATTTTTTTTATAACGATGGCATTAAGTATCACACGCTTAATATTAAAGTGGCCTAATTAAAAAGGTGTTTCTAGCAAATTCCAATAAAGCGTAATGTAACGCCTATGAAACTCGTGGGTGCTAAAGAAACCCATGACTTGGTAGAGCAAGAAAACACTAGTTTTAAATTCGTAGCATGATGTCACAGATGGAATTGAAATAAGGATTACAATATATCTAAGTCAATTAGGTAAGAGTAATTTTGAAATAGTTCACTTTAATATTAAGCGTGGGATATATAAATTAAAATATAAAGTGGAGTGGATCTAATAGACTTGTTAACAAGTGCTTTTGAATCGTCAACTCTACTGCTGATTCGGAAAGCTTTTCCTACCAGAGCCAGCAAGAAATTCGGCGGTTGCTCTTTTAAAAATACAATTCTTGTTACTAGTTACATTTAGTTATTACAAGCAACGTCCACGCATTCTTATCATCTAAGTAATCCTCAATAGTATATAGTAGGCTTTATGTATTAGCCTTTTTATTATTATTATTTATTACTAGTGTAACTTATTATTATTACTTATTAATAGTGCTTAAACTGCTGCAATAGCAAAGCTAAAATTGATTGCGGAATTCTATTATAGAATCTTATACCCAAACCCACAAACGACTTACATAAAAAGAACGTTTAATAAAAGTGGTATGTACTGAACATATTATATTTCCAAAGATTGTTATTGCTCGTAGCTCAAGAATAAAAATTGTAACACGTGCGCAAAAGTATTCCCTTCTACAATAAATTTCCGGAATCTATACTAAATAAATAAATAAATAAATAAATATATGGGTCACTTACACACACGGTCGTCCGTCCCCAAAGTAAGTAACTTAATACTTGTGTTATGGGTGACAGACAACTGGTGAATATATACTTATATATTTTTTAAATACAAATATATACCCAGGCTCAAAGACCGACAAATTCATTTATAGAATATGTTGGCCCTCGGCGGGCATCGAACCCGCAACCCGCGTAGCTGAAGGCAGGGTCACTACCCACTGCTCCAACGGGCCAGTCAAATAATACTAGATCAGTCTACAAAAATGTTTTAAATTTAATTTTAGAAATATGCTTATACGTAAAGCATATTACAAAATTGAAGATTATTTGGATAATAAAAATGCCTGTATGTGTAATTCAAATTAGCTTCATACAAGACTGCAGTTTAATAAAGTAAAATTGAAAATGTTTAAAAGATTAACCGTCGAGTTTCTTTCTGGCTTTTCTCGGTAAGAGCAACATTCCGATCCAGTTGTAGTTTCATTAATCATATCGATCCTTGAGATTTAAAAAGAATATTTTGTTTCGATCTGGCATCTAGTATGTTATTCGAAACTTTTTAATAGATATTTGCATAAAACAACTATCACATGTCCATAATAGTTATAAAAATTGTATTTTGAACAGAAACTGAAAAATGTCTTGGTGGTGGCAATTTTCCGACCAGCCATTTATGCAATAAGAATTGGTATAATAAGTTGCCCTTAAACGATAGACATTGCGGACTTTTTAGTAGCCCTATTAAAAAGTAATATCCCCAAAAATCCTAGTTTTGTTACATCTAAAAACGATTAGGTACCTACAGTTTACGATTAAAATTCATAGACAACAAAACTTTTTTTGAAATTTATCATCTTTCAATTTATTTACACAACACCTTAACTTTCCTGGTGAATTTCAATGCCTATCGGTTAAAATTTCATGAAAATCTATTTAGTTTTTTTAATACATCACAAACCGAAATCAAAGAAACAGATACGCGGGGGACTGTAGTATAATATTTAAGAATATTATGATTAAGGTATATTATTTCAAACAATAATACGGAAATTGAAAATTAAGCGTTATATACATAGGCGACATCACACAATCTGAAATACGTAGATTACCCTGCCATCTATCCATCAATAATTAAACAATTATTTTCATTGTGTTAAAATCCTAAAATGCGAGTATGTAGGTAATAAAGATTTATAAAGGAAAGAGCAAATAAGGATGATCTATCTGTTTTACATTGTCTGTGTAAGATAATGAAGTATACAAGTTTAATCATCACTCACACTATTTATTGTGACATTGTTAGTCGTACCTATGGCTTCCATAATCTATTATTAATAACTCTATTCACTGAATACCTGGTAATTTGTCCAATTAATATATCTTTCACATTAATATTAATATCTATTTTTTATTTAACATTAATATCTATTTTTTTTAGTTTATTAACGGCCTGGAATCTAGTCCTTTACGGCCATTAATATCTATATAAATCTTAAGTCACGTCAAATAGTCGTGCCTACTGCCTAGTGCCTATAGATTACTGTCAGTGACTAACATGAGTTAGTTGTCAATGACTTTGATTTTAGTCTGGGGACATTATCTGATGGAGATGTATTTTTATCTTGATTTATTAGTTATTTTGGCGTAATTTTCGAATCGTAATGTTTTTAAAAAAGTTGTATCTATTTTTAAAAAGCGATTTGCGGCGTTTTACTACACAAATAAAATCAATGGCAAGTAAAATTAATTGTTTTCACATTTATTTTATAATAAATCTTCGAGTTTCATTCATTAAAACTCGTTTATGTAAATATCATTACCATTTCGTCCGATATATATCAGACCAATTCTGACTGCCAAGGCTTTATGGACTTTGATCTTTGCTTACCTTATGCGAAAAGTATAAACTCTCTAGTACATATAATCATGTACGCTTGCCTAATTTAATTTATAGAGACAGTTATTATTTGACTTGGTAGCATATACTATAAAATATTGTTTAATACATTAATAGTTAAACAAATCTCTTTTAGAATTATAAGAAAGTAAGTAACGGCCTGTTACTATCCCACTGCTGGGCATAGGCTTCCTCTCTCCGTTTTTGGAGAGAAGGATTGGAGCTAAGACCTACCACGCTGCTCCAATGCGGATTGGTAGGTTTCACATATCCTTAGAATTCTCTAGATATATGCAGGTTTCCTCACAATGTTTTCCTTCACCAAAAAGTGTGTAATAAATTGCAATTATCAATTAGACACATAAGTTTTAACAGATAAACTCATGGGTGTCTGTCCGGGTTTGAACCCATGATCGTCTCTATAGATTCACACAGTCGCACCGCTGGGCATCACAGCTTTTTAGTATTACAACCTAACATGAAAATATGTAGGACCGAAAACATTATACCATACAGTATAATTATCAAGTGTAACTTTGCCATACATGTTGCTTCAGCTACATTTATCAATATATTACATAATTTCATTCTTACGACTAGCCTGTACCAAGTATAAAACAATACATTACTATGTATGCATATAGGTCTCCTCTCTACTGTTAGACCAAAGGGTTGAAGCTAAGGCCTACCACACTGCTCCAATGTGGATTGGTAGGTTCTTCATGATATATTCCTTTAGCAACTAGGTCATACTTGGTACTTGCTTATCTTGTGCTTTTGCTGAGTTGTGACTGTACATGTTTGAGTTGAAATACAAAACTAGACAAAACTTATATTTAATTAATTTATAGAATTAGGTGTAACTTTGCGGAGATCCATAATACAAAATTAATAATAAAATTATTTTCATATAATCTGCAAAGAAGTAAAATAGAAAATATATATAATGCTAAATCTAAGTGGACAATCGGTTATCATACCTGATACATGCAGGATTCGTAAAAACACATGCACAAACCTCCAACACCGCCACAATACACAAGCACTATATATGTTCACTATCACAAATTCTACAATCTTATTTGTGTGTCATTTTATTATATAAATACCCACAACAGATTCGCCCCGCGACCAAAGCATCATTAAGAGATAGACTCCACGACAAAATCACAAAGTGCATCACTTTGCGATTTTGGTCGTGGAGTCTATCTCCTGATGATGCTTCGGTTGCGGGGCAAAACGATTGTTGAGTTTGTGATAGTGAACATATATAGTGCTTGTGTACTGTGGTGGAGGTTTGTGCATGTGTTTTTACGAATCCTGCATGTATCAGGTATGATAACCGATTGTCCACTTACATTTAGCATTATATATATTTTCTATTTTACTTCTTGCGGATTATAGCAAAATAATTTTATTATTACTTTTGTTATATTTAATTATTAAATTTATTAATAAACTTAATCAATTGTATCAATGTTATGATTTTCAGGAAAATCCAGTTGTGACATTAAAAGACGGCAAACTTCGTGGAGTAGCCAAACAGTTATATGATGGTTCAGGTTACTATAGTTTTAAGGGCATACCATATGCTCAGCCACCAGTGGGAAGACTTCGGTTTAAGGTAAATTAGTTTTAAGTGAAAAACTATTTAATAATAATAATAATAATAATAATAATCGTTTATTGCTTGAAATAAGGTACATTAGATAGACAGTGATAAAAGTTTCTCTTATTTCGCAAAAAATTTGCATGCACATTAAAGTATTAAAAATAATTAAAAGTTAAAAACTAAAATTCATTGTTAAAATTAATACAAAATACAAAAAAAAAAAAAATAGCTAAAGTTTTAAAATGGTAAAATAAAGTTAAATTAAAATGTCAGTTAAACGACTAATATAATTGATTTATTTATGTAACTTTTATTTAAAACTATTTATGTAACTATTTAGTTATGTATACAATTTGGTGAAGGAACACATTGTAAATTAACTTGCATATCTCTTGAGAATTCTGGGGATATGTGTAACCTACCAATACAAATTAGAGCAGTGTGGTAGGTCTTAGCCCCAATCCTTCTTATCAAAACGGAGAGAAGAGGCCTATTCCCAGCAGTGGGAGACTAACAAGCCGATACTTTACTTAACTTTTTATATACAGTTCTAAGAATAAGTTCTAGATATAAGTAATTGATATATTTATAGCACTGATTTTAGCAAGCATCATCCTATGATTGAAATGCAATACAGTTTGTCTACAATAGTGATTATTACTACTTTTACGCTGTGTGGTATCCGGCTGAATAGAATAGTACCACCCTTATTTCTTACCGAGGTGTCGTAAAAGGCGACTAAGGTAAATTGACCCACTGTGTGGTATCCGGTTGATTAGAATAGACCACCCTCTTCCTTGCCAAGGTGTCGTAAAATACGACTAAGGTAAGTTGACGTCAGTCAGGCTGCCGGTTGTAATATAAGTTGCCAAATCATGTAACAACATGTTTGTAACATGTTATGCCGACCCCACTTAGTGTAGGATAAGGGCAGAAGGATAACAAGTGATTATTACTACTTAAAGGAAAATTTCTATGACTTGAATTACATTTGTGTGATCAGTAGACCATACCATTACCATCAAAACTACATGTCGTTAATAATGAAACATTCTTCTAAAACATTTAATTCAATTTCAAGTACCTCTATACTACAAAACATGTGTAATAATAAATATCTGGTACATCTCTCCAGGACCCTCTTCCGCCAAAGCCATGGGAAGGAATTCTGGATGCGATAGACCATGGTCCTGTTTGTCCTCACACAACTCCAACTCGGGAAATTCTAGAAGGTGATGAAAATTGTTTGTTTCTAAATGTGTACACTCGTTCTTTGAAAACCGATTCTAACATTCCTGTTATGGTTTACATTCACGGAGGCGGATTTCAGTATGGATCTGGTGATGATGTTATGTATGGACCAGAGTTCCTGCTCAACCACAATGTTATATTAGTGACCCTAAATTACAGGCTGGAAGCTTTTGGGTTTTTGTGTTTAGATACACCTGAAGTGCCAGGTAACGCTGGCATGAAAGATCAAGTGGCTGCTTTGAGATGGGTTCAGAAAAATATCAGTAAATTTGGTGGGGATCCCGCAAATGTTACCTTGTTTGGAGAAAGCGCTGGCGGTGCTTCAGTAACGTACCATATGCTATCAGATATGTCCAAAGGTCTATTCAATAAAGCTATATCTCAAAGCGGTGTTTGCTTAAACGATTGGGCGTTCGATGACGATCCAAAAACAAGGGCGTTTAGAGTTGGAAAAGTATTAGGAAAGGAGACAAACGATACTCAGGAATTACTTGAGTTCTTACAGAGTGTTCCTTCTAAGGATTTGATAGCTATGAATTTTAAAGTGGCTTCAAAGGACGAAAGGCATCGCGGTTTGCCGATACGCTTTGGGCCGGTCGTTGAAAAAAAATTTGCGAACACTGAGGCATTTATCACTGAAAAGCCTTTGGATTTGTTGCTTGCGGGCAAATTTAATCGAGTCCCATTAATAATAGGATACAATTCTCGCGAGGGTCTTGTCATAGCTCAAACTGAACTTAAGAAAGTGGATTTTACCAATAAATTCCCATCATTCTTGGTCCCTAAGGAAATAGCTCGAAGAGTGTCGGAAGAAAAACTCAAAGAATACGGTGAAAGAATCATACATTTCTATTGTGGTAATAGAGATTTGAATTCAGAGGATGTGGACATTGTTTCGGACTTGCAAACCGATTTGCATTTCTCTTTCGGTATTTACAGAATGGCAAATATATACTCTTCTTTATTCAAGGCAACTTACATGTACAGGTTTAATTTGTGTACTGAATTGAATTTCTTTAAGGCCATGCTGGGATTATCTGAATATAAAGGAGCGTCACATGTCGATGAATTATTCTATATGTTCAAAAACTCTTTTAATTCAGATATATATGAAGAGAAAGAGAAAATAAGAGATTATGTTTATATGATAACAAAGATGTGGACTGATTTTGCTAAAACTGGGTAAGTGCCGTAAAACCAATATTAGTAAAATGTATGTGCCTTTTAATTCATCTAAATTCTCCGTTAAGATTGACAGAATTAAAACGTAAATATACTTCAAACAAAACACTTTCTGTTACTGATGTATTTGGGTTTTAAAAAACTTAGCTCTGAAAAACATGAAATGCTATGAAATGATTGAATAAATGACTATAACACATTTAATTTTAGCAGACTTTACTTATGTAAAGTTTTTTTGTTCCTTTTTTGTTACATTTAATAAAAACTCACACATATAATTGGACTTACCTGATTCAAAGATTTTTTTCAGTAATCCCACACCAGATGGCAGTTTTAATGTAAAGTGGTTACCATACACATCAAGCACCAAGCAGTATCTGAGTATTGACGAAATATTAGAGATGGGAAAGAATGAAGAAAGAGAACGTCTAGAGTTTTGGACCAAGCTTTATAATGAAGTTGGACTGCCTTGTGATATTAAGAGCAACCTGTGAAGTGCTATATCCTCTTGTCTGAATCCTTGCCCCTCCACAAGAGATCATGGGCTAATGGTTAGTTATATTTATTTATTATTTAATTAAGAACTGTTGTATTAAATTTGGAATATAATTAGTTAATACTAAACATATGTTTGTTTATTATTTTTGCAGTGAAACAGCATACAAGATAAATACAAAGATGCAAAAAAAGAAGGCTATAGGAAAGCGTTTAAACCAGTGATGGAGAATCAGTGAGCGCGACACAATACTTTGGCTTGGACATGTCAGGGATCACAAAATACATAATTTACTAAGTGAAAAAAGTAAAGTGGTTTTTGAAAAGCGAATTACGTTTCCCAATTATCACAAAGTCAAAATTTTTGATAGCATGCCTATAACCTCTAAACATTTAAGAAAATTGAGTTAATGTTGAAGCATAGAGATTTGCCTACCTTGGTATACCAGCCTACCAGTTTCTCCAAGCCTTTTTGTGCCATGCCCCATCTTTCTCATGCCCCTACATAACATACATAACTTTTAATATTAAAAAATTGTATTGTTCACTTAAAAACCTTAAATAATGGGTTTTAGGAAGGAGAATTTTATTTTTTCGTTAAATTTGGCACCAAAATCTAGCATTCCATTTCCATTTAAATGAGTTAAACACTTGTCGAGACCACGTTCGTATTGCCCCCTGTGGCGCGTGGGCCCTACATTGGGAAACACTGTTTAAGACTGTTTAGAAAAATGGCTAAACGTTGGGGCATAGAGATTTGCCTACCTTGGTTTAGACCAGTGTCTCCCAGCCTTTTTGTGCCACGCCCCACCTAAGCCTTTCTTAGATTCCTATGCCTCTCTACGTGAGATACATAATAATTTATAAAATTTCAATTGTTTACTTATAAAACTAAAATCATAGGTTTTAGGTAGAGACCTCCTTCGTATTGCCCATTGTGGGGCGTGGGCCTCACATTGTGAAACATTGGTTTAGACATTCTTCTGAATAAGCCATGCCTGTAGCATGATGGACTACATGATTTTGATGCAGCAGTTTATGATGTTATTATTTAATGATACATAATATATATCAGAATTTAAAAATTGTTAAAATGACAAAATTTTATTGTGATAATAATAGGTTATCATTCTTATTTTCAAGGGTTGTTACAATATATTAGTATCTTAATATTTAAATGAGTTAATCTTGTATATATATATATTTTCCGAATCTCGGAAACAGCTCCAATGATTTTCCTGTAATTCAGCATGTAGGAGGTTTTGGGGGAGAAAAATTGATCTAGCTAGGTTTTATGTAAAAAAAATATTGTTTTATCCCTATTTTTGGGCATTAAAAAACACTAACATTTATATTGAATTGAATTTTCGCCATTAACTGTCAAGTCGACGTAGCTTATTCGGTTAGCGGGCAGCCTCGAGAAATGAGAGTGCCAAGGATCGATCCCAACTAAATAATAGTTTTTTTCTTTTTTTAATGTATTTTTTTAAAATTACCGAGCGAAGCTCGGTCACCCAGATATTTATATTTATAGATTTGTCTTGTTAAAGTTTATAGTATAAACTATGTATACAGTTGGTAATACTCTAAGATTATAATATTCTGGTTTGTATACAATATGGAAAGTATTATATTTATAGTATTGTTGTATGTTTTTTGTAAAAACCATGTATACGGTTGGTAGTAATGTTAAGTTATAATATTGTGGTTGTGTATATATTTTGGAAAGTATTATATCTATTGTTTTGTCATGTTACAAGTTTTTTATATACACCAAAGTTTTTTATATACTTAATAATATACCTTATATACCAAAAGGTATATAAGGTATATTATTAAGTTGTAATATTGTGATTTGTATACAATATGAAATATATTATATTTAAGGTTTTGTCTTTTATTTTTGTATCAACGATGTATACGGTTGGTCATAATGTTAAGTTATAATTATATGGTTGTGTATATATTATGGAAAGTATTATATCTATAGTTTTGTCATGTTATAGGTTTTATTTTTTTATATATAAAGGTATACACCATGTATACCTTTTTGGTTATATTATTAAGTTGTAATATTGTGGTTTGTATACAATATGGAATGTATTATATTTATTGTTTTGTCTTGTTATGTGTTTTGTATACATCATGTAAAAGTTGTGGTTATAGTCTAAGTTTAAAAAATAATTATATTAACTGGTTGTATAATGAAATACAGGAATTTTAAATCGTTGATACATATTAGAAGTTCAGAAAATGCTTAAGCCGTCCAAATTATACTATATAAATATTAAGTAAGAATTCTAATTATTTTTAAGATGGAACAAAAGATGGAAGATATCAAATATTAAAATGTTAACTGTTGTATAATGATATATTAAGGTGAGGAATGATACATTATACATATCATAATTTTAGATTTTTTTATATTTTTTGTACCTATAGTAAATTATAAATTTTGTAAATTTTTTGCTATGGAGTTTGTTGGAGTGATGTATTGTGAAAAGTATTATATTTATGATATTGAGTTCTCGAGAAATAAGCGGTTTAAATTTTGTGATACACATCAATCGTAAGCTTCTTCCCTCTCTTTTTCATTTTACGACACTTATATAACTCATTTCTTTTAATGTTGGTACCAACCAATAATAAAACAAATGAGAAATACCAATAATGAAAAATAAACTTAAAACCGAAATAAGTAAACACTTTCCCAAAATAACTTTCTTAGAACCTTGTTATATAACCTCATTTCGAAGTACTAATTTATTTGATTTTGACACAACGTAAATAAAAAAAAACTTATATGTAAGATTATCAAAGAGTTACTTTATACAGGATTGATATTATGTTACAAATTATAATATAATTTAATTAACATTGCCTGAATTACATATTTAATTGGTTTAATTTTGCATCTAATAAATATATTTTATAAAATTAAATATGTTTGCTTTTTATACTAAAAGCATAAATATTAAATTTTATGAAATAAAATATTTTGACATATGCAGTTTTATTTCAAGTTCTGTATTTGTAGATCATTTTATTGCAATAAATGTTTGGCACAGCTGAATCATATGCTTTTGTTTGATTACATTTAGTTAAATACCTAAAGCTATGAAGTGTAATTAATATAAGTTAGTTGTCTATGATATTCATTGCGGTCTGGGAACATTATCTAAGTTGTATTTTTTTCATAGATTTTTCATTACTTATTTTGGCGTTAATGTGTAATGATGATGTTCTTAAAAAAGTTGTGTCTATATTTAAAAAGTGACCTGCGGTATTTTACAACACATATAAAATCAATGGCAAGTAAAATAATATATTTAAACTATTATAAAAAATCTTGTGGTATAATTTATTCATTGTATATCAAACCCACGGTACAAGGCTTTATGGACTTTGATCTCCGCAAATACTTTAAAAAGATTTTATCATTTAACAAAATAACTATATTATATATTTATAATTTATTCTGTTTTCCTATATTTTACTTTATAATTAGGGAGCTATTATTTTATTATAGCAGTAAGTGACTTCAAAAAGTCTTTTAATATATTAACAGTATAAAAACAGTTTTAAGCAATTTAGCACTGTAAAACTTGTGTAAGACTAAACAAATTATACCATGCAATTTTAATAACGAGTATGCCATTCATATTGCCTTAGCTAAGTTTATGCAAATGTTTTATACTGTCCTTATTTGAAATATTGTATCAACTGCATTTCCACTATGAATCGATATAAAGAATAAACTAATTTAGAATAGAATAGAAATATACTTTATTGTACACCGTAATCCATACAAAAGAAAAACAGTTTGAACATGAAACATTTATAAACATGGTTAAGATATACAATGGGCGGCCTTATCGCTAAAGAGCGATTTCTTCCAGGCAACCAATATGATTAAAGGACCAGGTAAAAGTCACAAAAAGAGGGTGTACGCATTAAGTTAATTTATTAAGTTGTCGATCTTTTATTGCTCATTCTAAATACAAAATTACAACATACCTATATCAAAACCTTAATCCTAGCACATAGTTGTTATATCTTTTACTGGTACTAAGAAGTCACTACATATGATTGAACGAAATGGGCGCAGTTGAAAGAGGCCTTTGTTCGAGGATAAATAGATAGAATAGATCTAAGTATATAACAAAAGTGAATGAAGGTTTCATAATAACTATAATAAAACAAATGGGGTTACGCCCAGATATCAAAATACAAAATTTTCTTTGTGCAAGCAAACTTATAAACAAGTGCTTTTGAATCGTCAACGCTATTGCTGGTTCGGAAAGCTGTTGCTATCGTTCTCGGTAGGCATTACCTTTTTTGGCTTTCCTGAGCCAGCAAGAAACTCAGCGTATGCTGTTTTCAAAATAACACTTATAACTGGTTACATCTTGTGCAGGGTCGAAAAGTAGCTATATTTACGCATTCTTATCATTTAAGTAATCCTCAACAGTATAGTAGGTTTTTATCATTTTAACAGTTTTTTTTAAACTGCTGTAATGGCCTAGCTAAAATGGATTGGGGAATTTTATTATAGAATCTTATACCCAAACCCACAAACAACTTACGCACTTTTGCAAGGCGCAAAGCAGGTGCCGCAAGCTTATGTCGGTTCCTTCTTTGTATTAGTTATCAGTCAAGTAATCAAGTATTAAAAGTTTTTATTTGTGAATTTAAAATAAGGATATTGCAGAAGAGGAATCTATTATAGACTTATATTTTAATTATATTCATTTAAGTACCATTGGTACTTATGGATTGCTAGGTATTGGTAAATATGAGTTTATATGTTAAAGGTTGTGCTTTACGTACGTAGGTACATACTGTAGATAAATGAATAACTTTTTTTTTATTTTATTTACAGCAAATATGTACAAGTTATATCTATCTTAAACTACTTACACGCTAGGACTATACAAATCTTGCCCACGTGGAATGGTCTCAAGAATGCTGGCAGCGTTTCCGCGCTGAATCGCTAAGCTAATTCTTTGTGCGAAAAAGGAGCCAGCCCTCTTGTCACCTGAAGAGGCAATCAACCGAGGTGTTAAAACGAATAAAAAATGTTTTGCACTTTGACTACATGGCCCTAGACATGGGTCTCGACTGCAAACGGCACAAATATATAACTCTCGATGAGAGATGCATACTTCCGCCGTTTGCCGGTTTCGGCCATTTCCGCCGCAGCTCCAGGTCTTGACGCTGTTTCCCTGATATGGGACGAGGCTAACGTATCAACGCATGTTGCGTCCCACATTAGGGCCCGTCCCCGTTCCCAAGGAACCAGCGTCAAGCCGTCTGGTCTCTTGCCATCATCCCGACATATCCCGGAAGGCTCGAGATGAGCAGGAAATTCGATGGTGGCAAGAGCTCTTTTGATGGTATCATTAAGAGAACCATGAAGGAAAAGCCTACCAGAGCTCCTATGGCATGAAAGCACGTGTATGCCAAAAGTGTCTACCTCTATTCCACATGGACATCGGTGCTTAAGGCACAATGTGGTTCCCAACCTGAGACCTAATAACTGAATAACTTACGTATGCTATTTTTAGATTCATTTTTTACATTGACTTCATAAATTGTTTAAACTATTTTTTATTTTCAGGAAAACCCAGTTGTGGCTTTAAAGGATGGCAAACTTCGAGGTTTAATCAAACAAATGTACAATGGTTCAAGCTACTACAGCTTTAAGGGCATACCATATGCTCAGCCACCTGTGGGAAAATATCGATTTAAGGTAAATCCGTTTCTGTGAAAAATGATTACTAGGTGATATATTTTTCTAAGAAAAAGTGTAGGACATAAGTGTATTTATATTTTTACAAAACTGGCGGCTTCTGGTTTGTGCGGACCGTTGACCTTCATAAAGACCTTGACCTCCCTTCTGCGCCTTATTTCTTTAAGAGCTTTGTGGAGGCTTACTTGCAGAAAGCGGAGGTTTACCAGAATGGGTTCTGGTGGACTTAAGCTTATAACAGCGGCTTCCAATTACATCACAGATAGGTGGATGCACTGAATATATAGTCGTCATAAAAAGCGTCCTGTATTACCGTGGCAACTCAATATTGATCGCACATTATACATCCTCTTCGTCTACGAAGATGAGGACTAGTTTTTTGACTTCATTTGGTCGTGGCATCTCGCCGAACTCCCAAAAGAGTCTTGAATAACTACTAGCCTCCCGCTGTAAGGTCAAGGTCTAATATAAGACCATTAGAACGACGTTCCTCGACGCTAGTAGTTTTTTGCACGCTACTACTACATACTACATTTCGCAATCTCACTGATGGCTCTGCGCCTGTCCCCTCATGATGCTGTAAAAGCCATTAGGGTTAACAGAATATTCTCAATTTGAAAATCTCATAACTTATTCTTCATTTCATTATAAAATTCATAGAGTCAACATTGTGTACAAAACCAGTATAATAATATGTATGTACATGTCTACAGGCTGCTCTTCCGCCAAAAGCATGGGATGGAATTCTAAATGCAATAAACCATGGTCCCGTTTGTCCTCACACCGCGCCGATTCGGGAAATTTTAGAAGGCGATGAAAATTGTTTGTTTCTAAATGTGTATACTCCTTCTTTGAAACCCGATTCAAACATTCCTGTTATGGTATATATACACGGAGGTGGTTTTCAGTGTGGTTCTGGCGATGATGTCATGTGTGGTCCAGAGTTTCTGCTCATGCATAAGGTCGTATTAGTGACTTTCAATTATAGGCTGGAAGCTTTCGGGTTTTTATGTCTGGATACACCCGAAGTGCCAGGTAACGCTGGCATGAAGGACCAAGTGGCTGCTTTGCGGTGGGTTCAGAAAAATATCAGCCAATTCGGTGGTGATCCCGAAAATGTTACCCTTTTTGGAGAAAGCGCTGGCGGTGTTTCAGTAACGTATCACATGCTATCAGATATGTCCAGAGGGCTTTTCAATAAAGCTATATCTCAAAGCGGAGTTTGTTTGAACGATTGGACGATCGATGATGACGGGAGAACAAGGGCGTTTAGAGTTGGCAAAGTATTAGGGAAGGTGACAAACAATACGCATGAATTACTTGAATTTTTACAAAGTGTGCCCTCTAAGGATTTGATAGGAATGAATTTTAAAGTCGCTTCAAAAGACGAAAAATATCGCGGTTTTCCGATACGCTTTGGGCCGGTCGTTGAAAAAAAATTTGCGAACACTGAGGCGTTTATCACTGAAAAGCCTTTGGATTTGTTGCTTGCCGGCAAATGTAATCCAATACCATTAATAATAGGCTACAATTCACGCGAAGGTCTCTTCGTAGCTCAAACTAAACTTAAAAAAGTGGATTTTACGAATAAGTTCCCTTCATTCCTGGTCCCTAGAGAAATAGCTCAAAGGGTGTCCGAAGAAAAGCTCAAAGAATACGGTGATCGAATCAAAAATTTTTACTGTGGTGATAGAGATTTGAATTCAAATGATGTGGACATAATATCGGACATGCAAACTGATATGAATTTCTCGTTAGGTATTTACAGAATGGCAAACATGTACTCTTCATTATGCAACGCCACTTACATGTACAGGTTTAATTTGTGCACTGAATTGAATTTCGCAAAGGCAATGCTGGGGTTATCTGAATACAAAGGAGTGACACACGCGGATGAACTATTTTATATGTTCAAAAACTCTTTCAATGAAGACATATATGAACAGAAAGAAAAGATAAGAGAATATGTTTATATGATAACAAAGATTTGGACCGATTTTGCTAAAACTGGGTAAGTTCATGCCGTAAAATCAATATTGGTGAGATGTACTTTTTGACACTAAACTATTTTCCAATAATACATATTTTTTCTATCTTTGTTATATTTTAGTTGGTGCAATAAAGTTTATTATTATTATTATAATTTATTTAGCGTCGTTAATATTATATATAAAGATTTTCTTTGAAGATATTGAAGTGCTGGAATGACAATCAACCCCCTGTATGAATATCTAAATTGGCAGTTAAGATTAACGTGGCTCAAAATTAAATATAAATACGAAGCACTAACCTGCAGTTAACTAGTGAAATTTGTAAGAGATATATTTGGGTTTTTAAAAGCAAAGTGAATAATTGTGTTACACCATGAAATAATAAATAATCTTACCTAAGTTATTAGCTATTAAAACCAAAAAAAAATATAAAATTATTGATCGATTGAGTGCGAACTCATTAATTTTAAGCAGACTTTCCTTATGCACAATTATAGTTGTTTTTCTACGTTTAATTTTTTTATGTGATGAAATGCCCCTTGTTTAATTTTTTAGATTGACTATTAATAAGTGCCAGTGTCTTTTTAAATACATGAGACTATACGTGTAATTAATCATGGATTTTATGTTGTACAAGATAAACTAATCGAACAAGTAATAGATATTTCTACATTAATTAGTCGCTTCATAATCTGATTTCACACCATTCCAGTAAACAGATTAAACACTCACAAGTATAATAATACTTACCTGATTCCAATATGTATAAAAAAGATTTTTTTCAGTAATCCCACACCGGATGGCAGTTTTAATGTAAAGTGGTTGCCATACACTTCTAGCAACAAGCAGTATCTGAGTATAGATGAGAAATTAGAGATGGGAAAGAATGCAGAAAGAGAAAGTCTAGAGTTTTGGACAAAGCTTTATAACGAAGTTGGACTACCTTGTGATATTGAGAGTAACTTGTAAAGTGTTTTATCTTCTTGTCTGAATCCTTGGCTTTCCATAAGAGATCCTGGACTAGCGTACTAACAAGTGGTAAGAAAAAATCCTTAGTGGAATTAACAATTTCTATTAATAAATAATTTTATTCGTGCTTGTGCAAACGCATTATATTAAATTATATTTATTATATTATTATAGCAAAGTTGATATAAGTTAATATGATTATAGCAAAATAATTCTATCATAAATTTTGTACTATGGAAATCCTCAAAGAAACGCCTACTTCCATAAATTATAATATCTGGGTGACCGAGCTTCGCTCGGTAATTTTTTACAAAAAAAAACTTAAAAAAAAGAAAAAAAACATTTATTTAGTTGGGATCGATCCTTGGCACTCACATTTCTCGAGGCTGCCCGTTACCTGAATAAGCTTCGTCGACTTGACAGTTAATGGCGAAAATTCAATTCAATATAAATGTTAGTGTTTTTTAATGCCCAAAAATAGGGATAAAACAATATTTTTTTTACATAAAACCTAGCTAGATCAATTTTTCTCCCCCAAAACCTCCTACATGCTGAATTTCAGGAAAATCGTTGGAGCCGTTTCCGAGATTCGGAAAATATATATATATACAAGATTAACCCATTTAAATATTAAGATATAGTTTTATTAATTGATTTAATTTAATGTTATTTTATTCTGTCCATACAAATTATTGAATAGATAAACTACATTTGGAATAAAATTAGTTAATACTATACACATTCTTGTTATTTTTTACAGTGAAACAGCATATAAACAAATATTTCAAAAGACGCCGTTACAGAAAAGCGTATAATAGATCAGGGATGGCGAATCAAAGGCACGTGACATGTAAGAATCTTAAATGATAAATTTTAGGAAGAAGAATTTACTTTTTTTATTAAATAAGGCTCCGAAATCTATTGTTGCATTTAAATGGCCCGGAGCGAAAGGTTTAAACGCATGTCAAGCCCATTTTCGAATTCCTTGACAATCATATTGCCCCACGGTGAGGCGTGGATCCCACGCCCTCACGTGGGCCAAACACGAGTTTAAACAGATTTCTACGTCGTCTTGACGACGGACTATTGGATGTTTTTTTATGCAGCAGTTTATGATCTTAGAATTTAATGATACATTATACATATAATACAATAGTAATAATTATATTCTGGCTTGTATACAATATGGAAAGTATTATATTCGTAGTTTTGCCTTGTTATTTTTTTTTGTATAAACCATGTATAGGGTTGGTATTACTGTTAAGTTATAATATTGTGGTTTGTATACAATATAGAAAGTATTATATTTGTAGTAATGCCTTGTTATATTTTTTTTGTATAAACCATGTATAGGGTTGGTATTACTGTTAAGTTATAATATTGTGGTTGTGTATACATTATGGAAAGTATTTTATTTTATTTATATTTTTGTCATGTTATAAGTTTTTTTTATATATGCCATATACAATTTTTGGTAATATTATTAGGTTATAATAGTGAGGTTTGTATACTGTATGAAATGTATTATATTTATAATTTTGTCTTGTTATATGTGTTTTGTATACACCACGTAAAAGGTATGGTTATAGTCTGTTTAAAAAATAAATATATTAACTGGTTGTGTAATGTAATACAGGAATTTTAAATCGTTGGTACAAAAATAGAAGTTGCAAATGCTTATGTCGTCAATATTATATTCTAAATATTAAGTAAGAATTCTAATTATTTTTTAAAGTGGAATAAAAGATGGTAAATATTGAATATTAACTATTGTATAATGACATACTAAGGTGACGAATGGTATATTATACATCTCATAATTTTTTTTATTGTATATTAAATTATATGTTTCATAGTTTTTTTATGGAGTGTATAAATATTATATTGTATAAATATTATATTCATAATATTGGTTTTTGTGAAATAAGCAGTTAAAATTAAGTGTCACACATCTAAATCGTAATTATCTTCCCTCTTTTTATTTTTACGACATACAGGCTTTGTCTATGGCTCCCCTACTCTAGTAAAATAACTCTATGTGTTCCCATAGAAATCAATTCATGTTCTCATAAAAAATACAATAAAAGTAACGCAGTCATTTATCTTTTCACAGCATTTAAAAAGATTTTATGACAAATGAAATTTCCCGTTTTTCTGTTGGGAACAGAGAAAAATACACATACCTATTGGATCATTGAAGGTATTTAAATGCTTAATTTGCTGCAAACGAAGTCGCGGCAATAAGTATTGCTTTTATGAATACTAAAGGGAATACTTATTATTACTTTTTTCAAATCAAAACGGAGTAACGATCTGCAAATCTCTTTCCCTTTCAGCATCTACTAAGTTACAGACTAGAAAACATTTGTCTAAATAAATTATATTATATTATAAATAAGTTATTATTTAAAAAATATTAAATTATAAATTAAATAGTTAAAATATACTATTATCTATTTTGCATCATTTTTATTTTTTTATCTTTTGTGTTATTACTTGCAAATATTAATCTACGTATATAGTTGTTCGTTTTTTTTTCTATATTACACGTAATATTCTTGTCTTTTTCCTTCTGTTACTCAAAGTTTACCAGAAGAGATCCCTGTTAGCGATACGTCCGCCTTTATACATGTGCTATTTTTCTTTTATTTTCTCTCAAAATATTTTCAAATTCAAAATATTCTTTATTCAAATAAACTTGTAAACAAGTGCTTTTGAATCGTCAACTCTACTGCTGGTTCGGAAAGCTGTTCCTACCGAGAAGAGCCAGCAAGAAACTCGGCGGTTGCTCTTTTAAAAATATAATTCTTAATACTATTTACATTAAGTCGTTACTGTCTTGTGTACAGGTTCAAAGAGAGCTATATCCACACATTCTTATCTTCCAAATAATCCTCATGAGTATTGTAGGCTTTCTGTATCAGCCTCTTTTTAACAGTGTTTTTAAACTGATGTACTGGCAAAGCTGAAATTGATTGCGGAATTTTATTATAGAATCTTATACCAAAACCCACAAACGAATTACGCACTTTTGCAAGGCGCAAAGCAGGAGCCGCAAGCTTATGTCGGTTCCTTCTTTGTCTATTGTACACATCACCTATCGTTTTATAATTCTTTATATTTTTATGTACATAAATTAGATTGCTTAAAATATATTGTGAAGCAAATGTAAGAATACCTGTTTCCTTTAACTTCTCTCGCAGGGAATCACGCGGTCTTAAATTATAAATGCCACGTAAAGCTCTTTTTTGTAAAACATTAACATAATTTAACATTATCGAAATTTATGACGACATAGTCACGATCACAAACTAGTGATATACATTCGTATTCCTAGTCGTATTTTTTTTACCACGAACGGTTCTGCATATGTAGATATATAATTTTTTGGAACGACATAAAAATATGAAACTAGTTTTATCAATGTTATCGTACATTACATGTACTTTGATAATACCTAAAGTAAAGTAACACACAGCTATGACGTAATAAACAGTATATATATCGCTTTGGCTAGAGAATGATGTTAATTATGTATTATTGTAATATATGTGGATTATTTTAAATGGTTTAATTGTTTCGCTTTAAAATAGTGTCATTTTAAATGATTGAAGTGTTATTTGTAGTGTTTAGTTTAGCTAAGATAAAGTCAATACAGATAATTTAACAAAAATTATAAATTTCATACTTAGTGGTAAAGTGACCTAATTCTTTTTAATGCGTTTACATAACTCGTAAGTGTTAAGACTCTTACCTTGGAAGAGCAAAAAAACACTGTTTTTTTACAGTTCGTAGCGTGATGTCATAGCATTAAAATAAGGATTACTATATATCTAACTCAGTCCTAATTTTGAATTCGGTCAGTTTAATACTATGCGTACAAAATGGTATCATACATCAGAACAATCCGGTTTTCTTAGTCTCGTGATTATTAAATTAGTCAAAATTTTATATATGGTACACTGAGTTACTTACTATTCAGTTATTTTGTATATGGACCACAAAAATATTGCTTTTTTCAAGCCATACTTCAACTTATCATAATTGGACCCGAAAGTAGTTTCCTTTAATTACTTTAATTTGTACAAAAAGTATGAAAACAGTAATTAAAAATAATATTAAAATATTTCAATATTACTAGTATAGTAAAGACAATTTCAATTATTTAATTAAATCTTTAATATTTAAATGAGTTAATCTTTTATGTATATATTTTCAATTGAAAGGGTTTCAACGATTTTCCTGAAATTCAGCATATAGGGGATTTTGGGGAAGAAAAAATCGTTCTAGATAAGTTTTATTTAAATTCAAAAAAAAAATTAAAAATGTCGTTTACCCCTGTTTTCGGGCTCTAAATTTTTTTTGAAATTTACGTCGAATACAATCACAACTTTTCGCTGTCAAATGTAAAGTCATTGTAGTTCATTTGGGGAACGGGCGGTCTAGAAAGGTGAAAAAATCGTAGGATCGAGCCCCGCCTGCCCTATTATTTTTTAATTTTTCTTTTTAATTTTTTTTAATTTATTTTTTTTACATCATTTTAAAAATTACCGAGCAAGGCCACCCAGGTACTTAATACTGGTTTTAGCTAAATGTGTTTCCAATTACGATAACTCCAGATTGAAAATTAACAAAAAAAAAATAACTGTATGAACTCAGTATTATTTTACTATCGGTATTATTACTATTGTTAATACTAATTAATAATTATCTGTAAACAAGATAAAAAAAATCTTGAGCGATAGGGTTGTCTTATATCTGTACATAATAATATATAATCTATTTATTTTCTAATCTATCTAAACAGCTTAAAAGTATTGTAAAATAAAGAAGAACTATATCTACTGAGATTTAGGAAAAAAACCAGTCAATTAATTTTATCTTGTATAAATATGGTAAGTAGTATATCATATGTTTTATCATTTTACATCGCAGATAGCAAAAAATTATTAACATTTTTTTTTAAATTAATTTATAATTCTTATTAAGGTCATATTATCGTTAGAAGACTGTTTTTATTTTATTATTTAAACTTTATTAGAAAATACACTAACGGAAAAATTAAAGAGTCAAAAAAAATTTTTTGAGTTATTTTTGGTCTGCGAACTTGCGAACAGCGTCAATTTGCTTTTTTTAGGTTTTGATTTTTTGAAATTTGATAGAACCACTTCTCGCTGAGATATTGAACTTTGAATGTAGAATTATCTTTTTGTGTTTAACATCAATTTAATATAAGCAACCGCTGATCGCACAAGAAATGTTATGAGGGTTTTGAAATCTTGAATAAATTTCCCATAAAAATCAATTACGGATTATTTGAGAAAAAAATATTTTTTTTTAGTGTAGTTGATTTTCTACCTTTTCTTAACTAAATCACCTCGCCTGTTGAGGCAAGATTTTACTTTAAACGAAACCAACATATAGTAATTAGATTAAAATTCGCTCTCTACATAATAATAAATATATATGAAAATTACAAACACGATCATCCTTAAGTAAGTTAATACTTTTGTTATGGGTGGCAGTGAAGCCAATATACATACCTATATATAGTGTTAAATAAATACATATGTACACCTAGAAAGAACGCATCAACATGCTTGGAAAATGTTGGTACTCGACGGGAATCAAACTCGTGAGCTTTGCAACAGATGGCAGGGTCAATTCCAACTACTCAAACTCTGTACACAAACAACTTTAATATAATTAACAAATGCTAATGCGGTTAATGTTTCCATATTGGTCGATGATCCCAACCAACAAATATAACGCGGTAATATGACCATGACAAGTAAAATCATGCAATTATAATCATGTTCTATTGGAGCAACTTAAACACATCCCACTTCTGATATTGAACACCTTACAAACCAACTTAGTATGTCTTTTCCGGGTCAGTGAAATCACCTTAATTTTTTAGAACGATCCTGTTGTGACTGTTAAAGAGGGAAAACTGCGCGGTGCCGTGAAACAACTGTATGATGGCTCGAATTACTATAGTTTTAAGGGAATACCTTACGCACAGCCTCCAGTTGGACGACTCAGGTTTAAGGTAAAATAATTCTTACTAAATAGTCTTCTTACTGTTAGACTACAGAGACCCACAGCTGGGTCTTTACACCACTCGATCTAAAGACGCTGGGTAACGGCTCTTCGGGACCATAATAGGTTTTTCGGTATTTACTTCTTTTTTTTAGCCTTTTCCACTGCTTTTATCGTTTTACAGTCTTTTACCTTTCTCCTGTAAAGTTAAAGTGAGTCTAGTTTGTTATGTTTTCAGGACCCACTTCCGCCAAAATCATGGGAAGGAACTCTAGATGCGACGGAACATGGTCCCATATGTCCACAAACAACTCCAACCCGGGAAATTTTGGAAGGCGATGAGAATTGTTTATACTTAAATGTTTACACTCGCATTCTTGAAAAGAGTGCAAAAATACCAGTAATGGTCTATTTTCATGGAGGCGGATTCATTAACGGATCTGGCAATGATGATATGTACGGGCCAGAGTTCCTGCTCATGCATGATGTTGTATTAGTGACCCTAAATTATAGACTCGAAGCTTTTGGGTTTCTATGTCTCGATACACCTGAAGTGCCCGGTAACGCTGGCATGAAAGATCAGGTAGCTGCAATGAGATGGGTTCAGAAAAATATTAAGGAATTCGGTGGCGATCCTGAAAACGTAACCCTTTTTGGAGAGAGCGCTGGCGGTGCTTCAGTAACGTACCACATGCTATCAGATATGTCCAAAGGACTATTCAATAAAGCTATATCTCAAAGCGGTGTTTGCTTGAACGATTGGGCGTTAGATATAGACGCTAGAACGAGGGCATTTAGAATTGGTAAAGTATTGGGTAAAGATACTAACGACGTAGCAGAATTGCTCGAGTTTTTACAAAGTTTGCCTTCTAAAGACTTTATCGGACTGAATTTTAAAGTAGCATCAGAAGACGAGAAGTATAGAGGATTGCCGTTATGGTTTGGTCCTGTAGTTGAGAATAAATTTGAGAAAACGGAATCCTTTATAACTGAAAACCCTTTAGATTTGTTGCTTAAAGGCAAATTTAACCAAATCCCGTTTATAATTGGCTATAATTCAGGTGAAGGTCTAATTGTTGTTCAGAGTGAACGTAATAAGGTCAAATATATAAATAAATATCCCTCCAATCTTATTCCTAAAGAGATAGCTGGAAAGGTAACGGCGGACAAACTTAAAGAATACGGGGAACGGTTAAAACAATTCTATTGGGGAGATAGAGATTTGAATTCAGAGGACGTGGATATTATATCAGATTTGCATACAGATTTGCAATTCTTTTTCGGGATCTACAGAATGGCCAATATATATTCTGTGTTATGCAGAACGATTTTTATGTATAGATTTAATTTATGTACTGAATTGAATAACTTCAAGTCTATGCTGGGATTGTCTGAATATAAAGGAGCATGTCATGTTGACGAATTGTTTTATATATTTAAGAACTCTTTTAATGAAGACAGTTATAAAGAACATGAACATTTAGGAAATTACGTATATATTGTAACAAAATTGTGGACGGATTTTGCGAAAACTGGGTAAGTTTTATCGTTAAATTATTTTCAATAAATTTCTTTTGTATCCCTTCTATGTATCCTTAGTTATATCTTTATTGCACATACACAATTTAAGAAAAGTGGTACAATGGCAGACTTTTCCCTAAAAGGGATCTCTTTCGTTCAACATTTGAGTAACAGAAGGGAAAAGAAAAATCCTTGAACTAGATAAATAGTTGCACTCGAGAAAACACAACTTAATACCATGGAAAGTTATACAGGGAATAAATCCTGTATATATAAGAAATACTTTGATATAACTGTGGGATATCAATTTGCCGCACTATGCCATTGTTCACTAATAGTGTCAATACTGTTAGTTTTATAGTCATTTTTTACCTAAGTGTAGGTAATATAATTTGATGATATTAAAGAGTAATAGGGTCCAAATGTGCTAGGATCGCGACTCCAATACGAGGTGGACTGACAATCTCAAAACGTGGAGCGTGGAGCTAATGTGGTGCATAATCATGTGTTGTGACGATCCTTTCAGAAGTTGTGGACGAGTATTGGTCCAAAAAATAAAATTCCAACAAATCTTTAGATTCTTTGAACAATTGTCAGTGCATTAAGAGCTGTATCGGTCGCCCAAGACCAGACACCTTATTTATAAATTGATCATGTAGAGACAATCTCTCTTCATTAGGTCAGCCTGAGCCTTAGTAAGCGACTAAGTACCTCATTGATATTTACAATAGGTTACGCCTTTCGGTGAAGGAAGACATAGCCGAAAAACCTGCATATTTATAAAGACTTTCGGCGATATGTGTAGCCCGACTAAATTCCAAACCTCTCCGAAAAAGGAAATGAGATTTATGAGTCAGCAGTGTGTTAGTAAAAGGCTTACTTTACTTCTTTTTAAGTCAGCGACTATGTTCCATATAAGTACGTTATCACTGTTTTATGTAAATTAATTTGTCATAATTTTGTCGTCGTCGTGAAGACGGAAAGAAGAGGCCTATTCTCAGCTGTGGCATAGTAACAGGCCGTTACTTACTTTACTTACATGCATCTAGTCGTACGTATTACTGTACGATGTGCTGACCGTAATCCGTTATACACCGTTCGTCGTATGGATTACGTTTTACGACGAGACTCTATGACCAAGTATTTTGAAGACCGCGATATATTGTGATTTTTTTCCTAGCAATCCCACGCCGGACGACAGTCTAGGAGTGAAGTGGTCACCTTACACTCCGAACAACAAGCAATATCTAAGCATAGACGAGAAGCTAGAAATGGGAAAGGACGCGGAAAAAGAACGTCTCGACTTCTGGACTAAGATCTTTAACGAGATTGGATTGCCTTGCGATATAAAAAGCAATTTGTAAAATTATACATTTCATGTAAAGTTTAGCACTATTTGATCCCTTGATATTTATAATTAAAAACTTGTACCTGCCTTTCGCTTTACACTGAATTGCTAGAGTACTCTTAATTATTAATTTATTTATTTATTCTTATATATAGAGGTACATTGGTTTATAAGAAATTAAATTAGGATAAGCGTGCAAAGACGGTCTTATCGCTAAAGCTCTCTCACAGACAACCTTTGGTGAGAGGACAATACTATGTGATCGGATATAGTGCATATATCCATATATAGTGCAACTATAAAACATACAAATTATGTGCTTTCTTTTAAATTCCCTATAAGAACCGCATACTTTTTAACTTCTATGTTAGCTTGGCACACAAACTGCAGTGTGCCAAATTTCGTGAAAGCGTGACAAACAGATAGATCTTCGAATTTGTTATATTAGTATAGATTCGTGTCCGTATTTAGCATTTTAGTTTCATATGAATTATTATCAGCGTTATCTAATAATACTTTGTGCCATTACAGTGCAATTTATATATATTTGATGTTTTTAAAGGTAAAAACTTTGGCTATTCGGTGTCGTCTATTAAATATATTTATTTTGATCTGTCTTTCATTTATTGGCACAACATGTTGTAATGTTGTCTCATGATTTGGCGACATATTTAACAACCGACCGCCTTCCTGACGTCAACTTATCTTCATCATATTTTACGACACCTAGGTAAGAAAGAGAGTGATCTATTCAACTCAGCCGATACCACACGGCGGGTCGACTTACCTTAATCGTCTTTTACGACACTTCGGTAAGAAATGTGGGTTATCTATTCTACTCAGCCGGATATCACAGGGCTATCGCTCTCCTTTTTTAATTCCCCTTAAAATAGAATTGTTTCTAAGTCCTTATTCAAAATCATAACGCAGATCTGATGTAAGGTGGAGAGTATTACCTACTTTTTAATAAAGATCAAAGCCGAAACTAGAGGTATATAGTAAGTAAAGTAAGTAGCGGCCTGTTACTATCCCACTGCTGGGCATAGGCCTCTTCTCTCCGTTATTGGAGAGAAGGATTGGAGCTAAGACCTACCACGCTGCTCCAATGCGGATTGGTAGGCTACACATATCTCCAGAAATCTCTGGAGAAATGCAGCTTTCCTCACGATGTTTTCCTTCACCGAAAAGCGTGTGATAAATTGCAATTATCAATTAGACACATAAGTTTTAATTGAAAAACTCATTGGTGTCTGCCCGGGTTTGAACCCATGATCGTCTCTAGAGATTCACACGGTCGCACCGCTAGGCCATCACAGCATAGGTATATGTTTCTTTTTATACCATGAATTATGGTTTTTATATTTTAATATATATATATAATTTTTCGTGATGCAAAAACTACGAAATAACAGATTTATCAATTTTATCGTATTTTTATCTTAATATTTGAAAATAACAAAAATAATAATTATCAGCATTTTACATACTAGCTTTTACCCGCAACTTCATTTGCGTGGGCTGTTTTGCACTTTTCAATGTCATCTTATTGTTGTATAATTATCAGGATTTCTATAGCCTATATGCTACTGCGGTGTATAAGAAATAATTGTATCAAATTTCATCGAAATTGGTTCATCGGATTCGCCGTGAAAAAGTAACAAACGTACGTCCATACTCACAAACTTTCGCATTTAAATATTAGGATATTTGGCTTTTGACTGTTGCTAATTATGTATTATTCCACGTACAGTGCTTTAGGTGGGTTGATCTTTCCACTTGCCAAAACTAAAATAGTGCAATTTTAATTGACTTAAGTGATATTTGTGTTGTTTTGTTTTGCCTCGTATACGCCAAAATTGATTAATGGACTACAAATTATATTTAATATTTAAATGAGTTAATCTTGTATGTATTATATATATACATTTTATTTACATATATTTTTTATCCGAATTTCGGAAACGGCTCCAACGATTTTACTGAAATTCAGCGTGCAGGTTTTGGGGGAAAAAATCGATCTAGCTAGGTTTTATTTAAAAAAAATCGTATTTATCCCAGTTTTTTGGGCATTAAAAAATACTAAAATTGCAATTGAATGTATAAAACACTATTTTAGGCGGTAATTGTAAAGTCAGCAGAGCTTATTCTGGGAATGGGTGGTCGCGAGAAATGAAAATACCTGGGATCGATCCCCACCTATTATTATTTTTTTAAAGTTTCTTTTTTTATTTTGTAAAAAAATACCGATCAAGGGTCGGTCAACCAGGTACTTTATTCATCATCATCATCTTCCTGCCCTTATCTCACATGTTATAAACATGTTGTCACATGATTTGGCTACGTATTTAACGACCGGCCGCCTGTCTGACATCAACTTACCTTTGTCGTATTTTACGACACCTTGGTAAGAAAGACGGTGGCCTATTCTACTTAACCAGATACCACACGGTGGGTCGACTTACCTTAGTCGCCTGTTACAACACCTCGGTAAGAAATGAGGGTGGTCTATTCTATTCAGCCGGATACGACACGGCGTACTTTATTATGAATAGAATTTAATATATTTATGAAGATTTGAGTGTCTAATTATTTTTCGTTTATTTCTTAGTTTTATACATTTTTGTATAGTAACAGTCCTCTGTTACTAAACAAATATAGTGTCATTGGCAATTGTGTTCAAATAAATTTCTTTCTTTCTTTCTTTCTTATTTCAGTCATTTAATTAAAATAAATTGCCTTTTGCTAATATTAACTCAATAAACTCAGATTTATGTATAACTAGCTTTGCTTGCAGTTTCGATCGCGTAGAAACCAGTGTATATAAATTCTCGAAATGAAATTTTGAACATAAAAATAGTTATTGTGAGTTAACCTTAAGAGATAGAGACATGCTGTCGCGGACTTTTTTGTAGACTTTTTATCGTTCTATAATTCCCTAATACATTACTTTAGTGTATCTCTGTGCGTTTACGCGGCGCACGTAGACGGCACTCTGTCGTCTCGCCGCCCTATCCGTGCCGGTGTCCCTCAAGGATGTGTGCTGTGCTGGCACCCTTATTGTACTCGCTCTACACGAGTGACATTCCATGGGCGCCTATTAAAGAGCGCACTCATCTTGCCCTTTTCGCGGATGACACCGCTGTATTTACCACATCTCGCCAACCTCAAGTTATCACTAGACGTCTCCAAAAAGCGGTAAACAGCCTCGGACGCTGGTTCCGCCGATGGAGAATCGAAATAAACCCTGATAAAAGTGCAGCTATGCACTTTATCGGTAATCGTTTCCGATCTCACATAGACACACCTACGGAAATTTCCCTCTACGATACACCAATTGACTGGCAACAGAAAGTCAAGTACCTAGGTGTCACCTTCCAACCTTCCATGACCTTCCACGAGCACATACACACAGTCTGCAATAAGGCTGCGTATGTCATGGGACGACTTTATCCGATGCTATGCAAGAAAAGTAAAATGTCACTCCGCAACAAAGTGACACTCTACAAAACTTGCATAAGACCAATAATGTCCTATGCGAGCGTTGCGTTCGCGCACGTTTCAAAGGTCAGATTGCTCACGCTCCAAAGAATGCAAAACCGATTTATGCGTACAGCCACTGGTTGTCCGTGGTTCATGCGGAACGTTGACCTCCATAGAGACCTCGACCTCCCTACCATTACTCACCTCTCTAAACGTTTTACGAAGTCTTACTTCGAGAATTCCGAGGTACACCCGAACCCTCTAATTTCAGTTGCTTCCACCTACATCCCAGTTAGGTCTGACCACCGAAAATATAGGCGTCCAAAAAGCGTCCTATATGACCCTGACGATCAAATAGCGATTGCAAACACAAAAACACGTAATACACACACACAGCGTCTTCGCCGGCGAAGACGTGGTCCCAGATTTCTGATATCGGTTGGTCGTGGCTTCTTGCCACCCTTCCGTCGTCGTATTGACTAATCAAAGTCATACCATCAGCCCTCCACTACACGTCGTCCTAAGCCGTGGTCCGGCCTCACAGGAGGCACCCTTAGGACGACGTTCCCCGACGCTAGTGGAGCTTCTGCGCTCTACTCTACGCATTTCGCAACCTCGGTGATGCTTCTGCGCTCGCCCGTCCCACCCGGTGACGCTGTAATAGCCGTTAGGGCTAACAGCATATTGTCAATTCGAAAAAAAAAAACATTACGCGGCGCACGCGACTAAAGCTCCCAGTAGCCGAGTTTTTTAGAACTACTTGTTTTAAAAAATTATTGTTTTGAAGAGATCGCTCTTCAAAACAATTTATATAAAACCGTAATGTACTATTTATATTTATTTATGTAAAATGTACTAAACCTTCCGGAAGAATTGCACTATCTTGTATTAAAAACCGTACAGAAATCCCTTCAGCATATTTCGAGAAAATCGTTCACATACAGACAGACAGCTTTTGGGGACTTAGTTTTATATATGTACTTATATGTATATTTATTGTATACATAAAGATATAGATTATTTATTTGAATTTTTTTTTTATATCCAACATTAATATAGTATATTGCCATAATTTTAATTTGATTTTTAACTTTGTAATTTTGCATGCTTATAGTACTAAGTGAAAAATTATAGAAAATAATATAATGTATTATATTTATACATTATATTATTTTCTATTATTTTTATTTTATAAATATAATAAGAAAATAATATAATATTTGCTTATTATTATCTTTATTGGAAAAAATACGCAATGTAGTATCCGGCTGAATAAAATAGTACAGCCTTCATTTTTTATCGAGGTGTCGTAAAAGGTGACTAAGGTAAGTCGACCCGCTGTGTGGTATCCGTCTGAGTAGAATTGACCACCCTCATTTCTTACCCAGGTGTCGCAAAAGGCGACTCGGGTAAGTTGACCCACCGTGTGATATCCGGTTGAGTAGAATAGACCACCCTCTTTCTTACCGAGGTGTCCTTAAATATGATTAAGGTAAGTTGACGTCAGGCAAGCGTCTGGTCGTAAAAACGCAGCAAAATAATGTGACAGCATATTTATAGCATGTTCTGCCGACCCCACTTAGAGTGGGATAAGGACAGACCTAACTTTTACACTCCTACTGTAAAATAACTTTATGATCTCCATCCTTATGGAGATCATTAAGTTATTTTAGAGTAGAGGTGTTATTCCTTAATAGCACCATGTTTATACCTGTATAAATTATCTACTTATATTTCTTAACAGCATGATAACATCAGAAAAAACTTTACTGAGACACGACTAAATAACAGCTAAATAATAAATTACGCCCTGTATAAATATGGTAAGTTTTTATTTAAAATTTTTCATCGCGCATTGCAGCAAAAAATTACTAACATTCTTATTTTTATGAAACAAATTTTGTATACGTTGATAACAGTCGTAGCTATTTGATGTATTATTAGAACACCATTTATCATTATAACAATAATAATAAATATATGGGATACTTACACACACGGTCGTCCGTCCCAAAAGTAACTTAATACTTGTGTTATGGGTGACAGACAACTGGTGAATATATACTTATATATATTTTTAAATACATACTTAAATACAAATATACACACATATAAATACATACTTAAATACATTATACTATCTTATACTCGCAACTTAATTTGCCTGGACTGTTGTCGCGTTATAGGTTGATAATAGATGGCGCTTTTCAATGTCATTCCTGTAGAATCAAAAGGATTTCTATAGCCTATATGTTATCCCGGTGTATAAGGAATAATTGTGCCAAATTTCATCGACGTGGGTTTAACGGATTTGTCGTGAATGAGTAACACACATACATCCATACTCACAAACTTTCGCATTTATAATATTAGTAGGAAGTAAGATTGTTAGTAAAAATAATTGCTTTTCTCTTTTCTATAACTCCGCTACTTTAACTTTTGAAGCAATTAAAGTTTTAAACGGAACCTATAAAGAAATCTATATAAAGAATTGAACTCTGCACCTAAATAACTAATATATAATAGCATTAACAATTATTAATGTGATTAACGTTTTGTTTATTGTGAAAGATACAATAAATATAGCGTGGAAATATCACTTCAATATCAGAGTCAATCAAAATATACATCAGTCATACCAAAAATTATAACCATATGCTCTTTTTGAAGCCAATAAAACACCAATCCCATAGTGCCAATAACATAATATATGCTAATAGCATAATGCTAGTTAACACCTAACGCACCGCATATGTCATATGACATTTTTGTATATCTATATATATAAAAGAAAGTTGGTCTAAGTTACACTATTTATAACTCAAGAACGGATGAACCAATTCGGCCGAAAATTGGTGTAGAGGTTGCTTAGAACCAGGAGACGGACATAGGATACCTTTTATCCCGTTCGACCGCATTTATTTTATCCCGTCAAGTCACTATAAATCGTGGTATTACAAGAACGACTATGACATTGAATAACAAAACGCAAATGTCAGTGGAATACAAAACATAGATGACAGCTAAACGTAATTTTTCTTTGGTGAAGTATGGTAAAATATTTGACAATTATCAAAATAATAGTGTTACAACATGTTTTTAATACAACCTCCTTCACTGAGTTGGTCATTAATATGAAAAAGCATTGTGGCTGTCATATGTGTCATTAAGTTGTTGAGAAAGAGTAAATGAGTTGACTTTGGGAAAATTTATTATTATTATTGCATAAGAATAAAGGAGAAATATCGTCGTTAGTTATAATAGCTAAACGTCACTAAATAGTATAAAACAAAGTCGCTTTCTCTGTCTGTTCCTATGTCCCTATATCCCTTTGTATGCTTAAACCTTTAAAACTACGCAACAGATTTTGATGCGGTTTTTTAATAGATAGAGTGATTGAAGAGAAAGGTTTATATGTATAATCTAACATATTATAAACTTTTATTATAAACATTCAATATGGAGTAAAGAAATACTATCATTTTTGAGGTTTCCAATGTGATGTCGTAAATAATTACATTTATTTTCCGTTTACATTGCAAACGCAGGCCGAACCCTACAATATTTGGCAAAATAATGTACTAAGTATTTGTACACCTTGAAAAGGTCTACAGAAAACTCCGCGATGGTATACATATTATGTCTATCTCTTATGGACCCACAATAGCATTTTTTTGACATTTTCTTCTTCATTTGTAATTTAAATGAACATTTTCGAAGATATTACAGATTTAAAATGCAGGGTACAGCGATTGCGCGCTTTGTCTTATAGCACTTCGAATTTAGCTGCGATTTGACGGGTTTTTTTTCACATGGCCAACTATATGTCGCTTTATCAAGAGTAACCTCTAAACAAAACATGTTTGTATTGTGTAATGAAGATTCTTTCTTTATGACAAAAAAGCTGTGAATGTTGTATATAAAGACAATCTGTAATTAATTGTAAAAATAAAATACTCAGGGAAAATGTAAAAGTAAATATTTAAAAATGTAGTATATGAAATTAGATATTCCAAAGATAGCAGCGAATCTTCATGGTATAGGGAAAGGGGAATTGTTTTTTTTTATACAGAAAAAAGCTCCTTATGGGTACCGCCGCCCGACGGGGACAGGCGGCAGTTATGTCGGACTCGCACCGACTAAAACAACTGTGTGCTCCACCACGCTGCCGATGGCAAGGACAGGGTATCATTGTACATATTGCCCCCGTCCCGCCGACAGCTTTGATCCCAGTTTCCCAGCAGTTAGGGCGGCAGACGATGGGCTTGGGCGAGTCACTAACACCTGGACTCACCAGCAGCAGATTGGATCCAGAACAACAGTTCTTGGAACCGCTCCGCCGCCTCCCTTCACCCCCCTCCGCAGAACAAAGGGAGGCCATCGCTGCCCACGGTCGCTCCCTGCCCACCGTGTTTGTTATGTCACGGTCAACAAGGAGAGACCGCGCCCCAAGTAGGGGCCACAACGCCTTGGTGGGCGTTTCCGCCCCCGCCGGGTAATTTTTTATAGAAGTTTTCTTCCTCGCAACCCGAAGGTCCCCGTTCCCATTGCTGTGCTTCCGGGTTTCGCCGATGGTGGCCGTAACCATGTCCAGCTTGACTTAGAGTAAGCCTAACCAAACCCGTCGCTTATTAGGAACCCCACCCCAGCCTCCCCGGAGTCCCCGGCCTGTCCAGATTGCCCTCTGCTAATCAGAAGGACAACTGGATTGGCCACCCCACAGTGGTCCGTTCGCCAAGACTAAGCTTGCCCAGGGTGCACCACGTAGATGCCGACCACTTTGGCACCCCAGGGGAATTTTTTTACTCCAAATTTGACGCGTGCAGGCCACGGGCAGTAATGAATAAAACAAAACTGCTGGATATATTTTAATCATTTTTTTTACTGAGTGACATAGGCTATATATTTTATACCCGTGCGAAGCCGGAGTGGGCCACTAGTTCCTATATAAATGATTGTCAAATTAACTTGATTTTTTAGTCAGACCCTGTTGTGACTGTTAAAGAGGGAAGACTGCGCGGTTCTGTCCAGAAATTGTATGATGGCTCGAATTACTACAGTTTTAAAGGAATACCATACGCACAGCCTCCAGTGGGAAGACTTAGGTTTAAGGTAACATATGGGATTTATTCATACTTGAAGAGCGATAATGAGTTTATTTTATACATTTCTAGAAAACAAATAAAAATAATACATCACTTTTCATGTCCTAAGGTAACTTAGGCTTCGGCTGGGCAGTGGGTTAGTAACAGGTAACTGTTACTATTCCACTGCTGAGCATGCCTCCTTTCTCCGTTTTTGTAGAGAGGGATTGGAGCTAAGACCTACCACGCTGCTCCAATGGGGATTCACAAATCCCTAGGATTCTCTAGTTATAAGCAGTTTTCCTCACGATTCCTCAGGTTTAAGGTAAAACAGTTCTTCTTACTGTTTTTAACCGAGAGAGGCACATAGCTGCCTACATGTCGCTTCGAGGCGGTTTCTCACGACCTTTATAAGTTATTCTACTTTTTTTTTTAAAGCCGACTGTTTTTACGGTTTGCTTCGCTCTCACTTTTAAAGTTGGACTTCACAATTTATTATGTTTTCAGCGTCCACTGCCACCAATACCCTGGAAAGGAACTCTGGACGCCACGCAACACGGTCCCGCCTGTCCGCAAGCAACTCCAACCCAGGAAATTTTGGAAGGCGATGAAAATTGTTTGTTTTTAAATGTTTACACTCGCACTCTCGTAAAGGATGCTAAAATTCCAGTCATGGTGTATATTTATGGTGGTGGTTTTTTATACGGATCTGGAAATTATGATATGTATGGGCCAGAGTTCCTGCTCATGCATGACGTCGTTATAGTGACCTTCAATTATAGACTCGAAGTTTTCGGCTTTTTATGTTTGGATACAACCGAAGTGCCAGGTAACGCTGGCATGAAAGATCAGGTAGCTGCTTTGCTATGGATCCAGAAAAATATAAACGAATTTGGTGGTGACCCTAAAAACGTTACCATTTTTGGAGACAGCGCTGGCGGCGTTTCAGTAACATACCATATGTTATCTGATATGTCGAAAGGTTTATTCAGTAAAGCTATATCTCAAAGCGGAGTTTGCTTGAACGATTGGGCGTTTGTTATAGATGCAAGAACATGGGCATTTAGAATTGGAAAAGTATTAGGAAAGATTACCAGTGATGAAGCAGAGTTGCTGGAGTTTTTACGCAATTTGCCTGCAAAAGACTTAATAGCGCTGAATTTTAAAGTAGCATTGGAAGAAGAGGAGCATAGAGGTTTGCCGATACGCTTTGGCCCTGTAATTGAGAAGAAATTTCCCAATACGGAAGCCTTTATCAGTGAAAATCCTTTGAATTTGTTGCTCGCAGGCAATTTTAGCCCAATCCCGTTTATGATTGGCTACAATTCAGGTGAAGGTCTGTTTTTTGCTCAGAGTGAACTTAATAAGGTCAATTCTATAAATAAATTTCCGTCCAATCTGATTCCTAAAGAGATAGCTGCAAAGGTGACGGCGGACAAACTCAAAGAATACGGGGAACGGCTCAAACGATTCTATTGCGGAGATAGAAATTTGAATTCAGAGGATGTGGATATTATTTCGGATATGCAAACAGATGTGCAATTCTTGTTTGGGATTTACAGAATGGCCAATATATATTCTACGTTGTGCAAGACGATCTATATGTACAGATTTAATTTGTGTTCTGATTTGAATTGCTTCAAGAATATGCTGGGCTTCGCGGAGTATAAAGGAGCTTGTCACGTTGACGAACTGTTGTATATGTTTAAGAATTTTTTTAACGAAGACTTTTATAAAGAGCAGAAGAAGCTAAGAGAATACGTATATATTGTAACTAAGCTGTGGACGGACTTTGCAAAAACTGGGTAAGTCATTTTACTGAAATCAGTAAATTCCATATGTATAATTAAGTAGCGGCCTGTTACTATCCCACTGCTGAGAATAGGCCTCTTCTCTCTGTTTTTATGGAGAGTAGGTTTGGAGCTAAGACCTACCACGCTCCTCCAGTGCGGATTAGTAGGTAACACATATCTCCAGAATTCTCTAGATATATGCAGGTTACCTCACGATATTTTTCTTCACCGAAAAGCGTGTGATCAATTGCAATGAAGAAAGGTCTCTATATATTTATTGCCACTAAAGATGCTCATTAGGGGGTTGCCAGATACAGAGTTATATATTAACTAAATTTTATATAACAACTATTCAACGTTGTAATGAACAATAATTTTTAGCCTTTATTCAGTTAAGTATAACCAGTATTTTTATTAAACTAGTAAACTTATACTTAACTTATATATATATCTTAAATCTAATGTTTAGTAAAAGACACTAGATTTTAACCTTTATTTCTATTAATGTTAACCTAACCGTTTAACCTTTATATCTGTTGTACACCGTTTCGTCGTATGGATTGCGATGTACGACAAGACGCTCTATTAACAACAGTTTTTAAAGACCACGATATATTGTGTATTTTTTCCTAGCAATCCCACGCCGGACGACAGTCTAGGAGTGAAGTGGTCACCTTACACTTCGAACAACAAGCAATATCTAAGCATAGATGAGAAGCTAGAAATGGGAAAGGACGCGGAAAAAGAACGTCTCGACTTCTGGACTAAGATCTTTACAGAGTGTGGCTTGCCTTGCGATATAAAAAGCAATTTGTAAAAATATATATATACGGAAATTGAAATATAGTTTTGAGTTTTATATTATCATCCGGCAAACGTTGTTTGCTTGGTAAAAAAAGAATAGGGTAGGTGGGGCTCGATCCTAGGTATTTTCGTTTGTCGCAACCAGCCGTTCCCTAATAAGCTACTGACTTGACATTTAACGTAAATATAGTGTTTTATATATTTAATAAATTAAAATCAAATTTTAGTATTTTTAATGCCCAAAAACAGGGATAAATACTTAACACACGGTCGTCCGTCTCCAAAGAGAGGAACTTAATACTGGTGACAGACAACTGGTGAATAAATATCGGCGGGAATCGAACCCAGGACCCACGGAGCTGAAGGCAGAATTACTACCCACTGCGCCAACGGGCCAGTCAATATAATTATATTAGTGAATTTCTAGTATATATTATAAAAAAAATTAAAAAATGCCTATCCTGCCCTTATCCCACTCTAAATAGGGTCGGCTCAATATATTTTAAACATGCGATGGAATGGCGGTTCCAAAGTCGACTTTACCTTTGTCGACGCCGCCATGTCACCATGTGTCAGGAACTGGGAGGTAATGGTGGGTGTGGAGTCACTCTCGGACCATCGTTATATATGGTTCGAGGTAGCCGCACGCCATGCTCCCATTTTCCCTCGGTCGGGAAGAGATGATGGCCCTCGGTGGTCCGTCAGGAAAATGGATCCCGAGTTCCTCGTCGAGGCCGCAATCGTCCAGGCGTGGGCTGCTGGTTCCACGGGTGGGGAGGTTGCCGCGGAGCTCTCACTGTGAGCCTTCGGCCGGATTTCCTGGAATCCGTTGTGGAAGCCCTGTTCCCGCAGGGAGCTGAGGTGGAGCCGCCTCGTATGGCGCCTCTCGAAGAGGAGGAGAGCACTGTGTCAGGCGCGCCGGGGATGTCGGAGTGGGAGTTAGCCGGGGCGGTGAGTCGCATGAAGGCGAAAAACACCGCTCCTGGCCCCGATGGCATCCCTGGGCGCGCCTGGGCTTTTGCCCTGGGTCCGTTGGAGTCTGGACTCAGGGCGACGTTCAGTGCCTGCCTAGAGCAGGGCCTCTTTCCCCGTAGGTGGAAGACGGGGAGACTAGTCCTGCTCAGGAAGGAGGGAAGACCGGCCGATACACCCTCTGCGTATCGGCCCATTGTCTTGCTGGACGAGGCGGGGAAGCTGCTCGAACGCATAATAGCTTCCCGCATAGTCCAGCACCTCCAAGAGGTTGGGCCCAACCTCAGTCCCCTCCAGTGCGGATTCCGCCAGGGCAAGTCCACCCTCGACTGTATTGAGGGTGTCAGACTTCTGGTGGAGGAGGTGACAACCCGGCGCGAGGTGGTGTTGGCGGTGTCGTTGGACATCGCTAACGCATTCAACACCTTGCCCTGGGGAGTGATCAGAGAGGCCCTACGCTTTCACCGCATCCCCATGTACCTACAGCGCGTTGTCGGTAATTACCTGGCAGACCGCGCTGTCAGGTACCCGACGGCTGGGGGTGGGTGGAAGGAGCGGAGGATGTCGTGCGGTGTTCCACAGGGTTCGGTTCTTGGCCCCCTCCTGTGGAACATCGGCTACGACTGGGTGCTGCGCGGGCAAATGCTCCCGGGGGTGCGTCTGTTTTGCTACGCAGACGACACCCTCGTGACTGCCCGTGCGAGCACCCACCGGGAATCCCGAGTGTTGGCGACCGCGGCCACCACTCATGTCGTGGCCCGTATTCGCCGGCTAGGACTGGGGGTGGCCTTGGAGAAATCCGAGGCCATTTGCTTCCACAGGCCTCGGATGGTGCCCCCAGTGGGCTCCCGGTTGGTGGTGGGCGGGACGTCCATCGAAATCTCGGGTACATTACAGTACCTGGGATTGCTTCTCGACAGCCGATGGACGTTCGAGGCCCACTTCCGGCGGCTCGCTCCCAGACTAACGGCGACCGCCGGAGCCCTGAGCAGGCTCCTCCCGAATTTGGGGGGGCCGAATGCAGGCTGCCGGCGCCTATACGCCGGAGTGGTCCGGTCGATGGCCCTATACGGCGCTCCCATATGGGCGGAGCGGCTGACTGCCGGGTCCCTGCCTCTGCTGCGTAGAGCGCAGAGGATCATGGCGGTCAGACTTGTGCGGGGCTACCGGACCATCTCCGGTGAGGCGGCCTGCGCCTTGGCCGGGTCCCCTCCATGGGACCTAGAGGCCAAGGTGCTAGCTCAGGCCTACCGCCGTAGAGTCGAAGCCCGTTCATCCGGGGGAGACTCGGCGGTGGTAGAGGTGGAGTGGCGGAGGGCAGCTCAGAAGGAGCTCCTTCGCCAATGGAGGCGGCGGCTGGAATCGCCCAGTGCAGGATTCTGGACGATTTCGGCCATCCAGCCCATTCTTCAGGGCTGGGTCGCCAGGAGACATGGGGTACTCACCTTCCGCCTTACGCAGGTGCTTTCCGGACATGGTTTTTTCGGGTGGTATCTGTGGAGGGTGGCCCAGCGCGAAGCGACTGGTGAGTGCCACGAGTGCGGCGCCGACTTTGACAAGGCGCTGCACACGCTCGCAGACTGTCCAGCTTGGGCGGTCCAGCGGGCGCAACTCGTGGCACAGGTGGGGCACGATCTCTCCCGTGGTTCGTGCCATGGTGGACAGGGAGCGATCGTGGGCAGCGATGGCCTCCTTCTGCGAGGACGTTATCTCGCGGAAGGAGGCGGCGGGACGAATCCGGGAAGTCGAGTCCTTGGATCCGATCCGCCGCAGGCGAGCGGGGCGCAGGCGACTCGCCGAAGTCCGTCGCATGCCGCCCTAACGGGGACCTCCGAGCGGTCCGAACGGGGTATCGGACGCTCGCTGGAGTTAGGTCCCCGAGGCGGTCGATGCATCCGGTGCTCCCGATGCATCGTCCAGCGGAGGGAGGGGCCACTTTTAGAGAGGCCCCGACCCAGAGGTGGCGCACTCTGGGGTACAGAGTTGCTGCTGGCGGGGTTGGGGGTAATGTCTTCATAGGTACCCTATCGCCGCCACCAGCAGCGTGGAGCACACAGGTTGTTTTAGTCGGTGCGAGTCCGACATAACCGTCGCCTGCCCCCGTTGGGCGGCGGTACCCATAAGGGGTTTTTTCCTGTTCAAAAAAAAAAAAAATATATTTTAAACATGTTGCTAGAAGTTTTATATAGTCAATTTATGATCGGCCGCTTGACGTCAACTTAAATTTGTCGCTTTTTACGACGCCTCGGTAAGAAAGAGGGTGGTCTATTCTACTCAATCGGATACCACACAGCGGACTATCGTATTTACAATATAAAAATATATAAATACGATATACATATTATTATGTAATGTATAAATTGGTATTTAGCATTTAAAATTCGTTATCAGTGTTATCAACATTATCATGTCGTATCATGAACCATTACACAGCAATTTTTATATTTTTGATGTTTTTAAAAGCATAAACCTCAGTTCATTATTTTACTATTCAGTGGCGTTCACTTGAGTTATTTTAACTTAACTTTTGTAAAACATTTATTTCGCGTACTGTTCTTGTATTATTAGCATAAAGTATTTCTTATTTATCAAGTATTATTCTTAAGTATTTCAAGCAGTCAAATTTAAAATTCTTCCATTTTTTTATGTACTATTTATTTATTTTCTTTTACTTTGTATGTAATAAGAAGTTTATTTAAATTTGCGCTCGTGTGCTGTGAATAAATGAATACAAATAAATCCATTACATTATGACAATATGGTAAGTTTTTTTTTTTAGTATTTTGTTACAACATGTTTCTAATACAACCTCCTTCGATGTTGGGTCAGTAATATAGAAAAACCGTCATATTATTTATTTATTTATTTAATACATTTGCTTGCAAATCAAATCAAAATCCTATAAATACATAAAATAGATAAATACCAACTTGTTGCTAATTTATGTTTTGCTCTTAAAAAAATGTGTAATAAATTAAATAAAAATATGACTCTTTTTGTAAGAATTAATTTAAAAAAAAATCTCATGCCCTGACAAAACTTATGCTAAATTATAAAATTATTAAAAAATAATGAGAATAATTATTTTTTAATAAAAATTGATATTATGTATGATAAATGTTGGTAAATGTCTAAAAAATTAATAAAACAAAACAAATGTAATAAAATTAAAATAAATTACTTTATTATACCATACTATTAGTAATAAACACAATTTTGCATTAAAGGGGCTCAGATTGCCGGTTTCTATACATAAACATAACTTTGCTGAGCGAAAAATACAAGATCATTTTGGTTGTTTCCAGACAGATCCTGTTGTGGTAGTAACAGAAGGGACACTCCGCGGAGCTGTAAAAAAACTGTATGATGGGTCGAATTATTATAGCTTTAAGGGAATACCTTACGCACAGCCTCCAGTGGGAAAACTGAGGTTTAAGGTAACGCTATGGGGTTTATTTAATACTTCGAGAGCGTTAATGAGTTTATTTTATACATTACCATAAATTTATAAAACATAAAAATAATTCATCACGTTTTTTGTCCTAAGTAACGGCCTGTTACTATCCCACTGGTCTCCTCTCTCCGTTTTTGGAGAAAAGGATTGGATCTAAGACCTACCATGCTGCTCCAATGTGGATTGGTAGGTAATTCTCTAGAGATATGCAGGTTTCATCACGATGTTTTCCTTCACCGTGATAAATTGCAATTATCAATTAGACACAAGTTTGAACAGAAAAACTCATCGGTGTGCCCGGATTTGAACTCATGATTGTCTCTAGAGATTCGCACGTTCGCATCGCTGGGCTATCACAGTTTATTACAGCTAATGATTGAAAATATTATGATATACGTTTTTTTATATATTATAGTAAATGTATAATTTTTTCTCAATCCAAGAATATTATCATTTAAAAGAATTTCACTCCCATATCTGCGTGACACAGTTATTAAAAAAGTTAGTAAACAAAAACATCGACTGAATATAAATTGACAAATTAAATTATTGTTTAAAACACCCATGTAAAATCGAAATCGATTTAAATAAATATTTCTTCCATTATTACTCTATGAGCTTAAAAATCACACTATTTATAGTCCGTGTTAAGAACATATCAATTATTATCAAATTTTTCAACTTATTATATAAAAGTTACACATTATATGTCTGTATTTGGTACTTTTTCTGCTACGTTTGTCTCAGTTTTCAGGACCCACTACCAGTAAAACCCTGGGACGGAATTCATGATGCGACAAAACATGGACCTATTTGTCCACAGACACAGAGGTCTCGCGAAATCGTTGGGGGTGACGAAAATTGCTTATTTCTAAACATTTACACTCGTTCCTTGGAAAATAATTCAAAAATTCCGGTCATGATATATATCCATGGAGGCGGATTCATTTCTGGCTCCGGCGATACTGATATGTATGGTCCGGAGTTCCTGCTAAAACACAACGTTATATTAGTGACATTCAATTATAGACTTGAAGCTTTCGGCTTTCTGTGTCTGGATATACCCGAAGTGCCAGGTAACGCTGGTATGAAGGACCAAGTTGTAGCTTTACGATGGGTCCAAAAAAATATCAGCCAATTCGGTGGTGATCCAGAAAATATTACCTTATTCGGAGAAAGCGCTGGCGGTGCTTCAGTAACTTACCACATGCTATCAGATATGTCTAAAGGGCTATTCAATAAAGCTATATCTCAAAGCGGTGTTTGCTTGAACGATTGGACATGTGATATAGATGCGAGAGCGAGGGCGTTCAGAATTGGAAAATTATTGGGAAAGGATACCAACAGTCCAGAAGAATTACTTGATTTTTTACAAAGTTTGCCTGCTAAAGACTTTATTGGATTGAATTTTAAAGTGACAACGGATGATGAGAAGCATAGAGGATTGCCGATACGCTTTAGTCCGGTAGTTGAGAAAAAATTTGCCAACATTGAAGCCTTTATGACTCAGAACCCTTTGGATTTGATGCTTGCGGGCAAATTTAACCGGATCCCGTTAATAATTGGTTACAATACTGGCGAGGGTTTCGCTGTGGTTCAGAGTAAACTAAAGAAAGTTGATCACATGAATAAATTCAGCTCATACCTGGTCCCAAAAGATATAGTCCAAAAAGTGACGTCGGATAAACTTAAAGAATACGGCGAACGAATCAAACGATTTTATTGTGAGGGTAGAGATTTCGATTCCAATGATATCTACATAGTTTCAGATATGATAACTGATTTACATTTCGTATTCGGAATTTACAAAATGGCGAACATAAGCTCTGCGTTGTCGAAGTCGACTTATATGTATAGGTTTAATTTAAGCACTGAATTGAATTATTTCAAAGCAATGCTGGGTTTGTCGGAATATAAAGGAGCATCTCACGTCGATGAGCTATTATATATGTTTAAGAACACTCTGAATAAAGACATTTACGAAACACAGGAGAAGATACGAGAATATGTTGATACGATTACAAAGATGTGGACAGATTTTGCAAAAACTGGGTATGCTTTTTACTTATCTATGTATCAAAAATTTATCCTATTGCTTGTATAGAAGCTGTGTCAACTTAATGTCAAAATACCCTTAATTATGTAGTGTATTGTTTTTTCTCGTTTGTAAAGAAAAACAAGATTTTTATCCTATATTATTTTTTGTGTATTCGCTACAATTAGGCCAAATTTGATAAATCTTGTTCCCGATGCTTCAAATTAATATTTATTTAGTTCTGAAAGCGTTGCGGCCAGTCTAGTATGTTTTTCGAATTTATAATATTAGTATAATATTAGTGTATGGGTTGCGTGTATGTATTTAGGCGGCTTATTTAAATGTCAGCCTTGCATTTAAATCCAACCTAAAACTTTATTGAAATTCTTTGATTGTATATTATAAATGCCAATTAAAAAATATTTAAACCTATTTTTATTATCTTTTGCGCAATATGTTAATTCATTCAGATTACGCTAATACCACGGTTTCATAGACACTGAAAATAAAATTACAAAACATACATTCAGAATTAAATTTATTTAAATACGGATTATATTTTTTCAGTGATCCCACACCGGACGACGATTATAAAATAAAATGGTTACCATACTCTTCGAGCAATAGACAATATCTAAATATAGACGAGACATTTGAGATGGGCAAGGATGCAGAAAGAGAACGTCTGGAGTTTTTGACCAAGTTATATAACGAAGTTGGATTGGCCTCTGATATTAAAAGCAACTTATAAAACACCGAGTATAGAGACTACAGATTATTGTAAAAAAATTCATAATCTATTAAATTTTAGATAAATATAATATGGCAACTTTTTATTTTATTTATTAAAACATTTTGATTTATAAATTTTGTTTTTTTATATACTTTAAGTTTTTATAACAGAAAAACTGATTAATTAAAATTAATTAAATGATTTAAGAATATTAAATCTAAAATACCTTTAATATAATAATAATTAAAAATAAACTTTTGGGATAGTAAAAGATATCTCAATTTTAGATATTTCAAAGAGTATTTTAGGGATACGTTTGTTTTCAATAAAATTCCTAATATTTCCTATAATTATAATAAATTGTACTTTCACTGTAACTGTATTTCCAAAGGTTCCTTTATTAAAAAAAGTTATTACTTGTTTGTTTTTTTAATGACAAGAAAGTTGTTGTTTATAAAGACATTCTGTAAATAATTGTAAAAATAAAATACATAGGGAAAAATAAAAAAAATAAATAAGTAAATATGTAGTATATGAATTTCGATATTCCAAAGATAGCAGGAAATCTTCTTGGTATAGGGAGAGGGGAATTGTTTTTCTCCAATTAAAGCGTGCGGGCAACGGGCAGTAATGAATAAATCAAAACTACTGGATGGATTTTAATCCTTTTTTTTACTGAGTGACATGGGCTATATATTTTATATATATATATGAATATAATAGGTATATATAGGTATGTATAAATCGACTGTTCTGCAAACAACGGAGAAGATTATACGCATTAGTTACTATTAACTGTTGTATTAATATTATCGTTGAAAGATAAAGAAATTAAATATAATAGTCATTTGTAAAGTGGATTTTACTTACAGTACTTTTTGTCAATGGCGCATATATAGTCTATGCTACCCATAGAGAACATTGATCATTTATACTGATATTCTAAATGACATATATTTTTAATTATTTTATAGTTCAAACTATTCGAAATATTTTATATTAAAATAACATGGATTTTATATTAAATTTTGCTTTTTATAGTTGTGTATTTATCTTTTTCGAAAAATTATCTGTCTTGCTATATTATTTCTAAATGGCTGTCAGATAAATAAAATTATCAGACATGACGTACAGTCAAATTGGGTAACTTTGAATTTACGGGTAACATTGAATAAAACGACTAAAATAATTATTATTTTTTTTTTCAATATCTGTAACCTGATTTAAAACTGATAACTGAGTGAAATGGAAATACTAAATGTTCTAGTTGTCAAATGTCATTTAAAATTTATAGTTTTGAAACAAATTTTGACACTTTTTCGAAATTTTCTGTTCGCTGTCTTTTAGCAGTGAAAAGTATGTGAGTTACATTTCCGATTTAATTACAGAAAAGGTGTGTAAAACACATAATTTTCGGTTTCTAATGATTAATTGTACGTTGAAATTATACTTTTTCACATAATTTCATGATTTTGCATCGTTTTATATCCATTGACAGGGAAATTTGTGGACCACCCCTATTTTTAGTTAAATATGGGTAACTTTGGACGGTTCAAAGATACCCAATTGCATTATCTTAGTTTATGGGTAACATTGACAAAGAGTTATTGATTTCTAAAAATATTTTCAAGTACATATTTTAGTACATACAGTAATTACAATAGAATTATTTTGCTATATTCCGCGTTTATTAAAATAATCTATGTATTGCTAAACGTATAAAGCAGGCAACGTTCACATACCTTATATCTACATGCAGTACGAGTCACCACACGTATCGTAATAAAATCCAATCCGGTGCTTTAACAAGGATGAAAGCTTAGCTGTATAGCTGTGATAGCGGTAACAACGTCGGACTCTTTCGAAGAGGTCGCAGGTGCAAACCCAGGGCAGGCATCAATGAGTTTCTATTAAAACTTATGTGTCTAATTGTGAATTACAATTTATCACACGTTTTTCGGTGAAGGAAAACTTTGCGAAGAAATGTTTGAGGAATTGTTAATATCTCTAGAGAATTATGGGGATATGTGTAACCTACTAATCCGCATTGGAGCAGCGAGGTAGGTCTTAGCTCCAATCCTTCTCTCCAAAGACGGAAAGAGGAGGCCTATGGTCAGAAGTGGGATAGTAACAGGTCGTTACTCGCGGTCATGGTTTCCAAAAAACGAATCTACTATTATTAAAAAAGAAAACAGCTTTTTCATCTTAAAAGAGCATCAAATAACAAAAAATAAAGTTAAAATGTACATTGAAGATGACATCTCATTCATAGAATGGGGTGAATCATTTTTCAAATTCTCTTGCCAACCATTAATGTTTTGATCTCATTTGAATGGTAATTGATTATAGAATTTGTTATTTAGGTTTGATTTTTAATAAATATTTACAATTACAAATAAATATGTATTCGTTACAAAAAAAAAATCTACCCATATGTTGCTAATATTTAGTAAATGGCAATTTTAAGTAAACGGTTGGCTGTTCAGTATGACAAGTTGACTTTATTTGACAGATCTATCTTTCATTCATTCAGAACATAAGTATAATTTTACCCATGATACGAAAATTCTGTGAATTCAAGGATTTTTAGTTTTCGAAATAATTCGGTTCAAAGTTACCCAAAACTCAAGGTAACTTTGAACACGCACAAAAGCACATTTTTTTTCCATTTCCTTTCTAGTTACTTAGTAATACAGTTAGTTATTCTAAAACTCGGTATAAAAGAAAACTCATTATTCATCAAACCCTTAAATAAGGTCATCCTATTATTTTATATTTTGAAAAATCGGAAAAAGTCATTCAAAGTTACCCAATTTGACGTAAAAACGTAATTATTATTATTTTAGTTAGTAGTCTATGATTATAATATTGTATAATAGAAAGAACGGAATGGCCGACGACCTAAACCTGTTCTAACACAGACGAATGAACGAAAAAAAGATCAATTAACAGATTAATAAAAATATTCTTCTTTAAATTCAAATTTTTCTTTATGAATTTTAGGAAATAGTTTTTTAAATAAGAAATTTCGAATATGTAAAATAAAGTTCTATGTCATAGAGTAATTCTTGGAATTTTCTGTACATTAAGGAAAATAAAACAATAAATACTGTCGTATAAAGATAACTGCGTCTCTTAAAACGAGTCATTGTTCAACGAGTTATCGTCCGTTGCCAGTTATGTAAAAACAATGTTCAATTTAAAAAGTAATCTTTTTATTTTATTTGTTTCCGTGCAAATAATTTGTGTCCTGTCTACGAAAAAACCGCGCGTAAGTTTAAATTTTCGGTTATAATACCATATCTCATAATTATGTTATATTATATGTTTATAATCATATTATATGTTTCCAATATTACCAATTTTCAATAACAATTTTTTTATCAAATTGAATATTTTTTTATTTTAAAAGTAACCTTTGCTTACATTTAATTAATGCGAATATTAATATTGTGATTTTCGTAAATTATGTATTAATCTATTTTATGAAAAAATATTTATGATTTTTTTATTATTATTATTAATGAAATAAAAAAATTAATAAAAAAATGTAACTGCAAAGTAGATATAAAATAGAAAGAATAGACAGACAGTCTTTGTTAAAAAGTTACTTTTATCTCTTTGAAATCTTTAATATTTAAATGCGGTAGACCAACCTCATTTCTCCGAGGTATCGTAAAAGGCGACTAAGGTAAGTGGAGCCGCCGTGTGGTATCCGACTGAGTAGAATAGACCACCCTCTTTCTTACCGAGGTGTTGTAAAATACTACTAAGCTAAGTTGACGTCAGGCAGGCGGCCAGTCGTAAAGTACGTAGCCGAATCATGTGACAACATGTTTATAACCTGTTGTGCAGACCCCACTTACAGTAGGATCCTTATTTTAGGGTGGGAAAATGTTGATTAATGTAGGTTTATTTCAGGAGGATCCTATAATAACAACAAAAGATGGTAAATTAAGAGGTTCTGTCGACAAGCTTGTCGATGGTTCTTCTTATTACAGATTTAGAGGAATTCCATATGCCACGCCTCCAGTTGGGAATCTTAGATTTAAGGTATATCCCTCCTTTTGAATTTGATTTTGAATAGTCGGAGTGTGTTATGTCATCATTTCATCTTATTCTTAGTATGCAAAAAAAAATGTTACGCAAAATATATGATGAATTATTTTGCTATAATCCGCGTTTATTATGAAAATCTGTATCATGCTAAGTGTAGGAAGAAAAACCGTTTGCATCAACTCATACTTTAACGTTTCGGTTACGGGGCAAAACGATCGTTGAGATTGTCGTAGTGAATGTGTAGTGTGCTGTCTTGTGATACGCGCGATAACTAATCCTGCATGTATAAGGTATGATACCGGTTTTGTTTTTTACACTTAGATTGCATTACATAGATTTTCTAGACAAACGTGGATTATAGCAAAACAATTCCATCATAACTTTTGTAGTTTAGAATTCAGCAAAGTAACGCTTTCTATAAATTAAAAAAAATGTAAGACATTTGATTATCTTAGTTGCTAATTAAGGTAAGGGCACTAGTAATCGATCATGTATTAATAGTTGACCGTTTTGTATGAAATTTCAAATAATAAGCGTTTTGTTTGTTGTAGCTAATAAAAAATAAATTTGTAATTACCTGTTGCCATCTATTAACAACTGCCCAAATCCTCAGAACTGTAGCCTATTGTTTAATATTTAAAAAGTAATATTATCAATTATTATTTTTTTTTAGCTACAACAAACAAAACGTTTATTACCTATTTAAAATTTCATACAAAACGGTTTACCTTTTAATACTGGTGACCTTACCTTACTTGTCTCTGTAGCTTTGCCAATCTTCCAGGCTCCCTTGCCGCCTAAGCCATGGAAAGGAATTCGAGATGCGAAGGATTTTGGTAACATCTGCAAACAATTCAACCAAACATTCCAAGGGGAGGAAGATTGTTTATTCTTAAACGTATATACTAAATCTTTGCAAAAACAGACTAAAGCTCCGGTCATGTTTTTTATCCATGGCGGATCATTTTCTGAAGGATCAGGAAATTTCTTTTTACCAGATTTCCTTTTGCAACACGATGTTATATTAGTAACATTCAATTACAGACTTGAAGTACTCGGTTATTTATCCCTGGAAACACCTGAAGTACCCGGAAACGCTGGTATGAAAGATCAAGTCCTTGCCTTGCGATGGGTTCAAGATAATATAGCTGAATTCGGAGGAGATCCGAATAGTGTTACAATTTTTGCGGAGAGTTCCGGTGCGGCGTCTGCTGTTTACCATATGTTTTCTCCCATGTCCAGAGGTCTTTTCCATAGAGTTATAGCTGAAAGTGGGAGTTACGATTTAGCTAGAGGAGATGGTGCAAGGGAAAGAGCGTTTAGAGCCGGCAAAATTCTAGGCACAGATACAAACGATGTACAGGAATTGCTTGATTACTTTAGAGGTTTAGATGCTAATTTGCTAACTAATTTGACTTTCGCCACTCTAACTGACGATGAAAGGTTTAGGGGTCTACCACCAAAATTCGTGCCAGGTATTGAAAAGAAATTCCCCAATGTTGAGGCTTTTATGGACGAAGATCCAACAAAGATGCTCGTTGAAGGAAAAATTAACAAAGTACCGCTTATGATAGGGTACAATTCGGGTGAAGGGCTAATTATGGTTAAATATCATGTCGCATTATTAGATATTTATAACAGGCAACCGTCGTATTATGTTCCGAAGGAAATCGTTGATAAAATCACCAAAGAACAGTTGACGGAATTTGGTAACAGAATAAAGAAATTCTATGTTGGTGATAGAGATATAACTAAAGATGATCTTGCAATCATACGTGACATGCAAACGGACATACATTTTTCATATACCACACATAGATTTACAGATCTGTACAGTAAATTATCTCAACAAACTTACATGTACCGCTTCGATGCGGTTACTGAATTGAATGTAATTAAAAACACATTGGGATTGCCGAATGTGGGAGGTGTCAGTCACGCAGATGAACTGTTTTATCTCTTTTACAACTATTTGAATGAAAAGCCTTATAAAGAGCAGAAGAAATTAAGGGATCTTGTGTACAGTGTAACAAAACTTTGGACAGATTTCGCGAAGACGAGGTAAATATGTTTTTTTAAGATAACCATATTTTTTACTGAGAGCAATTTTGTCTTGCTCCCACTGCGCCAACGGGCCAGTCAGATAATAGATGGCACTTTTCAATGTCATCCTATGCCTGTAGTATTAACAGGATTTCTATAGCCAATATGATACCTTGATGTATAAGGAATAATTGTGCTAAATTTCATCGATATCGGTTCAACGGATTTGCCGTGAAAGATTTACAAACATATATACTCACAAACTTTCGCATTTATCATATTAGTAGGATAGAATTAGTATGAAGGAAAGGATAGGATTCTAAATTGATGGAAGCAAACATTACACTTTCTTAGCAAGGAAACTTTATACTTAACGCAAACTTGGGTTTCTTTGTTCGGTTTCCAAGGTGATGTGTTCATTTCCTTGCTAGAGGGGAACATTATTGAGTCCTCGTACATTATTGAGTCATAATAGATGTAAAGCATGACATTTTTGCGGCTGGGTTTAACCACTTATTTGTTGGCTACTAGTGATTCAACCTGTTTTGGAAACCGCGTTATTAAGGAAATTAAATTTAATGTTCTTTTCAATTACCTTTTGTCATAATTTTACGTATTCTTTTCCTCCAAGCTCTGATAGCTCAGCGGTGAGACAATGAGTGTCTTTAAAGATGAAAATGGGTTCAAATTCTGGCCGCCGTGTGGTATCCGGCTGAGTAGAATAGACCAACCTCATTTCTTACCGAGATGTCGTAAAAGGCGACTAAGGTTAGTTGACCCACCGTGTGGTGTCCGGTTTAGTAGAATAGACCGCCCTCTTTTTTACCGAGGTGTCGTAAAATACGACATAGGTAAGTTGATGTCAGGCAGGCGGCCGGTCGTAAGAACGCAGCCAAATCAAGTGACAGCATGTTTATAACATGTTGTGCCTACCCCACTTAGAGTGTGATAATTGCAGGAAGACGATGAATGGGTTCAAATTCTGGGTAGGCACTAATGAGTTTTTTTTATTAACTTGTGTGTCTCATTGATAATTGCATTTTATAACACGCTTTTCGGTGAAGGAAAACATCGTGAAACCTGTATATGTCTATAGAATTCTAGGGATATGTGTAACCTACTTACATACTTAGCGCACGCAAAGAAAGCTTTAAATTTTGTCGTTTTCATGCTATTTTTTATTGCTGCTCCTCTCTTATTCATCTTAGCGTGATTTTATATAGCCTATATAGCATTAAGCCTTCCTCGATAAATGGACTATCTTACAATGAAAGAATTTTTCAAATCGTTCCAGTAGTTCGTGAGATTAGCGGGCTCAAACAAACAAACTCTTCAGCAAAAGTAATAATAAAATTATTTTGCTATAATCCGCGAAGAAGTAAAATAGAAAATATATGTAATGCTAATTGTAAGTGGACATTCGGTTATCATACCTGATACATGCAGGATTCGTAAAAACACATGCACAAAACACAAACCTCCACCACCGCCACCACAATACACAAGCACTATATACGTTCACTATCACAAACTCAACAATCGTTTCGCCCCGCAACCGAAGCATCGTCAGGAGATAGACTCCACGACCAAAATCGCAAAGCGAAGCAATACTCAAATAAGTGTAGTTATATACTAATCGGTTCAACCCCACCCTTTATTTTATTTTTCCTGCGAACAAGTGTAACAAGCTTGAACTAGAAACATTTATCTGCTCGTTAATGAGGGTGCCATTGTTATGTTTAATAATCTCAAGGTTTTCCAATAGGCTCAGCTTAAGTCCTTTATTGGAACACGTGTGCAATACTTCGAAACTATGGTCATTAGGAACTTTATGACCGCTTTCTATCAGATGTTTGGCGAAATCTTTTTTAAAGAGTTAATACTTTAAAAAAAGATTCTGTGCAATAATAAAGATAAATTACCAAGTGCGAAAAAGTGTGGTGTTTATAAAATCAAATGTCCTGAATGCAATGATACATATGTGGGTCAGACTGGTCGTAATTTTGAAACCCGTTTTAAAGAACATATGGCCGCCTTCAGGAATAATAAACCACAAAATTCACATTTCACCAAACATCTGATAGAAAACGGTCATAAAGTTCCTAATGACCATAGTTTCGAAGTATTGCACACGTGTTCCAATAAAGGACTTAAGCTGAGCCTATTGGAAAACCTTGAGATTATTAAACATAACAATGGCACCCTCATTAACGAGCAGATAAATGTTTCTAGTTCAAGCTTGTTACACTTGTTCGCAAATAAAATAAAGGGTGGGGTTGAACCAATTAGTATATAACTACACTTATTTGGGTATTGCTTCGCTTTGCGATTTTGGTCGTGGAGTCTATCTCCTGACGATGCTTCGGTTGCGGGGCGAAACGATTGTTGAGTTTGTGATAGTGAACGTATATAGTGCTTGTGTATTGTGGTGGCGGTGGTGGAGGTTTGTCCATGTGTTTTTACGAATCCTGCATGTATCAGGTATGATAACTGATTGTCCACTTACATTTAGCATTATATATATTTTCTATTTTACTTCTTCGTGGATTATAGCAAAATAATTTTATTATTACTTTTGTATTATGGATCTCCGCAAAGTAACGCCTAATTCTAACTCTTCAGCTTTATATATTAGTATAGATTTAATTTTTGTATCGTTTCTTTCAGTCAACCTACGCCAAATAAATGCTCGGGTGCAGTTTGGAAACCTTATACCGTTAAAGGGAAAGAATTTTTCATTATAGACCAGAGTTTTTCCCTGGGAAATTACGCTGACAAAGAAAGGATGGAATTTTGGAATCAATTATATGTGGAAGCTGGTTTGCCACATATAGAGAAAGCTTAAATAAGAGAGAAATAGAGCATTTGTAGTAATACCCAAGGATCTAGAGTGCAAAGTGCAAAGAAATTATTATATGTAATCGGTTAATTGCCTCTTCAGGTAACAAGAGCGCTGGTTCCTTTTTCGTACAAAGAATCAGCTTAACGATTCAACGCGAAAACGCTGCCAACATTCTTGGGAACATTATTAACATGATTTGTATCTAAGTAAATTAGAATAAATATCACTTGTAATTTTTTGAATAAATTAAAAACCAAAAAAAAAATTACCATTATATTTATAAATAGGTTCTTATTATTTTCCGCCCCTATATATGTCTCTTATAAACTCCGAAACGGCTGGATTGAATTTAATAAAATTTTCATATCTATAAATAACGGATGTTTCTGCAAGTTTGATGGTTATCGGAGCAATTTTTTTAACTGTCAAAAATAGTTTTTTAAATCTGATAACTTTAAATTACCGCTAGATTACAATATAACCATAGCAATATCTTTCAATAAAAAACGACGTATATTTTTTAAAATTATAAGCAGCTGTGCAATTTAAACGATGAGATAGCTACGTTATTAGTCGTATTGTTATGAAGAAATTATTATTTAGCGATAAGCTAATAGCACTGTTTACTTCAACAATAATTTCACCTTTTTCCTGTTAATGTTTTGCAAAAAGTTATTAAAATTAGTGACTTCCTTCGCACGAAATTAAGTGTAAATACACGGGCTTTCATGCCATAGGAGCTCTGATATGCTTTTACGTCATGATTCTCTTAATGATACCATCAAAAGAGTTCTTGCCACCATCGACATTCCTGCTCTTGTTGAGCCTTTGGGGATATGTCGGGATGATAGCAAGAGATCAGACTTGACGCTGGTTCCTTAGTAATGGGGACGGGCCCTAATGTGGGACGCATCATGCGTTGATACGTTGGCCTCGTCCCATATCAGGGAAACAGCGTCAAGACCTGGAGCTGCGGTGGAAATGGCCGAATCCAGCAAAGGGCGGAAGTATGCATCTCTCATCGAGAGTTATATATTTGTGCCGTTTGATTTTAATAAATAGTAAATTGTGCCGTGTAATTTTATGTTTAGGTATCTGCTAGGTATGCTAAGTTTGCGTTTGAATTCTATAAGCCGTTGGAGACACAAAGTCGTACAAACATACACACATACTAGCAAACTTAATTGCAATATTAATAACAATTATTGGGTCTTGACCTGTCTGAGGTTTTATCTGTGGCTAGACCATAGAGTTATTACATTAGAGTATGGGAGCTAGCCTAAAATGTGTAAATAAAAAAAAGGAATTCCTTCTGTCTTTTATTGAGAAGGAATTGAGATTACCTATTTGTCTGTCTTTTATTAACAAAGATAATTATGTGTATCGTATCTTCAATCAACATCTTCCTGCCCTTATCCCACTCTAAGTGGGGTCGGCACACATGTTATAAACACGCTGTCACATGATTTGGCTGCGTTTTTACGACCGGCCGCCTGCCTGACATCAACTTACCGTAGTCGTATTTAACGATACCTCGGTAAAAGAGAGGGTGGTCTATTCTACTAAACCGGATACCACACGGTGGGTCAACTTACCTTAGTCACCTTTTACGACACCTCGGTAAGAAATGAGGGTGGTACTATTCTACTAAACCGGATACCACACGGCGTGGGTATCTTCCCTCCCTTATGATATTTTGTTGGACACTCGCAATCACAGTTCTGTCTATGGTTCCCTCTAGATATAATGACTCTATGGGTCAGACACGATGTAATTCTTCAACTACAAAATTTTCATTTTTAAATTTATGTTAAAAGAATTGAATTTAGATAAGAAATTAGTAGTTTAATTATGAATGTTTATTAATAGTTTTTACAGTAAATCTATCGAACAGTTTAGTAAAATAGTCACAACTCAGTTCACAAGTTTCAGAACGTAAATAAGGAAAACCTTGCCTTTTAAATTACCTTTCTTGGTATAATATTACTATGAAACAATAACTGACGTCTGCAAACTGTTGCTTTATTATTCATTATTCACTCGCATTTGGAAGTAGTTGGTGTTGTTTGAAATGAAATAGCAACATTAAAATACAATGTCGATATTGATGTGTAAAATTGCTGTATTTTTAGTGATATTGCAAATATCTGTAATAAATTGTGGGAAACATTCACACGTAAGTTCTTACATTTTTTAATTTATTATCAAAATATTCATTTAATTAAACTTTATGCAGATGCTTTTGATGCTTTCGTCAACTCTACTGCTGGTTCGAAAAAAAGCCATTAATAAACTCTGCGCTGTTGTTTTCTATATATAATTCTTGTAACAAGTTACATTTCGTCAATGCTATCTTGTGCAAGGTCGGAGAATACTTTAATCTACGCACTTTTTTTAGTCATATAATTCTCAATAGTATATGCTTATAAGCTTTCTTTGTAAGTCTCTGTAAAAATTATTTACGTTCTTTTATAAGGCTTTCACGGATAATCCGCTGGACCAACATTGATGGGATTTGGCACATTTATATTAATAAATCCCCAAAAACCCGTCTGTTTGTATGTGATTGATTTTCTTAAAATCTTCTGAACAGATTTTTTACGGACAATTCTTGAGGAAGGTTTAGGTTAGTAGTACATTCTCCGGAAACGATTTTGATGGGACTTTTACTGAACGATAGAAAAGGTTGTGGATCAACTTATAGGTTACTTTTTTTCTAGAATTCCCGCGGGAACGGGATTTATGCAGGAAAAACTTTGTGACACGCTCATTCCCACAAAGCCGCTGGAATATCTAATCTATAAATTGATTTCAGAATGAACCTATAGTATCGACCAAAGAAGGAAAGGTGAGGGGCACCACTTACAATCTGGTTGATGGGTCGAGTTGTTACGCTTTTAGGGGTATACCATTTGCGAAACCGCCATTGGGAGAGCTGCGGTTTAAGGCAAGTTCAAATCATTATCTTTACAATGTTTTACTTTTGACTTTACTTTGTCTTCAACTCCGCGGGATGCAGGTTCGATTATGAGGTCCAACATTTGTTATAAACAATTTGTTCGTTCTTCAAGTCTATGTGTGTATATATATACACACCTAGACATGGCTGAGTAGAACAGACCAACCTCATTTCTTACTGAGGTGTCGTAAAAGTTGACGTCAAGCAGGCGGCCGGTCGTAAAATATCGCAAACACTACATGTGTTTCGAAATCTTGCACACGTGTGACAAAAGTCATAGATTAAACATCTGGGAACAACTTAGATTTATAAAATTCAGATTATTAAACATCAACAACAACAACGGCACCCTTATTAACGATCAGATAAATGTTTCTAGTTCAAGTTTACACGTGTTTTCAGGCAAAATAAAATAAATGGTGGGGTTTAACTTAAGTATCCACCAAAATTGAGTAAATAAAATAAAAGGTAGTTTCGAATGAGGTGTTTCGCATTGTTGCATGGTAAATATTTTAATCGCCAATAAATTAAACACTTAACTTTAATCATATACTTTTCTATTCTTGGAAGTTTTGTTTACAAATAAAATCAGATGCATAAAATGTTTCTGAGAATTGTTATTATACATGAAGTCCATTATATAATTGATTTTAAATTAATGCTTACATGTTTTTATAATAGTTTAATGTGGGCAAAGTCTGTATTAGTTTGATCCATGGTCAAAATAGTGGCATCGGATTGCAAGGGGTACCATTCCCCTGTCAGGAAAGAATTTTGTATTTTGGACTTTAATTTACTCTAAATATGAAATTAAATACGAGCTCTGATAGCGCAGTGGTGAGACTGTGCGACCCTCTAGAGACGATCATAGCTTCAAAATCCCGACAGCCATCTTTTTTTTTCTATTAAAACTTGTTTGTCTAATTGATAATAGTAATTTATACAACACGCTTTTTGGCGAAAGAAAACGTCTCTAGAGAATTCAAGAGATATGTGTAACCTAGCAATCCGCATTGGAGCAGCGTGGTAGGTCTTAGCTCCAACCCTTCTCTCCAAAAACGATGAGAGAAGGCCTACGCTCATCAGTGAGATTGTAATAGGCCCTTACTTTCCTTTTTACTGCTTTAATTATTGTTGAAAAAATCTACAATTTTACAAAAATTTCGTGACAGTCAGATGAATTTGTGGGTTTTGTTTCTTCATTATATATATTCATTACAGGCTCCTCTACCACCATTACCATGGAAAGGAGTGCGCGATGCGACAAATTTTGGTCCCATTTGCATCCAATACAATGAAACGTACCAAGGCTCTGAGGACTGTCTGTTTGCCAACGTTTACACAAAATACTTGCCAAGTAATGAATTTCACGAGGTCGTGTCGAAGCCTGAGTCGCTAAAACCTGTAATGGTCTACATTTACGGTGGATCTTATTACGAAGGCTCTGGCGATTTCTTCTTACCCGATTTCCTCATGTTACACGATGTTATATTAGTCACGTTTAACTATAGACTCGATATACCTGGATTTCTGTCACTGGATATACCTGAGGTGCCTGGGAATGCTGGAATGAAAGACCAAGTCATGGCTTTGCGATGGGTCCAAAACAACATAGCCCATTTCGGTGGCAATCCAAATAGTGTAACCATTTTTGGTGAGAGCTCTGGGGCTTCTTCTGTAACTTATCATATGCTGTCTCCAATGTCTAGAGGTCTCTTTCATAAGGTGATAGCGGAAAGCGGTGTATGTATACACGACTGGGCGATAGGCAGGGGTGCGAAAGCTAGGGCTTTCCGAGCTGGTAAGATTTTGGGCATCGAAACGAATGATGTCTACGAACTGCTGAGTTATTTTCGCAGCTTGGACGCTGACTCTCTTACCAATCTCACATTAGCAACGTTGACACCGGACGAGCAGTATAGAGGTTTGCCAGAAAAATTCATTCCAGTTGTTGAGAAGAAATTTCCTAATGTAGAGGCCTTCATTAGTGAAAATCCAGTCAAAATGCTCGTTGAAGGCAAAGTTGCCAGAGTTCCTTTGATGGTCGGATATAACTCTGGCGAAGGGTTAGTGCTTGTGAACTATGAAGTTTCGAAATTAGACGTGTATAACCGGGAGCCATCGTATTATGTGCCTTTAGAAATAAAGGAAAAGGTTTCTAGAGAACAACTAATAAATTTCGGCGATAGGATAAAGAGATTTTATGTTGGTGACAGAAACATTACCAAAGATGATTTGAATACGATATGCGATATGCAAACTGATATGCACTTCTCTTACAACAGCCAAAGATTCGTGCATTTGTATACCAAATTATGCGGGCCAGCATATTTATATAGGTTCAATTTTGTGACCGATTTGAATATCATCAAAATCGCTTTAGGGCTGACCGATTTGAAGGGCGCCAGTCATGCCGACGAACTTTGGTATCTCTTTTATAATTATTTGAATGAAAAACCTTATGCAGAGCAACCAAAAATAAGAGACATAATTTTTAAAGTAACGAAGCTGTGGACAGATTTTGCTAAAACTGGGTAAGTATGTATTTTCTGGTTTTTTTTTTTTAGAAAAAAAGTTTATTAATATTACAAGCATTTACCCGCAACTTCGTTTGCGTGACCTGTTGACGCGTGATAGGTTGATAATAGATGGCGCTTTTCAATGTCGTCCTATTCCTGTAGAATTAACAAGATTTCTATAGCCTATACGGTTACGCCGGTGTATAATAATCGTGCCAAGTTTCATCGATATTGGTTTAGTGGATTCGCTATGAAAGAGTAATATAAAGATATAATAATATAAGAGTAATAATACATCCTTCAAACTCACAAACTTTATAATATAAGTAGGATAGTAGGATTGTGGATTTGTAAGAAGTTTTAGACTGTAGGTACCACCGTTTTATTCAGTCCTTGCGTGGTACAAGGGGGGGGGGGGGAAGATAGGACTTCTGGAAGTACGACGTAGGAGGCGATCACCTATTGTATATCACCTACTTCTTCGTACCGCGTTCTTGTACCCTGCAGGCGAGGACTAAGTTAAACGGTTGGCCTATAGTCGCCATAATAGGTGAAGGCAGTGCTTCCAAAGATATTTTCAAAATACGTTCAATATTTCTTAAGTCTGTCAAGGGTTTTAGCCATTACTGATAATACTTTTATACGACTATTTGTATAAAAATTACTTTTAATTCACATACTTAATAATCTATATAGTGTTGAATAATAATTAGTCAGGCCTTCACTGCCTTCACCGGTTTAGTAACTAAAAAATATGTTACAATCTCAAAGATAATTAAGCAGCAAGTGAAAATTTTGAAAAAAGGTAATTAAGTAATTATGCCGTGTTTCTTACCGAGTTGTCGTACCAGGTTAGTAATGTAAGTTGACCCGCCGTGTGGTATCCGGAAGAGTAGAATAGGACACCCTCATTTATTACTGAGGTGTCGTAAAAGCGGACTAAGGTATGTTGACACACCGCGGGGTATCTGGCTGACTAGAATAGACCTCCCTCATTAATACCGAGGTGTCGTATAAGGCGGCTAAAGCAAGTCGACCCGCCGTCTGGTATCCGGCTAAGTACAATACACCACCCTCATTTCTTAACGAGGTGTCGTAAAAGGCGGCTAAAGTAAGTCGACCCGCCGTCTGGTATCCGGCTAAGTAGAATACACCACCCTCATTTCTTAACGAGGTGTCGTAAAAGGCGGCTAAAGTAAGTCGACCCACCGTCTGGTATCCGGCTAAGTACAATACACCACCCTCATTTCGTGTGAATGTTATAAACATGTTATAAACATGCTGTCACCCTCGTGTGACAGCATGTTTATAACATGTTGAGCTGAACCCACTTAGAGTGGGATAAGGGGAGGAGAATGATGATGAGTAAATAACCCTGTCATAAACAAAGAAGGTGATTCATTTAAAAATCCTTTAAAGAATTGATAAGGAAAATTAAACAAGGAAAATTTTTAACAACAACTCCTTAAGGTGGATTGTACGCGATGATAAATCGTAAATTATTACTGCTAAACAGGATAAAGGGATAAAGTAAAGTAAGCGACAGGATAAAGTCTAGTGTCCGTAGACTCTTTAATATTTAAATGAGTTAATCTTGAATGTTTATATATATATTTTCGGAATCTCGGAAACGGCTCCAACGATTTTCCTGAACTTCAGTATGTAGGGGTTTTGGGGGAGAAAAATCGATCTAGCTAGGTTTTATATAAAAAAACATTTTTGCGCTGTTTTTGGGCATTAAACAATACTTAAATTTATATTGAATTGAATTTTTGCCACAAACTGTCAAGTCAGCGTATTTTATTCGGGGAACGGGCAGTCTCGAGAAATGTAAATATGATCTAGGATAGATCCCCAACGCCCATATTTTTTTTGTTTCTTTTTTATTTTCTAAAAAATTACTGAGCAAGGCTTGTTCAATCAGGTAGTATTCCTTATTCAAGTAAACTTGTAAACAATTGCCTTATACGTCAACTCTACTACTGGTTCGGAAAGCTGTTCCTACCGAGAAGAGCCAGCAAGAAACTCGGCGGATGCTCTTTTAAAAATATAATTGTTATAACTAGTTACATTTACCGCCCGAAAAATTAGTAAATTTTTTTATATTTCTTAGTGCCAGAAAACAGAGATAAAATGACATTTTTATATGACTCTGCTCCCGCTACTCGCTGAATTTCAGGAAAATCGTTGGAGCAGTTTCCGAGATACAGAAAATATATTTATATATTATATAATATATATATAATAATATATATATAATATATAGTTATTCTTGTATATATATATATATATATATACATACAAGAATAACTCATTTAAATGTTAAAGATAGCCGGTTGACCGAGATTTTGTCAGTAATTTTTTACAAAATAAAAAAAAACTTAAAAAAATAATAGGGTAAGTGGGGCTCGATCCCAGGTATTTTCATTTCTTCGACCACCCGTTCCCCGAATAAGCTACACTGACTTGAAATTTAACGGCAAAAATAGTGTTTTAGATATTCAATGTAAATTTTTAATACACAAAAACAGGGATACAACGACATTTTTTTAAATAAAACCTAGCTAGATCGATTGTTCTCGAAAAACCTCCTGCATGCTGAATTTGAGGAAAATCATTGGAGCCGTTTCAGAGATACAGAAAATATATTTATATATATACATACAAGATTAACTAATTTAAATATTAAAGATATATACCTCCGTGTCGTATCCGGCTGTATTCAGCGGTATAACTTCACCTTAAGTGCAAAGCCATTAAGATAACGTTACTCCAACATCCATAAACACTATCGCAATGACCCCAATACCTGCTCGTCATTTCAGATACCGCGGGTCAGATCCTGTCAGTTTATCTAATTATGTTTCAATGCTATATGTGCTTATTTCAGGTTAATAATAATTAAAAAAGAATGAAAGCGCCAGGAATATGGGAATCGATTCCAGGTTTTAAAGCTTTTTGGTCCGTCCGTTATACATCAGGCTATCACAGTCAATACAATATCATTTAAGCATTTTTTTAACGCCCGAAAACAGATATAAAACGGCATTTTTTTAATGATATAATAATTATAAATACAGACAGGCAACTTTTGGGGACTCTATTTTATAATAAGTACAAGTTTTTTTTAACGGTTTTTTCTACTACTAGCTTTTAAACGCAATTTTGTTCGCGAGCACTGTTGTCGCGTGATATGTGATAATGGCGCTTTTCAATGTCGTCCTATTCCTGTAGAATTAACAGGATTTCCATAGCCTATATGTTACCCCGGTATAAAATGAAAAATTGTGACAAATTTCATCGATATTGCTTCAGCGGATTCACAAAGAGTAACAAACACACATCCATACTTACAAACGCATTTATAATATTAGTAGTATAGAGGTAATATTTTTTTTTCCAGTGTACCAACGCCTGACAACAGTTTGGGAGCAATATGGCAGCCATACACGACTAGAGGTCAGGAATATTTCAGAATTGAGGATCCTTTCGCCTTGGCCCACAAACCGGACAAAAAGAGAATACAATTTTGGGATGAATTGTACGCAGAAGCTGGCTTACCTCATATATCGTAGATATAATTATTAGATTAGTCCATAAATATATTATCTATGCATATGTATAATCTATGGACTAATATATTTTTGTAATAGTAATGGTTTTATTGGTATTGTATTTGTTTTTTTTTCTACTTTTTTTTTTGTATTAGAAATTAAGTGGTGTTAAAAATAAAGAGAATAAATAAATAAATAATTAAATAATTTAACAGAAGTAGCATTTTTAACTGCTGTAACATTTTCGCAATACAAAGTTTAATTTTCACGTAACGAAAATTAATTTTCACAGTACAAAATTGTAAAAACACAAATAAGATATTTTAAACTCGTTTTTATTTCATTTTAAGCAATGCGAGTTAACAACTTCATCTTATTATTATATTACAGAAATCTAAGTATAAATAAACATTAATTTTTGTTGTTTAATTTAGCATCTAAGCGTTTTTTTTCTCTTGTGTATATTTTTAAAATAGTAATTACTTATTATTCAAATGGAATCAACATAATCTTTATTCAAATCAGCAAAAAGTAACTTTTTGTCTCACAACTGAAATTTTTATTAGGAACAAAATGCGACCATAATGTTCAAGTATATTATCAATAAAATAAAATTTGACCAATTAAAACAATACATCATTCACTTTTCTAGAAACATTTTTTTCTGGACCATTGACGCAGGTTGTAGTGATGGTCATTATGTTCACTGTAATCTTTGGTGATGGTGCCTTCAGTTCCGCGGGTCGTGGATTCGATTCCCGCCCAGGGCTGACATTTTCTATAAACAATTTGTTGGCTCTTTGAGTCATGTATTTAAGTATTTATGTAAAATAATACTTATGTATTATTATTATGTATATATTTACCACTTGTCTATCTCTTCCTGAACACAAGTATTAAGTAACTTTAGAGATGACAGCGTAATTAATTTTCCCATCTATTTTGGTGCTATCTCTGTCTAAATTACTTATAACTTAAAACAAGAAGTTATGTGCAATGAAAATGAAAAAAACGTCATTAGAACACCGACATTTTATTTCTATATACAATAATCTATTTCTTAATGTACATATAATTATTTTGTGACTTAGAATTAAAATAATTTTATTATCACACTATATTATTGTCACCAGAAACACATTTACATTTTGTACATTAAAAATTATTTTAAATAATTTATAGAATTAGGCTTTACTTTGCGGAGGCTCAACAACAAAAGGCTCAGAGGTCAGATTTAAGGCTTTTTGTATACAAACTTTGACAAATATAGCGGGCAAGGTCGAAGGAATGTGACTCCGTGGCCTGCCTAGCCGTTGGTGGGACCAAGTGACCGCACTTACTGGTCTCTTTGTAACACCGTGGAAGTAAATTATATGACCCATGAAGGACTTTAATTTAGGACACGACCTTCATTAATGAGTGCACCAGAAGAAGCAAGAATAATATTAGCCTTCTGATTCTTGAAGTCTATCATGAAGTTAAATGAAACAAGTCATGTTAAAACAGCTTTTAAAAACGCTTTTAACGAAATTTGATGTCCCTACTGGTAACCGTCGAGGAGTTCCCTCGTCTTGAGCTAATCTTGGCAGTAGCATCATATCATGATTATCATAAACATGCATGTTTATCGGGACTCGACCAGTATGCAAAATTTCAGCTCAAACGCGAAATATTTGCAAGATTCCACCTTCACAAAGATACAATGCAGGTTACATAGTAACTAAGTAAGTAGCGGCCTGTTACTATCCCACTGCTGAGAATAGGTCTCTTCTCTCCGTTTTTGGAGAGAAGGATTGGAGCTAAGACCTACCACGCTGCTCTAATGTGGATTGGTAGGTTACACATATCTCCAGAATTCTCTAGAGATATGCAGGTTTCCTCACGATGTTTCCCTTCACTGAAAAGCGTGTGATAAATTGCAAATATCAATTAGACACATAAGTTTGAACAGTAAAACTCATTGGTGTCTGCCCGGGTTTGAAACCGTGACCTCCTCGAAAGAGTCGCACGGTGTCACCTCTGGGCTACCACAGCATATATAACACACAGGTTACATAACAGCTTTTAAAAATTGCTATCAAATCAGGGAAACAGCGTTAAGGCCTGGAGCTGCGGCGAATTCAGCAAACGGCGGAAGTATGCATCTCTCATCGAGAGTTATATCTTTGTGCCGTTTGCAGTCGAGACCTTAGGGCCAAGTGTAAAGTCAAAGTGCAAGTGTTTCAGCCTGGAACCGGTGCCAGCATTCTTGGGACCATTCCCCGTGGGCATGATTTGTATAGACCTAGCGTGTAAGTAATTGAAGATAGGTATAACTTGTACATTTTTATCAGAATATATATTTATAAATATCATTAATTACCGATTCTACTTAAGATAACAATGACTTTGAATTAAAACAGTGATTATTAGGAATCTAATGTCCGGGCAAGTTTTTCCGATGGTTTCGGATTTCAGTCTCTTAATCGCAATTATTCCTTACTTATTATGTATCACGTAGAGTACAGGGGTTCAGGGTAGAGTCTCGTAGGGCCAGATATGTTGCTCGGAGCGGGCGGCGCTTCCCTGACTAATAGAGCGGACTTCATACGGCGTTTGGCTGAAACATATGTCAGAGGTAATTATAATGTATTAGTTTCGGGTACATACCACGGTAATTTGTTTTGATTCGCCGATATTTCGACCCAGTTGCATGGATCGTAGTCACGACGGAACTGCAGGTAGGCGGTACTTCAAGCTGAGACGTTAGTGTAAAACTCAGAACAACTGTGTAAAACTCAGAAACGGCGCCAAAATTCAAAATTTAAAAGTGACGTTGTGAGTGTAGTATGCCGAATAATCCGTGACGCGCCAATAAAAAGAACGAGACGGCGGGTAGTTAGATACTGCCCCTAACGTCTCAGCTTGAAGTACCGCCTACCTGCAGTTCCGTCGTGACCACGATCCATGCAACTGGGTCGAAATATCGGCGAATCAAAACAAATTACCGTGGTATGTACCCGAAACTAATACATTATAATTATGTCTTCAAACCACGAATATTCAAGTATAAAATCATTAATATGTCAGAGGATTTGAATTTCAATAAGTCTATAAGCAAATGATTGTCGCGGTTAATATTTGGAAATAATGGCAACTAATATTTCAACCAACTTTAATATCATTTGCGCAAGTAAATAGTACACAAAGCGGAATTTCGTCGACTTCATCAATGCTATTGAAACGTAATATAACGCAGTATTTGGAATCTAGCAGAAAAGTGTAATGGGTGAAACCTACTACGGCTTGTTAACACGTAAAACTGTCCGCGGCCTTGGAACGCACGCACGGACTGTGACCTGTCCTTGAGTGCTCAAAAATTCTTTAACAATTTGCATCAAAAGCGATTGGTTTATGTTTAGTTCTGAATTCAAATTAAAAAAGATAAAGAAGATTACATTTTTTTTAATATTCTTAATTCAAATAAACTTGTTAACAAGTACTTTTGAATCGTCAACTCTACTGCTGGTTCGAAAAGTTGTTCCTACCGAGAAGAGCCAGCAAGAAACTCGGTGGTTGCTCTTTAAAAAATATAATTCTTAATACTATTTACATTAAGTCGTTACTGTCTTGTACAGGTTCAAAGAGAGCTATATCCACACATTCTTATCTTCTAAATAATCTTGAGTCTAGTAGGCTTTCTGTATCAGCATCTTTTTAACAGTGTTTTTAAACTGCTGTAAGTGCAAAGCTAAAATTGATTGCGGAATTTTATTAAAGAATCTTATACCAAAACCCACAAACGAGTTACGCACTTTTGCAAGGCGCAAAGTAGGAGCCGCAAGCTTATGTCGGTTTCTGCTTTGTCTATTGTATACATCACCTATCGTTTTATAATTCTTTTTTTTTTAAGTACATAAATTAAATTGCTGAAAATATACTGTGAAGCACATGCAAGAAGACCTGTTTCCCTAAACTTCTCTCGCAGGGAATCACGCGGTCTTAAATTATAAATGCCACGTATAGCTCATTTTTGTAAAACAAAAATTTTTTCACTATCCGCGCATTTACCCCATTGAATACATTGCCGCCAGATGCTTTTAAAGAATGAACAGAACTTACCATTAGAATGCATGCAGCACAGCACAAGAGTGGCAATAAATGCAGCCACGGGCAGAGTTGCAGCCAATAAAAGCAGCGCGTGCTGCGACGCCGTGTGCTTGGTGCGAGACGCGCCGCAGCTGGTGATGTTGTGGACGTTGTACGTCTCCAAGATCTCTTGGAACTCTGTGCCAAGTGAACGGATGGTAGCTTTCATCGCCTTAGGTGTTAGGGCTTCACCGGTGTCCGTTTTGCGGAACTGGAAACATGGGCTGTGGAATAAAATAATTATTATTTATTTACTTTTCAAGGGAAACAGTACATAGTAAAACTAACAGCTAATTTAATAGCTACCAACAATGTATAGGTCATTGACCAATAAAGTTTCCACTATTTTATAAAGCATAAAGGCTGACAATAAGACTGTCATAAAAATTCCAAAATAATATACAAACAAAAAACAAAAAATTCCATGCGCAAAAGAAAAAAAAATAGGGGTGGGAAATAAAAAGTATAGACCACCCTCATTTCTTCCAAGGTGTCGTAAATAGCGACCAAAGTTAGTTGACCCACCGTGTGGTATCCGGCTGAATAGAATAAACCACCCTCATTTCTTACCGAGGTGTCATAAAAGGCGACTAAGGTTTAAAGTCAGGCAGGCGGCCGATCGTAAAATACCTAGCCATATCATGAAACAGCAAGTTTAAAACATGTTGTGCCAACCCCACTCAGATTGGAATAAAGGCAGAAGGATGATGATATAATTAGAAGAACAGTTTAACGTTGTATGAACACTGAATTAAACAGTGCTCGTAAGAAAGTTAAATAAGGAGAAGATCGATAATTTATAAATATCAACAAAAATTTAACACTGGTGAAATATGTATAGAGAGATGGGGAAAAATAAGTGGAACAATAATCTATCAAGGGTCTTAAAAAATATCACAGCTAACTTGAAACACTTTGTATCGTAGATTACTAACTTGGAAGTCGACAATTTATTTTTGCCGCACAATTAATTTGTATTTGTTTGTACTTGTCCCGATAATAAATAAATATGAATTTTATTTCCTTTGACAAATTTTCAAGCTTTTAAAAATTGGTAGTTATTTGCAATTGATAAGTTTAATTTAGAATTTTATATCTATTTTTTATAGTTTTAATAGTATTTAAATGAGTCCATCTTATCGTAGAAGTAATGATAATGACAAAGGACCTTACCCAACATTATCATAGAAAGCAACATGAGGAGCGTCGTGCAGCTGTAGTTTTAAACGTTTCGTCTCCAATACATTCGAGATCCGTTCCTTCAGAGAAGCGAGGCGGGAACGACCATCGGGTACTACTAATCTCAAAAGATCACGTTCCCGAACCACCACTACCTAAATAAATTGCAGCCGAAATATAATCAAATAAACGTGTTGACAGTAAAATCTGTTATTTTTTACTTAGCCCTGTTTGTCATTCTATAAGAGTAGCACTTGTTGTAGTATTATAGTACTTGAGGTATTTTATGCAAACAAGGTCTTTACTTAACTGTATGTAATGCTAATTTATTATTATTGTTCCGCGCAAACGTGCGGACGGATGAAACAACCTCCGGGACCTGGGCCCGATGCCCCGGCGTTTCAACCTACCTTACGCGGCCGTAAGCTGTATGCGATCCGGCCTCGTGAGTCACTGCGTGTATATGTGTACGTGTGTGTGTGTGTGCTTGTATATACTTGGCCGATTCCCGAAACCGTTGGCTCACCTCTGCACTCTTCCACGGACAGTATTGTCTGTTTCTCCCTGAGTATCTCACTTCACTATATCGGCTGAATAAAACCCGGTGTGCACACAACCCTCGTAAGGTCACACGTTATTGAGTCGTCCCTATATCGGGGAATAGTACCCAACGCGCACCAAAACCGTGGACGGTCGCGTCTTATCAAACGATTCACTGGTTGAACGCGTCACTAAATCGGAGAATAACACCCGAAACGCAAAATTACACGTGTGCGTAAGAAAGGAATACCGTGTCCCGGCGCACGCGGCTTCTCCCTATCGTGTTTGAAGGGTGACTATCGGCCATCAGGCGGCCGCTCTGGTAGGAATCGAATGCCTAAACGTCCTTGCTTTCGCCGCTCGCGTCGCTCGCCCCTCCGGCGGGCGAGTCATTTTATTCAAAACAATTATTAATCTAGAAAATGCTAACCTCTACGAGAAGATCACTAAATCGTTCGGTTTCATTAGAATTATTCGCACGAACTGTTAACCTGAAAAGATTATAATATTTGTTTAGTCGCTGAAGTTTATATGACCCATAGGTGGCTTCAACTAACTGTCGGTTATCTAATAAAATAAACCTTTCAGAAATATAGCTTTTCAAGCTTTTTGCTATAACAATACAAATTACATAATTTTAGGTTGTCCTTATATGTGATTATAACGTCAATACTTTAAATTTCTAATATCTGCTGAATTTAGTACTAAATTAAACACAAATTCAGTAACTTCAAATTCACCAAAAATATATTATTTGGATCGGTTGTAGTACTTTACAATAAAAACGTAAGATAATTCTAGATTAAATCAACCCATACGTATCTCTGGTCTTATGAGTTATATAGAATCTATATCGTTCAAATGATTGAAATAAGGTAGATCTTACCTAAATATACCATCAGCGTAGTGTATTAAATTCTTCATTATTTTCATCTCACCCGTAACGTTATTTAAAACTATAACATCGCTTATATTATTTGAGGACTTAGATTTAATGGGTGATTCGAAAGTCATATTAATTATTTTATAATCGATCGGTAAAGCATCTGGATCTATATCTACTGCTTTGATTGTTGCTATGATAGTGTCGACTGGGACATTGAGACGTACACCAATAGTCATGTTCGTATTATCGAACTCCGGTAAATGATCATCAATGTCAAGTATTTTGACTACCACTTGTATTTCTGATGGATCCTGAAATAAAGGCAGTTTTAAAGTCATAAAGTCATGCTAACCGAAAACAATAAGAGCCATATGAGCAAATGCGTAAAAAAAAGGTTTAACATATCACCCTATCATCATCATCTTCCTGCCCTTATCCCACTCTAAGTGGGGTCGGCACAACATGTTATAAACATGCTGTCACATGATTTGGCTGCGTTTTTATGACCGGCCGCCTGCCTGACGTCAACTTACCTCTGTCGTATTTTACGACACCTCGGTAAGAAAGAGGGTGGTCTCTTTTACTAAACCGGATACCACACGGTGGGTCAATTTACCTTAGTCGCCTTTTACGACACCTCGGTAAGAAATGAGGTTGGTCTATTCTACTCAGCCGGATACCACACGGCGGGTCGACTTACCTTAGTCGCCTTTTACGACACCTCGGTAAGAAAAGAGGGTGGTACTATTCTATCAAGCCGGATACCACACGGCGTTTTTATGGCCCAAAGTAGTACATAATAATAACATCAAAGTGCTTGCCATCAAGCAAAGTTGCTCACTTTTGAACTTTACCGATCGTTGGAATGGGGACGTAAAACACGATCGTTACAAGTACAACGTATAAATAATAAATAATGTGTATGCTTTCGTTATTAACATTATGTGCGGGTACATTTTGCAGCGGAGCGAGCGTATTGCGCGTAAACCCACATTATGTATTATTTTTAAATCCACAGACAAACCAGATTATTACACCGACCCGTACTAATACGTGTCCTGCGCTCAAGTATCAATTGCCAGAACATATCACATATTTGATGATTCATTAAAGTTGCATTGCAAAATCAGATTAAATTAGACGGTACTCACCAACCGATTGTAAGATGTATTAATCCGAGGTTTAGTCCCATATTTAAAACATTTTATAGTTAGTAGTTGTCTCGAGACAGCTTCCCTATCTAATCTTGCGGCGGCTATGATAAGGGCTGCACTCTCATTGGTGCGCTCAAGTTTGAGTAGTTCTAATTCATTTCCAGCTGCAAGAGAATATTTAGTTTAAGGAACATGTTTCTCCTAATTTTTTAAATTTTAATGCTGAGTTTTACATGATAGATCATTTATTGTTTAATAAGCCTAAACTCAAACAAAATAATAATAATTTTGACTAGAAATATGGGTTACCAGTAATGACGTAATCTATGGCAGCGTTTTCACCAATATCTTCATCTATGGCTTCGAGTATTCCTACAACACTCCCAATGGGAACTTCTTCTTTTGTGGATATCAGTACAGGAGGATCATCCTATGATAAAATATTAATAAGTAATAATAAATAAATTTAAGGAAGACGAAGTGTAGGATGGAGGAGAACATTGTGGCTGAAAACCCTACGTTACCCCACATCTTTCTTAAACTACCGATCATTAGCATTAAAGCAACGTTATGGAATTAAGCTCAAGAAATAAAAGAACAATTTCCTTAATTTACTTTTTATAACATTTTTACATGTATTAGTTTTCTATTTAGGTGGAAAGGGCGTTCAATTTTATTATTTATAGCGAGACTAAATATCTGATGTCGATAAATCATCTCATTAACAAAATTGCTTATTATGTATGTTACCAAACTTCTTCCAAAGTGCGGTTTGTGGTCATCTATGTCGGCCACCTCGACAGTAACAATGCGGGTACTTTGTTGCGGAGGCTGGCCTCGATCAGTGACCAACAAAACCAGTGTGTATGACGGCTTGCGCTCTCGGTCCAAGGTTTGACGTGTTGTGATCACGCCTGTGAGAGGATCTGCGGACAGATTAAAAAATTAGCAAACATTTTAACTCAAGTTTAAAGATGCATAGAAAATCAGTACTATGTACTAATTGATGGATCTTGTGAGAAATTCCATTTTCAGATAAAATATATCAAATTTCCTGACTTCTCAATAATAATCGTGATATATATCTATTAATCCATACTTATATTAAAAATGGTAAAGTCTGTCTGTCTGTCTTACTGTATGTAAGTGAGTTACATTTTAATGGCTAGGTCGTTTAACTAAATAGTTTAAGAAATACTTTAAATAGTTATAACATTTAGTACAATTAAACCTTCAATACAATAAAAAAATGATTTTTCAATTTTCAAATTTTAATGTCGAATTACTTACCAATTGCAAATATTTTGGCATCAGCGTTATTTTGTTGTATGGAATAGAATAGTTGACCAGAAGGCTGGGTGGGGTCGTCTGGGTCGCTGGCGACCACTTGAAATACCGGAGATCCGATTGTTGCATTCTGAATAAATACAAGTTTATATGAAATTCAGCAAATCTATTTAAATATTACAGTTGCAATTGTCAAAAGTTCATTATAGCAGAATATGGTGATGCCAAAAACGCTGTTTGCTATGTCTTATAAGGTACCAATGATTAAGCCAATGGCTATTACGTCTTAAGGTACCAATGTACCGGCTACGTATACTTAGCTTCATATAATCCGCAATTTTTAAGGAGTCTATTAACATCTGATTAGTTATTCTCTTTTATAGAGGGCGAAAGAATAAAAATCTTAATCATGCCATTAGTTAGTAGCCATGTTGCCATTAGCGTATATATGGGACAGCTACTTCTGATTAGCCATAAAATCATGTGCAGTTATGTGCTATGTACATTATCAGAACTGCATTACTTTTAGAGACGTAGTATGCGGAGATTTAACTTGACTAATTGATTACCTCGCTGACACTGAGGACTTCTCCAGCAGCTGGTCTGATGAACCGGGGCACGCCATCATTGGCGCTCACATCTCCGATGTATAGTGACAGAGACGCGTCCCCAGTGTGGCCGCCACCATCGCTAGCCCCGACCAGCAGGCGATATGGATCAGTCCGACCACGTCCCGTGAGGTCTCGATCAGTTCTCACTTCACCGGTTATAGCGTCGATTGTAAACAAGCCTGATGATTAAATAGTGGTACTGATAATTACGAAAATAAGGGATCCATTTCCTTTCTTTTGAAATAAATGAAACAATTGCGTTCGAGGATAAATGCTCTTACTCTTTTGCTTTAAATCCTGACGTCATTCATCATTAATGTATAGTTATTACTAAATATTAATAAGTAAGTAAAGTTTAAAAAGAAAACTCCGAAGCCCTATTCAGGGTCTTTACAAACCAATCGAAAAAATCCTGAAAGTCACCAGTCTAATCAAAATGTATATTTTGGTATAGGATCATTTTTATCATTATTAACTTCTTATTTATCATTATTAACTTAGCTTCTTATTTACTATTTAAATTTGTACTGAATCCTATAAATATATGTACAATGTAATTACATTAAACTTTGTACTAATGACTTTATTCTTCTAATCTAATTAAACTAAATATTACTATTAATAACAACTTAGCTTACCACTAGCTTCTCCTTCATCTAAAAACTCGTACCTAATTTCTCCACCTAAACCTTCATCTGGGTCATTGGCTACTAATTTAATAACGCTTATTCCAACTGGTACGTTTTCCGGTACAACAGCTGCAATGGAAATAAGTCCGTTTTAGAATTTGGTAATAATAATAGTTGCTTAAAAGTCAAAAAGAATAATTAGCATAAATTCAATATTTAAAGGACATATTAAGGTCCACCGATGTTTGCAACAGAATTTTTAGGACCACGGAGAAGAGTTTTAGTACAAATGAGTGACTCGGCTTTTTGTATCATCAGTAATCATCATCTAGTCTCGAAAATCAAAGTTGAAATTCAGTTTTCTAGAAACATAGGTGGAATCGGGTCGAAATAAACTGAGTGGACAAATTTATTAACGAATTTAATATTACGTTACCGGTGTATACAGTCTTGTCGAATGTCGGCGAGTTATCATCTACATCCAGTACATCTATTAGTAACGTGGCTACTGTTTTAAGTCTATCTGCGCCTCCTTTTGGAGTATCGAATGCTTCGACTTCAAGCCGAAGAACTGACTGGCGTTCACGATCTAAAGTCTTATTTTGTGCTACCTGTATCAAATCCATAATCAACATTTAAAACCTGATATTGACATAGTTGAATTAGATACTGCAACTTTTAGAGAATGGTTATCCAATTTATCGAGTGCTCTTAGATCAGCAAGAACGCTTAAATTAATGAACGATGAATATATATTCTAGTGTTATTATGACTTTCGAATCTGTAACATTATGGTAACAAACATATTTATAAACAGGGCTTATAAATATTTGCTTAAGACATGTTTGAGCCTTCGCATTTTGATTGGTATGGTAGTTTCTGTAAAATACTTAATAATCATACCTGTATTACTCCAGTTATATTATCTATGGTAAGTAATTCGGCATTTTCTCCTTTTAGTGAATATCGCACGTCAGCAAAACCACTAGCTTTATCTTCATCAGTTAAAACGGCATCATTGTCTTGTGCTTGTACTGTTAAAATATGTTCTGGATGCTTTACCGATTCCAAAACGCTTACTTTGTAAAGCTGAAAAGAGAAGTTTGGAAAATTAAACAATTTCAAAAGTTTGTTAGTATCAAAATTTTGGAAAAGTATAATGAAATTATAAAAATATTAATTTGGATGAAGACTGGAAAAACAACGCATACGACACAATTATTAATGAAATTTATTTCTGTACTGGTTATAAAAAAACATGATGAAGATTATACCTCTTTTTCGAAGATTGGTTGATTATCATTGATATTTATAACTTCGATTATAACTTTAGCCATGCTATTTTTACTTCCATCATTGCTAATAGCTTGAACGGTTAAAGTTAAATTGGGTTTTGTGAGTTCTTCGTAATCAAGATGTTTGGTTAATACCACTTGTCCACTCAAAGGATCTACTTGTAAAAGGCCAGTTTGGGAATTAATTACTTTAAAATTAGAGACAATATGACCTGAAGTCGGGTCTTCAGCCATTAAAATAAGCACAGTACTACCGATTGGTTGCTCTTCTTTTACTTTATGATGAATCACTGGATTAGAACTAGTCCATCCAGCATTTGTGAATTGTGGATTTTTATCGGCATAGGGCTGTATATAAATTGTGTGTTCTTTTAAAGCATATTGATTTTCAACATTTACTTCTGCATTAATATCGGTAACCTTTACGGTTAATATAACTACAGATGCTTGACTATAATCTAACGTGCCATTGACAAGAATCTCTCCTGTATCTTCGTCTATTTTAAATATGTTTTTATAATCGTATGGCGAATTAGGTTTCACTTGAACACCAGCTTTAGAAAATGCCTTGATAGGCTCTATTAAGCTGTATTTAAGTATCGCATTTGTATCGGAATCGTAAGCTACAACTTTTGTTACAACATCATTTATTTCAGTTCTTTCGGAAATGTATGTAGTAGTTTCAGTTATATTAAATTTAGGCGGCTTATCGTTGACATCCTGTATTGTTACAAAAACTGTAGTTGTGGCAGTTTCAGGAATTGGACTACCACTATCTATTGCAGAAACAATTATCTCATAACGTTCAGGGTTGACATCTCGATCAAGATCTGCGTCGTTAGATATGGTTATTAAACCAGTTCTGAAATAATTAAAAGTTTTAATCTATTAATCAGTTCTCAAATAATATTATTATTAGTATATCTTAATTTTCATGCACTTACTTTTCATTAATTACAAAATTGTCTTTTGATCCCGATACTATATGGTAGGTCAATAAATCATCTAATCCATCCGGATCATTTGCGATAACATTTGTAACATTTTGACCTGGTTTTGCATCTTCTCTTATAATAGCTTTATAGTTCATTGGATTCAAATCGAATGTAAAATCCTCGTTGCTATTAGGATTTCTTTGATTTACTGTGTATTTATAATGATGATAGTTGCCTTTAAATGTTGGCCTCTGATTTCCTGGTACGCCAACACGTATGTACACTTTTGTTTCATTAAACAAAGGTGGTTTTCCTGAAAATATTTTTGTAAAATATAAAGAAATGTTTATTATAAGGGAAAAACCTTTTTGGTCTGATACTAACCATAATCTGTAGCTCTTACAATCAGCTCGTATTGACCTCTAGGTGTGTCCATAGTTTCAACTTTATCAACTATAGAAATCTCTCCGGTATCTTCATCAATGGCGAAAACTTGTCCTTTATGAGCGATACTGTTATCTGATTCTAGAGAATAACGAACACGACCGCCTCCTTGAGTTGGACCATCAGCATCAATTGCCTACATCATAGATAAATAGTAAAGTATTACTACGAATAAGTAATATTAATTATTATGAAATAAATGTAAAAACAAAATTGATAGAAATTTTATAAAAAATACCGTACCCTTACGACAAGTTGTGGTTCAAAACTGGTGGCGCCATCTCTTATAGTGCGACTATATTCTGAAGCTTCAAAAACAGGTGCGTTATCATTTGCATCTAATACTTCAATGAAAACACTTGTAGTTGTTCCCTTTCCCCCACCATCCTTTGCAGTAAGTGTCAAACTGTAGCTTCTTTGAGTTTCATAATCCAAAGCATTTGCAACGTATAAATCACCAGTGTACTTATCGGTTTTGAATAAATTTGAACCAAATCCCGTTAGCGTATATTCAATCTCACCAAATATACCATAATCTTTATCAGTCGCTTGAATATCCCCGATTTTATAACCAATTGGTGCATTCTCTAATACATTGAACTTGTAATTAGGTTCATCAAACACTGGTGAGTTATCATTCATATCTAACAGTTTGATATTAACTCTCGCATAAGAAAGGTCTTCACCATCAACTGATGCGACAATATCAAAACTAAAGAGCCTTTTCTCTTCATCGTCGATATCATAGTCTAATTTTGAAGAATCCTTTACTTTTATACTGATTGGAGTTCGCCCTTCACCATGATCTGTAGTAATGGCAAATACACCATCAGAATTAAAAACATCACGTAACCCCAAGTCATATCTACTGTTCTGCCCTAAATCGTTGTCGTCGACGTAAATAGATAGTCCTGGTATTGGACTACCGTTTTCAATATTTTCAGGTATAGATATATCAAATAGATCTTGATTGAATTCCGGTATATGATCGTCTACATCTGTAACGATAACTGTTATAGGAATAACTGTAAAATCTGATGGTACCTCATTGTTTATTAATTCTGTTGCCTGGAATTAAGAAAATCTTTGTTCAATTATAAAAATTACAAAAATGGATTAATTTACTAAGTTTAAAGCACAGTTTACCTTTATAAAGAAATTATATACTCCTCCGTTTTGTACAACAACATCACTCTCTCTATCAATGGGAATATCAGTTGTGAAGAGTGTGGCGCGTCCGATTGGCCTCTCAGGGAGAAGTTTGAAGTACTTTTGGATATCGCCTTCGAGGGTTAATAATACTGGTCGGGGGTTTGCTGTGTCCCCATCTTTGGCGATTATTTCCATAATGCTTGTATCCTGAAAGTGAATTACAAAAAAATCGTCCATTATATTTGGATTGCTTGTAACCGATTTCTTAAGAAAGCGGATTTCTTTGAACCTTAAGCGGACGAATAAGCGGTTACAAGCAGTTATAAAAAAATTTCTTTCTTTATATTAATTATACTAGCTGTGTCAGCAGCTCTGCACGCAAGGAAAGCTTTAAATTTTGCCGTTTCCACAATATTTTTTATTGCTGCTCCTCTCCTATTCATCTTAACGTGATGTTATATAGCTTATAGCCTTCCTTAATAAATAGGCTATCTTACACTGAAATAATTTTTCTAATCGGTCCAGTAGTTCTTGAGATAAGCGCGAAACAATCAAACAAACTCTTCAGCTTTATATATTAGTATGGATACTGACCGGTGGAGTATTTTCGGGCACGGTAGCAGAATACGGCGCGTTGACAAAAGCTGGTGGTTGATCCTGTACGTCTTGTATCGCAGCTGCCACACTAGCTGCAGCTCGTAGCGGCTTCTCAGAAGCGTCGGATGCTTCGAGCGATATCACGTAAGCGGAGCGACTCTCGAAGTCTAAAGGTTTCGATAGGAAGATCCGCACTTGGTATTGATTAGGCGTTACCTTGAACATGTTATAAATATATAGGAAAAATTCTCGTCAAAGTAACTTAATACTTGTGCTATGGATGCCAGAGAACTGGTAAATATAAACATATATAAAATACCCCAGAATCGTAGAATGAACAAAATTGTTTTTATTATTATAATTTTGTTTTATGGCCTGACAACGCAAATTGGGCAAATCACTCTGCCAGTGTCACGTAAAATACAAAATATGTTATGTAAGCAAATGTCATGTCTAAACGTCATAAATTACAATCTTCCAAAATTCATAACAAACTTTATAATAAATAATTTTATTGGTACTTTCATAATAGCCTGTCCTTTCTTTTGGTTTCCTCACGATATTTTTCTACATCGATAAGCGTCAAATAAATTCCTATTATCAATTAGCCACATAAGTTTTAACAGATTGGTGCCATGCTGGACTTTGAACTCGTGTCCCCTTCGAAAGAATCGTACATTCTTACTGCTGGGCTATCACAGCTCATAACGATTAGGAGGTATAAGAAGTTATTGTCTACTATAAAATGTTGAGTAGTTCCGTCACCTGAAGCCAAGTCTGGCATCAAGTTATGCTTATGGCAGGTTATGACACCGGAAAGTGGGTTAAATTTAACTTGCAAGATTCCACTTTCACATATATACAAGGCAAGTTAAATAAATGCTTTTAAATATATACTTACTTCTTCAGTAACTATTTTAAACGTGGAGCAGGCTTCAACGTCGCCCCCTCTCTCCTTGGTGGAGCATCTCACGATGATCTTAGCGTTTCTACCTTCGTCGCGGTCAGTTACGATGATGTGAGGGGAAACCTGAAAAAATTGTACTAATTTATACATATATGCTAGGAAATTTGTGCATGTGCACATATCTAGACATACGCACACACAAAAATTCAAATTATTCTTAAATCAACATCTTACAAACACTTAAGAATCGTCATTCTCGTGTTATAAAGAATATCACTGGTTCGGAAAGGTGCTTACTGAGAATCTTTTGAGTGATAATTATTTCAATATTAAAATTAAGGCAAATTACAGAACATAATCGGTGTGGTATCTGGATGAGAAGAATAGACCATCCTCATTTCTTACCGAGTGTCGTAAAAGGCGACTAAGGTAAGTTGAGTCGCCATGTGTGTGCCGGTATTTTTCGGTAAAAGAAAACATCATGAGGAAACCTGCATATCTCTAGAGAACTCTGGATATATTTGTAAAATTCCAATCAGCGTTGGAGAAGCATGTTAAAGGTTTTAGCTTCAACCCTTCCTATAAAGGAGAGAGCTTTATGCCCAGCAGTGGGATAGTAACAGGCTGTTACTTTATCAGTTACGTACCTCAATCTCGCTGCCAACAGGCAGAGCCTCGCTTATATTGACGATATAAGGCCGGTTGTGGAATTTGGGCGGGTTGTCATTGACATCTCTGACAGGGATAACCCGCCGCAACGAGACCGTATTCGGTTCCGTGTCTCCTACGGCGTCATCTGAAAATATGATATTCCAATTCAAATTCAAAATGACTGGCCCGTTGGCGCAGTGGGTAGTGACCCTGCCTTCGGCTACGCGGGTCGCGGGTTCGATTCCCGCCGAGGGCCAACATTTTCTATAAATGAATTTATTGGTCTTTGAGCCTGGGTGTATATTTGTATTTAAGTATGTATTTAAAAATGTATAAGTATATATTTACCAGTTATCTGTCACCCATAACACAAGTATTAAATTACTTACTTTGGGGACGGACGACCGTGTGTGTGAGTGTCCCATATATTTATTATTTATTTATTTAAAATATTCTTTACTATCAATCGCCCCCGTGGAAAGATTAAAATCATTATATAGTCTTTGGATAACCATAACAATGGTTAGAGTTGGTTAAACTTAAATGCTAGACATATGCGGACTTTTATTTAGAACTTTTTTGAATAACTTCCGTTTTCCGTTGCTGAAAGCTGAAAGTTAGTTTGTTTCTTTGATCGCGTTAATCTCAGGAGCTACTGGACCGATTCGAATTTTTTTTTCAGTATATTATAGTCTATTAGTCAGTATTATAGTCAATTTATTGAGGAAGGCTATAGGCTGTATAAAATCACGCTAAGATGAATAGGAGAGGAGCAGCAATAAAAAAAAGTACAAAAAAGGCAAAATTTAAAGCTTTCCTTGCGTGCTCTAAGTAAACGGTGTTGGTTATTCAAAATAATGTATTACAAAATTGTTTCCCTCTAAAAGTTCTAAATGAAAGTCCGCGATAACATATGTCTAACTTTTAAGGTTAACTGTAACCATTTTTTGTTTATCCTATATTATGGTTTTAATTTTTTCACGCGGGCGGAACCGCTGGCGATTGTTAATAAGGTTATATACTAACCAGTGATGCTAATAATAACTTCCAAGGAAGGTTGTTCCTCCCTGTCCAGAGATTTTGCCAACGTCATAACCCCAGTGGAGGGGTCAACGCTAAAATATTGACCGGATATTGAATACCTCAGTCGGCCATTCTCTGGATCTATGCCTGTAATATTTAATAAAACCCATGTAAATAATTTAATAATATATACAGCATACGTCGCCGGGTTTGATTAAAAAAAAAATATATTGACATATTTTCTAGCCCGTTATCGTAGTGACACTGAATTCAGCTCCGCGGGTAGCGGGTTCGATTCCCGCCGAGGGCCAACATCTATAAATGAATTTGTTGGTCTTCGAGTCTGGGTGTATATTTATTTTTAAGTATGTATTTAAAAATATATAAGTATATATTCACCAGTTGTCTGTCACCCATAACACAAGTATTAAGTTACTTACTTTGGGGACGGACGACCGTGTATATAAGTTCAATATAATTATTTATTTATTTTTAAAATAATGCTCCTATTTACACCAAACTTAGTCTATGTATAAAAATTTCAATAAAATCGGTCTAGCATTTATTTCAGAATCTTAACATCTTAAATATCAATCAATCAATCAATATATGGGACACTTACACACACGGTCGTCCGTCCCCAAAGTAAGTAACTTAATACTTGTGTTATGGGTGACAGACAGCTGGTGAATATATACTTATATATTTTTTAAATACATACTTAAATACAAATATCTACATTGCCAATTCTTTGATAATTATGTATATTCTTCTGCACTGTATTTAAATTGCTATAAATATACTGAGAAGCAAATATAAGACAAATTGTAAACGCCACGTATGGCTCTTTTTTGCAATACAATTTTTTTTTAATTTTCCTGCCCTTATCCCACTTTGGTTGGCTGTGATGGGCCAGCGGTGCGACCGTGTGAACCTCTAGAGACGATCACGGGTTCGAACCCGGGCAGACACCAATGAGTTTTTCTCTTAAAACTTATGTGTCTAATTGATAATTGCAATTTATCACACGCTTTTCGGTGAAGGAAAACATCGTGAGGAAACCTGCATATCTCTAGAGAATTCTGGAGGTATGTGTAACCTGCCAATCCGCATTGGAGCAGCGTGGTAGGTCTCCAATCCTTCTCTCCCAAAACGGAGAGAAGAGGCCTATTCTCAGCAGTGGGATAGTAACAGGCCGTTACTTACTTTATCCCACTTTGAGTGGGATCGACTCAACATGTTTTTAACATGTTGTCACATGATTCAGCTAGGTTTTTACGACCAGCCGCCTGTCTATCGTCAACTTACCTTACTCGTCTTTTACGATTCCTCGGTAAAAAAGGGGGTGGTCTATCTATTCAGCCACCACACGACGTACACAATTTTTTTTTAAGTAATCCGCGCTTATTAAGAGAATACATGCAATGCTAAGTGTAGTGTAATTTTGTCGAACAAATTACGATTTTGTTCGTGGAGCCTATCCTGATGATGCTTCGGTTACGGGGCGAAACGATCGTAGAGGTTGTGATAGTGAGTGTGTGTAATGCTTTGTATGGCGTATTGGTGTTGGCGGCGTCTTGTGATTTGTGTGGCGGTTTGTCCTGCATATACCCCATATGTGATTGCCTGCTTCATACACTTAGCATTGCATTTATTCTCATAACACGCGCGGATTACATCAAAGTCATTTTATTGTAACTTCTGAACTCCATTTACCTTTTAATTGATACACGGGTGTTCCCACAACAGTATCTTCTGGTAGACTGAACTGCGACATATCGCCGGACTGCGGTATAAAATGCGGTGCCCTATTTATGGCTTGTCCGCGACATAATTGCAATATGGCGACAAACAACAATATCAACAGTGGACTCGGCTCTGTAAGAACTGCTGCGCCTTTCCGCCGCTGCAGAATTATCTCTGCCATCTGGAATGTTAATAATATTAACTAAATTTAGTGGGACTCATGTGACCAAACGTGTGTTAAATTTGAATGTGGATGGATATGTGCCGAGAGGGAGGCCTAAAAAGAGATGGTTGGATTGTGTGAAGTATGATATGGATATAAAAGGAGTGGCGCCAGAGTTGACGAAAGATAGGACAGAATGGAAGAGAAAAACATGTTGTGCCAACCCCACTTTGAGTGGGATAAGGACAGGATGATATATACAGAAAAATCTCAATAACGCCGTGTGATATCCGGCTGAATAGAATAGTACCACCCTCATTTCTTACCGAGGTGTCGTAAAAGGTGACTAAGGTAAGTCGGCCCGCTGTGTGGTATCCGGCTGAGTAGAATAGACCACCCTCATGTCTTACCGAGGTGTCGTAAAAGGCGACTAAGGTAAGTTGGCTCACCGTGTGATATCCGGCTGAGTAGAATAGACCACCCTCATGTCTTACCGAGGTGTCGTAAAAGGCGACTAAGGTAAGTTGGCTCACCGTGTGATATCCGGCTGAGTAGAATAGACCACCCTCATGTCTTACCGAGGTGTCGTAAAATACAACTAAAATAAGTTGACGTCACGCAGGCGGCCGGTCGTAAAATACGTAGCCAAATCATGTGACAACATGTTTATAGCATATTTTGCCGACCCCACTTAGAGTGGGATAAGGGCAGGAAGATGAATTTTATTACCGATACCGAGTCGTAAAAGGCGGCTAAAGTAAGTCGACCCGCCGTCTGGTATCCGGCTAAGTAGAATACACCACCCTCATTTCTTAACGAGGTGTCGTAAAAGGCGGCTAAAGTAAGTCGACCTGCCGTCTGGTATCCGGCTAAGTAGAATACACCACCCTCATTTCTTAACGAGGTGTCGTAAAAGGCGGCTAAAGTAAGTCGACCTGCCGTCTGGTATCCGGCTAAGTAGAATACACCACCCTCATTTCTTAACGAGGTGTCGTAAAAGGTTGCTAACGTAATTCGATCCGCCGCGTGGTATCCGGCTGAGTAGAATACACCACCCTCATTTCTTACCAAGGTGTCGTAAAAGGCGACTAAGGCATGTAGATCCACCGTGTGGTTGCGGTATCCGGTTGAGTAGAACAGACCATTCTATTTCCTACCGAGTTGTCGTAAAATGGGACTAAGGTAAGATGACGTCAGGCAGGCAGCTGGTCCTAAAATACGTAGCCAAATCATGTTACATAACAGTTTTTAACCATCACAAAAAGTACACAACGTTTTCACTTCAATAAATAAAGTCCCGCGTCGCGTCTGTCCGTAATATTATGCTAGTGTTTCGCGACGCGGAAAAATATTTGATTCCAAAACGTATATCTTAATTAGATTCAGTAGTTGGTTTCTCGAATAAAATCTTCCGTTTCTGTATTTTTAATTCCGTATTAATAAAGAAGCGTTGAATAGCGAAAGTGGCGTTGCAATTGTTAAAAAGTTTTCACTAGAATGACGTAACTTTATAAGTACTTAACTTGCCCCGGATATGCGCGAATTACGAGTATGTTACTTTAGTGTTTATAGTCCTCCTACCCTTATCCCACTCTAAGATTGGCTTAGATATGAGCAAAATATATCCCTGTCGAGAAAAGAGTGATTTATATCATTTGATCTTGGCATATATATAACTCTTTTATATATTTAATTCATTTAGCTCAGTACGGCTCAGAGAGAGGATAAGGCTAAGCTAATACTATAAATATATATTAGCTTATTATATCTTCGCCTCTTTTAATACATGCAATATCTATCCGTCTCTCTCTTCTACGTGTAAATTGTTATATAAGCCCATCTCTTTCCCTCTAACTCTGAACGCGCCGTAAGTCATCACCAAAATTGACTCTTAATAATTATGAATATCTGGGTTACCGAGCTTCGCTCGGTAATTTTTTGCAAAAAAAACTTAAAAAAAAGAAAAAAATAATTATTTAGTTGGGATCGATCCTTGGCACTCACATTTCTCGAGGCTGCCGGCTAACCGAATAAGCTACGTTGACTTGACAGTTGATGGCCAAAATTCAATTCAATATAAATATTAGTGTTGTTTAATGCCCAAAAATAGGGATAAAACAATATTTTTTTTACATAAAACCTAGCTAGATCAATTTTTCTCCCCCAAAACCTCCTACATACTGAATTTCAGGAAAATCTTTTGAGCCGTTTCCGAGATTCGGAAAATATATTTATATACAAGATTAACTCATTTAAATATTAAGATAATAATATATATGACTCTTAATAATTATGATATACATTTTTGCTGTAAATAAAATAAAAAAAAACTTTAAAAAAATAAACAAAAAAAATTATGATATAGAGATATAATTAAAACACATCTGTCTTGTCTTTCGCTCGCGAGCTACCCAACTCTAATTTGACTATATACTTTACGACCAGCCGCCTGTCGTCAACTTACATGAGTTGTATTTTACGACACCTCGATAAGAAAGAGAGTGGTCTATTCTATTCAACCGGATACCAAACGATAGGTCGACTTACCTTAGTCGCCTTTTACGACACCTCGGTAAGAAAGAGAGTAGTTTATTCTAGTCAATCGGATACCACACGACAGGTCAACTTAACTTAGCCGCCTTTTACGGCACCTCGATCAGAAATGAGGGTGGTCTATTCTATTCCGCGAGATACAACACGGCTAAGTTTGTGAACGATAGCGCAATAAATGTTTATTGTATTTTACCACATAAACAATAGTACTTTAATATAATAATTAAATTCGTCAAAATTATTTACAAAGCAATCGAAAATATCAAAAATACACAACGTTAATATTCAAGTTTTCACTTCTGTCGGCTGTTTATAAGTTCAAACCTTTGTTTATTTTTAATTTAAGGACATTTTTGATGAATCAATCAAGAAATGTTATACTCAGAACTACAATTTGCGAGTTTTATTTTATACGGATTAATCAATAAAATTGGTTCAAGTCGTCAAACAAATGACACCTGATTTCGCAAATGACTTTTTCGCACTAACCAATGGCCGGTTATGCATCGTTACTGCGGTTAAGTAACAATAGTAATAGAATAATATCGTATAATTTCCTCAGCTGCAGTCAAGTGTGAACGGTTTTAAAGCCGTGAAAGTTATATGAAGTATTATGAAATTTGGCAATTTGTGTGCGGATAATATTAAATAGAAAATGAAATTTTTCGTCTACGCTTAAACCTAACATATTATGAAATTAACTGCCGCATTTGTATGTTCACAATTAACTCAAAAATTGCCGAACAGATTTGCATGCAAATTTCTATAATAGATGATTTATAAGGATAGTTTTAATATATAATTGCTACAATTTTGTGTAAATTAGTTAAAATGTTAGGATAATTGTTGAGAATTTCGGCAAAAGTAAAGTCATTTGGTAGCTTTCATTGAAAATGCTATCGTATCCCTTTGAGATATCATTAGGCAATGTATGGTAAGATAATTCTTTATTTTCTGGACTTTATTTAAACGGAAAGTCCGCGATGGCTTATATTTTTTAAGCAGAGCTTACTATACTTGCATCAATGCGAAATGGCGGGTTCCATATATCCCCAAAATTCTCTAGAGATATGCAGGGTTCCTCACGATATGTTTTTCACCGAAAAGCGTGTGAGAAATTACAAATATTAGTAAACCGTGTGGTTTCCGGATGAGTTTAATATAATTAATATCGAAACTGGTTATATCACGTGTTATTTTATCAGAGAGTTCTTTACCTTACCTTCTCTCTTACCGAGGTGTCGTAAAAGGCGACTAAGGTAAATTAATCCGCCGTATGGTAATTGGTTGAGTAGAATAGACCGTCCTCTTTCTTACCTAGGTGTCGTAAAAACCGACTAAAGCAAGTTAACCCGTCGTTTCGTAATTGGCTGAGTAGAATTGACCACCCTCATTTCTTACCGGTGTCGTAAAAGGCGACTAAGTTAAGTTGACCCGCCGTTTCGTATTCCGATGAGAAGACAAGTCGTAAAATACCTAGCCAAATTATGTGATAACATGTTGTGTAGATCCCACTTAGAGCAGGATAAAGGCAGCAGAATGATGTTAATCAATTAGATATATAAGTTTTAACAAAAAAATGGTACCTGCCCGGGGTTTGAACTCCGGACCGTCTGATAAGAGTCGTATGAACTCACCGCATGTCTATCGCAGCTTACGTAACGCCTATGTATTCTACTCGAATCGGATGGTTCAAAAACATGAGCAAAAATGGTTGTTATACAAACAAAATTAATGAGATAAAAGTGTTTAGAGAATGCAATGTTAATTGGCTATAATTATCACATGCTGGAGGCTTTCTATATCATTTGAGAAAGCTATGTGCTTGTTACACTGTAAATATTAAGAGGGACGGATTTAACTTATTATTATATCATCCTCCTTATAGCTAAGTGCCCTATGTACTTTCTAGTAAGATGGGAGATACTAGGTAAGGATGATATTGAAGTTGAGGATCTAAACAAATATCTTCTTCAGGGATACAGATTAGAGCAGGTGACTTTCGGAACAGCAGTGAAACCCTTGTCCCAACATGGGGAAATGGGTGGAATAGTCCGGAATAGGAGCTGACTACCCACCCTGCACCGTCAGGCGTCCCCGAAATTAGATAGAAAGATATCATCCTCCTGCCCTTATCCCACTCTAAGTGGGACTGGCCAAAACATTATATAAATATGTTGTCACATGATTTGGCTACGTATTTTACAACCAACAGTATGTTTGACGTCACCTTAGTCGTATTTTACGACACCATGGTAAGAAAGAGGGTCTATTCTACTCAAACGGATACCATACGGCGGTTCAGTCTAACTTAGTCTCCCTTTACGACACCTCGGTAAGAAATGAGGGTTACAAAACCGCAGCAGTAGTGTAATAGAGTAACGTACTTGCGATCGAGCGGTCGTGGGTTCGAATCCCGGCCATTAAACTACCGACGTGAGCGCACTCCTAATACAGGCATTTAGCTTAGTTAGAGGGGTTAAAAAGTTTATTAGTAATTTGTAACCCAAATTTTTAGTAACCTTTAAAAAAATAAGTCAAAATACATAAACATATCGGTACCCGGGTGACCAGGCTTTGATCGATAATTTTTTTAAAAGATATTAAAAAATGCAAATATTATAAAAAAAAGAAAAAAGAAAGCGCCGGTGACATATGATAGTCGAACCCTGGTTTTGAACTGTTTCGATCCGCCCTATACTATTAGACTATCACAGCATTGCGTTTGATAGCCAAATACATTATTTGCCTTGCATTCTACATTTTAGCATTTTTAGCAGCGCCCGAAAACAGGGATAAAAAGACATATTTTTAAAATGAAACGTACTTAGATCGATTTTTCTGTTCCAAAACTCCCTACATGATGAATTTCATGAAAATCGGAGCTATTTCCGAGATTCAGATATACATATACAATATTTAAATATGTATGTATACCGCCGTGTGGTATCCGGCTGAATAGAATAGTACCACCCTCATTTCTTACCGAGGTGTCGTAAAAGGCGACTAAGGTAAGTCGACCCGCCGTGTGATATCCGGCTGAGTAGAATAGACCACCCTCATTTCTTACCGAGGTGTCGTAAAAGGCGACTAAGGTAAGTCGACCCGCCGTGTGATATCCGGCTGAGTAGAATAGACCACCCTAATTTCTTACCGAGGTGTCGTGAAAGGCGACTAAGGTAAGTTGACCCACCGTGTGGTATCCGGTTGAGTAAAATAGACCACCCTCTTTCTTACCGAGGAGTCGTAAAATACGACTAAGGTATGTTGACGTCAGGCAGGCGGCCGGTCGTAAAATACGTAGCCAAATCATATGACAACATGTTTGTAACATGTTGTGCCGACACCACTTAGATTGGGATAAGGGCAGGAGGATGATGATTTAAATATGTATATATATATATATATATATATATATATATATATACATATTTAAATATTGTTATCACGCGTTTATCATAGTTTTAAATAAATAAATAAATAAATAAATAAATAAATAAATAAATATATGGGACACTTACACACACGGTCGTCCGTCCCCAAAGTAAGTAACTTAATACTTGTGTTATGGGTGACAGACAACTGGTGAATATATACTTATATATTTTTTAAATACATACTTAAATACAAATATACACCCAGGCTCAAAGGCCAACAAATTCATACATAGAAAATGTTGGCCCTTGGCGGGAATCGAACCCGCGACCCGCGGAGCTGAAGGTAGGGTCACTACCCACTGCGCCAACGGGCCAGTCAAACGGTATTCTTTATTTAGGTGTCTCTAGATGTATTGAGTTGTATATGTAACACTTATTTCTCGATCCACCTGAGCAGATGTAAGTAGATAACTGCATATCGAGTTTCTCACGTCGTACTTCCGTATGTTCATATATGTAAATATCTGAACCATATATACAAGTTGTATATTTACCAATTTTAGCTTTGCCATTACAGCAGTTAAAAAAAAACTGTTAAATGCGCGGATACTAAAAAAATTTTTGTTTTACAAATAAGAGCTATACGTGGCATTTATAATTTAAGACCGCGTGATTCCCTGCGAGAGAAATTTAAAGAAACAGGTATTCTTACATTTGCTTCACAGTATATTTTTAATAATTTAATTTATGTACATAAAAATATAAAGAATTATAAAACAATAGGTGATGTATACAATAGACAAAGCAGGAACCGACATAAGCTTGCGGCTCCTGCTTTGCGCCTTGCAAAGTACGTAATTCGTTTGTGGGTTTTGGTATAAGATTCTATAATAAAATTCCGCAATCAATTTCAGCTTTGCCATTACATCAGTTTAAGAACACTGTTAAAAAGAGGCTGATACAGAAAGCCTACTATACTCTTGAAGATTATTTGGAAGACAAGAATGTGTGGATATAGCTCTCTTTGAACCTGTACAAGACAGTAACGACTTAATGTAAATAGTATTAAGAATGATATTTTTAAAAGAGCAATCGCCGAGTTTCTTGCTGGCTCTTCTCGGTAGGAACAGCTTTCCGAACCAGCAGTAGAGTTGACGATTCAAAAGCACTTGTTTACAAGTTTATTTGAATAAAGAATATTTTGAAAAAAAAAAGAATATTTTGAATTTGAATTTGAATTTTGAAAGTTAATTTTTAATAATTTAAATAATATAATATTTATCGGTCCAGTAGTTAATGAGATTAGCGCTTTCAAACAGACTCTCAGCTTCATATATTAGTATAGATTAGATATTGTCGCACAAATACTATTTCCGTCTCCGGTTCCTATGAAATTATCTCCGTAGTCTTTGGTGCAGACATACAAGTATCACATTTCCCACGGAACTATTGTCTATAGTTCACTGACTTGTCAACAACAAGTGTCTTTGTAATGGTGTTTTTGTTTTATTTCCTCTTATTCAAAACTCATCAAATCATGTATCAATCAATCAATACGTGGCCCAATCAATCAAATACCAGCTATATTCCAGAATTCGTTCGCTTCAATAACTGCAAGTTTCCAAAAAAAATTTCGTTAAATCAGCATATCTGAGTTAAATTCTACAAATTCTTATTTCTAACATCACTAACATCTAAACAATGTTTACTCCTATCAATTAAATACCTTAACATAAATTTAACATACACGAGCGTTTAATTAAAAACAAAAAAAAATATTCGCTAACCAGGAAATTACAACGTCTGCACAACCTTACGCGACATTAATTGCATTCACAGCAAATACCAAACAAACAGATTACGTCGTCTTCATGTTAGAGACTTGAAATGTGACAACAGCTAAATACGTGTTACTCTAAAAGTATGATTTATTTTTATTTATTTCTTTATTTGCGGAATATGAGTACAAAGTTCTTAAGAATTAAAATATGACCTGCCTTACATATTCTGCCTTGAAGGCGTGCAAACAGTAAATTATTATCGAATTAATACATTATTCAAATTCAAATTCAAATTCAAAATATTCTTTATTCAAATAAACTTGTAAACAAGTGCTTTTGAATCGTCAACTCTACTGCTGGTTCGGAAAGCTGTTCCTACCGAGAAGAGCCAGCAAGAAACTCGGCGGTTGCTCTTTTTAAAAAAATACAATTCTTAATGCTGGTTACATTTAACGTTTCTATCTTGTACAGGGTCGAACAATATTTATATCCACGCATTTTTATCGTCTAAATAATCCTCAACAGTATAGTAGGCTTTCTGTATGAGCCTCTCCTTAATAGTGTTTTTAAACTGCTGTAATGGCAAAGTTAAAATTGATTGTGGAATTTTATTATAGAATCTTATACCCAAACCCACAAACGACTTACGTACTTTTTCAAGGCGCAAAGCAGGGGCCGCAAGCTTATGTCGGTTCCTACTTTGTCTATTATATACATCGCCTATTGTTTTATAATTCTTTATATTATTATATACAAAAATTAAATTACTTAAAATATACTGTGAGGCAAATATAAGAATACCTATTTCCTTAAACTTCTCTCGCAGGGAATCCCGCGGACTTAAATTGTATATGCCACGTACGGCTCTTTTTTGTAATACAAAGATTTTTTCATTATCCGCGCATTTACCCCATAGCAATATTCCATAGGACATAACACTATGGAAGTAAGCAAAATAAACAAGTTGTATATGTACATGTTGTACATGTTGTTATAAAATTAAATCAATTGAAAAAAAAGAAAATCAAATAAAATTAATGTGTCAGTTATATAAGCAAATGTCATAAATTACAATCTGCCAGAAATTCATTAATGTTATTATTTGTTCCGATTTCGATATCCGGAATCCATGTTGAGTCAAGCCTTCCGTTTTTCGTGTGTTTTAGTCAAATTGTACCCCCCCACTTCTTCATTTCCGCTTCCTCTTTTGGCCCCACTTACGTTTCCGTATCCGCTGTCTTTGAATATGGCGTCGGAGGTGAGTCCATTATAGCATCGTTTTTCGTAGTGTTCGGACGTAACCATTTTATAAAGTCAGTTTCAACTTGCTAGTGGTTAAATAGTGAAATAATACTTTTAAGTAAATTCCCTCACTTCATGATGGAGGATAAAAAATCGTGAAATAAGCGGTCGAGAAAGGTAAGCAAGCCTAAAAAGTGGTATCGGTAGCGTCAAAATCAACGAGGAGGAGCGAGATACGTTCGGTGATTCAAGTTCCGGACTAAAACTGTCGAAACGGGCACAAAGGTTAGTAATTTGAAATTTTAATTTTATTTCCACAAGCTGTGTATTTAACACAAGCTGTGATTACCTAATGGTAACGGGCGAACATAATGTTTAGAGCCTGGATTCGATTCCCACATGTCAATCGGCGCTTTCTTTCTTTTTAATCTGATTACTCGATCAAGCAATAAAGTGAACGCTAGTCAAAAATTGTCTTTTACAACAATCTTGCCAGTAGCTAGTAGCTTCGATCAGGAAATTCTTTAGAAAATCCTGCCGGTTATTGTTGCCGAAAAGATTAGATTAAATATTTCAGAATATATAACAATTGTTAAGGATTCTATTTATCTTTTTTATTCTATTTATCCTAATTCGGAGTTGCAAAGTTTTGAAACCTACAGAATAGAATTCAGTGAGGTTTTCTGAGAATAATATTTTGCAAATAACATGTGGAGGGACAGCAAAAATGCATCGGAATCAGATGAATTTCAGAAATGCAGATTCTTGTTGTTTATACTAGAACCACCAAAAATTTTTGTTACTTTTTGACAATAATACACAAGGCCCGTTGGCGCATTTAGCAGTAACTCTGGCCTCAGCTCCGCGAATCGCGATTTCGATTTCCGCCAAAGGCCAACATTTACTAGTTCAAGAAATTTGGGGGGGAGGTAATCATTGCTCTCCAAAACAATAGTTTTCTGATACAACTCAGCTAAGTACTCGTTGCGGATATTTCAAAAATTTCAGCGTCATTCAGGCAATATAAACATAGATCCTATCATTGCCATGGCTTCCAAAGGAGGAATACAGGAGATAGTGCTTACACAAAAGCCAAAAATCAGAGAAAGGGTAAAGCTTTCGTTCTCACTCCCCGCTCAAATATGAGAACCGTCGGACATGACTCAAAACGTTTTTTATACGGTTGTCAAAAGCGATTTCTGCATATCTGGCGAAATTTAAGTGCTTCAGAGCTACTTTTGCCAACTTCTGAAAGGTGGCTGAAAGCTCCTGACTACCTTTCCACATTCTTTCTGATATCCTGAGTATAACGGTTCCGTTTTTTGAAACTTTTAAACATCCTTAAAACCAAAGTTTTCAGTTAATAAGTCGTTTCTGAATATCGCCCTTTTTGCAAAGAAGATACTGGATTGTGATACGAGACTTGAACCAAACACATTCCCAAGTACCCAGAGTAAACCAACATCTGAGATTTCTCAGGACAAGTTACGCAGGTACACTTTACTATATGACTTGTCTACCTTTCGGTCTGTCGTCAGCACCAAAAACCTTTTGCGACAGTTACGAATTGGATGGCGGAATACCTAAGAAATAACATTTGATGGGTATAGTTTCTGGATGACTTTATGCTGAATGCTTTATGACGAATCAATCGTTCCAGCAGCTTCGACAGCAGGTGGCGTTCACTATAAGCTTCTTGAGACGCCTTGGGCTGACAATAAACTTCGACAAATCTGTCTTGGTTCCGACACAACGCCTAATTCGAATTCAAATTCTTAGGTGTGACCTAGGATGCGCGAGCTAGCTCGAAATCCCTGTTGGAGCCAAAATGCCAAACGCTACGCATGGCATTACAGAAATTGTCGAGAGGCAGTTGGTCCCTCAGACAGGCCCAGTTCCTAATGGGGAGACTCAACTTTGCCTCATTCGTCGTTCCCCCAGGGAAAGGCTACATTGTCGAACACTTCAGCAATACAGTTGACAATTGCCGAAATCCCAGCCCCACAACCAATTCAAATTTTCAGAGCCGGTCTTAACCGAAATGAATTGGTGAGTGAACATGGCATCCAGCTCAGTGCCTCGCTAAATGGATCCCATCTCACACTTGTTTCCGAATTAGCCTGGGGATCAATTAGGCCTGTCCATATCAGCAGGTCCGTGGACGGTTACTCAACAGGCCTGGTACGTTAACTGCTTGGTGCTATTTACTGTATATGCAGCAATATATCATGAGCAATAACAGCTGAAGGAAGGCTCATGTGCTGTTGCTAACCAACACAGTATTAGCCTATATAAGCAAGGGAGGGGGAACACGTTCGAAGAAGCTATTTAATCTAACCAGACGGCTACTTGCTCTGTTAGATCAGTTGAATCTCCGGTTGACGGAGCAATACTTTGCGGAACGATTCAATACGGAGCTAGATACCCTGTCGTGCGGCACGATAGCTCCATGAGTGACATCTTTAACTCGTAACCGGAAGTTACGAGGATTCCCTTTCAAATTTTGGGAACGCCAGTAGACCTGTTTGCACCCAGATCAGCTCACGTAATGAGATAGTATTTGTCAAGAGACCCGCAAGATAGACAGACAATATTCCACAATGCATTTCTTCATTGTTGGAGTTACAGTTTGGGTTGGCTCTTTCCTTCGCCCAATCCAATACCACAATTTCTCGCTCACCGGATTTTGCTCAGGGTCGATAAGTGCTAATATCTCCAAGGGTGACAAAGAGCTTTGGGCAGTGGACGTTCGGCATGGAGATGTCCAGAGTCTGTATTTAAATCAAAATCTTGCACAAATATTGATAGACACGACTACTAGCTGGCATCCACAAGTTCTGAACTTAATTTTGGAGGCATGACTATTCAAGGTGGATGGACTTAAGGAATGGTCAGAAGAAGCGCGATCTTTGCTGCTATCTTGCTGGAGAAAATTTACTATTCGTACTCGTTCGAACATGTGCTGTGTCTGTGATTCAGTATTCATTATTCATATCATATTCATTTTCAAAGTGATTTTCAAATTCAGATCAATATTGGTTTATAAGTCAGTTATGGCTATCTTCACAAAGATTAGTGAACATGACGTATCTTTTAGTTTCCTATTTAAAGCAGATTCTGCGAGATATATCGGTTACCAGAGTGAAATAAGCAAAACGCTCTGTTTATAATTCCTAAGTGCTAAAAGCCTAAATAAATATAATCTCTATCAGAATTCAACACGTGCTTATATTTCGTTTTCTGTTTGCCTCTGAAGAGAGGTTGCATGATCTGAATCTACCTAGAACTGACCCTGGATATTTGATTGATAGAGGAATAGTATAGACATGTAGCCAGTTTTTGGTTCAAAAATAGATTCAGCCAAGTATAGGCCATCTGGTTGGAAGATAATGGAATATCCCAAAAGAAATCATAAGGCGGTTTATTGAATCCGTCATTGGAAAGCAATATCACGACAAAGGCGTAACTATAATAATTTGTTAGTTGTTTATTACAACTAAAAGACAATGTAAACCCGCCAACAGGACACAATTATTGGATGGATTCAATGGATTGGATGCAATCGAATTCAATTCAATTCAAAATATTCTTCGAGAAGCGGGAATAGGAGCGTCACCGCGATTAGTAAGGTGTGCGGTTTCATCATAAGACTGATTATACGGTGATTATAAGACAGATTATACAGTCGATCAGATTTTGACAACAGGAAAATGTAAGCGAGAACATACTTTCCAAAATTATCAGAAACCGATCAGTGATTCTAATAAGTCGGAAAACTATGGAACGTTTATCATCATCTTCCTGCCCTTATCGCACTCTGAGTGAGGTCGGCACAACATGTTATAAACACATGATTTGGCTGCGTTTTTATGACCGGCCGCCTGCCTGGCATCAACTTACTTAGGTCTTATTTTACGACACCTCGGTAAGTAAGAGTGTGGTCTATTCTACGTACTAAACCTAACTAATGAACGTTTATCATTTTCAAAATATTTTAAATCTGTCTAAAGTTGGTTGATTTAAGCAAAAGTGTTATAAGGACTAGAATTCGCAATTGAAGTAGAAAGCAGTAATAATCAACTAGTCAATTATTTAATTTTTGCATTGTAATGTCTTATGAAGCACATTAATTGGCTCCATTCAGATCAACATATATTAAACACATTATAGCATTAATTAGTGTATACCAGGAGAAATCAAACATATCACTCAACATGGATTCCGGATATCGAAATCGGAACAAATAATAGAGAGTTTTACCTACCAATAAAACTTACCTATTATTTTTCCTGAGATATCCGGTATCCAAATAATTCCTACCTGGTATTTTCGCTAATAATAACAAAACCAAATGGACTCACCTCCGACGCCATATTCAAAGACAGCGGATACGGAAACGTAAGTGGGGCCAAAAGAGGAAGCGGAAATGAAGAAGTGGGGGGTACAATTTGACTAAAACACACGAAAAACGGAAGGCTTGACTCAACATGGATTCCGGATATCTCAGGAAAAATAATAGGTAAGTTTTATTGGTAGGTAAAACTCTCTATTATAAAGTTTATCCAATAAGTAAATAAACAGCATTTTCTAAAAATTAAGAACTGTCATATTACTGACATTGTCAGACAGTTTGTCAAATAATGTTTAGAATGATGAATAAACATATATGTTAGCTATGTCTTCTCGCCATAGCTATGGCGAGAAGATCTTTTCGCATATAGCTGATTCGCCTTGCTTAGACTCGGTCGACAGTGTTTTATGGGTTTGTTTCTTATTTTTCGTATTCACTCTATGTTGTTATGCCTTAATGGCTTTACCTACTGGCGACAAACGAGTGCAGAAGCATCGCTAAGGACGCGAAATGCGAGTAGAGCGCAGAATTTCCACTGGCATCGGGGAACGTCGTCCTCAGGGTGCCTTAGGAGTGCTAAATGTAGAGTGGACTATCCGATTTCATACCTGATACATCCAGGATTCGTTAAAAAATGCAAAATTCTCCACCTCCACGAAAATGCACACCACACACGTTCACTATCACATACTCAATCGCTTCGCCCTGCAATCGAACCATCATCAGGAAATAGATTCCAAGAGAACTGACTAGAACTGAAATTCAAAGATTTGCAATTTTGTGCATGTGTTTTAACGAAACATGCATGTATTAATTATGAACACGGATATTCCACTCTACATTTACCTTTACATATATTTTTTAAACCTATTTCTAAAATTTTATTTATTGCACAATTAGCTATAACAGTAAGATTTTTAGTTACAGCAAAAATGTAATTACATATATTTTCTATATACTTAATCGTTGATTATAGCAAAAAAGAAACAAAAATTGAAAGCAAAATATTTTTTTTTTTTTTTTAATAAATAAATATATGGGACACTTACACACACGGTCGTCCGTCCCCAAAGCAAGTAACTTAATACTTGTGTTATGGGTGACAGACAACTGGTGAATATATACTTATATATTTATTAAATACATACTTAAATACAAAATATCTGGGTGACCGAGCTTCGCTCGGTAATTTTTTACAAAAAAAAAACTTTAAAAAAACAATTATTTTGTTGGGGATCGATCCTTCGCATTCACATTTCTCAAGTCTGCACGTCACCCGAATAAGCTACGTCGACTTGACAGTTAATGGCGAAAATTCAATTCAATATAAATGTTAGTGTTTTTTGATGCCCAAAAACAGGAATAAAACAATTTTTTTTTACATAAATCCTAGCAAGTTCAATTTATCTCCCTCAAAACCTCCTACATGTTGAATTTCAGGAAAATCGTTGGAGCCGTTTCCGAGATTCGGAAAATATATATATATATATATATACAAGATTAACTCATTTAAATATAAAGATATACACCCAGGCTCAAAGACCAACAAATTCATTTATAGAAAATGTTGGCCCTCGGCGGGAATCGAACCCGCGACCCGCGGAGCTGAAGGTAGGGTTACTGCCCACTGCTCCAACGGGCCAGTCAAGTCATTATTTTAGCAATATAGAATTCCGTAAAGTTAAGGTGTACTTCTATTAATTAATGATCATTTGTATATCTGACGTCACGACTAACCAGTTTCCAAATCTCGTGAGTCACCGAGTACCGCTATTCCAGTTATCCTAACACATCTGTGATATTACGGAACGTGCTTATTGGGCAAAGTAAATATTTGATACTAATCTTTTAATATTTCAATGAGTTAATCTTATAGTACCTGGGTGACTCGAGTGTGACCGAGGGTGACCGAGAATTTCTCGTTAATTTTTAAACAATGTAAAAAAAAAATTAAAATTCCTTTTTATAAAAATAAAGGGGACGTAACGCAGTGTGGTAACTACAGAGGGATCAAGCTAACCTCTCATACTTTAAAAATCTGGGAACGTGTATTAAATAGACGTGTACAGCGCCATGTCTCAATAACAAATAATCAATTTGGATTTACTACTTCTAAATCAACAACAGACGCAATACAGGCTGTCAGAATACTAATGGAAAAACATCGCATGAACAGAAATGACCTACACTTTGTGTTTATAGATTTGGAAAAGGCTTTCGATAGGGTACCGAGAAAACTTGTATGGCTATCTCTGAGAGCACAACGTTTGCCAGAATGTTACATTGAATTAATTCAAGACATGTATCAGAACGTCCGTACAAAAGTTAAATCGACAGCGGGTCTTAGCCAGGAATTTGAGGTCAATGTGGGGGTTCATCAAGGTTCAGCACTTAGTCCCTTACTTTTCAATCTAGTCATAGACTTTATTACAAAAGACATTCAAGCACCCTTACCGTGGAATCTTCTTTACGCTGATGATATCGTACTTATTGCTAAAACACCAAAGGACCTGCAGTCAATGTTGTCACTCTGGGTTAATTATTTAGAAAGTTCGGGAATGAGAGTAAGCAGAACAAAAACTGAACATTTAGAATGTCGCTTTAGTGGTATTACTGTAGCAAATACGGACACCATTTGCTATCCAGATAAAACACCAGTCCCGAAAGTGTCATACTTTAAATATCTTGGATCAGTAGTTACCAGCAGTGCCGATGTTGATGCAGATGTGAAACATAGAGTAGGAGTCGCATGGCAAAAATGGAGATCCTTAACGGGGGTGCTATGTGATCCCAGGATGCCTATCCAAACAAAAGGCAAAGTCTATAAAATGGCAGTGAGGCCCGCGATGCTCTACGGGTCGGAATGCTGGACGGTAAAAGAGACGCATGTACAAAGACTTCATACAGCTGAGATGAAAATGCTTCGATGGTCGGCAGGGGTAACCAAACTTGATAAGGTTCGAAACGAATACGTTCGTGGTAGCTTTAAGGTGGCCCCGATCCACGAAAAACTAACGGAAAGCCGTTTGAGGTGGTACGGACATGTGATGCGTCGTGATGAACATCATGTAGTGAAAAGAGCATTGAGCCTATCGGAGGTCAAGAGAGGCAGAGGAAGGCCCAAACTAACATGGTGGACCAGTATGGCCAAAACATTAAAATTTAATGATTTAAAGGATCCAACAAGCTATGATAAATCATCATGGCGCGACATAATTAGGAGAGCCGACCCTACTTAACGTGGGAACGAGCGAAGAGAAAGAAGAAGAAGTAAAAAAAAAATTAAAAGAAAAAGGGGAAATAATTAAATAATAGGCAGGTGAGGCTCGATTCTAGTTGTTTCACCTCTCTAGTCAGCCCGTTCCCCAAATGAACCACCATGACTTTACGTTTGATAGCAAAAAGTTGTGATTGTATTCTACGTAAATTTAAAAAAAATTTACAGCCCTTAAACAGTGATAAAACGACATTTTTTTTAAAATAAAACTTATCTAGATCGATCTTACTCCCCCAAAACGCCCTACATGCTGAATTTCAGGAAAATCGTTGGACGCGTTTCCGAGATTCCGAATATATATATGCAAGATTAACTCATTTAAATATTAAACATGCATATTTTCCGAATCTTGGAAATGGTTCCAGCGATTTTTATGAAATTCAGCTTGTAGGGGGTTTTGGGGGAGAAAAATCGATTTAGCTTGGTTTCATTTTTAAACATTATCCCTGTTTTTCGGACACTGAAAAAATGTCGAATAGAAAGTAAATTAAATTTTAGTTATCAAACTGTGGTTGTCATTAGGCTGTGATAGCCTAATGGTAATTGGCAGACCAAAAAATGATAAAACCCGGTATCGAACCCAACATGCCACAGGCGCCTTTCTATTGCATTTTTTATATACTTTTAACAAAATTACCCTGGTAATATTTAAAGCGTAAATTTTGGATAAGTCAAGTTAGAAAGCTTCAAAAGCTTTTAACAGAATTTCATGTCTCAATCCGGATTGGTAGGTTACGCATATCCCTAGAATTCTCTAGAGTCATGCAGGTTTCCTCACGATGTTTTCCTTCACCGAAAAACGTATAACTAATAGCAATTATCCATTAGATACAAGTTTTAACACAAAACTTTCTGCTCTAATCTTAAGCCTGTGAATGCCGGGGTTCCACAAGGATGCGTGATATCCCCAACACTGTTTCTTCTGCATATCAATGACATGTTAGATGACCCTAACATTCACTGTTATGCAGATGACAGTACGGTGGATGCCGTATACACCGCTGGCGCAAGACTTTCTTGGACAAAGGTCGATGAGTGCCGAAAAAATCTTGTGTCTTCCGTTGAAGCCACCCTACGGAAGATCTCTGAATGGGGTAAATTAAATTTAGTAAAATTTAACCCCCAGAAGACGCAAGTTTGCGCGTTAACCGCAAAAGCAACACCTTTTGTCGCGTCACCGTATTTCGAGAATACTCTGTTACGTGACTCGAGTAGTGAAATACTGGGTCTCGACATCTCCAATAGCTGCAAGTATCGCGATCACTTGGAAAGGAAGGCTAAGTTGGCCTCCAAAAAATTGGGTGTTCTCAATAGAGCCAGACAGTACTTCAAGCCGGCTCATAGACTAGCGCTTTATAAAGCACAAGTCCGGCCTCACATGGAGTACTGTTCTCATCTCTGGGCCGGTGCACCCCAGTACCAACTTAAGCCATTCGATCGCATACAGCGTAGAGCAGCTCGAATTATTGGGGATAAGGTGATCTGCAAACAACTTGACTCGTTGGCGATGCGTAGAGACGTATCATCACTATGCGTTTTCTACCGCATCTTTCACGGAGAGTGTTCCACCGAACTACATGACCTGATTCCTGCTGCTAAATTCCATAACCGCACTGTACGTCATAGGTTAAAATATCATCCCTACCATCTGGATGCTTGGCGATCTACTACAGTGCGGTTCTCAAATAATTTCATTCCGCGCACCACAGTTTTATGGAACGATCTCCCTTTGGCAGCGTTTCCAGATCAGTATAACATGAGCACCTTCAAAAAACGTATTTTCCACCATTTTAAAGGACGGCAACGCACTCGCTCTGCGAGAGGTAGTGGGCGGCGGTAATTACTTGATTGGTAAGCCGCATGCTCGTTTGCCATCCTATGCCATAAAAAAAAAAACTTTAAGCCCGGGGTTTGAATCCGTGACCTCTGGAAATATTAGCAAGGCCTCACCGCTATGTTCATCACAGTATAAGCTTTAATTGTGCCAAATTTCATTAATATTGTTCCAGCAGATTAGCCATGGAAGCGTAACAGACATATAAAATTATTTTTGCATTTAGTATATCGGAATACATGTATTTCTGTCGATACTCTTTTTTTTTTTAAAGTATTTTTAGAACTAAGGTTTAAGATAGTAGCCAACCTCCCATTCATAAAAATATATTCTCAAGAATGTAGGACATATTACAAAAATGACCTTGATGACTAACAGAAACGTTATGCAAAGAAAGTTCCGTATATACTTTTCCTGATGCCAAAACTTAATACAACACTCACCGTATTAATAAAAAAAATTAATAATCACACAAAATCACTACACATCTCACTAAACACAAATAATCCCACAGAAATAAATATTTAATATATTTTTAAGTACATTTTAATATAACGCTGTCCGAAACGCGCTCGCGTTAAGCTTACAACCTACTGTCAAAAACTTGCAGCACCGGTCTCGTACCGCCATTCTATAATAATCCCTTTCACTTTACATACGAAAGTTTGTTGTGTGTGAAAGAGATAACAACAGTTTTAATATTTCGCCGCTAAAACGTTGCAGATAGCGCCTTTTTGCACGGGTAAAAGTAACGGTGGATTTTCTTGAGATGCGTGAGAGATGGGAGATACGAGGTCGGTGATGTGCGAGCGGGACGGGTATTAGGTCACGTTTGTTATGGCGTATGAAATAGTTGCAGCAATTTAAGGTCATGGGAATTTATAAATGTATATATATGTGCTAATATTATGATTATTTCTTAATATTTCTTAATATGTTTTACTACGTTTTGGCCGCGGTTTCGCTCGCGTGATTGAAATTAATAATTAAATTATACATAAATATATCCCGTCTGAGTAGAATAGACCACCTTCATTTCTACGGAGGTGTTGTAAAAGGCGATTAAGCTAAGTTGACGTCAGACAAGCGCTCGGTCGTAAAATATGTAGCCAAAACATGTGACAACATGTTGTGCCGACCCCACTTAGAGTGGGATAAGGGCAGTAGAATGATGATGATTTTCTTTTATCGCCGCAAATAATATTATTATTTATAACACCTTCAATTATAAATCGTAAATTATGTCAATAATATTACAAGCCGCATCAAAACAGGTATTGTAATTTAACTATAATTAGATAACAAGTTATGACATGTTCTAATGGATTTGTGATTAATTAATGATATAATACGATAATTAAATAACGAATTTACGTTTATTAATCGGTGTTATATTCATACACTAAAAGTACGACTAAAAAAATAAGTCAATTTCATATGTAAGAAATTAGGGTGTTATATGAGAGTAGTTCATATACCACCCTCATTTCTTACCGAGTTGTCGTAAAAGGCGAATAAAGTAAGTCGACCCGCCGTGTGGTATCCGGCTGAATAGAATAGACCACCCTATTTCTAACCGAGGTGTCAAAAAGCGACTGATATAAGTCGACCCTCCGTGTGGTATTCGGCTGAGTAGAATAGACCAACCTCTTTTTTACCGTGATGTCGTAAAAGGCGACTAAGGTTAGTTCACATGCCTTGTGGTATCCGTTTAAGTGGAATAGACCACCCTCTTTCTTACTTAGGTGTCGTAAGAAGCGACTATAAATAGATAAAATACCTAGCTGAATCATGTGACACCATTTTTATAACATGTTGTGCCGACCCCTCTTAGAGTGGGATAAGCACAGGATGATGATGTAATATGTTCCAAAACAAATAATTAGCCTATTAAATTACTCAATTTCATTGTTGTTATTAATTTATTTACAAATTACAACGCATAATATATTACAAGAATATAGTATAGTAATATAATTAGAATAGAATAGAAATATACTTTATTGTACACCATAATCCTATTATATAAAAGAAAAATAGTTTGATTATAAAACATTAAAAAATATTTAACAAACATTAACAAAAATTAGTATAAGTTTAGAAAATAAAAGGTCAAATTACAAGCTTTTACTTTACAGATTCTTTGTTACTATATTTTCCAATGTTATAGATTTCAACGCGGTTCGAGCTTGCCTGAGTTTTTTTTATATTGTATTTCAAACTTTAACTTTACAAATGGCGATATAATAAATAAACTCTTTACTACTTGTTCAATCGACTTATTTTGCGTCAACTTAAGTGTTAAAATACCCTCAAGTACTACTGATATAGTATTAGTAGTACTTTAGCAAAATACTTTTTCTAAATAATACCAATATTTTTCGTTCATTATTTTTTCTTGATAATTATTTTTTATTTTATAATTGAATGTGCTATAAAACTTATTTGTAGTTATTTTAAATTATATTTATTAATATTTTGCAGTGTTTTTGTCTATTGTGTACTTGATTTATAGCGCCATCTACATGAAAACGGAGATATTATTAAAGTAAAACGATATGACGTTTTATCACAAAGATACTTTCATAGATGGCAGCTAAGTTCGCCATTATTGGATCATGGTAAATCCATAGATTTATAGCTATTAATACTAAAGTATGGGAGCCATAGACAGGCAGGATAGTGATATATTTTATAGAATTAGGCGTTACTTTGCGGAGATCCATAATACAAAAGTAATAATAAAATTTTCGCGCCGCAACCGCAAAGCTTCGCTTTGCAAAGCAATCATCGCTTTGCGATTTTGGTCGTTGAGTCTATCTCCTGATGATGCTTCGGTTGCGGGGCGAAACGATTGTTGAGTTTGTGATAGTGAACATATATAGTGCTTGTGTATTGTGGTGGCGGTGGTGGAGGTTTGTGCTCGTGTTTTTACGAATCCTGCATGTATCAGGTATGATAACCGATTGCCCACTTACATTTAGTATTATATATATTTTCTATTTTACTTCTTCGCGGATTATAGCAAAATAATTTTATTATTACTTTTGATAGTGATATATTAAATAATAAGAAGGAAGATAAAAATCGTGTACTTGTACTACTACTATCTTTGTCTAACCATACATAAAAAACAGAGACAGATAGATTTAATTTGCTTTCTTTTTATTAATTTATAGAATTAGGCGTTACTTGTCGGAGGTCCATAATACAAAAGTAATGAAAATATTATTTTGCTATAATCCGCGATGTAGAGTGTACTATTTGTTTTCATACCTGATACATGCAGAATTTGTAAAAAACTCATGCACTATCCGCCACAAATAACACAACAACAAGCGCTGCACTCATTCACGATCACAATCGCAATAATTGTTTCGCCCCGTAACCGACGCATCCTCAGGAGATAGACTCCACGAGAAAATAGCAAAGCGATTTTGCATTTTAGCTTTGCGATTTTGTCATGGAGTAACTCCTAGTTCTAAATTAAAACAAGCCTGAACATTAGAGAAAATATTTTATTTAAGAGTAAGTAAATTATAACTTCGATACATAATAAATGACTATAAATCTAAGAAGCAAGCTTGTAGAAAGTCGGTGGGATATAGAAAATATGATCAAAACTATGCTTAAAACTAATCACTACTTTCGTTTTTGTTCGTGTTTCTTATTCTTTTTATATCAACGTAAGTTGGTACGTATGTTTGATTATTTGCAGTTCGCGTAGAAATTAAATTTTCGAGTCTCTTTTTTCTGTATTTTTCTGAATTTTCTCTTAAAAGCGTTGTTAAACTTTTGTAGTGCAAATTTCTGTGGTGCCCATTTATCTGCGGAACATAAGTCGCTACTGTAGTAGATCCTATATCTGGTTCTGTTGCGTCGTCAAATTCAGCCCCGTCTATTTCATTGTAGCTATCTGTAGTAGTTTCTATTGTATTTTTCAATTTAATGACAAGCGTTTCCGTTTCAATATCGTCACCGTAATTTTCTGTTGTTTCAACGAAATACCATTTGTTGACTTTTCTTTCTGTTACATCTTCGTAATCAGATTTTCGTCTACTATTGTACCGATTTGGTATTTTAGCATCTTCGTGGCGAAATTTGATAATATCTGGTGGATTAGTTGATACTTTTTCTGTTGTCCGTTTTATTGACAGAGGTATGAAGGGAGTGGTGGCTGGATAAGGTAATGGGACCGATGTTTCACTTTCAATGGGCACTATACCTGAGCTTCCTACGTGATAGTTTTCAACATTAGAAAAATTTACAATTGGATAAAATTTAGAAAATTTATTATGTGCGCGATTTGTCATTGCAGTAATATTGGTTTTCCCGGAGTATCTATCTTCATTGATTAATTGGTTAGATTGAACTGAATTTCTTTCTATACTGTTTCTTCCCGCGTAAACGTTATAGGGCACATCACTTTGATGCTTTATTGTTTTACTTTCACGAGCTTTTGAACCAGTGAATGTGAAATTCCTCTTTTTCACTATAAAAAGATTTGGCCTATTTTGTGTAAATATAGGTGGCCTTAGAGGTATTGTTGATTTTCTTTTGAACTGGAAGATAGATCTAGGGGTTGTGATGAAAATTTTATCAACGTTAGTTTTGTTTGACGTATTGCCATAGGTCGATGTATTGAATAAACATTCCATGTAATTACAATTTCTTAATCCTGTAGTTTCAGTAATGGGTGTAAATATTGCTTTATTAATATTGTTTTGATTATTTTGAGGTACGTGGAGAGATGGTGTGAACTTGACGCCGTCTATTAACGAATTAACTTCACCTGGACTATCTGGTTTGAAAGTGTTTAAAAGAACAGAATAGTTATTTGACGACACCGAAAGTTTTTTGGTATTTTGAGTTACATTATCATTTAAGGATGGATACGACTGTTTTTTCTCAGGCGGTAGGTAGATACCTGAAAAAGATATTTGCGCCCTGGTCGGTAAATAAATATCGCCGAATTTGGCGTTTAAAGTTTTTTCCAGATATTTTACGACTTCGTGTAGATTTTGTAATCTTTGGGCGTTACGATAATTTTCAACCCAGTTCTTTGGACTGCCCTGATTCTTTGAAAAAGCCATCGGATATGGACTTTTATATTCGAAAAAAAAGGGCCTAGGGCTACTTCTTCTTATGAATCTGTTGGTATCAGGGCTAGTGGTTGAAGATCTTGTACGTTTTCTGGTATATATTTTTTTCTGTGATCGTGATACAGAGTCTTCTGCTGCAAGATCTACATGATTTACTTCTTGCATAGCATTGACAAGAAGCGGCATTCTTTCATAAAACTCTTGGTCAAATCCAAAATGAGTTCTGTCCAGTCTTTCAGCTATCGGCTTATCTTTTCCGACAAATTTGATTTTATTTAGGAGCGCCTTCTTATGTGTCACATTGGTTTCTACTACAATCATATACTCGTAGATTAGTAGAATTATCTGAAACATGAAAATATTCCAGAATGTAATTGCATTTATTTTTACGTAGTGCGTAATCTTATTAGCTACTATTATTTTTGTTTGTATTATCTCAAAAACGCAGAACATCTGACTGAATATTTAAGATTAATACACAACGTTATATAACTTTATTATATTCGTTATAAAACTTATGTAAATATCTTCTGTTTTCCGCCATAAAATAATATAAGATTTTTTAAAATGATTTATATTTTTATTGCGCGAAAACCAAGCAGAAAAATTAGCGTAGATCATTGGATCTAGTAACTAATGCCGTGTGGTATCCGGCTGAGTAGTATAGACCAGCCTCATTTTTTACCGAGATGTCGCAAAAGATGACTAAGGTAAAGTGACCCACCGTGTGACTTCCAGTTGAGTAGAATAGCCCACCCTCATTTCTTGCCGAGGTTTCGTAAAAGGGGGCAAAGGTAAGTTGACGGTTGACGCAGGCGGTAGGTCGTAAAATACTTAGCCAAATCATGTTACAACACGTTTATAACGTATGGTGCCGACCCTTCTTAGAATGGGATAAGGGCAGGAGAATGATGACTGGATCTAGTAACTTATATATCATGTTCCATCATTGATTTTCCAACTTTATGCTTTTGTACAATGTAGATAGCTACCAAGTGACTACAAATGAATAAGTTACATGTTTATCTAAATAAAGAAATAAGTAAAGAACTGTCTGTAATTAAGAATTTATTTAAGAATAAGATATAGGGGTATATACCTATCGAGAAATTAATATTAAAATATGTTAAGTAAGCTTAAAAATTTATAATTTATAGCTATTCAAAGTATTCCACTGCCAATATTACGAATGACGGTGTGACAAATCATTTTATATACAAATTGATTACTATAGCCGGCAATTTCAAAAGCAACAGGTTATTTTTTTAATTGTATAGAATAAAATAAATTCCGTAGTATGAAAGTAATAATAAATTTACTTAGGTAAAAAAAAAACGTATTATATAAAAATAATTCTGTAACCACGTAGTGCGGAGAACCGATGGACGTTGGGGTCTCAAAGTGCTGGAATGGCGACCCCGCACCGGAAAGCGCAGTGTCGGAAGACCCCCGGCTAGATGGACAGACGATCTCAAAAGGGTCGCGGGGAGCCGCTGGATACAAGCGGCACAAAATCGTGTGTTCTGGAGATCCCATGAGGAGACCTATGTCCAGCAGTGGACGTCCATCGGTTGAAAAAGAAGAAGAAGAAGAATTCTGTAACCACCTTTTTTGTTACAACTAACCAAAAACGAGTTATAATATTATTTATTAACTTACAAAGCTTTTATATTCGGTTATAAAGTTAACTAAAATGTATTATATAGATATATAGAAAGCTACTCAAAGAAATAATTATTTATGTTATTATCATAATCTTGATTTTCATCATGTTTCCAGTCGTTTCGTTGAATTTCTAAATAACTTGATCTACTTTCAGGTATCATGGATCTTGACATTTTACCATCTTTATCTTTGAGATCTTCATTATCTGTCAGTTCTAAATATAAGTCAGTGTCATCTTTTGATAAAGTTTTGTTCCTTATATCAGAAGCGTTTAATTTATTTATAGAATTTTCTAAGTTTTTTATATTGTATTCTGGTATCATGTCTTCAGTGAAGGCTTTATCAACTTCTTCTTCTAAAGTAATATCTTCAATCTTCAGTTGTTGTTCTTGTTTATTTTGATTTAATTTTTGATTTGAGTTTGCTTCTATATTTAAATTGTCAATTTTCTCTTCCAGGTAAGTATCAATACTGCTGTTAGTGAATTTCCAATTTGTATCATAACTACTGTCAGTAGTAGTAAAGGCCAATGTCCCCATTTTTTTCAATATATTCATTGTTTTAGTCGCGTACTGTTGATCGCTTGTGTAATCTACTTTGTGAGTCATCAAATCATCATTGTTTTTAAAGTGATTTTCTTCTTTCATATTTTTTCTTTCGTTGCCAGTTGCCAATAAATTATTTTTGACTAATTCTATACTATTCGCATCTAAAACTTTAAAACTACTAACAATATCTGGAGTAGTATCGACGGTGTAATCTTCGTATAGGTCACCGTTATATGTCGGTAGAGTTATTAAAGATTTTGTTATTTTCCAATTTTTTTTCTTTAAAATATAATCCTTTACCGTCGTTAATATTGGTACCACTTTGGTTGTTGAAGTTAATGTTTCCATTGGTTTCGTCGTACTTTCTTGCAGATCGTAATTTGGATCAGTTGCTTCAATAAATTGATCTATAGTTGTTGTAAATTCGGTAGTCTTTTTATCTTGAACTATATTTTGATGTAAGCTTGGTTTTAAGAATGTTATTACTGAACTTGGACTGTAATTTAATTTTGAAGGCACAGGTTTTAATGAGTACAACATTTTCGAAACTGTATTCGTTTTGAGAATGGGTTGGTTAGTTGTTGGTTGATACATAGATTGTATATTGAAAAATTCCAAAGATTCAGTTTCAGAAGGTAATGTTGGAATATTTTGTGTAGAAGTAAATAAGTTCTTTGTATGGAAATCTGTTGAAATTTTATTTAATTTGTGATATGAACGATAGTTTTGTGTCGATATTTCTAAGGGAACTTTTGAAATTGCCTGATCCAGTGTGTTTTTAATAGGTCCAATTGTCTTTAAATGGTTCTCATCACATGAAATCGTGGTTTTTTGTTCACTACTAACAAAATCAGGTATTAATTTTTGAAGACTTTTAATAAGCTTACTTAAAAGTTCGCTCATTTGTTTGGGGCAGCGGCAATTCATTTTAGTATCACTTGATAACACTTGATTAGAATACTTTGGATTCTTTGGTTCAGTCTTTTTTATTACATACTCAACAACTTTAGTCATCGGCGTTGTATGTGAAATTGGAATTTTCTTATGAAAACTGTGAGTATTTTTAAACATTGGTATCGTAGAACCGTATGTAACTCTTTCACTTATCATTTTATCAACATAGTTCATTATTCTTTGGTAATCTCGTATTCGTCTTATTTTTCTAAAATGATCAATATTCCTTGTTGGATTTTTGAAATAGACAATTGGAGAAGTTTTATACTCTATAGCATATAACCTAGATGTAGGTACTCTCATCCAGTTCCTTGTATCTGAAAATATGTTTTTGGTGTATTTTTCTTCTTGATTTTCAATTCTTTCATATACAGGAGTCTGACTTGAATCTTCTTCTAAGAGTTTATTGAAATATTTGTTTTTCTTCATTGTCTTTAATATAAGGGGAAGGAATTGAACATATATAGGGTCCAGGTTTATCTTGGCTTTGTTCAGTTTCGCTTCGAACGGTATATCTGCGCTTTTGTTAACTAAACTGAGCCAATTCGGTTTTGAACTTGCCGTTGAATTAGACTCGTTGAATATTGTATATTCGTAGATAAGTGCGATGCTCTGAAAAGTGAAAAGCATTAATTATTACACGAACTTACTACATATGATAACTTGCAAGCGTTAATTGGCCAGAATTTATGATAATTAGTTATATTGAAATTCTAATAGAGAAAAATATTTTTTAACATTAAAAAAGCGAAATTTGGCCTTTCTCTCTTTCAAAACAGACACCGGGTATATATTTATTCGAACCTCACTTTTTAGTTTTTTAATAAAACGCTATAAAAAAATATTTACGAAATATATGGTTGAAATTCTGTTGTTTAATTTATTTAACTAATAGCCTTAAAACGTTTGAATAAAATGGTTAATAATAAGTTTATATAACAAATATATGACGAAACACAAAATTAAATTGTATATATTTTCTCAGTCAACTAAAAATGTTCTTTAATTAGAAAACTTACGGTAAATAAAATACAGATTTTTTTACGTACATATAAATTATTATTCTTTCGTCTTTGCCAAAATTAGGTGATATTTTAATATTAGTTGTCGTTGTAACTGAAAGGTATAGAGAAAGTAATTTATCAATTGCTTTTTAAAAGTTGAAATCAATCGGCGTTAAGCTATGGCGATAGGTTACTTAGAAAGCACATTTAACCCAAAATACCACAGGTACATTGAAATGATAACTTACCTTAATTTGATGCGACGTGATCTAACGGTTAAATAGGTAATTAACACAGTTACACTCATAATTATCCAGAAGTGGGTTTTAGTTACAGAATACAGATTAAACTATTTATTACGTGACGAATATTTGTGTTTAATTCATTGATGTATATAAGAGTATTTATATGAGGTAACGCGGTGCAGGTGGTTGTGATTCTACCTTTCGCAGTCGCGGGTTCGATTATTTCGGGAACATTTTCTAACTATAATTACTTGGTTCTCTGAGTCTGGGTGTAAATATGTAAGTATTTGACTAGCTCGTTGGCACAAATGGTAGTGACCCTGCCTTCAGCTCCAAGGGTCGTGGGTTCGATTCCCACCGAGGGCCAACATTTTCTAACAAAAATTTGTTGGTTCTTCGAGCCTGGGTGTATATTTGTATTTAAGTATGTATTTAAAATTATATAAGTATATATTTACCAGTTGTCTGTTACCCATAACATGAATATTAAAGGACTTACTTTGGGGACGGACGACCGTGTTTGTAAGTGTCCCATATATTTATTTATTTTATTTATTTATTTATTTCACATTGTCATAATTCTATTATTTATTCAGTATTATTTATATGATATGATATTCTACTATAAAATTTATCAATCAATTTTAGGTATGCCATTACAGCAGTATAAAAACACTGTTAAAAAGAGGTTAACACAGAAAGCCTACTATACTAATGAGGATTATTTAGATGACAAGAATGCGTGGATATAACTACTCCTCCACCCTATACAAGATAGTAATGACACAATGTTACTAATTATAAGAATGATATTTGGAAATGAGCCAACGCCGAGTTTCTTGCTGGCTCTTCTCTGAAGGAACAGCTTTCTGAACCAGCAGTAGAGTTGACGATTCAAAAGCACTCACTTGTTTTCAAGTTTACTTGAATAAAGAATATTTTGAATTGGAGTTTGAACTGAGTTTGCTATAGGTACCTAATAACACAACTATTGTAGTTAAACTAAGACACTCGATTTCACCGTTTCACTTGACATTAACTTCAATCTTTAACAACACGCAATTTTTAGTTTAAATTACCATCACAGTTAAAACTAAACTTTGCTATTCAATTTTGATTCTATTTGCATCGGAAATAAGGGCGTTTATCTTTTGAAGTGTCGATTATGGTCTTATGCAGCTCGGACCTCAAAGTTAAAATGTGATTTAATCGCAAATTTACATATTTTTATATGCCGTGTGTACCTCGGTTTTACCTCGGTAAGAAATGATGGTGGTCTATTCTGGATACCAAATGGCAGTTCAACTTACCTTAGTCGCCTTTACGACACCCCGGTAACCTTGCAAAATTATGGTTATTATAAAAATATCAATTAAATATTTTGGTATATTTAGTTGAGATCTATTAAGTGCAATTCATTTCCGCAAATCAGATTCACATCGCTGAGATTGATTAGAGTTACATAATGCAACGTATTGTCCAATGAAAGTTGAAATTTAAAATGTATAACACTTCTATCTGCCTGATATTCATTGTAAGTAGCGGCCTGTTACTATCCCACTGCTGGGAATATGTCTCTTCTCTCCGTTTTGGAGAGAAGGTTTGGAGCTAAGACCTACCACGCTGCTTCAGTGCGGATTGGTTGGTTACACTTATTTCCAGAATTCTCTAGATATATGCAGGTTTCATGTTTTCCTTCACCGTAAAGTGTGCGATAAATTTCAATTATCAAATAGACACCTTTCTATTCTTAATTTCTTACTGTAGAGGTTGTCTGTAAGAGATCACTCTTAGTGATAAGACCGCCTTTGCACTTCTGTATGTGTTCCTGTTTATTTTTATTTCTTTTGTCTTGTATTTCCTATGTATTTGATGTGCAATAAAGATTTTATTATTATTATTATTATTAGACACTTAAGTTTTAACAGAAAAACTCATTGGTGTCTGCCCGGGTTTGATCTCCTTGAAAGAGTCGTACGGTGTTACCGCTGGGCTACCACAGCTTGATATTCATTAGACGGTAAATCATCTTTTGAACTTCAATAATGGACACCCACTGCTGGACGTAGGTCTCTTTAAGGGGTCTAAACATCTCACGATCTTGCGCTGCTTGGACCCAGCGGTTTCCCGCGACCTTTTTGAGGCCATATAGGGTCTTCTGAGTTCAGCTATGTCAGTGACTTTGATTCTTCTACGGATGCCTTGTTCCTTATTTGACTGCGTACATTTTCTCATTTCTCACTCTATCACCCGCTCAGTGATTCTCAGCTTTTTATAAGGCCCATAGTCAGCGACCACGTTTCTGAAACGTTACTCACTTGCAAAACACGCGAAATTCAAAAGCCATGTACGAAACCCGGTTTATAAGCTTCAATTGTACCGAATTCCATTAATATTGCTACAGATAAATTTGGTATTGGTAAAGGTTAAGCCGTGACAGCCTAACAGACTGTAAGACAGACAGGCTTTGAGATCCATTAAATTAGTATAGATTATTACCGATCAAAAACATACACGAAGAGCGTGCACGTCAAGAGAAAATGCAATAAAAACAACGTCCAAAGTGTTTGACAAACAATGTAGGAAGACATTGTGATGATTATAAAATTGTTTGCGACACGTCATATTCTGAGTGGGAACAATAAAAAACAAATATGATGACGAATTTAGTTGACAGCGACAATCCTACTGATATTATAAATGCGAAAGTTTGTTGGATGTATGCTTGTTACTCTTTCACGGCGAATCCGATGACACAATATCAATGAAATTTGGCACAATTATTCCTTATACACTAGAATGACCCAGCTATAGAAATCCTGTTAATTCTACAGGAATAGGATGACACTAAAAAGCGCCATTTATTATCAACTTATAACGCGAGAATATTTTACGCGAATAAAGTCGCGGGTAAAAGTTAATTTTATTTATAGGAGTGATTACGCGTGTTCATAATAAATGTATAGTAACGGTCTCTTATTATCCACAAAAAGAGTAGGCCATAAGCCTCCTTTACCTTTTCATTTTTTCTTTCCGTACCCTTTTCGTCGTTTTTTACGAAATAATTAGATATTTTATAGAATTAGGCGTTACTTTGCGGAGATCCATAATACAAAAGTAATAATAAAATTATTTTGCTATAATCCGCGATGAAGTAAAATCAAATCGTCAAAGACAATCCGTTTTTATACCTGATACATGCAGGATTCGTAAAAACACGACAAAATCGCAAAGTGACTTTGCAATTTTGTCGTTTGTTGTTTTGGAGTCTCTCCCTTTGATGTTTCGGTTGCGGGGCTTAACGATTGTTAAGTTTGTGATAGTGTGTAGTGCTTGTGTATTGTGGTAGCGATAGTGTAGGTTTGTGCATGAATTTAACGAATGCATATATTACGTATGGAAAGGGATTGTCCACTCTACATTTAACATTATATATATTAACTATTTTACTTTATCGCGGATTATAGCAATATAATTTCATTATTACTTTTGAAATTATTAGATACAAGACAAACCACGTGATAATAGAGTATGACTTTTATAATAGCAGTCTCTACTAATCTCCATAAAAGAGGAGGACATAAGTCTCCTCTCTCCTATTGGATTATTGAAAATGATTCGACTCAAGCAAAACCACTTAATAGTAGAGTCCTACTATTATGATAGCGGTATTTTAATTCCACTAGTCTACACTAAAAGAGGAGAACAAAAGACTCCTCTTTCCTTTCGATAAAATGATGGATTCAAGCATAACCACGTTGCCAGAAATTCTACAGAAATAGCTCTGGAGATTTTTATTTGGCGCAATCAATAACACACCGGGGTAACATATATAATAGAAAAAAAACTATTTTGCTTTCGGATACAGACCAAAAAGACATGCATTATAGAGGGTACTTAAACTCTTATGTTGGCGTAAACATAGCCGCGGGTACTACTAGTAAAATTATATTGATTTATAGATAGCGTTACTTTACGGAATTTCACAGTACAGAAGTTACAATAGAATTATTTTGTTGTAATCCGCGTTGTAAAACTATACATAATGCTTTTTATCAATAGAAGAAGAATAGTGAATTATAACTAATTACTACTAGGATTCGAAACCTGTGATATTTCATATTTACGTTAAAGAAAAAGAAACAAAATATAAGCACAGTCGATTAAGTTGTAGATAAGATTACCAGAAATTTCTACTATTTGAATATTAAACGCTTAGCTACACACATATACACTTTCACTAAAACTATACTATACTCACAATGACAACTGTGACGGTTATCGCCGTGGATATAGCTGCGCACGCGCATCCCTGCCTTATCTGACGTTTTCTGGACAGTCTGAGGAACTCTTCGGTCCTAGCGTCGATTGTTCTGTACAATCCAAACTGCCGGATGCCCGAGCTGGTCGTGCTAACAGATCCCTCACTCGACATGTTGGGGTGTGAGCCACATCACTGCCTGAAAGATGGGATGTTTGTTTTTGTGTTGGAAAACACGCGCGTCGGTTGCGTCCGCGCTGAAAAATGCGCCGGATTCTTCGCGAGCGACAATGTTTTCTTTGGATTGTTGCGACGTCAGGCGTAAGGATGTTATTTAATTTGCTATTGTCGATATATTTTTTTTATACATGGGACATTTACACACACGGTTGTCCGTCCCCAAAGTAACTTAATACTTGTGTTATGGTGACAGACAACTGGTGAATATATATTTATACATTTTTTAAATATATACTTGTATACAAATATACTAAAAGGCTCAAAGACCAACAAATTAATTTATAGAAAATGTTGGTCCTCGGCGGGAATATAACCCGCGGAATTGATTTGTGGTTATACGCCGTGTGGTATCCGGCTGAATAGAATAGACCACACTCATTTCATTCGGAGGTGTCGTAAAAGGCGACTAAGGTAATTCGCCCTACCGTATGATATCCGGCTGAGTAGAATAAACCAGCCTCATTTCTTACCGAGGTGTTGTAAAAGGCGACTAAGCTAAGTCGACCCACCGTGTGGTATCCGGCTGAGTAGAATAGACCACCCTCATTCTTATCGCGATGTCGTAAATAATATTATCGTATGTTGACGTCAGGCAGGCGGCTGGTCGTAAAATACGTAACCGAATCATGTGACAACAAGTTTATAACATGTTGTGCCGATCCCAGTTGAGTGGGATAAGGGTAGAAGAATGATGAATTTATCCTACTTATACTCTAAAAACGAAAGTCTGTGAGTATGGATGTATGTTTATTACTCTTTCACGGTGAATCCGCTGAACCAATAAAGATGAAATATGGTATAATTATTCCTTATACACCGGAATAACATATAGGCTATAGAAAACCTGTTAATTCTTCAAAAATAGGATGACATTGAAAAGCGCCATCTATTATCAACTTATCTCGCGATAACAGTCCGCGCAAACTAAGTGGCGGTAGTATCGCCCTCTCGCCCGTCGTCATACCACCGGTCATGATACACCCACCCGATCAAGACACCACTGTACGAGACACCACCGAAATTGACCTCGATGTCTGGGAGCTACCATTCCCAGATCTCCATACCGAACATGACAACCCCTAGGCCACCTAGGTGACCTGGACCTACGGCTCGAACACTGTCCAGGCTACAAAGCCTGCGAGGATCAGCCCGGGCAAAGAGGTTCGCCTCGAGGCCTGTACCCCGCCTACCCCTCAAGGGTATGCTAGACGACCCTTGCTGAAGTTGCGGGTAAAAGCTAGTTATTTTTAAAGAAATAAAATAATTAATTATGCTTTATAAAGGCTAGTAGTACATAAAATATAAAATATCGATACTTCTACACGTATGTCGTACATCACTATGCATGAGCCAGCGGAGCGTGCGACGGACAACGCTTCTAATCCCACCAACTGCAAGTGAAAATATTCTGTGTGTCTTATTTACACCCAATTGAGTTTTAAGACTGGTTCGTTAGCAAATTGCAGTGGCCTAGCCTTTAGCTTCGGGGGTCGCCGATTTGATTCCCGCTGCAGGCAAACATTTTCTAAAAACATTAACTGATTGTCCACTCTACATTTAGCATTATATATATTTTCTATTTTACTTTATCGCGGATAATCCGCGAAATATTTTTTTTCATTACTTTTGGAAAAATATTTGTTAGTTCTTCGAGTCTGGGTGTATTTATGTATTTAAACAAAAATAATACATATATTCAAATTTAATAGGTCGACCCGCCGTGTTGTATCCAGCTGAGTAGAATAGACCACCCTCATTTCATACCGAGGTATCGTAAATGGCGATTAAGGTAACTAAACACGCTGAGTAGCATAGACTACCACCCTCTTTCTTATCAAGGTCATAAAGTGTCGTTAAATTCGACTAAGGTAAGTTGACGACCGCTCGTAAAATACGTAGCCAAATAATATAACAACATGTTTATAACATACGCCGACCCCACTTAGAGTGGAGGGTGATGATTCAAATTCAAACTGAAAATAGTCTTTATTCAAGTAAACTTGTAAACAAGTGCTTTTGAACCGTCAACTCTACTGCTGGTTCGGAAAGCTGTTCCTACCGAGAAGAGTCAGCAAGAAACTCGGCGGTTACTTTTTAACATTAAGTCATCACTAACTTGTACAGGATTGAACAGCAGCTATATCCGCGTGCTCTTATCATGTATCTATTTCTTTTATTTTTATTGTTAAATTAGGAAATTATTAGTAGGTAATTCTAATTCATAATGATTGATATTTGCGTACCAACTTTTTCTTTAATATAAATTGTCTCACTTCGTAGGTTAGCTGGCAGAGATCTCTGTCATAGGGATAAGTTGACCTTTGTACGCCTTTTTACCAATAATGTTTTTTTTGCCAATAATTCTTTTCCAATATTTTTTATGGTACATAAATACGCCGTGTGGTATCCGGAATAGTACCACCCTCATTTCTTACCGAGGTGTCGTAAGAGGCGACTAAGGTAAGTCGACCCGCCGTGTGGTATCCGGCTGAGTAGAATAGACCAACCTCATTTCTTACCGAGGTGTCGTAAAGTACGACATTGGTAAGTTGACGTCAGGCAGGCGGCCGGTCGTAAAAACGCAGCCAAATCATATGACAGCACGTTTATTACATGTTGTGCCGACCCCACTAGAGTGGGAAAAGGGCAGGAAGATGATTTATGGTACATAAATAAATAAATAACAGTATAGTAAGCTTTATGTATTAGTCTCTTTTTAACAGTGTTTTAAGTATAGTATACTTTCTGCATCAGCCTCCGTTTTACAGATATATGCACAGAGCCTGCCTATCTCTCCTTTACTATAGTATTAATAACTCTATGGTTACAGTACGGAACATGTACAAACGCGTTTTTTTTGTGTTATGACCGCGTAACGTATCCGAAAAGCATGAATATCATTTCTGGGTCTCAAGAGTTAGATCGTACTTCCGCAAGAAATTTTATACGTATTTGAAATCTCAAAATGATGCTGACATACAAACCGTGTTATACAATTGAAGGTTACATAAAGATTAGTTCGCGTGCACTCGTACAACTAATATCAACTGAAGAATATAAGATAATAAAAGTTATGATTATATTATTTTACTATAATCCGCGATTATAGTAAAATAACTTGGCTTAACGAAAGTTGGAGCAGTGACCAAGAAGTTAAGACCAGAATCGAAGTAGCCCGTAGTACCTTCGGTAAAATGAAAAAAGTACTGTGCAACCGCAGACTTAAGCTGGATTTGCGCATTCGGATCTTGCACTGCTATATTTGGCCCATATTTCTATACGGATGCGAAGCCTGGACTCTTAAAGAAGATCTCAAGAAACGAATAGAAGCATTCAAGATGTGGGCTTACAGGCGCATGTTGTCTATTAGCTGGACCCAGAAAATCTCGAATGTGGAAGTTCTGCGACGCGTCCATCAAAACCGGAAACTTTTGCAGACCGTTAAGATGAGAAAAGTCGCATATCTAGGACATGTTCTTAGGCACGACAGATATGGACTTCTGCAACTCATATTAATGGGAAAAGTTTCCGGAAAAAGAGGTGTGGGACGCAGAAAGAAATCCTGGCTTCGCAACGTAAGGGAATGGACGGGGATCGCGAGCGCCGCTGAACTGTTCCAGCTAGCGAGGGATAGGGACAAATTTATGAAGCTGACTGCAAACCTTCGCTAGTCGGAGAGGCACTCGAAGAAGAAGAAGATAATCCGCGATTAAACGCCGTGTGGTATCCGGCTGAATAGATTAGTACCACCCTCATTTCTTACCGAGGTGTCATAAAGGCGACTAAGGCAAGACGACCCGCTGTGTGGTATCCGGCTGAGTAGAATAGACCACCCTCTCTTTTACCGAGATGTCGTAAAATACGACTAAGGTTCATGTCAGACAGGCGGCCGGTCGTAAAAACGCAGCCAAATCATGTGACAGCATGTTATAAAATGTCGTGCCGACCCCACTTAGAGTGGGATAAGGACAGGAAAATAATGACTATAATCCGCGATTGAGTACAAGTTCCTGGGTGACTGATCCTTGCTGTGCTATTAAAAGATATGCTATGCTATGTTATTGAAAGATATAAAAAAATCAAAAAAAAAAAATTAAAAATGGAAGGAAGGAAAAACTGTATCTATCCCGGGTATTTTCATTAATTTAATGCAACTGTTCCCCACTGAGCTATTACAACCTGAACTTTACAAATGACAGCAAACTAACCTTTGTATTCCATTTCTATTTTAGCACTTTTTCAATGTCTGAAAACAGGGATGTATCAACACTCATTAACCCTAAACCCTTTACACGTTAAGTTTCATTAAAATCGTTGGAGCCATTTCCGTAATTCAGTATATATATTCATATATTAACCTGAAAGTCTGAAAGTTGCGCCCATTACAGAAAAGACGAGAAGTGCAAGATTGAGATGGTATGGACATGTAATGAGGAGGGATGAAAATCATGTGACCAAACGTGTGTTAAATTTGCATGTGGATGGATATCTGCCTAGAGGGAGGCCTAAAAAGAGATAGTTGGATTGTGTGAAGTATGATATGGATATAAAAGGAGTGGTGCCAGAGTTGACGAAAGATAGGACAGAATGGAAGAGAAAAACATGTTGTGCCGACCCCACTTAGAGTGGGATAAGGACAGGGAGATATATATTCATATATTAACCCATTTAAATAATATAAGATACTATGCAAATATAGCTTTTTTGGAGAAGAAGGTTGCAGATTACACTCACGAGGCTGCAACAACAATGCTGATTGGTAACTCTGCATGTATCAGGTATGAGAACGAATAGTACACTCTACATTTAGCATTACATATGTTTTCTTTTATCGCGGATGATAGTAAAGTAATATTCTCTTTATTTTTGTTTCACATTCAAATAGAGGGAGAATTTAACTATTTAACTCACTTGTGTAGTTTCATCAAGCTTGTAAAAGTATCTTGTTTGGAATATAATGAATATTTATTATTTTCTCTTGTAATGATTACGATTTCAAACATAATTAACAATCTCATCTATAATGATATTATAAATGATAAAGTATGTCTGTCTGTTACGCTTTCGGTGTCCACTGGATTATCACGCTTAGTACTAAAGTGACCTAATTCAAAAAAGTTGTTTTTGTGGCTGATTGCAATAAAGTGTAGCGAAGCGTTTTCAAATTTCGTGAGTGTTTAAGAAAGCTATAAGTTCGAAGAGCAATAAAACAATAGTTTTTTAATAGTTTATAGTTATAAATGGCATTGAAATTACTGTCATATTGCTATATACAGAATTTATACAGTATGTTCCGTTATAAATGGATAACTTTATAAGACCTAATAGTACAAAGTAATATGGGAAACATGCGTTAATACATTTGCCTCGTCCCCTGTTAAGAAATCGGCGTCAAGACATTAAATTGATATTATAATTACGTATATATTTAAGTAGTAACTAGATACAATACCGTTGGTTTTTTCCCTTTGGGTTCGTCGTGTAAAGAGCTCATGAATAAGTGCCCCGGATGGGTTCGAAACTAGACGGGCTAGTCCGATAGAATAAGACGTGAGTATAGCCGGCTCTATACATTAACTAACATTGGTATAAACGCTTGTAAATGATAATTTTACTAGAACTAAATATAATTATATATAACATAATAACATTTACATAAACCGAAATTTCGTTCGCTTGGACTGTAGTCTTAGAATAAACTAAAATTAAAATTCTATTCACGACTGAAACTACATTAAAAAGATTTTCGAGACAGTACCCAAGTAGTTTCTTTTTCTTCTACAAGTTATTACAAGGTTTATTACGGGACACTCTGTATACTGCAAAATTAGCCGTGTGGTATCCGGCTGAGTAGAATAGTACCACCCTCTTTTCTTACCGAGGTGTCATAAAAGGCGACTAAGGTAAGTCGACCCGCCGTGTGGTATCCGGCTGAGTAGAATAGACCAACCTCATTTCTTACCAAGGTGTTGTAAAAGGCGACTAAGGTAAGATGACCCACCGTGTGGTATCCGGTTTAGTAGAATAGACCACCCTCTTTCTTACCTAGGTGTCGTGAAATACGACAGAGGTAAGTTGACGTCAGGTAGGCGGCCGGTCGTAAAAACGCAGCCAAATCATGTGACAGCATGTTTATAACATGTTGTGCCGACCCCACTTAGAGTGGGATAAGGGCAGGAAGATTATGATTCTGTATACTGCAAAATCCGGTTTCTTTATAACGTATATCCGGTTTCTATACAACGATCTTATTCAAATCTGATGTATAATTCGTAACAAGGTGAAACAGCAAATATTCTATTCTTTCAAGTCGCATTATTTAATAAAGTATTATTTGAATTAGCATAACTTTCATCGCGGAGACGGATGTTCATGAATTGAGTTCGCATAATATTTGGTATCTGGGTGATAAAAAAATGGTATTAAATAAAGATAATGTTACCTGGATACAAGTATGCTTAGTGTGGAATTCATAGTTCAAGTTATATTCTGTAAAATTCATGAATTTAACAATAAAGAATTTAATAGAATTTGTTACCCATATAAGCTATTAAGATTTTGAAATAAAGAGCGCAATTAGCCTTTGTTTTCGCATACAATTGTAGCAGATTTTTTAGTGCCCGAATACAGGGATAAAACAATTTTTATTTTAAAACCTAGCTACATCGACTTTTCCCCCCAAAACCCATTACATGCTGATATCCATAAAAATCGTTTGAACCATTTCCAAATTTAAAAAATATATATGTAAACAAGATTAACTCATTTAATCAAATCTAGATCGATTTTTCTCCCCCAAAACCCTCTACGTGCTGAATTTGATAAAAATCGTTGGAGCCGTTTCCGAAATTCAGAAAAATATACAAGGTTAACTCATTTAAGTATTAAAAACAATGAAACAATTTATCCCGAATTATAGCAAAATAATATTCTCATTACTTTTGTATTATGGACCTCCGCAAAGGAACGCCTAATTCTATAAATTATAACCAAACAACTTAAATTTTTAACATTTTTATTTTAAAAATATATTTTTTTACAACCTTAAAATTAGAATTAGTTAAAGGCAGTGTCAATTTATAAGACTGAGTATTATACATAGTTAAATGAACAATATATACAATTAGCTATAATATTGCGTGTATAATTTACAAAAACAAAAGTCTTTTGTTGCAACTCTTTATGCTTCTTTTATAATATTCTCATTATTATAGAAGATAATATTACTCAAAACTCGTTGTTTTATCGTATTTTAATATAAACATAAAATAACGAAACAGACTTAAAATAAGCTCATTAAAAGTTTTTGAATAAGCAATTTTCGACTTTTGTTCTAGTGTATAACTTTTAAGCTTCTTAATAAACTATACAGTAAGTACAGCAACAAATATTAGACTTAGCATATAATACATAATTATTTTTATGAGTATATCAATCAACAATAACGGAAACTAAATAACATACTTGCGTAACGAAACTCACAGTTTGGTATCACATTTACAAATATTATGGCATCTTAGTTAAAATATACTAGATTAGAACACAAAAGGTACTAGAGGTTTGTCGTAAAAGTATCCTTTGTCAGGAATGAATGGCGGTCTTGTGGTAGGTGTGTATATAGGTTGTCGTGTCGTGGGAGGGGTAATGTATACGGGAGAGAGAGTTGATGTTGTCTTGTACGACGGTGGTATGTATACAGATGTTCTTTGTGTGGATGGCGGGGTGTATACAGGTTGTCTTGTTGTGGACGGTGGTATGTATACAGGAGGTCTTGTTGTGGATGGTGGTATGTATACAGGCGGTCTTGTTGTGGATGGTGGTATGTATACAGGCGGTCTTGTTGTAGATGGTGGTATGTATACAGGAGGTCTTGTTGTAGATGGTGGTATGTATACAGGAGGTCTTGTTGTGGATGGCGGGGTGTATACAGGTGCTCTTGTTGTGAATGGTGGAATGTATACAGGAGGTCTTGTTGTGGATGGCGGGATGTATACAGGAGGTCTTGTCGTTGATGGTGGAATGTATACAGGAGGTCTGGTTGTGGATGGCGGGATGTATACAGGAGGTCTTGTCGTTGATGGTGGAATGTATACAGGTTGTCTCGTTGTTGATGGCGGGACGTAAACAGGTCTAGTTGGAGTGGATGGTGTGGTAGGAGGTCTAGTTGGTATCGTAAAAATTATTTTGGGTGTGGGGTAATCGTACCCAGTGGTTTTGAAACTAGGGAGGAGTGTAGAAAATGTAGGTGGTAAATATGTAGGTTTGGTTGGTGGTGGTGGTGGTCTAGTTGGAGGTGGTGGAGGTGGTGGTGGGGGTCTAGTTGGAGGTGGAGGAGGTGGTGGTGGTGGCCTAGTCGGAGGTGGAGGAGGCGGTGGTGGTGGCCTAGTTGGTGGTGGAGGCGGTGGTGGTGGTGGCCTGGTTGGTGGTGGAGACGGTGGTGGTGGTGGTCTGGTTGGTGGTGGAGGTGGTGGTGGTGGTGGTCTAGTTGGTGGTGGAGGCGGTGGTGGTGGTGGTCTGGTTGGCGGTGGAGGCGGTGGTGGTGGTATTCTAGATGGTGGTAAATAAGTTGAAGGTCTTAATGGTGGTGGTCTTGTCGGTAAGGGAAAAGGTACCTTAGGTGTTGAGTAGAAATACCCAGTTGTTCTTTTATCTTCCAATATTGTGCTATAAGTTGGCTGCCTTGGTGTGGTTTGTGGAGGTCTTGTCGGAGGTGGGGTACGTCTTGTAGGAGGAGGAGTAGGTCTCGTTGGTGGTGGGGTAGGTCTCGTGGGTGGTAGAGTAGAAATTGGAGGTAAATACGTAGGTGGCTTTGTAGGAGGGGGGGTAGGTCTAGTAGGAGGGGGAATGCGTCTCGTAGGAGGAGGTGTAGGTCTCGTTGGTGGTGGTGTTGGTCTTGTTGGTGGTGGAGTAGGTCTAGGAGGTAGATAGGTAGGTGGTAGTGTAGGTGGTGGAGGCGGTCTAGTTGGGGGCGGTGTCGGTTTTGGAGGTGGCAAGTATGTAGGAGGCTGCGTTGGTGGAGGTCTTCTCGTGGGTGGAGGAGTCGGTCTTGGGGGTGGAAGATAAGTTGGTGGTTGAGTAGGAGGTCTTGTTGGTGGTGGTGGCGGAGGTGGCGGGGGTCTAGTTGGTGGCGGTGGTGGAGGTGGCGGAGGTCTAGTTGGTGGTGGTGGTGGAGGTGGTGGGGGTCTAGTTGGTGGTGGTGGTGGAGGTGGTGGGGGTCTAGTTGGTGGCGGTGGAGGAGGTGGTGGGGGTCTAGTTAGCGGAGGTGGTGACGGAGTACGAGGTGGTGGGGGAGGAAACGGTATACGAGGTTTTTCGTATACGTAACCTGTTACTTCAGTTATAGGCGGTCTTGTAGGTGGTGGAGGAGGTCTTGTTGGTGGAGGTGGTGGTGGTGGAGGTGGTCTTGTTGGTGGAGGTGGTGGCGGCGGAGGTGGCCTTGTTGGTGGTGGCGGTGGAGGAGGAGGTGGTTGTGTTGGTGGTGGTGGAGGCGGTGGAGGCAGCCGCGTTGGTGGTGGCGGTGGCGGCGGAGGTAGCCGAGTTGGTGGTGGCGGTGGCGGTGGAGGTGGCCGCGTTGGTGGCGGTGGTGGCGGTGGAGGTGGTCGCGTTGGTGGCGGTGGTGGCGGCGGGAACGGAATCTTAGGCTTTGGATAGAAGTACCCATCTTCGTTCAAAACCGCCGAAATTGGATCGCCGAGAACTGCATAGTTCTGACTCGAGTAATTCGGTAGGGCGCGCGCTGGACGGTCTGCCTTGCAGGTGTGGTACACCGCGAGCAAGACCACCGCTACGTGCAGTGACAGCCTCTGGAAAAGACAAAAGTATGGTCATTATAGCCCTCTAATTTACGTGCCCTATATATAGTAAGATCGGAAATTCTAAAAGACCTTCTTCTTCTAGTAGTAGCGGTTATGCAGATGAGTTCTGAGCCCATCTGCGGTATTTTGGCGCTCGGTTTTGCAAGATATAGGCTTTTTAGGTGCGGATATGCCTCGGATATTCCTGGATGCCCTGAAACCCAACGTAGTATCACCCTGTTTCGAGAGACCAGGGTGTTGAATAAGTTCTTGCAGTTTTCAACCATCCTCGACTTTGTTCTCTCAATAGATAGAGCTGTCAAAGCCGCTAAATGCTGTCAAAGCTGTCCTAATGAATGTATACCGTGCGGTTGAGATAGTTGCTCCGACGTAGGGCACATTCGATTATGGCATACACACCCGCTTAGGCTACACGGTCTTCACTGTCAGGATAAACCAGCCGATCAAAGTGACCTTGGTTGAGTTGGTGTAAAAATGGACCGTGTAAAAGGCGGTCGACTCGACCGATATTTGGTAGATGCCAACGGCTTTCAGTCGGGATTTGCTCCTGACCAAGGTCTTTAGTCAGGCGGGTTATTCTTTACCTTTAAGTATGGATGAATTTGTAGGAGCATTTTTCCGAATCAGCAATTTAATTTAAATTACGAAAATGGATTCAGGATTTGTGTATTACATTTACACAAGATTTTTAATTTATATGCGAGCTCATATATAAACTTTGATTGTACCAAATTTTATCAATATTGTTCCAAACTGACAGACTTTCGCATTAGGCTACAAAACAACCAATAAATTATTATCGAAAGATAATATGTGAATTTACTCTAATGTAGTATCCGGCTGAGTAGAGTAGACCACCCTTTTTTTTAACGAGGTGTCGTAAAAGACAACTAAGGTATGCTGACCCGTCGTTTTGTGTCCGGTTAAGTAGAATAGACCAACTTCTTTCTTACTGAGATGTCGTAAAAAGTGACTAAGGCAAGTTGACCCACCGTGTGGTATCCGGTTTACTAGAATAGACCACCCTCTATCTTACCGAGGTGTCATAAAATACGACTGAGGTAAGTTGACGTCAGGCAGGCGGCCGGTCGTAAAAACGCAGCCAAATCATGTGACAGCATGTTTATTACACGTTGTGCCTACCCCACTTAGAGTGGGATAAGGGCAGAAAGATATAACCCTTGTTGAATCTTCCATGCTTATTCGACAGATCGGCGCATAGTTGATTTGAGATAATTACTAAATAATACAGTTTCGTCAGCACTAGAACCCAGGTTCTTATTTGTTTACACGACCTTATTCGATATTGCAAATATTCGAATACGTGTGCAAACAATTGCTTACACATCAGACATATCTTTCGTCACGCGCACAGTTTTTATATAAATATTAAATAATCGTATTTAAACATAACTGAATTACCTACTGTGCAAACTAATTAACCAATTTTAAAGTTTAAAGTCTTATTTATTTTATTTATTAAGTTATTATGACAAGGCAATAGCATTTTACACATACGAGTATAAATACACTTTTTCAGAAGGTTAGTTCTAGGTAAAACATGTTTTAACGCGAGTATCGCGGGCCTAAATATATTCCATATCTTTGATTGTTAGTCCATCAAATCAAATCAAAATTATCTTTATTCAAATAAGCCCTTTCAAGCACTTTTGAATCGTCAAGTATCAATATTAATGAAGCTACAGCTGGTTCGGAATGTTGCTCTTACCGAGGAGAATTAGAAAGAAGCTCGACGGTCAATCTTTTAAACATTTTCAATTTTACATTATTAAACCGCAGTGTATGAAGATGAAAGGATTTTCAAATCAAGGCTTTTTTATCATCCAAATAATCTTCAATTTTGTAATATGCTTTACGTACAGAAATTTCTTTCTTATACTTAATTTAAACCTTTCTGTAGACTGGTCTAGTATATATTGCGGAATTATTGTAGAAGCGAATACCGAGTCCGAATGAGTTGCTAACTCTGCTGAGTCGCCACATAGGTATCACAAGCTTTGTTTGACCTCTCGTATCTCTATGATATACATCGAATTTCGTCTTATACATATGGATATTTTTCCGTATGAATAGAATATTACTATATATATTGTGATGCTACACAGTAAGTATGCCTATTTCTTTGGACTTTTCGCTCCTGCCATTGCTGGGTATAAACCTTCCTCTCCTTTCGAGAATTTAGGTTCGAGCTAACACAACACGCTGCTTCAATGCAAGGATAGTCCACTCTACATTTAACATTACCTATATATATTATCTATTTCCTTTATCGTGGATTATAGCAAAGTTATTTCATTATTACTTTTGTGATACGGAATCCTAATTGAGTGTACTTAAATTAATTAGTTATTGTTTAAAATGCTGAGAACCATACTCTGTTCTTTTACCCACATGTTGCGTCAATCGTTTAAGTAATCCACTTCAGATAGCACCTGTGTTACCTGTGTTGGTAATTTTTTTAAAGGTATAAAAAAAATAGTTTATGAGGTGGGGTTTGAACCTAGGTATCTTCACCTCTCTAGACCGTCCATTCCCCAAATGAGCTATCTTGATAGGTTAAACATATCCCCAGAATATTCTAGAGTTAGGTTTCCTCGCGTTGCTTTATACCGAAAAGCGTGCGATAAATAACTTGAATAGATTAGTATCAGTTGCCTTCAAGTTCAAGTAAAGAAAATAGTTAATAAATATGTTTGGCTATTACAAAAAAACTAGGCGCTTATTTCAAACATGGTTCTCATGTACAAGTTATGTAAAAATAATATTTATCATTTTATATTTTTATAATTTTGTATTTTATATTTAAAAGATGTGCCGACCTCACTAGAGTTGCATAAGGGTAGGAGGATGAATGATTTTTATATATTTTGTATTTTTTAATATTTATAACTAGGCTCCAGAGAGAGAGACAGAGAAAGCGACTTTGTTTTATACTATATAGAGACGTTTAGCTATTATTTTGATAATTGTTAATTTTTTTCCCGTACTTAACCAAAGAAAAAATTACGTTTAGCTGTCATCTATGTTTTGTATTCCACTGACATTTGCGTTTTGTTATTCAATGTCATAGTCGTTCTTGTAATACCACGTTGTATAGTGACTTAACGGGATAAAATAAATGCGGTTGAACGGGATAAAAAGTATCCTATGTCCGTTTCCTGGTTCTAAGCAACCTCTACACCAATTTTCGGCCGAATTGGTTCATCCGTTCTTGAGTTATAAATAGTGTAACTTAGACCAACTTTCTTTTATATATATAAGATATACAATACTAATATTAAAAATGAAAATCTGTCTGTGGTGGTTTATATCTCCTTTATTATGTATAGGTTTCGTCCTGGCATAACAATTCCAAATTACCATTAAGTCTCCATACTTTCTGTTTTGTAAAAAAGTTTTTACTTTTTGAATTTAATAAAGAGAATTAACATAACCATAGACCGATTTGAAAAATTCTTTGAGTCTAAGATAGTCCATTTATCGAGGAAGGCTAAAAATTATAAAGTATCACGCTAGGCTGAATAAGAGAGGAGCAGCAATAAAAAAAATAACGAAAACGCCACACGTTTTAATCTTTCCATACTGGCTGAGCCGTTGGCAATTGCTAGTAATTAATATAGCACTTAATTTAATTACATATTTGCATATTTGTAGCTATGTATGGTTCATATATTGTTGGTAATTTTTTAAAATAAATATTGCAGATAGCAGTTCGAGGTCGCGACTTCCAAAAATGCTTAACATAATCTAAGAGCCTATTATGTCAGTCAGTCGACTTTGATAAACGATGTTTTATTTCAAAAGGTAAACAACTGGTATTTTCAATAGCATTATGTCAAAAACTCACAACCTCACAAATAAAGCTTTGTCCACATCTTTTTCGATGGACGTCCACTGCTTGACAAAGGTCTTCTTAAAGGACCTTCACACCAGACGATCTTGTAACGTTTAAATCGAGCGGAACCTTTTGTGATGTGTCAATCCACTTTCGAGGTTCATTTAGAGTAGTGTTTCTCAACGTGGGGCCCACGACCCACAACCCACAAGGGGGCAATTTGATGGTTAAAGGGGGGGCAACTCTACACGAGTTTAAGCCATGACCAGCTGGGCCATTTAAGTGCAATGCTAGATTTTGGTGCCAAATTTAACAAAAAAAGCAATTTTTCTTCCTAAAACCTATTCTTTATGTTTTTTTAGATGAAGAATTCAATTTTTAATATTAAAATTTATGTATGTTACTTACGACCGGCCGACTGCCTAACATCAACTTATCTTAGTCGCCTTTTACGACACTAAGAAATGAGGATGGTCTAATTCTATTCAGCCGAATACGACATGATGGGTCAACTAACCTTAGTGGCCTTTAATCGTCGCCTCGGTAAGAAAAGAGGGTGGTCTATTCTATTCAGCCGAATACCACAATATAATATATATACTACTAAAACTACTGGACCGATTTAAAAAATTCTTTCACCATTGGAAAGCTGCATCTTTCCTGAGCAACATAGGCTATATTAAATTTTCAAAAAAAGGGATCCGAAATAAAAATGTAATAAGGTGTAAAAAAATTGTCATAAAAATCTGTCATCGCATGCGCTGCGGAAACTATTGATGATAGAATAAAAAATGTTTACAGTATTATACAACGTATAAATATCTACAAAATAAGTCCGCGATACCATATATCCAACAACTATAGTTATGCCATTACATTATAAAAGTGCCGACATTAATAAAACTTTTATGTTAACAAAAATAAATTAATAGTCTTAGCAGACTTTCCACTGGCACGAGGTTGGTATGTACGCAGGTTAAACCGCGGGATATTACTAGTAAATTATAAAATTAGCTCACTAAATATGTGAATAGTGGAATAATAAACCCATAGATTATTTACGTGAACGTCAGAATATTCTCGCACTGGTTTTTTTTTTATTGACTTAATTACATATGAAAATCTTTACGACATATCGTGAGAATTTAGTCTGTACCGCTTTCAATGGCCGCTCCCAAGCCATCTTTCACGTTGACATTTCAGGGTTGTGATCACCATATCTGTCCTCGGAATCGTTTATTCACTCAGGACCTTCTGCTTATGACAGAAGAGAAACTATTTAAAGTTGCGTGCGCTGAGTAAACGGTGATAGTTATTCAAAAATCAAGTATTACAAAATTAATCCCCTCTAAAAGTTTTAAATAAAAGTCCGCGACAGCATATGACTAGCTTTTAAGGTTAACCCACTTTAATCATTTTTATGGTTATCAAAAGACTATATTACGGAATCTAATCATTCCAGGCGGGCAGAGCCGTTGGCGATTACTAGTTAAATATAAATCCGAAATAAAATTTTGATAAAAGATTCTAAGGTACTTAATTAATTAAAAGCTGATTAACCGGTTACTATGTATGTCAGAAGCGATATAAGGACAATTTTAGACGAATATCACGTCTCATTTAACAATGTCAAGAAAGGTCTAAAGGTCTAGGTCGGTGGGTTAACAATATTTCAGGTAATTTATATAAAACTGTAATGTACTTTAAACTTAAACCTTATTCAAGCATTGTACTATCGTTTAGTAAAAATCGTATAAAAATTCGTTTAGTAAATTTTAAGGAGATCGATCGCATACATGCAGACATCGTTTGTCTTTGTTTTATAATATTACTAGCTGTGACTGCACCCGTTATTAAATCAGTGTATTTAATTAAAATTTTAAACATAAAACTAGTTATTGTGAGCTAACTACTAGGGATAGAGACATGGTATCTAAGACTTTTTTGTAGATTTTTTATAGATCTACAATTCTCTAGTACATTATTTTAGTGTATTTCCGCTGGTTTACGTCGCGCACACGAGTAAACCTCCCCATTACGACGACGGTAACAAATGAGGGTTTAGGGATGCCACACGGGGATCAATTTACCTTAGTCGCCTTTTACGACACCTCGGTAAGTAAGAGGGTGATGTATTCTACTCAGCCATATACCACACGGTGGGTCAACTTAGTTTCTCAGTACGAAGACTGTTAGAAATGAGGGTGGTCTATTCTAATCAGCTGGATACCACACGGATACGTGTTTGTTATGAGATCCGGTTCCGTAGGTGTGTCGGCATCATATATAGACAAACATGTCTATAAATAATCTTGAGCCCTTGTAGATGTAGATGGGATGCCAAAGGCGTGCGCTGGCATTGCTTTATATGTAAATTAAGTAGAAGCAGTCTACTGTTTACTTAATGTTGCTAAGTTGGAGTTACATCAACTGATTTCAACGGAGATAAACGGTAAAGATGTTCACTGCTTATTTGCCGTGAGAAATTACAGTTGCAAAAGTGATAATAAAATTATTTCGCTATAATCCGGGATGAAGTAAAATAGAAAATATATATAAAGCTAAATGTAGAGTGGACAATCGGTTATCATACCTGATACATGCAGGATTCGTAAAAAACACATGCACAAACCTCCACCAACGCCACCACAATGCACAAGCACTATATACGTTCACAAACTCAACAATTGTTTCGCCCCGCAACCGAAGCACCATCTGGAGATAGACTCCACGACCAAAACGCGTTTTGGTCGTGGAGTGGATAATCGATTGTCCACTCTACATTTAGCATTATATATATTTTCTATTTTACTTATTCGCGGATTATAGCAAAATAATTTTATTATTACTTTTGTATTATGGATCTCCGCAAGGTAACGCCTAACTCTATAAATTTAAATTAAATTTCAGTTTAGTTAGTTAAAGAAAGTCATTGGTAATGATTTCGCCTCACAAATAAAAATATTTTGGCTATAAATTATTTGGCTTTTACAGTGGTTATGTACTCTGATAATGAGTTTCTTGGGAAAAACAGTTGCAGGTTTCCCCTTGCCTCCTGCACTAATTCTCTTCTGACAGGTTGTCCAGTCAGGTTTAAGTGGTTTACGCGCCACAGGTTGGTCGCCAGAGCCTCGTCCGTTATCTAGCAGGTGAGGTTGATGTTTGAAGTCAACGTGGTGTTGTTGTTCTTCCCTATATTTATAATAATGAATCACATTGACTGGCCCGTTGGAGCAGTGACCCTGCCTTCAGCTCCGCGGGTCGCGGGTTCATTTCCCGCCGAGGGCCAATATTTTCTATAAATTAATTTGTTGGTCTTTGAGCCTGGGTGTATATTTGTATTTAAGTATGTATTTAAAAAATATATAAGTATATATTCACCAGTTGTCTGTCACCCATAACACAAGTATTTATTTACTTTGGGGACGGACGACCGTGTGTGTAAGTGTCCCATATATTTATATTATATTATATTTATTATACATAGGACAAATATAATTTATAAAATAAGGAATTACTTTGGCGTACAAATCCGCAAACGGCGTTATAAATATTATATAGCATCATCCTCCTGCCCTTATCCCACTCCAAGTGGGGTCGGCACAACATGTTACAAACATGTTATCATATGATTTGGCCAAATCATATGACAATATAGCCAAATCATATGACAACAGTCATATGATTTGGCTACGTATTTTACGACCGGCCGCCTGCCTGACGTCAACATACCTTAGTCGTATTTTACGACTCCTCGGTAAGAAAGAGGGTGGTCTATTTTACTCAACCGGATACCACACGGTGGGTCAACTTACCTTAGTCGCCTTTTACGACACCTCGGTAAGAAATGAGATTGGTCTATTCTACTCAGCCGGATACCACACGGCGGGTCGACTTACCTTAGTCGCCTTTTACGACACCTCGGTAAGAAATGAGGGTGGTACTATTCTATTCAGCCGGATACCACACGGCGTTTATAAATATTATATAGCATTACTAGCTTTTACCCGCGACTTCGTTCGCGTGGTCTGTTCTCGTGTGATAGGTCAATAATAATAAAAGTATATATTTCACAATCCCGCGATATTCAACACAATTTATATAGAACCGTAACGTACTTTTAACTTACACCATCCGAAAGAATCGCAATACCTTTTAGGGAAAACCGCACAAAGTTCATTCTGTTAATTTTGAAAATACATACGAGTACATGAGGTTAATTTGGCGCTCAATTTGACCCAAACGAAATCGCAGGTTCGTCTTATTCATTATAAATTTCGATTGATAATAAGTCGAGTTCAATAAGCTGTTGAGTTTTAAAAAAATCATCTGTCAATCATTACCAAAAAAATTATATATTTGGTAATAAATAATGTAACTTTATCGTACTTGCCATTTAGCGAAAGGGCAAGTAATTTAGTAGGTCTGTTTGACACACCATGTCTTGTACAAATTATACGTCTGAGAATTTATTTTTGTTCGGACAAATTTTGCAATAAGATTAATTTATTTATACACTTCTTTTGACAAAATGGACATTCAAAACGTCCTCTTTCTAGAGATGAGAATAAATAATCGATTTTTATATTAATCGATTATTTTATTAGCGCGTTCAAACAATCAAACAAATAAAATCAGCTTTTTGCTTTATATATAAGTATAGTTTCTGCTAAAAATTTTATATTAATTAACCCCTTTTTCTCTTTTTTTACTTTTTTTTAAGTTAAGATATGCGTTGATGGATAAAACCAATATAGCCAAACTACGCATTTTGATCCAATTTCGCAAAAGTTAAAAAAGTCCATTTTGATAACTCTTTATTGTTATTTATTATTAATATTTTTCAAAACAATTTTGGGGTCGGCACAAAATGTTTTAAACATATAACTTGGTTTGGCTAGTTATTTTACAACCGTTCACCTGCCTAACGTTAACTTTCTTAGTCGCCTATTACAACACCTTAGTAAGAAATTAGGGTGATGTATTCCACACAGCCGGATATAAAAAATTAATAATTTATTCGATTCAACATAATTAATTTTTACAAATCGATTTATTTTGAAGGGAGAAAATTCAATTATTTTTTAATCGATTTTTTCTACTTCAAGCGACATCACTAATTCTTTCTTTGATGTACGCGAGGTCAATGCACTACAGCCACTACGTAATTTATCGAAAATGCATATGGTCATAATTTTCAAGATTTTTTATTTAGTTGTTCTTATGGTATTATTTCAATTGTATTTAAATGAATTATATATAATACATGTTACCCCCCCGTAGAAATCAGTGTATTTAATTGAAATTTTGAATATAAAAGTAGTTATTCTGAGTTAACCATAAGAGATAGAGACATGCTGTTGAAGACTTTTTGGTTATAGACATCATTCTCCTGCACTTATCCCACTCTAAGTAGGGCACATCATGTTATAAACATGCTGCCATATGATTTGGCTAGGTACGACCGACCGCCTGCCTGACGTTAACTTACCTTAGTCGCCTTTACGACAACATGGTAAGAAAGTAGGTGGTATTTTAAACTCAGCCGAATACCACACGGCGACTCGACTTACCCTAGTAGCCTTTTACGACACTGCGGTAAGAAATGAGGGTGGTGTATTCAACTCAGCCGGATTTCACACGGCCGGTCATCTTACTTAGTTGCCCTTTACGACACCTCGGCAAGAAATAACGGTGATCTATTCTACTATACCGGATACAAAACGGATTTTAAATCTATTTTATAAATGGTAATCAAAAGTGTAACGTATAAAGCAAATAACATTCGCAAAACATCTTTAAACTTTTAAAAGTGCGTAGTTTTTACGTAAACATTTCAAAGTGTTATCAACTGAACCTGACCCCCTTGCGAAACAAACAAACAGACAAACGCAACACGCTTGTAACCGGGCACGAGTTTAGCATTCATTGAATGGAATTTGTACCGTGCGAAATTGTTATATAACCATAGATAATTTTCTATAAATAGACCATGGGGTAAAGGATGTCACATTTGAATATGTCTGAAATTTTTCTGACAAATCATTTGTAATAACTTTAGACTTTTATAATATAACATACTAGTTTTCTCGCGATTTCTCTTGCCTAAACTCGGCATTAATAAATATATGAAAATTTTAAAAGTAATAAAACTATTATTTTGTGTAACCCGCGATAAAAGATTTATTATTTTCATTATTTTTTGTACTATGCACCTGCTCAAATAACATCTGATTCCACAAATTATATAAAAATTTAGCTTTGCCATTACAGCAGATTAAAATACCCACTGAACGGTGACTGAAAGGGCACCCTAATATCCGGTGGGGATTAAATAAAATACATAGATTTAGCTACCCTTCAAGCTGTGGTTGCCAAGCGGTAACATCGTGCGACTCTTTCGAGGAGGTTACGGGTTCAAACCCGGGCAGACACCAACGAGTTTTTCTGTTAAAACTATTATTTTATGTATCTAATTGATAATTGCAATTTATCACAAGGTTTTCGGTGAAAGGAAAATATCTTAAGGAAACCTGCATATCTCTAGAGATATGCAGGTTTCCTTCAGGTTTCTGGAGATATGTGTAACCTACCAACCCGCATTGGAAGTCTTAGCTCTAAACCTTTGCTCTAAAAACGGAGAGAAGAGGCCTATTCCCAGCAGTGGGAGAGTAACCGGCTGCTACTTTTTAACTTAGCTACCCTTCAACCTTGCACTAGATAACAATGATGGATTGTAACCAACTATAAGAATTATATTTTGAAAAGAGCAACCAACGTGTTTCCTGCTGGCTTTTCTTAGTAGGAACAGCTTTCCGAACCAGCAGTAGAGTTGACCATTCAAAAGCACTTGTTTACAATTTTACTTGAATAAGAATATTTTAACTTTTGAATTTTTCTCTACTCCCCAGTTACAAATAGTTAATGTCCTATGCGTTCTTATATCTTATGCTATCACATTATTAGCACTGCACACATTCACTACCACAATCTCAACAATCGTTTCGCCCCGCAACTGAAGCATGATCCTCCACGACGATATCGCATTTTTGTTTTTTTTTAAAACTATAACGTAATTCCAATCCAGTTGTGTAATTACCGATTCGTTTCGTAGTTGTTTCTGGTCAAACAAGTGTTATATTGTAGTGTAAACGTCCCAGCATCTTGACCTCTCGCTGAGGCCGAATTTAAATATGTGGTTAAAACATTAGATTATGACCTCCCATCTTCTGAATTTATTTGAGTAATTCTATTTGTAAAATATTGTCTGGAACCGAGATTTATATAGATTTTTATAGAAATAAATACATATATAAAAAAGTAAAGTAATAATAATAAATATCTATATCCACGCATTTTATCGTCCAAATAATCCTCAACAGTATAGTAAGGCTTTCTGTATCAGCCTCTCCTTAACAGTGTTTTTAAACTGCTGTAATGGCAAAGTTAAAATTGATTGTGGAATTTTATAATACAATCTTATACCCAAACCTACAAACGACTTACGCACTTTTTCAAGGCGCAAAGCAGGGGCCGCAAGCTTATGTCGGTTCCTACTTTGTCTATTATATACATCGCCAATCTTTTCATATATTCTTATGCACAAAAATTAAATTGCTAAAAATATACTATCAAACCAATGTAAGAATACCATGCACATGTAAAATATCATAGATAAACGTAGATAATATTTGTATGCCTAAGCCATAATGTATCGACGTATATAGTCGTATGTCAATATCAGAATTGCCTCTGCATTACAAGCGAGTCGCAGTATATTGTAATTAGGTATTACCAAAATTTAGAATTTCAATGGCGCAAAAGCGTGTCACAGTATTGTTCTTATTGCAAAGATTTCTGAGTTGTTTACCCTAGTATGCAACTTCGCTTTAGGCAACATTGCCATGGAATAAGTCAGTATATTTCGGTGTCATTCTAATTGCGAGAATAATATCGCCAATCCTACTAGGCTCCTATTATCTTACTAATATTACAAATAAAGCTTGTGAGTATGGATGTTTATTTGTTACTCTTTCACGGAATCCGCTGACCCAATATCGATGAAATTTGTCACAATTATTGCCCAAACACCGGAATAACATATAGGCACTATTAATAAAAGGCTAATATAGAAAGCCTACTATACTGTTGAGGATTACTTAGATGATAAGAATGCGTGGGCGTAGTTACTCTTCGACCTTGTACAAGACAGTAATAACTAAATGTAACTAGTAATAAGAGCTATATTTTTAAAAAAGCAACCGTCGAGTTTCTGTCTGGCTCTTCTCGGTAGGAACAGCTTTCCGAATATTTGATTTGAATATTTTGAATTTGAATTGATATGTGATAAGAGATGAGGCTGCAAATTAAAGAGATGAAAGGATTCTGTGAAGTATGAAATGCATTTAAAGTAGCATAAGAGTAAATGGAAGAGTTGCCGTGTGGTATCCGGCTGAGTAGAATAGACCACTCCCATTTCTTACCGAGGTGCCGTAAAAGGCGACTAGGGTAAGTCGACTCCGTGGTATCCAGCTGAGTAGAATAGACCACTCTCATTACTTATCGAGGTGCCGTAAAAGGCGACTAAGGTAAGTCGACCCGTTGTATGGTATCCGGCTGAGTAGAATAGACCATCCTCATTTCTTACCGAGGTGGTATAAAAGGTGACTAAGGTAAGTAGACTCCGTGGTATCCGGCTGAGTAGAATAGACCAGTCTCATTACTTATCGAGGTGCCGTAAAAGGCGACTAAGGTAAGTCGACCCGTTGTATGGTATCCGGCTGAGTAGAATAGACCATCCTCATTTCTTACCGAGGTGGTATAAAAGGTGACTAAGGTAAGTAGACTCCGTGGTATCCGGCTGAGTAGAATAGACCACTCTCATTACTTATCGAGGTGCTGTAAAAGGCGACTAAGGTAAGTCGACTCCGCGCTATCCGGCTGAGAAGAATAGACCACTCTCAGTTCTTACCGAGGTGCCGTAAATAACGACTAAAATGAATTTACCGGCCGTGTGCTATTCGGCTGAGTAGAAAAGACCATCCTCATTTCTTACCGTAATGTTGTAGAAGGTGACTAAGGTAAGTCGACCCATCATATGGTATCCTGTTTAGAAGAGTAGACCCTGATTTCTTACCGAGGTGTCATAAAATGCGATTAAGGTAAATTGACGTCAGGCATGCGGCCAGTCGTAAATTCTTAGGCCAGTTGTTATTCTACTTAGCCGGATACCACACACATTCGGATTTTATATTATTTTTTTGCTGTGATGATGTGTGAAGCTGTGATGGCCTAGCGGTGCGACCGTGTGAATCTCTAGAGACGATCATGGGTTCAAACCCGGGCAGACACCAATGAGTTTTTCTATTAAAACTTATGTGTCTAATTGATAATTGCAATTATCACACGCTTTTCGGTGAAGGAAAACATCGTGAGGAAACCTGCATATCTCTAGAAAATCCTACGGATATGTGTAACCTACCAATCCGCATTGGAGCAGCGTGGTAGGTCTTAGCTCCAACCCTTCTCTCCAAAAATGGAGAGAGGAGGCCTATGCCCAGCAGTGGGATAGGAACAGGCCGTTACATACATACATTATTTTTTTTACGTTTCTTTTCTGTTAGTCATCGAAGAAGCTGCGTGTAGCACTATATTCATTGTCATTGTGTAAAGAGGATCTGTTATTTCCTTGACGGTCCGTCGGCGATGCATCACGTCGGTGTCGTCATAGCCTTATAAGGAGCCGTCCACTATCTCGCCCTTTGCGATCTTGCGCAACCCAGCCTCTTTGTGCGAAACAAAACTGTTAGGTGATCGACGCACATAGAAACTTTTCACTGACAAGCATTTATAATTAATTAACAGAAGGTACGTGTAATCGAGAGCTGTGGTAGCCCAGCGGTAACACCGAGCGACTCATTCGAGGAGATCACGGGTTCAAAACCGGGCGGACACCAATGAGTTTTTCTGTTAAAACTTACGTGTCTAATTGATAATTGCAATTTATCACACGCTTATCGGTGAAGGAAATCGTGAGGAAACCTGCATATCTCTAGAGAATTCAGGAGATATGTGTAACCTACCAATCTGCATTAGAGCAGCGTGGTAGGTCTTAGCTCCAAACTTTCTCTCCAAAAAACGGAGAGGAGAGGCCTATTCTCAGCAGTGGGATAGTTACAGGCCACTACTACGTGTAATCGAAGCTGTGATAGCCTAGCTGTGTGACCTTGTGAATCTCTGGAGATGGTCATGGGCTCAAACCAAATGAGTATATTATTTTGCTATAATCTGCCATGAAAGAAATATATGAAATGCTTAATGTAGAGTGTACTATTCGTTCTCATACCTGATACATGCAGAATTTGTAAGAACTCATGCACTACCTGACAGCGATGGCACAACAATACACAAGCACTGCACACATTCACCACCACAATCTCAACAATTGTTTCCGAAGCATCGTCAGGAGATAGACTCCATGACAAAATCGCAAAGCTTTGCGATTGTACACTTGTGTACACTCTACATTTAGCATTTCATATATTTCCTTTTATCGCGGATTATAGCAAAATAATATACTCATTACTTTTGTAGTAAAATTCATTAGTGTCTGCCCGGGTTTGAGCCCATGACCATCTCCAGAGATTCACAAATCTCCGAAAATTAACGCCTAATTCTATAAATTAATACAACTAAGTTAACAAAAAACTATTTTAGGAGAACGGGCGCAGTAGTAAGTCTAGTGAAATTAACTATTGCCTAGTGAAGGCCGTCTAACCTTTGGCTCTCAACTGTCATGCAAACATATGATTCAGTGTAATGAACACTTGACCCATAGAGTTCGTTGCAGATAATAAAATTAGCTTGCGCAAAATTGAATGGTCTTCAAAATGACCTTAAATCTTACCATAACAAAACGTCGTCCTACTTAGGACTATAATGATATTGTAATTTTTATATAAATAAGACAAATCTTTTTTTTTGTGATAGATTATAAATAGTAGTCCAAATTTCGTGATAGCTGTTAATATATTCATTTTGATTGTAAATTGTTTATTTAAATATATAATTTTTAATTTATTATCTATTATAAAGCTGTGATGGCCTAGCGGTGCGACCGTGTGAATCTCTAGTGACGATCATGGGTTCAAACCCGGGCAGACACCAATGAGTTATTCTATTAAAACTTATGTGTCTAATTGATAATTGCAATTTATCACACGCTTGTTAATGAAGGAAAACACCGTGAGGAAACTTGCATATCTCTAGAGAATCCTAGGGATATGTGTAACCTACCAATCCGCATTGGAGCAGCGTGGTAGGTCTTAGCTCCAACACTTCTCTCCAAAAATGGAGAGAGGAGGCCTATGCCTAGCAGTGGGATAGTAACAGGCCGCTACTTACTTTTTTTACTTATCTATTATAATTATAGGCGAAAGCTTATTAAATTCTTTATTTCTTAGTAAGATTTTTTTTATTCATTCAGAACAAGTAACAAGCCTTATTATTAATACGCAAACAAAGTATTTTTTAAATAGTATTTTTATATCCAGTCTCCAGTCTCGACTGGAGTCCAGTCCAGTGGAGATCCAGTGGAGACTGGATGATAAAGGCACAAGACCGCCTGGCGTGGAGGGACATGGAGGAGGCCTACGTCCAGGACTGGACACAAAATGGCTAAAGATGATGATGATGATTTTTATATATTAATGGTATTTTTTAAAGTATTTGAAATATATTTCAAACTAAAAAGATATGTATATAAACTTATATACACTAAAAAGATGTGTATATAAACTTTAACAATATTTTAAACTTAATTATTATGCACTTGTTGTTATGTTAATTATTATTGTTTATAATTTTTTTATATTTGTTTAAAAGTTCGGGAGCTATCTCTAATTATGTATCTAGTTCTTAGAAGAAATAATTTTAGTGACGTTGTATTTAGTTCAATGTGGGATGGTGGCCCAAGTCCTTTGTCAAGTTTGTTGCGAATGCTTATTATTTTAATTACCCTGTACTTGTAGTTTTGACCTACTTTAAAATTATTAATACCAAATTACACCTGTTAACAACTTACACAGAAAGACAAAGTAAAGCAAATCCCTACGTTAAAATAGGTCTCAAAATAGACATTCGCACAAAAATTTTCTTTTTCCTTAAAAATACCATAAAGAAACTTTACGGTAACTATTGTATTATGTACTCTTGATTGCGTTATTATAATAACAAACATAAATTAGAGTTTACGCCTATAAAATGCATATCTAATGTTTAAACATAGTGCACTCTGTCACTAACTTATATTCATATATTTGCATATTCATTAAGGAACAGTCATTCTATAATTTATGGTCTAGGACGATGTAACGAATTAATAAAAAGAACACGGATTGTTTGTGATATTAGTGAATAGAATATGATGCAGATTAAAAACTGTATAATTAAAAATTCAAGCTTCAATTATTCTTTATTCCAATAGACAAATGTTTAAATAATTTATGCAAATATCGCTATGCGATTTGCGTGGAGTCTATATCTTGATGATGCTTCGGTTGCGAACATTTGCGTTGGGCGAAACGATTGTTGAGTTTGTGATAGTGAACGTTTGTAATGCTTGTGTATTATGGTGGCAGTGGTGGAGGTTTGTGTGGCTTGTGTTTTTTACGGATCCTGCATGTATCAGATATGAAAATGGATTATCCACTCTAAATTTAGCATTAAATATATTTTCTATTTTACATCATTGCGGATTATAGCAAAATAATTTTATTATTAATTTTCTGACTACTCCGCAAAGTGACGCTTTCTTCTATAAATTACTTTAAATACCCTCCAAATTTTGTAAATTAACGGCCTTTTGGTATCCCACTGCTGGCCTTGAACATCTCGTTTTTTTTAAAATTATGAATCGGTTTTCTTAGTACGAACGACATGAAAATTTCACCTCCTCCTCCTGTCCTTATCCCACTCTAAGTGGGGTCGGCACAACATGTTATAAACATGTTGTCAAATGATTTGGCTGCGTTTTTAAGACCGGCCGCCTGCCTGACGTCAACTTACCTTAGTCGTATTTTAGGACCCCTCGGTAAGAAAGAGGGTGGTCTATTTTACTAAATCGGATACCACACGGCGGGTCGTCTTACCTAAGGCGCCTTTTACGACACCTTGGTAAGAAAGAGGGTGGTCTATTCTACTAAATCAGATATCATACGGTGGGTCAACTTAACCTTAGTCGCCTTTTACGACACTTCGGTAAGAAATGATATTGGTCTATTCTACTCAGCAGGATACCACACGGCGGGTCGTCTTACCTTAGTCGCCTTTACGACACCTCGGTAAAAAATGAGGGTGGTACTATTCTATTCAGCCGGATACCACATGGCGTCGATATGAAAATTTCACCATACGACATAAAATCGCTTACGTGTCGTATGTCTAAAGTGTTTGTTTATGTAAAGATATATATAATCGTCTGTCTATTCATAATGTCATAGGAGTCTTGACCGTGTCACTCTTATATAATTGTATACTTCTTTATCTAGATACAATCTTTTGATTTGACAAAGGTCAGTCTGTTTCTCTGACATCAAACATAATGAAGCTGTCATTGGTTTTGTAACACCGAAAAAACGAGATGAACCATGAAAATTAATGATTCATATATATTGCACGCTTAGTATTAAATTCAAATTCAAATTAGAAATATTCTTTATTCAAATAAACTTGTAAACAAGTGCTTTTGAATTGTCAACTCTACTGCTGGTTCGGAAAGCTGTTTCTACAGAGAAGAGCCAGCAAGAAACTCGGCGGTTGCTCTTTTTTAAAATATAATTCTTATCACTAGTTACATTAGTTATTACTGTCTTGAGAGGTCAAAGAAACGCTACCTCCACGCATTTTTATTATCTGCTTTCTGTATTAAATGACATGGAACTATTAAAAAAGTTAAAGCTAGTAATTTCTTGCTCTTTCAAGTTATGGGTGCCAATTTAAGTAGCTCAAAGTTTAACTTGATATTATAGATACTAAACTCTTTAATGTTGGGTTAAACTGCGGAGTTTATATACGTAATATAACATATTTAAGCTCTCGAGCAACAACTCAGATTGCAAAACTCAAACTTATTTGGAAAAATCATATCATATAAATATATTAAATATAGTTATTATAGCAAAATTGTTGGCAATTGTATGGACATCATCCTCCTGCCCTTATCCCACTCTAAGTGGGGCCGGCACATGTTATAAATATGTTCTCATATGTTTTTACGACACCTCGGTAAGAAATGACGGTGGTATATTCTACTCAAACGTATGCCACACTGCGTGACAACTCGGTAAAAAATGAGAGTGGTCTATTCTACTCAGCCGCATACCACATGGCAGTGATGATTTACTCATTTAAATATTAAAGATAAAAGTATTCGAAATTCAAAATTCGTTGTAAATTTAACATAAATTGACATACCCGCAATAACACAATATTCATTATTTTATTAAGGTATTGATGCATTATAAATAGTATAGCTAAAAATTACTTAATAATACAAATACAAAGAAAAGATCATGACATTTGTTAAGTTGCTCCAAATATATTTTATATATCGGTAATAAATATTGTATTCCTTTTAACAAATCATTAAATCGCTTCAAGCTTAGGTCAAGGCTGTGAATTTTTCTACCTACTTTATTATACTGAGATACTTCTGCCTTTTATGGAAATGGCATTATCTTCAGCATCCGCCTTATAAAAAATTGCTATACATAATTTTTCATTAAATATTCCTATTTTTTATCATACATTGCTTTACTAAGTTGACCCGCCATGTTGTATCCGGCTGAGTAGAATAGACCACCCTTATTTTATACCCCGGTATCATAAAACACGACTAAGGTAAGTTGACCCAACGTGTCGTAACCGGTTGAGTAGAATAGACCACCCTCTTTCTTACAGACGTGTCGTAAAGGGTAACTAACGTAAGTTGACCCATTGTGTTGAGTAAAATAGTTCACCCTCTTTCTTACCGAGTTGTCGTAAAATACGCCTAAGGTTAGTTGACCCGCCGAGTGGTATCCGGTTGAGTAGAATAGATCACCCTTATTTCTTACTCCGGTGACGTAAAACACGACTAAGGTAAGTTGACCCAACGTGTCGTACCCGGTTGAGTAGGATAGACCACCCTCTTTCTTACCGAGGTGTAAAATACTACTATGGTTAGTTGACGTTAGGCAGCCGGCCAGTCGTAACATACGTAGCCACATCATGTGACAACATGTTTATAACATGTTGTGCCGTCCTCAGAGTAAAATGTGGCAGGACAACGATGATAAAATTGCTTTAGTACGTATTACTAAACAATCTTCAACCGCATCTGTCTGTATGTTTACGATAAACTCAAAAACTACTAAACAGATTTTCATAAAATTTCCTTCAGAAAATAAAGTCATTTATAAGGAAGGTTTAAATGTGTGATTTGTCAAAATTATTATAAATTGGTTAAAATATGATGGTAATTTTAAAAATGTCGAAAAAAGTAAAGTACTTGACTTTACTTTATCGAAAACGCTGCTTTATCTCTTTGAAATATATCCAGTCAGGCTGAGCCAATAGAATAAGACTTGAGTATAGCCAGTTTCTATATAACATCATCATCCTGTAGCCTTATCCATAACAAGTTCTAAGCATTTATTTATTTAAATTGGCTAGTTATTTACGCCGGCCGCTTACCTGACGCCAACTTACCTTAGTCACCTCTTACGACACCTCGGTAAAAAATGAGGGTGGCCTGTTCTACTAAGCCGGATACGATATGGTGGGTCAATTTACCTTAGTCCCCTTTTACGACAATTTAGGCGTAAAAATACGCTGCCCAATTATGTGACAACAATTCAACAAAACTAATTCCAAGTGTTAATCTAAACGTTATATATTAAAAATGCGGTTGTAAGTTCACAGTTTGGTCTTGAACTTTGTTTTTTTCGTTATAACGCTGTAACAATACGGTGTGAACAGTTACCGGTAAATAATTTGTAAACAATTATAAGAATGATGCGGTCTATGTCAACAGTTTTGTTAACCGTGAATAACTACTTTATCTTAGAGGAATTTGTAAGTATATGATTTTATTTATAAGTTATATTTTAGTTTCACGTATTCTAGAAAAGTTATGACATGATTATAATTTATGTAAAGGAACCGGCATTGCCGTGTGGTATCCGGCCGAGTAGAATAGACCATCATTTAGACGTGGCCCCTTCCAAAGTATCGACCGCCTTGGGGACTTATTTAGGTGGGCGTCTGATAAACTGTTGATAAACGCATGTTAGATTATTAGACCATAATGAAAAAAAATTCTGTAAGTTTAGGTTAAATGTAAAAGTAAAGTAAGCCTGTTACTATCCCATTGCTGAGCATGAGCCACCTCTACGTTTTTGGAGAGAAGGATTGGAGCTAAGATATACCACCCTGCTTCAATGGGGATTGCTATGCTACACATATCCCCAGATTTTTCTAGAGATATACAGGTTTCCTCGCGATGTTTACATTCACTGAAAAGCGTGTGATAAATTGCAATTATCAATTAGACACGTAAGTTTTAATAGAAAAACTCATTAGTGCCTGCCGGGGTTTGAACTCATGACCCTCTCGAAAGAGGTTGGTCGCACGCTCACACCGCTGGGCTATCACAGCTCAGTAGCAGGTATATAGGCCCATTAAAGAAATATTAGTTTGGTATATAATCTACCATATTCATCTTATATTCTGCTATACAGACTTTAGCATTGACGATATTAGTATGGATTGTATTTATATTGAAGTCATTTTAACATTACAGCATTACAGCAGTTTAAAATACATAAATTAATTACAGAAACATTACATTAATGATACAGAAAGCCTACTATACTCTTGAAGATTATTTAGAAGATAAGAATGCGTGGATATAGCTCTCTTTGAACCTGTACAAGACAGTAACGACTTAATGTAAATAGTATTAAGAATTATATTTTTAAAAGAGCAACCGCCGAGTTTCTTGCTAGCTCTTCTCGGTAGGAACAGCTTTCTGAACCAGAAGTAGAGTTGACGATTCAAAAGCACTTGTTTACAAGTTTATTTGAATAAAGAATATTTAAAAAAAAACACTAAAAGGTAAAGTACCTACAGGTAATGTAAAGTACCTACATCACAGTTTTCTACACAGTCAGAATAAACCGCCCGACCAAAGTGACCTTGGTCGGGTAGTTTATCCCGACTGTGTGGAAGGCTTTGAAGTAATATTTAATTGAGAATTAATAATTCTTATCTATGTGAGATAAATTTCTATAGACCATCTTGTTAGCGGTTTATGACGTCTTTAAAAATACTTCAACTGTAGGGTCACTTGATTTTATATCCTATTCTTGAAACTTCAAAGTCGTTTTTTGTATTAAACAGGATGCTCTCGAGTTTATTATTCTTCCTTATTAGACTTAACGCAACCTTTGGCATATTTTTTTCTTAGCATCGATTAATGTCATCGTGTAAAATTCTCACATGTAATTATAGCATTTATGAATATAAGTTTAAGAGCGAAAGTTGCGTGAAAGAGTTGTTTTCTCAGCATCGATGGGTGCTGACATTGAATCTATGAATTTATACATTTTAATTAGTCGACTTTGTCTGTGGCGGTTGGGTTTTAGGAACTATTATGTGTAATTTTAACTTTGTTACGAAATGTTTGGTTATATCCGCATCTGTACATACAAGGAAATCCTAGTAGCGCGTAAGATTTAAACGATTTCGAAATTGGAGAGGAATAACCTATAACATAGGTCGCTAAATCGAGAAATATATATATATATATATATATATATATATATATATATATATATATATATATATATATATATAGAAATATATATTAAACAAATTATCGGTAAATTATTAAAGGATAGTTAAATTCTAAGTAACATAACTCACGTTTTATTTAAATTCATAGTTATATATCGTAATGAACAAAAAAATTTAAACTATGTAACACAACGTACTAGCAACACGTGATTCCGCACTCAGAACTAGATGGCGCCACTGATCGTTTGCTCCGCGCTATCGAAGTGCTTTCTAGTAATATAAGAAGTCACCATACTTTACGTTATTAGATCGACATCGCAATCACATCTTAGGGCATCCTGCTAGAACACTACGCCTTAACGCGTCTGAAATGGTGCATCCATACTCGGAATGCCGTGAGGGACCCGTCGTCTGTCCGCGATGCTTTCCGTATTCATCATTAGCACGCATTCTCTCCCCCGACAGTACGTGCGTCGGTTCATCGTATTATAACTATAAAATATCAACTTATTTTTCATGCAGCGTTGGTGTCTTTTGTATCAAGAAACATGTTATATAACGTCAATATAATATTTATGATACAATCCGGTAAATATGGTATAATATTTATGATACGGTTTGGTACTCTGCTTTTAACATCACATAGATTTTTTGTAATCGTGGATTATACAAAAATAAGTAATTATTTTTTGTAACAGATTTGTGTATTAATTTTAGAATTATTTAGTTTGTAATCTACGTTAAAATAAAAATTATAACTATGGAACCCTGCAACGTAGTAAATTAGTCAATCGTGTATATATATATACATATATATATGTATATGTATATATATATATATTCGGAATCTTGGAAACGGCTTCAATGATCTTCCTGAAATTCAGCATGTAGGGAGTTTTGGGGCAGAAAATCAATCTAGCTAGGTTTAAAATAAAAAAATCGTTTACTGCCTGTTTTTGGGTTAAAAAAATTATTAACATTTAAACGTGTAAATTGTCAAGTCAACGTAGCTTATTCGGGGGTTGGAAGGTCTGAAAGCAATGAATACGAGCCTCACCTACAAAATATATATATTTTTTTAAGTTTCTTTTTTTTCGAAAAAAATTATCGAGCAAGGCCCGGTCAACCAGATACTAATTATTTATTAGTAAATGGATGACAAGTCACAAGAATTTGGCACAGTTATCTCGAATAATAAAGTAATTGTCCGTACATACAAAGTTTGAGCTCGGTGAAACAATTACGTTTTTACATTGATGTTTGTATTGTTTGAATTGATAATTTAATGAATCATTAAATGAAAACGGATTTATTAATTGTCAATTAGAAATCTAATAAGAATTCAGACCAGTGATTTTTAGTAGGTAAATAAAAATTATTCTTATTCTTAAAAAAAAATCCAATTCAAATATTACAGTAACTGTAGAAAACATTTTTACAGTCACCTATAAGATCATAATTTCGTCACAACATTCGACTGGTAGGCCTTGTGCAAAGAAATCCATCATTTTCACATAACTCATGTTACAAGATAATTTGAAATCGATCAAAATCGAAAGGGAATCTTTAATAAGCTTTTAATGGATTTATGATTATTTAAATTCATCATCATCACCTTCCTGCTCTTATTCCACTCTATGTGGGGTCGGCACAACGTGTTATAAACATGTTGTCATTTGACTACGTATTTTACGACCGGCTGCCTGCCTAACGTCAACTTATCTTAGTCGTATTTTACGACGCCTCGATAAGAAAAGGGGTGGTCTATTCTACTTAACCAGATACCACACGATGAGTCAACTTACCTTAGTCGCCTTTACGACACCTTGGTAAGAAAAGAGGGAAGTACCGGATACCACACGGCGTAATTATTTAAATTATACAAAAGTAATAATAACATTATTTTGCTATAATCTGCGATGAATTAAAATACAGAATATATATAATGTAGAGTGGACAATCCGTCTTCATACCTGATATATGAAGGATTCGGAAAAACACATGCACAAACCTCCACCACAATACACAAGCACTACATACATTCACTATCACACACTCAACAATCCTTTCGCCCCGCAACTGAAGCATCACCCGACAACAGTCCACGCGAACGAAAGCTACTTTAAAATAAAATAAACATTGTAAATTATTTATGATCACTGAATTTTTTAAAGTTCAATAATGATAAAAATAAAAATAAATAAAAAAAATAATCATCCTTCTGCACTTATCCCAATCTAAGGGTTGGCATAACATGTTATAAACATGCTGTCACATGATTTGGCTACGTGTTTTTAGCCGCCTGCCTGATGTCAACTTATCTTAGTCGTATTTTACGACAACTCGGTAAGAAATTAGTGGTCTATTCTACTCAGCCAGATACCACGCGGCAAAAAAAAAAAAATAAGTTTGTATCATTTATCTAATGGGATTCTATCATAAATATTATATTGAAGTTATATTACATGTTTCATCATACAAAAGCCATCAACGCTGCATGAAAAAAGTTGATTTTATAGTTTAAATTTATTTGTTCATTATGATATATAATTATAAATTTACATATAAAACGTGACTTATCTTACTCAGACTTCAACTATCTTTTATAATAAAGCGAGAATAATTTGTTTTGTGTATAGAATTTCTCGATTTATCGACTTTGGTAACGGGTAAAGGCGGGTGACACTTATCAAAGTTTCACGGATTCAAACTACTAAAAAAATTGTACATAATATACCCACACTACATTTTATTAAGAATACTAAGTTATTTTATTTAAGTTTGTATTCAGATTATTTGTTTAAGAGGAATGCACAATATCCAGACAAGTCGTCAAAGGATACTAAGAAACAAATTGTAAGAACTATTAAGGTATTTGAATAAATAAATAAAATCTGGAGAATCTATGAGTATTTTTTTATTGATGTATGCGTTGTTTACGTTTTTAAGTCACTATGCACTTTACATTAAATCTAAACATTGTAAAGAAACCGCACTAGAAAACTTCTAAAATATGTGTTAAATATCGTAGCGTTTTTAAAATCCTCTTTTGAAAAGATAATAGGAAAAAAAATGCCTTCCTAAAAAGATGATTTTTTTCTTAAATGTTTATCCATTTACTCTCATCAATATAAATAATCTAATCAAATAAATTTGAAAATATATTTATAATTTATTACAAACTGACAGCTTCATTAACGTCACTGCAACATCATAATATATTACAACATATGTAACTTAAATTTTTTGCATAAATTACAAAATATATTTTGGGAATTATAGTTGCAATATTAAATTGTTTTGTCAAAAATGACTCATGTTTTGCAAGAAAATAAAGAAGCGTTATTATAATCATTTTTTTGTTTTTTCCTCTTTTTAAAGATTTCTTTTATTAAAAATATCTATTAAAAATATATATTCCACAAATACTCCAGAAATAAGGGATGATTGTTAGACGATTTTTTCGCGATATTAAAGTCTACAGTCTACAGTTTTCTTATGTAAATTGACCCACCGTGTGGTATCCAACTGAGTAATAGACCACCCTCATTTCTTACTAAGATATTGTAAAAGGCGACTAATGTAATTTGACGTAAGGGAGGCGGCCAGTCGTAATATACTTATGGAATAATATGTTTATAACATGTTGTGCCGACCCCACTTAGAGTGGGATAATGAGGACTGAAATACATTTATACTCTAGACTCGAATAAGTAACGAAATGTATTTAGAAAATTTTGGCTCCCGAAGAATCGAACCAGCGACCGGCGGAGTTAAAGGCAGGGTCACTGCTAACTGCGCCAACGGATCACCAATATGCCCTTGACTTTAAATTAGCTTGATATATAAAACGACATCTTGATGAGTATCATTAAACTATAAAATAGAAAGGTTGTTAGACCAGATAATGATAAAAAAATAATATTAAGTCTTCAATTAATAGCATTCTAAAATTATTAATGCGATAGTGGATTCGTTTGTCAGTTTGGCACGTCAAAACAGAGCATTTGAATTGTCAAGGAGAAAGCTTGGATAGTGACAAAATCTCTTATTTAGATATTGAAGTCCATACAGATGAAGACGTGAGAAGAATAGTATGTCCATAAAAGTGTATACTAGAAGTAAAAAGGGGGAAAATATGTTATGTACAAAACACAATGATAAAAAGTAGCTCACTCACTCTCGAACACGGTCACTCTCCTTATTTCACATAATCATTCTCTATCTCTTAAACTTCTTGAATAACAGCAACCACATCGATCTCTCTTTTACTACAATTGTACATTGTACAAGTTACTCTAGAATATCGGAGCAGCACGGGCAATTCAAGCTGGCAATTAGAAGAACAATTGCTTATTTGAAATTAAGGTATTTGAAATTTGCAAGTTGGATTAAGCTGTTTTATCCTTGATGAGAATAATCAAATCAAAATATTTTTTATTCTATAAAAAATGACATATAATGTACAGACAGAAAAAAATTATAAAAAAACCTATATATTGTCAGTTGCACAACTGGCGGCCTTATCGCTAAAGCAGCGATCTCTTCCAGGCAACCTGCTCATAATGGAATCATTTAAAGTTTTATATGTGTGGCAGAGTTTATTTTTTATTACTTTTTTAGCAGCAATGTACTCCAATAAAGTCTAATTAAATAAAAAAATCACATGTGTTTTGTATGTCCATACCCGAAATTAACATCTTATAACTCTATCAAAAGTTTTCCTTTTTATTATTATAAACAACGTCCATTATAGAAATACTTTCCTAAAGTAACAATAAGGCTATCCAGAAAATTCATAAGAAACTAATAATCTATACATATTATACAACAAAGACTCCAAAAGCTGTCTGTATGTATGTGACCGATTTCCTCAAAATCTACTAAACAAACTTTCGTAAAATTTTTCCTAAGATATAGGGCAATTTTTTCAGGAAGGTTTATATTAAGTACATTATTTTATATATTATTTTATGTAAAATAATAGGAAAATCTTTGTGATGCACTTCAATGCGGGGGAAGACGCTTACACAGCTAGAGTACATATCGCCCCATCCAAAGAATAAAGTAACATTTTCCATGCATATGATGTACTTTATACAACGGATAGGGTGATATATACGCATGAAAACCAAAAGCGCTATCCGGTAATATATTTTATACTCCATCTTAAACTATAATATTTTAGTCCTTAGTGATCACAAATATGTCCACGTTACCAACAATATAATTAAAAGGCGATTTCATTAAACGAACATCTTCATCGACCGCCATTTTGAATCTTATTTAAATATCAATCAGCTGTCAGAACCAAGGTGCCATCTTGCATAATAGTTATAATGTATTTAGTAAATATTTGAAGTTAATTTATAATCCTTTAGTTTTAATTGAACCAGACGCGGCTTTATTAAACGTGTGAATATTACGCTCTGCGATCAAAAGTTAAGTATAAAAGTTAGTCGGTCTTTAATAAGTTTAGTTTTAAATTAACAGTTGATTTAAAAATAGAACGCATTTAGTTACGTACGTATGTAGTTAGACATTGTTGTTTTTGTTTGTTATAACTAAACAAAAGTATAAAAAAAAAACTAAAAATAATTAATAGTAGACTGAGCAAATATTGAGTTTCATTTATAAAGTATTTTTAATAAAAATTTAGTTTAATTCATTATAATTTTATTTTATTTTATTCATTAATTCATTGCTATGAAAAATATCAAAGTTCCCAAAAAGACTGTAAGGTATGTAAATTTTCCGTGTTTGCATTGACACAATTTTTTTATTATATGAATATTCAAACATGAATATGTCCTTTTGTTATTAAAAAAGTTTGTTATTTTGGTTCTAATTAATCCACGTTTTTATACTTTTAATGACTGTTTAACATATTCCATATAATTTAATTTGTTTAACATAAAAATCTTTACATAATAACATTATAAGATATGTAAATTAATTTAATGCTGCTTAATTACTTTCGTACGTCTTACCAAATCTATACATATACAAAAAAAGTACCCAGAAGTTGTCTGTATGTATGGGATCGATGGTCTCAACATCTGCTGAACTAATTTTGAAATGGTATTTACAATATAATACACCATAAATATAAGCTGTGATAGCCAAACAGTAAGACTGTGGGACTCTATCGAGGGGGTCACGAGTTCAAACTCCCACAGGCACAAATGAGTTTTCTATTAAAACCTATGTGTCTAATTGATAATTGCAATTTATCACACGCTTTTTGGCGAAGGAAAACATTGTGGGGAAACCTGCATATCGCTAGAGAAACCTACCAATCCGTATTGGAGCTGCGTGGTTGGTATTAGCTCCAACCCTTCTCTCTAGGAACGGAGAGAGGAGGCCTATGCCCAGCAGTGGGATTGTAACAGGCCGTTACTTAACTTTATCTATCACTACCCACTGCGCCAACGGGCCAGTCAAATGAATAGGAGAGGAGCAGCAACAAAAATTATTGCGAAAACGATAAAATTTAAAGCTTTCCTCGCTTGCGCTAAGTAAACGGTGAAAGTTATTCAAATCTCTTATAATAAGAGATCTGATCTCATCTCTTACGCATGATGACTATGTACTTTTATGTTCAAATTTTCAATTCGGGATAAAATTTGGGACACACTGATATTTCCATGCGGGCTAAAATGGCGGCATTTTCTTCTAATCCTGTCTATTTTTTTCATATATTTCTTATATTCCATTCCATTTCCACATTCGATAATATATTCCATTGTTTTTCTTAAAACTAGGCCGCGATTGAAAAACGAAACAAAGAGCCCCTGCACTTTATTACTAATGACTCTTTTTGCGAACAAAAACTTATTGCATCTAAGATCTATTAATCAAACGTATGCCACACAATCACGATTTTGCTGTAATCGTTAATGAGGCGACTGAACTGTGTAACGGATATTGTGATAAATCTCAGTTTATTGTTTTGCAGAATATAATACAGGTGATCTACGCGCCTCGCGTTTATTGATACGGAAAAATATTTTCTCTATTGTTTATTGGAGGCCAGTTTGAAGGGATTTACAATACCGATTGTTATATCCAGTTATCATTGTGGTATCCGGCTGAATAGAATAGTACCTTCATTTCTTACCGAGGTGCCGTAAAAAGCGACTAAGGTAAGTGGACCCGCCGCGTGGTATGCGGCTGGATAGAATAGTTCCACCTTCATTCTTATCGAGGTGTCGTAAAAAGCGACTAAGGTAAGTTGACCCGCCGTGTGGTATACGGTTAAATAGAATAGACTACCCTCTTTCTTATAGAGGTGTCGTAAAAGGCGACTAAAGTAAGTCGACCCTCCGTGTGATATCCGGTTAAGTAGACTAGACCACCCTCATTTCTTACTGAGGTGTCGTAAAATACGAATAAGGTAAGTTGTTGTCAGGCAGGCGGCCGGTCGAAAAAAATTAAACAAACAAATTATGTGAAAGCATGTGTATAACATGTTATAAACACACGAAATTGTGTTTATTGAAAGAGACCAGGTGAGGATGAGTGCAAATCAAAGTAATCTTTTTTCAAACAAGCAATTTCAAGCACTTTTTAATCGTTTAGCGAGCTGGGGTGACTTTAATAGGTAAACAAAGGTAAAGTATTTGTAGCTCCATCAGGCAGCTACAATCGTCAAGGACCAATATGATTAATGAAGCTACAACTGGTTCGGAATGTTGATCTTACCGAGAAGAACTAGAAAGAAACTCGGCGGTCAATCTTTTAAACATTTTCAATTTTACATTATTAAACCGCAGTCTTCTATGAAGCTGAAGGGGGGGGGGGGGGGGATTAGGGTTTCCTAATCCGCGCATTTTTATCATCCATATAATCTGCAATTTTGTAATATGCTTTACGCATAAGTATATCTCTTATACTTAATTTAAACCTTTCTGTAGACTGGTCTAGTATGGATTGCGGAATTTTATTGTAGTTTTCTCTAGTTTATTACTTTAATATATCACTGCTGGTTTACGTGACACGTAATTACAGCTCCTAGCAGGAGAGTTTGTTTACAACTAGGTGACCTCTTTAATACAATTTATATAAAACCATAATGTATTAACTTAAACCTTCCGGAAGAATTGCAATATCAATTTGTAAAACTGTGCAAAAGTCCATTCAGTAGATTTTGAGAAAATCGATCACATACAGCTTTTGGGGATTGTGTTTTTAAAATAAGTAGAGATATGACTGGCCCGTTTGCGCAGTGGGTAGTGATCCTGCATTCAGCTTTGCGAGTCGCGGGTTTGATTACCGCCGAAGAACAGCATTTTCTAACATTTTCTAAAAATGAATTTTTGGTCTTCGAATCTGGGTGAATATTTGTATTTAAATATTTAAAAAATATATAAGTATTTATTCACCAGTTGTCTGTCTACCATAACACAAGTATTAAGTTACTTTGGGGACCGTGTGTGTAAGTGTCCCATATATTTATTTATTTATATTAAGGTCTTCTACTTAGGTCTTTGACTTTTACGTCATTTTGTGTAAACGCAATGGTTAAATTTATCTTATGTCAACCATCGATATGTCAACTGATTGATTTAAAGCAAGACACAATAGGCGATTCTGAAGTAAATTATTGTACATGTTTATAGCTATAAAGTATTACAGAAGATGCGCAGGCGCCGATTCGCAGTTGAAGGCCGGTGAAAGGTCGCTTAATTGACACTTTAGCCTTTGCGTAGACATATTTTGGATACCGTTATATGCAATTTTGGAATAACGTTAAATTGCATTACTACATACGTAAAGTTATAGATTAAATAAATTAAGAAGATGCCTATTGAATAAATAAATAAATATATTAGATAATTACACACACGGTCGTCTATTCCCAAAGTAAGTAACTTAATACTTGTGTATTAAGTGTAAGTGTGTATTAGACAGACAACTGGTATATACATATATAATTTTTAAATACATACTTAAATACAAATATACACTCAGACTCGAAGACCAACAAATTCATTTATAGAAAATGTTGGCACTCAGCGGGAATCCAACCCGCTTACTACTACCACTACCCACTGCACTAACGGGCCAGTCATTTAAAAAGAGGTTGATACAAAAAGCCTACTATAGAAGATTACTAAGACGATAAGAATACGTGGATATAGCTACTGTCCGACCTTGTACAAGATAGTAATGACTTTTTTTTTTTTTTTATGTCAGGAAAACCCATTATGGGTCATCACCGCCCGACGGGGACGAGCGGCGGACATGTCGGACTCGCACCGACTAAAAACCTGACAGTGCTCCACCACGCTGCTGGTGGCGGGGACAGGGTACCTATGTAAACATTGCCCCCCATCCCCGGCAGCAGCAACTCTAATCCCCAGAGTGCGCCACCTCTGGGTCGGGGCCTCTCTAATAGTGGCCCCTTCCTCCGCTAATCGATGCATCGGGAGCACCAGATGCATCGACCGCCTCGGGGACCTAACTCCAGCGAGCGTCCAATAAACCCCGTTCGGATCGCTCGGAGGTCCCCGTTAGGGCGGCATACGACGGACTTAGGCGAGTCGCCTGCGCCCCGCTCGCCTGCGGTGGATTGGATCCAAGGACTCGACTTCCCTGATCCGCCCCGCCGCCTCCTTCCGCGAGATAACGTCCTCGCAGAAGGAGGCCATCGCTGCCCACGATCGCTCCCTGTCCACCATGGCACGAACCACAGTGGGCAGGGAGAGGTCGTGCCCCACCTATGCCACGAGTTCCGCCCGCTGAACCGCCCAAGCTGGACAGTCCGCAAGCGTATGCAGCGCCGTATCGAATTCGGCGCCGCACTCGTGGCACTCACCGGTCGGTTCACACCGGGCCACCCGCCACAGATACCTCCCGAAACAACCATGTCCGGAAAGCACCTGTGTCAGGCGGGTGAGGACCCCATGCCTCCTGGCGACCCAGCCCTGGAGAATGGGCTGGATAGCTGCAATCGTCCAGAATCCAGCACTGGGCGATTCCAGCCGCCGCCCCCATTGGCGGAGGAGCTCCTGCTGAGCTTCACGCCGCCAATCCACTACAACCGCCGCAGAGTTTTCCCCCGATGAACGGGCTTCAACTTTGCGGCGGTAGGCCTGAGCAAGCACCTTGGCCTCTAGATCCCATGGAGGGGACCCGGCCAAGGCGCAGGCCGCCTCGCCAGAGATAGTCCGGTAGCCCCGCACAAGTCTGACTGCCAAAATCTTCTGCGCCCCGCGCAAAAGGGGCAGGGATTTGGCAGTCAGCCGCTCCGCCCATACGGGAGCGCCGTACAGGGCCATTGACCGGACCACTCCAGCGTAAAGGCGCCGGCAGCCTGCATTCGGCCCCCCCACATTCGGGAGGAAGCTAGTAATGACTTAATGTAACTAGTTATAAGTAGAATCGACAATTCAAAAGCTTTGAATTTGAATTTAAAGTGGATTAAATTAAACTAAAGTAACGGTCTGGTACTACCCAGTTTTGGAAAGAAGGGTTGGAGCTAAGACCTACCACGCTGCTCCAATGCGGATTGATAGGTTACACATATCCCTAGAATTGTCTAGACATATGCAGGTTTTCTCACGATATTTTCCTTCACAGGGAAGCGTGTGATAAATTGCAATTATCAATTTCGAGTAGGCATATCAGTTTTCATAGAAAAACATTTGTGTCTACCCGGGTTTGAACCCGTGACCTCTGGAATGAGTTGCAAAGTCTCACCGCTGGGCTATCACAGTTTAAATCTAAAATCAAACTTATCTTGATTATTCTGAATCTTCTGAATCTTCAAGAATCAATATGATTAATAAAGCTATTATTTATTATTTGTCTGTAAGCTGTTTTCACCAGCATAACTCTGGAAGGTCATAAGAAACTTAAAAGCTTTATACTTTGTACGCATTCAAGGGCTTTCGTAAGTGATAATACATATAAAGTGAAGTTATATTATTAAAATTATATTCAACTTTAAAGTGAATTGATAAGATAAAATAATATTAAGCGGTTTTAACCTTAAATAACCTTTATTTCGCAACGCATGCGTCGTTAAAACTTACGACTCTGTCTAAAGAAATTTTACTTCAATTGCTGTTTTATCTTTGCCCTTTATAGTTTCCTGATGCTGAACAGTCTGTTAATCAAATAACTTACTCCGTGCCATGGTAACATTGTAGTGTAGAGTTTGTGTAAGAAATAAAATGTTAATTTATTTTTTTATCGGGAAAAAACCCTTGATGCGGCGGGGACAGGTTATCGTTGTACACATTGCCCCCATCCCCGCCAGCAGCAACTCTGAACCCCAGAGTGCGCCACCTCTGGGTTGGGGTCTCTCTAGAAGTGGCCCCTTCCTCCACTAGACGATACAGAGCACCGACCGCTTTGGACCCTTTTTAGGTGGTTTGGACCCGCTTTGGACCCTAATAAACTCTGTTCCAAACACCAAAAGATCCCCTTTAGGGCGGCATACGACAGGCTTCGGCGATATGTCTGCGCTACTCAAATCTGGATTGGTAAGTTACACATATCCCTAGAATCCTCTTGAGACATGCAGGTTTCCTCAAGATATTTTCCTTCAACGGAAAGCGTGTGATAAATTGCAATTATCGAAAAACTCATCGGTGCCTGCACGGGGTTCGAACCCGAAACCCCTCGAAAGAGAAGAGAGTGTGATATCCCAGCGGTGAGACACACATATCACAGGCTTAGGCTTAATCTAAACCAGATCTAAGGTTGACCATGTTTAGGTTAACCTCAGATTCTAGAGCTTTAAAAAAAAATTATATATTAATTCAAAATTTTATATTATTTAAAGATTTTTCTTTACATAAGTATCGAGCATTCTTCAAGGTGAGAATTTGCTTAAAATATCGATAAGTTTCGCAAATGTATTGACGCATTGTTGATGTTAGGTAACCGTGGATGTAACGGTTTATAAGAGGTAGTCAAACTGCATCTTAAACTTTACAACGCTCAGGTTTGTAAGAAGTCACAAGGATGCTTCAATTCACATAGACAGTTATAATTCATCATTCTCCTGCCCTTATCCCGCTCTAAGTGGGGTGGGCACAACATGTCACATGATTTGGTTTCGTATTTTATGACCGGCCGCCTGCAAGTAAGGCCTGCGGTAAGAAATGAGGATGGTCTATTCAACTCAGCCAGATACCACATCGTGGGTTAACTTACCTTAGCCGCCTTTTATGACATCTCAGTAATAAATGAGGGTGATCTACTCTACTCAGCAGGATACCACACGGTTGGTCAACTCTCTAAGTCATCTTTAACGACACCTTGTTAAGAAATAAGTGTGGTTTATTCTACTCAGCGCGATACCACACGGCTAAAAAAAAAGTTATAGTTATCATAAATTTTGTGTATTTATAAATAACAATTGACAATTACTAACAATATACTAGAATGTATTTTATTTTCATTTAAATTTTCCCTAGTAACAGTAATGTATAAGACTTAAACTTTTCGGAAACAGCACTACCTTTTAGTAAAAGCCCTACAAAAATACGTTAATGAGATTTTGAGAAATCGATCACATACAGACAGACAACTTTAGGGAGTATGGGAATTTATTCAAAATCAAAATAAATATATTCATCATTAACTAATGCAGACGTTATTTGTAAATGCTACTGACCCGGAATCTTTTAATTATGGTCAAAATATAACCGGTTACTCTATGTTGTTAAAATTTCGAAATGACCAGATTAGTTTCGATGAACTCTCAACATATATAGTAATATTCTATTCGTGAGGAAAAATATCCATATATATAAGACGAAATTTGATGTATATCATAGACATACGAGAGTTCACAAAAACCTTGTGATACCTGTGTCGCGACTCAGCAGAGTTAGCAACTCATTCGATGGTCTCGGTATTCGCTTCTACAATAAATTTCCGCAGTCCATACTAGACCAGTCTACAGAAAGGCTTAAATCAAGTAGAAGAGATATTCTTATACGTAAAGCATATTACAAAATTGAAGATTATTTGGATGATAAAAAAGCCTGGATTTGAAAATCCTTTCAGCTTCACACAGGACTGCGGTTTGGTAATGTAAAATTGAAAATGTTCAAAAGATTGACCGCCGAGATTCTTTTTGGTTCTTCTCGGTAAGAACAACATTTCGAACCAGTTATAGCTTCATTAATCATATTGATCCTTGACGATTCAAAAGTGCTTGAAAGAGCTTATTTGAAAAAAGATTATTATGATTTGATTTGAGATAATCCTCACCTAGTCTCTTTCAATAAACACACTTTCGTATCAAAAATATTAATACAACAGGGTGTTTATTTGTCCCTCTTTCACTATCGTACCTCCAAAAATTCCTATTTTTTGGAGGTACTATTCCCTAGGTCCTATTTCCAGCAGTAAGAGAGTAACAGGCCGCTACTTACTTAATATCGAAAAGAGCAATTCAAATTCATCCTCAAGTTGTCTCAAGCTATGATAGCCTAGCAGTTAGATCGTGCGATTCTCTAAAGACGTACATTGGTTCAAATCTCGAACCAATGATTTTTTTCTATTAAAACTTTTGTGTTGACAATAGCAATTTATCATACGCTTTTCGGTTAAGTAAGAAGAAAGTCGTGAAGAAACATGCATATCTCTAGACAATTCTGCGCATATGTGTAATAACAATCCGCATTGAAGCAGCGTAGAACGTCTGAGCTCCAATCCTTCTCTCCAAAAACGGAGAGAGGAGACCTATATCCAGTAGTATGACAGTAACAGGCCGTTGCTTTACTATTACTTTACAAAATTTAACTATTAAAAATAACACAAGAGCCTTTATTTCAAGAATTATACATGGCCAATATTTGTATAGTAACAGGCCATTTTACTATATCATCTATCAAGTATAATTTAAACATATATCTACTTACATAAAAGCTATAATCATGATAAGCTACAATTTATAAAGTTGACATAATAGAATAGAATAGAATATATAACATAAAACACGTTTTGGTATAATATATTCTATGTTTTACATCTCCGAACACGCCAAAAAGGTCTGTAACGTAGGAGGTTATATATATTATATACTAATAAATGTGAAGGTGAGTTTGTTTATCCATTAATTTCAAATATAATAATAACAACAAAATATAATAAATAATAATAATACCTAAAATCACTTTTAATAAAATCCGAATTTAACTAAGCAACAATCCCCATCGACATAATGCCTTAAAAAAGCATCTGTGATAAGAGCTGTGATAGGTGAGACTCTTACAAGGAGGTCACGCGTTCAAACCCAGACAGGCACCAATGAGTTTTTCTATTTAAACTTATATGTCTAATTGATAATTGCAATTTATCGCACGCTTTTTGGTGAAAGAAAACATCGTGCGGAAATCTGCATATCTCTAGAGAATTCTGGGGATATGTGTAACCTACCAATCCAGATTGGAGCAGCATGGAAGGTCTTAGCTCCTCATTCTCTTCAAAAACGGAAAGAGGTGGCCTATGCCAGCAGTGGGATAGTAACAGGCCGTTACTTATACGCACGACAGTGGTTAGTTAATTTTTTACAATTAAAGTTTATATACGGAATCCTGTTTTCCTTTCATGAAATAACACATAATTGAAAAAAGGACGGTATACCTATAAAAAGCGCATTTTGGATCAGTATATCAGACAGAGAACGGAAAACGCAGCGTCGATAGACCCCCTACAAGGTAGACTGACGATTTCAAAAAAAGGGGGGAACCGCTGGATCCAAGCGGCAGAAGATCGCGGGGTGTGGAGATCTCTTAAAGAGACCTTTAGAGACGTCCATCGATTGAAAAAGAAGATAAAGGAAGAAGAGCAGACAGTTCATTGAAAGTAAAACAGAGAAAAACAGATAGACATTCGCATTTATAATACCATAATTCAAATTTTACACCTTTATATACTTCAAAACTCTATATTGTATTAAATAACTTAATTATAATTTATGTAAATATAATGTTAAATTCTTAAGTTACAATATTAATGTAAGCTCGCTATGTAAATCGATGTAAACTGCTTATTTTTTGCTTTATCAAAATCTTAATTTCGCAGTTTTAAGAACGTTTTTCTAAATATAAAATACAAATTTGCATATAAGAGAGGCCATAGAATCTTGGAGCTAACCGCAAAACAAACAATTAGATGGGATACCTATATTTTGCGCTTACAGTCTTATTTAGAAATCTGCATATAATCTTAAGACAAGGTCAATTCTGTAAGTTAAATAAAAAAAGGTTAGAAATTAATCACTAAATACTTTGCTAAGAACAAAACTTGAGAATGCCTTAACCAATTACAGCTTATTATTTTTTAACTATTCTTTAAAGTCCAACATATATTCTTGTAGAGACGAAAACTAGGAAAATTTAAAGTATGAAAGGAAAACAAGAAAACTAACTGACCGTCACTAAATACTAAGTGTATTCCAAGGTAAAACGAAGTCACCTAGTTTAATTCTATTAAACACAGTTTAAATATCTTCATTATAAAAATAATATTTTTACCTCAACCAATGATTTATTCAAATAAGCTTTTTCGGGATCGTCCAGGATTAATATGATTAGTTAAAATATTGCTCTTACAAGAAGAACTAGCAATAAGCTCGGCGATTAATTTACATAATAAATCTGTATTTAATATTTATATTTAAAGAGTTAATCTTGAATATATATGTATATTTTCTGAATCTTGTAACCGGCACCAACGATTTTCATGAAACTTTGTATGTTCGGGGGCGATAAATTGATCTAGCTAGATTTTATTTAAAAAAAAGGCGTTTTATTCCTGTTTTCGGTCATTCAAAAACTGCTAAAATAGAAATAGAAAAGAGCTTAAATTTAATGTCATTTGTAAACTGTTAAAAGTGGGTAGAAGTCAAAATCCATAGTCCAACCAATCAACCTCCAGAGAAGTCAAAATATACAGGATTAGTCGATACTAATCCTGTATATTTTGACTTCTCTGGGATATTTTGAGCTTGGAATTCGCAGCTCTTCTTTTATTGCATTTTTTATATCTTTATAAAAGTACCAAAAAATGCTCCATCATCCTTTCTTATTATTATTGCAGGATTTATATAATAATAACTGTTGTAAATAAAATGCTCACCATGTTCGTCCGTCACCAAATTCACTGCATAATCACACACAACACAATCCTGCGCTTGCGTCGACACGTATGACCTGCGCGCGCCTCTCCGCGGTCATATATAGGCTTTGCGCGACAAATGCTGGGTCTTACGCAGCCTTAGATAAGTGAATCTGTTCTGTTAATTGTCCGACATATTTCAAGTAACGGCCGCCGTGTGGTATCCGGCTGAATAGAATAGTACCACCCTCTTTTCTTACCGAAGTGTCGTAAAAGGCGACTAAGGTAAGTCGACCCGCCGTGAGGTATCCGGCTGAATAGAATAGTTACCACCCTCTTTCTTATTGAGCTGTCGTAAAATACGACTAAGATAAGTTGACCTCAGGCAGGCGGCCGGTCGTAAAATACGTAGCCAAATCATGTGACAACATGTTTGTAACATGTGCCGGCCCCACTTAGAGTGGGATAAGGGCAGGAAGATGATGATTATTTCAAGTAACGGCCTGTTACAATCCCACTGCTGGGCATATGCCTCCTCTCTCCGTTTCTAAGCTCCGAGCTTAAGACCTACTACGCAGCTCCAATGCTGATAGGTAGGTTACACATATCCCCAGATTTGTCTAGAGATATGCAGGTTTCCTCACGATGTTTTCCTTCACCGAAAAGCGTGTGATAAATTGCAATTATCAATTAGACACATAAGTTTTAATAGAAAAACTCATTGGTGCCTGCCGGGGTTTGAACTCGTGACCCTCTCGAAAGAGGCGCACGGTATCACCGCTGTGCTACCACAGCTTTATCTCAGCTGTTATTAACGTAAGTTTGTCTGTTACCCTATAAAGAATAACCTTAACATTAATGCAATTAGAAACTCGAAGAGCGCAGTTCGATTCAGGTATGATTTGAAATAGATCCCTTTTTTTTTGTTGACTGAAAGAGATCCCTTTTAATGATACATCCGCCTTTATACATGTGTTATTTTTGTTTCTCTTTTCTAACAATATGTATGTACAATTCTATCCTACTTTTTTATTTATTTACAACAAAAATGTACAAATTATATCTATCTCAAATTACTTACACACTAGGACTATACAAATCATGCCCACGTGGAAGCATCCCAAGAATGCTGGCAGCGTTTCTACGCTGAATCGCTCAGCTGATTCTTCGTGCGAAAAGAATCCAGCCCTTTTGTCACCTGAAGACGCAATTAACCGGGGTGTTAAAAAGGATAAAATAGATTTCGCATTTTGACTCCATGGCCCTAGGGTCTCAACTGCATACGGCACAAATATATCTCTCAATGAGAGATGTATACTTCCGCCATTTGCCAGATTCGGCCAATTCCGCCGCAGCTCCAGGTCACGACGCAGTTTCCCTGATATGGGACGAGGCTATCCTACTAATATAATAAATGCGAAAGTCTGTGAGTATGGATGTATGTAAGTTACTCTTTCACAGCGAATCCGCTGAACCAATATCGATGAAATTTGTAACACAATTATTTCTTATACCGGAGTAACATATAGGCTATAGAAATCCCGCTGATGACATTAAAAAGTGCCATCTAATATCAACAAAAGCGACAACAGTCCACGCGAACGAAGTAGAAGCTAGTAAAGAAATAAATAATAACTTTAATCATCATCTTCCTGCCCTTATCCCACTCTAAGTGGGGTCGGCACAACATGTTATAAACATGCTGTCACATGATTTGGCTGCGTTTTTATGACCGGCCGCCTGCGTCATGTCAACTTACCTCTGTCGTATTTTACGACATCTCGGTAAGAAAGAGGGCGATCTATTCTACTAAACCGGATACCCCGCGGTAGATCAACTTACCTTAGTCGCCTTTTACGACACCTTAGTAAGAAATGAGGTTGGTCTATTCTACTCAGCCGGATACCACACGGCGGGTCGAGTTACCTTAGTCGCCTTTTACGACACCTCTCCACCAATAATACCACCAATAATAACTTTAATATCGTTTTTCAAAAATGTTAGCCTACGACGGAAATCAAACCCGTGACACCCGGAGCTGATGGCAAAGCCACTGCCAACGCCAATATTGCTTCTAGACTAGACTTGCATATATTTTATACAATTCAAAAATGGCGCTAAATCAGTTCAGACATAATTCATTGCTATCCTAATTAATATTTAATTAACTAAATAATTTTATGATTTATAGTTTACCCATGCCTCATTATAATTCAATTTTTATATGATAGATATAAAATAGTGTGAGATTAAAGTTGGCATTAAATAACATTTCAACATCGGGCATCGGCATGTTAATCTTTGCATAATTCACAAATACATCAACGACTTTTAATAATGCTATGTACATTATTAAAAGCTTTGAACGCTTTTGAATAAGTCCAATGTTTTGACCATAAGCCAAGGTTATTGTAGGGTAATATAGAATTTTAAATTATGTATAGAATTAGGCGTTACTTTGCGGAGATCCATAATACAGTAATAATGAATGTAAGTAAGTAAGTAGCGGCCTGTTACTATCCCACTGCTGAGAATAGGCCTCTTCTCTCCGTTTTTTTTGGAGAGAAGGTTTGGAGCTAAGATCTACCACGCTGCTCCAGTGCGGATTGGTAGGTTACACATATCTCCAGAATTCTCTAGAGATATGCAGGTTTCCTCACGACGTTTTCCTTTACCGAAAAGCGTGTGATAAATTGAAATTATCAATTAGACACATAAGTTTTTAACAGAAAAACTCATTGGTGTCTGCCCGGATTTGAACCCGCGACCTCTTCGAAAGAGTCGAACAGTTTTACCGCTGGGCCATCACAGCTTATAATGAATATATATGAATATATTTTGCGATAATTCGCAATTAAGTAAATAAACAATATACACGAGTATATAAGGTAAGGGCACTAGCAATCGACCATGTGTTAATAGTTGACCGTGTTGTATGAAATTTTAAATTATAAGCGTTTTGTTTGTTGTAGCTAATATAATATTAAATTTAAATATTAAACAATAGGCTGACAGTTCTGAGATTTTGGGCAGTTGTTAATAGATGGCAACAGGTAATTACAAATTTATTTTTTATGAAAATAATTTAAATAATAATCATACTACTATAATAATACAAATACCCGTACACAATGACAGCTTTTGGAGACTTTGTTTTATTATAATTATAGATATATGATAAAAGCTAGAACCGCGAGTTTGTTTGGGACAACTTAAATGTTATGTTATCAATTATGTGTCAATCATATTTTTTTTATAAACCTGAAGATATTTTTTACTCTAAAAGTAAAGTAGCGGCCTGTTATTATCCCACTGCTGGGTAGAGGCCTGTTCTCTCCGTTTTTGGTGAGGACAGCTTATTTTACTTTATATATCGGTAAATAATAGTAGTAATAATTTTATCAAAATTCCTCATGGGAATTATCTTTAAAAGCATAACATATAGACAGACAAATAGAATATCAAACTATTTTACTATTTTATTTTACTAGCTCTGCCAGCAGCTTCGCAAATACGAAAATCAGTGTGTCACAATAAATATAAATTTTGAACATAAAACACTATATTATAATTGCATACTATCATTATAATTACCTTAAAAGCTAGACATGTGCTGTCGCGGACTTTAATTAAAAAAACTTTTAGAGGGAAACAATTTTGCTAAGCATGCTTTTTTGAATAACTTTCACCGTTTACATAGCGCATGCAAGCAAAGTTTTAAATTTTGCCGTTTTCGCAGTATTTATATTTCTGCTCCTCTCCTATTCATCTTAGCGTGATGTTATATAGTCTATAGCCTTCCTCAATAAATGGACTATCTTACAATCAATCTTACAAAGAATTTTTCAAATCGGTCCAGTAGTTTCTGAGAATAGCGCGTTCAAACAATCAAACAAACAAACAAACTCTTCAGCGTTATATATTAGTACAGATACTCGTATGGTCGTAGATAGAGATTTATAAATGCCAAAGTCGTAAGAATTAAATATTCAAAAGATCAACTGATTTTTTTGGCTGGCGCTTCTAGGTAATTTCTCTGGGTCAATTTCGTAAGTAATTTACATAGATTTTCATAAAAAAACGCGGATTATAACAAAATAATTATATCATTACTTTTGAATTAAGACATCATTATAATAATCGAGGTGAGAAAATGCGAAGTTTGAGGTAAATTTGAACGATAAAGTAGCTCAAGGTGCATTATGATTCAATATTTTGTTTGTTTTTCGGCGAAATTTGATTATTTAAGTGTCTTTATTATGTTAATTACGGAAGTTAACCTACGCTATACTAATCTATACATTTATAGAATTAGGCGTTACTTTGCGGAGATCCATAATACAAAAGTAATAGTAAAATTATTTTGCTATAATCTGCGATGAATTAAAATAGAAAATGTATATAATGCTAAGTGTAGAGTGGTCAATCCGTTTTCATACCTGATACATGCAGGATTCGTAAAAATGCACAAAACTTTACCACCGCCATTACAATACACAAGCACTCCATACGTTCACTATAGCAAACTCAACAATCGGTCATGCGTCTATCTCCTGATGATGCTTCCGTTGAGGGGCGAAACGATTGTAGAGTTTGTGATAGTGAACGTATGTAGTGCTTGTGTATTGTGGTGGAGATTTGTGCATGTATTATTACGAATCCTGCATATATCACGTATGAAAACGGATTGTTTACTCTGCATTTAGTATTATATATATATTCAAATTCAAATTCAAAATATTCTTAATTAAAATAATCTTGTAAACAAGTGCTTTTGAATCGTCAACTCTACTGCTGGTTCGGAAAGCTGTTCCTGCCGAGAAGAGCCAGCAAGAAACTCGGCGGTTGCTCTTTTAAAAATATAATTCTTAATACTATTTACATTATGTCGTTACTGTCTTGTACAGGTTCAAAGAGAGCTATATCCACACATTCTTATCTTCTAAATAATCTTCAAGAATATAGTAGGCTTTTTGTATCAGCCTCTTTTTAACAGTGTTTTTAAACTGCTCTAATGGCAAAGTTGAAATTGATTGCGGAATTTTATTATAGAATCGTATACCCAAACCCACAAACGAATTACGTACTTTTGCAAGGCGCAAAGCAGGAGCCGCAAGCTTATGTCGGTTCCTGCTTTGTCTATTGTATACATCACCTATCGTTTTATAATTCTTTATATTTTTATGTACATAAATTAAATTGCTTAAAATATACTGTGAAGCAAATGTAAGAATACCTGTTTCCTTAAACTTCTCTCGCAGGGAATCACGCGGTTTTAAATTATAAATGCCACGTATAGCTCTTTTTTGTAAAACAAAAATTTTTTCACTATCCGCGCATTTACCCCATAGCAATATTCCATAAGACATAATGCTATGGAAGTAGGCAAAATAAACAAGTTTTGCTGTTTCGACGTCTGTGAATTGTCTTATCTTTCGAACAGCGTAGGCCGCTGAACTTAGTTTCCTGCAAGAGTTGTTACGTGTGTGCTCCATTGGAGTTTTGTATCCAAGGATACTCCCAAAAATACAGTTGAATTTTCTGTTTTTAGGGGTACATTATTTAAAGAGAGTCTATTTGTTGTTTTTGCAGCATTAGATATATATATATATATATATATATATATATATATATTCTATTTTACTTCATCGCGGATTATAGCAAAATAATTTTATTATTACTTTAGTAATCTACACATATTGTAAAACAAAGTCCCCAAAAGCTGTCTGTCTTTTGGTTAAAAATTTTCTCAAAATCTTCTGAAAATTTTTTTGCACAGTTTTTACTAAAAGATTCCAGAGGGTAATTTTTGAGAATGATTTAAGTTAATAATACAATTAGATAAGAATTTTGGCGAATTTTAGAATTTAAGAATTTTTTAAGTTTATGATTTGCGTGGGGTAACTAACACGATTTTACTAGGATTGCAAAAAAAATAATCAGATTTAAAATATTCTTGACTTGTAAACTTGTAAACAACATTAAACGTTGTAAGTAAGAAATTATTTTATTATAATTGTTCTATAATAATCTGCCCAAAAAAAATCACCGTTTGTGGTTTTGGCCTATAGCGGTTTGTCCACGCAAAACCTTAACCTCAATTTATTTAATATGCTTTATAATACTTTACCCCGTGTGGTATCCGGCTAAATATAATAGTACCACCCTCATTTCTTACTGAGGTGTAGTAAAAAGCGACTAAGGTAAGTTGACCCACCATGTGGTATACGGTTTAGTAGGCAGAGGTAAGTTGACGTCAGGCAGGCGGCCGGCAAAAATGGAGCCAAATCATGTGACAGCATGTTTATAACATGTTGTGCCAACCCCACTTAGAGTGGGATAAGGGCAGGAAGATGATGATAATGATAATCCTTTATTTAATACTTTAGCGCATCGCCTTAACACTTATTAAAACAATTTATTGAAGAGACGATCCCACGACAAACGATCATTTATGAAACTCATAATGTACATGAGTTTTTTAACTTATGAAAACGGAATAAACTTTATTTTTAGAATTACATATTTACTATAGCATTATATTATTAAAATAACGATGCCCGTGCCCCTAAAAAGTTTTATTTCGACAATTCTTAAAATAAATCTTTAAACAGAAAAAGGTTTTAGACAAATGCTAGATCTCCACTGAGCAATCGATGACCTCTGACCGCGTAACGAATTAAGACACTGCGAAATAGCCAGAAGTAATGACCTGACATTCGCTTTGTCGAGAGATCATATGACAAACACTAATTGCATTTGATTTGATGTAGAGATCACTAAATTTTTATACTTCTGGTGTGGTAATAATGTATTTAAATTACTGGAAATATAACTGGTATGGTTCGTTAACGCACTTTTAATTTCACCATAAATACGTTTTAAAATAACTGTTAAACTCTATATATTTAAAAAATTAAAATCCGTTATTGGCTGTGTGTACAAACTAAGTTAATACTTTGTAATTTATTAGATTAGGAGCTGTGGATTTTGTAAAAATAAATAAATAAATTATAAGTATCTGACCGAGCCTCGCTAAATAATTTTTGTAAACATATCTAATAAGCAATTAACGCCGTGTGGTATCCGGCTGAATAGAATAGTACCACCCTCTTTTCTTACCGAGGTGTCGTAAAAGGCGACTAAGGTAAGTCGACCCGCCGTTTGGTATCCGGCTGAGTAGAATAGACCAACCTCATTTCTTACCGAGGTGTCGTAAAAGGCGACTAAGGTAAGTTGACCTACCGTGTGGTATCCGGTTTAGTAGAATAGACCACCCTCATTCTTACCGAGGTGTCGTAAAATACGACAGAGGTAAGTTAACGTCAGGCAGGCGGCCGGTCGTCAAAACGCAGCCAAATCATGTAACAGCGTGTTTATAACATTTTGTGCCGACCCCACTTAGAGTGGGATAAAGGCAGGATGATATCAAATAAGCAATTAAAAAAAATATATAAAAGAAAGAAAGCGCCTGGTGACATTTGGGAATCGATCTTAGGATTTGAACTTTTTGTCTAATTTGTCTGTTATATTCTTTGTCTAATTTGTCTAATTTGTACATTGACAATTTTTTTAATCACGTATATTTTTATACACATGCACAAAAATAATGTTAATTGTGATAATCCCATGGAGAATTGCGTTATGATCTTATCGATTATGGACGATCACACAATCAACAATTATCATTGATAGAATAAAGCAGGCGTTAGGTTCCTAATTTGTCTGTAGAATACATATACAATACATCACCAATTTTTTTTTAATCACGTTTATTTTTATGCACAAAAATAGTATGATAATACAGATGATCTCGTGGACAATTGATTGATGATCTTATCGATTATGGACGATCACACAATCAACAATGATCACCGATAGAATAAAGCAGGTGTTAGGTTCCTAATTTGTCTCTAGAATACATATACGATACATGGTCAATTTTTTTATAATTTTGTATATTTTTGTGGACAAAAATAATACAATAATACGGATGATCTCGTGGACAATTGTTTGATAATCTTATCGATTATGGACGATCACACATTCAACAATCATTGCAGGCATTGCATTATGGATGCTGGATGTTCAAGGATTCAAAATGCCGAAACAGCAATAAAGTTGCCGAAAGTTTCTTGTAAGCTCGTGTGAAGCGCATATTTATGTAATGTGTAACACTAGGAGCTAGATAAATAGATTTCCTAACAACGCCTTCGTATTATGTACTTTTGTTGTAAACTAGCTGATGTCTTTAATGAGGCTCTTTATAATACACGATCGTATTGCTAAAAATAAGTAGTATCCGCGACATCGTTAGCGTCAATTATAGCTTTACGATTTTGTCGTGGAGTCTATCCCCTGATCATGCTTCGGTTGCGGGGCGAAACGTTTGGTGAGTTTGTAATTGCAAACACAGACAGTACACTACATTAAGCATTATATAGATATTTTCTAAACACGAAATATATGGCTACTTTCTACTTACCTTGCTTGAATATAAAAACATAGCACACAAAAGTAATAATAAAATCATATTGCTATAATCCGCAATTAAGTAAATAGTAAATATATATAATGCTAAATGTAGAGTTTACTATCCGTTTTCATACCCGATACATGTCGGATTCGAATAAGGAATACATGTACAAAACCTCCACCCTCCGCCACCACAATACACAAGCACTAGATAGACTCGTTTAGATAGAAGAACGTTTCACAATTTTTTCGTGCAGTCTCTCTTTAACGATTGTTGATTTTGTGATAGTGAACGCTTGTAATACTTGTACCAAATTTCCACTATTTTACTCATCATGCAGATGGGGCGTAAAAATATACTAGACGAACAAAAAGACAGATATTCTTTCGAATTTGTTAGTAATTTTTAACAGTTATACATAGGTTACTTTAAATATACGCCCAATTCTTCAAATAAGCGAATTCATTTTCTTATACAAATTTTCCCATTTTTTGCCGCGGTCTACTCTCCATCTTACGAATTTTCTATGAACACACGTGTCCTGATGCGAATTTAATATTTATTACCCATCACTAAAAGTGCACAACGCTACTAAGGAAGTGTTCACTAAATTAAAAAAATCTTGATTCTTGTACGAAAGTGAAAGTCCATACGATATTCCACTATCGTAAAGTATAAAAAACTTCTATTTAATAATTTGTTTTATTTCAGGGTCAGCCAGTTTTACATAGTTTTGAATGATAATTAGATTTTTATATATCAAGAGCATCATTTTATAATATTCATTTATTATTATTTATATTGAATATTAATTACGGAGCATTTAATGGTAGGCGTTCTAACTTAAGATTAAAATCGTCCAAACATTAAAAATACTTAAAACTCTTGTGTAATATACATATCTTTACTAAACGGTTTTGTAATTTTTACCCAACTTTGTATTTATATACAATTAAATCAAGCGATGTAAATGAATGTCAAATAATTAGATACAGCGGGTTTGTTTGTTTTAATTTCTTTATCGTACTAATCATCATCTTCCTGCCCTTATCCCACTCTAAGTGGGGTCGGCACAACATGTTATAAGCATGCCGTCACATGATTTGGCTGCGCTTTTACGACCGGCCGCCTACCTGACATCAACTTGCCTCAGTCGTATTTTACGACACCTCGGTAAGAAAGAGGGTGGTCTATTCTACTAAACCGGCTACCACACGGTGGGTCAACTTACCTTAGTCGCCTTTTACGACACCTCGGTAAGAAATGAGGTTGGGCAATTCTACTCAGCCGGATACCACACGGCGGATCGACTTACCTTAGTCGCCTTTTACGACACCTCGGTAAGAAATGAGGGTGGTACTATTCTATTCAGCCGAATACCACACGGCGTTTTTATCGTACTAATAAGGATTTTTTTTTTTGCGATTTTGGTCGTGGAGTCTATCTCCTGATGATGCTTCGGTTGCACGGCGAAACGATTGTTCAGTTTGTAATAGTGAACTTATGTAGTGCTTGTGTATTGTGGTGGTGGTGGAGGTTTGTGCATGTGTTTTTACGAATCCTGGTAATCGGGTATGATAACTGATTGTCCACTCTACATTTAGCATTATATATTTTCTATTTTACTTCATCGCGGATTATAGCAAAATAATTTTATTATTACTTTTGTAGTAATAAGACTTAAACTTATCGTTAGCCTCGTCCCATATCAGTGAAACAGCGTCAAGACCTGGAGCTGCGGCGGAAATGGCCGAATCAGGCAAACGTCGGAAGCATGCGTTTCTCATCGGAAGTTATATATTTATGCCGTTTGCAGTCGAGACCCTAGGGCCATGGAGTCGAAGTGCAAAAATATCCGTTTTAACACCTCGGTTAATTGCCTCTTCAGGTGACAAGAGGGCTGGCTCCTTTTTCGTACAAAGAATCAGCTTAGCGATTCAGCGCGGAAACGCTGCCAGCATTCTTGGGACCATTCCACGTGGGCATGATTTGTATACTACTAGCATTTAAGTAATTTAAGATAGATATATAGTTTACATTTTCGCTGTAAATAAAAAAATGACTTATAAGATACAAATATATCAATGGCCCTTTATTATTCCCCTGCTGGGTATAAGCTACTCTCAATTTTTCGAGTGAAGGCTTTGATCTAAGATCTACTACACTACTCCAATGCAGATAAGTAGGTTACCCATATCCCCAGAGTTCTCTAGAGATCACAAAAGTCGTTTGTGGTTTTGGGTATAACATTCTATAAAAAATTCTGCAATCAATTTGCCATTACAGCAGTTCAACACTGTTAAAAAGAGGCTGATACAGAAAGCCTATACTGTTGTGGATTACTTAAATGATAAGAATGTTTGGATCTCTTCGAAACTGTAAAAGACAGGAATGACTAAATGTAACTTGTCTACGATTAGATAGTAAAAGAGTCTTGTATGCGTTCAAAAAATCGTTATATCTTTCAGCATCATTAATTTATCCTTATAACCTAAAAAACGTACTTACATAAAACTCCGCGGGAGCATGTCTCTATTTTTTATGGCTAACCCACAAGAACTATTTATATTTAAAAATAATAATAATAATACTAATATTAACAGTCATAATTTAAAGTAGGTGAGCAAGTTTATTTTTGTATAATAATATAAATTATTTAATAATATATAATTTTATGAATATTTATTTACGGATCATAAAATAAAAAAATTAAGGAAATACAATAGTGTCCATTTAAATAATTACCATAATGTCAAGATATACGAATGTCGTATAAATTTGGTATTATAATTAATTTTATAGATCATTAATTTATTCAGTGCACTTATTTACTACCATTTTATATTAAAATATATTTATATTTAATATTTTATTTTAATCCTAGCTTAGTGTTAATTATAATTCTGCTAATATATGATTTTATTTAAATAATGTCAATAATATTTTTCAAGGAAACAATAAAGGTTCATATTACAAAACAGAAAATAATATATATTTAAACGTAATTAGGTTTTCACGTAGTTGAGAAATAATCCAATTTAAATTCAAATTCAAAATAATGCAAAATATATTCTATTCGTAAGGAAAAATATCCATATGTATTAGACGAAACGAAGAGCGAAGACACTGGTATCACCTGTAATTTTTTTTTAAATTAAAAAGCACACCGCACATTCACTATCTCAATCTCAACAATCGTATCACCCAGTAACCGAAGCATTATAAGGAGATGACAAAATCACAGTTTTGTGTTTTTTAGATTGTAGTAATGAATGTGTGCGGTGCTTGTGTATTATTGTATTATTTGTGGTGGATATTGCATTACTTAACTCAGGTATGACAATGGATAGTACACTACATTTAGCATTACATATATTTTCTTATATCGCGGATTATAGCAAAATAATAGCATTACTTCCTTACTAGTGTAATTATATAAATCACTTTTAAAGACGTTACAAGTTCATATCAAAATTGATTGTATCGCAAATAAATTTTGGCATTGCAGGAAATAAGCAATAAATGGAATTAAAAGCTCAGTTTTTCCAGGCCATTAAGCAAATTTAATTTAGAACGAGTTTATGTTGTATAATAATAGAGTATTATTATAAGTTTTACAACAACTTGTGTTCAGAAAATCAAGGTCAGTCTTAATGATGTCAAACTTGATATAATAATATATAATAAATAGATCAGACGTGTCTCACGCCGGTCAAGTTATACTGACATGATTTTTCGAACATTAATAATAATTTGTGCAAAAGTAATAATAAAATTATATTGCTATAATCCGCGAAGAAGTAAAATAGAAAATATATATAATGCTAAATGTAAGTGGATAATCGGTTATCATACCTGATATATGCAGGAGTCGTAAAAACACATGCACAAACCTCCACCACCGCCACCACAATACACAAGCACTATATACGTTCACTATCACAAACTCAACAATCGTTTCGCCCCGCAACCGAAGCATCATCAGGAGTTAGACTCCACGACCAAAATCGAAAAGCCTACATTTAGCATTATATATTTTATATTTTACTTCATCGCGGATTATAGCAAAATAATTTTATAATTACTTTTGTATTATGGATCTCCGCAAAGTAACGCCTAATTCTATAAATAATTTGTGCATTTAATTATTAAATTATTTAATTCACAAATTATTTATCTTATTTTCTTTATTAACTGTATGAAAATCATCATCTTCCTGCCCTTATCCCATTCTAAGTGGGGTCGGCGTTACATGTAATAAACATGCAGTCTCATGATTTGGCTGCGTTTTTACGACCGGCCGCCTGCCTTACTTCAACTTACCTCTGTCGTATTTTACGACACCTCGGTAAGAAAGAGGGTGGTCTATTCTACTAAACCGGATACCACACGTTGGGTCAACTTAACTTAGTCGCCTTTTACGATACCTCGGTAAGAAATGAGGTTGGTCTATTCTACTCAGCCGGATACCACACGGCGGGTCGACTTACCTTAGTCGCTTTTTACGACACCTCGGTAAGAAATGATGGTGGTATTATTCTATTCAGCCGGATACCACACGGCGTTATTAACTGTATGAAAATACAGAATTAATTCAGAAGCATCGTTGAGGTTGTGTGGCATGCTGAAACTTTAGACACATTTCATAACTGCATTAAGAGGATTTTCAAAAAGAGTTTAAAATATTTTTTTATATATTTTTTTATTTAAGTTACACTTCTTGTCCTAGACCCTAAATTAGTCAAACCCGTATCTTAGGGGTCAGTACCTTCCCGTGTATGGGTGTGTGTGTATGTGTAGTGTGTGTGTGGGGTTGTGTGTGTATGTGTGTATGTGTGTGTGTGTATCAGCTAACTTAATATTTTTTTTATTTGCTCATAATTGAGTCTTATTAGCAATCTTAAGAATGCCTTTTTTTAACTCGTATGTATTTAGATGTAAGACCTTTTGTAATACCTATAAGAAGAAGTATTTCTTTGTACTGAAGGACACCGTCATCTTGAATATTTGTTTGCAATTATCAATTATTCGTTTGATATTCATTTATTATTGTAAGCAAATTGACAAGTAATCGACGACCATATTTGGTATAACCTTAGAGTACTGACATTCAAAGAAGGAGTTTATCATTCACTTTTAATGCATGTATTAAAATTAAGTCTTTTTATTGGATCATCACCTTTATCTTCATAAAGGTTAATTTATGAAGTCAGCAAATTAATAGTTTTAAATAAGTTCAAACATTAGTACAAAAAGAAACATGACTTAAACGTTGAAGCCTTAATGTTAACTATTGTTTACATTTAATAACATGGTATCTGCATTATTCCGCTATATAATTATACAGAGAATGAAGGCGTTCTTAGTATTTACTCATAAGCACAATAAAATATTAAATTTTAACAGTACAAGCGTCCTAGAATCTATACTAATATGTAAAGAAAAACAAAAGTAAGTCTGTTGTACGCAGATTGTTCACTCTACATTTAGCATTAAATATATTTTTTACTTTACTTCATCGTGGATTATAGCAAAATAATTTTACATTACTTTTGTATTATGGATCTCTGCAAAGTAACGCCTAATTCTAATTATTAAATATGTAAAGTTATATTATAAAAAATTACATTATTCTTATTGCACTTCTTTGCAATAACTTTATTCATTTATCTAAGACGCTATTTTTTGTAGAATTTAATATTTAATACGTTTGTATCATATCCGGGATATTTAATCTGTCATTATGTCGGATCCGTTTTTAGCCTTCGTATTATATACTAAGATAATGCAATTTCAAAATATCAAATGAAAAAAAAACATTTGTATAAACATTTAACAACCGATTGAAATGAGATTTAACTTGTTTCTCTAAGTGTTACGAGTATAATAATTAGCAAAGCATAAAAGTATTTATTGGTGAGTAGTATTCATAGTTAATGTATAGAACCGGCTATATTCACGTGTTATTCTATCGGGTTAGCCCGACTAATTTCGAACCCATCCGGGGCACTTATTCATGAGCTCTTTACACGACGTAATCGCGGGGGGAACTCACAGGAGCTACTTTTTATTCCAAGACTCAACGGTCTACATGAACGAAGTCGCATTTAAATGCTAGTATTTGTTATCAATTTTAACTAAATTTTTACGCTTTTGCGTCTTTGTTAATCTTTAATATTTAAATTAAAATTATAACTCCGCCAATGCCGGTCCCAAGCCCGGATGCAAAAGGAGGAGGGTTGGAGTGGAGGAGACAAGCCCACCCGGAAAACGTCAACGCCGAGTATCGGGCGGCGTTTACAAACCTGATTTGCTCCACTACTGCGTCGGAGCCGGAACCAGTGACCATGAGGGACTAAATAACCTCTAAAAGACTGACGTGGAAGGATCGGGGAACCCACCACGCTTATAATCCCAAGAAAATCAATTATGGAACAAGGAATTATAGAATGCTCTTTGTCGAGCGATCCGGCTGACCCTCGGCGCTCGTCGGTACCCGGGCCGGCGGGTGTGAAATATGCTACTGATGATTTTAAGCGCACCGACAGAGGATCTGCAATCAACAAAGACTCATTACCTTCACGCTACCTGAAACTTAGATCCCAACACTTGATTGGCACATGGAACGTTAGAGGTCTAGTCGTGAGTGAGTTAAGCATTGTGGAAAAAGAAATAGTCAACTACAAATTATCCATTCTTGGTCTGAGTGAGACACACCTGCGTGGTCAAGGGCATTTTAATACATCCTCAGGCAACACAATGTATTTCTCTGGACCCGAATCCGAAAGCAGGAACGGCGTAGCCTTTATCTTGCCACCACACGTTGATAAGTACGTCCTTGGATATAATCCGGTATCCGACAGAATCATTACTATAAAGCTGAACACCAAACCTTGTCTTCTCAATATGATACAGATATATGCGCCAATTTTAAATTTTACAGCACACTAAATAACACTCTCGATTCAATTTCGAAAAGGGAAATTACCATGATTACTGGCGATTGGAATGCTAAAATAGGCAACACGTTAAATGACGACCACATCCGCGATATTGTCGGTAGATTTGGTCTTGGTACTAGGAATGATCGTGGTGATAGACTCATCGAGTGGTGCATTGAAGGCAGGCTAAGCATTATGAACACATTCTTCCAACACCATCCGCGTCGCTTATATACATGGAAGTCGCCAGGTGATAGATATAGAAATCAGATCGACTACATAATTGTTAATAACCGTTGGAAGTCATCGATCTCAAACGTTAAGACATATCCAGGAGCAGACTGCGGATCGGATCACAATCTTTTAGTTGCTCGGTTTTCAATAAGGTTAAAAAATACCAAAAAAGATCTACCGCCTAAATTGAGACATCTCGATCCAGTGGATTGGCCTGCTTTTGCTGTTACACTTGAGAGAAAACTGAAGCAAACACCTGTTTATAGTTCCGAGGACCTTTTCTCTGACTGGAATTTTCTAAAGACCAATATTGAAATAACTCTAAGCGAATATACACCTAAGCGTATGGAGAACAAGAAAAACAAATGGCTTTCCGAAAAAACTTGGGGCCTTGTCCAGAAGAGAAAAGGGCTTAAAGTCTCGGGGCTATCTAACCTACAATCTCAGGAAAAATACACATCACTCTCCAAACTGATTAAGCAAAGCAGCCGCCAGGACCAGAACAACTTCATAAGAAATCTTTGTGTCGAGATAGAAGCTCATTCTCAGAAATTACAGACTTCCGATTTCTTCAAAAAGGTAAGAGTGCTATCGAGACAGTTTAAACCGAGGTCATGGATTTTAGAAGATTCAGCGGGTCGGCCTATTTATGAATTAGACAAAATTGCCGAGAGATGGCGGGATTATTGTCAGCAACTATATAAAAACACAATACCGCCAGAAAACTCAGACTGTACTGAATCTGACGTGGACATTACCATGGAACCCTCCATACTACGCTCGGAAATAACATCAGCCCTGAGTGCGTTAAAATACAAGAAGGCCCCTGGTCCTGATGGAATAACTGCGGAAATATTAAAGTCTCTTGGCAACACTGGTATTTACATTTTCCATAGAATCTGTGACCGTGTGTGGCAGAGTGGTAACTGGCCAGCTGACTGGACCAAACCGATTATTCTTCCCCTACATAAGAAGGGTTCCACAAGAAAATGTGAAAACTATAGGACACTAGCACTGGTTTCACACGCAAGTAAAATCCTTCTTCAGATTTTGAATAATCGGCTTAGATATTACCTTGATTGGCAAATACCGCAAGAGCAGGCTGGTTTCGTAAAGGGAAAGGCACACGCGAACAGATTCTTAATGTCAGACAGCTAATCGAGAAAGCTAACGAATTTGACGTGCCGTTTGTGATGTTGACTACGCTAAGGCCTTTGATTGTGTTGATTGGCACTGTTTATGGAAAGTACTCAAAGACATGGGAGTCCCTGAACACCTCATTAAATTGCTAAATGGACTGTATTCACATGCTCAGGGCATTGTTCGAGTAGGAAGGACTATATCAAAACCCTTTCATTTCGAAAAAGGTGTACGGCAAGGTTGCATCTTATCCCCAGTCCTGTTTAATATCTATGGAGAGCATATCATAAGACGCACATGTGATGAATGGGAGGGTGGGGTCAAAATCAATGGTTGTAAAATAACTAATTTACGACATGCTGATGACACCATTCTACTGGCAGCAGATGAAGACGAGATGTGCTCTTTACTCAACAGGATGGAGCAAAGTAGCGCGGAATTGGGTCTTTCTATAAACAGAGCCAAGACGAAGATTATGGTTATTGATCGGATGGGTAAGCTGGAGCTCACTTCTTCTTCTTCAACCGATGGACGTCCACTGCTGGACATAGGTCTCCTCATGGGATCTCCAGCTGGAGCTCACTGGGAAACTGAAACTTGAAATCGTGGACAACTTCATATACCTGGGCTCCAATATAAGTAATAGCGGATCATGCGAGATGGAAATCCGAAGGCGTACTGGAATGGCAAAAAGTGCTATGACCCAACTCAAAAGAATTTGGAAAAATCGCAATATCACGATGGAAACAAAAAAGAGACTAGTATCTACTCTTGTATTCTCCATTTTCATGTATGGTTCAGAGACATGGACTTTGAAAGCGGCCGATCGCAGACGCATCGACGCATTCGAGATGTGGTGCTGGAGGAGGATGCTACGGATACCGTGGACGGCTCACCGTACTAATAAGTCGATCCTAGAGCAATTGCGAATACATAAACGACCACGTCTATCCAATGTTTGCCTTCGCCGCATCTTTGAGTTCTTTGGTCACATCGCACGGAAAACAGGCGACAGCCTCGAGAAGCTGATTGTGACCGGGAAGGTAGATGGCAAAAGACCGCGAGGAAGAAGTCCAATGCGCTGGACCGACCAACTTCGTACAGTGCTCGAAACCAAAATATCCGATGCCATTCGTGTAGCCGGCGACCGTAGCAGATGGAAAAAGGTCATCCATCAGTCTGAGATTCCGTGATTGATCACGACCCCCAGCATTGGGGAAATCGACTAGAGGAGGAGGAATATTTAAATGAGTTAATCTTGTATGTATATATATTATCGGAATCTCGGAAACGGCTCCAACGATTTTACCTGAAATTCAGCATGTAAGAGGTGTTGAGGTAGAAAAATTGATCTAGCTAGCTTTTATATACAAAAAAAAAATGTTTTATCCCTGTTTTTGGGAATTAAAAAATACTTTAATTTAAATTGAATATAAAACACTATTTTTGCAGTAAACTGTCAAGTCAGCGTAGCTTATGAGGGGAACGGGCAGTCTCAAGAAATACCAATACCTAGGATCGATCCCAACTACCTAATTATTATTTTTAAGTTACTTTTATTTTTTGTAAAAAATAACCGGTCAACTGGGTAGTAAGTAAGTAACGGCCTGTTACTATCCCACTGCTGGACATAGGCCTCCTCTCTCCATTTTGGAGAGAAGGATTGGAGCTACCTACCACGCTGCTCCAATGCGGATTGGTAGGTTACACATACCTCCAGAATTCTCTAGAGATATGCAGGTTTCCTCACGATGTTTTCCTTCACCGAAAAGCGTGTGATAAATTGCAATTATCAATTAGATACATAAGTTTTACTAGAAAACTCATTGGTGCCTGCCCGGGGTTGGAACCCTAGATATCCTCGAAAGAGGCGCACGGTGTTACCGCTGGGCTACCACAGCTTACAGCGACTGGGTACTATAAATTAATTAATATAGTTAATGTGTGGACGTTAGTATATTGTTATTGTAATACCGAAGGCTGAGTCCGTTACATCTTGTTTGACCAACATATTACGCCAAGGTCTAATCACTTATGAGCCGGACATTTGACATTGCATTCTTTGAATAATATGTATATAATTTTTTTGTATTGTGATAATTCTTTTACGACCCTCACCAACTAAATTGTTTGTATCAAGAGATCCTTGTGTAAGACAGTTAAAGTTTGGAGATCAGTTCGAATCAAATCAAAAAATAATCTTTATTCAAATAAGCACTTTTGTATCGTCAAGGATTGCTCGTTGCTCTTATCGAGAAGAACCGTTTTCCGAGCATTATTTTTTTTTTAAATAATCAATTTTTTGATTCTTTAAATTCAAATTATTCTTTATTCAAGTAGAGTAATGACAAACAAATGCTTTTAATTGTCAACTCTACTGCTGGTTCGGAAAGCTGTTCCTACTGAGAAGAGAAGAAGAAACTCGACGGTGCTCTTTACAACACTTAATAATAGTTACATTTAGTCATTACTGTCTTGTAGAATCGAAGAGTAGCTACTTCCACGCATTCTTGTGCTCAAAAATATAGTAGGCTTTCTGTTTTAGCCTTTTTTAACAGTCTCTTTGAACTGCTGTAATAGCAAAGCTAAAATAATTGTAGACTTATACGGGCCTAACTTTAATTTAACCTTTACGCTTTACGACTTAACTTGTGACGTATGAAATCGTTTACCAAAACCCATAAACGATTTACGTACTTTTGAAAGGCGCAAAGCAGAAGCCGCTAGCTTATATCGGTTCCTACTTTATCTATTTTATACATCACCAATATTTTTATTTAAATAGTTTTAATGAAAAAGTATGTTGTTAAAAATATTTATAATAATATAATATATTTTGCTAGTCAGTTGTACTCATCCTACATGTCCTTGCCTAGATTCCGTTTTATAAAATGAAATAAAAAAAATTAAATATAATTATAAATACAAAGCAATAAAGTTTATTAAGTTATGTGAATATTTTTTTCTATGATTGCATTGAGCAATATATTCTTATATCGACCTGACATTTGCATAAATACATAATGAGAGTTAATGGCATTAATTAATCTATTTAACGTCCGTGCAACATAAGTGCTTGTTATGTAGTAATAATATTTATTTTTAAGACAGAGATATCCAAGATACCAAGCAAACATCAAGATGATCAGATCCGGCTGAGTAGAATAGACCACCCTTTTTTCTTACTGAGGTATCGTAAAAGGCGATTTAAGTTAACTCAACCCATTTTGTTGTATCGGGCTAAGTAGAATCGGCCACCCTCATTTCTTACTGAGGTGTCGTAAAAGGCGACTAAAGTAAGTTGACGGCCGCAGGCAGACCACCGTCATTCAACCGTCAAGCAACTAAGGTAAGTTGACGCGTCGAGTAGTATCCCGCTGAGTAGAAAAGATCGGAGACCAAGGTAAGTTGATGGCAATCAGGCAGCCGGTCAAAATACCTAGCCAAATCGAGTAAAAATTTTTTTAAAGATGTTATGCCGACCCCACTTAGAGTGGGATAAAGGTAGGAGAATGTTGATATACTATCCATAAGTAATAATATCCATAAATGCAGAATTTGTGAATATAATATATCAAAATAATTTTGATTGTATGCTTTTTTACTGCTTTATACTTGACTATATATATGCAATTGCGAACTTATAGGTTATATGTCAACAAAAGGTGGTGGAAGTTTCTAGGCGACTTGACCTATTCCAAAATTTTGAGCAATTTTCATTGTTTTCAAAAAAAACAAAATCTTAACATTTAATTATGTACCTCAACCTTCCTTACTGATTCGATTCTAAAATTCCATCTTATAGAAGGTCTTGTATAAAAATCCTATTAGTTTTCGCGTTTGTTACGAACTGGCAGACAGACACGGCAGTGTATGTTATATACATAGTGATTTCATGTCGTTATCTCTCTATTCTAAGCTATTCTTACGCATTTCAACCTTATTTGTAAGGGATATGGAAATGCACACGCGCATGGAATGTGTTAACTCACTATCACCCATGCCTATTGTAATCAACACGCGTTATCACGAAGCAGGTGTCCCTTAATACATGTTAAGCAGTTAAAATATGCACATAATAACACGAAGTTGCTTGTATATTTCCGATTATAAGATCTTCGAAAAAGGGCTCACAGATATGAGATTTTCGTATTTCGTTTTTGTTCGTATTTTAATAGATCTTTAATCTTTAAACAAGCGAAATTCAGATTATATATATAAACTATAATTATAATAAATAAATATATATAATAAATATATATATGGGACACTTACACACACGGTCGTCCGTCCCCAAAAGTAAGTAACTTAATACTTGTGTTATGGGTGACAGACAACTGGTGAATATATACTTATATATATATTTTTAAAATATATACTTAAATACAAATATACACCCAGGCTCAAATACCAACAAATTCATTTATAGAAAATGTTGGCCCTCGGCGGGAATCGAACCCGCGACCCGCGGAGCTGAAGGCAGGGTCACTACCCACTGCTCCAACGGGCCAGTCATTATATTCTATTCTTGCGCAATATCGGCGCAGGGTTGCCTGTCTATCGGTCTTCTATCGGATATATTTCGGAGAGTGTGCTTAGGTACTTGATGAACTTATTCCGGCATCGCCGTTTTATTATCGCACCGCTAGGCACCGAGAGAGATTCCACCCCTACACTGTAGATATCCCGCGAAGACGCACGTAGCGTTTCGATTCCTCTTTTCTGTTGCACACAGCCCGGGAACGGAATGCTCTCCCGGCATCTGTTTTTCCCAATGAATATAATATGGGTATTTTTAAAACAAAAGTGAATAGGCTTCTTCTAGGCTGTATCATTGCTTATCATCAGGCATGATTACAGTCAAGCGCTCGTCTATACACAATAAAAAAAAATTAAAAAAATATTTTTTTTTTCGTGAAATTCAGCATGTAGGGGTTTTAGGGGAGAAAAATCGATTTAACTACGTCTTTATTTCAATATATATCATAACTAATGTCGATAATAATCAATTTAATATCATCCCTGTTTCCAAGCACTAAAAAATTGCTACGATATTATCAGAAAACAAAGGTTAATTACGCTGCTATTTGCAAAGTCATGGTAGCTCAATTGTTCAATAAAGTCCGTACATAAATGCGTGCATTTTGACAAAATCGATCACAGATACAAAACTTGAGAAAATCCATCACACACAGATAGACAATTTTTGGGGAGTTTGTTTTTAATATGTATAGATATGCAATAATTTTATTTATTTAATTTTAATTTTAAAACAATTAAAAAGTTTAATTACCTATATCGCACAAATTATCAAATCTATTCAATGCCATTACTAAACAATATTTAAACTCAATATATCCGTCTAACATAATAAATTCAATCATCTTCCTGCCCTTATCCCACTCTAGTGGGGTCGGCACAACATGTAATAAACATGCTGTCATATGATTTGGCTGCGTTTTTACGACCGGCCGCCTGCCTGACGTCAACTTACCAATGTCGTACTTTACGACACCTCGGTAAGAAAGAGGGAGGTCTATTCTACTAAACCGGATACCACACGGTGGGTCATCTTACCTTAGTCGCCTTTTACGACACCTCGGTAAGAAATGAGGTTGGTCTATTCTACTCAGCCGGATACCACACGGCGGGTCGACTTACATTAGTCGCCTTTTACGACACCTCGGTAAGAAAAGAGGGTGGTACTATTCTATTCAGCGGGATACCACACGGCGTCTAACATAATAAATTCAATGACATTCCTAAACAATTTATAAATGAAGATCATTCATTTTATATTCATATTCTAATTCAAATTCCGTTTAACCTTTATTCAGATACGCTTTTACAAGATCCGTTATTCTTGTAAACAGTGTTCGATAGATAATATCTTTCCGGGGCCATCCAGTATGCTTAATTTGGTAACAAAATATTTATCTAGTTTTTACATACAGTAACTTCTTACTTCCTTTATACAAGCAGTGAGTTAAGGTTAACTTGTTGGGTTAAATTAACTGCATACTACTAATTAATAAATCGTTTTTGTATTTATTTTGTAGCTATTTCATAGGCATGTTCTACTGCCCTTATCCCACTCTAATTGGGGTCGGTACGACATGGTATAAACATAACATTGTTTGGCTAGGTATTTTACGACCGGCCGCCTGTCTGAAGGCAATTTATCTTAGTCGCATTTTACAACACCTCGGTAAGAAAAATCTATTTTACTCAACCGGATACCACACAGTGGTTCAACAACTTACCTTAGTCGCCTTTTACGACACCTGAGTAAGAAATGAGGTTGGTCCATTCTACTCAGCCGGATACCACACGGCGGGTCGACTTACCTTAGTCGCCTTTTACGACACCTCGGTAAAAAATGAGGGTGGTACTATTCTATTCAGCCGGACACCACACAGCATATTATAAGTTTCTTCTCCATTTCATTGTAATTTGAGTTAAATATCTTCCATCAACTAAGGTGATAAAGTAAAATATCAATACTGATAAATAAAAAACCCTTGTTATAGTCATCATTGACACTAAATTTGCACGAAACATCAAATTGTGTAACACCAAAATACACTCAAGGCAATTCATTGGGTGTAATAAACGTAAATAAGTTATTTTAACGTTGTATTAAATGGCGCAGAAATAAGAATTTTTGGATGGTTTTTTTGAAACCTATTAATATGATAAATGTGACAGTTTGTATATTTTGATGTTTATAACTTAATTACGTCTTTTTTATGCTTATATCCCACGAATTATATATAGGCTTAGTTAATGGATGTGGAAATCATTTAAAGAAATATATATTTTATTAAATAAATAAAATTTAAAATATATATATATCTTGTATATATATTTTACTATATAATATATACAGACAGTGGTATACTATATACAGACTGGCAAAATTTTTCCATCGATCGGTTTGGATGGACAGTCTACTCTGATTTTCGGTGCCTTGCTTCGCATTTTCAAAACGATGGTGAAATAGATCGAGATGTGGGTAAAAGAATGAATGCAGGATGGATGAAGTGGCGGCAGGTCTCAGGCACAATATGTGACCCTCGAATGCCTCTTAAAGTTAAGGGAAAAATTTATAAAGCGGTCATAAGACCTTTCGTATTGTATGGATCAGAATGTTGGGCAATGAAAAAGACGGATGAAAGAAGAGTACATGCAAATGAGGTGGATGTGTGGTGTGACAAAATCGGATAAAATACGAAACGAGTATATAAGAGGAAGTCTGAAAGTTGCGCCTATTATAGAAAAGACGAGAAGTGCAAGATTGAGATGGTATGGACATGTAATGAGGAGGGATGAAAATCATGTGACCAAACGTGTGTTAAATTTGAATGTGGATGGATATGTGCGTAGAGGGAGGCCTAAAAAGAGATGGTTGGATTGTGTGCAGTATGATATGCATAAAAAAGGAGTGGCGCCAGAGTTGACGAATAATAGGACAGAATGGGAGAGAAAAACATGTTGTGCCGACCCCACTTAGAGAGACACTTAGGTATAGGGACAGGAAGATATATAATCTTGTATATATATTTTATTCTTTTATATATAGAATATGAATTTCGGAAACGGTACCAAAGATTGTTATGAAACTCAGTATAATAAGAAATAATAAATAACAAATATATGGGACACTTACACACACGGTCGTCCATCCCCAAAGTAAGTAACTTAATACTTGTGTTATGGGTGACAGACAACTGGTGAATATATACATATATATTTTTAAATACATGTAGCAACGGCCTGTTACTATCCCACTGCTGGGCATAGGCCTCTTCTCTCCGTTTTTTGGAGAGAAGGATTGGAGCTGAGACCTACCACGCTGCTCCAATGCGGATTGGTAGGTTACACATATCCCCAAAATTCTCTAGAGATATGCAGGTTTCCTCACGATGTTTTCCTTCACCGAAAAGCGTGTGATAAATTGCAATTATCAATTAGACACATAAGTTTTACTAGAAAACTCATTGGTGCCTGCCCGGGGTTTGAACCCTAGACCTCCTCAAAAGAGGCGCACGGTGTTACCGCTGGGCTACCACAGCTTTTTATTTAAATACATACTTAAATACAAATATACACCCAGGCTCGAAGACCAACAAATTCATTTATAGAAAATGTTGGCCCTCGGTGGGAATCGAACCCGCGAAGCTGAAGGCAGGACCACTGCGTCAACGGGCCAGTATGTTACGGTTATGGACCTAAATCGTTCTAGCTAGGTTTTATTTTAAAAAAAATGACGTTTTATCTCTGTTTTTAGTCATTGAAAAACTGCTAAAAGTATTTGTGAAGTTTACAATAATAATAATTTTTACATTACATTTACAATTATTTGTAAAGTTATAATAGCACCAGTTCTTTCATTCTTTTTTTATTTTTCAATTACAAATTTTTCAAATACCCAGTTACTCTTATATATAAGATTTATGTTCTATTATTTTTTTATTAAGATCAAATGCATTTCATCCTACGCACTTACATCAAAAATTCATATATCACAATATTTATGTATGCAAATAACTTTTTGGAATTTCATTTGGAGACGATAGATCCTTGAAAATGAACGGAATAACATTAATTTATAAATTATTCATGTTACAGTGGGATACATTGCGAAATAGGTTGAACGGCGCTAATAAGGATGATATTCTTATACCGTTCGATAGCAATAACGTATACGATATTCTTTTCAGACGACATTAAGTCATATCCAGAAATTCACCGAATATTTAGAATATTACAATAAGAAAGCACATCAGACTTCAAATTACAAAATGACAGTCTTAAAAGAATAATGGCCGCGAAACGTTTACCCGCACGTTTTTGTTTCTCATAACAGTTTGTTTTCAGATATCATTTACACTAACCTCAATTAATTATTCTTATCTCTTCATATTTATTTATATTTTGTTATATGGAAATGTGGCATCCGGCTAAATAGAATAGTACCACCCTCATTTCTTACCGAGGTGTCGTAAAAGGCGACTAAGGTAAGACGACCCGCCGTGTGATATCTGGCTGAGTATAATAGACCAACCTCATTTCTTACCGAAGTGTCATAAAAGGCGACTAAGGTAAGTTGACCCACCGTGTGGTATCCGGTTTAGTAGAATAGACCACCCTCTTTCTTACCGAGGTGTCGTAAAATACAACAGAGGTAAATTGACGTCAGGCAGGCGGCCGGTCGTAAAAACGCATCCAAATCATGTGACAGCATGTTTATAACATATTGTGCCGACCCCACTTTGAGTGGGATAATGCAGGAAGATGATGATGATGATGAACATTTAACAGCCTACAAAATTGATGAAATAATTTACATTATCATCAATGGTCTCCATAATTTTTAAATTTGACTGTCGTTATATTTCAAAAGTTAGTATAAAAATTATATCGAACGGTTATAGAATGAGATTTACTTTCAAATAGGTGTCATCACTGAGATTTTAAGATCACACAAACACTCTAAGAAGGCGAGAATAAATTTGTTGCCAGCGAGTGTACCAAAGGTCATAATCGCTGACCTTTCCGGAAGCAAGGTCGCGTAGGCTGTAGATTTTACTTAAAAACCAGCATTGACTCGTGTCTTCACTTACGCGTTCAATGTATCTATAAATAATTTATATCTGACTGGCCCGTTGGCGCAGTTGCCAGTGACACTGCCTTCAGAATTGCGGTTTGGTTCCCAACATTTTCTATTTTTCGAGGGCCATCTTTTTTTTTTATTAAAAAGTTACTAACAATAAAGCTACTAGTAAACTTGTGAGCCGATTCAGCTAAGCTAAATGCTTGTATTAGGAATGGGTTCACGTTGGTAGTCTAATGGCCGGGATTCAAACCCACGACCTATCGATTTCAAGTCCGTTACTAACCATCCGGCTACCGCTGCTTCAAAGTATAAAACATCCTAAAAAACAATATGTTGCTTCTTTAAGTCTGGGTTTATGTATGTATTCAAATAAGTTTTTCAAATTATATATTTATATTTACGTCCTATATATTTACTAGTTGTCCATTACTCATAATTTTTATGTTCACAAGTATAAAGTTACTTTGCTACGCCGTGTGGTATCTGGCTGAATAGAATAGTACCACCCTCATTTCTTACCGAGGTGTCGTAAAAGGCGACTAAGGTAAGTCGACTCGCCGTGTGGTATCCGGCTGAGTAGAATAGACCAACCTCTTTTCTTACCGAGGTGTCGTAAAAGGCGACTAAGGTAAGTCGACCCGCCGTGTGGTATCCGGCTGAGTAGAATAGACCAACCTCTTTTCTTACCGAGGTGTCGTAAAAGGCGACTAAGGTAAGTTGACCCACCGTGTGGTATCCGGTTTAGTAAAATAGACCACCCTCTTTCTTATCGAGGAGTCGTAAAATACTACTAAGATAAGTTGACGTCAGGCAGGCGGCCGGTCGTAAAAACGCAGCCAAATCATGTGACAGCATGTTTATAACATGTTGTGCCGACCCCACTTAGAGTGGGATAAGGGCAGGAGGATGATGAAGTATAAAGTTACTTTGCTACGCACGGCCGTGTTGTCCCACATATTATATTGAAATAAATCTTGCCGTGTGGATTTTTCGTTGTTTTTTATTATTGTTATTTATATATAATTACTGTTGCTATCCGGTGCGGTATCCGGCTGAGCAGACGACCACCCTCATGTCTTACCAAGGTGTCGCAAAAGACGACTACGGTAAGTTGACGTCAGTCATCCAGTTGAAGCCAAATGAGCTAACAACATGTTTGAAACATGTTGTACAGGGATAAGGGCAGAATGATGATATATTTAAATAAATAAATATCGTTTTTCATACAGAATTTTCAAAAGCTGAAAATATTAGATTTTGATTGTGATAATGAAATACTAGTTCTATCATCGATTTCGACCGCGTCAACTTAAATTTAATACACCCTTAATAATAATGATAGTAAATAAATACATAGGAGAATTAAACACACCATCTTACCTCCATAAAGTAACTTAATACTAATAAATATAAATACAATAGATTTCGCCAAACTAAAATATAAACAAAACATTCAAAAATATATTCAAAATGGCCTGACATTTACCAAATATGTTAGTAACAGCTACTCATATGTTAATCGAACCAATCAATAACTGCGAAATATTCATACGAAGATATTTATAATGTATAGTAGAATATAGTTATGGTATGGTTAAGCCATCAACCCATGAAACCACCATTTGAATGTCAGCATTATCTCTGCAGAAGATTTACATCTTAATTCTTATTATTCACAATGTTTTTATAACAAAATGTTTCCAATTTATCTATTGAATACATCTTTAGTTAGAGTTTATTCTAATATTAGAATGCGAAGATCGTTTTAGGAATTAGTATATACTATTCTTCAAGGTTGTTAATCGATGTTTTGCGATTAACGACGATTCTGCTGATAAATCCGTACTAATATTATAAATGTGAAAGTCTGTTTATATGTTAAGTTATAGCGGCTGATTTACAAAAGGAATACAAATATTGTATTTTAATACAAGCAGACGCGGACAAAGTCGCATGTATTAATAATGTTAACAATAACTCACAAGCAAAATAGGCATTTCTCTCTTTTTTTTTATGATCCAAAAAATATTATAAATTTAACTTATCTGCCTTTATATATTTTTTTTAATACAGAAAAAATCCCCTTATGGGTAACGCTGCCCGACGGGGACAGGTGTCGGTTATTTCAGACTCGCACCGACTAGAACGACCTGTGTGCTCCACCACGCTGCCGATGGCAGGGACAGGGTATCATTGTACTTATTGCCCCCATCCCGCAGATAGCTCTGATCCCAATGTACACCTCCTCTAGGTAGGGACCCCTCGAAAGAGAAGCCCCCCTCCGCTAACCGGTGCATCGGGAGCACCAGACGCACCGACCGCCTCGGGGACCTGTAAGCCAGACGCCCGATATATATCTGCCTTTATATTTACCTTTACCTATTCATCCTCCTGCCCTTATTCTCTAAGGATCGGAACAGCATGTTATAAACATGTTGTCACAAGATTTGGCTACATATTTAAAAACACCTCGGTAAGAAAGACAGTGGTCTATTAAATACTCAAACAGATACCAAATGGTGGGTAAACTTACCTTAGTCGCTTTTCACGACAAACGTTAAGAAACGAGAGTGATGTATTCTACTCAGCCGGATACCACACGGTGGGTCTACTTACTTCAGTCACCTTTTATAACCAGCGGTAAGAAATCAGAGTGGTATATTTTACTCAGCCGGATACCACAAGGCGCGTCAACGTACCTTAGTCGCCTTTTACGACACCTCGATAAGAAATAAGGAAAGTCTATTTTTCAATTAAAAAATATAGGTATTAAAAACTCTTTAGTTAGGTATTATCCTATATAGAATTCGGCGTTAACTTTTGAATGTCCATAATACAAAAAAAATAAAATATTATTTTGTAGCGCCGTGTGGTATCCGGCTGTGTAGAAAAGACCACCCTCATTTCTGACCGAGGTGTCGTAAAAGGCGACTAAGGTAAGTTGACCCACAGTGTGGTAACCGGTTGAGTAAAATAGACCTCCCTCTTTCTTACCGAGGAGTCGTAAAATACGACTAAGGTAAATTGACGTCAGGCAGGCGGCCGGTCGTAAAATATGTAGCCAAATCACGTGACAACATGTGTGTAACATGTTGTGACCCAACTCAGAGTGGGATAAAGCAGGAAGATGAATAGGTAAAGGTAATATTTATATTACCTTATATTCTTTATATTACCTTAGATACCTTACCTTACCTTTATATTAGATAAGGTAAATTGCCGATCCCACTTAGAGTGGGATAAGGGCAGGAAGATGATGATTATTTTGTTATAAAGCTAACCTTGTATAAGTGTTTCGTTAAACTTAATCATTAAAGTGTGAACAAACCTTTACAGTAACATTTCATAGGTAACATCGTTAAGTGATTTATCAAAAGGCCAAATATAAACGATACCTAAACAGAGCCTAGAGTTTCCGGGACGATACAAATGATTTATGACGTAAACATTCAAATAAATCTTCAGAGACTATTCAATTAGTTTTATTCTAATATAACAATCTAATCTGTTTACAATAAATATCAAATTTCCAAATATAAATAAAATTTACAATTTATAATATGTTCTGAATTCAAATTCAAATTCAAAATATTTTTTATTCAAATAAACTTGTACACAAGTGTTTTTGAATCGTCAACTCTACTGCTGGTTCGGAAAGCTGTTCCTACCGAGAAGAGCCAGCAAGAAACTCGGCGGTTGCACTTTTAAAAATATAATTATTAATATTATTTACATTAAGTCGTTACTGTCTTGTACACGTTCAAAGAGAGCTATATCCACACATTCTTATCTTCCAAATAATCTTCAAGAGTATAGTAGGCTTTCTGTATCAGCCTCTTTTTAACAGTGTTTTTAAACTGCTGTAATGGCAGTGCTGAAATTGATTGCGGAATTTTATTATAGAATCTTATACCAAAACCCACAAACGAGTTACGCACTTTTGCAAGGCGCAAAGCAGGAACCGCAAACTTATGTCGGTTCCTGCTTTGTCTATTGTATTGTCTGTTAATTAAAATTCCAAATTAATATCACTAACATAGTTTTAAGAAATAATTTTACTGCCATTATTATTATTACTGAAACATATGGACCATGTATCTGTTGATAAAAGTTAAATAAAAATCAAATAATTCAATAGAGACAATTTATATATTCCCGCCGTGTGGTCATCATCTTCCTGCCCTTATCCCACTCTAAGCGCGGTCAGCACAACATGTTATAAGCATGCTGTCACATGATTTGGCTGCGTTTTTACGACCAGCCGCCTGCCTGACGTCAACTTACCTTAGTCGTATTTTACGACACCTCGGTAAGAAAGAGGGTGGTCTATTATACTAAACCGGATTCCACACGGCGAGTCAACTTACCTTAGTCGCCTTTTACTACACCTAGGTAAGATATGAGGTTGGTACTATTCTATTCTATACCGGCTGAATAGAATAGTACTTCCCTCTTTTCTTATGGAGGTGTCGTAAAAGGTGACTAAGGTAAGTCGACCCACCGTGTGGTATCCGGCTGAGAAAATAGTCCACCCTCATTTCTTACCGAGGGGTCGTAGAAGGCGACTTAGGTAAGTAGATTCACCGAGTGATATCCGGTTAAGTAGAATAAATAACCCTCTTTTTTATCGAGGTGTCATAAAATACGACTATGATAAGTTGACGTCAGGCTGGCGGCCGGTCGTAAAAACGCAGCCAAATCATGTGACAGCATGTTTATAACATGTTGTGCTGACCCCACTTAGAGTGGGATAAGGGCAGGAAGATGATGATAAAAGACAATTTATATATTCATATATCAAGTGGTAAGGGAACGTATGGTATTTTCCTGCTGGAAACTTGAGGCATATTTAAGTAATTGACTATTTTTATCATCATTATTCTCCTGCCCTTATCCCACTCTTAATGGGGTCGTCTCAACATGTTTTAAACATGTTATTTTACGACTGGCAGCCTGACTGACGTCATTACCTTTGTCGCCTTTTACGACACCTTTGTAAGAAATGAGGGTGGTCCATTGTACGCAGCCGGACATCACACGGTGGGTCAACTTACCTTAGTCAACTTTTACGACACCTTGGTTGGAAATGAGGGTGGCCTTTTCTACTCAGCCGGTATCACACAGCAGGTTAAGTTACCTTAGTTGCTTTTAACGACACCTCGGTAATAAATGTGAGTGGTCTATTCTACTCAGTCAGATACTACACGGAAGAGAGTATTTAACTATTTTTATATTAAAATTTAAGTTTTTCATCACATATCTAAATAATTTTAAAAAAATCACATAAAAACTATATTTTATTTTATGTATCGCTGATGTCTTTTGTATGAAGCATTAAGCGTAACTGTATTATAATGCTTAATACAACAAAACAAGTCCCCAACAAGTCTGTATGATCAGTTCGCGATAATTACGTTCAGTAGAAACGGATTTTCATACTAATCCATTAACATATAATATATGACATTAGATTTTAACGCGGATTATATCAATTCTCATTAGTTTAGAATTTAGTTTAAAGTAAACTCGAAAATAGGTAATTGATTTATATGAAATTTTTATTTCTATATAACTTTATCTTTATATTTTTTATCCCGAAGTGCCTATGAAAACATTCTAATTTTACTAATTCTATTAATTATTATGAAAATCCGTTTCTACTCAACGTATTTATCGCGAACTGACCATACAGACTTGTTCGGGACTTGTTCTGTTGTATGTAACCAATATAATACAGTTACACTCAATGTTTCATACAAAATGACATCAACGCTACATAAATTAAAATAGTTTTTTATATCAACATATTTTTTTATTCATTTAGATATGTGATGAAAAAATTAAATTTTAATATAAAAATAGTTAGATACTCTCTTCCGTGTTCCGGTTGCGTAAATCCGCGATTTTATCACGAATATTTCGCGAATGATTTTGAAAGAATAATATTCTCATTAGTTTTGCATTTTGGATCTCCGCAAAGTAATGCCTAATTCTATAAATTATTCCAAATTGAATATTATTATTTTTTGTTGTAATGATCAATTTCAATTATTCTATTGACGTACTAATTACAGTACAAATAAATAAAAATCGATTACAATAATCACATTTTTATTATTTAAGACAAAATATTAATTATATATCTTAATACACTCGTACAATAAAACGATCTTAACTATTTATACATCTTATATCATAAAATATGTGTAAAAAATTCTTAAAATATAACGAAAAAAGTGTCAGAGCAAGCTCATCTAATGTAATTTTATTAAATATATAACACGGTGATCACATTATCTGATATGGAGACAGTCCTTAGTTCATTCGATTCGTTTGATCAAATACATTATTTTCAAAATTTTATCATCTAGAAGACGATTTACGCTGATCTTTTTTTCAATTTACTGTCAGAGATGTCTATTTCGAATTATTAAACGAAATCAAAATCTCTCATTTCAATTTCAAAATGATGTCAACAGGCGAGTCATATAGTTTTATAAGTGTTTGGACATTAAACCATATAAGATTACTTATAATTTATTTAGCGCCTGTATTAATTTTAAGAGCATTTGCTCATATCAGACATACAGACATTCCTCATTTTTGCGTGACAGTTTGTTAATTATTACATCATATTCTTTGGATACGTAACTATGATTACACGACTCACACACGTAAAGGAATTTTGAATTTATCCCACTGCACAAAGATTAATTAAAAATTAAATAATTTTGGAAATCTCCCCATAATAAGTTTACTAAAATATTTGCTAATACTTTTTTAATTTAATTGTAATTTGATCATTGTCTTGATCATTAAATTGGTATTATTTATCCATACAAGAAAAAAATATCATTGTACATTTCATATTTCTTACTTTTGGTCTGAGATTGACACAGACTAAAATGTTAAAACAGTTTTGTGCAATATCAATAAATCTAGAGATCCAGCTTGCAAATAAACTTAAAATAATGTCTATGGATAAAGCGGATACCGGCAGCATGATTTTTATACATCTAAATGACGTCACTGTCTACTATGGAAGTGAAAAAATAATCGATTCTTATATTAATCGTTTTTTTTAATAATGGAATTTTACATTAAAAATCGATTTTTTTAATTATTATATTTTTCTATTTTACTCTTTTTTCTTATTTTTAAGAATAAATATAAGTGGATGAAACCAATATAGCCAAATTACACATTTCAATCGAATTTCACAAACAGCGCATCTGTTATCATTTATTGGTTGTTATCCACTTCAACTATCTTTTCTTCTAATTAAGTATTAATATAAAAAAGGAAACGTTTCAAATAGTCAGAAAAATATCGATTATTATTAATCTATCAATTTGATCCGATTTAATCAAGTTCTTAAAAATCGATTTATTTTAAAGAGAAAAATCGATTAATTGTTAATCGATTTATTCTATTCCAAGCCACATTACTACTACCTACCACCAATACCCATGGTGACCATAATACCCGCCGTACGGCCAGCCCCCGTACCAGCCGTACCCGTAGCTAGGATAGCCCCAGTATCCGTAATGGGGGTAACCGTATCCGCCGTATCCTCCCCAATGACCACCCCATCGGGAGGCTGCGGTTTGAAGGTCTCCGTTGTCGCCTGCGAGATCTCTAGCTTCTCTATCGGCTGGAGCGCACATTGCTAATGCTAGCAGGTAGGCGAACGTAAAGATGACAATCTGAAGCAAATGTAAATAAATTGGATAAAAATCCATTATCCTCGTCGTTCTCCTGCCCTTATACTTACTTTACTTTAAATGGGTCAGCACAACATGTTATGAACATATTGTCACATGATACGTATTTTACAACACTAAGGTAAGAAAGAGAGTGGTCTATTCTACTGAGCCAGATACCACACGGTAGGTCGACTTTGGTCGTCACCGCCCTTCACCAAGGGGACGAAGGTGGGTATGTCTGACTCTCACTGACTAAAAACCTGACAGTCCTCCACCACGCTGCTGATAGCGGGGACAGGGTATCGTTGTACACATTGCCCCCATCCTCACCAGCAGCAACTCTGAACCCCAGAGTGCGCCACCTCTGGGTCGGGGCCTCTGTAAAAGTGGCCCCTCCCTCTGCTAATCGATGCATCGGGAGCACCAGATTCATCGATCCTCTCGGGGACCTTGTCAGGAAGGCGTCGGATAAACCCGGCTGCATACGACGGACTTCGGCCAAGGTCGACTTACCTTACGATACCTCGTTAAGAAAGAGAGTGGTCTATTCTACTCAGCCGGATACCGCACGGCAGGTTGATTTACCTTAGTTGCCATTTATAACAGCTTGGTAAGAAATGAGGGTGGTCTATTCTACTCAGCCGGATACCACACGGTATAAATCGGATCACAATATTAATAAGGAAGTACATTATATAACCGTTATCATCTAGAAATTTCTTATTCACACCATCTTTAAAATATAATAAATATATTACGAATCTATAAATTATTTTACGTCGTCTGGAATTTTGATATTTAATTGTTAATCACGTGGGCATGATTTGTATAGTCCTAGCGTGTAAGTAATTTAAGATAGATATAACTTGTACATTTTTGCTGTTAATAAAAAAAAAATGGTAAATTGAGAGAATAAGTTAATTTAATTTGCGAATAAATAAAAAATATACTAATACAAAATAATGATTAATTTCAATTATATTTCAAAAAAGATTTGTTCATACTTGTAACCTAATACAAACATAATAAATAAATAAATAAAATAAATTTACTAAGCAAAAAAAGCTAAAAGGCATAAACAGAACTTGCTAACATGTTCGTTACTATAAATTATTTTTTATTTAAGATTTATATGTTAAATTTGAATAAAAGTGATCGATTGAAAGAAATAGTATTTCGAATAAAGATTTTTTTATAAACTTAATTTAATATCTTAATTTGATTTAATATAAAGTTATAAAAAATTATATTTAATTTACGATTAAAAATAAACAATTGATTTATCGCTGATATAAAAAGATTAAAAACAAGAATTTTCAGAATTCATTTATGGAAAATAAATATTGTGGATTTAGCTTTTGAATTAGGTATTCTTACATTTGCCTCACAGTATATTTTAAGTAATTTAATTTTTGTATATAATAATATAAAGAATTATAAAACAATAGGCGATGTATATAATAGACAAAGTAGGAACCGACATAAGCTTGCGGCCCCTGCTTTGCGCCTTGAAAAAGTACGTAAGTCGTTTGTGGGTTTGGGTATAAGATTCTATAATAAAATTCCACAATCAATTTTAACTTTGCCATTACAGCAGTTTAAAAACACTATTAAGGAGAGGCTGATACAGAAAGCCTACTATACTGTTGAGGATTATTTAGACGATAAAAATGCGTGGATATAAATATTGTTCGACCCTGTACAAGATAGAAACATTAAATGTAACTAGCATTAAGAATTGTATTTTTAAAAAGAGCAACCGCCGAGTTTCTTGCTGGCTCTTCTCGGTAGGAACAGCTTTCCGAACCATCAGTAGAGTTGACGATTCAAAAGCACTTGTTTACAAGTTTATTTGAATAAAGAATATTTTGAATTTTGAATTTGAATTTGAATTTGAAGTGATAATTAAAGTATCAAATTTTTTAATGAATAACTTAAGTTTCTATTACTTACATTGCAAACTGCCATGTTGAGTCTCCGTTTGTAAATGACACCTGCCCTCTGTGAATGGAGTCAATCATTTTATATGTTTATCGCGTCCTAGAGCCACGCATCGATGGGCTTCCTCCGCCATAAGTGCCATTGACCCATGGCGTTTGGGATTAGCGGCACGCTATGGTGAATTTGGACGAACCTTACCATAAATGTGAGACACCATCGGGCATTTAAGTAACCTGTACCCTGATATTTATTTTAACGTTAAATTAATCCTACTTATAATATAAATACGAAACGCCGTGTGGTATCCGGCTGAATAGAATAGTATCACCCTCATTTCTTACCGAGGTGTCGTAAAAGGTGACTAAAGTAAGTCGACCCGCCGTATGGTATCCGGCTGAGTAGAATAGACCAACCTCATTTCTTACCGAGATGTCGTAAAATACGACTGAGGTAAGTTGACGTCAGGCAGGCGGCCGGTCGTAAAAACGCAGCCAAATCATGTGCGAGCAGGTTTATAACATGTTGTGCCGACCCCACTTAAGAGAGATAAGGGCAGAAAGATGATGATATTATAAATGCGAAATTTTTTGAGTGTGTATGTATGTCACTCTTTCACGGCGAATCCGCTGAAATTATATCACCAATATCGATGAAATTTGGGAAATCCTGTTAATTCTACAGGAATAAGATGACATTGCAAAGCGCTATCTATAATCAAGCCACAACAGTCCGCGCAAACGAAGTTACGGGTAAAAGCTAGTGTCATAAATGCGAAAGTTTGTAAGTATGGATGTATGCTACCCTTGCACGGCGAATCCACTGAACCCATATCGATGAAATTTGGAAAAAAATATTCCTTATACACTGGCGTAAAATATAGGCTATAGAAATCCTGTTAATTTTATAAAAATATGATGACATTCAAAAGCGCCATCTACGAGTATTAACAACAAAGAGTATAAACTAGTGTTGATAATAACGCATGAAATCATGTGACCAGACGAGTATATGAATTCGACTACCCTTATCCCACTTTAAGTGGGGTCGGCATAAAGAAAGAAAAGATAGAAAGAAGCACAACATGTTATAAACATCATCACATGATTTGGCTACCTATGTTACGACTGGCCGCATGTCTGACGTCAACTTACCTAAGGTGGTAGGGCTGTGTGAAGTAAAACATGCATATAAAAGGAATAGGAAAAATATGTTGTGCCGACCCTGCTTAGAGTGGGATAAGGGCAGAAGTATAATGGCGAGTATATTTGCTATAGTAGTAAGGGTTTCTTTCTTATGTTATACCACACTATACAATAGGGGTTTCTTCTAATGTTATAATCATATGTTAGGAAGATAAATGCAATGAAGATATACAATTTGGTGTGTACTTCAAAAGAGAGGAAGGAGTATAATTAGTATAAGTAGGTTCGGCTAATACAATGGACGCTGTATGAGGAATGCGGCATTCACATATTACATGAGCGAGCGTATTTATAGTAATCAGTATGAATACGATTATGAATCTGAATATGAATTTATTCAAATATAAAATTTTCCTTTTCCAAGTTAACTGTTTACAATAATTTTAAATCGGTAAATGTGTTTAAAAAGCGACACTGATTCAGAAGTTGTAAAAGATACACGAAAGTCGCTCTTCAAAAAAAAATTCCATTTCATTGATTAATAAGTATATGTATATAAAATTATATTTATATATATTTTTGATTTTCTTTATCACGGATTATAACAAAATAATATCCTTACTATTATTGATTGATTACATCTTAATCGTTGCTATACTATATATGCTATATATACTATATTTATTTAAAATCTCTCATATATTTAATCCATATTTCAAAACTTGTTACTGTTCTTTGGTACAATTAAACCTTGTATACCGAACACAACATAAAAACACAAGATAAAAAAAGGCTTTCCTTCGGATACAATATCAAATGCTGTAACTGTAATTGAGGGTAAACAAATTAGGTGAAACAACTGAAGCTATGGATAAAAGTAGTCATTCATATATCTAATACATATTTCCAACTCTCTCTCTCTCTCTCTTATGCTCTCGTTATGCTCTCACGAATAATCCGCTGGAGTAGTTTTGGTAAAATTTGACACATTTGAAGCCTATATGGCATGATAATATATAGGATAAAAATCTCGCTTTTCCTTTTAAAAAAACACGGTACATTATACGTATTTTTGACTGGCCCGTTGGAGCAGTGGGTAGTGACCCTGCCTTCAACTCCGCGGGTCGCGGGTTCGATTCCCGCCGAGGGCTAACATTTTCTATAAATGAATGTGTTGGTCTTTGAGCCTGGGTGTATATTTGTATTTAAGTATGTTTTTAAAAAATATATAAGTATATATTCACCAGTTGTCTGTCACCCATAACACAAGTATTAAGTTACTTATTTTGGGGACGGACGACCGAGTGTGTAAATGTCCTATATATTTATTTATTTATTTTAACACTTAAGTTGACGCGAACTAAGTACGTATACAGCTTTTAATAACATGGCACATTATGGGTATTTTAACACTTAAGTAGACGCGAATGAAGTTACTTTTGGAATTCGCGTATAAAATAAAATAAAATTCCCTTACTTCACAATTCCGTCTCTCGAAGGATTGAAAGGTTATAAAACACTATGTCTCACCCGCTCCGCTTGTGACTGTGAACATGCACATTGTTCTAATGCCTTACCTTCCGTGACCGCAAGCGTGAACACCTGTCATTGAAACCTTTTGTCAATTTTAACTACTATCAATTACGACCCAGGGTCGTTTGAAAAGTTAATTCACCTTCAGATTTAACACTGCAAGAAAACCGTTTAAGTAAGAGAAAAAAAATCTATGAAAATTTTGAACCTACCAGTGGAAACCGTGACTCGCGCCAACGTAAGCGTTTAAGTTTCCTCAATCATGCGATATGTTTTCACTGTTTACAAAGAAAAACGAAATATTTCTCATATAATTCCCAGTAAAAAAGACAATTGTACAAAATTTCATCAATAGCACACAATTGGATTAAACCTTCTCGTTAATGCAGATGTCATTGATATTCTGCTTAGCGGGTCACGGGTTCGATTTCCGTCATTTTAACATTAAAAAAAATTGGTTCTTCTAGTCTGCGTATGTATTTAAGTTTTCATTTAACACATTATATATATTTACCACTTATCTCTCACCTTTAACACAAGTATTAAGTTACTTACTTTGGGGTTCGAAAACCGTGTGTGTATGTGTCCCATATACGAGTATATATTTTTATACATGGATAGATAATAATTTATTGTAAACAAAATTTGATAAAAAAAACATTAATAACTTAATTCATAGTAGAATAGCTATTGCTATTTTTTATTTAATATTGTTATATTAAATAAAAATTGTTGCTCTAAGTGTGGTTAAAAATTTGAAATCATTTGGGGTCGCCTGTCACAAGTACTAGTACAAAATACTAGTAACTTACTAGGATGGTCCCAGATTCTGTTAATGATTATGTAAGAATTTTGAAGGAAATAAATATTTTTTGATTTTTGATTTTTGATTTCTGATTAAACATAAAAATAGTATTATTTTTCACAAAAGCTTCTGACTTAACATTTTAGAACAACTTGTGGCCATTAAACATAACAATGGCCACCTCAGATCAGATAAATGTTTCTAGATCAAGCTTGTTACACTTGTTTAGAGGCAAAATAAATGGTGGGGGTTGAACCAATTACTATATGCTACTTTGTGTGATGCGTCGATTTGCGATTTTGTTGTGGAGTCTATCTGCTAATGATGCCTCTGTTGTGGGGCAAAACGATTGTTGAGTTTGTGATAGTTAATGTGTGCAGTTCTTGTGTACTGTAGTAGTGGTGGTTGAGGTTTGTAACAGATAGTCTACTGTAAATTTAGCATTTTATATTTACTTTATCGCATATTAAAGTTAATTAATTTTATTATTTCTTTTATATTTTGGACCTTCGCTAAGTAACGCCTAATTCTATAAATTAAAAAAAATAATTATTGAGACGAAAGTTTGTTCAAGCTTTAGGACGGATAATATTGGTAGGCATTTGAATTCCACACACGTGTTTGAACACGTAATAATGTCAGCAATATTGTTTTTTTACCATTGTCACACCTCCCATACAAAGATTGAATGAGAGTATGTACTTATTATCGGAATATACCGATACCGCTTTAAAATACCGCGTTATTTCATGTTTTGAATCTCTAATACAAAAACAATGTTCGACTTGAAAATAAATGTGAAATTTATCATGCGATTATAAACCTTATGAAAATATATTAAGTTTGGAATTTGCGTGGATAGTTTTGTGTTTGGGAATACTGTACGAACAAGAATAGAGGAATTTTCTTTCATTTTGCGCACGTCACGGGAGTTTGCAAATTACTCAATGGACGGACGCTGGGTGAATTTTTATTAAGGATTATGTAGTTCCGTGTGAAATTTGACGTAACTATGTTAAGTTGTCATCATCATCCTCCTGCCCTTATCCCACTCAAAGTGGGGTCGGCAAAACATATTATAAACACGCTGTCGCATGATTTGACTGCGTTTTTACGACCGGCCGCCTGCCTGATGTAAACTTACCTTTGTCGTTTGGTTGTTTTGTACATTTTACGACAACCTCGCTAAGAAAGAGGGTGTACGGTCTATTCTACTACACCGGACTCCACACGGTGGGTCAACTTATCTTAGTCGCCTTTTACGACACCTCGGTAAGAAATGAGGTTGGTCTATTCTACTCAGCCGGATACCACACGGCAGGTCGACTTACCTTAGTCGCCTTTTACGACACCTCGGTAAGAAACGAGGGTGGTACTATCCTATTCAGCCAGATACCACACTAACTATGTTAAGTTGTATGCGATTATAAATAACTAACAATGTTTGCATATGACGTAGGAGACTGTACTTTGTACCCTCATTTCTTACCGAGGTGTAAAAGACGACTTAGGTAAGTCGAGCCACCATGTGGTATCCGACTGAGTAAAATAGACCACCCTCATGTCTTACCGAGGTGTCGTAAAGGCGACTAAGGTACGAGTAAGTTGACCTACCGTGTGGTATCCGGCTGAGTAAAATAGACCACCCTCATTTCTTACCGAGGAGTCGTTAAAGGCAACTAAGGTAAGTTTACCCACCGTGTAGCATCCGGTTGAGAAGAATAGACCACCCTCTATCTTTACTGAGGTCTCCTATAATACTACTTTTACCTTACATCAACTTACCTAAAGTTGACGTAAGGAAAGCAGCCGGTCATAAAATACGTAGCCAAATCATGAGACAACTATAACTTAAACTTTATAACATGTTGTGCCGACCCCATTGCGGCCTTTCAAAAATTTATTTACTTCAATTAAGATTATTTTTGGTTTACTTTAATTAAAATTTTAATTTTTCTGAGCCAACGCATTTAGAACCAAATCTCTGACTTAATGTATTCTTACTCAAAAAACTAATATTACTCTTCTTCTTCTTCCTGCCCTTATCCCACTCTAAGTGGGGTTGGCACAACATGTTATAAACATGCTGTCACATGATTAGGCTGCGTTTTTACGACCGGCCGCCTGCCTGACGTCAACTTACCTTTATCGTATTTTACGACACCTCGGTAAGAAAGAGGGTGGTCTATTTTACTTAACCGGATACCACACGGCGGACTAATATTACTCTTATCTACGATAAAATTAATATTTACATTATTTTTTATTATGGACCTCCGCAAACTAACCTAGAAATCCTGATACTATAAAAAATTCTTACTTATATCTTATTTAGATTAAAGTTTTCCATTAAAAGAAAATTATCGATTATCATCAATTGCTATAGTTGTCAAATACTATGGCATTCTTGTAAAAATATTTTGTAAAATGTGTCGACGTGGAAGTGGAGGACCTCCAGCGGCGGATGTCGATTGTCTGCGACGCCAGTATGCCGAGGGTGCGAGGCACAGGACCAGCATGCGGAGTGTACTGGTGGTCGGAGGAGCTGGCGCGGCTGCGTGAACAGTGCATGGCCGTTCGCCGCCAGTATACTCGGTACAGGCGTCGTAGACGACGCGACATCGAGGAGGAGAGGCGCCGTTACGAGGCTTATCGGACAGCCCGCGCCTCCTTGCGGACGGCGATTGCCGAGGCCAAGAACAGGGCTCACAGGGAGATGGCCGAAGAGCTCAGTCGAGATCCGTGGGGGAGGCCGTACATAGCGGCACGGAGAAAACTTCGTGCACGCGCCCCCCCCCTCACCGAGAGCCTTCGGCCAGATTTCCTTGAATCTGTTGTGGAAGCCCTGTTCCCGCAAGGAGCCGAGGTAGAGCCGCCTCGTATGGCGCCTCCGGAGGAAGAGGAAGGCACTGGGCCGGGTGCGCCGGGGGTGTTGGAGTGGGAGTTAGCCGGAGCGGTGAGTCGCATGAAGGCTAAAAATACCGCTCCAGGCCCCGATGGCATCCCTGGGCGCGCCTGGTCTCTTGCCCTGGGTCCATTGGAGTCTAAACTCAGGGCGACGTTCAGTGCCTGCCTTGAGCAGGGCCTCTTTCCCCGTAAGTGGAAAACGGGGAGACTGGTTCTGCTCAGGAAGGAGGGTAGACCGGCCGATACACCCTCCGCGTATCGGCCCATCGTCTTGCTGGACGAGGCGGGGAAGCTGCTCGAACGCATAATAGCTTCCCGCATAGTCCAGCACCTCCGGGAGGTAGGGCCCGACCTCAGTTGCCTCCAGTGCGGATTCCGCCAGGGTAAGTCCACCCTCGACTGTATCGAGGGTGTGAGACTTCTGGCGGAGGAGGCGACAACCCGGCGTGAGGTGGTGTTGGCGGTGTCGTTGGACATCGCTAACGCATTCAACACCTTGCCCTGGGGAGTAATCAAGGAGGCCCTACGCTTCCACCGCATCCCCATGTACCTGCAGCGTGTGGTCAGTAACTATCTGGCTGACCGCGCTGTCAGGTACCCGACGGCTGGGGGTGGGTGGAAGGAGCGGAGGATGTCGTGCGGTGTTCCACAGGGGTCGGTCCTTGGCCCCCTCCTGTGGAACATCGGCTACGACTGGGTGCTGCGCGGGCAAATGCTTCCGGGGGTGCGTCTGTTCTGTTATGCAGACGACACCCTCGTGACTGCCCGCGCGAGCACCCACCGGGAAGCCCGAGTGCTGGCGACTGCGGCCACAGCTCACGTTGTGGCCCGGATTCGCCGGCTGGGACTGGGGGTGGCCTTGGAGAAATCCGAGGCCATTTGCTTCCACAGGCCTCGGATGGCGCCCCCAGTGGGTTCCCGGTTGGTGGTGGGCGGGACGTCCATCGAAATCTCGGGTACACTACAGTACCTGGGATTGCTCCTCGACAGCCGATGGATGTTCGAGGCCCACTTCCGGCGGCTCGCCCCTAGACTAAAGGCGACCGCTGGAGCCCTGAGCAGGCTCCTCCCGAATGTGGGGGGGCCAAATGCAGGCTGCCGGCGCCTTTACGCCGGAGTGGTTCGGTCAATGGCCCTGTACGGTGCTCCCGTATGGGCGGAGCGACTGACCGCCAGGTCTCTGCCTCTTTTGCGTGGGGCGCAGAAGATTCTTGCGGTCAGAATTGTACGGGGCTACCGGACCATCTCCGGCGAGGCGGCCTGCGCCTTGGCCGGGTCCCCTCCATGGGACCTAGAGGCCAAGGTACTTGCTCAGGCCTACCGGCGTAGAGTTGAAGCCCGTTCATCGGGGGGAGACTCAGCGCCGGTAGAGGTGGACTGGCGGAGGGCAGCTCAAGAGGAGCTCCTCCGCCAATGGAGGCGGCGGCTGGAATCGCCCAGTGCAGGATTCTGGACGATTTCAGCTATCCAGCCCATTCTCCAGGGCTGGGTCGCCAGGAGGCATGGGGTCCTCACCTTCCGCCTGACACAGGTACTTTCCGGACACGGTTGTTTCGGGAGGTATCTGTGGAAGGTAGCCCGGTGCGAAGAGTCCGGTGAGTGCCACGAGTGCGGCGCCGAATGTGACACGGCGCTGCATACGCTCGCAGACTGCCCAGCTTGGGCAGTTCAGCGGGCAGAGCTCGTGGCACAGGTGGGGCACGATCTCTCCCTGCCTACTGTTGTTCGTGCCATGGTGGACAGGGAGAGATCGTGGGCAGCGATGGCCTCCTTCTGCGAGGACGTAATCTCGCGGAAGGAGGCGGCGGGGCGGATCCGGGAAGTCGAGTCCTTGGATCCGATCCGCCGCAGGCGAGCGGGGTGCAGGCGACTCGCCGAAGTCCGTCGCATGCCACCCTAACGGGGACCTCCGAGCGTTCCGAACGGGGTATCGGACGCTCGCTGGAGTTACGTCCCCGAGGCGGTCGATGCATCTGGTGCTCCCGATGCATCGATTAGCGGAGGGAGGGGCCACTGTTTGGTGAGGCCCCGACCCGGAGGTGGGGCTCTCCGGGGTACAGAGCTGCTGCTAGCGGGGATGGGGGCAATGTCTTCATAGGTACCCTGTCTCCGACACCAGCAGCGCGGTGGAGCACTGTCAGGTTTTTAGTCGGTGAGAGTCCGACATACCCGCCGCTCGTCCCCGTCGGGCGGTGATGACCCATAATGGGTTTTCCTGACAAAAAAAAAAAAAAAACGTGTAGCATCCGTTTGAGAAGAATAGACCACCCTCTTTCTTTTCTGAGTTCTCCTATAATTCTACTTTTACCTTACATCAACTTACCTAAAGTTGACGTAAGGCAAGCAGCCGGTCATAAAATACGTAGCCAAATCATGAGACAACTATAACTTAAACTTTATAACATGTTGTGCCGACCCCTTTGCGGCCTTTCAAAATTTTATTTACTTCAATTAAGATTATTTTTGGTTTACTTTAATTAAAATTTTAATTTTTCTGAGCCAACGCATTTAGAACCAAATCTCTGACTTAATGTATTCTTACTCAAAAAACTAATATTACTCTTCTTCTTCTTCATGCCCTTATCCCACTCTAAGTGGGGTTGGCACAACATGTTATAAACATGCTGTCACATGATTAGGCTGCGTTTTTACGACCGGCCGCCTGCCTGACGTCAACTTACCTTTATCGTATTTTACGACACCTCGGTAAGAAAGAGGGTGGTCTATTTTACTTAACCGGATACCACACGGCGCGTCAACTTACCTTAGTCGCCTTTTACGACACCTCGGTAAGAAATGAGATGATCTATTTTACTCAGTCGGATATCACACGGCGAGTTGACCTACCTTAGTCGCCTTTTACGACACCTCGCTAAGAATTGAGGGTGGTACTATTCTACTCAGCCGGATACCACACGGCGGACTAATATTACTGTTATCTACGATAAAATTAATATTTTCATTATTTTTTATTATGGACCTCCGCAAACTAACCTAGAAATCCTGATACTATAAAAAATTCTTACTTATATCTTATTTAGATTAAAGTTTTCCATTAAAAGTAAATTATCGATTATCATCAATTGCTATAGTTGTCAAATACTATGGCATTCTTGTAAAAATATTTTGTAAAATGTAAACTTAAGTTACTTTGCACCCTCATTTCTTACCGAGGCGTAAAAGACGACTTAGGTAAGTCGAGCCACCATGTGGTATCCGGCTGAGTAGAATAGACCAACCTCATTCCTTACCGAGGTGTCGTAAAAGGCGACTAAGGTAAGTTGACCCACCGTGTGGTATCCGGTTTAGTAGAATAGACCACCCTCTTTCTTACCGAGGTGTCGTAAAATACGACTATGGTAAGTTGACGTCAGGCAGGCGGCCGGTCGTAAAAACGCAGCCAAATCATGTGACAGCATGTTTATAACATGTTGTGCCGACCCCACTTAGTGTGGGATAAGGGCAGGAGGATGATGATGTAAACTTAAGTTACTTTTTACCTTTTAGCTCGATAACATAACTTTCTTAGCAAGAAATCTACCTAACTATCGATTTATATCCAATATTTAGCTGTAACACGTTATCATTGTCTCACAATTTTTTGTATAAACTACCCTCTTTTTATATTTTAATATATTGGTTCATACATTATTAATTTGTAACTGTATTATAAAATGTTTTGCTGTTTACAGTTAAAAATTAAGTTGTATTATATAATATTCAAAAAGCAATTTAAATAAATGAAAATAGTAAGAATAATAAAAAAATGTGGGTAGATTGGTATTTTTTCAGTAATCGTTGTAAAATGTAAACAACGCAATACGTGCTTAGCTTTTTGAAAGAATGCATAACTGACATAAAATTAAGCTTATTTTTTTAATTATTATTTTATATTTTGTAGTTTTTGACGTAACTACGTCTCAAATTAGGTTGCGGCTTGGAGTCAATAAAAAAGTGTAACGCCCGCTCACGTCTGTTACGATGAGTCACCGAACGAAAGAGAGGCCTGCCGGACTGGCGAATGCCTTGCGTCTCTCTCCCACTCCAATCCATCACATTTAAAAAGACGTTGTCAAGTAAAATCTTTGCCCGTAAAGCCGACTTTACAGGCAACCGTTTTTTAATTTTTTTACTTACTGATTAATTACTGATTTTGGAATCAGGCTGGCTTGGACGCAGAATTCCATTAAATTCAGTCTAGAATTTCCGGTTTAGACGCTTACCTCGCGAAAGTAAGACAATTCTAGCATCAACCCGATTTTCTAATTCGAAGCCATTGTTAGCAGATTTTGGTTTTATTTTTCCCTATTTTTTTTTCTTTCATCAATATTTGAAGCAGTATACAAAACCGTGTATACGGAATGTGAAACAAATTAAATAAGATTTAGCATTCAGAGTATTATGAAGGTATCTTCCTGCCCTTAATCCACTCTAAGTGGGGTCGGCACAACATGTTATAAACATGCTGTCACATGATTCGTCTGCGATTTTACGACCGGCCGTCTGCCTGACGTCAACTTACCTTAGTCTCCTTTTACGACACCTCGGTAAAAAATGAGGTTGGTCTATTCTACTCAGCCGGATACCACACGGCGGAGTATTATGAAGGTAATAGGCAGAATTTCGATGACTAGTATACCAGGTACGGCATTATGGTATGACATAATTAAATTATTTATGAATAACATAAGGTCATCAGTTCTTATACAAGTAACAGCATAATAGTCGCATTTATTTACAGTATTTATTTATCCGATGTGTGTAGAAGCAGGGAATAATTTGTAGCTTTTTTTTTATTAAGAAAAAGAGTAAAATGAAATCTCTTTATCAATTTTTATCTCTTTATCAACCTACATTAATTAGAACAAAAACGTTTAACAACAAATATAAATAGTTGTAAGTTTATTTTACGACCAGCCGGCCTAACGTCAATTTACCGCAGTCGTATTTTATGACACCTCAGTAAGAAATGATGGTCTATTTTATTCAGCAGAATACCACACGTTGTTAATAATTTTTTTCCTATAGTTTATTTTGAATTAAATATATTTTATGAGTTTTCTGGTTACGATGTTTTGAAATTCTATGCTAGGGATGGTATAAAAGGTATGCGCGTCATTTTAATGTCCTTTTACGGTGGACGCGGCGTGTGAGTTAACTTGTCACTACTTATTAAAAATAATCGTACTAATTATCATTAGTTTTCATAATTTAGTAACTAAGTAATTTTTTTAGCATATAACCTTGCAATTTATAGTAAATATAAAGAAAATTAGTAACTCTTAAATAAATCTAAATTGACGTGTTTCATGGACGCCATTTTGTGCGTCGTGTTTTGTGAACCCCGTATAAAATTGTTATAATTCAACAATCATTGAGCAATTATTGTAATCTAACAAATTCAAGTGCATCTTTTAATATTTTCTTGTTTTTTTCAGTGAGCCAGGGCGCACGTGTCATATTCTAGTGGTGGGAGTGAGTATTTTTATAATTTTAATATAGATTTTTTTTTTCTCTTTTATCGTTCATAATTGTCGTTTCTTTATTTCATTTTTAAATGATAGATCGCGTGTTTTAGGACCACGTTGATGTATTATACACGTGTTTGCATTTTCTTCATTGCAGTATTTTCTTAATCAGTGCTTGCGTATAATTCAAATTCGGTGGCCCTAGATATTATAAAAGTAACGACCTGTTAATATCTCACTGTTAGGCATAGGCCTTTTCTCCATTTTAGGATAGAAAGATTGGAGCTAAGACCTACCACGTGTTCTAGTACCAATTGATAGGTTACACATACCTCTAGAATTTTATAGAGATATGCAGGTTTCCTCGCGATGTTCTTTTACCGAAAAGCGTGCTTTAAATTTCAAATATCAATGAGACTGAGAATGAGAGAAATATCAATGAAGTTTTTAAATGAAAAACTCATTGGTGTGAACTCGGCGTTTAAACTCGTGACCCCTTCGAAAGTTAATACCCCTATAATTTGTTATTATTTGATAAATAGAAAATGATTTACATTGAATAAATTAAAGAAGCTGTGGTAGCCTAGCGAGTGTGAATCTTTCGACGAGGTCACGGGTTCAAACTCGGGCAGACACCAATGAGTTTTTCTGTTAATACTTATGTGTCTAATTGATAATTGCAATTCACACGCTTTTCGGTGAAGGAAAACATCGTGAGGAAACCTGCATATCTCTAGAGAAATCTGGGAATATACATATGTAACCTACCAATCCGCATTGGAGCAGCGTGGTAGGTCTTAACTCCAACCGTTTTCTCCAGGAATGGAGAGGCCTATGCCGAACAGTGAGATATCAACAGGTCGTTACTTTACTTTTTTCAGGCATTTAGGAGTCTGCTCCCACCAGTAGAACACCGGGCAGCCTGGTCGCCGGCGTCGGGTACCGCTACGGCGGCCGGGCGTGCTACTGGCCAGAGTCACTATCACCGCTCCGCTGGACCAGTGAGCAGATGTGCCCGTGAGTATATCAATTTATCAAGTATTTTATTCTTTTCTTACCTATCGTCACTGCTGCCTTTCTGCCTGTTTCTATTAGTGTAAGCAATTTGTAAGCGAACCTAAATAAATAAATAAATTATAAGCTAGTACCAAATTTCCCTTAAAATCCCTTTCCCATCCATAAATATTGTCACTTCCACCTTGTCTTTCACTACATTCTCCTTTATCACTACCTCTCCCCCTTTACTAACCATCCCTTTATCACCCACTGATTCTTTCACTTTGGCCTTCCTGTTTGCTCTGTTACTCCATCCACCCTTATTAGTACGTTCCTCCTACGTTACTCATTCTCCAACCATTAATTTCTCAATCCCAGTCCGTTCACTCGTTCTTTTACTGTTTGACCAATTATTATTGCATCGTATATCATCAGTGCCTATCCATTCCCTCTTTAACACATAGCATAAGTGCCACATTCTCTTACTATTTCTTTCTCATTCTAGTCTTACTGTCTGTTCCTTTAATTAACACATCATCGCTTTGTGCGATTGCTGCGTTATTATGTCTGTTAACACTACATTCTCCATTCATCTTTCTTATCTTTAAAGTCTTCTCTTCAGTCTGCCTGTTTTTCAATGTTCAACCCTTCACAATATGTCCTTCCCTATAATTGACCTCACCATTTCCCCCCTTCACTACTATCACTACTATTGTCCCTCCCCCAGTCTTACCCGTATAATCGGAAATTTTAAATATTATTTAATTAGTTTAAAAGGACCTAGCTAACTAGTGATGATCTAATACTAAAGCTTGGCTAGTCAGAATTAGCATATCAAGAATTTTAAAGCAATACTTTAATAGCTTCCTTTCTTTCCTTTCTCCTGCTCTTATCCCACTTCAAGTGAGGTTGGCTCATGTTTTATACATGTTGTTACATGATTTGACTAGGTACTTTACAACGGGCCGCCTGCCTGACGACATACGTCATGTCTTGATAAGGGTGGTCTATTCTACTCAGCCGAATACCACATTTTAAAGCAATATTTTAATACATGGACTAATAGATAGATAGATTATAAACTAGATTGGTTTGGTGTATTTCAGATGTTCCTTCACGTTTCCGGGTGATATTCCTATCCAATAGATAGGAGTTCGATGGGCGCTGCTTCTGTCGCCGCTCGGTCGAGCTGTGATCAGAATGCGGTCAGGGGTCGTTGGTGAGTAATTTGATCTTTCTACATTGTTTATATCTATACTAATATATAAAGCTGAAGAGTTTGTTTGTTTGAACGCGCTAGTCTCAGAAGCTACTGGATCGATTTGCAAACATCCTTTGAGTGTAAGATAGTCCATTTATCTTGCAAGGCCATAGCCTATATAACATCACGCTAAGACTAATAGGAGAGGAGCAGTAATAACCAAATATAACAAAAAGGGCAAAATTTAAAGCTTTCCTTGCGTGCGCCGAGTAAACGGTGAAATTTTTTCAAAAATCATGTATAACAACATTGTTCCCCTCTAAAAGTTCTAAATAAAAGTCTGAGACAGCATATGTCTAGCTTCTAAGGTTAACCCACTTTAACAAATTATAACGGTTATTAAAATACTATATTACGGTTGTAATATTTCCTATATGTCCTGTGATTTTGTGAAAATAAACGCGTCACAATCAATTGTTTCATGAGCGATGGACGCAGAGACTTTTGTCTTGGACGTCTAACATTTGTTAATGTGAATAAGAAATATGGTGAGACCTTGGCCAAATAGAGTAATTTTCATATTTGATTTTTATTTATTTGTATTAGTTTATTACGTCAACAGATTAGTTAATAATTACAGCCAAAAAACTCGAAAATATATTCCACTATTGAGAATCTCCGTTTTTGGAGAGGTTTAGAGCTAAGATCTACCACGCTGCTCCAGTGCGGATAGGTATACCACACATATCTCCAGAAGAGAGAGATATGCAGGTTTCCTCACGATCTTTTCATTCACTGAAAGCAGGTGATAAGTTGCAATTATCAATTAGACACATAAGATTTAACAGAAAAACTCATTATTTGTCTGCCCGGTTTTGAACCCGTGACTTCCTCGAAAGATTCGTACGGTGTTACCACTAGGCTTATTTATTAGGTGTAAATCATTTTCTATTAATCAAATAATAAAGAATTTTTTGTTACAGGAATTTTATCTATGTACAAGTTCGCCGTATTATCAAAATAATACAAACAGTAACAGTTATAATTAAAACCTAATGTGTATAAAAATGTAAAACATTTGTATCATCTGATCATTAGACTCATGGACTTTCCTATAAATAAAAAGGTTGGTGCCATAGGATTATTATGCAGTTCCTAGACATGTTTTTGGGCATTGTATTTACTAGTACAAACATAAGCAATGTTTATAAGCTTGATATATGCGTTAGATGTCTTACTATTTTTTAATGGTAGTGCTTCTTTTCATATATTTACATTTAATGTTAGGATTATTTTGAATATTTTCGTTTGAATTAGTTATTTCTAAATATAGAGTTAAAAGAAATTCACACCCATAACTATGTAATGTTATATTTACAATCTCTTTGAGGCGGTGAGTTTGGAAACTGTTATTCGATAAAACAAATCATTTTGATTGAATATGTTGGGATCGGTCTAGTTCTGAGGTTATCTGTTACTTTGGATACTATTTTTTGGATTGTTAATTTCTAAAAAGGAGGTCATTGCCGTGCGTTAGTATGTAATTACTAGATATAAGTTTTTTTGTACTTGTATTTTATTTTCATATCAGTACGGACTTAACCAATATCTTCTTGGCTAAGTTTCTTCTAAGATGTTAATTCCGATATTTTTTTGTGAAGCGAGAAGCGCGTTTTCTTTTCTTTAATGATAGGTTTTTTTTTGCATTTTCGTTTGAATATTGACATTCTTTATGAATGTACAATAAATGAGAAAATGGTGTGCAATGTAAAACACTGTATTAGATAGATAAGTTAAGAGTAGTTTTTTTTTTGTTTTCATCTTTTTTTTAGCTGTAAGTGCCTTTCGTTATCCAAGATGTTTATTATTTACTTTCTAAATAGTTTGATTAACTTTATCTTTTCAAATGTTAACAGAAGTCGGACAAAACGTTTAAGCCTTATTAACTTTAAATGTTTAAAATTTTGTAAAGGTATATAGCTGCATTATGTACCTTTACAAAAAGGCTTTAGTTTGTCCGAATTTTGTAACTTTTTGTTTAAAGAAATACACTTTTCTCTATACTAAGCTCTGTTTAATTTAACCCCCATCTTATCAATTTAACACATAGTTAGTAATCTTTAATATTTAAATGAGTTAATCTTGTATATATTTTTCTGAATTTTGGAATCTGTTCCAACGAAATTCAGCGTGTAGGGCTTTTTGGGGTGAAAATTGGATCTAGCTACGTTTTATTAAAAAAATTGTTGTTTTATCCCTGTTTTCGGGCATTGAAAAAATACTAAAATAGAAATAGATTGACAACTAAAATTTTGCTATATTTTTTAAGTTAGCGTAATGGTAAACGGGTGGATTAAAACATGTGATGATACGCTGGTTCAAGTACCACATGTCACCGATTGTTTCTTTCATTTTTTACTTCTGTAATTGTTTTTTTTTTTAACAACTTTCACCCGCTCACTCAGGTGCTATAAATTTATTTACTACATTTTATTATTGTTATTTAAAGTAAATAACGTTATAAATAACATTAAAACTTCTTCTTCCTGGCCTTATCCCACTCTCAGTGGACAACATGTTATAAACATGTCACATTATTTGGCTACGTATTTTACGACCGGCCTACCTGAAGTCAACTTACCTTAGTTGTATTTTACAACATCTCGGTAAGAAAGAGGGTGGTCCATTCTAATTAATCGCATACCACTCGGTGGGTCAACTTACCTCAGTCGCCTTATACGAGACCTCTGTAAGAAAGAGGGCGGTCTATTTTACTCAACCGGATACCACACGGTGGACCATATAAAAAAAAGGAATCGAGGAGAGGTGATAAAACAATTGACAACAAAATTTTAATTATTAAATGCTTTACATGTTATCTTAAATAAAATAAATTAAAACTATATCTAATACCTTTAACCGGGTAATTGTAGTATGTTTCTAGATTTCAGAAACAATTTCAACGAGTTTCATGAAATTTAGGATGCAGGGGGGTTTCGGGCGTGATAGATTGGTCTAGTAAGGTTTTATTTTTAGAAAACGTCGTTTACCCCATTTTACAAATTGCTACAATATTATTATACAATACAATATTATTTCGTTATTATATTCAAAGTATAATAAAAATATCTGCTATTTTTCTTTTTTTTTAATCTTTAACCGAGTGAAGCTGGGTTACACAGGTAATCCGAAACCGATCACATACTAAGTTTCATGAAAATCTCCATTGATTTTCATGAAACTTAATATATATGCCGTTTCCGAAATTCATATTCTAAGATTAAAAATTAAGTGGCGCCATCTATAAGTACTGTTCAATAGGTGCAAAGTCGAAGTCCGCACTATGCAATGTGCCTCTGTTATCGCTAGAGGGCCGCCCTTTAAAATATTCCGCTACGTTTCCACTCATACTGCCATATGGTATGCCACCTGTGAAATAAAATAGATCAATTAAAATAAGGCTGTCACACTTTGTATTATTTATAAACGGAAAACTGAAAGTAGCGCTTATTCTAGAAAAGACGAGAAGTGCAAGATTAAGATGGCATAGACATGTAATGAGGAGGGATGAAATTTATTTCTTTTTATTAATCAAATTTTCTGCTTTTTTAACTATAAGAAATGTAATGACATAATATTAGGCGAGTATACCGCTGCGATGGAAAATTACAAAATAAGGGGTAAGGAATAAGGGATAAGGTATAAAAACGGGCAAGCAGGCAGGAGGATGATGATTGTATTATTGGTTATAGATATATTGGCTAGATACTTTATCAAGTTACTGGGATGACTTTCAAAAACGTCATTCGACTTTAGTGTCGGCGCCATCGGAAGATACAAAAAACTTAACATATTTTACACAACATACATACGATACTACGTTAGAGGTGTATTTGGACTTTATGACACGGTTGAAGGAAAGTATATATGATATTGAAAATACACAACATATATCTAATGTTATAGGAACAAATGAGCAATGTTCAGAACAATCACTAGTAACTCCAAAATTACCTCCTATTCAATTAACCAAATTTTCTGGTGATTACAAGGAATGGTTGTCCTTTCGCGACCTTTTTGTGTCTTTAGTTCACAATAATCCACAAATTAGCCAAGTCAATAAATGTCAATATTTGAAATCCAGTTTATGTGGAGAAGCAGAATGTCTTGTTAAACAAATTCAGATATGTGAGAGTAATTATAACATAATGTGGGAAACTTTAAACAAGCGATACAATAATCACCGTAGCATTGTGAATGCATTTATTGGAAAATTGTTAAATCAAAGAAAAGTATGTAATGAGTCATCTAAATCTGTAAAGGAATTATTAGACACAACATCAGAATGTTTAGTTACTTTAAAAAGCCTCAACGTCCCCACTGATAGTTGGGATGACATAGTAGTATACATCATTATACAAAAGCTAGATGCTGAATCTCATAAGCTCTTTGAGCAAAGACTAGACTCTAACAAAATGCCAACTTGGTATGACATGTCACAATTTCTAGAATTCAGGTTTAGGACCCTAGAAGCAGTACGAGGGAAAGAGCTTTCGCAACAGAGATCAGTATCAACTAGTAAAACATTTACAGCAAATATAACAACTAAGGATAATGTGACCTGTGCATATTGTAAAAATAATCACTACATATTGAAATGTAAACAGTTTCTTCAAATGAATGCTAACGAACGACAAAAATTTATACAAGTAAACAATTTGTGCTTTAATTGTTTAAAGAAAGGCCATCAAGTTAGTAATTGTGTACAGTCCACAACATGCCATAGATGTGGCCGTAAGCACCATTCATTATTACACGGTTATAGTATAGCATCAACCAACTCCAATAGCAATCAACCAGTTCAAGCGATGAATGACATGACAACTTTGGGAACTTCAATAGATAGTCCTGTAATACTAGCAACAGCACTTGTGTCAGTACACTCACAGAGAGATAATAGTATAGTACATAGATTAAGAGCTCTCGTGGATCCAGGATCCCAAGCTTCACTAGTAACCGAGGCAGCATGCCAATGGTTAGCTCTCAAACGCACACCTGTTATAGGAAACATAGTGGGAGTAGATTCAAATAAAACGATTACTAAAGCATTAGTTGAATTTGAAATAGAGTCGATACATAACCCAAAACATAGATTTAAAATTCAAGGGTATGTGTTAAAGTCCTTAACATCATATTTGCCACAGTATGCGCATGATGTTTATTGGCCTCAACTGAATAGTTTAAAATTAGCTGATTCTTCATTTAACCAACCTGGAAAAATAGACCTCATTTTAGGTGCAGATGTGTATCCAGAGATTTTACAACATGGTATTCTTGTACACAAAAGTGAAACTAGTACACTTGTTGCTCAACAATCTTTATTAGGATGGTTAATTTCAGGGAAGAATAAAAATAGAATAGACGGATCACATAATCAAGTGTTAATACATCATTTGAGATCTGAAATAGATAGCAATCTTCGCCATTTTTGGGAATTAGAAGAAGTTAACTATGGTAAGAGAGTAATGACAAAGGAAGAACTCCAATGTGAAGCATATTTTGATGCAACTCATAGTAGAACACAGGATGGACGTTATACAGTGAGATTACCATTTATAACACAACCTCCTAACCTAGGCCAATCAATGCCAGTGGCAATAAACGCTTTAAATAGCATAGAAAATAAATTTAAGAGACAGCCAAACTTAGAAAAGGGATATAGAGAATTTATAGAAGATTACATAGAGCAGGGTCACATGGAACCTGTGACACCTAATGATAGTAATAGCACCACAAACTATTTACCACATCATGCAGTAATAAATGAACAACATACTACAACCAAATTAAGAGTTGTTTTTAATGGTTCTGCAAAAACCACTAACAACCAATCATTAAATGATAATCTGTTAATAGGTCCACCACTACAAAATGATCTTAGAGATGTCACATTAAGGTGGAGACGCCATGCTATTGTATTAGTTAGTGATATACGACAAATGTATCGTCAGATATGGATAGACTCTGAAGATGTTGATTTCCAAAGAATAGTGTGGAGACATAGTTATAATGAAGCTGTTCAACATTATAGATTAAAAACAGTTACATATGGTACATCTTGTGCACCATATTTAGCCATTAAAACACTCCATCAACTTGCAATAGATGAAAGTAATCATTTTACACCAGAGGTTATCAGTACTCTCCGTAATGATTTTTATGTAGATGATCTTTTAACTGGTGCTACTGATATATATAAAGCAAAAGAATTAAAAGAAAATATGATAAATTTACTTTACAAAGGTGGATTTATACTACACAAATGGGTATCAAACAATGAAAATTTAATATCGATAGTTCCTGAAGCAAGACAAATTTTGGGCATTAATTGGAACCCAAAAACTGATAAATTTGAATTGAAACTTAATATAAAATATAAAGATGAACCATTCACCAAACGTACTGTATTATGTGATATAGCACAGATATATGATCCAGCGGGTTGGTTAGCTCCAATTGTTGTCAGAGCTAAACATATGCTACAACAGTTATGGATAGAGAAATTGGAATGGGATGATGAATTACCCACTTCATTAAGGCAAGACTGGACAGTTTTTCGCCAAGAGCTTAAAGAAATGCCTATAATAGAGTTTGATAGATGGCTTGGTGTAACTGAAGGACTGAAATGTTTTGAGTTACATGGATTTTCAGATGCATCAGATATAGCTTATTCAGCAGTAATATACAGTCGCATAGTTACCACAACCGGAGTTAAAGTGACTATGATTGAAGCAAAAACTAAAGTAGCCCCTGTAAAGAAGATTTCAACACCTAGATTAGAGTTGTGTGGAGCAGTATTGCTAGCTAGACTTATGCAAAGAGTCCAACATTCACTGGGTGTTAATTCTAATAATATCTATGCCTGGACAGATGCCACAATAGTCTTAGCGTGGTTGCAAAAAGCACCTGGTTGTTGGAGCACATTTGTTGCAAACCGAGTTGCAGAAATTACTAATATTATTAATAAGGAGAGATGGAATCATGTCTCTTCATTTGATAACCCTGCAGATATAGCATCTCGTGGTAAATCACCAGCAGAGCTTCCTAAGTGTGCTCTGTGGTGGCAAGGACCTGCCTGGTTACACGACAGTGATAGTAGTGATATTAAAAAATGTGATATACCAGATACGGAGTTAGAACTACGTACTCCTTTAAAAATGTTCGTTCATAACAGTGTTGTGAGTGATAACAGTGAGGACTCTACCATATTTGAAAGATTTTCTAGCCTGTCAAAGTTAATTCGTGTAGTCGCATATTGCTTTAAATTTGTTAGTAACTGTAGAGCAAAATTAAATAAAACTGGCTCTATATGTAAACCTGTAAAATATCTAACTACTACTCAGTTAAGAAATTCATTGCGTAATTTGTTAATATTGTCTCAAATAAGTACTTTTAATGATGAAATAACCATCTTAAAAGGTAATCTAGAAAATAAAACTTGTAATAGTCTTAAGAAGGGAAATAAATTGTTAAAGCTATCTCCATTTATAGATACAGATAAGTTGTTAAAAGTTAGAGGTCGTTTACAAAATTCTGATATTCCTTATAGTGTAAAACATCCTATCATTTTAGATAAAACTTGCAAATTAGCTTATTTAATTATTCAGGATGCTCATTTTAAAACTTTACATGGTGGCTATCAACTCATGTTAAACTATATCAGAAGTAAATATTTTATATTTAATGTAAAAAATTTAGTTAAAAATATAATTCATAAATGTGTTACTTGCCGTAAAAACTCTCCCAATTTGTGTACTCAATTAATGGGAAATTTGCCTAAAGAAAGAGTAACCCAACAAAGACCTTTTAGTGTGAGTGGGGTTGACTTTGCTGGTCCTATTATTATTAAATTATTTAATGGCCGTGGGTCAAATAAAATAGAAAAGGCATATATAGCTGTATTTGTGTGTACTGCAGTTAAAGCGGTTCATTTAGAATTAGTTACTAGTCTAACATCAAGTGGTTTCCTAGCTGCATTTAGAAGATTTTGTTCACGTAGAGGGCATTGTATTAAGTTAATAAGTGATTGTGGAACAAATTTTGTAGGAGCTTTTAAAGATTTAAAATGTATGTTTGATAAGAGTACTAAGAGTTTAGCCCCTGAACTAGCTGAACTGTTAGCTAATGATGGTACAGATTGGCAATTTAATCCCCCTAGTGCCCCGCATATGGGTGGGTTATGGGAATCTGCAGTTAAGTCTGTTAAATTTCATATAAATAGAGTATTAAATGACACTAATGCAGTTAAGTCTGTTAAATTTCATATAAATAGAGTATTAAATGACACTAAATTAACATATGAAGAATATAGTACATTGCTCTGTCAAATTGAGTGTTGTTTGAATTCCCGTCCACTCACTCCCATATCAGTGGATAGTAATAATTTTTTTGTAATAACCCCAGGTCATTTCTTGATTGGTGAGGCACCAATTACAGTACCTGATGAAAATTTAGAAAATCTAAAAATTTTATATAAAGATAGATGGGTTTATATTCAGCAAAAACTTCAGTTTTTTTGGAAAAAGTGGAGTCAGGAATATTTAGTTGAATTACAAAAACGTAATAAATGGGCATGTGTTCAAAGAGACCTAAAAATTAATGATGTTGTCATAATTAAGGATGAGAGACTTCCTCCAGCTAAATGGGCTTTAGGTAAAGTCATAGCCACCCATCCAGGTAGAGATGGTTTAATTAGAATTGTTTCTTTAAAATGTAAAAATAATATTGTTAAACGCCCTATACATAAACTTTGTTTACTTCCAATAGAATAAGAAAAGAGTAGTCATTATTTGTAACTTTAACTTATAACTTAGTTTGTAACTTCAATTATTAAATTAATTTGTAACTTAATTTCTAACTTAATTGTTTTTTGTTTTTTTTTAAATTGTAATTTAATCTAGCTGTACTTTTAAGTATATTATTTTGTTTGATTAGTTCTGTTAAAAGGCCTGTCGCCCTTTGGGGGCCGGTATGTTTACTATAAAAATAGCTTGTGAAAACGCACTAGTTATAAAGTTAATTGTCTGTACCTGTCTAACCCTGCTGCTAATTGTCTGTAACGTTTCTCTTGTCTTTTGTCTGTGATTGAAGCTATAGTAAAGAAGTTTTTCCCAAAAAGATTTTTAATTTCATCGCAACACAGATAAACTTGTATAATATTACGTTATTAGGCTAGTCCAGTGGTCGGCAAAGTTATTAGCCAATGAGCCAAATATGAACAATACAACAATTTTAAAAAATGGGATCCAAATCTGCTTGTATAGTAAACGTTTAATACACTAAATAAGTAGTAAACTAAATAAAACTATATTTCATACTTAATAAATATTTATTAATGCGAACAATGGGCTTGCATCTCTTTGGAATTTGAGTCTCATTTGAGTTTTTTTTTGTTGCGGTTGTCTACATGCGGCTCTGGAGCATTTTGCCGACCACTGGACTACGTGAAGGTAAATTTAAATACAAAGAAGAAACATATTTTTTAAATATGGTCGACAAAGAACGGGGTAACTTTTAGTTACCCCGTTCTTTGTCGACCACTGAGGGAAATTTAAGTATAGAGAAGGAACATTTAAAAGTTACCGTAAGCTAGACCTGGTCCAGGCAGCGGTGCGTGACCAGCGCTGTCCGGCAGCGGCCGAGCCTCACTGAAGAGCAGCACGGCGCTTATATAATAAAGCAGCAACAAATTCTGAAATAATTAAAAAAAAATTACAATACAGTTGAAGACAATACAGGTACTTCTAGGTAGGAGCAAACTTCCGAATCAGTGGTAGCTTCTTTAAAACATTTGACGATTCAAACAGTCCATTTAAATTAAGAATATTTTGAATTTGACAGGGACGAGCCGCGGGTATGTCGGACTCGCACCCACTAAAAACCTGAAACAGGTTTCAGGTTTTTAGTGGGTGCGAGTCCGACATACCCGCGGCTCCGCCACGCTGCTGGTTGCGGGGACAGGGTACCGTTGGACACATTTCCCCCGTCCCCAAAATTGATACAAAAAATATGAAAAAAAACGGCAAAATTCAAAGCTGCGTGCGCCGAGTAAACGGTGATAGTTATTCAAAAATCATGTATTACAAAATTGTTCCCCTCTAAACGTTCTAAATAAAAATCTCTGACAGTTATTATGGTTATCAAAATACAATATTACGGTTTAGTCTTTCCACGCAAGCAGAGCCGCTGGCAATTGCTAGTTTAATATACATATAATATTATCGGTTTTACATCCATTCCAGCTTACATATGTACATAAATAAGTACGCCATAATCTCAGTATCTAGCATTGACCTAGAAAGCAATATCATTAAGTGTTTCTACTCATCTCATAGCTGTTTGGAATGGCTACTGCGTATTTAGTTCGTTTTTAATGGGCAGTGCGTTTACCTAAAATATATTTATTGGTGCCATGGGATTTTCTAAATGGAATGGTTGCTTACATTCTAGTTAAAGTGACTACCGAGAAATATAGTTAAAAACTAAAAAATATGCTTTAAACACGTTGAACTAAAAAGTGAAAAACAAATCTTAATATAGGTAGAAAACAATGAACAAAATTTATTAGTTATCATTCATCATTCTCCTGCCATCATCCTACTCTAAGTGGGGGCACAATATGTTATAAAGTATTATCACAAGCTTTAGCTTCGCATTTTACGACCGGTCGCCTGTTCGACGTCAACTTACCTTAGTCGTCTTTTACGACACCTCGGTAAGAAATAAAGGCAGTCTATTTAGCCGGATACCACACGGCGGGTCGACTTACCTAAGTCGCCTTTAACGACACCTCGGTAAGAAATAAGGGTGGCCTATTCTATTCAGCCGAATACCACACTGGGGGTCGACTTACCTTAGTCACCTTGAACGACACCTCGGTAAGAAATGAGGGGTTCTATTCTACTCAAGCGGATACCACACGGTGGGTTGACTTACCTTAGTCGCCTTGTACGACACCTCGGTAAGAAATGAGGGTTTTCTATTCTACTCAAGCAGATACCACTCGTTGGGTTGACTTACCTTAGTCGCCTTGTACGACACCTTGGTAAGTAATGAGGGATTTCTATTCTACTCAAGCGGATACCACACGGTGGGTTGAATTACCTTAGTCGCCTTGTACGACACCTCGGTAAGAAATGATCGTGGTCTATTCTACTCAGCCGGATACCACACGGTAACAATTCATAATTAATAAAATAACATTATTCAAGTTATTAACAAGTATTAAAATGGAATGCAAATTCCAATATTGCAATACATATTCAAATCCGAAAACCAGTATTCAATTCAACATTCACGTAAATCTATACTAATATATAAAGCTGAAGAGTTTGTTTGTTTAAACTCACTAATCTCAGGAATTACTGGACCGATTTAAAAAATTCAGTGTAAGACATTAAGGAAGAAGAGGTGTCGGTTGCAGGAAGAAATCCTGGCTACGCAACATCCGGGAGTGGACAGGAATCGCGAGTGCTGCCGAACTTTTTCACCTCGCGAAAAATAAACGGAAATATACGCTGCTGACTGCCAACCTTCGATGATCGGAGAGGCACTACAAGAAGAAGAAGTAAGACAGTCCATTTATCGAGGAAGGCTATTTAACATGACGCTAAGATGAATAAGAGAGGAGCAGCGAAAAATATAATTACGAAAACGGCAAAATTTAAAGCTTTCCTTGCGTCACTGAGTAAACGGTGAAAGTTATTCAAAAATCATGTATAACAAAATTGTTCCACTCTAAAAGTTCTAAATAAAAGTCGGCGACAGCATATTTCTAGCTTTGAAGGTTAGCCCACTATAACCATTTTTATGGTTATCAAAATACTATGGTTACGGTTTTAATATTTCAACCCAGGCGGAGTCGCTGCTGTCGATTGCTGGTAGTTTAATATTCTCGTAATACGAATATATTTTTGTCTTAATATGAGTAAATATTGTAAGAAATATAAATGTTGACCTTGCTGTGACATTGGTTAGTTTACTTGGCTATATTGTAATTAAAAGTTAATTTTATTCAACAGTGCATTGTTTTATATCTATAGGTAATATATAAAGCTGAAGAGTTTGTTTGTTTGAACGCGCTAATCTCAGGAACTTCTGGACCGATTTGAAAAACTCTTTCAGTTTAAGATAGTCCACTTAATTAGGAAGGCTATAGACTATCTAATATCACGCTAAGATGAATAGGAGAGGAGTAGGAATAAAAAATATTCCGAAATGTGGCAATATTTAAAGCTTTGCTTCCATGCGCTAAGTAAACGGTGAAAGTTATTAAAAAATCTCTTGTAATCAACTCGCGATAACTACTTTTATACTACAAAATTTAAATTTGGGAAAAAAATTGTGATTGATTTCCATTGGGCGAAGCTTCTGGCACAGCTATTCTTTGATAAAAGGAATCCGCCGGCGGGAATAAAACCCGCGACCCGCGGAGTCCTTAACTTAATCTCCGTATCAAAAATCACATTGACCCTTTACCCAGTTCGGGCGTTAGAGAAAACATGTCAACACTTAAACATTATATTAGTATAGATTTTATTGATGTCAATTGTCAAGTGCTTGTTATAAATTAATAATTACGAACCTGTCTACGTCCCAACATGTTGCAAACACTGCGACGCGCGCGGACTACATTCTCTATATATGTGAGAACGCGACCCTCAAAACGCTGAGTTATTCTGAATTTGTTTGTAAGTACATATATAAAAATTAACAAATATGTTGCCATGCGCAAAATTAGCAAACAAATACGTCTATTTTTCTTTTTTGGAAATATCCAAATAATTGCAATAAAAATAGGAAAAAAAATATTTTTTAAGCTTTTATTTGAATTGACTTTATGCATGTTTGTATGTGAAGGTGTATTTCTTCTTATTCCCAGGTTCTATCTAAAAAAGACTTGTACATACTTGAAGAGTAACTTTCGGTCTTTTTATTAAATATTATTTCACTTCTGTCCATTGAGGCCAAAAATTGTATGAGCTATTTGCCCACCTCCTTTGACCAACTTTTCGGTGTCCGATTGAGCTGAAATTATACTGGTCCAGTCCCGATGATGCATGTTTATGATAGTGCGAGGATTGGCTCCAGACGAGGGAACCCTCAACGGTTAATAGTAAGAACATAAAATAAACATACAAATTGATGGTTACAACTAAAGACAAAGTTGTGAACTCTATCATTAATTTTTATTACAGATTTCTCAAAAGTAATTAAGGAATTCCGTATATCTAAATTAATCAAATATTTTTTTTAAGGCGGTACGTAAAATTGTTTGTCTGTTACGCTTGTACGGTTAATACGCTAGTCCTATAATAATTAAAGTTGACATAATTAAAGCTTTTAAACAGTATACCATATAGAAAAAATCTGCTGTTGTTCTTTCGGGAATAGGAAAAGACACATTGCATTATTGAGGGTATTTAAACGCTAAATTGAGCAAACTAAGTCGCTTTTACCTTGAGTTGTTCAACAAATTTATATAATTTAAATAAATAAGTATCTTTGTAATATTTAACTAGCAAATATAACTTTAGTTAAGTCATTTAGTTTCTTTGAAGTAAATATATATTAACTTTCTCTTTTAGCCACAAAGCATTATTCAGTTACATAAAGTTGAACCTATTTGCACGTTCAAATCAAATACATTATTACTTAACATTTTTATGGTTAATATAATATATAATTAGGTGGTTTCGGTGATTGTTTTGAAATTAGATTTATTTTTTTTAGTTACGCCATTATACAAAGGTGTATATTGGGTTATTACATTTTAAGTTTGTTAACCATTTACTTTATTTTTACATATTTATTACTTTTTCAGAATTTTCTAAATAACCTTAATATAGTATAACATACAAACTATTTTTTTTTAATTAAACAGGAAAAGTAATAATGAAATCATTTTTACTATAATCTGCAATAAAGTAAATAAAACATATAAAAAGTGCTAAATGTATTCTATTCGTTTTCGTACTTGATATATGCAGGATTCGTAAATACACATGCACAAACCTCCACTTCAACCAAAATACACTACACAAGTTCACCAACACGCTTTGAGATTTTGTCGTGGAGTCTATCTCCTGATGATGCTTCGGTTGCGGGGCAAAATGGAAACAGGCGTTTCTGGTATACTTTTTTGCAAATGTTTGAGGAATAACCCAGTAGTCGATAAGTTGCAGGCTAAGATAAGACAGTTGGCAATATAGAACCTTGGCAGCTAAATGTTGATTGTAACAAGATTGATCTAAAGGTATTGATAGATGTGGAGGGTAATATAATTTTAGTGGACTTGCAGCTCAAGCAAGCGCCTTAGAAAATGTTAATTTATTTCACTGCTCACATTTTTGATAGCATCTCTCGAATCACCTTTAATTACGCATATTAACGGCTTGTTAACGTATTGCGCTCTGTGTTTTTTTTTAATACAGGAAAACCCTTATGGGTTTCGCCGCCCATCGGGAACAAGCAGCGATTATATCGGACTCGCCCCGACTATAACGACGATTTACAGGTTGTCAATACATCATCCCCTGCCCTTATCCCACTCTAAGTGGGGTCGTCATGTGTCTTATTGATAATTGACAATTTATCACACGCTTTTCGGTGAAGGAAAACATCGTGAGGAAACCTGCATGTCTAGAGAAATCTGGGGATATGTGTGACCTACCAATCCGCATTGGAGCCGCGTGGTAGGTCTTAGCTCCAACCCTTCTCTTCAGGAACGGAGAGAGGAGGCCTATGCCCAGCAGTGGGATTGTAACAGGCCGTTACTTGAAATAATCTTCATCTTCCTGCCCTTATCCCTCTCTAAGTGGGGTCAACACAACATCTTATAAACATGCACCTGCCTGACGTCAACATACCTTACTCGTATTTACGACACCTCGGTAAAAAAGAGGGTGGTCTATTTTAGTAAACCGGATACCACACGGTGGGTCAACTTACCTTAGTCGCCTTTTACGACACCTCGGTAAGAAATGAGGTTGATCAATTCTACTCAGCCGGATACCACACAGCGGGTCGACATACAGGTTGTCAAAACAATTCCATTAAATTAATGCAAGATAACAAATATATAAAGAACTTTTCAAAGTCAGTCAATGGTTACGTAAAGTGTTGATATACCATAACAATAACTAGTATTTCTCATTATTTCCGCACTTTTATAGAGGTTACTTAGTTTTTGTTCGTTATTATACAGTATAATGTTAAATGACCAACAACATCCTATCCTGCTAATATTGTAAATGGAAAGTTTGTGAGTATGGATGTATGTTTGTAACTCTTTTAGGGTGCATCAGCGCAATCAGCAGAACCAATATTCATGAAGTTTAGCACAATTATTTCTTTGTGCATATACGCTATATAAATCCTGCTAGTTATACATGAATGGGATGACATTAAAAAGCGCCATCTATTATCAACTGATGGTGATATTTGCTGAGTTGAAGGTAGAAGGTATAGAGCGGTCCAGCTCCTGCGGTCACCGTCTCTGCGGCCGGACGCGAAAGACGACGGCGACGACGAGGACGACGCGACGGGCGAGAGGGCGACACCACCGGACGAGACAACACTACCGATTATGACAATTCCTGACGATGACTACGAGGGCTGGGAGATACCATTCCCAGACCTCCCCACCGAACCAGACATCCTCTAGGTCACTTAGGTGACCTGGGCTCACGGCCCGTATACCAACAACCCTTAGGTCACCTAGGTGACCTCGGCCTACGGCCGGAACATAGTCCAGGCAGAATGCCTGCGAGGAAATGCCCGGGCAAAGAGGTACGCCTCGAGGCCCGTACCCCGCCTACACCCCACCCGGGGAGTAAGCGAGATGACCTTGCTGCAGAAGGTATAGACGGTATTATTAATTGGAATATTGTTAAATGCGCGGATAATATAAAATGAAAAATTTTTGTATTACAAAAAAGAGCCATACGGCATTTACAATTTAAATTCGCGTGATTCCCTGCGAGAGAAGTTTAAGGAAATAGGTATGCTTACATTTTCTTCACAGTATAAGCAATTTAATTTTTGTACATAAAAATATAAAGAATAATACAAAAGATAGGTGATGTATATAATAGAAAAAGTAGGAACCGACATAAGCTTGCGGCTCCTGCTTTGCGCTTCGCAAACGTACGAAATTCGTTTGTGGGTCTGATTATAAGATTCTATAATAAAATTCCGCAATCAATTTTAACTATGCCATTACAGCAGTTTAAAAACACTATTAAAGAGAGGCTAATACAAAAAGCCTACTATACTGTTGAGAATTACTTAGAAGATATGAATGTTTGGATATATCTCGCTTAGACCCTGTACAAGATAGTAATGACTAGGTAAATGTAAGTAGTAATAAGAATTATATTTTTAAAAGAGCAACCGCCGGGTTTCTTGCTGGCTCTTCCCGGTAGAAACAGCTTTCCGAACCAGCAGTAGAGTTGGCGATTCAAAAGTTTACAAGCTTATTTTAATAAAGAATTATATGAATTTGAATTTGAATACCGTCATCTTTAATATTTAAATAAGTTAATCTTGTTATGTTATAAGCCGCGAGATCATTTTCATTGGTCCACGCGGCAGTTTCAACAACTAGAGAGAATCAAGTTTTGAAACCTCCTGATTGAAAAACGCAATAGTCAAGGAAATATTGCGCTTAATGAAGTTTTTGTAATATAATCGATTATAAAAACATAATTTCAGACCTACCTTAAGTTACCAACGAAGATATGTGCGGCTATAACTATCTATGACAAATTGTAAAATTTGCGAATTTGTACAAATTAGTTATAAAAGTAATGATAAAATTATTTGTTGTTTGTTTGTTATGTACACGTTATATCTATCTATATATTCTTTATTCTAATTGACCTTTAATATTTAAATGAGATAATCTTGTATGTATATATATATATATATATATATATATATATATATATTTAAATCGCAGAAGTCTTCTTGCGTCATTTTAAACTCGAACCCTGTTGCGTCTACCATTTCTGAAGGGATTTTTAACTAAATTAAAGCGTATACTATACCTTTAAATCTGTATTATTTCAGTATACAACTTTAAATTCCATTAATGAGTTTTATAATGATATTCAATTTTAAAAATTTCTCAATCACTTAGCGGTTCCGTTCATCGTCGAAATAATGCGGCACATTGTATATTTTTGTATATACTTCGTACACTGTTTAGGCTTTCACGCTTCCTACTTAATTTATATCTAACTTGATTCTGTATATTATTCAATATATGTTATTGATATTACATTGACATTATTACATCCATTCTTTGTTTCAACTAAAATGCTTCCGAATATTGCTGCTGTATGAACCTATGCGTAACATTGACTTAACGGCTTCCATTGACTTCATCAGATTTCTAATACTTAAATATGGCACGTGAGTCATATTATTAAATATTTTTTTTATAGTCGTTTACTTATTACTAAGTGAGCTTTTATGAACAGGTAAGTAACTTATTATCCTCGTAAAGAAAGCTTTTATAGGCAGGTAAGTGATGTTACTAACCCAGAAAAACTTGAACTGCAGAAGTAGTTGAGATTATTAGGTGAATGTGCGTATTGTATGCGTGTGTGCGTGCGTGCATGCGTAGGCGCGTGGAGTCCATGTGATGTGTGTGTGTGTGTGTGTTTGCGTGCGTGCGCGTGTGCGTGTGCGTGTGCGTGTGTGTGTGTGTGTGTGTGTGCATTTTTGTTGATTTACTTGCTGCGTGTGTGCGCGTGTATGTGTTTCAGCTATAAATACCCTGCCTTTGTAACAACGTTTTAGAAACTACCAGTGTGTCTCCGTGAGTTGCGTATCTTGTGCTGAAAATATCTGCATGGTATACCCTTAAGGTGGTATTAGCGTACGCGCTCACGGAGTCATAATCGGATTCGGAAGTGGAAACTCTATATGAGGATATAACTTAAGCCTTACGCCATACCTCTAGAGCCCACTTCAACGTTGTTATGGGGGACTTTAAGTCTAAAGTGGGAGTAAAATTGTGTTGTGTGTTGAATTAGTTGTAGGACCTTTTGGTTTGGGTCGAAAGAAAGAGTTCGGAAAAATGCTTGTCGACTTTCTCGAGAAGGAGGAGTTGTTTTTGATGAATTCTTTTTTCAAGAAACAGCCCCAAAGTAGGTGGACTTGGCGAAGTCTCGGTGGGCGGACGAAAAATGAGATTGATTTTATTATTACGGACAAGAAGCGTATATTTAGGGATGTCTCGGTGCTTACCACCGACTATTAGCAACCATAAGTTGGTACGAGGCACTCTGAGTATTTATCTAAAGCTGGAACGGGTCCGTTTGATGAAATCAACAGTCCGTCTGAATGTTCTCCAAACCGTAATTGGATCTGTAACATTCTAGAAACAACTTAAAACCAATTCACTACTCTGGAAACCACCGATAACGTAGGGCAAAAACTCGACCGAGTAGCAAAAGTCCTTCAAAATGAGGGCACAAAAATTTGCGAAAGCCAACGTAAGGGCATGAAGTGAAAGCTTTCGGGAGATACTCTCCTATTAATGGCGACAAACCCTATGCTAACTTCGTGAGAAGTAGAGGCTTTAAACAAAATAATTACCAAGATGGTTAACGACGCGACCTCCGATTAGCTAATACGCTCAAAAGTCAATTGTGCAGAATCGGGGTCCAAAAGTGTTTATTAAGCCTCTTGGAAAAAGTCACCTGACGAAGTTAGCCACATTAAAGGGAAAGTCGTTACTCGTCCAAACCGGAAATCCTCTCGGAAGTGGAAAGCCACTACGCCGAATTTTACGCATCGCATGCTACCACTGCACACAGATGACAAATTAAGCCGCCACTATACGGAAAAACTGCCTGATATCCATCTAAATGAAATTGTTTTAGCCCTTGGACAGCTTAAAAATAGAAAAGTCGCGGGTGAGGATGGTATTACAACAGGGCTGTTAAAAGCTGGTGAAATTCTATTGGTAACAGAGCTTCAAGAGCTGTTTAATACCCTTCTCTTTGCCGGGAGAACTCCAAAGGCATGGCACAGAAGTATAGTGTTATACAAAAAAGGAGATACAACACTCTTAAATAACTATAGGCCAATATCTCTTCTGAGCCATGTCTATGAGCTGTTTTCAAGGGTTATCACAAACCGCCTCGCATGATGATTCGACGAGTTCCATCCCCCGAACAAGCCGGGTTTCTATGCGGGTACAGCACGATAGATCATATCCACAACGTGCGGCAAATTGTACAAAAAAACTAAAGAGTACAATCAACCACTATGCCTAGCGTTTGTGGATTATGAAAAAGCTTTTCACTCGGTCGAAACCTGGGCTGTTCTGGAGTCTTTGAGAGATGCCAAGTCGATTAGTGATATATTGAGATGCTGACATGTCTGTATGAAAACGCAAGAAAGGCAGTCCGAGTCCAAAACCAGCAGACAAGGCATATCCATCTTCAGCGAGGCGTAAGACAAGGGGACGTCATTTCCTCGAAATTGTTTTCAAACGCACTAGAGGATATGTTTAAGACGCTGGATTGGACTGGTCATGGCATAAACATCAATGGCGCTCATCTCAGATTTGCGTAAGATAATATGGTTTTAACGACTGAATCCATAGAGGATTTGTAATGGATGTTGCATGGACCGGCTGTTTCTTCTCATAGGATCGCTCTCCGGATGAACTTGAGTAAAACCAAAATCATGTGCAACGAGCACGTTGCTCCGGGACCGATTTCCTTAGATGGGGTCACTCTCGAAATTGTTGATAAGTACATTTACCTAGGACAGACGCACGAACTAGAAAACAACAATTTCTAGTGTGAGATTATGAGAAGGATACAGCTAGGCTGGGCAGCGTTCCGCAATCTACGTTGAGTCTTCTCGTCACCCATCCCGCAGAGTCTAAAGACTAAAGTATTTAACTAGTGTGTCCTACCTGTCTTGACTTACAGAGCCGAAATGTGGACACTAACAGCTAAGGCGGTCCACAAGCTTAAAGACGCTCAGCAGACTATGGCAAGAGCTATGCTCGGGGTTTCTCTGAGGGATCGTATTCGCAACTAAGTAATCCGTCGGAGAACTAGGGTCACCGACATAGCTAAGCGCATAAGCAAGCTGAAGTGACAATGGGCCGGCCATACCTGTCGCAGAACCGATGACCGTTGGGGTAGACGTATTCTGGAGTGGAGACCACGAATCGGGAAACGTAGTGTAGGACACCCTGAGACTCGATAGAGTGACGATATACGTAGGACAGCGGGCAGTGGATGGAAGCAGAAAGCCAAGGACCAGACTAAGTGGCGAATAATTGGAGAGGCTTATGTCCAGCAGTTGACGAAAATGGGCTGATAGTGATGATGCCACGTAATCCGGCAATCTATATGCCTTTTTATGCACGTCACCGGTCATAAACGTAGCTAAATGTTTCATATTATTCTCAGTTATGCTAAATATTTGTAAAAAGGTTGCTAAATGTTTTCTGAGTCGCGTAGACTAAATTGATTTTGGGTTTTTGGGTCCAGATAATCTTGGGTATCCCTCGAGAACTTTATAATAATAATAAAACTTTGCAATAAATGTTATCTATAACTGAATATACGTTGCAACAGTAGTACCCTGATTTGATTTTGGTTGCAGCTTCATTGGCTAACGGGACTATAGTGAAATTATTCCACTTCTTTTTGTTTTAATCTGTTGCAGCTTGACTGGAGATGACATGTCGCAAAATTGCATCTATAAGATGCATTAATGTCTTAAGATCTGCTTCTGTTTCTGCGGTATTGATTTCATTGTAAGGACCTTGTTTTTTCAATGCAAACATAATGGCTATATTGCAGCATTGTTTAAAAGTAGTTGAAACATTCATAGCAAAAGAAGGTTTCGAATCTATCCTTTTTGGCATCACAGTTATCTACAACTTTAGTTGCCTCCGCCATAAGATCTTAACTGAATGGTTTTAAGGCACTCAATAAATTTATTATAGAGTTGTTAATTTTTTAAATTTCGATTAATAATTTTGCTAACTCTCTTACTTTTTTTGAAACCACATTAATAAAATGTTTTTCCGAATGACTTTTTTAATATTGGGATCCTTAAGCACAAATAAGAAGATCTGATTTAGCAACTAGCGATGTCTTATCCGCTCTCTTCATATTTACAGTTTTACAATAATAATAATATACGCAATTATGAGTACAATCACTTTGCAAATTAAAACGCGTCCTAACGGCTCAATGTTTGTTTATTAACAAAACGTAGGACTCGCGCGCGCACCCCTTGGGCCCCCGCATCACTTATAAAATCGATTAAATTGGGAAGAAATTTGGACGCAAGATAATGCTAAATAAAAATTGAAAAAAACTTTTTAAAATATACGTCGGAGGCAATAGAATGCTAGCATCAGAAATATAATATACGTGCCCAAATATACGCGAGCACGTAGCGACCTCCAAATTGTGCGCGGCAACTCGCTGAACTAATAAATACATCGGAATTCATTCCCGCGATAAAATAACGTCCCATCCAATTTTTTGCCCACGCATTATACATATAAAAACACGGCTCCTGACAAATTTTTAGGGTTGGTTTATCCTGCGTCCGTATACTGGATGCAACAAGTCGGTTGGACGCAACAAGATCGGTAAAAAGTGCCATGTAGGACGCAACATGACGTGCAAGATGTATATATATATATATATATATATATATATATATATATATATATGTATATTTTCGGAATCTCGGAAACGGCTTCAATGATTTTCCTAAAATTCAGCATGTAGGGTTTTGAAATGTTGTTTTATCCCTGTTTTCGGGCACGGAAAAATCTGCTAAAATAAAAATAGATTGATAGAGAAATTGAATTCGCTCTCATTTGTCAAGTTGTAATAGCGCAATGGATTATATATGTGAAAATATCCAGGTTCAAATATTACATGTCACCGACCATTGTTTTTCATTTTTATTTTTTAATTAGGTACATTTTTTTATATTTTTTACTACATACTGAATTTCATAAATCGTTAGAACCATTTCGAAAATTCGGAAAAATATATATGTACACAAGATTAACTCATTTAAATATTAAAGAATCTATGATTAAATATAATAAAAATTATTTATTTTTATGTATCAGAAAGGCAGGCGCACAGGTATTTAAATCATGTCACATATTGCTTTAATGTATTGCGCAGGCGCTCGAAATAAATGTGGAAAAATTCATTAAAATAATCTGCATGGTTTATGGGTGACGGTAATTTATTAAGAAAATATCTTACTTATCTATCTTATATTTGATATCTTTATCCATCATCATCCTGCCCTTATCCCACTCTAAGTGGGGTCGGCACAAGTCATAAACATGCTGTCACACGATTTGGCTACGTATTTTACGACCGGCCGCCTACCTGTCATCAACTTAACTTAGTCGTATTTTACGTTACCTCGGTAATAAAGAGGGTAGTCTATTCTACTCGGAAACCACACGGTGGGTCAACTTACCTTAGACATTTTTTACGACACCTCGGAAAGAAATTAGGGTGGTCTATTTTACTCAGCGGAAACCACACGGCGGATCGACTTACTTTAGTCGCCTTTTACGACGTAAAACGCGACCTCAGTAAGAAATGGTGGTGGTGTATCGAATAATGAATCTATTGAAGGAAGATAAAGCGTAACTGACCTTTATTCCAGAATTATCTTCCTCGGGGATTCCCTTTTTTATATGTATATATCCATAGGCTTTAAGTGATTTTAAGCTTTGTGCTGGATTATTGAATATGGTTTTATGTAAAATGTGTGCGCGTCCGCCAAGATGCACTTCCCTTGATAGATCGGAGGCAACTGGTGTTGCGCTCTAGATGGCTCTTGTTGAGCGTAAGGAGCTACGCTTTATATATTATATTATATTATATTATATTATATTATATTGCAAATGAAAAGAAAAGTAGTTTGTGCTAATTCTACAAAACAGGTGGTATATTCTACTCAGCCGGATACCACACGGCTAGCCTAATCATTCATAATTGTCAGACAAATAAACGTGCAAAAGCAATTATGACACTACACGTATAACCTAAATAAGTACATAAATTAAATAATAATTCAAATACTCAAGATCGAAACGAATGCAAAAATAAAGTCCATTACAAACAAATTAACGATCATTCAACTTTAAATCAACTTTCCTTTGACCCATGCTAAATTGTTGTAGACTATAATTGTAATATTGCAAAGCGAGTCAGGGCCTGGTTTCTCTTGATTTGCGAAAAAAACGACGAAACAAATTGACGTAAAAAAATTAATGCAGACGACTTTTAAAACCGTTACATTTGGTTAGTTGGCAACTTTAATATTGAGAATAACCGAATAGAATTGGTAGCAGCGTTTTGGGTTAAATCGATTTTATTTGTTAATGTAATAATCGATTCTACAACGTCAATAATAAATCTTTGTTATGATAAGTTACAAGTAAAAGTTGTATTCAAAAAATTATGATTGTTGAAAACTACTCAATTTTAATTTTATTCATAATTTTAATGTGATGCATAGATTACTTTGAGTAATAAATAGTTTTCAAGATGGTTTCATCAAATTTTATTGATCTTTGACGACTTGAAACTACATGCAAAGGCTTATTCGGATAAATTATTCTGATTTGATTCTATGGGTGTTTATATTGTAAAATTAATTTATAAGCAATGTAATTAATTCTAATGAGAATAAAAAAAAAATAGTTTATATTTATTTACAATTTTTAGGTAATGTAATCGTTGCAAAGAGGTCTTATAACTTTTTTATGAATTTCTGCATTATAAATTTCTAATAAGAGTGAAATATATTGATTCTACGAATTAATAAAAAAGAGTGCGGAGTAGGACTTTGCCCAATAGTGGGCTAGGACCCATTACTTTAATACTATTCTATTACATAAAAACGTTTTAAGACAATACACAAAAAAAAGACATTTCATTTTCGTCGTTCAATAATTTAATCGATTTTATGAAATTCAACGTAGTTTGGCAGAAAATAATTAATTTATTACCAAAACTTGTTTACAAGTTATCCGACCGTAGTCAAAATAATTTACGGCACGGCAATAATGCCGTGATTCATAAAGAATTTAACTTGCCACTTGGGTAATATTTGGTAATTTTTCAAAGACTAAATTCTAAATTGAACTTTATCATTGACTGTTAAAGAGCTGTGATAGCCCAGTGGTAAGACCGTGCGACTCTTTCGGGTTACAAATTCAGACCCCGGGCAACCAATGAGTTTTTCTGTTAAAACTTGTCTCTGACTGATAATTGCAATTTATCACACGCTTTTCGGTGAAGGATAACATCGTGAGGAAACCTGCATAACTGTAGAGAATTTTAGGGATTTATGTGACAATCCGCATTGGAGCAATGTGTGTATCTTAGCTCCAACCCTTCTCTCCAGAAACGGAGAGAAGAGGCCTATGCCCAGCAGTGGGATAGTAACAGATCATTACCTTTTTTTTTTGTTTCTTACTAGTAATAAAGTTATTCTTACTCCCAATAAATACCTACTACATATTATATTGTTTTTTACATCTTAAAATGATGAGATGGATGGCGATTTTGTTAAGTTTCCAGTCGACATGACGTCTTCTAACATTTTCAATTTTTTTTTTTTTTACTTAACAAATTATACACCCAAACCTTATTTATGACTTGGCTACTTAAACATCTTTGAAAGAAGATTATGCTAGGAGTTATGAAGCTTATCTTTGAAAGCTTTATGAGTATATTGTTATATTCTCTTATAATATTCCAAATATTCTCTTACCACTATACCATACAGTGCCACAGTTATTTATGTGTGCATGATACATTACATACATATTGTTTATAAAAAATGTTGGCCTTCGGTGGGAATCGAACCCGCGACCCGCAGAGCTTAACGCAAGGTCACTACCAACTGCGTTAACGGGCCAGTCAATAAAAAATTAAAAGAAAAATACACTCTTATTACTGGGCCATAGAATGCCATGGTTACTGAATGATGACTGAGTGAATGACGTTAATAAGTTAATTTAAAAAAACTTTTGTAATATTAGGCGGTACGTAACATACGTACTGTAATATATAATGTACGTACGTACATAATTTGTGTGCGTATAATTATTTATTAATTAAATAAAAAAAAAACTCCCCTACTAATGGGTTACAAAGTGCCACAATTTACGTGAGTAACACTAATAACAATACTACATGAAAAAAGTACCACTGGGCCACAGAGTGCCACAGTTTTTGTATGCGTGACATTGATAAGTTAACTTAAAGAAAAATACTGTCTTAATACTGGGCGACAGTTTACCATAATTTGTGTGCGTGACATTAATTGGTTAGTTAAATAAAAAAACTGTCCTACTAGTCGGTCACAGAGTGCCACAATTTACATGTGAGTGACACTAATAACATAACTAAATGAACAAAAATACCACTGGGCCACAGAGTGCCACAGTGTGGCGTGACATTAATAAGTGAACTGAATGAAATAATTTTATAAATGATATTACGTCAAATCATTGTATACCCGATTGGTAAGTGGCATTACATAAGGGACCCCCGCGCTACTTGCACAAGCTGTGACCACTTACCAGAACACGTTCGTTACGATAAACCTGTTAATATTTGAAATTGGGGCGCGTAATGGTCTTAATGTCAACTTGTTTTTGTCGTAGACTCGATGGAGTCAAAGATTTGACTACGCGTAGTATGCTAGAAGACTCGGTAAGTTCATTACTATGAGTATGCTAAAAGACTCACTCGGTAAGTTCATCACTAACGCGTTTTTACGACTCCTGCATGTATAAGGTATGAAAATGGATAGTCCACTCTACATTTAACATTATACTAGATGTGCCTACGGCTTCGTCCGCGTGTCATATCAGTGTTTCGCAAAAGACAAAAATAGTTTTTGCGAGATAACTATAAGAGATAGACACAAACTGTCAGAAACTTTTTTGTAGTATTTTTGTAGATCTACAACTCTGTATTACATTACCTCTGTGCATCTCTGCTGGTTTACGCGACACACGCGCCTAAAAATCCAGCAAGCGAACTTTTCATAACTTCACGACCTCTTCAACAAAATTTATATAAAATCGTAATAAATTAATTTACCTTAATCTTTCGGAAGAATTGCGCTACTTTTTAGTAAAAACCGTATAAAAATCCGTTCAGTAGATAAAAAAAAAATCATTCACACAGAAAAATAAAGGGTCTTTGTTTTATAATTAGTAGTTAAGTATATTTTATATTTACTTAATGGCGGATTCATTCATTCTCCTGTCCTTATTTCTAGATGGGTTCGGCACAACATATTATAAACGTTGTTACATGAATTGGCTAGGTATTTTACGACCGGCCGCCTGTCTGACGTCAACTTATCTTGGTTGCCGTTTCCGACAACTTGGTGAGAAATGAGGGTTAACTCTACTCAGCCGGATACATATTGTTTGTAACTCGCTTAATCTTTAATATTTAAATGAGTTAATCTTGTATTTTTATTTTCTGTATCTTGGAAACGGCACCAACGATTTTCATGAAATTCAGCATGTAGGGGTTTTGGGGGAAAATCGATCGAGCTAGGTTTCATTACTAAAAAAAAAGGTTTTATCCCTGTTTTCAGGAAAATTCTAAAATTTATGTTGAATTCAAAAGATAATTTTCACTATTGTATGTCAAGTCTCGATAGCTTATTTGGGGAACGGGCGGTCTATAAAGATGGGAATACCTAGGTTTCCAGCCCCACCTCCTTAACTATTTTTTTTTAAATTTTTTTTTTATTTGTTTTTAAAAAAAATTACCGAGCAAGGCTTAATTACCCAGGTACTTAACTGAAATATCTGATAACAAAATATCTGACTCACAATTATTTTTTACAAATTCCACAAATATTTATTAAAGGAGAAATGTAAAAGCTATGAATGTAACATAAAACGACATTTGTATCGCCGTGTACTGATTAAAACAAGTTTGGCCACTCGCAAGTGTCACGACGGTCAAAACATACATTAAGTTGCAGGAAAGCGTAATTCTAATAAGCAATTGCAGGAAAGTGAACACTTGCTTTCGCGTTTGTATCCGGTTGTCTTTTGTCCTACACAAGTTATCTGTTTCGTTAATCTTTCAACTTCTATGCAGTTTTTTATATTAATTTCTCTAAAGTGCAAATCGATTTTTGGTACAAGTTACGAGAGGTTGAATAATTATATTACAGATATCTAAATTAATAATAACACGAATATCATACATCCTTACTGATATTATTACTATTTTTCTGTTCTTATCCTCTTAAGTGGGGTCGGTACAACATGTTTAAAACACGTTGTTACATGTTTTCGCTATTTATCTTACGAACAGCCGCCTGTCTGACCACAACTTACCTTAGTCGAGTAGACTAGACCACCATTCTTACCGAGTCCTAAAAGGCGACTGAGGTAATTCGACCCGCCGTGTGGTATCCGGCTGAGTAGAATATACCAACCTCATTTTTACCGATGTGTCGTAAAAGGTGACTAAGGTAAGTTGACCCATCGTGTGGTATCCGGTTAAGTAGAATAGATCACCCTCTGTTTATTATTTTTCTTTTCTTTCTTACCGAGATGACGTGAAATACGACTAAGGTAAGTAGACGTTAGGCAGGCGGCCGATCGTAAAAACGCAGCCGAATCATGTGACAGCATGTTTATAACATGTTGTGCCGACCCCACTTGGGATAAGGGCAGAAGGATGATGATAAGATGTAAAAGATTATTATATTAAACCAAGTAATGCTTTAGGTAACTAATATATTTCAGTTAATTATGATTAAAACTATAGCCGCCTAAAGAGCTTCTTGAATGTCGCATGTACGTTACTTTTTTAACAAAGATGGTTAAATATGAATGGTAATAGTAAGTTTCATCAAAAGGTATATGCCCGGACTTTCTTGTAAACCTATAATAGTAATAGTTTCTGTATACATTGCTTTGTCATATCAGAAACGGATAACGCAGCATTTTCTATTAAAACTCTAAGCTGGCTGGACTTTTCAGAACACAACCGTTACAAAAAACCTTAACAAATTATACATTAATTCTTTTTCAGTCAATAATTCTGTGTATTCGTGAAGTCTGAGGAAAAAACCGTTCAATAGTTTTTGTTGACAGGCAAAGGCAGCAGGAGGTTCGTTTTATAACAAGAATAAGAAGATCTGTTTTCGGCTTTCACCTTGCACATTACAGGTTATTATTTATACATAAATGTAATTTTGAGTATAAAGCTATATAATTAAAGTAAACATCAAGTACAGCTGTGTGCAAGGTCGAAAAGGATGGCCACTCAGACTGGAGGCCTTAGCCTTACTGCTGATTTTCAGTGGTCTCCAGATAAATAGACACCAAGTAACTAACGGCAGAATCAGCTGGAATATAAAACGCATAATTTTAAGAAATTAAAACGATTTAATGTTTGTACATTAAAATAAACAAATATGAAATTACGGGTGATGTATATAATAGATAATGTACGAACCGACATAAGCTCGCGGGACCTGCATTACGCCAAACCAGCAGTAGAATTGACGGCTCGTAATATGTATAGATGCTAGAATAATATGAAGTTACAAAACAAATAATAAATAAATGAAATTAAATCCGCTTACGTTTATGCATTAGACCACATGTTTTGAATAAAGCGAACGGTCACTAGCAATCGGTCGGCAACGGTTGACCGAGGAGATAAATACGCTGATCGGAACACCGCCCTGGTTAGTTGACCGCCGTTACCGCCCGCGATCCGTGATGTAAACAATGCACATACCAATAATACTCGCGTTCGTAGTGCTTCAGTGTACACTCTGCCTTAGTATCCGAGTGCCAGTGGACTGGGGCGAAGACAGTGCAGTGAATAATAAACAGTTAACAGATAGAGAAAAGAATGACGACGCTGATGAAAAATTAACACAAAACGAATATTTTCACTATCCAGCCAAGAAACCACAGTTTGCTATTGAAATAGCTGCCAATAGTGGGATTCCATCGCCGGAAAATTATTATAAGTCTTATCCTATTAAACCACATACTGGGTTATCGCAACCACAATTTGAAGAACAACGAGAGTCTCAAAAGAATTCGCCTAGACCTCACGAAGGCTCTGTTCAAAACACTGGATCCTTAAATTATGTAAAACCAGCGATAACGTCATTTGAAATCGTCCATCCCTACAAATCGGAAGAACCGGCTTTACAACAATTATACAAAGATCCAATTTTCGAAAACATAAGATACGGTCTTAGAGATAGTAATCGCAAATTACAGAAGTACCAAAATGAGGCAGGACGAGTTGATGTAAAAAAAGAAGAATATTTAGAGAGCCCCGAACAAATCGATCGCAAGAAACAGCCTCAAAAAAATGTGCCGGCTCAATTCGAAATACATAGACCTCAGCGTCGACCTGTATACTACAGATATCCACCAAATCCGAATCATAGAGAAAATATCTTGAATCAAAAATTAAGACTTCCTTGGAATCAAAATATTGGTAAAGTTACTCCGATTCACTACCGTCCGCTTAAAAAACACATATACGGCCTTAGACAACAACATGCATTAAAATACGATGATGAAGGTAATGAGTATCCACAACCACTGCCACAAGAAGACGATGAAGACAAACCAGAAGGTTATGATATTTATGAAAAAGGTAATGCTAAGTTTGTGCAATTCAAAGGTCAAGTTGATGATGCAATAAATAGAGTTGAAGCAGACAAAAAACCGCATGATGAGCAAAAACAGGATTTATTAAAGCAAGAAGAAGACTACAATAATTCGTCCGATGACGATGAAGAATTTGTTCCTATTAAAAATTATGCTCAAGTCCGAAAAACAGAAATAACTAAACATCTTCCGAGGGAAGCCGCGGTTGAAGATGCAGAAAGTTTTGAAGAATTACAAAATGCACCACGACTAAGAGAAGCTATTAAGAGTAAAAAGGCACAAATCGTTTATTCAGAAGAAGGCTATGAAGATTCTGCATACGATCATGGTAGGGAACAAAAGCATGCTTCAGATCACGAGCGTCATGGAGGTTATCTGAAAAAAAATGAAATCAGTGAAGGTACATATAAAGGACCATCTTATAATAGCAATAGTAGTAATATTAAAGCGTCAAAAAGAAAAAATCAGATTGAACACGGAGAAAAATGGGATAGTGATATTAAAGAAAACGAAGATGAAACTGATTCTGATTATTACGAATCTAAAGAAGACTCTGAGAATAGTAATATCAGAGAAGAAAATAGCAGTGCCAATGAATATAATAGAAATAAACGAAACAGCGAAGATAATTATATAAAAAACCTTAATATGCAAATCAAAAGGCTAAATAGCCCACAACATGATGTAATCAAAGGAGTAGCTAAAGTTGATATTCCACAAAATATTTTAAATTCTACAATAATTTCAAATGATGAAAAAAACACTAATATAAATTCTAAGACAGTATTTCATGAAAGCACTGAAATAAAATATCCCTATTATTTTCATAATCTAAACCTTTTAAGTAAAAATTCGCCCATTCGCTATGCTGAAAATTTTGAACTTATTCCTAAAAAGTCAAAGGGAGGCACTGAGTTTTATGACTCAAGATCGGAACTTGAATGTCCGGAAGTAGAAGATAATGTAGACCCTTTACCAGAAAAATTAAAAACAAATGGACATCCTGATGATGTCGATGATAATTTAGCTAATAACAATAACACAAAGACAGACAAATTTAAAAGTTTAAAAAATACACAGAGACTAAAAGGACTCGGAGACAAAATTGATTGTTTTAAGGCTAAATATTTTGGCCAAAATCCTTTGGATAGTCCTTTTTTTGAGGAAGATATCATAGAAAATCCAGAACCTGTAACTAAACCAAGTTTAGATGTATTTAATTATAGGCAAGTAGATAAATTCGCGGAAGATAAACATGTAGCGCAAAACTCAGATCTGTTTTCTATCCTACAAAAGTTAAGGCTTAACCAAACCGAAACACCTTCAATGTCAAGCTTTTCCCCTCTCAATACAACTTTGAGTGATCAACGTTTGGATAGAGAGATTTATTTAGCGGCCATACCTAACGTTAATTCTCCGAACAGGCAGAAATCTTCTTTGAATGTGACGTCTTTATCAGAAAAAGATAATAAAAAATATACTCAAGTGCGCAGAAAAAGAGCTACACCTTTTACCTATGAACCTTACAAGATAATAAGAGACAGCCAAATCCCAGACTCAAAGAAAACCACAACAACAGGTAATATAAGCCCATTAATTAAACAGTTACAATCAAGTAGAGTGATTGATAAAGTAACCATAATTCAAGACAAAGATCAAGTTAATAAAAAAAATAATACCAGGGCCTACAAAGATATTGGTAAAAATGAAAGGCAAGATGATAAAACTAATAGTAAATCGATTTTAAGTTTTGTTGATGTAAATACCGACCAAAGACGGGGAGAACCACGATATGAGATGAGACCAGCGAACCATAAATCTCAGTATTCACCAGTTGAAACTAAAAAGGCTATATCCCTAGCTGATTATAAAGCTCAGTCTAGAAATGATTTAAATGAAAAAAAATTAAGACACGTAGAGTCTACAACACAACCTCAACTTAAAAGATCAAAAAGGCGTAAACCGACTACTAGACCATTCTTCGATGTGTCAAAATACCTACCTAAACCTATAGATACGGAACAAAATTCTGCATCTAGTACGGTTAAAAAAATTATTTTGCCTACTACGTTGGATCTGCCAAGTGAGCAAACTCAACGGCAAAAACGAAAACAAATAAATACCAAAGACGACAAATATGATGATTACGAGAACGACGAGGAACAAGATGAAATAACAACAAGATCTACTACTTTAAAATCAACAATTAGGAAGCGAACTAGAGGGACAACGACTACCTTAAGACCTATTAGTACCGCAGAAGAATCTGAAAATTCTAAATTGCACCTTCATACAAGATTTCGCGAATATCCACCCCGAAAAACCATACCTATTTATGAATCTACAGAAAAGCCTTTAGAACAAATACATGACACAGGAGAGAATTCTCCTAAGTACTTAGAAAAGAAAAAAAAATCTTCTAAAACTACTTTAGTTACTGATACAAAAAGTTACGGAGAAGAAGATGATGATGAGGATGATGAAAGAAAAAAGGAAGTTGATGAATTAATTGGTGTCCAGCATGATATGGATGAATATATACCGCTTTATGAAAGAGTAGTGAATAAAATAAACCGTATGAAAAATGAGGATCTGAACAAAAAACGAGAACACATTTTTGGCAGTGGCACTTACAATGACAATATTGACAAAGATAAATATATCATTCATGATGATGATGATGATGATAGCGATGACGATGATGACGATGAAGATGATGATAATGATAGTTATAAATATAACAGTGATGATGATGATGAAGATGAAGAGGATGAAAACGATGAAGATGAGTCAGAACACGATAATTTTGATGAAAAGGATCGTTTAGAGACCACGACATCAGAGCCAACTAAAAGAACATTAGCTAAAACTACGGAAGCTCCTTTAACAACCACTGAGACTCGTAACTTAAAATCAGAATTAAAACCAATGGTAATAAAAAAGAAACTCGAAATACATAAAGAATTACCAGTCAATAAAACATCACCACATATTACTCAATTTAAGCAAGATATTAAAGAAATTGAAATAATTAAGGAAATGCCACCAAAATCTAAAAAAAATATCAACAAAGATACAGAAGCATTGGATTTGTATAAAGACGAAAACTTAGCTGAGGAAATAAATAAACTAAGCGATGTTGAAGTATTTAGAGAAAATTTGGATCTCAAATCGGGACCCAGGCATGGCGGAAATTACAGAAGTATTACACCAGAGGAATTAGAAAAAGAAAAGAGCTCGTTGTCAAAAGTTCATGATAACAATAAAGGTGATGTTGAGACCTCACAAACTGAAGTAAGGGAGTTAGTACAAGTAGGTGTTCCTCTAAGGGAAGGAAGTACTAACAACAGGCGTCGGGGCACAAAAGTTAATAACGAAAGAAATGCTAAGTTTATAGAACTGCGTGATACCACATCTAAACCACGACTGCATGGCGGTAATTTGAAATTGCCACAGGGTACAGAACAAAGACGTAAAAGTGAAAAATATGTAGACATTGATGAGGAGGAAGATGAGGAATCTTCAGACATGCATGGTGGTAATTTTAAATCGTATGGAAATAGCAGAAATACAGGTCGACAAATGCATGGTGGAAACTACAGGAGTGCAAAACTTGTTAAATCCGAAAACAGTGAAGAGAAACAACCGCAAACTCGCCGCAAATCAAATAATAATCCTATTAGTACCACTACTCCTATTTATATTTTAGATCCAAGTAAACGTATGTACTACTATGTCGATGCCTAATATTCTTTATATCTGTTAATTATTTAAACTTATAAGTAGACTCTAAGAAGTAAAAGTGCCACAAAATTACTTCCTATCATTTTTACAACCGAATTGTGATCATATTTTATTTTTATACCCATTTTATAGGGTAAATATGTTTAATATCATATCGAAGTCTTGTGTTAAAGAAGTTATTATTTTTAAGTCTCTGTGATAAATATATTGTTAGTATTTGTATATTTTTTATGCTTAACAATATTTATACTGTTGAATTTATTAATAAAGTTTTAACCTAGCTAGTCGTTTTACTTAACCGACCTTTATAAATTTATATTATAATTATTTCCATTCCATTGACTCGAGTATCAAGCATTTCGACATGCCTTTACTTTGTTCACTGTTGTAATAATAAAGCTTGTGCCAGGCTATTCTCAGCCCAGAATTTCAACATTCAAAACAAGTACCATGTAATAGTAAGCCGTTCAAAGCAAAGCAATATAAACAAATTGCTCCAGATTCCATTTCGTCTCGAACGTTCACCTCATTACAGAAACTGAACTTTCACTTAAAATGGCGTTTAATAAAAAATATTTTTGACCTTTTCTTTTAAATATTAAAACTTTTAATTTCTTCAAATTATATTTTGGGTATAATGAAATCATTTATAACCTTTCTATTATGGAAGTCTTGCGCATGCCTTAATAATAAAATATTATCATTTCGTTAGCTATACTCGTATAAATTAATAAAAAAAAACAACTGGCAAGTCTTTTAATATCCATTTAAAATTAAGTTACTTAAATAAATAATTTAGTAAATAAGTTATTTTTAATAACATTACAAACCCAATTTGGCATCGATTTAATTCTTAAAACAAACATACTATTGCCACTTCTTAAAGCTCATATTTACTTTTACACTTATATTTATGTGATTTACTATAAATTAATCATATTACTTATAAATAAAACTGAACTAACAATTCGACATCGAAACGAATATGTAAATATTATTTATGTTTCTTTCGTTCTAATGAGTTTGTCGTTTTGGTAGTTTCTGTTATTGGATGATTAATAGGCTTCCATTCAGTTTCTGATGAAGTCGCATATGTTTGCTCATTATCTTCTCTATCAATAGAATCCTGTTCTTGATCTTTATCTCCCTTGGCAAAGAAATCAATGATAGGATGGTAATTGTAGTTAATTTTATTTCCATTGGTAGTTTCTTCTCTCACGTTGGTTCGATCAAATGCTTTGTAGCTAGAATTTCGATTATCTGCATTAACAGAATGAAGTTTAGGAGCAATTGTTGCCCGTGGGTTGTAATTTCTTTTGAAACTACTTGTTTCTGATTGATTCATATCACTGTCATCTACTTCTTCGTCAAAATCAGTAGAACTGTCTAAATCAAATGCTCCAACAGCAGACGTTCCTGACGATATTAAATCTTCTGGACCAGACGATATCTTTTTTCTTATTGGTCTTCGATTAGGTCGTATACCTCTTTTAAATTGAGTGTCGATAACTTTATATTTATTATACGTGTCTTTAGAAAAAGTTAATGAAGTTGGCGCTGATGGTGTTGGAGGCTCTAAATAACTAGGTAATGTAACCGAATCTAATGTAGTAAATCCACTAGGATTGCGGGGTATTGGCTTTTTAATACTCCTGATAGAACTTGCTTGGTTGAATGAATCAGAAAAATATGTATTTCCATAAGAATCAATGGGATTTGATGGTACATTGTTAAAATCGTCATTCTCATTTAATTTCGCGCTGTTGAAGGTCGATTCTGGTATTAAGTTGTGATTATCTGTTAGTGTTGGAAACGAATCTAGAGCCTTATATTTAAATGGTGTTTTTGATATACTGGGTCTTTGTATGCTGGATTGCACAGATTCAAATGCTTGATTGCCGTGCTCCGATGATAAATCTTCACCGGGGAAATGTTCAGAGGAAGTTTCATGCATTCTGTGACCTAAAGGTGGAAATGATACGCTGTAACCCTCGATGTGACAGGAACAACAAGTTGGAACCTGAAATAACGAAAAAGGATAATAATGTAAGGTAATAAATTGAATTATATTAACATCATATTTCGTGTCAGTTAATATAATAATTGTTAGATGTAGTTTTCGTAAATGATGGATGTCTAATACAGAAAAGAGCTCTCCCGTGGTTTTTAATCAACAAGGATTGCAGTGGTGATGTTTTTGTAACGTCCTTATTCTTAAATGATTAAACGGAGATTGATTCATTATACTAAGTACTTAAGTTGGAGTTGGCTTTATGCCGCTATACTCTGTATAAAAACGACATATTCTTATTCATATTATGAGAAATGTTATAATTTATCATAACATGTAACTATAATTACTTGCAGGCATTGATTCAATTAGTTTTAAAACTGTATAACTTAAAAATACTTGAAATTTAAAAATATTTATCAAAAATTTGCCTAATATTTGTCCGTTTGTGGTTTTATTTTCTTTACATATCTTATATGAATATATATTTTTCGTTTTTATTTTACATTTTAAAATTATTAGAATAATGTAAAGTTAACCTTTGCTATAACTAATGAAATATCAATCGTAAAATTATATTCATTTTTGTTTACAATTTCATATATTTAATGTTATTATTATGATGAATGTTTTAATATAAATTAAAATTGTGTGAAAATGTAATGGGGAAGAGTCAAAATCACGTGACTAAACGAGATTAAAAGTTAAATATGAATGTAAATGGATAAGTGACTTCAAGGAGGCAGTAATAGATATGGTTGGAAAGCATATAAATTAGCGCCAGAGTTTAAGAATGTTGTGCCGAACACACTAAAGCGCAATAAGGACAGGAAAATGTTGCCCTCAAGACTGTTTTTACATCTATTATTTTATATCCAGTTTAATATCAATTAATATAAACACGTTATTGTGAGATATAAGTTCGAACTTCCCAAATTATGTACCTAGTTGCTGAATACAAAGAAATAGAACTATAAAACCAACTTTGAATATATCCATGTGCAAGCCGTTCTGCTGATCCCAAGTTAGAAGTCGGTGATAGTTGTAAACTTGAACGCACTTCGATTTGAAATTATCCGTCAGGTATGTACAGGATTCCTTTGGTTTTCTGAAAAAGAATAGATAATATTTAAATGAACTCAATATACTCTCAATAGCCGATTTCTTTCGAAGATTTTCTAAGACATATTTCAAGAAAGCGTAAGCTCATTTAAACCTAAGAATAATGACGCATTTATCTACAACGTGAGTTATTATTTCAATAAGGTTCAGAACCCAAACGTTCTTAATGATCCTGATTATAGCATAATATCGTTAAACAAGATCATAACACATTAGGAATGACTAGGACTCGCTTGCTTGTGTCAAGTAGCCAAAGTAATCAGTCACGATCGTCATAATGCAGAGACCTCTTCAGAGTCTTAGATTCAGCCCTCCAAAATGCGCCGCTCTTAGTCGAAGTTTAGTCTCACAGCAGACCCCTTAAAGCCACGCTCCAGGAAGTAGCAAGTCTTATAGCTTGTCTCCCAAGTTTTTTATCAACGGCACTTCTACCCTGATTTTCTGTTTACGCCGTCAAAGTCTTAAGGGCTATTCCATTAGTTGATTCGAACAGAAATACGTTCCCTTACAAGCATTTCTCAAGTCGCAACGTCTGTGTGTGCTCCCCTGTGTTCACGATGTACTTCCAGATTCCAGAAGTAGCCCTCGCTCGCTGGGGGCGGGCGTACTTTACTGTGCTTGGGCACATGAAACCAGCTTCACCAGCGCTCGCGAAGTCACGGCTTGCTGTGTCGCCTCGTCTGAAATATGGTGTAGCAAATTCAAAACTACTAAAAATTTAAAGGAATTTAAGACAACATTGTTATGGTTTAAACTCGAAATAAGTTAAAAGCCTGCAAGCCGCATTACTGAGACGAACATTTTTGCAACCCAGTCATTATCTCCTGCCCTTATCCCTTTTTCTCCTTTTTAAAGAGAAAGGTTAAAGCTGGTGGGTCTAACCACCACTCTAATACGGTAAGATTAGTAGGTTACTCACATCGCAGGATTTTTCCATACAAGCAGGAGATATGCAGGTTTTCCTTCACCGAAGAGTGCGATAAATTACAAATGTCAATTCAGAAAACTACTTAAAAATCAAAAAATACTTGAAGAAATTTTAAAAATTAAATGTACAGTTATTGTAATACCAATCCAGCACAAACAGTAGTTATATTAATTTTCAGTTAACACAAAGTGGCTGTCAACACACCAGTACAAAGACTTTGGAAATTGCTAAACTCTTTCGCGATACTGACGCAAGTTGACAAAAAACCGCAAGAAAAGATTGACAGTACTTAATTTCGTAATTTATACAAACTTTTATTACCAATGTTGTATAACTCTTTGATATACACGTAATATATTTAGCAATTGTTGAACTATTGTTGCTTTCCTTATTTTAATTTACGGGCTTGTTGTATGGTAAAATTAATCAATATAAGTATACTATAAATCATTATTACATCATGTCTTAATAATATATTGCTTTATAGAAGTAGGAGGGAGTTACTTTGCGAAATTCCATAGTACAAAAGTTATGATAGAATTATTTAGCTATAATCCGCTTTTGTTAAGAAAATCTGTGGAAGCAAAAACCATAAAAAAATACCTTAATGACAACCATTTATGCTTCTTACACTAAGCATTACATTGATTTTCCTAACTAAAACAAACGGATTATAGCAAAATAATTCTATTATACCTATTATAATATGGAATCTCGCAAAGTTATCTCAATAATATCTAATATATATATTTATTTTAGTATCAATCAGTCAAATAAAATCTTTCGCTTTTAAGCCATATAAACGATAAAATATAACTTACCTATTGGACACGAGATAATGCTCAGCAGTGTATTTCGCTTCTTGTGCAGCAGTGATACCATCAACAGCACCCTCCCCTGGATCTTTGAAGTCAGCTAACAGTGCCCCAGCAGCGGCTTTGTTGCGTCTGATAGTGCTTATGATTGCATCGCTGAAAATTTTATAACATTTTATGATCAGAACTTGTTTATCTTTATTTGTTAATCTTAATTAGCTCACGATATATTTCTTGTAACATGTACGTACGGAACTATACAAAATGAAAAAAAATGGGTTTTTTGTATATGATTCTATCATAAAATTCCAGAATTCCTCCTTGCCATCACAGAAATTTAAAAATAATGTTTAACTTTAATTACTTACAAAAGTAATAATAAAATTATTTTGCTATAATCCGCGAAGAAGTAAAATAGAAAATATATATAATGCTAAATGTAAGTGGACAATCGGTTATCATACCTGATATATGCAGGATTCGTAAAAACACATGCACAAACCTCCACCACCGCCACCACAATACACAAGCACTATATACGTTGACTATCACAAACTCAACAATCATTTCGCCCCGCAACCGTGTCGTCTCGTGGAGTCTATCTTCTGATGATGCTTCGGTTGCGGGGCGAAACGATTATTGAGTTTGTGATAGTGAACGTATATAGTGCTAGTGTATTGTGGTGGCGGTGGTGGAGGTTTGTGCATGTGTTTTTACGAATCCTGCATATATCAGGTATGATAACCGATTGTCCACTTACATTTAGCATTATATATATTTTCTATTTTACTTCTTCGCGGATTATAGCAAAATAATTTTATTATTGCTTTTGTATTATGGATCTCCGCAAAGTAACGCCTAATTCTATAAATTATTTAATTAGTTAACCAAAAGGAAGTTTAAGCGAATTAAGATTATATTGATTTGATTAAGTAATAGCCGTGAAGTACTTGAAACCAAAGAATTATTTATATATTTTATAGAAGTAGGCGTTACTTTGCGGAATTCCATTGTAAAAAAGTTATGATGGAATTTTTAAAAAATGCATCATTACTATTTTATTATGGGCCTCGACAAAGTCAAGATAAATTCTATAATTTCTGACTAAATTACTTTCTTCGTCCACGACAAGATCGTACACTTTGAGAAATATTTGCGTTATTCCGCATGATAGTTTCGATTGTGAGTGAATATGTAGAGGATTTATTTAGCATATTGGTGTTGATTGTGTGGTTAATATATTTACTAATTGTAGATATAATATATGCTATGACGAGAGATTGCGCTTTGTTTGTTACGCTGTTTTACAGCAATTAAACTTACTTGATGTAATATTTTATTTTAGTTAAAGCTCACTTTAGATGATAAGTATATGGTCACGAAAGAAGATGGCGACTGTGTTGTCACTATTATAAAATTGTCTTGAACATGCTTTACACAATTTTTTAAATCCTGGACTAGGAAAAAACCGATCAATTCTATTGGATTATTTAAATTTGAAAGTGCAACTACTTAAATTTTTCATTGTTTATATCAGCACGACACAGTTGCATAAGTAGATCGCAAACGAAAGCAAAAGTAAATAAAAGGGAAACGTCAAAGTTGGCGCGGACGCTTAAGCGAAAGTGAGAGCATGTGTCAACTATGGCTTATCGACCAGAGAAAAACTGAATGACGCCAAATTTTTGAGTAACGGTAGTTTTTGGTAAGCGGATGCCAATTATGCATCTAAATTTTTACAACAATTTTATGTTTGAATTTTTTATTAAATGTATTACATACACTCATATACAATTTTGCTCATACCAATACTAAAAAAGATATTATTACTTCTATAATAAAGCGGATTATAGCAAAATAATTTACTTATTATTTTTGTATTATGGATCTTCGCAAAGTAACGCCTAATTCTATAAATAATAATTATTTATTATTATCGTTAAATTACGATATTCTCAGTTGAAATATTTTTACAATTAAAATACTTTTATATAAACTGGAAGGTAGCTTGTATACCGAAATACAGGATAACTTGTTGAGTAAGTTGATTAATTAATTTGCGCATTTTAACAAAAATAAGTCAGATTATACTTTGTGGTATACCATAATACAAAAAAATACGAATTATTTTGCTGTAATTCACGATTAATAATTATTAATAAAAAAAAATATTAAATATTAATAGCGGAAATTAATTTTTTTATTAATATTAGTATAAGTATTAATTATTTTCGTTTATTCTTTCAAATTTGGCTGGCGCATTGGCGCATGTACCAGCGACCGCGAGAGCGCCGGAGATCACGGGTTCGATTCCCACCGTGGCTTAACATTTATAAAATCAATTTCTAGTTCTTCGAGTCTGGGTTTATCATCACACAACACAACTTTTTGTCACTTTTATCCAGTGGATCCCCGCGATCTTTAAGATCATCAGTCCATCCCGTAGAGGGTATTTCTATGTATTTTGTCTGTCTACTAATTTACCAGTTGTCTATCACCCATAAAAAAATGTTATGTAAGGTACTTTGTTTTGACGTACGACCGTGTGTCCAGTCCCATGTGTTTATGTTATAAACTTACGTTGGATAGTCTTCAGCGTGCAAGCAAAGTGTGTTTGTAAAGAGTTCGCATTTCGCTTGATCGGTTGGTGAAGGTAACTTCCTAGTTGGTGGCGGTCTTCGTCTAGAAATAGGGACAAGCGTGGGCTCAGCTGTCGTGCGCCGAGTTGGCATCGAGGGTTTCGGCATGAAAACGCCCCGACGCATGAGATTGCCTAGAAATTTAGAAATACTATGGTTAATGGATAGCTGCTATACCTATGCTGTGATGCAACTCTTTCAAGAGGGTAACGAGTTTAAACCACAGGCAGACACCAATGAGTTTTTCAATTAAAACTTATGTGTCTAATTGATAATTGCAATTTAACACACGATTTTCGGCGAAGGAAAACACCTTGAGGAAACCTACATATCTTTAGAGAATCCTGGGGATATGTATAACCTACCAGTGCGCATTGGAGCAGCGTGGTGAGTTCTAACTCCTACCCTTCTCCCAAGAAATGGAGAGACGCGGGCTACGCCCAGCAGTTTGATAGTACCAGGCCATTACTTATGATTAATGTAATGGAAACCGGTAACTTTCACAGTTAAGTACGGCGTCTTTGAAAAGTAATTATAACATTAGTCATCTAATCGCAGATTATAATAAAATAATATACTTGTTATATTTTTATTGTGCAACTCCGCAAAGTATCATCTAATTCTTTGAATTATGGAATCCTATTCAAGATCACATCTTTAAAAACTTTTTGTATAAATTATCATTCTCCTGCCCTTATCCCGGTCTAAATGGGGTCAGTACAACATGGTATAAACATATTGTCAAATGATTTGGCTACGTATTTTCCAACCGGCTGCCTGCCTGACCTCAACATACCTAGTTAAGAAAGAAGGCGATCTATGCTACTCAACCGAATACCACATGGTGGGTCAACTAACCTTAGTCGCCTTTTACGACCACTCAGTAAGATACCACACGGTGGTTATTAAATAAATTAATTTAAACCAATGTTACCTTTTCGATCCATATATCTATTCAATGAGCGCAGTTTTTCTGCAACAGGTAGATCTTGGACGAGCGTTTGATTGGTGGCATCAGTGGCTAGGTCCATAGTACTGTTGTCCTGGATACGGTTGTCATATTTGATTTTGTTCTTCAAATCGGTGGTAGCTAAAGATCTTGCCAAGGTTTTCTGGAATTACATTATCATTGATAAATGATTGAGATGAGCTTGAACTCGGGTGTGATAAATTTTCTATTCGTCTTGCAAGGTACGAAATTCGTTTGTGACGTCGTTTGGGTATAAGATTTTATAATAAAATTCCGCAATCAATTTTAGCTTTGCCATTACAGCAGTTTAATTAAAAACACTATTAAAGAGAGGCTGATACAAAAAGCCTACTATACTGTTGAGGATTATTTGGACGATAAGAATGCGTGGATATAGCTACTGTCCGACCCTGTACAAGATAGTAATGACTTAATGTAACTATTTATAAGTATTATGTTGAAAAGAGCAACCGCCGAGTTTCTCGCTGGCTCTTCTCGGTAGGAACAGCTTCCGAAACAGCAGTAAAATTGACGATTCAAAAGTACTTGTTCACAAGTTTATTTGCACAAAGAAAATTATGAATTTGAATATTATAGTTAATCTATAAAACCGGCTATATTCAGGTCGACTAGGTAGAGCCCTTGAATATGTGCCCCGGATGGATTCGAAACTAGTCGGGCTACTCCGATTGAATAAGACGTGAGTATAGCCGGTTCTATACATTAACTATAAATAATACTCACGATAGTTTAAATTTAAAAAAAATCTATTGTATTTATTATACGAATTATATAAGAATAGATAATTCCCAGACATTGTATTGCTAAGTATTAGCATACAATTCAATATTTATCGTTCGTTTGTATCTTCAAATCTGAGTTACGAATTATAAAAATGGATAAATAATTCTGAGAACATTTGCTGATGAGTTTAACCATTATTTAATATACATAATTTATCTTTATTGCCAATGCGTATATTAAATAATGTATCACATACAATAAGATTATTAGTGATTGATTATTCATGGTTTTATTGTTAATTTCATAATTGACTTTCTTTTCATGACTCAAGAAAGCATCAGCAGATATTTTGTCTCACATATGACGTTTATATTTGTCCAAAAGAAAATTAATTTCTAATTCAGATTTAACATATTTTAGAGTTAATAATTAAAGTAATACTGTTAAGATATTAAGCAGATAACTCACAAACTTATCCTAAAAATTTAAGGTTGAAATAAGAGTTAAAAAGGGCGCAAAGTTCATTCACTCAAAATTCATAAATATCAAATTATATTAAGAATTTATAATAACTTGTTATGAATTCAAACGTAACAACTTTCTAATTTTAATTGTCTCTAATTTTCGTATCAAGTTAATTCAAAATGTTGTATCATACTTTTGAATACAGCAAGAGATGTTTGTTGAATTGTTTCTTGAAAATGATTACTAGTTACATTATTGTTACTTACATTACTCTCTCTTGCAAACTCATGTCGTGTAATGTCTTTAGGCGTTTCTTTTGTGTTCTGTGTGATATTAGTTATTTTATCATGTACTCGTATATCGCTCTGTGCATTACTTGTTGGGGTTATTTTTTGTCTGGTTCTAAAATTACGATGTTTTTGTAGTATACTTTGTGTTGTTGTAAGTTTGTCTTCTTCATCTATATCGTATATGTCATCGTCTATGTAGTCTTCAGTGAATGATCGTCTTTGGAATAATGCTTGTGGGTGTTTCACTTCACGCGACTCTTTCCCGTGTCTTATTGCACGGCGGATAAGATTTGCCGTGTCTAGTAAAATTGGCAGCATCAAGTCGGATGTGTCGTTGTTATTGAACATTGATCTCACCTGAAACAATATGGATAGTTTATCAAACTTCTGGAGAGTTCACATTGAATTGTTAATTTATTCTTTTTATACAGATATTTAGAAAAGAGAAAGAAAAATTTAAAAAAAAAGTATAAAGGCGGACTTATCCCTAAAAGGAATCTCTTCCAGTCAACCTTTGTAATAGAAGGAAAAGGACAAGAATTGAAGAAGAGAGAGAGTACGGGTCATATAGAGAATAAGAAAAAGTTTAATATTTAATTATATTCAAACTATTTAATCTATTAAATATTGTTCAAATTTATTGTATTGGTTATTAGCCCGTCGTATTTGTCTGATTATAATAGACCATCCTAATTTTTACCGAGTTGTCGTATAAAGCGACTGAGATAAGTTTGACTCACCGTGTGGTAACCGGCTGAGTAGAAAAGACCAGCCTCATTTCTTACCGAGGTATCGTAAAAAGCGACTAAGGTAATTTGACCCGCCGTGGGGTAACCGACTGAGTAGAATAGACCACTCTCATTCCTTACTGACATGTCATAAAAAGCGACCAATAATAAAAAAGGCGAATAAGGGCAGGAGAATGATGATATTTTATTAGTTCTTTGTATCTCTGAAATTAAAAAGTATTTACAGAGTGACTTCATTTGAATTGGAGCTTACGTAGTTTTGTGATTTATGGTAATAGTGTCTTAATATTTTTGATAATAAAACAAATAATATTTTATAAATTTATATAATTTGCCTTAATGAAGATATTTCTAACAATAGAATTAGCACTATTATGTATTATTTGACGGTCATGAGAATGTTTTTCTATAAACAGTGACGCAATATCTGTTGAACAAAAGGGTCAGTTAATTATATTATATTGTTATAAGTGTCGTTTAAATAATTTTGTTATGTTTAGCGTAGAATATTATCAGTTTCCCAAAGATTTTTATTATCATCATTCTCTCACCCTTATCCCACTCTAAGTGGGGTCGACACCATATGTCTTCTTCTTCCATTCTCCTCTATCATCCGTCAACTCTGGTGCCACTTAACGTGTATATCATTTTTCACACAATCCATCCATCTTCCCCCTCCCCCTAGCCAAACATATTTTTTTATTATATTATACATTAAATACTAAACCTATTGGCCAATAATATATAGTAGATTATCTATAATTTTGAAGGAAATTAAACATTTATAAACACACACATCAATACACAAATACACACACACACACACAAACACACACACACACACACACTAGTATATATAAAGGTAGAAAGAAAACGGAGAAAATAATATTTCCTTAGCTCGTTCGGAAATATCCTCCAGTAGAGAAGAGCCAGCAACAAACTCGGCGACCACTCTTTTAAAAAATTATATTTACAGTATTATTTCTATAGTTCATAGGTGCTTGAAATTACATTCCAAACTTTTATGATTTTTACCTAATTTTCAATATAATTAATAATTTTATTAACATTGTTCGGGCAATATTTTCCACCGAGGGTAATCGGGGCTTGCTGCACCTGAGATTTGGGTAGGTGACAAATTAATGTCACACACAAAAAAGAAGATCGGTCGGCCGCGCAACACGGTGCACGGGCCTCTGAGTGAATTGCAATAAATACGGTGGATTATCCTATTAATATATACGAAATATAAAGGATAATTCGGTGTTTGTGTGAATAAACTATATTAAGGAACAATTAAAGTTGTGATTCCACGAATATAGATGGATTAAGTTTTTTGTGGTTATACCCCGGCCGGAGCGGCGTGGGCGCCATAATCCACGAACAAGCCTCTAAGTCAAAGCTCCTTGATTATTCGGGATGGAGAAATTGCCGGTTGTCTGCCTATCCTACCTATGCTCACCAACTGCAGCTATCGAAAAACGCTGTAGGCGCGAACAAACATAATAGTATAGTTTGAGTTCTTCTTTTCGCCTTGTGGTATCAGTGACCGTGGATGAATAGGAGAGGGGCAGCAATAAAAAAAACGAAATAAATATTTTTCGTATGGTGATTGCTAGTTTTATTATATAGCTTATTGTTCCCACAAACGGTTTTCGAAATTTCTAGAAATGTCACATACATAATGATACATACATTATTAATTTCGCTCTTTCAGGTAATTTGCCTATTATGAATATAGTTATTTTATTTAAAATATGTACATTCCAGCGCACAAATGCTGACTTTTGACACTTTATTTAGGCTGACGAGGTCATTTCCAAGATTAAGATTCAAGTTCGTGTATTGTTATATTATTATAAAACCTCATAATGGTCAATAGGAGGCCGGCGATATCTAGAGATCGTGGGATCGGTTCCCGCTATAACAATTTTGATAACGAAACCGAGTGAGCACTTAGTTATAATAACAATGCCAAATTTAGCTAACATAGCTCGCATTGTTATTGTAAATAGGAGGGAGAGGACGTTTGCTCGTCCTAGTCTGTAACCCCTCAATGAAAAACGAAACTATCATACCTGTTATGCTCCGCGACAGGGATGGCTGGAACTTGATGCTTAAATTTGTGTCGGATATAATGGGAGAGAAAGAAAGAGAGGAACGGGCAAGAAAGGCCGAGAAAAAGACACCGGCTACGGTGAAGCAATGCTGAAAGGTGGTCCTGCCGTAGAAGGAAGAGAAAATGAGGAGGGGTTGTCCGTGGGAGTCGGACACTCCCCTGTGAGACAGTCCGCAGGAAGTCCATAATGGATTTCCCCTCCTCTAGAAAAAAAAAGGCTGTAACCCATCACTGACAATTGTTGAACCAATAATGTAACCAATCATCTGGACGATGATGATGACTGACAGTAGTTAGGCCTTAATTAGTCTTAGAATAAGGCGTAAACTGAAAAACAGCTTCTTAGCTGAGTCTACGACCTTTACATCAGCATATGTTCATATAGGTATATAATTTAAATAATCTCGGTTGATTTTGATGAAATGTTAAATGTATGAAATATATTGTTGAATAAAGTTCTTTTTAATTCATTTTTAATTAATTTTAGACTTCGTTAGTTTTAACTACTTTTAGATATAGTACCTAGGTGACCTAGCCTTGCTCGGTAATTTTTTAAAAGATATATAAATATCATTAGAGAAAAAGAAAAAGACGATCCCGGGCAGAATGTTCCCTAAGAATAACGTTGGAAGAATGTCAAGAAAGCTCAAAGTAACACAATCAAAACACGTTTTAAGGCATTTAAAACATTATACAACTATTAATTGCTATCATAAAGGAGCGAAAGCGCAAACGAAAGCATCTGTATCCAATTCTATCAGTTTACAGTAAGCAAGAAAGAAGTAATTTATAGAAGTAGGCTTTTGCGGAGATCCATAACACAAAAGTAATAGTAAATTTTTATATGCGCGATGAAGTAAAATAGAAAACATATATAATGCTAAATGTAGAGTGGACAATTCATATTCATACCATATACATGCAGGATTCGTAAAAAACATGCATAAACCTCCAACTACCACCACAATATACAAGAACTACACATGTTCACTATCACAAACTCAACAATCGTGTCGCCCCGCAACCGAAGCATCATCAAGAGATTGACTCCACGACAAAATCGTTTCAATGAAAAATGAAAACCGATTGTTCACTTTACATTTAGCATTATATATATTTTCTATTTTACTTCATTGCGGATTATAGCAAAATAATTTTATTATTACTTTTGCAAGAAAGAAGTATTTAAAAGTATCAGCATTATAAATATTTTTGCAATGCTTTCTTTCTGTCATCATCATCATCCTCCTGCCGCTATCCCACTCTAAGTGGTACCGACACCACATGTTACAAACATGTTGTCACATGATTTGGCTATGTATTTTACGACCGGCCGCCTGCCTGGCCTCAATTTACCTTAGTCATATTTTACGACGCCTTGGTGAGAAAAAGGGTGGACTATTCTACTCAGCCGGATACTACACGAATGGCCAACTTATGTTAATCGCCTTTTACGATACCTCGGTAAGAAAGAGGGTGGTCTATTCTACTCCCAGATACCACACAGCGGGTTAGCTTGCCTTAATCGCCTATTACGACATCGGTAATAAATGGGGGTGGTCTTTTCCACTGAGTCGGATACTACACAAGCACAGCTAATATATTAATCATGTTAAATTATTGAATAACGTAAGATAAACGGTTGTGTCTATTTTGAGTCCATATATCGTATTTTGAATGCAAAATATATTCGCTATATTAATTTCCATATTCATTACATTATTCGAATATTTAAATAAGATTACGGAAATAAAAGTTTACATTATATGAAAATGTGTCACGATTACATAATATGTAATTAGTTAAGTAATATTCTTAAATGAATGTAGAATTTTGAAGCATAAACTAAGAGCGTGTATCACTATTAAGTACCTGCTTGAATTTTTTACTAAATAAATAAAAGAAACATAAAAAAAAACGAAAAAAATAATAGGGCAGGTGGGGCTCGATCGTAGGTATTTTCATTTCTCGCGACCATCCGTTCCCTGAATAAATTACGCTGATGACAGTTTATGGCAAAAATAGTGTTTAATATTCAATTTAATTTTAGTATTTTTTATGCCCAAAAACAGGAATATAACGATTTTTTTTACATAGGACCTAACTAGATCGTTTTTTCTCCCCCAAAATCCTCTACATGCCAAATTTCAGAAAAATCGGTCGAACCATTTCCCAGATTCTGGGAACTATATATATATATACGAAGAAGATTAAATCATTTAAATATTAAAAATAGAACGGATTGTTGATAGATCTATATTAATAATATAACAGATATTCATTCATTGTAATTATATATGTGACTAGCAATTGCTAGCGGCTCCGCTAGCGTGGAAAGATTAAAACCGGAAAAAAACATGTAAATGGTTAAAGTAATTTAGCCTTAAAACTAAACAATTGCTGTCGCGGACTTTTATTTTGAACTTTAAGCAGGGAACAATTTTGTAATACATGATTTTTTTAATAACTTTCATCGTTTACTTAGCGCATGCGAGGAAAACTTTAAATTTGCCGTTTTCAAAAAATTTATATAATTTGCCTTAATGAAGATATTTCTAACAATAGAAATAGCACTTATTATTATTATGTATAATTTGACTGTCATGAGAATGTTTTTCTATAAACAGTGATGCAATATCTGTTAAAAAAAAGGGTCAGTTAATTACATTATATTGCTATATTTCTCGTTTAAATATTTTTGTTATGTTTAGCGTAGAATATTAACAGTTTTCGTAATATTTTTTATTGCTGCTCCTCTCCTATTCATCTTAGCATGATGATAACCTATAGCCTTCCTGGATAAATGGACTATCTTACACCCAAAGATTTTTCAAATTAATCCGGTTCCTGAGATTAGCGCGTTCAAACAAACTCTACAGCTTTATATATTAGTATACATAAAGACAATTTTTTTAACTAGGTCATAATATACAGGTGATTGACTCATATCGAAAAATGAAATAAAAATGTATTTCCATACAGACGTGCTTGAATAGGGAATAACTGGCGGCCATTCGAGTGAAACCAAGCGAAAAGAACTGTATTATAATGTTCATATCTTCAGCACTTATTGTACGAGATGAGACATTATTTAATTTCAGTTTTTTTTTATTTAGAACAAAAATATACAATATATATGAATATATAAAAAAGTAAAAATTACTGATTCTTAAGTTTCTTAGTTTGATTTAAGTTGTTTTATTATTTTATTTTATTTATTTAACAAATTTGAAACGAGTGTACGCCAAAAACAGATGGTTGGATTGTGTGAAGTATGACATGAATATAAAAGTAGTAGCGCCAGAGTTGACGATAGATAGGAGAGAATAGAAGAGAAAAACATGTTGTGCCGATCACACTTGGGTGAGATAAGGGCTCCTGCCTTTGAAGAAATAAATGAATTGATGAATGATGAAATTTTAAAAGTGCTTACGCCGAATTTCTTACTGGTTTTTCCCGTTAGAGAAGCTTTTCGAACCAATGGTAACTTCAAGGAATATATTTTGAAGAAATCTTTACATCTTGAGAGAATTTTTAGGATTATAGTACATTATAGTATAACTAGCGGCCTGAACCTGCTTCGCACGGGTATAAAATATATAGCCCATGTCACTCAGTGAAAAAAAAAAATTAAAATCGATCCAGTAGTTTTCATTTATTCATTACGTATAATACATAAAAACCTTCCTCTGGAATCACTCTATCTATTGAAAAAACCGCATCAAAATCTGTTGCGTAGTTTTAAAGTTTTATGCGTACATAGGGAAATATGGACTTTGTTTTATAATAGGTAGTGATAGTAAATTATTTATTTAGTATTTCCAAAAAAAGGGGATTTGTCCAATTGTGGGATGGTAACAGGCCAAAAAAAAAGTTTGTTAAAGACGTTATGTAGTGTGATAGCACAGCGGTGTAAACAAACTCTTACGAGGAGGTCACTGGTTCAAACCTTGTACAAAATCCAAACAAATGAGTTTTTCTGTTGAAAATTATGTGTAATCCACATTTTCATTTCAACACGCACTTTTCTATGAAGGAATGAAACATATTTTGAAGAAATCAGTATATCTTAAGATAATTCTTGGGTTGTATAAAACCTACCAAAGCACAGTATAGTCTTCTTCTCAAAAAAGAGAGGAGACCTTTACCCAAGAATAAGAAAGCAACTTACATAGATTTTCTCGCAGAGAAGGTAGGTATACCTTACCTTACCTTAAAAACTATATAATTTTTAAAATGATATGTTATATACTGCTCCAAATAATAATTTTAGAATTATTCTTCACTCAAAAGGAGAAAGGCTTTGCGATTTTGTCGTGGAGTCTATCTCCTGATGATGCTTCGGTTGCGGGGCGAAGCGATTGTTGAGTTCGTGTTAGTGAACGTATGAAGTGCTTGTGTATTGTGGTGTCGGTGGTGGAGGTTTGTGCATGTGTTTTAACAAGTCATGCATATATCAGATATGAAAACGGATTGTCCACTCTACATTTAGCATTACATAGATATATTTTCTATTTTACTTCCTCGCGGATTATAGCAGAATATATTTATACTTTTGTATTATGTATCTCCGCAAAGTAACGCCTAATTCTATAAATTATTCTTAAGTCGTTCGTAGCGATGTAGTAAGAACAATAATATTCGCTCTACTTGACGCACAATACGCGTATAATTACACCGGAGGCGCAAAAAATCGTCCCAGTTCTATATCGGATCTCGAAAGAAACTGTAGCCGTAGAGAAAACTTTATTATTTTCTTTGTTCCGATATGATTTTTTTTCTGTTAATTATAATGTACTCTGTAACAATGGAATTATAGTTTTATGTAATTTTGACGATTTTTCTGAAAAACATTGAAAATATACAAGGAAAGAAAGAAAAAAAGTTTAAAAATAAAATTTAATTTACAAATTAATTGATTAATTGAATTAGTTTTAACTTAATTTTGTGAAATCTCCTAAGATATTCATTTAAAAAATAAACAATTTTCAGGCTATACGGTATTATGGATCAAAACGTAATGCAAAAAATGAATTATAGCTGCCAAGGATTAACATTGTATCCTTTTCAACAGCTATCCTGTTTATGTTATCTAGCTACCCTTAATAGATAGATATATTTATTTATTTATGTACCGTTAAAAATATTGGAAGAAACATTATTGGTAAAAAAAGTGTACAAAGGTCAACTTATCCCTATGACAGAGATCTCTGCCAGCTAACCTACGAAGCGAGACAATTATATATCTTATTGCATATTTGTTTGTATCACTTTTAAAGAGGCATAATTTCATTATACATTCGTTTGTTTCTCAAACGGATTAGACAGCCTATTCAAACCTTTAAGGGGGCTTGTCTTCTTTTGAAATTTTCAACAATTATCGCAATATTACAATCAACTTTCACAAAAAACTTAAATTTTACATCTCAACTTTTCTTATGATTAAATTTACTTATTAAAAGAAACCATTCAAATCCATTCATATTTATCGTAAACATCTTGCTTAGTGCGAATTTTTTTAACCTACTCGAACGTCGCTAACGTAACGCATACAGACAGACAAAAAAGATTTGGCAGAGGACATTATATAATATGTAATGATTATACAAGAAACTGGTATTATTTTTTGTAACTTTTTACAAATTTTTATCACACGAGTTAATCTACAATAATAATAAAGTTGACAATGTTTCTTGCTGGCTCTTCTTTCCGAATCATCAGTAGAATTAAGGATTTTTAATGTATTTGTTTACAAGTTTATTTAAATAAAGAATATTTTGAATTTTAATTTGAATGGCGATACCTTCTCTTACACCCTGGTCGTGATAAAACGTATTTCTTCACAGTTTTCAGAATGTCATTAATAAAGGGAAATCATTGATCGAGTTTCACATAGAAATTGCGCCACGATTAAGCATTTATCTGTATGCGGTAAAAAGTTTAATACTCGTGGGAATTAATTTCGATTCTATATGTCGCAAAGGAGGCGGTATTGTTGGCTCGCACTGTACACGAATTAAGCACAACAATTGTATCATTGCTTTTGCACACGCAATAATGAGTATAACAAGATATGCTATTTATGTCTTACATTATCTTTAAAATATATCTTTAAATTGAATATCATTCTGCCTCTATCCCACTCTAAGTGCTGCACAACATATTATAAACATGTTGTTATATGATTTGGCTAAGTATTTCACGGCATGACGTCAATTTATCTTTGCAACACCTCGGTAAGAAATGAGGGTGGTCTATTCTACTGAGCCGGATACCAAACTGCGAATAAATTTATCTTAGTCGCCTTTTACGACACCTCGGTAACAAATGAGGGTGGTCTTTTCTACTCAGCCGGATAACAGAAGACGAGTCAATTTATCTTAATCGCCTTTTACAACACCTAGGTTAGAAATGAGGGTGGTCTATTCTACTCATCCGGATACCACACGGTAGGTCAAACTTACTTTAGTCGCCTTTTATGACACCTCGGCAAGAAACGAGGGTGGTCTATTCTACTCAACCGGATACCACACGGCGGGTAAATTTGCCTTAGTTGCCTTTTAGAACACCTCGTTAAGAAATGAGGATGGTCTATTCTACTCAACCGGAATACCACACGGCGGGTAAATTTGCCTTAGTTGCCTTTTACGACACCTCGGTAACAAATGAGGGTGGTCAGGGTAATATAAAATTCTTCAATGAATTTCGAAGCTGTCTTGTGCCGTTTGAAGCAGCAGCTTTTTGGCAACATTTTAAAGACACTTATCTATCTAGTGGGGGTAGACCAATGCTACATTTGCCGGTTTAATTCACTCCTTCTGTTCTTCAAACTTTGTCCTGTAAGATATGACACTCAATACTAGTTTCCTCCATAGTCCGTTTATTCTCTCAGTCATATATGTCTTTCAATCATGTAGTTTGTGGCAAGTGATCATCATCCTTCTGACCTTATCCCACTCTAAGTGGGTTCAGCACAATATGTTATAAACATATTGTTACATAATTTGGCTAGGTATTTTAACGCCTGCCTGATGACAACTTACCTTAGTCACCTTTTGTGACAACTCAATAAGAAATTAGGGTAGTATATACTTTCCCACAAAACACACAAAGAATTTATTATAATCTTAAACAACCGAATAAGACAACATAAGGAATGAGAAGCAATTACGCAAAATCGCACTATTAATTGCAATACGATATCTTATTTAGATGTTAACTTTTCACACCTTAAAAGCTTATAATAATATGTACTAAGTGCTTTGGGTCATCAGTCCTTATCACGAACAAAGCTTGCAACTCCCTCCATATATAAATTATGTCCATAATAAACACTAACTACATTGGTAAGCGCAATCCATTTAAAGCTGCACTGTTTGCTTTCCACCGGGCAAGATCCACAGTCTAACCTAAAATGTCGTATAAAAAAAACATATTCAAGAAAATAGGATCCTTGCATAAAATGTGACAGAATTATCTTATTAGTTTAAAATACCTGTGCAAGATTAAGCGGCATTTTCCCTGGCGGTGTGGTAACTTGGCTGGCAACCAGCGACGCCAGCGCCACCCTCTGGCTCCCCGACATCGCTCTGATGATGGGCAGGATCTGCGCAAACTTCCCCACATGGTCCTTCCTCTCTAACGCCCGCAAAACGGCGTCCCTAATCATACTCTCTTTACTATTTTTGATATGGTAATTCTTTATCAGAGGCCGTCTCGAGGAAGATTCGAAGTAGTCATCCAACTGCGCTGTCAAATCCGCTTCCAGGGAGTCCAGGTTGTACTGAGGCCTATGCGAGTTGGTCACACCAGTCGGTTTGATGATCCTCACGGGCGGTTTCACGACCGTCTCGTAATGCCTCGACTCCTGAGCTATTAAGAGTTCATGCGGTTCGGAAAACTCAAAATCCTGCAAACTGTCTTCAGCTTTCGAAAAGGTAATTAATAACATAACATAAAGCATTATTAGCGCCATCTTCTGTTATTAAAGTTAGAGTTTATTGAACTGATTTCTTCATGCTTGGTTGGTGGCAGTTTTTGTAAACACAGCACACCGAATGCACATGTTATTTTTGTGTTAAGCAGAGATGCGCGCGCGCCGCTTTCTGCCCGAGAGACAAATGAAACCGTGCGCGGTTCGCATACGCACACTTTACGTATTTAGGTGCCAGATTATACCGGAAGTGGAAACTTTCTCCGTCTTAAGGTCATATAGTGACCTATCGAAAAACTGTTGGATCACTTATCCGTCATTGTTATCAATAAAGTTAAATTACATAAAGAATAATACAACAATGGACACCGAAACGAATTTTAAGCTTGCGGCGTAGAACGAGTGCGTTCAAAATTGAGACTAATGTGTATCAAATAAGGGTTATTTTTATGTGGGAGTCGTATTCTGTATGATTTGCGGTGATAGAGGTGCTTTCACGGTAAGTTACGTCAGTTACGAAAGTTATCGATGAGTTCTAAAAGTCGATGATATCGACTGTATGTAGATTTTATTTGCAAGATTGTTGCGAATCCTACTAATATTATAAATGCGAAAGTTTGTTATGGGTGTATGTTTGTTACTCACTTTCACGGTGAATCGACTGAACCAGTATCGATGAAATTTGGCACAATTATTCCTGATATACCGGATAACATTTAGGCTATAAAAATCCTGTTAATTCTACAGGAATCGGATGATCTCTGATCCCTAGAATTCTCTAGAGATATATAGGTTTCCCAGCGATGTTTACCTTCACCGAAAAGCGTGTGTCAAAATTGCATTATTCGCTATTTTGCCACATCAATAACACACATAAGTTTGAATAGAAAAACTCATTAGTGCTTGCTCGGAGTTTGAACTCGTGACTCCCTCGAAAGAGTCGCACGGTCTCACCGCTGGGCTATCAAAGCTTAATGAACTCTCCGTTTTTTTTTTAAATCTATGTAATGCTAAGTGTAGGAAACAAAAACCGGTCACATAACTTATACATGCAGCAGAGAGGGGAACGGTTTTGCCTCCTACATTTAGCATTACTTAGATTTTTTTAACAAACACGGATTATAGCAAAATAATTCTATCATGAATTTTGTATTATGGAATTCCGCAAAGTACTATAATTACTTAAATAGATACCAACGAACCTAGGTGCTTTTAAACTGAATATTATATTCTCTGTCATGTGAAAAGATAAAAAAATGTAATGCACTCAATATATATGTAATTTTTGGGTTACACTCTGTTGACTTTTATAATTCGTTAAATGTACATTTTTACGCAGTTATGCGCTTACATTTTTTTATCTCCGCTAATTAAATTTTCAATTACTAACAGTAGCTAATTTTTTATCATTGTTGTTCATGTAATGTAGCCCAGTTTCTCATTTAGCCAACCCGGTACCGGGTCATCCAAATTAAGTATCGGGTTGCAACATTCCCGCTTTATTTTAAAATAATAACAGAAAAGCTGTGATAGCCCAGCGGTAATACTGTGTGATTCTTTCGAGGAGATCACTGTCAATGAGATTTTCTGTTAAAACGTGTGTGTTAAAATGTGTCTGATTGATAATTGCAATATATCAAACGCTTTTTGGTGAAGGAAAACATCGTGGAAATCTGCATATCTCTAGAGAATTCTGGAGATATATGTAACCTACCAATCCGCATTGGAGCAGCGTGGTATGTCTCAGCTCCAATCCTGCTCTCCAAAAACGGAGAGAAGAGGCCTATTCCCAGCGGTAAGAGAGTAATAGACTTTACTTTTTTATAACAAAATAGCTTTTAAAAAAATTTAACTCCCTACTGCCGACTTTTGAGAAGCCAACTCTCAGCCAACCCTGGAGGTAGCGATTTCATAGTAGACCCTCTAACTACTAACTAAATACCTAGGTGTGCAAAATTCCTTGTCGTTATTGTTATAAATAAATATATGGGACACTTACACACACGGTCCCCAAAGTAAGTAACTTAATACTTGTGTTATGGTAGACAAACAACTGGTGAATATATACTTATATATTTTTTAAATACATACTTAAATACAAATATACACTCAGGCTCAAAGACCAACAAATTCACTTTAAGAAAATGTTGGCCCTCGGCGGGAATCGAACCCGCGACCCGCGGAGCTGAAGGCAGGGTCACTACCCACTCCAACGGGCCAGTCAACCGTTGAGAAGTTCCTTCGTCTGGAGACAATCCTGGTAGCATCAGGTCATGCTTATCATTAACATGTATTGATATCAGGGCTGGACCAATCTGTAAAATATCAGCTTAATCGAACACTGGTAAATGGGTCAAATTTAACTAACAAGTTTCCACCTTCACATACTAGGTTAAGTGCTTGTAATGTGAATACTTTTGGCATGCCTTTTGCTAGATCAAAATATACAAGTGGTACCTTTTTGTTTCGAGCTTGCAATAATTTAATGAGATATTTAATAATTTAAATTTGAATAATTTATAGAATTAGGCGTTACTTTGCGGAGATCCATAATACAAAAGCAATAATAAAATTATTTTGCTATAATCCGCTATAATGTGCTATAATAATATAATAATTAATATTATAGCAAAATAATTTTATTATTACTTTTGAATTTAGATTTGTTTATTTGCTCTGTCGATAATTATAAAAAACAATTACTGGACGGCTTGAATGAGTTCAGTAAATCTTAAAATTTTGTTTGATTGTGTTATGTTCCATTTAATTTTTTAAATTCTTTTTTTATTTCTCACTATATATACTTTTTCACTGTCTGTGTATTAGTAATAAACGAAAACTAATTTTGGTATGAATTAGGAATAATTTACTATATTTATGTTCGATTTGTACTGTTTGTTTCCTAAATAAAATAAATACATACATACATACAAGGCAAGTTAAATAAAAGCTTTAAAATATTATTCTGCAACAATCAGCATTAGAGTAGAGTGAGTTAAGAGACCATACCTTTGCCCAGCAGTGGGATAATAATAGGCCATTTTACAATTATAGAGAAAATACTTGTCATGTTACGTTTTTGGACAACGATAGTTAAGATGTAACCTCATACATTAACTTTCTCTTACGTGCAGTTTTGAAATTGTTTTTGTCTATTACGAAAGAGGACAATATTGTCTGTGTATACTTATTATAAAAGTCCCAGCTGTCTGTCTGTATAAGGTCTGTGAAGTTTTAGTAAGATCTTTACTAAAAGGTCTACCTTTAATAATAATTTTAGTAATTCTTCCCGAAGAATAAGGCGCATATGGTTTTTACATTTACATAATAAATTGTGTTGAGGTCTATGCACGTGCGCCGCGTTATCGAAAAGAGACACACTAAAGTTATGTACTAGATAATTATAGATCAACAAAAGTCATGGACAGCATGTCTCTATCTCTTATGGTTAATTCACAATAACAACTTTTGTGTTATAAATTTCAATACACTGATTTCCACGCGGGCGAACCCGCAGGCATAGCTAGTTATATGATAATTTAAAAAATATGCCTGTTTGTTTAAGACGCTTTTACGGCTTATTTGTTGGACCTATATTCATGAAATTTGAATTAATTAAAGCGTTTACGCCAGGACAAGAATAAAAGATATATTATATGAGTTAAAAAAATCTCATTTTTCTTTCGACAAAAAAAATTACATTATTGATAATATATAAACGGTTTAATTGACGCGAACGAAGTCGTAACAGTTGGTAGTACAGATTTGAGGATATTTTTACATTTAAGTTGAATCGTAACATTAAAGTTTCAAAATGGAGAGAGCCATCGGCATCTACTAGTTGAATTTATGATGATCTTAAGTATTGGAAAACAAATACATATAATAGCAGCATGTAATACCGACAGACAATCATTTTTACATACTAGTGAGTTAATGACTTGCGATAGTATTGTTACTTAGAACCCTCAGGCTTTGCGGCTATTTATTGAGAAACTTGATGACATTGTCAAATTAAATTATACAAAGAAACCCCCGGTAATCATGTTTGAATCGACACTAATAGAAATGCGAAAGCCTGTCTGTCTTTTTGTGAACGTTATCAAGGGTTCAAACTCCGGATAGGACCAATGACATTTTCTCTTGAAACTTATGTATCTAATTGTTATAATTAATCACACGTTTTTTGTGAGGAAACCTGGATATCTCTAGAGAATTCTAGGGATATGTGTAACCTACCAATCAGCATTGGAGCAGCGTGGTAGGTCTAAGCTCCAACCTTTCCCCCAAAAAATGTAGAGAGCAGCCCTTTTCCCAGCTGTGGGATACTAACAAATCATTACTTTTTTTTATAAGATAAAATTTTGTTTTTTTTCATACTATAATACTAAGGAAATTTAACACTTAAATTGACACGAATGAAGTAGCGGGAATACCTAGTTTTATATAAATCTAATGCGCCTTGATATTTACGACTCACACGCTTTTATATATATTTCGTGATCCTTTGAAATCCTAAGATATTTTAATCTGGAACCTCATCAAAACAGCATGGTGGGTGTAAGCTCTAAAGTTTCTAGAGTGATGTTATAACAGGTATCCAATAGCGGAAACTGTCGCCAGTTTCTCGACAGTGTTAAAAAAAAAACAATGCTATGAAACATTTAAAATTAGGAAAAAAACTGGGTAGCTAAGAATCTGCAATAAGTCTTCTGAAAGTCTAATAAATGAAAATTGATTTTCATTTCAGCACAATAGGTTATAAGCGGGTTACGGCACGCACTTTCCTTTCAACCGCGGACGATCCCGACCGCATTATCTAAGTAATATTTGTGCTATGACTACATACAGGTTGATACTATAATAAGACCAAAAATAATAAAATTATGTTGCTATAATCCGCGATAAAGTAAATAGATAATATATTTCTGCTAAATGTAGAGTGGACTATCCTTTTACATACCTGATACATGCAACAAGGCATATGCTGCATGTATCCAACCTCCACCAACTCCACCACAATACAAAAGCACTACACAAGTTCACTATCACAAACTCAACAAAAGTTTTGCCGAAGCATCATCAGGAGATAGACTCCTATAAGACTATTATAAGACTTCATAAAAATATGTTAGACATTGACATGAGGTTTATAAATATATTAAGGTACATAATAATTTGTAGAAGTAACGCCAACTTTGCGTTATTTTTCTTATATGATAATTTTATGATATATATATTGCTATAGCTACTTGTTTATAACAGCCGACCCAACTTAAAGTGGAATAATGGCAGGAGAATGATGATTTTGCTATAATCCGCGTTTGTTAAGGAAACAGAAACTGTTTTCATACCTTATACATACAGGATTAGTTACCACGTATTACAAAATCATCATTCTCCTGCCATTACTTCACTTTAAGTTGGGTCGGCACAACATGTTATAAATAAGTAGTGGCCACCTGCCTGACGTCAACTTACTTTAGTCGGCTATTGCAACACTTCGGTAAAAAAGAGGGTGGTCTATTCTAGTCAACCGTCTACCATACTGTGGGTCAACTTACCTTAGTCACCTTTTATGACAGCTTGGTAAGAAGAGTAGGTGGTCTATTCTATTTAACCGGATATCACACAATGGTCAATTTAGTTTAGTTGCCTTTTACGACACCTCGGTAAGAAATGAGAGAATCTATTGTACTCAGCCGAATACCATACGGCAATGATTTTTTATTAAGATACAAATCTGAAAGACAAAATAGCGTCACTCGAAAATACTTTTCAAATATTATTTATATATTATTAAATATTTACAAACAACCTGTATATATAACTATGCAACAAACAATAATTTCAAGTGAGGAAAGTAACAAGTCATATCTTCCACAGTAAACCGCAAGTATTTAATATCTAAAAGTTATTCTAACTTAATATTTACTAATACTTTGATTGTATTCAAGGAAATATAAACTTTAAAATAATAGCAATAGAGGTGATAAATGAGTAACGCTAAAACGCCTACTTAAACGCGTATTTCTAAAATAGGTGATGAAACTATAATAACAGAATGAAGAATTTATTTAATGAATTAGGCATTACAAATCTCATAGTGCAAAAGTGATAAAATATTTATATAATCTGCGATTAGAGAAAATGTATTTCACTGCTAGGCATATTCGAATTCAAATTGGCACATAAAATTTGGCACAATATTCCTTATACACCGGAGTAACATATAGGTTATAGACATCCTGTTAATTCTACAGGAATAGGATGACATTGAAAAGCGGCATCTACTATCAACGGAGATATTTGCAGGGTTGAAGAGTGACAGAAGCTACTTTTTTATTCCAAAACTACAGTCCACGCGAACGAAGTTGCGGCTATAAGCTAGTACTAGTATTCAATTCAAATTCAAAATCTTTTTTCAAATAAACTTGTAAACAAGTACTTTTGAATCGTCAATTCTACTGCTGGTAAGCTGTTCCTACCGCTGAGAGCCAGCAAGAAACTCGGCGGTTGCGGTTCAACATAATACTTATAACTAGTTACATTAACTCATTACTATCTTGTACAGGGTCGGACAGTGGCTATATTCACGCATTCTTATCCTCTAAATAATCCTCAACAGTATAGTAGACTTTTTGACTTATAGGTCTCTGATCTTCGTTTCTGGTAAGAAGGTTTGGAGCTAAGACCTGCCACGCTGCTCTAATGCAGGTAGGTTACGCATATCCCTAGAATTCTCTAGAGACATACAGGGTTTCCTCATGATTTCTTCACCGAAACGCGTGTGATACATTGCAATTACCAATTAGACACACAGTTTTAATAGACAATCCCACTCTAAGTGGCGTCGGCACAATATGTTATAAACATGTCATATGATTTGGCTGCGTATTTGACGACCGGTCGCCTGCCTGGCGTCAACTTATCTTAATCGTAGTTTACGACACCTCAGTAAGAAATGAGGGTGGTCTATTCTACTCAGCCGGATACCACACGGCATATATTATTGGATCAGAATGATCTTCCTGTCCTTATCCCACTCTAAGTGGCGTCAGCACATGTTTTTCTCTTCCATTCTGTCCTATCATTCGTCAACTCTGGCGCCACTCCTTTTATATGCATGTCATACTTCACACAATCCAACCATCTCTTCTTAGGCCTCCCTCTAGGCACATATCCATCCACGTTCAAATTTAACACACGTTTGGTCACATGATTTTCATCCCTCCTCATTACATGTCCATACCATCTCAATCTTGCACTTCTCGTCTTTTCTATAATGGGCGCAACTTTCAGACTTCCCCTTATTGTATGTAATCATCAAAAACATCAAAATTTATTCACATAGCGCCAGCGGGTAATCAATATATTAGGGTAATAAATAAGAAAGAACAGTTTAAGAAAACACATTTAATCTTTCCATACTTTATTCATATTAAAATAAATCTTTTAAACTTATCCAATAATCAGATCAAATAACAATCCAATAGAATTATACATTTTAGAGACTAGAAGGTAATATTGAACTGAGCTTTGAAAATGGAAGAGTTTTAGTAACAATGTATTTAAAATGTTAAATAAAGTTTATAATAACCTCAGATCAAATTAAATAAAGATAAAAAATATTATCTAACTCATTCGATTACAACGAGTGTATTTGTTTTTTTATGAAGTTTTTATATTGGAGTGGGGAATCCAGTAAAATGTAAAAAGTAATGAAAATATTATTTTGCTATAATTCGCGATTAAACAAAAAATATGCTAAATGTAGAGTGTACTATCCGTTCTCATACCTGATACATGCAGAATTTGTAAAAATTCATGCACGACTCCACGATAAAATCGCAAAGCGTTTCGTTCGTCTATCTCCTGACGATTCGGTTAGGGGTTGGAGCAATTGTTGAGATTGTAATGGTGAATATGTGCAATGCAGTGTTGTGTTATTGGTGACGGGTAGTGCATGAGTTTGTACGAATTCTGCATGTATCAGATATGAGAACGGATAGTATAGCATTTAGCATTACATAAAAAATTTTATCGTGGATTATAGCAAAATTATATTTTCATTAATTTTATGTTATGGAACTTTGCAAAATAATGCCTAATACTATAAATTATCCAGTAAAATGTGTCCATCGACACAAAGATATACAATAAAAAAACGATATTACGATATTATCTGTATATGGTACTAAAGTAACGGTACCTGTAAGTGAGATTGTCGCTAATAATAAAAAAGAGATGAAACTACATATCACTTAGTATTAAAGTGACCTAATTCAAAAAGTTTGTGCCAAAATGCAATACAGCATAGCGTAACGCCTAATGAACTCGTGAGCGTTAAAGAGACCCATAACTTAGAAAAGCTGGAAAACATTAGCTTTTTTGATAGTTTGTAGCGTGATTTTATAGAATTACAATTAATTCAGTTAAGCCTAATTTTGAATTAGGTCACTTTAATACTAAGCGACCGATCTTTGTCTAATCACACATAAAAAAGACATTAAATCTCATTTGCTTTCTGTTTATTGTCGATGGATACATTTTAGGCTTTCTCTCCTACTGTAAAATAACTCTGTTTTTTCCATTTACTCTCTCCTATTTTTGATCTGAGCAACAGTAATAGAAAAATTGCAATATTTAGCACCATTATTATATGAATAAATTCTTTGATTAAAATATGTTAAGTACATTTCAATATAACACACACAAAAACAAACAATATATATTTCTGGTACAGATTAGAGAAATAAACTCAATAAAAATCATAGACTATAATATAAAAAAACCTTTCGTACTCTGTGTTGTGTTGAACGCGGAATTCCTTTTTCAAACTTGTCAAAATGACGTGCTTTTTAATCTACTTTACAAAACTAAGCCTACTTATGCGAAATATTTACAAAATAACTAAATATTATAGTTATGTTGTTAGAAACATCGAATACTGTTATAAATTAAAATTTTATTTACAAAATACACACAGTTGGACGGAATTTCAATTAACTGAAATTTGTTACTTAAAGCATAATTTGTCATGAACACGTAAGATTGAAAAAATCTAACGCCTTAAAAAATCCGATTGAAATATTATATCCCTCCTATAAAATAATTTATTGTGATTTAACCATAAGAGATAGAGACATGCTGTCGCGGACTTTTGGGTAGTATTTTTGTAGCTCTACAATTCTCTCATATGTTACTTGCTTGAGTGTATCTTTGCTGGTTTAACTGCGCGACCTCTTTATACAATTTACATAAAACGGCTATGTACTATCTAAAACCTTCCGGACAAATAACACTATCTTCTTGTAAAAACCGTACAAAAATTCGTTTAGTAGATTTTGAAAAAATCGATTAGATACAGACAGATAGCTTTCGAAACTTTGTTTTATAATAAGTATTGATAATTTATAAAACTTTTAAGAAGAATATATAATCATTATGATCTTCCAAGTATTGCGTTATTAAGTTACCTATAAATATCATGGAGTGTAAAGTAAAAACGCGTCCTTATCTTATTCAATAATTGCCGACAAAATGACTATATATTAAGGAAATGTATCATTTAATATTTCATCTGACATATTCATGTCATGAAATATTAAATGAACTTGAATCAATTGTATCTATCAAGTGCGTTACGCAATCAAGGAGTTTTAGATATAGCTGATATTGAATAATTAAGTTTTTTTCTATTTTAACACACACTACATCTGGAATCTTACCTAAATCCTTTTCTAACCTTTCGAATCTTACATTGTCAGTAAAAATAATAACTTTTGACAAATTAATAGGACAGTTAGATGTTATAATTAATGTACATATTCCAACATTTAAGCACCCAAGATATATTAAGAGAATGATTAAGGAATAATTAATTCCTAATTAAAGCTAATTGTCACACAATATTCTCTCTTACTTATTATATCATTGTTTGGGGCTAAGTGTATTTGAGTTTCACAATAATTTTGGAGACCAATAGGCTCAGATGTCACATTCAAATTCTGACACCCTTTTATTTCTTCCATCGGGGGTCATTTGAAAATGGTTTTCTCTGGTTCCGATTCTCGGGAACCCGTTAAAACTGTTCCTACTGACTAACGGATTCTCCCTCTCTTTCTCCCTATGGAAACTGGACGTGGAGAGCTTTCCATCTTTCCGTTCGGCAAAGTTCGTGTCGTTGAAGTTTTTGTCGATGAAACTTCTCTCCGGGAAGTTCTTCTCTTGGAAGTTTCTGTCGTTGAACTCTCCGTCGGAGAAGGTTCTCTCGTTGAACGGGACGTCCCGGATCCCGAAGCCGCCCATCCTCGGTGTCCCGATCCCGAATTTGTTACGGAGCTCCTCGTCCCGCAAGTTGAAGGCTCGGTTGTCGAATTTGGGCGGGCCCGTCTGTAATCTGGAGAATTTGTAATGTATTTAGTAGTTTAACAGTCGTTAACACCCTATTTAAAAACTCATAATTTAATATACAGCAATAGTTAATAATGTTACAATAAGTGCATCATATTTTAGTTCATAATATTGTGACACTTGTGTTTAATAAAGATCCTTTATGTGGTAAAAATGCTTGTTTCAAGGTGTAATTATTTTGTTTATAGTCTTGGTTTTTTCGCTTTCTACTTATATTTTGTATTGTTTTAGGTACATTATTTAATTTGTTTAGTTTAATTCGTCGAAAAGATTAAACTTCTTCAACGCATTGAGCCGCCATTTTGGGTGACACTGGCAGAATATTGTGTGCTTAATATGCGTTGTACATGACATATAGAAAATTAAAAGGAAACAAAATACTCTAAGAAAACAAAATAACTTCTATGCCTATGATCTATGTAGATATATATATAGCTAAATAGTGTATTATATTCGTTATATTATATGCAACAATTAGTATTTAATACTGCACACAGTCACTACAGTAATTTCAAGCTTTTAATTCCATAAATGAAAAAAAATTTTTTTTATACTAGTAATATCCCACGGTTTCACCCGCATACATATCGATCTCATGGCATCAGAAAGTCTACTAAATCGGACTATTGATTTATTTGTGTCAAATATATTATCAATATTACAATGCATGCGATGAAAGATTTTTATGACTAATTTTTTACACCTTATTACATTTTTATGACGGATCCCTATTTGAAAAAAATATATATAGCCTATGTTCCTCAGTAGAGATGCAGTTTTCCAATGGTACAAAAATTTTTAAAATCGGTTCAGTAGTTTTTGTGTGAAAACATTACAAACATACGTACAAATTTTTCCTCTATATAATATTAGTATAGTTTTAGGAACTTAAAGGTACCTAAAGTAAAACGATATTGTATAAATTAATACTAACTCTCTAAAACACCGCCTCTCACGATCGTACTCCGCCGATAAGCCATCATCATCATGTATAATAGCCGAAGGGTCGCTGTACACGGAGGACTCCTGGTAGAACGAGTCCAGGTCCACGTAGTTGCCCTCCGAAGGCTCGTTGTCCAGGAGCTCAGCCAGCTGGGCTTTGAGGGTTGCGAAGGCTGGTCTTTGGGACGGGTCCGCGTGCCAGCACGAGTGCATAGCTCGGTAGAGTTGGGGCTTGCAATGCGGAGGTCTTTCCAGACGGTAACCCTCGGTCACCGCCGCTAGGACCTCTCGACCTGACATTGCTGCGTATGGCGTTGAACCTGAGTTAAGGGGTGGAAAATAAAAATATTAGCACCCTGTCTTTAATCTATCTAATTTGGACTTTGGGTAACAAACTTATCAGTCTGTTTATATCTTAATTGAACTTAACATTAAATATTATCTCCTAGTCTCTATCCTCTTTGAAATTTAGATAAAAACAAGCAACCTGTCTCCGTCCTAATTGGATTTACGATTAAGAAATTAGCATCCTCTTTCTATCTTAATTGGAATTTAGATAAAAAAATGATCCAGTCTCTTCATTAGTCATAAAAATCCTTCTAGCTTCGCACAGAACTGCAATTTTATTTTGTGTAAATAATAATATTTATAATATTAACCGCTAAGTTTCTTGCTCGTTCTTCTCGGTAAGAGCAACATTCCAACTTAGTGATAGCTTTATCAAATCTAATTGATTCTTCACGGTTCAAAAGTATTTGATAAAGTTTATTTTGAATTGATTTCCTTTTCTTTTCCATAACAAGATCCTAAAAGCCTACGTTTTATCAAAATCGAAACTGAACACCAAAATTTAAAGTTAAGAGATTTACAAAACGTCACAATTTCAAAAAAAAATCTGAAACGCCCACGTTATCAAAATCTAAACTGAACTCCGAAAACTTCAAGTTAAAAAAAATATCCAAGCCTCATAATTTTCAATATAAAGATCTCAGGCGCCCACGATTTATCAAAATTCAAACAGGAACTACAACATTTTGAAGCCCAAAGACTTCATTCCAATAAGAAGGTCGTAAATCTACGTTTTATTAAAATCTTCAAATCGTGAGACTTACCAAGCGTCACAATTTCCCATAACAAGATCCCGAACGCCCATACATCTGTGTGATGGCTGTATACGTTGTAGAGCAGTGCTTCGGGCGCCATCCACCGCACGGGCAGCGCGCCCCGCCCGCCGCGGGCACCTGCGCCCGCGCATCGCGACATGCCAAAATCCGCAATTTTGCACAGCTTGTTGTGATCCACAAGCACATTGCGCGCAGCCAAGTCGCGGTGGACGATCTGCGCAACAAACAGACATAAAATGCAATTAAATTTCGTGTAATGATTGTATTTTGCTATGATGTCTTGGTTTTTTCATACTTACATATACGGGTATTACGGGTATTACCACGATTTACATCGTGCAAGAAGAAGCAATCAAAATTGCAAAAATAGCAAATTTATTGCTGTCTGCGCTTGCGTTGAGCCTTTGAAGTTTTTACTATTACATTACAAGAAGTTACCGTTGTATTATAGATTTTAAATAGCTAAAGACAATATTTTAAAAACATAACGTTTAAACGTTTGTATTTTATGTACGTATGTTTCATGTACGTCTAAACACAAGATTAGTAAGTATCACGTTTTAATTAAGAACAGTTGTTCGTAACAGTTTTTTACTTACCCCCTTTGATGCGATGTAATCCATGCCTCTCGCCACGCAGTACGCGAAGACAGTGAGGTCGCGTGACGTCAACGCTCCACTACCGCTGAAGCGGTCCGGCCTAGAACGTCGTTCACGCAGGTAGGTTAGCAGCTTGCCACACATTACGTATTCCATTATAAGCAGATAAGGTTCTGAAAAGAGAGAATTTGAAGAATCAAAGAAGAGTCCTTAATAACCTTATCAATTAAACAAAAGTAATAATAAAATTATTTTTCTATAATCCGCGATGAAGTTAAATAGAAAATATATATAATGCTAAATGTAGAGTGGATAATCCTTTTTCATACCTGATACATGCAGGATTCGTAAAAACACATGCCCAAACCTCCACCACCGCCACCACAATACACAAGCACTACATACGTTCACTATCACAAACTCAATTATCATCAGGAGATAGAGTCCACAACCAAAATCGCAATCGTGGAGTCGATTTTATGATAACGATAATATTATTATTTCTTTTGTATTATGGATCTCCGCAAAGTAACGCCTAATTCTATAAATTATTTCAATTAAAATCTAAAGTCTAAAAATAAAACAGTTCAGAGGAAGTCGAATGTATCAACTCTGGTAAGAATAAGGGTAATTATAACCAAGCTGTTTTAAGTTAACTAAGGTTAAGACTATTTATTTACATACTGTTTGGTAATTTCTGAAATGTTGCTTTTCATTTGAATCTATGTCACTGTAATTTTAATCAATTTTATCTTCAACTTGACTTTGTTGACTGTAGAAAATAGTTTGGTCTCTTTTTACCGCAAATCAGTTACTGTAAAAAACAGTTTTACAGTTTACTGTAAAAAACTAATGATAAAATATAGTATTCACCCTGTTCAGTACAACAAGCCAGAAGAGTAACCACATTTGGATGAGTTCCTATTTTCTGCATTATATATATCTCGTGTAGCAACTCTTGTTTTTCCTTTTGCGAGGCGGACTCTTTGATTGTTTTGACAGCGACAAGTCGAGTTAATCCATCGTGACCGTTCAAATCGTCTGCTTCGGCTTTCCATACCTAAAAAGTTAAAATGTTTTAGCCGTAGATTAGAAAATCAGTTATAATGAATTATAATAAAGCTAAATTAGACAAACCAAAACCTAGCTAGCTTAACTTCGAATAAGAAAATAGATATATTTTACCTGTCCAAAATTTCCTTGTCCCAGCAAAGTCTGTAATCTCAGCTTGTTTCTAGGAAACTCCCATTTCTGATCAGGCTTAGATGGTGGGGGTAGAGGTGGGCGAGCAACAGGCGTTATAGGTGATTCCTTTTTAATGTCACCGACATCATCAAAATAACCTTCGTATTCTGTATCTATTTCTTTGGTCTTTTTGTTAAGAATGTTTCTAAAAACAAATGCTACAACGGCAATAACAGGCAGAAATCCAAGTCCTGCTAGAACATATGATGCGGTGTATGTTTTTTCAGCTTCGATGACAACTTCTTCGTTTTGCACTTCATTGCTGTTTTCATTTATATCTGTTTTATTAGGAGAAGCTGTTTTATTTGTGTCTGAAGAGTTTACGGTTAATATGAGAGGCTTAGAGCTAGATTCTGATGAAGTGCGTGATATAACAATAAAAGGTTTGAAGGTACTGTCAACTGTTTCAATTGCTTGAGTGGTCGGAACACTAGGCGATGTAACCAAAGGTGTAGTGGAAGATTCAGTAGTGCTAGTAGAAGTTGTTGTTGTTGTAGTTGTTGTTGTTGGTCTACGCCTTTTCAAAATATTTTTTGGTCTTATCGCTACACCATTAGTCGTATTCTCATAATCGTTTTGTTTAAATAAATTGGCCAATCTTTCGGATATTTTAGAGGTAGTTGTTTCTTGTTTCAAATCTCCAACAATAACTCCAGATTCTGTAGGTTTTTGAACAAATGTTATAGGTGTTGAATTTAAATTGGCATTTAAAGTACCTTCCGTTGTCGTTGTTCTAATACGAATTCTATGCCTATGAGGTCTAATTGTTGAAGATGGAGATGTTGTTGTGTCTGTTTCATTTATTATAACTAATTTTGGTACTGTTGAGTTCGTTTTTTCCATAGGTTCCGTTGCTGTTACATTATCAGATTCCATTAAAAACTCATCAGTTTTATTTGGGCCTTTCACAGAAGAAGTGATTGATACAGACGTAACAACTGCGGTATAAACAGTTGTTGAAGTTTTTTCGGTTGTGATACTTGTATTCACTGGTACTGCTATATTTTTTTCAGTGATAGCTAATGTTGTGGGTTTAGAAGGCCTACGGCGTAAATTAAAGTAAGTACGCGTAAAATTTCTTGGTTGAGATATTGAATTATTTTTATTCGATAAAGAGTCTTTGGTGAATGTTCCATTTGTTGTTAAAACTTCCTTATTTACTGCTGTAAAATTAAGTCGACCAGTATCTTTGCTTTTATTCAGTAAACTCGGTGTTACATTTTGTATTACAGATTCCGTCACGTTTGATTGGGAAAGCGGTTTTGGAGTTGATTGTGTTGTACTTGAATATTTTCTGTAAGCGTTTACTAATCCTACGTGTCGAGCTGGTGCAGGGCCTTTTACTGTATTTCTAATTTTGTTCTTTTCTATGATATTTTTTACTACAGACACATCCATATCTTCATTAATTTCTTCTTCACCGGCACTATTATTTTTATATTTTTCTGTAGCGGAATACCTCGAATTAAATTTTCTTTTATCAGATGGAACTGCTATAAAATTAACTGACTTTGTGGATGCCGAAAGAGACGGGGAATATGTTAAATTATCTGTGATTCCCTGACCTGCAAGTTTTTGTCCAAAAAATATAAATGGTGCCATTTCCTCATCTGGCAACTCAGACTCTAGTGGTCTAAAGTGATTGTATATTTCTTCAGACATGAACAATGTTTGATTAACACCTTTATCTTTTTCAATATTAATTTTTTCTAACTTTGTATTCTGTATATCTGTACTATTAGCTATAGTATTCACTTCTAATTTCTCTTCTTTTTCTGGTATGTTGGACAAGACGGTGCTATTTTCTTTTCCTTCAGGAATAATAAGCGTGGTAGTTTCAAATTGATATGTAATATTATCTTTGATTTCATTGCTTGATGTAGTCTTATTTAAATTGGGCAAACCTTGTGTTATGTTTTCCGTATCTGAATAATTGAGTAAATAAAGTCCATGATTTGATTCATCAACTTGAAACTCTTCATCAGGATCTATCTCAACCTCCTTATCGAGCCCCTCTAATTTTTCAGGTGGGAGATATATAACAGCAGATTCAGTCGTGGTTTCTGCTACTACGATAGTTCTACTGCCTAATTCTTTTCTTCTATTATTTAAGAATCCAGCTCTACTTTTATTCTCCTGATACAATATTCTTGGTATAAATAGGTGTCTTATTTCATGAGGTTTTACGTCTTGACGTATTTCTTTATTACCTTCACGAGAGATTAATTTTAATGTTGGAGCAATAGCTTCATTGCTGGAATTGTCGAACGTTATTCTTCTTACAACGGAGCTATTCGAATCTCTGATTTCTAACTGAGCAAACGTAGTATTTCCTCTGAAAAGAAAAAAATGGATTTATTTTAATTAATTATCAAGTCGTTTTGACTTATTAAAAATTATAATTGTTAATATTTTTTCAAAAGTTAAAGCTTGATTTATATTCTTGAATTTTAATGACTTTAATTTAGCGATACGTTTTATTGTGTCCTACTGAAAAAAATTATGTAAAACGTATTACTATAGTATTTTTTTAATATTTTATAAACAGATGACAAGTTGTGATAGACTTAAGACTAAAATTCCTATCATATTCCTATAATTTATAGTAAATATTAGGGCTTGTGGATACATAAGCATATTTTTATTATTAACTTTCATGGATGTGTAAATAAATACAAAATTAATGGTAATATTATTTTGCTATAAAAAAAAGTAAGAAGCTGCCTGTTACTATCCCACTGCTGAGAATAGGCCTCTTCTCTCCGTTTTTTGGAGAGAAGTATTGGAGCTAAGACCTACCACTCTGCTGCAATGCGGATTAGTAGGTTACACATATCTCCAGCATTCTCTGAGAGATATTCAGGTTTCCTCACGATGTTTTCCTTCACCAAAAAGCGTGTGATAAATAGCAATTATCAATTAGACACATAAGTTTTAACAGAAAAACTCATCGGCCCGGGTTTGAACCCGTAACCTCCTCGAAAGAGTCGCACGATGCTACCGCTGGGCTACCACAGCTTACTTACATGGATGCGTAAATTATTATAATCATAATTAGCAAGCTGTGTACTTACTTATGAGGCTTATGAGCTAAATTGGCAATGGTGTTGATATGTGTGGTCAGTCGGCCAGTAAGCAGCTGCCTTCGCCGAGCGGCAAGCAACGAAAGCAGTTGCGAATCCCTGGTGGCGTTTGAACTGCTCTGGGTTGTACTTCTTCTCATAGGGCCTGAAATAGATAATGAAAGTGTTAAGAACATTAATTCTTCTTCTTCTAATTAATCGATAGTTGCTGGATAAATCTGTTCAAGCAATCGAACTACATAACCTAATAACCTAATGAAATTATAATCGAAACACCAAAACTTGTTTATTTTGCTTATTTTCATAGCATTATGACGTATGGTATATTGCTATGGGGTAAATGCGCGGATAATGAAAAAAAATTTGTCTTACAAAAAAGAGCCATTCGTGGTATTTACAAATTAAACCCGCGTGATCCCCTGCGAGAGAAGTTTAAGGAAATAGGCTTATTGCTGGCTCTTCTCGATAGGAACAGCTTTCCGAACCAGCGGTAGAGTTGACGATTCAAAAGCACTTGTTACAAGTGTATTTGAATAAAGAATATTTTGAATTTGAATTTAATGCCGCATGGATTTTGACATCCCGTGAACTTTTTTTGCGCGTCAAACATTGGTGTCTACCAACCCCCTAGGACCCTAATGTCTATCAGTTCTACTTACTATGCCTTCACCCAGTGCTATTTCGGTTTTGTAACACGCTGAACTATTTCAGTGATTTTACTTCTTTTATCGTTCTCTTCATTACTGATTTGATCACTTAGAGATATCACCCTCCTGCCCTTATCCCACTCAAGTGGGGTGACAAGTGGGGTCGGCACATCATGGTATAAACATGCTGTTTCATGATTTGGCTGCGTTTTTAGGACCGGCCGTCTGCCTGACGTCAACTTACCTTAGTCGTATTTTACGACACCTCAGTAATACAGAGGGTGGTCTATTCTACTCAACCGGATACCACACGGTGGGCCAACTTACCTTAGTCACCCTTTACGACACCTCGGTAAGAAATGAGGTTGATCACTTAGGATACTCCAGGGAAATTACGTTACATTTCAGGCTGAGTTACTCTGAATTTTCTTATTCAATAGTTAACTACCTAGTTATGGATTTTTCAGTCATCACATCTGGTTTTCTAGAAGACATGTCCATTTCGCTATGTAGCGATTAGACCGCCAGATTGTATTTTTTAAATTACATTATGCTCATTATGTTTATTTTTGTTGTGTACAGTAAAAGTACATTCATTCATATTCAATTCAAATTCAAAAATTCATGTCATTCGCTAGAAACTTATCAGTTTACCTGCAAAACTTTCCCTTGGAAAGTGAAATTGTTATGAAAAGATTAACTATTTTGTTCGTGAACGAAAAAAATTTGATGCTTCTAGAACTTGCTCATCATTCATGAACATAATCACTCATTAAGCACCCGAAATTAATCTCCCAACCTATAATTTGGTCGCCACAAACAGCTCGGCCTTAAACGGTGGATTGCGTGACAATAATTAGATGTAATCAACCATTGCTACCATCCTTCACCTCAAAACAAGACAATGGGTAGTGTTGGATTTAGTGAAGTAACCATTTTGATAGGCCGAACATATCGATATTTGTAAAATATATTGGTGTAAGTTTCTTTTTAAAATATTTTGAAATACTTAACAAAAAATCTGCAAATGCTTTTATTATCATACACTAGAGATTAAAATTAAGTAAATTATAGTTATAATTATACTACTAATATTATAAATGTAAAAGTTTGTTAGTATGGATGTATGTTTGTTACTCTTTCACAGCGTATCCGCGGAACCAATATCGATGAAATTTTAAGTAATTTATAGTATATATTAGTATTTTTTTATTAATATTTTATTCCTTATACACCGGGTTAACATATATATCTATTAAGGCTATAGAAATCGTCCTTATTCTATAAAAAAAGGATGACATTGAAAAGCGCCATGTATTATTAACCTATCATCGCCAACAGTCCACGCAAACGAAGTTGCGGGTAAACTTAAATATACTCAAAGGTTGACTGGAAGAGATCCCTTTTAGAGATAAGTCCGCTTTATACATATGTTTTTAATTTTTCTTTCTCTTTTATAAATATTAGGTCTTTACATATGAAATTGGCGTTTTGTCGTACTGGCCACTTTGATCTCAAATATTACCTTTATGGATAGGAATTCCAAATTCAAATTCATACAGCTATTTACTCATGAATTTGTGTTTCAAACCCCCTAATTCTTTTGTTTTTTCTTCTTTTGTTTTTTTCTTTGTGTCACTCTGTTTACAAAATGTTAAAAATTAATTTTTTAAGTCGTAAAATCGATTGAGATTGGTAGAAAAGTCGTCAAAAAATACATTTTTCTCATCACTATATGCAAACGAAATTGCCGTTAGAGCCTTGACATATGAAATAGGATTATAAGTTATGTCAAAAGATAATCATAAAAAAAATCTAATTGTTTTTATTCGATAAATAAATATTTAAATTTTCAGAATAAGCCCTTGTAATTTGACAATATAAACTTTATATGTGATTATTACTGTCATCAAAAATATGTAAATAAACTCTTTTTTATCTGTGTCAAACTTAAAAAATTATAATTTTAAGTTTATTATATTTGCATACCTATTTCTTGGTAATACGCTGAAACAATAATTGTAACAACTTTTTGTAAGTGTATTGTGCAAAAATAAATGAATTTGAATTTTAATTTAAAAGGAAGGAAGGAAGATTACTAAAAATATATTTTGAATTCATGATTCACGATGAAATCCACGTAACTCGTTTTTATCATGATGTAGCCCTTATAATTAAATAAATTAATATATACAATCACTCATGCGCAGAATTCTCTAGACATATGCAGGTTTCCTTATGATATTAAGAAAAGCGTGCAATAAATTTCAGATTAGACATATAAGTTTTAACAGAAAAACTCATTGGTGCCTGCCCGCGGTTTGAACCCGTGACTTCCTGGAAAGAGTCTCACCGCTAGGCTATTACAGCTTTTGAGTAATTCAACTGATTTATAACTTAAAATCTCTTCAAAATTTTTAGTTTTTTATTCATCATCATATTCCTGCCCTTATCCAGCTCGAAGTGGGGTCACAACATGTTTTAAACAATACATGACTTGACTTCGTATTTTACGACCGGCCGCCTGCTGACCTTAACATACCTTAGTCGTATTTTACGACGCTTCGGTAAGAAAAAGGGGGGTTTATTCTACTTAATCGGAACCACACGGCGGGTCAACTTATCTTAGTCGTCTTTTATGACACCACGGTAAGAAATGAGGGTGGTACTATTCTATTCAGCCGGATATCACACTGCGGTTCAGTTTGTTATTCATATCTAGTTATTTTTATGTATACAAGTAACTTTCTACCTAAACAACGACTACTGTCGGCGCACGCGCAGCTAAATTCTTCAATGACACGCAAGATTTCTAATACTGTGTGAGAAAATAAGTAACTATTATTTAAACAGCATTAATCCATTCGTTTCAGTTAAATACTATTGATACGGTTAAGTGATTACATAAAAACAGATAACCGCTTGTGTTTTGCACTATTTTGTAACGATAAATTTCACTTATTATCACTGCTTATCACGAAAAGAGGTTTTACGTTTTTTATGTTTTTGCTAGAATTTTTTTGTATTGCAAATGCTACACATACAGTACATATTTGCTAATTAGCAATAATGTCATGAAGGAAACTAAATTTATCGCAAGTGGCTCATTGGTCCAGGGGAAATAATTTGGTATTGAACTCAAGTAAAACAAAATGTATTGAATTTGCATTGCAGGGTGGGATAAGGGCAGGAGGATGATGTAATTCTTATGAGAATAAAATTTTCTTAAACCGTGAATGGATGGATATTGTGAACTATGTTAAATCTTAGCTGCAGTAGTGTAGGCAGCTGCTAAAGCCTCTCACATTCCTTTTCAATGCGCTTGAAACGGCCTAATTGTTAGTAACTGGAATGTTTCACAATTCTGTACATCGGCTGCCTTAGGGCCTATCCACACTACAAATTGTTAGAGCGCTCGTTTACTTTTCTCAGCGGAAGATTTTGGTATTGTGGTCTTTCTCAAAAAAATTATGTTTTTAGATTTGATTAAAATTTTTGAAACGTAGTAGATTGAGTTAACCATAGAAAATAAACCTTATAATACACCATAGAGACATGCTGTCGTGGACTTTTTTGTAGTATATTTGTAGATCTGATACATTATTTTAGTGCATACACTGTTGGTTTACACGGCGCACGCGACTTAAGTTCCCAACAGGCAAGTTTTATTTGGCCTCAAATCTCAGGAGATTGGCCTCAAAATCTCTTTAATAGAATTTACATAAAACCTGTCACTGTTAATATTCCGGAAGAATCGTACTACATCTTTTTTTTTACGCTCCAACGATTTTCCTGAAATTCAGCATGTATTCGATCTAGCAAGGTTTCATTAAAAAAAATATCATTTCATCCCTGTTATCGGGAAAATGCTAAAATTTATATTGAATTTAAAAAACAATTTTCGCCACCAAATGTCAAGTTCCCCAATGTCATTTGGGGAATGGGCGGTCTAGAGAGCATACTTAGGTTCGAACCTAACCTCGTAAACTATTTTTAATTTTTTTTCAATGTTAATTTTTTTTAATTACCGAGCAAGGCTCGTTCACCCATGTACTTTTATTAAAAAGTAAAAAAATCCGCCCAGTAGATTTTGAGAAAATCGATCAAGCAACAGACAGACAGGTTTTACTACTACTACTTTATAGTACTTTACTTTTGGGTACTTTATTTTATAATAATTAGTATGAATATGAATATTAATAATATAAACTTATAACGTAACAATGGGAAAAGGGCCTTAGCCTACTTTAGTGAAACAGCCTAAATCATGGGAAAACCGATTAAGCAACCGCGCACTGGTCGGTACGGTTCGTATACATTTTGTTCTATAGAATTGTTGTACGAAGCTGTGATAGCCTCGTGGTCAAAACGCGAGATCCATACCAGAACGTTCGTGAGTTCCAAAACATAGCAGCCATGTACTAGTTCTCTTTTAAAAAATGGTACCTGAGTTTTATTCATATCCCTTAAAAAAAACACATGATAAGTAACAATTAGGGTGATTAGATTAATATCAGAATTTCAATTTATTTATATGAATGAGTTACAGCATAATAAATTAACAGCCTTCTTCTGTACATATCGCGTATCGTGTTATAAAACCTACTTCTTTAACTTAAAGAATCCAATTTGACACATCTATATATATAAAAGAAAGTTGGTCTTAGTTACACTATTTATAACTCAAGAATGGATAAACCAATTCGGCTGAAAATTGGTGGAGAGGTTGCTTAGAACCAGGAGACAGATATAGGATACTTTTTATTCCGTTCGACCGCATTTATTTTATCCCGTCAAGTCACTATAAAACGTGGTATAGCAAAAACGACTATGACATGGAAAAACAAAACATAAATGACAGCTAAACTTAATTTAGTCTTTGGATGAGTATGGTAAAAATATGTCAATTATCAAAATAGTAGTAGTTATAAACGTTACTACATAGTGTAAAACAAAGTCACTTTCTCTGTCTGTCCTTATATCTCTGTTTGCTTCAATCTTTAAAACTACGCAAAAGATTTTGATGCGTTTTTTTTAAGTATATAGAGTGATTGAAGAGGAAGGTTTATATGTATAATAAAATTCAATATGAAGTAGCGAAATACTGTGATTATCACTGAGTGACAAAGGCTATATGCTTTATACCCGTGCGAAGCTGGGGCGGGACTCCTAGTTGTAAATAAAAATCTTTGATACTTATACAACTTAGGGTCTTAATTATTAAATTCACATAAGTAAGATTATTAGTCGTGATAAAAACTGTCTTATCCTTCAAGTTGGACCAATATATAACTATTAATTTAAGTGGACTTGGTTCAGTTGTTTTGATGATGCTTAAACGCACGTCGTGGCATGGGATTTTTATATATTAAAATTTCATCATGCTCCTGCCCGTATCCCACTGTAAATGGGGTCGGCTCAATATGTTGTTACATGATATGGTTACGTATTTTACGACAGGCCGCCTGCCTGACGTCAACTTACCTTAGTCTATTTTAAGCCACCTCGGTAAGAAATGTGGGCGGTCAATTTTACTCAGCCGGATACCACACGGCGACTTACCTTAGTCGCCTTTTACGACACCTCGGTAAGGAAAGCGGGTCAGCCAGATAGCACACTGCGATTATATATATAAAGATTTATTTTGCATATTTTATAATCCGTTCAGCGTTAATAAATACGTAATATGCAGTGGCATTCTCGATATATCTGCAACTACAATCAACCATTGTCGCTTGGCTAGCAGTGCGGACCGTTACATTAGGGATGTGCGTAACATGTATCGATTAATGCTTATGATTTTATTAACAATATAAAAAATGTACTCATACTTACTAATTATTTATTTCAATACATATGTTCAATATATGAATATTTCAAATGTATGCGCCAAAAAATCATCAGACATCATTTTGGATTTATTGTTATAGTTACTATGAACACATTTGATGTGATTGTAAACGTTGTGTTTTATATACCATCCTTAATCATAGAAGAATAAACAACAAGAAATACAAATAATATTAACAATAATATACTAAAACTTGAAAAAAAAGCATTAGCATAGCATTTTTTTATGGAAACTTTTTACACACACACACACAAAACACACACATTTTCACTAACATGAAAATATAATAAGGTATCTACATAAAATTATCCTAATGCAAGCGCCAATGCATTGATTTTAACTAATGTTGTTACTAAATTCTTTATAAGTATTATTTTAAAAAGGAATATAATTGTATAATTCTTATAAAGCATCTTTTTATGCGATTTTCTCGAAATCTACCGAAATTATTTTTGAACAGTTTTTACTAAAAGTAATTGTAGTTAGTTACGCTTTTATGAAAATGTTTAAATCGCGCGGTTTTAAAAACTTCGTGACACACTCATTTCCACGCAGGTGAAGCCGCAGGCACAGCTAGTAAGATATAAGAATAAAATAAATAAATAAATAAATGATTTATAGTAATTTATTCCGAAAAATGTACAAGTTATATCTATCTTAAATCACTTACACGCTAATACTATACAAATCATGCCCACGTGGAATGGTACTAAAGATGCTGGCAGCGTTTCCGCGCTGAATCTCTAAGCTGATTCTTTGTGCGAAAAATGAGCCAGCCTTCTTGTCAATAATTTATACATACTTTTATAATCTTCAACTTTGTACTGTTTTGTAGGAATATATTTTTTTTAATTATCTATTTTCAAATCGATATCGACACCAGTACAGCACACTTGCAACGTGCAGTGACCGACAATGGGGCCATCTATTACGCGCGGCCTCAACGCATTGCCATTACATGTTGGCTGACTCTATTAACAGAACCTATAAATGTTGTTTTCTTAACATCACAATGTTCTACAATGTCTCTATGACTGCATAAAGAATTACACAACTTGTAAGAAGTTTTCGATTCAATTCTAGACTAGTCAATTTTACAATCATTTTTTCACAACTTCTTTTAATTCTATTTAATTATTTAAGTATACCGAATAAGACATCCAATAAAAAAAAATGGAGCATTGCTTGTATAAGATATGAGAAGGGATTGTGCTTACTACACTTTACATACATAGATTTTCGTAACAAAATAATTACATCATTACTTTAGAAATGGGGTTAATTTTTCGCGTCCATTCTCCCCCATAATTCGTCAACTCCGGCGCTACTCCTTATATATTAATATCAGACAATCCAACCCTCCCTTTTTAACCCTCCCATTTAGTTACATATCCACATTAATATTACACACTCGTTTGCTCACATGTTTTTCATCATTATATGTCCATACAATATTAATGTGCCGACCCGACGTATGGTATCCGGCTGAGTAGAATGGACCACCTTCATATCTTAGCGAGGTGTCGTAAAAGGCGACTAAGGTAAGTTGACCCACCGTGTAGTATCCGGTTTAGTAGAATAGACTACCCTCTTCCTTACCAACGTGTCCTAAAAGGCGACTAGGGTAAGTTGACCCGCCGTGTGGTATCCGGTTGAGTAGAATACACCATTGTTTTTCTTACTGTGTTGTCGTAAGAGATTACTAAGGTAAGTTGCCCCACCGTGTGGTATCCGGTTGATTAGTATAGACCATCGACTTTCACATTATAAATTATTATGTATACTTAAAAGTAATTTTTAGTATAAAACTATGTAAAGCTTCTTACTTGAAATATATCCAAAGCCGTATTAACTAAGTAGGTAGCCCATTAAGTAGACAATATTGTTGTGTTCAATAATCAACAATGAAATATTACAAACAATTTATTACAGACAGCTAACATTACGGTAAAATGTAAAGGTCAGACCTCAGCTGAACCTGTGGACTGACCCTGCGCGACGATTGGTATGGCCACACCCACCTGCTAAATAGTTTAAGGGGTGTAAGGGGGAGGCTCGTCCCAATCAGTCTCCTCAATTGTCAACCTCACCTGCACGCGGTGCACGCTGCAGATTAACCAACGAGGCTCTGGCGACCGACCAATGGCGGTATAACCATTCATATAGCTGACCTAAATTCTACCAGACCGACAGTGGGCAGCAGCACTGTCGGTGCGACATGGTCAGCACTGCGATCACCAACCCGCAGGCCAAGCGTGGTGATTACTGGCAATACCTTCATGGAATTACAAACAAAACCACAGCCCCTAGTCCCCCGCAGTTCCGCTATTCCCAGTTTAACAGATAACCCACTAAATAACACCTTAAAGTTCAAATTACGTCTGAGAAATATGCTTATAAAGCGTATTACACAGTTGAAGATTATTTGATTGAAAACGTTTGCATTTTAAAATCCTGTCAGCTAACAAGACTGTGGTTAAGGGCCTGTTTCACAAGTTATCAATAAACTGTGAGTTAGCTTATTCAGAACATATTTGACAAATATCTTGGAATTTTTCGTTTCACAGGTTTCTAATAGGCTATTTAGTGTGCCAAATTCAAAATATTCTTTATTCAAAAAAACTTGTAAACAAGTGCTTTTGAATCGTCAACTCTACCGCTGGTTCGGAAAGCTGTTCCTACCGAGAAGATCCAGCAAGAAACTCGGCGGTTGCTCTTTTAAACATATAATTCTTAATACTATTTACATTCAGTCGTTACTGTCTTGTACAGGTTCAAAAAGAGCTATATCCACACATTCTTATCTTCTAAATAATCTTCAATAGTATAGTAGGCTTTCTGTATCAGCCTATTTTTAACAGTGTTTTTAAACTGCTGCAATGGCAATGGCCAAATTTCATCGATATCGGTTCAGCGGATTCGCCGTGAAAGAGTAACAAACATACATCCATACTCACAAACTTTCCCATTTATAATATTAGTAGTATAAAAAGGATTATGGATGCATTTAACTGTGAAGGAAACTTCGTCATACTTAGTCATTAAACCTACAAGTCTGATTATGGCAGTTTGACTCATAGTGCTGCCTTCGATAAAGCTTCAACCTTTGTTAGAACTAACACGGTAAGCGATTACTTCTAGAGTACATATTAAACATAAATAAAATAACTATTAATAATTTATAGATTAAGGCGAAACTTTGCGGAGATCCATAATACAAAAGTAATAATTAAATTATTTTTCTATAATCCGCGACGAAGTGAGTTCTATCGTATCCTACAAATATCATATAAGCGAAGGTTTGTGAGTATGGATGTATGTATACTATTTCAACGCGAATCTGCTGAACCAATATCGATGAAATTTTGCACAATTATACACCGAAATAACATATAGGCTATAGAAATCCTGTTAATTATACAGGAAAAGATAACGCGAAAAAGCGCCATCTATTATCAACCTATCACTGGACAACAGTTCACGCGAACAAAGTTCGCGTAAAAACTAGTAGAAAATAAATCATCCTGCCCCTGTTGCTAATGTTATAAACATGTTGTCACATGATTGGGCTACGTATTTTACGCCCGGCCGCCTGCCTGCCGTCAACTATTATTTATTCGTATTTTACGACACCTCGGTACGAAATGAGGGTGGTCTATTCTACTCAACCGGATATGTATGGTTCTAGTAATTATCATCATACTCGTATGATGATAGAATTCAAATTCAAACTATTCTTTATTCAAATAAACTTGTAAACAAGTGCTTTTGAATCGTCAACTCTACTGCTGGTTCGGAAAGCTGTTCCTACCGAGAAGAGCCAGCAAGAAACTCGGCGGTTGCTCTTTTCAAAATATAATCCTTAATATGAGTTACATTTCGTCATTCACACATTCTTATTGTTAGCTATTCCAATATTTGTCTATTCCTATCTTTGTATATTTGTCTATAACTACACCCAAAATAATAGAGGAGACCATGGAAAAGCTGAGAGGCGGGGATGCTTGCGCGAGCTGTCAAAAAAAGGGATATACGTAAAAGCGAGAAAATAATAGAGTTGGATTTTAATAAAACTGTATGTATTATAAAGTCAAATAAATGCACTGGAACAATACAAGCTGGACGTATTTTATTATATATCTTTATGATGCAGAGAGGACTTTCTAACATCCGAAGTGGCGATGACCCATAATTAATGGAAATGGTATGGTATGTAATAACAAAATAAGATAACTTCACCGCCCACATATATTATTAATATTATTATTATTTTGCGATAATTATTTTCATGATACCTGCTATGATATCATACTTACATTTCACACGCACCTACTGTCTTATTTGCATTAACTTCCAAGAAAAAGAAAAAAAAGATGGATGCCTTCAAGCTGTCTGCTGTATGGAATGTATTAGTATTTTATTTTTCGTTTTAATTATGCTTTGGTTTATTAAAAAAAAAAAAAAAAACAAACACAAGTGTTCAAATAATATTACACGATAAATATTAATAGTATTGTTAACATTATTTTGGTATCAATATACATTAAAGAGTACTTGTTACTTTTATGTGCGGTAGTAGTGAAAAGCAATATATGATAATTATACCCAATTGGTATTTGATATTTTGAATTCATTTGATATACTTGTAATTTTGTAACTGATGATTTTAGATCTAACATGGATAATTATTATTACCAATCACTACATTTCCATTCTGATATCTATTCATTATGAGTTTTGAGATATAAAAGTTAGCATTACTATGTATGAATGTACAATGTAAATGAAGTATCATTCTCATGTAAATTAGTTTAATGGTGTCTCCCTGATATACATAAAAAGGAAAGGGAATATATATATATAACAAAAAAAAAAAAAACATGCAATAGTCTTTACAAAACCATTTACAAGTCATTCAGTTCTTTTAACTTGTCACTCATGCATCCCACACTTGCTACTGTGTTCATCTACTTTCAACACACAGGAATTATTGTTTGTAACGACAGCTGGGTAAGCAGATTTAAGACCCATATTAGGCTAACACTAATCCATATTAATACTAATGTGCAAAGTCTGTCATGTATGCCTCTAACACTAGTAAGTTAAAATGAAAAGGAATAATTTGAATAGTGTTTCCCTTCATTGAGTATTGTGGCAATTGTAGGCGGTAACACTTTAGATTTTCTTATAAAAGTTGTTACAAAAATGATATTTGACTTAAAGCATGGAGTGCTGATTCAAAAAGATCATATCAATTGCTTAAATATTTGTGACTTATTTGATAGAAAGCTGAGTAAGTTGGCAAGTTATATTAGGTATAAAACACAATGTTTCACAGATTTAAATGTTACATTGCTATAACTACATCTAGACTTAATCTCAATTCATTAAATAGTGAAGAAGATGACCATTGTTTGGATTGCTCAGATTTTTATACAGCGGTACCTGCACTGATAATTGTCTTATGGTATATTTTGGTAGTCTACTCTAAGTTGCAGTGCTATTAGTTTGCTTTTGTACTATTATGATAAAATGATGACTGATCTAAGATCATCGAGCATTTGATCCAAATATTTTAAAAAAAAGTGGTTGAAAGACTAGATGAACCTTGATACCTTTAACCTTGATGATTAAGGATGTATCTTGCACACAAAGTAAATGTAAATGTTAGGTGGTAAGTAAAAGTAGATGAAAGTGGGGTGGTATATTATGAGAAGAAGATTATATAATTAAAGATTAAATAATTAGAAGTTTAACAGTTTAAAAGATAAGAAGGGTAAGGTTACAAAATATAATGAGTAAAGATTTGTATTATAAGACAATTTTAGTTTGCAATTCTAATACGCATGTATATATATAAATATAAGCTGTCATATAAGAAATATTTTACAAGTGAACTGATTTATGACTATTAGGCTTAATATTAAATAAACAGGTAATTATTGTTATTATATGTCAAAGTGTACTGGATAACATGAGTTAAACGTAAATAAGGGAATGTTTGAATGTTTAAAAAAAAAATGAGAATGTTAAGAAAATATAGTAAACAAAGATAATGGTTGGATATGAATGTGACTAATGAAGGCTGAAAAGAGATGGAGTTTGTGAATTTGGGATAAATAAAAAGAAATAAAATGTGTTCCAGCATTGACAAATTTTATGAGATAACAGAAAAGGATAGCTTGTTGTGCTTACATTACTTTGATTGACATATGAGACATGCTTTGTAAACCTATATGTTAGTGTAATAAATGCTCCTGATTGGATCACAAAAATCAATCCTTTCAATAGTTGTGTATTAGTGATGATAGTTATTACCCCACTAAACAAAGATCAATCAGAGAACAAAGGGATCTTCAAATTAAGCAATGACAAAGTATAAAAAAAATTGTAATACATATTTCTTAGTTTACATTCATATTTGTCTGTTATGTTATTGCTGATATAAGTATATGAATACAATAAAATTTGATTTTATATATAACCAATCTCACTGTCTCACTGTTGTTAACTGTGTATGTTAGATCTGATAAACTTATTATCATTAAGGCGTTCAGATTTTAATAGAGAATCTCTAACAGAGTTGTAATCAGTTACAGGTATGAAACAAATGCAAAGCTAATACTTTAATGTGATGATGGTACTAAATCAGGTAATGTTATTTAACTTCTCATATGTTGCTGTGGAAGGCTTTGGAAATAAAAATATTTATATTGAAGAAATAAGGTAATAAAGATATTAAGTAGAAGATATTATGAATAAACTTCTCATATGTTGCTGTGGAAGGCTTTAAAAAAAAAAATATTTATATTAAAGATATTAGGTAATAAAGATATTAAGTAGAAGATATTATGAATAATTAGAAGGTATTATTATTCTTTATTTGATTGACATAAAAAAAAATAATATTAAATGAACATTGTATTCTACAAAGGGTATATACATTTATTGATAGGATGAAAATATTTAATATTTTACGTTGTCGCTAACAACTTTCTGGATAATAATCTATCCCACAAAGGTAAAATATGGGGCCATGATTCACACCTTACATTGTGTAGTCAGTCCATGTTAACTTATATATGTTCTATAGCTGAAAGCAGTCTACCCAAGATATTAAATAATATTAAAAACAAAAATCAGACAAAATAACTTAAAACTTCAAGTTAATGGATACACTTAATTACATACTTGTTAAAGGTTATCAATATACTTCGATTTTAACATGAAAGAACATGAGAATGGGGAAATTACAGATATAACTATTCAGCAAAGTCCCTTTTACATATATAATTTGATTGCATTGATTGTTGTGACTTGTTTAAGGTATTAATTATCATGAGCTCACTTTAGAAGAAAATGCGCAACATTACATGTTATTGTCTTATCTTAGTAATAAATATTAAATAGTGTAATTAATGTGTACATGATGAAAAATCATCTGGCTCAGTCACAGAATGAGTTTTCCCCTTCTAGGATTTGTCATATTTCATATGCAATATTTGTGATATTGTGTTGTTTGGTAGATAGTATATTCATACTGGTTTCATTAAGTTAAAGTTAAAGTTATTTTGTACAAGGGAAAGAGTCGTAAATGCAGCTCATAATATAAAACCATGGTGTCAAATTGAAAGAAACATATTTTATTGGATAATTGTTATACACTTTTGGTAATGATAAATAAACGTTATGTCTGGTAGAATAGTAAACTATAGATATCTATGGCTTGTGGAAGTTCGAAAATATGTTTTGGAATTGGATACACAAATTTTAAAATATGTATCTGTTAAATTATGCATCCTATAATGAAGAATATATTTCTGAACATTATTTGACATATGATTGCAATTAGACTAAATGGTCTCAGCATTTCCTTCGTACTAGGTAGGTTTTGATTGTTCGAATTCAAATCGGATGACCGCCGAAATTACAAGTCTTACTGATTCTTATAGGTAAAAGCATCTTTCGAAACTCGTGGTAATTAATATTACAATTTCATCATTTAGCGTTTAAATTTTAAATTTGTTACAAAAGGCTGTTTGTATAAAGTATGGTTTCAATTTCAATAATACGGTTTATTTGGCTGTGTAAATATTCCAAAGGTTTGGAGAATAATGTATTAATATAATTATTTATTTATTTATTCGGGTCTCCAATAGCTTTGCATATTAAAAACCCCCACAATTTTAAGGAACATCATGTAGGTAGTACGAGATCACGTCATTATTAGTTAGTGTTACAATTATATGTTATTTAAATTAATTACAATTTAAAAAAAATAAATATGAACAAAGAAGTGAATAATGATATATTTAAAAAAAAAAATATTAATGATATATTTAATTAAAAATAATAATAATAATAATAATAACATTAGGCCTTGAGGCCTAACAGTTGATATTAATACTTGACTTTTACAAAATTATTGAATATTACAAAATTGAAGACTATTTGGATGGTAAAAATGTATTTGGAAGTCCTTACAGTTTCATGCAAGACTGCGGTTTAATAAAGTAAAATTCAAAATGATTAAAAGATTGACCGCCGAGTTTCTTTCTGGTTCTTCTCGGTTAGAACAACATTCCGAACCATTAATCATATTGATTCTTAACTATTCAAAAGTGCTTGAAAGAGCTTATCTGAATAAAGATTAGTTTTATTTTATTTGATTTGATATTACGACTCGGAACTTAAAAGTTGAATTATTCTAGAAAGATCAGGTTTTCAAAACAAGGAATCCTTAGTTGTACTTGTTAGCGAAGTTCTTTATTTCTGTTGGAAATTGGCTATTTATGGTACGAAATTTAATAACTTTGACTTTGTCTAGGTGCTATAATAAAGTGCTATCTCGGGGTTTTCCATATCATCAAAAGTTCCTCCTAGCTGTAAACTTATAGGTTTAGCCTGTTTTATTTTCTATTTTACTACACTTGCTAGGCCCTTAACAAAATTGACTAAGACTGATGGACTGACTGGGCACCTGGGCTCCGTACAAGTAACAACTTGTCGAGTTGTTAAGTCTGGACTCATAAGTCGATCTATAGTGCATAAAACGCACATCTAACAATCAAGTTCAGCGTGATGGTAGTTAACTAATTATTTTAGCCTTGAAAAAGCAATTCAAAAATAGTTAAGATCGGAGGAGTAAAAGCTAAACTCTAGACTTTAATCTTTTAAGAGTTTAATTTAATAAGCAGTGATTTTGATCAAGAACAACATATGTTAATACAGAGAGTTGCAACGCCATAGATTAGAAAATATATTAAATTTGACGAAACCGGGAATTTTATAAATAGTATTATTATTAAGGTTTAATAAAGTACTTACTGTTTCTTTATATTTTGATATTTGCAATTACAGTATATACCTACCCAAATGTACAGCACTGATGTCTTTTAACATGCATTGATGTTGGAACAGCACAAACATTGGATTTGGATGACGAACAACTGGCCCTAATGGTGGCAAATGATAGTTTATAATACGAGTCGCAGAACAGGCCGTGTCCCGAAGGTGGCAAACGGTAGTTATACAGAGTGGATATTCAAAATTATTAATTATTCTAAGGGAAGAAAACTTGAGTTGACATTACTGAAAGATAACAGGCCGTGTCCCGATAGTGGCAAACGGTAGTTACACACAGATATTCAACAGGCCGTGTCCCGAGGGTGGCAAACGGTAGTTGGCACTACTGAAAGATAGCAGGCCATGTCTCGATAGTGGCAAAAGGTAGTTATACACAAAGATATTCAACAGGCCGTGTCCCGAGGGTGGCAAACGGTAGTTGGCATTACTAACAAGATAACAGATCGCATACCGATGGTGGTAAACGGTACTTACTTACAATGGACAGCGTGTTCTGAAGGTAATTAGAGTAATTGAAATGGAAAATCAGCAATCGGTATTCCGAGTTAGTTGGTGTTTTGTAAAAAAAAAAAATAATAATACTTTAGACTTATATAACTTTGTAGTAGTTCGCGTATAATATCGAATGTACAGATGTCATATTTAGATTGATGTTTTGTTACAAATTGATATCATTTATATCGCTAAATTTACTATATTATGTTCTCTTTTAATAGTTTGTATATACAAGAAGATAAGAGTTTTGTTTGTATTTTGTATACTACACATAGTGTTTTCTTACTAGAAGTATTACGCCATTTTGTAACTGCGGTTAAGGATCATTAATGTTATTAATGTTGATTATTTCTATTATTCGTTTGTTTGTATTCAAAGATTTTTATATAACATTCATATTAAAGATTTCATGTTTTGTTTAGCCTTGAATTGTTAATAAGTACTTATTGTTAAGTTAGGGTATGAGGTCATTACCCTCATTAGGAAGGCCGAGTCTTCAGAAATAGGGACATTTCTGTAACAGGACGGCCGACTGTTAGCTATTCCAATATTTGTCTATTCCTATCTTTGTATATTTGTCTATAACTACACCCAAAATAATAGAGGAGACCATGGAAAAGCTGAGAGGCGGGGATGCTTGCGCGAGCTGTCAAAAAAAGGGATATACGTAAAAGCGAGAAAATAATAGAGTTGGATTTTAATAAAACTGTATGTATTATAAAGTCAAATAAATGCACTGGAACAATACAAGCTGGACGTATTTTATTATATATCTTTATGATGCAGAGAGGACTTTCTAACATTATCATCCTAATAATTCTCAACAGTAAAGTAGGCTTTCTGTAGTTATGCTGAATTTTAATAAAAAACACCGAAAAGCGTATCATAAACGCAAATATAAATTAGACACATAAGGTTTAACAGAATATCTCATTGGTGCCTGCCCGGGGTTTGAACTCGTGACCCTCTCGAAACTGTCACAAGGTCTCACCGCTGGACTATCACAGCTTATCATCGTATTAGACGTCTATAGCTTGAATAAGGAAAACATAAAGGTACTTGAGTAACATGTTTGTGAGATGACCAAACGTAGGCTAAAGGTTTGTTTTTAAATATAACATGTAATAAAGATTACTTAAACCTTATTACGTGATACTAGAAATATTTAAATAGGCCGTCCGTGCTTGCGTCGTGTTGATAACACACGTTTCATGTTAAGTTATTTTAATAGCAATGCACTGAAGTCATCGATATATGCGTCAAATTACATAAGATATGTAATTGTGATTACTTCTGTGTGCTTAGTGCGAACTATTGTACAATTCGCAAATTTGTATGACGCTGCTAAAGCGACATCTAGTGACCGCTGTTCAAGCGGCATACAAACTCGCGTAACGCTAACACGACATCACCCTCTGCCCTTATCTAAGAAAGGTCGGTACAAATATGTTGTCAGATGTTTTGGCTTCATATTTTACGACCTGCTGCCAGCCTGACGTCAACTTTCCATTGTTGTATTTTAGGACACCTTGGTAAGAATAAAGATCTTATTATTAATCTTATAAGTATATCCACTCATCCTCTTGCCCTTATCCCTCTCTAAGTGGGTTCGGCACAACATGTTAAAAAAATGTTGTCATTTGATTTGGCTACGTATTTTATGACCGGCCGCCTGCCTGACGTCAACTTACCTTAGTCGTTTTTTGCGACTCCTCGGTAAGGAAGAGGGTGGTCTATTTTACAATAACCTAATATAAACATAAATAATAAGAAAAAATCACCTAGAACATATTTGTAGCTACCCGCAATTTTGTTATAATTCATATATCTAATAGCGAGATTCTTGTTTAATATTAACTGTCTAACAGATTAAGACGATCGGTTAAAATGAAGATTAACTAGGAATCAAACCTGAGATCTTTTTTCAGCTGAATGTGTCGTATCACAGAGGTCAGTAATTAATACAACCGGAAGTAAAGCCGTGGGTGGGCCCAAATAAACCGCCAATCATCACGACGAGTGGAGCCCATAAAGTATGTGAAGGTTGTCAGTACATAAATCCTTGTAATTACCTGTGGATGCAGGAAATATCTGTAATTTGTCACGCGAACCGCTGTTTCGGATGTTTATAGTATAATTTGGCAATTCAATAAAGTCGGGTTATCCTAGAAATAAGTTTTTTTATATTTTTTAAATAATTAGTACAATAATAAAGCCGTGTGGTATCCGGCCGAGTAGAATAGTACCACCCGCTTTTCTTACCGAGGTGTCGTAAAAGGCGACTAAGGTAAGTCGACCCGCCGTGTGGTATCCGGCTGAGTAGAATAGACCAACCTCATTTCTTACCGAGGTGTCATAAAAGGCGACTAAGGTAAGATGACCCACCGTGTGGTATCCGGTTTAGTAGAATAGACCACCCTCTTTCTTACCGAGGTGTCGTGAAATACGACAGAGGTAAGTTGACGTCAGGCAGGCGGCCGGTCGCAAAAACGCAGCCAAATCATGTTACAGCATGTTTATAACATGTTGTGCCGACCCCACTTAGAGTGGGATAAGGGCAGGAAGATGATGAATTAGTATAATAATAAGTCGTAAAATACAACTAAGGTAAGTTGACGGCTTAGGCGGCTGGTCGTAAAAAACGCAGCCAAATCATGTGACAAAATGTTAATAAAATATATTGCGGACCCCACTTAAATTATATAGCCCACTTATATCCCACTTAGTGGGGGCATCAGGATGATTATTTACAACAAAAAATTAATAACAATAATATACAACCTGTACACCAAAATTTGTTCAAGGATATTTCAGTTAGAGTCTCTGATAACAACGGAAATGTTACGTTCATTGAATAAATAACAAAATTACATCCACGTTATAATAACAAGTTCAATTAAATATTATATACAAACATCAACACTGTAGCTATATAACAGATCATTCTGTCCGTCGAACAAAAGGTTAACCTTGCGAGCAACAAGTATGCCTTTATTGCTGATTGTGAATAATAAGCAATCGCGATTATAATTTGCATGAATACAATGGCTGCCAAATAAAATATAAAACCTTATAATTAATGGACTTAATATCACAAAGTTGTGTAATAAATCAAAAGTTATATCTCAAGTTGTTATATTGCTATTTATTTATTTGCATTCATTCATTAATTTATTATCTTTAATATTTAAATGAGCTAATTATGTATATATATATATTCCGAATCTCGGAAACGTCTCCAACGGTTTCCATTAAATTCAGCATGTAGGGGACTTTTTGGGGGAGTTGATTTAGCTAGGTTTCATTGAAAAAATCACGTTTTATAATGTTTTCGGGCATTGAAAAATGCTACAATGTACAATTGAATGCAAATGATATTTTTGGCTATCAAACATAATGCTGTGATAGCCTAATGGGTAACGAGCGGACCAAAAAATTCAAGACCCGTGTTCGAGCCCCAAGTTCATCGGCGTTTTCTTCTTTATTGCTTTTTTTTATATTTTAAAAAAATCACTTTGATTTAAAAAAATCAACTTTAATTTCATCAAACCAACGATTTTACTGAAATTCAGTATGTAGTCGGCTTTTACGACATTTCAGTAAGAAATGAGGGTGGTCTATTCTGCTCAGCCGGATACACAACGGCTACTTTTGAATTTACAAGTACAGCTTGTAATTTATAATAAAGCACACACCCACACACATACCAACACTAACTTGTTCTCAATCAAGATTAAATTAAACCAATATTTGATTACCATAAGCCGATCCATTATTTTCAACAGGGTCGTACCAATAATATATTATAATGATTGCGATAATATCTTTGCAAAGGATCAATATTCTGTCACAATACAGATTTAAGTTTTGATAAGTGTATACTTTTTTTAGCCGGTAGTGTTATGGTGGTCGGTTTTAATGTAATGTAAATAATAGCCTTTGTGCCTTGGTTTTGACAATTTTGATTAAATCGCAGGATCCGGAAACGTTAAGTTCATGGTATTATGGAAATACTAGTGATAACCGCGACTTAGTTCACGTCTACTTTAAAGCTATCTGTCTGTATGTAATCGATTTTCTCAAAATCTATCATCATCATCCTCCTGCCCTTATCTCACTCTAAGTAAGGTCGGCACAACATGTTATAAACATGTTATCACATATACTTTTACGACCGGCTGCGTGCCTGATGTCAACTTACCTTAGTCGTACTTTACGAGACTGACTTAATAGTGCATTACGGTTTTAAATTGTGTTGAAGACGTCGCGCATATGTAAAAAAACTCGCCTGGTAAGACTATTAATCGCGTGCGACGCGTAAGCCAACAGAGATGTACTAAAGTAATATAACAAAGTAAAGTAAATACTAGAAAAAAGTCCGCGATAGGATGTCTCTACCTCTTATGGTTAAATTGCAATAACTATTTTTACGTTTAAAATTTCAATTACATACACTAATTACCCGCAACGGCAAAAGCCGCGGGCATTGTTAGTTTTAAATATATTAGTGCTATCCGACGTTTAAGTTCGCTAAAATACACACACATATATGTCTGTGTATGTATATATATAAATATATGGGGGGGAAACGGTCGTCGGCCCAAAATAAGTAACTTAATAGTTGTGATATGGGTGAAGGACAACTGATAAATATATACAGACCCGAAGAATTAACAAATTGGTAATAGTTCAGTTCAGCCCCCGTCGCGATAACGTCGTGTAAAGAGCTCAGGGATTAGTGCCCCGGATGGGTTCGAAACTAGTCGGGCTAACCCGATAGTATAAGGTTTATCGGACGCTCGCTGGAGTTAGGTCCCCGAGGCGTTCGATGCATCTGGCGTACTCTGGAATACAGAGTTGCTGCTGGCGGGGATGGGGGTAATGTTTTCCCCTTTTTTTGTTCCCCTTTGTTTGTACCCTATCCCCGCCACCAGCAGCGTAGTGGAGCACACAGGTTATTTTAGTCGGTGCGAGTCCAACGTAACCGTCGCCTGTCCCTGTAGGTCGACGGTACCCATAAGGGGTTTTTTCCTGTTAAAAAAAATAAAAGAAAAAAAAACCCCGATAGAATAAGACGTGAGTATAGCCGGATCTATACATTAACTATCAATACAACGATAGTTTAAATTTAAAAAATTGGTAATAGACAATAATGGCCCTTGGCAATCGAACCCGCCACCAACGGAGTTGAAGGCAGGATGACTGTCAAACGCGCTAACACGTCAATACATGTACTCTAACGAGCTCTCTAACACATTGGAGAGGTATAGCTCTCTATTAGTCATCCAACGCCTCTCACCCAAGGTGGTTCAGTAGCGAATCTAATTAACAAATCTTGAGCAAGACGCTCCAAACATGACTTACTACACTTGCACTATACGGTATTCACCACGCTTTGGATTTACTGGAGACAGTTCTGATTTCGAAAAAATAATTTTAATTATCAATCATCACACGCATTTGTTAACAAAGAAGAAGAAAAGATATGCACCTATCAAGTTACCAATCAAGCATTAAATATATATCCCTTATCCCACTCTAAGTGGGGTCGGCACAACATGTTATAAACATGATTTGGCTGCGTTTTTACGACCGGCCGCCTGCCTGATGTCAACTTACCTTAGTCGTATTTTACGACACCTCGTTAAGAAATGAGGTTGGTCTCTTCTACTCAGCCAGATACCACACGGCAAGTCGACTTATCTTAGACGCCTTTTACGACACCTCGGTAAGAAATGAGGGTGGTAGTATTCTACTCAGCCGGATACTACACGGCGGGTCGACTTACTTTAGTCACCTTTTACGACACCTCTGTAAGAAATGACGGTGGTAATATTCTACTCAGCGAGATACCACACGGCGGTTCGACTTACCTTAGACGCCTTTTACGACACCTTGGTAAGAAATAAGGGTGGTAGTATTTTATTCAGCCGGATATCACACGGCGTATTAATGACTTTCAGATATTTGTCGCAACTGTCCCTCATTAATATTTGAATTATCTTTAATGAAATCATTACATATAATTATTTATGATTAATATTTTATGATATTCCATCAATATGAAAGAAGAAAACTTCTTGAATTTCACATATACTCATAATACTTTATCAGCATGGTGCACCTATATTTAATAGTATACTATTTTTATGATCTAAATAATAATTAACTATTATATTAGTCTCATTATTAAAAATAATATTCATAGAAGTTCAAAATTATATAAAAAAATATTTTTAATATTGTTTTGCATAATTATTGTTGCCCTACTACGCTAAAAGTAAATGTTTTAACATCGCCTTGACAAGTTGTACTTGTTTCGTACTAGTCTCTGGAACTAGTTTTAAATCGCTGATGGCCTATTTACAGGTATTCTTTAGGTGTACAATTACACACAAAAGTATAATAATAAACTGTTAACATCAATTGCTTATGGTGAACTACGCCGTGTGGTATCCGGCTGAATAGAATAGTACCACCCTCATTTCTTACCGAGGTTTCGTATAAGGTGACTAATGTAAGTCGCTCAGCCGTGTAGTGTACGGCTGAGTAGAATAGACCAACCTATTTTCTTATCGAGGTGTCGTAAAAGGCGACTAAGGTAAGTTGACCCACCGTGTGGTATTTGGTTTAGTAGAATAGACCACCCTCTTTCTTACCGAGGTATCGTAAAATACGACTGAGGTTAGTTGACATCAGCCAAGCGGCCGGTCGTTAAAACGCAGCCAAATCATGTGACAGCATGTTTATAACATAAGGGCAGGAAGATGATGATGATTCAGTTTTACAAACAATTTCTTAATTATTGCAAAAAGTTAATAGAAAATGCGAAATTTAATTTCAAATGAATAAAACTACCATTCGCCGATGAAAATCAATGAGCACATAAATAATTAACAAATTTGTCAATGATTGTACTGATGTTGACATGAGAACAATTTCAAAGTAAATTATAGTAATCAAACGACTTTTTATATCTCCCAGAATAATGAGATATTATGAGTCAGACTGGCATTTAGATTTGAAATGAAATAGAATGTGGAACAATTTTGCATATTTAAATTTGTCTCAATTTAGGTTATTTAAGACGTTATAAGTAATAAAATAAATCATTTAATCGGAAATTATTATCGACTGTAAAAAATTGTAAGCCTGAGTAGGTAGAAAGTTTTGTAAATAAAACGATAGGTGGTGTATGTAATAGGCAAATAAGGAACCGACATAAGCTTGCGGCTCCTGCTTTGCGCCTTGCAAAAGTACGTAAGTCGTTTGTGGGTTTGGGTATAAGATTCTGTAATAAAATTCCGAATTCAATTTTAGCTTTGCCATTACAGCAGCAAAAGCACTGTTAAAAAGAGGCTGATACAGAAAGCCTACTATACTTTTAAGGATTACTTTGATTTGTAGATATAGCTCTCTTCGACCCTGTACAAGACAGTAATATCAAATCTAATTAGTATTAAAAATTATATTTGTAAAAGAGCAACCGCCGAGTTTCTTGCTGGCTCTTCTCGGTAGGAACAGCTTTCCGAAGCAGCAGTAGAGTTGACGCTTCAAAAGCACCTGACCGAGATAAAAGCGGGAAATTGACAAATGCAGCAACATAGTACTGTAACCAATTGTATTAAGTAAGTAAGGTTTAATTAAAATTCTAAATATTCTTAGATATTGCAAAAGATCACGCATGCTTCAAAACATAACAAACCTTATAAACAAGTGTTGATTCGCATTGAATAATGAATCAGCACGCAGAATCATTTAAAGAATAAATTATTATTAAACAGTTAATGATTGATAGTTAGTTTGATTTAGTGAAATCAATACCCTGTTTACTTATATTTGTGTTATGTTTAACTATATTACGTAGTTGGAAAATATTCGGTTAAATATTAGTGATAAAAAAAAACCTATATATAATAAAAAACCTGGTGTAATGAATAGGATTAAAAATCAGTTTTTCTTTCGAAGATAACAGCGTGTGGTATCCAGCTAAGTGTAATAGACTTCCCTTATTTCATACCGTGGTGTCGTCAAAGGTCTAAGGTAAGTTGACCCGCCACTTAGTATCCGTCTGAGTAGAATAGACCATTTCATTTCTCACTGAGGTGTCATAAATGGCGACTAAGGTAAGTTGGTGTGCCGTGTGGTATCTGGCTAAATAGAATAGACCAGCTTCAATTCTTATCGAGATGTCGTAAAAGGCGACTAAAGCACGTTGATCCACGGTGTGGTATCCCGCTCAGAAGAATAGACCACCCAATTTTTTACCGAAATTTTGTAAACGGCGACTAAGGTAAGTTAACCCGTCGTGTTTAAAGAACATGTTTAAAATCCTACTTAAAGTGGGATAAGGGCAGGAGAATGATGATTTTGTTTTGGAAATAGAGAAAAAATACAAAAATAGGGTATTTTAAAACGATTTTACATGAACGAAGTCGGGGATTCAGCTTGTTTCTTATAGTGTGGATGTTAATTAAAACTCAACAGGTATAATTAAATGATCAATTTTATATTATACCGCAATGTGTTCTAGTGTATAATTATCTTGTATAATTTGATAACATTGATTGAATTAGGCTAAACACTGTGTAGGAGGATCGATTTAGCAATTTTTTTAAACTATTACAAAATATAATTGTTTTAATATTTCCTAACGTGTATTTTGGCAATCTGTAATGATGAGATAATATGGTATTAAATCAATTACGGTGTTAAAATTATGGTTAAATTAGATCCGCCAGAATCTTCGCCCGCGTGGAAGTGTATTACAAAATTTTCCACGAATTGAATTTTTCAAAATAAAAGTACTTATCGTGTGTTAACAGTAAGAGATATGCTATTGCGGACTTTTTTGTAGTGTTCTGGTAGATCTACAATTCTTTAGTATATTACTTTAGTGTATCTCTGTTGGTTTACTCAACGCACGCGACTAAAGCTACCAGGAAGCGATTTTTTTTACAACGTGCGATCTCTTCAACGCAATGTACATAAAAACGTAATGTACTATTAATTAAATCCGTTAAGTAGATTTTGAGAAAATTTATCACATACAGACAGCTGTTGGGGATTTTTTCATAATTATGATTAAATATAAATGCTATTAACGCAATCTTTATTCAAACATTTTAAAGAGTAAGTTTTTTTTAATATATCATTGAACTAGATATGAAAAGTACATATGGCAGACTTAACACTTAATTAAGTGTTCTCTACGAGTCAACCTTAGAGATAAATCAAAAATTTTAAAAGGTGAGACAAGGAAAGTAACAACGCCGTGTGGTATCCGGCTGTGTAGAATCATCCTCTTTCTTACAGAGGTGTAATAAAAGGCGACAAAGTTAAGTTTACTCACCGTGTGGTATCCGGTTTAGTTGAAAAGACCACCCTCTTTCTTACCGAGAATTTATAAAATACGACTAAAGTATGTCGACGTCAGGCAGGAGGCCGGTCGTAAAATACGTAGCCAAATCACATTACATGATGTTTATAACAAGTTGTGCCGACCCCACTTAGAGTGGGATAAGGGCAGGAGGATGTTTATGTATAAGAGTTTTTACTCATATAAAATATGGTTACCAAATTAAGTCCCCGTGACTTAATTTGGTTCAAACCCGGGCAGACACCAATGAGTTTTTCTGTTAAAACTTATGTGTCTAATTGATAATTGCAATTTATCACACGCTTTTCGGTGAAGGAAAACATCGTGAGGAAACCTGCATATCTCTAGAGAATTCTGGGGATATGTGCAACCTACCAATCCGCATTGGAGCAGCGTGGTAGGTCTTAGCTCCAATCCTTCTCTCCACAAATGGAGAGAGGAGGCCTATGCCCAGCAATGGGATAGTAACAGGCTGCTACTTACTTTACTTACTAAATTAAGTCACGGTTGATACAACGTACTATCCCATAGCCATCTCAATTCTTAAGACATCTTAATCTTTTGCCAATTAAATGCCATACATATTAAAGTGGCTCAAACATCACTGTCAAATTAGATAACTTATCGATTAATCTCGCGTTAATCCGATTACCGCTCCTATTGTACCACGATAAAGCTCAGAATGGCCTTATCTCTGTTTCATGGCGTAAATGACGCAAAAGCTTGTTACAGATCGTGATCCTAATAATAACATAAATGGTTGTTGCCTTGAACTATGCGAGCCATTCCCAAAATCGACTATTACGTTCGTTACATAAGACGGAAAATGAGAAATATTGTCGAAGATATAAAAAATGTGCCGTGTGGTATCTGGCTGAATATCTTACCTTCATTTCTTACTGAGGTGTCGTAAAATGGGACTAAGGTAAGTTGACCCGCCGTTTGATATCCAGCTGAGTAGAATAGACTATCCTCTGTCTTACCGAGGTGTCTTAAAATGAGATTAAGGTAAGCCGACCCGCAGTGTAGTATCTATTTGAGTAGAATAGAGTACCCTCTGTCTTACAGAGGTGTCGTAAAATGGGACTTAGGTAAGTTGACCCACCGTGTGCAATCCGGCAGAGTAGAATAGAGTACCCTCTGTCTTACAGAGGTGTCTTAAAATGAGGCTAAGGTAAGTCGACCGCCATGTGGTATCCGGTTGAGTAGAATAGACTACCCTCTGTCTTACCGAGGTGTCTTAAAATGGCACTAAGGTAAGTCGATCCGCCTTGTGGTATCTGGTTGAGTAGAATGGACCACCCTCATATCTTACCGAGGTACCGTAAAAGGCGACTAAGGTAAGTTGATCTACCGCGTGGTATCTGGTTGAGTAGAATAGATCATTTCTTACCGAGGTGTTATAAAATACGATTAAGGTAAGTTGACGTCAGGTAGGCGGCCGGTCGTGAAATACGAAGTGAATACGAAGCCAATTTATGTGACAACATGTTTGTAACATATTGTGCCGACCCCACTTAGAGTGAGATAAGTGCAGGAGGATGATGATAATGATATACAAGTCGCGGGTAAAGCTTGTCTTTAAACTAGAAAGATTATCCAAATCTGATCAAAAAGATCAATCACTCAGTTTTTTGTTAATTCTTCTTGGTAGGAGCAGTTTTCCGAACCAGCATTAGAGTTAACTTATACAAGCAATCCTTTATAATTTTATTTGAATCATGAATATTTTGAATTTTAATTCGAATAATTTGTTATTTATCGGTATGTAAGCTCTGAAAGGGTCATGGGTCATACGTCAACACTTTATCATAATGTTTGATCAAAATATGGTGGTAGACAGCGTCTGTCTGTTAAAGTTGCTACTCTAATATATCAATAGTATGTCAGAAGTAAAAAAAACACCTTGAAAATAATATTAGTCAAGTTCCCTTGCTTATAAATTTAAAACAAATTGATATTTATTTATCTGAATAATAAGTATAGCAAATTAAGAAGATTCGGTATAAATATTAAACCAAATGGCTAATTTTTAGTTCTTAAGAATGAAACGTATAGGCTTATATAGAATAAGATTTTTTATATTTAATTTAGTAGTTTTTAGTTGTAGTGCTTTTGAATCGGTCTCTACTGGTAGATCGAAAAACTGTTCCTATAGAGAAAAGCCATCGAAAAATTGGCCGTTGCTCGTTTTTAGATATCTTTAATATTTAAATGAGTTAATCTTATATATGTGATATATATATGTGTGTGTGTGTGTGCGTGTGTGTGTGTGTGTGTGTGTGTGTGTGTGTGTGTGTGTGTGTGTGTGCGTGCGTGCTGCGTGCGTGCGTGCGTGCGTGCGTGCGTGCGTGCGTGCGTGTGTGTGTGTGTGTGTAGAATTAATTAGAAGATAAGAATATGTGGATATAGCTCGCTTAGACCCTGTTCAAGAGTGTAATGACTTAATGTAACTAGTTATTATAAGTATTATTTTGAAAAGAGCAACCGCCGAGTTTTTTGCTGGCTCTTCTCGGCAGGTACAGCTTTCCGAACCAGCAGTAGAGTTGACGATGCAAAAGCACTTGTGTACAAGTTTATTTGAATAAAGAATATTTTGAATTTGAATTTGAATATAAAACGATTTTCATAAAACTTAGTATGTAGAGGGATGAAAAATAGATCTAGCTATTTAAAAAATGTAGTCTCATTCCTGTTTTCGGGTACTAAAATCTGCTAAAGTATAAAAAGAGAAGCTTTAATTCGCTGTCGTTTGTAAAGTTATGTTAGCTCAATGGAACGGTTGAACTAAAAAACTTAAAATACCCAGGATCAAGTCCTACATGTCACCAGCCGTTCCTTTTTTATTTTTCTATTTTATAAAAAAAAATTACATTAAATTAGCCTTTTTATTTTATCAAGTCTTTATATTTATGTCGGTTATTCTATTATAAGTCAGTCAGTAGCACTACAGTTTATGTAAATCTATGCACATTGATAAGTGAGATTTAAATAAAAACAGGGCCAAACATATTATTCTGTAAATATTGTCACAACTGTGGGAAAGAAATACTTGAGTTGACTGCTAACAGGCGTTTGCTACTGTGTCAAAATACAGCCTTTACTGGGATTGATATAAGAGTCATATTTAAGGACCTTAAGGTCGAATAAATAAGATTTAAACGTATGGGCATGTTTTGTAGGGTTGGGAGATGCTAAACCCCAATTAATATAAACGCGTTTTTTAGGTATAATATCTAATTTCTAATAGATAAATTTGAAGCCCTTAGTCCATTCTAAGTAGAGTCGGCAAATGTTATAAACGTCAAATTACCTTAGTCGCCCTTTGCGACTCCTTTGTAAGAAAGACGGTGGTCTATTCTATTCAGCCGCATACTACACAGCGTTACAGCTACAGGTTAGCTTACCATAGTTGCCTTTATCGACAACTCGGTAAGAAAGAGGGTGGTCTATTTTACTCAGACGGATACCACACGGCGGGACAGTTTACCTTAGTCGCCTTTTACGACACCTCAGTAAAAGATGAAGATGGTCTATTCTACTCAGCCGGTTCACTCAGTTTAGTACATACAAATGCTATAAATGAATGATTCTGTCGGTTTGTGTGTTTATTTGTCTGTTATGCTTTCACAGCTAATCTGTAATATTGGGATAATAAATAATCTATACATAGCCCCGTTCTTCTTTTAAAAATAGAAAAAAAATATAGTACATAATTCAGAGTATAATATAATATAATATTTTAAGATGTTATGAAAAGTTTTGTGTTTTTACTCGATAGCGTGGCCTAATAATTTACAGCGCCATCTAGTTACGACGCATGAACCTTTTCGTCATATTTTAATCTATTGTTCATACCCACTAGTTAATAATATTAACTTTAGAACTCGCTGGTGGTGTCGCAAGAGATCGTATCAATGCTATAACAATATACAGAGTCGCACGTTTGTTTCGACACACATACAAAACGCTGGATCAATACAATTGCGAATTTACATACACACAATGGGCTGACCGGATCCGAAGCGTTGTGGTTGGAAATAATATTAAATGTACTAAAAAAAGCAAATTGAACGGATTTAGGAGTAACATACAAAAGTAACGGCTAATACTAACTCCTTTCTTTTTCGAAGAGATGAGTTAAATTATTCTCCTATCACGCTGTGACAATGTGGTTTGGTAGGTTACACATATCCCTAGAATTCTCCTGAGATATGCTATTATCATCCTCCTGCCCTTATCCCACTCTAAGTTGGATCAGCACAACATGTTATAAAAACATATGAAGCAACGTAAGTCCCTTCGCGAAATGTTCAAAGAAATAGGCATACTTACTGTAGCATCACAATATATATAGTAATATTCTATTCGTACGCAAAAATATTCATATGTACAAGACCAAATTCGATGTATACCATAGACATTGCTATCGAGTGCGTCTTTCGAGGGAGTCATGGGTTCAGACCCCGCGCAGAAATAAGTTTTTCTGTTAAAATTTATGTGTCTAATTGATGATTGCAATTTATAATACGCTTATCGGTGAAGGAACACATCGTAGGAAACCTGCATATCTCTACAGAATTCTGAGTAACTTACCAATCCGCATTGGAGTAGCGTGGTAGGTTTTAGCTTCAATCCTTCTATTCAAAAGCGGAGAGAAGAGACCTATTGCCAGCAGTGGGAGAGTAATAGGCCGCTACTTTACTTTTTTCAGTCACAAAAAGCTTGTGATACCTGTGTCGCGACTTAGCAGAGTTAGCAACTCATTCGATGGTCTCGGTATTCGCTTCTACAATAAAATTCCGCAATCCATACTAGACCAGTCTACAGAAAGGTAGTTAAGTAAAGAGATGTACTTGTGCGTAAAGCATATTACAAAATTGAAGATTATTTGGATGATAAAAAAGCCTGGATTTGAAAATCTTCTCAGCTTCATACAGGACTGCGGTTTTATTGTGTAAAATGTTTTAAAGATTGACCGTCGAGCTTCTTTCTGGTTCTTATCGGTAAGAGCAAAATTCCGAACCAGTTGTACCTTAATTAATATTGATCCTTGACAATTCAAAAGTGCTTGAAAGAGCTTATTGGAATAAAGAAAATTGGAGAGGGACGACACGTCACGTCATGTTTACGAGCTGTCCTTTTAAATAAATTATTAAAATTAGTTAAAGTTAATAATTGTACAAAATTTTGTGTATTGTGTCTTCATGTGGTCAAAGATATTGTGGTATAACGTTTGTGGCTTAAATAAATAAGTGAAAATACGAAAAAATAACTATATAACAGTGAGTAAACTATATGGCAAAAACTAATAAATAGTGTAAATATTATTAATTAAACGATACATATACGTGATAAATAACGTAATAAAACAATATTATAAAAACAAAACATCCAATAATGGGAAATATAAAACTTAAACACGAAAATAATAAGTAACAAAACTGTTATAGTAATTCAAAGTGCAACGTTAATTGTGAATCAGCTGTGTCGTTCGTTTTACATTGACCTTAGTTAGAAAGTTCATTGACTTTATAAAGTTTACAAGCAAACTGAATGTTAATTACAGACAAATCTTTATCGAGCTGCTGGCGTATTGGTGCACTTACTATTCTAATTTGTCTTGAGTCAACGTTCGAATCTCACGATAAAGGATAATTATTTTTTTATTGATATTTTTTTTTTTTTTTTTCCTTCTTTGAATATCAATTATGAATATATCTGGAGTAACATTCCGTAAACCGCGAAAAGTAAAATCGCTAATGGACATTACCAAAGAAGACTATTCTGTCGATGAAAATTTCGACACTACTGTTTTTAGTGTCCCTTCAGCAATGAATGACAGTCGAACAGACGACCTAGAAGCCAAAATTTCTGGTTTAACACAGGACTTAGAAAGTGCGCTCCAAGAAATAGAAAACCTTAATTACGAAAATACTCAGTTAAAATCGGAATTGGAAGAATGCCGTAAAATTATAAGAAATTATAAAAAGGTAACATTGGAGGAAAGGAAATCGATGACACCTTTGTCTGTAAGGAACCAAAAGCATAGTGTAAAACAAACATCGAGCCTAACTTCAACTCCCATAAAAAAAGCTAGCACAACTGTTGAACTAAATAAGGCTTTAATGTTAACTACAAATAATACTCAAATGGTTAATAAAAATTGCAAACCATTACTGCACTCAATGAGCGTGAAAAATAAACCTGCCCAATCAAGCAGTTCGTTATCCACACCCAGAAAAAATAATAAATCACCTACATTTGAACAGAAGACTGTTAGTTCTGTCTCTAAAACAAATCAAAAGAAAAAAGTAGTAGCGAAAACTTGTTTGCCAGTATTAGCTAATAAGAAGGAATTACATACACAAAGGTCTTCTCCTTCGCAAAATACGCACATAGCAGAAAAAAATACTACAAACACTGCATCAGTCTCTAAGGAATCTTTAACACCCACAACAATAGAAGTAAGAGAAACTTCCAAACCGTACACCCTGTTACAGGATAGGATCGAATCCCGGACACCCCGCATTCTGATAATTGGTGATGAACAATTATGTAATTTGTCAAGTGAAATGCATCGAAACAGACAATATTCATGGAACGATATTTATTCCATATGTGGATTAATAAAACCTTTCGCGGACTCGTCACAAATATTATTGAATTGCGAAAATTACTGTAAAGACTATTCCGAGAAAGATATTGTAATTATAGGAATTGGGGCCAACGACACCAACCCTTATAAATTATATTCAGCTATTAGCAATGCTTTATATGTATTTAGAAATACCAGAGTATTTATAATAAATGTATACGAGAATCTGTACCTAAACTGTGGTTTGCTGAACAAAAATATTAAATTGATAACAAAAAATTATAGCAATTGTACTTTCATACAACCGAATTATAACTACCACTCTAAAAACAGTTCACAGCAAAGTTGGGTCAAAGCGCTTTGTCTAAAATTGAATATTGAAATAGACTACATAGCCTATAAAGAAAAGTATATAACCAGCATTAAAAAACACATAAACAAAAAAAACACATTTAAACAACAATTTAAGAAAGGAACTATTCCTTATTACTTTGAGGCCCAAAAACAAAAATATAAACAACATGCTCATACAAAAATTAGTACTGAAAATGAAGGGGTACAAAAAAAAGGCACCATCCCCTATTATTTTAAATCAAAAATATTGACAACCACTGTGGACAAATCTGCAGCACCCACTTCTCAACCATTGTTTTTTCGTTAATAATTTAACAATTTTCCATCAAAACATAGCAGGCATATTAAATAAATTAGATCTCTTTGAAATTACCTTACAAAACTTTATGAGCAATTCTCACTTACGTAACGTTGACATTATTTGTCTAACAGAGACTTTTGTAAAAAAAGGATCTGAAATGAACGTAATAATTAAAAATTACAATGTTGCCGCCCAATTTACCCGAGCAAATCAAAGACGTGGCGGTACATGTATCATATTAAAAAAATGCTTAGATTATATTCCCCTCACAGATCTTTATAAAAAAATAACACCGATTGAACACCACTTTGAATACTGCAGTGTATTAATACCCTCTCTAAACTTAATTGTCGTATGCATTTATCGCACACCGACATCGAATATAAGTATATTTTTTGAAAAACTGGAATTACTATTATACAAACTAAAGGTTAAATGTAAAAAAAATCTGGTGCTATGTGGAGATTGGAATGTGAATATTCTCGTTAAAAATAAAATATCAGAACAATTATTATCAATTCTAACTAACTACAACTTAATCAATCATATCAATAAACCTACCAGGAAACTGTCATGCATTGATCTAATTGTTAGTAACATTAAAGATGTAAAATCAGACATACATTACCTTGCTTTATCTGACCATGAAACTGCCCAAACAATTACATTTCCCATTATGACTAAGCCCGAAAAGCCCATAAGTAAAATTTTGTCCATAAAGAGAAGAGATTTTTCCGCTGACAATAAAAACAAATTTATGGAATGTATGTCCGCATTGTCATTCAGTGAAGTATTAACGGAAACTAATACTAATAAAGCTTTTGAGAAATTTCATAACGAAGTCGTCCTTTTTTACAATTTGTGTTTTCCTTTTATAATAGTTAAATTAATAAATAAACAGATTAAAAATAAATGGATCTCCAAGGGACTAAAAAAATCATGTATAGTTAAAAGGCAATTATACTTAAACTATAGACTGTCTGCAAGTAATAAACGTTCAAATAAAATAAAATACAATAGATACGCAAGAATATTAAAAGCATGTATGGCCAAATCTCAAAGTCTTTCTAACACACACTACATATTTAAGTCCAAAAATAAGTGCAAAGCTTCTTGGGATGTCATTAATTCACACATGCAAGCTAAGAATATGAGTAATGAAATAAAGAGCTTAAAACTAAATGGAAATGTAACGTTATCAAATCCCATAGAGATTGCTGAAGAGTTTAATAAATATTTTATTAATATAAGCTGTAACTCAAATATACAAAGTGCCATAAAATATACAATAAAAAATATACCAAGGAACTGTCAGTCCCTATTTCTCACTCCAGTAATCTCACACGATGTGTATGATGCTATACTACAACTGAAAGATACTAACGCAACGGGGTATGACGGGCTTAACACAAAAATAGTTAAATCTTGTGCATCATTTTTGGCACCAGCTCTAAGTCACATTATTAACTTATCCTTCTTAGAAGGTGTATTCCCTGACAACCTAAAAAAATCGGTAGTTAAACCTCTACATAAAAAGAATAATAAGGATGAATTAAATAATTACCGTCCGATAACGCTCAACCCCATTCTGTCAAAAGTATTCGAAAAAATTATGTATAGTAAAATTTATAAATTCATCGATACGTTTAAAATTTTGAAGGAAGAACAATATGGCTTTAGAAAACAAAGTAGTACCACCCTTGCTTGTTTTTCACTAACAAAGTATGTATTGGAAAATCTTGACATTGGTCATAACATTGTGTCCATTTTCCTTGATATGACTAAGGCTTTTGACTTAATAAATCATAAAATACTACTTAATAAATTAGAATACTACGGGATACGAGGCGAAGCACTTAAATGGATATCCAGTTACCTTTTCGAACGGCAACAAAGTGTAGAAGTCATAGAGAATTCAGGAAGGTTTAAAAAACCATATCGTTCATCATTTGAAACGCAAAATCCTTATGGAGTACCCCAAGGAAGTATTCTTGGTCCTTTGCTATTCCTCCTTTATATAAATGACCTCCCAGATATAGTTTCGCATAAATGTTTTATGTACGCCGATGACACAACGATTGTAGTTAAAGCTAAAGACAAACAAAACATTGAAAAACAAACAAACGAAGCACTCAATTCGGTTGTACAATGGTTAAATCAAAATAACCTCAAAATTAATATGACTAAAACTCATTATATACATTTTCAAACAATCAAATCTAACCCAATAAATTTCAATCTAGAGTATGAATCATATAATATTGAGAAATCAAACACGACTGTATTTCTTGGGCTAACATTAGACAAGTTTTTTGACTGGAAAGCTCATGTAGAAGATCTGTGTAAGAGAGTGGACAGATTTATTTATGTTCTAAAAAAACTATCACAAGTTAGCAATAAAAGAACTGCCTTACTAGCTTATCATGGTTATGTATCATCGATTTTACGATACGGAATTTTACTGTGGGGAAATTCAACAGATGCTTCAAAAGCATTTATTAAACAAAAAGCTTGTGTACGATCTATATGCCGAGCAAATATTTTAGACAGTTGCAAACCATTGTTTAGGGAGAATAAAATTTTACCGTTACCGTGTCTTTACATATACGAAGCATTGCTTTTTGTTAAAAAAAATCCCATTTTATTTCCTACATTAAATGAAATATATCCGAACAGGAGGTGCAGGCCATATCCACCAGGTAAACTCTGGGCGCCATCACAACGATTGGCTGTCTTTTCTAACAATTCATATTGTATGGCCATTACATTGTACAATAAACTCCCAAATTGTAAAAAAGAATTGCCTCTACTAAAGTTTAAGGGAGCAATTTTGGAAATATTAAACCAAAAAAATTATTATTCAGTTAACGATTACCTCAATGACAACAATATAGGCACTTAATGTTTCAGTATAATTGTAAGAATTTTTAAATAATTGACATATGTTTACAATAATGCAATAATTCTTCTTTTGTTAAATTTTATCTCTTTTCAACTTTTTAATAATATGACATAATTGTAATATTAATTTTAATTTCATTTTTAATTAATTGTAATTTTAATATGTAAATAAATATAATTATTATACTTTTCTAGAAATTTTAGGCATTTTTAGTTTTCAATATTTGCACGCTGTTTGTGACAGTAGATTGTGTTAGGGAATTAAGTAATTTGTTAAATCTATATGTACCCACAATTTCAGCAAATAAATTTATTATTATTATTATTATTATTATTAAGATACTTTCATTTGATTTGAAATAGTGGCTAAACGTAAAAAAATTGATTTACGTCGGTCACTTTTATATGCGTAACAGGCAAAAACACGTGTGCAGACCCTACATCTAATAGAAACAAATAGTATCAGAATATTAGTCGCGTGCGGGATGCGTGGCACCTGGCCAGGGGTTCTGAGAACATGGGGCTACTCTATAAGGAAAAATATTTTCTGACCGACCTTTTATAGAATACCATCCGAAACAGGCTCGCTCGAATATCGCGCACCTTAAACGCAATGTACCTATTTGAAGACATCAGACCTTATTAGAAGATTCCATCATTAAATTAAACACAGATGTCATATGTAAGTATTAGTTAAGTGAGGTTTTATCTAGGTTAATATACATACTTATATATCTTAACTTGCCTTAGGGTTTAAAATGTTTTATATTTTCATTATGCTAGCCGTGTGGTATACGGCTGAGTAGAATAGTACCACCCTCTTTTCTTACCGAGGTGTCGTAAAAGGCAACTAAGGTAAGTCGACCCGCCGTGTGGTATCCGGCTGAGTAGAATAGACCAACCTCATTTCTTACCGAGGTGTCGTAAAAGGCGACTAAGGTAAGATGACCCACCGTGTGGTATCCGGTTTAGTAGAATAGACCACCCTCTTTCTTACCGAGGTGTCGTGAAATACGACAGAGGTAAGTTGACGTCAGGCAGGCGACCGGTCGTAAAAACGCAGCCAAATCATGTTACAGCATGTTTATAACATGTTGTGCCGACCCCACTTAGAGTGGGATAAGGGCAGGAGGATGATGAGTATTAAGATTATGCAAAAGATTTTTTCTTTCTTCTGCCCATCCCACTAAGGGGTTATCACATATGTTACGACACTTCGCTAAGGAACGACAGTGATCAATAGGCCACTCTCGTTTCTTAGAATACTACTCAGCTGTTTACCACACGGCGGGTCAACTTACCTTAGTTCCCTTTAACGACGCTTCGCTAAGAAATGAGGTTGGTCTATTCTATTCAGCCGGATACCACACGGCGGGTCAACTTACCTCAGTCGCCTTTTATGTCACTTCGGTAAGAAAAGAGAGTGGTATATTCTACTCAGCTAAATACCACACGGCGGGTCAACTTACCTTAGTCACCTTTTACGACACTTTGGTAAAAATGAGGGTGACCTATTCTACTCAGCCGGACACCACACGATGGTAACATTTAGAAGTTCTCTGAAAAAAAATATTAATAGATACCTAAACATCCTATTTTTTACTTATGACGTTTAGTAAACACATCTTAAAATACGCCGTGTGGTATCCGGCTGAATAAAATAGTACCACCCTCTTTTCTTACCGAGGTGTCGTAAAAGGCGACTAAGGGAAGACGACCCGCCGTGTGGTATCCGGCTGAGTAGAATAGACCAACCTCATTTCTTACCGAGGTGTCGTAAAAGGCGACTAAGGTAAGTTGACCCACCGTGTGGTATCCGGTTTAGGAGAATAGACCACCCTCTCTTACCGAGGTGTCGTAAAATACGACACAGGTAAGTTGATGTCAGGCAGGCGGCCGGTCGTAAAAACACAGCCAAATCATATGACAACATGTTTATAACATGTTGTGCCGACCCCACTTAGAGTGGGATAAGGGCAGGAGGATGATGATGATTGGTTCATAAATATAGAAAACTAGCTTTTACTCGCAACTTTGTTTGCGTGGTTGATAATACATGGCGCTTTTCAATTTCATCCTATTTATGTATAATTAACAGGATTTTTATAGCCTATATGTTATTCCGGTGTATAAGGAATAATTGTGCCAAATTTCATCGATATTGGTCCAGCGGATTCGTCGTGAAAGAGTTACAAACATACATCCATACTCACATACTCTCGCATTTAATAAGGATAAAACTAGTCGCCTTTAAATGATCTAATTAACGGAAAAACTACAGTCACTTAAATCACACAATAAATTACAGCGGAACAAATAAATCTGAGTCCAGTTTTATGCATAAATATTACAATAATGGCATTTAGTGTGGTTAGATAATTAACTTTATAAAAATTATAAATAAAATTTAGATTTCATAAACAAAATACGCCACCATATTGTATCTGGCTGAGTAGAATAGACCAACCCTTATTTCTTACCGAGGTGTCGTTAAAGGTGACTAAGGTAAGTTGAAATCTGGCAGGCGGCCGGTAGTAAAATAACTAGCCAACATATATAACATCATGTTTAAAACATGTTGTGCCAAAGTCACTATGCGATAAGGGCAGGAAAATGTTTGAATATTAACAAAATGGCGATGTCGTTAATTAAAAGGTCTATTTTCTAGCTTACCATTAAAATTAAATAAAACCCACCGTACTACCGTCACATATTATGGCACGTTATGTTGTCGCCATTGACTTCCGCTTTGTATTTTATAGCAACACAGTCATGAAACAAGAGTATCGCGCCCTTTTTGATCAAAATGGTACCAACACTGTGACGTGTTGTTACTGGTTTAGTCTTCTTATTGATAAAACGTTTCAGTGACAGGGAGTCTTAGTTGGTCATTCAAGAGAAGTGCATCTCGGAACGGGAATAGTGGTATTCCTAATATATCGTGTTATTGTATATAGTGTACGCTAACAGTTATACAGCGTGTCGGTGATAAAAGATGTAGATTTCAATTACCTGAAACAAATAAAGAATAATAATGAAATTTTAATCAATTCAATTACTGGTGCACTTACATTGTATACACACATGTCAAATTTTAAATATTGTAACAACGCTGCCTTGCCGTTACTGCAAGCAAGCAAGCAAGCAGGCAAGCCATGACGTCACATCTTGCCACAGCCTTTCGCGCCATTTTGACGTGGGAGATGTGACAGCCGCTGTCATTAGCGCCTAGCCCGCGAATAGCGAATGAGAGTTTGCTTTAATTATATTTTTGCATTACTTATGAAAACAATAAAACTGATTTAGAATATTTCTTTTATTGATACTTGTAGTTTAGTTACAATATATATGTATATATACACCCAAAAAAACCAACACGATGTTTTATAGAAAACTAGCTATGCTTGCGGCTTCGCCCGAGTGGAAATCAGTATATTTAATTGAAGTTTGAAACGTCAAAGTAGTTATTGTGAGTTAACCATAAGAGATAGAGACATGCTGTCGCGGACTTTTTGTAGTAATTTTATAGATCTATGTATCTTTAATTTACGCAGTGCACGCGACTAAAGCTCCTAGCAGGCGAGTTTTTTTTTACAACTGCGCTACCTCTCCAACACAATTAACATAAAACCGTTATCCACTATTAATTTAAACCTTCCGTAAGAATTGCACTACCTTTTAGTACAAACTGTATAAAAGTCGGTTTAGTAGATTTTGAAAAAATCGATCAGATACAGAGAGCTTTTGGGGACTTTATAATAATTATAGATATTTCTGCGTGAATCCAACCCGCGAATATAAATATACCAGTAGTTTAAGAGAAGTACCGAAAAGTTGGTTGACCGAGCCTTGCAAGGTAATTTTTTACAAAATAAAATAGAGAAACTTCAAAAAAATAGAAAAAATAATTGGGTAGGTGGGGCCGGTATTTTTATATCTCGAGACCACGCGTTCCCCGAATAAGTTAGCTAGTTAACACTTTAGAATTCTTCGGCAGATTGAGTCTCGGGAGCGGACTGTATTTCGCGTGTAAACATGTTTTATAAATGCCTTCTTTTTTCTACTGATGTGTATGTGCAGTACGAAATATGTGTATCTTATGCAGTGTATTTATTGTATTTATTGATTGTGATTATTTCTTTCTTTTGTTCTTTTTTATTGTATTTTATTATTTTTTATACTTTTTATTTAAGATGCTCGTTTTTTGTTATATAATAGTATATAAGAATATGTTTTCTAGTTATTAAATATTAAGAGTTCGTAAGCATGTCCATTACGTCACATTAGGTTTACCCTGAAAACCAGCTTCGCTGCAATCTTTGCGCTGAGGGCGGACCTATATTTGACCATCATTGTATTTGTTATATTTTCTTTTGTATTTCTTTTATTGTATTTTGGTCAAATAAAAATTATTTCTATTTCTATTCTATTTCTAGTATTTTTTAATGTCCAAAAAAAGGGATAATTACAATTGTTTTTATTAAAATCTAGCTAGATCGATTTTTTTTCCCCAAAACATGCATGCTGAATTTTAGGAAATCGATGGAGCCGTTCGCGAAATTCCAAAAATATACATACAAGATTTACTCATTTAAATATTAAAGTTACAAATTTCATCACGATCTTCTCCTACACCGTAAGTACATGATGAATCGTAGCTATCAAAATTATAGCTATCGGTATAATATTGATACCCGCTCCGAGTAATTACGACTTCGACTTAATCATTTCGCAAGCCGTTTTCGTAATCCGCCGAATTCGACAAGGATCTGCGGCGGTACCGTTAAAATTGATTAGAAATTCTAGCAAGAACTAATTCCAGTCATCGACCGGACGAGAATTTGATAATTGATACAACTTGACGGTGAACTTGTTCGAGAAAACATCTGCATATATTGCAAATATAAAGAAATCAAAATAATCTTTTGCAAATAAGCTTTTGGAAGCTTTCCATCGATCTATTGTTGTCGCCATTGACTTCCGCTTTGTATTTTATAGCAACACAGTCATAAAAACAAGAGTATCGCGCCCTTTTTGATTAAAATGGTACCAACACAGTGACGTGTTGTTTCCGGTTGAGTCTTCCTATTGATAAAACGTTTCAGTGACATTCAGTCTTTGTTCGTCATTCAAGAGAAGTGCATCTCGGAACGAAATTGTGGTATTCCTATTATATCGTGTTATTGTATATAGTGTGCGCTAAGACTATCAAGGATGGATATAAGATTTAATAAAGCTACTACTGGATTTATGGTATTCGGCTTAGTAGAATATACTACCTCATTTCTTACCGAGGTGTAGTAACAGTTGGCTAAGGTAAGTCGACCCGCCGTGTGTTATTCATTTGAGTAGAATAGACCACCTCATTTCTTAACGAGGTATCGTAAAAGGCGACTAAGGTTAGTCGACTCGCCGTGTGGAATCCAGTTAAGTAGAATATACGACCTTCGTTTATTACCGAGGTGTCGTAAAAGACGAGTAAGGTAAATCGATCCGCCGTGTGGTATTCGGTTGAGTAGAATAGACCATCCTCATTTCTTACCGAGGTGTCGTAAAAGGTAGTCACCGTCAGGTAGGCGGCCGTTCGTAAAATGCCTTAAGCTAGGCATTTTACTAACATGTGACAACATGTTGTAACATGTTATGCCGACCTCACTTAGATTGAGATAAGGGTAGGAGGATGATGACGTACGAAATAAGATTACAGCAACATCTAGACTCATTACAAGTAAGATTTAATCCATCTACTTACTATGGAAATCGACTTCAAACAATGTGAAGGCGTGATTATATGCATCTACGCAAATGCGCACGCACATGAAACAAATATGGCATCACGCATAACGATTGCATTCACACAATTTTATATTCTATCACGACAATATTAAAGTCCATTTTTGCATAAAGATTATATTCAAAACACTCATAAGCAACGTAATGAATGTATTGCAAACGGATATGTATCTTATTACAACAGTATTATAGCGCATAATTGTATAATGGGTCTGTTATATTATACGTGTTATAAAATTCGGTTGTAATAGTGTTGGGTTACATTCTATCGATATTGACTAATTACGATAAACAGTTTGCGATATGAGTATGTCGTGATCGATATTTCATGATGTCGATCCAACACAGATAAATAATTATAATTTATCAATGAAAATCACTACTATACCACTCTAGCACTGCACTCATTCGGTAAGACAATCTCAAAAAACTTTTTGTGTGACCTTTGTGTGTGACTTATGGTGCGTCTTATATTAAGCACTAGCTTTTACCCGCGATTTCGTCTGCACGTACATTAGTCCTGGAATAATTGTGAAAGTCTTGAAAATATCTCCATCACAAAAAGCAAATCCGGGGGCTTAACTTTAGATTTCAATTGCAATGATTCTACTCGTAACATCAACATTAAATTTGGTTTCTTTCATAGCATTACTTCTAATTAGCAAAGATAGCGTTTGTACTGAAAATAATTCGGAAAATAGCTCAGTTAAATTTATTCAGTAAACGCAAACCAAAATATATAAAAATATTCTTAAATAACTCTCTCGACGTAAGCCAAGCAACGTGATATAGAACCTTCAAATTACAGATTTGACTTGACCTTAAAACAACCTTTAATAATTTTGATAATAAATGGCGTTTCTCATTTTCATCCTATTCTTATTGAATTAAACTGATTTCTATAATTTATATGTTACCCCGGTGGTTAGGCATAAATTGTGCCAAATTACATCGATTTTGGTTTAGCGACTTCGCCATGAAATAACAGACAGATAGTCAGACTTTCTTATTTATAATATTAGAAAGGAAAAAAATACATTTAAATATACTTTTTAAACCGTATAAGCAATCTAGGATAGACATAACTTAATAGCAAAAAGTAAAAACACTTTCAACAACCTTTCTCCGTAATTGCTTTCATTTGTTACTCTACTTTCTCATATCAATGAAAAGGAGGTTAATACTCCTAATAATTGTAATGTTGATTAATTTAGATTAATTGACTTAATTAGATTAGTATGTAATAAAGCTGTATTTCGCTAAGTGTCGACAAGTGTCATGATAACATGGTGATGACACTTTGATCGACACATTAGATTCACTAGTCTGTAATCTAACATCATTATTGATTTTGATTGACATTAATTAATTTCAATATTAAAAATTCAAAACTGTTTGTTTTTTCTCTTAAATTCAAATTCAAAATATTCTTTATTCAAGTGGACTGTTTACAGTACTTTTGAATCGTCAAATGTTTTAAAGAAGCTACCACTGATTCGGAAGTTTGCTCCTACCGAGAAGAATCAGCAAGAAACTCGGCGGCTAATCTTTTAAAAAATTATTACAATTTGATGGTTACAAGATAATCGTTGCAGCTGGATGCGTAGCTGACTGCAGTTAAGATATGCTATCACTCAAATAATCCTCAATAGTATAGTAAGCTTTATGTAGCAACATCGTTTTGAGATAATTTCTAAACTTGTGTAAAGGCAAGTCTAGATAATGTTGAGGAATTTTGTTATAAAAACGTGTACCGAGACCGACAAATGATTTTCGGACCTTTTGGAGGCGTAATCTAGGCGTCATTAGTTTATGTCTGTCATACCTATTCTACTATCACTATTTTTACTATACAAGTGAATATTTTTACGTACAAATAGTATATTACTGTAGATGTATTGTGAAGTGCTACAGTCATAACGCCAATTTCTTTGAACTTTTCCCTAAGAGAATCACGAGGTTTCATATTATAAATACCACGTATAGCTCTTTTTTGCAAAACAAAGACCCCGTGAATATCAGCCGCTGTACCCGCTGTATGTAGCCGCTTACCTCCTGACATATTAAAGTATTGACGAGTGATATATAAGTATCGATAATAACTAAATTTTTTTTACCGTATAGAATTTATGTCAGTTAAACTATAAGCGTCGAATGATGAAAATGTCAAATTTAATCTTCTATATATATTTTTTCAGAATCTCCGAAACGGCTCCAACGATTTTCCTAAAATTCAGCATGCAGGAGGTTTTTGGGGAGAAAAATTGATCTAGCTAAGTTTTATTTTAAAAAATATTAAAATTTAATTTTAATTTATTGAATATATAAAACACTATTTTCACCATTAATTGTCAAGTCATTGTAACTTATTCGGGGAACGGGTGGTCGCAAGAAATGTAAATACCTAGGATCGAGTTCTATTATCTTTTTTTTAAGTTTACTTTATACAAAAGTTTAATTTTTCATTTATGTATTGAGGCAGTACGTAATGTAAAAAAAACTTTTTTATTTATTTTATTTTCTAAGCTTAGAATATCGAACTACAAAACTTTTCAGGGTTCCATAAAAATCAATGCAACAGAACCCAAAACAATAGCATATTTGAAGTTCCGCATATCTGACCCATATACGAGTCTGCAAATTATGTGTTGCCTCACACCACATTATAATACAATCGGCATTAGCGCCTGTCCATACAATTTGTAGCTATTACTTCAGGCCGTTTGCATTGCATGCTAAGTGGGGCCGCGTCTATGGTGCCCCGTGCCGGTTACGCAATGGAAATCTTCTTTATGTTTTGAAATTTTGTAACGTCATTCAAATAGACTATTGAACGAACATAATACATCACATCAATAATAATTTTATCCTTAAATAATCTCTTTATTTTTTTATATAAATGAATTTTAATATAGTATTTTTAATTTTTAAGAAATAAATAACAAGACAAAATATCCATATAAATGCGAAATTCTTTTTGTCTGCCTGTAACGGTTTCACAGCTAACTTACATAATTTATAGAATTAGGCGTTACTTTGCGGAGATCCATAATACAAAAGTAATAATAAAATTATTTTGCTATAATCCGCGAGGAAGCTAACTTACAGCTAAAACTTAAGCGTTACTTCGCGGAGATTAATATAAATGTAATAATAAAATTATTTTGTTATAATTCCTACTACTACAGGACTACCCGCTTTCATACCAGATACATGCAGGATTTGTAAAAGCACATGCATCTTACCACCGCCACCACAATACATAAGCATTACACATGTTCACCAACACTAACTCAACAAGCGTTTCGCCCCGCAACCGAAGAATCATCAGGAGATATACTCCAGGCCATAATCGCAAAGCTCTCTCTCTGTTTCTAATTCCAGCTTACATCTCGGTCTCTTCCGTTCGCACCCGTTACACTTTTCATAACACTCTCGTTACGCATTTACCAGCTTTCTTCCCAAGTCAAGTATGTGTAAATATTTAAATAATTTATAGAATTAGGCGTTACTTCGCGGAGGTCCATAATACAAAAGTAATAAGAATATTATTTTGCTGTAATCCGCGATAAAAGAAAATATATGTAATGCTCAATGTAGAGTGTACCATTCGATCTCATACGTGGTACATGGAAAATCGCAAATCGCTTTGTGATTTTGTCGTGGAGTCTATCTCCTGACGATGCTTTGGTTATATGGCGGAACAATTGTTGAGATTGTGGTGGTGAATGTGTGCAGTGCTTGTGTATTGTTGTGTCATCGGTGTCGGGTAGTGCATGAGTTCTTACAAATTTTGCATGTATCAGGTATGAGAACGAATAGTACACTCTACATTTAGCATTACATATATTTTGTTTTATCGCGGATTATAGCAAAATAATATTCTTATTACTTTTGTAATAATTTACTTAAAAAATTGTACCAATCAACTTTGCATTGACAGTTCACCCTCAAACAGTTAGCGTGACGCGAAACACCGTTGTATAACTCTCGCAACAGATTGATAGTGTTACGTTAATAATATTACACTTGTTTCATAACTTATGACTGTGTCATTGTGAGTTTTTTTTTGCTTATAAGAATATCAGCGAAGAGGAAAATGAATTTTTCAAACTGACTGTAAAATACGGAGAGTCCAAGTAAATACTTTACTACAAGTTCTGTTTAAACACGGTTTAGGTTGAAGTATCGTGAATGTCAGGTAGTATGACCCCTAGTCAGGTAGTATGACCCCTAGTCAGGTAGTATGGCCCTCCTCTCTGCGTTTTGGGGGAGAGGGGTTGCAGCTAAGCCTCACGCTACTCCAATATGGATTGGGGTAGGTTACACGCATCTCCACTCTCCAGAGATATGCAGGTTTCCTCCACCGAGCAGCGTGTGATAAATTGCAATTATCAATTAGACACATACAAAAATGCGGCTATGAACAAAATAACAATCGTTGTGTGATACTTCTTCTTTTATCGGGAACATGATATAGAACTTAGGAATTAATTGAAGGTATTTTGACATTTAAGTTGATGTGAACAAAGTATCGTTCAAGATTGTCAAGTAAGTATTGTAGTTCAGGTTTGTTTGGATTAAATTTTGGATTGCGTAATCCGGTTAAAAATGCCCAACAGTGGGAGTCAATTAATTGGACATAAACATCACTAAAGCAAATAAAATAACATGAAACTTTCTCACAAAAATCTAGACCAGTGTTCCGCGAGAATGGGCACTTGTTTGTGTATAAAATTATTTCTAAAGACTTGTAAATGTCAATTGCAAATTGGCAAGCTGTCAAACCGAACTGGGTTTGCGACGTCTTTGTTTGAATAGAAAGTCAGCTCTGTTTTAGACTTTTGGGGCACACGGTTTAATTTTGCAAATATATCTTGCTTCTAAGAAAATGTATAAATATTGTATAAAGATCTCACCGTGTGGTATCTGGCTGAGTAGAATAGACGACACTCATTTCTTACCGAGGTGTCGTAAAAGGCGACTAAGATAAGTTGAACCGTCTTGTGGTATCTGGCTGAGTAGAATAGACCACCCTCATTTTTGACCGAGGTGTCGTAAAAGGTGACTAAGGTAAGTTGACCCGCCGTGTGGTATCCAGCTGAGTAGAAAAGACGACCCTCATTTCAAACCGAGTTGTCGTAAAACGCGACTAAGGTCTAAATAAACGTCAGGCAGGCGGTCGGTCGTAAAATATGTAGCCAATTAAACAATATGTTAACACGTTGTACCGACCCTACTGAGATTGGGATCAGGGTAGCAAGTACCAAATTCGTATTTATCCTATACAAGAAACTTGAAACTTAGTATGTAGGGAGTTTTCGATCTAGCTAGGTTTCATACAAAAAATTACGTTTAATCCCTGTTTTCAGGCACTGAAGAACTGCAATAATATTATAAGAAAATAAAGGCGAATTACGCTGTCACTTGCAAAGTTATAATAACTCAGATGAGGGTCATCTTTTTTTTTAAACAAAGTAACATAATAAATAATAAATTTTAAATAGGGAATAAATAGTAATAAATATAAATATAATAGTATAACAATATATAATAGTATAATAATAGTAATAAATATAAATATAAAATTAAATAATAATAATAATTCATAAAAAAGGAAAAAAATTAACAAATAAACAACTAACACAAATCATTAATAATTTAAAACTTTGCATACTTATGTTAGACATAAAATGCTGTGGTTACCTGTAAATGTGAGAACAGTTAGATTTAAGTCATGTGAAATTTATATTATAAATATTGTTACTGTTTCTTATGTTGGTGATCCAAATAAATAAACACCGAATTCTATAAATTATGACGGTATAAATTCAAAAAATTGTAATATTCTTTATTCAAATAAATTTGTGAACAAATGCTTTTGAATCGTCAACTCTACTGCTGGTTCGGAAAGCTGTTCCTACCGAGAAGAGCCGGCAAGAAACTCGGCGGTTGCTCTTTTAAAAATATAATTCTTAATACTATTTACATTAAGTCATTACTGTCTTATACAGGTTCAAAGAGAGCTATATACACATATTCTTATCTTCTAAATAATCTTCAAGAGTATAGTAGGCTTTCTGTATCAGCCTCTTTTTAACAGTGTTTTTAAACTGCTGTAATGGCAAAGCTGAAATAAGTTAATAACCTTATAACAGTTCAAAATTGAGCAATCATAAAGTTACATCAATTGCGTCAAGTACAATACATCAATTGACATGTTCTTTATAATTGACCTCACGCGGGTCAAACATACTGGGGTCATGTCATTTGAACCTTGAACCCTTATATACAATATTAGCGTCTTTAAACCCTATTTACTCAGTTAGATTATAACATTGAGTTTTTATTACTTTGAGGTTACTGTAAATAGCTTTGAAACCACAATAATAATACCATTTTACCATTTTAATAGACATTCTAAAAGTTATATTTTTTATTAGTATCATTCTAACGGTTTATTACTTCATAATCCTCCTGCCCTTATCCCACTCTAAGTGGGGTCGGCACAACATGTTATAAACATGCTATCACATATTTGGCTGCGTTTTTACGACCGGCCGCCTGCCTGACGTCGACTTACCTTAGTCGCCTTTTACGACACCTCAGTAAGAAATGAGGGTAGTACTATTCTATTCAGCCGGATACCACACGGCGTTCTAACGGTTTATTACTTATTTATATAAAAAATTGTCTGTCGTTTGGAAATGAAGATTTAGTTAAAGATGAAAAACGCAATAATATAAAGTTCAAATTCAAAATTTTATTATATTTATTCAAGTAAACTTGCAAACAAGTGATCTGAAACGTCAACTCCATTTTACTAGCTGATCTTGCAGCTTCGCCTGGGTGGAATTCAATTTTTCACAAGAAAATTCCGAAAATATCCACGAAAATCCCGACCTTGCAGAAATTTCATTGTAATGTACTATTAACTTAATTCTTCCTTAAGAATTGCGCTTTCTTTTAATAAAACCCTTACAAAAATCTGTTCAGTAAATCTTGAGCAAATCGATCACATACAGATAGACAGCTTTTGGGGAATATGTTTTATATGTTTCAATATAAGTCCGCTATATAGGCTTCAATTGTATTAAATCTCATCAAGGTTTCTCAAGTGGATCTACTGAGAAAATAGAACAGACAGACAGACTTTCAGAATTATAATATTACTATTTATAGATTTATGTAAAGATTTCAAGTGAATTCAAAGTTCGAGATTGGCGGAAGCAAATATACGGAAGCGGAATTTACATATACGTGGATAGTCTTCGGCTATATACGGTAACTACGTAGGATTATTTTAATGGTCACATTAAATTTATTTAATGTGATGATATAGCTGTAAAAGGTCGTAGGAATAACTACGGCTACACAGGTTCCAACTTCTTCTTTGTCAACCGATGGACGTCCACTGCTGGACATGGTGTCTTCATGGGATCTCCACACCTTACGATCTTGTGCCGCTTGGACACAGCGGCTCCCCGCGACCTTTTTGAGGTCGTCAGTCCATCTCGTGGGGGGTCTACCGACACTGCGTTTTCCGTATTATATATCGGAAAAAATAGTAATTTATAGAATTAGGCGATACTTTGCGGAGGTTCATAAAATTAATAAAAATATTATTTTCCTAAATAATATTTTCATTAGTTTTTGAAAAAAAAATTCAATACAAACAAAAACAAATAAAACCTTACTAAATAAAATTAAATTTTCTAATACAAAGTAAAACAAAATTATAGCCGCGTTATTAAAAATGGCGTTTGTGTGTGTGTGTTTGTAGTGAGATATTATTATAAAGGTGATAATATTTTCAAATTGATCATAAATGTGACAAAAAAAATTACGTTAAGTGTTACAGTAAACATTTAAATATCTTTTTATTTTAATGTATATAACTGGTGCATATAACTATTATTACAAATCATCATTTTCCTGCTCTTATCCCACTCTAAGTGGGATCCGCACAATATTGTCTTGATCTACACAAAAGTTTTAAACATGTTGGTACATGATTTGGCATTTTTTTAAAGACCGGCCGTCTGCCTGAAATTTAGCTTAATCACCTTTTACGACACCTTAATAAGAAATGGGGGTAGTCTATTTTAAACAGCCGGATAGCACATGACACATAACTATTAATACTAACTGGAATATAAATTACATCCGGGTATGAATCAAAGTAAATTAAGGTAGAACACATTAGCCATTAGCCGTATAATCGCGTTGCCTAGATAATGGCAACGGAAAAGCGAACAGATTTAATTACCCCAGAAAGGTCGACGGCTTTCAATCCACTTGACTAAGTTAGAGCAAACGAGTTCAACGGCACACAAGCTCGTTTCTACGACTTTGGCTGCATTTGATGACTTATTGAGTTAATCTTGTTTGACTATTTACACTAATATATATAAAGCTGAAGAGTTTGTTTGTTTGAACACTGTTGTTCTTGTTGTTGTTGTCTGTTGAAACTCTGTTGGTTGTTCTGACCAAAAAATAATTATTTAAAAAATATTTTACAAATACTAATACTTACAACCTAATCTAGCGCGTAGCTGATTGTATATATATCTATACTAATATATAAAGCTGAGGAGTTTGTTTGTTTGATTGTTTGAACGCGCTAATCTCAAAAACTACTCAACCAAATTGAAAAATTCTTTGAGTATAAGATAGTCCATTTATCGAGGAAGGCTATAGGCTACATAACATTACGCTAAGATGACTAGAAGAGAAGCAGCAATAGAAAATATTACGAGAATAGCAAAATTTAAAGCTTTCCTCGCGCGCGCTGAGTAAACGGTAAAAGTCATTCAAAAATTATGTATAAAAAAATTGTTCCCCTCTAAAAATTCTGAATAAAATTCCGCGACAGCATACGTCTATTTTTTAAGGTTAACCAACTTTAAACAATTTTATGGTCATCAAAATACTATATTCCTGTTTTAATCTTCCGAAAACGGAACTGGAAATTGCTAGTATATATTCAATGTAAATTTCGAAAACAACTGTTTTCATGAAATCAGTATGTTGAAGGTTTTGGGGGCAATAAATCGATATAGCTAGGTTTTACTTTAGTAAAATGTAGTTTCATCCCTGTTTTCAGGTATTGAAAAATTGCTAAAACAAAAATGGAATTGGAAAGTTATTTTTGCTGTCATTTGTAAAGTTGCCATAGCTCAGTGGAAAATGGGCGTATTAAAAAAGTTAAAATACCCGGGATTAAGTCGCATATTATAAAAAATGTATATATTTTATAAAATTGCCTAGTCGGTCACCCAAATACTTCTATTTATAAAGGAATGTTTTTGCTTTACATGTAACATATGGCAGGAGAAACGGCATTATTTTAATATAATAAAAAAACCTGGATTTGTAAATCCTTACAGCTTCATACAAGACCGGTTTAATAATTTAAAATTGAAAATGTTTAAATTTCTGGTTCTTCTCAGTAAGAGTAAAACTGAAAACCAGTTGTAGCTTCATTAATCATATTGATCCTTGATGATTCAAAAGGGCTTGTAAAAAGGTTATTTGAATAAAGATTATTTTGATTTGATAAAATATGTTAGACGTGAAATTTTGACAGACAAAGAGATAGTCTTACACATTTATATTATTAGTATAGATTGGTCTTGAATACCTATAAATGTTTAGTCATTTATTTGTAAAATGTTAACTAAATAGAAACTCTTCAACTGACTTTAAATCCTTTTATGGAAAATGAATTGACATCATTTTAATGTCACAAAGGATATATTCAACATTTTATTACGCGTAGGTGGTTGCTAATTTATTATGAAATATTCCAATTATTTATACAATGATCGCAAATCATAAACAACCAAATAAACGCTTTATTTTTTTGTCTATGATTTTTTTAATGAAAAAATAACTACAATTTTGATAGTTACTTTGCTATTATCCGCACGCCCTGTGGTATACAGATGAATAGAATAGTACCACCCTCATTTCTTACCGAGGTGTCGTAAAAGGCGACTAAGGTAAGTTGACCCACCGCGTGGTATTCGGTTAAGTATAATAGACCGCCCTTTTTCTTACCGAGGTGTCGTAAAATACGACTAAGGTAAATTAATGTCAGGCAGATGGCCGGTATAAAATACGTAGCCATGTGACAACATGTTTATAACATGTTGTGCCGACCCCACTTAGAGTGGGATAAGGGCAGGAAGAAGAATATACCTTTGCTATAATCCGCGTTTGTTAAGAATATCTTTGTAATGTTAAATGTAGGAAGCAAAAATCTTTCTCATACTTTATCCATGCAAGATTAGTTACTGCATAAATCCCATGACACCGCCACTACAAGCACTTTACACACGTTCACCATGACAATCTCAACGATCGTTTCCACCCCGGCTCCACGACAAAATCGCAATGCATTGGGATTTTCTTAATAAACGTCGATTGCAGCAAAGTAACGCTATCATAATGCTTCTATAAATTATTAAAAAAAAATATACTATTTAGTACTTATTTTTTAGACTATGTGATAAGAAATTTTGGATCTACAATTGCATGCAAGTAGCTATGCACTAGATTGAATTGTCAATTTTTTTTAAATAAATATCTTTATATTTAAATGAGTTAATCTTGTATATATATATATTTTCTGAATCTCGGAAACGGCTCCAACGATTTTCCCGAAATTCAGCATGTAGGAGGTTTTGGGGAGAAAAATTGATCTAGCTAGGTTTTATTTTAAAAAAATATTGTTTTATCCCTGTTTTTGGGCATTCAAAAACACTTACATTTATATTGAATTGAATTTTCGCCATCAACTGTCAAGTCGACGTAGCTTATTCGGATGATGGGCAGAATTGAGAAATGTGAATGCCAAGGATCGATCCCAACTAAATAATTGTTTTTTTAAGTTCTTTTTTTTGTAAAAAATTACCGAAGCTCGGTCAACCAGATATTACATTATTAAATAACTATCTTTTTAAAGAGTGACCACCGAGTTTATGCAATTTAATTCTCTCGGTAAGTGCACCTTTTTGAACCAGTTCTATCTTGATTTAAATTTGACGATTCAAAAGAGACGATTAATGATGTAAATTTGAATTTGTTTATTTAATCAAGACATTCACTGCTTTTCAGATGTAACCCAACAGATTATGTCACGGACATATAGTATACTATTTATTTATATTAGCATTAACTTAATCCTCCTCCTGCCCTTATCCCACTCTAAGTGGGGTCGGCACAACATGTTACAAACATTTTGTCATATGATTTGGCTACGTATTTTACGACCGGCCGCCTGCCTGACGTCAACATACCTTAGCCGTATTTTACGACTCCTCGGTAAGAAAGAGGGTGGTCTATTATACTTAACCGATACCACGCGGTGGGTCAACTTACCTTAGTCGCCTTTTACGACACCTCGGTAAGAAATGAGGGTGGTCTATTCTACTCAGCCGGATACCACACGGCGGGTCGACTTACCTTAGTCGCCTTTTACGACACCTCGGTAAGAAATGAGGGTGGTACTATTCTATTCAGCCGGATACCACACGGCGTATTAGCATTAACTTAATATCTTATATAAATACTTATGAATGATACAGAATCTTTTATAATGTTTGAAAATAAATGTTAAAAAATTACACAACGTCTTATGTTCTTCATTTTAAAGAATATAAGTAATAATTTAATTTTAAATCTGTCTAGAACGGATATAGACGAATGTCGCTTGTTGCTAAGTTGTTGTAACGGCGGAAATGGGTAAGAATTAAGAAAGATATATTATTATTTCTATTAAGGGAAAAATTTATAAAGCAGTCATAAGACCTGTCGTATTGTATGGATCAGAATGTTGGGCAATGAAAAGGAGGGATGAAAGAAGAGTACATGCAAATGAGATGAGAATGTTAAGGTGGATGTGTGGTGTGACAAAACTGGATAAAATACGAAACGAGTATATTAGGGGAAGTCTGAAAGTTGCGCCCATTATAGAAAAGTCGAGAAGTGCAAGATTGAGATGGTATGGACATGTAATGAGGAGGGATGAAAATCATATGACCAAACGTGTGTTAAATTTGAATGTGGATGGATATGTGCCTAGAGGGAGGCCTAAGAAGAGATGGTTGGATTGTGTGAAGTATGACATGTATATAAAAGGAGTGGCGCCAGAGTTGACGAATGATAGGACAGAATGGAAGAGAAAAACATGTTGTGCCGACCCCACTTAGAGTGGGATAAGGACAGGATGATATATATATTATTATTTCTATTTCTAGTTTATACATTTTACTTAATAAATTAATAGCTTCCAATAATACCACATTTAGCAATTTTGCAAAACGAGATTGTTTTGCAAAATTGCTAAATGTTGACGCGGACGGTACGTCTTGCACTGCACACATTCACTATATCAAGTTAAATAATTTATAGAAAAAGGCGTTACTTTGCGGAGATCCATAATACAAAAGTAATAATAAAATTACCTGATACATGCAGGATTTTTAAAAACACATGCCCAAACCTCCACCACCGCCCCCACAATACCCAAGCACTACACACCTTCACTATCACAAACTCAACGATCGTTTTGCCCCGCAACCGAAGCATCATCAGGAGATAAACTCAACGACAAAATCGTAAAGCGACAAGCTTATGTATTGTGGTGGCGGTGGTGGAGGTTTGTGCATGTGTTTTTACGAATCCTGCATGTATCAGGTATGATAAAATGGATTGTCCATTCTACATTAAGCATTATATATATTTTCTATTTAACTTCATCCCGGATAGCAAAATAATTTTATATTTACTTTTGTTCTATATCAATCTCAACAACCGTTTCGCCCTATACCTAAAGCACCATAACTGAAGCATCATTCACCGCGTCGTCCAAGGAAACAAGGTTGTGTGATAGACAATTAAGAACAACATTAAAGAACAAAAATATAGAACATCAAACAAAAAGGAGTATCTGATACTATCTTATTACGTAGGTTTACGCGAAAGAATTCGCCAGAACAGTGGAATGATATTTTCATTACAGTAATACTATGAATTTTTATTTAATTTAAATAACATCTTCTAAAGCATCTTCTCATTTGCGTAGGTGTATAACACACCACAATATAATGTTCTGACATACAGAAACTTGATTGAATTCCACATAAAGGGTGTGGTCTGGTCTAGATTACAATTTCCTTTTATGGCACGCACTAGATTTTTATAGACATGACGTTACCTGACCTACGAGTCTTAAATAACAACTGATTCATCGCGACGGCGGAATAAATAGTCACAGAGACCAACCCTCTACTATAACGGCCTTAGGTATAAACGCCATAAGTCTTTATCTGGCCTCACAAGAGACACCTTTATGACACCCAAATGGGTTCGAAACTAGTCGACCTAACCTGATAGAATAAGACGTGAGTATAGCCGATATTTATACAATAACTGTGATAATACCGTCATAGTATATTTATTTTTTTATATAGTTGGAATCGTGAATATATCAACTATTAAATGTTACAAAGTTATTCATTCTTTATGAGACATCCTGTATATGTCCTAACCGCCAGCTGACGTTAAAAAACAGTAAAGAAAGAAAACCTGAACAATGATATTTGCAAACACGCAAAAAAACTGATATTATTGTACAGAAAAATTATTATTATATAATTAAAACTTTGAACTATTCACGGAACGCAATCAACGTGAAGCAAAGGTTATCTTTGAATAGAACACAATCCAATGGAGGTTGTTCTATTGGATAACCATCAATTAAGTTAATGCGGTATTCATTAAAATTAATCACTCCATCAACCAACTGTGACCGGCAAAACTAATCGTTTAGAGGTTATTGTTTATATACATATTTGATGACCTTTGTGATGCATTTCGCACGCTAGATGTTCCGGATTTGCTATATCGCTTGACACGGGGAGGTTCTGGATTCGTTTAATACGTAGAGTTTCTGGAATCATTCCATATCTCGATAAAGAAAAGATCTGAATTTACTAGATAAGCAGATGTTCTGGAATTATTCAAATAATTGACACGAGAAAGATCAATTCGCTAAATATTAAATATTATAATTTAGGGTATCTCTGCTGATTTACGCGGATAAAGAGCCTAGCAAGCGAGTTTTTTTACAACCACGCGACCTCTTCAAAACAATTTACACAAAAAGGTATTGTACTATTAAACTAAGTATTCCGGATCTTTTACTAAAAATCGAACAATTATCTGTTCAGCAGATTTTAAGAAACTCGATCACATACAGACAGATAGCTTTTGTTTTCTAATAATTGTATAGATACAAAATTACTAAACACTTAATACAAAACAATTATAAGAGTTTACCCTTTACTTAAGTCTAATATATATTTAGTATAAATATAAGTATTAATATATTAAATCGTAGTCAGAAATGGACGAAATAAAAACGCGGATATTGTAAAAAATTTCGTCATTACTTTTGTCATAAACGGATATTTCTCTACACTTTTAGGTCACGATGTATATCAAATTAACCGGTAAAAAGTGGTCATAATCTCCCGAGCACTTTCACTCGCTTTTACCGCCAAGGACGACCGCTTTCTAACCGCACCATTCTTTCGTTTAGGGACCACCATATTCAATGGAATCCGATTTTATGTACAGTACATGAGACTCGAAAGCATCGAGATAATAAATAATAATAATAAATATACGGGACACTTACACACACGGACGTACGTTCCCAAAGTAAGTAACTTAATACTTGTGTTATGGGTGACAGAGAGCTGGTGAATATATACTTATATATTTTTTAAATACATACTTAAATATTAATAATTATTAAATAAGAGATATTTTTACTGTATGTGTTTTGAACAATCCTTCGATAGCTTATCTATAAAACATCAGTTAAACATTAAAATGCGTCATCCTCCTGCCCTTATCCCACTCTAAATGGGGTCGGCAAAAACATGTTACAAACATGTTGTCATATGATTTGGCTACGTATTTTACGACCGGCCGCCTGCCTGACGTCAACATACCTTAGTCGTATTTTACGACTCCTCGGTAAGAAAGAGGGTGGTCTATTTTACTCAACCGGATACCACACGGTGGGTTAACTTACCTTAGTCGCCTTTTACAACACCTCGGTAAGAAATGAGGTTGGTCTATTCTACTCAGCCGGATACTACACGGCGGGTCGACTTACCTTAGTCGCCTTTTACGACACCTCGGTAAGAAATGAGGGTGGTACTATTCTATTCAGCCGGATACCACACTACTATTACCTATTCAAGATAATATTATTTCGACCTTAACTAGACCATAGACCAACACGAAATACCTAACTCGACCCTACATAACTCACAACAACAACGCGTCGGCATATGGTACGTATCCTCTTATATATAAACTTAATCGACAAACATTAGCGCGAAATAAAGTACAAGTGGTGCCATCTGTCCCCGTTATCTATCAACTCTAACAGTACACAATCTAAAATCACGCAGGTTTTTAAGAGCACATTTTAAATCGACAAAGTATAATAAAACTACTACTGCGACAATAACTGGGAATAAACTCCAAAAAAATACCAAACTTATAGGACCCCTCATTTATTAGTAACTAGCAATCGCTAGCGGCTCCTCCCTCGTGAAAAGATTAAAATAGTAATATTAGTCTTTTGATAACCATAAAAATGGTTAAAGTGGGTTACCCTTAAAAGCTAGACATAGGCTTTCGCGGACTTTTATTTAGAACTTTTAGAGGGGAACAATTTTGTAATACATGATTTTTGAAAAACTATCACCGTTTACTCAGCAGGAAAAGCTCACGCTCACGCAAGGAAAGCTTTAATTTTTGCTGTTTTCGAACTATTTTTTATTGGTGTTCATCTCTTATTCATATTAGCGTGATGTTATAGTCTATATTCTTCACTACATATTATAAAACACAGTCCCTATATCCCTATGTACGCATAAAACTTTAAAACTACGCAACAGATTTTGATGCGGTTTTTTTTAATAGATAGAGTGATTCCAGAGAAAGGTTTGTACGTATAATATAATAACATTCAATACGGAGTAGAGAAATACAGTAATTTTTGAGGTTTCTGTAAATAATTAATTTTTTTCTGCTTACATTGCAAACGCAGGCTAAACCCTACGAGATTTATCAAAATAATGTACTAAGTATTTGTATACATTGAAAAGGTCTACAGAATAGTCCGCGATGGTATATGTCTATCGCTTATGGATAACCCACTAGTTTTTTTTGTCATTTACTTTTTAAGAAAAATAATGCCCTATTTTTGAAGCAATTTTTATACAATACAGCATTAATCCTTATCCAATTAAGTACCTTAAATACATTGTTAATTTAATATAGATCAATATGGCCGCTAACAGAATGTAATTAAGTGAACATTTTCGGAGATATTACAGATTTAAAATGTCGTGAGGACGCCGCGCTTCGCCCTATATTACTTCGACTTTAGCAGCTATGTCCCTCTTTCAAGAGTTTGTTTAAAGACATTCTGTAATTAATCGTAAAAATAAAATACATAGGGAAAATGTAAAAGTATATAAGTAAAAATGTACTATATGAATTTAGATATTCCAAAGATAGCAGGAAATCTTCTTGGTATAAGGAAAGGAAATTGTTTTTCTCCAAATTTAACGCGTGCGGGCCACGGGCAGTAATGAATAAATCAAAACTACTCGATCGATTTTAATCATTTTTTTTACAATGACTGACATGGGATATATATTTTATACTCGTGCGAAGCATAGGCAGGCCGCTAGTTCTTGATAAATGGACTATCTTACACACAAAGAATTTTTAAAATCGGTCTAGTTGTTCTTGAGATTAGCGCGTTCAAATAATCAAACAAAAAAAACTCTTCAGCTTTATATATAGATTTTATGCAAATGTCAAGAAACGTCAGACGGCGACTAAGTGCTTTATATTAAAGTATGAACATTATTTAATTTCCATACTTATCATAAAAGCTGTCTGTCTGTACGTCGTGTGGTATCCGGCTGAATAGAATAGTACAACACTCATTTCTTACCGGAGTGTCATAAAATACGACTAAGGTAATTCGAACCGACGTGTGGTATCCGCTGAGTAGAATAGACCACCGTTATTTCTTACCAACGTGTCGTTAAATACGACTAAGGTAAGTTGACGTCAGGCATGCGGTTTTATGTAAAGTATGTTGATAAAATCTCGCGTTTGTAAAAAAACCGGTTGCTAGACGCTTTATTCGCATGCACTCCGTAAACCAGCAGATATATACTAAGGTGATGTACTAAAGAATTGTAGATCTACAAAAATATTACAAAAAATAGTCCGTGATAGCATGTCTCTACCTGTTATGGTTAACTCACAGTACTCTAATGTTCAATTTGGGAAAATTCTCCACGTAGGTGAAGGCGCTGCCATAGCTAGTATTATTCTAATAGATATTTAAACAAAACGAGAGCCAAATAGAGACTCGCTAATGTCACATGTAAACCGCTATTTCACACATTCCGCTCTAATCTGTGCCAAGCGAGGTCTCGTGCGAATTCCGCGTCACTTATAAATATTTATTTTACACGGCAGATATAAACATCACATTCATAGGAACCTGCTTTAATTTTCGTATAAATAATCATTATTTATAATAGTGCCAAGTGAATAAACGAATTTGGGTGTCCAGACATCGTTCTCCCGCCGTTATCCCACTCTATGTGAGGTCGGCACAACATGTTTTCCTCTTCAATTCTCTGCTATCATTCATCAACTCTAACGCTACTCCTTTTTATATGCATATCAAAATTCACACAATCGAATCATCTCTTTTTATGCCTCCCTTTAGTCACATATACATCCACATTCATATTTAACACTCGTTTGATGGAATGATTTTCATCCCTCCTCATTGCATGTCCATAATCTCTTAATCTCTTGTCTTAAACTTGCACTTATCTTCTTTTCTATAATAGGCGCAACTTGTAGTTCCTCTCCTTATATACTCGTTTCGTATTTTATCCAGTTTTGTAACACCCCACATCCACCTTAACATTCTCATCTCCTTTGCATGTACTCTTCTTTCATCCGTCTTTTTTATCACCTGACATTCTGATCCATAAAATACGACAGGTACAAAACTAATGAAAATATTATTTTGCTATAATCCGCGATACAAGAAAATATATGTAATGCTAAATGTAGAGTGCACGAATAGTACGCTCTGTACATTTTGTATTATGGACTTCCGCAAAGTAACGCCTAATTCTATAAATGAATACAACATTATGACCGTTTTGTATTGAACCAAAGGTTAAATTTTCACCATTTGTATATCTGTGGTAAGTAAATAGCAATATTCAAATTCAAAATATTCTTTATTCATGTAAATTTGTTAGGTTTAAAATTTGTATGCTTTTGGGTCGTGAGCTCTACTGCTGGTTCGGAAAATTTCTCCAACCGAGAAGAGACAGCAAGAAACTCCGCAGTTTTTCTTGGTAAAATATTTTTATAATTAGTTTTTGTCGTTATCTTGTTTGAGGTCGAAAAGTGTATACGAGTATAGCCGCGCAAAATAATAGCAATATTAAAGTAAGTGACTAAAGTCTGTCACTATCCCACTGCTGGGCATAGGCCTCTTCTCTCCGTTTTTGTAGAGAAAGAATGGAGCTAAGACCTACCACGCTGCTCCAATGCGGATTGGTAAGTAAGTAAGTAAGTAAGTAACAGCCTGTTACTATTCCACTGCTGGGCATAGGCCTCCACTCTCCATTTTTGGAGAGAAGGGTTGGAGATAAGACCTACCACGCTGCTCCAATGAGGATTGGTAGGTTACACATATCCCTAGGATTCTCTAGAGATATGCAGGTTTCCTCACGACGTTTTCCTTCACCGAAAAGCGTGTAATAAATTGCAATTATCAATAAGACTCAAGTTTTAATAGAGAAACTCTTTGGTGTCTGCTCGGGTTTGATCCCATGAGATTGTCTCTAGAGATTCACACGGTCGCAACGCTGGGCTATCACAGCTTATGGTAATATTATTTTGCTATAATTACCCCACTAAGAGTGGGAAAAGGGTGATGATGATGAAGGATGATGAGAATAAGAATGATATTGATGGTGAATGTGGATCTACGTTCTCCTTGCACAATAATGGAAAGGTTATCGTTGTTGATCAAATTATAAGTTTTGCTGCTTCGTAATAACTTGTGAAGTGCAAATATTTCAAAACGCAGCCGATACCGTTTTACGCTAAAGGTGAACATTCTATTCGAGAGGTAAGTGAGATTTAGAACCTCCATGACGAAATAATGTAAGTTAAAATTTAAGTAGAAAGAAACAAGAGAATCATTACAAAGGCTATGTAAGTAAGTAGCGGCCTGTTGCTATCCCACTGCTGAGAATAGGCCTCATCTCTCTCGTTTTGGAGAGAAGGATTGGAGCTACCTATCACGCTGCTCCAATGCGGATTGGTAGGTTGGTTACACGTATCTCCAGAATTCTCTAGAGACATGCAGGTTTCCTCAAGATGTTTTCCTTTACCGAAAAGCGTGTGATAAATTGAAATTATCAATTAGACACATAAGTTTTAACAGAGAAACTCCTTGGTGTCTGCCCCAGTTTGAACCCGCGACTTTTTCGAAAGAGTCAAACGGTTTTACCGCTGGGGCACAGCTTATGATATCATAACAAAGGTTATGATAGAGTTATTTTGCTATAATCCGCGTTTTTAGGAAATGCTGTATAAGTATATAAGTGTAGCAAGCAGAAACAGTTCTCATATCTTATATGTGCAGGATCGATAACCGGACGTATCACAAGACAACGAAACACTACACACATTCACTATAAATTCACATTCAATTATACTACGACATACAATCATTAGAACATAGGCTCTACGATAAATTGGAAATCGCTGTAACGGTAACTAATCTAGCATGTATAAGCTATGAAAACGGTTTGTTCTTCGTACACTTGGCATTACATAAATTTTCTTAACAAACGCGGATTATAGCATAATAATTCTATAATCTTCAATAGTATTCTGGCTTTCTGTATTAGCCTTTTATTAACATTTATATCAAATCGAACCCCTCCCAATCACGTGTTTAAACCAAGTTAAATACCACGTTAATTGTTGTTCCGCGCGAGGGAACACAACCCAGTAAGTAATTCATATCACTTGGTCACTTTCACTAACATTCAATACAAAAACTAGATCTGGCGAAAGTTAATTGCGTAATGACATTCATATTACTGTGAGACCTCAACTAGAAACTAACTCAGACTAAGAAACTCAGAAGATAGATTCCACGACAAAATCGCAAAACATGTCGTTTCTATCTCGAAACAATTATTGAGATTGTGGTGGTGAATGTATGCAGTGCTTGTGTAGTCTTGTGTTATCGGTGTCGGGTAGTGCATGAGTTCTTACAAATTCTGCATGTACCAGGTATGAGAACGAATAGTACACTCCACATTTAGCATTACACATATTTTCTTTTATCGCGAATTATAGCAAAATAATATTCTCATTACTTTACATTACATCACTAGTCTACTCGGCCGGATACCACACGTCGGGTCAACTTACCTTAGTCGCCTTTTACGACACCTCGGACTTAATGTTACCATTAGATGTAATAAAAAAGAACCGGCAAAAACCTCGGTATATAAATAATGTACATACATTATTTAAATAAATGATATAATTATCATACTAAATTACGTCTATTATTAGAATGAAATTACCGCCTTTGTTATTTAAATAGCTATCAAATATATAAAACATTTTCCGTAGTAGAACTCTTTTCCTCCTGCCCTTATCCCACTCTAAGTGGGGTCGGCACAACATGTTATAAACACGCTGTTACATGATTTCAACTTGATGTCAACTTACCTTAGTCGCCTTTTACGACACCTCGGTAAGAAATGAGGTTGGTCTATTCTACTCAGCCGGATACCGCACAGCGGGTCGACTTACCTTAGTCGCCTTTTACAACACCTCGGTAAGAAATGTGGGTGGTACTATTCTACTTAGCCGGATACCACACGGCAGTAAAAATCAATTATAATATATAATTTTATTAGCAGCAGTAGAGTTCACGATTCAAAAGCACTTGTTTACAAGTTTATTTGAAAAAATAATATTTTGAATTTGAATTTGAATATTTATTGAACACTTTTTACTATTACTATTTATGAGACACTTATTATTAATTATTTCCCTTATTGTAAAGTACATCTGAATTTATTTCCTTATGCCTTATGAAAATTATAAAATTGTAAATGGTAATTGTAACATCCTGTAAACGTATAACAAATTAAGATAAAGAGGGATATTTTCCTCCTCCTGCCCTTATCCCACTCTAAGTGGGGTCGCCACAACATGTTACAAACATATTGTCATATGATTTGGCTACGTATTTTACGACCGGCCGCCTGCCTGACGTCAACATACCTTAGTCGTATTTTACGACTCCTCGGTAAGAAAGAGGGTGGTCTATTTTACTCAACCGGATACCACACGGTGGGTCAACTTACCTTAGTCGCCTTTTACGACACCTCGGTAAGAAATGAGGGTGGTCTATTCTACTCAGCCGGATACCACACGGCGAGTCGACTTACCTTAGTCGCCTTTTACGACACCTTGGTAAGAAAAGAGGGTGGTACTATTCTATTCAGCCGGATACCACACGGCGTCGTAGTAGAACTCTTTTAAGGAGTATAAATTTAAACGACCCTAAGGATAATGATATTCTAAATGCAATAATGTGTTTCTTTGTTATGTGAAACCTAAACGTAACCTAAAATCGTTGCGTTTTTTTCATAGCGGCAGTTGAAAAACTAGAAAAGAAGAGTAAAAATAAAAAGTCACCGGCCCTTTCTTTCTTTTTTAATTTGGTAGTAAGGATGAAATATAGAAGAAATCGCGGGTATTACCTAGTTAATACATAGTATTGATTAAATATGTAATCGTCATTTTAACATTGTTGTAGCCACAAATTCTCCATGTTGAAATATTGACGCTTAAATTGATACCGTGGTGAATATTCACTCTGTTACGTAAATTAAAGGTAAACGATGCATAGGTCAATAGGAGGCGGGTCGTGGGATCGATTGTCTGTCGGTATCGTATTGTATCTATATAAATCGATTCGATGCGGCCGAACGGATCGACACACCACACCCTTGTATCCTGCTGTCATTGTAATAATAGTAACTAACCTGTCCTTTTTAATTTCGTAATGTATACAGTACCTGGTTGGTAATTTTTTTTTTAAGAAAAAAAAGATAAAAGTAATTGAGTAGGTGGGGTTCAAGCCTAAACATTTTCATTCCTCGAGAGTCGAGACCGCCCGTTGCCCGAATAAGCTTCGCTAACTTGTCAATTTACGGCAAATAGCGTGTTATAGAAAAATGTTAGTATGTAAGGAATTTTTTTAATACCCAAAAACAGGGATAAAATGATTTTTTTTTTAAAAACCTAGCTAGATCGATTTTTCTCTCCCACAACCCGTAGGGGGTTGTTGATGCTGAATTTCAGGAAAATCGTTGGAGCCATGTTTGTGAGCATGGCATTATATTTGTTACTCTTTCTGCGATCCACTGAACCAATATCGATGAAATTTGGCACGATTATTTGTTATACGCCGGAATAACATATAGGCTACAGAAATCCTTCATTCTACAGGAATAGGATGACATTGACGAGCGCCATCGATTATCAAACTATCACGCGACACGTTTGACAGTTCACGCAAGCGAAATTGCGGGTAAAAACGAGTATATAAATAAAACTATCTGTCTATATGTAAACGATTTTCTCAAAACTACTGAGCGAATTTTTGTACAGATTTTACTAAAAGATAGTGCGACTCTTGAGAAAAGTTTAATAGTACATTCTCCGGAACGGATAAACCGATTTTGATGTAACTTTCACTGAAAGATAGAGCAGATTGTGGTGTAATACGGATTTTTATTTTACAATTCCCGCGGGTTAGGGATTAAAAACTTTGAGACATTGATTTGCTAATACTTTATGTATTGTACTGTATGTAGTATTGTCTTACTTATTGCAAGTGTCTTGTGAAAAAAAATTGTAAGTTTCATTTAAGTAAGTTAAGTGGAGGAAGATTAGAAAATTTTGCTTACTTAAATTAAGACTTACTTAACCAAGTAGTTAAGACAATGTTTGTCAGTTAGTAATGGAATATACTTTTTGACGTGAATAATCAAGATTTTTTGACAAACTTTTATATGCTTACTGGAAAGATAAATGTGGAAATTTCTTTTTTATTACATAAATATTAAGTTGATTATAGGCACTAAAAATTTCACCATTGATGGCGCTAAATACAAAATTACCTCCGGTTCGAATTAATGGCTTTAACTAATGTTAAAGTTTTAACAGACACGGGCTTTAATGGGCCCGGGATGAAAGAAAGTGGACTACGTAATCACCAGATGGTGATGTTGATTAAGATGTTTGAACTTTTTATAGTTCTGCAGGCAAATGGCTAAGAAAGCTTCAGTAATATTTTAGTACAACAATATTTTTCTAATATAATAAACGAAATTTTTCAAAAAGTTTATGATTTTTTCAACAACATAACGCTACACTACAAAAGTGCTTGCAAAAGTAAGCTTTCGCCAAGATTTTGAATCATTAAGAATCAAATAGATTTAATTAATTAATGATTTAATAATATTTATTTTTCTTAAACCTAACTTTTTACATTTTTAAATATTTCTAATTAAAAAAAATATATAAAAAAAACATTTCAAAATATAAAAAATTGTCGTCCGCCGGGAACGGGGAAATATCTTGAGTTGCCGGTGGTTAGGGGTCCAGAGGAACTTCCTCACAATGCGCGCCGTTTCAAGCAATACTGCCTTCTGCATCCGACACTTGATCCAACTGTTAAGCGAAAGCCTCTGAAGATGTTGGTCGAGGCTCTTCGCAATCAGACCGTTAACCGACACAACAATAGGAACAATTATTGTTGAGTCAACATTCCACATGGCGGTTATCTCATAAGAAAGGTCTAAATATTTAGTTTTTCTTTTTCGGCTTTTATGAGATTAATTAATAATTAATAATTATTTCTTACACTTAATTGAAATCTTTAGGTAAATCTTATATGATTTGTGAGTTTTATTCTAGAAATGAATCCCTAGGCTTAATGATTCTACGTCTCTCCAGCGTAATCTACTAAGTCGCAACACAAATTTATTTTGACCTCTCATATATCTATGATATACAGAGTGTTACCAACCCTACTGTTTTAATGTTTTAACAGTAGATTTGCTGAATTCCATTTAGAATTTCACATTGCCCCTGTTTATGTTTTATTCCTAATGTTTACTGCTTTTAACATGTTCAGCGCCACCTATTACAAAAGCCAATGTTATCTGATAAACTCTATATTTCAATTTAAGAATGACAGCTACAGGCTAAACGGAAAATCTCTATCGAAACATTTACCGTTGCAAGAAATATACGTCAGTGGTATGTGGTAAGTGGCAAGCCACAGAAAGGAAGATGAATAGTTCAACAACAAATATTTATCATCTTTAAAAGGATCTCATATTTAGAATGAAACTGGAAAATAACGACTTAAATTTTTGGTTTTAATACATTTCGATTATCCCGCGTGGTATCCGGCTGAATAGAATAGTACCACCCTCATTTCTTACCGCGGTGTCGTAAAAAGCGACTAAGGTAAGTTAACCCACTATGTGGTATCCGCTTACGTAGAATAGACCACCCTCTTTCTTACCGAGTTGTCATAAAATACGGCAAGGCAAGTTGATGTCAGTCAGGAGTAAAATACGTAGCCAAATCATGTGAAAACATGTTTATAACATGTTGTGCCGACCCACTTAGAGTGGGATAAGGACAAAAATCATTATTATGACTCCTGATGGATAATTAAAGTAGATATTACATAGAGTACAGTATGAAATCTACCTTTTTTACATGTCCGAATGTTTTCTTCTGATTTTTATTAGTGACCTGCTGGTTTCTAGTTTATTGGGGTTGGCAATACTGATGATATACACCAAATAATATCGTAAGAAAAGTAATTTATGGAATTAGGCGTTACTTTGTTAAGGGCAATAATACAAAAAATAATGAAGATATTATTTAGTTATAATCCGCGATAGCAAAATAATACTTTGTTTGTTTCGTAAGAAAAGAATAATACAATATATATATATTGTGATGATACAGTAATTATGCCTATTTATTTAAATTTTTCGCGAAAGGACATATTAATCATCGAACTGTTAGCCATTAAAAGCTAATAAGAATGTGCTAAGTGGATTACAAATGTCGCAAGCTATGATGTCTCCTACATACAGTCACGTGCGGTTGCAGAAACTAACCACGGACGGTCACCTTACGAAATAGTTAAACGGTTCTATTACTTTACCCTTATAGGCCTTTTTGGGTAATTGTAATGATAACCATAATTTTCAGTTTAAATCGCTTATTTTTATAGTCATTACAACTAATATAACGTTTTATGTGGCTATATTATAATGCTATTGTGTAAAAGGGCCCTTATCGAATTTATTGCCATGTATTATCCGACTGAGTAGAATAGACCAACCTCGATTTCTTACTGAGGTATCGTAAAAGGTGACTAAGGTAAGTTGACCCACTAGGTGGTATCTGACTGAGTAGAATACACCTCCCTCCATTTCTTATTGAGGTATCGTAAAAAGTGACTAACGTAAGTTGACCCACTGGGTGGTATCCGACTAAGTAGAATAAGACCACCTTCATTTCTTACCGAGGTGTCGTAAAAGGCGACTAAGGTAATTCAATCCAAATTATGGTATCCAGTGTTGATGATTGCGTCTTCGATTAAAACTCAGGTCGCTGGTTTGCGTATACGTATAATTGCGAATTTTGACGATTTACAATATACGAATAAGTGGCGCGCGTACAATGGTTAGTTGACGTATATTTCGAATTATAACGATGATTGATGATTGACGTTTCGATTGACGGATGTCGAAGTGACGTTTAGGTCTGGATTCTTGCGTTAACATGCCCCCGGCCTTGGGAGCACCAGCTTCCAACGAAGTGAAGGTCGTCTACAATGGTGAAGAGGCTCGTTGACGCTTCCTCTGAGCGAATTGGTCGAATATCATAAATGGCCCAGCTGATGATATGGCTGAACGAATTGTCTGATTGCGATTGAATTGTTCCACGTTATATTTTCATGGAAGCGACTCGTGATGACGGTCCGTCTCGTGGTAACGAATGTTAAGAGAAGTTGCCTCATTTGGTAAGAACGAATATATTTTGGCTGAATGTCGTCCGTTCTTATCTTCCATTCAGTACGTGTCTGAAGTTCCTCGACGTAGCCTCGTGATCGTCTTTGCTCGAAGTGTTGACGCATGATGACAAATCTGACGAAAGATGAAGCGATGTCGTCGTCTTGAGAGGCGGTGCGGCGAGCGGTCGGCCAATCAAAATGAGATAGAAAAGACGGAGAAAGGGTGTTATGGTATGTGGAAATACGGACATAGGACGAGATTCTAGGAATGTTTCGATTTGTGCTGGTATCATAGGAAAATACTAATTACTGAAATTAGCATTACAAAACGAATATTACGAATAAACGAATATTTCAATATTTATACGAATATTTTAACGAGTTTTTCACTCTCGCTTATTTTATGAGCTGAACGGAATTCAATAAATTAAGATTTAACCATGAAAGATCAATAATCTCAAGTATATCTTAATTTACTCCTTTAAGAAATATAATTTTTAATGCGAATATTTTATACACATTCGTATTTGAACTTGTATCAGAGTCCAAGTGTATTAAGATATAAAACCCCACGAATAAATAAATATACATAGTATTTTGAAACTAGTGTATAGCACCTCTTCTCTTGCGATTCGAATGAAACTGTGGCTCTGAATAAGGTACACCAATCTTTAAAACGACTAACGCATAGACGACACCAATAATAATTATAAATTTGCACATATAAGCAACGAATTACGATTAAACGATTTGTGAACCTATGACAGATTACATACAAGAGGACTCATTAGAATTTTAAGTTTTCTGAGAGAATTATCGAATTATATTTTATTAAGAATTGAGAAAGTAACGATTTTAAAAGGAATTATAAATAAGAAAACGATTTAAGTTTTATATTATATAATTTAATACGAAGATACGATTTATGACGAAATATAAATAAATAATTTTATGTATAATTATGACTCCAATAAACATCACACAATGATATAAGCGTCGCAAGAATAAACGAGCTGTCGTGTAATGCGTACGTACATAAGTATAAGTACGCATGCATCGGTACGATTTTAAATGATGTACGTATAAACGATTAAATACGAAGTTCGATTTCGCATCAGTGTAAAACTGTAAGATGTATATCTTTTTTTTTTTTTAATTTAAAAACGTATATTTGTTAAACGATTAGAAAAGTTTTTCTATCGCGTTAGAAATAACATCAACGAAATATGCAGCGAGTTGTATGCACCGAATAGTGTTCTATAGCCGAGGCGTTGCCGGTATGTCAGTATTAGGCGCTCGGACAAGTAAAGAAATGCGCATGAGAAAACGACCCTTATGATCGTGTTCCGTCTTTAACGTTTAAACGATTATGGGATGAAAGGTTCTCCGGTGAGCAATTATTTGATTTGAAAATTATTTCCCTTAAATCGTAGGGGCTTTTTTTAGTTTCTCGTGTTTTAAATTTAGTGGAATTACAACGAATACGATTGGCAATGAATTTATTATTACGTACTGTCCCGGAAATGATCCACCCGAGCTTAGTACTTTGTAGGCAAGGGCCACTCGCAAGTCGAATTAACCCTTTACTTAAAAGTTCCCAAAATTTATCAGCGCCGATTAACAGGTCGATTTCGTTAGATAAATAAAAATTAGGATCCGCGAGTGGTACATTATGTGGAATATTAAAGTCATCGATAGTTTTCGAGACGGAGGGTAACTTGCTTGTAATACACGGGAGAACTAAGCAGTGTAAACGCGTATTGAAGTTACTTAGTTTCGATCGTAGTTGTACGTTGCACGATTGTGTAGTATGAGTTAGCGAATTACCTACACCTGTTACGTTTGCAGTGGACTGTATTAAACGAATTTTTAATTTGTCGCATAACGATTTCGATATAAATGAGTTTTGGCTTCCATTATCGAGAAGGGCACGAGCTGTATGAAACTTATTGTTTACATCGGCGACTTCTACGAGCGCGGTAGATAACAGAACCGGTTCTAGTGACGAGTGCTCATCGCGGTGCGCGTGTAATGAGGCAGTGTAAGCGACTCCTGCCACTGCACTCGACTGCTGGTGTTCTAAGGATGCATTTTGTGTATGCGAATCCTGTAATGATGTTGATACGTCGATGTCGCGGTTGTGATAAGATTCACTGTGAAGTAACGTGTTGTGTTTTTGATCGCATTGTTTGCACGGTCCGAACCAACACTCGGACGATGTGTGACCGGCTCGCATACAATTTACGCATAAGTGTTTGCCGTTTACGAAGTTTAACCTATCGTTTATAGAAAGGTTATTAAAGTTCGGACACGAATAAAGTGAGTGATTAGCGTTACACATAAAACAAGGTGGGTAACGTTTCGAATTGTTATTGTACGAATTAAAGTTTGTTGTTTTATGAGAATTACGAGTAGTAAGGTGGCAATGCGAGTTATTATCAAATGATTGTTTCTTAACGGGTTGAATGTCTAGCGGCTGTTTACTTGTATTGTGCGTAACTTTAATCGTTTCTAACATGTCAGCTCGGTCGGTGAGAAATTTAATAAGATCATTTAACGTTATTTTGTCCGGCTGATCTTGAGTTTTAGAAATAGTGCCCTTATACTGTTCCCACTCGCGTTCCGTGGCCGGGTCTAGTTTTGTGATGATTATATAAATTATTAGCGTATCCCAGTAATCAGTAGGCTCCCCTAAAGTGTTGAGTGCGCGAATATTTTTTAATATTGAATCTATGAGTTTACGAATTTGAAATGGCGATTCTTTGTTAACGGACTGAGTAGAAAACAACGCCTTTACGTGATTATGGACGAGTAATCTGTTGTTATTAAACCTATTCTCGAGTAACTCCCAAGCAATAACGTAATTCTCAGCGGAAAACTGTAACGATTTTATAATTTGAATAGCGTTACCTGTGAGAGCAGAACGTAAATAATGGAATTTTTGTATATCGTCTATAGTGTCTGAGTGATGAATTAACGACAAATAGGTGTCCCTAAATTCCAACCATTGTTCAAATGAACCGTCAAAGGAAGGTAACGAAATAGTGGGAAGTTTTATATTAGACGACTTATTGGTGGACGATTTTTCTTTAGTTTCCTTTAGCATGCACTTAGCTCGTGATACAAATTCATAGTACTGATTTTCAAACGTTTCTCTCTCTAGTAATTCTTTTTCTAAATCCTGATTATTTACTTTTAGATCAATATCATCCTGAATATTAGAAAACTGATTAAATAAAGTTTCGACTTTAGAACAACGCTCTTGCAAGCTGATTGTATGTATTTCAGTTAGTTCTACATCCGTTAAAGATTGAACGTATTTAACGAATAACGTGAATTTGCCTTTAATAATTCCCCTTTTCTTTATCAAATCTTTAACGCTTTCTTCAGTCATTTTTGGAAAAATGAGTGAAAACGAGAGGGAAATAAAATTTGAACGATAAATTCGAAGTACGATTTAAATTTTCCGTTATACTGAAGTAGATGTTATTCGAATTTAAATTTATATAAAAATGCACGACTACGATATTAGCACAAATAAACACTGTGGAATAGGAAGTAGATAGGGAAATGATTAGCCTGACCTGGTGATTCCTGGATTCTATGATGATCTTGGGCGATTATCGTCTTGGTACGATTTTCGAATTTAAATTCTTCTATTTGGCGTCGAATGGACCAAACTATGTTGATGATTGCGTCTTCGATTAAAACTCAGGTCGCTGGTTTGCGTATACGTATAATTGCGAATTTTGACGATTTACAATATACGAATAAGTGGCGCGCGTACAATGGTTAGTTGACGTATATTTCGAATTATAACGATGATTGATGATTGACGTTTCGATTGACGGATGTCGAAGTGACGTTTAGGTCTGGATTCTTGCGTTAACATCCAGCTAAGTAGAATAGACCACCCTCATTTAACGCAAAATATATTATCTTTAATCACAGATTATAACAAAAATAAGTTTATCATTACATTTGTATTATGAATCTGCGTAAAGTAACGCCTAATCCTATGAATTATTTGAAGGAAATTAAAATTTTACTTCGCACTAGCTACACAACACATTCACTACTACAATCTCAACAATTGTTTCGCCGCATAATTACTTATTGTATTATAAATCTGCGCAAAGTAACGTAATTTAACTTTTGCTTCAAAATTATATATCGTTTTCATGTTTCGAAAGCCTAGTGGTAAGTTATTCCAGCATTTACTAGATACTGACATGACTTTGATAGGCTACTCTCATTTGCAACATATGGTTTACTGTATACAGGTTTTTTTGTTATGTTGTATAATGGCACCTTTACAATAAAATGCGTTTGTTTTGCTTTGTTATGCGTGCGGTGCGTTATACAATAAATGCGTGCGTAGTATTTCCGTCATATCAATACTTCCGATTGTTACTCGATTTCCGGTTTTTATTTCCTGTAGTTTCAGTTAACTGACATAATTGATATATAGGAACGATACCCATTCATAATATGAAGCGCAAAAAAGAATAATTATACCTCCACTGCTGATTAATCCAGGTATAGACCATCCTCATTTCATACCGATTTGTCGTAAAAAGCAACTAAGGTAAGTTGACGTCAGACAGGCGGCTGGTCGTAAAATAACTATCAAATCAAATCAAAATAATCTTTATTTAAATAAGCTTTATACTAAGCCTAACTTTTGCATTGTCAAGGATCAATATGATTTAATGACGCTACTATACATATTGAGCTAACCCCACTTAGAGTGGGATAAGGGCAGGAGAATGATCATAACTAGTCAAATCTAAAGTGGACCGTAACCGGTAAACCGAAATACTATAAAAGCTAAAAAAAATAACATTCACTTAAAACGCCACTGCAATATAGCATATATGTATATAAATAAATAAATAAATGGCAATTACGTTTAATTATTATACTCTTCTCTCGTTTAATTATATAAGACTTAGAGAAACATTTTAAGGGCCTGTTTCACAATTTACTGATCTGAGATATTGGTACAGCGGATTCGCCGTGAAAGAGAAACAAAATTACATCCACACTCACAAACTAAATATACGATAGGATTAATAGGACTCAATATGTGCGAAAAATGATCTATATGAGGTAGGTATAAATTCCTAATGCATTCTTACTTACTACATACACTACTTTACTTAATTATTCTTACTTTCTAAACTAAAATGGCGCGGCGCCAGACAACGCTAGACTCTAGACTTAGTTAACATAACGTTTTCCTCGTTCAAGGTATATTTAAACTAGCTTTGAAACGCAGCTTTTCATGCAATGTATATTACTTTTCGTATACTAATTGTATGAGAAATTTCCTCCTGTGCCTATTTGAAGTATGGTCAATATTGCTCAGTGGATTAAAATTCAAATTCAAAATATTCTTTATTAAAGTAAACTAATAAACAAGTGCTTTTGATTCTTCAACTCTACTGCTGGTTAGGTAAGCTGATCCTACCGACAATAGCCAGCAAAACCAGCGTTTGCTCATTTAAAATATAATTGTTATAAATAGCTTAATTTAGTCATTACTATCTTTTACACGGTTGAAAAGTAGCTATATTGCATTCTTATCTTCTACCATTCCTTAACGGGGTTCAGGCTTTCTGAATCAGCCTCCTATTATTAGTTTTTTTAAACTGCTGTAATGGCTAATGGGCAACGGTGAAAGCGTAACAGACAGACATACTGACTTTATTATATCAGAATCGAACTTAGCTCGATTTGAATTAGAATCGGTTATAATTCCTTTTATATTATCGAAGATTATATGAATGATAAATGTGTTCCAATATCCATCTTTCATAATATAGCAATGACGAAATGCAACTATTTATAAGATTATTTTTTAATAAGCATTCGCCAAGATTCGGACAAGGAGCAATTTTTCAAACCAACAGTATATAGTTGACGATTCAAAATTACAATTAGGTACAATTTTTTACAAATTGGTTCGAATAATTTATAGAATTAGGCGTTACTTTGCGGAGATCCATAATACAAAAGTAATAATAAAATTATTTTGCTATAATCCGCGATGAAGTAAAATAGAAAATATATATAATGCTAAATGTAGAGTGGACAATCGGTTATCATACCTGATACATGCAGGAGTCGTAAAAACACATGCACAAACCTCCACCACTGCCACCGTGATACACAAGCACTATATACGTTCACTATCACAAACTCAACAATCGTTTCGCCCCGCAACCGAAGCATCGTCAGGAGATAGACTCCACAACCAAAATCGCAAAGTGTGTGCATGTGTTTTTTACGAGTCCTGCATGTATCAGGTATGATAACCGATTATCCACTCTACATTTAGCATTATATATATCTTCTATTTTACTTCATCGCGGATTATAGCAAAATAATTTTATTATTACTTTTGTAAGTTTGTTCGACTCTACACTAATATCATAAATATGTAAATCTGTCTGTCTGCTTGAATTTAACTAATATACCAAGCCAATGTATAGGATAAAATTCCAATATTTCATAAGGGAATAGGAAAAACATATAAAGATAAAACAGTTTATAATTGCGTGCATTTGAACACTTAAGTTGACGCAAACTAATTTGTAAACGTATATACATGCAGTACAGTACAGTACGTACATACTGACACATTTATTATTAGTATATATAGATGTAAATAAGCTTCTACAGATCCTTCCGCATTCCAAAGTCGGTTTTCTTCAATGTGTAAGGCATACGAAGGTAAATCCATATGAAGTATTTATTAACACTTTAATACACGCCGTGTGGTATCCGGCTGAATAGAATAGTACCACCCTCTTTTCTTACCGAGGTGTCGTAAAAGGCGACTAAGGTAAGTCGACCCGCCGTGTGGTATCCGGCTGAGTAGAATAGACCAACCTCATTTCTTACCGAGGTGTCGTAAAAGGCGACTAAGGTAAGTTGACCCACCGTGTGGTATCCGGTTTAGTAGAATAGACCACCCTCATTCTTACCGAGGTGTCGTAAAATACGACAGAGGTAAGTTGACGTCAGGCAGGCGGCCGGTCGTAAAAACGCAGCCAAATCATGTAACAGCGTGTTTATAACATGTTGTGCCGACCCCACTTAGAGTGGGATAAGGGCAGGAGGATGATTAACACTTTAATACGTAATTTTATTTATATGAATGTTTTTTATTTATTTATATTTAAGAAAACTTCATTGTTAATACGAAAATAAACACAACGTTATTCAAATTCAAAATATTCTTTATTCAATCAAACTTGTAAACAAATGCTTTTGAATCGAAGAGGCCTATGCCCCGCCATTGGATAGTAACAGGCCGTTTCTTTACTTTACTATTTAATATACTACGCCCTCAGTAAGATGAGATGACCCAATCAAATTCAAATTCGAAACATTATTTATTCAAGTAAACTTGAATTAAAGTAAAGTAAGTAAAATTAAAAAAACAAGTAAAATTAAATAAGTGATTTTGATTTGAAAACTTTGCGATTGGTTGAGAAAGCTGCTACCAGCAACAACTCGGCGATTGCTCTTTTCAAAATAAAATTTTACAACTATAATACGATGAACCGACGCACGTACTCTCGGGGGCGGGAATGCGTGCTATTCACGAATACGGAAAGCATCGCGGACAGACGACGGGTTCCTCACGGCATTCCAGGTATGGATGTGCCGGACGGAGGATGCACCGTCTCAGACGCGCTAAGGCGTAGTGTTCCAGTAGGATGCACATTAGAGCCCTAGGATCTGATAGCGATGTCGATCTAATAACATAATGTATGGGGACTTCTTATATTACTATGAAAGCACTTCGATAGCAAACGACGAGTGGCGCCATCTAGTTTTGAGTGCGGAATCAGGTGTTTCTAGTACGTTGTGTTACAAACTCCCCCTCTGTCCACGAAGGCGTCCCGACGAGTAGGACAGGATTAAAATTGTTTTCCTCGGATGCCTCGGCCACTTCGTATCGATGGTATTGAGTAGTTTCCTTCTGGCTTGGTCTGGTAGTGAACTCCGTTGCATATTCATTCTGTCCCTTCTTCTGTACAAAACTGCAGAAGGCGCCATGGTGACATAAGGTTGAATAATGCCTCTCAACCATTTCGTTAAGCGATGCAGTGGAACAGATATAGGCGTATGTATTGTCTTTCGTAACAGTATATCGCTGAAGGTGATATGTTTGCCAATGTGTTCTTTTGATTTAGGTTTCTTCACAATACTCGGCATTTCTTCGGTTCATAAAATTTTCTTTGAGCCACTCTTCGAATGCGCGTTGGTCGCTAGTTGGTAATACGACAAAGTGCGAAAAACTTTCGTACAGATGTAGTGTTTTTCTTGTTTCTAATAGAAACAGTGTCCCGGATGAGTCCTTGACTATATTCCTTGTAAGGATGTGTTAGAAGATGCTCTGTTTGTAGTTCGCTGAACGGTTGTGTTCCAGTTTGGATGCACTATAACTGCGATGCTTGGGATCGATAGCTAACTCCAGCGGATGTTTCTCTTCTCCCTCCCCCTGGACAAGAACTGCATTCAGGGTCTCTCTTCAACGTCGAGTTGTGCGTCAGATTGTATGATGAAGTTAGGGCCTCTCTTCAGCTGCGAGTTTGTCGTCAGATTGTACTCAGAATCGCTTTTCGCATGCGAGTTTGTCGTCAAACTGTACTCATGGTCGCTTTTCGGGTACGAGTTTGTCGTCTGACTGTACTCAGGGTCGCTATTCGGCTGCGAGTTTGTCATCAGACTGTACTCCGGGTCGCTTTTCGGGCCACTAGTTGGGCGTCAAATTGTAATACGATAACCCGACGCACGTACTGTCGGGGGCGGGAATGCGTGCTATTCACGAATACGGAAAGCATCGCGGACAGACGACGGGTTCCTCACGGCATTCCAGGTGTGGATGTGCCGGACGGAGGATGCACCGTCTCAGACGCGCTAAGGCGTAGTGTTCCAGTAGGATGCACTTTAGAGCCCTAGGGACTGATAGCGATGTCGATCTAATAACATAATGTATGGGGACTTCTTATATTACTATGAAAGCACTTCGATAGCGCGGAGCAAACGACGAGTGGCGCCATCTAGTTTTGAGTGCGGAATCAGGTGTTTCTAGTACGTTGTGTTACACAACTAATTTTACTAGACATTTAGTCATTACTATCTTGTACATGGTCATATACATCCATATATATCCACACATTATTATCATCTGTATAATAAAAAAAAAATTATAGAATTTGGCATTACTTTGCGGAAATCCATAATATTAATAAATAAATTAATATATGGGACACAAACACGGTCGTCCGTCCCCAAAGTAATTAACTTAGTACTTGTGTTATGGGTGACGGACAACTGGTAAATATATAGTTACATAAGTATGTATTTTTTAAATACATACTTAATTACAAATATATACCCAGGCTTAAAGACCAACAAATTTATTAACAGAAAATGTCGGCCCTCGGCGGGAATCGAACTTGCGACCCGCGGAGCTGAAGGCAGGTCACTACCTACTGCGCCAACGGGCCAGTCGTAATAGAGAACTGATTATAAAATTATAGCAAAATAATTTCATGATTACTCTTGTATATATAATCATTAACAGTATAGTAGGCTTCCTGTAACAGCCTCCTTTTAATATATTTGTCCCATATATTTATTGATTTTTCACCCCAGGGACCAAGATAATCGCCTGTAAACAAGATTTAAATAAGTACGCAACATCAGGTCTATCTTTGGATAATTGCGACCGCAATAAGCATACTTATCATCAACATAATAATACCTATTTTCCCGTCTCCGTATTTCACAATAAGACAGATTGTGTTTTAATGTACGACTCGACAATAATTTTATGATATATGGTATTTTGCTGTTTTTTGAACTTATCTAAAGACGTATTAAAAAGTCATTGCAGCAAGACATAACGTAAAACTTTATTGGTATTTGTAGAAGACTATTCGATTCTCATAATATAAATAATAAAATCTATCTGTCTGTTACGCTTTTACGGACAATCCACTATATTAGTATTGTTGCAATTTGGTATAATTAAAGATTATAAATGGCACTGTCATTATGTTAAAAAGTCACTTATTTCTGTAGGGAACAGGTAAACCCCATACAGCATTATTAAGGGTACTTTAACGGTTTAGTTTAACAGACGGTGCATTATCTAATTCTCATTCTCCTGCCCTTATCCCAATCTAAGAGGGGTCTTTTTATGTCAGGAAAACCCATTATGGGTCGTCACCGCCCGACGGGACGGACGGCGGATTTATCGGACTCACATCGACTAAAAACCTGACAGTGCTCCACCACGCTGCTGGTGACGGGGACAGGGTACCATTGTACACATTCGCCCCATCCCCGCCAACAGCACATCTGAACCCCAGAGTGTGCCATCTCTGGGTCAGGGACTCTCTAAAAGCGGCCCCTCCCATCGCTAATCGCTAAGCACCAGATACATCGACCGCCTGGGGGACCTTATTTTAAGGTAGGCATCCAATAAACCCCATTCGGAACGCCCGCAAGGTCCCCTTTAGGGGGGCACGCGATTGTCTCGAGCGAGTCGCCTGCGCCCAGTCTAATAGGGGTCGACACAACACAGTTTAAGCATGTTGTGAGTTGATTTAGTTAGGTATTTTACGACCTGTCTAACATCATCTTACCTTAGTTGCCTTTTAAGACACCTCATTAAGAAATATGGGTGGTCCATTCTACTCTGCCGGACACCACACGACGGGTCGACTTACCTCAGTCACCTTAACGATACATCGGTAAGAAATGATTTTGGTCTATTCTACTCAGCTGGATACCACATGGCACTTTAAAAAAATATTATTTTAATTTGATTTGTCAATAACTTAACGTAATAGTTACGTTAGATTACACCATCACGTTTCTCCCATATTACATGCACCATTAAAGTGACTGGTCACTTGGAAACAATTTTATGCGTCGTTAGCTGAATACCCTCATTATGAACAGTGTATTAAATGGCCCATCTCTTTTGACGAGCTAATAGAGATGTAACAATCTCTGCGTTGCTTAATATGTGTGAAATTTATTGCAACCAAGGCGTGAAAATCTTGAGAATTTATAAGATACAATCGTGGCTTCGTTCAACTTAAACATTAAAATACGCTCTATTATGTCCTTTTTTTAATTTTTTTACGCCGTGTGGTATCCGGCTGAATAGAATAGTACCACCCTCATTTCTTACCGAGGTGTCGTAAGAGGCGACTAAGGTAAGTCGACCCGCCGTGTGGTATCCGGCTGAGTAGAATAGACCAACCTCATTTCTTACCGAGGTGTCGTAAAAGGCGACTAAGGTAAGTTGACCCACCGTGTGGTATCCGGTTTAGAAGAATAGACCACCCTCTTTCTTACCGAGGTGTCGTAAAGTACGACATTGGTAAGTTGACGTCAGGCAGGCGGCCGGTCATAAAAACGCAGCCAAATCATATGACAGCATGTTTATTACATGTTGTGCCGACCCCACTAGAGTGGGAAAAGGGCAGGAAGATGATGATATGTCCTTTTTTTAATTTTTCTGTTGTCGAAGAAATAACGTATTTTAAAGTTAGCTTCGTATAATAAATGTTTCCGTTTCTCTTTCGACAGCATAGATAAACTTAATTAAGGTATCTAAACGTCTAAATTGCGAACGAAATCGTAAATATAAGGAAAATTTAGAATTCTGATTCAAATTCAAAATATATTCACGCTATAGCTATATCCACGCATCCTTTTCGTATCAGCTTTTTTTAACAGTGTTTTTAAACTGCTGTAATGGCTAAGCTAAATTAATTGCGGATTTTATTGAAAAAAAATGACGTTTTATCACTGTTTTCGGGTTCTAAATTTTTTTAGAAATTTACGTTGAATACAATCACATTTTTTCGCTGTCAAATGTAAAGTCATAGGAGTTCATCTGGGGAACGCAATATTTCTCTAGACCATAGTCTAGAGAGGTGAATATACCTAGGATCGAGCCTCACCTGCCCTATTATTTTTCTTTCTCAGGTTTGTAACATATTGTGCCGACCCCACTTAGAGTGGGATAAGGGTAGGAGGAAAAACATATTTTTTATATACTAAAAGGAAATCGCAAAAAATATACTGTGATTCAAATGTAAGAAAATCTATTTCCCCAGACTTTTCTCGCAGAAAATCACGCTGATATAAATTATAAATCCCACGTGTGACTCTTCTTAATAATACAAACATTATTCCAATTGGATTTTTTTTATTTAATAAGTACACTAACAATATACATTTATATTTACACATATTTTAAAAACGTACTGATATGCAAATCTTTAAAAGTACTGATATGCATTTCTTTGGATTTACGACAGAACAGTATTGAATGATCAAAAAACACTTAAACGAGAGAAGCATATCATGTAATACGTTTCTGTTTACCGTTAAGCAACTGTGGTAATCCTATATACCAGCAGCGAGCGGCGACGGGCTAAATGCCAACATCGTGCCGGCACTCACTTCTATATTGGTTTGCTTTCGATAGACATTAAATAGCTTTGATGGCTGTCGATATACAAATAACTACCATCTGTCTTTAATAATTAGATGTATCCCACGTATAGTATTAAACAGACATAATTCAAAATTAGTATTAATTGTACTTGATACATTGTATGGATATATTGGATGGATGTATGGCTAGAGGAAGGCAAAAAAAAAGATGGATGGATTGTGTGAAAAATGATATGCATGTTAGAGGAGTGGCACCAGATTTGACGAATGATAGAGGAGAATGGAAAACGAAGACATATTGTGTCGACCCCACTTAAAGTGGGATAAGGGTAGGAGAATGATGATGTACTTGATACATTGTAGAATTTTGTCGCTGAATTTATACTGAGCTGAGCCATTTTCTTATTCTTGTGATATGCAGTATATTTATATGATATTGTTTTATGTTATTGGTATGTTTTTGTTTTATTGTGTTGTGTTAAAGTCTAGTTTTAGTTAACTGTGTATCACGGAAGGTGAAATAAACTTTATTTCTTTCTTGTAATCCCTATTTCAATGCCATCTCTGACATTACGCTGTGAGCTATTAAAAAAAGTAGTGTTTTCTTGCTTTTCCAAGTAATGGGTCTCTGTAACGATCACGAGTTTTACAGACGCCACGGTATACTATTTGCAATTTGCCAAAAAATTCCATACATTATCATCATCCTTATCCCACTCTTAGAGGTGTCGGCACAACACGTCATAGACATGTTGTGCGACTAAGGTAAGTTGACTCACCGTGTGGTATCCGGTTGAGTAGAATAGACTATCTTCATTTCTTATCGAGGTTGAAAAGGCGATTAAGATAAGTTGACGCCAGGCAGGCGGCTGGTGGTTATATCACTAGCCAAAACATGTTATGCTGACTCCACTTAGAGTGGGTTTAAGCAGGAGAATGATGATGTGTAGCGTGGTTTATTTGAAAAATAACGAGAATGATTAGCAATACGAGTATGTTGCATAATTGTAATTTTATACGATCTGTTTCCCGGATTTCCGCGCACTAACACAACATCTGATATATGTAATACGTCCTGTTATAATAAACTTTAATGGTTATTTATGATTACTTTAAGACGATGTGTATTAATTGGTAATCTCTGGTGTCATTGAAAGTGTTTATGAACTAAATATACATTTATTTATTGAAAAACAAAATTTAAAAAAATGAAAAACAATATTAAACACATGTTCAGCCTACCGCAGTCAAGGGTTGACTGAGGTCATAGTGTAAGTATTATTTTATTTTACTACCGTCATTATATTATCGTTTCTATTGAACTTTACCAGTTAACCAGTTTAAAGTAATTAAGTCGCAAGGTCATCATCATCAAGGGCATAACATGTTATAAACATGCAGTCCTTTTGGATTTGGCTACCTTTTTACGACCGGCCGCCTGCCTGACGTCAACTTACCTCAGTCGTATTTTACGACACCTCGGTAAGAAAGAGGGTGGTCTATTGTGCTAAACCGGATACCACACGGTGGGTCAACTTACCTCAGTCGCCTTTTACGACACCTCAGTAGGAAATGAGAGTGGTCTATTCTACTCAGCCGGATACCACACGGCGGGTCGACTTACCTTAGTCGCCTTTTACGACACCTCGGTAAGAAAAGAGGGTGGTACTATTCTATTCAGCCGGATACCACACGGCGGTCGCAAGGTCAATTCCCACTATTAATTAATGAGAATTAATAATATCATTGGGACGTCCCAATAGGTTTTGGGTTATGGAATAATTAAAACATTTTAAAATCATTTAATGTACACATTAATTGCACGATTGCAGGAAATATTAAAAACTCTATAATTGTAAAGAGCAAGTTATAAATAAATTTGCTGTTAACAAATAAAAGACCTTGCTCCATATACATTATGTCGTTAAAAAGCATATTATTGTATATTTTTATATAGCGGATTTAACTATATGTATAATAATAACTATTGATAAATTAGTAACTAATAAGCATTATAATCTTAATCTAAACTTATTATAAAACTGCCATTGAAAAAGGAGAAGAAAAATATCAAATAGAATTTAAAGATAGAATACCTTTTTATTGTCTTTACCTCGTTTAAGGCGCTTTACAGAGTTAAAAAATAATATAAAAAATCTTTCGGAAACAGACATAAAAAAGGTATTTTAAAATTATTGTACATATAATATTCTATTATAAGTATTTGAACATGTTATTTGATCCAAACATGTTGAGAGTATATCGAGTTTTAATATACATTCAACGTACTTGCTTACAAACATCATTCTAAATGCCACACATATAATATATGAATATAAAAACCTTCAACGTCAGTCATCCATGCAAATGATGTGTTACTGTCAAAATTGAAATAACTCGTCAGAAATTTTTATAAAATTCTATTACTATCAAGTAATATTAAAGAATACATTAGGTTCTCTATTTTAAGGAAAGCAATCGTGTATCAAACAAAATAATAAGTGTATACAAAAGTCAAATTTACAGAATGAGCAAAATTGTACGTAGAAGAAAATGCAAGACGATAATCGAAAAAACCCTGTGTTACACGCTAGTATTCGTCATAACCCCCTGCTTTTTCATATTCGAAATGTCCGTGGTTCGTCCTATAGTGATAGAAACTTACAACTTCAGTGAGCTAAAACAAATAATTCACATAATCTGCCCAACATTTTTATTCACTAACATCGTGGGAAACATGGTTTATAGCTTACTAACGGATACGAAAGTAAAGTTTTCTACTATCTGTGACAATTATTGCGAGATATGCAAAATAAAACGACCTGAGAAAGCTTGGCATTGTAGCACTTGCAACGTCTGTATTCTTAGAAGAGACCACCATTGCTTCTTCTTTTCACGGTGTATCGGTCTATGGAATCAGCGGTACTATGTAATGTACCTCGGATACATATTTTTATCTATGGTTTATTCGCTTTATTACAACTATTATTATGTGTTGAAGAAATTCGACGACCAAGGTTTGTATTTGTCCGCGTTCAGAATTATAAATCCCTTGCTTAGGTACGTGATACCAGAGCCGTTGGGGTTTAGAGATCTGTATGTTTTGTTTCTGTTCCTTAACACAGGTCTCGTTATTTGGTCGGGTGGTTTATTTTACTTTCATATGAGGAATGTATTACGAGGTGTTACAGCTCATGAGTATAAGGTGAAATGTGGAGTTGATTGGTCAATGATGAAGAGGAATTTCGTGGGCGTTTTTGGGGAGAAATGGTATTGGGCTGTGGTGACGCCGTTCGCAGATAGTCCTTTACCGGAGACAAATGTTGATTTCAAGACGACGTAGGCTTATTTACGTATTAAAATGAGTATTGTAGTAAGGTTCTTTCATTTTTGAGTTATTATAATGATGTATTTAGCTCATTAAATATGGCAAACGTAATAAAATCGTTGCATATGTGTCTTGCATATATGTTCTTGATAAAGTAACGGTTTTCCTGCGATTTTTGTTTATAGTAAAGTAGGTATTTTTAAAGAGCAAATGAGGGTCACGTTATACAATAACCATAAAGTAAAATCTTCGATGACACCCTATGACCTCATTATAAATATTTAGGAGAATATTTTAATTTTTTTAATGAAAAATGACATTCTGATGAGTAAAGGTTTGCCTAACCTGTACTAAATTGTGACAAACATGTTTCAAATACAACCTCCTTCATATAGTTGGTCGATTATATGAAAAATATTGTGGCTGTCACATGTTTCATTGAGTTGTTAAGATAGAGATTAAATGGGTTAACTTTGGGAAAATTGCTCTTTATTATTGCATAAGTATAAAGGAAAAATATCGTTGTTTAGTTATAATATACTTTAGCCGCGTGGTATCCGGCTAAGTAGAATAGTACCACCCTCATTACCTTACCGAGGTGTCGTAAAAGGCGACTAAGGTGTGTCGACCCGCCGTGTGCTATCCGGCTGAGTAGAATAGACCACCCTCATTTCTTACCGAGGTGTCGTAAAAGGCGACTAAGGTAAGTTGACCCACCATGTGGTATCCGGTTTAGTAGAATAGACCACCCTCTTTCTTACTGAGGTGTCCTAAAATACGATTAAAGTAAGTTGACATCAGGCAGGCGGCCGGTCGTAAAACGCAGCCAAATCATATTACAGCATGTTTATAACATGTTGTGCCGACCCCACTTAGAGTGGGATAAGGGCAGGAGGATATATTGTTACAACATGTTTTTAATACAACCTCCTTCATAGAGTTGGTCATTAATATGAAAAAGCATTGTGGCTGTCATATTTTTATGTGTCATTCATTGAGTTCTTGCCAGAGAGTAAATGAGTTGGCTTTGGGAAAATTGCTTTTTATTAATTGAATAAGTATAAAGGAGAAATATCGTCGTTTATTATAATATATAGTTATAAAATACATCTAGTACTAAATACATCTCAAAATACAATCTAAAACTTTCACATAACATTCAAGGCTCTAACGGTAGTCAGAGCGTAATAGCCAACGTAACGGTTACATAAGCCCAAACAACCGGCAACCGCGCCGGCCGCAACCATACCGCACAACGCGGTTAGGGGCAACCGCACAAGACTGGCGGCCTTTTAAAACTATAAAGACACGATTTAATGTGCACGTTGTTTGATATTCCATTTCAAATTCACATTCAAGCTTTTCTTATAAAGTAAAAGTATCTGAGTGACCGAGTCTTGCGCGGTAATTTTTTGAAAGATATAAAAAATAAAAGAAATAAGGCGCCGATGAATAAAATATAATAGAATTTCTTTATTTCTTTTCTACACACATTACAGAGTTAAAAAAATAGAAAATTAAAAATAAAAATTAACATAAAAAAGGAGTTAATAAAAAAAACTTTTATATTACGTTGTGTGGCGGTGTGAAGAAAAAGAAATAGGATAACCACGCAGACTAACAAGGACGGTGAGCCCTACGCTGATTTTCAGTGGCCTCCCTAGGGGTTACGTCGGCAGATATAAATATTATTATTCGATTGTAAAATATAACATTCGATTGTAAAATATAAGATTCGATTGTAAAATATAACATTCGATTGTAAAATATAACATTCGATTGTAAAATATAACATTCGATTGTAAAATATAACATTCGATTGTAAAATATAACATTCGATTGTAAAATATAACATTCGATTGTAAAATATAACATTCGATTGTAAAATATAACATTCGATTGTAAAATATAACATTCGATTGTAAAATATAACATTTGATTGTAAAATATAACATTCGATTGTAAAATATAACATTCGATTGTAAAGCATAACAATTCGATTGTAGAATATAACTAGACACGGTAGGATTCGAACAGGGGTTTAGATCATTGTCGATCCGACCGTTACCCATTGGCTATCGCAACATTACGTTTGACAACTAAAAAATCCTTTGCTTTCTATTCTACACTTTAGTATTTTTTTAAAGCCAAAAAACAAAGATAAAATGATTATTTCTTAAATAAAACCTAGGTAGGTCGATGTTTCTCACCCAAAACTCCCATATGCTGAAATTAAAGATAAAGAAAGTAAAATAACAACCACAAATTTTGTTTTTTTTTCCGTATTCATTAGGATTGAGCGGTGTAGTACGACGATTTTTGATGCAAATACGGCTAATTTAAAAACCTAAAAATAAAATTGATCCCTTAGTTTTTTCTACTAGTGTAGTATAAAATCACACAATTACCTCTTATTTCCTAATGGTGGCGATTAAATAGTTAAAATTTATAGTACAGTTAAAATTTATTAACTTTATGACATATATTTATCCATAGCTTTATTTAGAAGTATTTTGCGATCTTTTATCTTTTATTAAATATGACATATGATATGACTAATGATATATTTCTTAAATATTGCTATAAAAATTTTGCAATTGTATTATCAGTTTTTTTGATAAATATTTTTAGCACAAGTCAAAGAACGATGTTTATAGGACAACTTAAGTATTAATATAATACGCCGTGTGGTATCTGAATAGAATAGTACCACCCTCATTTCTTACCGAGGTGTCGTAAGAGGCGACTAAGGTAAGTCGACCCGCCGTGTGGTATCCGGCTGAGTAGAATAGACCAACCTCATTTCTTACCGAGGTGTCGTAAAAGGCCACTAAGGTAAGTTGACCCACCGTGTGGTATCCGGTTTAGTAGAATAGACCACCCTCTTTCTTACCGAGGTGTCGTAAAGTACGACATTGGTAAGTTGACGTCAGGCAGGCGGCCGGTCGTAAAAACGCAGCCAAATCATAGGACAGCATATTTATTACATGTTGTGCCGACCCCACTAGAGTGGGAAAAGGGCAGGAAGATATAAGTATTAATATAATATAAAATAACTCCTTCTTAACGTTTACTTAAATAACTCATATAAATTTAACTTAATTAATTCTACAGGAACTTGAAATTGAACACAAACGATCCTATACTGAAAAGAAACTTAATTGACTTTAAATTAAAATTTATGGGGAAATTGATACAAACAAAAAAATACTAAATTCATTCTGAATTAAAATGTAACTTGACGGACTGTGAAATAAGATACAACTGAATTCATTTTAAATTAAAATGTACACAATAATTGAGTCTAAATTCAATAGAAACTTAATTGATTCTTTGTTACGAATGGAACCAATGAAAAAGATGGAAGTGGGACAAATTTTACTTGCAAGATTCCACCTTCACATACATACAATGAAATTTAAATGAAAGCTTTTAATAAAAAAGTAATAATAAAATTATTTTGCTATAATCCGCGATGAAGTAAAATAGAAAATATATTAAATGCTAAATGTAGAGTGGATAATCCGTTTTCATACTAAATACATGTTGGATTCGTAAAAATACATGCACAAACCTCCACCACCGCCACCATGATACACAAGCACTATATACGTTCACTATCACAAACTCAACAATTGTTTCGCCCCGCAACCGAAGCATCATCAGGAGATAGGCTCCATTTGTATTAAGGATCTCCGCAAAGTAACGCCTAATTCTATAAAAAAAAGCTTTTGGTAATTTGATTTGACAATACACTGGGACGTGCATTAAACTTTAAAGCAAAATTTTCAGTTTGTTAAAACTGAAAATTTTTCACGCTGGATGTATGTTAGTACATATTTAATTTCGAAAAATACCACATTTGAATATTGAAGTAAAATAAAGTGCATTTCAACGAAATTTTAACTGCCATTCGTAATAAAAACTACATGAATAATACTTTTATGTAATTGTAAAAACTATATTGAATATATAACTTAACTGCTAAAGGCCATACCGTTTAATCTCGTATGAAAATTACGTAATCATTGCGCTTGCGCACGCGACAGTGTCGGCACCGTTAACCATCCGCTATGGGATTCTTACGCCATGCTATATCATTACTCTAAAATAATCATTGTTCATTTATAGAATTAGGCGTTACTTTGCGGAGATCCATAATACAAAAGTGATAATAAAGTTATTTTGCTATAATCCGCCATGAAGTAATATAGAAAATAAATATATATATATAGTATAATGCTAAATGTAGAGTGGACAATCGGTTTTCAAATCAAAATCGAAAATGCTTTGCGATTTTGGTCGTGGATTAGACTCCACGATAGTAGGAGATAGATCTCCTGATGATGCTTCGGTTGCAGGGCGAAACGATTGTTGAGTTTGTGATAGTGAACGTATATAGTGCTTGTGTATTGTGGTGGCGGTGGTGGAGGTTTGTGCATGTGTTTTTCACGAATTCTGCATGTATCAGGTATGATAACCGATTGTCCACTCTACATTATATATATTTTCTATTTTACTTCATCGCGGATTATAGCAAAATAATTTTATTATTACTTTTGCATTGATTATTTGTCTAAAGTCGTTTATAGTATGTGTTAAATAATCCGTCTTTTTCCCGAAATTATAGTATGGCAAAATGTACGAAAAGGGTGACTAATAAATGCCATGTGTTAGGATGTTTTTTATTTAATCCCATAGAGATTAAGATCGTAAGCCATACTATGAAAAAACCATACCATGCCATAAAAAAATGTTTTATGTCTAAACACCATTTTTAATATCTGGAATTACAGTTAATAAAGTGAAGCGAATAATATTTTTTCAGATACCTATTTTAAAATAGTATGTTCACAAAAACATAATTTAAGAAATGTTAATGTATAGAAACCGGCAATACTCACGTGTTATTTTATTGGATTTTTATTTTATCCCACCGCGATAACGTCGCGTAAAGAGCTCATGAATAAGAGCCCCGTATGGGCTTGAAACTAGTCGGGCTCATCCGATAAAATAACACGTGAGTATTGCCGGTTTCTATACATTAATTATGAATTCCACTCACGATAGTTTAAATTAAGAAATGTTAATTTTTTTCGTATTCATACTAAAAACGTTGGAATCCAGCGCTGTATCAATAGGTAATAAAAAAGTAACAAGATAACAATTGACACGTCACGTAAATTAAATAAGTTTTCTTTTCACATTTCCATTAAAAGTTTATGATATTTAACCCGTTTTTTTTATATGGAGTTTTTGTAGTTATGCCCAATTTTGGATGTTTTACTTAGCTACTTTAATTAACACATATTTCATGTAAATACGAGTTATTTACTAATTATGCTCTTGATAAAACGATAAATTCCGCTGATCCTTCCCGGATCGATCTGATTTTTGTGATAGAGATATTTGCAGTATTGCCATTGCAGCAGTTTAAAAACACTCATTAAAAATAGGCTGATACAGAAAGCCTACTACTATACTATTGAAGATTATTTAGAAGATAACAATGTGTGGATATAGCTCTCTTTGAACCTGTACAACACAGTAACGACTGAATGTAAATAGTATTAAGAATTATATGTTTAAAAGAGCAACCGCCGAGTTTCTAGCTGGCTCTTCTCGGTAGGAACAGCTTTCCAAACCAGCGGTAGAGTTGACGATTCAAAAGCACTTGTTACAAGTTTATTTGAATAAAGAATATTTTGAATTTGAATTTGAAGAGTGACACAAGCTACTTTTAATTCCATAACTATAGTCCACGCGAACTAAGTTGCGGGTAAAACCTATGAAACCTATCTATGTAAGTAAGTAAAGTAATATAGCAAAACAACGTTTGTCGGTCATCTAGTAGTATATAAATATGTGATAGTAATGTGAAAACTAAAGAAATAAATAAACTTGAATAGGAATTCGATTTAGCCCACACAAGCAGGACACACGGTTATCACTTTAGTATATTTAGTTAACCACCTCACGGCCAATATTACGTAACGCGCCTTAAGAAGACTGATTCGTGACGGATTTAAAATGCCGACAATTTAATGTTGTCAATATCATTATCACAATAACCTCATTTCCACATTCGCATATCCTCATGCTTTCATCATCATCCTCCTGCCCTTATCCCACTATAAGTGGGGTCGGCACAACATGTTACAAACATGTTGTCATATGATTTGGCTATGTATTTTACGACCGGCCGCCTGCCTGACGTCAACTTACCTTAGTCATATTTTACGACTCCTCGGTAAGAAAGAGGGTGGTCTATTTTACTCAACCGGATACCACACGGCGGGCCGACTTACCTTAGTCGCCTTTTACGACACCTCGGTAAGAAATGAGGGTGGTACTATTCTATTCAGCCGATACCAAACGGCGTATCCTCATGCTTTCATCGTGGTTATTAAATTTTTAATGTTAGGATACATCATATTGAAATGAGATACTTTGGTAAAAAATTATAGGACGTTTCAATTACATTTTATGTTTTTTTTATCAAGATGGCTATATCGTATCATCATCTTCCTGCCCTTATCTCACTCTAAGTACGGTCGGCACAACATGTTATAAACATGCTGTCACATGATTTGGCTGCGCTTTCACGACTGGTCGCCTGCCTGACGTCAACTTACCTCTGTCGTATTTTACGACACCTCGGTAAGAAAGAGGGTGGTCTATTCTACTAAACCGGATACCACTCGGTAGGACAACTGCCCTTAGTCACCTTTTACGACACCTCGGTAAGAGATGAGGTTGGTCTATTGTACTCAGCCGGATACCACACGGCGGGTCGACTTACGTTAGTCGCGTTTTGCGACACCTCGGTAAGAAAGGAAGGTGGTACTATTCTAATCAGCCGGATACCACACGGCTAATGGCTATATCGTATATATTCAACGATTTATCGTCCTCCTGCCCTTACCCCACTTTAAGTGTGGTCGGCAAAACATGTTTCAAAAATGTTGTTAGTTGATTTTTCTAGGTATTTTACGAGCGGCCGCCTGCCTGACGTCAATTAAAAACACAAAAGATATTTCATATAACATCACTATTTTACAAAAAATTACAAGTACACTTACCAAAGACACACTCGTAAGTGTCTTTGGTTTTATTTTGCTATTTTTCAAAAATATTCAAGTTTCCAAAACCAAATGTTGTATTACCTAATTTTATAATTTTTTTAAAGTTATCCGCCCAGTTTCTTGCTGTAACTGTTGTGCTGGAAGTTTGCTTCTTCACAGTAGAAGCAAACTTCCGATTCAGTGGTAGCTTCTTTAAAAACTTTTGACAATTAAATGTAGCTAGTATTAAGAATTGTATTTTTAAAAGAGCAACCGCCGAGTTTCTTGCTGGCTCTTCTCGGTAGGAAAAGGTTTGCGAACCAGCAGTAGAGTTGACGATTCAAAAGCACTTGTTTACAGGTTTATTTGAATAATGAATATTTTGAATTTGATTCAAAAGTACTGAAAACAGTCTACTTGAATAAAGAGTATTTTTTGAACGCCCTACTAAAGCTAAAGGCATTATAATTACTTAATAATTAAAAGTACCTACATAATTATATAATACATATCACGCAAATATATGCCGTATATTTATGATGTTTACGGGTAAAAATACCGTGAATATTATCACACTGTATGTGTAATTGATGGAATGGTGAAGCGAAAGCCGTGTTATATAGAACATAACAATATTATGCGGAAACTGTACGCTTTTCCATAATTATTATTGCATTATTTATTATAATCTGATTGTGTACATATTGCGAATGCCTTGTTACCTACATTCCTATGTTATTATCGTGGTTTCTAAAGAAATCTAAACACCTCTAATAATGTTATAATTAAGCTAATTCCACTGGTGGTTTTTTTTCAATTCATATTTTTAAATGAATCTTCAATATAATACATGAATTACATATTTTACTTTATTATTTTAATTTTATTTTTAATTGTTTTATTTTATTCAATTTAATTTTCTTTTTTGTTTTATAGTTAAAATTATGTATTCTTTTTTGTGATTGTATTGTGTTTAATTAGTGTAAGTGAATCAAGTCCGTTCTAATTAAATAATAAATAAAAATAAAAAAAATAAAAAAATGATGGAAACTTCTAAAGGACTTTTATAATATATTTTTTTTTACTTTATTTATTTGGCACGATAATTCGTTATACATTGGAATAACATATAGAAATTCTGTTAGTTCTACAGGATATAGGATGACAGATTATCAACATATTACGCGACAACAGTTCACGCGAACGAAGACGCAGATAAAAGCTAGTCCTTAATAACAAAGAAGAACGGAAACCACGCCTGTCCTTAAAAAAAATGTAATCATATTTTTTACGAATGCTGCATGTCTGATTATAGAAAAATATTTTTTTAATAAAAATAAAAATTTACTTTTGCATTATGGATATCCGCAAAGTAAGGCCTAATTCTATAAATTATTTACATATCTTTATACATATTTTTTTAAATTATCGTCTGCAATACCGAAGACGCTGCAAAAAGTCCTGCCCGTAGCTAACGTTCAGCTTGGCCTAATTTCTTAATAATTGCCAATTCAAGATTCAAAAGCCAATATTGCAGCCGCTCGAGGCCGAAACAGTTTAATTTCAGAAACAACTTTTTTTAGGATGTGAAGAAATAAAACGATTATCCACTAAGAGAGGATAAATAAACAACGTTGGTAAATATTCAGCAATCGCAGACGCATAATAATTTTAATTTAAAAGTAGCATTTACATATGTGTCGGGAGGGGGAACAGTCAAAACTTGTTGTTTAAAGTTGTGAATTATTTTGCTATGAAAAAATCTATGTAAAGCTTTTTTTTATGGCATAGGATGACAAACGAGCAAAGTTTATCTTAAATAATCACGACCCACGACCTCTGGAGTGGGTTGACGGTCTTTAAAAAGATGAAAAATACGTTTTTTTGAAGTCGTACCGATCCGGAAACACTGCCAAAGGGTGTTCCATCAAATAGTGGAGCGCGGAATGAAATTATTTGAAAGCCGCACTATATTGGATCGCCAAGCATCCAAATGGTGAGGATGATATTTTAACCTGTGACGTAAAGTGTGGTTATCGAATTTAGCAGGAATCAGGTCATATAGTTTATTCAACACTCTCTGTGAAAGATGTGGTATAAAACTTTTTGACTGGCCCGTTGGTGCAGTGGGTAGTGACCCTGCCTTCAGCTCCGCGGGTCGCGGGTTCGATTCCCGCCGAGGGCCAACATTTTCTATAAATGAATTTGTTGGTCTTTGAGCCTGGGTGATATTTATGTATTTAAGTATGTATTTAAAAATATATAAGTATATATTCGCCAGTTATCTTTCACCCATAACACAAGTATTAAGTTACTTACTTTGGGGACCGACGACCGTGTGTGTAAGCATCCCATATATAAAAAAATAACGCTTAGTGATGGTATGTTTCTACGCATTGCAAAGAGTCCAGCTGTTAAGTATAGAAAGCAGAAAGCGTTGTTATAACATAAGTAAGTAAGTAGTGGCCTGTTACTATCCCACTGCTGCGAATTGGCCACTTCTCTCGCTGCGCCAATGCGTATTGGAAGGTTACACATATCTCTAGAATTCTCTAGAGATATGCAGGTTTTCTCACGATGTTTTCGCTAAAACCTACCACACTGCTCTAATTTTTATTGGTAGGTCATATCTCCAGAATTCTCTAGAGATAAACAGGTTTTCTCACGATGTTTTGTTTCACCGAAAAGTGTGTGATAAATTGCAATTATCAATTAGACACATAAGTTTTAACAGAAAAACTCATTGGTGTCTGCCCGGGTCTAGGCCCGTGACCTCCTCGAAAGAGTCACTCGGTGTTACCGTCGGGCTACGACGGCTTGTGATAACTTATTCATGCACAATTAGCCCTAACATCACACTACACAAGTACTACATGTATTTACTAAGAACGTCTCGCTCCATAAAACATCGTGAGGAGATTCCACGACCAAATCGCAGTGATTTGCGCATTGCTATTACTTTAAGCATTGTAAAAGTTTTCTTAACAAACGCGGATTATATCAAATTTCCGTTAAATTAGATATCAAACTGCGCAAACTCTTCAACACAATCTACATAAAACCATAAAATACTATTAACTATTGCACTTACTTTTAGTAAAAACCGTACCAAATTAAATTCAGATTTTGAGAAAAATTGATTTAATACAGACAGAGGAGTTTTATAATAAGTATAAAATTAGATGAATAAGGCGCACAAAGGTCATTGTAATAAAGTCTGTTTTCTATAGACATCTATAGATAATTGATTTATCTTAGGTATAACCGGTCATCCATAGAGTTTTGCAAAATAGAGTTGGCCAACCTCAGCGATTGCAGCCTCCGCTGATGAAAGACGTGTTACCTGTAAAGATAAAAAAAATAATTAGAAACTTTTCTCATGTGACGTTATATTATCAATCAGTACCAAGCGCTCTATTTGCATGTTATCAGTAAAAATATATCAGGTAGGAGAACGACCACTGTATATGTAGCATTACATATATTTTTATCGCGGATTATAGGAAAAATATCTGAGTGACCGAGGCTTGCTCGGTAATTTTTAAAATAAAATATATATAAGTATTTTTATTTCTTGCGACCACCCGTTCCTGGAATTAACTACGTTGACATGACAGTTAACGGCAAAAATTAAATTGAATATAAATTTCAGTATTTTTTCATGACTAAAAACAGGGATAAAACGATTTTTTTTTAATAAAACCTAGCTAGTACGATTTTTCTCCCCCAAAACCTCCTACATGCTGAATTTCAGGAAAATCGTTGGAGCCGTTTTCAAGATACCAAAAATATATATACATACAAGATTAACTCATTTAAATATTAAAGATAATATTTTCATTAGTTTTGTTATTTTAATACTAAGTGTGCGTTCTATACAAGAGAAACTCAAGCGAGTTAAAACAATAATCTTTAGCTGTAAATGATGTCGTAACAAAAAGTTTGTCGTTTAATTCCACCAATGCAAAATTAACTTTCTCTGAAGCCAAACTTTTTGTTGACAAAACTTTTTCAATAAGCCTTTCATGTAAATAATACAAAGTAAATAAAAAGCTGAATTTTATTCAATGAAAGTTAGTCGCTGTTACGTAACAAAAATAACATCCAAAGAAACTTAAAATTTCACTCAAGCGTTCAATATTTGAGATTTCACTTGGGATTAAATTATAAGAAATCAATGAATGGGGACTTTTTTTATTAGTTTCTTTGTTTTATCCCTGTTTTTGGGCATCAAAATTTACATTGAATATAAAACACTATTTTTGCCGTAAACTATTAAGTCAGCGTAGCGTATTCGGTAAACGGACGGTCTCTAGAAGTGAAAATAGCTAGGATCGAGCCCCACCTACCCAATTATATTTTCTTTTTTTTTGAAGTTTCTTTTTTAATAATTTTTAAAAAATTACCGAGCAAGGCTCTGTCAACCAGTTACTATAATTTAATTGTGAAAAATTTCATTATTATTGGTGCAGTAAATTAGTCAGACTTTCGTTACATAGACACACATTTTTTTATAGTACAACAATAGACAATTTTCGAATAATCTCAGCCATAGAAAAGTGGCTAACTTCAACAAAACTAATAAAGAAAATCCAGTTAACTCTTAAACAAAATGGCCGCGTACTGAATCGAATTTTAAAAATAATTAACCTCACAAAAATATAAAATCGTCCGCGAAGTGCAACAACCGCAAAATCGTTTAGAATACACATTTAAAAGATTTTGTCTCGGTCATGCAAAAAGTGCAAGTTTTTGTTGCCACAAACCTCGAAGACGTTCTCTTGAGTTTAGTTTTTTAAACATTCACTATTACATAATGATTGATGATCGTAAACGGAAAAAAAATAATTATTCTCAGCATCATTTAGGAAATCATTTTTTTACATGAAAACTGTGTTAACACAAAACAATTAACAAATAATGTTACTTCAGAAGTGTGCAGATTCAATTGTAAGTGAATTTGAAACGTTATTAAGATTTAATATTTCGAATAATGACCTTTTAGCTCAGATAAATATAACAAAGATGTTAAAGTATTAAGTTAAGTATTTATTTGTTTTTTATTAAGCGCATACATGGTGTGTTATCTAGCTGAATAGAATAGTACCGCCCTCATTTCGAGGTGTCGTAAAAAGCGACTAAGGTAAGTTGACCCACCGTGTGGTATCCGGTTTAGTAGAATAGACCACCCTCTTTCTTACCGAGGGGTCGTAAAATACGCCTTAGGTAAGTGGACGTCAGGCAGGCGGCCGGTCATAAAAATGAAATCAAATCATTTGAAAGCACGTTTATAACATGTTGTGCCGATTGCACTAAGAGAATTATGTATACGTAATTTTATGCATCGATTTTTTTTAACTCCGCAAACTTCTATAAATTACAGTACTAAGGTACCTAGTACCTTACAGAATATTTGTCCTTTGAACATAAGTTATTATAGTTTTCACTTCGTACCAATAGAACCGATTTACAAATGTATACCGCAATGCATTGTACACTCTGTAACAATTAATTATAATCTGTCAAGATACTGTTACATTCTAATTATTTAATTTAGGCATAATTACAGCCGTCGACACAACAATGGGTGTGTCATGTCCGTCTATTACACATAAAAAACAATCTAATTATACGTTTCATATTATACTACCCGATATGGTTGACTTTATATTTTTGTATAATATTTTCTTCCTGCCCTTATCTCACTCCCAATGGCACCCACTCTAAAGTATTATATGTACTATATTTTATATCTGTGATAAATTCAAATTCAAAATTTTTTATTCAAATAAACTTAAAATAATTTATAGAATTAGGCGTTACTTTGCGGAGATCCATAATAAAAAAGTAATAATAAAATTATTTTGCTATAATCCGCATTAATAAATAATAATAATAATAATCTGCCGTGTGGCACCGGCAAAGTAGAATATTGCCACTCCTTTCTAACCCATGGATGTCGTAAGAGGCGACTAAGGGACACTGCTGCTTACCAATAAAGCAGCCTCCTCGGAGGAGATGAGCTACCTCCGGCTGAGTATTTCTAAGCTTAACCCCCCCCCCCCCCCCCACCTTAAAATGATGATGGATTTGGATAATATAAGAATACGTATAAGGCCGCTACCTGGAGGTCGTCAGGGCGCGTCTGGAGCTGGCGCTGGACGTGGCAGCATGCGGGCCGCCAGCCACACCAGTCGACCGGCACTATCACCAAGCCGGTCGACAAATCCACCATCCCCATCAGAGGGCTTGGCTTCGATGGGGCCCATAGGGACCCAAACTTCGGAGCCCGCCGCTGGTGGAGTACGCCGCATGAGATGGACCTCTCAAATGAACGAGAATGTCATGCGTGCATACTACAGGGCTACGGAAGGGGAAACTGGACGGACTGGCTACCGAGCGGCAATGTATCGTGAATTCAGGTTGCTGGAACCTGACTTAACAATCACGGAACAAAACCTGGCAGATAGAGCTCGGTATATACAGCGTGCGAACATCTTTAAGGCTACAGAGCTCGAACGACTACGAAATGAAGTCGCCCCTGTAATTGAGACTACAAACACAGAACAGAATGATCCACCTGTCTTTCAGGAAACTTTTATTGAGACGCCTGTAGTAGTGGATACTGAAAGGACAGTTTCCTGTGACATAGAAAAACTGAGAAGGCTTGTAGAAGAGACCATTTTTGAAATACGAAATACTCCTGTTGGGGACAGACCGCGCCTTTCACGTTTGGCATTAAATGTAATGACGAGGGATGCCATTGAAGCTGCAAACCAAATGTTACCTGAATACCTGCCGAATGCCACTGGTTTGGAAGATACGGTTTCCATCCTCTTTGGTGCTGCTCTAGCGGTCCACCGCTATTTAGGCGTAAAACCACTTAAGTCTGGACGCACCACTTTTGAAAATGGTGGCATACCAGCTTGGAAAAAGCGTATAGAAAATCGTATCACCCTTACAAGAGTCTTGATTGGTAGGCTACAAAGCTTTAAGTCGGGTAACAGAAGGCCAAGGATCGTTCGTTCTGTTAGAATAGCCTTCAACGGACTAGATGTCAAATTAAATCAATCAGACATAATCCAAAAGCTAACGGAACGCATCGACTACCTTAAACAAAAAATTGCAGCGTGGGGAAACCGTATCCGCCGGTACTCAGAGAGGGTTAAGCGCTTCCGCCAAAATCAAACTTTCGTGAGTGACCAGAAAAAGTTTTATAGCAAATTGGAGCGTCCATCCTCATGTCCCGAGCCTCATAGAACAAATTTGCAAGAATTTAATGATTACTGGAAGCACATTTGGTCGCGAAACGCAAACCATGAGGAGGGTTCCTGGATTGCGATAGTAGAGGAAGCATGCGCTGCAATAGATCCGATGGCCCCCATTACGGTCTCCGTAGAGGACGTAGCTAATGCAGTACGACGGGCTGGCAATTGGAAAAGCCCAGGCCCGGACGGACTGCATCATTACTGGTTAAAGGGGTTCTCGAAAAGCCATGCAACCTTGGCACAACAATTCCAGGAATCAATCGAACGAAGGACCCTTCCAAATCTTTTCACGACTGGCGTCACTCACTTAGTACCTAAAACCAACAATGCCTCTGACCCCTCAATGTACCGCCCTATTACTTGTCTCTCCTCAATCTTTAAGACACTGACGTCGGTTTTGAGCCACAAGATCTCACGTCACATAGACGAGAATCGCATCCTGTCTTTGGCTCAGAATGGATGTCGGAAGGGGAGCAGCGGTGCCAAGGAACTTCTTTTCATCGACACCGTCGTAAGCCAACTGGTCAAGCGCAATCGCAGAAATTACACCGCCGCCTGGATCGATTACAAAAAAGCCTTTGACTCGGTGCCTCATTCGTGGCTTGTGAGAGTGCTTGAACTGTACAAGATCGATGGTGCACTCCGGGGCTTTCTTGAGAAATGTATGAGGCAATGGACTACGACCCTTTGGCTCCGAGGCAAGCCGTTGACGGTGGCTGGTGACCAAATAAGGATACAGAGAGGTATATTCCAGGGCGACTGTCTGAGCCCGCTATGGTTCTGTCTGTGCTTAAATCCTCTGAGCCTGTTGTTGGAAAAATCTGGGAGGGGATTTCAGTTTCAGAGAGGAGGCGTAAAAGTGACGCACCTCCTTTACATGGATGACCTTAAACTACTGGCACCTAACGCAACACAGCTGCAGGAATTGCTAAAGATCACCACTGACTTTAGCAATTCCATCAGGATGGAGCTTGGAGTGGATAAGTGTGCAGTCATACGGGTGGAAAAAGGAAAGGTCTCTGACACGGTTGCAATTAATCTTGAGCCATCTGACATAAGAACCCTCTCTGAGACTGAAACTTACCGTTATTTGGGTATGTCACAGGGTTTAGGAATAAATGAGGCGGACATGAAAAAGTCAGTTTGCGAACCCTTTTTTGGACGTCTCACAAAAATTCTTAAGAGCTATTTGTCGGGCTCCAATAAGGTCCGTGCATACAACGGCTGGGTTATGCCCATTCTTTTGTACTCCTTTGGCATACTCAGATGGACCCAGACAGAACTTGAATCTCTCGATAGGAAAGTCCGCACGACTATGACTCTCCATCGTATGCACCACCCTAAATCTTCGGTCATGAGGCTGTATATCCCTCGAAAATGTGGCGGCCGGGGACTACTAAGTGCTAAGACTATGCACAACCGTGAGATATGCAGACTCAGAGCCTACTTTGAAGTGAAAAAGGATTCATTGGTGCACAGAGACGTTATAAAATGTGATAAAGGGCTCTCTCCCTTATCTTTGGCCAAAGACGAGTGGCACAAACCAGTGGTACTGAGCACTTCTGACCGGGAGGCCATATGGAAGGAGAAGGAGTTGCACGGTCGCTTTTTCAAAGCTCTCCACGAGTCTCATGTGGATACAAAAGCGTCCGTGCAGTGGCTGCGCTTCGGTGATCTTTTCGGAGAAACCGAGGGTTTTGTCTGTGCGATACAGGATCAGGTCATTAAAACGCGGAACTACCGAAAGTACATTCTAAAGGATGGCACTCTTGATATCTGTCGAGCTTGTCGCCAGCCTGGGGAATCACTTAGACATGTGCTTTCGGGTTGCCCAGCGCTTGCAAACACTGAGTATCTGCATAGACATAACCAAGCAGCTAAAATCCTTCACCAAGAGCTAGCTCTGAAGTATGACCTCTTGGAAGAAAGGCTGCCTTATTATAAGTATAAACCGATGCCGGTACTCGAACGCGACGGTGTGCGACTGTATTGGGACCGGTCAATCATTACAGATAAAACTGTTTTGGCCAACAAGCCTGACATAGTAGTATTGGACCGGGCACAATCGCGGGTGTTTCTAGTGGACATCACGATCCCGTTTGACGAAAACCTCGTGAGAGCTGAAACTGAAAAGAAACGTAAATATTTAGATCTAGCACACGAGGTTACCGCATTGTGGAACGTGGCGTCCACTGAAATCAACCCAATCGTTATATCTGCGAACGGGCTAATTCCAGCTAGCCTCGCTTACCATCTGAGGCAGCTGGGTTTCCGCGGCAGTTCGCTCGCAGCGAAAATGCAAAAAGCGGTACTGCTTGACTCGGCTAGAATAGTTCGTCGTTTCCTCAACCTGTTGCCCTGACCCCCGGCCGTTTTGTCTCCCCTGCCGGGGTATGATCCTCCGCCCATCTTTTATCTATTTATGTATTAATAAGTACATTTATCAGTATTTTATTTATATTATATATATATATATATATATATATATATATATATATATATATATATATATATATATATATATATATATATATATATATATATATATATACTTATATAATATGTATATATAACTCGGGCGAGAATGAGTTTAAGAAGATAATAATAATAGCAAAATAATTTTATTATTACTTTTGTCAAATAAACTTGTAAACAAGTGCTTTTGAATCGTCAACTCTACTGCTGGTTCGGACAACTGTTCCTACCGAGAAGAGCCAGCAAGAAACTCGGCGGTTGCTCTTTTAAAAATATTATTCGTAATACTATTAACATTAAGGCGTTACTGTCTTGTCAAGGTTCAGAGAGAGCTATATATATTCTTATCTTCTAAATAATCTTCAAGAGCATAGTAGGCTTTCTATATCAGCCTCTTTTTAACAGTGTTTTTAAACTGCTGCAATGGCATAGATGAAATTGATTGCGGAATTTTATTATAGAATCTTATACCAAAACCCACAAACGAGTTACGCACTATTGCAAGGCGCAAAGCAGGAGCCGCAAGCTTATGTCGGTTCCTGCTTTGTCTATTATATACATCACCTATCGTTTTATGATTCTTTATATTTTTATGTACATAAATTAAATTGCTTAAAATATACTGTGAAGCAAATGCAAGAATACCAAGATATGAAGAGAAGAACGATTAACGATATTATTCTAACCTCTTAATATAACTACACATAAAACTTTTATCGAAATCGCATCTTTATCGCTTAATCAAGCATTGAACACGTCAGCATGTATTACTAAAATAACGGTGTAGAAGGTCAGCATAGATAGTTAACGTAACCACGCTGTAGGAATGTGATAACATTGTAAGTGGGTCTTTTTCCACACGCGACTGGACGTAAGCCGGGCATAGCCGAGCGATATTAGAACGAGTTGACTCGATAAAACACCTTACCTTTGACAGCTGTGTGACAGATAATAAAAGATTATTGTATTACGTAACTTTTTAAACTAATTTGGTGATAAAACAATTACCTTTGACAGCTGTGTACAGATAACAAAAGATTATTTCATTGCGTAACTTTTTTAAACTAATTTGGTGACCTAGCGAACAGCGAACAGCCTTTGAATTAAATATCATCATCTTCCTGCTCTTATCCCACTCTAAGTGGGGTCGGCACAATAAACATGCAGTCACATGATTTGGCAGCGTTTTTACGACCGGCCGCCTGCTTGACGTCAAATTACCTTAGTCGTATGTTACGACACGTCGGTAAGAAAGAACGTCGTCTTTTCTACTTAACCGGATACCACACTGTGGGCCAAGTTAACTTAGTCGCCTTTGACGACACCTCGGTAAGTAATTAGGGTTGTTTATTCTACTCAGCCGGATACTACACGGCGGGTCGACTTACCTTAGTCGCCTTACCTTAGTCGCCTTTTACGACACCTCGGTAAGAAATGAGGTTGGTACTATTCTATTCAACAGGATACCACACAGCGTTGCCTTTGAATTAAATAATGTATGAAAATCATAGAGTTATTATATGTATTTGGAGTAGGGAGCCTTAAATGTGCCAAATTACAATAAAGAGAAAGCAAATGAGACTTATTATATGTCTCTATTTTTTATGTGTGAGGCCAAGATAGGTATATGAGTTTTACTTTTCCTCTCATTTGCGACAGTTTAACTTAAAGGCTTCCCTTTAGCTTCTCTTCTCTAGTGTAACAACTCTGTGAATCTACTTTAAAATTTTCTAATTTTTTCTTATTCTTTTTCAAAATTAAATCAATCAAATCGGTTTAGCCGTTTTCAAGTTGTAGTAAGACTAACAAACGTCATCTCATTTATATTTATAGATGTTATCGTAAAGTGAATAACAGCATTCCGAACTGGTTTTAGAATCGTTCTGGCTAATTCTCAATTTTAATTAATTATTATTCGTCCCTTGAACACTCAATTCAGTGTTAAATAATGACCTCAAAAATAATCTTCCTCTATACAGATTCCACTTTTTATGTTTTAAATAGTCATATAAATGAATAAGTATAACAAAAAAAATATCACCCGTTTCTCAAATTTAATAACTGAATAATCATAAATTATTATAATTAACATTATCAATACATTTCCATATTTACGTACACGAGTAAACTTATAATAAATATGTAATCCGCCATTTTTTGCGGTCGCCATATTGGATTTAAAATAAAACCAATATGGCGTATATTTTTTGTATATTAAAATTAAAAGTGTATCAAATTTCGAACAGCCAATATAAAAAAAAGCCAACGATAAAATTTTTACAATTACAAGATTCTAGCCACCAAAATCTAGTCCATTTAAAAACTGGCCAGACGAATTATTATTCTTATGATTTGTATAATTATTTTCAATACATTTAAACAAAAGAATAAATGCAAAAACCTTGACATTCTATCTTATCGAATTGCATACAATATAGTCTGATATTTTATTAGGAATTTATGCAAATTGCAAACACTGTAAATCAGATTATTACAAAATACCTAACTGATTTTATTAGATGTGAAAAATTTATGGCCGTTGCTATCAAATATGTTTGTTACTTATTTATTTAGTCCTTTTAATAAATATATTTAGAAAAGAGAAAAAAAAAGTAACGCACATGTATAAAGGCGGACTTATCCCTAAAAAGAACCTTTGAGTATCTTCCAGTCAACCTTTGAGTAACGGAAGGAAAAGGACAAGAATTGAAGAAGAAAGAGAGTACGGGTCATATAGAGAAAAAGAAAAAGTTTATATAAATTTAACTATTTATTTCTTTTGTGTTTTACAAATGTAATGATAGAGTTATTTCACTATAATCCGATATAATTATTATTAAAAATTTCGACTGGAATAGCGCAGTAATGACTCGAATAACTAGTTTACAATAAAAACTAGCTGACTTTACGACTTTATCCGTGTGGAAATAAGTGTATTCAATTGAAATTATAAACATATAAGTAGTTATTGTTAGTTAACCATAAGAGATAGAGACATACTGTCACGGAATTTTTTGTAGTATTGTTGTAGATCTACAATTCTCTACTACATTACTTTAGTGTATTTCTATTGATTTACGAGCCGCACTCAACTAAAGCTCCCAGAGGTCGAGCAGTTGAGTTTTTTACACTCCTTATTAACACAATTGACATAAAACCGTCATGCAGTAATAACCTAAACCTTCCGGAAAAATTGCACTACCTTTTAGTAAAAATTTTACAAAAATCTGTTTAGTAGATTTTGAGAAAATCGATCACATTCAGACAGACAGCGTTTAGGGACTTTGTTTCTCCCCATCCATCCATCCCATCCCCCCAAATCCACGATGATCTAAATTTCATAATGTACCATTGTTCTTACGTGTGTTGGGATCATGCGCTGACAAACTTTCAGCTTTTATAAAACGATGGTCTGGGGTTCACGGGCTCTTAGTCCATTACATATGTATACATAAAAACTCGACTCGGAGACCCACCAAATTGTTGATAGAGGGCCTCTATTCAGGGCCTCTGATCAAACTTGATCCGCGAAGTTGAAGGCAGAAGCACTGGTAACTTACCAACGGGCAATAAATCACGTTAAGTGTAAACGCTTGATTGAAGGTAATAAGGGATTGGATAATGATAAATTATCGCTAGAATGTCATAGTATTGTAATCAAGTGTCATAGTATTGTAGACGGAAGAGCTAGGAATCGTGACCAGCACTCGTGACTAGACACCAGTCGAACAGCAACTAGTCAACTCTCATCGACACATGTACCGATTTACCTATAAAGTAGCTTTGTAACTTGTTATTACAAAGGACAAAGCCACTTTGATCAAGATTTTGCGCTTTTCCATTTCGCTTTGGGTTGTCATTGAACCTATCTCCTGATGATGCTTCGGTTACAGGAGGAAACTATTTTTGAGATTCATAATTCTCCTGCCGTTATCCCACTCAAAATGGGGTCGGCATATGTTTTAAAAATGTTACATATTTTGGCTAGATATTTTACCACCCTCATTTCTTACCGAGGTGTCGTAAAAGGCGACTAAGGTAAGTTGACCCACCGTAAGGTATCCAGCTGAATAGAATAGACCACTCTCATTTCTCTCCAAGGTGGCGTAAAAACGACTAAAGTAAGTTGACCCGCCGTACGGTATCCGGATAAGTAGAATAGTACCACACTAATTTCTTACCGAGGTGTCATAAAAGGCGACTAAGGTAAGTTGACCCACTGTGTCGTATCCGGTTAAGCATAATAGACCGCTCTCTTTCTTACCGAGGTGACGTAAAATACGACTAAGGTCAGTTGATGTCAGGCAGGCGGCCGGTCGTAAAATACGAAGCTAAATAATTTGCCGACATGTTTATAGCATGCCGTGCCGACCCCACTTAGAGTGGGATAAGGACAAGACGATTAGTTCTCAGTAGTGTCCATGCAAATTCATAATTCCATAAAAATGATCAATACGGATATCCGCAAACAAAGATGCGTCAGCGCTTTTACTTCACCTATTATAACGTTACATAAAAACAAGTATTTAATATTCTAAACAATATGCAAATATATCTTAACTCATCAAAGTCGAATATAATACGCAATAGCAATTTTAAAGGCATGCGAGTGATATTTAAAAAACATTTTACATGTATAATGTTTACAAAACATTTTGATGTTCCAAAAAAATAAGTATCTAAAAGCGAAAGTATTCAACGTGTTTTGAGCTTGAGATTAAACTTGTTATGACGGGGGTAGGTCGACCATGTTTAATGAGCTTTTATAGACGTTATATCAAACTTAAAATTTCATCGCAAAGAGTATTTGGTACAAAGTTATAGAAGGTCAACCTATTCGTTTCCCTTAGTTTGATAACATTAAATTGAATATAAAATATATAGCTGTAGTACAGAAGTGACAATAAATTATGTAACTGCTATCCACATTTTTTAAGAAAATATATGTAATGCTAAGTGTATGAAGCAGGCAACATTCACGTACCTCATACATGCAGGACAAGCCGCCACACGTATCACAAGACGCCACAACCAACACTTCATACAAGCACTACACGCACTCACCACACAACCTCTACGATCCTTTCGCCCTTATCCATTTTAAGAGATAAGAGATCTGATCTACAAAGCTTCAAGCTTGAATTGGTATTGGTCTATTTAAAAGTACTGAAAAAAGTACACTTGATTCAAGATTCAGCGCGGAAACGCTGCCAGCATTCTTGGGACCATTCCACGTGGGCATGATCTGTATAGTCCTAGCATGTAAGTAATTTAAGGTAGATATAACTTGTACATTTTTGCTGTAAATAAAAAAAAGCACACTTGAATAAAGAATATTTCAATTTGAATCTGTATTTTTTTTAGTAAAACTTAAGTCCCGTTTCGTGAATTTATGGTAGCCCTACATCCGGACGAACGGGCAAAAGGCCGAAGACCTTGCCAAATTAATATACACAAACAAAACATTCTGACGCATTGAAAAAAGTCCTCGTCTCGTGAAACGTTTAAAAAACATTTGTAATTATGATACGACCATTATGGATCCATCCGAGCCATGTCTCAGTTAATAACATGTGATTTACTAAGGAATTTTAATTTATACTGTAGCGATTTAAAAGCTGTGGTAGCCCAGCGGTAACACCGTGCGACTCTTTCGAGGAGGTCACGGGTTCAACCGGGCAGACACCAATGAGTTTTTCTGTTAAAACTTATGTGTCTAATTGATAATTGCAATTTATCACACGCTTTTCGGTGAAGGAAAACATCGTGAGGAAACCTGCATATCTCTAGAGAATGCTGAGGATATGTGTAACTTACCAATCCACACTGGAGCAGCGTGGTAGGACTTAGCTCCAATCCTTCTCTCCAAAAACGGAGAGAAGAGGCCTATTTTCAGCAGTGGGATAGTAACAGGCCGCTACTTACTTTTTACTTACTAGCGATTTACTCTGGCTTGGTAAACTGCCAAGGTCACCTTGGTCGGATTGATCGACACGACCGACATTTTTTTTTCTTAAAACTTCTGTTATAAAAATATTTATATATTTATTTATTTATTTATTTATATTTAACTGATGCTAACGGTCTTGGTCGGGAAGTTTATCCTCACAGTATTCGCTAAGCTTCTTGCTGGTTCTTCTCGGTAGGAGAAAACCTCCGAAACCTCTTAAGAAATGAGGGTGGTCTATTCTACTCAGCCGGATACCACACGGTGGGTCAACTTACCTAATTCGCATTTTACAACACCTCGGTAAGCAATGAGGGTGGTACTATTCTACTTAGCCATATACCACAGCGCTATCTCACAACTTCACAAATGACAGCTAAAATATCATTTACGTTCTATTCAACATTTTAGAATTTTTCAGTGCCTGAAACAGGGATAAAATGTCATTTATTAATTGCAACCTAGCTACTACATGCTGAATTTCATGAAAATTTTTGGAGCCATTTCCGAGATTTAGAAAATATACAAGATAAACTGAATTAAATATAAAAGATTTTCAATTGAATTTTAAATATGTTTTATAACAATTTGCAGTAGATTTTAAACGTCAATAATTTGTAAAATACTTTACAATGTACAATAATGCAAATTATTTATTATATAAAAGACTGGTTCATTTTCAAAACATCCGCAAACTAATGGGTATCATCGCTGATCCCAATTTGACGTCAGCTGACAGCTTCGAGATTAAATTCTAAGTATAACCAAACCGCAATAAACAATAAAACCCCACTTGATCGCTTGTAGATATATAAAGTTTCCTTGTATTCAGAGTTTATACTGCAATCCACTAATCAGCAAAATTTTAAGACTGATCATCCTCCTGCCCTTATCCCACTCTAAGTGGGGTGGGCACAACATGCTATAAACATGTAACATGATTTGGCTGCGTTTTAACGATCGGCCGCCTGCCTGACGTCAACTTACCTTAATCGTATTTTACGACACCTCGGTAAGAAAGAGGGTGGTCTATTCTTCTAAACCGGATACCACACGGTGGGGAGATAAGTTAACTTTAGGCAGGTGGCCGGTCGTAAAATACGTGGACAAATGATGTGACAAAATGTTTATAAAATGTTGTGCCGACCCCACTTAGAGTGGGATTAGGGCAGGAAGATGACGATGAAAGAAAAAGGGATTTTTTATACTTCTAGCTAGCCAGGTATATAAGTTTTAATTGCTCTAAATTTTATCTATTTTGGTCAAGGGGGTTAGACAAGCAAGGGGGTTAGGGGTTTATTTCCCATTTTTTATCGATTAAAAAATGATCCCTTTAAAAAAAATCGATTTTTAAAAAATCGATTATTACGTATGAACGTTTGTATCTGATAATTTGAAAAGTTACCTTAAATTCAATTTAATAATTAATTACAAAAAAGGCTTATTAAAGTAGAAAACTACCAATAAATAATAACAGATGTGCTGTTTGTGAAATTGGATTAAAATGTGTAGTTTGGCTAAATTGGTTTCATCCAACAACGCACATCTAATCTTAAAAAACAAAAAAAGTAAAAAGAACAAGACGTTATTTAAAATAATCGATTTTTTTAAAACAAATAATCGCTTATTTTAAAAATTGATTCTTTCTTTTTACATCCCTGGTAAAACACACAAACAGACTATCGCACTTATAATATTGGGTATGAACGATATTTGTTGTTTAAACATAACGTTTCCGTAGCTTTGAATGTATCCGGTCAACGCCCAATGATTACTTACTGTTATAGATTCTATACAATAAGTTACAATTGCTTGTTCCGCGTTATACACAATTATTGTAATTACTATACATTGTTTGTACTTGTGTCATTGTTATAGACACGTTCACAGACAATAAATTGTCTATTAACAATGGCGGCAAGCGTCTTCATTCAATTGTGGGTAGGAAATTAATTATATGCTGTCACTGGTCAAACACTTTTCGGCTAAACTTTGACGTGGCAAACACTGATTTTGTCTTCCCCTCTTCTATTACTTTGGCGCGTGTTAGTCAATCACTTGTGTTAAAATACCCTCAATTATGTATAATGTGTTTATCCGTACCATAAAGGAAGACGGTAATTTTATAATCCCTTATCTTAACCCTGTAAATAAGCTTTAATTATACCAAATTCAGTTAATATTGATTTAGTAATAAATTTAGCAATACTTATTAATAATTTAGTTAATACCTGCTTAGCCATTAATCGTAATAGACAGACAGGTAGACAGACACATTTCTATTTATAATATCACTAGCTTTTACCCGCGTACTAGCTTCGTTCGTGTGGATTGTTAACACGTTATAAGTTGATAAAAGATGGCCTTTTTCAATCCTATGCTAATCATTTTATTCTTGTAGAATAAACACGATTTCTATAACCTATATGTTACCCCGGTGTAAAAGAAATAAATGTGCCAAATTTCATCTATTTTAGTTCAGTGTATTCACCGTGAAAGAGATTTTACATCTAAAATGACTAGAAATCACCGGCAATTTTATGAAACTTATGGGTAAGTACAAACCTTCGATGAAAATCGACAAAATAAAAAAAATATCATGTCGTGAATGAATGATACTAGGATATCAGGTGAATAAGTGATAAAACGAATTCAATACCTGTTTTAAAACTAAAATAAATTAAGATATCCGTTCATTATTCACAATCAATGAATATACCATCACGTATTTGACTTTAAACAAATAGATGCCGTATTTTACGAATTAATTTAAGGTCACATCACAGACAATACTAGCGTAACTTGGAAAAATCGTGAGAAAAATACAACTCCATTAAAATTCCGCTTTATCTGAACACAGATTGAATTGGAGGCCGCGTATAAAAAGACTATTGTTGCGGAGATAAAGACAAACTTGGCTACCATTTGAAAAGCATTTAAATTATTTTTATATTGTCCCCCTTCCCCCCTAATCGGGGTCTATTTCCCAGGCATCCATGATAAACTTCAAGATCGCGAATTTAATTGAAAGTGTTTTTTTTTAAATAAACGCGATATTTTTTCTCTTTATTAACAACACTCCAAATACAAAATTTGATGGACATCGTTAAAATACAGGATGCTCGTTAATCGTTAATATACTGAGCATAATACATTTATTTTAATTTTAGGTACCTACACACCTTAGGAAGCTGTGATAGCCCAGCGGAAACACCGTGCTACTCTTTTGAGAAGGTCACGGGTTCAACCCCGGGCAGACACCAACGAGTTTTTCTGTTAAAACTTATGTGTCTTATTGATAATTACAATTTATCACACGCTTTTTGGTGAAGTAAATAAAAAGTAGTTATCGTGAGTAAATTATAAGAGATTTTTAAATAACTTTCACCGTTTACTTAGCGTACGCAAGGCAAGCCTTAAATATTGCCGCTTTCGCAATATTTTTTGTTGCTGCTCCTCTCCAATTCATCTTAGTGTAATTTTATATAGCATACAGCCTTCCTCGACAAATGGACACTCGAAGAATTTTCCAAATTGGTCTAGTAGTTCCTGAGGTTAGCGTGTTCAAACAATCGATTAAACAAACTCTTCAGCTTTATATATTAGTATAGGTAAGGTAGGTAAGGTAACGGCCTGTTACTATCCCACTGCTGGGCATAGGCCTCTTCTCTCCATTTTTTTTGAAGAGAAGGATTGGAGCTAAGACCTACCACGCTGCTCCAATGCGGATTGGTAGGTTACACATATCCCCAGAATTCTCTAGAGATATGTAGGTTTCCTCACGATGTTTTCCTTCACCGAAAACCAATGTGATAAATTGCAATTATCAATTAGACACATAAGTTTTATTAGAAAACTCATTGGTGCCTGCCCGGGGTTTGAACCCTAGACCTCCTTGAAAGAGGCGCACGGTATTACCGCTGGGCTACCACAGCTGATATTAGTATAGATGCAAAGAAATAACTTTTTCCTAAATTGAAATTAGGAACATAAAAGTATTTATCGTGATTTACTTACAAGAGATTTTTGAAGAAATTTTACTGTTTACTTAGGAAAGGAAAAGCTTTAAATTTTGCCGTTTTCGCAATATTTTTTATTGCTCCTCCTCTCCTATTCATCTTAGCGTGATGTTATATAGCCTATAACCTTCCTCGATAAATGGAATTACCCTGAAAAAAAATTTCAAATCGGTCCAAATAGTTCTTGAGGTTAGCGCGTTAAAAAAAATCAAACAAATAAACTCTTCAGCTTTATATATTAGTATACATGCAAATAAATAACTAAATAAACGTGCAAACGAAACCGCGGGAACAAACAAGTTTATATGTAACTTAATAAATATGTAAAATTACTAGAATATTACTAGAACTCGCTTTAGGTATACTAAAGCTGTATGACATAACTATTAATTTTTAAAGCGTTTCAAACTTTAATAGTTGTTTTTAATTACTGCAGTTCACGGATTTTATATGTAAATCGCGGACCACGTAACAGTTAATAGCCCTCGTAAGACGCAGTTAAATATTACATAAGAAACCATTAAAGCTATTACAGTTATTTAATTCTAAGGTAAAAAAAATAGTTAAAAGAAGACTGTAATTGACGTATTAAAAAAGGTAAATTAAGTGTCGAATATTTGTGGCCTTGAGTTGTTAATATACAAAAACGCCTGGATGTCTGACTGGGTTGTGAAATTTAATTTACATAGGTACTCGTATATTTAATATTTCTATATCGGCCCTTACATTATCCTCCTGCCCTTATCCCACTCTTAATGAGGTCGGTTACATCATGTTACAAACATGTAGCATGATTTGGCTTCGTATTTTTCGACCCGCCGCCTGCCGGACGTCAACTTACTTTAGTCAAATTTCACGCCTTTTACGACGCCTCGGTAAGAAATAAAGGTGGTCTATTCTACTTAGCTGGATACCACACGGCGGATCAACTTATCTTAGTTGCCTTTTACGACACCTAGTTATGAAATGAGAGTGGTCTATTCTACTCAGTCGGATATCACATACGAGTACATCTTTGCTATTGGAAAATCGCGCACTGAAATTTATTGCTTCCATGATGAAGAAGATATTCCTCACCCTCATTTCTTACCGCCGTGTCGTAAAATACAACTAAGGTAAGTTGACGTCAGGTAGGCGGCCAGTCGTAAAATACGTAACCAAAACATGTTAATAAGATGTTATGACGATCCCACTCAGTGTGGAATAAAGGCAGGATCATATAATGAGGAAGATATTCCTAGACACGCCGGTTTTGAGTGCAGTGTATTGAAAAAAAACGATATCATAAACGTTAGTAGTCTTTCAGGAGATCACTGTTAAGAAAAAATCATCAATTTACATAACAATAATTTACGCCATCGGGTAAAAGCGTAAAATTAGTTAAAACCAAGATTACCTTCGGCTATCTCGTTACAATTTGTAATAGAGATTTAGATTCATTTTTAAAATTGTTTGCGCAAGGGACGACTGTGGAACAATGTTTTTACAGCTTCATGGTGTTGGATTTTGTTTATTAGTTTTCTCAATGACGAAATCGTTGAGTCTTTTGTCTTATCCTAAAGTTTATACACCGTTGGATATAGCTATTTTTACATAATCCATCCTTCCTCCACTTATATAATATCTAAGATCCATTTCAGTTATTATTCAAAAATAAGAATTTATTATTTATTTCTGCGCCGCGTGGTATCCGGCTGAATAGAATAGTACCACCATCATTTCTTACCGAGGTGTCGTAAAAGGCGACTAAGGTAAATCGACCCGCCGTGTGGTATCCGGCTGAGTAGTATAGACCAACCTCATCTCTTACCGAGGTGTCGTAAAAGGCGACAAAGGTTAGTTGACCCACCGTATGGTATACGGTTGAATAAAATAGACCAACCTCTTTCTTACCGAAGACCTCAACTCAGATGTAAGTTGAGGTCAGGCAGGCGGCCGGTCGTAAAAACGCCAAATTATGTGAGAGCATGTTTATAACATGTTGTGCCGACCCCACATACAGTGGGATGAGAGCAGGAAGATGATGAATTTATTATTTGTTTGTGTTTTCCGTTTCCGTTTCCAAAGTAACTTAATACTCGTGATATGGGGACAGACAACTGGTAAATATACATAAAAGTAAAGTAACGGTCTGTTACTATACCACTACTGAACATAGTCCTCTTGCTTGGAGCTTGGAGCTAAGATCTACCATGCATGCATGCAGATGGGTAGGTTACACATATCCCCAGAATTCTTTAGAGATATGGAGCTTTGCTCACGATGTTTTCCTTAACTAAAAGCGTGTGATAAATTACAATTATCAATTATAGATATTGCGGTTCGAGAAAGTGTCCTTTACCGACAAGAGCCAGCAAGAAACTAGGCAATTGCTCTTATCAAAATAATGTTTTTTATAACTAGTTACTTGTAGCCAATAATATCTTGTACAAGTCCGAAAAGTAGCTATACTTCATTCTTATCATCTATGTAATCCTAAACAGTACAGTATTCTTTCTATATCAGCTTTCCTGTAATAATTATTTTATGCTATTGTAATGGCAAAGCTAAATTGTACTAAATATCATCAATATTGTAAAAGTAATCAAAAATAATATAATAATATTAGCAAAAATAACATTTTATTACTTGCTTGATGTGAAAATGGTTGGACCGTTTCGTCAAAGTCGTGAAATAAAATTGCTTAATATTGTTGTCCTGTAAGAAACAAGAGCATAGAGGAAGCGTAGCCTATTAGATACACGTTTTGAACATAAGCCTTCAAGCGATTCGTGCAGGTTGAGAGGATGTGGCATCATTACATTCACGTTTACACGCAGCCTCCTCCACCGACCTTAGGCTTGCACTCTGCCCTGCGATGGTACAGTACACAAGAGGTAGCGATTCCAAAAATAAATTAATCTTTATTTCAGAAAACTAGGGCCTAGGTGTTAATTATACAATAATTTGACCAACAATAAAAAACCATAAAATTAGAATTAAGTGTTAAGAGCGACTTCTGGACGGTCTAATAAATACCTTGTTAAAATGGATCTAGAATTGAACCTCAGTCTTGTTAATAAGAATAGAATAGAAAGGATGCGGTCCTGTGAAAACACCCTTTTTGCGTATTAGCGAATATATTTGACGCCAAACAAAATCAGTTTTGTAAAACAAAAAACAGTATTGACAGTATAAACCGCCGTGTGGTATCCATCTGAGTAGAATATACCAATCCCTTTCTAACCGAGGTGTAAAATACGACTAAGGTAAAAAAGAAGCTAAATCATGTGACCACATGTTTATAACATGTTGTGCCGACTCCCCTTAGACTATGATAAGAGCGGGAGGATGAATGAGCATTGACAGTATTAACTGTGACCAAATTTTCATTTACTTATATTTTTAAGTAACAAACCCGCGAACATGGTATAAATTCAGTAACTTAATTATTCGTAAAATAAACGTTCTTTCTTTCTTATTCTAACACTAAGTGTGGCTGCGACTTCGTGCGTGTGGAAATCAGTAAGTATCAGTTCCCGCGTAAATCCTTTCTCGAGGGAATTCTAAGATAAAAATAGCCTATATACTGCCACTACTTCCTTTATCTTCCAGTCACATCAATATTGGTTAAACGGTTCCGGAGAATCTTCTATCAATTTAAACCTTCTTTAAGAATAGCATAATTGATAATTTCTATTAAACACACCTTTGAGTAAGGAAAACAGCGTATCTCTAGAGAAATCAGTATATCCTGCATATCTCTGTAGAAATCCGAGTTTATGTGTAACCTACTGATCCGTATTAGAAAGTGTTGGTGGGTTTTAGCTACAATACTTCTTTACAAAAAACGGACAGGAGGACTATGGCCAGTAGTGGGATAGTAACCGTTAATTTAATTACTTTATTAAGAATTCTATCTTGTCTAACTTAGGTCAATCCCATTAGATCGTGCTGCACACATTCTGCATGCATGCGAGATTAGAGACATAACGTGTCCTTTGGTTGCACAAATTACTCGGCGCGTCTCGGCGTGAATGCGTGCAATTGTTTAGACGATTAACCTTAATACACAAACTGGCAAGACCAGGTTAAAAAGCACATAAAATTTTAACTAAACGACTTTTTTGTTTACAGATCTTTTTTAACATCTCTGGCAAAGTTATAGTTATGTGCATCGCAGTTAAAACACTTGACGATTTTGACTATAGACCGTTTTGCCCATATAGCTAAAGGCCTTTATAGATACAAAAGTAATAGAAATATTATTTTGTTATAAGAAAAAGTGAGTAGCGGCTTGTTTCTATCCCACTTCTCAGAATAGGTCTCTTCTCTCCGTTTTTGGAGAGCGAGATTGGAGCTAAAGGTATTGGAAACAATCTACTTAAAGTAACGGTCTGTCAATATCACAATGCTGGGCATAGGTCTCCTCTTTCCTTTTTTTGAAGAGGAGAATTGGAGCTAAGCCCTACCACGCTGCTCCAATGCGGATTGGTAGGTTACACATATCTCCAGAATTCTCTAGAGATATGCAGGCTTAACCGAAAAGCGTATGATAAATTGAAATTATCAATTAGATACATAAGTTTTAACAGAAAACTCATTGGTGTCTGCCCGGGTTGGAACCCGCGACCACCGCGAAATAGTCGAACGGTGTTACCGGATTTAACGGATTATTTTGCTATAATCCGCGATAATAACAAATATTAAAATATATCTAATGTTAAATACACTATCATTTTTCATGCCTGATTACAAAATTGAAGATTATTTGGATGACAAAAAAAGCCTGGATTAGAAAATCTTTTCAGCTTCATACAGGACTGCGGTTTCATTACGTAAAATTGAAAATGTTTAAAAGATTGACCGCCGCGTTTCTTTCTGGTTTTTCTCGGTAAGAGCAACATTCCGAACCAGTTGTAGCTTCATTAATCATATTGATCCTTGACGATTCAAAAATGCTTGTAAGAGCTTATTTGAATAAATATTATTTTGATTTGATTTGATTTGATACATGCAGGTTTTGATTAATGCATGTACTATCAATCACTACTATCACTACTATTACGCCGTGTGGTATCCGGCTGAATAGAATAGTACCACCCTCTTTTCTTACTGAGATGTCGTAAAAGGCGACTAAGGTAAGTCGACCCGCCGTTTGGTATCCGGCTGAGTAGAATAGACCAACCTCATTTCTTACCGAGGTGTCGTAAAAGGCGACTAAGGTAAGTTGACCCACCGTGTGGTATCCGGTTTAGTAGAATAGACCACCCTCATTCTTACCGAGGTGTCGTAAAATAAGACAGAGGTAAGTTGACGTCAGGTAGGCGGCCGGTCGTAAAATCGCAGCCAAATCATGTAACAGCGTGTTTCTAACATGTTGTGCCGACCCCACTTAGAGTGGAATAAGGGCAGGAGGATGATGATATCAATCACTACTATTCCAAAGTAATATAAAGTCAAACCTCTGTGTGTTGTAAAAGTGCGTATATTTTTTTAACTCACTGAGATTTGAACTCTAATAACAATCAAACTGACTCACTATTTAGCCGACACAGCTCAAGCACTTAAATACCACTCAACAAATATTTAACTCATACCTTTATCATACTTCCTAGTCAGCTAATTGATTTATAAATTAACCATTAAATAATTATAACATCATCACTTTTTATATTGAAGCTAATTTTGTAAGATACGAATTAATTGTTAGCAATTAAATGATTTTTTGCCGACGTACTGTTTGGAAACTTCGTAAATTTAAATACAATACAACATCCTGACGTCAAGTGAACTCGGATCGGATTTCGGAAGATCTGAGGTCATGTTTTTGCTGTTTAGTAATAAAAAAGTTGTATATGAAGGAAAAGGACATAGAATATTTAATTTAAGTAGATACGGTCATAATCAACCAATTGCAAAATAATATTATGTTAAAAATCGTTATTTAAGTAAGTAAGTAGCGGCCTGTTACTATCCCACTGTTAAGAATAGGCCTCTTCTCTCCGTTTTTGGAGAGAAGGATTGGAGCTAAGACCTACCACGCTGCTCTAATGCGGAGTGGTAGGTTACACATATCTCCAGAATTCTAGAGATATGCAGGTTTCCTCACGATGTTTTCCTTCACCGAAAAGACTGTGATAAATTGCAATTATCAATTAGTCACTTTAGTTTTTAGCAGAAAAACTCATTATTGTCTCTCCGAGTTTAAACCCGTGGCCTCCTGAAAGAGTCGCACGCCTCGAAGACAAAGATAAGTTGGACCTGTTCTTAGATATACCTAAGTTAACTTAAAGTTTAGGTTAAAATGAAGTTGCTTACGTTAAGTATATAAACTCCAATTGTTTCAACTTTCATCAATATTGGTCCAGCGGATTGGCCGTGATACCGTAACAGACAGACTTTTGTATTTATAATAATAGTGTGGACTTTAATGTAAAGAAGGTCAATCTAGATTTTTACAAAGGTCTTCGTTGACAAAGTTCGAGGCCACAGTTCTGTCGCAACGACATCGTATGTGTGTTTTTGTCGACGCACGCTGCACATTTCTCGGAAACCCGGTTCAATATTTGCGATCAAACAGCCGATGGTATGACAATTCCGTGAACACAAACAATAGCTATTGATTCATGGTGCATTAAGTTGAATGCACACGGAATATTTCTATACAAGGTTCATTTTTTTATTTGTTCAGACATTACTTAAATAGGTACCTTTGAAGAATGAGTATTTTTTTATATATTTATTTATAAATCAACAAAAAAATATACAATGACATCCTACTAATATTATAAATGCGAAAGTTTGTGAGTATGGATGTATGTTTGTAACTCTTTCACGACGAATCCGCTGAACCAATATCAATGGAATTTGGCTCAATTATTCCTTATACACTGGATTAACACATAGGCTATAGTAATCCTCTAATTCAACAGGATTAGGTTGATTAGTTACAGACTTGATTTTGACTCATCGTGAATAAATAAGTGGCGTTTTTTCATATCAACCTAATCCTGTTGAATTTAGAGGATTTCTATATTTTTTTCCAGAGCAAATGATATATATCGAATTTAATGTAATAAATTATTTCGGTAATAAAATCACCCACCAGGATACCAGCGCGGTAAAACATCACCTCTTAACCCGGGCGTCGCGGCGGCGGGCACTTTCTCTCGAGAAAGTAAAAGCGGCCGGACCGGTCGTACCATTATGTGGATTACGTGGAACGGACCGGCGTAATTATTATCTGCGCTTGCGCCGGTATAAAAGTATTATAGTGTGATGGAGGGATGCCTGTCACGTGACCAAAAGAGTTCTAAATATATATACACTAGCTTTTACACGAGACTTCAAATAGTTCACGTAGACCGTTGAGCCTTGGTATAAACAGTAGCTTCAGACACTCACCAACCCTGCAAATATCTTCATCATAAAAATTAGATTGACCCGGGAGCTACATTACAGTGATTATTAAATTTATTAACAGCTTTTGCCCGCAAATTCGTTCGCCTGAACTATTGTACCGTTATAGGTTAATAGTAGATGGCGTTTTTTAGTATCATCGTATTCCTGTAGAGTTAACAGGATTTTTATAGCCTATATGTTATCCCGGTGTCTAAGGAATTGTGCCACATTTCATCGATATCGGTTCAGGGGATTCGCCGTGAAAGAGTAACAAACATACATCCATACTCACAAACTTTCGCATTTATAATATTAGTAGAATTGAGGCTTTGTTAGTAATTGTTAACTGACCAGGCGCGGTACACTTGTTCAAAATCACAGGAGGAATGTAGGAATGCATCATGATAGTTTTGTCTCCCTCGTACCTGTTGTACCGTATTTAGTTTTTAGGTCAAGGTTCAACGGCATGTACGGTCATTGATCACTATAAATCGTGTTTATTTTTTTGAAAAGCGTAAAATTATTGCAGTATGTACCTAAAATTCTTCACTGAATTGTTTTTTATATAGAGTGCTGAGTTGTGTAAAAAAAAGTAAACAGTGACGGCCGGTTACTAACCCCACTGCTGGGCATAGGCCTCCTCTCACCGTTTTTTTCACCGAGAAGGATTTGAGCTAAGACGTGCCACGCTGTTCCAATGCGGATTGGTAGGTTACACATATCCCCAGAATTAACTAGAGATATGCAGGTTTCCTCACGATGTTTTTCTTCACTGAAAAGCGTGTGATTACAATTATCAATTAGACACATAATAGAAAACTCATTGGTGTCTAAACGGAAAAAGAACCCCTGACCTCCTGGTCTAGCATTTTTCGGCCCTGCGGTAACACCGGTGTTACCGCTTAGCCCAGCGGTGTTACCGCTGGGCTATAATAGCTTTCTGAAGTGTGTAGGTAATTAATATAAAAAATCGTATATTCTGTAGCATCGTGTATATTAACGATTCCCATCAAATTTTGTATTCAGTGTCGAAAATAAACAGAAAAAATTCAATACAGAGACATCTAACCATCATTTGCATACGTTATCATGATTCAATTACCCAAGCAATTAAATTATGTCGAAGCAATTTGTGGTCACGACAAAATGTTGAGATAAACCGGTATGATTAAAGGGATACGTCTGTGAGGCTATAAAGCTGTCAAAACGTATGTACGGACGGAAGAGTCCCTTGTCCGTGCATAATTGTAGTTATTATTACATTAGTAATAACATTTTAAACATAAAAGTACTTGTTATAAATTAACCATAAGCGATAGAGATATGCTGTCACGGACTTTTTTGTAGTATGTTTGTAGATCTACAATTCTCTAGTACTTAAATTTAGTGTTTCTCTGTTAGTTTATGTGGCGTACGCTATTAAAGCTCCCAGCAATTACAACTGCGCGACCTCTTCAAAACAAATGCGAAAAAACCGAATGGTTATATTAACCTAAACTACTATTTAGTAAAAAGGGCATAAAATTCCGTCTAGTAGATTTTGCAAAAACAATCACACATGACAGACATGTTTTGGGGACTTAGTTTTATAATAAGTATAAATTGGACGATAATATTGGCTGAGTCCCAGCACTGGTGATATTAACAGGTCGTCACTTTTATACTGCTAAGTAAAAATATACTTTTTAACTGGTAATTATTGTAAAAAAAATTAAAAGGGTTACCATTACAGAAAACATAAGCATATCTAAATATTTCAAAAGAGAAATAAAAAAAATGCCACAGTGTATTTGTATCCCTATATTAGCCGTTTCTTTTTTTTAATATTATACCTTTTAAATTATAATTTTTATACCTTTAAAAAAAATTATGTACTATTTATTTAATACAAAGGCAGTACGTAGTTCACCGTGTCAGTTAGTAGTAAATAAAATACTACAGAAACAAGCGATAAAACAATAAGCCTACGAGAATATCTTGTATAGTAAACGGCATAAGGACAAGCCAAGAATGCCGTCAATGCGAACCGGTCGGAGCGCGCTATGATGGAAACCAGACTGTCACCCGGAAATAGGAGGTTTATGGTGCACATACAATGCTCAATTGAGGTTAAGAAAATGATTTATAAAAGCAAGAGTTACTTTACGAAATTCCATAGTACCAAAGTTATGATTTATTTTACTATAATCCGCGTTTGTTAATAAAATCTATGTAGTACTAAGTGTGCAAAGCAAAACGGTTTTCATACACATTTCATAAACATTCAGGATTAGTAACCGCACGTATCATAAAACAGACACCAAGCTCCAATTAAACCATTCAGACAATTTGGGAAAGATTGTTTTACATGTTTGAATGATAAATATTTTTTTTCTATACAAGAGTTTTTTCAATAAAAAAATACATTTATAATTTTTAATTAGTGATATAAAGTAACGGCCTGTTACTATCCCACTGCTGGGCATAGGCCTCGTTCCCGTTTCTGGAAAGAATGATTGGAGCTAAAACCTACCACGCTGCTCTAATGCGGATTAGTAGGTTACACATATCCCTAAAATTCTCTAGAGATATGCAGGTTTTCTCAGAATGTATTCCTTCACTGAAAAGTGTGTGATAAATTGCAATTTTATCAATTAAACACAATAAAGAACCCGAAACTTTCTCAAAAGAGTCACACGGTGTCACCGCTGGGCTATCACAACTTTTAAGAGTAAGTAATATTATAGCTAAATAATTAATTAATAATATTGTACCAGGTTGACCGAGCCTTGCTCGGTAATTCAAAATTCAATTCAAAATATTCTTTATTCAAATAAACTTATAAACAAGTGCTTTTGAATCGTCAACTCTACTGCTGGTTCGGAAAGCTGTTCCTACCGAGAAGAGCCAGCAAGAAAATCGACGGTTGCTCTTTTTAAAAAATACAATTCTTAATGCTAGTTACATTTAATGTTTCTATCTTGTACAGGGTCGAACAATATTTATATCCACGCATTTTTATCGTCTAAATAATCCTCAACAGTATAGTAGGCTTTCTGTATCAGCCTCTCCTTAATAGTGTTTTTAAACTGCTGTAATGGCAAAGTTAAAATTGATTGTGGAATTTTATTATAGAATCTTATACCCAAACCCACAAACGACTTACGTACTTTTTCAAGGCGCAAAGCAGGGGCCGCAAGCTTATGTCGGTTCCTACTTTTAATTTTTTACAAATTAAAAAAAAGTTCAAAAAAATAAATAAAAAATAATATTGTAGGTGGGGCTCGATCCTACATATTTTCATTTCGCGCGACCACCCGTTTCCCTAATAAACTACGCTGACTTGACATTTCATGGCGAAACCTATTGTTTTTTTTTATGCACAAAAACAGGGATAAAACGATCTGTTCAAAATAAAACCTAGATAGATCGATTTTTCTCCCCCAAAACACCCATGCAGAATTTCAGGAAAATCGTTTGAGCCGTGTCCGAGATTCCGAAAATATATATACATACAAGATTAACTCATTTAAATATTAAAGATATTAATTAATTTTTTTTTTTACTTTGCTAATAATTGCATGTCCAACTTGACTAAACATGTTTCGAAATTATTTATTAACATCTTCTTGTTCCATGTTTAAAGCAAATAAATGATTTTAATATCCATTCAGGCAAAGCTGCGGGCCCATGTAGTATATTGTTCTGTTTGTAATGCAATAAGATCAGGCCAAAGCACGTTGGCCTGTTTGCCTCAATTTCTCCTCTCAATCATTATGCACAATTGTTGACCCCGTTGGCTCACCACTTGGAATCTTGGTCTTTAGAACGGATACATTGGCGTGCAAGTTTAAGGCAACTTGACAAAAGCTTGTGCTACTCCATTGTACTACTAACCGATTTGTTTTCGCCTTACTTCCTAAATTGACTTATTATTCTGAATATCGCTTTCTTAGGTACAATTGTTGTGTCTCATGGCTGGGCAAGCAATTCAAATTGAAATTTGACTATTAATTATAATCTTAAATATCTGAATTTTGGAAACAGCTCTAACCATTTCCATGAAATTTGGCTCCGCCCACAAGGAAAGATTAAAATCGTAATATAGTATTTTGATAAACATAAAAATGGTTAAAGTGGGTTAACCTTAAAAGCTAGTCATATGCTGTCGCGGACTTTTATTAGAACTTTTAAAGGGGAACAATTTTGTAATACATGATTTTTGAGTAACTATTACCGTTTATTCAGCGCACGCAAGGAATTCTTTAAACACTCTTCAGCTTTATTTATTAGTACAGATTTAGAAAAGAAGTGTAGGTTTCTGGGGCAATAAGTCGATCTATTACTATTCTTTAAAAAAAAATGACATTATATCCCTGTTTTCAAACAATGAAAGACTACTACAATATTATTAAACAACAAAGGTTAATTATCCTGGCAATTGCAAAGTCAAAAGGCGGTCTCAAAGTGAAAATACCACGGATCGAGTCCAAATATAACCAATCCGATTATCTTTTCTTTTTTATCGGTTGGATCCTTTTTTATATCTTCTAAATAAATACCGAGCAAAATGCAGTAGCCCTAATATTAGTACGGAAATATAGCTTCCAATTAAGTTTTGCAGAGAGCTGATATTATATGTAGTTTAACAGAGCGGATAATAAAATTTAATAATTACACTTCATCCTAATCAATAGACTTCTAATCTGTTACTTATTGACTTAAAGCTTTTAAGTTTAAAAAATATCCGAATAACTAAACTGGGTGTGTCCTTAACTGATTCCATAGTAAACAGCTTCCGTAATAATTACTGATAGGCCTTAACACGTTCTAAGCCACTTACAATAAGGTACATTATAGATAATCCCTCCAAGAAAATACAGTGAGCATATGCGTGTATTTTCTGGGATAATATTAAAAACAAGTCCCACCACAAGCTCCAGACTCACTCCAGTTTTTTAAAAAAAGGGTTGGAGCTAAGACCTACCACGCTGCTCCAATGCGGATTGGCAGGTTACACATATCCCCAGTATTCTCCAGAGATATGCAGGTTTTCTCACGATATTTTCTTTCACTGAAAAGCGTGTGATACATTTCAATTATCAATTAAACACAGAAATTTTTAGTAGAAAACCTATTGGTGCCTGCCCTAAGTTATTTAAGAGATAATATAATTGAATACGCAATGAGTATATTAGGAGAAGTCTGAAAGTTGCGCCCATTACAGAAAAGATGGGAAGCGCACTTCCCATTGCAAGCAACTTAGTCTCGCAAGACTAAGTTTGTATTGTTATGTATTGAGGAGGGATGAAAATCATGTGGATAAAAGAGTTTTAAATATGAATGTGGATGGATGTATGTCTAGGGGGCGGCCGAAAAAAAGATGGATGGATTGTGTGAAAAATTATATGCATGTTAAAGGAGTGGCACCAGAGTTGACGAATGATAGAGGAGAATGGAAGAAAAATGCACATTGTGCCGATTGTTTTATAATTCTTTATATGTACAATAATTAAATTACGCACGCAATAGTATTCAAAAAGATGGTCATCCCACTGGCAGAGTACAAAAACTTCTTAATAGCCCGCCAGCGTGATCAATGGAATCTGTAATCGTAGAATCACGATCACGACTTCATCAGACAATTTAATAATAAAATTATGCTAATAACATAATTCGGATAATTTCGCTTCCTCAAAAATATCGTGATGACAATAATGAGATGAATTTTGACTGTGGGAAATTACTAAAGAGCAAAAACTAGGTTTGGGCTAATTAGGAAAATATTAATTGACACATAGATAAATCATCCTCCTGCCCTTATCCCACTCTAAGTGGGGTCGGCACGACATGTTATAATCATGTTGTCATATGATTTGGCTACGTATTTTACGACCGACCGCCTGTCTGACGTCAACTTACCTTAGTCGCCTTTTACGATACCTCACTAAGAAATAAGGGTGCTCTATTCTACTTATCCGGAAACCACACAGCGGGTCAACTTACCTTAGTCGCATTTTACGATACCTCGGTAAGAAATGAGGGTGGTCTATTCTACTCAGCCGGATACTACACGGCAAAACTCCTTCAAATAAGTAATAAAGAACATAAATAGTATTAGAAATTAAAGATATTGTGTTCAAAAAAATATATTACGAGTGCGTAATTGTAAAATAATTTATCTTTATAGCATATCGTATATAAAAAATGAAATTGCAACAATCGCTTATATTTCTTTGCAACAAAAGTACGATATATCCAACATTTAGCAAGTGTCGGATAACATTGTCTGCTTCGTGTTATCTATAATTAAAAATCTATATTATGTCTGTAATGAAGAGAAACCTACTTACCTCGAATAAAATATGAATCAAGCATATTTTCTACCAGCAATTGCAAGCGCATGGAAAGATTAAAACCGTTATAATTTTGATATCCATAAAAATGGTTAAAGTGGGTTAAACTTAAAAGCTAGACATATACTGGAACTCTTAGAGGGGAACAATTTTGTAATACATGATTTTTGAATAAATTTCACCGTTTACTTACTGCACGCAAGAAAAGCTATAAATTTTGCCGTTTTCGGAGTATTTTTTGTTGCTGCTCCATTCCGTTTTCATCTTAGCATGATGTTAGATTATACTATACCCTTCCTTGATAAATGGACTATCTTAACTGAAATAATTTTTCAAATCGGTCCAGTAGTTCCTAAGATTAGTGCGTTCAAATAATCAAACAAATAAACTCTGGATATAGCTACTCTTCGACCCTGTACAAGACAGTAATAAATAAATGTAACTAATAACAAGAATTACATTTTAAAAAGATTTTTCTTTCTGGCTCTTCTCGGTAGAAACAGCTTTCTGAACCAGCAGTAGAATTGACGATTCAAAAGCACTTGTTTACAAGTTTTACTTGAATAAAGAAACGTCGAATAGATACTAAAATTTACATTGAATATATAAAACACCATTTTTGCCGTAAATTGCCAAATCGGCATAGCTTATTCAGGGAACGGGCGGTCACGAGAAATGAAAATACCTAGGATCGAGCTCCACCTACCCTATTATTTTTTTCTTTTTCTTTGTTTCTTTTTTTTGTTTTAAAAAATTACCAAACAAGACTCGGTCAATCAAGTACTTACTAGGTATATTGCGAATATGCTGTTTGTGTTTTTTTTTTTTTTTTTTATTTACTTTATACCAAAATATATTTATTTCTTCTGCTAATACGTGCTACTACTACTACTACTACTAGTAATTGGCGCGAAGAATTACTAGTTAGTAGTTTTTTTTTAAACGAATCAGATGTACCTTTGTCACATTTCCCTGAGCCGTCACGGATCGTATGAACGTGAAAGCGCGAGGAAAAGCGTTTGCGAGCAACTAATTGACGTGAATAACGCTACGTTATTATACTTTAAATTTTCAATAATCAACCTTATCATTATACACTTAAAGTATTAAGTGCATTAATATAACAATACAATCTCTACGATTAAATCAAGCAATTATGCATTTTATGTGTAACGATATAAAGGTTATTTTACCAGTACATGGTTCGTTGTTTAATTTTATGGATCATGTAACCCGATAATGAAAATAATATTTTAGATTAGCGATTTCATTGTTTGTATTGTTGTAAAATCAAATATCAATATAATTTATGATTTTTTTTTGGTTTATAGAGTTAGGCGATATTTTACGAAGGTCCATAATACAAAAGCAATGAAAGTATTCCGCGATAAATATGATCACGGATTAAAATACAATAAAATTTTCAACGCTTTTGGACTTTTTTTGATGTTATATTGTTAAAATTCTGTTAAATGCAATCCAAATTTAGGTGTTAGACTTTAAAGAACTTTAGAATTTAAAGTTGCTTAAATACAATTTATAGAATTAGGTGTTACTGAGCTGAAATCCATAATACATAAGATAAAAGTAATAATGTAAATTATTTTGCTACAATCCGCGATTAAGTAAGTAGAAAATATATTTCTAAATTTGGATTGCATTTAACAGCATTGTAACAATAGAACATCAAAAAAAATCCAAAAGCGTTGAAAATTTTATTGTGCGTAGCGTTGTATTAATAATCCGCGATTATATTTATTTAATGAGCATAAGGTTAATTCTATTATAAACAGATTATCATCGGGACTGGACCAGTATGTATGGAAGTAAGTCAAATTTTACTTGCAAGATTCCACCTTCACATCTTCTTCTTCTTCTTCTTCAACCGATGGACGTCCACTGCTGGACATAGGTCTCCTCATGGGATCTCCAGAACACACGATTTTGTGCCGCTTGTATCCAGCGGCTCCCCGCGACCCTTTTGAGGTCGTCTGTCCATCTAGCACCACCTTCACATACACGGTTGAATAAAAGATTTTTTAAACATGTTATACCATCATTCTCCTGCCCTTATCTCACTCTAAGTGGGGTCGGCACAACATGTTATAAACATGCTGACACATGATTTGGCTGCGTTTTTACGACCGGCCGCCTGCCTGACGTTAACTTACCTTAGTCGTATTTTACGACACCTCGGTAAAAAAGAGGGTGGTCTATTCTACTAAACCGGATACCACACGGTGGGTCAACAAAACTTAGTCGCTTTTTACGACACCTCGATAAGAAATGCGGTTGGTCTATTCTACTCAGCCGGATACCACACGGCGGGTCGACTTACCTTAGTCGCCTTTTACGACACCTCGGTAAGAAATGAGGGTGGTACTATTCTATTCAGCCGGATACCACACGGCATTTTAACATGCTGTACCATTAATTGCAATTGTTATAAATAAAATTCGCGCCAAGCTCGGTCAGGTAGTTACCATAAACTGATCGCTTCATTGAGTTGTGCACAATCAATTAGTTTGTCTGTCAATCTAACAATGAGTTTTATTAATAGTTAAGGTTGTTTTATAATCTCAGTTTAACTTATTGAATGCTTCTATTGTGGCCGGTTCATTGTTGCGGGCAACAATTAGCGGTTTGTGGAGATTAGGACAATGGTGTGGCATTGGTGGTGTCTTGACCACGATAGCAGCGAGTACGATAGACTTCTATATCTATCTTTAACATTTAAATGAGTTAATCTTGTATGTATATATATAAATATATTTTCTGAATCTCGGAAACGGCTCCAACGATTTTCCTGAAATTCAGCATTTAGAAGGTTTTGAGGGAGAAATATCGATCTAGCTAGGTTTTATTTAGAATAATTTCGTTTTATCCATGTTTTTGTGCACTTAAAATGCTAAATTAGGAAAGAAAGCGAATGATATATTCGGCTGTCAAACGCAGGTTGTGATAGCCTAATAGTAACAAGCGGACCAAAATAGTTTAAAACTCCGGGTTCGAGACCCACATGCCAGCGGCGCTTTCTTACTTTTTTGTATGCCTTTTTTTCTTACTTTTTTAGTTTTTTAATTGCATTTAATTATCTTTTTAAAAAATACCGAGCAAGTCTCGATCACCCAAGTTCTACTTATTATAAAACAAAGTCCCCAAAACTGTATGTGATAGATTTTATCATATTATAGATAGATTTGTACGGTTTTTAACAATATGTAAAATTCTTTCAGAAGGTTCTGGTCAATACTACATCACCTTTTTATGTTAATTGTTTTAAAAAAATGTAAAAAAACTCGCCTGTTGGCATCTTTAATCGCGTAAACCAAAAGAAATACTCTACAGTAATGTAGAAAATAATTGTAGATCTACATAAATACTACAAAAAAATCCGCGTCAGCATGTCTCTATCTCTTATCACTGTATGTTACGCCATTGTTAAAATAATTTTAAAAAGGTTCATTTGTTTATGGTAAATAATTGTAAAAAGGTTCAAAATAATTTGCACTTTGGGTTACAAATGGGGGGGTAAATGTGTTAGGAGGGGATTCACGAATCCCCGGCCATTATACTATCGATGTGAACCCACTCTTAACACAAGCATTTAATTTAGCTGGAGGGGTTAACAAGTTTACTAGTAATTTGTAACCCAAATTGCTAGAATCCTTTTAAAAAAAACTATGGGATTGTCGGTGAGTACTATATAAGTAGGTATTTGTTTCAAACATCCTATTCTAAAATGTCAACGTTACAACCATTCTATCGAGCAACAATTTCAATCTTTATATCAGATACTTTGGAACCTCGCTAAGCCAATCACGGACATGTTTGAACGCATGCTAACCTTTTAATATCACTTAGTACAATCGATAGTGACACTTATTTTTAATACGATAAGCGTCATTACAACTGCACGTTCGTTTTGTTTTAAGATTTTATCTTCGAGGTTATATGAAGGAAGACAAACGCTTAGATTAAAGTTGCAACGCGCGAATTACTTTAACACGCTTACGTAATGAATACACATTCAAAAATACGTTTAATGAGAAAAATTATTAATAATAATGAATATTATCATCTCTTTTTCAAATTTAAATTATTCTTTGCTAGCAATCGCCAGCGGCTCCACCCGCGTGGAAAGTTAAAACCGAATAATAGTATTTTGAAAACCATAAAAATGGTTAAAGTGGGTTAAAAAAAGCTAGACATATGCTGTCCCGGACTTTTATTTAGAACTTTTAGCTGGGAACAATTTTGTAATAGTACGTAATTTTTGAATTACTTTCAACGTTTGTTTCACGCAAGGAAAGCTTTAAACTTTGTCGTTTTCGTAATATTTTTTATTGCTGCTCCTCTCCTACTCTTATCTTAGTGTGATGTAATATTGTCTATAGCTTTGCTCGATAAAAGGACTACCTTACACTCAAATAATCTTTTAAATCGGTCCTGTAGCTCCTGAGAGTAGCGCGTTCATACAATCAAACAAACAAACTCTTCAGCTTTATATATTAGTATAGATTCAAAAGTTATAACAGAATTATTTTGCTATAATCCGCGTTTGTTAAGAAAATCTATATAATACTAAATGTAGTAAGCAAAAATCGTTCTCAAAATAATTTTATTATTAATTTAGTAAAAGCCAGCTTCTTATCTTGGAGGGAAAGTTACATATCGCTCAGTATTAAATAGACCGAATTCAAAAAAGTTGCAGTGGCAAATTGCATAAGCTGTGATAGCCCAGCGCTGAGACGTGGCGACTCTTTCGAGGGGTCTAATTCATAATTGCAATTTATCCCATTCCGACTGCCAGTACCATCGACATGGCACTAATCCAAAATATTACCCTTCAGCTACATAGCATACAAGTTATTCATGACCTAGACTCGGACCACCGCCCAGTCTTACTTCAGCTAGGACCCCCTCCAACAGCGATTTCTCGAAACAAAACCATTATCGAATGGAAAAAACTTAGCGAGCGTCTCCAATTTCTTGATTCAGACCACCTCAAAAAGATTCCTGACCGTATAGATTCAGTGGAAACTGCAAAAACAGCGACCACTCATCTCACAGCTCACTTATCTGATACTCTCAAGGATTGCTCTAGGGAAATTCCCGATAACTTTCGTTGTCGAGAACTACCAGCTAATCTGCGAGAATTAATTGCTAAAAAACGTGCTGCCACTAGGGCACGTGACAGATATCCGACCCGAGAAAACCGAAGTGCGCTCAATAGATTACAGAAAGAGGTTAAAGAAAAATTAACCTGTTTCCACAACGATTCCTGGAATAGAAAGCTCTCGGAGATCAAACCAGGACATCAGGCCTACTGGTGCTTGGCGAAATCTCTAAAAGCCGTTGGGTACGCAGCCACCCCACCATTACTTCGCCCGAATCTCCCACCTGCGTTTGACGACGCTGAAAAGGCCGAATGCTTGGCAGACAGTCTGGAAAACCAATGCTCTCCCAACCCCAGTGTACCCGAATTCACCGAATTCCACTCCAGAGTGGAAAAGGTGGCAGACAATCTTTCCGCAACGACTCCCGAAAGCGAGCCGTTACTTCCCACTACCGGAGAAGAAGTCCGAACCATAATTAAAAACCTCCGCTCCAAAAAAGCTCCTGGTCCTGATTCCATCTCCAACAGGGCACTGAAGTGCCTTCCTGACCAAATCATCCATCTACTTGTACTGATTTTTAATGCCCTCCTTGCCGGATGCTCCTTTCCTGACGAGTGGAAAGAAGCTACAGTGATAGGTATCCCCAAACCGGGAAAGCCTCGAAATCTCCCGATAAGCTATCGTCCCATTAGTTTGTTAAATAGCTTAGGAAAAATATACGAGCGAATTATCCTTGCCCGATTAAAATCCGTAGTCGATACTTATAATCTCCTTCCCAACGAACAGTTCGGATTTCGTCCAAAACACACCTGTGTTCAACAAGTGCACCGCCTCACGGAGCACATATTGCAAGGTTTACAAACCAAGCAGTTTACAGGTGTCATATTCTTCGATGTCGCCAAAGCCTTCGATAAGGTCTGGCATGCAGGCTTAATCCACAAGTTGCTCCTATTAAATATACCAGACAGACTCGTACTTATCATACGAAACTACCTCACCAATCGTACCTTTCGGTACCGCGTAGACGGCACTCTATCGTCTCGCCGCCCTATCCGTGCCGGTGTCCCTCAAGGATCTGTGCTGGCACCCTTATTGTACTCGCTCTACACGAGTGACATTCCACGGGCGCCTATTAAAGAGCGAACTCATCTTGCCCTTTTCGCGGATGATACCGCTGTATTTACCACATCTCGCCAACCTCAAGTTATCACTAGACGTCTCCAGAAAGCGGTAGACAGCCTCGGACGCTGGTTCCGCCGATGGAGAATTGAAATAAACCCTGATAAAAGTGCAGCTATGCACTTTATCGGTAATCGTTTCCGATCTCACATAGACACACCTACGGAAATTTCCCTCTACGATACACCAATTCACTGGCAACAGAAAATCAAGTACCTAGGTGTCACCTTCCAACCTTCCATGACCTTCCACGAGCACATACGCACAGTCTGCAATAAGGCTGCGTATGTCATGGGACGACTTTATCCGATGTTATGCAAGAAAAGTAAAATGTCACTCCGCAACAAAGTGACACTCTACAAAACTTGCATAAGACCAATAATGTCCTATGCGAGCGTTGCGTTCGCGCACGTTTCAAAGGTCAGATTGCTCACGCTTCAAAGGATGCAAAACCGATTTATGCGGACAGCCACTGGTTGTCCGTGGTTCATGCGGAACGTTGACCTCCATAGAGACCTCGACCTCCCTACCATTACTCACCTCTTTAAACGTTTTTCGAAGTCTTACTTCGAGAAATCCGAGGTACATCCAAACCCTCTCATTTCAGTTGCTGCCACCTACATCCCAGTTAGGTCTGACCACCGAAAATATAGGCGTCCAAAAAGCGTCCTATATGACCCTGACGATCAAATAACGATCGCAAACACAAAAACACGTAACACACACACACAGCGTCTTCGCCGGCGAAGACGAGGTCCCAGATTTCTGATATCGGTTGGTCGTGGCTTCTTGCCACCCTTCCGTCGTCGTATTGGCTAATCAAAGTCATACCATCAGCCCTCCACTACACGTCGTCCTAAGCCGTGGTCCGGCCTCACAGGAGGCACCCTTAGGACGACGTTCCCCGACGCTAGTAGAGCTTCTGCGCTCTACTCTACGCATTTCGCAACCTCGGCGATGCTTCTGCGCTCGCCCGTCCCGCCCGGTGACGCTGTAAAAGCCGTTAGGGCTAACAGCATATTGTCAATTCGAAAAAAAAAAAAAAAAAAAAAAAAAAAAAAAAAAAAAAAAAAAAAAAAAAAAAAAAAAAAAAAAAAAAAAAAAAAAATGCAATTTATCACAAGCTTTTTGGTGAAGAATAACATCGTGAGGAAACCTGCATATCTCTAGAGAACTCTAGGGATATGTGTAACCTAGCAAACCGCATTAGAGCAGAGTGGTAGATCTTAGCTCCAATCCTTCACTCTAAATATAGAGAGGGGAGGCCTATGCCCAGCAGTGGTATAATAACAGGACCATATTTTAATACTAAGCGTGCGTTACATATTCTCAAGATGTATATACAATGTTTTCTCTACACATAAATCGAATATAAATTACAAATACCAACTGCACATATTTAACTAACTTCCTTAACTTATTTGTATGAGAATCTAAAGGCTTTCCCGGATTGTTTAACCTTTGCAAATTAAATGCCTACTAAAGGCAGTAGGTTTACTTAAAATCGACAATTTATATTCCGCGGCATGTTAATCACGAAGTACCGGTCAGTGAGACCTTGGGAATGTGATATGGTTAAAACTAGAAAATAGCTGTTCTTTGTGTATACTACTGCGTAATAGTAAGTAAAGTAAGTAGCGGCCTGTTGCTATGCCTCTGTTGAGAATAGGCCTCTTCTCTCCGTTTTTGGAGAGAAGGATTGGAGCTAAGACCTACCACACTGCTCTAATTCGGATTGGTAGGTTACACATATCTCCAGAATTCTCTAGAGATATGCAGGTTTCCTCACGATGTTTTTCTTCACCGAAAAGTGTCTAATAAATTGCAATTATCAGTTAGAAACACGGATTTGAACCCGTGACCTTCTCGAAAGTGTCGCACGGACTACCACAGCTAATAACTAATCATAAGAATTATATTTAGATAATAGCAACCGCAGATTCAAACGCTGGCTTTTCGCATTAGGAGCATTTGAAAAACAGTAGAAATGAAGATTCAAAATTAATTGTTTGTAAGTTGTATTGAGTAAAGAATATTTAAAATTTTACCCATATATTAATAGGCCAATTAATTGGATAAAGATTAACTTGTTTAACGGTCGCCGACTAGGGCATTGAACTTACGAAAGTTATTTTGAAATGTTAAATGTAGGCCAGTCGGTAACAGGTTTGGCTTACAAGTGAACAAGTCCTAGCGAATAATTTAAAAGAACTAATTTACAGAATTAAGCTTTACTATAGGTACATAATACAAAAATAGCGGTAGTATTATTTCACTTTAAAACGGGATTAGAGAAAATCTATGTGAATACTATCTATGTATATAACGCCGTGTGGTATCTGGCAGAATAGTATAGTACCACCCTCATTTCTTACCGAGGTGTCGTAAAAGGCCATTAAGATAAGTTGATCCACCATGTGGTATACTGTTGAGTAGAATGGACCACCCTCTTTCTTACCGAGGTGTCGTAAACTGGCGCGTAAACCAGCAGAGATACACTAAAGTAATGTACTAGAGAATTGTAGATCTATAAAAATACTACGTAAAAGTCCGCAATAGCATGTCTCTATCTCCTATGATTAACTCATAATAACTACTTTTGTGTTCAAAAATTTCTATTCGGGAATAATTTTGTGTCACTGATTTCGACGCGGGCATAGCCGGTGGCGGTGGTGGTAATAATTAAAAAGATTACATTCCTCTCCACTTCAAGCTCTTTAACTTAATTTACAACCTTCCCTTAACTTTAACTTAATTTACAGTTTTACCTTCATTTGGCACAGTTTAGATCAAAAACGAATTAAAAATATTAATGTTGTTTTGCCGGAACGTAACTGCGTTGTAGATCGTATTCTATCATACGTTAGGATTCAGCGTAAACAACTTATTTGTGTCGAATTCCATCGAGATTTCGGCGTAGGAAGATTTCGTCTTAATTTTAATGACATCATCAATGTTCTCTATGCATTTTAAATCCATCAATACTAATATAAATGCGTATATGTTTGTACGTCTGTGTGCTACACTTTCACCATTCTTTGGATAATTTTTCTACTGGGCTAATGCATAGTTTGCTTTAGTTACGTTTTCCTGTGAACATAGAGTAAAAACAGATATATCGCGACTTTAGGTTAAGGTTAATATGTATGGACATATCACGTGGAGGGATGAAAATCATGTCACGGAACGAGTTAAATATGAATGTGGATGATACAAGATATTACTAACTAAATGTAACTATTTATAAGTATGAATTTGTCAAAAGCTACCGCAGTATCTTACTGGCTCTTCTCGAAAGAAGCAACTTTCCGAACCAGTAGTAGAGTTGAAATTCAAAAGCACTTCGTTACAACTTTACTTGAATAAAGAATATTTTGAATTTTGAATTTGAATGTGGGAGTCCGAAAAACGAATTGGATTGTGTGAAACATGCGAGAATTGACTCATTACATAAATGGACGCAAAAACAGGTAGAATAAAGGCTGAGAAATAAAAAAGAATGATGATAATGAGGTGAAAATAAAGAAGTTTTTCATATATGTTCTTTTTTTTATTTCATAATTATTAAATGTGAAGAAAGTAAAAGAAGATAGGATTGTGAAAGGAACAGTACAGAGTGCATTAGCTTCCCAAATAAAAGTGATGACTGTTGCCTTTTAGTTTTGTGTTACATGGCATCAAATAAGCGTGGTGATTTCAAATTCAAAATATTATTTATTCAAGTAGACTGACTATTTTTAGTACTTTCGAATTGCCAAATGCTTTTAAAGAGGCTACCACTGATTCGGAAGTTTGAGAAGAACTCGGCGGATAATCTTTCAAATATTTTTTTTATTGACATGTTAATCTTTGCAGCCTTTTTTTCATCTTTTATGGACTTCCTTCGGACTTTTCCACAGGGGAGTGTCCGACTCCGACGGACTAAAATCCCTCCTCATTTCCTCCTCCTACGGCGGGACCACCTCTCGATTGCTTCACCGTAGCCGGTGTCTATTTTATTATTAATCGTTGCAGCCTGGTACGCAGCTAACTGCAGTTAAAATATGCTTCTATCATTTAAATAATCTTTAATTGTATAGTAAGCTTTACGTAACAGTATCGTTTTAAGATAATTTCTAAACTTGTGTAAAGTCAAGTCGAGATTATTTGGGGTGCCAAAGTGGTCGGCCTCCTCGTGGCGCACCCTGGGCAGGTCTTCGGAATTTCTAAATTCCTTAGTCTTGGCGAACGGACCACCGTGGGGGTGTCCAATCCAGTTGTCCCTCTGATTAGCACATGGCAATCTGGATGGGTCGGGGACTCCGGGGGGTGGAGTTTCCATTAGGTGAAGGGTTCGGTTGGGCTTAATTTAAGCCTGGCTGGATATGGTTTCGGCCACCGTCGGCCGAGCCCGGAAGCCCAGCAATGGGAACGGGGACCTTCGGGTTGCGAGGAAGAAAACCTCTATAAAAAATTACCCCAATCCTAAGGTCAAAGCCCGCTGAGAGGATGAATGGCCGGGGGGGATCCGGTCGCTAGGGCTTCAAACAAACAAAACAAAAGCATGGGTAAAACGAACGTAGAAAAAACTACCCAGGAGGGTCCCGGTTCTACCGGGGAATCCCTCACCATGACTGGTGATTCCGGTCGTGGTCGCCCCGACGTATCTGGGGGGGCAACACATGCTTCGGAGATAGTGGGTGCTAGCGGAATTGAAACCGGCATGGCTGGTATTTCTGCTAGTACGAGTAGTAGATCGCGGCGTAAGACTGCGCATGGACGTAGGGACGAGAAGGACACTCGGAGTGCTAGTTCCGGCTCAGATAGGAAGATGAGCGAGAACTCCGGGATGGATATATCCAGAAGTGTGTCCTTGGAGAGTGTGGACGGCGTGCATACACGTGCGCGCTCTAAGAAGAGAACGAGGGAGGAGATTGAGAACTCTGCGGAGTCGGATGAGGCCCTTGGCGCAAAAAAGCCAGATATCAGGCCCTATCTGCGGGGTTCCAAAATGGGTCTACGGGAGGCTCGCAACGCTGTGAAGCGTGGTGGCCTCCTCGAAGATTCCTTACCGGACGCGACATGTGGTGAGGCAAGTGGCCGAACGATGAAGTCATCATCGACAAAGTCTGTTGATCGGCCGGTCCTGAACATGAGGGATCTAGACACCTCGAGGGTCTGTGACGCCTTAATTAAGAACGCAGAGACAATGAAGGCGACTGTAGGAAAGTCGAAGAACCTCAATGGAAAGTGCAGAGGGACTTTGAATATGGTCGCTCAAAGTATGGAGGATGCTGCGAGGGCTCTCGCCGAGAGGACAGAGTCGGAGGAAATCCGGCTCTTAAAAGAGAACAACGCCCGATTGACACAGGTGGTCAACAATCTCTCAGTAGAAATTATGACTCTAAAAGAGATGATCACCTGTGCCAACAGGGAAACCGGGAAAGGGATTCCCGCTGACAGTTCGCAGGCCGTGAAGGGCCTAACCGTAGAGGAAGAATTGGTTAGGCTCCAAAACATGTTCACGGCGCGACTGGACAGCTTAGAGACTCGCCTGCCTCCCGAGGAAAGAATACGACCGCCACTTGCTGCTGATAAAAGACGAGCGGCAGCGGCCAAAGAAAAGGAAAGAGAGGAGGCTCAAGCAGTTGTCAAGCGAAAAGGAAGGGGGGAGGCTCAGACAGCTCAGGATCTGCGGCCTGAAATACGGGTTGTTGATCCTGTAACAACAGGGTCAGCAAGCCATAACAAGAGGGGCACGAAGAAGGGGAAAAGGAAGGCTGGCAAGAAGAAGGAAGGGGTGCAGCCCGAAAAACAGCCAGAGCCTCGACTGCTGCCACCAGCCCCTGCTTCTATGAGCGAAGGCTGGAATGTGGTGGCTCGGAGGGGCTTGAAGACGGCGATGCCGGTGCCTACCACCAAAGAAGGGCCTGTGGTTGCCACAGCTAAAGCGCAACCGAAACGGAGGGGTAAGCTTAAGACCCCACGTTCGGCTGCGGTCGTGGTGACCCTAGATAGAGAGGCCATTGAGAAAGGCCTCTCTTACATGGATGTACTGACCCGGGCTCGTCGGTGCGTTAAAGTGGACGACCTGGGTCTGGAGGGTGGTATGCGGATGAAAGTAGCTGCCACCGGGGCCCGGATGTTTGAAATCTCCGGCCCCACCAAGGAGCAGAAGGCGGGTGCCCTTGCTAGCCGGCTCCGCGAACTTTTTAAGGAGGAGCCAGCGGTGCGTGTTACTACGCCCACGAAGTGCGCGGAATTGCGCATCATGGGCCTTGATGACACCGCCGATGAGGGTGATGTGACTGTCGCCGTCGCCCGGATCGGGGAATGTCCTTATCAGGATATTCAAACCGGGTCGATTCGCAGGGTAGAAGGAGGTCTAGGCTCCCTCTGGCTTAAAGTCCCTGTGGCGGCGGCCAAGAAGGTGATGGCGGTGGGAAGAGTTTTGGTAGGTTGGGTTTCAGCTCGAGTCCACCTGCTTGAGGCTCGCCCACGCCGTTGCTTTAGGTGCCTGGAGACGGGGCACCTACGGGCGGAGTGTGGTTCGCTAATTGACCGCAGCGATGAGTGCTATCGCTGTGGTCAAAACGGCCACAAGGCCCAGTCTTGCTCGGCGGCTCCGCATTGTGGGAGCTGCCAAAGAGCAGGTCTCAGGGCCGATCATCGGGCGGGGAGCGGGCAGTGTAAAGCACCGCCCGTTCCTAGGAGGAGGGGTAGGGGGAGTGATGGCCCGAGGGTCCCCTCGCCGCCCACCGCCAGCTCGGCTACTATAAGCCGGGCGATGGAGGAACCTATGGAGGTAACCAAATAATGACCTCTATGAGATTCCTCCAGGCGAACATCAACCACTGTGCCACGGCTCAGGATTTACTTTTCCAAGCCTTGGCGGAGCGGTTGGTGCACGTAGCTGTGGTCTCCGAACCATACTTCGTTCCGTCGGGCGAAGAATGGGTCGGTGACCATGATGGGATGGTGGCTATCACATCCAGGGCGGCAGTCGGCTCCCCAGCCCTGGAGCGCGTGGAGAGGGGACACGGATACGTCTCCGTTAAGATTGGGGATGTATCCGTAATCGGGGTGTACTACTCACCAAACAAACCGTTCTCTGACTTCGAGCTTTTTATGGCTGAAGTCGGCGATTTGGTGAGTAGGTTACGCCCCGGCAAGGTGCTCCTGGCTGGAGACCTGAACGCAAAATCCGCTGCGTGGGGGTCTCCAGTCACGGACGTGAGGGGGAGCTATATGGACGGTTGGTTGGCCTCGACCGGGATGGTCGTCATGAACCGGGGGACGGCTGACACATGCGTGCGATGGAATGGCGGCTCCAAAGTCGACGTTACCTTTGTCGACGCCGCCATGTCACGCTGTGTTAGCAATTGGGAAGTGATTGTGGGTGTGGAGTCACTCTCGGACCATCGCTACATATGGTTCGAGGTCTCCACATGCCCTACTCCCATTTCCCCCCGGTCTAGAAGAGGTGGTGGCCCTCGGTGGTCCGTCAAAAAGATGGATCCCGAGGTCCTGGTCGAGGCCGCAACCGTCCAGGCGTGGGTCGCAGGCCCCACGGATGGGGTTGTCGCCGCAGAGGTAGAAGATCTGCAGCGACGGATGTTGCTCGTCTGCGATGCCAGCATGCCGAGGGTGCGTAGCACAGGACCGGCATGCGGGGTGTACTGGTGGTCTGGGGAGCTGGCATGCCTGCGCGAACAGTGCGTGGCTGTGCGCCGCCAGTACACTCGGTACAGACGTCGCAGACTACGTGACATCGAGGAGGAGAGGCGCCTATATGAGGCATATAAGGCCGTCCGCGTCTCCTTGCGGACAGCCATCAGGGTGGCTAAGGACAGGGTCCACAAGGAGCAGGCCGAAGAGCTCAACCGAGATCCTTGGGGGAGGGCGTACAGAGCGGTGCGAAAGAAACTTCGCACCCGCGCCCCTCCCCTTACCGAGAGCCTTCGGCCAGACTTCCTAGATTCAATTGTGGAAGCCCTGTTCCCGCATAGAGCTGAGATAGAGCCACCTCATATGGCGCCTCTCGAGGAGGAAGGTACTGTGCAGGATACGCCGGTGGTGTCGGAGGGGGAACTAACGGAGGCGGTGATTCGCATGAAAGCGAAAAACACCACCCCTGGTCCTGATGGCATTCCCGGCCGCGCCTGGGCACTTGCCCTGGGCCCACTGGAGTCGTGGCTCAGGGCGACGTACAGTGCCTGCCTTGAGCAGGGACTGTTTCCCCGTAGGTGGAAAGCGGGGAGACTGGTCCTGCTCAGGAAAGAGGGAAAACCGGCCGATACACCCTCCGCGTATCGGCCGATTGTTTTGCTGGACGAGGCGGGAAAGCTACTTGAGCGTATCGTGGCTTCCCGCATTGTCAAGCACCTCCAAGAGGTGGGGCCTGATCTCAGTCGTCTCCAGTGTGGATTCCGGCGGGGCAAGTCCACCCTCGATTGCATTGAGGGTGTGAGAGTCCTGGCGGAGGAGGCGGCAGCCAAGCGCGAGGTGGTGTTGGCGGTGTCGTTAGACATTGCCAATGCGTTTAACACCTTGCCTTGGAGTGTGATCAGGGAGGCCCTACGCTTCCACCGTATCCCTTTGTACCTGCAGCGCGTTGTCGGCGACTATTTGGCCGACCGCGTTGTCAGGTACCCGACGGCTGGGGGTAGGTGGAAGGAGCGGAGAATGTCGTGCGGTGTTCCGCAGGGGTCGGTCTTAGGCCCCCTCCTGTGGAACATCGGCTACGACTGGGTGCTGCGTGGTCAAATGCTCCCGGGAGTACGTCTGTTCTGTTACGCAGACGATACTCTCGTGACTGCCCGCGCAAGCACTCACCGGGAAGTCCGTATACTGGCGACCGCGGCCACGGCTCATGTCGTGGCCCGGATTCGTCGGTTAGGTTTGGGAGTGGCGTTGGAGAAATCCGAGGCTATTTGTTTCCACAAGTCTCGGATGGCGCCCCCAGCGGGTTCCCGGTTGATGGTGGGCGGGACGTCGGTTGGAATCTCAGGTACTTTACAGTACCTGGGACTAATTCTCGACAGCCGATGGACGTTCGAGGCCCACTTCCGGCGGCTCGCCCCAAAATTAAAGGCGACCGCCGGAGCCCTGAGCAGGCTCCTCCCGAATGTGGGGGGGCCAAATGCAGGCTGCCGGCGCCTTTACGCCGGAGTGGTTCGGTCAATGGCCCTGTACGGCGCTCCCGTATGGGCGGAGCGGCTGACCGCCAAGTCCCTGCCCCTGCTGCGCGGGGCGCAGAAGATTGTGGCGGTCAGGCTAGTGCGGGGCTACCGGACTATCTCCGGCGAGGCGGCCTGCGCCTTGGCTGGGTCCCTTCCATGGGATCTAGAGGCCAAGGTGCTTGCTCAGGCCTACCGCCGCAGAGTTGAAACCCGTTCATCGGGGGCAAACTCTGCGGCGGTAGATGTGGATTGGCGGAGAGCAGCTCAGGTAGAGCTCCTCCGCCAATGGAGGCGGCGGTTGGAATCGCCCAGTGCGGGATTCTGGACGATTTCAGCCATCCAGCCTATTCTCCAGGGCTGGGTCGCCAGGAGGCATGGGGTCCTCACCTACCGCCTGACTCAGATCCTTTCCGGACATGGCTGTTTCGGGAGGTATCTGTGGAGGGTGGCCCGGCGCGAAGCGACCGGTGAGTGCCACGAGTGCGGCGCCGAGTTTGATACGGCGCTGCATACGCTCGCAGACTGCCCAGCTTGGGTAGTTCAGCGAGCGGAACTTGTGGCTCAGGTGGGGCACGATCTCTCCCTGCCCACCGTGGTTCGTGCCATGGTGGACAGGGAGGAATCGTGGGCAGCGATGGCCTCCTTCTGCGAGGACGTTATGTCGCGGAAGGAGGCGGCGGAGCGGATCCGGGAAGTCGAGTCCTTGGATCCAATCCGTCGCAGGCGAGTGGGGCGCAGGCGACTCGCCGAAGTCCGTCGCATGCCGCCCTAACGGGGACCTGCGAGCGGTCCGAACGGGGTTCATCGGACGCTCGCTTGAGTTGGTTCCCCGAGGCGGTCGATGCATCTGGTGCTTCCGATGCATCGTCTAGCGGAGTGAGGGCCTAGTCTAGAGAGGCCCCGACCCAGAGGTGGCGCACTCTGAGGTTCAGAGTTGCTGCTGGCGGGGATGGGGGTAATGTGTACAACGGTACCCTGTCCCCGCCACCAGCAGCGTGGTGGAGCACTGTCAGGTTTTTAGTCGGTGAGAGTCCGACATACCCGCCGCTCGTCCCCGTCGGGCGGTGACGACCCATAATGGGTTTTCCTGACATAAAAAAAAAAAAAAAAAAAAAAAGTCGAGATTATTTACACAGTAAAACGCGAAAGATATATTATTGTCAGACTCAAAAACGTGTTATTACGTATTTCGACAATTTGCCGCAATATAATACTGAGATATATTAAATATCGTGTTTAATAAAAACTTGTTAAGCTAGATTCTCGCGCATGCCAGTTTTATCTTATGCAACTCAAAGACTTTAGCTCATTATGAAATATATGAAATATATGATTTTTTGATTAATTAAAACAGTCAGCTTTTGTATGTTTGCGTAAGCAAAACTTTAATATTATTTTATGAAAAATTTAACTAAGCGGTATCCTGCTGAGTACAATAAACCACTCTTATTTCTTACTGAGGTGTCATAAAAGGCGACTAAGGTAAGTCAACTTGCCGTATGGTATCCAGCTGAGTAGAATGATTTACACTCATTTCTTATCGAGATGTCGTAAAAGGCGACTAAGGTAAGTCGTCCCACCGTGTGTATTCCGCTGAGTAAAATAGACTACCCTTATAACTTACCGAGGTGTCGTAAAACACGACTAAGGTAAGTTGACGTCAAGCAGGCGGTCGGTCGCAAAATACGTAGCCAAATCATATGACAACATGTTTATAACATGTGTCGACCTCATTTAGAGTGGGATAAGGGTAGGGGGATGAATGATTTTTAACTTGATTATCTGATAGTATTTGATGGATTGAAACACTATACACTGGTTTGTTTATATTATTACTAACTGAACAAGAATTTAATGCAAGAAACAAACAAAAAATCCGCGTACCTACTGAACTACTTTACTACAAGGTTAAATTACATTACATATATATCGATACAAGCACATTCGCAGTGCAAAGCGCAAAAAAAACGTAGTTACAGGTACCTAGTAGATGAACATCATATTTTGGGTTTTCTCTCTGTTTTATTCTATAATTCGTGGATTATTCTGGAATAAAAATAAATTGAATGATAATAATATAATACTAATTATACTCAGCCCGATACCACTCGGCAGGTGGTTGGTTGGTTGGTTACATACGCCTCCCAAACTCTCCAAAGATAGGCTGGTTTCTTCACGATTTTTTCCTTCACCGAAAAGCGTGTGATAAATTGCAATTATCTATACACAGAAGTTTTAATAGACAAAACTCATTGGTACCTGTCCGGGGTTTGAGTACGCGATCTCCTTGAAGGAATTGCACGGTGTCATTGCTGGGCTTTTTTCTTTTTATTTCTTTATTTATAACACTATCACACATAGTGCATGTACAAAACACAAATCCATTACATATTGTTGTATAATGCGTATCTGAGGTGTACCAGATGATCAAGTTCATCGCCTACATATTTAAAACAATAGCATCAATTCAAGGCTAAGCCTAGCGCTGAAGGCGGTGCTACAAGTAAAAGTATGAAATATTCAAGCATTTATGCCATACTGAATATTAAAGAAATAATTAACCTGTTTTGTATTGTGTAACTAGCTAACCCGATCTGGATTGCTTCAGCTCAGCCTGTAATCGATTATGCCAATATTTTAGCGCGTGATAGCTTTAATTTTGCTAAATCTTAACACTTTGAGCAGAGTAACCTTATTACAACAATCGTTTCGCTCCGCAACTGAAGCAACACCAAGAGATACTCGTATTAGAATTAGTATCAGTTTTTGTATTAGTTTTTGGGTTAGTATTAGTTTTAGAAAAGTAATAATAAAATTATTTTGCTGTAATCCGCAATGAAGTGAAACTGAAAATATATATAATGCTAAATGTAGAGTGGACAATCCGTTTTCATACATGTATTACACATGTAGAATTCGTAAATACACATGCACAAACCTCCACCACCGCCACGACAATACACGTGCACTATCACAAACTCAACAATCGTTTCGCCCCGGAACCGACGCAACATCAGGAGATACACTCCACGCAAGTTTTGCTTGCTTGGAAACGGATCGCCCACTTTACATTTAGCATTATATATATTTTCTATTTTACTTCATCTCAGATTATTGTAAAATAATTTTATTATAAGTTTTGTATTATGGATGTCCGCAAAGTAATGCGTACTTCTATAAATTATTACTATTATTAGTTTTTGGCTGCTACTGAAAATCAGTGTTGGGCTTACCGAGCTCAGCTATTGCTAAATTCTACCATTTTATACCATTGCAAAATTGCAAAAGTACACTGTTAGAAAATTAGTGCAATTATGTAAATAAAGATAGTCTTATTGAAATTCTTATTCTTAGTTATACTTCACGATAAAATCGCAAAGCGACGCATTACCCAAGCAAGCATAGTCATATAGTAATTAGTTGAAACCCCACCATTTATTTTGCCTTCGAACACGTGTAGCTCGAAATAGAAACATTTATCTGATCTGAGGCAGCCATTGTTATGTTTATCGGCTACAAGTTGTTCTAAAATGTTAAGTCGGAAGCTTTTGTCAAAAATAATAATATTCATTTTGCGCTACAATATCGTTGCACTCGCTCGTTCATGTCATATTTAGGCATTCAGTTTAGCCGTGTAGTATCCGGCTGAGTAGAATAGACCACCCTCATTTCTTGCCGAGGTGTCGTAAAAGACGACTAAGGTAAGTTGACTCACCGGGTGGTATCCGGCTGAGTAGAATAGACCACCCTCATTTCTTGCCGAGGTGTCGTAAAAGGCGACTAAGGTAAGTCGACTCACCGGATGGTATCCGGCTGAGTAGAATAGACCAACCTCATTTCCGAAATGTCATAAAAGGCGACTAAGATAAGTTGACTCACCGGGTGGTATCCGGTTTAGTAGAATAGACCACCCTCTTTCTTACCGAGGTGTCGCAAAAGGCGATTAAGATAAATTAACGTCAGACGGTCGTATAAACGCAGCTAAATTATGTGACAACATGTTTATAACATGTTGTGCCGACCCCACTTAGAGTGGGATAAGGGCAGGAGGATAATAATAAAATAAAAAAAATACCGTTGCACTCGCTCGTTGATGTGATATTCAGGGATATGAAAAGGATATTACCAAATAACAATACTTCGTAATCGAAACATTAGCAATTACAAGTGTAATCATGTAATCGCCGCTCGTAACACGAGGAAACCTGTTGTAAACCATGTTTAGCATTTATGAGCCCTGTTAAAAGGTAATAGGGATCAGAGTTGGTCGTACAGACATGTTTAAAGATTATATATAATCGATGCGGTTAAACTGAAACGGTAATCGGCCACTGGAACGGTGTCTCTCTTTTAAGGACCGCTAGCAAATGAAATTCTAGATATATTATATTACTTTATTATTCACTAGTAATATCCCGCGGTTTCACCCGCCGCCTGCCTGACGTCAACTTTCCTTAGTCGTATTTTACGCCACCTCGGTAAGATATGAGCGCGGTCTATTCTACTCAGCCGGATACCACACGGCGGATAAAGTTAGATACATTGTAATCGTTATTTCAATGCCATATATGACATAGCACTATAAACTATTAAAAATCTAGTATAAAATTGCTCTTCCAGTAGTCTAATATAAACTATGTATCTCTTTAACAATCATGAGTTTTGTAGGCGCTACGTAAAAATATTAAAATTTGCCACAAAACAACTTTTAATTATGTCACTTTAATACTTAGCGTACATGTATTCATTCAAATTCAAATTCAAAATATTCTTTATTCAAATAAACTTGTAAACGAGTGCTATTGAATCGTCAACTCTACTGCTGGTTCGGAAAGCTGTTCCTACCGAGAAGAGCCAGCAAGAAACTCGGCGGTACATTAAGTCGTTACTGTCTTGTACAGGTTCAAAGAGAGCTATATCCATACAATATTATCTTCTAAGTAATCTTTAAGAGTATAGTAGGCTTTCTGTATCAGCTTTTAAACTGCTGTAATGGCATTGATTGCGGAATTTTATTTTAGAACCGTATACCAAAACCCACAAACGACTTACGTACTTTTGCAAGGCGCACAGCAGGAGCTGCAAGCTTATGTCGGTTCCTGCTTTGTCTATTGTATACATCACCTATCGTTTTATAATTCTTTATATTTTCATTGCCAGATTAGTTATAGTAAAGTGCAAAATCACTGCATTAACATTGCGTTCGGTGTTATTAACCTTGGAGTGAAAGTAGAAATCAAAAGGTTGTCTATCGCATTACATAACGCGACATCGGATGTGTTAACATGAGAACACGTTATAAATATGGAGTCATATTACATTAGTAGTACCTTTTATGATTAATTATCGTTATAATATATAAGATATATTAAGAGGGAAAAAAGAGCCTTAAACCTTAAACCTTCCGCAAGAATTGCACTACTTTTTAGTACAAATATCCAGTTCAGTATCCATAAGTCCAGTACATTTTAAGAAAAACGATCACATACAAACAGACATCTTTGGGGACTATGTTTTTTAATAAGTAAAGATAGACAAGTGATACAAACTAGTTGGTTCACACACACACAACATAATAAATGCAATATGGCGACCGATGGAATACTTCGCGTATTCCATCGGTCGCCATACTATCTTCAATGTTACGTCCTTAAGACTGTCCCAAGTTTCAAATACCTAGGCAGCATCCAAGGATGGTAACATCGATGTAGATATCGAACACTTCAGAAACGTGGGTTAGCGAAAATGGAGAGAGCTCAGCGGGGTCCTTTGCGATGCCAAAATGCCTATACAAACCAAGGGAAAGGTCTACAAAACAGCCGTAACACCTGCAATAACATATCGTTCGGAATGCTGGCCTTTCAAACAGAAACAGGCCGGCAAATTACACAGAGATTGCTGAGATGGTCTACGGAAGACACACTTCTAGACAAGGTTCCCAACTATTTTACATAAGGAGAACTTTTATTGTGAGACCCGTCGTGGAAAAGCTCAGAGAATCATGACTGCTATGGTAAGGGCACGTCACGAGGAGACCAGTGGATCACGTGACCAGAAAAATCTGAAACTCGAAACCGCGTCAAAAAGACCTTAGAGACCCCGAATTGCATGGATAACAGTCATAATTGACGACCTTAAAAGGGAAAATATAAATCCTCTGACGATCCAGAACCACCATCTTTGGAGAAACTTAGGAGAGCTGGCCCCAATAAATTGGAAGAATGCTAAAACAAGATGATGACCCAATAGTTCTCGCCAACTTTAGGGTTAAAATGCTCTCAATTATTCTGTATATTATTTCTTCCTGATCCCGAAACACTACACTTTAGCCTAATATATAAACTTAAATCGTTTCAAATATCATCAACATTGCTGTTGTGGATTAACTGGAAAGACAGAGACTTTCGCATTTATAATTGCATACTATCATTGCGAATAGTATTTATTTCCGAACGTTCTATTTTCCAACAATTAGACCAGTCTGGCTGTACTGTTTTCGCTTTTGACCGACTTTTCAGAAATGTGTATTCAATGTGTATGTTACAATTTCTATCGATAAAAAGCCATTGTTTGATATAGATGATAGGCTCAGAGAAGCAGCAATTTGACTGCGATCGCACAGTACAATGCAAACGTTTCCTCTACTACACAATGCATGGCACGCCTGGGAACAGTTTCACTGGCCCTAACGATGTCAGGTCTTGACACCATACGTACAAACTCAAAGTATTCTGTATTCAAGTAAAAAAGTGTTTTTGAACTGTAAACTTACTCTACTGCGGGTTCGGAAAGTTGTTCCTACCGAGAAGAGCCAGCAAGAAACTCGGCGGTTGCTCTTATAAAAATATAATTCTTATTACTAGTAACATTTAGTCACTACTGTCTTGTACAGGGTCGAAGAGTAGCTATGTCTCTACGTATCTAATTATCTATCTAAGTAATCCTCAATAGTACACTAGTCTTTCTGTCCCTTTTATACAGGCTTCGTGATATGATATTGGTTTATAATATAGTGACACTGTTTCTGAACACATTCTGAGCGTAATAGAGGACATGGTGTATAATAACCATCATCATCATTCTCCTATCCTTATCCCACTCTAAGTGGGGTCGACACATGTTTTAAACATATGGTTACGCGTTTCGACTACCTATTTTACAACCAGCCGCCTGCCGGACGGCAACTCACCTTAGTAGCCTTTTACGGCACCTTGTAACAAATGAGTGGTCTTTTCTACTCATCCGGATACTACCCGGCGGATCAGCTTACCTTAGTCGTCTTTTACAACACTTTGGTAACAAATTAGAGTGGTCTATTCTACTCAACCTGATACCAAACGGCGGGTAGTCTGATCTTAATAGCCTTTTATGACACCTCAGTAAGAAATGAGGGTGGTATATAATAATCAGACGGATACCACACGGCATAGCGAAATGATACAAAACTTTTACTTATCAAATTGTGTAAGTTAAACTATTATTAGACTTTGTGGTAAATTCTTATCTTAATGTAATAACGTCTATGAAACGGACATTACGTTTTTTACTTTAAGTTCTAATGGTAACAAAAAAACTTGAATATTATATTCGCGTCACGTCGCGGCACATGATACTATTTTCATTGTTCGTTACGTGGAAAGTTATAAAAACTAAATTACGATTCGATATGAATCACGATTCATAACTCCAAAATGGAAGATGATGCAATTTCAGACACAAGATAGCGCTTTTAGGGCCTGTCTCACTAGTTACTGGTAAAATGTCGGATAGTTTACCGAGTTAAACTAAGTAGCAGATAAATGTCTCTAAAAAGAGACGCTAAAAAGTGCAAAAAATCCTTTTTTTTTCACGATGTGTCAAAATCATGTCAAATCTGTATTTAAAGAATCTGTTCTATATCACGTTTTTATGCTTAGGTCAAAAGAATTATCTTAAGAAAGTTTTTACATATTTTGGTTTATGTCTTTAGCTAACAATTTTAAGTAACTTTAGATAAATTTTAGTTAAGATCATAGTGATTGTGTAGTGCTTGTGTAGTGTGTTGTTAGTTGGAGAATGCGTTCCCGTTCGGAGGCTCCTACAATTAGGGTCTGTTTCACAAGTTACTAATAAAATATCGGATAGTTAACCGAGTTAAACTAAGAAGCAGAAAAATGTCTCTAAAAGGTGAAAAATTAAAATAAAAATCGCGTCCGTTTTGAGATAGGTATTTGATATCTAGCAGATAAACAAAATAACAGCTACATGATCTACCTGTTAACTTATTAGAGACTTTAAGTGTTGAATAAGCCTATGAGAAACCTGAGGAACGCAATATTCCGAGATATGTGTCAGATATGTTCCGAATAAGCTAACTGACAGTTTATTGGTAACTTGTGGAACAGGCCCTTAGTATGGCGAAATTCAAGTCACATGGTGCCGACTCTCCAGTCTAAAGTACAGCTAGTCAATTTAAAACCATTTATGATTATTTATGCCGCAGCAATATGCTGAGGCAGCAACCCTTTTGACTAGATTACCACATAAGTTAAAATTTAAGTTGTTTTGACGTGACAACGTCTTAAATTAGGTTGCGGCTTGGAGTCACTCATCAAAAAGTGTAACGCCCGCTCACGTCTGTTACGATGAGTCACCGAACGAAAGAGAGGCCCGGCGGACTGGCGAATGCCTTGCGTCTCTCTCCCACTCCAATTCATCACATTTAAAAAGACGTTGTCACGTAAAATCTTTGCCCGTAAAACCGACTTTACAGGCAACCGTTTTTTTAATATTTTTTTGTTTATGCTTACCAGATTTAGATTTACTTTTCTTATTATTACTTTTGTTCAAGCCACATAGTCTAAGAAACATATTGGTACATATTTATTGTTAAATGAACAATTGTTACATTGATTTTGCGCATTAAATCGCTTCGCAAGACACCGCAACACCGCAAAATATAACGAATGGGGTTAATTACGGAATATGTGATGTAAATGACTTACAAATACATGTTATAACAATGGAACTGTAAGCGTGCGGGAAATATTAATAACGCAACCAATGATTTTCTCTTGTTTTTTCGGAAATTTCCATGAAATTAGTTGCGATAGCCCAGAGGTGAGATCGTGCGATACTTTCGAGAGGGTCACGAGGTCAAACCTAATTTTTCTATTAATTAATTATTATTACTTTTCTCTTCTATGTCTAATTGATATTGGCAATTTATTGCATGTTTTTCGGTGAAGGAAAACATCGTGATACCTGCATATCTCTAGTGAATTCTTGGGATATGTCTAGCCTACCAATCCGTATTGGAGCAGCGTGGTAGGTCTTAGCTCCAATCCTTCCATTCTAAAAAGGAGGGACATGGCCTATTCCCAGCCGTGGAATAGAAACAGGCCGTTACTTTACTATTTATTACAGAATGTAATTATAACATACCAGCAGTTACCCGCAACTTCGTTCATGTAGACGATAATCTTGGAATGATCAGAAACCTATCATTCTCCAACCCTGCACATATTCTCATCATAAAAATCAACCAAACGACTTGATATAGAACTCCTTTAAACTACAGATTTGACTTGACTTTGGGTCCTCTCACTCGCCCGACGACGGGTGTGGTACGGGCTTCGAGGCGTAACTCCTTACCCGGGCCATTCCTCGCAGACCTTACGCAGGCTCAGGCTCTGGCCTAATGGCTTGAGCCTGAGGGGGATAGGTCGTTGACTTTTTTACATCTTGAATAAAAAAACTTAGATAAGTTGATAATAGATGGCGCTTTTCAATGTCATCCAATTCCTGTAAAATTAACAGGATTCCTTACCCTATATGTTACTCGAGTGTATAAGGAATAATTGTGACAAATTTCGTCGACATTGGTTCTGCCGATTTAGCCGGATTAGGTTTCAATAAAAAAATGTCTTTTTATCCCTGTTTGCGGACATTGAATAAATGCCAAAATGTAAAATGCAAATAATATTTTTGGTTGTCAGACGTAATACTGTGATAGCCTAATGGTAACGGGGGAAAAGTTCAAGACCCGAAAAGTTCAAAACCCGGGTTTGAGTCCCACATATCACAGGCGCTATCTTTCTTTTTTATTTTTTTTATACCTTTAAAAAAATTACCAAGCAGTCTCGGTCACCCAGGTACTTAATATAAACAATACATCTCAATATATCTTTGTATGCCATTTATGTGACAATTACTAACAACCACCCACGAGTCGCGCCCAGCGAGCTGCGGGACGCAGTTCCCGCCGCGATAACATCGTGTAAAGAGCTCATGAATAAGAGCCCCGGTTGGGTTCGAAACTAGTCGGGCTAACCCGATAGAATAAGACGTGAGTATAGCCGGTTCTATACATTAACTACTAACAACAGCTTGACATATAGGACATGTTATAGTTGTCTCGCACTTTACGAGCACTATAACTACAAAGCTAAGACCATTGTATAATAACTCTTGATCACTGTAATATAACACTTGGCAACTGCGAAATAAAAACTAAAATCGCACTCAAACATGAAATAGACACGCATTGTTCGCTATGCGCAAGTGCGTTACCACTACTAGAATTGAAATGCTAATGTTCCCACACTGAACTACGAAATGTTATGCAACCGCCTCGTAACCAAACGCCTAAGGTCGTGCAGTTTTCACAATCCACTAAAAACACAATTCAATCGCTTCCAATGCAATTCCTGTTTAACTTCAACTATATAACCATATACGTAATAATATAAGAACTGAGAAAAAGATTTCTTGCATTAACAATCGACTGAGGCATTTAAAAATGGTAAGGATGAAATTGAAGTTGAGGACCTCAGAAATATCCTCTTCAAATATATTATCCGGTTTGTAAAAGCAACGGGTAGGTTGGTGCAGGTGACAATGTCGGGATAGCACTGAAACCCTTGTCCCAACATGGGGAGATGGATGGAATAGTCCAGAATAGGAGTTGACCACACGCCCTGCACCGACAGGTGTCACAGACATTAGACAGATAGATAGAAGGCATTTAAACAATAGTCTTCCCAACAATCAAGCTATGGTTTAAAAAAAGGATACAGAATAATCTAGTAAAGTATAAAACAAAATGATGATATAGAATATTCTAGTAAAGTATTAAATAAAAAGGTGTTACAGAATAATCTAGTAAAGCATTAAACTAAAGGGTGTTACAGAATAATCTAGTAAAGCATTAAACTAAAGAGTGTTACAGAATAATCTAGTAAAGCATTAAACTAAAGAGTGTTACAGAATAATCTAGTAAAGCATTAAACTAAAGGGTGTTACCGAATAATCTAGTAAAGCATTAAACTAAAGAGTGTTACAGAATAATCTAGTAAAGCATTAAACTAAAGGGTGTTACCGAATAATCTAGTAAAGCATTAAACTAAAGAGTGTTACAGAATAATCTAGTAAAGCATTAAACTAAAGGGTGTTACCGAATAATCTAGTAAAGCATTAAACTAAAGAGTGTTACAGAATAATCTAGTAAAGCATTAAACTAAAGGGTGTTACAGAATATTCTAGTAAAGCATTAAACTAAAGGGTGTTTCAGAATAATCTAGTAAAGCATTAAACTAAAGGGTGTTACAGATTATTCTAGTAAAGCATTAAACTAAAGGGTGTTACAGAATAATCTAGTAAAGCATTAAACTAAAGGGTGCTACAGAATAATCTAGTAAAGCATTAAACTAAAGGGTGTTACAGAATATTCTAGTAAAGCATTAAACTAAAGGGTGTTACAGAATAATCTAGTAAAGCATTAAACTAAAGGGTGCTACAGAATAATCTAGTAAAGCATTAAACTAAAGGGTGTTACCGAATAATCTAGTAAAGTATTGAACAAAAGGTCGGCTAAAAAAAGGATCTTAATTTATTCTTTGTTTACGGATAAAAAAATTTGTTTACATGAATCAAATCAAAATAAATAAGCTTTTAAGCACTTTTGAATCATCATGGATCAATTTGATTAATGTAGCTCCACAGGTTCGGACTATGGCTCTTGCCTTCTTTCTTTCTTACATTTAAAAACTTTTTTAAATCATAATTTAGCTGCGTGTTCTTTTACAAAGATTTAAACGAAATTACAACTTTGTCAAAACAAGAACATGTGTTATAACATTTACATGTTTAGACAAAATCGTTTCGTTGCTTTATGAAATCTATTGCCAGGTAATAAAGTTGAATTCTAATTGATAAATAGATTAACTGTATTTCGAAAGAATAAATAAACGCTATTTTAAAACTGGTTTGTAAAATTTAATGATTTGAATGAAATTAATAAACAGTTTTGTCTACATGGTATTCAAGTTTAAAGTATTGATTTGAGGAGTTCACGCCGCGATGACGTAGAGAACTCAAGAATAAATGCCCCGTATGAACCCGTACGAATAAGACGTGAGTATAGCCGGTTTCTATACACTGGCTGGCCCGTTGGCGCAGTGGGTAGTGACCCTGCCATCATCTCCGCGCGTTGATCTAGCTAGAGTTTATTAAGGAAAAATATTTTTAATATCCCTGTTTTCGGGCACTGAATAAACTGATATAATTTTATGAGAAAGAAAATGATAATTACGCGATCAATTGTATAGTTCGCTCAATTGGGTAACGGGTGGACTCGAATTCAGAATATTAGGATCGTTCCCAGATAAAAAAAAATATGTTTTCTTTTCTTATATATTAGTCAGGCAGGCGGCCAGTCGTAAAATATGCAGCCAAATCATGTAATAACATGTTTATAAAATGTTGTACCGACCCCACTTAGAGTGGGATAAGGGCAGGAGGATGATGTATAGAAGTTTATTTTAATAAATATATTTTGAATTTGAAAATTTACATAAAACTTTTTATCTAGATACTGGCAGCAGAAACTAGTTTTATATCAAACCTATTTCTTTCCTTTATCAATGTTAGTAACAATTAATTAAATAATTCTTGACTATATATACTAAGTAATATTCCACTTTTCTAACCCTTTTCGACTTTCAAGACTTTCAAGAGCTACATGCCTTAAGATTTCCTTTTCATTTCTATATATTCATATTCACATGCTTCACATGAACGGTGACGAAATCTTGCGTATCTTTTATTATATAAACTCTCTTGTAAATTTTGTAATTAATCATTTATTTAATTTACAGACATTGCATCTATTATTTAAGTAAAAATTTAAATATAGGAACTTAAAAATCATGTGACCAAACGTGTGTTAAATTTGAATGTGGATGGATATGTGCCTAGAGGGAGGCCTAAAAAGAGATGGTTGGATTGTGTGAAGTATGATATGCATATAAAAGGAGTGGCGCCAGAGTTGACGAAAGATAGGACAGAATGGAAGAGAAAAACATGTTGTGCCGACCCCACTTAGAGTGGGATAAGGACAGGATGATATATACTACATTTTTTATAAACCGTGTGTGTAATACGATTGTCCGTCTCCAAAGTACTTAATACTTGTGCTATGGGCGACAGACAACTGGTAAATATATACATATATATAGTTTAAAATACATACTTAAATAAAAAAAAATACACCCAGGTTCGAAGAACCAACAAATTCTTCAGATATTCACAAAACGTTCCATTTTTAAATATAGCACCTACCTGTTAAAGCACTTTTCGTGTCCTTCCTCTCGCTCTGGTCCTCAGACCTTCCACCGACTTCACCTTCCACAGGCGCCTCCGTAGACACATCATCACACCTCCCATCCTGCACCGCTAAAAGGTAAGCGAACACACACACCAATGTGATCCTTATGAACTCGCGCATTTTATTAAACATCTAAAACTATATTTGGAGGTCCTTAAGAGCCATGTTTCGTCGACACGTATGAAACGACCTAACAGTCACATTTTCGTTGATTGCACTGCGCGTTTCCTTCAATGACATACGCGTTACACATTAGATTTGTTCGAGATACGAGAGCACAGATATCCAGACACACACAAATAGCACATGTATAATCGATATATATTTCGGGATGAGTACAATGCGGAATATTTCTCGATCGTTTTTTAATAAAATGTCGGTGCGTTTCGAAACGCGCGCCTTTCGCCGCTGTAGCGAGGGTACTAATTGAATGGTGGGGAGGTTATTCGTGCGCGCGCGCAAGCCTTAGTCGGAGCTAGGGTTGCCACCCGCACTATATTATAGAGTATCGTACTATATTTTAGTCTATTGTACTCTATATAATAGAAAAAGAATTTGGGACGAAAAATACTATATTTTTATCGATAGTTCAATTGTCGCTTTTTTTGAATTAACTGAGAATGGAACGCACCCGCAGTGCTGCATAGAGAATTTTTGAACGAAACTCATTCATGTATGTACGGGTCTTTTCGTTTCCTTTCTTCTCTCCATTCCTGCAACTACCGCTTTTATAGAAAAAAAATTTCGAGAAAAGAAAGGAATGAAGCATCTATTAATTTCATCAAAAATGAGTTGTTAACTATCTTTAATATAGACCTAAATTGCTCAAATGCATATAATTATTTTAAAAATAATAGAACCTTGATGGCCAAGGCGAAAAGTAATAATAAATAATCATGAAAAAATAAATAATGATTGAAAGTATATGTGTACCTTTTTTTCCTGAGCTTCCCAACAGTACTATATTTCTTTGATTTAAAAACAAAAATTCTATTTTTCTTCAAAAAAAAACTGGCAACCCTAGTCGGAGCGTAAGTTGGATAAATATCGCATTCATACGCACGATACCGTACCCATTGATATATTTGTGAATATAATATAGGCAATGTTAATGAAGTGTGGTATCCGGTTGAGTAGAATAGACCACCCTCGATTTTTACCGGGGAGTCGTAAAATGAAATGAAAATGTTTATTTCTTTCCCATGTGAAACGAAGACATGCACTTAATGTAACTTATTGTAAAAGGTGTCTAATGTAAGTTGACCCGCCCTATGGTATATGGTTGTGTAGAATATACCACCCTCATTTCTTACCGAACATTACGCTAAGATGAATAGGAGAGGAGCAGCAATAAAAAATAGTACGAAAACGGAAAAATTTAAAGCTTTCCTTGCGTGCGCTGAATAAACGGTAATAGTTATTTAATTATCAAAAATCATGTACATATTACAAAAATTTTCTCTCTAATAGTTCTAAATAAAAGTCCGCGACACTACCTATATGTCTCAATTTTAGGGTTAACCCACTTGAACTATTTTTATGGTTAGTAAACGACTATATCACGGTTTTAATCTTTCCACACAGGCGGAACCGCTGGCGATTGCTAGTGGAAGAATAAAATTCTCATACTATGCTATATTTTTAAGTATAGTTAAGTATAATTTACTATAAATAAATAAATAAAAAATAATAAAATATATATTTAGGATAAAGTGAATTAATTGCAACAATTTTTTCCACATCATTTCAACTCATCATTATTCAACATTATATTGAAAAATTTCATCAATCATTTTTCAACCGGTGTACTGTTACACTTTGAACTCAGAAATATGTTCTTAATAGCATGACCGTTTAGATTCTAATAACGAGATAAGCTATCGGAGAATACTGCGGTCAATTAAGATCTCATACTTTGCAGTTAACTTTATCGATAACGGGCCGGTTTCGGTACAAAACCAATGCATAGATTTTGTAACATAATATTCTTAAATTATATAACAACATCCGGCTGAATAGAATAGTACCACCCTCTTTTCTTACCGAGGTGTCGTAAAAGGCGACTAAGGTAAGTCGACCCGCCGTGTGGTATCCGGCTGAGTAGAATAGACCACCCTCATTTCTTGCCGAGGTGCCGTAAAAGGCGACTAAGGTAATTGACTCACCGTGTGGTATCCGGTTAAGTAGAATAGAGCACCCTCTTTCTTACCGAGGTGTCGTAAAATACGACTAAGGTAAGTTGACGTCAGGCAGGCGGCCGGTCGTAAAATACGTAGCCAAATCATGTGACAACATGTTTATAACATGTTGTGCCGACCCCACTTAGAGTGGGATAAGGGCAGGAAGATGATGATTCTTAAATTATATAACAACGGTATTTTTCCTTTACACCGCCGTGTGGTATCCGCCTGAATAGATTAGTACCAACCTCTTTTCTTACCGAGGTGTCGTAAATGGCGACTAAGGTAAGTCGACCCGCCGTGTGGTATCCGGCTGAGTAGAATTGACCAACCTCTTTTTTACTGAGGTGTCGTAAAAGGCGTCTAAGGTATGTTGACCCACCGTGTGGTATCCGGTTTAGTAGAATAGACCACCCTCTTTCTTACCGAGACAACCCAACTAAACCATCATGCCAATCTAAGCATCAATTGTGCGGTTCATGTGAGGGTAGATGAAGAAAATAATGACTGTAGTACTCGGGAACGAAAACACCGCGGCGCTCCAGTCAGTTCGTGACCACGGTGGATGCAACTCTGCCGAAACGTCGAACCTTATACAAAGGTAACGTGATTATCGCGATGTGACCCGGTTGTTTATATTTTAATTAATCTAAGCATCATCAGGAGTTGTTTATGATTTTTTATCGTGGAGTCTCCACGATAAAAAAGGCGAAAACTCCAGGCAAGTTTTTTACAACTGCGCGACCTCTACGATTCAATTTACGCAAAACCGTAAAGTACTATTAACGTTCCGTAACAATTGCAAAGAATCTTTTAGCAAAAACCATACAAAAATCCGTTTTACATACAAAAAGATTTTGAGAAAACGATCTCACACAGACAGACGGCTTTCGGGGACTTTGTTTGATAAGGATAGAAGGCTAAGTGTCAAAGACATAAAACCAAAAACAAATTTATAATTTAGTAATGGGGTATTTATTACTAATCGGTTTACATAAATGTTCTATACATAGTACACATTGATACAGCCTAACCTTAATAACATTTTTAGCTAATTAACTAAAATCTTTACTTACTACATATAAAGTTGAAGAGCTTAGAACGCGCTAATCTCAGGAACTACTGGACCGATTTGAAAAATTATTTCAGTTAAGATAGTCCATTTAGCGAGGAAGGCTATATGACATCACGCTAAAATGAATAGGAGAGGAGCAGTAATAAAAAATATTACGAAAGCAGCAAAATTTAAATATTTCCTTGCGTGGGCTGAGTAAACGGTGATAGTTATTCAAAAATCATGTATAAAATTGTTGCCCTCTAAAAGTTCTAAATAAAAGTCAGCGACAGCATATGACTAGCTTTTAAGGTTAACCTACTTGATCCATTTTTATGGTTATCAAAAGACTCTATTAGGGTTTTAATTTTTCAACGCGGGCGGATCCGCCAGGATTGCTAGTCTTTTATATAACTGATATGCCAGGCTAACATGACAGCCCATTTGCTTAGTTAACCAGTGACCCTTCTTATAGCCCCTACGGTCGCGGGTTTGACTACCCTGAAGGCAAACATTTTAAAAAAATCGTTTCAAGTCTGGATGCATAAATTTGTCTGTAATTGTCCTAAATATGTATATTAATTTTTTTTTACCTTAAAAAATCTAATAGCCTAAATGTATATCTTCTTAAAAATCATCTTTTTAAAAAGCATCTTTTTAAAAATATATATACTCTTAAAGTCTGGAACTGCATATTTGTGAAAATTCATATTGAATAATCACAACACTATTTTGGCTTAAAAAACTCACTGGGTTTTGAATGGGACTTAAATACTAATACTTGGTTGACAATGCCTTGCTCAGTAATTTCTTTTTAAGATATAAAAAATGCTATTAAAAATATAAAAAAAGAAAGAAAAGACTATAAAAAGAAAGAAAGAGAAGATGATATGATATCTGGTACTCGATCTAGGTCTCGATATTTCATCTCTTTAGTCCGATCATAGTCAAATAAATAGAGGGAGCAAATAAAAAGCTTATATACACATATTGCTTTGCTTTATTATGTACATGCTTTGAAACTATAATGTAAATAATATAAGTATTATTTTAAAAATTGTGGTCAATTTTTTTCATCAATCGAGCATCCCACTTTACAATAAACTCATTGAAGCCTGCCTGGGAACCTGTGACCACCTAATATAGGTCACACATTAGCCTTTACTATCTGAAGTTTAACAATAAATATGCACAATATTTCTAAACTTTTATAAACTTTTAGTCTTCAGTTTGCCCGTTGATATAGGCCTCTTCCAAAGATTTACAAGTTATCCTATTGCCAGCCTTCTGTCTTCACATGTGACCTGCAACCTTTTTTATATCGTCTTCCCATCTTAAGTAAGGTCTACCCCTTTTTCTAATATTTCCCCGGGGAAATTCTTCCTTGAGGTCACACATTACACTGCTTTTATTATAACACTTCCATAAAAGCACAACAAAACTAACATTGTTCAAATCTTTAACATTGAAGATTTAGAATAAAGTTTATGTGAAAGAAGTCTGAAGAACGATCAATGCTCAACTATCCTCTCCTTTCTTCTCCTTTTTGTACCTAATCAAATGTTTCACCATACGCTCCATCTGATCAAGTTTTCGTCGAAGCCGTCTCTTGCCTTGCCACATTAGGTTTAGTCTCTGTTTCCTGTTCTCAGCGATAACCTCGAGTCTCCTCACTTTATACTTCAACTCAATAACTTCCTCTGTATCAGTTGTTTTGATTTCTACTGGTGGCACTTTACACAGAGTGGGCGCCGATTCTTGGCAGATCTAGAAGCAGTTATGTTGAATAATTTATAAAATTAGGCATGTATCTGGCTGAGTAGAAAAGATCGCCCTCATTTACTATTGAAGTGTCATAAAAGACAACTAAGGTAAGTAGTAGATTTTAAACTTTCTCGATTCATACTAATTAAAATATAAACAACCGGGTCACATCGCAATAATCACGTTACCTTTGTATAAGGTTCGACGTTTCGGCAGAGTTGCATGCAGAGTGACCACGGTGGAAGCAACTCTGTCGAAACGTCGAACCTTATACAAAGGTAACGTGATTATCGCGATGTGACCCGGTTGTTTATATTTTAATTAACTAAGGTAAGTGTTATCTGGCTGAGTAGAATAGACTACTCTACATAGATTTCTAGACCCTATTTAGTACTGAGATGATGTAAAAGGCCACAAAGGCCTTGTCGTATATGGGTGAGTATGGATGATAATTTTATTTTGCTGTAATCCACTATTAGATAAAATCTTAATGCTAAATGCTAAATGTAGTCTTTGTTATATGTAATTTTAAACCTGCACTATTTATATGTGAATTAGATTTACAAAATAATAACATTATTCTATATATACAATCTATGGTAACATAAATATACTTAGTAATCTCACAAAACCCAGAAAGCAGAGAATAAGAAACCAGTCTTTACCTCATGGCTGGTGTCCTATGTACATATGGTTAATTACTTAATGGTTTAATTAGGTAAGGACAAATTTGAAGTTGAGAATCAAATTAAATTTAAGTATTTTAAAGCAACTATCAGCTTAAATCAAGTGTTACTGTCAGCATAACATTAAAAACAAAGTTACAACATCTCAATGTAGGAAAAAAAAATAAAAAGAATGCCTTACTTACAGATATATTAATGGAAGGCACAGCTTTAAAGGACAGACGGCGCAACCCACTTTCAGTCAGGTAGAATTCATTGGTGTCGAAATGTTCCGAACATACTACACTAGATGATGAAGAACACCATCTTTCTTCACGGTTCACAGATATTTCCCACTGGCGTCTTCTATTTGGATCTCGGGGAAATCTAAAATAGGTTAAAAATAATTAACATTTTTATGACATACATGGACACGCAGAACTATGCTGGCCGCCAAAGTAGATAAATATTACAGAATATTTTTCAAAAATTTCTTGCTCATTTTCCCTAAAACTACAACCCATTTACACAAAAAAAAAATGCATGTATTATTTAAATACATACATTTTTTTTCTCGGTAATATTATATTTATTTTCTTGGTATGAGCGAAAACTAAAATATCAAAATTATTTATTTATAACAGACGATTAAATGCTAAATAATATATTAAATTAAGAATACGCATTACACATAAGAGAAAGATACAAGAAGGAATACAACTTTTATATATGAAATTCTTAAAATAAGTATATTTATAAGTATAAATTACCTGTGAAATGTAATACCTTCTTTTTTTGATATTTTAACTGAATTATTCTTACAACTAGACACAGCACAGCAAACCATTTTACAGTGTTATCATTTATTAATTAAGAATAATAAAAAAATAGCTTTATCAAACTGATTTCTTCAAAATTTGTAGTCTTTTTAAGCAATTGGCAAAATAATCGCAAATGTTATCAAACAATAGAGATGTGAAAAAAATAATAGATTTTTATAATAATCGATTATCATTTCGAAATAATCGATTTTTAATAATCGATTATTTTTTCGTAAAAAAAAATGTTTTTTTTAAAATCGATTATTTTAATCATCCTCTTTCTCGTTTCACTCTTTTTTCTAGTTTTTAAGTTTACATATGCACTGTCGAATGAGACCAATGTAGCCAAACTACACATTTTAATGGAATTTCACAAACAGCTCATCTTTTATTGTTTATTGGTAGTTTTCTTAATAAGCTAAAATAAAAATAAAATAAATAATTAAATTTAATTAATTATTTATATCAAAGAAGGCAACTTTTCATAAAGTCAGAAAAAAACGATTATTAATAATCGATTATTTTGATACGAATAAAATCGAATGTTTATTAATCGATTTTTTATAGTCCAAGTCACGTCGCTATCAAACAGTAAAAAATGACAATTGTCAAATGAACCTAATTTTTAATATTTTTGTTGAAGGCCTGGAATCTAGTCTTTAAATGCCAAATAAACTGAATAGAAATAATACAGTCACAGACAAATAATACAACCTAGAAAATCTGATACTAAAGGACCATTTCATAAAAATTATACATAAATATTATAAGGCGTCATATCAAAAGCCTCGAGCTACAATGTTATGTCAAAGAATAATTTACAAACAACCAAAACACTCTAAAGACACCCTTCTCCTATTTAACCTTTTTAAACAATACTGGCTTCTAATCATCAAGTCCAGTCCTTTATATAACTATCGCACGCGGTAGGAGAAGACCATGGCCATAAATATCCATCAAAGGGAGTACTTACATAATTCCATGTAGCTGCCCGTTTGGTCACTATTCTTGCGTTACTACAATAATCAAAATAACATTTTAAAACAACCTACTGTTGCTTCTTCCTAGCACCAAATGATAATTCACAAATTAATTACGTGCTAATCCAGAACTGTTTCTAGAATTCCTTAAGAATTTAATTTGTTGCTTTATAAATATAGTTTTTGTATATAACGCTCCTAAACGCTCTTGATGTAACTGTACCTAATTATCAATTTATACAGAACCTAGCTTTTGAAATGTTGAAAAAATGTAATCTTGATGGAATCACAAATAGGTACGTGTCACAATAATACCTATAATTAGTAGGTATAGTAGGTGACAGAATTGCATTTTAAACATTAAATTTAATAATAGCATATCAGTCAAGGTAGTCTAATAAAAGTGTCACTTTAAATTTAAGTAGAATGTAATCATAGTAGATACTAGAAATATGTCAAAAAATATTGAAGTCGTTTAACGCATTACTTATTTAGTACGTAACTACGGTTATTACATATCGACTAAGACAAAATACTGGACGTCTACACCTTTTTTTAGGTTGGAAAAGGTGTGACTGTAACGCCCACTGGTTGAATTATGACATTTAAATTAAGGGATATCTGCCACTATCATTATTAAAGGCCTTTATATTGAATTGTTGTCTTTCGTGCAAAGAATAAATTTATATTTCTATACTTTACTTTTTTTTTTTATATTTTCAATTTCGTTAGTTCTAATAGGTATTCAAATAGTGGATTTATGAATAGAATTTGTATTACCTAACGCTGCTAAAACAGCAAATAGACTTTTTATAAATAATGTTTCACTAAAAACAGATAATGCAACTGTATTTTTGGGAATGACTTTGGATACAAAACTCAATTTTTGGATACAATGGAGCACACACATAACAACTCTTGCAGGGAAACTCAGTTCAGCGGCCTACGCCGTTCGAAAGATTAGACAGTTTACTGACGTCGAAACGGCAAAACTTGTTTATTTTGCTTACTTCCATAGGTATATGTCCTATGGAATATTGCTATGGGGTAAATGCGCGGATAATGAAAAAATCTTTGTATTACAAAAAAGAGCCGTACGTGGCATATACAATTTAAGTCCGCGGGATTCCCTGCGAGAGAAGTTTAAGGAAATAGGTATTCTTACATTTGCCTCACAGTATATTTTAAGTAATTTAATTTTTGTATATAATAATATAAAGAATTATAAAAGGCGATATATATAATAGACAAAGTAGGAACCGACATAAGCTTGCGGCCACTGCTTTGCGCCTTGAAAAAGTACGTAAGTCGTTTGTGGGTTTGGGTATAAGATTCTATAATAAAATTCCACAATCAATTTTAACTTTGCCATTACAGCAGTTTAAAAACACTATTAAGGAGAGGCTGATACAGAAAGCCTACTATACTGTTGAGGATCATTTAGACGATAAAAATGCGTGGATATAAATATTGTTCGACCCTGTACAAGATAGAAACATTAAATGTAACTAGCATTAAGAATTGTATTTTTAAAAAAAAACAACCGCCGAGTTTCTTACTGGCTCTTCTCGGTAGGAACAGCTTTCCGAACCAGCAGTAGAGTGGACGATTCAAAAGCACTTGTTTACAAGTTTATTTGAATAAAGAATATTTTTGAATTTGAAAAATTTGGATCAAAAGATCGGTGTAAATCAGAAATAATACAAAAGTAATAACAAAATTATTTTGTTATTATCCGCATATATAGCAGAATAATCGTGGATCAAAGCAAAATAATTTTATAATTACATTTTTCATAATTTAATTCGTATTATGTATCATAATTTGTATTATGAATCTTCGCAAAGTAACGCCTAATTCGGTAAATTATTCAGAAATATTACTTGAAATAATTACACCGCAGTTGGAAGAAATGTAAAATTCGATTCGGGTATTCGATTATTCTTATTCGATTCTCATACATGTGAATAACCTATGCCAATATTATAAATGCGATAGTTTGTCCGTCTGTAACGCTTTCGCGGCTAATCTGCTGGACCGATATTAATCAAATTTGATAAAGCTTTAAATTTGATGCTTAAATACCGGCGTAATACACCTGATAAAAATGTAGATTTTTCTTGGGAAATAGGAAAAATGCCTAATATATAGTTGAGGATATTTAACGTCTAAGTTGACTTGAGCAAATTCGCTGATACAGCTTATTTTTAATAAAAATGATAGTAATTCAGACAGAATTACTCAAAAAATTTCAATGGCTAAAGGAAGAATATTTTTTATAATAAAAAATATAAATAAAAAAAATACAGACTATGTATAACTAGTAGTGTTAACAATTTTCATCGTTTCGCTTTATTAAAAATGTAAGGAAATCACAGTTAAGTGTCCAACACCTGTTATAAGTCTAATAGTTTTTCTACAATACATTCTATTTAGCTTCTGAGCAATTTAGTCCAATACAAAAGCTAGTAACAAAGGCATTTCATAACATAGTTCTTTTCACGTCAATCTACCTTTTTAAAATGTTAAAATTCTTTCCTAAGAATCTAGAGGATCGTAAGAGACCTCTTCTTGGTCCGAATTATTGGATTCTGTCAACAATGGGATTAATTTTACCAGAAAATCTTATAAGTAAAATAGCTTACATAATTCTGCATGAAACAGTTACTTTATTCGTCATTACGCAATATATGGAGCTGTATGTGATAAGATCTGACTTGGATCTCGTTATAACTAATCTGAGGATATCCATGCTCAGTATTGTATGTATAGTAAAATCAAATACATTTGTTATTTGGCAAACGGAATGGAAAGATGTGATAGAATACATAACTGAAGCTGATAAATTTGAAAGAGCGTATAAAGATGCAAAAAGGGGAAAAATTTTAGACTCATACTCAAAATATTGCCGTCGGGTTACTTATTTTTATTGGATTCTAGTTTTTATCACGTTCATTTCTGTGATAAGTACGCCTTTAATAAGATATCTGTCTTCAGCGTCATATCGTGAAGGCTTGAGAAATGGCACCGAATTATTTCCCCATATATTTAGTTCTTGGACACCTTTTGACAAATACACTTCACCAGGCTGTTGGATTGCGGTATTGTTACACATTATATTTTGTGCTTATGGCGCTGGAATTATGGCTGCATATGATGCAACTATTATAGTTATTATGGTGTTTTTTGGGGGGAAATTCGAGCTGTTGAGAGAAAGATGTAAGAAAATATTTGACAGCAATTTGAACGGCCATAATTTGCAGGAAGTTGGTACTACGATACAAGAGCTGCATAATATACACGTTTTGCATTTAAAGTAAGCTGGTTTAATAAAAATTATAAAAAAATTAATTAACATTGCATTAATTTAATTTTTTTAGATCAACATAAATATCTACATATTTAATTTTTTTTATTATATGTTTTACTAATTAAAATTTTTAATTATTGTTAATACCATTTTTATTCTCCTGTAATGTAAATATTTTTTTTTATTTACTTTTTTATTTTTAACTTATCCGTTATATGAAGTAATTCTCTACTTTCTCCTGCCTTTATACCATTCTAAGTTGGATCGGCACAACATGTTATTAACATGTTGTCACATGATTCGGCTTCGTATTTTACGACCGGCCGCCTGCCTGACGTCTACTTACCTTAGTCGCTTCTTACGACACCTCGGTAAAAAAGAGGATGGTCTATTCTACTACTCAGCTGGATGCCAATAGGTATCCGGCTGAGTAGAATAGACCATATGAAGTAATTGTATTACCCTTTCTTCCGTTACTTTAATTATAAAATGGTTTGTTGATTGCACCTGGTTTCAACGAAATATCATTTTCATTCATTCTCCTACCCTTATCCCACTCTAAGTGGGGTCGGCGCAATATTCCTTCTTTTTCCATTCTCCTCTATCTTTCGTCAAATCTGGTACCACTCCTCTAACATGCATATCTTTTTTCACACAATCCATCCATCTTTTTTTCGGCCTTCCCCTTGCCATACATCCATCCACATTCATATTTAAAACTCTTTTGGTCACATGATTTTCATCCTTCCTCATTACATGACCATACCAACTTAGTCTCACACTTCTCATCTTTTCTGTAATGGGCGCAACTCTCAGACTTGGTTTCGACGAAACATTTAACTAAATACTGCTTTTTAGTAATTATTTATTATTGTAAATGATTTATTTGTCGTTGATAGTGTTGTTAAAATTAATAAATAGTATTACTTTGTTTTCAGATATTCACGATTGTTCAACTCCCTATTGTCACCAGTTATGTTTTTATACGTAGTAATGTGTTCACTTATGCTTTGTGCAAGTACTTTTCAACTTACTGTAAGTCAAAGTAAATCATATTAATAATGATGCTAATATAAATAATTAGTACCTGAGTGAACTTTTTACAAAATAAAAAATAATTGCTTAGGTGGGCCACGATCCTAAACCTCCCAGTCTCCGAATAAGCTACGCTGGCTTGATAATTTATGACAAAAATAGTATTTTATTAAATTTTAGTATTTTTTTAATGGCAAAAAAGAGGGATAAAACGAATTGTTTTTTAAATAAAACCTAGTTAGATCGATTTTTCTCCCCCAAAACCCTTCCCACCATGCTGAATTTCAGGAAAATCGGTGGAGCCGTTTCCGAGATTCAGAAAATATATTTATATAGACATACAAGATTAACTCATTTTAATATCAAATATATTTTAAAACACTAGAATGAATATTAACTACAATTTTTCATTTTCAGTCAGCTGTGAATGCAACACATCAGCTGTTAATGGCGGAATATTTAGTATTTGGCGTTGCTCAATTGTTTATGTTTTGCTGGCATAGTAGTGACGTTTTAAGCAAAGTAAGACCAAAATTTAAACACACGTTTGATTAATTTCAAAAATATAATATTTTGCTGGATTTTATATTTCTGAAAGTCCACATCTTGTCGCCATTGACTTCCGATTTGTATTTTATAGCAACACAGTCATTAAACAAGCGTATCGCGCCCTTTTTGATTAAAATGGTGACAACACTGTGACGTGTTGTTCCCGGTTGAGTCTTCCTATTGATAAAACGTGTCAGTGACATTTAGTCTTTGTTCGTCATTCAATAGAAGTGCATCTCGGAACGGGAATTGTGGTATTCCTATTATATCGTGTTATTGTATATAGTGTGCGCTAACACACATTCGTAGCTCCATTTGAACGTTCGAATGGATGGAAACAAACTTTCTCATTATTAGAAGAGTGACATATGCTATTTAAATTTTCTCTCTTCAACTCCCTTTGACTACAGCAGAATCAAATATCACTTTGATCTATACGCTCGTTTTGATGGTCAAAAATGATTAACAGTTCGTTAATCATTCTTTTCACTTTAACATGTGTAATTAGTATAGCTACGATATACAAAACTAAAGAAGTTTTTTGTTAGTTATAGGAATAAATTACGAGCATTATCATAGTTATTTAACATAACACTACAGTTTGTGTTCCCTTAAACTTTTGTTCCAGAAAAATATATAGATTTTGATAACTTGAATTTTTTCATCTCTTTAACTTCATTGAGCTCAACCCAAAGCTAAAATTCAAATTTAAAATATTCTTTATTTAAGTAAACTTGTAAACAAGTGCTTTAGAATCGTCAACTCTACTGCTGGTTCTGAAAGCTGTTGCTATCGAGCCAGAGAGCCAGCAAGAAACTCGAGAAAGTATAGACACTTAGCACGTAGTTCGAAGAATCAAAATACGTTGGGATTCCAAAATGTTAGAGTGGCGACCCCGCTTTGGAAATTGCAGTTTTAGCAGATTAGACGGACAGATGACCTAAAATTATGTCTTCTGAAATTCCCTAGAGCCCTATATGTTTGAGTAATCAAAAGTTGAAAATCGAAAGTTGTAATTTAAATTTTGTGGTTAAACCTTTTTAGAGCAACCAAGTGGCAATTGGTCCCTATGAAAGTAAATGGTGGGCTGTGTGTGCTAAAGAACGAAAGAATGTGCTAATATTGGCAGGGCAGTTGAAACTAATGCACGTTTTTACAGCCGGCCCATTCACGATGTTAACATTAACAACTTTCATCACAGTACGTATGAAATCTATTGCAAATTCATTCTCTTTGACTAGAGATCAATGCTTATGAGAATTTCGCCATATGCTATTTGCAAATATAGCAAGCATAATATAGCAATATAGCAAGTGGCTATTTGTCAGTGTTACTGGGAGAATACATGAGATATACCCGTTAATAAGTTATTTTGTAATGTAATATACATATATTTAGCATTATTTTCGGATGATAAGCCACGTAATATCTGGTTGAGTAGCATAGACCACTCTCGTTTCGTTAAAAGCTACTAAGGTAAGTTGACGTCAGGCCGGCGGCCGGTCGTAAAATACGTAGCCAAAGCATGTGACAACATGTTCATAACATGTTGTGCCGACCCCACTTAGAGTGGGATAAAGGCGCGAGGATATTGTTTAAATCAAGCTGCCGCATATGCATCAGCCTTAGGTACCTTCTGTGAGGAAGCTCTTTTTATGGTAATAGCTACTTTTTTATAACATTTTTAAATATTTTCAAATATTGATGCTAGTTTAAAAAAAAATTAAAAGCAAAACCTCTACCGGAAGCGGTTTATAAGCCCAGTCTATCAGAATTAGAAATATATATTTTTAGCCTATCAAACGTAAGAGTAATGCGTTTTTTGTTTTAGATATTGAAAGGAGCCTACAGCTTTTATACCTTGCTGAGGAAATAAACTGTATTTGAATTTAGGACCCTTGAAATATAGTATAATATTAAGCATGAAATGTGTTTTAGTATAGTATAAAGTAGTATTGCTAAATTATGTGTTAACATAACTAATACTTGACACGCGTAATAAAAAAATATACACTATTTGCATTGTTTTATTTCATTGTTGTAATAGCACTGTATTTTTATTAATAAATATTGTTTATTTTAAAAAGCAAATAAATTGAAATCACAATAAAATATATATCTTTAAAATATATAATTAGATTTACCTTAATAATTTGGTAGATAATACTTAGTTATATTTTCAATTATTCACGTAAGGATTTCCTTTGTCTTTCCTGTATACATCCTGTCAAGTTATACTTGATTTCTTTTATATCTAAAGTAGTCTGTGTACTTGATTATAACAGACAAAAAAGGAAAGTTGAGTAAGTTCGACTTTTGACATTTCGTTTGTGATTTTATCCGTATTTTACCGACGTTTATATTTAAGTCCAATTTAAGTACATGGTAAAATTTTATTACAACTATTTATAGAAAATCAAGTAAACAGTTGCATAGATAGTCTTAAATATTTCGAATGGCGCGTTAATACGGTTCGAAGCGGCGCGCGCGAGTTCAATAAACTTGGGTGTACTGGGAGCCCGAAATGTCATTATTGGTTATTGGTATTTATAGCGAATATTTAGTATTTTTTAGCTAGCTTTTTCTATTCTAAGTGTTAGTGTAAAGGATATGGATAACCAAAATTCTCCAGAAAGGACTGTACCAGTACAATATGTGCGCGCATCACGAGCTTTTCGTCAATTTAAAAATCCACCTCAACCTCATATGTGCATTCAGGATACGATAAAGGATACAACGGAGAAACTTTTTATCAATGTGTTAGGATGGCAGAAAATAGCGAATCCAAAACAGTATTCGGATCCCATACCTTTATATGGAGGCATGCAGGTACATTGGCTTAAAATTAGTAGCGCAATTTTTCGTTTCTCGTCTCTATGTAAACAATAAATATAAGTCGAAAAACGGTGCTTAATGTAAAGTAAACTATAACAGATTTTTCTTAGTTTTTAAGCAGACTAATGATCTAATTAAGGTTGCACAGATTAAAATTGACACTATGTTTATATAAAAAAATAATAAGTTAATATTGGTTCACATTAAATAATGTTAACTTAGCCAATTTAAAATTACTCAATCATATGATAGCTAAGTACTATTTATTACCATCTATTTGGTACAGAAAAAATCTAAAGGAAACTGCATTATTTATTAGAGAATTGTGGATCTTTCTCCCTTTTTTTTACAATACAACTTACAATATATTAATAGCATTACAAGAAAAAAAATTTTTGTTACTGTAAAGTTTTTATTGCAAAAACATTCATATAATTAGAGAAAAATATAATAGTGTTTTAAGTAGGATGTAAAAGGCTGTTTAATTTTTTTTTACAATTAATTGTATCGTTTTAAATTCAAAATGTGCTTTTGCATTGTTATTTATATTAATTTGTTTACCAGAAAGCATATGTAATTACAAAAAATATTCACTTTATAGATATTTTTTTAATCTCACCTTATCCTATTGCCAATTCAAATTAATGAAATGAAACATCTTTTTGTAGGTACATCAAGGTTGTGGACCCAACAGTAATCGACCACCGTTGTTGGTATTTGCAGTAATGGTTAATCCTGACATATTAAAAGCTAATGGAAAAAATGCTTCAAATCCATCGGTAATATATTCATGAGATCTCACATAATTTTTGCATTAATCTTTTGACAATGTGTTATTTATTTATTATTATGCATTATATTAATTCACTTATTAAGTGTGTTTAGTCTTAAGATCTTAATTTTTTAAATATTTTTGTTATAAATAAATATATGGGACACTTATACACACTGTCACCCAACCCCAAAGTCAGTAAGTAACTTAATACTTGTGTTATGGTAGACAGACAACTGGTGAATATATACATATATATTTTTTTTAAATATATAATTTTTAAATATATACTTACATACAAATATACACCTAGGCTTGAAGACCAACAAATTCATTGTTGGCCATCGGCGGGAATAGAACCCGCGACGTGCAGAGCAGGGTCACTACCCACTGCGCCAACGGGCCAGTCAAAAATTTTTTGTTCGAAATTTGTTTGTTTAAAAAAATTGATTGGTTTTTTTTATTTCTTGGATCATAATATTAGTTTCATATATTTAGATCATGTTCAATATGGAATAGTCTTATATATATTATGCTTGTATTTGACCTGATTGAACAAAAATATAGTTGTGTATTTCATATCCAAAAACATATAAATTAAAAAAATGGTTTTAATTTTCAGGATCGTGAAGCACTGGTGAGCTTGCTGTGTGACTTTGTTGAGGCTATGAATCCTGGATTGGTGCTTACAAGAAATCCAGTAATATTGAAAGACAGAGACCTAGCTGGTGAGCTGAAAGATGTATGGCTTGCAGTACAAACAAAGAGGGAGAGGGAGAAAGGGCTTAATCAGGATGTCATGTATAAGGTACTATATACCTTTATATTATCCTATTGATATTATAAATAGGAAAGTTTGTGACTATTGATGTATGTTTGTTACTTTCACACTGAATCTGCTAAACCAATATGGCAAAGCTGGTATGGTCGCCACTGAAAACCAGTGTTGGGGGCTACCTCAACATGTACTGAGTTGTGTTCCTTTTTGCAATGTCATATTTCTCTGCATAGGTAGAATATTTAATTTTATATTGCCTACTCTATAAGTTTTAGGGTAGGGTAAGTGTGACAGTTGTCAATAAAAGGTTTTTGATTTGATTTGATTTGAATATGAATGAAATTTGACAAAATTATTCTTTATACACTGAAATAATATATAGGCTATAGTAATCCTGTTAATTCTACAGGACTAGGTTGACATTGATAAGTGCCATCTGTTATCGACCTATCACACGACAGCAGTCCACGCGAGTCACGGGTAAAAGCTAGTTAGATAACATTTTAATCGATTGGCGTAAAAGAGTAGATGAAAAGAAAAGTAGTACTCATAACTTTCAGTTCATATCTCAAAGCTTTAGTGTGATTTTATGTGTGTGCATGCGTGCGAGCCTACGTACGTGCGCGCTCTTAAGCGTGTATGTGTGTGTGTGTAGCCATACTGTTTATAGATACTTTCTTTTAAGGTATTATTATAATACTGGATATTTGTCAATTTTAAAATACATAATATTATAGTAAAAATATGTTTTTGTTATTTTTGAAGGAATCTTATCAATTCTGTTCCCAATTTCAGGTTTATGACATAGATGGTATAGGAAGCGAGGATCCCATTGAAGACGATCAAATGAACAGCAGAAATTGTAAACAATATGATAATGATACTTCCAGTAGAACACAGAACTGTGAAAAGAGGGGCAATGTGAAATCATCAAAACAAATACTGAAGAATGCAGGACAGAAGTCAGAGTTTGATTCAGGAATGAACAACTGCCAACTGAACCAGAATCATTTGAGTAGAGACAATCGGAGTGGAAATATAAACCAGGACACTACTTACTGTACACCAGTGTACGGTCAGATAGTCTCTAGTAGAGAAAACCACAACCAAATCAACGATATACAGCAAAAGTTTGCACCGAATGACGTATTAAAGCCATCCAGCTCATATAGAAAAGATTGGCAGACATCTGGAAAACCATCTCAGGGTTGGGATGAATATTCAAAGAGGAATATAAACACGAAGTCATGTGAAGGTGATGTGAAAAAACAAAAGTCGAAAAATGATAAAAGTAAATCTGTTAGCAACGGCAAGCAAACCCATTTCGATTTCTTCCCAGTGTTCGACAATAAAACAACAGTTCACAGTATTGAATCACCTAATGATAACTCGGGGACAGTTTCAACGAAGGAGCAAGAAATGAATAACGATGACAATTCTAAAATTATTATAGAACCAATGCAGAAGTTAGTTCTGCATTCGACTGATAACAAAATATGTGATAATAAGACAAGTGCTCTCAGCTCATTTAGTTCTTAATTTCATAGCTTTTATAGACTTTTATATGGCAGTATGTATTTGCTTAAATGTTGTTTATGAGAAATGTTTGTAAATGGATTTAGTACGAACAAATATGGTGACTAGTCAAGTTGATCAATAGAACAAAATATAATTGAATTTAAATGTCTTAACATGTAAACAGGACGTGATCAAAATAATTGGAAAATTACTCATTGAATTAATTATTATGAAATTAATATTAGGAAATTAAAAATAAATTAACAAAGAAAGGATCTCTGAATTTATTTAATTATTTTATCTTGCAATACTGTTTGATTAAGGTCTGTGCTGTTTGCATATTAGGATATTCTGTTTTACATTGAATATACAATTTTTTATTTTGTGGTTTGCATGAAGTATGGTGAATATTTTGTAATGAGACCAATAACAAAGTTCATATTAATGTTTTTAATGTATTCAATCTGAGTGATAAATATTTATTTCCATGCAGTGCGATTGTTAAATTGAAGATATAAGGTTGTGTGATCTTTAAATGTTATAAAAATGTGGCCAAACCCGCGCCCTTATAACTCACCTTATATTAATTGTAATTTTGTATATTGCTATATTTTTCATTGTTGCCAATTTTATATAAAAATTATTCAAAATTTAAGACGTTTGAATAAGCATTAAGGTTAATGCTCATATTGAAGGGTTTTGAAAATGTTGTTTATCCTTTTGATAATTGAACATAAGTCACGTTGTTACGGTTAAATGCTGATGTAATATTTTGGGGACAAATATTATCAAATGTAGTTAATTGTAATAGAGGATATGGGGTGCTCGAGTTTGTGATGATGTTTCCTATGAACAGTGGAGATTGCCATATTGAATTATGTCTCGTTCACAACGTAGACTCATACTTATATTACATGTCATATCATTTAAGTGGTAAATCTTGTTTAGACAGAATACTGTCATTTAGAGTCTGTACTGTCTTGTAAAATCTCTACTGTTCTGTAGAGTCAGTACTGTCTTGTAAAGTCTGTACTGTCTTTTAGAGTCTGTACTGTCTTGTAGTGTCTGTACTGTCTTGTAGTGTCTGTACTGTCGTGCTGAGTCTGTGCTGTCTTGTAGAGTCGGTAAAGTCTGTACTGTCTTGCTGAGTCTGAACAGTCTATTAGAGTTGTACCGGCTTGTAGAGTCTGTACTGTCTTGTAGAGTCTGTACTGTCTTATAGGGTCTTATTGACGTGATGAGTTATGTCATTAGTTATTTGGTGATTGAGCATATCCGTACCTAGCAACAGTAGTGTTCTGTGTCTCTTTTCCTTGAAATATGATATATATTTGTAGTAAGAATGGTTTTTATTCGACATATAGCGTCAAAGTTATTAGTCCGCGCGTCTGCATTATATCATTATAATAAATACAATATAGTTTTTTTCTTTTTCAACCGATGGACGAAAAAAAAATGTTATTTACCTATGATTTTTGATAAAAACATGTTTATGTTTTCATGTGAAAAGATACATTTTTAAGTCTCTTTGTATTTGTTTAAATTATCACTTATAGTTATAGACTAAAGAGTCTCAGAAGGTTGCCGACCCCTGGTCTACAGGGGTAATAAATGAAACAGCTTTTAACCGTAACACGTTTTTCGCTTTTATATATATTAAAAAAAATGATCTCTATTAAGAGTTGTTATGGTGTTTGTCATTGTATTCGATGTTTGCCCACGTTTTCCAACACTGCCAAAACGAAGCTTCACCCTCCCCTCCACTTTTCGTTATCACCTAATTTATCTTCACTATCTTTTATATATTAATATTAAATGTTTGTTATATAGATTATAGAGATAGTTTACAAAGAATCATCTGATATAGATTTTTTTATGTGCAATTTAAAAAAACATACTTTTTATTTTTGAAGCAAAGTTACATTCTTTATGTTACTATAGTTTTATCCGCTACTTCGTTCGTTTTAACTTATTAATCCCACGGTTATGTACGTGATAGGTTGATAATAGATGGCGCTGTTCAATGTCATCCTATTCCTATAGAATTAACAGGATTTCCACAGGAGAATATTTGTGTTAAATTTCATCGATAATGGTTCAGCAGATTCTACGTGAAAGAATAACAAATATACATCCAAACTCACAAATTTTCGCATTTATAATATTAGTATGATGTTTATTCAAAAACGGCTTAAAATTTAGTTTTTGGATGAACAAGAATTTTACCTATACGTGTAGGATAAAATTTCAAATCAAAATTATCTTTATTCAAATAACCTCTTTCAAGCACTTTTGAATCAACAAGGATCAATATGATTAATGAAGCTACAACTGGTTCTGAATGTTGCTCTTAACGAGAAGAACCAGAAAGAAACTCGGCGGTCAATCTTTTAAAACATTAAAAAACTCATAGTACATAACTGTGGGTATATTGACATTTAAGTTAACGCGAACGTAATCGACCGTATGCCTATTTTTTTCTGAACGGAACTCGAATATTTTATTTAATATTTATCAGTTATTGCGATATATGTACTTCATATTGGAAATAGCGCCTTCCTGTACATATTTAATTCTATACTGAGACTATTTTATAATTTAATTATAATATATTCAAGATTAATTATATTGGTAACTACATTTAGAGCCTTATAAGGGTGATAAACAAGCACTGCACACATTCATCACCACAATCTCTATCGTTTCGCCCCGTAACCGAAGTATCGTCAGGAGGCCACGCTACGGCAAGATCGCAAAACGATTTTTGCGAGCTTTATTTTATAGTTGTGTTATTGGTGGCGGGTGGTACATGAGTTTTTACAAATTCTGCATGTATCAGGTATGAAAATGGATGGTGCACCCTACATTTTGCATTACATATATTTTCTTTATCCCTGATTATAGAAAACAATATTTTCGTTACTTTGGAATATTAGACTAAAAAATAAAAAAAAAGTGATATCTGTTTAGGATGTACTACCATTTTATTATAATTTTTTTTTTATAAATAAATATAAAGTCATTATAAATTAAATTTTAGAAATGCGACAACTTGTTGCTTCTCTCTAATTTATATCATCATAGGTGTAATATCTTGTATGAAGTACATATACGTTTATCTATTTTATTATTTAGATTATTTATAATGATCTTATTTTATACATGAATGTAATTTTGGTTCAGGCTTTTATCATATTGAATCTATTTTGTAAAGATATTTTGATTGTGATTGATATAATTTGATATGCATTATTGGTACTCTATTGTAATTACAACTTTTAGGACGTATATCGCACGCATAGTATTAAAGTGATCGAATTAAAAAAAGTTGTTTTTTATCAAATTGCAATTTATGCAAAACTCATGATTGTTAAAAAGACCCATAACTTGGAAGAGAAAGAAAACACTTAAAAATAGTTCGAAGCATGATAATACTGATAATACTGAGCGTGCGTATATATGGATAAAAATATAGGTAAATGTTATCTGTTTTATAATCAACGAATTATTCTTAATATTGAGAGTTAACTACACTAACTGTAATAATTCGAAAATCGCTTTTCCACAGACTACGAAACTACTAAAAGGAAACTTGTATTTTTTTATAACTTCAAAAATGAACTTTTAAATATAATATTTCGTTTCGCCATACTATAGCATAGTCATGGCTTAGTCGTGGCTTATCGCCGCACTCCCGAAGTTGTGTTGAGTAGTTAGGGCGTTCGCCCACGGCGACTTTTTCTAGCGATATTGTCGCGCTTCCGGGTCAATATAATCGCGAAGCAGTCGCTAGCTGTGCCCTGCCCACATAACCATGATTCAGTCGCAACTGTCGCTCTTCTGTCGCAATACAAACGCGATTCAGTAACGGCACAAAAATACCTGCGATCCCTACAGTGGCAAAACTCCGTTGAGACAACATTATTAGACATGTTGTCTTTGGTGCGTTTTAAGTAGCGGGGAAGCGTAAGCAGCGTCAATATTGCCCATTTAATCTTCTTTTACAATCGATGGACGTACACTGCTGTACATAGGTCTCTTCAAGGGATATCCACACACCACGATATTGTGCCTCTTGGTTCAAGCGACTCCTTGCGACCTTTCTGAGATCGTCAGTCCACCTCGTAGGGGGTCTACCGACACTGCGTTTTCTGGTGCGAGGGCGCCATTCTTTTCCATTCACTTTAGGACCCCAATGCCCAGTAGTTTTCCGCGCTACGTGCCCCGTCCGTTGCCACTCCAGCTTCGCGAGACGATAAGCTATGTCGTTTACTTTAGTTCTGCTATGGATCTTATTTCTGATTTGATCACTTAGATATACTCCAAGCATATCATAGCATGCTCCATCGCCCGCTGAGTGACTGTGAGCCTTCTTATGAGGGCCATATTCAGCTACGACGTTTCAGATCCGTATGTCATCACTGGCAACAAACACTGTTCGAAGACCTTGGTATACAGGCACTCAGGTATTTTGGATGAAAAGATCTCGCGTAGCTTCCCAAACGCTGCCCATCCGACTTGGATGCAGCGACTTACCTCTTTCTCTCTTTGCCCATTTAGTAAAGTGAGATTACTTGGACATCATGTAACAACGATTAACGTGATCAGTTTTCCAATCACGCGCTACCCTCCCTCCACTTTCTCCCCGAATTAATCTGACGCTGTCGTGAATTTGATTGACAAGATCGACAGTCGCAAATGTGACTAAAACGCGTTAGTCGCGATGCCGTCGCGCGTTTGCTAAACTACAATCGCTACAAAAAGGCGCTGTGGGCGAGTGCCCTAAACATTCATACCATCGGATTTTAACTGAATGTTTTAATTATTTGATTTAATTCTCGTGATTATTCGACGACGATAGTTGCATTTATTTTCATATACAATATATTCTTTTGTGTATATTTTTCGACGTGGTACTTTTAATGTATAGACTTAGTTGCATATTTTGTATAGTGAAAAAGTATTTCTGATTTTTAGCTAGTTTTAGATATTTATCAGCGTAGCCATAAATGCAGTAACAAAACACTTATGTTCCTTTGCTATTTAAAAGCTTCTATTAACTATAGATTTACGATTTTAATTATTTGTAGCTGATATAACTATGTAGCTAGTCTTATATTTGCAATATTATATTATGACAATAGCATTTATTCATTTATTATAATAAATTGATACAACTTTTATGTTAAGGCTACATTTTGGTGCGACTTGCGATTGATTTTGCCCTGAGACTATAAATCGCTCAACAAGTCATTCTTAATGATTGGACGTAAAAATTTTGGGATATTAAAACACCATGCTAAATATAAAGGTGCTGGTAATATATTTTGATATGTAAATTTGTTTCAATAATTTTATTTTTATGTATTTCATTCTTTTAATATTTTGGTAGCCTCAATAATATTTTGAGGTGCTTAAAAATGTTGAAGAAAATAATAAAATAGGTATAACGCACTACTGTTACTATAAAATACTGGTAACAACTTTTTCTGTTTTCTTCTGGTATAAGCTGATTTTTTTATATGTGCTAGGGACCTAACTTTGTAACTGAGACAGTCTCAAGCATTAAGAATGACTACATATCCCAGTGAGTGCATGATTACTGGGTAATATATTTTGATCTATTGTAGCCTTATCAATAAAAGGCTTGTGTTATTCGAATGCAATAATTTTAAAATCGTCGTTAAATATTGTTAGTGTCTGCTACTCTGATGCCCCTAGAACATGTCAATGAAGTTGTATTATTATAAAGGAATTAAAATATCAGATCTCTTGTTTACCTACAGTATTTAAAATTACATGTCATTTACAAGACTGGTTTGGACGTTTTATTTTTAAATGGCTCCGTAAATTAGTATTATATATTATAGCTATTTATACTTCCAAGTTCACCAAATGAGTTCTTTTCTGCTTCATACAGATGATTTCGACAGTTTAACGAACTAAAGTAACATTGTCTATGGACCAACAAAGTAAGCCCTCAAAAATATAATGATATTTACCTTGGATAAAGAATACACTGGATGCCGCCTTAGCTATTTTTGTGTGTCCGTTTTATGCTTGTGTGAACTTTTAGAACTGCATTAGTGTGCGTGATTAGGGAAGTACTTAGCTTATCGAGAAGCTAAACTAGGCGTCGATAATTATCGAAGCCTAGCTCAGGTACTGTAAAGTTAATATATAGTTGTAACCAACCTAGTTGGTTTACTGTTCAGAATAGATTTAAACATTTGAATAGATTGACATAATTTCCTGAGTGTACAGTCTGCAGTATAATGTCATGAATTATCCGATGCACATCTTTACTGCATATCTTACTGTGATGGGTGGTTCTCAAAAATGGTATCAGTCAATTGACTGTGAGCCTAGATTTACCAAAGAATCCTTTGAAGCGTTAAAAATAAAGTCGAAGGTGCAGCCCGTACTCGGTGCTTTATGTATAGATGAAATGTTAACATAAATGTTAGTGCTTCAGTGGCCAATTGAACAATATCAAGATCCACATTATTCCCAACATTTACATATCCGTGAGACCGGTGACAGCTTTTATCCACTGTTCTGTTATATGTGGGCATTTAGGAAACCTATGAAAATAATCTAAAATTTACTTGGCTAGTAAATATAACTTTGACTGATATTTATCGATACATAATAATTCTTTAGTGTGTACATCACTACGTAGGTAACACAATTCAATCGAATATTTAATGATTAATTTCTATGTTTTATCAGTATCCCACACTCGTGCCGGCTAGGGAATATCAAACTGTACTGATACATTATAATTTGAAACGCTTTAACTGAATAAAACGCTTTAATTTAGCACGGAAATTAGAGTCAAAGATTTACTTATGAAATGGTAATTCCGTGTCTTTAACTCCTCCTTTCGTTGTTCTTGATGGTCACGTTAAGGCAGCACACGACATATTCCACCTTTTTTGAAAAAATATATCAGTAACACTCGTATTTGCTTTAGATTTCAAGAAATAATCTTCAACAAACTCAATGTTATGGCCTCATTTGGTGTCACCAACTGGACACATTTTTAGCGACGTTGCCAAACTTCATCACAATCTCTTTCACTCTTATGTATAGTTCGCGATAAGAACAGAGACAAACGATAAATCGCTTACACACAGACGCAAGATCGGCAACGTCTTTTGGCGCCGTCCAGTATATACTCTGTGTCGAGTCTAATATTTTCGTAGAGTATAAAGTATTTACCCGCGCTTTTTGCTTTCAACTGCTAGCGAATTGTCAATATTTAAACGGTTTTGTGTTATGTTAAAATTTAGTGGAAAGAATTTAAACGTAAATAAAAGGTCTAACATTTTCCCATCATTTAAACAATTAATTCAATATCTTTCTCTATTTTCACCTGAACTGTTAAAATGCCGGCTCGTGATGTAACAGGTAAATCATTGTTGCAGAGTCGTTTAAAAGTTTTATTTCGATTGTGCAAGATTGTACAAATGTTGTATAATAACTTTTATTTTAGGAAAGAAAAAAACAAAATCGAAATCGGGGCGCGCTGGTCTAACATTTCCCGTAGGTCGAGTACACAGAATCCTCCGTAAGGGAAAATATGCTCCTAGAATTGGTTGTGGTTCGGCAGTGTATTTATCGGCAGTGTTGGAGTATTTGTCAGCGGAAATATTGGAGCTCGCCGCTAAGGCTGCGTCTGATTATGGTAAAGCCAGGTATGGTATTACAATTTGGATATTATATATCTCCACATAGGAAGGCTAAACCATTATATTGAATCTAATATAAATAGGGATTAACATACAAACTGTGAAACTATAGTTAAAATTATCATCATTTTCATTAATAATATATCTCAAGCTGGTAATATTCTTACTTGGAACAAAGTTAAACTGATAAAACAAATTGATTTAAAAAACTAAATGTCAATGTCCTGATCTCATGCTCAAGCTACTGTAAAATTAAGAGAAATTTGTTTCCCAAATGGAAAATTTTAAATTGACGACTGAATATTATGTTGTAGTTCAGTGGCTAACCACTGATGCACAGTCTAAACTGTGCAACTATTTCAAAGGTGTCATGGTACCCTGGGCAGGTACTAATGAGATTTTCTCTTAAAAACTTGTGTTTAATTGATATATGCAATTTATCACAAGCTTATTGGTGAAGGACAACATCAGAGGAATCTGCATGTTTCTAGAGAATTTTGAGGATATGTGTAATCTACCAATCTACATTGGAACAGTGTAGTGGCTTTTAGCTTAAACCCTTCTCTCCTTAAAAAAAACAGAGAGGAAACTTCATTTGTATGTTTATGAGATAAACTTTTATATGTAGGATATCCCAAAATCTAAAGAATTCCATTGATTAATTAACTCAGAATTGCCATTATGTAAAGCATTTTTGTATAGTTTTTTTCTATATTTCTAATGGGAATGAGAAATCAAGAAAGCAACAGTGCATAGCTAAGTTTAGCTAATTGTTTTTTATATATATTTACAATTTTCAGAATTTTACCAAGACACATTATGTTGGCAGTAGGAAATGATGATGAACTGGATAAAATGCTGAGTGGAGTGACTATACCTCAGGGTGGAGTCATGCCGAAAATCCATGCACAATTGCTGCCTAAAAAAACTGCTAAGAACAGTAGTAAGAATAAAGCAAATGGTTCGTCAAATGCTTTATCTCAAGAGTATTAAAAGGTGTATTTGTATCTCCTTGTAAAATAGGTTTTATACTTTCATATATATTGGGTGTTCAGAATAGAAGTGACCTTTCAAAATTATATGATAATTATAAATTCTATATGAAAGTAAAATTAACAATTATTGTTATTGATTTTTTATGGACTAAAAAATATCCATTATGTGACATTTTTGATTTATATAGGATGAAATTCAGAGTAAGTCTGTTCATAAGCTTATGTAGTAAGGTACATGATATTAATATTTCTGGGTCAGTTAAGTTTCTTTGGTATATTCATTGAAAACTGAAATAAATAATATGCTTCCCATAGAAAAAATTGTGATTGTAGCATTAAGACCAACTGATTCTATATGTAATTAAAATTTGTTATGATATTACATGGTGTTGAAAAAATTATGACAGTTGTATTTTTGCCTTAAATTTACACACAAATAAGAGGATGTTATCCATTAATCTGAGTAGCATATATTTTGAAATACAAATCCCTACAATGTTAATAATATTTTAACTGTACAATTGGTAATTGTGCCTATACAATGCATGATGATGACAGATAAAATAGTGCAATAAGAGACCTATGTATGGATTAGTTTTATTAAAGTTCAAGGTACACTTGTTTTTCCGCTATGACAATTGTTAGAAAAAATCTATTATTTAGATAAGAATTAATCGATTTTTTTAAAGGGAAAAATTTATTAACAAATTTTTCTACTCAAAGTCCATCCCTATCTCTGTCTATTATCACAAAGACTACACAAAATAATAAAACACTAATACTCATGATCGATTAATAAATAATCGATCTCCTTTCAAAATAAATAGATTGATTCGTATTGAATAAATTGATTATTTATAATCTAATTTATTCTGACTCGTAAAAAATAATTAAAATAAAGACTAATAAAACAGGGCAAGTACGTATAAAAAATAATATATGAGCTGTATGCGAAAGATTAGAACGTGTAGACTGGCTACATTGGTTTTATCCAACAACGCATATCTTATCATAAAAAATATAAAAAAGAGTAAAAATGAAAGAAAAGGAATAATTAATATAATATAAAAAAGGAATAATTAATAATCCAAACAAAAATCGATTAGTGTTTTAAAAATCGAATATTTTAATAAAAATAATCGATTATTGATTCACATTTCTGATTTCACAAAATGTCTATAAAATTTGTCAACCAAGTTTAACCTAATTCATTAAATTTTAGTATGAGCTATTTCGATGCAAAATGGCATTATTTGTAATATTAATTATAAACCAGTGAATGTGGTGTATCTAACGCAGTGTAAATCTGACTGTAAAAACAAATAATCATTTAAATAAACAATTGGACCGTGTATCGTTAATTCTTATAGGTTAAGTCGATGTTTTGAATATGAATAATAATAGAAATTTTAACCGTGGCTTTCGCCAAATGCGTGGTAGACAGCGAGGAGGGCGAGGTCATGGCAATCGAGGTACCCGAGGATTTTTTCCTCGAAGAGGCGGCGCTTCCCGTGGTTTTGGCGGGCCTAGTGACTTACAAAATTTTAGAGGGAGAGACTTCAATCAGTCCTGGGAACCGAAGCCGAGACCAAGTATCCCAAGTAAACGACTCTCTGAAAAAGATATAGGAGCTACAGAGTATATAAATGACCATGAAGGTTTCAATGGCATAATAAAGTCAAGGTAATGTTTGCTTCTTTCTAATATATGAAAGATATGATGTATGTATTTATTGCTAAATATTTTTTGCTGTTACTACAAGTGCTATGTCTCAGTTTAGATTATAACAACTAACTATTAACAGAGGATAGGTATCCACATATTTTACCGATTTTTTATTTTATAAATTAACCTGTCCTGTGGTATCTAACAGTAGAATACACCACCCTCATTTCTTACTTAGGTATCGTAAAAGGCGACTAAGGCAAGTCGATGCAGCATATAGCATCTGGCTGAGTAGAATAGACCACCCTTATTTCTTACCGAGTTGTCAAAAAGAAGACTTAAGGTGAGTTGACCCGACATATACGAACGAGTAGAATAGAGCACCCTCATTTCTTACCTAAGTTTCATAAAAGGTGACTAAGGCAAGGCAACCCACCGTGTGGTATTCAGTTGAGTAGAATTGACTCATTTGTTGCCGAAGTGTCTTAAAAGAGACTATGGCAAGTGGACGTCAAGCGGCAATTTTGACAAATTGTTATGTTATTAAATGTTTAAAATATATTGTGCCCCCCACTTAGAATGGGATAAGGGCTGGAGAATTATGAGGTGTCCATATGAGGTGAGGTCTTTCTTTGCTTCAAACCTGAATAACTGTGTATAAATGTCATTAGATTTTCAGATTTCCAAGTGTCTGAAGTTAATGAAAAAGGTGAAGTAGCCAAATTGACTGACTTATCAGCTCCGGAGCCACCGACAGAAATTGATGTGGTTGAAGATGAATACTTACTCCTCAATAAGTATAACCCTGAAATCCTTCCCATGGAAACTTGGGATATGATAAATAAAGTCGCAACATCTACCGACAAGAATGTGGAGAAAGTTAAAGTTAGTTTTTTTAAAGTTAGTCTTTTTAAATAAACCTTTTTAAACACAATCTCATCATTCTAGGTCAAACATGATTATAAGAAGTTGGTTTAATTTTAATTTAGTAGTATTTTAATATCTACATAAGCTGAATCGGCGGTAGCGGAATGGTTAGAGTAAACCACTTGCGATTGTTGTGGGTTCGAATCCTGGCTATTATACTACCAATGTGAATCCGCTCCTAACATGAGTGTTTAACTTAGCTGGAGGGTTGGACAAATTTACTAGTAATTTGTAACGCAAAAGGCTAGTAAAGTAATAATTTATAAAAAAGGAAAAAGATATCTTTTTTATAATTAACTCATATATATTTTTTTACAAATTGTTGCTTCATCTGGGTGTATATATGTATTTATATTTATTTTAAATTATATAGGTATATTATATGTATATTTATCATTTGCCTGCCACCCATAACACAAGTATTAAATTACTTACTTTTGGAACAGAGAACCATGTGTGTAAGTCTATATATTATGTATGTTTATATAAGATAATATTTTTTCACAAATTTTTTTATTAATAGCTAGGTAGGCTAATAAAGGTTTTTGTTGTGTATTTTGACTGAATTTTGGGGATATTTTCAGATAGACGTGACAGGTAAAACAAAAGAGGAAAGAACAAAAATACATGATGCAGTCAAGAAAGCTTTTGGAGACAGCATAGTTGGTAGCACTGTTACAGTTGAGGACAAGAAGTTTGTTACTTTTGAAAAGTATCGGAAAGGAGGTATGAATATCAATCAACTTATTTGTTAACAACTACTATTATTGGATAGAAAAATATCATATAGAGAATGAAAAAGGATCGTCAGGAGACCGTGTCGTGGAGTCTATCTCCTGACGATGCTTCGGTTACGGGGCGAAACAATTGTTGAGATTGTGGTGGTGAAAAGTGAGTGTTTGCATTCTTACAAATTCTGCATGTATCAGGTATGAGAATGAATAGTACACTCTACATTTAGCATTTCATATATTTTGTTTTATCGTGGATTATAGCAAAATAATATTCTTATTACTTTTTTATTATGGACCTCCACAAAGTAACGCCTTATTCTATAAATTATTTGAACAAGTGTTTCAATTATACTCATATTAACATTATTTTACAGTACGCATAGACAATAGAGTGAAGTGGGTGTGGCCAGGGGAATATGTCTACTTCGTAGTCTACAAAGAGAACTGTGACACCATGGAAGCAGCTTCCCGTATCGCTGAAAGATTGAGAATGAAGTAAGTCTCAATGTCAATAATTGGTCTTGTGAAGTTCACGAAATAACTAGGTCGAAGGAATCACTCCCACAAACAAATCAGTCTCTCAATTGTCAACCTCACCTGCTCGTGGTGCACCCTACAAATAAACCAACGAGACTCTGGCGACTGACTCATGGCTGTATAACCATTCTTTAGTTGACCTAAATACTAACAGACAGACAGTGGGCAGTAGCACTGTCATTACCAAACCAAGTGTAGTGATTACTGGCAACACCTTCACAGTCAGACAGAGGTCACCAATTAATTAGAACCATTCCATGTATTTATTTATGTATAAAATCGTAAGGAAACCTGTATGTCTAGAGAATTTTAGTAGGGATGTGACATGGACTAAAAATCGATTACACAATAAATAATCGATTTTTTCCCATTAAAATAAATCGATTTTTTAAAAATCGATAATTTTGTTACGAAATAATCGATTTTTTTCTGACTATTTTAAAATTTGTCTTTTTTAATATTAAAAATTGATTACAATAAAGGCTAATTAAAGTAAACAACTACCAAGAAATAATATCAGATGTGCAGTTTGGCTAAATTAGTTTCATCCAACTATACATCTCTAATCTTAAAAAACAAGGAAAAGAGTAAAAAAGAAAAAAGGGATGCCTAAAATAATCGATTTTTGATGAACAAAATAATCTATTATTAAAAATAGATTACAAAAAAAAATAATCGATTATGTTTTCACATCGTTGTATAACCTAGCAATACGCATTGGAGCAGCGTGGTAGGTCTGAGCTCCAGTCCTCCCCAAATATGGAGAGCGGAGGCCTATGCCCAACAGTGGGATCTATCTATCTATCTAATCGCGGGGACGCCTGTCGTTGCAGGACGGGTGGTCAGCTCCTATTCTGGACTATTCCACCCATTTCTCCATGTTGGGACACTGGTTAGGTTAGGTTAGGTTAGTAGTAACAGTGGGATAGTAACAGGTTGTAAATTTACTTTTTGTTCCTACAGTCTTCGTCCATCGATGCTGGGATATGCTGGCACTAAGGACCGCCGCGCGAAGACCACCCAGTGGTTCAGTCTTCGCAAGTACGACCCGCGCAAGATCGCCAGCTCCTGCCAGGGCCTGCGGGACATCACCCTGGGCAACTACAGCTTCAGCGACTGCGGGCTGAAGCTGGGCATGCTGCGGGGCAACCAGTGAGTGACTAACCTAACCTTCCACTATGTTAGCTTCATCACAAATATTGCTACAAAAGTAATGTTTAATATCTATTCTTTGGATACATCCGCATGCAAATCTAAATGATGAGATCTTATGATGAGAGTCTCTTACACACACACGCACCCGCGCACTCGCACTCACACACACACACACACACACACACACACACACACACACACACACACACACACACACACACGCACGCACGCACGCACGCACGCACGCACGCACGCACGCGCGCACACACAAAATTATAAATTTTATAATCGTGGGTCTTCAACGCCGTGTGGTATCATGCTGAATAGAATAGTACCACTCTCATTTCTTACCGAGGTGTTGTAAAAGGCAACTAAGGTAAGTCGACCCGCTGTGTGGTATCCGGCTGAGTAGACAGACCAACTTCATTTCTTACCGAGGTGTAGTAAAATACGACTGAGGTAAGTTGATGTCAGGCAGCCGGTCGTGAAAACGCAGCCAAATCATGTGACAGCGTGTTTATAACATGTTGTGCCGACCCCACTTAGAGTGGGATAAGGGGAGGAGGATGATGGTCTTCAAGACATGTTCTAAAACCAGTTTCTAACCGTGGTCCTGTAAATATGCTATCCCGTGTTATTCCAGGTTCCGTATTTGCCTTCGAAACGTGACCGGGACGGACGAGTGCGTGGACACGGCCTGCTCGCTGCTGCGGGAGCGCGGGTTCATCAACTACTACGGGCTGCAGAGATTCGGGACCCGCATCGAGGTGCCCACTTACGAGATAGGGAAGAAACTGCTGCAAGCCAACTTCTGGGAGGTGAGCTATTAAAAAACTGATCTAGAGCAGTGTTTCCCAACGTGGGGCTCACGACCCACAGGGGGGCCATTTTATGGTTAAGGGGGCCGATTTTATGGTTAAGGGGGCCGATTTTATGGTTAAGGGGGCCAATTTTATTATTAAGGGGGCCGCAACTCGATACGAGTTTAAGCCTTTCGCTCTGGGCCATTTAAGTGCAATGCTAGATTTCGGTGCCAAATTTAATAAAAAAAGCAATTTTTCTTCCTAAAACCTATTATTTATGTTCTTTAAGTGGGCATTTCAATTTTTAATATTAAACTTTATGTATATTACTTAGAGAGGCAAAATAAACGTGAAATATTTTAACGTGAGGCATGGACCAAAAAAGGTCGTGTTAAACGCTAAACAATCTTTTTATAAACTAATATATGTATAGCTCACTAACCTACTCAACCATAGATGGTGCTGCACGGCGTTATATAAAATCGAAATCGCGCTAAGGAGTTTCTTTGTCTCAGACATAGGTAGGGCTATGAGAGGTGAATAAAGGCGAGATTTGTATTCTTGCGATTGTAGTTTCATTTCTCCTATCGGCTCAAGTGTGGGTGTGTTCAGGTCGGGAAACACTGATCTAGAGCCTGAGTTTCTGAAGTTAGGCAGGTAAACTCCCAGGGTCAACGGAAGACTCGACTGGATTCTACGTTGGCGTGACAAATAACGTAGCTTTTTTGGCAATTATTAATAAAGTTGATATTGCTTCTCTATCTAGCTTGAGCAGTGGGACTCAAGACTTGGAAATATTTAACAATTTTATATATCTGTGCTCCAAAATCAGTAATACCGGTTCATGTGAAAATGAAATCCCTAGGCGTATCGGAATGTCAAAGAGTGCCATGTCACAGATGGAAAGAATATGGAAGCACCGCAACATCAGGCATAAGACGAAACTTGTACTTGTGAATAGCCTAGTGTCCTCCATTTTCTTATACGGCGCAGAGACATGGACACTTAAATGGCAATCCGCATTAATGTATTTGAGATGTGGTGCTGCAGGAAATTACGCATCCCATTGACGGCACATAGAACCAATCGGTCAGCTCGAAGAACTCAAAATAGACACGAAACCAAGGCTTTCCAGCATGTGCCTACAGAGGATTTTTGAGTTCTTTGGGTACATCGCTCGCAAGCCGGGATACGACCTACAGAAACTTATTGTCACAGGTCGATGGCAAGAGATCCAGAGGACGTCGCCCTATGCGCTGGTCAGAACAGATCCGCACCACACTCAATACAACAGTCTCCGAGACCTGATATTCACAGGGTCTTTGTTTTGCAAAAAAGAGCTATACATGGTATTTATAATATGAAACCTCGTGATTCTCTTAGGAAAAAGTTCAAAGAAATTGGCGTTATGACTGTAGCTTCACAATACATCTACAGTAATATACTATTTGTACGTAAAAATATTCACTTGTATAGTAAAAATAGTGATAGGTATGACAGACATACAAGAATACACTTGTATAGTAAAAATAGTGATAGGTATGACAGACATATACTAATGACGCCTAGATTACGCCTCCAAAAGGTCCGAAAATCATTTGTCGGTCTCGGTACACGTTTTTATAACAAAATTCCTCAACATTATCTAGACTTGCCTTTACACAAGTTTAGAAATAATCTCAAAACGATGCTGCTACATAAAGCTTACTATACTATTGAGGATTATTTGAGTGATAGCATATCTTAACTGCAGTCAGCTACGCATCCAGCTGCAACGATTATCTTGTAACCATCAAATTGTAATAATTTTTGAAAGGATTATCCGCCGAGTTTCTTGCTGGTTCTTCTCGGTAGGAGCAAACTTCCGAATCAGTGGTGGCTTCTTTAAAACATTTGACGATTCACAGTACTGTAAACAGTCCCCTTGAATAAAGAATATTTTGAATTTAAATTTGAATTTGAATTTGACCATCGACGTGGCTGAAAGCGGAAAAAATTGGAAGACCATCGTTAATACCAAGACTTGAATAGTGGGGTCACGACCCCCATAATTGGGGAAATGATGCACGGAGGAGGAGGATTTAGCTTTATAAAAAATCTCATAACGCGTCCCTCAGGCGATCACGTGTATCCTGGCGGAGCGGCCAGGCCCCCTGTCGCGCGCGCTGCACGTGTTCCAGTCGGCGGGGGCCCGGGACGCGCTGCGGTTCCTGCCGCGGGCCCCGCAGACCGTCGAGAGCAGGCTGCTGGGGGCCCTGGCGCACAACCAGAACGACCTGGTCGGCGCACTGGATCAGGTCTGGAATGATCTTTACTTAATAGTTACAGCAGTTGGTTGTTTAATGAACTAATGTTAGGGATAAGTAATTCAAGCGGAATAAGACCGTGTGTTGTGGAGATCCCATGAAAAGTAAGTCTCTTCAGTCCAGCAGCGGACGTCCATCGGTTGACGAAAAAGAAGAAGTCAATAAATTTGGTTGGGACCCATTCCTATCATCTATAAGAATTGTTTCCGAAATGGCTCGGATGGGCAGCGTTTGGGAAGCTACGCGAGATTGTTTCGTCCAAGATACCTGAGTGCCTGAAGACAAAAGTCTTCGAACAGTGCGTGTTGCCAGTGATGGCATACGGAGCCGAAACTTGGTCGCTGACAATGGGCCTCATAAGCAGGCTCAGAGTCGCTCAGCGGGCGATGGAGCGAGCTATCCTCGGAGTTTCTCTACGTGACCAAATCAGAAATGAGGTGATCTGTAGATGAACCGCAGTCACCGACATAGCTCAGCGGGTCGCGAAGCTGAAGTGGCGATGGGCGGGGCACATAGTGCGGAGAACCGATGGGCGTTGGGGTCTCAAGGTGTTGGAATGGCGACCCCGCACCGGAAAGCGCAGTGTTGGAAGACCCCCTAGTAGATGGACTGACGACCTCAAAAAGGTCGCCATAGCTGCTGGGTCCAAGCGGCACAAAATCGTGTGTTCCGGAGATGCCATGAAGAGACCTATGTCCAGCTGTAGACGTCCATCGGTTGACAAAGAAGATAAGAATTGTTTTCTTTAATTAGATTGTGAACATTTTGGTATGATCAGTAAGAATAGTTTATTTTTCCTTGGTTAAGTGTCAGGTTTAATTTGGCTTGGGAGCATTACCCAATCAGACCAATGTGCCGTGGTTACCCTCAGGTGACAAGGAACACCCGGTTGCTGTACATTCACTCGTACCAGTCGCTGGTGTGGAACCGGGTGGTGTCGGAGCGGCTGCGGACCCTGGGCAACCAGCCCGCGCCCGGGGACCTGGTGCCACTTGCTGACCTCGCCGAAGGTATGCCACTGGTTAATGAGGCCAGAATATACAGAGTGGTAGACAAAATCGATCCATTTTTCACTTAAACCGGGGCTTCTTAAACTATGGGTTGTGACCCCAAATGGGGTCGTGTAGCAAAATTCTGCGGTCGCGAGAGAATTTTTACCTATATTTTACTTTAATACTTACCACGCAACTACTTGAATATATTCGAGCGAATTAAGACGGTCACAATCCACTTTTATTTTAGAAACTATAGTAATACAATTGTATATTCTCTAAAAGGAAATACGCAGAAAAAAGGTTTATTGACAGAAGTTGTAGACAATTTAATATCTTGAGTTCTGTTATAGACATTTTTCATCTCTCCTTCTTAGAATTTAAATTAAATATTACAATTATTTAGGTAATTTTGAAATAACTAGCCAAAACACGTTTATAACATGTTTTGCAGACCCCACTTAGTGGGATCAGGGCAGGAGAATGATTATTTGATGATGATAGGATAGCAATTTTTACGTTTATTAACGAATAAATCATTTTAGGCGATATGGAGGATGAATCGGATAGCGAAGAATACCAGAATGATGATACAGATCTAAATAATGAAAAAACCAAACCAGATAAAACAGAAAATAGCAACACAGACCCAAACAACTCAGAGAAAAAGTTATTTACATCTAGAACAATGATCCCGGTGAAGGTGCTGACACAAGAAGATTGTGAGAGTGGACAGTACAGTCTGTGCGATGTGGTGATGCCGCTGCCGGGGAACTGCGTGGAGTACCCGCCCAACATGAAGGAGTTCTACAGGAAACTTCTGGAAGAGGACGGGCTGAAGTTGGACATGAAGCATAAGTACAGGTGAGTGGTGTGTTTGTTACAAGTACTTTGCATGAGCATCATAAAGAATATCATTTCTGAAGTGTTAGAGAACCGTAGTTTGAATGAAACGGCGTTAGTTAGTAGTTAGTGGTTTAAAGATGTTTATTAATAAAATGAACCCATAAATCATTACTTTCATTTAAAGATCATCATCTTCCTGCCCTTATCCCACTCTTAAGTGGGGTCGGCACAACATGTACAAACATGCTGTCACATGATTTGGCTGCGTTTTTACGACCGGCCGCCTGCCTGACGTCAACTTACCTCTGTCGTATTTTACGACACCTCGGTAAGAAAGACGGTGGTCTATTTTACTCAACCGGATACCACACGGTGGGTCAACTTACCTTAGTCGCCTTTTACGACACCTCGGTAAGAAATGAGGTTGGTCAATTCTACTCAGCCGGATACCACACGGCGGGTCGACTTACCTTAGTCGCCTTTTACGACACCTCGGTAAGAAATGAGGGTGGTACTATTCTATTCAGCCGGATACCACACGGCGTAAATCATTAGTTTGAATGAAACGGCGTTATTAGTAGTTAGTGGTTTAAAGATGTTTATTAATAAAATGAACCCATAAATCATTACTTCCATTTAAAGATGTCCGTAAAAAATAACCCATAAATCTTACTTTCAATACGCTGATTGTCCAAACCAATATCAATGGATTTGGCACAGTTATTCCTTATACACTAGAGTAATATATAGGCTATAGAAATCCTGTTAAATAATTTACAAAATTAGGCGTTACTTTGCGGAGATCCATAATACAAAAGTAATAATAAAATTATTTTGCTATAATCCGCGATGAAGTAAAATAGAAAATATATATAATGCTAAATGTAGAGTAATGCTAAATGGACAATACGCCGTGTGGTATCCGGCTGAATAGAATATTACCACCCTCATTTCTTACCGAGGTGTCGTAAAATACGACTAAGGTAAGTTGACGTCAGGCAGGCGGCCGGTCGTAAAATACGTAGCCAAATCATATGACAACATGTTTGTAACATGTTGTGCCGACCCCACTTAGAGTGGGATAAGGTTAAAGGAGGATGATGAAATGTAGAGTGGACAATCGGTTATCATACCTCATACATGCGGGATTCGTGAAAACACATGCACATACCCTACTAATATTGTAGGGTATGTTGCAAAAACCCCCACAAACAAGGGCAAATGTTGTGTTAAACTGTGGTTCTCTGACCAGGAGCTACAGTATGTGCGGCGGTTACCGGCCTGTAGTAGCCCGGCCGGTTAACATGCACTGGAGCCTGGTGCGCTACAACAACCCCTCCTCTGACCTGCTCCTGTCGGACGCAGACCAGCTCGCCGGCATCACCAGCACAGGGGCTACAGACGGTGAGAACTGCTTCCTACCAACCTCAGTGGACTAAGAGCCTTCCAGACCTTCGTCATTCGACTGGCCCGTTGGTGCAATGGGTTTCCCTGCCTTCAGCTCCGCGGTTCGATTCCCAGGGCCATCATTTTCTATAAAATTAATTCGTTGGTCTTCGAGTCTGGGTGTATATTTGTATTTAAGTATGTATTTATAATAGATGTAGTTGGGGATCGTATTTACATTTTTCGAGACTGCCCGTTTCTCGAATAATCTACGCTGACTTGACATTTCATGACAAAAATATAATTCTATATAAATTTTAGTATTTTCTAATGCCCAAAAACACAATATAACGAATTCTTTTTGCATAAAACCTAGCTAGATCTATTTTCCTTTCCCTAAACCCCCTTCATGCTGGATTTCAGTAAAATCGTTGGAGCCGTTTCCGTGATTCAGAAAATATATATATAAATACAAGATTAAATCATTTAAATATAAAGATTTATATTATTCATCAGTTACTTTGTTAATGCCCATTTTTGACAACAATACGTTAAGTATGGCAAAATGCATACGTCGTAAACTTTTCTCTTTTCCTTTATTGGCATATCTTCGTTTTCCATTATTTCACTCAGAGATCAATATTTCTTCCAAGTATTGGATATTCTTCGTATATTATATTATAAATTATATTTTATTTATTCGTCATTGTCTGGTATTCTGTGAATTTCCATATCTAAATTTCTAACTGTCCACAGATGGCAAGTACAGAGCTCTCCTCCTTACCATGACCTTACCCCCAAGCTCTTACGCCACCATGGCGTTAAGGGAACTTGCTAAAGTGGACACTTCTGGATCGAACCAGGCGTCACAGAATAATTATCATAAACAGAATGAACAAGAAGATGTTACAGAGAAAGATGGTGAATCAAATGAAGTCGATAAAGACGTTCCTCACAGTGATGGCCAGGAGAAAGATGATGAAATCGATACTGGTGATAAAGTAGCGGAAAACGGAGGTGATAAGAGGAAATTGGATGTCGATGCTGATGGAGGGGACGTTAAGAAATTAAAAGTTAACGAATAAAGTAATCCAATAAATCTGTTTAAAATTATTTTGTGTACTAGCTTCTAATTAGTTTGTGCAGATCTAAATATTTTTTTTTTTTATAATAATAACTTTATTTAGCCAAACAATTACAAAAAATACAAAAAATTAAAATTCAAAAATAGATAATAAAATACAAATTCACATTAACAAATATCGTAGACACTCGTACTAAGATAATATTGCGAGATATAGAAATGGTCCTCTGTGAGTTCTTATCAAGAACCAGTTATAATTGTGAATACGTTCTAATTGAATTCAGTGCTACCCCATAATTACCCATATATGCCCCATAATGCACTTGATTTTTTCTAGTCCCAAAAGAAAAACCAAATTTTATCAATATTGCTCAAGCAGATTAACAGTCTCTTTCTGTGTGTGTGTGTGTGTGCGTGCATGCGTGCGTGCGTGCGTGCGTGCGTGTTTGACACATTTATATAATGGATCTAGATGTAAAATGTCCTCGAGTGCAGTAAAGCATCTTTTTGACCTATACCTATTTGTAAATATTATAACAACCATGTTTTTCCTTTACACTTATTCAATAAATAAGAAAGTCAAAAGTCAACCCCTTCACTCTCAACAACTTGTTGCTTTTATTATAAGAATTCTTAAAAAAAAAACTGGTGCCAGTAGGAATATTTTTATTGATAAGTTAATAATCATATCTAAATTAATCATAGTCTCTATAATTTCTCGTTTGCCGAAACCTAGTCTGCGTTGGAGATATCGCAAGCGGCCACAGGTCTCGCCTGGCTTGTCTGGCCACTGCGTGGGATCCCACGTGTGAGCGCAGCTCGCCCGGCGTGGGAAACGAGCGTGGGCACCAGTTGCACTTGTGGGGCTTGTTCTGAAATCATACATTTCAATTGAAAAAACGCCACGCTACGCTGTCATGTATATTAATATACGTTATGTTATTTATACTAATATATAAAGCTGAAGGGTTTGTTTGTTTGATTGTTAGATTGCTTGAACGCACTAATCTCAGGAACTACTGGACCGATTTGAAAAATTCTTAGAATGTCGGATAGTCCATTTATGGAGGAAGGCTTTAGGCTTCATCACAGGATAAATAGAAAAGGAGAGGATCAACAATTAAAAATATTTCAAAAACGACAAAATTTAAAGCTTTCCTTGCTTACGCTAAGTTAACGGTAAAAGTTATTAAAAAATCATGTATTACAAAATTGTTCCCCTCTAAAAGTTCTAAATACAAGTCCGCGACAGCATATGTCTAGCTTTTAAGGTTAACTCGCTTTAACTATTTTTATGGTTACCAAAATACTACATTACGGTATTAATCTTTCAATGCGGGCGGAGCCGCTGGCGATTGCTAGTTATATTAGTTAATAAAAATATATGTTTGTGAGGTACACCTACCTGCGATTTCATTTGGATCAATACGTGACATTTACAATTTAAATTCGCATGATTCGCTGTAAGAGGCGTTTATTTATTTTTTTATACATATATTTAGAAAAGAGAAAGAAAAAGTAAAAAGGCACACGTATAAAGATGGACCTATCCCTAAAGGGATCTCTTCCAGTCAACCCTTGAGTAATAGACGTTTAATCAAATAGGTATTCTTACATTAACTTCTAACATTTTTAGCAATATATACTGTATAAAAAAATGTACTGGATAGTTTTTGGAAATTATTAAGAAAATAAGATAGCGTAGATAGTGGAATATGAAAATATCATAGCATAGTTATTCAAAGCGGTACGAATTAGCTGAGACTTTAACTATATTTTCCCCGTGAATCACTCTGTCTATAGGTTAAAAAAGACAGACGAAGCAGGAAACTTTGTTTAATATACTAATGATATCATTTAACAGAGATTAATATTACCTTGGTGTGCGTCATCCGATGGTAGTAAAGGTTGGAGCTGGCTGTGAAGCATTTCCCACACTCTGGACACTTGTGAGGTTTCTCGCCTGGACAACGGACAGTCTAATGTATAAAAGTAAAGTAAAGGCCTGTTACAATCCCACTGCTGGGCATAGGCTTCCTCTCTCCGTTTTTGGAGAGGATTTCCTATAAACATTTTTTTGGCTTTTCGAGTCTGGGTATTCGTATTTAAGTATGCATTTAAAATTATATACCTACCTATGTATGTATTCACCAGTTGTCTGTCACCCATAACACAAGTATTAAGTTACTTTGGAGACGGACGACCGTGTGTGTGTCTTATATATTTATTTATTTTATTTGAAGAATGTAAAGGTTTTACATATATCGATCGAGATATGATGGTGTGAATTAAGTGTGGAGTTCTTTTTACCTGTGTGTATCCTGCGGTGTGTGTTCAGCGAACTTGAGGTGCTGAAGCCCTTACTGCACACAGTACATATATGCGGCTTCTCACCTAAAAACAATAAATTCGGTTTCATATGAAATTCCATATTGTAGCGCGAAGTCAGCGGATCTCATATATCCGTAATAGATTCATCGTATAAGTAGTCGCTAATCAATAAGCAAACTTGTTACACGTATCCATAATAAATCTAGCTTCACCTGCCTTCTTTAATTTCGCGCAACATCAAAAGAAGTTTGATGTTGCTCTCTTTTTATAAGTATCTCTTTCTTCTTCAATTCTTGTCCTTTTCCTTCTGTTACTCAAAGGTTGACTGGAAGAGATCCCTTTTAGGGATAAGTTCGCCTTTATACATGTGGTTTTTTTTTAAATTTTTTTTTTCTTTCTCTTTTCTAAATATATGTGTAAAAAGAAAAATAAATAAAATAAATAAAGAAGTAACAACCACACAGTACCTACTCCACACACATGTACAACAACTTTCGTCATTTTAAACACATCGCGCTCATGGAGTGTGTAAAAGTTAACTAATTATTTTTCTCTTCACTTTAATTGTTATAATTACTGGTCTTAGCTGCAGTTTAAAACAGAAGATTTTGAAGTTATTTTTATAATTATTTACCAATAGGTGCCTTTATATGGCGATATTTTAATCTATAAATTACATGGACATAAATAGCTGTGATAGCCCAGCGGTGCGACCGTGTGAATCTTTAGAGACGATCGTGGGTTCAAACCCGGGCAGACACCAATGAGTTTTTCTATTAAAACTTATGTGTCTAATTGATAATTGCATTTTATCACACGCTTTTCGGTGAAGGAAAACATTGTGAGGAAACCTGCATATCTCTAGAGAATCCTAGGGATATGTGAAACCTACCAATCCGCATTGGAGCAGCGTGGTATGTCTTAGCTCCAATCCTTCTCTCAAAAAATGGAGAGAGGAGACCTATGCCCAGCAGTGGGTTAGTAACAGACCGTTACTTACTTTACATGGACATATAGGTAGGACTTGATTTTTAGTAAAATCCCACGTCAATCCCAATCCTCAAACGCATATAAACGTCTACAATCTTTAGTAAAAATCCACGATTCACAGCTATATTAAATAAAACGAAATAAAGTGATATCTAATACAGAATTGGATTTTAGATTTACATAATCTTTTGTAGATTTTGAACATTTTTCAAAAGTCCGCATAGCTTATCCAATTCTACATCTCATTTCGAATCTTTTGTCTAAATCCTATGCGAATAATGCACAAAAATTACAAGGTATATTCAGACATCTAAACACAATTAAAGAAAACATCGTCCTGTGAAAAATATGAAAGAACTTTATGGTATTACCATTTTGAAATTAGTATGACGTCAGTCTATAATTAGCAGATAAGACTCTCCTTACTCTTAGTCTCCTTTTAAGGCGACTGAAGTAAGTGCAGTGTGATATCTGGCTGAATAGAATATACCACCCTCACTTCTTACTGAGATGTCGTAAAAGCCGACTGAGGTAAGTTGATCTTAGACAGGCGGCCGGTTGTAATATACTTAGCCAAATACACAATAAGGTTAAAACATGTCCCAACCACATTTAGATTGGGATAAGAGCAGAAGAATGATGATGTATATTTACGACATGGAACTTCGATCTCACCAAACTGGTATCCAAATGTTAAAAATCCCCACCTTGTTAGCTATTTTCAAAAATGTAAACTATTTAATTTACCTGTATGGGTACGCATATGCCGTTTCAGAAGAGAAGGTCTGTCGAATGTCTTCAGGCAGACTTGACACGGTAGGACACTCTTGATGGCCGCCCTTTGAGGCTGGTAAAAGCTCCTTTTGCTATCAACAAGATTGGTACGTTCATATAATTTGACTAGATGCTCGTTAAGTCCCGCGAGGAATTTGAAATCTATTACATTCAGCATTTTATTTGATTTATTTTTCATGGAGAGATCTAAGGGTTCGATTTGTTGATTCATTATTTAACTATTAACTATAATATTGTTAATTTCTTCAGTATAGTGTCAGTATTTTATAAATGATATAGGAAGTTGCTTTTGTAATTTAGTATACAAAAGATATTAAAACTTAAATAAATCACACTGTGGCGTAATAATCTCTTGCAGGATATATTAAACACCGTATTAACATTCTGGAGGTTTCCTTTCGAATTTTCATAGATAACTGTGATTAGTTTTTCGTGAAGCTCCCTTAAATAGTCCGGGGGTTGACGCGTACAAATGACAGTTATATCGGGCATATACAATATTTTTATTGTATTGTGTAACGGTGTGCCGATCGTTTGGATCATTGTGGTGAACGTAACAATGAGTTTTGTAGAGCACCGGCCACTAATCGACGTGATGTGACGATTTTTTCGTAAATTCCACGGAGTTGCGAAAAGAAAATGGAAATGGAAAAGTTTTAATTATTTCTTTAAATTGGTGCCAGTCAGTGGCGTATAGTATAACCCCGCAGCTCTCGTGGAGCTGGAGGGTGGGGGGGTCATGTGTCTTGACATGAAAATTAGTGTAAGTGAAATAATTAGTAAATTTAGTAAAAATGCAATCACATTTCATCATGTAATTTCATATTTTATAATACCTAACCTAAAAAGCTATATATAGAAGGATACGAGTAGGTTGGAAGATGTTGAGGGGAACGGGGCATTCTGTAGTAACACAATGCAATGCCAAATCTATTTAAATGTACAGTGTAAATCCTTATCTCCCTACCTAACCTAACCTGTTGCAATAGAGCAATGGACCTTAGTTTCAGCCTATCTTCAAAAAAGACAGAAAACGGCAGAATTTAAAACTTTCCTTGCGTGCGCTAAGTAAACGGTGAAAGATATTAAAAAAACATGTACCTATTTTAAAATTGTTCCAAAAAGTTTTAAATAAAAGTCCGGGACGTCATATGCCTAGGTTTTAAGGCTAACCTATTTTAACCATTTTTATTGTTATCAAAATACTAAATCACACTTTTAATCTTTCCACGCGGAGCCGCTAGCAATTGCTAGTTAAAAATATACGAGAGATTGCATTAAGTTACTGTTAACCCTGTATTGCGACTCAGTAGAATTAGCGCCTCATTCGTTAGACTGGGTCTTTTACAATAAAATTACTACTACTACAGAAATAACTAAATTAAGTGTAAGAAATATAGGTACGTAAAGCATATTATACAATTGAAGATTACATAAATAATAAAAATTTTTGCATTTGAATCCTGCAGCTTCATACATGACTGAAAATGTTTAAAGGGTTGACCGCCGAGTTACTTGCTAGTTCTTCTCTGTAAGAGCGACATTCCGAACCAGTTGTAGCTTCGTTAAATCTTATTCATCCTTAAGGATTCAAAAGTACTTGAAAAAAGCTTTGAATAAAGATTATTTTGATTTCGTTTATGCCGCATCCAAACGCTTTCCAAAGGCATTGGTCATGTATTGAAGAAAACGTAATCGCTTATAAAGGTGACGAGGCAACAAAATGTTTGGATTGAACCTTTGTAAGCGGACAGAGCTGCGATATTTATGTTGTACATTATACTGGTGGTATTGTGGTGGTACAAAGACGACGAATTTCCGATTACCCCTAATGCTTATGGAAAGCTGTTTGCTTATGTCGATTACATCACAATGAGCGGGGAAAAATTAGTTAGGGTTCTGTGGATTATGATAAAGAACGTGGCTGAGTTTATCTGCTATAGAATATTTATCATCATCCTCTTGCCCTTATCCCACTCTAAGTGGGGTAGGCACAACTCACGCATGTTTATACCATATCAACATGCTGTCACATGATTTGCTTTCGTATTTTACGACCGGCCGCCTGCCTGACGTTAACTAACCTTAGTCGTATTTTACGACACCTTGATAAGAAAGATCTACTTAACGGGATAACACATGGTGGGTCAACTTACTTTAATCGCCTTTTAACACACCTTGGTAAGAAATGAAGGTGGGCTATTCTACTCAGCCTGATACCAACACGGCAGGTCAATTTACCTTAGTCGCCTTTTACGACACCTTGGTAAGAAATGACGATGGGCTATTCTACCTAGCCGGATACCACACGGCGGGTCGACTTACCTTATTTATTTATTTATATATACATATATGCTACATTTGCGATGATGGCATTGCGATAGTATAAAACTATGTGCATATGCCATCCTCACATTCAATAAAGTCACACTTTAGTCGCCTTTTACGACACCTCGCTAAGAAATGAGCGTGACTGCTATAGAATATTTAAAATTCAGTTATATTGTGAGTTCTTGTAAAGTACAGTAACGGCCTGTTACTATCCCGCTACTGGAAAAGGCCTTGTATCCGTTTTGGAGATAAGGGTTAGAGCTAAGATCTACCACGCTGCTCCAATGGGCATTGGTAAGTTACACATATCACAAAAAATCTCCAGAGATATGCAGGTTTCCTGACAATATTATCCATCACCGAAAAGCGTAATATATATTGCAAATATCAATTAAGAACATGTGTTTTAATAGAAAACTGATTGTTACCTGCCTAGGGTTTTGACCCCTCAAATACAAATAACATACCTACTAATATTATAAATGTGACGTCTGCCTTTCTGACTGTCTGTTACACTTTGACGCTGAAATTTGGAGTAATTTAAGCTAAATCAGGGAGCTAAGCTATGATAGCCCAGGGGTAAGACCGTGCTACTCTTTCGAGGAGGTCACGGGTTCAAGCCCAGGAAGACACTAATGAGTTTTTATTGACGATGAAGGAAAACATCGTTAGGAAACTTTGTGAGGAAACCTGTATGTCTCTAGAGAATTCTGGAGATATGTGTAACCTACCAATCCGCATTGGAGCAGCGTGGTAGATCTTAGCTTCAATCCTTCTCTCCAAGAACGGAAAGAAGAGGCTTATTCCCAGCAGTGGGATAGTAACAGGCCGCTACTTACTTTACTTCGGAGCTAACATATAGGTTAGGAAAAGGAAGAAACCATAAATGTGACTATGTATTATATTTTAATACTAAAAACGCGGACGACGTCAGGTTTATTTATTAAAGGGACAAACCACAACGTTCATGGGGTAGTTTTTTATGTCATTCTTCTCCATAAGACTCGTTTTCGGGTCACACATTTAATTTAGCGCGCAAGTAAATTTTGAGATTATTAGGGCGATGATGCCGCGATTTTATTGTGACGGTGAGCAATGAGTTTGTTTATTATGGCTCCATTACGTTATTACTTATAATAATTAAGTAATTTAATTTCACATATTTTTTATTCATGTATACTGTTTCCACTTTTTATAGAAGCTACTTAAATAATTTATAGAATTAGGCGTTACTTTGCGGAGATCCATAGTACAAAAGTAATAATAAAATTATTTTGCTATCATCCGCGAAGAAGTAAAATAGAAAATATATGTAATGCTAAATGTAAGTGGACAATCGGATTGTGGCGGTGGCGGTGGTGGAGGTTTGTGCATGTGTTTTTACGAATCCTGCATGTATCAGGTATGATAACCGATTGTCCACTCTACATTTAGCATTATATATATTTTCTATTTTACTTCTTCGCGGATTATAGCAAAATAATTTTATTATTACTTTTGTAGAAGCTACTTACTTATTCTGAAGTTTGCGCCTAATGAGAAGAACCAACAAACTCGGCGGATAATCTCTAAAAAAAAATATGAAATTTGATTGATTATGTTAATGGTTGCAGCCTGTTACGTTGCTGAATGCAGTTGAAATATAATTATCATTTCATCCACTTGTCAGTTATTCGAAAATGGATACACCGAATAGTTTAACGGAATCAGTTATTAGAAGACTTTGCTCAGAATAATTTATAGAATTAGGGTTAATTTGCGGAGATCCATAATACAAAAATAATGCAATTAGTCCGCTATTAACGAATTAATTGCTGTAATGGCAAAGTAAAAATTAAAAAAATATATATTTATTCAAGTAAACTTGCAAACAAGTGATTTGAAACGTCAACTCCATTGCGGTTTGAAAAATTGCCTCTACCGAGAAAAATCAGCGAGAAACTCGGCGGTTATCTTATAATCTTATTGCTATTTACATTTAGTTATTACTGTCTAGTACAAGGTCGAAGAGTAGCTATCCACACAGTATATAGTAGGTTTTCTATATCAGCCTCTTTTTAACAGTGTTTTTAAACTGCAGTAATGGCAAAGCTAATATTGATTGTGGAATTTTCTTATAGAATCTTATACCCAAACCCACAAACGACTTACGTACCTTTGCAAGCCGCAAAGCAGGAGCCGCAAGCTTATGTCGGTTCCTACTTTGTCTGTTATATACATCACCTACCACTTAATTAACCTAATTCTTATAATTTTATATACATAAGTTAAATTACTAAAAATATATCCATAACCTAACCTTCACTTCTCATTTTTTATGTATTTAGTCGGATTTTGGTGCAGATTATTTTAAATCTTCTGTGAAATAGAAAATATGTCTGTATTATTAGCACTTTGGATGTAGGTACTCGGTAGAATCGCACTGCAAGATGCAAATTGAAGCGAGTATTGTAGAAACAAAAAAAGCGCTTCCAATTCAAATTCCTTCTTATTCAAATAAGTTCGTAAATCGGATTTTCTTTTCCTTTCCTCTTGTTAGGAGCGCTTAACTTTCCTCCCTTTTAGAGTTTTTTTGCATCGTTATAAACTAAAATAAAAGTTTTTTTACTAAATTTAGAAGAGGCGGCTTGTTTATGTATGTGCTTAGCTAATGTTAGAAATGTTGGTAATTTGTTGTCTAAGTCTTTTTTTTTTTTTCGAATATGACTAATGCTGTTAGCCCTAATGGCTTTGACAGCGTCACCGATAAGACGGGCGAGCGCTGAAGCATCGCCGAGAAGAAATGGATGATACATGCGGGTGCATTACAAGCACCCGCGCTACAGGGGGCGTCGCCTTAAGGGTGTCTCCTGCGAGACCGAACCTCGGCTTAAGGCGGCGCGTTTTTGGAGGGCTGCATCTAATAAATGACTTGGAAGAAGTCTGCGTCACGGTGGCCGCGGCAGAGGGCTGCGGCCGCTTGACACAAGCAAGCGGGGACCTCGTCTTCGCCGGCGAAGACGCTGTTTGTGAAAATGTAATGTGTGTATCTTGTTGGATGCTGTGATAGCATCATCGGGGTCGTTAAGGACGCTCTTCGGGCGCCTGTGAATCTTGTTGGGGTGCCTGAACGCCTTATAGTTGGACGCGGCCACTATAAGGGGGTTTGGGTGGATGGACGCTTTCTCGAAGTAAGTCGTCGAGAATCGTCTGAAAAGATCGGCTATCGTGGGTAGGTCGAGATCTCTATGGAGGTTCACGTTGCGCACGAACCACGGACAGCCAGTGGCTGTACGCATGAATCGATTTTGAAGTGTCTGCAACGGACACAGTCGTGATTTCGGGACGTGCGCGAACGTGACGCTCGCATATGTCATGATGGGTCTGATGCAAGTTTTGTAAAGTGTCACTTTGTTGCGAAGTGACAGTTTACTTGTCTTGCACAGTATCGGATAGAGGCGTCCCATGGCAAACGCTGCCCGGTTACGGACAACGCGGATGTGTCGGATAAAGGATAGGGTCGGTTGGAGGATGACACCTAAGTATTTGACTTCCTTTTGCCAATCTATGTATTTGTTGTATATGGAGACTCTAGGGGGCGTCCGGATGAAGTCCATGGCTCTCCTAGATCTCGCAAAGAACATTGCTGCGCTTTTATCGGGATTAATTTCGATTCTCCACCGGCGGAACCAGCTTCCGAGCTGGTTGGTTGCTCTTTGGAGCCTATCATTAATAGTTATGGGATCTCTACAGGTAGTATAGATTGCGGTATCGTCCGCGAACATAGCTAAGTGGGTGACTGCACTAGTTTTAGTGGAGAATCGTGGGATGTCACTCGTATAGAGCGAGTAGAGGAACGGTGCGAGTACCGAACCTTGGGGGACTCCGGCGCTTAAGGTGCGTCTTGAGGAGAGCGCACCATCAATACGATATCTGAATGAGCGATTAGTAAGATAATCGCGAATGATAAGAACGAGTCTATCGGGGATTCCTAGGTTCGCGAGTTTGTATATTAAACCCGCATGCCATACCTTATCGAAGGCTTTGGCGACATCGAAGAAGACAGTACCGGTGTACCGTTTTTTGCCGAAGCCATTGAGGACGGCTTCGGTAAGTCGGTGTACTTGTTGTACCGCGGTGTGTTTGGCGCGGAAGCCGAATTGCTCATCCGGTATGAGCTTCATCGACTCCATGAACGTTATGAGTCTAGCGAGGATTACTCGCTCATAGACTTTCCCTAAGCTGTTGAGCAGACTGATGGGTCGATAGCTGCTCGGGAGATTACTGGGTTTTCCCGGTTTGCGAATACCTATTACTATTGCTTCCTTCCATTCGTCGGGGAAGGAGCAACCTAACAGGAGGGCATTGAAAATCAATACTAATAGGTTTATGAGTTGGTCGGGGAGGCACTTGAGTGCTTTGTTGGATATGGAGTCGGGTCCTGGGGACTTGCGGGTCTTGAGGTTTTGGATAATGGAACGGACTTCCTCTCCGGTAGTGGGAGTGAGCGGCTCGCTTTCGGGAGCCTTCGCGGATATCCTAGCCGCCGCCATTTCCACTTCCGAGTGGAATTCGGCGTGTTCGGGGTGACTGGGATTGTTTGTACATTGTCCCTCAAGACTGTCAGCCAAGCATTCGGCCTTATCGATGTCGTCAAAAGCGACCGGACGGTTTAAACGTAACAATGGAGGTGTAGCTGCACACTGGTCTCCTCTCAGGGATTTCGCCAGTTTCCAGAAAGCCAGGTGACTCGGCGAGATCTCTGAGAGTTTGTTGTCCCAGGCGGACTGACGGTTGAGGCTGAGTTTTTCTCTAACCTCTCTTTGAAGTCGCCGGAGTGTTCTCCGGTTATCGTCTGTCGGGTATGCGTCATGGGCCCTAGTGGCGGCACGTTTACGTCTAAGTAGGTCGCGTAGGTCGTCCGGTAGTCGCCCACGACCGCGGTCGTCGGGGACTTCCTTGGAGCAACGCTCGAGTGAGTCTGTTATATGTTTTGTAAGGTGGGTAACAGCGAACTTGGCACTATCCACGGAGTCTATCTTGTCAGGAATTTGATCTAGGTTGTCTGAGTTTAGGGACTGGAGTTTCCCGCCTAATTTACTCCAGTCGATTATCGTTTTCGTGGGAGGGGTCGTGGAAGTGGATTGCCCTAACTGAATTAGAACCGGACGGTGGTCCGAGTCTAATTCATGCAGGACTTCTATAGAATGTAACTGGAGAGCTACATTTTTGAAAATGTATATATCTAAGACATCTGCTCTGTTTGGATCCCCGTTAGGCGGGTATCTGGTGGGCTCGTTAGGGGCTATCACATCAAAAGCGAGGTTTGGAAGGCCGTTGAGGCCTTGGAGTATTGTGCCGTTCCGGTTGGTTCGGCGAGAGTTCCATTGGCCATGTTTGGAGTTGAAGTCTCCGGCCAGTATTACAGAGTCGCCTAGTGCGAGAAGGGTGCGGACGTCTCTTTCGAGTACCCGTTTGGTCGGACTGAGGTATACTGATGCTAGTATGATCGACTGATGGCCGGTCATACCCACCTGACAGACTGAAGCCTCCATGTTAGTGAGCTTTGGGGAATCAAGGGGGGAGCATAGGAGGGCTCTTTTGTAGTAAATGAGCGTGCCGCCTTTTTTGGATGACAGACGGTCATTTCTAATCAAACTGTAATTCGCAATATTGGGATTGCGAAATTGGGGTTTTAAGAAGGATTCTTGTATTAGAAGAATATCTATATCGTGTGCAACTACGAAATCGCGGACTTCGTCCATGTGTCTGATAAGCCCGTCTGCGTTGTACGTGACGAACTTGAGGGAGTGGGGCTTGGCCCTACCCAGTGAGGGTTTAAGCTTAAAGCCTAGAGATGGCCTGCACCAAACTAGAGTGTTCGAGCAAGGCCATTAATCTGTTTTGAGGATTACTCCTCAGCTTGTTTGCCAAAATTGACAGCTCCGTAGTGTCAATTTTGGTTACTATATCGCAAACGAGTTTCATGTCGTCCATGAAACTCGTTGCTGGAGGGGCGGCTGTCGCTTTAGGAGCGGCAGCTCTTGTATTGGAGCTCAAGATGGCGGCGGCGGGTTTCGCTACCGTCTCCTGAGCCGGTTTTACTGGCACAGCCGGCTCGGATGCCGGTTTCCTGTGCCAGGGGTTTGAGGTGGGGAGAGGCGCGGGGACGAACCTCTCAGCTGGTTTGGGGGCGGTACGGTCCGCCTTTTTACGGGTGGCCCTTCTGCCCCCTCGTTTTGCCCTAAGCGGGACTTTCGGGCAGCCGCGATAGCTCGCGGGGTGCCCTTGGGTCCTGCAGAGGACACAGCTGGGAGGTTCCTCGGACGGAACCGTTCTGGGGCAATCGGCAGTGCCGTGATCGCCCAGGCACTTGACGCACCTTGGTCGTGCGGTGCAGTTGCGCTGCGAGTGGCCGTAAAGTTGGCAGCGATGGCACTGCCCCATCACCCCACGCGTACGCGGCGTTTCAATACGCAGACCCGACAGTCTGCATATTGTATTGACGTTGAAGACACGCTTGCCTTCAGGAGTGAGGTCGAGGACCGCGAGACAAAGTTCATAAGGAACTTTGGTTCTATGGTGGTACATGCGGTGTACCTGCCTGATTGGGAGACCCTGGCTGAGGAGGTCGTTTTTGATGTGCTCGATATCGAGCTCTACCGGGAGTCCGCGGATGACGACGCGAAGTTCGCGCTCGTCTTCTAAGGCGTACGTATGATAGCCGATCTTTTCGGCATCCAGGAGCGTCGTGAGGCGACGGTGGTCCGTTGAAGACGGACATTGTACCATTATGCCCTGGCTTGTGGACCGGGCAGAAGTAAATGGGATGGACGAACTGTCCATGCGCGGGATTAACCGGTTCCACGCGTCTTTTTCCCTAACAAATAGGGGCGGCACCTTCTCCTTCCTCTCCGTCATAGGCGAGTCTTGTATTGAGTCGGTCTGTTTGGTCGTTGTAGCCTGTGAGGCAGGCTGGGGTTTTGGGGTGGGACGCGGGGCAGGTGCACCTGCGTCGTTAGTGGCCCTTTTGGGCGGGACGGTCTTAGGAGCCTTCAGCTTTCGCTTCTGGCTCTTGGATAGGACGGCGGTGAAGCCGTCGTCCTCGTCTGAGGCGGATGACGCCGAGGGGGACGGGGACTGCGAAGCATCGGATGCTTCGGCTTCCTCACCGGACTCGGATTCCGAGTCAGTCTGTTCCTCCACTTCCATGTCAGGAGACACGGAGCGGGAACGATCTTTGGCCTTCTCCGCAGAGGGGGGAGAAGGTACCACCGGGATGCCACTCTGGCCCTGAGAGGGCGGGAGGGCTTTGGCAAGTTCCTGCAAAATGGCGGGGTGGTGCGCCTGCAGGAACGCGAAAATCGAGTCCAAAATCGGTTGCCCCGTGGGGCGCAAAGTAGGGGCCATGTTGGCCCGCTAGTGTGGGGGTGGCCTCCCTGCCGGAGGGCAGGGAGGTGTGTACCTAAGAAAAAATCTAGTTTCTTAGTCTCTCTCCCTTCGGGGGAAAGAGGTGAGTACCTAAATTAAAAATTAGTGTACTTACGCACGGACGGAACCACCTACGGCAAGTGTTATGCGTGAAGCACCACACTACCTAATCGAAGCACAGTAACACTAACACAATCCACTTGCACAGGAACGAACAACACTGACAGTCCAGAGTCCTTGGGCACTTTCACAATCTAACGCGGCAGGGGCGTGAGTCAGGCGGGGGGAGCGGCAACCGGATTGCGCTCGACCCAGACATCCGCACGCTACGGCGGCGATCGATGGAATGGGCCGACTAAGTCTTTATGACGCTGCTATTTATATAAATAATGTTAGCGCACACTATATACAAGAACACGATATAATAGGAATACCACAATTCCTGTTCCGAGATGCAGTTCTCTTGAATGACGAACTAAGACTGAATGTCACTGAAACGTTTTATCAATAGGGAGACTCAACCGGGAACAACACGTCACAGTGTTGGTACCATTTAATCAAAAAGGGCGCGATACTCTTGTTTCATGACTGTGTTGCTATAAAATACAAAGCGGAAGTCAATGGCGACAACAATAATAAAGAATTATAGATTATTAGTTTAAGTTTAAACGTGTGTTTGTGTCGCATCATTCTTCTGCCCTTATCTCAAATTAACTGGGTCGGCACAACATGTTATACACATGTTGTCACATGATTTGGCTACGTAGTTTACGACCGGTCGTCTGCCTTACGTCAATTTACCTAAATCGTATTTTACGACACCTCGGTAAGAAATGAGGGTGGTCTATCTACGAGTATCGTCTACTCAGAAACCACACGGTATATTAACTAAATGTAAACATGTCGAAAAAAGTTTCTTTTAAGTAGGCAGATTATTACACTACATTACCCTTAATATTATTCGTATTTATGTTTTCGGAGCATTTAAAATTATTGATTGTATTTGCACCGTAGTACCTACCGGTCTTCAGTCTTGATGTCGCTGCTATTTACATAAATAAAAAAGAAACATGAATTAGTAAGTAAATGACTGGCTCGTTGGAGCAGTGGGTAGTGACCCTGCCTTCAGCTCCGCGGGTCGTGGGTTCGATTCCCGCCGAGGGCCAACATTTTCTATAAATGAATTTGTTGGTCTTTGAGCCTGGGTGTATATTTGTATTTATGTATGTATTTAAAAAAATATATAAGTATATATTCACCAGTTGTCTGTCACCCATAACTCAAGTATTAAGTTACTTACTTTGGGGATGGACGACCGTGTGTGTAAGTGTCCCATATATATATTTTTTTTTTTAATTTTATACGTCCTTGTGTCGTAGTCATATTTAAAAATGTCAATTTTAATCTGTAAATAAATAAATTTGTGTTATATAAATGTTCTTTTCATTTCCCTTTTCTTTGGTAACACACAAGGTCGTCTTAAATCATCGTACAATAAGTAACTCATTACTAATGGTTAGGGACAGACAACTTGAAAATATCGACAATAATAAAGTGACCTAATTAAAAAAAGTTGTTTTGTGGCAAATTGCAATTAAGCGTAGCATAGTGCCAACAAAACTCGTAAGTGGTAAAGAGCCCCATAACTTGGAAGAACAGGAAAACGGTTTTTTAATAGTTTATAGCGTGATGACATAATGATATAGAAATAAGTATAACAATGTCAATGAAATAATTGCAATTTATTACACATTTTTAAGTGAAGTAAAACACCGCGAGGAAACCTGCATATCTCTAGAGAATTCTAGGGATATGTGTAACCTAACAATCCGCTTTTGAGCAGCGTGATAGGTCTTAGCTCCAGCCATTATCTCCCAAAACGGAAATAGGAGGCCTATGCCTAGCAGTGGGATAGTAACAGGTCGTTACTTTACTTTACTTGGACCTGAAGAACCACAAATAGTATTTAGAAAATGTTGTCATTTAGAGGCATTCCAACCTGCTACCCACGGAGCTGAAGACAGGGTCAACGTCGTCAGCGCTATCGGCGCAGTCAAAGATATATGAAGATGGACATTACGATGTCAAGGCATGGCAATGTGTATATTGTTTTACTAATTAATTTTTTTCATGATTTAACGTAGTTTTTATGACTTATGTTTATTAAAAAATATTCTGCGGTCTCCCACATCCTTACTTATATTATAAATGCGATAGTCTGTCTGTCTGTTACGTTTTCACGGAAAATCACTGACTCAATATCGATGATATTTGGCATAATTGGCAATACCGGGTCTGTCAATTCAACAGGATTAGGATGACATTTTAAAACGCCATCTATCAACCTATCAAAGTTTGTTTTAAAACTTTTTTCACTATGTGCCAAAGACAAGTCAAATGTGTAATTTAATGAAATTTCTATATGACGTTGTTTAGTTTACGTCGAGAGTTATTTTAAGAAAGTTTTGATATTTTTCGTTTTTTGTTTATTGGATAAATTGAACTGAACTATTTTAATATATATTTCATGTAAGTCATACTGGTTATTTACTGCGGGTAATTAATGTATGTTCTCGGTAAATCTCTCTTAGTCTTCCTTGATCGATCTCATTTTTGTGATGGAGATATAAAGGTTAAAGAGTCACAGAAGCTATTAATTTATTCCAAGACTACAGCCAGCGCGGACTAAGTTGCAGGTAAAAGCTAGTAAACTATAACTGTGTCATATATCATTGTTTTCAATTTTCGTAAAAAGCTTTTTTTAAGTACATATTCTGAGCAACATTTCTTTTATTGTTTCTTAAAACTTTATACAACGTTTATAAGTTGTTCAAGTTTGCGTACCGTCCGCTACAGCGGTTATTCAACGATAAAAACAATTTAAGTTCAGAAATAACATCGAGTTCTTTTGAAGTGCACGAACAAAGGGCCCCAGCGCAAAAATAAACAGTTCTTTCTCAATATTTGGCGAAATTACGCCGTCTATCGATCGCACGCCTGTTGCATAAATGCATTAGCCCGAAGATAGGCGCCGCGCACTATCGCCGCGGGACCGACCATAAGCGGAAGCGACTTTGAAATTTTTTATTTTTATCCTTTTTAACACCTCGGTTAATTGCCTCTTCACGTGACAAGAGGGCTGGCTCCTTTTTCGCACAAAGAATCAGCTAAGCGATTCAGCGTGGAAACGCTGCCAGCATTCTTGGGACCATTCCACGTGGGAATGATTTGTATAGTCCTAGCGTGTAAGTAATTTAAGATAAATATAACTAATACATTTTTGCTGTAAATATGCTGCTCATTCCTTACCGATGTGTCGTTAAAGGCGACTAATATAAGTTCACCCGCCGTGAGGTATCCGGCTTAGTAGAATAGACGATCCACATTTCTTACTGAGGTGTCGTAAAATACGACTAAGGTAAGTTGACGTCAGGCAGGCGGCCCGTTGTAAAATACGTAGCCAAACCATATGATAACATGTTTATGACATATTGTGCCGACCCAATTGTACACAGATTGTATTTGTTTCTTTTTTATCTTTTTGTATTTGTTTAATTTTTTCTGTGTGTACAGTAAAGAGACTACAAACAAATAAACTCGTTATCAAATTATCTTTCTTCAGAAATATAAATATTGTTAGGATCCAAAGTAGGAATTATAAAAAGAGAACAAAATTAATACATTTGAAACCAAACAAAATGGCTGACGTGAACAGATTAACTAACTGAGCTTTCGCACGTAAGTGCCGATCGTAAAAAGAGACCTGTGTTTTTTTTCCGGACACTAAATAAGGCTGTTAGCCATGAAGGCTTTGACAGCGTCACCGAGAGGGTGGGCGAGCGCAGAAGCATCGTCGGGGGTTAAGCTGGGAGAGCGGGTCTCGAAAGAGGCCCGCAGCATCCTGGGAGCGTCGCCTTAAGGGTGCCTCCTGTGAGGCCGGACCTCGGCTTAAAACGACGCGTTGTGGAGGACTGTATCGGACTTGTGGAAAAGTCCTGATGTCATAACGGGCGGGGCTGGACACCCCGGCCGCTAGACGTGAGGAAGCGGCGACCTAAGACCTTTGTTCTTGACCTGACCACTTTTATACTCTCGATGAGAGGGAATTATGAAGTGTTGCTAGCAACAATAAATTAAAACACTGATTAAAAATGTCGCTGATTAAAAACATATTATAAAATATTTAAAGATTATTTCTAAAAAATATGATTTATTCGCTGTTCGCTTGTAAGTTAAATTAATGTTGGCGTCCAAATTTATTCTTAATAAAGCGGCTGGAGGCCGGACGGATGTATTTTTTGATATTTCTCACTCTAGAGGAGCCCGGCCCGGGTAAGCTTTGGGGCTGTTTTAATGTTGCTCCCAATACTGGCAGAGGCTGAGATCACGGGGGATCAATTTGCAGCCGATATTGCCTTTAACTTTTGTTAACAATAACTCGTCACTCGGACATTCATTCGGAACCAAAATAAAAGACCCTTTCGAAATTTTTAACATATGGTTTGATATAAAAATAAGAAAATAGGATATTTAGGATATTCAGTTTTTAGAAAAAAGAGAACAATGGAAATTTTAGTGATGCGAAAAATGAGTATTAAAAAAGTAATATAATGTTATATGTATAAACAGTTTAATTTGTTAAATCATTTGATTTTTTTTCTAAATTTAACTTTTAATTTTTTAGTCAAGTATCAATATGATTAATGAAGGTTCGGAATGTTGCTCTTACCGAGAAGAACCAGTGTTGGCATGCGTGTTAATTTTATGAATAAAACAAAGTCCCCAAAAAAGAAAAAAAGAGGATAATTGGGATTTAGGACGTGAAAGGGATTGAGATTTTAGCAAAAAGCCCCGGAGCAGTAATTAGTTCTTAATGACAGAAATGAAATGAAAAAATAAGAAATAGATTATGGAAATACATACAATAACTGTGATAGCCCAGCGGTAACACCGTGCGACTCTTTCGAGGAAGTCACGGGTTCAAACCCGGGCAGACACCAATGAGTTTTTCTGTTAAAACTTATGTGTCTAATTTATAATTGCAATCTATCACACGCTTTTCGGTGAAGGAAAACATCGTGAGGAAACCTGCATATCTCTAGAGAATTGTGAGATATGTGTAACCTACCAATCCGCATTGGAGCAGCGTGGTAGGTCTTAGCTCCAATCCTTCTCTCCAAGAACGGAAAGAAGAGGCCTATTCCCGTCAGTGTGATAGCAACAGGCCGCTACTTGCTTTTACTTAGTACTAGTTACTGCCTGTTACTATTCCACTGGGCATAGGCCTATCTGCGTTTTAGGCAAAAAGGCTAAGGCATACACGATCTTCCATTACGGGTAAGTTACACATAACTCTAGAATTCTCTAGAGATTTCCTCACGATGTTTTCCTTCACCGAAAAGCGTGTGATAAATGCAATTATCAATTAGACACATAAGTTATAACAGAAAAACTCATTAGTCATCTGCCCTGAGTTTGAACCCATGACCCCATTGAAAGAGTTACACAGTGTCACTATCACAGCTCAATTTCCTATATATATCATAAAAATGTTGACTTTGTAATTATTGGGTAAATAATAAATAGTATCAATTAACTTAGAAATCTTTATTACAAAAAAACACATATTCAATGTTTCAGTTACACGTCGTCATCCTCCTGCCCTTATCCCACTCTAAGTGGGATCGGCATATCATGTTCTATAAATTAACCCACCGTGTGGTATCCGGTTAAGTTGAATAGACTACCCTCTTTCTTACTAAAGTGTCGCAAAAGGCGACTAAAGTAGGTTGACGTCAGGGAAGCAGCTGAATAGACTAGTACCACCCTCATTTCTTATCGAGGTATCGTAAAAGGCGACTAAGGTAAGCCGACCCGTCATGACGTATCCGGTTAAGTAGAATAGACCACCCTTCTTACCCTGGTGTGACAACATGTTTATAACATGTGCAGACCGCACTTATAGTGGGATAAGGGCAGGAGAATTATGATTACCTAGGAATATTTTAACAAAACCATTCGCAAGCCAAACAAAATGTCAGTTAAACTTTGTGAATTTAACCGACAGAGTAGTTACGTTGAGTAATAAAACTGGATAAAAACAGTGTGGGCGTGGTATGCGGTGGGCGGGGCCTCGGGTGGGGGGTGATGGGGGGCGGTCCGTGGAAACCATGTCAAGAGGCTTTTAGCGTTATTTGTTTTTCCATTCCAATTGTATTTACTAAAGTCGGTATAAAACTTCGCTACCATGTTATCTGCGCTTGACGTGAGACAAGACTTTAATGGCTAAATGTGACTATACTGCGTCCATCATATTATCAGTCTTTTGACAGCTCACGCTCATTAAGTTTTGTATTGCTTACGTACAAATATCATACAAACAATATTTGTACTTTATGGATGGGTACCGCCCACTTAGTGATGTCACACATAATGGTTACAACGATTATGCCACAGATTAAAAATAATCGGTAGAAATCGATGTTACGAGTATTAAAAGACATTTAATAACATTATATAAAGTTTTACTTTCTTCTTAGTTAATACATGAATACAAATAAAACAATCAGGATATTTTAATTTATTTTATTAGCACGAGTCGTCGGAATGATAATCAACACTAGACTCCTCCGATGAGGAGTCTTCAGTAGCAGTTATTATTAGCTCTTGTGTAGATAATATATTATCAAACGCAATATCACGTTCCCAATCAGAGAATATTACTCTTTTAGTTCTTTCCACCACACTTGCCCAGTTCTCGGCCGTTACGTGGGTGCAAGCAAGCATTTTTTAGCAATTGCAACATTTTATTCGCTGTGAATGGGGGGCTTGTATTGCATCTCGCAGCATGCCCTTTTACTTGTGCCCATATAAGTTCTATTGCGTTGTACTGGCAGTGGTATGGAGGAATCCGAAGAACAGTATGGCCATATTCTGCTGCCATTTCATTGATTACATAGCGTTTTGCTCTCTTTTTGGTTTTTAATATTTTTATTAATTCAACTTTTAACATTGAGTCGTCCACATTTTCTCCATTGTCCCGAAGCCAATTAATTATTTCATGCTTTTTATTAGCCTGTGTCGGCATTTTGTCAATTTGACGGGAGTGGTAGGGTGCATTATCAATAAAAATTATTGATGGTTCTTCCAATGAAATGAGCATTTTTTTGAACCACTCTTCATACACATTTGCATTCATCTCTTCGTGGTAGTCATTTGATTTCTTCGATTTAAATGCCAACAGTGCGTCTTGTACAAATCCTTTTGCTGTACCTGCATGGCAAATGATTAGGCGCTCACCTTTTCCCATTGGTACTGAGGAAGTGGAATCAGCAGTATCATCAGTCCAGAAACGAGATAGTGTGTCGTTAGCGTTGAGCCATGTTTCATCCGTGAAAACAATATTTGCCCAATCTTGTATTTTCTTTGCCTCTCTTAAAAAATCACAACGTGCTATAGCTATATCTGTGCGTTCCATTAATAATTTTCTTTTATTTAACTTTTTATATGAAAAGCCAATTGTGTTCAAAACTTTGACCAAAGAAGATTTTTCACCATGAAATAGACCACTTCTTTTCAAAGAAACAATAAGTTTTCTCAAAGTTGGAATTTCTTTTCTCAAGTAGTAATCATATACATGACGACGAATAGCGTCAGCGTCAAAGTCATCAACAGCTGTCACCTTATGAGCCCGGTGCTTTCTTTTTGGTGTAGATGGTTTGTTTTGCTCCAAGCCGCTCCTGCCGTAGGCATCAGTAGTGATTTTAGTCACAGTTGATAGACTGATCCCCAACGCGGCTGCAACACGGTTTCGGACTTGCGTGATAGGTATAAGAAGTCCGCCATTTTGATTTTCTTGCTCAAAATACTCATGAAGTTTTAACACTAACTGTCTCAATTGTGCTTTCAACACACGTCCTTTCGGCATTTTCACGATCAATTAATATAAGTTTCACAAAAGTTTTTCCGAGGAATAAAGCTACTTAACTCAAGGTGTAACAGATGCGAGAGAACACTCAGCGAACGTAAATGCGTGTGACTATCACGGGCGTTTCGTTGAGAGTGACAGATCACGTCAAAATGGCGGCCGAGCGGAAGGTCTGTTGATGTTGCCAGTTGATGTATAATATATTTTTTATGATTATAATAAACTAGCGGCCTGCCCCTGCTTCGCACGGGTATAAAATATATATCCCATATCAGTCAGTATAAAAAAAATGATTAAAATTGATCCAGTTGTTTTGATTTATTCATTACTGCCCGTGGCCGTAGCGTTAAATTTGGAGAAAAACAATTTCCTTTCCCTATACCAAGAAGATTTCCTGCATTATTACTTATTTACTTTTATATTTTCCCTATGTATTTTATTTTTACAATTAATTACAGAATGTCTTTAAACAAACTCTTGAAAGAGCGACATCGCTGCTAAAGTCGAAGTGTTATAGGGCGAAGCGCGGCCTCCTCACGGTATTTTAAATCTGTAATATCTCCGAAAATGTTCACTTAAATTACATACTGTAAACGGCCATATTGATCTATATTAAATCAACTATTTATTTAAGGTACTTAATTGGATAAGGATTAATGCTGTATTGTATAAGAATTGCTTCAAAAATAAGGCATTATTTTTCGTAAAAAGAAAACGACAAAAAATGCTTTAGTGGGTTATCCATAAGCGATAGACATATACCATCGCGGACTTTTCTGTAGACCTTTTTAATGTGTACAAATACTTAGTACATTATTTTGATAAATCTCGTAGGGTTCAGCCTGCGTTTGCAATGTAAGCGGAAAAAAATGTATTTATTTACAGAAACCTCAAAAATTACAATATTTCTCTACTCCGTATTGAATGTTATTATACGTACAAACCTTCCTCTGGAATCACTCAATTATATCTATTAAAAAAAACCGCATCAAAATCTGTTGCGTAGTTTTAAAGTTTTATGCATACATAGGGAAATATCGACTTTGTTTTATAATATGTAGTGATACACACGGATTAACATTTATTTTCAAAAAACTAAGGCAATATTAAATCAAAATGTTGATTTCTATATCTGTTATTAGTTTACGTAGGTTATCATTAATCGAATTACTTAGGTACGTAATTCGATTAATGATAGTAGGTACTATAATCGGAATGGTATCGCATACGAGAATCTTTAGGACATCACTAAATATGTAAATCGTCAATCTGTCAAAAGATGGTTAATATAATGGACAGTGTATAGTAATACGAATTATCTATATATATGGGGCAAAACCGGATAGCCGAGTGTTATCCGGCTAAGTGGAATAGTACCACCCTCATTTTTTACCGAGGTGTCGTAAAAGGCGACTAAGGTAAGTTGACCCACTGTGTGGTATCCGGTTCAGTAGAATAGACCACCCTCCTTCTTACTGAGGTGTCGTAAAATACGTATAAGGAAAATTGACGTCAGGCAGGCGGCCGGTCGTAAAAACGCAGCCAAATCATGTTACAGCATGTTTATAACATGTTGTGCCGACCCCATTTAGAGTGGGAGGATATATATATATATGTCCCACTTTTTAAAAAAACTACGTCATTTTAAATATATTAATTTTATAATATTAATTATTATTAATATAGGTAGTTCAATTCTTCATGCTGAAATATTATTAATATTTTTGACCCAATTAAATACAGATTTTGCAAAAACTAGCTTTTCGTGGAAGCTTTGGATAGTTGTCCCACCATGAAATTACTGAGAGGGATATGTGCTTTATACCTTGAGTGAAGAGTCTAAAGAAAATGGTAGTTCTACTCCTAAAACAGCAATTGTCTCCAAATAACAAGGGTCATAATAATGATTAAGTACCTGGGTGACCAAGCCTTGTTTGGTAATTTATAGAATTAGGCGTTACTTTGCGGAGATCCATAATACAAAAGTAATAATAAAATTATTTTGCTACAAGCCGCAATGAAGTAAAATAGAAAATATATAATGCTAAATGTAGAGAGGACAATCGGTTATCATACCTGATACATGCAGGATTCGTAAAAACACATGCACAAACCTCCAACACCGCCACCACAATACACAAGCACTATATACGTTCACTATCACAAACTCAACAATCGTTTCGCCCCGCAGCCGAAGCATCATCAGGAGATACACTCCACGACCAAAATCACAAAGCTTACTTGCTCGGTAATTGTTAAAGTGATGTAAAAAAAAAGAAATTGAAAAGAATAATTTGTCAGCGAGGGCTAGAGCCTAGGTATTTTCACCTCTCTAGACCGCCCGTTCCCCAAATGAACTACCGTGACTTTACGTTTGACAGCGTAAAATTGTGATTGTATTCAATGTAAATATAATTTTTTTTTTGTAATACAATGACATAGGTACATGAGCTCGTACTGCTTCCTTTCTTTTATTTTTAGTGGTTTTACAATTACCTAGATCGATTTATAGTCTTTGAAATATACATGATGAATTTCATGAAAATCATTTGAACCGTTTTCGAAATTCAGATTATATTTATATATTAGACTAGCAGTTGCCTACGGATCCGCCCGCGTGGAAAGATTAAAACCGTAATATAGTATTTTGATAAACATACAAAATAACATTTGATTAATATACAAGACTCTATATATAATAAAAAAGTAAATGGGTAAAGGACTCGATCCTAGTTATTTTAATTACTCTAGACCGCCCATTCCCCGAATAAGCTACGCTGACTTAATAATTTATTGTAAAATTTACTCGTAGCATTTTTTCAGAGATATTTTTTAAAATTCAAAATTCAAATTCAAAATATTCTTTATTCAAATAAACTTGTAAACAAGTGCTTTTGAATCGTCAACTCTACTGCTGGTTCGGAAAGCTGTTCCTACCGAGAAGAGCCAGCAAGAAACTCGGCGGTTGCTCTTTTAAAAATATAATTCTTAATACTATTTACATTAAGTCGATACTGTCTTGTACAGGTTCAAAGAGAGCTATATCCACACATTCTTGTCTTCCAAATAATCTTCAAGAGTATAGTAGGCTTTCTGTATCAGCCTCTTTTTAACAGTGTTTTTAAACTGATGTAATGGCAAAGCTGAAATTGATTGCGGAATTTTATTATAGAATCTTATACCAAAACCCACAAACGAATTACGTACTTTTGCAAGGCGCAAAGCAGGGGCCGCAAGCTTATGTCGGTTCCTGCTTTGTCTATTGTATACATCACCTATCGTTTTATAATTCTTTATATTTTTATGTACATAAATAAGATTGCTTAAAATATACTGTGAAGCAAATGTAAGAATACCTGTTTCCTTAAACTTCTCTCGCAGGGAATCACGCGGTCTTAAATTATAAATGCCACGTATAGCTCTTTTTTGTAAAACAAAAATTTTTTCACTATCCACGCATTTACCCCATAGCAATATTCCATAAGACATAATGCTATGGAAGTAGGCAAAATAAACAAGTTTTGCTGTTTCGACGTCTGTGAATTGTCTTATCTTTCGAACAGCGTAGGCCGCTGAACTCAGTTTCCCTGCAAGAGTTGTTACGTGTGTGCTCCATTGGAGTTTTGTATCCAGGAATACTCCCAAAAATACAGTTGAATTTTCTGTTTTTAGTGGTACATTATTTAAAAAGAGTCTATTTGCTGTTTTTGCAGCATTAGGTAATGCAAATTCAATACATTTAGTTTTATTCGAGTTCAGTACCAAATTATTTAGCCTGAACCAATTAGCTACTTGCGATAAACCCCTGTTTACTTCGTCAATATTATCGTCATTTCTATTTACTTTAAAAATTAATGATGTGTCATCCGCAAACAGTACAATATCGCAAATATTATGAATAAAATATGGTAAATCATTTATATAAACTAAAAACAGAAATGGACCAAGGATTGATCCTTGAGGCACACCCATAACTAAGGCCGTTCCGGATGACTGCACATCATTAATGCACACTCTTTGAATCCGGCTGTGAAGGTACGATGCAACGAGACGAAGTGCATTGTCTTTAATACCATAATAGCCAAGCTTTAACAATAAAATTTCGTGTTGAACGCAATCAAATGCTTTGGATAAGTCACAAAATACCCCTATGGCATTTTGTGAGTTCTCCCACGCATCGAAGACATGCTTCAACAACCTGACACCCGCATCCGTTGTTGACCGACCCTTAGTAAAAATTTTTTAAAAATGAAACCTCGTAAGATCGATTTTTGCCCCCAATCCCCCTACATGCTAAATTTCATGAAAATCGTTGGAGCCGTTTCCAAGATTCGGAAAATATAAATATAAATATAATATTAATTAAAAATTCTAGATTATTTAAATGATAAAAATGCCTGGATTTGAAAATCTTCAACCTCATACAAGACTGCGGTTTATAATAATGTAAAATTGAAAATATTTAAAACATAGAAAGAAAAAAAGAAAAAACATTTATTTCTACTTTTTGTGATACACAGCACATATATACAATAACCTAATACAAACATAAATACCTTAAAACTTTGACAAACATATATTTATATAGACATAGACAGCAGAGTTTCTTGCTGGTTCTTCTCGCTAAGCCATTCGAACCAGCTGTAACTTCTTTAATCATATTGATCCTTGACGATTCAAAAGTGCTCGAAAGAGCTTATTTAAATAAAAAATATTTTTATTTGATTTGATGTAACTTATCCATATAAAATTGTTTTCAATATATCAAGTTATTCTGTAGCAATAAGCTCACGCGACACGCCAGCGTAATTCTTTCAATTTCATCATGTTTATTTAAATGAGGTTTGTATTACAGTCTGTAGGACGCCTTAATATGTACGGAGACATTCTTATTATCTTGTCGAGGCATGTTTCCGTTATCGCACGGTGTGATTGACGGCACGCAGGAAGCAACTATGGGTGGATTCTTTAACTCCATGGAATAACATCCGTAATGGTTTTTCTAATATAAAAAAGCAACAAGGCTCAAAGAATAAAATTGAACGAATTGAAGAATAAGATAATTGCCATAGGCAATTGTTTTATAAAACATTAGCAATCGCCAGCTAGAACCACCGAGTAGAAAGATTAAAACCGTGATACAGTATTATGATAACCATAAAAATGGTTAAAGTGGGTTATCTTTAAAAGCTAGACATGTGCTGTCGCAGATTTTTATTTAGAACTTTTAGAGGGGAACAATTTTGTAATACATGATTGTTGAATAACTTTCGCCATTTACGTAGCGCACGCAAGGAAAGCTTTAAAATTTGCCGTTTTCGCAATATTGTTTATTGCTGCTCATTTCCTATTCATCTTAGCATGATGTTATATTAGGTTCTATATCTGATAATGATCAACGATCTTCCTTCTGTACTAAGTACCGCTAGGTGTCTTTTATACGCAGACGACTTAAATTTATTCGCTAAAATAAAATCAGACGAGGATTGTCGTGCGCTGCTAGCTGATGTTAATAAAGTGCTCCAATGGAGTGAGGTTAACAATATGGAGTTTAATGTGTCGAAATGTGCGGCTATGACATTTGGACGAAAGAAATAAGCTAAATGTATAGGATGATATAAGATTTTTTTATACACATGTTGTTACATGATTTGGCTACGTATTTAACGACTGCCCGCCTGCCTGACGTCACTTACCCTAGTCGTATTTTAGAATCTTGTTAAGAAAGAGCATACAACACTTACAACATTGTTAAGAAAGAGGGTGGTCTATTCTCCTGAGCCTATTTATATATATTTTCTATTTTACTTTATCGCAGATTATAGCAGAATAATTTTATTAATATTTTTGTATTATGGGTCCGCCTACTTAAATTACTTCATCTATTATCTATGTTCATAACGTCGTGACGCCAGTTGCAATGGAGACGGTACCAAAAAATAGCGCGCGGTACTTTTTCCAATTTCACCGCCGTCGACGTGTCGGGAAAATCCTCTTTTGATTTATTTTTTAATTCACCATCTCATTTCAATTTATGAAGGCGGCCGCGAGCGCATTTGTACCTGTCCAAACTTGTCTCCATGTTAATGTCTTATTCTAATCGTGTACTTTCTATTTGAGTGTTTTCGTTTCTTTTTTGTTTATGGTGTTATTGGTAAATTTTTCTATCGCAAATTTGCAGCGTGTTATATCCTGTTAATAGAGAATGTATCTCCGAAAATTGATGGAGAATATGAAAATCATGAGATTTCTACCTCCGTAATTCATGAAAAGTGAATTGGTTCACTGCTGATAATAGTCGATAAAGTAGGGTCCATACGTGTCGTCGCTAGCAACATTTTAATAAGGTATTTTGGATAAAATACTGGTCAAACTGAAGGTCACGCCATCTTTACTCCCGTCATTTTTAAGTCTTCATGGTTGATTGGAAATGACTGGAGCGGCATTGAGTGTCCACTACTAGTCGTAAGACAACGTGCTCAAAAGTGATTCCGCTTAATAATATACGTCGATAACGATTTTGATCGCCGGCGACTTGCTGGCGACTAGAAAATCAGATCGCTGCAATTCTATAAAGTCGCCGGTGGCCAGAGATATCGCTGCCGTGTGGAATTATTCTTCACATGAGTATTTAGTGGAATTTATTAAACTTTACAGAAATTTACCCGCATTGAGGATTATTAAAAGCAAAGTTGCCTTTCTACAAGTACATATAAGACCTCTAAGAAGTTTTTAAAATGTATATTGTTTGTATGTCATAGAATCTTTTAAAATTATTTTACATTATTCGAATTACCAATTATGTATAAAAAAACCTAAAAAATATTCTTTTATTTTATCAAATATTGTTCTATAATTTATTTACTTTAACAAAAATAATAACTAAAAAGTACAAAAAGGTGGTATAGCCGTAGCAAGTCTCGCCGCACCACAGAGTGGCACAGCCCGCGCGCCCGGCGGGTGACAAGATGGCGCAAAAAGCTCAAAGTAACAGATGATCCGAATTTAAATATCTGCGAGGGACAGCGGGGCGTTTAGGAGTCACTAACGCGAGCTCGGCTCACACTGGGCCGTATTTACACAACAAATAATTTTTTTTAACAAAAAAATTTACAGGGGCTTTGTCTCTAACCTTCCTACCTGTAACTGCGACTATTATCTATACAAATATATATAAAGCTTAAGAGTTTGTTTGTTTGATTGTTTAATCTCAGGAACTATTGGACAGAATTGAAAACTGAAAGAGTTTACAGTGCAAGATAGTCCATTTATCGAGGAAGGCTATAGGCTATATAACATTACGCTAAGATGAATATGGAGCAGCAATACAAAAAATTAGGAAAAAGGCAAAATTTAAAGCTTTCCTTGCGTGCGCTAAGAAAACGGTGAAAGTTATTAAAAAATCATGTATTACAAAATTGTTTCCCTCTAAAAGTTCCAAATAAAAGTCCGCGACAGCATATGTCTAGCTTTTAAGGTTAACCCACTTTATCTATTTTTATGGTTATCAAAAGACTATTACGGTTTTAATCTTTCCACGCGGGTGAAGCCGCTGGCGATTGCTAGTTGTTAATAAATGGAAAAAGGGATATTGTTCCTCTCTAAAAGTTCTAAATAAAAGTCCGAGAGACCATATGTCTAGCTTTTAAGGTTAGCCCAGGTTTTAATATTTCCACGCGAGTGGAGCCACTGGCGATTGATAGTCATATAAATAAAGTAAAAGAGGACTTAGACGGTGTAAAAGCTTTAATATAACGAAGTTTCATAAATTTTGCTCAAGCGGAATAGTGTAATAGACGGACAGACCTCATATAGCCCATTATAAAAAAAAAATATAATTTTTACTATAATCCGCAATGAAGTTCTTAATTCATCAAAATATATTTAATAATTACTTTTGTATAGAGATAAAAGATAATTAAAATTACTGTTCAAATAAAATTCGTTATTGGCTGTATGTACAAATATAAATCATAGTTTGCAAGTTAATAATTTAAGAGCTGTGGATTTTATAAAAATAAATTAATAATTACTTATTTAAAAAATTGAAGTAAAAAAGCGACTAATGTGACGCGATGAAAGGCTTCGAGCCAGTATAACGGGCTGTAGAAAGGATTTTAGCGGAGATATTAGTATCGGGCTGTTAGAATATATCACTATTGGTGAAGTCAAGCTGTTTTCATTTCAAGAGGTCTCAGATTCAATCCATGTCTGAACAAAATAGCAAGTTATCACCAATTCTAATTGACACCGTGTGGTATCCGGCTGAGTAGAACAGACCACCCTCATTTCTTACCAAGGTGTCGTAAAACGAGACTAAGGTAAGATGACCCGCCGTGTGGTATCCGGCTAAGTAGAATAGACCACCCTCATTTCTAACAGAGGTGTCGTAAAAGGAGACTAAGGTAAGCTAATGTCAGGCAGGCGGCCGGTCGTAAAATAGGAAGCCAAATCATGTGACAACATGTTAGTAACAAGTTGTGCCGACCCCACTTAGAGTGGGATAAGGGTAAGAGGATGATGATCACCAATTGTTATTGGTTCTTTATTGTTACCTATCAGAAAATTACCAAACTTGTATGTTTTAAACAAATCATTTTTCTTCAGGATTAGAAAAAATAAAAAAGGTACAGTACATAATTGCACTCAAGAGATATGCAGGTTTCCTCACGATTTTCTCCTTTCTGAAAAAATGTCATAAACTGCGTTTATGTCTAATTCATAATTTTTAACATAAGTTTTAACAGAAAAATTCATTGGTGCTTAACCGGAGTTTGAAATTGTGACCCTTTGAAAGAGTCCCACGGTCTCACTGCTGGGTTATCATAGCGTTTTACCTCAATAATAAATCAGTGTGCAAGGGTTAAAAAAAAAATTATGCGAAAAACAAATTTAATCAAAAAAAATTAAAAGACAAAAGCATATATCGTGTACCATCGGTCCAGGCATCGCTGCGCTTAATTATGCTAAAGAAAAAGTAATTAAAAGTAAATAGTAACTAAATCTAAAGTAACCAGAAAGTATGGAATACAGATGTTGAAAAAACGCACTCCCAGCGTAACACTTTCAACCCCGAACACAAAAACAAAAACTTATTGGTCGCCATTGGATATACAAACCACCAAATATATCCTGACTTCACTCAGCCACAACTAGCTTGCGCCGCAGCACTGCCTACCACTACAATGCCCCAATAAACGATTTAACTAACCAACGTAGAACAAACAACTTTTACTTATATATGTATATGATATAGCTACGGAAGAAAATCGTAAAGTCCGCTGAAATAAAACAAAAAATCAACTTCTATTTTAAAAAAAACCAGCTATAAAAAAACATGGCGGACTTTGCGGTTTTTGTTCTGTTCATACCTTAATGCTAAAAATGTTTAATGTAACAAAAAGTGCGTAATTAAAACTAACTAAATGCAAAGCTATATTATCGTAGAGAACATGTATTTAGGTAACGAAAAAGTGTATCATAAAAAAAATCTTAAATTAATATTAACGGAACAAAATGATAGATTTACAAATATATTATACTATGAACTACCTAATATGTCTGTAGCAGTCATTTCGCTACCACAGGGGTACATAATACGTTTGTGTTGTTTAACAATTAAATGCAAAGCTATATTATCGCAGAGAACTTATATTTAGGTAACGAAAAAGTGTATCATGAAAAATCTTAAATTAATATTAAGAATAACGTTTTTCATAACAACGATAAACGAGTTACAAATATTTATATACTACCAAATACGTCTGTAGCAGTCATTTCGCTACCACAGAGGTACATAATACGTTTGTGTTGCAATAACTGAAACAAAAAAAATACATAGAAATACAGAAACAAAAAGAGTACATCATTCTCCTGCCCTTATCCCACTCTAAGTGGGGTCGGCACAACATGTTATAAACACGCTGTTACATGATTTGGCTGCGTTTTTACGACCGGCCGCCTGCCTGAAATCAACTTACCTCTTTCGTATTTTACGACACCTCGGTAAGAATGAGGGTGGTCTATTCTACTAAACCGGACACCACACGGTGGGTCAACTTACCTTAGTCGCCTTTTACGACACCTCGGTAAGAAATGAGGTTGGTTTATTCTACTCAGCCGCATACCAAACGGCGGGTCGACTTACCTTAGTCGCTTTTTACGACACCTCGGTAAGAAAAGAGGGTGGTACTATTCTATTCAGCCGGATACCACACGGCGTAGAAACAAAAAGAGTACGGAAGATGAATTTTGTTACAATTGTTCTAATAATTATTTGCCGTGTGTTATCCGGCTGAGTAGAATATACCACTCTCGTACCGGAGTGTCGTAAAAAGCGACTAAGACAAGTTGACCCGCCGTGTGGTATTCGGTTCACTAGAATAGACCAACCTCTTCCTTACAGAGGTCAACTTACCTAAGTCTACCTTTTACCGAGGTAAAAGGCGACTTAGGTAAGTTGAACCACCATGTGCTATCCGGCTGAGTAGTATAGACCACCCTCATTTCTTACAGAGGTGTCGTAAAAGGCGAATAAGGTAAGTCGACCCGCCGTGTGGTATCAGACTGAGTAGAATAGACCAACCTCTTTCTTACAGAGGTGTCGTAAAATCTGACTAAGGTAAGTTGACGTCATGCAGGCGGCCGGTCGTAAAACGCAGCCAAATTATGTGACAGCATTTTATTTTTATAACACGCTGTGCCGACCTCACTTAGAGTGGGATAGAGGCAGGAAAATAATGATATATATACAAGATTAACTTATTTAAATATAAAATACATACCTAATAATGAAAGAGTAAATGCAAGCTTGAAATAACAAGCATGTCGTATATTCCTTTTAAATTGTTGATTGAGTGTCGAAGTGTGTGAGGGATCCATAATGGGTGTTGCATTGTCTGGTGATTAAAGTTAAATTATTTATTAAAATAAAAAATTTATTAAAGTAAAAAGCTGGGTCACGAGTTCAAATCTCGGCAGGCACCAAAGAGTTTTCCTATCAAAACTTGTGTCTAATTGATAATTGCAATTTATCACACGCTTTTCGGTGAAGGAAAACAACGCGAGGAAACCTGCACATCTCTAGAGAAATCTTGGGATATGTGCGCGTGCGTGTAATTATTATAAATACTAATCAAGTAATAAATCTATTAAATAAGGATCACAACTTAGCAATCAATTGATTATCCATAAATTATACAGGGTAGTAGCAGCTCGTACATTTAATAAACTCTGGAACTTACCTAGTCCTAGTGTCACTTGTGCGTCGGTCGCGTGGAGCGACGCCAGCGACGCTCGCCAGTATCGCGACCGCGCGGCGTAGTGCGAACTACGCGGGCGGTTGCGGCGCCGCGCATGTCTGCGCTGCGACTGTCGCGGCGGCGGGTACGTGCACGCCGCGACGGCACTCGGCGGTCCCCAGAGGAAACTACAGACTAAATAAATAAATTATTCAAAGTTTACCTTTACTGTATATTAGAATTATAGCGTATCTCGTGAGGAGAAGATTTCTTCAACCGATACATAGGTGCTTTCAAGGATCACATCACACGATGCTGCGTCGCTAAGATCCAGCGACTTACCGCGACTCTTTTGAGGTCTTCTATCCACGTCGTAACGTTATGGTGTTATAAAGTATATTTCTATTGTATTCTAGGCATTTAAAAAAAAATACCTTATCAAAATCATCATTAACATCTAAACAAAACGAATCTTCGGGCCTATAAGGTTTACCCGTAACTCTTTAAAAATAGAAACGTAATAATATATTTTTAGTAATAAATACAAATAAATAGAACAAACGAAAACAGAAGAATTAAGGGAAGAAAAAATAAAAGAAGTAGAAAAATACGTTAATTACCTAATAGAAAAATTACTTACTTTCATCGGGAACGCGTGACGCGGGCGCCCTGGCCACTGAAACAAAAAAGAAACATTATTATAATGGTTTTACATAAAATAAAGCCAATATAACCTAGCTGCTAAGTAATTATACATGTTTTATACAAATAACCACGCTGTCGCAAAAGGCGTAAAAATTAACGCTTAAGTTTAAAAAAATGTGCTATTGCATCACGTAATTACTTTTAAACTATTTCATTAAATATAAAACAATAATTAAGTGTCAAGCGCAAATAAAATTAATTAATAGAGAAAATTAAAACACGAGGCACAAATGTAAAGACAAAATGGCGGACGATATACAAAATGGCTGACTATAAAGAGAATATATGTGATGAACAACTTACGCCCCGCGTCTGCGCCGAAATGCGCCGAGCAAACGTCCAACGTGCTTTTTATAGTAAAGATAAGACTGGTTATAAGAATAAAGGTGTACCTCGCATTTTTAATTTCAATTATTACGATATTACGGCCATACGTATTGGCTTTGGCCTTATATTCATAACTTGTTTAGGTATACTAAACCAGTAAGTATATACCAGTGGTTTTTTGTTGTTTTTTCCTAATGTTAATTGGTAAATTGATGACGAGTTATACTATACTACCTGTCAAGAAATAAAGCATGGTTAAATTTTCCCATTTTTTTTAAACCTTAATAATTCTGGTGATTTATGATTTAGTTTACCACTTTTATTTTAAATCCTTTTCCTTTTGGGAACAGAATATACAATATAGTGCATCATATTTTAACACTAAAAACGACAGTTAAGAAAGGGGATACTACTAGAATAAAATAGGTTTAACCGACAATAGTATTATCGATATTACAATAACCACCCAAACCACCAAGCATATGAAAAACTATGGGCTATGAAAAACTATAAAATTATTGATAGCCCATACTTGGGTTGGTTCTAATTAAAAAAAATCATTTCCTGTAATGACTTGTTATTAACCTGAGCTAAGAACTACCACGCTGCTTCAATGCGGAATGGTAGGTTACACATATCCCCAGAATTCTCTAGAGACATGTAGGTTTCCTACCGATGTTTGGCTGCCCCGAAAAGTGTGTTATAAATTGCAATTATCGATTAGATACATAAGTTTTAACAGAAAAACTCTTAAGTGCCTGCCCGGGTTTGAACTCATGACCGCCTTGAACGATTCACACGATCTCTCCACTGGGCTATTACAGCTGTTAATTAATTCTCTTACTCCTATTTTAATAACTGTTTACTTACTAACTTACATAAATTAAATAATTTTAGTTTCATTCATGTGTACTCGTGATTGTATTTATTATTAATGCAATAAAAAGGCAGTTATAACATTTTCTGCATCGAGCGATTGTTTTGATCACCGATGATTCTAGGAATTTCAAAGTTTGTACGTACTACCCACACATTTTCTAAATAACATTTGGTTTTAAAATAACTAATAAATCAATTAAAATTAATGTTAATACACTAAATATTAAAGAGCATTGCTAATAATTACATTCAGACTGTCAGAAGCAGACAGTTTCTATTGGTTATTTTGTCTTTTTGAGTAAAAAAGTACAATTTCTTGTTTAAAAGTAGAATTAAATGTTATTTCATATGAAATCAGTTTTTAAATAATAATATACGGATAAAGAAAGGTATATGCGAATTTTTGGGTCTATAAAGTTATAGAATTATGAGATATAACAAAAAATCTTTATCATTTTTATATCAAACTACCCGCATTATAATTTATCATTAAATTTAATTGCGTTATTACTATATTAAGATATTTATTATCATTGTTTAATATATATCAGTATATTTATCAAAAAAAATGTATATTTAAAGATGTATACATATTTATTCTGACATATTTAACGAAACAACCTTAAAAAAAAGAAAATGCAATTTTGGATATTTTATGTTGGATTGGATATTGGATACGTAATATTATAAATTAATATTGAGAATTACAGAATATTGTTTAGTAATTTATAGGACCTTATAAGTATAAGACAAGTAAGACTTTTTAGGCAATTATTATTATTTATAAGTAAGACTTTTTAGGCAATTATTATTATTTATAAGTAAGACTTTTTAGGCAATTATTATTATTTATAAGTAAGACTTTTTAGGCAATTATTATTATTTATAAGTAAGACTTTTTAGGCAATTATTATTATTTATAAGTAAGACTTTTTAGGCAATTATTATTATTTATAAGTAAGACTTTTTAGGCAATTATTATTATTTATAAGTAAGACTTTTTAGGCAATTATTATTATTTATAAGTAAGACTTTTTAGGCAATTATTATTATTTATAAGTAAGACTTTTTAAGCAATTATTATTATTTTTAACATAAACGATACATTTATAGTTTTTAATATTTATTTTCATTCATTTTTCACTTATTTATTTTAGATCTGATTGATGATATATGTAAATATAACGATATATTTAAAAACTAACAAAAACAATGCTGAATAAGGCTGTAAATAAATATAATGGATCTGGATTTAATATAAGTGTTAATTGTTACGATATATATGACATATCGTTGATACGCCGTGTGGTATCCGGCTGAATAGAATAGTACCACCCTCATTTCTTACCGAGGTGTCGTAAAAGGCAACTAAGGTAAGTCGACCCGCCGTGTGGTATCCGGCTGAGTAGAATAGACCAACCTCATTTCTTACCGAGGTGTCGTAAAAGGCGACTAAGGTAAGTTGACCCACCGTGTGGTATCCGGTTTAGTAGAATAGACCACCCTCTTTCTTACCGAGGTGTCGTAAAATACGACAGAGATAAGTTGACGTCAGGCAGGCGGCCGTTCGTAAAAACGCAGCCAAATCATGTGACAGCATGTTAATAACATGTTGTGCCGACCCCACTTAGAGTGGGATAAGGGCACGAAGATGATATGACATATCGTTGATGTATCAAATAAATAAAAGAGAAAGTTTTATAGTGAATCATACCAAAAATAAATTTCTTTATATTTTTTATGATATGTAATATTTGTATTTAATAAATTTCTATTTTAATTTTATACAAGTATCAAAATGCATAGTTACTGTAAATATATATTGATTATTATTTATACAAAGTATTATTTCAATTTGCTTATAAAACTGATGATTTAAAATCCTATAAAAGACTGTAGAAGTAAGTAAGTAGCGGCCTGTTACTATCCCACTGCTGAGAATAGGCCTCTTCTCGCCGTTTTTGGAGAGAAGGTTTGGAGCTAAGACCTACCACGCTGCTCCAATGCGGATTGGTAGGTTACACATACCTCCAGAATTCTCTAGAGATATGCAGGTTTCCTCACGATGTTTTCCTTCACCGAAAAGCGTGTGATAAATTGAAATTATCAATTAGACACATAAGTTTTTAACAGAAAAACTCATTGGTGTCTGCCCGGATTTAAACCCGCGACCTCCTCGAAAGAGTCGAACGGTGTTACCGCTGGGCCATCACAGCTTCCTGTAGAAGTATTGATTGGTAATTTAGAAAGTAATATTATTATCATCATTATCCTCCTGCATTTATCTCACTCTACGTGTATTTTGAATTAGAATTTGAATTGGACCTATGGGTCCAAAATACACTTAGAGTAGTAGATAGGATCCTCAACCCCAGGGATGTGCCGGGAATTCTCTAGAGATATGCAAGTTGCCTTACGATGTTTTCCTTCACCGAAAATCATGCGATAAATTGTAAATACCAATTAGGCCCATAAGTTTTAACAGGAATACTTGCTTGCCCGGAGTTTGTTTAAGGGAAAACCACTGGAAAGCGTACAGACTTACTGTCTGAGTATATATTATGTTCATCCTCTTGCCCTTATCCCACTCTAAGTGAGGTTGGCACAACATTTTATAAGCATGTCACATGATTTGGCTACATGTTTTACGACCAGCCGCCTGCCGAATGCAACTTATCTTAGTCGTTTTTTACGACACCTCGGTAAGAAAGAGGGTGGTCTATTTTACTCAACCGGATACAATACGGTAGGTCAACTAACCTTAGTCGCCGTTTACGAAACCTCGGTAAGAAAAAGCTTGGTATATTCTACTCAACCGGATACCACACGGTGGGTCGACTTGCTTTAATCGTCTTTTACGACACCTCGATAAGAAATGAAGGTGGTCTTTTCTACTCAACCGGATACCACACGGTGGGTCGGCTTACCTCAATCGCCTTTTACGACACCTCGATAAGAAATGAAGGTGGTCTTTTCTACTCAACCGGATACCACACGGTGGGTCGGCTTACCTCAATCGCCTTTTACGACACCTCGATAAGAAATTCAAGTGGTATTTTCTACTTAGCCGGTACCACACAGTGGGTCGAGTTACCTTAGTCGGCTTTTACGACACCTTGATAAGAAATAAATGTGGTCTTTTCTACTCTACCGGATACAACACGTTGGTTCGACTTACCTTAGTCGCCTTTTACGACACCTCGATAAGAAATGCAAGTGGTATTTTCTACTTAACCGGTACCACACAGTGGGTCGAGTTACCTTAGTCGCCTTTTACAATACATCGATAAGAAATGAAGGTGGTCTATTCTAATCAACCGGATACCAAACGTTTATTTTTTTTATAACAACATAAATAAACATTTATGCATATCTTAGGTCTAAGAATACACCAGTCAAGAAGAAAACAATGTTCCTCTTAAGGAACATTGTTTTCTTTTGTAAAGCCTTTCTAGCCTTAGCTAATAACACGGTGGGTCAACTTACCTTAGTCGCCGTTTACGACACTCGGTAAGAAATGTGAGTGTTATATTCAAATTCAAATTCAAAATATTCTTTATTCAAATAAACTTTTAAACAAGTGCTTTTGTATCGTCAACTCTACTGCTGTTTCGGAAAACTGTTCCTACCGAGAAGAGCTAGCAAGAAACTCGGCGGTTGCTCTTTTAAAAATATAATTCTTAATACTAGTTACATTTAATCGTTTCTATCTCGTACAGGGTCGAACAATATCTATATCCACGCATTCTTATCGTCTAAATAATCCTCAACAGTATAGTAGGCTTTCTGTATCAGCCTCTCTTTAATAGGTAGTGTTTTAAAACTGCTGTAATGGCAGAGCAATTGATTGAGGAATTTTATTATAAAATATTATACCCAAACCCACAAAGGACTTACGTACTTTTGCAAGGCGCAAAGCAGGAGCCACAGGCTTATATCGGTTCCTACTTTGTCTATTATATACATCACCTATTTATAATTCTTTATATTTTTATATACAAAAATTAAATTCTATTCTACTGTGATACCACACAGCTTGTCTAGGTATATCTATTAGTTTGATAGATTACTTTTAAGTGTATATACGTGTTGCTGTAGGGGTGTGGGTTGAAAGATACGTTACACAAGAAGTATACCCGTAAGGAGCACCGCCATTTTGTCGGGGCCAGCTCGATAAATTTAATAATCCTGTCTTAAAGACAAACCACCTCCCTGGTTGTATAACGAGGATCCCCCCCAGGGCGGGGCCAGGGCTGGGCGTGTACTCGATAGGCGTGGCTCGGAATAAGTAACTCTTTTGCCAGAGTTGATAAAATAAATTGCTTTCCAAGTTAATGTTGGTAACTATACGTGGGTATAAGATAGGTACGAGTATTGCGGACATTTTTGTACTTTCCGTACTAATTTTATATATGCGAAAGTCTGTTTGTTTCTCTCTAAGGATTTCTCGATAATGCGCGAAAGCATTGTTAATGAGTCGACTTAAATACCGATATAATAATAAAATTATTTCCAAGCTCTGTGGTATCTGGCTGAATAGAATAGACCACTCTCATTTCTCAAACTCAAAATTTTCTTTATTCAAATAAACTTGAATTGCTTTTGAATCGTCAATTCTACTGCTGGTTCGGAAAGCTGTTCCTACCGCGAAAAACCAGCAAGAAACTCGGCGGTTGCGGTTCAACATAATACATATAACAAGTTACATTAAGTCATTACTATCTTGCACAGGGTCGGACAGTGGTTATATCCACGCATTCTTATCTTCTAAAGTAATCCGCAACAGTGTAGTAGGCTTTTTGTATCAACCTCTCTTTAATAGTGTTTATAACTGCTGTAATGGCAAAGCTAAAATTGATTGATTGATTTTTTACCGAGGTGTCGCAAAAGGGGACCAAGGTAGTTGACGTCAGACATGCGCCTGGTCGTAAAATATCTAGCTAAATCTAGTAACAATATGTTTATAACATATTGTGCCGACACCACTTAGAGAGGGATAAAGAATGGAATGTATATATTGAAGAGCCAAAACATGTGACAACATGTTGTGCTGACCACACTTAGAGTGGCATAAGGGCAGGAGGAAGGTATATATTGAAGATATTGTAATGATTATTTCTCACGTGACTTTTAACTAAAGCTAAAAAAGGTTGTGCAAACAGCTATGATTGCACGTTATCTGTGACGGTCGTGGTATCCATGGTAGTTTGTAATGGTGGCCGCGGGCGCCACCATTACCACCCGCGTGCTCGTGGGATCCCACGGCGGTACACTTACAGGACGATTCCAAAACCATCGGTTTTAATAAAGCCATACTCTTATAATAATGTGGCAGCCTGACGTCAACTTACCTTAGTCGCCTTATGCGATACCTCGGTGAGAAAGAGGCTGGTTTATTTGGTCGACTTACCTGAGTCGCCTTTTATGTCACCTCGATAAGAAATGGAGGTGGTCTATTCTACTCACCCAGATACCACATGGTGGGTCGATTTACCTGAGGCGCCTTTTACGTCACCTTGATAAGAAATGCAGGTGGTCTATTCTACTCAGCCGGATACTACACGGCGGGTAGTAACGTATACATCCACATTTATATTTAACATTCGTTTGGTGGCATGATTTTTATTTATAAAAAACATGCTATTATATGTCCATACCATCTTAATCTTGCACTTCTCGTCTTTTCTATAATAAGTGCAACTTTCAGACTTCCCCTTATATACTCGTTTCGTATTTTATCCAGTTTTGTCACACCACACATCCACCTTAACATTCTCATCTCATTTGCATGTACTCTTCTTTCATACGTCTTTTTCAGTGCCCAACATTCTGATCCATACAATACGACAGGTCTTATGACCGTTTTAAAAAAAACCCTTGACTTTAAGAGGCATTCAGAGTTCACGTATTGGTTCTAAACCTCTTTATCCATCCTTGGTGAGTTTTTTTAATAACCACGTGTACTTGAACACAAATTACATATAATCGCTATGTACTATTAACCGAAACCTTTGGAAAGAATTGCAGTATCTTTTAATTAAAACCGTACAAAAATCAGTTCTCTAGGTTTTGAGAAAATACAGACAGGTAGCTCTAGGAGACTTTGTTTGGAGTATTATACAATAAGTATTGATTTATTTCATTTTTAGTTTGTATTGTAGAAATCTGATGGTAGGTGATTGTAGCTTATGACTATTTAAGTATTAAAATAAGCTCCGCCTGTAGCTATTGTTTGCAAAACGTTTAAAACTACTGTTTGCTTGGCGCGCTGTTATCGTGCGAGCCGGCACGACGCCAGCCGAGATCGGTAATCGGCATCGATGAATCACACAACCAAATTGTTTCCTGATAAAAATCGATCCCTTAACATATCATCTCAAATATTTAAACCCATAAAATCTAAATGTTAAGTTGACATTTACAAACTAGCCCCGCCCGCGTTGAATGATTAAAACCGTAATATAGTATTTTGGTAACCATAAAAATGGTTAAAGTGGGTTAACCTTAAAATCAGACATATGCTGTCAGTCATTACTATCTTGTACAGGGTCGAAGAGTAGCTATATCCACATATTCTTATCTTCTTAGTAATCCTCAACAGTCTAGTAATGTAAAAGTATAACAATTCTGTTATAAAAAACTAGAAATCGAAATATAGTATTTTGATAACAATAAAAATGGTTAAAGCAGGTTAACCTTAAAAGCTAGATATATGCTTTATTTAGAACTTTTAGAGGGGAACAATTTTATAATACATGATTATTGAATAACTTTCACCGTTTACTCAACGCACGCAAGAAATGCTTTCAATTTTGCCGTTTTCGTAATATTACTTATTGCTGCTCCTCTCCTATTCATCTTAACGTGATTTTATATACAACTTATACCTATAGCCTTCCACAATAAAGACTATCTTACAATCTAAGAATTTTTCTAATATATAAAGCTGGAGGGTTTGACCGCGCTTATCTGAGGAACTACTGGACTGATTTGAATTTGACCGAAAAATTCTTCCATTTATCTAGGAAGGCTATATTCAAATTCAAATTCAAAATATTCTTTATTCAAATAAACTTGTAAACAAGTGCTTTTGAATCGTCAACTCTACTGCTGGTTCGGAAAGCTGTTCCTACCGAGAAGAGCCAGCAAGAAACTCGGCGGTTGCTCTTTTAAAAATATAATTCTTAATACTATTTACATTATGTCGGTACTGTCTTGTACAGGTTCAAAGAGAGCTATATCCACACATTCTTATCTTCTATATAATCTTCAAGAGTATAGTAGGCTTTCTGTATCAGCCTCTTTTTAATAGTGTTTTTAAACTGCTGTAATGGCAAAGCTGAAATTGATTGCGGAATTTTATTATAAAATCTTATACCAAAACCTACAAACGATTTACGCACTTTTGCAAGGCGCAAAGCAGGAACCGCAAGCTTATATCGGTTCCTGCTTTGTCTATTGTACACATCAACTATCGTTTTATAATTCTTTATATTTTTATGTACATAAATTAAATTGCTTAAAATATACTGTGAAGCAAATGTAAGAATACCTGTTTCCTTAAACTTCTCTCGCAGGGAATCACGCGGTCTTAAATTATAAATGCCACGTATAGCTCTTTTTTGTAAAACAAAAATTTTTTCACTATCCGCGCATTTACCCCATAGCAATATTCCATAAGACATAATGCTATGATGATATAGAATAATCTTTCCTCTCCGCGGTGCCTTTGATGATTGCTAATATTATAATAACAAACAACATTATCACAACTTTTATTATAGACCTCCGCAAAGTAATTCCGAATTCTATATATTCAATTTATTGTATTATTTTACTGACTAAAGTACTTGGTTTGTACCGGGATGAGATCTGTACATTACAATTCATAGGCGGGTTACCGAGAGATACGGGTCGCGGCCAAATAAATCAGCAAGTGCGCCACTCGCCGTTTTGTACTTTTTAACCGCACCAAACCGCATTTTTATTCAAAGTAGCCACTTAGTAAATAAAATATGTCCGTATCTAAAACAATAAACATCCCCGGGGTGGGTCCTTTTCCTTCCGTCGGGTTTCCTCCTTTTTGTGTTTTTTCAAAATTCGTGAAACGCAGTTGCGGGCTCTAGTACGAACGCGATACAAGCGTGGCCTTTTTAAGGATACACATTTTTGTTTTATGAAACATACGAGATTTTGAATTGAAATTATACTGATTATGTACCAATATTAGTGGATATTATTTTTGTCAATTAACCAACGACATATTAAAGGAAAATTCAATGGCATCGGCACATGTTATGTCAAGGTATTTGTTTTATGATTTTCATTGTTTAAATTACAGCTTAATACTTTCAAATACATGAAAAGTTCTTTACGTTAAGATAACAACAAAAGTGTATTCTTTTCTTATATGAGTTTAAATTTTAATAACAAATGAATTTAGGTACCTATGTCTATATAAAATAGAATCCGAAAACTTATCGTCATTTTTAGTTAATACTACTAAAGAATTGAATAAGCTCAATTAATTAATATACATAAATCTTGTAAACTTGTCGCTACATCATCATTATTGTTGTGACAACATGTTTGAAACATGTTATATGTTTAGTTATTTTACTACCTGCTTGACGTCAACTAACCGTCTAACTAACCTAATTTTTACGACACTGCGGTAAGAAATGAGGTTTGTCTACTCTACTCTGCCGGATACCTCATAGCAGATCAACTTATCTTTCTCACCGTTTACTATACACCTCGGTAACCAATGATGGTCAACCATCATGACCGTCATCATGATGATTTATACGTCGTTATATGTATATGTCAGTACAGCCGGAGTTAGTTCCTTAATTTAATAGTAATAAATATATGGAACACACACCGTCGTCCGTCCACAAAGTAATTAACTTAATACTTATGTTATGATAGACAGACAACTGGTGAATATATACTTATATAATTTTTAAATACATACTTAAATACAAATATACACCCAGACTCGAGGACCAAGAAATTCATTTAAAGAAAATGTTGGCCCTCAGCGGGAATCGAACTTGCAACCCGCGGAGCTGAAGACAGGGTCACTTACCCACTGCGCCAACGGGCCAGTCGTAAAATAAATATATACCTATTCATATAATAAAGAATATTCCATTTTATTGCAAGTAGGTGTACGATATTTTTTGTTGGTAACGCCACCGAAAATGTTTAGTTGTTACGGAATTAGCATTTGTTTGGACTCTTTTGTAAACGGAAGCATTTTAAGGATGACTTATTTTTTACGTTAAAATAATAACTTTTCGTTACATGACTTTTTTAAGTTTACAAATCATTAAGTATACATCTTCCTCCCACCCTTATGTCACCCTCAGTGGGGTCGGCACAACATGTTATAAATATGGCGATCGTAAAGATCGTCGTAGTGAATGTGTGTAGTGCTTGTGTGGTGTGATCTTGGTGTACGTGTGGTGATTGATCCTGCATGTATAATATATGTGTACGTTGCCTACTTCTTAACACGACCTTAGCACTTAGACTTAGCATTACATAGATTCTCTTAATAAACTTGGATTGTGGCAAAATAATTCTATCATAAATCTGTAATATGGAATTCTGCAAAGTAATTCCTACTTCTATAAATCACTTTCTAGTTGTAAATCAATGTCATTAAAGCATAAGTTATTCTAGAAAAAAATCATTATGTATGGCGATGTAAGTTGAGCACAAAAATTAAAATTCCCACGTAAATATACCTGTATATGGTATATGTATATATAAATCTCTACAAGACCGTGAGAAGGCAAAAATAAAATCACTTTCATGCATAGTTACTAATTGCTTTGTGTAAAATATATATAAGTGCAAAAGTTTTGAAAGTGAGATTGTGGATTGAGATGGTCTAATTAAAATGGACTTTTCTTTAAATTCATTTTGAGTGCGCCGCGTAAACCAACAGAGATACAATATAGTTATGTACTAGAGAATTGGAGATCTACAAAAATACTAAAAAAGTCCGTGATAACATGTCTCTATCTCTTTTCGTTAACTCACAAAGTATTTATATTATTAATTGTAAAATTTCAATTAAAAATATAACGCGATTTTCGAGATTGTTAGAATAAAATTCAGGAATTCATGGCTAAACTATTTTGTGATATACTGAATAAATAAAAGCTGTGATGGCGGGGACACCGTGCATGTCTCTAGAGACGCTCATTAGTTCAAACCCCGGGCAATTGATAATTGCAATATATCACACGATTTTAGGTGAAGGAAAACATCGTCAGGAAACCTGCATATCTTTAGAGAATTCTAGGGTTATGTGTAACCTACCAATGAGCATTGGAGCAGTGTAGGCCTTAGCTGCAATCCTCCTCTCCAAAAACAGGCCTATGGCCAACAGTGGGATAGTAACATGCTGTTACTTTTTATACTGATTTCAACGCGGGTGAAACCGCAGGCACATTTATAATATAAACAATCAAAACGAGTTTTGACCAAACAGAAGCGACATAACGTCCAACTTCAATCTCGAATCCGCCATATATGGGAGATGTCGAAAAACTTCTGACAGGAAAATAAATACAGGTGTAAGAGCAGTTAAATTTTAAACTCTATTATGATAGTGGTAAGGGTGGTATGGTGGCCGTGTGTTTGACGTCACCCCGTTCCTAAACCCGGTTAGATAAACCCTGTGGCGCAGAAAATGACTTGTCAACCAGAGTGCTTCACGACTCGGCGCGTTCGCTACGTGATTTTCATATGCCGATGTCAAGCCGGCATGGAATTGTATTATCAATATATTCATATTAAGTACCTGGGTTTATAACATGTTGTGGCGACCCCACTTAGAGTGGGATAAGGACAGAAAGATGAGGGTGATAATAAAGTCTATACATGGGAATAACATCTTCTTCTTCTTCTTCCTAGCGTTTAATCCCGGCTTGTGCCCGGGTCCGCTTTCCAGCTTCCACTTTGCACGACCTAGCGCATCCTTTTTTCGAAGTCCGTTGGAACGAATAGCATATGATTTAAAAAAATCATTTTTCTTTCGGTAATACGGAAAAAGTACTTACAAATTTCATTTGTAGTACCTGGGTAACCGAGCCTTGCTCGGTAATTTTTATAATGATGTAAAAAAGAATTGAAAAAAAAATAAAAGAAAAAATAATAGGGCAGGTGGGCCTCGATCCTAGGTATTTTCACCTCCCTAGACCGCACGTTCCCCAAATAAACCATGACTTTACGTTTGACAGCGAAAATTGTGACTGTATTCAACGTAAATTAAAAAAAAAAATTGAGCCTGAAAACAGGGATAAAACAACATTTTTTTTAAATAAAACTTTTCTAGATCGATTTTTTTCCCCCTAAACTCCCTACATGCTGAATTTCAGGAAAATCGTTGGAGCCGTTTCCGAGATTCCGATAATATATATATACCTACCTATACATACAAGATTAACTCATTTAAATATTAAATAACTAAAGTCTGTATTTCTGTCTTTTAACCTTTCAAGGCTAATCTATCACTAGCAATGTAAAGTAGCGGCATGTTACTCTCCCACTGCTGGGAATAGGCCTCGTCTCACCGTTTTTGGAGAGAAGGAATGGAGCTAAGACCTACCACGCTGCTCCAATGTGGATTTGTAGGTAACATATATACCCAGTATTCTTTAGAGATATGCAGGTTTCACGATGTTTTCCTTCACCGCAAAGCGTGTGATAAATTGCAATTATAAATTAGATACATAAGTTTTAACAGAAGAACTCATTGGTGTCTGCCCGGGTTCGAACCTGTGACCTCCTCGAAAGAGTCGCACGGTTATAGTCCAGCAGTAACATGAAATGAAATATAAATGAAATAAATGAAATAAAAATAGCAATGTACATGAAATTAAATAATTAAAGGTTTTTTCAGAGGGGAAACATACACGATAAAATATATAAGTTTTCTATGAGTAACAGTTAAAAACTCACGATCATCATTCTCCTACACTTTTCCCACTTTAAGTGGAGTCGGCACAACATATTTTGCCTCTTGTGATGTAATATGGCTGTGTATTTTACTACCGACTGCCTGGTTGACGTCAACTTACCTTAGTCGCATTTAACAACACCTCAGTAAGAAATGAGGGTGGTCTATTCTACTCAACCGGATATCACAAGGCGCGGCAACTTGCCTTAGTCGCCTTTAACCACACCTCGGTAAGAAAGAGAGTGGTTTATTCTACTCAGCCGGATATCAAAAGGCAAATAATTATTAGAATATTGTTGATGGTCTGTTCTACTCAGCTGGATAACACACAGCACTTATCTTAGCCGCCGTTTACCACAACTCGGATTAAAATGTATCTAGCTCAATCAAGATAAACTTCGAATACGGTCATTTTAACACCACGCGTGTACAATAAACTTTTGCCTTTGCCATCTCGATGTATTTTATATTTTTCCTGAAAAAAAATCCTATTTTTCGGTCTCTAAAGTGGTCTAGCCCCTTAAGAAGTGTACTATTACAGACCATGGTATGTATTGCAAGTCATGAGTTCGATTCCCGGTATCAGCTGCGATAAAGACTTTCAAATTAGTATATTTGGTCTGGAAAGTGCCCGCTTGTCGTGGATATTTACTACTCTACTGGCAAAGCGACTCCAAAAGACTTCTTGTTGAGGTATGCAAGTCTGTAAAAACCGTTAAAGGGTCAAATCTATTTAGGTTTCTGAGCATCAATAGTTTTGAAATACAGTAAATACCGTCAAAAAATACCGCATCCTTTTCCATTTCCTAAAATTGAAAAATGGAAATCCCTTAAAAGTAATCCTTTATCACAGTCTAAACATTATCAACCTAGAATATAACTACTTAAAGATATAAAAGTCCATGGTAAAGTTTTGAACATAAACAAAAACAACATAAATACAGAGGAGTCTCGTCGCGATTCACGAGTGGAGCGGTCGTGTGCGTTGAGAAGTTACAATATTACCGTCGAATAATTGTGTTTATCTTGTGTATTAGTCACCGTTCACCCGCGCCGGCCGATACTCAAGCGATGCGCGTTATCTACATTTATAACAATGGATAGTTCTAATGAACAGATTCTTTTAAATGATGATTATTTAAGTAATAGAAGTATGAGTTCGTTAAGCGAACAAGATTTGAGAACGGTGGAATTACAGCAGGGTCAAAATGTTGAACTTACACAATCACAGAATGTGAACTATACAAATATTTTAGAAAGGTCAAAGCGGAGTAGGGATGATCTAGATGAAGACGATCCCGAGTGGATAACAATAAATAGAAGGGAAAAAATGGTTAAATCTTCCGATATGATTGAACTATATATTTCATGTAATATGAAATTACCCAAGCAGTTTGCTTTTGCAAAATTATTAAAATTTCACGGCATTTCTGACGTAATTAAAGTTAAATATGTTAACCCGTACAAGATTCGTCTGGACATGTGTAGTGAATTAAGTGTCAGCAAATTAGAATCATGCAAGGAACTTATCGATATGGGATGGAAATTTCAACGAGCCATGGAACAAAACTTTTCATATGGTGTTATAAAAAATGTAGATCTGGAATTATCAGATTCAGAAATTTTGGATAACATTATCTGTAAAAGCCCTTCGAAGTTGGTCTCAGTATTTCGACTTCAAAGACGGGAAGAGAAGGAGTGGTCACCTAGTGAGTCAGTACGTCTATGTTTTAAAGGCGCATATTTGCCACCAGCCGTTTACGTCGATGGTTTAAAAATCAAAGTTGATCCCTATATTTTTCCAGTATCTCAGTGTTCACGCTGTTGGAAGCTAGGACATACAGCAAAAAAATGCCCATCTAATAAAAAAGTGTGCCCAAAATGCTGTGGAAATCACGAAAACTGCGACATACAAATATTTAAATGTGTAAATTGTTCAGGTTCTCATATGTCGCTTTATAAAGGATGTCCAAAATATTTGAAAGAAAAGAAACTAAGAGAAATAATGGCAGAATTTAATTGCACATACAGGAAGGCGCTGACTATATATGTACCTCCTGAAAGAATATCGCAAGAAAATGATGAGGTAATGGAATGGATAGAGCCAACTGAAAATGCCAATTCAGAATTTACATCGAATAAAAAATCTTTTGCTGAAATTGTCCGAGGTGACACGATATCTCATGATAATAAAACTACAACTGCCCCCAATAAGTCTAAGAAAAAACAAATAAAAAACCCCGCAGATTTAAATTGGAGTGATATCCCGGAAGATTATTTTAATATTACATCTAAAAATATTCCTGAAAATTCCGTTAACCATGACATTCCTGGCCCAAGTTCTCAAGATAAACCGATTAAGCTAAGCGAGCTTTTATCTAAATTAAAAGACATTCTATTTTTACGGGGACTATCAATCCAAAATAAAATTATAAATATTTTAAAATGTTGCATGCACTGGTTGAGTTTAGTAATTGTTAGTAATTTTGCAGATTGGCCGTTAATTAGTGTGATTTTGGAATACTTTAATGGATAATACGACTAAATTATTACAGTTAAACATATTACAGTGGAACGCGCAGAGTGTAAGGCAAAAAAAAATAATATTAGAAAATTTACTCATACAAGAAAAGATTCATATTGCTGCGTTAAGCGAGACTTGGTTAAATTCGGACATTCCTTTTACTATAAATGGTTATAATGTATATCGCAAAGACAGAGCTGACTCATATGGTGGAGTAGCTATAATTGTACATAACTCTATAAAATGTTTGCAATTTTTGGGCTTTGATGACGATTTGCCGGGGGGTATTGAAGTTATAGCAATCAAAATTTTTAATTGTGATAGTATTGAAAATTTGGTTTCTCTTTATTGTCCTGGATCAATCAGAACTAGTCAAAGTGATTGGGATCGGCTATTTTCTATATCTCAAAACAAAACCATGTTACTCGGTGATTTCAATGGTCATCACACGCATTGGTCAATTAAACTAGACCATAGAGGTAACCAAATTTTTAATAGTTTAGTGGATAGCCCATTTGTTATTTTGAACTCCGGTGAACCAACATTTGTAAAGATGGTTAACGGTAGGTTAATAGAGTCTACACCCGATTTATCACTAGTTTCATATGATACGGCTATTTCTTTTAAATGGTCTGTTTTGAATGAAACTTTAGGTAGTAATCATAGAATGATTAAGATTTCAACTAAGATTAAATGTAGAAACGAATTATGTCTTAAACGGAATTACAAAAAGGCTGATTGGGCATCATACCAATCGTTCCTCGAATATATTTATTCAACTCTCACTTTACCGGAAAACTTACAAGAAGCATATGATGTTTTTCTGAAATACATCAGTTTAGCTGCAGATTCTTATATACCTTATGTAAAGATTAATACCAATCCTACAAATAGATTTGTACCAAGGTCTTACTGGAATCAAACTTTATCCCTATTGGTTGCTGAAAGACGGTTAGCATTAGCAAAATTTAGACGAAACCCCACCCCTTATAACTTAGACACACTACAGAATAAAATTAGAATAACGCAAAAATGTATACGCAACGCTCGAAATGCAGATTGGCAGTCCTTTTGTACCTCGTTAGACTATAAGACATCGACAAGTAACATTTATCAAAAATTGAACTCGGTCAAAGGATATAATAACTCAAAAGCAGTTGTTAGTAATGAAAAATTAAATGAACTTCTCCTAATTTTAGCTCCCGATTATGCACACCCAAAAGACCCACAGTTTTCCTTCAATAACTCCCACTTAGAAGTCGAAATTTCGATGCAAGAATTTGAAAAAACCCTACAAAGATGCAAAGACACGTCTCCTGGTCTCGACAATGTTTCCTACAACATGCTTAAATTTCTTCCAAAGGTTGGGAAACGTATACTCTTATCAATTTACAATAGAATTTTAATAACCGGTTGCGTACCTAGTCAATGGAGAGATATTAAAATTGTTCCTATACGAAAGTATGGCAACAATAATAATAATTTATCTTCGTTGAGGCCAATCTCTCTGATGTCCTGTCTTTGCAAATCTTTTCATAACATTCTAATGCATCGATTAGAATGGTTTATAGAAAAGAACAATTTGCTATCTTACAAAACTACCGGTTTCAGGAAAGGTCGATCTACGGTAGATAATTTAAGTAGTTTGATACTAAATATTCAGTTAGGCTTTTCAAAAAAAAAATCTACAATAGCATGCTTTTTGGACATTGAGAATGCGTATAACAACATTGATCTGAATAATTTGTTTTTAATAATGACTGATATAGGCATAGGAGCAAGGATATGTACTTATCTTTATAATTTTCTAAAAGAAAGATACCTAAATATTTTGATCCAAAATAGCTACGCTTCAAGAAGAATAGGTCGCGGCTTAGCTCAGGGAGATCCTTTATCTCCGATACTGTTTAATATAGCTACTATGAAAATCTGTAATAATATTAATAACGTATCAATCTCTCAGTATGCGGATGACTTTGTGCTGTTTTACACTTGTGATAATGTCCTAGAGAGTGCTCGAAGAATGCAACTGGCCTTGGATAAACTAACAAATTTACTAGGTGATATAGGTCTAGAAATTTCAGCTTCAAAGAGTAAATTTTGTATATTTAAAACTGGCTATTCCTACGATTCAGTAAATTTAAAAATCGGTGATAAATCTTTACAAATGGTAAATACCGTCAAATATTTGGGGATGAAGTTAGACAGAGCTTTGAGATGGGCTACACACATAAAAGAATTAAAAGAAAAAGCTTCTAAACACCTTAACATTCTTAAAATGTTAACAGGTCCTGGATGGGGGGTGCATCCCGTTCATTTACGGTGTCTATATATTTCTCTTATACGTAGTAGGTTGGATTATGCAAGTTTCCTTTACGGAAATGCCAGTAAAACACATCTAAAAAAACTAGATGTCATTCAAAATCAGTGCATGCGAATAATTGGAGGATACCTCAAAAACACCGCAATACACGTAATGGAATGTGACCTTAACATACAACCACTTTACATACGGAGAAACTATTTGGCAGGAAAATATTGGCTTAAAATAAAATCGCATGGAAATAGTAAAATAAATACAATATTAGATAAAATATTTTGCGAACGCCAAAATAGTTACTGGCGGAAAAAGAAAATACCATCGCTAGTTAATGTTCAGGAATTCCTCAACTCCACTAATATTCACTGTAGTGAACAGTTGGAAATATTTTCGCTCAATGTTTGGATCACTAATTTGGATATGTCCAGCGTAATACAAATTAATTTAGGAAATATAAATAAATCTAAAAAATCTTACGATAGAACAACCTTGGTACAAATCTACAATCGAGTTTTAAATAACGACTACTCTATATTTTATAAAATATATACTGATGGCTCCAAAGATAGCTTCGGTGCCGGAGCAGCCTTTTATGATCCACAAAAAGACGCATCGTTAAAGTTTTCTATAAACTCTAATTTAATAAGTATAATGTCTGTTGAGCTCTTTGCTATTGCCGAATCCCTTTCCTATATAGAATCTCTTGGGCCAGGTAATTTTGTTATCTTTACAGATAGTAAGAGTGCCCTTCAGCACCTAGAAAGATGCTTTGTTAATAATAGAGGTGTATCAGTTGCTTTTAGTATTATCAAATGTTTAAATAATCTGAAAAACCAAAATAAGAATATTATTCTACAATGGATACCTGCGCATATCGGCATAAGGGAAAATGAAATTGTAGATAGGTTGGCTAAGGAAGCGATAGGAGAAGGAATTTTAATTAATTGGTTACCTCATTGGTCAGATGCTTTATGTTTGGTTAAAAGAAAATGTCGTCAAATGTGGAAAGAGTATTTCGATGAAACATCATTGAGTAAAGGAATTTGGTTTAGAACTATGCAACCAACTATAGGACGAATTTCATGGATTGCAGGTGCCGATATGAGCAGGAGGGACATGGTTACTGCTTTAAGGTTACGTTCCGGACATTTACCTCTAAACAGTTTTGGCTATTTAATGAGGAAAACGTCAACGTCATGTTGCTTAGAGTGTGGAAAGACTGAAGATGTTGTTCATATTTTATTGGAGTGTGTCCGGAATGAAGCTGAAAGATTCGAATTTTTAGAAAAGTTAAAGCTAAATCTCATGGATGTTGGTATTTGTAATAGCATTCTTGCTTTTCCTTTATCACGACAAGCAAGAATGCTGTACAAGTTAGTTGAAATCGGGCTAAAACGTAGACGGTAGCATTTTGTAAAGTGTTATGTTAAGGGCGGCATGTTCATAATTGAACAAGTCCTTTAAAAAAATAGATTAAAAAAAAAAAAAAAAACATAAATACAAACATGTACATAAATATCAATATAATAAAGGCATTTATAACTTATTTTAATCTCACTTCGTATTATACAATTCCTATCCGAACGAAAATAAAATGAATGCAAAAATATTCAACAGCAGGCACCGGAATCCGCCATGTTACGAGTATTGTGGCGAAGGCGCCACGCACGCCACCTAGCGACCTGCGTACTCACACGCTCAGATGCAAGATGGCCGCCGGAACAGACCAACTCCATCTCGCGACCACTGCGCACCAAAGCACTTAACAAAATTGCACTCCATACTCCTCGGGTCCACAAATTCGCAACTCATTAGCATAACTATCAACCGAACTCGCGGAAACCGGACCGAGTCGCCGACGAACTCAACGTGAACCTTCCGCGCCGTTAATTATTATTAATTAGCATGACGGAGCTATGCCTTCAACGACAGCGAGTCGTCGAATGAAAAGCTTCACCATGTTGTTACTGAATTTTATACTCCATCCCGGAGCCAGAGCCTCCAAGTTTGCCTCCTTCAAATTCGTTATGCATACAGCACCAAGGGCTGTTGAATAGCGTTCGCGTTTATTTATGAACAGGCAAACTTCTGGTGGTTGGCGAACGCACGAATACACGGTATAGGCTCGCCTCCAGGCCGCTCGCTCCCGCGGGAGGCCGCCCGACAATGCATGCGATCGCTGAAAAAGGGCTTTTTATGTATTCAACTTCACAACTCTGTAGCTCATCTGCAAGTCGTATTATGGACCTAATTAACAAGTTAATATGGACGATCCGCGTCTGCGCACAGGCCGTAGGATCGCTTTAAAATTTGACTCGGCGATAGCGGGCGAGATCCGAACGCGGGGCTGCCGAAATTGATCACATTCGGCCCTGTATTTACATTTACCTGGGATATATTTTAAAGTTCGACGCTCCGCCGTCCTGAAGCGGTCGCGATTGCGATTTTGCAATGGTAAGGAGCGTTCAGAAATTCCGCCCCTCCCGACACCCCCATCACAAAGTATAATGATATCGTCGCCGGCGTTATTATGGGAGTCGTCATAAATATTTCATAGAGCGAGGGCAGTAATGACCGAGTGACCGGCGATCTCGACAGGCGGTCCGAGTCGCTGTATCTGGTGTTTTAGCTTGAAATGATCTGCCTTACGTACTTACAAGACGCTTGGATAATCACAACACCCCTGAGTAACTTTCCAGATGTTACACCTTAGAAAATCTAACGATTTTCAAGGATTAAATCGATTTTAAACATGACATTAGAAATTTTAAATTATTTTGTAATCTTTGCATCATACGTATAATTTATAGAAATAATTCATTTCACATAATTTCAAATCGATTATGTATATTGTCTATTTAACATCCCGACGAAACAAAATATTAATGCACAGATGGATAAAAAATAACGTTGTACCATACAGAATCGTTAAAAGAGCAATCTTTCATAAACATTCTAAAATTTAACAATCATTGGTTTGACAGCATCAAAATAAGTTATAAAACAAGCAAACACAAAAACAACCTATAGACACAGATGAAACGTCGTCTGCAAAGACGGTTCCCAGTTTAATTTTCATTCGTGTTGACTTGGTGTTATCATAGTTATACTATAAGGCCTCTATATAACGTCATGGTTTTCTGTGGTATTCGGCTGAGTAGAATAGTCCACCCTCATTTCTTACCGAGGTGTCGTAAATACGACCAAGGTACGTTGACGTCAGGCAGACAGCAGGTCGTAAACAACGTAGCCAAATCATGTGACAACATATTTATAACATGTTTTGCCGACCACACTTAAAGTGGGATAAGGGCAGGAGGATGATGATAAACACGTCATGGTTCTCCTTACAGAAAACCTAAGGACAACTATCGTCGATAGAAACGAATCAGACAGACAGCCTTGCGCATTTATACTGTTAGTACAGATTCTATGAAGCTTAGGTAATTCAAAAAACATTAAGTAAAAATTGAACTCCGCAAATAGTTAATACTTGGCAATCGAGTTTTTAACCATACCTTAGCAAGCTGGAATGTTTACAGAATAGTTTAACGCGTTGCACTAGATATAGGAGCGAGTTTGTATGTTTTTTTTTTCAAAAAGCAGGTTTCGCAGACATCGATCGGTACTTGAAGGTAGCTAATTACAGGCGGACACTCGCCGTCCTTTGATCACGTGCCTTTGATCGGTATGGCAGTCACACGAGAGCACAACGGACATTAAAAAGATAAGATACTAGTAGAGTAACGGCCTGTTTCTATCCCATTACTGGGCATAAGCCGCCTCCCTCTGTCCTTTAGCCTTTCACGGCTAATCTATCACTAGCAACGTAAAATAGCGGCCTATTACTCTACCACTGCTGGAAATAGGCCTCTTCTCTCCGGTTTTGGAGAGAAGGATTGGAGTTAAGACCTACTACGCTGCTGTAAAGCGGAATGGTAGGTTACATATATCTCTAGAATTATCTAGAGATATCTCTAGGATTATCTAGAGATATCTCTAGGATTATCTAGAGATATGCAGGTTTCTTCAAGGTGTTTTCCGTCGCGCAAAGCGCGTGATAAATTGCAATCATCAATTAGTCATATTAGTTTTAACAGAAAAACTGGTGCCTGTTCGGGGTTTCAACCAGTGACCCCTCGAGAGAGTCGCACGGTCTCACTGCTGGGCTATCACAGTTTCAAGATACTAGTGGTGCCTGTGATTTTGTTTGCATTAAGCGTTTACGTACCTTTATGTTACCTCTGTGTTATAACATCCAATGTTACCTTGAATTGTGCCATTCATCAAACGTAATCTAGCAGATTTGCCGTAATAACATTGCAGTCGGACTTTCGTATATACCTGTCATCTGTGCGCGCGGTAGACTTGACGTCTTTCTCGGTTAATTAAACAATATACACAATAAAATACGGATTACTTACTTGAATTGTTTACCAAATCTCAATTTATCAATGGTGTTAACATTTGAGTGTAAAATTAGCATCAGACATTGCCTAAATAGTGTCAAAAAACCTAAAATAAATTATAAATTGTCGGCGTGTCTCGATTAACTTGACAGTTGTTGAAGTGCATATTATAACGCGTAAGCGACACCACTTGCATGGCGCTTAAGACTTTTTACGCGCGACTTCGTTAATAGCGATAAGCGAGTTCGTTGAATGTTTACTTTGTTTAGCACAGTGTTATAATATTGTAATATCGTCATGAATAACTGCTACGCGTGTAATAAACGTATTAAACCTACTGAAAATATTACATGTTCTCAAACTACGTGTGCTAAGCAATATCACTGTCTCTGTGTCGGCATTCCTGTTGATAAACTCAAGAAACAAACAACATGGGTGTGTCCCGAGTGCCAGACAAAAATTTCTCATCAGGGGGATAACTCGGACACCCCGGTCAAGAAAACTGAAGATCCGATAACAATAAGCACGAATGCGAGTACAGTTACCCTCAGAAGACATCAAATCACGTCAAACCAACAATTGTGTGACTCTCAGGAAATTTCGGGTCAGACTTCAATGTTTATGCAGGCTATCAGAAATGAATTACCTGATATTATAAAGAACTTAATGTCGGATGAGTTCACATATCTAAAAAACAATCTCAGTGAAATTGAAAAGTCTTTGAAGTTCATGTCAGCGAAATATGAAGATGCAATTCAATCGATTACATCTATGAAAGAGGAGGTTAATAATTTGAAAAAAGAAAACATTTCATTGCATAAAAACATAAAAGAACTGCAAGCTGATTTGAATAATGTTGAACATGACTTAAGCAAACATGAACAATGGGCTCGCTTGCAAAATGTCGAGATACTGGGCATTCCGGAGAACAGTGACGAAGGTTTACCGGAACTTGTAGAAAGAGTAGCGGTAAGAGCCGGTATTTCTATCAGCAGTTCAGACATCGAGTTCGCGCATCGAGTTCAACCAAAAAAAAATTCTGGAGGAAAATCCCGTGCAATTATAGTGCGCTTCAAGTATCGTCGTAGTAAGGACATGTTTCTCTCTGCAGTGCGTAAGTGCAAGAACATGAATACCGCCCACGTTGGAATACCAGGTCAGGCCAAAACTATATTTGTCAACGAGCACTTAACGCAACGTAATAAAAAATTACTTTTTTATGCAAAGCCAAAGTCAAAGAACGTGGTTATCTTTATATATGGACAAAGAATTGTCGTATTTACGTCAGAAAAAACGATGGATCTCCTCATTTGTTAATTTCTTGCGAAAGGGACCTGGCAAAAATTGTGTGATTATTAAGTTATTTTATAAATGGTATTCTGATAATGTCATGTTGAATAAAATAATTTGTAACACATATCATATATCAAACACACTCACATTCACACAATTATCAATCATCACACTTACATTATCACATTTTCTAGATGACAAATATGAAAATTATTATTTACATATAGTATGTATATATATAAATCATTTATACAGTATGCGTTCGATACACGTGTATGTATATATCTGTCTATGTTCTTACAACACATCTGACTGGATTATAATTTTGGATATTTATAACTTAAATGGCTAATAAGACTAAAACACTTAGTGTCCTGTATCAAAACACTAGGGGACTAAGAACCAAAACCCATGATTTTTTCAATAATGCATTATGTTGTGATAGTCATATCATTGCAATAACCGAATCGTGGCTATATGAGGGAATCTTTGATTCAGAGCTGTCGAACTCCCGGCACGATATATTTCGTCGTGATCGGGGAGATGGAAGGCGCGGAGGCGGTGTATTGGTGCTGGCCTCCCGTAATCTTAAAGCTTACCGTAGATCTGAATGGGAGCATGAACAACTAGAATGTTTATGGATAACTATTGAAGCTAGCTATATTAATTCCACATCCAATCTTCACCTGGCAACAATTTATTTACCCCCAGACAACTTACTACCAACTAAATTAAAATATTTTAATGACATGTTAAGTAACATCTTTTCGAATAATGGCAACGATTTGTTCTTGATCTGTGGTGATTTTAATCTTCCCTGTTTAAAATGGACAGAGGACGGGCCCATTATATTAAAAAAAGGTACCTCCGAAACACAGTATACTGCTAGTTTATTTGTTAACTGTATTAACACGTTAGGCTTTCAACAGCATAATACAGTGTTGAATTCTTTTAATAGTACACTTGATCTCGTCTTAGCCAACTTTAACTCAGAGGTTACAAGGTCGCTCTTTAATATGGTCGAGGAAGATAAATACCATCCCACTATATTAATTGACATAACCGATATTATTATTCCCTCATTACCCAATAATGTCACTAGTAAATATTTATATAAGCATGCTGACTATGACTCAATTCGTGAAATACTTAAAAATTATGATTGGGATTGTCTGCTTCGTTCTACCTTTTTAAATAATGCAACGTCAACTTTTTATAATTTATTGCACGATGTTATTGAAAAATTTACCCCGAAAGCGTTCTTTCATAATAACAATAGGTATCCTGTCTGGTTCAATAAGGCACTTATTCACATCGTTAAAGCTAAAAATAAGGCTCACAGTGATTGGAAAAAACACAAAAATCCTATTGATTATGACAGTTTTTCTCTCCTGCGAAAAAGATATAAAAACCTCACAAAAATACTTTTTCAAAAATACGTATGTAATGCTGAAAAACAAATAAAAAGTAGTCCTAAAAATATTTACAAATACATAAAAGGAAAACGTAACACAAATTATAACTATCCTCAAAGTATGATATATAACAATGAAATTCACTCAAGCGAAATAGAGATCAGCACAGCATTCTGTAAATTCTTTCAAAACATGTTTCAAACACCATTGCCAGATTACAGTGGGATATCTATAAACATACAAGAACAATTTGACAATATACCTCAATTGCAAGTTGATGTTGAGTTGGTGTATAAACATCTGATAAGTATAGACCCAAATAAAGGGCCGGGTTCTGATAAAATACCACCAATATTCATTGTCCGATGTGCAGATGTGCTAGCAAAGCCTGTTAGTATACTTTATAACAGATCTTTCAAAGAAGGCATATTACCTACTATTTGGAAGGAAGCACACATAGTGCCCATTCACAAAAAAGGTCTAAAAACAAAAATTGAAAACTACAGGCCTATTTCAATATTAAATGCACTTAGTAAGATACAAGAAAAACTTGTTTATAATCACATTTATCCTCTTATATGTGGCGCCATACCACTACAACAACACGGGTTTATTAAACGTCGTTCCACTCTTACTAATTTATCTGTTTTCACGTCTGATATTCTAAGTTACATGGAAAAGCGCATGCAGGTTGATGTGATCTACACGGACTTTGAAAAAGCATTTGACCGTGTGGATCACATCATACTTCTACGCAAACTCATGGCACTTGGAATAAATGGGGACTTATATCGTTGGATCAAATCTTATATAGTTAATAGGTCGCAAGCGGTTATTGTTGGCAACAATAAATCGGACTTTGTCGAAATCGTATCAGGCGTTCCTCAAGGATCGTTGTTGGGTCCATTGCTGTATTCGCTGTATATTCATGATATTGGAACGTGTATAAAACATTCTAAGTTTCTTCTGTACGCTGATGACACAAAAATTTATAAGAATATTAAATCTGTTGAAGAGTGTTTGCTACTTCAAGAAGATCTTGATCGACTTGTTAAGTATTATGCTAATAATCGAATTACAGTTAATACAAATAAATGCCTCCACATCACATTTACTCGCAATAGAAATAAAATTACCGCAAACTTTCATTTCAATAAGAATGTTATTTCAAAAGTATCCTCTGTCAAAGATCTAGGTGTAACTTTGGATCAGAAATTAACTTTTACAGATCATTTTGATATCGTCTCAAATAAAGCTTACAAACTTCTTGGTTTTATTCTGCGCAATTCAAAGCATTTCACCGATATAAACACAATTAAAGTGTTGTATTTTTCTTATGTTCGAAGTATATTGGAATATTGTTCCCCTATTTGGAACCCACAATATGTGACACACAGTCAAAAATTGGAAAAATACAACGAAAATTCATTAAATATCTTAATTACCGCACAAACAACTTTCAGGTGGACTATCGTTCCTCTTGCAAGTATTACAAAATTACAACATTAGAAAACCGCAGAATCTTGTCTGATATGATGCTGTTTTACGATATTACTTCAGGTGTCATTAACTGCCCAGACCTGGTATCTACAGTAGTCCAATTATTTGTCCCCCACCGCCGAACACGATATACAAACTTATTTTATGTTCCCTTCAGTCGCTTCAACTACAGCAGCAATGCGGTCACTCGAAGGCTGCTTAAAACTTACAACAAACGCTTTAATTCTATCGACCCTTTTTGCACGTCTAGAAAACCATTCAGAAATGCAATTTTAAACAACATTGAGTTACACAACTCATAATCTTCTTCACCAATCATCACAATCATCACATATACTTTACAAAAATTTTACAGCACATACACTACACATATACCAACACAAACAACCACACTAACACATAACACCATCATACATAATTTTGTTTACATATTTTATTTTTATTTTTTTCCTTGATTTGTTAACTTTAATTTAATTTAAAAATAATGTTCAACTAAAAAAGATTCTTTTTGTTTTTCTATTTAAACTTGTTAATTATATTATGTCTATTACCTACATAGTTTGACTCAATGTCTACAATGTTTAATCTAAGAAATGTAATCCTTAATGGCTTATGTTAATATTTTTATACTAAGAGTAATTTAGTCATAATAATAGCTGTGGATTTTTTACAAATAAATAAATAAATAAATAAATAAATATTTTAGCTCTTCTATACTAGCTGCATTCTTCAGGTTTCTCTGAGGTGCAAAGTTTTTGCTAAAAGTAAAATGGTAACTGTGAAAATCGAGTTGTCCTTTTTGTCTTTTATCTTTTTTGTCTTCTTTTTCGTTATAAATACTTATAATTTATAACATTTCCTTTATATAACCTTTAATAGTTTGTAAATTTCACCGAAAATAATACCTGTCCACGTCCGGTTCACTCGTGAGTAACACCGCATCCTAGTCGCACCGATTTCCTTTGACGACTCAAAACTTGTTACAGTCCGTATTAAAATTCAAAAACGACTCTGGAAACTCTGTCCCGATTCCTGAAAACATTATTCAGGGGATTTGAATAATGATTTTGTTTTAGTCTTCTCTCACACCTCGCTTAATGTATGCGAAGATTGCAAAGGCCCTAACTTTATAACGTGATTTTTGGGACTTAAATGCTTTCAAAACTCAATTTTACGGACATTTTAGGTGGTAGAGCTTATGTCAATGGAGCTTTTTGTGGTGCGGCTTATTTCATTTATTTATAACATAACCTAAACCCTTATAGAAGTATGTTCTGATACTGTAGTATATTATTGTAGTAAATGTCAAATTAGTATCCTAATAATAGACTATGAACTTTTGAAAATATTCTCAATTTTTTAGAATACAATACATGTAAATCAAAATATAGCAGAACCGATCAAAAACAAATGACAACAAAGAAAAAAAATGATTTAAGTGTTCTTAAATTTTTTAATTATATATATGCGTTGTTTTCGAATTTCCGAAGGAAAAACCATATTTTTTTTATCCTGTAATTTAGCCCGATATATAAGCTTTGATTTTGCAAAAAATTGTCACTATTAGACAGAAATAAAGACAGACTTTCGTATATTTTATAATACGATGGAGGTTGCATAGTCTGCGAAATTATTAATTAACAAAGATAAATTAAAAATATTACTTATATTTTCGTCGATAGGTAAGACAAACTCGTAAAATTAGATATAAAACTGTATAGACAATTTGTCTGTTTGGTTATAACTTAAGTCAGTTATCTTAAACATTTGGATTACAGTTCGTTTTACAGTTTTTTATCGATTTTATGTTCAAACGTATATCGTTAAAACTTATTTTCAGTGGACATGCAAAACACTGATATGGTTGTAAATAATAATAAAAAAATCTAGTTAAAAAAAATATACCTAGTTTTAAATTAAAATTTCAGAGTTGTAATATTTTAGCGATTATGTTGTTTTTTACGTTTTTATTATTCTCTCGTGTTTATTGTTAGGTTTATTAATATTATTAATTGTAATTACCTATCATTGTAACATTGCAAGTAAGATTGATGTGATCTACTATAATTGATACTGCATAATTAATTTAAAACTATGTTCTGGATCGTTTCATTTATCATCCTGTGAGAGATCCAACTAAATAAATTACTTTTACCTTTGCTTTAATATTCAAGTTACTTGCAAATAAGAATAAGCTCTCTTAAAACTATATCTCAGTACAAAACTTATTTTGGCGTTATTTTGGGTTATGGTATAACTTTTTTTATACTCAGCATTAGTTAAACTGTGTCAACGACATAATATTTTCAGTTAGTTGCATTTGTAACATGCGACTGTTCCGTAGAGCAGGAGCCGCGTTTCCGATAACATCGCAGTAAATGCGCGCCATTATTTCCACTGCAATTGTAACATTATGTACCTACTCATTTATTGCTAACGCACTCCGGCTCGCAACAGCAAACGATTTCTCACTTTAGTCATAAAAATGTTAATGTAGCAAAAACAAATAACGTCTAATGTATGCGAGGGGGAATTAAATGCGCCAACGTTGTTTGTCTCAGCCATTTTTACTTTGTCTCTGATTAAGATAAAACCCGCCAAATTGAATTGTCCGACTGAATTGATTTTATTTGCTCTAATGGGATTGGCTAGTTGTTCCAATCATTTTATTTCATCCGTTTTATTTCTAACTGGAAAAATATTGGAAATCCTCCGGTATTGTATTCCGTTTTATGTCTATTGTTTGTGTATAAATTACGAGTATATTTTATTTGTCTTTTCTCTATTACTTACTTATCATCGTAGACAAGCTTTCTATTTCTGTTAAAATATCATTGTTTCTTTTTAATTTTCTTGTAAATACTGTGGTTTATTCTTGTGTAATGTCATACACTCTTTCTTCTATTGATGATGATTTAAAATGATCTTAGATTGAAAACATTGCGAGAAAACCTGTATATCTTAAGAAGAATTAATTATATATAAAAATAAGCTGTAATGGCTTAACAATAACACTCTGTGACTCTTTCTAGGAGAATCAAGCAGGCACCAATGGCTTTTCTATTAAAACTATTGTGTCTAATATTTGCAATTTATCGCACTGTTTTCAGTGAAAGAAAACACCGTAAGCAAACCTGCATAACTCTAAGGAATTCCGGAAATATGTGTAATATATCAATCGATATTAGAGCAGCGTAGTTTAAGCTCCAACCTTTTTCTCCACAGAGAGGTAACTTTTGCCCAGTTGTGGAATAGTAACAGAACGTTACTTTGCAATATATAAAGCTCGCGAATTTAATGCGGCTTGCATTAAATTCGCGGACTAAAAAAGGTAAGACGTTCCTTTTATCCAGCAGTGCACTTTTAAAAGACTTTTAGAATTTAAGTTCGCGTGTTTCCCAGCGAGAGAAGTTTAAGGAAAAGGTATTCTGACATTTGTTTTACAGTGTTTTTTAAGCAATTTTATTTATTTAGTATGAAAAGCCAATAGCATTTACATATACTTATTAATAGACTTATCATAAGGCAAGTTCACTTTTTAAGACGAGTGCAGCGTTATCGTAAGAAGTTAGGTACAAAATTATTTCTATTAATAAAAGAATACAAATTATACTTATACTTACAGGAAATTTTGATAAAAACTATTACTTAATTTGAACAATTTGAAGCAGGCGAACAAGTTCATTTTTATATTTCAACAGAAGGTCATGGAAGATGTCTGTATCATGGGAATTAAGTGCGTTATAGGTATTCATTAGCCGGTTAAATGGACTATTTTTGACCTTTATTAGTATTTCGAGGTACTGAAAGTTTTAAATTTTTTTCAAGAATGAGGGGCGCTACGTGGAATCGAAAAATTTTAACTTCTTACCGCGTCTATGGATTTAAACGCATTGTAAAGGATGCAATAAAAAACGGTTTAACTGCGAACGTGCGCTCAAGCAACTACCGCGGCCGCGTCCACGAAGCTACTAATTAGCGATGCAGTCGCGCCTTACAAGATCGGCGCGGCGCGGTGGTTGACAAGCAAACGTTATCTTTATTATTTTTTTTACATTTGATATGATCGCGTCGCTTACATATACTGCCTCCTTAGTACGAATTAGTTAGTACTATGATCTATTGGTGACAATAAAGCGACGCGCGTCACCGGCCGGCGCAGCGAACCGGTGCGCGTGCGCACGTCTACGATACGAACTCGCCCGTCTGTGCCTGCGTGGGTCGCACTCACAACTCCGTGTCTCCAACAGTTGCGAGCGAGATTGGTTTCACAGAGAATTACATAGTCACCAACCTGCAGTGACCTTGATTCCTGCGTCCATTTTTGACGAGTCTGTAAAGTTGGTAAATATTCCCTTAACCAGCGGCTCCAAAACAGGTCTGCTAATCGTTGTGATACGCGCCATCGCTTGCGTAAATAAAGATCTGAGCTATCATACTTACCAAATGCGGGTGCGTACGAGGCAGTACCAATTAAAAAATGATTAGGCGTTAGCGCCTCGGGATAATTCGGGTCTAGCGACACGTGAGTAATAGGGCGACTATTGACTAACGCTTCTACATCCGCCAATAAAGTTGCTAGCGTGTCGGGATGCGGTGCACGCTCTCTCAATATAACCTTTAGGGCAGACTTTACAGTGCGAATCATTCTTTCCCACGCGCCACCCATCTCGGGTGCCCCAGGTGGATTAAATCTCCATTCTAATCCCCTCACGGAGCCGTCCTCGATTAAGACGTCCGTGTTCAAGTCGGCTAAACTTCGTTTAAGTTCAGTGTCTGCTCCTCTCAAATTTGTGCCGTTGTCTGAATAAATGACATTTGGTAGTCCACGACGAGCAGCCATTCGCCTGAGAGCCATGATAGTCGAGTCAGTCGTTAAGTCATCAGTCAATTCTATATGAATTGCGCGAATGGTAAGGCAGGTAAAAATCATACCGTATCTCTTCTGCCTCCTGCGACCTAAAGTGACCTCTAGTGGGCCAAAGAAATCAACACCTGTATAACTAAAAGGACGTCGATGATGCTGCAGACGTGCAGCTGGTAAGTCTGCCATACGTTGTGGTTGCGGTGTTGCACGTCTGTACCGACAGAATAAACATTGTGCAGCAATACTGCGAACGGTAGGCCTAAGTCTTAAAATCCAGTATTGCTGCCGCATCTCATTAACCACCAATTCATTAGCGCCATGAAGCGCTTTCTTATGGTAGTGTTCGACTAGCAAGCAAGAAATTCGATGTCGGCCATCTAATAGCGCCGGTCTAGTTGTGGGTAAATCGACTCCGACAACTTTGTCGATCCGACCACCCAGACGTAAAATACCAGACTGGTCTAAGTATGGCGACAACTGTAATAAGCGACTTTTATTCAACAAAGGCTTATTTTGATTTATACAAGATAATTCAGCGGCAAAAGAATCTCGCTGACTTTTCTTTATCAGCAGGTCTTCTGCTTCTTTCATCAAAGAAATGTCAAGTGTCGTTTTTTTTCGTTGACATTTTCTAATGAATAATAAAACCCTAGCAGTAGCGCGTACTAGTGTAATCCAATTAGATATATTGTTTTCATCGGGTAAACATGGCTTTGAACAATTAACAATCACTGCGTGCACTGCTCGCTCTTCACACTTCACGTCATCGGAAAGTTTGGTAAATTTACGGTCCTTAGGCCACTCCTGTTCGGGATGACGTAAAAAAGAAGGACCTTGAAACCAAACATCCGAAAATTCTAGGGGAGGGACATCTTCCCTCGTGGCTACATCGGCAGCATTGAGGCTGGACGGCACGTACCGCCACTCGCATGGCTTACTGAGCTCGTCAATTTCTCCTAAACGGTGCGCAACGTAAGGTTTATAATTGCGCGGATCACTGCGTATCCACTGCAACACTGTACTCGAGTCAGACCAAAAATAGCGTTTTACGGACTTTGTATCTTTATGCTCGATTTCAATAGCATTAGCAAGTCGCGCCGCTAAAAGTGCACCCTGTAGTTCAAGCCTAGGTACCGATACAGGCCGAAGTGGGCTCACTCTGCTTTTGCTAACAACGAAACAAATAAGCACACAACCATCAGACCGTATAAATCGCCAGTAGATAACCGCGGCGTATGATTTTAAAGAAGCGTCACAAAAAATATGCAATTGCCGCTCTAAAACATCACAGTCATTAGGCGATGACTCATTGTTTTCATAGCATTGCGTCCAAGCGCCCGCGCTAATGTAGCATCTCGGTATACGGAGTGCAGTGAGTCGCTTCAAGTCACCTAACCATTGCACCCATGCACTATGTTCGTCGGGCTGGATGCGGCAATTCCAATCTATTCCGCTACGATGCACGCTTTGAAATAAAATTTTTCCCTTTATAGTGAATGGAGATAAAAAACCATGTAAATCGTACACAGACATAATAATGCTAAGCATTTTTGCTGCTTTAGTGGGCGGTTCGATTCCACTTAAAATATTTGGGGGAATACGATCAAAACATATTTTAAATCCGAACGTATCATCGTTTGGATGCCACATCAAACCGAGAGTGCGCTCAATGGTATTCATAGCTCCATGTTTAAATTCTAACGCAGTATGCGCTAGCGCGTCGGGCGGTATCGTTTGCAAGACTTGTTTACTATTACTCGACCAGCGCGTTATTTCGAATCCTCCCTGTTTATGAATAAAGGTTATATCGCGGACTAGTTGTATAGCCTTACTCTCGGTTTCACATGAATGTAAACAATCATCCATGTAATGATTATTTATTATAACGTCGACCGCTTCAGGATACATATCTTGGTATTTTAACGCGTTTTTATTCTTTATATATTGTGCAATAAAAGGGGAACAAGTGGCACCAAAAATTAAACTTTGCATAGTACATGTTTTTAAGGGGGTATCTGAACTAGTTTGCCATAGAAATCTTAAAACATGTTGATCTTCGGGCCGTATTTTAATTTGGAGAAACATATCTTTTATGTCCCCGATAATAACAAATGAATGTTCGCGAAATCGTAACATAATCCCTAGTAACGAATTATAAAGGTCCGGGCCTGTGAGTAAAAAATCATTAAGACACACACCGTTTACCTTTCCAGCACCATCAAAGACTAACCTTAGTTTACTGGGTTTGTTTGGGTTTTGAACCCCAAAGTGTGACAGATACCATGTGTGACTAGCCGAGGGTTCATTCCCATCTAGTTCTCGGGCATAGCCGTGGTCGAAGAGCTTCTGCATCTCCTGCTTGTATCTGTCTGCGTACTCACTATCCGCCCGACATTTTTTCATTAAACCCCGCAAACGCGATCGTGCATAGTCATAACTATCAGGCATATTAAAATCGTCCTTTACGAAGGGTAAACCGACTTCCCATTGATGACCTATATATCGCGCTGTCGAATCTAAAATGTTCACAGCTCTTAAATGTGCTGTATTCTCACGGCGTAGGTTCGAAATACCTATGGAATCTAATTCAAACGATTGCTTTATTAGCTCACTTAAATTATCAATTTTACTCACCTGTTCTTCGGAGTGATTGAGAAAAAGAGTGTGAGAACTTACCGGAGAGTGAGTGCGATCAAAGCAACCATGAATACACCATCCTAAACGACATCTAGTCGCATAGGGCTCATTCTTACCACCATGCAATATTTCTAGAGGAGCTAAAAGGAAATAATTATCTTCACCTATGAGTAAACGCGGTACAACACATTCTTTACAAACAAAATCTTTTACAGGTGACAAATGTTTACATTGTAACTTATTTATAACAGATAAATCTAACATAGGTAAATTTAGCTTATTAACCTGTCTTAAAGTAATATTAAAAGTAACATTATCGCAGCCTGAAATTTGGGTACATATTTTAGGAGTGTCAGGCTGGTATACCTCTAAACCGAACGCATCAATAAATCTAACAGAATCAGACTGTATACTTTTAAGACCGAGTTCTTTAACTAAGTCCGCATCAATCATCGATATCGAAGCACCATCGTCAAGTAACGCGTACACACTCACGACACCATTAACACCGCACAGATTGACTTTGACCACTTTTAACATAACGTCGCACGAAGACACCGGTGAGCGGGACCGCTCGGCCCCGCGCTGCAGCGCGCCGTTCCCGTTCGGCGCGGCCGTGAGCGCGACGATGGCGCTCGACGTTGATGACTCATCCCGCGGCTCGGCCGGCAGCGCTCGCTCGCTAGCTATTTGTGCAGGCTTTTTGAAATGCAATAATTTATGATGCGCGAGCCCGCAGTTATCAATATCACACGGCGGCGCTGGGCATGCATTATTTTCGTGTCGATGTAGTAAACAACAGTAACATAGATGGTTTATCTTTACAAACCTCCAACGTTCTTTACGCATCGCTCGTTTAAAAATACGACACTCGGTTAATAAATGTGATGCTTTCTTGCAAAATTTACATAAATTATTATTTTCTACTGCTGTTGTTGTAAACATAGGACGGTTGTAGTTATAGCGAGATTTATCATCAGGCTTCCTTGCCGGTATCACAAGGTCGGGTTTCTTTTGTTCTCGCGGAAGCGCCACACCAACCGTAGAAATCATTTCTGCCTCCCGTTCGAGAAATGACGCTAGCAGCTCGAGCTTAGGCAGTCTTTCTGGCATCCTGGAGTATGCGTAGTCAGTCCACTTAGCCAGTAATACACTCGGTAACTTGCAGATTACTGCATTTGAAAGTTCAGGACTTCGTAAATAATCGTATTCATTCAGTGCGCGTAATGTAGCAACGCAATTATTAATTTTTATTGAAAAATTAATTATGTCATTATGGTAATTCATAGGTAACGCTGATAATTTTCTAATTTGTGACGTTAAATGTAAAATAATAATATCTGCACGGCCAAACCTCAGTTCCAGAGTCTTCATGACAGTTTCTGGTCGTGTGTTACCAATGAGAAGGTCAGTGACGGATTCCTTAGCGTCACCCTTCAGCGCTCGACGTAACCTCCAAAGGTTTTCCGAATCACTGAACTGACACACACGAGTTGATTCCTCATAGGCAGTCTTAAAATGAAGCCATTCGATGCAGTCCCCACTAAATATTGGTAATTCACGAGGCGTGGCTAATCTGGACAACATACGCTCTTCGTGTTGTGTAGCTGACGTTACCATGATCTCCTTCAAGGTATGGGCTAGTTCGAGTATGCTGTCGACGGGCTGCGCGGAGACTGGTAAGTGGCGAGATGTGGCTTCGGTCGTTGCCAGCTGTGGTGCCTCCGGTACCGTCGCTGCCGCCGCCGGTTCATCTTCTAGAACCTGTGACGGCTGAACATTACTGTGCTCTAACCATTGTTCTACGTTAGACTGCCTATGGGTGTTGCACGTGGATGGAGCAGTTTTTGAACGTCTTGATTGGTCGTGTTGTAATAATGCTAAATCTGCTTCTAGCTTTTTTTCAATTAATTCTATTTCAATTTTAGCCTTTGCTCGGGCAGCTTCCAGCTCCAGTTGTTTCCTTCGTATATGTGAAGATGTAGATTTAGACGAGAAGACGGACTCATTTTTCACCGGTTGTTCTGTTGGCATTTTAAAAAGGTCTTCTTTGTTACGAACGGAAACGTTTGAGAGTACGCGACGTGAGGACACTACAATGTCATTTGCTTTTGCGAGCACATGTTCGGATGCGCTTTCTAATCGATCCGTTAATTTATAACGCTCTTTACCGGTGAGGGTTTTGTTACACGGTGGCGTATTAAACATAATGTCCACTGGTACGGATCCGGCTCGAAGGACCAAGAAAACGATTGTAAAGGATGCAATAAAAAACGGTTTAACTGCGAACGTGCGCTCAAGCAACTACCGCGGCCGCGTCCACGAAGCTACTAATTAGCGATGCAGTCGCGCCTTACAAGATCGGCGCGGCGCGGTGGTTGACAAGCAAACGTTATCTTTATTATTTTTTTTACATTTGATATGATCGCGTCGCTTACACGCATTATTGTATTATTACCGAGTCTATGTATTGTTACGAGATCAATTATTTAACGGTGGTGTTCAAGATTTTTTAATTAAAAGTGGATTAAGTATTGTTAATGTTTGTATTTAAGCAGTAAGCTACCGGCCGTGCGACAGTGCGTACGTGCTGCTTGTTTATCTGTATAATTCAATGTGCTAAATATCAGTTTATTATTAAAATTACTTTCATTGATATCTTACTAATGTATTTAAAGACCTTATTAAAAAAGAAACAGTGAATCAGTGATTTAGTGCAAGTTTTCTAGTGATATATCTGTTCATAAATAACACGATTCGTTCAAGTTATCAAGTCCGTTGTTTGTGGTGACTCATTATCATTGGCAAACTGCATTCATTACGATCTATTAATTTAACGTTCGTATTATATCGAGCGTAGCTCAGTGGGACGTGGTAACGAACACGAAACTAGACGTCGTATGATCCAGAATATTTTTTTATATTATTATAAATATATATTAAATTATTTTTCTTATATATATTTGTGTAAATCGTTCCACATATCCGATTTATTGCCATAATGGACCGAGAGGAATCTTGTGCTGGATGTAGATCGACACTAAAGGATGCAATATACATGAAATGTTCTCTCTGTAAAATGAAATTTGATCTTCTATGTACGGGCTTGACGGAAACGACGTATAAAAAACTTTCCAAAAACCAAAAAACCTCATGGCAGTGTCCGTCTTGTCGTAGCAAAACACCAATGGCAAGTGATAGATTATCACTTAGTGAAAATATTACCCTTCGATCAAAACATCGGCATGACGATACTGTGGATAGTAATATGTCAATAGACGCAATACGCAAGATTATTCGTGATGAATTAAAAACAGCTTTGAAAGATTTGTTTGAAGATCCGGCACATTCATTTAATTCATATCTAAAAGAGTTGCGTAATGATGTAAAAGAGTTTAAGGATTCTCTATTGTACTTTAACACAGAACTTGAGGAGTTGAAAAAGGAAATAATAGAGAGAAAAGGGGCAATAGACAAACTTGCAAAAGAAAATATAGATCTCAGGAGTTCCTTGCAATCTGTTGTCCAGCAAATGAACCAGATACAGCAACAATCACGTGCAAACAACGTTGAACTTCAGTGTGTACCAGAGAGTAAATCAGAGAACTTGCTTGCCTTAATAAAGCAACTCAGTTCGGTAATCAAGTGCAACATTACTGAAAAGGATATAAATCATTGCACACGAGTGGCCAAAATGGATAGCAAATCTACAAGACCTCGGTCTATAATAATACGGTTTAACAACCAGAGGCTTAGAGATTCATTTTTGTCCGCTTGCATAATGTATAACAAAGCTAATCCTAAGGATAAATTAAATGCAGCCCATCTTGGTTACTCATCTGACAGAATCATCCCCATATATGCTGTAGAACATTTGTCACCTGAAAATAAACAACTGCATGCAGCAACTAGAATTAAGGCTCATCAGCTAAACTACAAGTTTGTTTGGGTTCGCGGAGGTTACATTTTCATAAGAAAGACTGAATCTTCTGAACGTATCGTCATCAATAACTTAGACAAACTTAAAAAGTTAAACGACTAGCAGTATAGTTTTATTACGTTTGATCTCAGTGTTTAACGATACACTTTTCAATCCTTTAAACTTTTACTATCAAAATGTTAGAGGTTTGAACACAAGGGTTTCGGATTTTTATTTGAATGTTTCTCTCAATAATTTTGATGTTGTTATATTAACGGAAACATGGCTAAACGACAACGTTTTAGATTCAGAGCTTTTCGACGACCGTTACATTGTCTTTAGACGAGACCGAAACACATCGGGTTTCCATAGCAGTAAAAGGGGCGGGGGTGTATTAATTGCAGTCAATAAAGAATTTAATCCACGACGTCATAAAAATTTTGAGCGTAATTGTGAGGATTTATGGGTTAGTATTGATGTCACTAATAAAATTAGAAGAGAGAGGTTGTATGTATGTGCAGTATACTTACCTCCACCTTTGCATAGGGACATTTTGCATGAATTCATAACTAATTCAAACCGTGCGTTAGAAGTAATTAAGTATAGTGTCATTGTTGGGGACTTTAATTTGGGATGCATTAAATGGAATCAGAATGATAAAGATGAAAATGAAAAATATGGCTTTTCACTTGACAACTCACAACTCAGTGTTAAATTATTGGATTTTCTTAAATTACACAACCTTGCACAATTTAATAGCATAGTAAATATTCAATCAAAAATCTTGGATCTTATTCTTAGTAGTATACAAGTTATAAAAGTTTTTAAAAGTGAAAACGTTTTGAGTTCAATCGATCCTCTACATCCACCACTAGAATTCCAAACAACCTTTGTGGGCGATAAGACATTACCTAAATTAAATCATCGTCTAAATTTTTTTAAAGCTGATTATGACTCAATAATCCATCAACTGAAACAGATTGATTGGAATAAAAAGTTTGAAGGGATTACGTCAGTAGATTCAATGACAGATGCTTTTTATGATATTATCAATAAACTCATCAAAGAATATGTTCCATATATAAAACCACGGACAACTAAATTTCCCCCTTGGTTCACAAAAGATCTAATCAGACTGCTGAGAGAAAAATACAAATATCGAATTAGGTTTAATAAATATAATAACCCAATGGATCTTGTTAGTTTTAGAGTATTAAAAGATAGATGCATGAAACTTCAATTAGATTGTTATCACAAATACATTTTTAAATTAGAGACTGCTTTACGTAACAATCCAAAGTTATTCTGGAGTTATGTGAAATTAAAAAAGCGAAATCAAAGTTCCTATCCTCCCGAAATGAAACTTAATAATTGTTCTGCTACCGATGCTAAGGATATTTGCGAATTATTCGCAAACAATTTTTCGTCTACACTTGCAAAGGTTGGCAATTCATCACATTTAGATAGGCAAGATAGGGAGGATAATTTTCATTGCATGAACTCCATTAAAATTACTCAGCCACAGATTTTAGATGCACTAAAAAAACTTGACAGTCGTAAAGGAGCCGGTTGCGATAATATACCTCCACTGTTTTTCATTCGGTGTGCTGAATCATTATCTTACCCATTAGAGATAATTTTTCGTAATTCTATAGAACGGGGCATATTTCCGTTAAAATGGAAAACTGCTAAAATAGTTCCTATACATAAATCTGGTGACCGGCAACTGATTGAAAATTATCGCCCTATCTCAATATTACCGGTACTGGGTAAACTGTTAGAAAGATTAATATGCAAACCTCTCTCTTGGCACTTAAAACAGCATTTGTCGATACACCAACATGGATTTTTGCAAAACAGGTCAACTTGCACAAACTTGGTGACATTCGTTAATTCTCTGTGCACAGCTATAGACGCTCAATCTTCGGTTGACGTGATATATACGGACTTCAGCAAAGCTTTCGACAAAGTTGACCACAAAATATTGTTACATAAGCTAAATAATATGGGAATAATTGGGGGTTTGCTAAATTGGTTTGCTTCATATTTAGATCAGCGCACGGCAGTTGTTGTGGTCAATGGTTATGCTTCTAGTCCGTATAAAATGACATCTGGGGTTCCGCAAGGATCCCATCTAGGCCCCATATTGTTTAATGTCTTCATAAATGACGTGTCCAACATCTTTGAAAATTGTAATATTTATTTATTTGCGGATGATTTGAAATTATCACGTATTGTTAATACATCTTTTGATGCCAGTCTACTTCAAAATGACTTAAATAAATTGACGGATTGGTGTGATCGTAATTTGATTAGCTTAAATATCGATAAATGCTGTTTTATCAGATTTACGCGAAAAATAAACTTAAACGAATGTGACCAGGTTATTTATAAATTAGGGGATTCACCGCTCCGAAAAGTTCAATGTATACGTGACTTAGGAGTTTATTTAGACAGTGCATTGCGATTTACACCGCATTATGAAACAATAGCCTCCCAGGCAATGAAAACATTAGGTTTTGTTTTGCGAAATTCGAAGGAGTTTAAGCAGTCTAACACCACTATAAGTATGTACAACGCATTAGTCAGAAGTCGCCTTGAGTATTGCAGTGTAGTCTGGAATCCACACTGTGAATCTCACGCCGCGATACTCGAAAAAGTGCAGAAATGTCTTGTTCGATCATTAAGTTACCGATTCAAAATAGGGCGTGTCGATGGGTATCAGAAAAAGCTAGAACACTTTCATATGCAGTCATTGATAAAGCGTAGAGTTGTAAATGATGTCTTGTTTCTGTTTAAGTTGGTGAATGGTGTGTTGGACTGTCCGCAACTTCTGGAAAATATTAATTTTAGCATCCCTTCTAGAGTACCAAGAAATGAAAAGCGTAAACTCTTCAAACCTAAATTTAGCCGTACTAATCTAGGGTTTTTCGCTCCCATTAATAGGATGAAGCAACAGTACAACACACTATCTACTGGTGATTTTAAGGGTGACATCTACAGAAATAATTTACCAACCTTTAAATGTTTACTGCGTGAATCGTTAATTTGTTAAGGTGTTACTTTTTATACTTATATTTTTATTTTTAGCTTAAGTATTGCCTTTTTCTTTCTCTTTTTTTTATTTATTGTAACTTTTTAAAATATAAATTTACATATTTAGTTTTCGCTCAAATTGTTAAGCGCGTATAGCACCATAAGTACGCATGCTGTGTACACCTGTAAGTAAGGATGTACTTGTAGCACGACACAATAATGTTTATGTTTATGTTTAGTTTAAGTGCATTCTTGTTGGTGTTCCAATAAATAAATAAATAAATAAATAAATTTAAAAATATAAGGAATTATAAAACAGTAGGGGATTAATATAAAAGATAGAATAAATACAAAAAGCCTACTATACTGTTGAGGATTACTTAAATAATAATAATGCGTCAACATAGATAATGTTTTCGGTAGGAACAGCATTCCGAAGCAGCAGTAGAGTTAACGAATATTTTGAAGTTAAATTTGAATTTTACCTTTTACTTCACTTTACTTAACTAAGGCTTTCATAATAATAGAAACTTTAAAGCGTTGTCAAGTATTGATTTCCATAAAATTGTTTAATGTTTATATCATAAATATATCGTCTTGGCTCGTGCTTATCGCGGAAATGATGGATGTCCGTGGAAAATGTTGCTGCTAAATTAGGCGGCCCGAATCTCCCCTCGAAGGAGGCCACAGATTTCGTATAATGAGGAATATAAACAGATCATAAGTATACTAAACAAATACAGTGCCAGGTTAAGTCACTGTTACTGTAACAGTAACGTAATGAAAATTCAAATTCTAAATATTCTTTACAGAAGTAATCAGCTTATAAACAAGTGATTTTGAACCATTAACTCTACTGCTGGTTTGTAAAATTGCTCCTAGCTAGAAAGAGCCAGCAAGAAGATCGGCGGTAACTTTTAAAATTTATTTAGCTATAACAACTTTTAATTGACAGCTAAAATATAATTTGTAGTCTGTTATACATATTAGCATTTTTCGAGTGCCCGAAAACAGGGATAAAAATACATTTTTTAAAAATGAAACTTACCTAGTTCGATTTCAATATATCATATATCAATTTTATATATGGTAAGAGTCAAATATCATCTCTTTAGTTTTTAATATCTGGGTGACCGAGCTTCGCTCGGTAATTTTTTACAAAAAAAAACTTTAAAAAAGAAAAAACAATTATTTAGTTGGGATCGATCCTTGGCACTCACATTTCTCGAGGCTGCCCGCTAACCGAATAAGCTACGTCGACTTGACAGTTAATGACGAAAATTCAATTCAATATAAATGTTAGTGTTTTTTAATGCCCAAAAATAGGGATAAAACAATATTTTTTTTACATAAAACCTAGCTTGATCAATTTTTCTCCCCCAAAACCTCCTACATGCTGAATTTCAGGAAAATCGTTGGAGCCGTTTCCGAGATTCGGAAAATATATATATATACAAGATTAACTCATTTAAATATTAAGAGATACCGCGAATATTGGTAGCGCGGTAATCACGTGACCAATAGAAAAGGACGGGTTTGTTTGTGTGCGTTATAAATAGGTTGAGTTTGAAATAGCGAAGCTGTCAAAGCCAATAGGATTAACACCATTAGAAATTAAAAAAAAAAAAATAGCGAAGCTAGTCTTGTTGAAAAACTTGACTGATATAGTTATTAGACATTTTTTGCGTCTAGATCGTATCATCACATGTATGATCTGTCTTGTTTAAACTAGCAGGTTTAATTAGTGTTATTTTAATATTGGTTAGTAAATTCGCGTTTACTAATATGGAGTGTTCCGTTTTATTAAAATCGAACCTCGAATAATTACTATTCGTGATCAGACCAACCGCTGATTTTCTTGCCAGTTCTTCTCAGCGAATGACAGCGTCCCGAACTGGTGGTAGAATTTATCTGGTAATAATTAGAAGTTATTATAATTAACTAATGACTGTCTTTAGTTGTGTTTGCACACTTTTTACAGTGACACGATATAATAGAATACCAACATTCTCGCTGCGAGATACACATGTTTTGAATAACGAACAAAAACTTGTTTATTTTGCCTACTTCCATAGCATTATGTCCTATGGAATATTGCTATGGGGTAAATGCGCGGATAGTGAAAAAAATTTTGTTTTACAAAAGAGAGCCATACGTGGCATTTATAATTTAAGACCGCGTGATTCCCTGCGAGAGAAGTTTAAGGAAACAGGTATTCTTACATTTGCTTCACAGTATATTTTAAGCAATTTAATTTATGTACATAAAAATATAAAGAATTATAAAACGATAGGTGATGTGTACAATAGACAAAGCAGGAACCGACATAAGCTTGCGGTTCCTGCTTTGCGCCTTGCAAAAGTGCGTAACTCGTTTGTGGGTTTTAGTATAAGATTTTATAATAAAATTCCGCAATCAATTTCGGCACTGCCATTACAGCAGTTTAAAAATACTGTTAAAAAGAGGCTGATACAGAAAGCCTACTATACTCTTGAAGATTTTTTAGAAGATAAGAATGTGTGGATATAGCTCTCTTTGAACCTGTACAAGACAGTAACGACTTAATGTAAATAATATTAAGAATTATATTTTTAAAAGAGCAACCGCCGAGTTTCTTGCTGGCTCTTCTCGGTAGGAACAGCTTTCCGAACCAGCAGTAAAGTTGACGATTCAAAAGCACTTGTTTACAAGTTTATTTGAATAAAGAATATTTTGAATTTTGAATTTGAATTTAAGTTCTAATCGTTTACTGTACTTCTGATTTACCTCAATATTTTTATTTACTCCTATATATATGTAAATGTTGCCATTATTTAGTTTATATTAACGATCGCTCTTAGCTCTGTTTCGCCACTACGGCGCGGAAATGATGTATTCGAGAGGAAAAACACTCAAATTATTCAAATTAATGCGCCGCTGCCCGCGTTACACTCCGTTTTGTTTTGTCTCCCATTACTCGCCCTGTCTCGATCGTTTCAATCAATTCAATGTCAGTTTTTTTGTTTTTGAATCTGTAATAATACGCGGTGTTGGCTTATTTGTAAATGGTAATGACGAGACGTCGATGTACGTTAGATGTTTTGACTTTGTCGAAGGTAAATTCAATGATTGAATCGAATATGTTATCGATTAGTCTCTATAGAGACGTTTTATATTTTTAGGCGATTTCGAAAAGAAATTTCGTGTTGTATTCGGCTGAGTAGAATAGACCACGCTTTTTCTTACTGAGGTATTGTAAAAGACATCTGAGGTAAGTTGAAACGCTGTGTGGTATACGGCTGAGTAGAACTTAAAATCCTCTTTCTTACCGAGATGTCGTAAAAGACGACAAAATTAAATTGACCCACCGGATGGTCTATTCTATTCAGCTGAATATCACAAGGCATTTACCTTAGTTGCTTTTTACGACCTCGGTAAGAAATGACAGTGGTCTAGTCTACACAGATGGACACAACACGGCATAACCTTATATATCATTAAATATTTTCAAGAATGACATACTCCATACCTGTGTGTACCTCCATACCTCCATACATGTTCAGGCGTGTATATAGTTACAAGCAATCGCCAGCGTTGATAACCATAAAAATGGTTAAAGTGGGTTAACCTTAAAAGCTAAACATATGCTGTCGTGCACTTTTATTTAGAACTTTTAGAGAGGAACAATTTTGTTATATATGATTTTTAAATATCTATCACCCATTACTCAGTGCGCGCAAGGAAAGCTTTAAATTTTGCCGTTTTCGTACTATTTTTTATTGCTGCTTCTATATAGCTTATAACCGATAAATGGACTATCTTACACTGAAATAATTTTTCAAATCGGTTCAGTAGTTTCTGAGATTAGCGCGTTCAAATAAACAAACGCTTCAGCGTTATATATTAGTATGTAATGTGATGTATTTGTGAACTCGGTAGTGTTTTTTTCGTCACCAAGTAAATCTCGTTTGTCGTGGATATGTAAATTCATCACAACAGGGCGCTTGCTTAGCGGGAGCATTAATGACTCCTTCGCTGAGAGGTGACAGATCGTCTAACGAGATCATTACCTTTGTGAGTTATTCTTTGTTTGAGAGCACTGTGGCTGTATGCTGTAATATGGTCGGAGGCGGTGTGAACAATGTCAGGGCGTAACTCCCTATTAAAGCTTATATGTCTTATTTATGGAATTAGGCTATACTTTGCACAGATCCATAATACTGGCTGGCTCGTTGGCGCAGTTGGTAGTGACCCTGCCTTCAGCTCTGCGGGTCGTGGGTTCGATTCCCACTGAGGGCCGACATTTTCTAACAAAAATTTGTTGGTTCTTCGAGCCTTGGTGTATATATGTATTTAAAATGACATAAGTATATATTCACTAGTTGTCTGTCAACCATAACACAAGTATTTAAATTACTTAATTTGGGGACGGACGACTGTGTGTGTAAGTGTCCCATATATTTATTATTTATAATACAAAAGTAATGATAAAATTATGTATCTATAATCCACGATAAAGTAGCTGTGTAGTATCCGGCTGAGTAGAATAGATCACCCTCTTTCTTACCGAGGTGTCGTAAAAGGCGACTAAGGTAATTTGGCCCACCGTGTGGTATCTACCGTGAGTAGATAGACTACCCTCTTTCTTACCGATATGTACGACTAAGGTAAGTTGACTGACGTTAGATACGTAGTCAAATCATGTTACAACATGTATATAACATGTAAAGCCAACCCAAAGGGATAAGGGCGGGAAGATGATAAATCCACGATAAAGTAAATAGAAAATATACATAATGCTAAATGTGGAATGGACTATCCTTTTTCATACATGATACTTGCAGGGTTTCCAAAAACACATGCACAAACCTCCACCACAGCCACCATAAAATACAAGCACATGTGTAATGCACACACGTTCACTATCACATACTCAACAATCGTTTCGTTTTTATTCAAAAGTAAATATAATAGATAAATAAAGTCGTTAAATTATTTTATTGTATTTTTTGTAGTGGTGCTCTAATAACTGCTAAAGAATTTGCTACTAACGTGGTTATTATGTTCTAAAAATTTTATAATAAATTATAATTAACGACGATATTTCTCCTTTATTCTTATTCAATAAATAAAAAGCAGTTTTCCCAGAGTCAACCCATTTACTCTTTTCGCTACAACTCAATGAATGACACATAATAATATGACAGCCACAATGCTTTTTCATATTAATGACCAACTCTATGAAGGAGGTTGTATTAAAAACATGTAACAAAATGTAACTAATATAAGAGTTATATTTTCAACAGAACAACCTCCGAATTTACTGATGACTTTTCTCAGCAAGACAGCTTTCCGAACCTCCAGTAGAGTTGACGATTCCTAAGCACTTGTTTACAAGTTTACTTGAAGAATGAATATTTTTAATTTAAATTTATATTTAGGTATGCATTTTTTTCTTTTAAATAAAATATATTAAAATTAAACGCCGTGTGGTACCCTACTGGATAGAATAGTACCACCCTCATTGCTTACCGAGGTGTCGTAAAAGGCGACTAAGGTAAATCGACCCGCCGTGTGGTCGACTGAGTAGAATAGACAAACCTTATTTTTTACCAAGGTGTCGTAAAAGGCGACTAAGGTAAGTCGACCCGCCGTGTGGTATCCGACTGAGTAGAATAGACCAACCTCAATTCTTACCGAGGTGTCGTAAAAGGCGACTAAGGTAAGTTGACCCACCGTGTGGTATCCGGTTTAGTAGAATAGACCACCCTCTTTCTTACCGAGGTGTCGTAAAATACGGCTGTAAGTTGACGTCAGGCAGGCGGCCGGTCGTAAAAACGCAGTCAAATCATGTGACAACATGTTGTGCCGACCCCACTTAGAGTGGGATAAGGGCAGGAGGATGAATAAAAATAAATATATATTTCGAAATTGCCGTGGTAAGTAGTAAGGTTTTTGGGATCGGCCGTTCGTCTGGCCCTTATGCTAATGCCGCACTCCCGTCGCGAGGAGCATAAAAAATAACTTTCGTTAGCATCTGCAAGACAGTTTCACTTCATTTAGCTCCAAATGTATATAAAAGTTGAGGTGCTTCCCTCTCGGGGTGTTCTTAAGATACACTTTGAATAAAACGGACCATTCACTATACGACCGTTGCTTTAATTAGTTACTTAACCTTCTAATTTATAGAATTAGGCGTTACTTTGTGGAGATCCATAATACAAAAGTAATATTAATAATTATCATCAGGATATAGACTCCACGACAAAATCGCAAAGCTTTGCGATTTGGAGTCTATCTCCTGATGGTGCTTCAGTTGCGGGGCGAAACGATTGTTGAGTTTTTGATAGTGAACGTGTGTAGTGCTTGTGTTTTTATGAATCCTGCATGTATCAGGTATGATAACCGATTATCCACTCTACATTTAGCATTATATATATTTTCTATTTTACTTCATCGCGGATTATAGCAAAATAATTTTATTTTTATTATTACTTTTGCATTATGGATCTCCGCAAAGTAACGCCTAATTCTATAAGTTATTTAACCCCTTTACATTGTTGCTTAATTTCATCCGCTGCAGCTCCAGGTATCACTGAAATTACCAATTTCCCTTTATTTATTTATCGTTAAAACTTTTATAATAAATGTAAATACATAAAAAGTAAAGTGAAACGATATGTTGTCGCGGACTTTTTTTGTAGTATTTTTGTAAATATACAATTCTCTAGTACATTACAATAGTGTATCTCTGTTAGTTTACGCGTAAAAATAAGTTAAGTAAGCAGGCGAGTTAATTTTTATAATAATATAGTTTTTAACGCAATTTAAATAATATCGTAATGCACTATTCACTTAAACCTTTTGGAATAATCACTCTACCATTAAATAGAAACCGCACAAAAACAGTTAAGTAGGTTAGACAATCGATCACATACAGACAGACAGCTTTGGTGGACTTTGTTTTATAATATGTATAGATTTACCTTATACTTAACTGGTTAGTACTTACTTAGGTGACTTGACTTATATATAACTTATAGATAGTTGGTATTTCCTCTTCCATCTCTATTTCTTTTAATACGCTTGTTTTAAAATATAAAAGTCACCAGACGAAAGCAAATAAACTCTCTTTGCATTCAGTTATTGAATGGGCGGCTTTAGAGAGTTTTTTTGAATAATGCGAGTGTTATGGCTCGAAATATGGTTCATTTGGCGCGGAAAGTTCTGCGAGTAAACGCGGAAATCATATTCATATTTTTTCCACTTCAACTGTTCCCGACGCCGAATTTGAATAAAGTGCGTCGACATTATTCTCTTTTTAGATTACCTCCGTTTGATACCGTGTTAACACCGCCGGCTGCGGCCTCATTGGGACATGCATATACATAGGGCCTGTTTCACAAGTTACCAATAAACTGATAGCTTATTCGGGACAAATCTGACACATATCTCGGAATATTGTCTCTCAGGTTTCTGATAGGCTTATTCAGCACTTAAAGTTCTTAATAAGTTAACAGGTAGATCATGTGGCTGTTATTTTGATTATCTGCTGGATAGCAAATACCTATTTCAAAATGGCCGCGATTTTATTTTTTGAAATTTTTTTCACTTTTTAGAGACATTTATCTGCTTTTTAGTTTATTTGTCGGTTAACTGTCCGACACTTTATCAGTAGCTTTTGAAACAGGTCCTTATTTTATAATAAGTCTGTTTGTATGTGATTTTCTCAAAATCTACTTAACGAATGTTTTACAATTTTTAATAAAAGGTAGTGCGATTCTTCTGGAAGGTTAAAGTTAATACTAAATCATGGATTATTGTAATTTGTTTTGAAGAGGTCCCGAAGTTGTAACAAAACACGCCTGCTGGGAGCTTCTGTCGCGTGCGTTGCTTAAACCAGCAATGATATACTAAAGTAATGTACTAGCGAATTGTACATCTGTAAAAATAAAACAAAAGTCCGCGACAGCATGTCTCTATCTTTTATGGTTCATGAATAATTTTGTGATACTGATTTACACGCGTGCGAAGCCGCTGGCATTACTAATCTTTACTTCTATTATAAATGCGAAAGTCTGTCGACCCGTCTGTGACGTGTTCTCGTTTTCGTTACGTTTTTTGCTATACAAATATCTATGAAATTTGGCACAATTATTGATTATACACCGAAGTATATATAGCCTACATATAGGCGTTAATTAAACAGGAATAGGATGACATTTAAAAACACCGTCTATTATCAACATATCAAGTTTTTTTATTCACTGTGTATCAAAATCAAACCTGTAATTTAAAGAAGGTTCTCTATGACGTTGTTTGGCTTACGTCGAAAGAGTTATTTAAGGAAAGTTTTTATATATTTAGGTTTTGTTTATTGGATAAATCTAAAGGAGCTATTTTAAAATATAATTCATGCTAGTCTACGGGTTATTTACTAAAATAATTAACTATGCTCTCGAAAAAGCTATAAATCTCTTTCTTTCTGGATCGATCTGATTTTGTGGAGACTGACAGAATAATAATACAGAATATCCGGTAGGTATGAAAACAGTCTATATCGGGTATGAAAACGGATAGTCCACCCTACATTTAGCATTATATATTTTTTCTATTTACTTCATCGCGGATTATAGCAAATACATAATTTTTGAACAAAAAATATTATAAATATTAAAAAAAAAGGCACTGTGTGCCATTTTTTTCGTATATTCTCGATGTTATACACTTGCATTTTATTCTTGAGTGTTAAATGATTTTAATCAAAAATTAAAATTTTGGGAATAAAATTAATACCAAAAAAGGTTTTTTTTTAACTTTTTTCCATCTTATTCTTCAAATGTTATGTTGATATTGGGGATGAAAAACAATATTATGATCTTTTGAAATTTCTTATCCTATTATTCAAGTTAATAAAGATTTGAACTTCGGGATAAATAATAACACCATAAAATATGATTTTAAACATACTTTACAACAAGTCAGTTCATTTGTATCTACGATATATTTTTCCCATACCGAGCGTCCCCACAAAGCACCTAACGAGTTTTGAACGCAAAATGTTGCAAAATTCTACAGAGCATATTCCGTAGAATCAGGTTCGCAAACTCTTAAGTATTTACGCGAGACCAAACTTAATTTCGCCCTCGCCCGCGAAAGAAAACTTACCTCAAAATTAATATTTCTTTCATTAAGATCTTGTAATATTTTCGCTGCTGCATGCATAAGTAATGCCCATGAATACGGGACGTGCAAAAAGGCCCGATCGGGATATTGTTTCAATTTGATTTGCCCGGCGTCTCTGTTTGTTCGTTGTTTTATCTAATTGCGACTGTTTGTTTAAACATTTGTTCGAGAAGTCTTTTAATTTGGGATAAAGGTTCGCGAACTGCGGTAAATCATTGCGGTTGATCAAATATTTTCGCGAATCCCTTAAGAAAATTTTGAGTGACTTAATGTCGATTGTATTAATCAAAATATTTTCTTTTATACCAATAAATAAACCAATGATTATATGATACCTATTATATTAGGATACGTACAGTAAACGTGAACGTGGTGTGGTATCCGGATGAGTAGAATAGACCGACCTCATGACTTACCGAGTTGTTGTAAAAGGCGACTAAGGTAAGTTGACTCAACGTGCAGCCTTTCGTAAAATACATAGCCAAATCATGTGACAACCTGTTTATATATGTTGTACCGACTCACTTAGAGTGAAATAAGAGATTTATAAAACGATTTATATATTAGGTAGTTAAAAAATATATGAATAATAAAAATGGGGTTATGTACCCCATTTTCGTACAAGATATCAATAAAAATGTAATAAAATGTAATGCGTTGTAAGAATGATATTTTGAAACAAGCATGCGCGTTGTTTTTGTGGCTCTTTTCGGACGGAGAAATTTTATGAACCAGTTCTAGAGTTAACGATTCAAAATCAATTGTTTTACAACTTTATTTAAATGTTAAAATAAAATAAATAAAATTAATGCAAAATTACATATGCCTGACGGGCTTTAGGACAGGGGTATTAAAAAAAATGGTTTTTAATGATTCTGATAAGATTTTCTTGCTAATTAACATTTTTTTATTTCATTTAAAGTTAAATGATAATATAATCATCATCATCTTCCTGCCCTTATCCCACTCTAAGTGGGGTCGGCACAACATGTTATAAACATGCTGTAACATGATTTGGCTGCGTTTTTACGACCGGCCGCCTGCCTGACGTCAACTTACCTCTGTCGTATTTCACGACACCTCGGTAAGAAAGAGGGTGTTCTATTCTACTAAACCGGATACCACACGGTGGGTCAACTTACCTTAGTCGCCTTATACGACACCTCGGTAAGAAATGAGGTTGGTCTATTCTACTAAACCGAATACCACACGGTGGGTCATCTTACCTTAGTCGCCTTTTACGACACCTCGGTAAGAAATGAGGTTGGTCTATTCTACTCAGCCGGATACCACACGGCGGGTCGACTTACCTTAGTCGCCTTTTACGACATCTCGGTAAGAAAAGAGGGTGGTACTATTCTACTCAGCCGGATACCACTCGGCTAAAATGATAATATAATATACCTCCAATTATTAACCAATTCATATCATTAATACGGTTATATGAAATGTCAAAAAAGTTTTTCGGTTCTTTCTAACAGTGAAAAATGTTGCTTGCTACCAAAGATTTTTCTATAAGTATCGATTTGTGTACCCCGTGCAATAACTAAATTGATTGATTGCTCAACCCATTCAATCCATCAACAAGCACCTGTGGCTACTGAATTCCACCAACGCAAGAGTGTAGTAACCCCCTAGTAATGGAGTTAGATTTTATATTGTTTTCATGTTATTCAAAATGGCGGCCACTGGAAATAGGTGTTCAGGTCTTAGATTCAAACCAAAGCCGAGTTGTTATCTTTTTTTTCCATTAGTCTGTAAATACAGTGCGCTACTCCATTAAAAGTTCAATTGGGGCAGATAGTACCTAAGTGTTATAATATATATACGAGATTAACTCATGTAAATATTAAAGAATACATACCTAATTTTATCGTTCCGTCGGACCATATGTTACTAGGCAATATACCTACCTATTGCAAAGTCGAAGCGAATGGAACAACTATTTTTTTTACAATAAAACCGAATTTCTACAAATACGCGCGTATTACATGCACTTATTTGAGTATTTGAGACAAAAAAGATTCTTTTTTGAATGCTTCTGTTGTTTGTTATTTGTAGAAAAGGAATATTCAAGACGATGAAAAGAAATCAGTGCTGGTCTAAATTTGAATTAACTTGTTCAAACGGAAGCATACCGTTTTGCACTAAACATGTGTATGATATGCGTAAAAACCCACATATTCAAATTCAAAATATACTTTATTCAAATAAGCTTGTAACCAAGTGTTTTCAAACGTCAACTCTACTGGTGGTTCGGAAAGCTGTTCCTATCGAGAAGACAAAAAGAAACTATGCGGCTATTTTCAAAATACAGTTCTTACCATTTAATCATTACTATCTTGTACGGGGTTGAAGAGTAACTATACCACCCTTGAATTAATAACAATAAATTCTTGGACCACCAGAGTATAAAGCCAAGATTATATCCGTATAGAGAATCTATACCAAACTGCAGATTGTAAATTGACTGTCTAATTTTTCATTATTTGATTCGTTTCTTTTTATAAATCGGTTCAAATAAGAAATAATACTATACGTAGTGCTGGCACATATCTACACAAGTCCTCCAGCGCGCCGGAGTGCTCTCGACGGTAAACTATGTGCATAAATTGACTCGAGAAGTCACTCGGTCGCGCTCGGCTCGCCTGGGGCACGGAAAACTGTGAAAATATATTTGTACAACTCAATTTTGATTCGTTAGAATAGAATTACTAGCTTTTAAAAACAATTTAGTCTATGAGAACCGCGATCGAATTGCCTATATGCCGGCAAAGTTGAGGAAGGCCTTCTTATGTTAATATACTGGATTATAAAAAATATTGGCGACATGTATTACAGGCAAAGTAGGAACCGACAAACGTGCGGCTCCTGCTTTGCGCCTTGCAAAACTAAGTAAGTCGTTTGTGGGCATAAGATTCTATAATAAAATTCAGTAATTATTTTAGCTTTTTTGAAAAAACTCTTAAAATATGGCTGATGCAGAAAGCATACTAGATTATTGTGGATTCCATATATGATGAGACTCCGTGGGTATTCTTCGACTTTTTCAAGATAGCAATGAAAAAATGTACCTAATTAGTTATAAGAATTATATTTGGAAAAGAGCAACCGCTGAGTTTCCTATTGACTCTTCTCTGTAGGAGCAAGTTAATTAACCAGCAGTATAGTGGACAGTTAAAAAGTTCTTTTTACAAGCTTAATTCAACAAGCAACAACATGAAAAAATTCCTGCTGTTATGTGGTCAATTCAGAACATACATTCCATACTTTCTTATTTGTATATACAGAGTTATGTTTCTCTTTGTTGCCCTTAAATAAATAAAAAAATGTCTTAATAGTAGTAAACAGCCGATAGTGGTGTTTTAACGACACCCTAAATCTGGGGATCAAACTACGCGCCAAGCAATACATATCAATGACATTCCATCAAGCTATAGGCTCCCTTTCATGGCGTCCTGAAGGAATATTATATTTACACTATTAAAATCATATCAAAATAAGCTTCTTACAAACAATTTTGAATCGTCAAAGATGAATTGATTAATGAAGCTACCACTGGTTCGGAATGTTGCTCTTATCGAGAAGAACCAGAAAGAGACTCGTCGGTCAACGTTTTAAACACTTTAAATTTAGATGATTAAACCACAGTCTTGTAAGAAATAATCTTATATCTTATCAAATATCTTATCTTACCACACCAAGTCGCTTTTTATGACACCCCGTCAAAAAATTAGGGTGATCTATTCTACTCAGCCAGATACTACTCGGCGGGTCGAGCTACCTTAGTTGCCTTTTATGACACATTTGTAAGAAAAAGGGTGTTCTATTCTACTGAGCCAGATACTATACGGCGGGTCAACCTACCTTATTCACCTTTACGATACCTCGTCGAAAAAGTAGGGTGATCTATTCTACTCAGCCAGATACTACACGGCGGTTCAAACTACCTTAGTTGGCTTTTATGACACATTTGTAAGAAAAAGGGTGTTCTATTCTACTGAGCCAGATGCTACACGGCGGGTCAACTTACCTTATTCACCTTTACGATACCTCGTCAAAAAAGTAGGGTGATCTATTCTACTCAGCCAGATACTACACGGCGGGTCAAACTACCTTGGTCGCTTTTTATGACACCCCTGTAAGAAATAAGGGTGATCTATTCTACCCAGCCAGATGCTATACAGCGAGCCAAACTATCTAAGTCGCCTTTTATGACACCTCGTCAAGAAATTAGGGTCTAGTCTATTCAACCTGGGGGTCAATTTACCTTAGTTGCCTTTTACGGAAATTCGCAGTCTATTATAAGTCTACATGTTTCTAAAGAAACTATCGGGGTTAACATTTCGCTAACAGAACAGGTTTTCCTGTTCAAGATGTCGCCATATAACCTCACCCAAATATTAAATACCACTCAAACCTTAATTTTTTCCCACTTGATTTATCACCTACCCATACACAGTTTATATCAGTTTGAAGTGCGTCGTAAAGAATATTCTTTTGGTAGTCGAAACATAAACGTTTTGGGAGGCAACGATATCGACTTTTTGATGCTTTTATATCGTGAGAAAAACGCCAGGTGAGAAATATTAAAATGTTTCATGTAAATTTCAGCCGTTTCGCGGCTATATTTCAGGAGTTTAACTGTCTGTCTGCCGAATTTGGTATTCATGGAGGACTTTTAGTTTCCAACTCGGTGCTGTGAGATTTTTATTTGCGAAATTCGCCTTATTTTATTTCAACTGTTATGTTATTTTACCCATCACTTAGTTTTTGAGTGATACTCAATGTAAAGTGCACTGGCTATTTTTTAAAATATTTTATCTCTATTATGCTGATGATGATTATGTTATGCTAAAAGTAGAATCTTAATCACTGGCATGCGTTTCTGAAAGCTTATATTTCTACCCGACCGAAGGCAGAGCGGGTCGCCTAGTAAGTTATAATAATAAACATAACAACTGAGCTATTTTTTTCACTTATCTCACTCTAAATAGGGTCGACACAACATGTTATCACATGATTTGGCTAAATATTTTACAACAGGCCACTTTCCTGACGTCAAATTACTTTAGTCGCTTAAGACCGTTTTGTTACCGAGATGGTAACAATGAGTCTATCTACTCAGCCGGATATCACATTTACCTTTGCCTTTCACGAGACCTCGGTAAGAAATGAAGGTGGTTAATTCTATTCAGACGGATACCACATGACGATACTTTAAATGTTGTAGTAAAAAAGTTGAAATCTTTTATTCCGTTTCTATTTTTTATAAAAAACAGCTGCCCGTTAAAGTTTTTTATAGTTTTTATCAGCATGGAAATATATATAGATATATCCCATACTTGGCGCAAATAACTTTATATGTTCCGTATATGTAGTATTGGGGGCATTCGTTTAAAGGCTTACATTTTGTTGCTAAATCTCGTTTTATGTTGAGCAATAACTCTTTAATTGAAGCGCGGTACACCTGACGTTGGTAATAGGAAAAATGTGGTAACAGATGACTGCCTAAGTTAGGCAATGCTTTCTTAATCGATAAGTTAAGAATAAAACATATAAATTTCAATAGAAACTTCTTAATATAATTTAAAACGACGCTCACAATTTTATTAACATCATATTTCTTTTTACTTCTTGTAACAGACTAAACCAAAAAAATAATTATATTTAAGCACAACTCCCCACTACTCAATATAATCTTTCGACCATCATGGTATCATGACCATCCGACATCCTGTTTCATGATACAGTCACAAACAAGCACCTAAATTCTATTTCTCACGTACTAATCGCGTTGTAAGTATATCCGTTATTAAAAACCAAATAGATGATGATATTTGACGACAATAATAATACATTTATCACCAATAATATTTTACAAACATGATTTTTTTGCCTTACAAATAGAAAATCACAAGCGTAAATAGTTGAGTAATTATGTAATAACCATGAACTAGTGTTACATAATTAAGAACTTTCTGTAAGGAACCATGAATCATACATAAATGTTTGAGAATTTTATGTGAGGAACTATGAAACAATCATAAATGGCTGAGTTTTTTGAGACGAACTATAAAACAGTCAAATGGCTGATGGTTTTATTTGAGGAACTATGAAACAATCGTAAATGACTGAGTTTTTTTATGTGTGGGACTATGAAACAGTAAAAAACGGTAGAGTTTGTTATGTGTAAACTATGCAAAAGTCATAAATGGCTGAGTCTCTTATGAGAAGAACTATGAAACGATAATAAATGGCTGAGATTTTAATTAGAGGAACTATGAAACAGTCAAAAATGGCTGAGTCTTTTATGAGAGGAATGGAAATATGAAACATAAACATCTGAGTTTTTTAAATTTATTAACATTGAACCAGTCTTAAATGGCTAATAGGATAAAATTACGAATAAGCCCTAACCGCTTCATTTTATTTTAGTGTGGTTTTACAAAGCCTTTTAGCACCAAAAGATGTTAGAGTGGGAGCTCCGGGGAAAATGTAAATGGGTGAAGATTAATATTGGGGGGTTTTTAGTAAAATTTACCGGCTAATGGACCTCCGGTTTGGCGGTACTCGAGACACCGACAAGAAGCATATCCAGACTGATTATGAATGAAAGCTTACTTTACATTTAAACAAAATTATAAATAAGTAAATCTTTAAAAGGTATCTTTTCGTGCAAAAAAAGTCTCCTGCCGCAATTAATGATGAACTGAGAGGTTTACCTTTCTACGTGCGATAAATTGAAATTGGTGAAAACTATTTTTTAATGGTATAAGATTTTAGTTGTCTAAAATCACCAATAGTGATTTTAGACAACTTAAGAGTGTAATTTATAAGTCTTTTGTTTAAATTAATTTAAATATGATGACAGGCTAATAAACTGTGATAGTCAAATGTTTCGAACGTGTAATTCTTTCTAGGAGGTCACGGGTTCAAGCCCTGGGCAGGCACCAATAAGTTTAAATAAGTAAAACTTACGTCGAAATGATATTTTCAAATGAACGGTAGTGATTAATTAACGCTTTACGCAAGTCTATGACGAGTATATGACGACGAACGACAAGTATATAACTAGTTTTTTGATACTATATGACGAGTTTATTGATAATATACGACAAGTTTATTGATACTATATGATGAGTTAATTGATACTATATGACGAGTTTATTTATAGTATATGACGAGTTTATTGATACTTTATGACGAGTTTTTTGATACTATATGGCGAGTTTATTGATACTATATGACGAGTTTATTGGTACTTTATGACGAGTTTTTTTATACTATATGACGAGTTTATTTATAGTATATGACGAGTTTATTGATACTTTATGACGGGTTTTTTTATACTATATGACGAGTTTATTTATAGTATATGACGAGTTTATTGATACTTTATGACGGGTTTTTTTATACTATATGACGAGTTTATTTATAGTATATGACGAGTTTATTGATACTAAATAACAAGATTATTTACACTATATGACGAGTTTAATGATAACATATTACGAGTTTATTTGTACTATATGACGAATTTATTCATACTACATGATTTTCCACGTACGATATAAAAAATACGCAGGCTAAAACGAGATGAATCTTCGCTCCAAAATATACTAGATCCTTTTTCAAGAGCGCCTCGCAAGCTGAATAAAATTGAAATGCTAATCCCAACTCTGTCCGATACAAGGCGGCGAGCCCCCGCTGTTGTTTTGATTGTATTAATTAAAACTCGACGCCCAACTTTCAAGATTAACACCTCTTCTTTTCTTTCATTAACCGCCTCCATATTCATGCCCTCTGAAATAACTGGATTATATCCGATTATTATAATACTTTGAAGGAAACTTGGCATCGTTTAATAGTTTATTGAATCGGACGAATTGAGAAAACGATTATCAAATGAGTTCATGATGTACTGTTTTATATGAATACAAAATGTGTTTGGAATATATCAATACTAATATTGTAAATGCGAAATGTTTGTCTGTCTTTTACGCTTTTAAAGTTCTTTAACTTAGCTCTGTTCCTCTGTTTCTTAAAATAAAAACAGATTTTCAAAGAAAGTATGAGTAAACTTAAATGATAAACACTAAATAAAAATATGGGAGATTTGTCTTAAACATACATTTTTCTGTATCTCTTTCTTGCCATGTGGTAACATATATTTGTACACTAGGTACGTCGCTGTGGCAACCGGCTGAATAGAATAGATTACTTACCGAGATGCCGTAAAAAGCGACTAAGGTAAGTAGACCCGCCGTGTGGAATTCGGCTGAGTAGATTAAACCACCCTCATTTCTTAATGAGGTATCCGGCTGAGTAGAGTAGACTACCCTTATTTCTTATTAAGGTGTCGTAAAACGCGACTAAGGTTATTGCCGTGTGGTATCCGGCTGAGTATAATAGACCATCCTCATTTCTTATCGAGGTGTCGTAAATGGCGACTAAGGTAAGTTGAAGTCAGACGGCCGGTCGTAAAAAATTAGACAAATCATGTAACAACATGGTTAAAACATGTGCCGACCCCACTTAGAGTGGAATAAAGGCAGGAAGGAGAATGAAATGAGTTTTTATTTTAAATATTGCATCTAAGTTATATCATCAAGATATATAAAAGGAAATACAGAGTAAAGAAAATTAGGAGTGAAATTTTTAATGAATAAATGAGTTTTGAAATTTCACAAGTTTTATATTTTTTTTATATAAAAGTGATATCAAATAATTAATGTATAAAGCGTAAAGTGTAAGTGTAAAGTGATATCAAAATTATAATAAAACGCGGACACAGTCACGGGTAGCGCTTGCTTATCATCGTACCGATTACGTAATCTATGAGCTCCTCAAAATACAGCAGGAAAAAACAAAATGTTTTTCAATTGCTGACTCGATCAAAATTTCAAATTTGAGAAATCGATTTTTTGTGACATAAATCCATTTACACATCACATGTACCTTTTGTTAAATCAGTCAGTGACCTTCCTGAGTTGTTTTCGAGATTAAGGCGTATTTATTTGCATGCTATAAATATATCATTGCTAAATCTGTTTGGCGTAACAACCTAACGACCTCTGTGAACCAGTGATGTATTTTATATTATAATTATTATCTATGGTGATGGTAATACTTCTGATTTTTATATTTTTGTTGTCATCATTTTCGTATGCCGTGTGGTATTCAGTTGAGTAGATTAGACCACCCTCATTTCTTACCGAGATGTATCGAATGTAAGTTGACCCACCGTGTGGTGTGGCTGTGATGATCCTCCTGCCCTTATACCACTGTACGTGGGGTCGGCACAACATGTTGTCCCATGTTTGGCTAGTTATTTTACGACCGGCTGCTTGCTTGACGTCAACTTAAATTAGTCGCCTTTTATGAAACCTCAGTAAAAAAGAGGGTGGTCTATTCTACTCAGCCACATACCACACGACTTATATTTTTGTTGCCATTACAGTTTTTTAAAATTGTTACTATTTAAAGCTAATCTGTCAGTATCCAAACTGCAATGTTATCTACATAATATTATACCGCACGGATGTCATTTTTGAGGGCCTAAGGAACTTTTGAGGTCCTAAGAAATCAATTAAAATATTTAAAAACACATTTTTCTAAAATCCTACAGTGTCCTAACCCATTAACTTAACATTATAAATGCATGGATTCAAATTGACACCTGCTATACCCTAGATTAAATTGTAAGTTTATTTGATAAGAATGAAATCCAGATTTTTTTATCTTTTTTATTTTTTTGTTTAATTATGAATTCCTGTCACGTTTTTAATTCAAGTAGTTAAATTTAAACAAGGCTCTCATTTCTTATATTTTTGAGAATATTGATTAGATATGTCCGTACATATGGTGTTTTTTTTCCTATAACAATTTCCAATGGCTACTTTTCACTATGTTTCGAGAAAAAATCTGCTTTATGTTTGTTTGCATAGAATCATTCAATACAGGTTTTAATCAAATCTACATGCAACGAAATAAATATAGAATAATTCAGTTACAAAAGGAAAACCGTGTGAAAGGGGATATTACCATAATACACTCGCGCTGTGAATATGAGATGTTCAATTTAATTAGATGGGAAGGTGTAATAAGGGTTTATTGGAGGTTTATGGCTCTATTCTCGTTTGGGGCGGACGTGGAGTGGTGCCAGGCGGAAGTTTGGGGTTGAATCTATTACGAATAAAAATGGAGGATACAATGAGAAATCCTCAATCAATTTATAAAAGTTCAATAAAACGCTTCCGTAATCGCATTATTTCCTTTAACTGATAATAATAATAAATAGCCTTTTTTACGCCGTATGTTACTACCCTCTAAAAGTACTACCCTCATTTCTTACCTAGGTGTCGTAAAAAGTGACTTAGGTAAGTCGACCATGTGGTATCCGGCTGAGTGGAATAGACCACCCTCATTTCTTACCGAGGTAAAAGGTAACTAATGTAAGTTTACCCACCGTGTGGTATCAAGTTAAGTCAAATACACCACCCTCTTTCTAACCGAGCGTCGTAAGATACGACTAAGGTAAGTTGACGTCAGGCAGGTGGCCGGTCGTAAACTACGTAGCCAAATCATGTTACAACATGCTTATAACATTGTGCCAGCCCCACTCAAAGTGGGATAAGGGCAGGAGGAATGAATAATAAATATCCTTTTTCTAATCTCGTTCTTCTTTGCTCAGAATCCTCTCCCAGAAACCTCATGTGCCCAAGAGCGTCGACTACATCCCTGATGAGGACATCCGGGCGTCGAATAGGAGGATTTTTTGCTCTTCCTGGAGGACGATTCCTAGAGCAACAATGTCGGTAAATTTCTTTAAAGTTCAATAAATTCCTTTACAAACTCATGTGAATAATTACGAAAGTCAGCCATATTTTTTTCGGAAATTGTCAAAGTAGCGTCGTGCTATATACTAGTATATCACACATACACGGCAGCTATGTCGCTAGCGACCGGCGATTTTAGCATTGCAGCGATCGGGTCGCCGCAACCGTAGCGATCTTAAGTCGCTGCTAATATTCACGTCTACACGCCAATTTTCCAATATACCAGCGAGTCGCCGGCGATCAAAGTGGCAGTCGTATGGATCCTACTTAACTCGCCCTGAAGCTGAACGTAGTGTCGAGCTGGAGTTACAAACTTTCTGCGCTTTCGGTAGATGGAAGCAATAGCTCATGTATGGGATTTCCTAAAAAAGTATGCCCTTAGAAGGGCTGGCTTTCTATCAGCCATCGCGCTAGCTGTTCGGTTATAAAACCTTTCGTTTTTCTCTCGTCAACGCGCTGTCTCCGCAAAAAGTGATTGTCATTCGCAGCCCACAAACGTCCACGGGATCGAGCGTCAGCTGATCTTATCTCTGACGGACGTCTGTCCTTTATTTTTACATCCGCCCTTTATTTCAGCAGTGGAAATAAAAGGAACTTAAGAATATCGCTCAATGCTCGGATATTTTTCAAAGCTTTCTCAGCGCGTCCTGTTTTTATCCTACTTGACTCCTAATGTGGTGAATTCATACATGAACAATCGCGATCTGAAGTGTTCTGGGGTGGTGGGTGGTTCTTTCTGTAACACCGTTTGCGTGGGAGGTGTCCGCGGGCAGGGTCGCCGCCTGTTTGTTTTGTATTTGAATTTGTTTTTTTAGTAAGTAAATTGAGAATTGGAATAAGAAAGTTTTCTTACTGTAGTTTCTGTTGTCGTAACATTAGTATTGAGTTATATAAAGTATTACGGTTTTAAATGTTTTTTTATCTTTTTAAAACCAACGCATACAATATTATTGATTGATAGATATCATAAATCTTTAAATCTAACTTAAATCTAAATAAAATGTAATTTTTCTATTTTCTATCAAAATTTGCTTAAATACATGTGAATACAAAAAGTATTTTAACAATATATGTGAATACAAAAAGTATTTTATTGATTTCACCTATTGATTTTCTATTTTCCTTAAGATACTTATCAAAATAAGAAACACAAAGTTATTTTATTAAAAAGGAAACCTATGCGTTAGAATTTTTACTTATTTTATCATCCATTTTACCGTCGTACTGAATTAAAATAGACTCTTAGTTAAAAGCTTTTTCAAATCTTCAATTAAACTCAAGTGATACCGCCAAAAAGAAAAATTATGAAACTCGACAGTAGTTCGCTAAGTAAAACTTAGCGAACTTAAGTCTTAAGTCTTAACCCGGAAAAAGACCTAAAACAGTGCGATGTTTTTCGATTAACAATGTAGAGAAAATCTTACAATCTTATTATGTCCACGTTTATTTAAAAACTAGTATCTAAATCAACAAACAAGTTTAAATCTCTCTTGTAATTCTAGCTCAAAAAAACTACGCCCAAAATTGTCATTCGACTTTTCCGGTTCCGATTTGAACAATAACCTTTCAGTGACAGTAAAGTGTTATAATATTCTCATTAGTTTTGTATTATGGACCTCCGCAAAGTAACGCCTGATTCTATAAATTATTATAATATTCTATAATATATACGGATAAATTTTATAATATCGCCACCCCTGGTTCCCCATCGTCTAAGTAACTACCCAGTTCGCACCGCCCAATAACTTATAACTCCTTATATACACATTGTATACTTCCTATTACATACAAACAGACATACGCGATTATGATAGTATTAATTTGCGAATGTCCGTCTGTCTATTAGCTGCCTGCGTATTAACTTTCACGGCAATCGGACTATCATGGAGGATAAAAATTACTGTCTATTCCCTCGAGAACGAAAACATACATAATACCCTCAGTATTTCAATATTTATATTGACGAATATTTACACGTTTTATCTTAGTTTCATCTATATGTAATAAACGACTACTTAAAAGTGACAGATTCACAATTTGTGAAAACTGTTTTTTTTTATATTTTTAGACTACTAATAAAAGGAAAAAAACATTGTTAAAAAACCTAAAAAAGACGGCTTTTATAGCGAACTAAAAGAAGAACAATAATTCTTAATACAGGTAGAATAGAAATAATGAACGTAAAATATTTGTATTTTGGGAATAAATGGTCGGATAAATATAAGAAACGGCACTTTTTTACAATAATACTATCATTTATCGTTCATTATTTTTAGTCTACCTATATTATTTTTCTGTTCTTAATTAACTACAAAAGTGTGTTTTATAGTTTTTCATCTATATTAAGGTAGTAGCAAAAATATCGAGGCTTCTAAACGTAAAACGTACGTAGGCTTCGTATGGGTAAATTTACAGAATCATTTATTTTAGACAATTTGATCTTACCACGCTTTTCTTGATGGCTAAATCCAGCATTATTTGGCTTACAAAGTTGTTTGTTTGACCCCGAATTGATTAGTTTACAGAATGATCCTTTTAGAATGTAATTCGTCCTTTAAAAGTGCGGACAACAGAAATACCGCCCGGGCCTTAATGAAAGATTGCGGTTTTTCTATGTTTATTCATGAATTCAGTTACCTCAAGCCCGACAGTTTCACGGCTTGACTTTAGCCCCGCACGTTTACTTCTTAAAACCACACTGTTTGCTGAAATATATTAGGAAAATCGTACTGTTTGATCTACAGTTATATTTTCAGTCAAAAATTACTAGTTAAGGTCTTTAGTTTAGGCTGAGTAGAATAAACCACCCTCTTCTTTCTTACCGAGGTGTCGTAAAAGGCGACTAAGGTAAGTCAGTCCGTCCTGTGGCATTCGGCTTAGTAGAATAGACCAACCTCTTTCTTATCGAAATGTCGTAAATGCGACTAATGTAAGTTAACGTCATGCTGACGACCAGTCGTAAAATACGTAGCCAAATCATATGACAACATGCTTATAACATGCCGGACCCACCTTGATTCGTGTGGTAACTAATCCTGCAAATATAAGGTAGGAGAACGGTTTCTCTTCCTACACTTAGCATTATATAGATTCTCTTAACAAACGCGGATTATAGCAAAATAATTCTATCATAAATTTTGTTATGGAATTCCACAAATTAACTTCTAGTAAGTAGCGGCATGTTACTCTCCCACTGCTGGGAATAAGCCTCCTCTCTCCGTTTTTGAAGAAGGTTTGGAGCTAAGACCTACCACGCTGCAACAATGCGGATAGTAGGTTGAATATATCTCCAGAATTCTCTAGAGATATGCAGGTTTCCTCACGATGTTTTTCTCCACCGAAAAGCATGTGATAAATTGCAATTAGCAATTAACACCTCAAGTAATATCATCCTTCCCTTATCCCCCTCTAAGTGGGGTCGGCACAACATGTTACAAACATGCTGTCACATGATTTGGCTGCATTTTTACGACCGGCCGCCTGCCTGACGTCAACTTACCCTAGTCGTATTTTACAACACCTTGGTAAGAAAGAGGGTGGTCTATTTTACTAAACCGGATACCACACGGTGGGTCAACTTACCTAAGTCGCCTTTAACGACACCTCGGTAAGAAAAGAGGTTGGTCAATTCTACTCAGCCGGATACCACATGGCGGGTTGACTTACCTTAGTCGCCTTTTACGACACCTCAGTAAGAAATGAGGGTGGTACTATTCTATTCAGCCGGATACCACACCTCAAGTAACGCCTACCTCTACAAATTATGTAATACCATTTTAATATAGCCCGTGAATGTGAAAGCCTATATAACGCTAAAAATAAAAAAATACAGAATTTTTTTTTATATTTTTTTATATTCGAGTAAAGTCACCAAAAGCACCTAGATGACTCTTAGAGAACACCATTTCTTTTATTAAGTAAACAGCAATAAAATCACGTTCCGCACGACTACTCCGATAAAGTTAATTAATATCCAGACAAGTGCTGGTGGCGCAATTACATTAATGGAGGGGGCGGCTGGGGGAGGGCGATGGTAATGCGGACCGCGATTTTCCTCAGGTCACCGTATCTCAATGAGACGAGACCTCGCGGCCGACGTGTGGGAGAACCACGTAAGTGACTGAAAAGGGACTGAATATTTTCATTTTGATCCTGTGATAGCTCAGCAGACCGTGCGTCTCTTTCGAGAGGGTCACGAGTTCAAACCACGCGCAGACACCAATAAGTTTTCTATTAAAACTTTTGTATCTAATTGATTGAAAATTATTTATTTATCTAAAACTTTTAACTGCAACCTAGTTTACATAATTTTCGTATTTTACAACACCTTGGTAAGAAAGAGGGTGGTCTATTTTACTAAACCGGATACCACACGATGGGTCAACTTACCTTAGTCGCCTTTTACGCCACATCGGTAAGAAATAAGGGTGATCTATTCTGGATACCACACGATGGGTTTACTTATCATAGTCCCCTTTTACGACATCTCTGTAACAGTAAGTAAATGAGGGTGATCTATTGAACTTAGCCGGAGATTATATCAAAATATCATTATTTTTGTAAAGTTTATTGAATCATAGACACGAAGAGTATATCCAAGTGTATACTGTCCAAAATTATGCACCACAAAACCCCAAAAGTTGTAGGTGGATAGTAAAAAGCATCTTGGAGTCTGTGAGGGACAGGCCACTTGTCACGAGAGTGGTGATAAATCGACTACCAGCGACATCTCTCGTCTGTTAGTTATAGTCCCCTTATGTATAAACTTACCACGTTATAATGCAGCCAAATTTGTACACACCATTGTAATTTGTACCTTATTATGTAAATCGTAAGAGCCTTGGTAATTTCTGGAGTCGCTACAGTATTGTTACCTTTGGTAAGTTGAAGGGAGACATTGTAGCGATATTGCTGTAATGGCCGCGGTTATGTCGTCGTTATGATAAATTTGCGATTTAATTATGTTCCTTGGGTATCAGGGAGTAAATCTGTAAGTGTTTTGTTTGTTTTATAACGGGCCGTATATTTTATATGAAAAAATATTAAAGTATTAGCTGTAAGTGTGGTATCCGGCTGAGAAGAATAGACTACTCTCTTTCTTACCGAGGTGTCGTGTCTACAAGTTTTTTCACTTTTTTTAAATTGTTGTAAAATCAACAATTCTTCACATTTCTAACAATTCCTCGATACTTTCTCATTTTTAAACCTACCTTGAAAGAATATTTCAAAACCAAAATGAGCTTAATTGATTATCCATTATTATCCTTTAGCCTTTTATTAGATTAGCCTTTTATACTGTTGATTATATAAATGAAATGAAAAAATATTTATTCTGCAATTGGTAATTGACAGAAAGGGCACACAGCTCAGCATTGTCGCATGTCATTACTGGAACTAATAACACACGGCGCTGGTTTTCAGCTGCTGCCAAAAATGACAAAAGTAGCCATAATTATACTCCATACTTGCAAAAGACGAAATGCAAAATGTACATTGTTAGCAGAATTATTATTGTTTTGAATAGAGCAACCGCCGAGTTTCTTGCTAGTTTTTCTCGACAGATCAATTTTTGAACAAACAATAGATTTAAGGATTAAAAAAACTTAAAAGTCTATTAGAATTACATAATACAAAAGTAATAATGAAATTATTTTGCAAATAATTTCGAAATAAGTTCATTGTTACTTGTGTATGGATCTCCGCAAAGTAAAGCATGATTCTCTAAATTAGAATTACATACATTTTATATAAAAAAGTATCAAAATAAAATTACCTTCATAGCATTCTTTGAATAAGACAATAAAAATAAAAATTTACTTAAAAATAGTTATGAAAATCTATTGACGTATTATGTTTATTAAAAATTCAATTATTTCGTTTATTAGAAAGAAAGACAGATTAAAAAATAGTATAAGACGTGTTAAATAAAAAAAAAGAAGTAAAACTTTATTTTCGAAAAAATTCAGCAATTAAAGTATGTAGTAGTATAGAATAACTGCAAAAATATAAATGAAATGTAAAGATTACTTGCAGGATTACTTTAAAGATTACTGACCGTGAATGTTTTATTTATTATAACGATTATATTTCATAATACTGATATTTGAAGGAAACAATATAAAGTTAAAACTAAATATAATAACAACAACATCCGATTCATTTCGCCTCATCTTTCACCGGTGCGCGGTAATCAATCTTGCGTATTTTTCCACCATTATTTAGTTCCTCCGCGCGCCGCTAGATGGCGCTCATCTCATTCATTATGCATACTGATGACCCCGGATAATAAGGTACGAGGTTTTCTTGGGAAAATTTGGCAACATTGTGCGGAGATTAAAGAAAGTACGGCTTGATAAAGGAAACTATAGCTTTTGTTGCTTCACTTAGCGGGCTGCTTCAGTTATTTAAGGAGCTTTTATCGTGGGAGGCATTTTGCTGAATTACTGAGGTAAATGCCTAAAAATTCTCATATAATTGTATAATTCAATAAACCATTGACGATGTAATCTAGATGACTTTGATGGAAAATTTAAATAGGGTTAATTTTGTAGAAGAACTTTTTCTCTTGGTTCCATAACATCTCTTTAATATTTAAATGAGTGAATCTTGTATAAACGAGTATAATTTAAATTTACAGCAAAAATGTACAAGTTATATCTATCTTAAATTACTTACACGCTAGGATTATATATATTACGAGGTATATTATATTATTTTGAATTGTGGAAACGGCTCGAACGATTTTCATGTAATTCGCATGTTGGGAGTTTAGGGGAAAAAAAAAGATCTACTTAGGTTTCATTGCAAAAATCTCTGTTTACGGGCACTGAAAAAATGCTAAAATTTACATTGAATAAAAATACCATTTTTCCTGTCAATGGAATAACATCCATGCTAATCACTATCATCTTCCTGCCCTTATCCCACTTTAAGTGGGGTCGGCACAACATGTTATAAACATGCTGTCTCATGATTTGGCTACGTATTTTACGACCGGCCGCCTGCCTGACGTCAACTTATCCTAGTCGTATTTTACGACACCTCGATAAGATAGAGGGTAGTCTATTCTACTTAACCGAATACCACACGGTGAGTCAACTTACCTTAGTCGCCTTTTACGACACCTCGGTAAGAAATGAGGGTGGTCTATTCTACTCAGGCGGATACCACACGGCGGGTCGACTTACCTTAGTCGCCTTTTACGACACCTCGGTAAGAAAAGAGGGTGGTACTATTCTATTCAGCCGGATACCACACGGCGTATCCATGCTAATCACTATATGACCAATATTATCAATGCGAAAGTATGTCTGTCTGTAAAGCTTACAAATGTAATAAAATAAAACAATTATGGCGCAATCCTCTGTAACCGGGTTTAAATATTTAATTACTTATACCATATTTAAGTTACCTATAAGTCTAAAGTGAAAACAATATATGGTCAAGTGATAATCTGTTATTGATATACAAAATGGGGACTGTTTTCTCTCTTTGCCCTTAAATAGAGCCGGAAAAACTTCAAACTCGAATAGTTCCGAGGGATGAAAAGGTTATTTACGCAGCTTGGGGATCTCGGTCCATTGATCAAAGCGTTTGGGTGCTTTTAAATATGTATTACAATAAATTATACATTAAATACTGTTTGTTTACTGCTTTAAACTTGTGATTGGTTAATGAATATTTATACATTTAGTATTATATATATTTTCTATATTACTTCATCGCGGATTGTAGCAAAATAATTTTATTATTACCTTTGTAATGAATATTTATAAATCACCCAATAGGTTACACATATCTCTAGAATTCTCTTAAGATATGCAGGTCTTTTGCGATGTTTTTCTTCAAGTAAAAAGTGAAATAAATTTCAATTATTAATCAGGCACAAGTTTTTAACAGAAAAACTCTGCCCGGTGCCTACCCGGGGGTTAGAACCCGTGACCTCTCGACGAGAGACTTGCACGGTCTCACCGCTGGGCTATCGCGGTATTAAAGCATGACACGGCATTATCAGGGTACAGATTAAGGTAGTATTGACATGTAATTATAGGGATGTTTAAAATATTATCATCATCATTCTCCTACCATTATCCCACTCTACTCACTGCCTGACGTCAACTTACCTTAGTCGTATTTTACGACACCTCAGTAAGAAATGAGGGTGGTCTATTATACTCAGCCAGATACCATACGACAGAGAATATACGAAGTGTGTTCAAAAAGTATCGCGAATTTTGAATTTTCGCGAGTTACATATATTTCAATTTCGATTTTTTTGTGGCGTTATGTTGGTACATATGTCTCTCACTTATGCTGACAAGTTGGGCGATTTTGAATGTTCGGTTAATTGTTGACAGCTGCTTTGCTTGCACGTGTTTTGGTTCGTCTTCGATTTTTACCTATTCAAAAAATGGAACAAGGAACCTGTATCGATTTTTGTGTGAAAAACGAAATTAAGTGCGCGGATGCATGCCGAGTGTGCACTGTGGCATATGGAGAAGCTACTTTGGACAAAAGCAACGTTTATCGGTGGTACAAAATGTTTTTAAAAGGCCGAGAAGATGTGAATGACGAAGAGCGTGCCGGACGCCCGAGCACTTCAACAACAGACGAAAAAATTGATGAATTGAAGAAAATGGTATTGGCCAATCTTCGAATCATCGATAAAGAAATTTCCGAGGACCTAGGCATATTGATTGGCTCGTGCCATTCGATTTTAATCGATAATTTGTGGAAAAACAAAAATTGGCTTTTGCACCTCGATAACGCCCCTGTTCACACATCCCTGCTTGTACGCGACTTCTTGGCCAAAAACAACAGACCAATGATACCGCAGCCACCGTATTCCCCAGATCTGGCCCCCTGTGACTTTTTCTTGTTCCCGAAACTGAAGAGGCCCATGAAAGGACGACACTACGCCACGATTGACGAGATAAAGACGGCATCGAAGGAGGAGCTGAACAAGATACAAAAAAATGATTTTTTGAAGTGCTTCGAAGATTTGTAAAAACGTTGGCACAAGTGTATAATATCCCAGAGGGATTACTTTGAAGGGGACAAAATAGATATTTACGAATAAATAAATAATTTTTGAAAATACACAAAATTCGCGATACTTTTTGAACACACCTCGTATAACTATTATAGATTATGTAATGTACCAATTTAATTTAATTCCAGGTTCAAACAAGTGCCTTAAACAATATGTGAACAGAATTGAGTATAAAAACCCGCAAATTTATAACAAAAATTCGATATTCATAACTCGAATTACATAAATATGCGATGAATATATTCAATTCTCCCATAAAAATATTAAAAACGACTCAAGAAGCGTCCAATATGTTGGCGAATACGAAATATATGTTATTCAATAAACAGAACGAACAAAACTACTCGATACGTGATAAATTACTTGTCCAATCCATCTTGGTCCAGAATTAGACAGCTACTTACTATGCACCCTGGATACTTTACCCTGGACATTGGCCAGGGTAAGAAAATAAAGGAAATTTATATAGTCCCGGCGACTTCAATGCCGTTATGTTTTATTGTTATTGCTGCCCTTTATTATATCAATGCTTCGTTTTTCTGGTCGCGGTTATTGATAAAATAAATACACGAGGGTGGTTTTTCTTTTGTGGATGAAATTATTGTTCTTAGTAGAGATGAAATCGATGAGTTCTATGTACTAGTATAGCCCGCTTCATCGGACTTAACTTATCATTTGTTCTCCTGCCCTTTTTCATACTCTAAGTAGAGTTGGCACAATAAACATGTTGTCACATGATTTGGCTGGATATTTTACGACCTGCCTGACGTTAATTTATATTTATACTTATTGTAAAAAAAAGTATCCGAAAGCTGTCTGATCGCGCGTTTGTTAAAAGCTCTGATGCTGTGAGCTTTAATTACGTGCGCCTCAAAGATACACTAAAGTGATGTACTTAAGGAATGTAGATCTACAAAAAAACTACAAAAAAGTCTGCGACAGTATGTTTCTATCTCTTAAGGTTCACAATAACTACTTTTACGTTTAAAATTTCATTTAAATACACTGATTTTCACGCAGGGGAAGCCGCAGTCACAATTACCAGGATTACAAGAAATTTAAAGTAAGTTTTATGTTTATTCTTGTATAAAGTACGAGTAATTTTACCTTACATTTATTGATACTAGAAACATTGTCGAATCTTGCATAATCTGTCAAAATAAATAAGTTATCAATATAATAAACAAGTTTTATTTATTTATTTATTATGACATTGTACACATACTTATTGATACACTTTTTAGGCAAGTTCTAGGTAAAACACTTTTTAAGGCGAGTACAGCGTTGTTTTTTCAAGTTTTTCCCGAAAGTACGTTCGCGTCACCTCAATTATGTACTATGTATTTTTCGTGTTTCCAAAGGAACACGGTATATAAAGGAATCGTGTAGAACGGAGAAGTATCAAAGACCCTGGCGGCAATTAACCAAATGATTTGCATAGACCGCTTACAATAAGACGCCTTAATCCCATTTCTTATCTTACGCGCTAATGTCTCCAGATTTGCATTGCGCTTGCTTTGGCGATGTTACCGTAATTGCTTTACGAATTTTCTAATATCAGGCTATTAAATAATATGAATGCAGCCATCATCCTCCTGACTTTATCCCACTCTAAGTGGGGTCTACACGTACTATATATCCGTGAGTACTATTAACTTAATTTATAGAAGTAGTCGTTACTTTGCGGAGATCCATAAGACAAAATAATATAACTATTTTGCTATAATCTGTGATGAAGTAAAATAGAAAATATATATAATGCTAAATGTAGAGTGGACAATCTGTTATCATACCTGATACATGCAGGATCGTGGTGGTGGAGGTATGTTCGTGTGTTTTTACGACTCCTACATGTATCAGGTATGATAACCGATTGTCCACTCTACATTCAACATTATATATATTTTCTATTTTACTTCATCGTGGATTATAACTTTTTTATTACTTTTGTATTATAGATCTCCGCAAAGTAACACCTACTTCTATAAATTACTTCTAATGTAACATAATAATCAGACTGCAAATCTTATAATTTAAAGTCTTGTGAATATATTTAAAATGTAGACAACATAACATATACGTTGCTCGTTCTAAAATGTAACATAAAATTTTTCAAACTTTGTTAAACTAATTAACTTTGCTTTAAAACTAGGCACTCTGTCTAAGCTCGACACGCAAGACGTTTTACCTTAGGCTAGCTTTACCGGGTTTGCTTTGATACCACTAAACTAATGTACATATTCATGATTTTCGAAACGTTTCCAACGGGGAAAATTTCGTCGCGCAAATTCGCCGACGAAATTAAGGAGATTTAACAAAAAAGCTTACTTGAGCCGGAATCAAAGGCTATGCTAATTGCGTTAGGGTCGCCTTGGTAATTAGCGCCCTCTTTTGGTGAGAGGATGAACTGATAACTTTGCGCGCAAAAACTTGCACTTATACTAAAAAAACTATAAATATATTTAAAAATAAAAGAAGCTGTGGTAGTAACACCATAAGACTCTTTCGAGGACGTCACGGGTTCAAACCCGGGCAGACCAATGAGTTTTTCTGTTGAAACTTATGTGTCTAATTGATAATTGCAATTTATCACACGCTTTTTAGTGAAGGAAAACATCGTGAGGAAACCTGCATATCTCAAGAGAATTCTGGAGATATGTGTAACCTACCAATCCGCATTGGAGCAGCGTGGTAGGTCTTAGCTCCAATCCTTCTCTCCAAAAACGGAGAGAAGAGGCCTATGCCCAGCAGTGGGATAGTAACAGGCCGCTACTTACTTTTTTAAATTTAAAAATATATTTATATTGACTAATAAAATACTTTAGCGTGTGGTATCCGGTCCGATTTTGTGAAAAATTGATGACATACAAACAGAGAGCTTTTGTGGACTCTATTTTATAATAAGTTGAGCTGTATGTTGAGCTTTATGCAAATAAGTGTGGACACTTACCTTTAAATCCCTATTCCTTTCCCTGTTAATTGACAGTCGGAAGCATCATTTTTAAATTTGAATATATTACGGTGATTTTTCAAAAAGTTTCTGTTTGCCGGTATCCCCCGGTTTGTTTTTAATTCCGCATTTATTAATATCCATCTTGACGGCCCGTAATATATTCCGTGTCCGCGGCTAAATTGAAAACTTCCTGAGTGTCCGCAGCTCGCGGTTTTAATTCTACCCTCATTTGAATATTCCAGATATGGCGTCTGAGTTTCATCAAAATAATCGGCACATATTTATACACTAGGTACGCTGTGTGGTATTCAGCTGAACAGAATAGACCACCCTCATTTCTTACAGAGATGTCGTAAAAGGCGACTAAATAAGTCGACCTGCCGTGTGGTACCCGGTTGAGTAGAATAGACCACAACGCATTTCTTACCTAGGTGTCGTAAAAGGCGACTAAAATACGTCAACTTTCCGTGTGGTATCCGACAGATTAGAACAGACCACCCTCATTTCTTACCTAGGTGTCGTAAAAGACTAAGGTACGTTGATCCACCGTCTGGTATCCGGTTACGTAGAATAGACTACCCTTTTTCTTACCGAGGTGTCATACGACTAAGGTAAGTTGACGTCAGGCAGGTGGCCGATCGTAAAATACCTAGCTAATGCATGTGACAACATGTTACACTTGAGTGGGATAAGGGCGGGAGAATGATGTTAAAATATGAGGGTATTTCAAAGTTTTGTCAATATGTAATGCTAAGTGTATGAAGCAGCAACAATTATATATTTATAATTATATAATTATAACTAATTATATAATTATATATACCTTAAACATGCAAGACAAGTCACCACATGTACCAAACGTACGCCGCCAACACCAATAATCCAAATAATTTATAGAATTAGGCGTTACTTTGCGGAGATCCATCATACAAAAGTAATAATAAAATTATTTTGCTATAATCCGCGATGAAGTAAAGTAGAAAATATATATAATGCTAATTGTAGAGTGGACAATCGGTTATCATACCTGATACATGCAGGATTCGTAAAAAACACATGCACAAACCACCACCACCGCCACCACAATACCGCCACAATACCACCAAACCAACGCCACCAATAATCCACACAAGCACTACACACACTCACTACCACAACGTCATAATTGTTAACAGCAAAATAATTTTATTGTAACTTCTATTCTATGGAATTCCGCGAACTAACAGCGACTTGTATAAATCATTGTGTTGTAATATTGTATATATATCTCAGCACTACTTTGTTACGTATGCGAACATCGCAACTCGTTTCTTAGTTTAATTTATTATTTTTTTCGTCGAAAAGTCTTTTACGTTTCGGTATGCGCCATTTTGAATGTAAGCAATCACGTACTTTGTATGTGACTAACAGATGAGCAGTCGATAATACACAGACTTCGATTACTTCTATACTGTACAGTAGATTCAAGACTAGAATTTTGCACTTGCGAACTATAGCAAATAGTATCATATTATCATTAATCTCCTGCCATTATCCCTATGTAAGGGGGTCGGCACAACATTTTATAAACGTCATATGATTTGGCTACGTTTTTTACGACGTTAACTGACGTTAACTTACTTTAGTCGTATATTACGACACCTCTGTTAGAAAGAGGGTGGTCTATTCTACTCAACTGTATTTCCACACGGTCTTGGTAGTCATTGTCTTAATACTAAAGTGATGGAATTAAAAAAAGTTATTTTGTGGCAAATTTTAATTAAGCGTAGCGCCTTCAATATTCCTAAGTGTTGCTTTTTGGAAATTTACTTATCTGTACCGGCAATGAGAAGATTACATCCTTAAAGAAGTAAGTAATAATATTGCAAAAGTACTATATCGCACGCTTAGTATTAAAGTGACCGAATTCAAAAAGTTGTTTTGAGACAAACAGGGCGTAGCGACGGGCCATCGAAACTTGTGACTTAAAGAGACCCGTAACTCGCAAGAGCAAGAAAACACTTAGACTGTGTCTTAGAAGGCATTCAAACATACGTAGCCAAATCTTGTGACATGTTTATAATATGTTGTGACCCCACTTAGAGTGGGATAAAGGCAGGACGATCATGATAATACCTAAGCCTGTATATTTGCAATATTACCACCTACTTTGTTAAATATGTAATCTCCCCGTTGCCAGTGCAGGTAAAAATTTCCCAAAAGAAGTTCCCGAATTTGTTGGCTGCGACCTTAGTTTCGATCAAGATATTAGCCAATGTAACGGTAGTCGGCCGAAACAATGCGCGTGTTTACAATGCGGTCCGCGTCGCCGACGTGCCTCTTAGATATATTAACGTCGTTGGTTTATAGTCCGGTAAAAAATAACTAAACTTACCGCCTGTTACTATCCGAAGCTGAGATAACCCGGCGGTGAGACCGTGCTACTCTTTCGAGGAGTCATGGGTTCAAACTTCGGATAATGAGTTTTCTGTTAAAACTTGAGAGAGAGATTCTTTGGACGGGGCCACGAGTTTAAACTCGGAGCAGGCACCAATGAGTTCTTATATTAAAAATTATGTATCTTATTGATAATTGCAATGTATCACACGCTTTTCGGTGAAGGAAAACATCGTGAGGAAACCTGCATATCTGTAAAGAATTCTAGAGATATGTGTAACCTACCAATCTGCATTGGAGCACGCATTAATTTTTCATTACTCTTGTATGGTTTATAAAGTTTAACTCTGCCAAATTGCATGAATATTGGTCTAGCGAATAAGCCTTAAACACGTAACAGATAGACACACGGACTTTCGCATTTATAATATTAATTAAGGTAGTAAAATAATATTAATGTAACACAATAAGACGCGAAGAAAGATACATGTATAGCTTGTTCTAGATAATAATAACTGGACCCACTCCAGAGAATCCGCCGAATTATCTGCAGAGTTTCTTCCTGGTTCTTCTCCGTAGGAGCAAACTTCAATCAGTGGTACCTTCAAAAACATTTGACGCTTCAAAAGTACTGTAAACAAAGTCCACTTGAATAAAGAATATTTTGAATTGGAATCGCACGGTTTCACCACTGGGCTATCACAGCTCAGACAAAACATTAAATGCTGTTCATCTTCTCAACGTTTAACAGAGCATATGATAGGTCTCATTATGTTTTTTAGTCCTCAAATAGGCTGTTAGGGCATCGTATCGTCCCACATCGATGTACCGATAACTCGTATATCTTTACGAATAAATTTGCATACATTTCATAACCACTGAATAGGGGAATAAAATTAGACGCACATGGCTCGGTTTTTTTTAAAACCGTTGTTTTTACTTTTTTTAATATTTCTCTTACCAACGGTCAACGTATACGGGTTTTCTCACAGTAATTTGGTGAGGTTTTAGTTAACTTTGTTTGGTTTATCTTATCTGTTGCGAGATTGCGCTATCAATCATTTTTACTCAGTTTTGGTGGAAGAAAAACGGTTTTTCCGATGAGAAGTTAGTTTTCTCAATTATGTAGGTGTAAGTAACTTTATAGTTATTTGTATGGCTGTATGTTATCATATTAATTCATCAAAGACTGAAGTAATAAAATTAATATATTTGTACGGGCTAACACGTACCTAAATTGCAAATTTAGGTACGTGTTAGCCCATCGGCATTTACGCCATATTTTTAATATCTTATGACTTGGAAATTAGAAGGACATTAGCGGCCGCGCGTGCTTAACTTATCAAATGAATATCAAAATTAGTATCTAATAACTATGAAATCATTTAATAATAAATAAATAAATCTATCAGTTAAGCGTCGTTAAGTTTATCAATTATCATTCTATCAACCAGTTTATACAGGGTAGTAGCAGCCGGTACATCTTTGTGCCCAATCGTCTTATACGACACCTAGGTAAGAAATAATAGTATAAGAAATAAGAAATGAGAGTGGTCTATTCTACTGAGCCGGACACCACACGGCGGGTCGACTTATCTAAGTCGCCTTTTACAACACCTCAATAATAAATGAGTGTGGTCTATTCTACTCAGGCGGATAGTAAACGCCATAAGAAATAGGAAATGTGTATTTACTAGAACTAATTTTCGCCTTAGGTCAAATTACCATACTTAAATAACTAATTACTAGAACAAAATATTAGGTATTACACAAGTCTGCTGGATTAGCAAGGATTAGCTTAGAATTCGAAATTCCCGGTTTGCAATTTTGCAAAATTAATCGTTAAAAGGGAAGTCACTGACACCGTCCAGTGCCTCAGAGCTGGAATCCGCGCCAGGTGTCCTGCCCCCAGGGCACATCAGGCCACGGTTGTATCCTTGTACTTTTTTTACTAAACGCCGGATCGGCTAAGGTTTATTACCCGTTACGGCTGCACAGGCTTAAAATAATTTCTCTCATGTATAAATTTGCTGTGGGAATATATAAAAATGCGAGATTGCAAATATCGTAACGTGTCTTACCCGCAACTTTGGTGTTAAAACCACTTGGATTATGTAGTAGCTTTTACCCACAACTTCGTTCGTGTTCGTGTTCCTGTAGAACGAACAGGATTTTTAAAGTCTATATGTTACCAGTGTATAAAGTATAATTGTGCCAAATTTCATCGATTGGTTCAGCGGATTCGCCTTAAAGAGTAACAAACTTTCAAATTATAATATTAATTGTCTATTTATTTCTGAAATTCAATTGCATCAAATTTGAAATAATCTTTATTAAAGTAAGCTTTTTGCATGCACTTTTGAATCATCTAGGATCAATTAGATTTAATGAAGCTACAACTGGTTCGGAATGTTGCTCTTATAGACCAGCAAAAAACTCGGCGGTCAATATTTTAAACATTTCCAGTTTACATTATTAACCGCAACCGTGTATGAAGCTGAAAGGATATTTAAATCCAAGCATTTTCAAATAATCTTCCATTGTGTAATATGCTTAACGTATAAGCATGTCTAACGCTTAATTTAAACCTTTCTGTAGACAGGTCTAGTATTGATTGCAGAATTTAATGTAGAAGCGAATACCGAGACCATCGAATGAGCTGCTAAATCTACTGAATCGTAACACAGGAATTACAAGCTTATTGTGACTTCTCATATATCTATGATTTACATTAAATTTTAACAAAACTTTAATAAACATGTATTACCAGATATTACCAGGCCCGTCGGCGTTACTCAAAAATCGCAACCAACAGTCATAGTCGCAACATAGTCTTTTATCATCATATTGTATCACCTACTAATATGATAAATGGGAAAACATGTTTATCTGTCTATTACTGTTTCACAATTAGTTACAGTTGAAGCTTATATACCTGATTAATATATAGGATTCAAAAAATACATTTTTCTTTAGTTACATTTTTCGAATAGTTATTTATTGTTCTTCTCTTTTGGTTTTTTAGCCGACGGATAGGAAAGCAAGAGTTATCCTCTTCAAGGAATAAAGAATATTATTAATATCCTCAAAATGAGCCAATCGTATTCTGGACATTAATTTAACTATATTCCACTGGGAATGTATTTATTACAGATATGATAATGTTTAGATAATCGAGACTAGCCTTGTCCATAATTTGTATAAGTAGGTGTTACTTTGCGGATTTCTGCAGTAAAAAGTAACCAGACGTTTATTTAGCTTTTTTAAAAACGCGGATTAAAGCAATTGATTCTAATAGTAAGAAAATAGTAGGTTTTATACGAAATCCATATTAAGCAAAAACCTTTGAGATAGATATCATGTTTTGGTTTGAAGCTATATAATTCTACTGCATAATTTTAAATTTCATACGTATTCTTTTTCACTTAATATTATGTACCATTCTCCAAGCATTATTATAACATTCATGAAAATTGTGATGTACTATAGATAATTGTTTTAAATGAAATTTTAACTTATTTACTTTTAGCATAATAATTCAAAAAAGAAATTTGTAATTGATTGGAACTTATGTACGAGAACTAAAAAAGAGCCAAAAAAAGAGATTCGCAGTTAGCGAAGTAATACAGGGTTTGCCATTGAAAAAAATTGTATTAAAAAATTACCATACAGTACAATTAAAAACTGATCTGGAAATAAAGTTAATTCTTAAAATACAATTACACTATGTACATATGTATGTATGTAGTTTTGCGATAATATTTAGTGTTGCTACTTGGCGCTAGATGGCGCTGCAAAACTTAAAATGATAAACAATATCTCTAAATTAATTAATTCCAAGTATTACATAATGATTAGAGAAGCAGGTGTTTCGCGGAACTCCATAGTACAGAAGTAACAATTAAATTATTTTGCTGTAATCCGCGTTTTCTAAGAGAATCTATGTAATGCTAAGTGTATGAAGCTGGCAACGTTTATATAATTTATAGAACTAGGCGTTACTTTGCGGAGGTCCATAATACAAACACAACAATACACACAACAAACAAAACACAAGCACTGCGCACATTCACCACCACTATCTCAACAATTGTTACGCGCATTCAGGACTAGTCGCCACAACCAAAACTCTACACAAGCACTACGACTACGCATTACAATTTTGTCGAGGAGCCTATCCTCCTGATGATGATGCTTCGGTTGCGGGGCTAAGCAATTCTTAAGTTTGTGATAGTGAACGTGTGTAGTGCTTGTGTATTGTGTTGGTGGCGTTGGAGTTGTTCATGTGAGTTTACGAATCCGGCATGATGAATCAGGCATACCTGATACATACCGGATAAAACAGATAGCCCACTCTACATTAGCTGGTTAAATCGATCATAATTGAGGTATTTTAACAATTTCATGTGCAGTCACGGTTATAGCTTGTAAAAACTATAAAACAGATTACAAGACGTTCCTGTACACAAAAAGCAATTTCCCACGAAGAAAAATGTAGCCGGCATATGGACGTAACGTTTGCTCATGAATATTTATAAGTGGGACCCCGGCACCGGCGTGGAACGGACCAACGTACGAACTGCTGGCTATATCTGGACAGGCTGTGACGTCACACGGGGGCCAACGGTATAGCGGGCAAAGCTGGAAGCGGCGGTAGCGGAAAGGTTGGAGTAACGGACTTGCGATCGAGAGGTCGTGGATTCGGCCGACTATTATACTACCAACGTGAATCAAGTCCTAACACAAGCATTTTAGCTGAGCTGGAGGAGTTAACAGGTTACTAGCAATTTATAACTCAAATTGCTAGTAAACTTTAAAAAACAAAGCTATACTCTCACTTTGGCGAGGATTCGATTTCATCAACCACGCTACTTATCCTCGACTGTAGAAATTAGAAATTATATATTTGTTGTTTAACACAGTTGTGATATACAATGTTTAACAAAGGTGTCGAGTAATATATTGATGACATTCTAAATGTCATCACTAGCAACCAAACTAAGCCTAGCTTGTAATCATTCTCTTACCTTTATCCCACTCTAAGTGGGGTTGGCACAATAAGTCTTCTTCCATCCTCCTCTATCATTCGTCAACTCTGGTGCCACTCCTTTTATATGCATATCATTCTTCACACAAAACATCCAAATTTTTTGGGCCTTCCCCTAGCCATACATCCATCCACATTCATATTTAAAACTCTTTTGGTCACATGATATTCATCCCTCCTCATTACATGACCATACCAACATAGTCTCGCACTTTTCATTTCTGTTCAGTAATATTTAATATGCTCATTGCGTATTCTATCAAGTTTCGTCACACCACACATCCACCTTAACATTCTCATGCACATTTCTTTCATCCTTTTCTTTTATTGCCCAACATTCTGATCCATACATTACGATTGGTCTAAACTAAGCCTAGCTTTTATACCTGGTTAATGTAGGTGATCCTGTAGACACATGTCAAGGGTTTGATTCCCATTATTTTCTTTAAATAATTTGTTAGTTTCTCGACTCTGATTGTACATGTATTTGAGTATTTATTTACAAAATTATATATTTATCAGTTGTCACTCATCCATAACACAAGTATTAGGTAACTTGCTGTGGGTACCGACGTCCGTGTGTATAATTGACCCCTCAATTGAGGACTATATATACGTATTTATTTACTTAGGTTACAGATTGCAAACCTGGTATAAAAGTGACGCCCTGTGAAAACATAAAAGCAGATATATCGCTTAATATTAAAATGAGCTAATTCAAAAAAGTTTACCAAATCAAGATGGCGATTCCTTAAAAGCCTCACTACAACAAATTCTATTCTTCTAGCCGTGAAATATGATAGTTTAAATATTACTTTGATTATTACTTCATAGCAACGTTCAGTTGATTTTTTTATTTAAGGCTCATCATCATCCTCCTGCCCTTATCCCACACTAAGTGGGGTCGGCACAACATGTTATAAACATGCTGTCACATGATTTGGCTGCGTTTTTACGACCGGCCGCCTGCCTGACGTCAACTTACCATAGTCGTATTTTACGACACCTCGGTAAGAAAGAGGGTGGTCTATTCTACTAAACCGGATACCACACGGTGGGTCAACTTACCTTAGTCGCCTTTTACGACACCTCGGTAAGGAATGAGGTTGGTCTATTCTTATTTAAGCTTTTATTTAAGGCTCATACCGTTTATAAATAACTAGCGGCCTGCCCCTGCTTCGCACGGGCTTAAAATATATATCCCATGTCAGTCAGTGTAAAAAAATGATTAAAATTAATCCAGTTGTTTTGATTTATTCATTACTGCCCGTGGCCGTAGCGTTAAATTTGGAGAAAAACAATTTCCTTTCCCTATACCAAGAAAATTTCCTGCTATCTTTGGAATATCTAAATTCATATAGTACATTATTACTTATTTACTTTTATATTTTCCCTATGTATTTTATTTTTACAATTAATTACAGAATGTCTTTAAACAAACTCTTGAAAGAGCGACATCGCTGCTAAAGTCGAAGCGTTATAGGGCGAAGCGCGGCTTCCTCACGGCATTTTAAATCTGTAATATCTCCGAAAATGTTCACTTAAATTACATGCTGTAAACGGCCATATTGATCTATATTAAATCAACTATTTATTTAAGGTACTTAATTGGATAAGGATTAATGCTGTATTGTATAAGAATTGCTTCAAAAATAAGGCATTATTTTTCGTAAAAAGTAAACGACAAAAAATGCTTTAGAGGGTTATCCATAAGAGATAGATATATACCATCGCGGACTTTTCTGTAGACCTTTTCAATGTGTACAAATACTTAGTACATCATTTTGATAAATCTCGTAGGGTTTAGCCTGCGTTTGCAATGTAAGCGGAAAAAAATGTAATTATTTACAGAAACCTCAAAAATTACAGTATTTCTCTACTCCGTATTGAATGTTATTATACGTACAAACCTTCCTCTGGAATCACTCTATCTATTAAAAAAACACCGCATCAAAATCTGTTGCGTAGTTTTAAAGTTTTATGCATACATAGGGAAATATGGACTTTGTTTTATAATATGTAGTGATTGTTATTTTCCTCGCTAGAGAGCTCCGATCATAAATGCGTCCGATCGCTGCTAAATTCAAATGGTTCAAGGGCAAACCGCGTTTTTTTTCGAATTTGACTAATGCTGTTAGCCCTAATGGCTTTGACAGCGTCACCAATAAGACGGGCGAGCGCGGAAGCATCGCCGAGCGGCGAACCGTGACCTCCGACGCGCTATTTATAGGCTCGCGGCGCGGCCCCTGCATTTTTAATCTGTAATATCTCCGAAAATGTTCACTTAAATTACATGCTGTAAACGGCAATATTGATCTATATTAAATCAACAATTTATTTAAGGTACTCAATTGGATAAGGATTAATGCTGTATTGTATAAAAATTGCTTTGAACATAAGGCGTCATTTTTCGTAAAAAGTAAATGAAAAAATCTGCTATTGTGGGTTATCCATAAGAGATAGACATATACTATCGCGGACTTTTCTGTAGACCTTTTCATGGTGTACAAATACTTAGTACATCATTTTGATAAATCTCGTAGGGTTTAGCCTGCGTTTGCAATGTAAGCGGAAAAAAATGTAATTATTTACGACATCACATTAGAAACCTCAAAAATTACAGTATTTCTCTACTCCATATTGAATGTTATTAGACATGTAAACCTTCCTCTAAAATCACTATGTAGTGATATTATTTATTTTTACAATTGATTAGACAATGTCTTTACAAACAACATTCATAGCTTTCTTATCATTAGACAATATAAACTTGAAAGAAGAACATTTAGTTGCGCCTCCGGTCGCTGCTAAATTCGAAGTGCTTATAGGTCTAAGCGCGGCCTCCTCGCGGTATTTTAAATCTGTAATATCTCCGAAAATGTTCACTTAAATTACATGCTGTAAACGGCAATATTGATCTATATTAAATCAATAATTTATTTAAGGTACTCAATTAGATAAGGATTAATGCTGTATTGTATAAAAATTGCTTTGAACATAAGGCATCATTTTTCGTAAAAAGTAAATGAAAAAAACTGCTATTGTGGGTTATCCATAAGAGATAGATATATACCATCGCGGACTTTTCTGTAGACCTTTTCAAGGTGTACAAATACTTAGTACATCATTTTGATAAATCTCGTAGGGTTTAGCCTGCGTTTGCAATGTAAGCGGAAAAAATGTAATTATTTACACAAACCTCAAAAATTACATTATTTCTCTACTTCGAATTAAATGTTATTATACGTACAAACCTTCCTCTGGAATCACTCTATCTATTAAAAAAAACCGCATCAAAATCGGTTGCGTAGTTTTAAAGTTTTATGCGTACATACGGAAATATGGACTTTGTTTTATAATATGTAGTGATACAAGAAAAAACACATGTGCTTAACGCCGTGTGGTATCTGAATAGAATAGTACCACCCTCATTTCTTACTGAGGTGTCGTAATAGGTAACCAAGGTAAGTTGACCCACCGTGTGGTATCCGGTTTAGTAAAATAGACCACCCTCTTTCTTACCGAGGTGTCGTAAAATAGACTAAGGTAAGTTGATGTCAGACAGGCGGCCGGTCGTAAAAACGCAGCAAAATCATGTGACAGCATGTTTATAATGTTGTGCCGATCCCACTTAGAGTGGGATAAGGGCAGGAGGATAATGAACACAACATGTACTTAAAAAAATTTAACACAGGGACCTTCCAGTTTATTGCTGGTTCTTCCTAGAAAGACTTTCTAAACCATTGGTTGCTTCATTATAATATTCTGATGATTTGAAAAGTGAAATATAAGTGTGATATAAGAAAGTGATATATATATATATATATATATATATATATATATATATATATATATATATATATATATATATATATATATCACTGTTTTTATTTTTTAATATTTCCCCCATATTTTAATTGTTAAAGTAGACTAGTTTGTTTTTTATTTTATTTATTGTAATAACTCTTTTTTTTTCTTCTTTCTTTTACTATTTTTATTTGTATTTAGTGAGCAGAACGTTATTTAGCTTTTTATTTAATTATGCATGCTTAGTAAGCCTTTAAGTAGGATATATAATAGAAAACTATAGGTAATTTAGAAATTTATATAAGTTTTAAATAAACCATATTGTATATCACGTTGGCTTCCTAATAAATAAATAAATATTGTATTTCACTATGAGCTAACTATTGCAAACTTATTTCAAGTATTTAATACATGGTCGTACACCAAACCTCGCCGGTTGCAACCGCGCTGCATGTGTTAATGCAAATGTATGCTAATGTATGTATCTCGGCATCGAACCCACTTCCTTCCGCTAATAATGCGTGCGCGCCGACCGCCCCAAGCACTTTTTACACTTCCATTCAAAATATTTGACCCCTACTAAATATTATCTATATCCGTCATAATATTACAAACTAATTATGCGCGACTTTATTCGAGTCAACTTAAGCGTTAAAGTAACTCCAGTGTTTTGTTAAAGTTAGTGAATGAAAAACGGGTATTTCTTTCTGTCTGTCGGTAAACATTAATGTGCACTTTTATTGTATGATTTATTGTGGTAACGGATTATGACATCACAAACAGAATATAATGATTATGATTTAAATAGGTAATGATGCTTCGGTTACTTAGGTTAGTGGTGGTTACTTTGTAGGTTACTTGTGATACGTCTGGTATCTAATCCTGCAAATATAAGGTATGTGAACGGTTGAAGTCTGACTCCTGACGATGCGGAACGAAACGATTCTTGAGATTGTAGTAGTGAATGTGTGCAGTGCTTGTGTATTTTTGGGTTATTGGTGGCAGGTAGTGTATAAATTTTACGAATTCTAAACACTCTACATATATTTCATTTCATCGCGGATTATATCAAAATAATATTTTCGTTACTTTTGTATTAAGCCTTTAAAAATAACGCCTAATCCTATAAATTCTCTTCACATAGAAAATGGCTCTACATTTTGTTTGTCTAATATATTTATGTCAAAACTAAAAGAAGAATTAATTTAGTTTGTAACACTTTCACCCCGTTTTTGGAGTTACAATCATTTGATATCTATATGTATGATCACAATCATAAATCGTTCAACGGATTCGAACCAACGACCGTTGTTTCGAGGGTGCAATTTGTCCACTAAGTAGTTACCATTTACAACGAAGAAAACAACTTTTACGTAAACAAGGTTTGTCCTTGCGTCCTGGCAGCTACCTAGAAATTGACTCTATTACTTATTATTTATAGAACTCGCGCACACGCAAGACTTCAACGTTCAATCTATGAATCAAAGTTCCCAAAAGCTGTCTGTCCGTATGTGATCATAGTTTTCAAAATCAACTGAACAGATTTTTGTACGGTTTTTACTAAATATAGCGCAATTTCTTGATTTCGGTTTATGTCCATTTTGATGCGACTTGCGCTGACAGACACAGGAGGATGTGCACAAAATTTATAAATTAAATAGTTAAATTTACTATTTTACTTTACTTTATATCTATATTGCATCATTTTTTATCTTTTATGTTATCCCGAGTGCAAATATATTTATCTAGGTATATAATTTTTCGTTGTTTTTCTTTTTATTATTTTCTATATTTCACTTCTTGTCCTTTTCCCTTATCGAGAAGAACCCGCAAGAAACTCGGCGGTCAATCTTAAAAACATGTTCAATTTTACATTATTAAACCACAGTTTTGTATGAAGCTGAAAGTTTAAACCTCTCCGTAGACCGGTCTAGTATATGAGCGACTATACGCATATTCCTCGAAATTAGTAAGTGTGCGCCGGCTCGTGTGTATAGTCTCTCTATCAGCTGCGACATGATTTATCGGCTATAAACAGCCTCCATTTATCTTTGTTACACCTTTGTACGATAATCTCGTATTTATAGCACGCCGGTATGATTAGGTGCAACTTAGGAGCAATTCAAGAGGCTCGGGACGAAAAAAGGGTATAATGTGGCCAGTGGCTTTATTTCCGCACCTTTGAATAGATGGTGTATTCAACGCAGTGCAAGGGATAGGATAAATGGTGATAAGCTGGTCTGATGACATAACTAGAATGTGAAATTTGAAATGTGTTTAATGGCTGGTAATAGCCAGATTCAAATTCAAAATATTCTTTACTCAAGTAGAAGCTACCACTGATTCGGAAGTTTCCTTCTACCGAGAACCAGTAAGAAACTTGGCGGAAAAAAAATTCAAAATATTTTTTCTACAATTCAATCGATTACTAGTTAATCGTTACATTTATTAGTTAGTTAATTTTATGTAGCAGCGTCGTTTTAAGATAATTTGTGTAAAGTAAAAGTCAAGTTTAGACAATGTTGAGGAATTCTGTTATAAAAACGTGTACCTAACGATACCGACAAATGATTTTCGGATCTTTTGGATGCGCAACCAAGGCGTCATCAGTTTGTGTCGGTTTCTAGTATATCCGCAATATCTATCACTTCTATTTTTACTATACAAATATTGCATAGTATTGTAATAAAACTCCCTTTAATTTACATCTTTTATTAGAATACTTATTGACAATTACTGTTGTTCGCTGGTACGATACAATAATCCACCATCTTAACACTTTTTCTTCTTTGGCCATTCTATTTTTTTTAAATACCAACATACAGAACTTTGTTTTGAGACCATAAATTATAATCATAAACAATAACCACGTTTACCAACATTTAAGACCTAACAGTATATTAAAGTAGATATGCTGTGAAGATACTGTCATCACGCCTATTTCTTTAAATTTCTCCCTAAGAGAATCACAGAGATGTGAAAATCTGTGAAAAAATGTGTGTAGAAAATCCCATAAATTTGGTATAAGTGGAAACAACTGTTTATCTGGGAAATTCTACGCACACGTGTAATCTCAAAATCTTAGTGAAAGAAATGTAGTGAGCTAAATATCAAGTCTTAACTAAAACTTAAAAACTTGGTTATTTGCAACGCACACTTAAAATCATCATCATCATTATTCTCCAGTCCTTATCTCACTAAGTGGAGTTGGGACACCATGTAATGAACATGTTATCACTTGATTTGGCTAGGTATTTTACGACCGGCCGCTGCCTGACGTCTACTCACCTTAGTCGCCTTTTACGACAGCCCGGTAATAAATAAGGTTACCAAACGGCTAAGACAACAAACTTAAAATACACAGTTTAATTGTTTACGTATAGGAAAACAGAATTGTTACTCTGTAACGCGCAATTTATTTAAAAAATAAATCATGAGAATAATTCTGATAGGAAATATAATTGGTTATGTCTTAATACAAAGTTGCAAATTGCTTTCTTGGAATGTTGTTAGAAGCTAGTTCTGACGCGAAAAGCTGGTTTCAGTTTTATATGTATCGCTTAAAAGGACACTTAAGTTAAAATGCTATTCCGACCTAGATATAGCTTAACATATATACACTGGTAGTAAGCGTGAATTCGTTAGAGTCAACGCGTTTCCTCATCCTCCTGCCCTTATCCTACTCTAAGTGGGTTCGGTACAACATGTTACAAACTTGTTGTCATATGATTTGGCTACGTGTTTTACGACCGGCCGCGTGACTGACGTCAACTTACCTTAGTCGCCTTTTACGACACCTCGGTAAGAAATTAGGTTGGTCTATTCTACTCAGCCGGATACCACACGGCGGGTCGACTTATCTTAGTCGCCTTATACGACACCTCGGTAAGAAATGAGGGTGGTACTATTCTATTCAGCCGGATACCACACGGCGTGTTAGAGTCAAGGCGTTTATGTACCCTAAATAGTACAATATGTATTATTTCACTGTTCATAAAAAGAAAATTGGGTTTTTTTGTGTTATATGCAAGAGACCTAGCATAAAGCACCTTGCTAACTTAGTCTATTTCCAAGATTTGTTCGATCTTTTTGCTGATGCCAACTTAATGTAAAGTCGGGTGACAGTGTAGTATTACAGCCAGATGTACGGCGTAATGGGCGCTGTCCGAGTCCAGAACAATGGCGGGCGCTATACTGTTATCTGACGGATGTTATTTCACGTCGCGTTGCGCAAATACCACCAATTATGTACTGTGGGGGGCCGTCAGGGGGGGGCGACAATCGCAGACAGGAGTGGTGGTGGGAAAATAATCTTATCTATTATATTAATGCGCAAAGCAAAAATTTGTACCCCTTTTTAAAAAATACCGAGGTAGCATATAGGGAAAAACCGTTTTTCTTTTATCAACAGGTAAAAACACATTATTGAGGGTACCTAAACACTTAAGTTGACGCAAAATAAGTTGCGGTAACAGCAACAGACTTAAAACTTTTCATATCTTACATTAGTCTGAAAAATAACTTTAATTTGTGGCTAGATAATTCATTATCATTCTCCTGCCCTTATCCCACCTCTAAACAAGGTCAGCACAACATGTTTTAAACATGTTGTTACATGTTTTGGCTAGGTATTTTAAGACAGGCCTGACTTCAACTAACCTTAGTCGCCTTTTAGAACACATTGGTTAGAAATGAGGGTGGTTAATTCTACTCAGCTGCATACGACAAGGCAGTTGTTGTGTTTAAATAAGTAAGAAACAAAATAGATTACCCAAAAATATTTGATAATATTGTTAAAAAGTTAAATAAGAATTGTAAAATTGAATTGTAAAAAGAATTGAAAAAAGGAAGAATTGTCAATCGGATGTCAATGACAAAATTTTGCTCGCTTCAAAATTTTTCTATTTAATTTATTTGGCTCGGTATTTTGCTATAAAATTGGCATCAAATTGGCATTTATAAAAGCAGCAGCTGGTACTATTGGTTTTTTGGATATGCGATAGTAACAAGATATTTTTGTTTCAGATCGTGAGGCGTTGCTCCGGCGTCGCGGCTGTCACGGTCCTCGGGCCACAGACAGCAGCCGGGCGAACAACAGCCTAGCCACAGCCGGGGCTTCGTTCTAAAGACTTTATGTGTAGTGATAAGTGTTATTATATAATTTAAACGTGTTTAGAAGTATGAACAGTAATGTTTCCCAATCTGATTACCTTGAGTGTCCTCAGTGCAATGGGGCAAGGCTTTTTAAGGGACGTAGGGGTCTAAACATTCACATTGCACGATGTCATAGCCTTTCCTTAACGCGACCTATTACTGGTACTAATGTAAGTGATGTTGACACACACTTACTAGACAATAACCAGGTTCCATTTGAAAATTTGCTGTCTAGATATAGCCAAAACGTTCCAATTATTAAGCGCATTCCTAGAGGAGCAAGAATATTATTAGCGAGGTCACTATCTCACGCCATCCAAAATTCTTTATCTAATTCGGTTTCATCTTGGCAAAATCTATTTTTGTTTGCTTATAAGCATTTTCATGTCGATAAATCTAAAGCCGGGTCATTAAGTACCAAATTAAAACATAATTGTTTAGACCAATCTGATTTTCACTGTTTAAATTCAAATTTTCGGGTTCAAAGTTTAAATTTAAAAAAAATTGTGGAGAATAAAGTAATGGATGGGGACCTTAAAAATGCAACCCGCATTTTATTCTCTAACGATACTCTTGCTCCATTTAATGATATAACGCTAGAAGCCTTACGTGAGAAGCATCCTTTACCAATTTCAGATTCATTATTTCCAAATCCAGCAGTCAATATTACAGATATTTTGCAAGTAAAGGATGAGGATACTTATGCAGCTATAATGTCATTCACTAGTGGATCTGCTGGCGGCATGGACGGGATAACGCCACAACATCTCAAAGATCTTGTGAGCGTTTCAGCTGGAGACGCCGGCAGATCTCTTTTGAGTGACATTACTAGACTTTGTAACTTAATGTTATCTGGCAAAGTAAATTCATCCTTTCTACCTTTCCTTTACGGAGCTAGACTATGCGCATTTAATAAAAAAGATGGTGGCATACGCCCGATCGCTGTTGGTTGTACTTTTCGCCGTTTGGCATCTAAATTAGCATGTAAGCACATAGTTGCTACCCTAAAGGAAAAGTTTCAACCTATTCAAGTTGGCTTTGGAAGTAAGGGAGGCTGTGAGGCAGCAGTACATTCTGCCCGAACTTTCTTAACATCCGGCGAGGCAGAAGTACTGCTGAAAGTCGATGTAAAGAATGCTTTTAATTCATTGGATAGGGCAACTCTGCTTAACGAAGTATCAACACAATTACCCGAAATTTATCCATATGTTTGGCAATGCTATAATTTTCCTTCCAAATTATTCTTTGGTGAGAATACTTTTAAGTCTAATGTAGGCGTTCAGCAGGGGGATCCTTTAGGTCCAGCCCTGTTCAGTCTAGGGATTCACAAACATATTTTAAATTTAAAATCAAAATTTAAGATATGGTACTTAGATGATGGAACCTTTGGAGGTAACGTGGACGATGTTTCAAAAGATCTTAAACATGTTAAGCAAGAATTTGGAAAAATTGGTTTGGAACTAAATTTTTCGAAATGTGAAGTTTTTTTTTACTGATAAGCTGACGCCGGAAAGTGTTTTAGCGGCCACAAAATTATTTAACGAAATTGCCCCTAACATTAACATAGTGCATAAAAGTACACTTTGCCTCCTAGGTGCTCCTCTTTTAGATGAAGCCATACAACCTTTCCTAGAGAGTAAAGTTAAAATGTTTTCGGACAATACAGACAAATTGGGCATACTAAATTCCCACATTGCATTTACGATTTTAAAATTTTGCCTTTTTGTACCTAAATTTACCTATATACTTCGTGCAAGCCCAATTTGGAAATATCCTAGTTTACTCGATAATATAGATGCCACCTTAAAAAATGCATTAGAAAACATTTTGAATTTGTCTTTTGACGATAACTCTTGGAATCAGGCTACTTTGCCGGTGAAATATGGTGGCATCGGCGTGAGAAAAATTTCAAGTGTTGCTCTTCCGGCATTTCTGGCCTCTGTGCATAGTGTTAAAAAACTTAGTTCTGAAATTTTACAACCAAATTTATTTTCGTTGTCCTATGCTACAGAGGCTTTAGATAGTTGGAAAATCAGCTGCCCCAATGATAACATCCCGAAGGAATGTACCGCACAAAAACTTTGGGATGTGCCATTGGTTCAGCTTACACATAAAAATTTGGTTCAAAATCTTTCGAGTGACCGAGACCGAGCTAGGCTTCTAGCTTTATCGGAAAAAGAATCTGGTTATTGGCTACATGCTCTCCCTTCTAAAAATCTTGGTACACTATTAGATAACGAAAGTTTCAGAGTAGCTTTAGGTCTCCGATTGGGAACCACATTGTGCCTTAAGCACCGATGTCCATGTGGAAAAGAGGTAGACACTTTTGGCATACACGGGCTTTCATGCCATAGGAGCTCTGGTAGGCTTTTCCGTCATGGTTCTCTTAATGATACCATCAAAAGAGCTCTTGCCACCATCGACATTCCTGCTCTTCTCGAGCCTTCCGGGATATGTCGGGATGATGGCAAAAGACCAGACGGCTTGACGCTGGTTCCTTGGGAACGGGGACGGGCCCTAATGTGGAACGCAACATGCGTTGATACGTTAGCCTCGTCCCATATCAGGGAAACAGGGTCAAGACCTGGAGCTGCGGCGGAAATGGCCGAAACCGGCAAACGGCGGAAGTATGCATCTCTCATCGAGAGTTATATATTTGTGCCGTTTGCAGTCGAGACCCTAGGGCCATGGAGTCAAAGTGCAAAAAAATTTTTATCCGTTTTAACACCTCGGTTGATTGCCTCTTCAGGTGACAAGAGGGCTGGCTCCTTTTTCGCACAAAGAATCAGCTTAGCGATTCAGCGCGGAAACGCTGCCAGCATTCTTGGGACCATTCCACGTGGGCATGATCTGTATAGTCCTAGCGTGTAAGTAATTTAAGATAGATATAACTTGTACATTTTTGCTGTAAATAAAATAAAAAAAAGAATTGTATATTTATGAATATTCATAAATAATCTACACGGTTTATAGAGAAATCAATAAATTGCCGCCGCGTCACTCGAACAACTAGCTATGTGCGGATTAATATATACAGGGTCATTCTGTCACCATAGAGTAATGAATTAGAGATGTTTCACTGATTACCTTTTCACAACTTCAATTTACCTTAACGTCAACTTACCTTACAACTACCTTCAACTCACGTCAACTAACCTTAATCGCCTTTTACGACACCTCTATAAGAAACGAGGGTGGTATATTTTACTCAACCGGATACCACACGACGGGTCAATTTACCTTACTCTCCTTTTATAACATCTCCGTAAGCAACAAGGGTGTTCTATTAAACTCAGCCGGGGATACCACACGGCTTATGTGTCTATCTGATAATTTGTAAATTATCACTCGCTTTTCGGTGAAGGAAAACATCCTGAGGAAACCTACATATCTTTAGAGAATTCTGGAGATACGTGTAACCTACCAATCCGCATTGGAGTACCGTGGTAGTACTTAACTCCAACCCTTCTCTCCTTAAACAAGAGAGGCATTTCAAAATTTTATCATTTGCAAAATTTAATTTGCTCTTAATTTTTGAAAATGTTTAACTAAGTGAGTAAATTTTTACAATCACAAAATTTTCACATTATTACAATGTAAATTTGAATAACTTATCTAAACATGCTGAAGCGTGTCTTTCGCAGTTACTTCCACGTGAATTGGTCCAGTCGTTAGGGCGGATTGGGGATGAAATGTCACTGAGCTTGCCAACCCCGGCGCTTTGGTCTTGGTGAAACAAGGGTGATATGTTGCCATTCTATGTATTCTATGGAATTCTAATCAACAAGTAAACAAGGTGCAATAGGAGAAATTTTTTATTGTATATGTCAGCCCGGTATAAAAGCTTCAAGTACCAAACTTCACGAAAAAGGATGCACTTTGATGATTGCACCATTTTTCGACTCCTGCATACATCGGGTATGAAAACGGATTTTACACCCTACATTTATCATTATATATATTTTCTTTTATAACGCAAAATAATATTTTTATTATGTTGTATTCTGGACCTCCTCCAAGGCCTCTTTCATCTCACTGCTGGGCGTAGGCCTTCTGTCTCCGTTTTTGAAGAGAAGGATTGGAGCTAAGACCTACCACGCTGCTCCATAGCGGATTGGTAGGTTACACATATCCCTAGAATTCTCCAGAAATATTCAGGTTTCCTCACGATGTTTTCCTTTTCTGGAAAGCGTGTTATAAATAATTTTATCGCTATTTATTAACAGGTTACATACTGAAAAAAATAATGTACATCGAAAGATATATTCATATCTCATTCATATCAGTCAAATATCAAAGCATCATAAGTTTTAACAAAAAATCTCATATCGTTTCACGTTCTCACCGTAATTCATCATAATTCTGTATAGTATATATTTTTCTAATTCTATCTTCTTCTTCTTCTTTAACAACCGATGGACATAGGTCTCTTCATGGGATCTTCACCATAAACGATCTTGTGCCGCTTGGACCCAGCGGCTCCCCGCGACCTCTTTGAGAACGTCAGTCCATCTCGTGGGGGTCTGCCGACACTGCATTTTCCGGTGCGGGGAATTAAATGAAGAAATTGTGCGGGGAATTAAAGAATTAAATGACGCCGTGTGGTATCGCTGCCGTAGTCGGGAAGACCAAAGTCTTCGACCAATGCGTCTTACCTGTGTTAACGTATGGCGCCGAGACGTGGACACTGACGGCGGGGCTAGTCCACAAGTTTAAAGTCACTCAGCGTGCTATGGAGCGAGCTATGCTCGGAGTATCTCTCAAAGATAAAATCAGAAATGAGATTATCCGCGAGAGAACCAAAGTAACCGACGTAGCTAGCAGAATAAGTAAGCTGAAGTGGCAGTGGGCCGGTCACGTCTGTCGCAGGACTGATGGCCGTTGGAGCAAAAGAGTCCTGGAGTGGAGACCGCGTCTTGGCAAACGCAGCGTAGGGCGTCCACCGTCTCGCTGGACCGACGACATCAGGAAGGTTGTTGGGGCCAGGTGGATGCGCATTGCGGAGAACCGGGATGTCTGGCGCAGACATGGGGAGGCCTATGTCCAGCCGTGGACTGCGATGGGCTGATGGATGGATGGAGGTGTGGTATCCGGCTGAGTAGAATAGACCACCTTCTTTCTTACCGAGGTGTCGTAAAATACGACTAAGATAAGTTGACGTCAGGCAGGCCGCCGGTCGTAAGATACGTAGCCAAATCATGTGACAACATATATGTAATATGTTGTGCCGCCCCCACTTGGAGTGGGATAAGGGCTGAAGAATTATATAAATTGACTAAATTAAATTTTAATTTATAGAATTTAAAAATTACACTATACAGCATAATGAATAAATAGCGAAATGCTTAAGTGAAAAAAAGCATTAAAAGTGTGTAAAGTCTATTTAGTCAGCGTACTCTATGGCTGGCCGGTACGATTCCCGCTCAAGCGCTTACCGCGCCACCTGTCGCCTTTCCCAGGGAATTTATAATTCCGGATCGGGTCCCGCTTAATTGTATTCACAGACACCCGGATTTACCTATATACGTATCACTCATATTTCGGCGCGAGGTGACTATTTGCTGGAATTGAAACCGGAGCACTTGGAATATATTATGAAATTCATTATTTATACGGCTTTCATTGAGGCTTAAATTAATTGAAAATATGAAAACTATATATGTTTTTTAAGTAAACACAACGGAGTAAACCTTTGACGTTTAGTGGTGGCATTGATTACTTTGGTACCTAGTTACTAGGTTATTGCCCCTACGAAAAAATATCCATATGTATAAGACGAAATTTGATGTATATCATAGACATACGAGAGGTCACAAAAAGCTTGTGATACCTGTGTCGCGACTCAGCAGAGTTGGCAACTCATTCGATGGTCTCGGTATTCGCTTCTACAATAAAATTCCGCAATCCATAGACCAGTCTAAAGAAAGGTTTAAATTAAGCGAAAGAGATATGCTTATACGTAAAGCATATTACGGAATTGAAGATTATTTTGATGTTTAAAAAAGCCTGGACTTGAAAATCCTTTCAGCTTTACACAAGAAAGCGGTTTACTAACGTAAAATTGAAAATGTTTAAAAGATTGACCGCCAAGTTTCTTTCTGGTTCTTCTCGGTAAGAGCAACATTCCAACCCAGTTGTAGCTTCATTAATCATATTGATCCTTGACGATTCAAAAGTGCTTGGAAGAGCTTATTTCAGTAAAGATTATTTTGGACATTTTCAGTGAAATGAAATGAAAATTGCTAGGAGCTATAAAAATGTATAAAATTGCGCTCCAGATGTCAACGATCAAAGAAAACAATTTTTTTTACAATGGAGTTTTGTGACATCACAAGATGAATAAACGCGGCTTCTAACCTCCGAAAAGTTACTTGCATACTTATTATAAATAAAGTCTCCTAAAACTGTTTGTCTGTATGTGATCGATTTTCTCGAAATCTACTGTACGGATTTTCATACGGTTTATACTAAAAGATAGTGCAATTCTTGAGAAAGGTCTTAGTTAATTAAAAGTACATTTCGGTTTTATGTAAATTGTGTCGAAGGGGCAACACGGTTGTAAAAAAACTTGCCTGCTGAGAGCTTTACTCGCGTGAGACCGTGTAAACCAGCAGAGATACACTAAAGTAATGTATTAGAGAATTGTAGATCTACCAAAATACTACAAAAAACTTCATGAGAACATGTCTCTATCTCTTATGGTTAACTTGCAATAACTACTTTTGAAAAATGCCGAGATATCCACAGCTAGTACTCTATAAACTATGATTATTTTCAATATTTCGTAAGTACATAAAAGTCCAACGGCTAGGTACATATGCTCTGCATATATACAATTACCTAATCGCAATATAGACGTCACACAGCGTCGCGGCGCCGTCTGCCATCCTTTCATTTCACGCATCGCGGTGTCGGCAAATCGGTACGCACAAACCTATAGTTACTGCGATACCGATTGCCGTTTGTTCGTCGACGATAACAAAAACCGGTCAACAATGGAAATTTACCTCCATGCTATACCCGCAGCTCCATACGCGGCAACTGAATTGTTAAAATAACCTCATTTACTACTAGAGGTCCGGCTAAGTCTTTTTTTTTATTTCCGCCCCAAAAGGATCGCCATCACTTTGCAATATTATCCACTGAGTCAATGTTAAGGTTGCCTGAAAATTTCATTGAAATCGATCCAGCTGTTTCGGAGTTTATAAGCAACATACAAACATACTTTTTTCTTTTTTCATCATCCTCCTGCTGTTACCACAATCTAAGTGGGTTGGCACAACGTGTTAGAAACATGTTGTAACATGATTTGCCTACGTATTTTACGACCGGCCGCCTGACGCCAACTTACTTTAGTCGCCTTTTACGACACCTCGGTAAGAAAGAGGGTGGTCTATGGTACTAGATAAAATTAAATAATTTAAAGAATTAGGCGTTACTTTGCGGAGGTCAATAATACAAAAGTAATGAGAATAGTATTTTGCTATAATCCGCTATAAAAGAAAATATATGTTATGTTAAATGTGGAGTGTACTATGCGTTCTCTTACCTGATACATGCAGAACTTGTAAGAACTCATGCACTACCCGACACCATGCATGAGTTTTTTCTTTTATCGCGGATTATAGCAAAATAATATTCTCTTTACTTTATATAAAATTAAAATAAATAAAAAAAGTAGTAGATAAAATTTGTATACTAAAAATTATATAGATAAAAATATATCGGGTTACCAGGCATTCTGTAAATAGTAAAAAAAAAAATTTATTAAAATAAATAAATTTGAACTTCTGTAATTCTGCTGTAATCACATATTGTTCCGTCCATCAGTATGAGTCATTTCTAACTACCGTCAAATTAAGTAATAGCCTAAAATTACACCCTTCCAATTGACGTCGGGTAAAAATCATTATGGGTTAGTATATACAGTAATTATGGTGTTTGCTAACTACTTAGACAAATCATACGAGTTTAAACCTTTTATTTACTACAATAGAAGCGAATATGCGTTGTAGTGTATAAATTAGCGGTTTTAGAAATGTCGCCTTATGTATTTTGTCGGGCGGTCATTAGTGAAGCGATGTATACAGGATATGTCAATATTCTCGTTAGGGTCATATTTGTACCTAGCAGTAACAGTGACTAGGTTTGACAAATAATTTAATAAAGGACACTCAGTTATATAATAGGCAAAGTAGGAACTGACCTAAGCTTTGTAGCTTAAGACGACTAAAAAGCTACTAAGTAAGTTCACCCGCTGTATGCTATCCGTCTGAGTAGAATAGACCCCCATTTTCTTACCGAGGTGTGTAAAAGGCAACTTTAGTAAGTTGACCCATCGTGTGGTTTCCGGCTGAGTAGAATAGACCATCCTCTTTCTTACCGAGATGTCGTAAAAGACGACTAAAGTAAAGTTGACATCATGCATGCATCCGGTTGTAAATACGTAGCCAAATCATGCGACAACCTGTTTAAAACTAGTACAACCCCACTTACATTGGGATAAGGGCAGGAGAATAATGATATATATTTTTACATTAAATATACACTATACCAGTAGACAGGCAGAACAATTATGCCCAGCAGTGAACAGTCAACGTATATTCCGAAAACGTGAAAAATAAAACGGCATATCATAAAATACCATCTTTCCCGTGAACTAAAACGTACCATGACCTATAAATCTTACAAAAAAAGAATCTCTAATGGACGGTAAATATAAAAAAGCTCGAATAGTTTATCTTGGTATAAGTTACGTCACAGTCCATATCGCGTTCAAAAACAATTAAAAAAGTAAACGTCGAGTGTTGTCAGAACCCGCAATCATTATGACGCCGTAAACGCTGTGAAAAAGCACTTGAAACCTCAACAATGATAATGTTCCTCATGTATAATTTATGTAGTGCATTAATGAAGCAAGGTCATTTGAATTTATTTCCTACGCCAGTTGTAAAGCGCCGTTTTTGTAATGTTATATAATTGGGAATGAATATTCAATAATATTATTTTCATGATTTATTTTTAAACATTTCTTACAATTTGCATACACCTCAATGCGAACCGAACGCGTAGTAGTTCCGCTACTCGATGCAAGGTGGCGTTAGTTGTACGAAATATTAATCAAACCTAGTTTCTACTCAGACCACGTAACTGAGACGCAAAAATATGTTAATAAAAGTTTAGGTGTTTATTTTAGACGCCAACGCTTGTCTCGAAGTTGGTATGGTTTTGAACTGTAATTATAATGTAATAATTGCTTTATATTCACCGTTTCGTCTAGCTTACCGTAAATTGCGGAAATGTTATTCTGTTTGGTGAGGGCACTGACCTTTAACTCTTTAAAGGCAGACCAAACAATCTTGAACAAAGGTATGAATTGTTATACGGTCGGTGATTATAAAAAGGTGTTTGCTAATTTGTTTTAATCTTCGTTTTAATGTATTGTTTCTTTTTATGATCGTCCGTTTAATGTATTCTCATTATGTTTGAATGCAAATATACCCTATTAAGAAACAATTTAACATTTTAATGTAATATGTAAATCTTAATTTATAATAAAGATGTCAAATAAATTTAATTGAATTAGAATAATATTTAGAAATTATATCACTTTTTAATAAAATAAATGTCTTATAAGGATATTAAATACAATATAAAGATTTTTTTCTTTGACTTTTGTATTATTCATTACAATTATTTTTATTTTTATTATTTTGTCAATCGACGTTTTATTTGCACAAAAAAATATATAGCAATTCGTTACTCGTCAAACGTGAACGAAAAATAAAAACATATTTTCGTTTCTATATTATATTTGTATTTAATTTTTATTGTTAGTAATATTTTGTCAATATTCTAAAATTATGCAAAGGACTAGAAATCAAGGATCATGCTGCTCCAATGCGGAGTAAATGCTATTTATTTATTTAATATTTTTTGTTCAAAAAACATATAAAAAACTGATGAAAGGTAAATTAATGCAAAGGCGGAAAATTATTTAATCGTGTGGTATCCGGCTGAGTAAAATAGACCACCCTCTTTCTTACCGAGGTGTCGTTAAATACGAGTAAAGTGAGTTGACGTCAGGCATGCGGCCGGTTGTAAAATACGCAGCCTAACTATTATAATAATATAATATAACTAATATAATAGCCTTAACTATTTCCAATATATCAATAAACAAATTTGAATGTGGTATAAATTTGTATTAGTTATAAGAATTATATTTATTTAATATTTTGAAAAGGACAAGCGAGTTGGCTCTCCTCAGAAAGAGCATTTTTAGTAGTAGAGTTGACTATTTCAAGCTTGGTTACAAGTTTACTTAAATAAAGAATATTTTGAATTTGAATTTCAATTGATAAACTTAATAAAACAAAACTTCGAGCATAAATAATCCCTTAAGCAGTTTAAAATTAATATTTCCCATTATCAAGTAAATGGAAAATCACTGGAACCCTTTCCACATAATAGTCAAGGGATGAAATCATACCGTACACTCGTTATCAACTGACGTCGGATACCTACATTCCGTTACACGCCTGTGTGCGTGAGGTTTTCCCGCTACGATAGTGTGCTAGCCTTCCATCTCGCTCGCACCCGCGCAGCCCGCATGCTGCTATGCTCTCCTGGTACTATGTTATAGATATCTCGTGTTGTTCAAAAGTCCATTATTGTACTTAGCAGTGTTTTGTAAATGCGGTTATGGAATAGGTGAGTACGCCATTGTTTATTTCTAGTAAAATTGTTGTTAAATAAGAAAGCTTCATGGTAGAGCGTTTGTGTTGAATTTCTATTGAACTGTTGTTCGTTTACAATGAATATAATGGCGAATAATGTAATTTTAACAACTCAAATATGCCTCAGTCTTTAAAGCAGATTCTAATAAAATTTTCTATACACAACATAAATCTATAGAAAGCTGAATTTAACATATATTTGTAAATTTATACAGCAATTGTACTGTTTCAGTGTAACATTATGACAGACTTATCACTGTGAATCACTTTAAAAGCGAGTGTTCGTAAAACGTCACCGAAACACGTATCGATCGATTGAATTATTAAATCAATAATCATTGTTTAATGATGGCCGTCAATTAAGGCCGGTGTCGCACAGCACAGGAAAAAACCTGCGATGGTATAGCTTATTCAATGACCAATCATACAGGATAGATTCGCCTCGTCCGTGCTCTTGGCACTAAGTGAGGGGGCCGGAGGGGAGGGCGGTAGGCGGCGCCACGCATGCGTGCCGTTGCCAAGACGACGGCACGTAGCATTGCCTTTGTGTGGGTGTGTGTAGTGCGATCGGCTTTGCTGGATACGAGCGATTGATAACGTGCATTTTCCACGCTCCATTTCAGACGGTTGAGATAACAAATACAATCTTGTTCATAAATGAATCAAAAAGACCGAAAACTTTCTTCGTTCACCCAAAAAATAACGAGACAGCAAAACTATCTTATTCATCAAATAAACAAGAGACAGAAAATCTGTCATTATTCATGAAGGAGTTTAGAGACATAAAGTTTACTTTGTTAATCAATAATAAATTGAATAAAAAACAAAACTTTTGTTCTTTATCAATGAACCAAGTTGTTAATTTAATGGATGAACAATATTTATAGTCTCATCTGTAATTATTAATATTGTCTCAAGGTACTATGGACATTTTAACTGCCAGATGATATATTTTAATGTAGGTTTTAGTAAATAAATAGATACACAAAGCGAAACGCATATATTTCACAAGATACATCTTTATACAAAAATATAAAACATAGAAACAATGTTACAACACAATGCAGAACTATTTACTAAACAACGAATAGTCAAATTATAAAATTAAAGCTTAATAAAACTCTTAAATTACCTTGTTCAATAAGCAATTCCTTAAAGTGAACCTTCTTCCATTCAATAATTAGTTTTTGTGTGACCTATAGATTTGCGGAATACATGTTACCTTAGGTTATTGTCGAATTTCGACGAGTTTCTTTCTGGTTCTTACTCGTAAAGGTTACTCAATTTTATCGCGATGTGACTCGTATGTTTATATAATGAAAAGTATGAATCGCGAAAGATGAAATGTCCTTTTTTTTAATTTGATTTTGCATCACTGCAGCCAACCAATGCTGCGGTGTTTAGTGTTGTTGTCAATAAACTTAGTCAAAATATGGGCGTTGGTGTTAATGAACAAAAAAAAAAGAAAATAGATGACGTCACAAGAGGTCGCGAGCGCGCCGGTCGCGCTACACGTCCTCCCGCGCGCCGCATTCCGCGCGCACACTGGCGGCCGTCACGTCGCACGCACACACGACTACACTGTCTATTTTTATGTGTACGCTGTACGTGTACACGAATTCCTCGGAGACTGAAAAGGAATTTTACAAGGGCTCTCCTTTGAGAAACCTTTGCTTGTAACGCTCTTAACTGTAATAAAAGGGGGTAGGAATTGATGCGATTTGGAAAAATTTGCGTGCATCGCTTTTGTTCTATGTGCTGGTATTTATATATGTGCGTAATAGTGTCCTAAAACTTATATAACGCGTTATATTGTAAAAGAAATTTATTGTAATTTAATTTGGACGTATAAATTTTTTACTTTAATAAATCAAATCTGAGCTAAATATCATAATATATGCAATTAAATTATTTATTGCATAGAATTAGGCATGACTTTGTCGAGATTCATAATGCAAAATCCGCGATTAAATGTGTTTGCACGAAATTTCACGATACTAATCGAAGCCGTATTTGATTGATGAAAAATATTTATATTTTTCCACACAATTACTATGTTACTATAAAGATATTATTTATACATCAAATAAAACGATCAATAAATTACTTTATTAATGATTGCAGATGTAAATATGAATTCGCGAATGATTTGTAAGTTGCAAGACCTAACCTTAATCCTATCTCAACAATGAACATTAAATATTAAGATGATTTAAGATTAAAGAGCGTACATTTTACATTTTAAGAAATCTCTATGATATCTTGTGAACTCTACATATCTCTACCACTCATTTGTATCATGGGAACCGTCAGGTAAATGACATCATTATCTTCCTTCCCTTATCCCACTCTAAGTGGGGTCGGCACAACATGTTATAAACATGCTGTCACATGATTTGGCTGCGTTTTTACGACCGGCCGCCTGCCTGACGTCAACTTACCTCTGACGTATTTTACGACACCTCTGTAAGAAAGAGGGTGGTCTATTCTACTAAACCGGATACCACACGGTATGTCAACTTATCTTAGTCGTCCTTTACGACACCTCGGTAAGAAATGAGGGTGATACTATTCTATTCAGCCGGATACCACACGGCGTGTCAGGTAAATGACAATGATACCATAAATAACAAAAAGGAAGAAACTTATATATTTCATCTTTATCTCATCACATATAAACTGAGATAAATAGATCACCCACATTTGCTCGCTCTTTATTGTAATGTGTTACATTTTTAGGTGGCGACTCTAATTATACTAACTCTATGATTATAATATAGGAGCTTTAGCCGTGTGGTATCCGCCTGAGTAGAATAGACCACCCTCATTTCTTACCGAGGTGTTGTATAAGGCGACTATGGTAAGTTGACCTACCGTATGGTGTGCGGCTGAGTAGTATAGACCACCCTCTTTCTTACCGATGTGTCGTTGACTAAGGTAAGTTGACGTCAGATCAGCGGCCGTCGTAAAAACGCAGCCTAATCATGTGCCAGCATGTTTATAACATGTTGTGCGGACCCCAATTAGAATGGGATAAGGACAAGAGGATGATGATTTTAATATAGTAGCTTACTTTATCATTCTGAATAAAACAAATAAACAAAACCCTACATAAAATACAATATAGGCACATATTAAAGGAAATATATTTTACATAATAGATTTACTTCAAAATACAATTACAAAAATGTGAACCAGCGGACAAATGTGTTAAAATAATTTCGCTTAATTTTTTGATAACAGTATGGATGCATTGACATTTTCCGCGACAGAACAATCCATCGTATTACAAACCTCACTTATGTATATATTTATTAATATTTATAAGTCTATTATAAGCTACGAGTATAACTACAATGTAAAACTGCAGGCTCTTAGTTAGAAACTCCTTTAAATCAATAAACGTCTTCGTAATAAGGAAAATGCATTATCTGGTTCTAAATCAGCATTTTCCGTTGCTTAAACAATTATATACATCGATATTATTTATAAAAAAACATTGTTATACATTACGGATGATTTATGAATAGTTTACAACTATATAATTACTTTACGCAGTCTAAAAAGGGAAATTCAATTAACTGAGAAAGTTATAGTTATATATCACAAACCAATTGGTTTACAGCTTAAACTATGGGTTGACAATTGACTATGGCTGTAAAGCTAAATAGGTGTCTTCAAACGATTTTTTCTGCAAAAGTTCTGTGAGCATAAGCAACTTTTGAGATCATATTATTCATGTATTGGAATACTATGACAAATTCATATATGGATATAAAAATCACTTCAAGTTCATAGGATTAGGCGTTTCAAGTTATTTTGACTTTTCGACGTAGAAAAAGAGATGTTACAAAAATAAGGAAATATTAAGTTAGAAAACCAAAACGAAAAGGCATTGTTATAATTTAATATATGTATTAATTTAATAACATGAAAATAAACAAAGTGATAAACTTAACTGGTTAAAAGATATTACTCTCATTATGCTTAATTTCTTAGGATTTCTAGAAGAAATTTTCAATGTCCCTTATGGAATGGGGCGCACTCGCTTCCCAAAATACAATTCTTAAATTCTAGGTCGGGCCCAAGGTCAAATAATTTGGGCTAATTTATGTACCGACTGGTACGTAAGTTTGTATATATTTCTTCTCAAAACCCACTGATAAAGAGAATTATTACCGATAACATCGTTCTTAAAGAAGTACCTACAAAAATTTGTGAGGAATGAATTAATTCCTTTTGACTTGATAAAATTAGTTATGGCTCCCTGAAATTATTCAATTATTATCAAAAATATTTTATATTATTATTTACTAAAGTCACCGCCGTGTGGTATTCGGCTGAGTAGTATAAACCACCCTCTTTCTTACCTACGTGTCGTAAAAGGCGACTCATGGAAGTTGACCCGCCGTGTGGTATTCGACTGACAAGAACAGAACCTCTTCTTTCTTAACGAGGTATCGCAAAAGGCGACTAAGATAAGTTGACGCCAGGCAGGTGGCCGGTAGAATACCTAGCCAAATCATGTTTATAACATGTTGTGCCCCATTTGAGTGGAGTGAAAAATCCATTCAAATCTGACCTAATGGTCAGATAGAAACAACCTCTAAGTACCAACAACGTAGCTTTAAGAGAAACATTGCAGATAGGTCCTTTTTCCGCCGAAATTCCTCCAAAAAGAAGATCGAAGGACGTAAAAAAACGTATCCAGAAGCAAATAAGAGGCATTGCGAAGGTCACGGCCTCATCGATCCGCGTAGAAAGTGAGATTGGCTGCCACTACTAACACCGTCCCGCTGGCTATGCCGGCTGAATTAATCGCGCATATATTTGAATACATTTGGAGTGTTCGGCGCGCGGTGTCGTCGCCCTACAGTTTTAGCGATTTTGTTCTGCTCCGTACGGACGGGGACTTAGGGAATATAGAGAACTTGCAGCAACGCAAGTGACTACCTCGAGTTATCTTTATGTCAAATAACCATTACAGCGACAACATCAATCGTTAAACACAACAAGCATCGTTTATCAAACTTAAAAGATTTTGTTTGCACACTCAGTACTCGTTTGGATTTTCAAATTTTGCAAATTCTAAATTTTCTTTATTCAAAAGCACTTGTAAACAAGTGCTTTTGAATCGTCAACTCTACTGCTGGTTCGGAAAGCTATTCCTACCGAGAAGAGCCAGAAAGAAACTCGGCGGTTGCACTTTTCGACACAATACTTAAAGTAAAGTAAGTAACGGCCTGTTACTATCCCACTGCTGAGAATAGGCCTCTTCACTCCGTTTTGGGAGAGAAGGATTGGAGCTAAGACCTACCACGCTGCTCCAATGCGGATTGGTAGGTTACACATATCTCCAGAATTCTCTAGAGATATGCAGGTTTCCTCACGATGTTTTCCTTCACCGAAAAGCGTGTGATAAATTGTAATTATCAATTAGACACATAAGTTTTAATAGAAAAACTCATTGGTGTCTGCCCGGGTTTGAACCCATGATCGTCTCTAGAGATTCACACGGTCGCACCGCTAGGCCATCACAGCACATTTTTTTTTTTTTTTTTTTTTTTTTTTTTTTTTTTTTTTTTTTTTTTTTATTATCTCGTACAGGGTCGGACAGTAGCTATATCCACGCATTCCTTTCGTCTAAATAATCCTCAACAGTAGGTATATTATTATATTTTCTAGTTGTATCTGTAAATTCGTGCAAGTTAACTTTAAACGTTAAAATACCCTCAATTGTGTAGGTACTCTTTGTTCTTGTTACATTCCAGGCGAAAAATGGGATTTTTTATCTATATGCTAGCCCGGTATATAAATTTTGATTATGCGAATTTTTTCAATATTGGTCCCATACATTAGCTGTGAAAGCATAGACAGTAAGAGAGATAGACAGACTTTCGGATTTATAATATTAATATATAATAACTTGTGTGCATTTGAATCATAAAGTGATTGAGAATATTGCTCATAACGAGGAGAAAAAAAGAGTTTAAACTGCAGTTGCTGTCAAAATAGATCAAGATTGACTTTAAATTATACATCAACAAAAGCAACACTAAATTAAATGATCAAATAATAGATTTAAATACAGGCGAAACATATAATAACATTATTAGAATAATCCAACCCGTTTTGTGCGACGATGAATAAATTAGCAGACTTATACAGATTTAATAAACTTCATATCCAAATCTTTTTAATGTTTGAATAATTTAACTTGGAGAACATATCCGCACCACGTTTGATTATGTTGATAAGTCGACTTACGTACTTTTATATGTTTAATTATTGCCTGCCTGCTTGCCTTATTTAATATGGCGAATATTTCAGTGAATTGACTGGCTCGTTGGAGCAGTGGGTAGTGACCCTGCCTTCAGCTCCGAGGGTCGCGGGTTCGATTCCCGCCGAGGGCCGACATTTTCTATAAATGAATTTGTTGGTCTTTGAGCCTGGGTGTATATTTGTATATAAGTATATATTTAAAAAATATATAAGTATATATTCACCAGTTGTCTGTCACCCATAACACAAGTATTAAGTTACTTACTTTGGGGACGGACGACCGTGTGTGTAAGTGTCCCATATATTTATTTATTTATTTAATTCAAATCTTTTATATCGCACATATAAACTTACGCCGTGTGGTATCCGGCTGAATAGAATAGTACCACCCTCATTTCTTACTGAGGTGTCGTAAAAGGCGACTAACGTAAGTCGACCCGCCGTGTGGTATCCGGCTGAGTAGAATTGACCAACTCATTTCGTACCGAGGTGTCGTAAAAGGCAACTAAGGTAAATTGACCCACCGTGTGGTATCCGGTTTAGTAAAATAGACCACCCTCTTTCTTACCGAGGTGTCGTAAAATACGACTAAGGTAAGTTGGCGTCAGGCAGGTGGCCGGTCGTAAAAACGCAGCCAAATCATGTGACAGCATGTTTATAACATGTTGTGCCGACCCCACTTGTGGGATAAGGGAAGGAGGATGATGATGATGATCGCACAGATAAACTTCTGAATTTTTAGACAACTCTTAAACATATGCCTATTTATGGCTCCCCTAGAAAGTGTGCGTTTTGGACTTGCTAAGTTATTTACGCCTGGTACAGATTTTAGACTTATGTTTTCTTTAAATTTTGATTTTTCTGACAGCTAGCTATAAAACCGTTTTACACACGCTAATTATCAAGTTGTGTTTGTGTTTTATAACTTTAGATCTTCTATTCTCTTCTCGCCAAATCAAGGTAGATGAGTTTCTTCGATTTAGAAACTTTAGCCTCCTGTAACAAAATATTAAAATATTAAAAAAAAAAATATACTCCACAGTGCAGTCAAGTATATCTGTATAAAATTTGTAATTATCTAACATCATCATCTTCCTGCCCTTTTCCCACTCTAGTGGGGTCGGCACAACATGTAATAAACATGCTGTCATATCATTTGGATGCGTTTTTACGACCGGCCGCCTGCCTGACGTCAACATACCAATGTCGTAATTTACGACACCTCGGTAAGAAAGAGGGTGGTCTATTCTACTAAACCGGATACCACACGGTGGGTCAACTTACCTTAGTCGCCTTTTACGACACCTCGGTAAGAAATGAGGTTGGTCTATTCTACTCAGCCGGATACCACACGGCGGGTCGACTTACCTTAGTCGCCTCTTACGACACCTCGGTAAGAAATGAGGGTGGTACTATTCTATTCAGCCGGATACCACACGGCGTTGTAATTATCTAACATCTTATTTATATAATGACTAGATGTGCCAGAAGCTTCGCCCGCATGGAAATCAGTGTGTCACAAATATATACCAGTTTTCGTAATATTTTTAATTACTGTTCCTCTCCTATTCATCTTAGCGTGATGTTATATAGCCTATAGCCTTATACAGTATCGTATCTGAAAGAATTTTTTAAAATCGGCCAGTGGTTTCTGAGATTAGCGCGTTCAAATAATCAAACAAACAAACTCTTCAGCTTTATACATAACAAAAGTAATAATAAAATTATTTTGCTATAATCTGCGGTAATCATATGATACCGCGATGGTCATCGCGGATTATAGCAAAATAATTTTATTATTACTTTTGTATTATGGATCTCCGCAAAGTAACGATTAATTATACAAATAATGCTCAGTATATGAAGCAGGCAAAGTTCACATACTTTACGTATGCAAAACAAGAAGGCGCCGATGACATGTGGAATTAGAAAATTTTCGGTCCGCCCGTTACCCATCGGCTATCGCAACATTACGTTTGACAACTAAAAAATCCTTTGCTTTGAATTCTACATTTTATTTTTATTATAAAACTAGCTATATCGATTTTTCTTCCACAAAACCAAATTTTTCCTCAACACAAAATTTCAGGATTATCGTTGGTCCGTTTCCGAGATTTAGTAAATATGTTTATATATATACATACAAGATTACATAACTCATTTAAATATTAAAGATAGAAGGGAAGTAAATTCTACACCGAACTTTACCTTAGCTGTGAATAATTTTTAGAATAAGGCGTTACTTTGCAGGGCTTCAATTCAATTCAGTATAAAAGCATTGTATATGAGCTTTTGGCTATTTACTTCCGAGTTGATCGATACTTATTATTATTCAAATAAAAAAAAAACAAATAATTCTTTATTCAAATTGGCTTTCACAAGCGCTTTTGAATCTTCAAATTAAAATGAAGCTACAAGGTGCTCTTACCGAGAAGGACCAGCTAGAAACTCGGCGGCCACTCTTTTCAAAATTAAGTAATTTTAATTATTAACAAATTAAAAGCACACAATATAATCTACTGTGATTTAGCCGTGTGGTGGTGGTGGTATGGCTAAGTAGAATAGACCACCCTCATTTCTTACCGAGGTGTCGTAAAAAGCGACTAAGGTAAGTCAACCCGCCGTGTGGTATCCGGCTGAGTAGAATAGTACCACCCTCATTTCTCATCGAGGTGTCGTAAAAGGCGACTAAGGTAAGTCGACCCGCCGTGTGGTATCCGGTTTAGTAGAATAGACCACCCTCTTTCTTACCGAGGTGTCGTAAAATACTACTGAGGTAAGTTGACGCGATGCAGGCGGCCGGTCGTAAAAACGCAGCCAAATCATGTGACAGCATGTTTATATAATGTTGTACCGACCCCACTTAGAGTGGGATAAGGGCAGGAAGATGAAGGAGATTTCTATCTTTTCTTTAATATTAAATAAAAGGAGTAGTAAACATGTAAATAGTAGTAGTAAAGTAAGTGAATTGTAAACGGAAGTGAATGTTACACCAAACTTTACATTAGCTGTGAATAATTTTTAGAATAAGACGTTACTTTCCAGAGCTTCCTAACACAAAAGCATTGTATTTGAGCTTTTTGCTATTTACTACTGCGTTGATCGATACAATGTATTATTTTTCCAATAACACTTACTATTAAGCTCAAAATATTTAATATCACGTCTATGTTAAGAAAAAAATGGCACGCTGATGCAAGGTTCGCCTACATTGGTCTAGAAGTACAGATCCTGTAACAATATTGGCTTCACATACCGAGGATCTGTTATCTGGGGGTTGGGGCATCGACCTTGTCATTGAGATGCTCCCCACGCGCCGCACTTTTGTCGTTCGGAATAAGGTCGCGGGAACGAGGTCACATGCACATATTAGCTCCGAGTTTTCAGATATGATAGAAAAACAACAGCAACTACATGGATATTATTGTGAGGCTTTATTTGCAAATAGTTTTGGTTCAATAATTTATAGATTAAGACGTTACTTTGCGGAGATCCATAATACAAAAGTAATAATAACATTCATCATCTTCCTGCCTTTATGCCACTCTAAGTGGGGTCGGCACATGTTATAAACATGCTGTCACATGATTTGGCTGAGTTTTTACGACCAGCTGCCTGTCTGACGTCAACTTTCCTCGGTCGTATTTTACGACACCTTGGTAAGAAAGAGGGTGGTCTATTCTACTCAGCCGGACACCACACGGCGGGTCGACTTACCTTAGTCGCCTTTTACGACATCTCGATAAGGAATGAGGATGGTACTATTCTATTCAGCCGGATACCACACGGCGTAGAAGTAATAATAACATTATTTTGCTATAATCTGCGATGAAGAAAAGTAGAAAATATATATAATGTTAAATGTAGAGGGGACAATCGTTTTCCTGTCCTGATACATGCAGGATTCATAAAAACACATGCACAAACCTCCACCACCGCCACCACAATACACAAGCACTACCACACTATCACAAACTCATCAATCGTTTCGCCCCGCAACCACAAATACTTTGCGATGTTGTCGTGGAATCTGTCTCTATCTCCTGATGCTTCGGTAGCAAAATAATTGTATTATTACTTTTGTAGTTGTGGTTAAATTCTTGGTTAAGGCTCTAAGAGCTAAAAATACACATTATAGAACAATTTTTCTCTTTTCTTTTAGTAAAGCTTCTAGCGAATTAACATCCGCCGAGTTTCAGTCTTTAAGGAGAAATAAAGGACTTTTTTTCACTGCTAATGCAAAGTGCTAATTAAAGATGGCTACAGCGTGGGAAAATATACAAATTTTTTTTTTAGAAATGAATGTTATATCCTTGGGAATGTTCAAATAGAAACTATTTTCAAAGTTGATTCAAATAAAGGTGGTTTAGTTCATCGATAAAGTCATCCTTTAACATTCTAAGTTGCGTCAAAAAATGATGGTTACTAAAAATATTAATATTATTTATTATTTTGTATTTTTTATTTTGCGTTTCGTAAGTTTAAGTAATTATTCTTCCTAGAACAAATAATGAATGTTCTAACAAAATGGGATATCAAATTATTTCTAAACATTTTTACCAAATTTCGTTTACGTTTGAAGCTGAAATGACGTTGACAAAGTAATCTATTTTTTGTTTACAGGTATTAGATCTCTCTGGGATTTTATCAATAAAATGATAATCTTTTATTGAGTTAATTTTGTATGTATATATATATAAACTTTTTTCCTAAAATTCAGCATGTAGGAGTTTTGGGGGAGAAAAATCAATCTAGCTTTAGCAGGCTTTATGTAAAAAAAAACGTTTTATCCCTGTTTTTGGGCATTAAAAATTTATAATGAATATATATGACAATATTTTCGTCACAAGCTGTCAAGTCAGCGTAGCTTATTGGGGGAACGGGTGGTCTCTAGAAATGAAAATACCTAGGATCGATTTCCACCTACCCAATGATTATTTTTTTGTACAAGCCACCTAGACACAGATTGATTAGATTAGATAGATCAGATTAGGATACCTTTTATAATTTTAAAAACACGGTAGAATAGTCGAGGGCGGCATTCGTTAATATTTCAGCTGGCAGTTTTCACGGCCGCGCAAAAATGCTTTCACCGAAACATCTGTGCGTACGGAGACCGTCGGAGTCGGCGGCGGCGTACCTAATGCATTTTACATGAGACACACTCCATTGTCGTTGGAGGCTCACGACCGGGACACAGCCTACTGAACACAGTAAATCGAGTGTTCATTTTTTTTCGAATTGACTGTATGCTGTTAGCCCTTACGGCTTTTACAGCGTCACCGGGCGGGACGGGCGAGCGCAGAAGCTCTACTAGCTATGGGGAACGTCGTCCTAAAGGTGCCTCCTATGAGGCCGGACCACGGCTTAGGGCGACGTGTAGTGGAGGGCTGGTGGTATGACTTTGATTAGTCAATACGACGATTTAAGGGTGGCAAGAAGCCACGACCAACTGATGTCAGAAATCTGGGACCTCGTCTTCGCCGGCGAAGACGCTGTGTGTGTGTATTAAGTGTTTTTGTGTTTGTGATCGAGTTGAGATCGATCGATCGAGTGTTCAAAAAAAGTAAGTGAGTAGCGGCCTGTTACTATCCCACTGCTGAGAATAGGCTTCTCTCTGTTTTTGAAGCGAAGGATTGCAGCTAAGACCTACCACGTTGCTCCAATGCGCATTGGTAGGTTACACATGTCCAGAATTCTCTAGAGATATGCAGGTTTCCTCACGTTATTTTCCTTCACCGAAAAGCGTGTGATAAATTGCAATTATCAATTAGACACATAAGTTTTAACAGAAAAACTCATTAGTGCTTGCTCGGGTTGGAACCCGTGACCTCCTCGATAGAGTCTCACCACAGCTTGATTATTTCGAGTGCTCACTTCTACATAAATATTATAATAATTATGTCCTAAAGCCATAATTTTATATATAACTAGCTTGGAATCAGTAGAAATCAGTGTAATTGAAATTGTAAACATAATAAAAATTACTGTGAGCTAAACATAAGAGATCATAACATAAGATCTCATAACATAAGGGATTTTTTTTTTTTGTAGTATTTCTGTAGATCTACAATTTTCTAGTACATTAAGAATAAGAATAAGAATAAGAAAATCTTTATTTATATAATTGCACTACTATTCTAACAGTGTACAGTGAAGTATACAACAAGCAAACAGTTGACACATACAGATAATAGCAGTGCAATGCTATAAAATGGTAGCTACTCAGCGATTGTTGAGCTGGAAAGCCCAACACTGATTTTCAGTAGCAGCCAAACTAATACTAATCTTAATCCTAACCCCCCCAATCGTCCCAACGTCAGTAACAACATAGCAAAGAATAAATCAAACAAAATACATAAATACTATATATATATATATATATATATATATATATATATATATATATATATATATATATAAAGAGTATCCAAACATGTCCCTATGACTATAAAAATGTTACCCGATAAGTGTGCCACAATGATTAGTAAAATATATGTCATGCAGCTAATAATTATAATAATACATGATAATAATATAATATAAATTAATGATAATTAAGATACGCATAAAAATAAAAAAGAAAAAGAAAGTAATGATGTAGTATTTACACTCCCTTCTGTTTATCCAACAAAAACATCTTATAATTTATACGGAAAGAATAAACTGATTGTAAATTACGGATTGGCGGAGGAAGGTTATTCCAGCATTTGCTGGCTGAATATTTGAAACTGCCTCTAAAAGCGGCTGTCCTGTGATGAGGCGTACGAATCATATAGGCAGAGGCTCTGGTTGCATAAGTATTAAAATCCCTAGCCCAACCAAGTTTGTCATATAGATACTCTGGAGTTCTGTATTTAATAATGCCAAACAATAATGTAGCAAAATGTAGCTGTCGCCTATACTCCATTTTCAGCATGCCTGCATTATTTAGAAATGGTGTTACATGATTGCGAGGCGGTATTTTAAAACAAAATCGCGCACAAGCATTTTGAACACGCTGAATTAAGTTCTTTGTACGACATAACAATCTAGGCCCAATAACAGTATCTACATAGTTTAATTTAGATAGCACAAGAGATTCGCAAAGCTTTATACGCACATCAACACTTAAATAATCCCTAATTCTATAGAGCACTTTAAGACGATAAAAGCAATTACGTACATCATTGAGAACATGTTGTTCAAAGCGTAACTTATCATCCATCAAAAGGCCGAGATTTCTTGCGACATATACTCGTTCAATGGGCTCATCGTGAATCCGAATGATAGGGTTCTTAAGAGAAATTGTACTAATCTGTGTAGGTGAACCTAGTACCAAATACTTAGATTTACTTGGATTAAGCAACAAACAGTGTCTATTTGCCCACTCACTAATATGGCCAAGGTCCTCCATTAGATTACTTATTGCAGCTCCTGTATCGTTAGGCTTAAAAGATATATAAACTTGAATGTCATCAGCATATATATGGTACTGACAATTATTTATTGCACTAACGATATCGGCACAATATAAACTAAATAACAGAGGTCCCAATACAGACCCTTGCGGTACGCCTCTAGTTATTGGAGAGCAGTATGAAATTGCCTTTGAGCCATCTTCAGCAATTAATTCAACGAACTGAGATCTCCCAGTCAAATAGCTAGAAATCCAACTAATAGCGCTAGTGCTGAAGCCATAATAGTGCAATTTAGATAACAGAAGAGGTATATTTATTGTATCAAATGCACGAGTAAAATCCAAAAGTACCATGATGGTACCCTCCCCAACATCTTGAGCTTTTAAAATATTATCCACTACATCGGTCAGAGCTGTTGTGGTGCTTCTTCGTTTCCTAAATCCAGATTGTTTATGAGGTAATATGTTATTTTCTTCTAAATAATCTCTTATTTGGTTACAAACAATTTTTTCCAATACCTTAGATAGGCAAGGTAGAATACTTACCGGTCTAAGATCCTTCAGGTCCAACGGATTTTCTTTTTTAGGTATAGGTCTGACTATAGCCATTTTCCATAAATTTGGAAAAGTATTACTGAGTATAGAGCTATTCATTATATTGGCGATAGTCTCTAACGTAGTTGGCAGAGTCGACAATACCATATCTAGTGAAACGCCCTCCACGCCTAGAGCCTTAGAACTCAAACCTTGTAAAATACGTAGCACATAATCCTCGTCCACAACACTAAGACTAAAATTTGCTGTTACAAATCTGTTAGACTTATAAAATAGTAAATCGTCCATTGCCGCATCACTCTTACCAGGTGTATTCAAAAAATGGGCATTAATTTTATCAGGATCCATTAGGTGATGTGGTAATGGGCGAGTATCCTTCTTACTAAAAGTAACGTGTTTCTTTAGATTTTTCCAAAGTTGTGCAGCATTTTTCACATTTAAATTTATAAAATTGTTGTAATATGCTTTCTTTTCGAAGTGTACTGCAGTACGAACTAATCTTTTTAGTTCTTTATAATAATTCATATGTATATCCAGTTTAGTATTCCGTGCTTTTTTATAAACTTCATTTCGCTTTCTCATCATAATTTTAATTGTGTAAGTTATCCATGGAAAATCATTATCTTTAAAATATTTACACGTTACAGGCGCAAAAATATCAAATGTTTGAATTATAATATTAGTAAAACGACTGGCTAAGTCATCAATATCATGTAAGAATTTAATCTGTGACCAGTCGATATGTTTTAAATAAACAGCAAGATCACTGTTGTTAATGTCTTTTATTTGTCGATAACTCACCCATCTCCCCAATACTGGATCTTTAGGTATGTTAAGACTACAAGATAAAAATGCGTGGCCACTAAGTCCAGGTACATGTTCTACCCAAATATTAGTAATGCTTGCATCACTGCAAATAAGGTCGATAAGAGTCTCACTGTGTGTTGTAAAATGAGTTGGTTCGCTGACATATTGACGCATATTAGTGAAAGATAAATACTCACTTAGAAGTTTGAAATTAACACTCTCAGTATCAAAACAATTAATATTGAAGTCACCCAACAACACGATCTGATTGAAATGAGTGAACGAACTGAAGGTATCTGTTAACGCATTAATAAAAGTATGTGCACTCAGCCAAGGAGGGCTGTATGCAGTACCTACGATTAATATTTTATTACCAAGTCTAATATTGAGCCACATTTCTTCGACCCCAATTATAATCGGATGTTCGAGGATCCTGATAGAAATCCCTCGTCTGACGTAAAACCCCACACCGCCACCTCGGCTGCGTACTTGTGAGGAGCGGGGCACATGAACAAGGCGATAGCCCAGCACTGAAGGCGCACGAAGGTCTTCTCCGCATCTAAGCCAAGTTTCATTTACTGCTAATACATCAACGTCGTGATTTCTCAAACTGATGGTAAACTCATCGTGTCCAGTACTAAGCGATCCCGCATTCAAGAAACCAATTTTTAATATCTTTAGGGAAGGCATTGCAATGAATAAATAAGGTTTCCACTAATGAAACTAAGGTATATCAAACGATATACTTTATTTATGGTAAAGTTCAAATAAATTAATAAAATGTATAAATATTTAAAATAAAAAGATTTTAATATAAAAATAAATGTATTAACTTCGTAACAAACAGCGGGCAATAACATGTGTAATGCAAAATACAAGTGACGAGATAAAATGTAAAAATAGAGTACAATATATAAAATCATGATTATATATATAAATGCATTAATTTTACAACGTACACTGGACAAAATAAACTTACATTTCAGATAAGTAAAGTATGTATTATATATATAAATAATAAATATGAATATGTGAATAGGACATGCAGATAAATTGCTACTGACGTTTGCTCTTAGATCGTATGTTAGCACAAGACCCTTCCGACGAGTAATACCCAAATATAACTTTACACTGCTAACAAATATAACACGACTCCAATATAAAAGTATAAACTGATTAAGTAAAAAATTTAAAAATATAAAAATAAAATGATAACTTAAATTAACTTGTAAAATTACTTTACATTTGATAGAAACATGGGAAAAATACTTTAATTTAAATCGTTTTACACAAAAGTTAAGATAAAAAATGTTCAAACTGTGTTGCAATTGAAAAACTTTAGTAAATCAGCTTCAGACCGAATGCGGTGCACGGGTGCTTCAGTATTGCGTCGAATGTATATTCGCCCACTTCTAGTCCACGCAAAACGCCAACCTCTGGTTCGCACTTCTTCGCGTTACATTACTTAAGTGTATCTGTGTGGGTTAACGCGGTGCACGCGATTTAACTCCACTGCGAGTTTGTTTACAACTGCGCGTTCTTTTCAACACAACTATCAAAAACCGCAATCTACTATTAATATAAACCTTCCGGAAGAATTGCTATACCTTTTACTAAAAAGCGTACAAAAATTCGTTCAGTAGATTTTGATAAAATCTATCACGAAACTAATCAAAATATTATTTTGCTATAATCCGCGAAAAAAGAAAATATATGTAATGCTAAATGTAGAGTGTACTATTCGCAAAATCAACATCGCAAAGCTTTGTCGTAGAGTCTATCTCCTGAGGATGCTTCGGTTACGGGGCGAAACAATTGTTGAGATTGTGGTGGTGAATGTGTGCAGTGCTTGTGTATTGTTGTGTTTTCGGTGGCGGGTAGTGCATGACTTTTTACAAATTCTGCATGTATCAGTACACTCAACATTTAGCATTACGTACATTTTCTTTTATCGCGGATTATAGCAAAATAATATTTTCATTTGTTTTGTCTTAAGGACCTCCGTAAAGTAACGCCTAATTTCATATATAATTTAAAATCTATTACATACAGACAGTTATAAAATTAAAGTCAACGCGAATAAACGGGTAATAAATTATATTTTTAAATTATGAATTACAATAAATATAATTGTAAACGCCGTGTGGTATCCGGCTTAATAGAATAGTACCACTCTCATTTCTTACCGAGGTGTCGTAAAAGACGACTAAGGTAAATTGACCCACCGTGTGGTATCCGGTTTCGTAGAATAGACCACCCTCTTTCTTACCGAAGTGTCGTAAAATACGACTAAGGTAAGTTGACGTCAGGCAGGCGGCCGGTCGTAAAAACGCACCCAAATCATGTGACATCATGTTTATAATATGTTGTGCCGACCCACTTCGAGTGGGAAAACAGCAGGAGGATGATGAATTAATATAATTGTAAAGAAAAGTGCATGCAAATAAAATGAGAATGATAAGGTTGTGTGGGGTGACAAAATTTAATAGAATACTGTTCGATGGCAGCACTGTTCGGAAGGCGTTGTCAGGTACAAAGCATCACAATTACTTTATATTTATGTGCATAGGCTCCGCGAATCGCGGACTACAAATTTTCTAGTAGCAGAGCGTGGTTAGTGAGTTTTGTTATTTCTGTTTTATTGCATTATTGCATCTTTTGTTTGCTACGATTAATCGGAATTTTTATAAAAATATTTGTAGGTATTATTATTATCTAGCTTTATGGCCTGTACAGCGCAAATTGGGCGCAAATCATTTTGCCAGTGTCACGTAAAATAAAGAATATTACAAACATAACCTAAATCATCAATACATTTTTATTTTCCCCCCAAAACTCCTATTTGTAGGTAGATATTTTGTTGTTACAAATCTTGGATAAAGAATACACTGGATGCCGCCTTAGCTATTTTTGTGTGTCCGTTTTATGCTTGTGCGAACTTTTAGAACTGCATTAGTGTGCGTGATTAGGGAAGTACTTAGCTTATCGATAAGCTAAACTAGGCGTCGATAATTATCGAAGCCTAGCTCAGGTTACTGTAAAGTTAATATACAGTTGTTACCAACATAGTTGGTTTAGTGTTCAGAATAGATTTAAACATTTGAATAGATTGACATAATTTCCTGAGTATACAGTCTGCAGTATAATGTCATGAATTATCCGATGCACATCTTTACTGCATATCTTACTGTGATGGGTGGTTCTCAAAAATGGTATCTGTCAATTGACTGTGAGCCTAGATTTACCAAGGAATCCTTTGAAGCGTTAAAAATAAAGTCGAAGGTGCGGCCCATACTCGGTGCTTTATGTATAGATGAAATGTTAGTGCTTCAGTGGCCAATTGAACAATATCATGATTCACATTATTCCCAACATTTACATATCCGTGAGACGGTGACAGCTTTTATCCACTGTTCTCTTATATGTGGGCATTTAGGAAACCTAAGAAAATAATCTAAAATTAGAGAATTCGCATTTACTTGGCTAGTAAATATAACTTTGACTGATATTTATCGATGCATAATAATTCGTTAGTGTGTACATCACTACGTAGGTAACACAGTTCAATCGAATATTTAATGATTAATTTCTATGTTTTATCAGTATCCCACACTCGTGCCGGCTAGAGAATATCAAACTGTACTGATATATTATAATCTGAAACGCTTTAACTGAATAAAACGCTTTAATTTAGCACGCAAATGAGAGTCAAAGATTTACTTATGAAATGGTAATTCCGTGTTTTTAACTCCTCCTTTCGTTGTTCTTGATGGACACGTTAAGGCAGCACACGACATATTCCACCTTTTTTGAAAAAATATATCAGTAACATTCGTATTTGCTTTGGATTTCAAGAAATAATCTTCAACAAACTCAATGTTATGGCCTCATTTGGTGTCACCAACTGGACACATTTTTAGCGACGTTGCCAAACTTCATCACAATCTCTTTCACTCTTATGTATAGTTCGCGATAAGAACAGAGACAAACGATAAATCGCTTACACACAGACGTAAGATCGGCAACGTCTTTTGGCGCCGTCCAGTATATACTACGTCCATGTTACAAATAGTGTCATATAGTAGTTCATGTATTTCAGACGTTCGGTTTATAGATTATAAAGTATTTCTTTCGGCGTGTTCGAAATAACGTTACAGAAGTAACGATACTAATAACGACATTAGTTTCTTACATATTGTTACTTTGGTAATTTTTGGAGTTGCGATTATTTGATTTATTTTATTTAATTACTAGCGGCCTGCCCCTGCTTCGCACGGGTATAAAATATATATCCCATGTCAGTCAGTGTAAAAAAATGATTAAAATTGATCCAGTTGTTTTGATTTATTCATTACTGCCCGTGGCCGTAACGTTAACTTTGGAGAAAAACAATTTCCTTTCCCTATACCAAGAAGATTTCCTGCTATCTTTTCATATAGTACATTATTACTTATTTACTTTTATATTTTCCCTATGTATTTTATTTTTACAATTAATTACAGAATGTTTTTAAACAAACTCTTGAAAGAGCGACATCGCTGCTAAAGTCGAAGTGTTATAGGGCGAAGCGCGGCCTCCTCACGGCATTTTAAATCTGTAATATCTCCGAAAATGTTCACTTAAATTACATGCTGTAAACGGCCATATTGATCTATATTAAATACTACTATTTATTTAAGGTACTTAATTGGATAAGAATTAATGCTGTATTGTATAAGAATTGCTTCAAAAATAAGGCATTATTTTTCGTAAAAAGTAAATGACAAAAGATGCTTTAGTGGGTTATCCATTAGCGATAGACATATACCATCACGGACTTTTCTGTAGACCTTTTCAATGTGTACAAATACTTAGTACATTATTTTGATAAATCTCGTAGGGTTTAGCCTGCGTTTGCAATGTAAGCGGAAAAAAATGTAATTATTTACAGAAACCTCAAAAATTACAGTATTTCTCTACTCTGTATTGACTGTTATTATACGTACAAACCTTCCTCTGGAATCACTCTATCTATTAAAAAAACCGCATCAAAATCTGTTGCGTAGTTTTAAAGTTTTATGCATACATAGGGAAATATGGACTTTGTTTTATAATATGTAGTGATTGTTATTTTCCTCGCTAGAGAGCTCCGATCATAAATGCGTCCGATCGCTGCTAAATTCAAATGGTTAAAGGGCGAACCGCGTTTTTTTTTTCGAATTTGACTAATGCTGTTAGCCCTAATGGCTTTGACAGCGTTACCGATAAGACGGGCGAGCGCGGAAGCATCGCTGAGAGGCGAACCGTGACCTCCGACGCGCTATTTATAGGCTCGCGGCGCGGCCCCTGCATTTTAAATCTGTAATATCTTCGAAACTGCTTATTTAAATTACATGCTGTAAAGGGTCATATTGATCAATATTAAATAAACAATATATTTAAGGTTCTTAATTGGATAAGGATTAATGCTGTATTAACTGTTGTATGCTGTAGTAACATAAGGCATCATTTTTCGTAAAAAGTAAATGACAAAAACTGCTACTGTGGGTTATCCATAAGAGATAGACATATACTATCGCGGACTTTTCTGTAGACCTTTTCATGATGTACAAATACTTAGTACATCATTTTGATAAATCTCGTAGGGCTTAGCCTGCGTTTGCAATGTAAGCGGAAAAAAATATAATTATTTACGACATCACATTAGAAACCTCAAAAATTACAGTATTTCTCTACTCCATATTGAATGTTATTAGACATGTAAACCTTCCTCTAAAATCACTCTATCTATTAAAAAAAACCGCATCAAAATCTGTTGCATAGTTTTAAAGATTGAAGCATACATAGGGATATACGGACATAGGGACAGACAGAGAATGCGACTTTGTTTTATAGTATGTAGTGATATTATTTGTTTTTACAATTGATTAGACAATGTCTTTACATACAACATTCATAGCTTTCTTATCATAAGACAATATAACTTGAAAGAAGGACATTTAGTTGCGCCTCCGGTCGCTGCTAAATTCGAAGTGCTTATAGGTCTAAGCGCGGCCTCCTCGCGGGATTTTAATTCTGTAATATCTCCGAAAATGTTCACTTAAATTACATGCTGTATACGGCAATATTGATCTATATTAAATCAACAATTTATTTAAGGTACTCAATTGGATAAGGATTAATGCTGTATTGTATAAAAATTACTTTGAACATAAGGCATCATTTTTCGTAAAAAGTAAATGAAAAAAACTGCTATTGTGGGCTATCCATAAGAGATAGATATATACCATCGCGGACTTTTCTGTAGACCTTTTTAAGGTGTACAAATACTTAGTACATCATTTTGATAAATCTCGTAGGGTTTAGCCTGCGTTTGCAATGTAAGCGGAAAAAAATGTAATTATTTACAGAAACCTCAAAAATTACATTATTTCTCTACTTCGTATTGAATGTTATTATACGTACAAACCTTCCTCTGGAATCACTCTATCTATTAAAAAAAACCGCATCAAAATCGGTTGCGTAGTTTTAAAGTTTTATGCGTACATACGGAAATATGGACTTTGTTTTATAATATGTAGTGAAGTTACAGTGTTACCACTGGATATAGGATAATGCCGATTTAATTGGACGCCCGGAATTAAGTGGTCGGTTAAATATAAGGTTGTTAACGGTTACAACGGAATTCGGATTTTTAGAATGCGTATTTGCGTATTTTTGAATTAGCCGAGGATGATGCTAATTCAATGCAAATTTTGACATCCTCGCGCGGTGATTTTAAGCGGGCTCTGCAGGCGTATGATAGGCTGATGATGTTAAATTCTTACTTATTGAAAAAGACAGTTTGTTTTTCTTAGCAATTAATTTCGCTACAGTTGTCTAACCGTTCTATATAGTCTGTGCCGTTCCCCACACACCCTAATTACTTGTTTGTAAACACGTGTTAGGCCTGTGTGCGTGTCAACTTTTAACGGGCATTGTTTGGGATAATGAAGTCTTGGAGTAGGCCGGTGTCAAGGGCTTGGCAGACGCTTTGCATATTTTTAAGTTTACTGATTTCATGAAAATAATATATTTCAATTGAGTAACATATTATATTCAAATTAAAAATATTCTTTATTCAAATATACTTGTAAACAAGTGATTTTGAATCGTCAACTGTGCTGCTGGTTCGGAAAGCTGTTCCTACCGAGAAGAGCCAGCAGGAAACTTCGCGTACTAAGGGTACTAACTAAGGTAGGTCGAACTAAGGTAAGTTGACCCGCTGTGTCGACCGGTCGAGTAGAATAGACCAACCTCATTTCTTACCGAGGTGTCGTAAAAGGCAATTTAGGTAAGTCAACCCGTCGTGTGGTATCCGGCTGAGTAGATTTGACCACCCTCATTTCTTACTGAGGTGTCGTAAAAGGTGACTAGGGTAAGTTGACCCGCTGTGTGTTATCTGGCTGAGTAGAATAGACCACCCACATTTCTTACCGAGGTGTTGTATAAGGCGATTTAGGTAAGTTTACCCGCCATATGGTATCGGCTCAGTAGAATAGACCACCCTCATTTCTTCCCGAGGTGTCGTAAAATACGAATAAGTTGACATCAAGTAAGCGGCTGTTCGTAAAATACGTAGCCAAATCATGTGACAGCATGTTTATAACATGTTGTGTCGACCCCACTTAGTGTGTGATAAGGGCAGAAAGATGATAATGCTCAAATTGACATTAAATACCTGTTTAAGTTTATCAAATTTACTGCTGAATCTTAAGCCTAAATAGTTGTGTACTATCCAGTTTCTCACATGATCCTCTAAGTAGAGCGTAACGTCAGTCACATTTAATAACGTACTAGGTATTTATCTCGTAGTGGGGGGAGTTCGGGAGGAGTGGGGGCTTGGGGGAGGGGTTAATGAACCTGCGATGCGCGTCGGGTACTTCGCAATAATATTAGTTCAGTGCTGAAATGAAGACTGCGATATTCGCTCCGGGCCAGCTTTATAAGACCATTATTGTTCTTGCTTTGGGTTATATTTTGGGGAATGGGATTTGTTTTGATAATTGTGAGAAAAATGTCTTTTTGTTTAATTAACTATCATAATAAAGTACTTGTATGCCCGAGCATTTTCAAATACAAAAAAGATTAATTAAAAAAAAAGGGAATAAAAGACCGATATCTGGAACTTGATCCCACGCCGTGTGGTATCCGGCTGAATAGAATTGTGCCATCCTCATTTCTTACCGAGGTGTCATAAAAGGCGACTAAAGTAAGTTGACCCACCGTGTGGTATCCGGTTGAGTAGAATAGACCAACCTCATTTCTTACCGAGGTGTCGTAAAATACGACTGAGGTCGTAAAAACGCATCCTAATCATGTGACAGGATGTTTATAACATGTTGTGCCGACCCCACTTAGTGTGGGATAAGGGCAGGAGGAAAGCAAAAATATAAAGTACTTGTGTGACTGAGCCTTATTAAATATATATAAAAAAAATAAAAAAGGAAATAAAAAACTGTCGATGTGTGGGACTGGATCCCGGTTATTTTCACTTCTTTAGTCCGCTTGTTCCCAAATGAGCTATCACTTTATTAATTGACAGCAAAATTAACTGTGCTGATGTTGTTTGCTTATGGACTTCTCTATTGTGGGTGAAATCAAAATAATACACATGGAGTTATATTTATTACAAAACATATTTATTAGCGTATTTATTAGCGACTGACTATTGACTAACAAATTGCTTCTAATGTCAGCATTTGAGAAACGCTGACGTCGCGGTACATTAACGTTTGTATGCCATTTATACTGGCTTTATATGACTGGCCCGTTGAAGCAGTGGGTAGTGACCCTGCCTTCAACTCCGCGGGTCGCGGGTTCGATTCCCGCGAGGGCCAACATTTTCTATAAATGAATTTGTTGGTCTTTGAGCCTGGGTGTATATTTGTATTTAAGTATGTATTTAAAAATATATAAGTATATATTCACCAGCTGTCTGTCATCCATAGCACAAGTATTAAGTTACTTACTTTGGGGACAGACGACCGTGTGTGTAAGTGTTCCATATATTTATATTTATTTATTTATATTTTAGCAATTTTTCAATTTCTTAAAAAATCATTTTGTTTTTATTTAACACACTAAAACCCTACGTACTAATGTAAGCACGGCCGCACGGTGGTATAAGTAACTTTATAACTTCCAACTATTTACCAATTTATTCCGCACATATTAACATTTTTACAATTCACTATCGTCTTCATAGTAGCCCTTTACAAAACGTAATGCCCCACTCCCTTTAGTACCGACCGTTTTAACATCCTCCCTTCCATTTACAATATTTATCAAATCATATCTATTTTGTTTATATAATACGAAAATTACTAATATAAATTAAAACATTTGTTCTAAAAATCTTTTTAAAATTAATGAACCTTACACTAAGTTTCATCAAACCTTTTGCCCCGTTTACTAAGAGCATTTACAAAAATACGTAAATCGTTTGTGGGTTTGGGTGTAAGATTCTAACAAAATTCCACAATAAATTCAGCCTTCCCATTAGGTATAGCAATTTAAAATAACTATCAAAAGGAATCACATTTTCTTCAGCAGCCATTCTGACAGAAAAGTGCTAGTGGCAGTTTAAGTAAACTAATATTTTTATGCAGAGTGCATAAAAAAATTAGTTTACTTAATATTAGTTTACCTCATAAATGAAAATTATATAAGTACCAAATATTCAAATAATAAACTATCCTGTTGTTTTTCCGTGATGCGCACATAACAGATGGCACCAGGTTGACCGAGACTGGTCCGGTAATAAAATAAAAAATAGAAACTTTAAAAAAATCATTTCTCGCGACCACCCGTTCCCCAAAAAAGCTACGCTGACTTGGCGGTTAATGGCAAAAATTCACTTCGATATAAATTTTAGTATTATTTAATGCCCAAAAACGGGGATAAAATGTTTTTTTTTTAAACTAGCCAGATCGATTTTTCTCCCCAAAACATCCTTCATGCTGAATTTCAGGAAAATCGTTGTAACTGCTTCCGATATTCCAAAAAAAAAATATAGGTAATAATAAATATACATATACAAGATTAACTGATTTAAATATTAAAAATTTAATTTAACTTATTATTTAAATATTAAAAATTTAATTTAAATTTGATATGTAAAACCCATGTATTCACATTGGAGCAGCGTGGTAGATGCGAGCTTCACCCTTCTCCGGGAAGTAAGAGAATGCCTTTTCCCATCGGCGGATAGTTAGCTTTGAGAAGTATTGTCCTATAAGAAAACCGAACAGTTGTATGTGAAAATGTAGTACCCCAAAGTCCGGCCAGCGCACATTTGTCCCGAGGGAATCCAATTAACATAAAACCAGGTCAATACAAGCTCTCCTAAATTCCAATACGGCCTATTAATGTCTTCTCCGGGTGAGAAAAACCAGGGAATGCTACGCGACTCATGAATTGTGGCGACTGAAAATATATTGACCATCACATTTTTATTTTTTATACTTACTTAGAGGTGATGTACAATTTTTTATTTTATTTATAAATTTTTTGTATGGCTGGCAGTCAGTAAGTAACTCAAAAAAAAAACAACTTGCAATTAATCGCACTACTAAGTGGAAAAATTAAAGTTGAAAGTAAGAAGACTCGTGTTCGAATTAAAAAGTATGAAACAACGAACAATATTAGTATTTTTGTCTGAAAAGCTACGTAAAACTGTACCGAATTCGTAGACTAAACGATTCCATATTATCTTTCAGTTACGCAATCACGTCTAATCCACTTAACTAATAAAATTTGCTTAAAACAAAGCTGTTATATAAGCTTTAATCTAACCTAATTTTATAGACCCAAATTTTATTATTTTAACCTTTAAGATACAAAAAAAACAACAAAAAAGTCTTAATTTTTATTTATTTATTTGGAAAGAGAAAGTAAAAAAGCACATGTATTAGGGTAGACTTATCCCTGAAAGGGATTTATTCCAGTCAACTTTTGAGTAACAAAAAGAAAAGGACAAAAATTGAAGAAGTAATATAGAGAAAAAGATAAAGTTAAATTTAACTATTTAATCTATTAATTAATTTTGGTAAAATTAATAGATGAAAAGATGCTATTAATATATAGTTACTGAAGATAAATATTTATTTATATTTATTTCTTTAGGGAGCAGGAACCACTGTTCATATTAAAAGGTTTGAATACTAATACTTAAATTCACGTGAACGAGGTTGCGATTTTTAATACTATGCAGTGTGCTATGCGCGATTTGTGTACCGCGTTGCAAGTGGCGCCGGCGATCGCGCGATCTGAATGTTAATCACGGATTAATCAGAATTGTTCAGCGGCCGTTCGCTGGACAACAGATATCTCATTCATCGAACCAAAGATATTTTCCCATCAATTCATCGTGTTCTACGGACTTTTTGGTGGCGCAATCCTTAGCCGAAAATATAAATGTTTTAATGAAAAAATTACATATAAGCCTGCTCCTATCTTTTTAAACCTTCCTTAAGCTTCCTCGTGAAGAATACAATGCCATAGGCCTTTTTTTAAATAAAAATTTAAAAATATAAAAAACAAAAATCCTTGAGTAGAAAAATTACTTATTTAGTTGTAAACAACTTTAATAATTTGTAAAGACAAACGATATATCCAACTATTATAAATGCGTAAGTTTGTGAGTATGCATGTACGTTTGTTAGTCTTTCACGGCGAACCCGTTGAGCCAATATCGATGAAATTTGGCACAATTATTCCTTTACACCGGAGTAATAGAATATAGATATTAATTCTACAGGAATACGATGACATTGAAAAGCGCCATCTATTATCAACCTATCACGCGACATCAGTTCACGTGACCGAAGTTGCGAGTAGTGGGAAATATATGTATCTATTCCATACGACTGCCTCCAAGAAACATTTCTAAGACACTAATTCATGTGTAATTACTGTAAAAAATTAATTGTACGCAACTCGAGACAATGATAGCATCGATAAATTAACGATAAGGAATGCTTTGTATCGATATTCTTGAAGGCAAGGAGTCAGCCAGCGGCGACAAACGCACAATAAGCTCGGCTGACGTTTCAATGGGCGGCCATGCTGGAAATTTGTTAGGCCATCTCTGTTGGTACAACTGAATCGGCGCGCGCGCGGCCGTTTTGTCAATCCGTCCGCCATTTTACTGTTTAATCAGCCGCCCATTCAAGTGTACCGCCTTTGACGAGTAATTGCTGCGACGATTGAAATGTTACTTCGCTCTTTGGAACGATCGATTTCAATTTATTGAGCTCTTTAGTAGCACCATTAAACTTCCTATATTATGAAGGCTAAAATTTGTGTGTGAGAACAAAATATCTAAGTAGCTTTTACCCGAAACTTCATTCGCGTGGAGTGTTGTCGCGTGATAGATTGATTATAGATGGCGCTTTTAATGTCCATCCTATTCCTGTAGTGTTAACAGAATTTCTATAGCCTATATGGTATTCCGGTGTATAAGGAATAATTGTGGCAAATTTCATCGCTATTGGTTCAGCGGATTTGCCGTGACACAGTAACAAGTATAAATCCATACTCACGAAGTTTCACATTTATAATATTAGTACGATTACAAGGATGATCTCACCAGAGTATGTTGTACAGATGTTTGATCTTTTGTTTAATGTTTAATGCTTTACGTATAATATTCTTTACACATAATTAAAGTCTTGTTGTTATTTATAGAATTAGGCGTTACGGAGATCCACAATACAAAAAGTAGTGAAATTATTATTTTGCTATAATCCGCGATAAAATTTATAATCAAAAACAATATTTTCATTACTTTTTGCCTTATTGTGAATAAAGTTCCAATTATTCAAAACCAAAATTCGTCTAACACAAACGAATCTCGATAGAACGGTCCTCGAGCCAGAAACAGCGAGCAATTAGACGTGGGTACGGACTGTAGACTCGGGAGACCAGCAATAACGAACTCGCCATTAAAATAAGAGCGGAATAATAAATGAGATGGGAAATAAAAAGAAAAATCGATGTCGCCGCGGATGCATAGAAATATGGGTAGGTACAGGCTCCAATCAAAATTCGTCAATTAAGTGAACGGAGATCGCAAAAGGAAAATTGAAGGAAAACTGAGGGTGGCTTTGGGTATTAGGTATGTCTGTTTCGCTTATCGATACTTGAGATACCCCGTGCATCTATCGTTAGTTTTTATGTACTATAGTAGCGGCCTGTTAGTATCTGGAAACCTGTTTTCTCGAAATAATTGGAAATTAGACCTTCCATGGTGGTCCCTAATGGATAGGATGATTATATTTATCCAAAGGTTCTACAAAGATATGTTATCTTATACCAAAAGGGCATAGCTCAACGATGACCATATGACCATATCATAATAGTATCACCATATGACCATATTATGTTAAGTCGCAATAACAGATTATGTTCACAATTACAATTAAATAGACTGATTTCAACACGAGTGAAGCCTCAGGTTTATCTAGTTTAGAATCCCACTAATATTATAAATGCGAAGGTTTGTGAGTATGGACGTATGTTTGTTATTCTTTTACGGCGAATTCACTAAATCAATATCGATAAAATTTGGCACAATTATTCCTTATACACCGGAATAACATATAGACTATAGAATTCCTTTTAATTCTATAGAAATAGGATGACATTGAAAAGCGCCATTTATCGACCTATCACACGACATCAATCCACGCGAACAAAGACGCAGGTTAAAGCTAGTAATATATATTTTCTATTACCGAAGATTATTGGTAAATATATTATCATAATTTTTGTATAATACTGCTGATAAAAACATGTCACAGCACTATCTTGCAGTCTTCAGCCAGATATGAAAGCTATGGAAATAAAGTTTGTTCGTCCCGCATTGTAGCGTGCCTCGTAAATGGATTTTATCACTATATAAATATCCAACAGTTTTACGTTACGACACGCCGCGTTACGTTCCCTTTCCACTGATTTATGTATTTTTGTGTAACTATGAGTTTCTTATGATAGACTTGTTTGAAGTTTCTTTTTTTGGAAATCCTATCCCTAATTTAAAGTAGAGTAATTATAATTATATTTAAATTTAAATTATAATGATTTTTACTTTTTCAAAGAATTAACAGAAATTTCTACTAGAAAGGCTTGTACCAAAACTCTTTAAAAAATAATAATAATTATTGAAATAATACTTATTCCACTCTAAGTGGAGTCGGTACAACATGTTTTACCCATGTTGTGATGTGATTTTGCTAGGTATTTAACTGCCTGTCAACTTATCGTTGTCGCGTTTTACGACACCTCGATAAGAAATGAGGGTGGTCTATTCTACTCAGCCGGATACTATATATAGGTATATAACACTAGCTTTTAACCGCGACATCTTTGTCGAACTGTTGTTGCGTGATAGGTTGATAACAGATGGCGATTTTCAATGTCATCCTATTCCTGGAAAAATTAACCGGATTCCTATAGCCTATATTTTATTAAAAGTCGGGCTATAAAAATTAATTGTGCCAAATTTCATCGATATTGGTGCAGCGGTTTCGCCGTGAAAGAGTAACAAACATATATCCATACTCACAAACTTTCGCGTTTATAATATTAGTAGGATAGTATAAGATAGGATAGGATTAAGGTTAACTGATTTAAATATAAAGATAAGTCATTAAACTTTAAGGTTTATGTAAACTACGGTACCAGGACAACATGAAATTTTGATACTTAATCTTCGGTCAGTCGGGGTCCGAGCTGGCGAATTATGCGCGAAATAGCTCACGGCTCATTTGTTCTAAACGGTGCATCTTTGGTACCCCATTGACCCAAGCTCGTGTTAATAATGAATGCGGTCCTTTCCGTTCACCATCAATGTTTCATCGCTAGATAAGGGACGATTTTATAGGTTCACCATAAATAATATAGTTTCTTACAAATTGAGAATATAGAGGTGAGAATTTTATGTTAGTTTTATTTTTTGATGCGTGGGAAGCTTGTAAGAGTTCAGTATACATTTCGCAAGCAAACTAAAGCTTGTTTTATAAATAAGTACTAGGTTGACAGAGTGTTACTCGGTAATTTTTTACAAAATAAAAAAAGAAACTTCAAAAAAAAATTGGGGTGATGGGGCTCGATCCTAGGTATTATTATTTCTCGAGACCTCCCATTTCCTGAATAAGGTACGCTGACTTGACAATTTACGGCAAAAAAGTGTTTTATATTAAATTTAACTGTCAATAATATTTTTATGCCCAAAAGTAGGGATAATCGTTTTGTTTTTATTTAAACATAGCTACATAGATTTTTCTCCTTCAAAAACCACCTACATGCTGACCCGTCATACAAAAGTAATCAAAATATTATTTTGCTATAATCCGCGATAAATTTTTATCGTGCAAAACAATATTTTCATTTTTTTTTTATACTTTACTTCTTTAAATTCCTCATATTGTGCAGTTGCCATTGACCCTGCCTTCAGCACAGCTGGTCGCGGGTTCTCCCGGCCGAGGGCCTTCATTTTCTACAAATAATTAGTAGGTATATTGACTTAGTAAAGCTTTAAGCGTTATATTTTCAGCAAATCTTGTTTTGTCCAATTGAATTAACAAGTCAGGATGAGATGTCGTCTAATGATCAGTTTCCATTCAAATCGCGGGCATGAGTTTTCTATAAAAAATATAATCTAATAAATGCTTTTTTTGTGTGTCTGTTCCCCGTCACGGTTTAACCGCCGCGTGCGTATTGTTGATATTTGAAACAATTGAAGCCTATATACCAGGCTTACTTACATATGGAATAAAAATCAAGTTTTCTTTCGAGAACAGGAAAAATCAAAGTAAATTCGCGACGATATTTTAACATCGTAGTTTACCCGAACTAAGTCATGCAAACGGTTTCGTTTCTATATTATTATTTGAATTACTATCATATTTACAATTGATTATGCGCTTCAGTGTAAAACAACAGTTTGTGTTTTCTACATATTTTTTAAGAATTAACTGTATACATGTAACCTTTTGTATAATTATACACAAGGTTACATGTATACAGTTAAATCTAAAATTATGTAACCTGTAGAACCTCCAATTTGCAACCCATTTATATTCCTCTCTCACAGCATATCCACTGTTAGAGATTTTCCGAATTAGAAATCTAACGTTTAAATTAAGAAAAACTAGCTTTATTATTATTAAATGATACTGAGAAATAAAATTCTTTGCGAGATATAGATTACAGAAGAAATATCACGTATGATAATGAATGTATGATTAATCTTATTACATGTACAGAGACCTGTTTAAATGCTGTATATACCTGTAATAAGTGACTGTAACGGTCCCTGTCCAAATGTTTATCTAAATTAGTTATTTATGTTTGATTGCTGTTGGTATATTTTAAAATATATATAAAATATATGAGTTCTAAAGGAGAGCGCCGCGCGTCGCAACGCACGAGCCGCTCGCCTGACCTGTGACCTAACCTACTCGTATTTAGGCTGCAACTGCACAACCCTAACAACCTCACTAAAACAGAATATCGATTACTTTCGCTACTATAATGTAATCCCCCGCCCACTTTTCGTATTTTTTACAACAGGATAATAATATAGTGATCTCTGTTGCGCGTGCGGGAGGGCGCACTCCCGCGGGAGGTCCCTCTCGCTCGTAGCACCCCGCCGTATGTAAATGATCGTCTCAGTGCGGCTGTGTGCGGGACTCCCCCGTAGGGATGCACACGCGCGCACCCGACGTTTGAGGTTTACTGCCCTGACAACTTTTGTCCTATTTCGGACACAATTTTGATGCGACGTCCGCGACGTCACCGCATACTATAGTCGGACGTTGTCTCTATGTCCAACTTATTAACGTCCAAGGTTTAATGGATTTTTACACGACACGAATTTCGCTTAGACCTAGTAGTGCGCTACCTTTTAGAAGTCATATATCCACATGAATAAAATTAAAAAAAAATAATAATAAATATCATCATCCTATTGCCCTTGTCCCACTCTAAATGGGGTCGGCACAACATGTTATAAACATGTTGTCATATGTTTACGTATTTTACAGCCGGCCACCTGTCTGACGTCATCTTACCTTAGTCGTATTTTACGACATCTCGGTAAGAAAGAGGTCTATTCTACTCAACCGGATACTACACAGCGGGTCAATTTACCTTAGTCGCCTTATACGACACCTCGGTAAGAAATGAGGGTGGTCTATTCTACTCAGCCAGATACCAAACTATAGTCTCACTAGTGTTCATTCACAAAATATAGCATCGGATTAGTATTGCGTGTGAAAGTATGCATTTTTTAAAATTGCATCAAGCGATTCGTATTTGATAGATAAAATGATTATGCTTTTAGTTCGTTTAATCCTTTCTTTATCTGTCCGAGTAATAATATAATGAAATTTAATAAATAGCATAGTCATTTAAATTCAAATTTTAATCATTCTTTATTCAAATTTACTTAGAAGCACTTTTGAATCAATAAATTAAAATTAGGTAAGCTATGACTGAATCGGAAAAGTGCTTTACCGAGAGGAACCAGCAAGAAACTTGGCGGTAATCTTTTCAAAAAATAAATATTTCAATAATGAATTTATAATTGTTCACAAATCAAAAATTACAATATAATCTAGTGTATGGTCGCAATTAAAATCCAAGCTTTCTTATCATTAACATAGTCCTCAACATAATAATAAGGTTTATGATAAGTGTCTTTTAATTGCTTTTTTTTAACTTGTGTAAAGTCCAAAATAGATTGTGCTACTATTAAATATGATTCCATGAGAATTATTAGGATTCCAAAGGATATTAAAACTTGAATATATAGACAAGGCTAGCATAATAAAACACGGTATCGTCCATATACCGTTAATAATACGGTACCGTAAATGCACTTTGAACATTGACACGGTATATGTTAAGGTGCGTACAGACATCGCGAGGCGTGCGTTGCGAATTGTTCGCCTCGCATGCCTCGAGTTGTGTGGACATATGTGCTCGCAGTGAGCATTCGCTTCATACGATCGTTGCGAACGCTGCCTCAATGCGAGCAATTCGCTCCGTATAGACGGACGTTTTGTTTGCGTCGTACGCTCATCAGTCATGGAGCTTATGTACTACCCTAATGTAATTTGTTTATAAAAAATGGAATTGTCCACCATCTTTTTTTCTCTTTTTTAATATTTTATTAATTACTATATTGAGCATCGTGTGATATCCGGCTGAATAGAATAGACCACCTTCATTTCCTACCGAACCGTCGTAAAAGGCGACTAAGATAAGTCAACCTACTGTGTGGTATCCGGGTGAGTAGAATCGACCACTCTTGTTTTTAATCGAGGTGTCGTAAATGGCGACTTAGGTAAATTGACCCACCGTGTGGTATTCGGTTGAGTAAAATTGACCTTCTTTCTTACCGAGATGTTGTAAAAGACGATTAAGGTAATTTGACGTCAGGCAGGCGGCTGGTCGTAAAATATGTAGACAAATCATGTGACAACATGTTTAAAACAGAGTGCGATAAGGACAGGTGGATGATGATCAATTACTATATAGGCTACAGCTGCAATCTACATGTCTCGCCTTGTAGGAGCCATTTTTCTACTCACGAATACCATGTGTTGCTTGTGTGCTCAGCTTGAGCATGTGACATTAGAGACGCATATATAAATCTCGTATGCCTCAAGTTGAGGCATGCGCGACGAACTATTCGCGAGGCATGCCTCGCCATGTCTGTACGCGGCCTAACGTGTAGCAGATGATAAAGATAACAGTCCGGTGCTTCCTTTACATACGACATTATCTTCTGTGCGTTTCCTTATAGGGTAGGGTTTAGGTTGGTGACGTCACGCCTACGTCGAAAATGACACTTTTACGAGCAATAATTTACATTATTTCGGCGTTAAGCCTCGCGTGCCGGCCGATTGATTTTACGTCAGACGCTTCTCCTATTTGCGTTCGGTAAATCGAATCACTAGCTACACGGCGGAGTTATTTTGTAATGGTTGTTTCGCGTGACGTCTTTTTTTATTTTTTCGGTTATTTTTTTTTTGCCGTGCTTATCGCAGATCGCAGGCCCCAAGGGCCGCGGTGTACTTTGTCATCGAGCGCAATCCGTTTGATTTTATAATATATCGCTTCATTTTTGTAACATGATATTCGTTTAATGTAACGTAGTATCCGTTTTAATTTAATGGCCTCAAGTTAAATATACCGTAAGGATTATAATAAAATCACTTATAAACCATGGAACATAATAGCTATTAAACGCTTTCTTTTTGGAGCAAAAGGGTTGGAGCTTAGAATTACCACACTGTAACTGTGAATTGTAACAACAATGAATGTTAGAAATATCTGAATAATGCTGAGTAGAATAGACCACCCTCATTTCTTACCGAGGTGCCGTAAAAGGCGAATAAGGTAAGTTGACCCACCGTGTGGTATCCGGCTGAGTAGAATAGACAACCCTCATTTCTTAACGAGGTGCCGAAAAGGCGAATAAGGTAAGTTGACCCGCCGTGTGGTATCCGGCTGAGTAGAATAGACCACCCTCATTTTTTACCGAGGTACCGTAAAAACCGACTAAGGTAAGTTGATGCCAGGTAAGCAGCCGTTTGTAAAATACCTAGCCGAATTCCTCGTAAATTATGGCAAATAATAAACTCGATATGTGGCAGGGCTGTGTCTTCAATTGACGACTTAATTTTGAACGCCTTTAAAGACCACAAAACAACCCATATTGACATTGCTAACAAATTCGCGGAAGAATTCAGAAATGCTCTGAAAGCTATAATTCCGACTTGTCAAATTAAATTTCTCGACACTAAATCCTATAAAAAACCTACAAATGTCAGTTTATATTTTAGAAAAGCAGACCCAAAAAAGGTAAACATGATTATACGAAAACTAAATAGCCGAAAGACACCTGGAAGTGACAGTATTAGAATAATAGACATTAAAAATATTTCAGATAAAATATCAACTGTTCTTACACATCTCATCAATTGCTGTATCTCAGTAGGTACATACCCTGATGATCTAAAGCAGAGCTGCGTTCGACCGGTATATAAGCGAGGAAAACAAAGTGACGTAGGTAACTACCGACCAATTTCCCTACTTTCATCCGTTGATAAAATTATAGAAAAATACATTAGCGATCAGATTCATTCGTTCTACTCCGAGCACAATATTATTTGCCATAATCAATACGGTTTTCAGCCGCGTAAAAGCACTACATCTTTGCTTTCAAATTTTTCAGACGAAGTAAACAAACATTTAGATAGTAGAAAACACGTACTTGCACTCTTTATAGACTTTTCTAAAGCCTTTGAAACTTTGAATCACAGTTGCTTATTAAACAAGTTGGAGGACTCTGGTATTAGAGGTCCATTGTTAAAATGGTGTCAAAATTACCTTAAAAACCGCACATATTACGTAAAGTTAGGTAACGCTGCAAGCAACGTTTTGCCAATTAAAGAAGGAACAGCCCAGGGCTCTGTTCTTGGCCCCCTGCACTTTATTGCTTATGTGAATGACATGAACAATACTTTAACATACTGTAGCTCTTATCAATATGCGGACGACACGTGCTTACTGGTATCTGATAAGAATGTCAAACATGCTTTAGAAAAACTTCAATTCGATTTTGACAACATTAATAGATGGTGTCACGATAATGGTCTTATTCTTAATACCAGTAAGACAAAATTATTACATATACGATCTCCATATACTAAAACATACTATGACATTAGTGACAGATTAAAGGCGCACAATCACATTTGTCTTCATCAGAACATAAGTAAATGCAATTGTCCAATGATTGAAACTGTTGAAAATCACACTTACTTAGGACTAATAGTAGACAGAAGATTCAACTGGCAACCTCATATAAGTGCTGTCTGTAATAAACTAAGATCATTTCTTGCGAATCTAAAAATTATAAAATATAAAATGCCCCATAAAATCCTATTAATGTTATACAACGCATTACCTGATTCAATTATAAACTACGGTATAAGCAGTTACGGAAGAACATTTAATACATATTTAAATAGTATTCGAAATCTGCAAGTTAAAATATTAAAACAATTAGTATCTAACAAAATAAAAAAAATCTGTAAAAATAATGAAGAATATTTGTTTAAACACTGTAAGGTATTACCGGTTCAACTTAAATTTCAGTATAATATACTTAAAGAACAATTTTTCAATTACGACATACAAAATAAAATTAAACATAACATATTAACCCGTGCGCAGACTAACCAACGCTTAATAACTAGTAAAGCTACAAACGTATATGGCTCGAGAACCATTCAATATTTAATTCCCCGTCTGTTGAATAATATGGATTTGAATTTAAAAAAAAGTATTAACAAAAGCAACATTAAATGTAAGTTAAAAACATATTTTCTGAGCAACCTATATATAACAAAGTAATAACTGTATTATACGATATCTATCGCCTGAGTCGCTCAGTAGGTGCATAGCATACTGCAAACCAAACGAACTTCACTTCAATAATGACGCAAGGCCGATTATTCTGTTGTTGTGGGTTAGAAGGTATTTAATTGGTTTGAGGTGCTATTCACCTACATATACACAAGTCTACGAGTAAGCCGCGGTCGCACTAACTATGACACATACCAGACAAACCTCTTTGGTTTTCGGTTTGTATTTTCTGTTATGATTGTGGTTCTTTGGTTTAAATAAATTAAAAAAAAAAAAAAAAAAATCATGTTACAACAAGTTTAAAACATGTTGTACCGACCACATTTAGAGTGGGATAAGGGCAGAAGAATGATGATGATGATGAAGAATGATAAGAAATGATGGTGGTCTATTCTAATCAACCGGATACCAAAGGGTAAGTTAACTTGCATCCGGTTGACTAGAATAGACCACCCTCATTTTTCACCGAGGTGTCGTAAAAAGCGACTAAGTTTAGTTGACCTGTCGTGTAGTACCCGGTTGAGTAGAATAGACCACTTTTATTTCATACCGAGGTATCGCAAAAGTAATCATGATTCAAAAATAATTAGTAAAACAAATAGTATTTTGATGTAGAAATTAAATCCTCTTCATCAGACAGAGGAAATTATTCAAGAAATAATTATCTACAATGGGTATTTTTTTGGCAAAATATATAAGTATTATTTATTGAATATTGCAGTCAAAAATAGGGGTGAAATTTTATTAGAATATTTTAAAGTAACAGGCAAGCATCAGCGAAGAGCTAGTATGGCAGAGATAAGGGCGCGGACACACGCGCGCACCCAATTAAGATCTTCATTAGCCGCCTTCTGCGAAGTGAGCCACTCGCTGGCCGTAATAAAACGAACGGGCTGAGCTAACTTTTTGGTTTGCCTTTTTACAAATGGCTCGATACAATTATTTTGCTATAAAATCCTGTAAAACAAAATATTTTAAAAGCTGTAAATATAATACACAACGCACTAAACAAAGAATGTCTTATAATAATTTAGAACTTACCATAGAACTTGCCGATAGTATGACACTGTCAACTATTGTTGTTGAATGGAAGGCACTAATACAAGCTAGGCTTAGTTTGGTTGCTTGTGGTGACATTTAGAGTGTAATCAAGACATTAATGATAAGCTTTTGTTAAATGAAAAAAAAATAATATTAAACTGTCGACACGGAGAAATTCTCCAAAGGCAATCTTTCTTATCCTACTTTCTACTAATATTATAAATGCGAAAGTTTATGAGTGTGAATGTATTTTTGTTGTTGTTGTTGTATCACTTTATTGTACACAATTTTATAAAAAATAAAATAAAAAAAAAACAAAGTAAAAAGTAAAAAAAAACAAAATTTTATAACAAAGTAAAAAGTAAAAAAAAAACAAATCTTATAAAACTTTGTTACACTTTCACGGCGAAACCGTTGAAACGATATCGATTAAATTTGGCACAGTTGTCCCTTAAAAACCAGAGTAACATATAGGCTATAGAAATCCTGTTAATTTTACAGGAATAGGATGACATCGAAAAGCGCCATCTATCTAGATATACATGGCGCTTTTGATATAGATATCAGCCTATCATGCAACAGTCAACGCAAACGAAGTTGCGAGTAAAGGCTAGTATTACAATATAATACTAAAACTCAAGTTAAAATTTTTCTTTATTCAAGTAAACTCGTAAACAAGTGCTTTTGAATCGTCAACTCTACTGCTGGTTTGGAAAGCTGTTTCTACCGAGAAGAAACTCGTCGGTTGCTTTTAAGAATATAATTCTTATTACTAATTAAATTTAATCATTACTTTATTGTACAAGGTCAAAGATAGCTAAAATTTATTGCGGAACTGCCAAACGTCAGATAAGTTGAATTTCTTTGAATAATTTATAGAAATAGGCGTTACTTTGCGGAATTCCAAAGTTATGATAGAATTATTTTGCTATAATCAGCGTTTGTTAAGAAAATCAGCAACCAACAGCGCTTTGCGATTTTGTCGTGTAGCCTATCTCCTGACGATGCTTCGCTTACGGGACGCAACGGTTGAGACTGTCGTAGTAAACGTGTGTAGTGCTTGGGTGCGTGCTATTGGTGGTGGATATTGGAAGAACAGCGCGCGAAGAACCGCGAAGAAGAATCGCGGATTATAGCAAAATAATTTTATTATTATTATAAAATTATGCGGATTAAAAAAAAAATTACTCTTCCATAACTTTTGAATTTCTTATCTTCATGGACGAGACTAGATTTAAAGATCTATGTCCGAATAGTATGTCATTTTCCTCGTTAGTGACGCAGTGTGTCTATCTGTATCCGTGACAGCACGTGACGAGTGTTGTCACGCATGTGAAACGAGCTGAGATATTTGAGGCGGTTTCAAATGCGTTTTACATTACAATTGCCGCTCCAACCTGTTGTACCCTGGCATAAGTCAGTTTGAGTTCTAATAGAAATTACAGAACTTTGTTCATTATATCTAGGTAGTCCGGGATTTATCTGGTCTTAGTTAATAGTATATATTGCAGCGAAATCAATGTACACGCTGTACTTAGTTGTAATTGTAGTTAATAGTATATATAATACGCGAAAGAGGAAAGTTTACACCTTAGCGAGTTTTGTTTATATCAAGGTTGTTCAGGAATTATGTGATCTTAGTAGAATATATTCGATCTAAGTGGGTTTTGCGTATTTATGTATTCGTTTAAATATGACGATAATTGTGATAATGTAGGTTAGAAGTCAAGCCACCTGGAATTTTGTCATTTTCGATCATTACTTAACTTGACCGAAAATGCTGCCCATCCAAAAAAGAATAAATAAATCCACCAAATAATTTACGGCGCACTTATTCCTTCTTTATACTCCTGAAAAGTCTGCAATATCATATATTGCAACCTGTTGCGATTGCGCCAAGTTGACGTGACTTTATTGGCGTCAATTTAGGTGTAAAAATATCCTCAATTACTAGAGGTAACCGCGGCTTTATTTTGAGTTTTTTAATGTACCCTAAGTTTGTTTGCCGTTAAAGGAGAAAAGCGGGAGTTTTTAATACTACATGTTAAGCCAATATATAAGATTTAATTGTGCCAAATAAGCTCTTTCAAGCATTTTGGAATCGTCGAGGATCAATATGAATGAAGCTACAACGACTAAATTAACCAAATGTCATAAATTTGGTTCCAGCGGATTAGCGGTTAAATCGAAAGAAACAGATTTACGCATTTGTAATATTAGTATGGATGTGTTTTTCCCTGTTGTCGACGAATTAAACTATGAATTTTTTGAAATTTTTTGTCCTCTTTGTTAGCTCGGCTTCAAATGCACCAAATGCAATCAATATTACCGTGCAAGAGTAACTGACATACTTTCGTAGTTATGACAATTTGTCCATATTTATACTGTATTACAACACAAAGTCTGCTAAAGCTGTCTGTCTATATGTACTTTATTTTCTCGAAATCTACTGAACGGATTTTTGTACTGTTTTACTAAAATATAGAGCAATTTTTGTTTAAGTATAATTGTCCGGAACAACTAAACCAAGTCTAATGGGATTTTCTTTTGAAAATGGAGAATGCTACGTTTTATCCTAGAATTCCCTTAGAATGGTAGGGATCAGGAGGGAAAAACTTTTGTGACACTGATTTCAACGCGGGTGAAGCTGTAGGAACGGCTAGTTTCTTTATAAACTAAATAGAATTAAATCGTCTTCCAAAACGGAATCCAAAAAGGCATGAACAGTACACTAACTTTTCAAGACGCCATATGTTTTTCTGTCTGTCAGTTTATCAATGACCGTTGGAGTCTCATATGAGTCTTTGGCATTAATTAGCTGGTGTTAGAGGAATGTGGCCTTTATTGCGTTATAATAAGGGTGATGGTAGGCAGCGGGTTGGTAGGACGGTAGCACGTATCGGAAGCAACAATGATGTACCACGAACATTGCGAACGATTTTTTTATCAGTATCCTTGCGACATGGATTTACGAAAGTTGTTTTATATTGTATATATTTTATAAAGGTCGTTATTTTAAGAAATCATTATTCATCATCTCCCTACCCTTATCCCACTCTAAGTGTGGTCATGTTATAAACATGTTGTCACATGATTTGGCTACGTATTTTACGAACGGCCGCCTGCCTGACATCAACTTACCTTAGTTGTATTTGACAACACCTCGGTAAGAAATAAGGGTGGTACTATCCTATTCAGCCGGATACGACACGGCGTTTAAAAATTTATTTACATTAGGTATTATACTACCCTTATTCTTATCTAAGTATGGTCGGCACAATATGTGTTTCCCTTCCATTTTCTCTTATCATTCGTGAACTCTGGCGCTACTTCTTTTATAAGATTCCATATTCATATTCAACTCTCGTTTGGTGAAATAATTTTCATTCCTCCACAAAGTAATCGTTTTTAAAAATAATATAACATTATTTGTACCTCCGCCTTCTTTCGTAGCTATTTAAGTATTCAAATACCATAAATTAAATATTGTTTTCTTTCCTATTTCCTAAGGATATCGGGTTTTTTTACGTACCGGCCGCCTATATGTAAGTCTGGCTGTTCAATAAATACTTTAACTGCCATTACCATGAAGTGGTTAAGTTAAATATCTGACATACTAATAAAAGGGTTGGTAAGTTCAAAATACTGACAAAAGATTCTAAGAATCTGATATTATTTTCTTTCGCAACAATTCACTATATTACTGTCTTATATTAAAAATTTCTTAACCAAGTTTGTAAGTATATATGTGAGCATATCATAGAAGTGGTCCTTGCCATTGATAGAAGAAAATCGAATATCCTAGTTGAATGGTGCTCATTGTCATGCGATATGGCATTCAGAAGCGGTTCCTTAAACAGCCTCTATACCATCAATTACAACCACGTCTATCTGTCGTATGACTGTTAATCTGTTGGTTACTCATTGGCTAGTTAACATGGTCATCAGGCACGTAGGATGATTGGAAACTTTCAATTAAAATGTACTGTGTGTTGTTTATTTATTAGTTATACTACATACTGCATGTATCTTAGCCAGTGATGACTATGATATGCTAAAATAAGCTTATCCAAGCGTCTAGTGAGGGGACTAACCAGTTACCAGAGTTACCTGATGTAATGACTGTAGCTTTTTTTAGACAGGAAAAACACTTTATGGGTACTGCCACTCGACAGGGACAGGCGACAGTTATGTCGGACTCGCACCGACTAAAACGACCTATGTGCTTCACCATGCTGCTGGTGGCGGGGACAGGGTACCTGTGAGACATTGCCCCCATACCCGCCAGCAGCGACTCTGAAACCCAGAATGCGCCACCTCTGAGTCGGGGCCCCTCTACAAGTGACCTCCGCTAGACGATGCATCGCTAGCACCAAATGCACCGACTTGATATGCAAAAAATAAGGTTATCCAAAAGTCTGTTGTATAATTTTAATATAACTAATTTGCAAGATATCTGATGTGATTACTGTAGCTACTACCTGCCTAATGATTATCCGCCATTTTTTTCTACTAGCGATCTTCCTGGCTGTGAAGAAGAACTTACCACTAAATACTTTTAGTTGAACTTTTTCATACCCCTGACTTTTGCACTGAGTAAATCGCCGTATCAGCTGTTATAAAAAATAATTATTTTTTAAAAAGACTAAATCTAGTTTTAAATGATTCTACTAGAAGTACTTATTCGGAAAGTAGCTCATATCAAAAACATCGAGGAAGAAACTATGTCATAAACATTTATGGTATATATATATTTCTAATTGTGAGCAATTTCTATATTACATCTATTGAATAAAAGGATGTACTAGAAATATTTCCCAATTCGATGACCTCTAAAGTGGCTCATCCAAGTTTCGTACTCGGTGCATCTGGCAGACAATGAGCGCGGCCCACCGTCACTCCTTAAACCTTTTCGCCTTATTGCACTAGCCTTCCTTTTGTTTCGAGCACTTCTTTATTTTGTTGTGCGATCTTATTATTTCGCTACCGTTGGCATTGCAGGGCTCGCTTCGTTTTTGCTCACATTGTCCGACCCCGCCATAGCTGAGCGCGGAATGAAGTAATGCCGCTCACAACTCAGTATTGTGTATTTGCCTGGTTTTTTGTTTTTTATAATGCCCTGTCAACTTTTTGCACGGGACCAGTTTTATTGTATTTCTGTTATGTAACACTGTGCTATGTGCTATAGATGTATTGATCAGCAGATGTCGATACCGTTGATATATATTTATATAGCATAGCTCGGAGTCACATTATGGTCCAATAAATAGCATGCAACAATTGAATTAATCTTGAGCATTAAAAACTTCACCTTCTTAAATACAATTTTCATCTCATCTTGATATTTAGCATATAAAATATATCTTACTATATTAAAGAAAAATACAAAAAATATGTATAAATAATTATTGACGAGGCGAGACTCACTCGGCGGTTCATCTTTACGGTATTCAATAAACTTATAAAATAAAAAAAAATATAATCATCTTCCTCACCTTAAACCACGAAAAATACTTAAATGATAAAGATTTCATATTATACTACGTGGGTATAAAGCTGTGTGTAAAGTTTCACACAACTGATATAATAGAGTTTTTCAATCACCCAAATCACATTCAATCACATCAAATTTCTTACGAGGAAGGCCGTGAGTGAATGTGAGGAGTGAGCCACGAAATTTAGTAAATGCAGAATATAGTTGGCACACAGACACTGATTACATACTCATTCAATTTAGTCTTCAGGCTGTTAACGGTATATTATGAAAAAAAGAGAAGTAAATGTTTCTATAGCTTGGTTACTTAACCTTCGTTTTGCTATTACCCGATAGAGTTTCACCGCTTCCAGATGTTCTCTACTGTTATTCCTTCAGGATTGTATTTGAATAGGTATACGACGATTAGATAAAAACTAATCGTAATATAAACTAAGAATTACGACCGATAAGGCGCGTATATCTTATAAATGCGTGTACAACTCTCTAAATAGGCTAATCTCAGCAAGATCTCGGACAAAAGGAACAATCACATAACACAGTCTACTTAAGGCTAACTGAGATCTCCTTTTTGGGCGTGTTGGAGTGTGAACGCGGCGTGTCGCCGGGCTAATTAAGGGGAACATGCGCGGGCGCTGCGTTAATCACGGCCCACGAGGCGCCTCCCGAGCGACACCGGGATGCTTTTAGCGGGAGCTGTACTGTAATCTGGGGAATTCCAATTATATTCCGTTAATTAGATCGTTCGGGGTTTTTACGGGGCCTATTGGACCTTGTTGGCGGGTGATTTATGAGTTACACTTTTAAAACAACTGAACTGTATTACAATTCTCATTTAATTTACAAATCCTTACTGCCGCGTTTTCTTAGACTTGTGAATGAACAGTACTAAGATAAACTGTGATTGTATTAATTATTTAAATCAGGTAACAGTATCGATAAAACTCAATTATTCATTCAAAATAAATTACTCTCCTGAGGTTGAACGTGAATTGCTGAAAACGGATCTAAATATGTAAAGTAATTTATTAGAATAATTACGATTATAAGATACAATTTCTTTGGATTAGGAAAATTCTTCACTCCGTAATTGTTGTAACTGGCTAGTATCACTATAGAGTGATGTGGGCATGAATAAAATGTTATCGAAAAGTTTCGTTAAGTGTGTAGTCATAGAATCACTTACTACCATGTTATTTATAACATATTTAATATTACATTTTGCCCGAAAAATACCATTATAATGTAAGAATACATTCAAACCCATTAGGAAAATGTTACTTTTACGCACGTTATTGTGTATTTTAATTAGAATATGTTATACATCCGTATAGAATTTGTCATATGTTACATGTATGTACATTTACATACTGTTTATTTTTTACGCTATCAAACTCAACTTACTCGTAGAACAAAATTATTCACAGTCAAAACATGTAACCAAATTATACAAATTGTAAATTTTTTTCCACATGCAAAATTACATTGTAAACTCTTCTATCTAAAGTTGACGAATATATCCCACGTAGGAGTATGGACAATATTATATTTTATCGAATTCAAGAGTTTTCCTATATTTATAATAGATTTAGATTAAGAATTTAAGATTGAATAACTTGCAAGTTTAAAAATATTAAAAAAGCTGAATGTTTTGGCCGGTCGTTATAACAAGCTTCATTTCGTATGACAACCGATAAAAAAACGGTCGGCCGGGACAATGTCTGCGGATTTTTTAATGCGTCCAACATCGCTACCAAGTTAGGAATTTATTGAGACGTATACAAAATAAACGATATTCCCGACGTCAGGACATTCAGGGAAATTTGAACCTTTGTTCTATGTAATTTAAGAGGGTATTTGAGCGTTCTGGGTTTCGCTGCTTTCGCTCTGCAGTCGTAGCATTGATCTTGCACATCAGCTGTCCGTCCGTCCGTCCACGCTGCCTGATATCATATCGACACCCTTCACTTATATATCGGCTGGTATTACTCTTAATGACTTGAGTATGGTTTACTTGAGCGTTTAATTGGCTAAATTATTCAAATTTATAATCGAACATTTCCGCAGTTCGCGACTAAGTTTGCCTCAACTTATGTAGTAAAAAGGGTTGTCTTTTATACTTAGCCGGATACCACACAAAAGGATAACTTACCTCGCAATGGTACCTAAGCAATGGTGGTGGTCTATTCTACTCAGCCGGATAACACACGGTGAGTCGACTTACCTTATTGGAGGGGTGCGGTATCGCGCTTCCGGGAACTTTTGTTCTGGAACCAATCCACTTCTGGCGAGTCCAAGTGGTAGCGACTTGTCTAAGCCCATCGGCTACCGCCCTGTCAGGGAAACCTTCGGACGTTCCGAACGGGTTATATCGGACGTCTGGCTTACACGTCCCCTAGGCGGTCGCTGCATCTGGTGCTCCCGATGCACCGGTTAGCTAAGGGGGGCTTCTCTCTAGGAACAGAGCTTTAGGTGGAGATGAGGGCAATGTGTACAACGATACCTTGTCCTTGCCATCAGCACCGTGGTGGAGCACACAGTTCGTTTTAGTCGGTGCGAGTCCGACATAAACGCCACCTGACCCCGTCGGGCGGTGGTACCCATAAGGGGTTCTTTCCTGTATAAAAAAAACCTTAGTCGCCTTAAGAGGCGACTAAGCGTCTTACGACACCTCGGTAAGAAATGAGAATGGTCTGATCTACTCAGCTGTATACCACACAGCATGATATCATTTTTATGTATGATCAATAACAATATATGTCCCATTCGTAGTCAAATAAACGGGGTAAATACCTTACAAGCGTTGTATTCCGGGTAAATCGGCTCACGGGCGTATTCAGGTCCCTTTGGGCCTCAGCAGAAGGTCACCGGGTAATTAAGAGTCCCTCAAGCAATCAAACTTGGCCCGGCCGTGATTGGCCGCTTCGCTTTGGTCGAGATCAAAGAGCAGAGCCGTCAAATGGAATATTTTAGGGAGGCTGTTTGAACCCCGTCGAGAGGTTTCAGCGTGTTTTTACGGGTGTGTTTGTTTTGACATGTTTGATGTCTCTAACGTGCTACTACCTACCGAAATACATGAATTCTTCGATAAGTAAATAAAACCATTTCTTATTATATTACTACTTCAGTAAAAGGCGACTTAAGTAAGTTGATCCGCCGTGTGGTGTTTGGCTGAGTAGAATAGACCATCCTCATTTCTTATCCAGGTGTCGTAAAAGGTAACTAAGTTAAATTGACTCGTCGTGTGGTATTTGACTGAGTAGACTAGGCCACAATCATTCTTACTGAGGTGTCCCAAAGGCGACTAAGGTAACTTGACGTCAGACAGGCGGTCGCTCATAAAGTACCTGGCCAAATAATGTGACAATATTTTGATAACATGCTGTACCGACTACACTTAGAGTGGGATTAGGGCAGGGGAATAATGATAATGGGTACCAGAACGATTCATACCACCAGTTTGGAACACTGTTACCATCCAACGAGAAGAATTGGAAAGAGACTTAGTGTCTGACCTTATTAGGAACACCAATTATATTAGGGAGATGCTAATAACACAACACATTAAATGTGGGTGAGGATCTATCTAATCAACACTTTGCTCCACATTAATAAATTAGATCATACCTACTTGTCTAATCACAATAAGCCATAACACGTCTTAGACACGTGAGCGTCTTATACTCGTAGGAGTCAACGTTAAGAACGAGACTGATTTAATTATGCCAAATACTCTTTTATAATAACGGAAATTTGTAATTGGTAATAACTTAGTGGATTAAAATAGTTCATAGAATAAGAAGATAAATAAGTTTGTACCGGGTCACAACTTTTTAAAGTTTGCCGCAGAGGGTTATTTCAGCCGACCAGTTGACTTGTAAATTTAATTTAATTCAAAAGTTAGAAAAAAGATTTCGTGATTTTGCGAATATAATAGAATAAAAGATTAAAATATATTTGTTAACTGTGACTTGTCTTAGTCGCCTTTTACGACATCTTAGTAAGAAATGAAGGTCGTCGTATTCAGCAGGATACGAGGCGGACACTCTACATACATTTGACATCCTATCTAACAAATATTATAAACGCGAAAGTTTGTGAATAGGAATGTAGGTTTGTAACTCTTTCGCGGCTAAGCCGCTGAACCAATATCGATAAATTGGACACAATTATTCCTCATACACCCGGGTAACATATACGCCATACAAATCCTGTTAATTCTACAGGAATAGGATGACATAAAAACCACACTCTATTATCAATCTATTAACAACAGTCCACGTGAACGAAGTTGCAGGTAAAATGTAGTTAGTATATAAATGAATCAGTGATTTTTTTTTTTAAAACATTGATATTACAAGCCGAGGTGAGGTAATTTCTACATTATTGTCATTTGAATGGCGCTTTTACTTAAGATCTTAGGAAACAAAGCCCGGAAAAGCCAACAATAACAAATAAACGTCCGACCGTCTTATAAAATGTCTGTCTTCCGCGATAGGATTAAAGGGCTCCCCGTGGCGGGGTGTAAACAACCCTTTAAAATAGTGCGCCATTAGGACGGGGCTCGGGAAGAAAATATCTTTTAGTATCTGCAAAACGTCCGTCCCGGAGAGCTTTGATGCAATAACATTAACGGAACTGCGATAGCATGATATTTAAGATATGGAGGAAACCAGTACATCTCTAGAGAATACTGGAGATATATGTAACCTACCAATCCGCATTGGAGCAGCTTGGTAGGTCTGAGCTTCATTCCTTCCCTCCAAAATTAAATACTAATTATTCAAATTTAAAATTAAAATACATGTGAATTATACATACTTTGGTTCACTCGGTTCTACGTTCAACTTGCCTGTGGCCTCATCAGCTTCGCGACAGATTGTGCTATAACGATAATCTTCGATACTACTTCTACGGATCTCCTCATTCTTGATGTGGTCAAAATGGCTCTATTTAACTCGACTAAGCTTTCTTATAAGACCCATAGTCAAACCAAACAAACCCATTAGTTAGCATTCAATGTGAATATTCTAGAAGGCAATATAATTCCTTATTTATAACGAATAAACTATAAATTGTAAGAATATATGTTATATTAGTTTTATCCATGACTTTGTTCACGGCAACTGAAGTGATTTTACTCTATTCCGGAAAACGAAACGATTTTTTAATCATATGTTATTCCTGTGTTATCCCTCCGCCGTTTGGTATCCGGCCGAGTAGAATAGAGCACCCTCATTTCTTACCGAGGTGTCGTAAAAGGCGACTAAGGTAAGTCGACCCGGCGTGTGGTATCCGGCTGAGTAGAATAGACCAACCTCATTTCTTACCGAGGTGTCGTACAAGGCGACTACGGTAGGTTGACCCACCGTGTGGTATCCGGTTGGGTAGAATAGACCACCCTCCTTACCAAGTTGTCGTAAAATATGACTAAAGGTAAGTTGACGTCAGGCAGGCGGCCGTTCGTAAAATACGAAGCCAAATCATGTGATAGCATGTTTATAACATGTTGTGCCGATCCACTTAGAGTGGGATAAGGGCAGGAGCATGATGATTCCCATGTTATCCCTTTTAAAGTGCTCAATTTAATCTTTATCGTTCCAGCAGATTAGGTAGACAGACTTCTAAATTAATAATATTAAATATGGATAGATTTGTAATCTTAACGCCGTGTGGTATCCGGCTGAATAGAATAGTACCACCCTCATTTCTTACCGAGGTGTCGTAAAAGGTGACTAAGGTAAGTCGACCCGCCGTGTGGTATCTGGCTGAATAGAATAGACCAACCTCATTTCTTACCGAGGTGTCGTAAAAGGCGACTAAGGTAAGTTGACCCACCGTGTGGTATCCGGTTGAGTAAAATAGACCACCCTCTTTCTTACCGAGGAGTCGTAAAAGCGACCAAAGTAAGTTAACCCTTTGTGTGGTATTCGGCTAAGTATAATAGACAAACCTCATTTCTTACAGGTAGGCAGGCGGCCGGTCGTAAAATATTTAGCCAAATCATATGACAACATGTTTGTAACATGTTGTGCCGACCCCACTTAGAGTGGGATAAGGGCAGGAGGATGATGAGATTTGTACTCTTAGCAGTTACACCAAGAATGGAACCAAGGGATTAAAGCAATCAAGTTAATTGTCTGAGCTAGGTATACCTATGTTAGGGAAATCGATATTACGAAATGTATCTACTGTACGCTCGCGGTATGCTGATGGGGAAGTAAACGAGACGTTCCCGAGGGACGGGGATGCGGTATCCGGGCTATTTCAGTTCAAATTTGGAGAAGCTTTATAGGTAGGAGAACTTAAAAAGATATCACAGAAATTCTTTATAGATGAGTTTTTCGCGATGTTCTTTTTTATCGAAAAGCGACATAGATTTTATATTTAGCAAATTAGTTTTTATAAAGAATTATTTTAACAATCATTGCTTTTGTTAGACCATCCTCCTTCTGCCCTTATCCCACCCTAAGTGGGGTCGTCACAACATGTTATAAACATGTCACATGATTTGGCTACGTATTTTACAAACGGCCGTCTACCAGACGTCTACTTATCTTCGTCGTATTTTATTCTATTCTATTCAACGGGGTACCACACAGTGGTTCAACTTACATTCGTAGCCCTTTACGACATCTCGGTAAGAAATGAGGGTGTTCCATTCTCCTCAGCCGGATACCACACGGCGGGTTAACTTACCCTGGTCGCTTATTACGATACCTCGGTAATAAATGAGGGTGGTCTATTCTACAAAGTCGGATACCACATGGCGGGTTAACTTACCTTCATAACTTTTTGCGACACCTCGGTAAGAAACGAGGGTTGTCTATTCTACTCAGCCGGATACCACACGGCGGGTTGATTTACCTAATTCACCGTTTACGACACCTCGGTATTAAATTAGGGTGGTCTATTCTACTCAGCTGGATACCACACCTCTGTACCACCTACAACATGAGTATTGTTACCTACTTACTTTGGAAATGGACATCCATGTGTGTGTAATTTTCCCATATATTTATAAAAGTAAAAAATAAATATTTCCTTAACTTCTTGTATAAAATTTTCCAACGAATATCCTTTCTTAAGGTATAAACCTTCACAAACCAGGATAAAGTATTGGATAAGTCGCTGAAAATGATAAATATATCAAATCCCCCCTACCCCTCGCAATAAAAACCTATCCGGCGTCAACTCAACACCGCACAATGGGGCAAAATTAAACCAAACTTGCTGTAATTAATTTCAAGTACTCAACGCTTTTGTAATAAATCGTTTCATCCGAGTATAAATTTACCTACGGAATTGAACCGCGCCTCTCGTGTTGTCTCTTTTATACCGATACATTTGCATAATATCATGTCACCTGTCCCTTTCGATTTGGATGATTCCCAGCTTCCAGATTTTCGCTAATCACGCATCTTGGGAACTCCGTTTATTGGAATTGAGACATTGATCCATTGTTTTTAGAGTTCACATTCGATTGGTAAGAGATTTTATGTTTGGCCGAGGGTGTTCGTTAGGTAAAGTTTGTAGAAATAATTCGGTAGATATCGCAGAACGAATCGACGGCGAGTTGTCGACTCTAACTAAGATAAGCTGTAATAATTCTTAATCTCGCGTTAGAGGGTAGAAGTTACGTTTGCTTTCGAATATTTTATTTTGTATGGAAAATGGGGAGGGAAATTCTTACTAGGGAGAAATTATTGAGATGGTATTGAATTGCTATTATAACAGTTCGGGATGTACTTCTAAGAAAACCTAGCATATATAGGATAAAGGCTAATTTTTCTGGGACAACATCATCCTACTGCCCTTATCCTACTCTAAGTGGGGTCGGTACATGTGACAACATGTTATAAACATGTTGTCACATGATTTGGTTACGTAGTTTACGACCGGCCGCCTACCTGACATAAACTTAATTTTGTCGCTTTTTACGACACCTCGGTAAGAAAAAGGGGGTATTTTCTACTCGGCCGGATATCACACGACGGGTCAATTTACATTAGTCGCCTTAGCGACACCTCGGTAAGAAAGAAGATGGTATATTCTACTTGGCCGGATACCACACGGCAGGTCAACTTACCTTAGTCTTCTTTTACGACACCTCGGTAAACAAAGAGGGTGGTTGATTCAACTCAGCCGGATACCACACGGCCAGAATAATTAAACAAATTCATTACCTAATATAAAATAAATTTGTACCTGCCCGGGGCTCGAAACTGCGTCACCTTTTGCCCTTACTTTACGTCAAGCATAATATTAATTAACCTTACGTTATCACAAACACAACTAATCGGTCAAACTTAAATCTTGGACGTAGGTCATTTACCTCGGATAAGATGTCGCGCTATGGCGTCCGGTTCCGGTGCGGCGCCATTCCGCTTCCGGTCACCGCCGTGACGTCACAACCGCATGACGCACTTCCGCCGCGACCAGCTGTAAATTAGCTTTTATTATTGTAACATGTCATGAGAAACCAGTAACCACGCAGGGATAGAAAGTTCTAGGGGTTCTGGATTACTATATTATAATACTCCCAACATATGCAGGTTGTTGAGGATGTGATAAATTTATACTAATATTACAAATCTGACTGTCTGTTACGCTTACACGGCTAACGCACTGGATCTAGATGCGATGGTACACGATAAAAAACCGTTTTGCGTCACGAAATAATAGAAAAAACACAGTTGGAAAAAAAACTAAATTAATAAGGGTATTTGAAAACTTAAGTTGACGCGAGGTTGAGAATACAGCTGGTTTTAAATATAAGTTTTAGTTTACCAATTTAACAAATTTTATCACTGAAAACAGAGTTAAAACGGACATTAAAAAAAAACTACCTATATTACATTTTTTCCCATTAAAACCCCATAAATGCAGATTTTCATAAAATTTCCGAAATTCGGAGAATATATACATATATACAGATTAGCTCATTTAAATATTAAAGATTTCATGCCTGAAAACATCGATGAAACGATTTTTTTTTAATAAAACCTAGCTATATCGATTTTCCCCCCAAAACCACCTTACATGCTGAATTTCATGAAAATCGTTGGAGCCGTTTCCGAAATTCGGAAAATATCTCATTCTTAATTCATTTAAATATTAAATATAAAAATTCTAAACGACGTTTGTGTTGCAAATCATAAAACAGCGAATGCAAACCAGTCACTAATTACCGCGACACAATCCACGCCGCGCTCGTAACTCACAGAACAATCTCGAAAAGGCACAGTTTTATTTTCTGTTATCACACGTGTCCAGCAAAAAACGCGGGAAAACACGAATCCAGCTCATGTTAATATTTGAGGCGTTTTTATTTGAAATTTCCATTTACACGCCACCCCCCTACCCCCGCCCCCCTCCTCCCCCTCTCATACATATTCATCGGATGCACCCTCGTACTTTCTCTCCAGTTCATATTGCATGATGCTGTGAATCTAACAGAGTCGATAACTGGTCTGATTTATGTCGTACTTTATCTTATTGCCTATTTATTAGTATTTTTTATGAACAAGGGATGAATTTACACAGTTTTCGGAAATATTTTTTATACTCCTATTTTACGTCTTAAGGCGTGTGGTATCCAGTTGAGTAGAATAGACCACCGTCATTTCTTACCGAGGTGTCGTAAAAGGCGACTAAGGTAAGTTGACCCACCGTGTGGTATCCGGTTAAGTAGAATAGACCACCCTCTTTCTTACCGAGGTATCGTAGAAAACGACTAAGGTAAGTTGATGTCAGGCGACCGGTCGTAAAATACGTAGCCAAATCATGTGACAGCATGTTTACAGTATGTTGTGCCGATCCCACTTAGAGTGGGATAAGGTCAGGAAGATGATGATGATTTACGTCTTAAGGCGTGTGGTGTCCGATTGGGCAGAATAGACCACCCTCATTCCTTACTGAGGTATCGTAAAAGGCGACTAAGGTACTCGCCGTACGGTATCCGGCTGAGTAGAATATACCACTCTCTTTCAACTCTTGGTTTTGACTTTCAAATCCAAATATAGGCATGCTTATTTTGTGGGTGTTAAGTCAAAGTATCCTATCTTGCGGTGTCAAGGATTATATATGATTGGTTAATGACTACCACCAGCCATTATCCTCTCCTACCCCTACAAAAACCTGTGGTTTGTTACCAAAACTATTTATAAAGTGTGAATCGAGTCCCGATCCTGTAAAGGTAAGGTTGGCCCTTTTCTGCCCAATGGGTACAAGTAACTAATTAGACCATATTTCATAAGCCCAATAAGACATTTTACATTGTCGTGTCAAGGTCTGAATATGTTTTCAACGTGAAATAACGAAAGCCGTTATATGTTTCATTACGAGCCGCTAAACACGCTAGCGGCTGTGATAAGATCTACGCGATCACTTACAGCAAATATTAGTAACGGTGTGCCACTAATCAGCAATTAGTTTCACTGTTTCATGGTTTTGTGCTTGGATATGGACTCCACATTTTTGTGGCTAGGCTAAAGAAGGACGAAATTCAAATGAAAAATATTCTTTATTCAAATAAACTTGTAAACAAGTGCTTTTGAATCGTCAACTCTACTGCTGGTTCGGAAAGCAGTTCCTACCGAGAAGAGCCAGCAATAAACTCGGCGGTTGCTCTTTTAAAAATATAACTGTTACTCCACAGTTTCGTGGTTAGACTAAACACGGATGAAAGAAAGGTTCTATTGTAGGTTTGATGTTAACAGGTGGAAAAATCTATATTATCATCCTCCTGCCCTTATCCTACTCTATGTGGACTCAGCACAACATGTTATAAACATATTGTTATGTGTTATTGTTATTTGGCTACGTTTTTTATGCCTGCGTGACTTCAACTTACTTAAGTCGCCTTTCACGACACCTCGGTTAGAAATGAGGGTAATCTATTCTACTTATCCGGATACCACATGGCGATACGAGGACTAGGCTTTATATATTAGTATAGCTGTTTTTTATATATAGGTATATTGACTTGCCACTGTCATTATGATAATATTTTTGATTATTTCTTTTAAGGAGTCTCGATTTTAGTCAGCAATTGACAGTTACTTTAAATTAATATTATTATTTTGCGGGCTACTTATATAAATTACAGCCGCGTGCGGTAAATAAGCATTAAAAATAGTTGTCGAAGCAGCAATTAGTGGGAAGTCGTAAATAATGTTTATTTTAGTTGAACGCGACGTAGATGGTATCACAGCCCTCGCATATTTAGCGGGACATTATGAAATGTCGTATAATATTCGTTATTTTACGCCTGAAATATGTGCAGACCTTGGCCCAGTGACGGGGACGGATTTGTTTGCGACATGTAGGAAACTAGTAATAGCAGTGACTTCGGTCGCGTCATAGGTTTAAGTAATTAACTAAATGTAAACAAACAAAACCATATGACTCAGGCGTTCCTAACTTTTCATCTTTAATATTTAAATGATTTAATCTTGTACATATATATTTTTCTTAATTTTAGTAACTGTTACAACGATTTTCATGAAACTCATCATGTAGAGAGTTTTTGGGGGAGGGGAAGATTGTGTAAAAGTAACTGTTAAAAATATACCTCCTTTTACATATGTATTTTATACTATTTTAGATCATCTTCCTCCTGCCCTTATCCCACTCTAAGTGTGGTCGGCACAACATGTTATAAACGTATTATCACATGATTTGACTACCTATTTTACGACCGGCCGCTTGTGAGTTAACCATAAGACTTTAGTAGTAGTAGTTTTGTATTTAGTAGTATTTTTATAGATATACAACTCTCTGGTTCATTACTCAAATGTATTTCCGTTGGTTGACGCGATGCACTCGATTAAAACTCGAGTTTTTTAACTACAACATGATTTAACTACGTTACTACTATTACGAACGACGAATTGTCGAACGACGTTCAGTAAATTTAGAGAAAATCTAGTATACAGAAACAGACAGCTTTTGAAGACTTTGTTTAGATATATGTGTTTGTGATTTTAAGAAATTTCGTCCACACTTTTTCCTACACAAAACTTAGTTTTCGCGGAAATATTTCAATTTTTCGTGCACTCAGGCAGTCTATTGTGAAATGTCGCGATAAAATCACTCGTTACCGTAGATTAGCTCGTAAGTTACGCACTGCGTTATTATATACACTTATACACTCGCGCCGCGATCGGCATTAGGCGGACAAAGGAAACAATTGTTAATTTAACGTTGGAACAAAAATACTTGTTATATAATTAGCGATGTTACGGTGGATTAGGGACTTTGGCCGTCACACGCGAACTATTTGTATATGTTACGGGAGTTTATTATAAGGTTCAAGGGTTCTGTAATAATTTATAGAGTAAACATAATTTTGTTGATAATTTAAAGAATTAGGCGTTACTTTGCGGAGATCCATAATACAAAACTAATAATAAAATTATTTTGCTATAATCCGCGATGAAGTAAAATAGAAAATATATATAATGCTAAATGTAGAGTGAACAATCGGTTATCGTACCTGATACATGCAGGATTCGTAAAAACACATGCATAAACTTTCACCACCGCCACCACAATACACAAGCACTACATACGTTCACTATCATCATAGCAAAATAATTTTATTATTACTTTTGTAATTTTTTTTTTTTTTTGCCCGGGCAGTCACCAATGAGTTTTTCTCTTAAAACTTATGTGTCTAATTGATAATTGCAATTTATCACACGCTTTTCGGTGAAGGAAAGCATCGTGAGGAAACCTGCATATCTCTAGAGAATTCTGGAGGTATGTGTAACCTACCAATCCGCATTGGAGCAGCGTGGTAGGTCTTAGCTCCAAACCTTCTCTCCCAAAACGGAGAGAAGAGGCCTATTCTCAGCAGTGGGATAGTAACAGGCCGTTACTTACTTTACTTTACTTTTACTTTGTAATTTTGTTGCCTAAATACCCTTGATAGGATGTTATTTCTTGAGGATATGCCATTGGTTTAATTTCTTCACGTGTTAATTTGAATTTTGCATAATTTATTGACATATTATGCTCAGTTGCATAATACAAAAAATAGTTCAATATTTTGCTGTAATAAGATTAAATAAAAGAATAAAGATTTTAATGTAATCTGCGATTAGATAAGAATCTTTGATCGCGCAGTAGGTAATCTTTAATCGAGAGCTATAGCAAAATATTTTTTTATTTTTCTTATACGTTAAACGCGGATTATAGCAAAAAAATTCTAACATACATTTGTTAAGAAATCTTTATTTTTTTCTGAACAAAAAAAACAGTACATAACTGAGGGTATTTGAAAACAAACTTGAAACCAACGGAGTCGCGAACACAATCTTACTAATTCTACTAATAGTAAAAATGCGAAAGTTAGTGAGTATGGATATATGTTTGTTATTCTTTCACGGCGAATCCGCTGAAAAAATAAAGACGCTTTGAAAGTAAATAGTAAATTATGATATCGCCATCACTGCAGGAGTACTAAAAGTAAATATAAACCGCAGATCCCTCTCGTGGCATAAAACTTATAGACAAGTTCAAACATCAGTAGCAGGATCAGCATCCCGAATCGGTTATTTCCACGTCTTTTTGCTCTCTGTATTTTATTACCGCGGCCAATCGAGCGCCGTCAAATGTAACATGAACTCATGACAAATGCGATTTTTTGTTTATTGATGAAGAAGACCATATCCTTATATTTTGGCGCACGTTAGTTTTATTTTTGCGATAACTATAAAAAAGTAACTATAAAATATTAATTTAAATTATGTCGTGTTAAGGATGAGGTTAAGTGTTAAATTCTTAATTAAGACAAACCTTGACAAATTATATATACCCCCTAACATTTTTTATGACTCACTCTATCTATTTGTGAAAACCGCATGAAAATGCTTTCAATATTTTTTGTGATATGACAGACAACCGCAACGGAGGACTTTGTATCATAAAACTCGTACTTGTATGTATTGACCAGGTTTTTATTAAAATAAATATACCTAAATATACAAACTGAATTCCATGCCGTGTGGTATCCGGCTGAGTAGAATTGACCGTTTTTTACGGACGTGTCGTAAAATACGATAAAGGTAAGTTGACATCAAGCAGGCGGCCGGTAGTGAAATACGTAGCTAAATCATGTGACAACATGTTTATAACATTTTTATAACAACATGTTTATAACGTGTTTATAGCAACAGAATAAGTGCAGGAGGATGATAATAGAATCATTTTATTACACTACATCCCTAAATTTAAAATCCGTTCTGAAGTTTTGAGTTTATTGACAAACAGACAGACAGCGGTACTTTGTTTTATAATACGTAAAGTCTTTATCGCCGCTTCTGGAGGGCTGGTGTTTTTTGCAAGAATCAGTTTTAATTCAATGCGCAGATGCAACCAGAATTTTGGGTACCATACCACGCGGACGTGGTCGGGTTGGCGATTACTTGTAAGTAAATGAAGATACGACGGCCGAACGAGAAAAAGTGGAATGCGACGCGGACTGTTTGGTATTTAAAAAGTTAAAATATTTGATGGCAAACGTGGATTATATTAGACAGAAAACATAAATTGATTGTCTTTTGTTTTAAACGAGTAAAACCAAAGTTGCGTATAATAAATCTGTTACTAATCTGGTGCTAGACAAAAGCTTCCCCTCCTTATGGAAGTATTTGAGGATTGGAGTGTAGACTTATCACGCTACTGTAATTGCGATTGGTAGGTTACACATATATCCGGAATTTTTCAGATATATTATTTACTAATTACTTTTAGTTACGTACTTAGATTTATTAGTCCATAAATACATATGTATATCTATGGACTAATATATGTTTTTAATATTATTGGTATTTATTTGTATTGTATTTTTTTTCTACTTTTATATTAAAATAAAGAGAGTGAAAAAAGATATGTAAGTTTTTTCACATTGTTTTGTACATGATATTTGTGTACGTGTGTTATATTTTTCTATCTCTTTAACAATATGTCATCACCATTATTCCCCCTCAAATAGGGTGATCTATTCTAGTCAACCGGATACTACACGGTTACATTATAACTATATAGGTACACATACATACTTTTAAAACTTACTGATATGCATATTTTTAACTTATATCATTTCATTTCAATTTCAGTACAAATAACTCACAAGCGTAGGAATTCTTGCATATTTAGGACAATTGATACGAAAAATTTCACACAAATCTGATTTACAGTTGATTTACAGATCTGAAAGTCTATGTGATACTCACCAAAAATTGCTTTAATAATATTAATACGATGACAGTCGTCACGAAAATGGAAAAAAATCTTATAGAATAGAAGTAATGCCTACTGCATTACTTCTAAAAGATATTCTGTAAGGCGAATTTTGTGTATATACACGCGGACTAATAATTCTATCATAACTTTTGAAAGAATAATATTGTAGACAGAAACTTTTCTAATCAGTGTTTAATTTATTGTTGCTAGCAACACTTCATAATTCCCTCTCATCCTGGGGTATAAAAGTGGTCAGGTCAAGAACAGAGGCCTCTTTTACGATCGGTACGCGCGTGCGAAAGTTCACGTCAGCCATTTTGACATGTCTGTTTGGATACAAATGTATTATTTTTGTTCTCTTTTTATAAATTGGATCCTAACTATATTATAAAGATGCATGACTTTTGCATTCAAAATAACCATTTTTTATTGTTGAAGTCGAGAAAAGTGCACCTCGGCAACTAAGCTGTAGATGGAAGATACAAAGGGTTGACGTTATTTATCACGCTGCCAACTGAATGCGTGACTTGTGACACATCTACCGAGTATTTCACTTACTCGGAGTATAATGTTCTTAGTTCTCAAAATTTTTATAAGTCGAGTGTGTCAGGTATAAGATTTACCAAGAAATTCACTTGAACGATTAACTCAATCACCAACATTTTTGCTATCTGAACTAAAGAATTAAATTCTATAGAAATCAAATTTATTACAATTACTAACCGATCTACTTTGTAAGGATAACATATTATTATTAAAATCTGAAATTAATTACTTTTCGAGCGCGTTTTCATGTTGCGATATCTCAAAGATTCATCCAGATTATATGGTGTAAGTGATCATAACGTTTTATTATCATTAATTAGGTTTTTAAGACAATAAAAAAAATTGTAAGTACCTCATTTATATAATTTATAGGCCACATACATTTATAGAACTAGGCGTTACTTTGCAGCGGAGGTCGACAGTACAATTAATAATGGATAATGTTTTGCTATAATTCGCGCAAAAATGTTTATTTATTTTTATTTATTTATTTTATTGTCTGATAACTGAACTGTTTTGTGGGTCTACACAAAACAGTTCACAACACGATTAAACTTAAAATGTATACATATTGTTTATATTTAAAATCTAGTTGCTCGCCAAAATATGCATGTACAAAAGAAGAAAAAGAAAAACATGTTGCAATAATAAACTTATTCTAAAGTTAAATCTAAGTATATTAGTAGTATTAGTAGCTGTGATGGCCCAGCGGTGCGACCGTGTGAATCTTTAGAGACGATCACGGGTTCGAACTCGGGCAGACCAATGAGTTTTTCTCTTAAAACTTATGTGTCTAATTGATAATTGCAATTTATCACACGCTTTTCGGTGAAGGAAAACATCGTGAGGAAACCTGCATATCTCTAGAGAATTCTGGAGGTATGTGTAACCTACTAATCCGCATTGGAGCAGCGTGGTAGGTCTTAGCTCCAATCCTTCTCTCCCAAAACGGAGAGAAGAGGCCTATTCTCAGCAGTGGGATAGTAACAGGCCGTTACTTACTTTACTTACTATATTAGTAGTAATAGTCTAATTTTGATTAAATAATTGGTTTAGTAGTTTTCTAGTTTATCATAAACAGACAATCATATATATTTTTTACATATGGTATGGTATTAATTTAGGTCTTGCATTTAAAAAAAATATGAATTTCAAAAATTTAAATGATGCCGTTAAAATGCTTGGTTGATCCAAATTTCCCATAATATCTTTGAAAGTATTTTTTGTGCTAAATCTTATTCATAGCGATGTCACGTCCTCAAATATATTAAAGTACTCAATTGCGACTGATTTTAAAGCGATCGCCATGGGAGTTTTGATTTCGCAATTTGTTCGCGCCGTCCGTTACGTACGGACAGACAGATGGCAGATAATGCGTGTGATTTGTTTGAGATTTCATTTTTTGATAACACAACAGCATATCACATAAGAGTATCACGACTAGGTCGCTAACATCTATAGTTATTACAAAACAAAGTCTCCAAAAACTGTCTGACGGTATGTGATCAATTTTCTCAAAATCGTATTGACGTATTGTTGAACAGTTTTTACTAAAAGATAATGCAATTCTTCCGGAAGGGTTAGATTAATAGTACATTAGGTACCGTAATATGAAAATTGTGTTGAAGATGTCGCGCGATTTAAAAAAACGCATCGTCGTGTAAAGCAACAGAGGTACACTAAAGTAATGCAATAGAGAATTGTATATCTACAATAATCCTTCAAAAAGTCTGCGACATTATGTCTCTATCTCTTATGTTTAATTCATCTACTACTATAACTACTATATTTCAAAAGAAATTCAATGTGGTAGTCAAGAGAATTCCTGAAATATGTCTTGCCTTTGATGAACATTGTAATTGTGACACGATAGAAAAAAATACAGTATTATTCAGCTTATCCAATACTTTATCTCATTTTCCTCGTCCAAAAACTAATGCATAAAATAATCCCAATCAATGCTCCATCCCCTGTGCTTTCGCGTCAAAGTTATCTTTTTATCTACAATTAGGATTTCGACACCTCCCGTCAGAGGGGGGCATCAAAGGCCTCTCATTATGCGACGTTATTGAGTTATCAAACGCCGTGGAGGGAGATTAGTTCATACTTCCATACACAAATCCTATCATACAAGCTGACGCCTTTCACTAAAAACAGGCACAATTTTGGTCTACCGCAATATCATTCCTACTATTACCGGGTACCTTTTACTAATTTTGCGCATCGTAAATTGAACTTTAATATCTCAGCTCAGAGTTAAATTTAAGGGTTAGGGTAGAAGGTAATAGAACCTTGTCGTAGTGTTCATATCTGTCCCTTATACACGGGTCTGGGACATTCAAGTCGTCGTTATTTGGCAATGCAAAGGGATGATTTCGTCCCTTAATTTAAAACGGGCGATAATGAGATGCATAATTCGATTGTCTTTCTATTTTTGTTGTTATTTTGTGCTTCGCTGATTACGCTTTTTGTATTGGGACCAAGTGTATGTTGGTATTACAATTGTTTAATGGATTTGGTGTTTTTATTATGATGTTTTTCGTAAGTACAGATAGTTAACCTTTTGAGATTATGAAACAACATTCCTAATACTTGATCAGTAATGTTATTGACTTCTGAAAGCGAAAAAGCTTTGGACTATCATTTCTCTAAAATTTCAACTATACTATAAAATCTATAATTTTTACATCAGTCTGTTATTCTTTCACATCATAGCGCAGAGTTTCGATGCGTCTTGGTAGCAAAGTTCCGAATCACTGGTAGATTCTTTAAAAACATTAGACGATTCAAAAATACAGGAAACAGTTTATTTCATTATCGAATATTTTTAATAAGAATTCGGAGACTTATGTCATATCTTCCTGCCCTTATCCCACTCTAAGTGGGGTCATGACAACATGTTATCACACGATTTGGCTGTGTATTTTACGACCGGCCGCCTGTCTGACGTCAACTTACGTTAGTGTTATTTTACGACACCTCGGTAAGAAAGAGGGTGGTCTATTTTACTTAACCGGATACCACACGGTGGGTTAACTTACCTTAGCCGTCTTTTACGACACCTCGGTAAGAAATGAGGGTGGTCTATTTTACTCTGCCAGATACTACACGATGGGTCGTCTTATCTTAATCGCCTTTTACGACACCTTGGTAAGAAATGAGGGTAGTCTATACTACTGAGGTAGATACCACACGGCTGGTCAACTTACCTTAGTCGCCTTTTACGACCTCAGTAAGTAATGTGGGTGGTCTTTTCTACACAGCCAGATACCACATGGTGGGTCGACTTATCTTAGTCGCCTTTTATGACACCTCGGTAAGAAATGAGGTGAGCCACACGGCGTTTGGAAACTAATGTCATAAAGTGGATGAAATAAACCAGCGAAAGAACACATAGTTGTAAAAATATTTCATAGTTTCAACCCGTCACCACAGACATAACGGCACGGGCCTTTAACCGCCTGCTCCCATGGGCCCCATTCTCCATGGGCACCGTGCTCCGACAAGCTTCCGTGACTACTCTCGCAGGGCTTGTAAATGTTAAATTTATAAAAAGCCGTTTTTTGAAACGTGACATGTTACCGTATTGCTTTATAATGACAACAATTAAGTTGAAAAGCGTTTTTTTAATAAAACTCAATCCTGTTTGCTTTTTACAGAATTTTTTCGCACAAAATTAATTCATCTGTGAGAATATAGTCATCATCTTCCTGCCCTTATCCCACTCTAAGTGGGGTCGGCACGACATGTTATAAACATACTATTACATGATTTGGCTGCATTTTTACGACCGGCCGCCTGCTTGACGTCGACTTACCTGAGTCGCCTTTTACGACACCTCGGTAAGAAATGAGGTTGGTCTATTCTACTCAGCCGGATACCACACGGTGGGTCAACTTACCTTAGTCGCCTTTTACGACACCTCGCTAAGAAATGAGGTTGGTCTATTCTACTCAGCCGGATACCACACGGTGGGTCAACTTACCTTAGTCGCCTTTTACGACACCTCGGTAAATAATTCATTCATTCATTCATTCATTCAAATGAGGGTGGTACTATTCTATTCAGCCGGATACCACACGGCGTATCTGTGAGAATATAGTATAAAAGTAAAAGTAACGGCCTACTCTATTGACACTATCCCACTGCTGGGCATAGGCCTCCTATGCTGCTCCAATTCGGATTAGCAGGTTACACATATGCCCAGAATCCTCTAGAGATATGCAGATTTCCACGCGATGTTTTCCTTCACCGAAAAGCGTGTGATAAATTGCAATTATCAATTAGACACATAAGTTTGAACATAAAACCCGGAACCCAGCGTTTGAACCCGTGACACCCTCGAAAGGGTCGCACGATCTTAACACTGGGCTATCACAGCTCTGGGAGAATATATTTTATAATAAATCCGGCTTTTTTGCCAAATTATAAACAAATACATTTTCTGACACACCTAGTTGTATCAAATGCGTCGACTTCAATTTTAAAATATGTATTTGCAATTGATATATGTTTTTACAGGTTCCTGAAAGGAAACGAGGATTTTTTATATATTAGTGTAAACTCGTGTATAAGGCTGGTATATAGGTGCTTAATATATAATAACAGTCATATAATTTAATAATATTACAATTTAACTATAAATTGAAAAAATATTTCGACGTTTAATTTGTCAGTTCTCATAACCCATAGCAATAACGTTAGAAGCTTAAAATGAGAGGTATTTATAGAGAAGGAAAAACGTAATTTCCACCATAAACGAAATGATCGTTTCCGCACAAAGGCTATGCAAATAAATCCGAATGCCCGAAATGTAATTCATCAGGCCGTATAGCGAGACAAGAGCGTAATTAACAATCAAATTCAGACCCCGCCATGGGATTGGACGAGGGCGCCGGCGGACGAGTCGATCGGAAACCCTATAGCTACCCCATAGAACGGTAAATAGTGAGTGCCGTAATACCTGCGTGGGTCTGGTGCGGCTGGGGGCGGCGATGTCAGGACTCAGTCAAGCGTACGCTCAGTACATACCTGTTATATGCTCTAAATATTTGCATACATATCAAAGTTGAAGTGTTCGGGGGCAACACGTCAGGGATTTTAAATTTGAATGCTCGAGTGTTTACTTTGCTTTCGATGAGCGTCTACTTCTGAATTGGTTTATTCGCACTTAGGGGTGTGATTTTCGCGAGACAACTCGCACTAACCCCTTGCGAAATCGGATCCGTGAAGTCTCTTGGTAATTATCTACCGATTTCGCTGCTTGATGTATTTTTAAAAGCGTCCGTCGGCTTTTTAATGGTTATTTTATGGTGACGGATCGCTTATTAAGTTTTTATGACGCGCAGTGACAGATGGGATGTAGTTTGACACCAGATTTGAGGGTACCCTGGACCCTGGCGGTGGGGCGGTGTGCGGCGATGCGAAATTAATTGTTACAATTTATTTATATTCCAATGAGTAATAACGTGTCATTCGGGACGTAATAAAACTTTAATGGCGTACAAATCTTGAGCTCATTTAATGCTATTATTTACTATACTTAGGAATTGACGATCTTGAGTCAACTACTCTTAAATATTAACTGTCCTGTTTTCAAAAATGTCACAAGGTTGCAATGACGTAATGTATTAAGGCGATTATATTTCTGGCTCTTTTCAATGTGAGAAAAATCCCGAATCAGCAATTGACGATTCTCAAGTAAAAAGAAACCAAATGGAACTTATTCACAAGTTAATTAAATAAGGAATAATTTGAATTTGAATGAGAATACCTATTAAAGGTATAATAGGTATCCATCTTTGCATACTACCTTTGCCGTTAATAAACAACTTTGTTTAGAATTCTGCGTTTAGGTTCCGATAAACATCCTAATTGTAAGGGATAACTCCACGGATGGATCCACTGTAATATGGACATGTAATTTCTATACGACGTTAACTAAAATAGCAAAGAGACCTGTCTTTAGACAGATTTAATAAAGTTTGGATTATAAATATGTTGTCCGATGATCATTTGCAAAAGCACTCAAATCTATCTTATTTCTGAACCCTTAACAACGTTAAAGTCAAGTCCTCAAAATTGGCCCACTTCTTTACTTTACTTCCTAGTTTAAGTAAAATGCTATACGCCCTATAACATTAATTATCAATCAAGAGTGGAGCTTCTAATATTATCTTACATATCAATACACAATGCATCCAAACGTCCCCATAATAATATTTGTTATCTAACTCCCGGGAGGCGGCGAAAATTAAAACAGATGACGCAGCGAAACCATCACTGTGCCATAATTAAAAAGATAAGGAATATTTTCCTTTCGCATCGAGATTATGAAGGAAAACCCCTTTTGACCCCCGAACGGGGAGCCCCGTTTTGGGGCCGGTTAACCGGTTAAGGGGCCCCAGAGACCACACGCCGAATCGGTTGCGTTCCGCTGCTGATTAAGTAAACTAAGATAACATTGCCGATGTAACGCCAAAAGTCAACAAGGGCGTTTTCGGAATGAAACGTTAAGTTGATTTGGCCGTATTCTCAAGGGTTGTTCGTGTATTGTTATCCCAGATAGTTACTGTTTGAGATGATTGGATTGGCTCTCGCGATGAGTGCTCCATTGTTTGGCCCGATGTTTGTGTTGGCGGGAACGGGTTATCTGTTGACACTGGAGATCATGACTGGCTGATAAACGTTTCAATATCCGCTGCGAACTCCTTAATTTTGGCGCCAATATTCCTCGTTCGAAGTCGTAGGTTGAAAAATTTCCAGGGTCTGCTGAATACCAAAAGATTTAACATAAAAAATTGACAAATATTTATATTTATAATAAAGTAATTTAAAAAATTTATAAACATTTTATGCATTTTTTTCTTCCAAACTGATATTTTATGTTACAAAAAGGAATAAAAAATGGTTATGATGACATGATGTCAAACTACAAAGTTATGATAGATTAAGTTTGCAATAATTCGCGTTCTAAATTCCATATAATGCTAAGTGTATGAAGGGAAACCGTTCTCATACCTTATACGTGCAGGTTTAGTTACTGTACACAAGCACTACACATGACGATCTCAACGATCGATTAACCCAACGGTATATTTAATTATCTTTGGAGATCGTTTCCAACTCCAGTAACAACAACAATATTTATGGTGGCGATTGAACTATTTGTATATAATACTACTCGCATCGCCCAGATGCGTTGCAGCTTTCCGAACCAGCAGTGGAGTTGACAATTCATAAGCACTTGCTTACAAGTTTACTTGATTGAAGACTATTTTGAATTTGAACAGCATTTTCAATAGGTGCTTCTTCAAAATCAATTGTAATGGTATCCCTATAATGATTTCTATAATTGATGAGTTAAGTTTCCGTTTGTTATTGCAGTGCACTGCGTCCAAGCTCCGCGTCGCGTAAACTGAATTTTAAGTAATCCGAAGTTCAATTAAATTCTGCAACGACGCAGCCCAAGTCAACGTTATTTTTTTGAGGTAAACATAAAATAAAATTGTAATTATAACGTAATACGGCGGTGCACGGAGTCGCGGCGGTCGGCGCTGCCTGTTTAGTATTCCGTGCGAGTGCTGCCCGTATTGATTGCCCTCGGCAGCCGAGCGGCCCTCACTGAGGGCGGCCTTTTTCAAAACAATCTAGCGAGTAATGATTTTTTTTCTATCGGATCCCTTGCTTCCTGAGACGCACTTGGAGACAGAAAAAATAGTATTAGTAACAATAGTAACGATACAACAGAAATACACGACTAAATTATTGATAAACTTTAAGCTTTAGTTGACTCTAGACTTCCAAATATTAACAGTATAAATGTGAAAGTCTGTCTATCTAACCTTCTTTCTGTCTATTTTGCTGTTACTTATCCACTGGTACAAGATTGATGTAATTTAGCACAATGAAGCTCATGTTAATATATAACATAATAAAGTTGCAATTATTCATTAGGAAACTAAAACACACAGAGGTCGTAATTGAGGGTATTTTAACTTTTATGTTGATGTAAACAATGTTGCAGGTACGGCTTTAACAAATAACTGCAATGTACCTATATTTATTGAAATAAACTTTTATCATTCACTCAAGAAATAATTATAAGACCACGTAGCGTTGCAACTTTTTATAAGACGATTAGGGTATCCCATTAAACAAAACTTGCAAAAATTAAAGTCAAAATTGTGTTACTTTTTCGTTGACAAAGAACAATAACTTAGAGGAATAGAAAATTGTCTTTTCAGACATCTTGTACAGCTAATCATTTCCTGATATCTTTGTAACAGTGAGTTAGTAAGTAATAAACTGTTTCCTTCACTTCCTTAATTATACTTAGATTAGAAAAGCGAGGGGTCGTCTGGACCCGTAGCGCCGTTTAAGGGGTTAACGGTCTAACGTCGCGTAGTGTAGTGATAATGTTGTGTTACTAACTGTATTTCTGTTATATCTACAGTAACTTGTTTAATTTTATAACATTTTAACTTTTATTGCAGTTTAAGGGCCTGTTTCACAAGTTACCAATTCGAAACATATCTGACACATATCTCGGAATATTGCGTTTCTCAGGTTTCTGTTAGGCTTATTCAGCACAAAGTCCCTAATAAGTTAACAGGTAGATCATGTGGCTGTTATTTTGTTTATCTGATGGATAGCGAATACCTATTTCAAAATAGTCGAGATATTATTTTTTTGTAATATTTCACTTTTTAGAGACATTTATCTGCTACTTAGTTTATTTGTCTATCCAACACATTATCAGTAACTTGAGAAACAGGCCCTAAAATAATAATTAACAAAGTCAAGTTAAGAAAGCTTTAAAAAACTTTTTAACAAAAGTTTATCAAATTAAGTGGGTCAGATTTAACTTACAAGATTCCACCTTCACGTACATACATGGCAAGTTAAATAAAAACTTTAAAGAAGTGTATACAGAAAATCGGCTGCTTAAGAAATGCGTTTCATTAATTACGTTAATTTGCGCTTAGTTTTTCTAAATACAAGTTCTCAACACCTGGTTCGACCGGAGCTATGCAATGCGCGGCTGATGTTTGTATCCAAGTTGGACACATGATCCAAGCATCTCTTTGGAACCCGCCCCTGGGTCTCTTTTCTTCTATTGCCCGTGATCATTAGTATCTAGATTATTGCGGTCTTCTGTTCTGTTCTCATTATTTCCTGGTTGCTGGTGGAGAGACAATTTGTGACCTACATTAGTATCCGGCTTAGTAGAATAGAACACCCTAATTTCGACCAAGGTGTCGTAAAAGGCGACTAAGGTAAGTTGACATCAGGCAGGTGGCCGGTCGTAAAATACGTGGGCTAATCACTTAACAACATGTTGTGCCGCACTTACTTAGAGTGGGATAAGGGCAGGAAAGAATTTATGCACTTTTGCAATTCGCAAAGCAGAATCTGCAAGCTTATGTCGGTTCCTACTTAATCTATTCTATAAATACATCGCAATTCTTTTTATAATTATGTATATTCTTAAGCACAAAAATGAATCATAGAATCATTCAAACAACGGGTATACCCAGATCTTTCTATTTAACAATAAAAAGCGTTACAATCGCGCTGCGCCCACGCCGCCAAAATAGTGAGTGAGCTGCGACAAAAAATCGATATCGACACAAAAGAACGCCGGAGATTATCGGCCTTATCCCCAATTTCATCTAAATACCCGCTATAATCCACGCGTACAATGGTGACAAAAATAATAAATATAGCCCGTACCGCCCACCGGCACAATGCCTGTGTCACTATACTGTAGTATTGGGGTTCATTAGTGCTGGGGCGAAAAAGACAAACCAGCTATTGATACGGTCTCAAACAATGGGGTCAATATTTTTAAAGGCACAGATTGTTATACGGCCAATATTAAGTAATGTATTTATTAATTGTAATTAATGTAATTAATAAGTATCCCAGGTACTTAAGTAAGACTGAGCTCTACTCGGTAATTTTATAAATAGATATAAAAAATGCAATTAAAAAAGAAAAAAGGGCTGTTGGTTTTTGGGACTTCATCCCAGGTATTTTCACTGAACTGTAGAACTTTAAATGACACAGAAAATTCACCTTAGAGTCTCTTCTGAAAAACTGTTAAATATTTTAACAGTTTTCAATGCCTGAAAAGAGAGATAAAACGACATTACATTTTAATAAAATTTAGCTAGATCGATTTTGTGCTCCCGAAACCCTGAACTCCCGAATACTGAATTTCATGAAAATAGTAAGACCCTTTTCTGAAATTCAAATTATATATATAGAAAATTAGAAAATTAGCATATGTTAAATATATGTTGGTAATAATGAGAAAAGGCCCTGATTTTAGAGAGAAAGATTGGAGCTTAATACCACCATGCTACTCCGATATGGATTTCTAGTTTACACATATCCCAGGATAAGATATATATTCTTAAGATATAAATATTAAATCTAGATGGTTTTCTTCACCCCAAAGATGATAAATTTGAGAATACAAAATCAATAAGGCGCGATACTTTTCAAAATAGAGAAATTCCTATGTGGCTGCTTAGAATTCGAACCTGGGCCTCTCTAGCAGGAATCGATCTATATTTCGTATGTGTCCAAAATTACAACGTTCTTGATATAAGAAAGTGGAATATTTAAAGAATCCCGACAACATTCCGCTATCATATCATATCATTATAGATGTATCATTATAGATGAAACTTTGTATAATTGAAACTAAGTTACCGTGCTGACTTAAAGATATGTAAAAAAAACTTTTTTTCTTTGAAAATAAGAAAAACATTCATAATTTGACTGGTCCGTTGGCGCAGTGGGTAGTGATCCTGCCTTCAACTCCGCGGGTCACAGGTTCGATTGCCGCCGAGGGCCAACATTTTCTATAAATCAATTTGTTGATCTTCGACCGTGTATGTATATTTGTATTTAGGTATATATTTAAAAATTATATAGGTTCGAGTGTCCCATATATTAATGTTTATTTATAACTAGTGGCCCGCTCCGGCTTCGCACGGGAATAAAATATATAGCCTATGCCACTCAATGATTAAAATCTATCCGGTAGTTTTGTTTTATTTATTACACCAAAGACAAAATTATGCATAGCTGTCATTTATGTTATGTTATTCAATGTCATAGTCGTTTTTGTTATACCACGTTTTGTAGTGACTTGACGGGATAAAATAAATGCGGTCGAACGGGATAAAAAGCATCCTATGTCCGTCTCCTGGTTCTAAGCAACCTATATACCAATTTTCAGCCGCATTGGTTCATCCGTTCTTGAGTTATAAAAAGTGTAACTTAGACCAACTTTCTTTTATATATATAGAAGATTGAAGATATTGCTTCATTTAAGTGGTCGCGAACTAAATTGCGGGTATGGCTTGTATGATATGTTTGAATACGTTTTAATGAACTGCAAGATGTTTACCATATTTTTTGACTATAAGTCGATTAATTCGAACCGTTTAGCTACCTTGTTTACGCTAATGTTATTCAAATGATCGCGATATAAATATGTAGTGAACGATATTATAAAACACGGACCACCCGCCGCGTTTGTGGCCAATTAGGCACGGGCTGTCAATTCTATTTATTGTTTACATCTATTCTTAAAGGAAACTGTACGACATGACTTTCGCGTCGAATTGAGTGTTATAATATCCTTAATTTTTTTTTTGGCTACGACTTTGTTAGTGTGGACTGTTGTCGTGTGAAAGGTCGATAATAGATGGAGCTTTTCAATGTCATCCTATTCCTGTAGAATGAACAAGATTTCTATAGCTCATATGTTATTCAGGTGTACGAATATAAGGAATAATTGTGCCAAATTTCATCGATACTAGTTCAGCGGGTTCGCCGTGAAAGTGAGTAACAAACATACATCCATACTCACAAACTTTCGAATTTATAATATTAGTAGGATTGTGATCGTTTTTCCTAATATTGAAGAAAAACTGATTTTTGCTCGTTGCTCACGTGGAATTCAGTGACTCACAAATTTTTTCCAGTGTAAATCCCGATAAAAAGTAGCCACTTTTTATCCACAACTTCCAGGGAGTATATGTGACACCGCAACCTATTCTATATTTATGTGAAAGTCCCATGAAAATGAGTTTAGACATTCCAGCGAATCTACGATAAACTTTACCAAGATGTGCACTATGTTGTAATGAAAACCAGACAAAAATCCTTTCTGTAGATTTTGAGAAAATCGATCTGATAGACAGTTTTTGGGTACTTTATTTTATAATATGTATAAATAAGCCTCACTTGTATCACATCATCATCCTCCTGCCCTTAACCCACTCTAAGTGGGGTCGGTAGATTATGTTATAAACATGTTGTGACATGATTTGGCTACGTATTTTAAGACTGGCCCCCTACCTGACATCAACTTACTTCTTTCCTTAGCCACCTTTTACAACACCTCGATAAGAAATGAGGGTGGTCTATTCTACTCAGCCGGCTTCTTCACTTGTATCACCTCAAGGCATAACATGTTTCACTATTCGTACGAAGCCGGAATAACTTGCTATTTTCAAAATAAGCAAGATTCCATGACTTTTTTATTGCGAGTAGACATTAAACTAGCCCTGACAGATGACCATTGTAAACGCAATACCCCACGACTACTGTTTCGCACAAACAAAATAGGTGAGGTACAATTCCCAACATAAATATAGGCACTATTAAACACGCCCCGCTCGCGCCTAATCTGCTAACAAAGCGATGTTGGAACATTTTGGCGCGAAAATAATGAAGTGCACGTGCCCTGGCCTGGGACCCCGGACCGGCTACGAGCTGTTCAGGACAAAAGAGACACGTGGCGACCGCTATCATGCGATCGGCGGCCGCCGCGGACAAAACGCACGGCACTAAAACATTACCAAATAAATTAAACACGTACGAATAATCAATTAATGTCAGATGGAAATCGATATCGCGTAATTTGAATGCGATCGACGTTTAATTTATTGCCTACCCTCTTTTTATTGTATAGTCAGTAATCAAAACAAAGTACAGCGTTGTATCCGGCTGAATAGCATAGATAGCCCTCATTTCTACCCGAGGTTTCGTAAAAGGTAACTTAGGTAGGTTGACCCGCCGTGTGGTATTCGGCTGAATAGAACAGACCACCCTCTTTCGTACCGAGGTGTCGTAAAATACGACTAAGGTAAGTTGACGCCAGGCAGTCGGCCGGTCGTAAAAAAATAGACAGATCATGTAACAACATGTTGTTCAGACATATGTGGGATAGGGGCAAGAGAACGAGAATTATGAAAATATACATATCTATGAATCTGGCCCGTAAGCCGTGACCATGCCTTTAGCTCCGCAGGTCCAGGGTTCTATTCCCGCAAGGGCCAAAATTTTCAATAAACAGTTTGTGAGTCCGGATTTATATTTAAGTATGTATTTAAAATCACGTATATATATACCAGTTTTCTGTCACCTATAACACAAGTATTAATTTAAATAGTATATTATTACTATATATTTTTAGTTGTTAATTTATAGTGAAACGTAAGCGTTTATGATGTCTCAATAACGAAAAATGTGTTTTATTTCCTGTTTTCGAAAGAAACGCAACTTTTTCTATGCTGTACATTACCCCGATGTAAAAGTTCTTATTATGCTAAATTTCATCAATATCTATTTGATTATCCTTGAAAGCGCAACAGACGGACAGACTTTTGCCTTTATAATATCAGGATAAATTAAAGTACAATGTCACTTTTGTTTTTGATACACCACAAATCAAAACGAAATGTTGACGACCGCGGCCAAACATAAACGACTCATGACTTGCATTATGTGTGCATGCAATAAAATAATAATTATACACATGTGACTTATTAGCCGTTCACATTAAAAAAAAAGTTAACCGGCATTTAAAATTAGCTACTGCACCAACGACAGAAGATATAAAGTTCATTGATATAATCTTAAACTTATGTCCTTAATCGTTAAACGCTTTAAACGTAAAAGCTAAATAACAAAAGCTTTAACAATAGAAGTGCGTCGTATCATTTGTTAAACGTCCCTCTCTACTATTATTTTATGAATGATGGGAGGACGGGATACAGTATTTTACTCCCTTAATATCCCAAAATTTTCATTCTCATCCTGATAATTACGATTTGGTATTGTATTCTCTATATGAACTAATTTAATGAAGATGCAATTTTGAAATCGTGTAGCTAAGGTCCAAAGGTGAAAGCAGTAAAAGTCACACGAGACTAAAAACAAGTGTAAAAAAACTGAAAATATGGTATATCTGTCTGTCTGTTTGTAACGTTTGTAACGCTGTGTGTGCTTTAACGGCTAATCTGTTACGGCATTATTGATGTGATTTGTTTTCATGAAAGGTGTAAGCTTGAAGATGTAAGCTTATACCGAACTAACTTGTAGTAAAGAAAAATTCCTTTTTCATTGAGGAAGAAAAAACATGATTGAATAAAATTTAGTACATAATTGAACATATTTAAAAAAGTAATTTGACGCGAATCCGACATGTAGGTAGTATGCGGCTAAGAATAATAGACCCTCATTACTTACGGAGGTGTCATAAAAGTCAACTAAGGTTGCATGACCCGCCGCGTGGTATCGCTCTGGGTAGAATAGACCACCTCATTCCACACCGAGGTGTCGTAAAAGGCGACTAAATTGAGGTCACGCAAGTGGCCGGTCATAGCCATATCATCTATCATCATGTTCAAACATGTTGTGTCGACCCCACTTGGAGTGGGATAAGGACAAGAGGATCATGAAGTTGTAGGTATAAACGCTTTAGTAAAAAATAAGAATTGTAAATAAAAATTTGACGCCGTTTTCATATAAATTTGTAAAAGAGAACGATCTAATATAGTATTTATATTGCATAATACCTAAGAACAGAACTATTATTTTTGTATATTAACATCGCACTATATATCGGGTACAAATCTAATGTAAATCTCGCAAATGTTCGAATCAACATTCTAATGTATTAAATTTTAAGTTACCATGAAGAATCGTAGTATTCAAGCTTGTCACCCATAAAAAAAGCCAAGGGTTGCATCAAAAAGGGGCGCAGCACTCGAGTCATAAACCAAAATTAAAAGTTTTCGATACATTTCTCTCGCACAATATAGCTATACCAACTCGACTAAATACTCCGCATTAAGGCATCGTTAGTCAAATGACGTACACTTCTTTTTATTATCTATAGTAAGAACATCGTACATTTAATAATAAACCTTTTGCTAAAATAATACAGTTGTTTTTAGTACTTATATGATGTTGCTTTACGGCTTTATGCGATGGAAAGTTAACAATAAAAATCTTTTATGAATGGGGTAGTCGTGTGACGATGTTGCCCTACTTTAATAAATTATTTCGACAATTTTGCGAATTGTTTTATGAACATCTTTTTGTTCTTATTAGTGGTAATAAAACAATAGGAAGTTCAAGTTCAAACAATTGTTTTTATTGCTAACAATAAACACTGTAACTATAGCTTTATAATTGCATAACTTTTTTCATTTTGATTGGAGTACTAGTCTAGGGTAAATATTTTGCGAGTTTCTTTAGATATTTATTTTGGAAAATTTTATAAATACAAAAAAACTTACATAAATTTGTAGAGACAGCTACTATACTATTTCACAGTTCAATATCTCGTTTCCATTATTTTAGCAGTATACTACCTTTTAACCGCAACTTTGTTTGCGTAGACTGTTGTCGCGTGATAGATAATAGATGGCGCTTTTCAATGAAATCCTATTTCTGTACAATAAACAAGATTTCTATAACCTTTATGTTATTCCGATGTATATGGAATAAGTGTGCCAAATTTCATCGATATTGGTTCAATGGATTCGCCGTGAAAGAGTAACAAACATACAGCCATACTTACAAACTTTCGCATTTATAATATTAGTAGGGTGTATTCGTGAGGACCATTTATATGTTCGGAGGCAAAATAAATGGTGGGGGTTAAACCAATTAGTATATAACTATGCTTGCTTGGTTATTGCGTCGCTTTATGGTTTTGTCGTAGATTCTGACAATGTTTTAGTTCTGGGACGAAGTGATTGAGTTTGTGATAGTGAACGTGTGTAGTGTAGTGCATTGTGGCGGTAATGGAGGTTTGTGCATGTGTTTTAGAAAGCTTGCATGTCCACTGACTACATTTAGCATTATATGTATTTTCTATTTACTTAATCGCGAATTATAGCAAAATAATTTCAATATTATATTTGTTTTGTTGACAGTTTAGACTTTAGACTTATACAGATAGAGATTACCTATTGAAGTTTAGTATATACCATGCTGTTATTATTTGGAATGATAGCTTACATATATCTTAAGTCTCGATGAAAATTCCGTTTTGTTAACGATTTTCTGCTAAAGTAATTAATTAAAGAAACGCATAATAAAGATTTATTATCTGCTTAATTGATAAGCCCATATATAATCGTTATTTGCGAAAGCGTTTTACGTCTAGCGTCACGATAAGGCCTGATGATTTAATGAAAAATGGTTTGGCAGAGTACGCGAGAAAATTAATAACAGGAATGATTCTGACCTGGTTGATGACTATCCAAAGGGACATGAGGCATTTAGGACTCTGCGATGAAGACGCGTATTATAGAGAAAAATAAATACTAAATAAACAAATACACGGGACACACACACGGTTGTCTGTTTCCAAATTAAGTACTTAATACTTGTGTTATGGGTGAGAGACAACTGGTCAGTATATACATATGTAGTTTTAAATACTTACTTAAATAAATATACACACCACCTCGAAGAACCAACAAATTTCTTATAGAAAATGTTGGCCCTCGGCGGGAATCAAACTTGCGACCCATAGAGCTGAAGGCAAGGTCACTGCTCACTGCGCCAATAGGCCAGTCGAAAAATGGCGCCACATGATTGGGAAAGGAGACCCCGGATCCATCCCTTATCCCACTCTTAGTGGGTTCGGTACAACATGTTATAGGCACGTTGATACATGATTTGGCTGCGTGTATTATAATCGGCCACCTGCCTGACGTCAACTTTAGTCGTATTTAACGACACCTCGGTAAAAGAGAGGCTGGTCTATTGTTTTTAACCGGATATCAAACGGTGAGTTAACTACCTTAGTATCACCATACGACACCTCGGTAAGAAATGAGGGTGGTCTATTCTACCCAGCCCGGTACCACACAGTGGTTTAACTTACCTTAGTCGCCTTTTACAACACGTCGGTAAGAAATGATACGACACCTTGGTTAGAAATGATGATGGTCTATTCTACTCAACCGGATACCGCACGGTGGGTGAACTTACCTTAGCCACCTTTTACGACACATCGGTAAGAAACGAGGGTGGTCTATTCTACCTAACCGGATACTACACGGTGGGTGAACTTACCTTAGTCGCCTTATACCACACCTCGGTAAGAAATAAGGGTGGTCTATTTTACTTAGCCAGATACCTCACAGCATTCTTTATCTATCCTTTTAAGTAAATTAGTCGACGTTGGTATTTAGTGCTATAATTTAACCGGCTTAAATTTTACCAATACTCGTTTGAAATATGTGCAAGTAAAAAGCAATAAAACTGAACCCCCCCAAGATTAGCTCAGCAGCGTGGACCGATACAGTCAGGGTTCAGTTCGCTGCGGGGGGTCTTTGTACTGCTTTATTGGTGTCCACAGACTCCCCGAGGTGTTGGACCATGTTGCCAGCGACGCCGATTATAGCTCCCTTCATCCTATTACCGAAGTGATACGGCATATTTGTTAATTGCATGATTAGTGAGGAAAATGTAGGCGAGAAACAGTAGGGTTGGTTTTATATGTTACGCCAGTAAAGCCAATACATGTAAACAAATCATAGAGGCCATTAACCTTTCAGATGTACATAACATTTTACGCAAACTAATAAATTATTAAAATTAAATTTTTTGACAGGTATTATTATTTTATCAGGTACTTACCTATAATTATTTTAGCTGAAAGTAAAAGAAAGAAGTACCACGAGGGTTTAAGTTGTATATTCTTCTCTATAAAGTCAAATGTTATTTTTGCTCAGAAAGAAGATATACAAGGTTTTCTTTATTCTTGTCTTATTCTCTTATTGATAGTAGAAAATCTGATTGTTCTGAGTAATCTTCTTGTGCGTTCGCTACTTGTGCTTTTGCAAGAAGAAGAAATATAAAATCTTAAAGAAAGTGAAGGCAATACAGATTAAAAACACATTTTTTACAAAAGTGTCTGCCTTTCTGACTGTTACGCATATAGGTTTGGCTATCCGCTGGACAAATATTAAAGAATTAATTCTTTATTGAATGAAGTCTATACATAGCAACATAAAAACAAATATTCTTATTATTTTATATTTTATCGTGGATAATAGCAAAATAATATTTTCAATATTTTTTTATACATATGTTCCCTATTATTTCATAGGTATTATTTCTTTCTTCTTCTTCCCCATATTATTTCTTTCGAGAACAGAGAAACACATTGTATTATTGAGGGTGCTTTAACGTTTAAATTACTTAAGTGCTTAAGAACGAAGTCACGGGTGCCGCTAGTATCACAATAAAAATGGCCCCCGGCTTATATTGCAATTGTTTTCAAAAGAGTTTTATAAAATCAACTTGAAAACATTTCAATTGCACTTGTATACTTGAAGTTGTTGGCAAATTTGCTCTTGAATATATTATACTACTGATAAACGTAACTTCGTTCATGCGAACTTAAGCGTTAAAGTACCCTCAAAAATGCAATACGTGTTGTTATATGTTAGTCCGATATATAAGTTTAGATTGTAAAAATTTCATCAATATTGCTTCAGCGTATTAGCCCTGTAATCATAATACACAGAGAGATAAAAACGCAAACTGATCATAGAAAAATATAGGTAAAGTACATTGTATATATAACGTTTGAATATTTCACTCACCTCGACACAAGCAGAGTGGCGCAGTGGAAGCGTGCTGGGCCCATAACCCAGAGGTCCGTGGATCGAAACCACGCTCTGCTAGGTCCTTTTTTCTTTTTCTTTGTTATTATAATTTTTTTCTTATACATTTCTATATAATATAAATTGAAAATATTACAAATTTATAAACTAGTAAAAATTTTATATATACATTTTTTATTTGCACCATTTACAGATATTTCACAATTATTTAGAAATTTACAGGTTTTTCTTCACCGTAAAGTGCATGATGAATAGTAAATATCAATTAACCAAAAATATATTGATAATATTATTTTGTTATAATCCATGATAAAAATAAGAATTTTAGTATCAACTGAATAGACTTCGAACATATAATGAATTTTACGATAAGTTTCGCTATAAATATAAATAAATAAATATATAGGACACTTGGGACCTATGGGACCTAGTTAAAGATAAAACGGAGTTAGACTTGCCTTTAAACAAGTTTAGAAATTATCTCAAAACGATGTCGCTACATAAAGCTTACTATACTATTGAGGATTATTTGAGTGATAGCATATCTTAACTGCAGTCAGCTACGCATCCAGCTGCAACGATTATCTTGTAACCATCAAATTGTAATAATTTTTTAAAAGATTAGCCGCCGAGTTTCTTGCTGATTTTTCTCGGTAGGAGCAAACTTCCGAATCAGTGGTAGCTTCTGTAAAACATTTGACGATTCAAAAGTACTGTAAACAGTCCACTTGAATAAAAAATATTTTGAATTTGAATTTGAATATGTTGTTCCCTTTGGGATAACTGATTTTACCGAAATAAAAAGTACTTACATGCTTTTTCTAGACTTGGAAAATTCGGCACAAAAAAACTTTCGGCGGGCGTTAAAGCGGTAATGAACATACAAATTTCCTGTATAACAGCAAAACAAACACACATAAATTTTATCAAGTATTAATAGCATATGAACATAGTTTTAGCGGTGGCTGACTCACTAGGCTGTTGAGCATTTGGCTTCACTTTCCTATTGTTAGCTTGCCAAGCTAATTGAAGGAATATCTTCAGTGTGATGTAACGCATTACCGCTTGTTTGGATAATCGCTATAAAAGAAAATAAATATCGTCTTCTGTTACGATTTTCAGTTTTGATAAATTGAAAAATTAAAACATGACTATAATAAAATAAATAGTGGGGTTGAACCAACAAGTATATAACTAATCTAATTCGGGTAATGCCTCGCTTTGCGATTTTGTCGTGGAATCTATCTTCTTATGATGCTTCGTTTGCAGGGCGAAACGATTGTACAGATGGTGAAAGTGAACGTGTGTAGTGCTGTGGTGGCGTTGGTGGAGGTTTGTGCATGTATTTTCACGAATCCTGCATGTATGAAAACGGATAGTCCACTCTACATCATCATCCTCCTGTCCTTATCCAACTCTAAGTGGGTCGGCACAACATGTTATAAACATGTCATTACTTGATTTGGCTGCGTTTAAGACCGGCCGCCTGCCCGAAGTCAACTTACGATAGTCGTATTTTACGACACCTCGGTAAGAAGTGGGATAGTCCACTCTACATTAAGCATTATATATATTTTCTCTTTAACTTCGCGGGATACAGCAATATAATTTTATTTCTTTCGAAAGGCGAGTCCGTTGCTTCATATTATAGATAGAGCGCATGGCTGTTTTTTGAGCAACAAAAATATTTTCCCTATCAGTCGCATTCCTTTGAATGAAGTGGCGGGCACAGCTAGTCTAACTATAAATATACGATCAGCGAAACTGCAGCTGTTCATGCCACTATAAAAACATTCTTCGTAGCATGAAACGCTTGGCTCCTGGCGCTGGGGAGGGACCCGGACGTACCCAACTGTGAAATAGAATGGCGGGCGCGCGCAGTTTTGTTCAATAACAACCGCAAACAAACAACACCGCTTGTTTTATCGTGGGATATTGATAATTTATAACACGTGCCGGCGGCCAGTGTTTTTACAAACGTCCGCGAATTCGCTTTGTTTTAACAAGGAAAATGGCTGTTGAATTGTGATAAGTGTCATTGGTTGAGTGTAGGGTTACCACGCTACCTCGGTAGCGCGGACAGAAGCAGCTGTTTCGTTCGTCAGGCCTGCATGTTCAAAGTAAGAAGAAAGAAAGAAAACCATTATTTACAACATACACTATCAACAAATAAGGATAATTAAAAAAGTTTATAAAATTAGGCATTACTTTGCGGAGGTCCATAATACAAAACTAATGAGAATATTATTTTGCTATAATCCGCGATAAAAAAAAATACATATACCCGATACATGCAGAATTTGTAAAAACTCATGCACTACCCGACACCGATAACATAAGTGTTACACTTATATTCAAAGTAAAAATAAATAAATAAACACGAAAACATATAAACGTAAACTAAAAATATAGAGCGCCATTATCTAGGTACTAGATACTCTGTTATATTGGGTTAACGATAGAAGTTTCTTAACCACGGACCTTAATTCTGTTATAGGGTCAGTTTCTCTACTTTGGTGAAATAAGAGTTTGATCATGAAATCCCGGAATTATTATAGCAAGGGATATTTTACTACTAACCAGTTGTTGGATATTGACTCTATGTTTTTATTATATTTCAATATTTGAGTATTAGTTCTCATTATAACAGATGTAGATATTTACTAAATATATAATTTTCTAACTTTTCTGATAATTTTTACATAAGTATTTTAAGGTATTTTATGTAGTCCTTCAGGTTTGGATTAAGAGATGTTTGTCCATCTAGTAGGAATCTGTCAATACTGCTTATTTAGATGCAAATTCACTAATCGAATACTTTCAGGTTCCTACCACTTGTTAATTCAATAGCACTACCCATTGCACTATAAATATTGATGATTCTTGTATTTCAACGAATTATATAGGATGTATTTTAACGGATCAATATTTTAGTAATCGCTTTAGATGCTGCCTGTTATAATATGTCTTATTACATGAGGTTTTTTTTGTGTCAGGAAAACTCATTATGAGTCGTCACCGCCCGACGGGGACGGTATGTCGGACACTCACCGACTAAAAACCTGACAGTGCTCCACCGTTGGACACATTGCCCCCAATCCCTGCCAGCAGAAACTCTGAACCCCAGAGTGTTATTCCACGAGGTAAGGTAAGTGGAACTTACGTTATCTAGAATGGTGAAAAATAGTAAAAGGTTGGTAATCATGGAGACACACTACGATATAATTTACACGAGTATTTGAGTCATTTAGTAGCTGAGCCACGAAATAACAGTACTTTAACTGGACAGCGATCTTAAAAGTCCACGTTGTCCAAATAAATACAAACGTGTGGAGGCCCTTGTTACATTTTTAGCAAAAAATGTTTGTTGATGTTGTATTTTTTGCTCTGATATTACAGCTGGACGTAGGTCGTTTTATACAATATATTTTACTTCTCGATAGTTTTAATTGATGTTTTTCAAAGTTTTACGTCAACCTTAGCAACGTTTGAAATAAATTTCCTTTCTGTTTTTTACTTTAAAATTTTGAAAAAGAATTGCTTACTACAAAAAATAGTACGAAGTTTTCCATTATTTAGAATTTAGTAGTACCTGACTTCATTTCTTTACCTGTCTTCATTTCACACGCGGATGAAACAAACATAGCTATTTTCATTTCTATAATAATGTATACATAAACAAGTGATATTATAAAAACAGTAGGTATGTCAGTTTGCACTTCTATGTACGTAGTCGACACCATAGAGTTATATACTTAGAGTAGGGAATCTAGACTAAAATGTTACATATTATAATAAATCAAAGCAAAATATCTTCTTCTTCTTCTTTTGGTGCCTCTCCAACTAGTGGAGGTTGGCAGTCAGCTCTGCATACGCACTCCTTTGCGTAGCCAGACGGAAGAGTACGGAAGCGCTCTTGATTCCCGTCCACTCCCGGATGTTTCGTAACCATGATTTCCTTCTACGACCGGGTCTCCTCTTCCCAGCAACTTTTCCCATCATTATCAGTTGCAGGAGCCCGTATCGGCTATGCCTGAGTACGTGACCCAGGTATGCAACTTTGCGTTGCTTGATGATTGGGAAAAGTTTGCGTTTTTGTCCGACTCGTCGTAGAACGTCCTCATTGGTTACTTTTTGGGTCCATGATATTGACATCAAACGTCTGTATGCCCACATTTCGAATGCTTCTATACGTTTCCTGAGATCCTCTTTTACGGTCCAGGACTCGGAACCGTATAGAAGCAGAGGCCAGATGTAGCATTGTAGAAGACGTACACGAAGTGGAATCTTGATATTACGGTTACTAAGTACCTTTCTCATTTTTCCAAAGGTACTCCGCGCCATATAGCAAGCAATAGCAAGCAAAATATGAAGGTGTATATATCTGTCTCTGTTTTTTATATGTGATTAAACAAAGATGAAGTATACGAGTTTCATCTTCCCTCTAATTATTGAGTCATTGTCACTTACAGACTCTCCTACTCTAAGTAAGTAAAACAACTCTATTGCCAACTCGGCAATAGAGTTATTTTATTATATTAATATATTTACAGTTATTATATATTTATAGTTATTAATATATTTACGTACCAGTTAGATGCGGAGCAGATTTGCTAAAGAAAATTTATACTCAATCTATAAACGAGTTAAACAGGAAAAGTTAGAAAAGTAATAAATCTCCTATTTTGGAATAATGTAAAATAATTCAGTTAATGTCTAAGCACCGCATTAAAGAATATTATGAAATTAGCTCAGTACTAAAGCTGCTATACTTTTGTTTCCATTTAGGACCCCATTCCTACAGTGTACTTTTAAGAGTAAGTATTCAAATAACACCTTAAATAGGTACAAGAGATAATGGGAAAATCTATTTTAATATATAAAGCTGAAGAGATTGTTTGTTTGATTGATTGATTGTTTGTTTGAACTTGCTAATCTCAGTACTACTGGACTGATTTGAACAATTCTTTGTGTGTAAGATAGTCCATGTATCGAGGAAGGCTATATAATGCTAAGATGAATAGGAGAGGAGCAGTAATGAAACATATTGCGAAAACCTGTGACACACTGATTTTCACGCGGGCGATTCTGCTGACACAGTTAGTGTACATATATTGCAATAAAAGAAAGCAACGTTTCAAACTACCAGTTACTTCTGCAGTAACGTTTTTGTGAACAAGAGCTCTTAATATAATATGATACTGTTGTATCTAAGACTGCACTCCAACAGGCCACCTTCAGAGACTTAGTAGTCAAAGCATACTTTACGATAACAGATTATTAAAGGTAAGTATATAGATATTGCCATAAAGAAGGCAATATTTCTAGCCTGCAACTACAGTCACGTTTCCTCGAACAAGAGCCCTTAATATAATTTGGCGACACTGCGAAATAATTGCGTGTACGTACTGACAGCTAGTGCGTCCCCTCAACCCCGTTAACCCCACATTATGTAGATTCCAATTTAAAACCACTTGTTATCTAGTTAGTGATGAAAAATACCTAACTCCGGGCCCCTAAATTAGCCGCCGGCTGCCAACTTCACCATATATAATCGATGGCAATTGACAAACGAAGCGTTCTTCTGTCAAATTCTAGTTTTCAGAGTAACAAAGAGATGTACAACCTTAAGCTTCTTCAACTAAACAGTTGTTAGGCAACATTCGTTGTTATTCCCTTGGAATAAGGATTGTGTCAAGTTATGGATGGTCCATAGTATGTTGGTAGATGTGCTGTTGCCGTAGGTGCTTAATGGGGGTCTTGTTATGATAATCGGTGCCCCGAGGCCTGCTGAGGGTTGCCTGCTGCTAAGATCCTTTTAAAATGGTCATCGATTGGAACCGTTATACCGATTAAGAGTGAAACACTTTTAGTGAGACCGTTTTAAGCAACATACTTAAAAATTATTATTTTATACCATATATGTATATAAGTTGTGATAGCCCAACGGTAACTCGGTGACTCTTTCAAGGAAGTCACAGGTTCAAACCCGGCCAGACACCAATGAGTTTTTCTGCTAAAACTTATGTGTCCAATTGATAATTGCAATTTATCACACGCTTTTCGGTGAAGGAAAACATCGTGAGGAAACTTACATATCTCTAGAGAATTCTGATGATATATGGAGCAGCGTGGTAGGTCTTAGCTCCTCTCTCCTCAGCAGTGGGAGGGTAACAGGCTGCTACTTACTTACTTACTTTTTTTACCACATACTTTAAAAGAGTTAATCCCAAAAATAACCTTTTTTACAAATGCTTATTAAATAAACAAATAATAGAGATGAAGAGAAATTAAACGTTTCATGATATTCTACAAAACTTACTAAATAAAAAGAAAGAGAAACGAAGTGAAAGACAAAAAGACTAGCCAAATCTTTTAACAACATGTTTGTAACATGTTGTGCCCGATTAAGAGTAGTATAAGAGTAGGAGAATGATGAATGATGATGATATTTACCACTTGTACCACTCATAACACAAGTAAAAAGCAAATTTACATTTGGCATGGACAACAGTATATGTAATTGTATCATATAAGGTCTCATATATTAACTACAACAAACCAAACGCTTAATCTTTAAAATTTCATACAAAACGGTTAACTACTCGTGCATGGTCAACTAGTGCACCTTCCTTATTTCAATTAACTTTAATTTAACTTTTGACTCAAAAGTTCGGCAATATTACTTTGGTCTGATATTACAGTTAATAAAAAATAATTAAAACAGCTCCTCAATTCTAACCCCCATTGCTGACTCACTCCAGATTAGTGGGTCTCAGTAGATCAAAATGTAATTTCAGGTCCATTAGGAGCAGCTTCGATGAAGGGTGAAAATTATCCACGCAGTTGCGTCCGTTTCATTGACCGACAGATCGTGATCGTTTTAATGTCATTCATTCATAATAAGTTATATCATTTAAAATGTAAGTACCTGGGTGGGCGAGCCTTGCTCGGGAAGGAACATTAAAACCGTAATATAGTCTTCTGATAACCATAAGAAATGGTTTAAGTGGGTTTACCTTAAAAACTAGACATATGCTGTCTCGGACTTTTATTTAGAACTTTTAGAAGGGGAAGAATTTTGTAATACATGATTTTTGAATATATATTTCCGTTTACTCAGCGCACGCAAGGAAAGTTTAATTTTTTCCGTTTTCATAATATTTTTTAATTTCTGCTCATCTCCTATTCATCTCAGCGTCATGGTATATAGCTTTCCTTGATAAATGGACAATCTTATATTGAAATAATTTTTCAATTCGGTTTCAGTATTTTCTGAGATAAGCGCGTTCAAACAATCAAACAAACTCTTTAGCTTTATATATTAGTATAGATATATATAATGTAACGTAATAGATTTCACTGAGGAGTCATAAGTTAAAATAAGAAATATGTTTCCATTAACATAGTAGTATAATGACTTAAATATAATTATAAGAATTCATTGTAATGATTATCTGTATTGTTTAAATTTTAAAATAAAACAGGACCTTATCAAATATTATCTATGTTACCAAACAAACAATACTGTATTACGCCCAATCTGAGATAAGCTATCATAATTGCTAAACACCTGTAGCAACAGAATCGTGCTTCTCTAATTTAACAAATAAAAGATTCAATTTGAAACTTTAATAAAACACCCGTTATCTGTTGTCGGTCGGTCGCGGGTGACAATCGGCTGACACAATTGGGTGTATAACAGAACCGAATCTGGGACAAAGGCTGGCTGCCATGTCACGTCCATATAAACCGCATACCATTCTCAAGCCTTGATGAGGTCATCTAGAAGCTATGCTTCTAAAATACACAATAATAACAAGGAAAACAACAAGTATATCAAAATAATTAATTGTATTATATATTTCAGTTACTTAATCTTGCAAAAGTAATGAGAATATTATTTCGCTATGATCCGCGATAAATCGCGGTTTCTTATTATTCTTATTTTAATTTATCGCGGATTATAGCAAAATAATATTCTCATTACTTTTGTATTATGGACCTCCGCAAAGTAACGCCTAATTCTATAAATTACTTAATCTTGCGTATATGTATATATTTTAGGAATCTCGGAAACAGCCCCAACGATTTTCCTGAAATTCAGCATGCAGGGGGATTTGGGGGAGAAAAATCGAACTAGCTAGGTTTTATTTTAAACAAATAACCACGTTGTCACCTAGTTACTTGTTATAATATTAGGTTACAAAAAATCTTAGTCATCATTCTTCTGCCCTTATCCCACTCTAAGTGGAGTCGGCACAATATGTTTTAAACATTACATGTTATCGCAAGTTATTTTACGTCTGACTGACGTTAACTTACGTTAGTCGCCTTTTCCTACACCTCGGTAAGAAATGAGGGTGGTCTGATCTACTTAGCGGGATACCTTATTTAATGGTATTGGAAACATTTATTAAATTAACTAAACATATCGTATGAAAGTATAAAAGTATTAAAGTGTATTAAAGGACCAATATATAAAATTACAGCTTAGTCGGGAAGTGGGTAAAATTTAACTTGCGAGATTCCACCTCCACATACATTGAAAGTTGAAAAAAAGCTTTTATAAACACAATAATATATCAGTATAGACTTACCTCAAAGCAGCTTTTCAGCTTACGTTTTGTACAAATGTACATTACTAACATTGTGTTTACAATTTTATTTATTTATTTTTATACATATTTAGAAATGAGAAAGTAACAAAATCACATGTATAAAAGCGGACTTTTCGCTAAAAGGGATCTCTTGCAGTCAACTTTTGAGTAACAGAAGGAAAAGGACAAGTGAAATACGGATTATATACAGAAAAAGTAAAAGAATTTTTTTTATATAAATTTAACTATTTAATTTATAAATTAATTTTGGTTCAATAATTGATGAATAAAGATTCTACTAATATATGATTACTTAAGACAAATATTTTCTAGTCAGTAACTTAAATACCTCAATATTAGAGAAACAAACCGACAAAAGGAGTTCCAAATATCGTGAAAACATGTTCAAATACGATATTAAAATACTACTTTATGTCACATCAAAGCGCACCTTATCTATAAACAACGTTTGTTTACTTACATTGGCCGCGGCGGCACGCGATCCGCCGTCCCCCTCTAACGTATCTGCCGTCTCTATCATTTTGACAGATCGCACGTGACACGTCACTCGTCCCGTCTTATCGCTTCCCGTGATTAAAACAAAACGTTACGAGATTTTCTTTCCGTGACGCAAAAGCAGCGAGTTGCCTGAAAGACGTGGCCGCACTGCCAGAATTGAGCATACTCTCGCTCGTTCGACTAAATTTTCAATTCAAACAGGGTCTTTATAAGGGTAGTGACGCTGTACAAAATTTACATATCGACGTAATAAAGCAAGCGGGCGTCCGATTTAAATTCGGCGAGCGTTTTACTACGGAGCCGGTGTCGGAAAAGTTTGCTCGTAATGAAAAATCTTCGTTAAGATTAATATAAGTGGCCGTTTTGAAATTTCATTTGTACTACAGTAATACTAGAGTTAAGAGCTTTAGAGTTGTATAAAAAAGATTGTTGAAACACTAATGTAGGGTAAAACTTCAAACAAATGGGGTTGAATTAACATATTAAGTTAAATTAAATATCGTTAAAAAACGTAGTTTTATTCTTTTTTTCAGGCACTGAAAAGCAATAATATGGTATATAGTAATGTAATAATTATATACATACAATAATTATAAACATGTTGTCACAAGATTTACTGGGCACTCGTATTTTACAACCGGCTGCCTGCCTGACGTCAACTTACCTTAGTTTCATTTTACGATGTCTCGGTAAGAAAGAAGGCGGTCTATTCTATTCAGCCGGGTAACACTCGGTAGGATAGGATAATAGATGGCTCTTTTCAATGTCATCCTATTGCTGTAGAATTAACAGGATTTCTATAGCCTATATGTCACCCCGGTATATAAGGAATGATTGTGCCAAATTCGATGTTGGTTCAGCGGATTCGCCGTAAAAGAGTAACTCATAAAGCAAAATATAAAAATTGCAACCCACCAATCCGCATTGGAGCAGCGTGGTAGGTCTTAGCTCCAATCCTTCTCTCCAAAAATGGAGAGAGGAGGCCTATGCCCAGCAGTGGGATAGTAACAGGCTGCTACTTACTTACTTACTTACTTACAATTTCTTTCTTACTTTTGCCTGTCCATATGACTCGATACATCGGAAATAATATAATCAGTATTATGAGCCGTTTACGCAAATCCATCGTGATCGTGAGATAATTAACCGCTGCCTTGCACACATTAAGAGCGTGACTTCATCAATATGTATGTAGTTAATTGCTAACGTGTCGTTTTGCACCGACTGATTTATGATTATTGTTTGTTCTTATGTAAACATTACACGATCAAAATACATATTAACTTGGTATTAACCAAATTGTATAGTTTTAACTTGTAAGGAGAAGAATTGTTTTCTATTCCAAACATATAATAATACTAAGGATAAATGATTACTAATGCTATGCTACTATGAACTTATGCTACTAAAACGCATTTTTCGCGGTGCTTCTAGACAAACTGAGTGCACCGAACATAACTCATGTCTTAGATATGTCATACACGTGTTAAAAAAAAATATTTTCTTTACCTGAGCTCAAGAAATTTTAATCTGATGATTTACGTACTTTTAAGGCGTAAAGTGGAATTTGAGTGGATTGGAGGTAAGACCTACCTCGCTGCTCCAATTCGGATTGCTATGTTACACTCGTACCTACAATTTTAGAATAGAATAGAGATATGCAGGTTTCCTTACGATGTTTTCTTTCACCAAAAAGCGTGTGGCAAATTGCAATTGTCGATTAGACACATATTTTATTAGGAAAACTCATTGGTGCCTGCCCAGTTTGAACCATTGACCTCCTCGAAAGAGTCACACGGTGTCATCGCTGGGCTATAAAAGCTTTTAACTATGTGCATCGCTAATCCTATTCAATCCTACTAATATAATAAATGCGAAAGTTTGTTAGTATCGATGTATGTTTGTTACTCTTTCACGACGAATCCGCTAAACCAATATCGATGAAATTTGGCCCAATTATTGCTCCTACACCGGGTTAACGTACAAGCTATAGTAAACCTGTTAATTCTACAGAAATAGGATGACATTGAAAAGCAACATCTACTATCAATCTATCAAGCGGCAACAGTCCACAGAAAACCAAGTTGCGGGTAAAAGGTAGTTATTTCATAATTTTGAAATTTTATGAGCAAAAAGTAAATAACTATCGGACGCAATCATCGAATGTTGTTGTTGTAAATTTAAATTGAGACGCGAATTACGTGAGACAAGCGTTCGATGAAGGCCTGCCGTTTGCGGCTACTATCGATTTTTCGCCCCCAACTTTGTTGACAAAGGCAGGTTCTTAAGCCAAATGAGATGCACCCCAAAGAATATTATGGGCAGACATCGCTCCACTATCGTTATATATTGTTGTATACTCGATATCCGTCCTTACGTCGCTGCTTATTGATCTTTTAACCGTCTTCTGGATTTTCATTTGTTATTGAATGGTGCTCCGTTATCAACATATCGTGGGAGAGCTATCCTCATATCTTGTTGAGTCATTCTCTGATGTTATACTTTCGTTTTGTATATCATATAAGTATATCTATACTAATATATAAAGCTAAAAAGTTTGTTTGTTTGAATGCACTAATCTCAGGACCTACTAGACCAGTTTGAAAAATTCTTTGAGTGTAAGATAGTCCATTTATCGAGGAAGGCTATATACATACATCTCGCTAAGATGAATAGGAGAGAAGCAACAATAAAAAAATATTACAAAAACCGCAAATTTTTTATTTATTTATTTATTTATCTTTCTTTCTTTATAACTAAACAGTTTTTCTTACATATTTAATCTGCCAAACTACAAAGCAGTTTGTCGGCAGCATGCTCTCATTACTTAATAAGTTATTTATTATAATAACAACCAGCACCACTGGCACCTGCTCAGCCCTACGATACAATCTTGGGTTCGGTTTATTTCTACATTATTGTAGAAATAAACCACTGAGCAGGTACAGAGGTGCTCGTATGTTTCCGTTCTACAAACAATCTTATTCGATAATGTGCAGTTTAGGTTACGTTACAAAAAAAGTTTTCATTATCAATTAATAATCTAGTTAGCATTCTTTTCAAAGATTTTCTTTTCAAGAAATTTAAATAATTCTTTGTTTTTTGCGTGCGATATGTAAAAGGTGAAAGTTATTCATTTCATGTATTACAAAAATGTTTCCCTCTAAAAGTTTTTAATGAACGTCCGCGACAGCATATGTCTAGCTTTTAAGGTTAACCCACTTTAATCATTTTAATGGTTGTACGGTATGGTTTTATTGTTAGTCTATTATAATAATACTTTGTAGGTTTGGAGCTGTTAGTTTGCATATACGTGAATTGCTTCATATACCAAATTTCGTTGCAGCCTAAATGATTTTAGCTTCATATTTAAGGAGATATGTATTCCCAGGTAATCTTTCAAAATTTACATCAAATGCACATACTTCGAGTATATTTGCTATGGTCACATTTATTAATATATCCAATTCAATATTTCCAATATTTTAGTTTCATATGCCTAGTAGAATAAAACGTGATTATGGATGGAAGGATCTGATGATGATGATGGATTTTGAGTTGATGAGAGAGGTGAGAGTGATAACATATTTATTTTTGTCGCTGATTCTGGGGTCCAGAGGTACTATAGTAGAAATTAATTCTAGTTTCACAGATAGAACTTTGCGTTTACTATTAGTCAAAGGAGCAGCCGAACTGTACCCTAAGAACTATTCAAGTGATAAATCTTCACAGTACATGAAAAAGGGTTATTAATATGACCCTAGGTAGTCCAGGTCAATAGCGAAGCATTTAATATTTAATGTCATTTCTATATAGTGGATAATGTAAGAATAAATTGATATAATTCTTTTATTACAAAATTTCTAATAATCTCCCATGTAAGCAACACATGGCAATTTTCCTATTTTTAGTCATGTCTATGTTTGCACAAAGAGAGGATAGGTATGCGACCAACACTATCGAAACCTATCGAATATTTCCCGTGCAATTTAACACGTACCGATGGATCAAGCTCGGGGCAATGTTTATCTTTATTTATTTACGTGTTACCGAATACATTGCTATAATGCATCTCTTTGATCCGTCCGCATGCAAACAGCCAATATTCCCACTGTCCCCCCAAACATGCAAATTCGACGAACAAAAACAAGGGTGTCCAAATGCCCTTAATGCCTGAAACGCCATTAATATTTTAAATCAACTAGATAAAAATATTCAAATCTCAGCCACTTACACTAAGCTGTTTTGAAAGATCGAAGGTTTTGTTTAGTTTGTATACATTCAGAATAAGATATAAAAGCTTTTCTTAATAATAAATAACAAGTATTTATAATTTGAAATCAGAAGTTTTAGGTTGTCTAATTTCTTTCTTCTACCTAAGCCGATTTTGCCCTTTATTTTACTTGTGAAACTTTATTTACTGACCCAGTTGTATCTATTACCTGCATTATTGTAGCTCTTCCATAGCCCAATGCTAAAAACTTTATTTTAGTAAATTGCTACTATAATAGAAATCAGATTTAAGGTAGTTTTTGTAAATCGTACCTTTTTTAAATACTCGATATCCAACCAGTCTTTAATCAGTGGACTTTTTCTAACAAATGGAGATTTTCATTTTTATTTTAGTCTCTCCTCCTCCTGCTCTTATCCCATTTTAAGTGAGGTAGGCTATTTGGCTACATATTTTACGACCGGCCTGACGTCAGCTTACCATAGTCGCCTTTTAAGACATCGCAGTAAGAAATGGGTGGTCGATTCTATCACGTCTATTCAGTTTTTATTTTAGTGTCGCGGTTATATACTATCACGTCATAAGCTGATATATTTAAATAGCTAATGCTATCTCTTACTTTCTAAGTTGAACGCCACTTTCAAGGCGTGACTAATTGATTTGTCAGCGTACATAGTCAGGTTACACACATATAGAAGTCAAATTCCCACTGGCCAGGGCCGATTAAAATCTATTAGTGCCACCACGAAAGGGGAGACCGAATTAATATTCACATCACGCACCATTCGTATACGCAAAGTGTAATCTTTTTATCGTCGCGTCGGGCACAGAGCGGGCTATCGATGGTCGATTGTACGTCACGCGCATCACTAAGCTGACGTTCCGGTGACCTCTATTCTGCGATAAGCATCGTAGGTTGCTGTAGAAGCACTTTACTACGGTTTTTTTTGTTGTCACTGTCTATAATTTGCTTATTGTGTGTCTGTGTACAAGCAGTTTATAGACTGTGACAAGAAAAAAATTATAATTTTCTTGTATGTGCTGTGTACGCTGTATATAGTATCCGGCTGAATAAAATAGACCACACTCAATTCTTACCGAGGTGTCGTAAAAAGCGACTAAGTAGATATTTGAGTTTTATTATGAAAACTAAAAAAAATTCAAAATGGCTTTTAGAAGTTCTTTCGAATGATTTAATTTATATTAAAGCGACAACTGGTTTGGAAGGCTGCTGTTACCGAAAAAAACCAGCGACAACCGAAAAAGGCGTAGTTCCAGTCGCTTTAGTCGCGTGCGTCGCGTAAACCAACAGAAATACACTAAAATAATGTAAAGTTAAGATCTACAAAAAAGCCTGCAACAACATGCCTCTATCTCTTACGGGTAACTTACAATAACTACTTTTTTTATCAAAATTTTAAAAGAAATACACTAATTTTTACGCAGGTGAAGCCACAAGTACAGCTAATATCATATAAGATTGCAATATTATTATAATATTATATCGTTAGAGCGTAGTCACTACTTTTTATACGCCCGTGAATCGATGTCATATACAAATGTTCCACAAATTAATGCTTGATTTCGGAAATTATAGTGCTTCATCGTCTGCCGAAACTTCATATTTATCTCGCACCCGCCGAAGTACAAATTCCACGGAAGCTGGAAGACTAATCGAGTTTTCGCTTCCAAGTTATTCTATTTGAGGCTGCGCAGACTTGCATTGGCGCGTTTACAACCCACGGTGATGTATTGAATATGGAGCTTTTTTAAATTATTTACTTCTTGACTGGGATATTGGTAGTTTAATTACAATACCAAAAATGTAAAACGTAAAAAAGATTTTCGACAAATGTGCCTATCTTAAATAGAAACTGTACCGATATATCTAAAATTAAAAACTAGCCATCGCCAGCGGCTCCACATGCGTGGAATGATTAAAACTGTAATATAGTATTATGATTACCATAAAAATAGTTAAAATGGGTTAACCTTAAAAGCTACACATATGCTGTCGCGGACGCTAGAAAAGCTTTAAATTTTGCAATGCAATGCAATGTTTTCCCAATATTTTTTTATTAGTGCTCCTCTTCTACTCATCTTAGCATGATTTTATATAGTCTATAACCTTCCTCGACAAATGGATTATCTTACACTCAAAGAATTTTACAAATCAGTCCAGTAGTTCCTGAGATTAGCGCGTACAAACAATCAAACGAACAGACGAAAAACTCCTCAGTTTTATATATTAGTATAGGTACGAATAATAAATAAAATCAGATAAAAATGAAAAAATGTATACAGTATGCAGTAGTACATATTTTTAACAGAGAGTATGGAATTTATGAATTTTGTTAAATGAATGTGAACTTCGCGACAACAGAAAGCGGCGACTTTGAAAATTACAAAAATAGTTACCATTGTCAACAACATATAGTATTACTTGCACTTAATATAATAAGTGTATTTATTTATTTAGTTCACTTTAATATATCTTTATATTGCAATGACATTCCTAACTTAATTTTCGTCAGAAACTAAATCTTTAGTATAAAGTATAATAGTTATAAAGCTAAGGTGGCTAGTTTTATAAAGGAGACCAAACGAATCGTAGTATATAAAATGCCTCCTGCAAATCTAGTGTAAGAGGAGACAGGTAAGTTGTGCAAAGATCTCAATGCCGCAGTGGGATTTGCGAGGCCGATCCCTGGAGAACTTTCACCGTCCCGCCGGGATAGAAATTTGCATTTATCTCAAACATATAATTAAACGATGCATTTGTTAGGTTATATAAATATAGTATATGAGAAAATTTCGTTCCCAAAATTAGTAATTGTAATTCTCGTGCCAGAGCACAAGAATTAAAATTGCCTGTCACCCAGAGGTGACAGATAAATGTTAAATACGAGTACACATATGAAATCCAACCAAAATAATCTTTAGTCAAATAAGCTCTTTCAAGCACTTTCAAATCGTCAAGGATCAATACGATTAATGCAGCTATACCTCGTTCAAAATGTTGCTTTCACTCGAGAAGAACCAGCAAGAAACTCGGCGGTCAATCATTTAAACATTTTCCATTTACATTACTTAAACCGCAGTCTTATTTGAAACTAGAAAAAAGGCAGGTATTTTTATCATCCAGATAATCTTCAATTTTGTAATATGCTTTACGTATAAGCATATCTCTTTCACTTAATTTAAACCTTTCTGTAGACCGGTCTAGTATCGAAAATTTCATTGTAAAAGCGAATACCGAGGTCATCGATTGAGTTGCTACCTCTGCTGAGTCGCGACACAGGTATCAGAAGCTTTTTGTGACCTTATATGTGGAACCGTTCTTTAGATTATTCGGAGCAACCCTGCTGTGCAATGGGATACTTACGTACGCGATATACGTCCGATTTTGCTTTATATACAAGGTCACTAGAAAAACAGCTAAATCCTGTATTACCAAACACAATCTTGATTTCTGGCAATTCCTCTAAACGGTTCGTCGTGTATCAACAAGTAGTGCTAAGTGCACACAGAGGGTCAGCTAATACAGATTGATAAGAGCCCGTGACCATTGACTCGGGCCCTTGTAATCGCCGTGATAACTCTACTGTATTTTTCTTCAGCCTCATGGGTCCCCTCGGCGATCGCCACTTCGATAGTGACAACGCGAAAACAATTTGGACAGACGGTCGGTAGGCGACGCCTTCCCGATATATATTTAAAGACTTCATTTTTACTGTGACGGGGTGATGTTATACTTTAAGCAAGTATTTATCAATAGTACAAAAGTAATAATTTATTTATTTTGCTGTAAACCTCTTCTTTAAGAAAATCTATGTATTTATTTAGGTACTAATCGTTCTTTTAATTAATTAAGATGCCATTATTGTATAAAGCTGTGGTAGCCCAGCGGTGTGACCGTGCGACTCTTTCGAGGAGGTCTAGGGTTCAAACCCCGGGCAGGCACCAATGAGTTTTCTAGTAAAAACTTAAGTGTCTAATTGATAATTGCAATTTATCACACGCTTTTCGGTGAAGGAAAACATCGTGAGGAAACCTGCACATCTCTAGAGAAATCTGGAGATATGTGTAACCTACCAATCCGCATTGGAGCAGCGCGGTAGGTCTTAGCTCCAATCCTTCTTTCCAAAAAAAAAAAAAAAACGGAGAGAAGAGGCCTATGCCCAGCAGTGGGATATTAACAGGCCGATACTTACTTACTTACTTACTTATTGTATAAATTATTACCAGTTGCTCTAAAATATCAAGTCGGAGGTTTTTATCGCAAGTGAGTAGATTTTATACAGTTATATTGAATATAATTTTATATCGTACGTTATATAGATTTTCTTGCACCGTGTGGTGTCCGGCTAAGTAGAATAGATAACCCTCATTTCTTACAGAGAAAAAGTCTTAAAAGGCGACTAAGGTAAGTTGTAAAACAAAGTGCTTAAACTGTCTATCTGTATATGACCGATTTTCTAAAAATGTACGAATGGTTTTTAGTACAGTTTTCACTTAAAGGTAGTACAATTATGTTGGAAGGTTTAAATTAATAGTGCTTTACGGTTTTATGAAATTGTGTTGAAGTGGTGCGCTGCGTAAATCAGCAAAGATATACTAAAGTTATATACTAAATAATTGCAGATCTACAAAAATACTACACATAAGTCGATGACAACATGTCTCTATATCTTATGGTTAACTTATCATAACACTGATTTCCACGTGGGCTAAGGCGCTGCCACTAATAGTCTATAATAAATTTAAAAGCCGTACACGCAAGTTCGGCCAATAGTTCTCCGATAGTCATAAACGCCTCAGTCGTTCCCCTTCACGTCCACTGAAACCTTACTCAGAAGTTTCGAGGACCGGCTAAGGGCCTGTTAAAGGTCCATAACGGATAAGAAGGCTCGAGGGCCGTAACGGGGTTAAGGGCGATGTGTCTGATAACATCTTGAGGATGCAATTTACGGAACTATCTGAGCTAGTTTTAAAGTTAGGTAAAGTCTTAGTATAGCACTGATGCGCATAGGTGGCCTATTTTATAGATGCCATAGATCGCATATTTTGGAGAGAAGAATAAAATCAAATCAAAATAATCTTTAATATTTTAATGAGTAAATGTTATATACGTATTTTTCTGAATGTTGAGATTTTAATTAATAAATGTTGGAAACGGCTCCAACGATTTTCATGAAATTCGGCATGTAGAGTTTTGGGGGCGAAAATCGATCTAGCTAAGTTTTATAAAAAAATGTTGTTTCATCATTATTTGCGTAAACATTAGTGTTAAAATACTCTTAATTACGCACTTTATTGTTTATTTTCTTTTCCTAAAGTAAAAACAGGATTTTTCAGCGAGGGAAAATATTTCGTTACATAAGCTTGAAATGGACTAAATGTCTTTAGTATCGGTTGTGAAACATTAATGTAATTTCATTAGAATCGGTTCAGTATATTGGTTGTGAAAGAATAACCGATAGACAGACATACTTTTGCATTTATAATATTAGTATCGACAGCGGATACAAAAGTAAAGTAGCGTGTTACTATCTTACTGCTTTTTATTTTTTGGAGTGAAAGATGGAGCTAAGACCTACCACGCTGTTCCAATGCGGATTGGTAGCTTACACATATTCCCAGAATTCTCGAGAGATATGCTGGTTTCCTTCCGATTTTTTCCTTCACCGAAAAGCGTGTGATAAATTGCAATTATCAAATAGACACATAATTTTTAATAACACAAGTTTTTAATAGAAAAACTCATTGATCCCTGCCCGAGTTTTGAACTCGAAACCACGGACCGAAGAGACGCACGGTCTCACCGCTGGACTATCACAGCCTTTTATATTGATATAAAGAAAAAGATTAAAAGATTTTAAATGACCTTATTGGCCTTTTACTTTCCTCCCTTTATAAATATCTGACGCAGAGCTTTTTGGGAAAACGGAAGGGCCAGTTAAAAGGGCATGAAGGATAAGAGCGGGGCGATGTGTCAAATGATAGCGCCATCTACTGCTAAATGCAGTAACTACTGCCGCGACATCCCTGCTGGGCTCGAGTGGAAACGGACTTTTAATTATATTAAATAAGGACCTGGGTGACCGAGCCTTGTGCGGTAATTTCAAAAGATATAAAACAAGTTAAGTTAAAAAAGCTTTAAAAAAAGTTTTTAATAAATCTCATCTCATATGCTAGGGAAATATTGTAACACCTTTCCTCACGATGTTTTCCTTCACCGACAAGCGCGTGATAAATTGCAAGTATCAATTAGGGATATAAATTTATTATAGTTTATAGCACACTTTTAACGAATCCTGATTATATGTTAAGAAAAAGGATTCTAAAGTCTACGTTTAGGAATACATTAATTTTCTCTAATCGTGGATTGTAATAAAAAAATACTATTTCTACTTTCGTATTATGTTACTCCGCAAAATACACCCTTATACTATAAAAATAAAAAAATAAATTAATCTATTTTTGGTGGATATCTTACAAGCAGGTTTAAATATAAGTTAATTTACGTATAAATTGAACATGTACTGTTAGTCCTCTCCATACTGTCATATCCATGGGCAGTCCCGTAAGAGGACATTAGGTGGACCGAGACTCCCTCTCACCATATTATGGCGTTGTAATGGGACAAAATTACTACACGAGAGTGATCATGGAAGTTTTGTCTTGGCGAAATTTGTCACACATATTTTTACAGAAACAAAAGAAATATTTCGTATATTTCTTTTGTTTCTGTAAAAATTACATGAGTTTCTAAGATCATCCATTGTCCTCTCCTTATCCCGCTCTAAGTGGGGCCGGCACAACATGTTGTAAACATGTTGCTATATGGTTTGTCTAGGTATTTTACCACCGGCCGCCTGCCTGACGTCAACTTACCTTGGTCGCCTTTTACGATACATTGGTAAGAAATGAGGGTAGTGTATTCTACTTAGCTCGATACTACTAGCTGGGTCAACTTACTTTAGTCGCCTTTTACGACACCTCGGTAAGAAATTTGGGTGGTTTATTCTACTCAGCCGGATACCACACGGCGGTTTAACTTACCTTAGCCTCGATAACTGACTATATGTATGTAATAAATTTTCTCTAAATTTATTGAATGAATTTTAATACGGTTTTTAATATAAAGAAGTAATTGATCCGGAAGATTTAAATTGATATTACATTACGGTCTTTTGTAAATTGTTGAGGAGGTCGGGCAATTGTAGAAAAACTGCCTAGTCTATATTAATATTTTAAAGAGGAACAATTTGTATGTATGTTTGTAATGTTTTCACACAAAAACTACTGGACCAATTTTAAAAATTCTTTTACCATTAGAAAGCTGCATCTTTACTGAGCATAGATATTACATTAAAAAAATAGGAATCTGTAATAACAATGTTATAGGGTATAAATTGTCATCGCGTGCGCTGCGGAAACTATTGATGATAGAACAAAAAAATGTTCTATGGTATTGTAGAACGTATCAATATTTACAAAAAAAGTCTGCGATATCATATATCTAACAACTATAGTTATGCCAATATAACTACTTTTTCATTCATTAGATTATGATAGTAATTAAAAACTAAGAAACCTAAGTGAAATAAAACTTTTATGTCAACAAAAATAAATCAATAGTCCGAAGACTTTCCTCTGCCATGAGTTCGGTATGTACGCGGGTGAAACCGCGTGATATTACTAGTATAAAATAAACTGGCACAAATTACACGGCCTTTTTAAGTAGCGAGACAAAATTTGTTATTAGTTCGTTAAATAGAGCCTAAAGTTTACCAATAATCATCACTAGGTGCGAACAAAGAAAGCAGCGAATAAATGACATTAGTCAGGTAATTATGAGTGGGGGTCACGGTTCATGCCCCGGTCGGGGATAATTACGTTTTACGGTGAAAAATTCATTTTAAAAGTTCGTTGCACTGTCTTAGTTTGGCAAGTTTTTTCATTATCCTCCTGCCCTTAACCCACTCAGCGGAGTCGGCACATGTTATGAACATAAACCACGATTTGGCCACGTATTTTACGATCGGCCGCGTGCCTGACGTCAACTTACCTTACCCATTTTTTACGACGATTTCGTTAAGAAAGTGGGTGGTCTATTCTACTTAGCCGGATACCGCACAGTCAGTCAACTTACCTTAATCGCCTTTTACAACACCTCGGTAAAAAATGACGGTGGTGTATTCTATTGAGCCGAATACCCACACGGCTGGTCAACTTACATTAATCGCCTTTTACGATACCTCGGTAAGTAATGGGGGTAGTCTATCTATTCAGCCGGATACCACAAGAAATTTAACATTATATATAATTTCCATTTACTTTATCGCGGATTATTAATTACATTAATTTGAAGCCAAGCCTCAGGTCACAAGAAGGCCGAGGGCTCCACTGTGCCGCACTCGCCAGGCTCAACCCAAGTTCACATTCAAGAAATTCCTATGTTTACATTCTGGTACAAGTATATACTAACTACCAACCTCCGCACCCTCCATTCTTTCTAACACAAACCCTTGATAAGTTAAAAATCTATAACTTAAAATATTTTGTGTTCCTCTTGTATTTTAACTTATCGAGGTTCTATATGCTATCGCTTTAGGAATGGTATGGTTTGATATGGAAGCCAAGCCTCACTTCAAAAGACGGTCGGCTTCAATGCGCCCAGAGGTCGCCTTACCCACGTTGCGCCACGTCACGCGACGCGCGGCGTTAAATCGCTAACAATCGCCACAGAGACGCCGAACACTTATAAAACAACAAAAAAGGACCACTTTTGTTTCGTTCGCGGCACATTTTCTCATTATTCGTGGCACGTGGGCTCGAATATATAATGTTTTATTATTAGAGGTTACGACTTCACGCCTTTAGCGGCTCTCGACTGATAATACTCTCGTTTGTTCCGAGAAGTTGTTATCTGTACTGCAAGCCTTGCTAGTGTCGTTGCAACATGTTTATAGATGTCGATGCAGTCATCTAGCTTTAGAGACGTATCAGTGCGATTGTTCACAAATATTTGGTCAACCGGAAAAACTACACATCTATTTCTATAGCAATATATAATATAAAGGTAAAGAGTTTGTTTATTTGAACGCTCTAATCGACATCATATCAATCGCGACAGCATATGTCTAGCTTTTAAGGTTTACGCACTTTCACCATTTTTATGGTTTTCAAAATACTGTATTACGGTTAAAATCTTTTCACAGAGCCGCTGGCAATTACTAGTTAATTCATAGAAGCGGGCGTTACCTTGCGGAGTTCAATAGTACAGATGATAGTATTCTTTTGATAAAACCCGCGTTTGTTAAGTAAATCTTATGGTGGCGCGGTGGAGTTTCTGCATGGGTTTTTACGAATTCTGAATGTATTGGGTATGAAAACGCATCGTTAACTCTACATTTAGCATTATATATTTTCTATTTACTTTATCGTGGATTATAGGAAAATAATTTTATTATTACTTTTATCTAGGATAACTGTTTATGCCTCCTACGGAACCCTAGTGTATGTAACCCTATGTAAGGGTTTTACGTGTAAAAAAAAGGCTTTTATTACACAGTTCTGCCCTAAGTGTCTGAAGCTTTATGTTCTTCCATATTAGAGATCAATCATAGATACAGAACGCGTTGAAAACTTAGTGAATGGAGTCAAATTTAGTGAAATTCGGTAATTACACAGTCGTCGGTTAGATTAGTTATCAATCATTTGTCGACGGCAAGCGGAGCGAGGCGCAAATCATAGTCCTCGCGACTCACTCTGACACCTACATCCCGCTGGCTCGAACATTGTACAGAAGATTAATACAGTAGAAGTGACAACGGTGTAATTGGTGCGCTTTTTGAATCTTTAATATTTAAATGAGTTAATCTTGTATATATATATTCGGAATCTCGGAAACGGCTCCAACGATTTTCCGTGTGGAGCGTGCAGGAGGTTTTGGGCGAGAAAAATCGATCTAGCTAGGTTTTATTTAAAAAAATCGTTTTATCCCTGTTTTTGGGCATTAAAAAAATATTAATACTTACATTTAAAACATCGAACACTATTTTTGCCGTTAAATGGGTGGTCGCATAAAATATATCATTTAACTACATTATTGACATTCCGATGTTTAAAAAAATTAAGTAATGATTGTAAGGATAACGGTTCAGGATACGCCACAAATAAAACTCCGAATACCATTTTTTACAGTATATTCTTAAACTGCACGGTTACACAATATGATATCAAGTCCGTTGCCCGATTCAATAAAAGATGGCGCCAATACCCGACAAATTGATTGTTTCGTCAAACGATTTTCTGGCGGATGTCACGTGGGTTGGATAGCCGTCTACCCAAGTGACATTCGGCACAGACTGACAAAAGTCAAGTTGGTATTGATTTATATAATACGATTATAGCTAGCCGTGTGGTATCCGGCTGAGTAGAATAGACCAACCTTATTTCTTACCGAAGTGTAGTAAAAGGCTACTAAGGTAAGTTGACCCACTGTGTGGTATCCGGTGTAGTACATTAGACCACCCTCTTTCTTGCCGAGGTGTCGTAAACAAATCATGTGACAGCATGTTTATACAATGTTGCGCCGACCCCACTTAGAATGGGATAAGGGCAGGAGGATAATGAATACTATTATAGGTAAAAAACTTAAAATCGGTCAATCAACTATTTTGAGCAGGCGCGTCTGAGACATAATCTTTGGGCATGCGCCTGCGCAAGTCTCGTAGCGGGAGACGAGTCGACAATGCACAGGAAGTGTCGACTAAATCGAATTATACACCAATGCGACCATTCGAGGGCCATTTCGACAAATAATACTTACCATTGTTTCCACCATGACTTGTGTGTTTCATGACGTGATAGGAGGGTAATGGATGGGTCCCTCTAATTTAATGTTCAATGTTTAATGTTCAGGGTTTATTACTTCGCAGGATTTGTTTACTTTGATCTAAATAAAAGAAAAATTAATGACATGGAATTTATTAAGAGATACTAGAGATAAAAAAAATTGTTTTTTTCCTTATGTTCCTTAATTCATTGCTCTAAAATATTCCGAAAAAAAATCTATAATTCAAAACATTGTTTGTTCAAACAAAATTTTAACATTAGGAACTTTTGAATTATAAAAAACTGAATTCGTCAATCGTTTGGATCACTGATTTTGCGTAGAAAAAACAACTAAAAATAATTGTTTCCGAAATTTGTCATAATTTACTAACATGCTACTATATTAACAAAATAATTGAACACATCGTGCGAAGGTAGAAAGAAAAACCAAAAACATGACGTGATCTGCTATAATTGATACTACATAGTTAATTTAAAACTATATGGTATATTTGATGGATTATTTAATATGTTATGCTGTTGGAGATCCGAATAAATAAATAAATGAACATGATTGAATATCTTTGAATGTGTAATTTTTATCTTGTAATGGTAAGAATGTAATTTATTAATGATATATGTATAATAATGTATATAATTGTAAATATCTGTGTTATATTGCATTTCATTTATTGTAACATCTGGGAGAGGGCAGGGATTCTGAGATACAGGTGTTTTTAAACTTAATTCGGAACTCTCGGCAGAAAATTTTGGTTTGTTACAATATTTGCACAGTAAAATATTTTTTTTTATATTTTTTTATTAATATTAGTATTTAATTGTATGTTTTATACTTTACTACGCGCTATACCCGATCAAATACTATTCCTATCACCAAAGGTTGTGTGTGAGAGATCGCTTTAGCGACAAGGCCGTCTTTGCACGCTTCTCCTAATTTAATTTCTTATAAACCAATGTACCTCTGTACAGTGGAATAAGAATAAATAAATAAATAAAATGGATAAAACATAATATGACGCTTTTGTAAGATTCAATAGCAATAAGTTGGGCAATCCAAAGTAGAATTGTCTCCATCGTATCACCACTTCGGGGAGCAATATATCCAGCCCACGTGTTCGAAAAGCAATTTCGCGCAAACCGACTAACCGAGTGCGATGCAATAGAGCGCTGTTCGTGGAAGACAGCGGGCGCGCCCTTATCGCCGCTGTAAATCAATATATGATTACAAATTTAATGCTACTGTTGGACTATAAATCAGTGATTTTAAATTACGGCCCGCGAGCGACGTATCACTACGCGTGAGGCCCCCTAGTGCTGCGCGCTGTCCACACTCGCCGCTCGACGGCGACGGCGAGAGCTGCGTGTAGGCAGTGTAGGGCTGGCTACAGGTTGATAGTCGGAGCTATCGACTTAGACTAATTAATGCCATGGTGTTTTTTTTATAATTATAATAAAAATATTTGAGGTGCTGGAATGGCCACTCCCCTAGGCCCCTACGAGGTGGACCGATGACCTCAAAAAGGTCGCGGGGAGCCGCTAGATCCAAGTGGCATAAGGTCGTGTGTGGGTTCTTTATCCAGAAGTGGACGTCGATTTGTTGAAAATGAATAAAGAGAACAACTAAACCATATATAGCAATGAACACATAATCATCATTTTCTTACCTTTATCCCACTCTAAGTGAGGTCGGCAAAATATATCTTTATCTTCTATCATTCGACAACTCTGGTTCTACTCTTTCATTTTTATATCCATATTCTTCAAACAATCTATCCGTAATTTTTTCGTTTTCTCTCTTATCATATATCCATCCACATTTATATTGGTCACTTGGCTCTCAGAACTCTTTTGGTCACATGATTTTTATCCTTCCTCATTGCTCATCCTCATTAAATACAAAGTAAATTTCACGTTTTTTTTCGGGTAATGACTCTAATATATACTTTTTTTTCAATTCGTCGCGGAAACATTCATTACATTCATGTACTAATGACACAATTATTAGTCATTGCAGACAACTAGTAGCTTAAAATCTTTGATCCCCACAATCGACGAATAGAATTGTGCAAAAAAAAACTAGTCGAAACTCACTCGATAAATAATAAAGTTATTTGTTTTTTTTATATTTTGTATTTATACAACTTAGACTTTGTTGTTCTGAGTCGAATGCATCAGTCTGGTTCAAAACAAAGTGATTACGCTAATACCTTCATTGTCTTTGTTTGAAACAAATTTTATTAAACTCCAAGCGCGCTTGCAAGGGTCGCCGCTAAACTGATATGCAATTACTGATTTATACGTATAATATTTTTGTATTTAGCACTTTAACCTAATCTAACTAGTAACATACTTGGTTATGAGTGACGGGTAACTTGTAACTAGAGACATTTATGATTTTAAATACAACTCAAATAAATAAATATACCTAGATTCGACGAACTAAGACATAACTGCTGAAGACAGAAATTTTTACTGTACTACACAGGAAAAAATTCTGTCTTCGATATATAAAAAAAAATACTACATTTGAAATCTTATTTTTGGACAATTATCAGAGGACACTAGCTTCGAAGCGTAGATGAGTCATAGAACACACGATTCTTCTATTGACTGGCCCGTTGGCGCAGTGGGTAGTGACTCTCCCTTCAGCTCCGCGGATCGCGGATTCGGTTCGACGAGGGCCAACATTTTCTATAAATGAATTTCTCGGTCTTCGAGTTTGGGTGTATACTTGTATTTAAGTATGCATTTAAAAATTATATAAGTATGTATTCACCAGTTGTCTGTCTACCATAACACAAGTATTAAGTTACTTATTTTGGAGACGGACGACCGTGTGTGTAAGTGTCCCATATATTTATATTTATGTCGTTGCGATAGATGATATTAGTAAGGCAACAACTATGATCACTGGTAAGCTTATAAAGCAATATAATTGTAACCTGTTAACTTTTCTGCGGTATCGATATAATATTCAGCGGACATCACTATTAGTGTAATATAGTGCGGACAATATATCGTGTTGCTCTTTCCCGCTATCAGATGCTGTATCGGCGCGAATAGTCGCGTGTCTATCAGTGATATAACTCAGGAAATATTATTTGTTTAAGATTATATAGATTATATCATCGCATTATAGAATTTAGTACTCAATTTGCGGTTGTGCAAATTATTTGCCAGCTCTCAGTCCTACTTCGCGTAGTACTGTGGAATTTAATATGGAAATAGAAAGTTATCTTAGTTAAAAGATTTTCATAAAACTTACTATGTAGAGGGTTTCGGAGGCGATAAAACGATCTAAGTTTCTTTTTAAAATAATTTATAAAATGTCGTTTTATCCCTCTTTTCGGGCAATGAAAAATAGAAATATATACAATAGGAAATGCAAAGGTTAATTTTACTGTCAGGTGTGGAGTTATAATAACTCAGTAGGGAATGGGTGGACTAGAGATTTCAAAATACTCAGGTTCAAGATTTCAAGGCCAGCACTTTTTTCTTTAACGACTGCATTTTTTTATATTTCAAAATTACTGCGACAATTACCCAGATTTTTTAGCAATCTTATGACACAGTTTATTTAAAATTTGATGTTCGAAAATAGCCAATAAATTTTATTTAAAAATATTTTGAATTTTAATTGATAAAGTACCTCCGACTTACGATGCTGTGTGAAAACCGTAAAGATGTGTACCACTTCTAGGTTAACGAATTACCATTTCCTACCCATTAGTAAGATAACGATCAAGACCATACCTGTAAAATAATATTACTATAAATATATTATAAATATATAGGACACTTACATCCACGGTCGTCCGTCCCCAAAGTAAGTAACTTAATACTCGTGTTATGGTAGACAGACAACTGGTCACACAAATTATACATATAATATTTTTTAATACATAATTAAATACAAATATACATCCAGATAAATTACCCTTCTCAATTTTTGCGTATTGACAACGCTGTAAGCTCGATTGCTTTTACAGCATAACTGACCTATCTGTGAGGTTACTTATGGCAGAGATTAGAGCCGAAAAACTCAACTAGCGTCGGAGAACATTGTCCTAGGGGTGCCGACGAGGCCGGTTTCCATTCCCATCTCAAAACTAAGCCAAACTTTTCGACGTAGTCGATTATGCCGTCTTACTATAACCTCGACTTCTAATGCCGACGTTATTAGAGCTTCTACACTCTCCAGTTTCACAAGATTCACAAGTTTCCAAACCGTTAGTGTTAAAATAATATAATCAGTCCAAATAAAAAGCCTCAAAGTTCAAGCTGTTTACAGACATATATCGTAGCTGAAGCAAGCATAACTTGTCGATAGCCCAGAGCGAACTTCGCCAGCGTGTCATTTCGGCTTGTTAACTCGCCCGTCGTTTTTAACATTTATTATGTTTATGCCCTCGGTGAAATATTGTTTGCTTGTCAGCAAACTGAAAATGATTTGCGCAAAGCTACATTCAGATAAATTCGTCTTAACAGCTTGTTTCACTATCTCTTAAACTATTATTTTCCCAATCAATACAATGGTAAATATTCTATATTCACGTGGACTTTAATTAGTGCATTAAAGCGTCAACAAATTTTTCGTATTTTTTGCCTAAAATCCATAACCGAATAGGTAGTTAAATTTGACCCGTTGACGCAGGTTGTGATAACCCTACTTTCAGCGCCGTGGGTCAGGGGTTTGAAGACCGCCGCGATTTTTGAGTCTGGGCGTATTGTTATTGGGCGTTGGGCGTATATTTAGTTTATCTAAAATAAATATCTATAACATAAATAAAGCACTGAAAAATTATAATCATCTTTTGTTGTAAGTTATATAGTTAACTGGCCCGTTAGACTGGCCTTAGACTGGCCCGTTGGCGCAGTGGGTAGTAACCCTGCCTTCTACTCCGCGGGTCGCGGGTTCGATACCCGCCGAGGGCCAACATTTTCTATAAATGAATTTGTTGGTCTTTGAGCCTGGGTGTATATTTGTATTTAAGTATGTATTTAAAAATTATATATGTATATATTCACCAGTTGTCTGTCACCCATAATACAAGTATTAAGTTACTTACTTTGGGGATGGACTACCGTGTGTGTAAAAAAAAATTAATAAGATTAATAATAATAATATGGTGTTACACCATGCGATCCTGTGTTTTTCATTCTAAATAAAAATAGATAAAACGTTTTTCCATTTATATAATATATTTTTTATGCCATTTTCTTAATTTTAATAATTAAAAATTAAACTTATATGCATAAGACATAACGTAAATGTAATTTTTCAGAAATTTCATTAAAATTTATATTCAGAGAAATTTACTAAAAAATTGCCTTAATGACATGACAGTGAAATTCGTGAATAAGTGAATAAGTTTATCCAAAGTCCATTCCGGATAATCGATTCGAATTTTACTACCTTCAATATCTGTTCAATGTTAAGTTAAATTAATTCGTTAATTTATGTTAACCAATTCCCAACCCTGCTATATACTTATTTCTTCCATAGAACTACCTACTACATGTATCTTCTTAAGTAACATGGTTCTGCTTTAGAAATTTGTTAATTAAATAAAATTCTAGTTACAGGTAATGACACGTGTAAAAAAATTCGATGAAACATGATCATTATAGAGCCTAAATAGATGTGAATATGAAAATATAAAATTGCTTCCCATTTTTAATAAAATTACCCTATATGCCAGCCCCATCTATAAGTTTCAATTGTGTAAAATGCTATCAATATTAGCCTAGCGGATTAGCTATGACCATGTAGCAGACAGACGAATAGTCCTTAGGTACTTTGGCAATACTTACTTTTACAATGCTACTACAATGTCTATTATTTGAATCACGTTATGACTCTTCATAAGGACATCAATAAACAAAACATAACAAGAACTGTCAAATTGGAACAATACAAATAAAAGTCAAAACCGGAGTGAACATTGCTCAGTATAACATACTAATGACTTGGCGAAAGCGTCTTGCTCCTTCCAAAATTAAACAAGGTAAAAAAGCGGGCAAACGATCGATCACCACTGGCTTCAAACAAAACACAGAAAAAAATCACGTGAAAGGATGTATGGAACAAATTAAAAGCTCAGCATGAGGTGTTCAGCCCGTCCGCGGTCCACGGCTTAGGGCAAATATTAAAGCTGTCAGTTTTGTGTAATTTGAAGGCCCGTTTTCGACTTGTAAGTTATGTTATTGAATGTTTTGGGGGCACGAACGCTTGACCCACTGGCGCTAACTACCAGCCGATCCTAATGTCCACAGAGAACTTAAATAACTAAAAATAATGATACAATCAGTGGCGCTAATAACACCAAATGTATGCGTCAAGTGTGGACATCGACACGGTTTAAGTACATCTAAGGCAAATTAACTTTTAGATATAAAAAGACTAGCTAATTAACCGTCCGTTACACGCGATAGAGATCACAAAACTAAAAGAGCTCGAAAAATTATCAAAAAGGCTCCGACAACTTTACGAAATGTGTAACAATGACAGGCATATTCGATAGAACTATCGCTAAATTAACTGCAATTTGTACAGAAAAAGTTGATTTCGAGCGATTTTAAGAACGATTAGCCGATAATGGCAACGTCAGGTGGGGCAGTGATGCACTCAAAGCAGTGATACGACCACTTTTTCAATACAAAGGCAATAAAAAAGCGCCAGTCACGCACTAAATGCCTCCTCCACGCGCACTCGAGGCGTCGGCCAAAAGAAACAAACAAAAGTGATAAAAGCGCACCATCACGCACCCACAAAATTATATTCGCCTTGTAACACGTGTCAAATTTCAATTTTACTAACGTCGAAATTAACAGTGGGCGTAACCAGATTATTGATATTTTTGTCGATAAAAAAGTAATCGATGATCGGATAGAGCATCGCGTTGTTGGAAAAAATCATCCATTGTTACAGGATCGGAGATCGGAGTTTTTCATGTCGATATTAAACGGACGAAGTTTGACGAAAAAAAATTGACTTCATCAATCAGAAATGGTTTTATTCGGTCGACAATGGTCCGTCTTGCAATCGCATAGTGAGATCTGCTCGTTTCCAGGAAGTTTCGTCAATTTTTAACGTTCTAAATGGGATCAATTTCCTTAGTTTTTTGTAAGAAATAATTTAGTTTAGAATTACAAATAAATTAAGTCACAAATGTTACCTTTAGTCAATGAACATAGCTTCGATAATACTAAAAACTAATATTCCTTCTCATCGTCAATTGCTATTTATAGTTATTATAATTATTATAAAACCAAGTCTCCAAAAACTGTTTATCTGTATGTGATCGATTTTTTCAAAATCTAACTAAACGGTAGTGAAATACTTTCGAAAGGTTTAGGTTAATAGTACACCCTACAGTATACGGTTTTATGTAAATTGTGTGAGAAATTGAAGAGGTCACGCAGTTATAAAAAACTTTACTGCTGGGAGCTTTAATCGCGTACGCCGCATAAACTAACAGAGATATACTTAAAGTATGTACTAGACAATTATAGATCTATAAAAATACTATCGAAAAGTCAACGATAGCATGTCTCTATCTCTTACGGTTAACCCACAATAACTTCATAATTTCAATTAAAATTATTACGTTATTATTACGCGGGAAAACTTTGTGACACTGATTTCCAGACACAGCTGTGACACAGTCCACGCGGGCCAAGCCAGAGTCACAGCTAGTTTGAAATGAAGTTAAGTTCAGTTAAATAAATGTACAGATTCGGATACTAACCTTGTCATGTGTTTGGTTGCGAAGATGATTTATCCATCGAATATCTTAATTTCGGTGAATATCGAAGGTAGTAGAGTTCGCGATAAATTGTCCTTTATCGTCGAATAACATATAAGATAGTATGGTATATCTTTTTATCTACGCCGTGTGGTATCCGGCTGAATAGAATAGTACCACCCTCATTTCTTACCGCGGTGTCGTAAAAGGCGAATAAGGTAAGTCGACCCGCCGTGTGGTATCCGGCTGAGTAGAATAGTACCACCCTCATTTCTTACCGAGGTGTTGTAAAAGGCGACTAAGGTAAGTTGACCCAGCGTGTGGTATCCGGTTTAGTAGAATACACCACCCTCATTCTTACCGAGGTGTCGTAAAATACAACAGAGGTAAGTTGACGTCAGGCAGGCGGCCGGTCGTAAAAACGCAGCCAAATCATGTGACAGCATGTTTATAACATGTTGTGCCGACCCCACTTAGAGTGGGATAAGGGCAGGAGGATGATGAACTGAATCTACTCCTATATCCGTTTAGAGATATGATTTTTTCCTGTTCGCGGAAGAAAATCGGGATTTTCCAAATTTTATATGTTAATGCGGTTTGGTAGCTTTAATTTTACATTAGTATGTGACTATACATTAATATGGATTTTTTAATTTTCTTCATTGGATATCGTGATACAGTGTTCATCTTCATCCTCCTGCTCTTATCCCACTTTAAGTGGGTTCGGCACAACATGTTGTCACATGATTTGGCTACGTATTTTACGACCGGCCGTCTGACATTGACATTCCTTAGTGGTATTTGACGACACTTCGGTAAAAAAGAGGGCGGTCTATTCTACTCAGCCGGATACCACACGATAGGTCGACTTACCTTAGTCGCCTTTTACAACACCTCGTTAAGAAATGAGGGTGGCCTACTACTCAGCCGGAAAATACACGCCGGATTTACTTATCTTAGTCGCCTTTTACGATACCTCGGTAAGAAGTGAGGGTGGTCTACTCTACTCAGCCGGATACCACACGGCGGGTTGATGTAACTTAGTCGCCTTTTACGATGTCTCGGTGAGAAATGAGGGTAGTCTATTCTACTCAGAAAGATACCATACAGCAAATCATGATACAGTGCTGTTGCAAAAAAAGTTCCCAAAGCGGTCAAAGTTTAATGTAACATTTGTGGTTATAAGCGATCTAAAATTAGATATAGTTGCAATTTATTTTACAATACGTAATTCTAAAATATGAAAGTAACATTTTTTCGCCACAAATGTGCCCCTCTGTTAATAATGTTGTAATCATAGGTTTGACACCCTGTCAGAGCGTACCATGATATATTAATAACGATTTTATATTGAAACGTAAATCCATTGAGTCATTGGTTTTAGAGAGGAAATAATATGTTAGTAAAAGGGAGTAATGTATGTGAAACTAAGCGAGTTTTCGTTTAGTTTTCACGATTTAGTTTCGCCACACCGAGGCAGCTAATACTCCGGATTGTGGGGGTCGCCGTGTAATTATAGCAAATGTGGTATTTGTGTTGACAATGCGAGCGGTTACGTCTCGTATATTCTCTTGTTTCTAAATATCTGTTTCAGCCTTTCTTAAGCTTTGATTAGGCCAGGCTTAGGAGTTCGTAGGCGATGTTAATATTTATTCAGTCCCTTTAGCCTGTCTTAATGCGAAGTTGCGAATATGTGTGACAACAGGGAATTGTTTAAAATTAATTAGTCGACTATAATTCGCGTTGCAATGGTAAAGGTCTGATATATAATGTAATACAAAAATTAAATTGTAATAGTATAAAAAATGAAATAAACAAAGTGTAAAGTTGTAATCCTTATAGTAATAAGAGATAGTCAGGTAGCCATAGATGGGTATCCCACCCTGTATAGATTGGAAGAGAAGAATGAAAGGAAGAACTAGTATACAGAACGTAAGTGTGAGTCGAAAGCGAGAACTGGTATGGAAGACGAAAACTGTTAAACATAGGCTCCGATTATGTTGGAGGTAGAAGAAAAAAAACAAAAAGAAAAAAAGGGTAAATGTCGCTTTAGACGGTATATTTATGGTAGGACCTCCATATGATGTAAGTATATATGAAAAAAGTAATGTAACGGCCTGTTCCAATCCCATTGCTGGGTATAGGCCTCCTCTCTCCGTTTCTGGAGAGAAGAGTTGTAGCTAAGACCTACCACGCTGCTCCAATGCGGTTTGGTAGGTTACACATATCCCCAGAATTTTCTCGAGATATGCAGGTTTTCTAAGTTTTCCTTCACCGCAAAGCGTGTGATAAATTGTTATTACCAATTAGACGCATAAGTTTTTAATAGAAAAACTTATTGGTGTCCGCCCGGGGTTAGAATTGTTGACCCCCTCGAAAGAGTCGCACGATCTCACCGCTGGGCTATCACATTTACCACACATAATGAAAGTGATATCAAATAAGCTAAACGGAAACCGCCTTTTGTTGCGACCATCGATATGATAAAAATGCGTTGATTTAACTACTCTGTGCTTCTGCATAAGGTAGCAATGAAGAAATATAATCCGTTTTTTATATCATATAAGAATTACATTTTTAAAGAGTTACCGAGTTTCTCGCTGGCCCTTCTCGGTACAGACACTTTGGAACCTTCAGGAGAATTGACATCATCCTCCTGCCCTTATCCCACTCTAAGTGAAGTCCACGCAACATGTTATAAACATGTTGCATGATTTGGCTAGGTAATTTACGACTGGCCACCTGCGGGCGACGGCGGGTCACCTTACTATAGTCGCCCTTCACGACACCTCGATAAGAAATAAGGGTGGTCTATTCTATTTAGCCGGATACCACACGTCGGGTCCACTTACCTTAGTTGCCTTTTACGATACCTCGGCAAGAAATGAGTGTGGTCTATTCTACTCAGCCGGATACAAAACGGCAGATGCAGCAAAATTGACGTAGATAAATAACATTTTGATTAAATAATATTTTGGAATTGAAATTAAATTATCCATCACAGTGTAGTAGGGTATTGCATTTGCCCTCATCGTCGTCCAAACTATTTTAAGCCACAGCCATAAATCTCTGCACGGTCGACGTTGATGTCACTACAGTGATTTTTGAGCCCACAAGATCGCCTACGCAGGAGACAAAGCCCCATTAGCATAGGGGTGGAGTGGGGTGTGGCCGTATTAATCACATCCCGGCCCGTGCCTTGCGTCTGCGCAGGAGGCAAAGAGTTTGAATTAAAGATGCGCATTAGCTGACAATGTGCCTAAAGGACCGTTGTCTCGGGGAGGACGCCTGAAGACACAATATCATTCCCATAGCCCATTCTAAATGGGGTAGACTCAACAGGTTACAAATATGTTGTCATACGATTTGGCGAGTTATTTTACGATTTGCCTGACGTCAACTTACCTTAGTCGCCCTATTATCTCACCTCGGTAAGAAAGTGGGTGGTCTATTCTATCAGCCGGATACCATGCGATGGGTCAACGTACCTTAGTCGCCTTTTACAATGCCTCGGTAAGGGAATAGTATATTCTACTCAGCCGGATACCACACGGCAGGTCAACTTATCTTATTCGTCCTTTGCTACACCTTGCTAAGAAAGAGGGTGGTCTATCCTACTCAGCCGGATACCACACGGCTTATTAAGTATAGAAATTCATCTATCTCAATTGGTGATAATTGACAAAAACATTACATCAAAAGTGACAATCGATTATGTTCTGAGTTATTTTATCGATATAAACTTTTATTCCTTGACAGGATGATGCTAAATGCCGAGTCATTCGCTGTGTTTCTATCACGAATATTGTTAAATCAAAATGCACCGTTTCGTTCTTAACGTCTGATGGCAGACATAATAATTCACAAAGGATGCTAAAATAAAGTCTTTTATTCATTCATGCTGTTTAAGGGTCATAAAATTAAGTACTTTGCAAAATTTAATTGGTTATATTTTCTACAAAATGTACCTGCGACTTCGTTCACTCAAATGTTAAACAAGTCAAGTTAAAAAAATATTTAACAATATTTTATGTTCCTAATATTAACCGTTCCCTCGTCTGGAGTTAATCCTGGCAGCAGCATCATGCTTATCATAAATATGTACTGTCATCGGGACTTGACCAATATGTTAAATTTCAGCTGAATCGTATACCGGGGAGGGGGTCAAATTTAACTTGCAAGATTCCACTTTCACATAGATACACGGCATTGAAATTTTTGAAAACTATAATGAAACTATCACTGTTAAAAAAAGTGTTTTTACCTAGAAGAACGAGGAAAAAAATCGACGGTCAAAAACCACCAAAATAAACCTATGTAAAAATCAAAAAATTTTCCAATCCAATCTAATGATAAGTTAGTTGCAACTCAAGCCAAGATTTCTTATTTGGCTTACATACTCAATGAAATATTGTAAGAAATCGTTTTTCCACCACAAAAAGTAAATTACACAATGTTAGAGAATATTTAAAAAGACAATTAAAAAAATAACGTAAAGTAATTTTTTTTTACCAAATTGTAAATAAAATACATATCTGCATTTCATTAATAGCGACTTGATGTTATACGCACTTATAGACATGTAGCAACTTAAATAAGAACTACAAGACATTTTCTATTTAGTGAACTTATGAATGAACCCATTCTCCGAATATGAATCAGTATCAAAATCATGAATGGTTGCTCATGAATGGGTCAAATGAAAGCTTATTGACGCGCTGTGTATGTTCCAAGTGAAATACTAAGTATCGCTGATGCAGACACGTACATACAATAATCAACTCTAACTTTATCAAGATAACTGTTAAATCTGTTTATCAAATTGCATTCAGATGACCTTAAGAACATAATCCGAGATTTCATTATGGTATTTACAATGCAATCAAGATTAAAGCTTAAATTGTTGAAGATAAAGGCCTGTGGGGACGCAATGGAAACGTTTGTGCGGTAAAAAATGACGAGTCATAAAATGAAGGGAGTGATAAAGATGACGTCTGATAAGTTACAACAACTACAATAGAGTTATTGGGAATTGATTTGAGATGTGACGATGAAAGAGCGCTGGACGCTGTAGCGATGGCTGATACGGGCATACATCTGAAACGTGTTTATAGGGAAGATGTAGATTATCCTTATGGGTTTTCGAGAGGCGGGGAATTGAATGGGTGTCAAATTTTGTTTTGTTCAAATTATCTTCTTTATTAGTAATAGGATCTCTAAAATTGGTGTTTATTTTCTTACTTTTTAGGAGTTATTTGGATTGTTGAAGGCCCCGATGACGTTTGCGTATCGGATTCACTATTTTTTTAATATAATTTGTTCCTTCACCAAATTCCTTATTAATGTAAATTCATCTTATCTTTTTAAGCGCTACTTTTATATTTTATATTTTCCTATTTTGTACGTTTTCAACGCCACATAATGAAGGCCTGATAGAAGATCGTACGAGAGTTCTCTGTGTGCTTAGTGCAAGTTTTCTCACCTACTTGATCGCTTTAGCGTAACGCTTTGTATTATGCTATATGCTAAAGCGGTCGCGTAGGTTAAAAAAATGGCATAAGCACACTGTAGTTGGAAATGATGATACATAACTAATAATTAGAATATAGATAGTAATTCTGCTTGCTGTCTGTAAATATTGTAATAAATTTTCAATCTATAGTATTATTAAATAATTCAATCTTGAACATTATGACACGCCAACATCCTTATTAGGTGAGTCGTGGTCTTTGTTCCTTTAACTGCAGCGGACAATGCACGTCTTGTGAGGGCTGCACTTTTTGTCTTCGAGCCTGCTGCCCTGACACAATGATGCACGAATCAATTCTAGAGCACCCAATATCACTGCCATTTGAAATTGATTGATTTTACTATCATTATAAAATAGACCACCCTTATTTCGTACCAAGGTGCCGTAAAAGGCGGCTATGGTAAATCGACACGCCGTGTGGTATCCGGTTGAGTAGAATAGACCACCCTCATTTCGTAAAAAGATATCGTAAAAGGCGACTTAGGTAAGTCGATCCGCTGTGTGGTATCCGGTTGAGTAGAATATATCACCCTGTTTCTTACCAAGGTGTCGTAAAATACGAGTAAGGTAAGTTGACGTTAGGAAGGCGGTTGGTCGTAAAATACGAAGCCAAATCATGTTAAAACGTGCTTATTGGTGTGCCGACCCCACTTAGAGTGAAATAAGGGCAGGAGGATTATGATTTTACTGTCATTTTCTATGAATGATTATAATTATAACGCTAATCCGCTGAACAAATAAAGATGACATATGGACGATTGAAGTTCATATACTAGGTTAACATAAAAAATCCTGTTTTTCCTTCTGGAGCGGAAAACGTATACATTTACTTAAGGCTAGTTTGAGATTTAAATTGACGCGAACGAAGTTACGCGTTGTCGCGTGATATGTTTATAACAGATGGCGCTTCTTAGTGTCATCCTATTCCTGTAGAATTAACAGGTTTTCTATCTAATATCTAGCCTATATGCTATTTCCGTGTATTATGAATAATTGTGCCAAATGTCTTCGATATTTGTTCAGCGGATTCGCCGTGAAAGAATAACAAAAATACAACCATACTCACAAACTTTCGCATTTATAATAATAGTAGGATTGGATAGGATAGTATTTATATAGTCTTGTAGTATTTTTTAATCGTTTTTTTACATTATTCTATTAGTCCTTCGGCGATATTTTTGTACAATCCGTTTCTTAGATCGATGTTAAAGAGCACATTTTGTGAGGTCGATCGGTCGCGGGCAGGGCGGGGCGGTGTCGTCGACGAACAAAGACGTTTAATTGTTGGTTATCCGACGATAAATCCGTGCAACCTCTCATTATTCGACTTATCGAATCATTGTTAATTGAAAGTCGCCTTTTATTTTGATACCCGTGAAACGGTCGCTATCAAAAATGAAACACCATTCATTCAACATCGACGTTTAGTCGACGTCAAATAATACAAAAAATATAATGAATTATATTGCTATAATTCGCTATTAGAATAAATCCATGCCATGCTAAAAGTAAAGCATACTTTCCTTTTTATGCAAGCAAGTTACATAAAACCTATTTACCTAATTCAAATCACGAATTCACTACCACAATATTAAAATCGTTACTTCCCGGAACCGAAGGATCATCAGGAGATAAAAATCGCAAAGCGGTTTATAGTGCATGCGTTTTACAAAGGTTGCGTGGTATGAAAACTGATGATACACCTTAGGCACTATTAGTATTACATTTTACGGATCATAATTCTACAAATTGTTTAAAAAGTATGTCGTTTGATGATTACTCAATCTACACTAACGTTTCTGAGCATAAATTTGAACACAAGAAAATGTAAGAACTTTGTTATGGTAGTCTAAGGACTAGTGATTTAAGACTGGTAGCATAGTAAATTGTAAATTGAGAGAATCATTTACAATAGCTAGTATATATCGTAAAGATTTCTATTTAGTTATGCTCATTAATCTTAATTCCCTTACTAAAACTTTCTAGTCTTCGCCAAGCACCCTAGTCTCAAATGAAATACTCATAGGAAGTTATAGAAAACGTTAAGATCTGCTTATTCATTACGTACACTTATCTGAAGTCCCTTTCTATTATTTTCTAGTTTTCTCCAAATACCCAGTTCCTAAATGAAATAGTTAGTTGTAGATAGCGTTGAGGCTTATACTTAGTTATGCACATTAATCTGAAGTCACTTACTATTAGTTTCCAGTTTACTCCACACTCCGCAACGTTCCTCTCAATAAATAAATCCGCGCCACACGCGTATCGTTCGCACCTCGCTCACCAATCGGACATTGATTTATAGATGCTTTATTTGATTCGATTGTATCATCAGAATGTCATAAATCGACTTCCCCGACTGTTTCGGTCCCCCTCGTATCGTTGCCGATATTTTCTATACTGAGTTTTCCTGATGCCATTATGTCCATGTATAGGTGATAACTGAATCCGACTGTTGGTTTGCTTTGCGACTTATTGTGGGAATTGTTGGGGATTATAGTGTTCCTTATTTCTTATGTTTGCTTTAGTTAGTTGATTAGTGTTTAATTTCTTTTGGATGCTTACTTGTTCTTCCATCAAGCATATATATCTTCTCAGTATTTACACCGTTAATCAATGTTACGAGGAGGGATGAAAATCATGTGACCAAATAAATATTAAATAGGACTTTGGATGGATTTACGACTACAGGCAAACTAAAAGCCTTGCTGTAAAATAAAGAAGTTAAATTAAGTGAAATGATTAGGAATGCTAACAAATATTGGTAGTTATACATTCAAATAGTGAAAAAACACAAATTTCTTACTGAGCTTTCTCTCAAGCCTATAGTCACATAAATGCTTTATTTACAATTAAAATAACCTAATTATATCAATCGAGAAATGGTACCAAGAATTTTGAAATCTCTTAGATGGTCGTTAATGAGAAAAACGAGCCTTTTTGTCACTTGAGGCACTTTTAATATGGACATTTTTTGCACTATGACTCCACGGCTGTCTGGTCTCAACAGCAAACGGCAAATTATTAATATTAATTACATTTTATTGATGTGTACTGAGGTCTTAAATTGGTCTGTTTTTCTTTGCAAAAATCTAATTGCTTCAAAAAACTCAATAAAACTTATTAAAGCCGCTTGCGTTATACCGTCCGTGCACCCCTGACCACATTTTTACTCGTCCAAATAAATGAACACAGGCGTCCGGGGGCGCCGCTAGACTTGTCAAATTAATTTCTTCTTGCAAGACAATTTGTCTGTCGCCGGAGGGCCGCAAAAAACTTCAATATCGATTGCTAGCCCATTAGCTGGGACCCTTAGTTCTGGGAAGATGTTTTCGGTCCGGTGGGAAAATGTTTCTTATGCTTGTTATAGAGAAAAATTGCACTTTTGAACCCTGCGATTAATTTGCCTCGTATCTGATGTTCCTGAGAAGTCCTTTACTTAAGCAACATTATTTTTTTTTCAACATCCTAAACGTAAGGGTGTTTTTACCTAATTAATATATCTGAAATAACATCATACCATAAGTTTTTTTTAATAGAATATCATGCAAGTAGACCACTAGGTACGTGGTCCGTATGTCATCATATCTGACGGCATCGATATATGACCTGATTAGTTTTGATAGTCCTACGACAACTCATCATGAGGGTTCAAATCTAGAAACAAAACCAATTTGTTTGTAGTTTAGATGGGAAATAGATATAATAAACATTGTAGGTTGTCAGAAGTCGATAGCCGAAACTCGAGCCACTATTAGATGCTTTGAGGTAGTGTACTGAGCCTATGCATGGTGTGGTGATGGGTATATTGCCACTATTGTCACAAATTTTTTGTCCTTTACGTCATCATCATCTTCCTCTTACCCTTATACCACTCTAAATGTGGTCAACTCTTGTCACTCCTTTTGTATGCAAATCATTCTTCTCACAATCCATCCATCTTCTTTTGGTCTCCCCCTAGTTATACATCCATCCACATTCATATTTAAAACTCTTTTGCTGGCTTGATTTATATCTCTCTTCATTACATGACCATACCATCTTATTCTTTCACTTCTCGTCCTTTCTATAATGGACGCACCTTTCAAACTTCTCCTAATATACTCATTTTCTATTCGATCAAATCTTGTCACACCACACATCCTCCTTAATATTCTCATCTCATTTGCATGCACCTTTCTTTTATTGCGTTACACTCTGATCCATACATTACAACGATTCTTTAAAATGGTTATAATTAAATATATTCAAGATAAGTGATAGATCGTAGTACCGAGCTTTTTATAGGTAATCAAATAAGGCGGGCGCCACGCACGGCGGAACACGCCCGGCTAAATTAAAGCGCGGATTTTGAAAGCCTTCCGTCACACTCGATAAAGCGACTTCGTGCCGATTGCGAGTCGCCGGCATCTTGAGACGTTAACTTTACGGATAAAAACCTAAAATAAATCGTTACAACCTTTTTATTTGCAGACTATTTTGAAGAAATTGTATTATACTGGTTGTATTCGCGAATTCCGATTTTTTTTAAAAATCTTATATCTTGATATATAATCTCTAATTGTACCAAACTTGATTCATATTACTCTAGTGAACTATCGTGAATTTTGAAAGCGCAGACATACAAACAGACTTTCACGTCAATAGTAGACATTAGTATAAGTAATGGCCTGCTTCTCTCAACTGCTGAGAAAATACCTCTTTTCTCTTTGTTTTGGAACTCACTATAATATGCTGCTAATTCTAATAGCTTTTATAGCATCACCGGGTGAAATGGGCGAGCACAGAACTATCGTCGAGGTTGCAAAATTCGAAGAGTAGCGCGCACAAGTCCTTCTGTCTCGAATTTTAAGATAGAGCTATAATCCTACTAATATTATAAATGCGAAAGTTTGTGAGTATGAATGAGTTTGTTACTGTTTCACGGCGAATCTGCTGAACCAATATCGATAAAATTTGTCACAATTATTCCTTATACTCCGGATTAACATATAAGCTATAGAAATCTCGTTAATTCTACTGAAATAGGATGACATTAAAAAACGCCATCTATTATCAACCTATCACGCGACGAAGTCGCGTGTAAAAGCTAGTCCGAGCGATAAAGCGTTATCGTGCACTATTGATTACAGCAACATAATTTTTTTTATTACGTTTAAACAATTCATTTGGGATTTGCGGCCGTGATCACTGCCGACAGTCACAGGGTTTCACCTACCACAGCTGCACAAAACAGCTCACTTTTGGGTCTAAGAACAGATTTTTAAAATGTTTTAATATTAATTATTCAGTCACCTTAATATTAATCTAATTAAACACACACAAACACAAAACGTACACTTAATTTTGACAGTTAATTTAGACCATAATGGCGTGTGTGAGAACAACACGAGAAACATGTAATGGCGCCCCCACAGGGTTGTGGTCTCATTCTCAGTCTACCCTCGAATGTGGTATTCTGACTCGTAATTGTTTGCTGACGAGTTTCAAAGTTGTCGGTTTTCATGTGATTTATATTTAAGATATCTTTGTCTATTATAACATAATTTGGTTGCATTAATTTATTTATTTAGAATAAGTTTATGTGAATGATTGATCCAGTATCCGGCTGAGTAGAATAGACCTTCCATTATTTACCGAGATGTCGTTAAAGGCGCCTAAGGTAAGTTGACGTTAAGCGGGCGGCTGGTCGTAAAAAAATTGCCAAATCACGTAACACCATGATAAGAGTAGCAGAATGATTGTAAATATTTATTTTCTGTTGTAAATTTACTTTAAAATGTTAAAATTGACAGGAAGCGGACAAATGACCCCAGCTCTCGGTAGTAGGGATTACTGACTAAAAAACCCCCTACTATACGTGCATCTCAAATCTATTTCGGTACAGACTTCCCAGTACCGTAGAAACTCATACGAACGACGAAACAAAAGATAATCACAGAGAAATATTAATATCTGCGACGATTCCAACCTCGACAGCTTGTTGAAATCAAATTATGGAGGGAGCGAGGGGAAGGGAGTTGATGATTGCGTGATGGATAGAAGTGAAATCCGGCTCGGAGGACCATTATGGGACTTGCGAGACAAATGAACCTGTTATGAATGTCGTTTTCGTTAATTTATATTTAGAAACCATAAAGATCCAATTAGTGATGCTATGTTCTAGCAATATGATGAAATTTTGGGACTAACCTGTGTATGATATTTCTTTTATATACAAGAAACATCATATTCTTACCTTTTACATATGTACATGGTCAGAATCACGTATTTTAAAGCCGTTTGATATCCGGCTGAGTAGAATATACGACCCTCATTTCTTACTGAGCCATCGCCATACTGGACGCGGCCGTTCGTAAATTACTCAGCCAAGTCATGTGACAACATGCTAATAACATGTTGTGCCGATCCGACTCAGTGGGATAAGAGCAGGATGGTGATGATGGTATGAATCACATATTACAATCCACATACACTTAAGTATGTTATGAAGATTATATATTTATTTGGTATAGCCTATATTATATCAGTAAATTAAATACTGGCGGTCTGTATTAGGGAAACAATAACCGCAAACAGAGGGTCTTGTAACCCTTGCACCGCCAACCGTTGCAATTAGACAGGGTACGCGCCTTATTGGATTAGCTATACCTATTTTGATTACGGATTTACTAATGAAATTGGATAACGAGATATTGTATACTGTCTATTCTTAAAATTCATGCACTTGAGACGACAAACTTTGTAGCTTACGTTTACAAATTCGAAAAAGCGCTTCTGGCTGCGGTGGATATATATGTAATCTGATGATGGGGCTCATGAGAAAGACTTATAAAGTCTTACTAGGAGAATATTCCTAGAACAGTGAGAGTTAAAAACATAACCATAAAGAGATAATTCATGGAATTAAAAAAAACATTTTTTCTTTCGCGAGTATAAGAAAAACGTTTTAGGTTTACCGTGATGGCAAGGCCGAAAAGTTATTAAAAATAAATATGAGTGACAAAAGCTATTATTAATTTCAATACATAATTGTACATAGATTATCCTAACGTTTGCCAAATGTAGTTGTGGTACGCCTTGTGCTGTATATAACTTTAAGTCCCCCAAGTAAAATGTGGTAATCTCGTTAAATTTATATAAAATTGTTGACATAATGGCTTGGATTAGAGGTAATTCAGCGAGACGAGAGCTCGGCTACTGGAAATTGACCACATATGGCGTTCGACTAACCCCCTCACCTTATATCTACTGGCGAATTCGTAATGGCACAAAAAATTATATCAAATAAGACAATATAGACTTTAACATATTGCCATTGAGTGCGCTTTAACTTGAAAGTTAATTTGCGTATGGAACATTTTGTCAAGTCAAAAGTCTATTTCAAAATCGTAGTATTAATAATTCATCTTAATTCGTGTCGTATAAATCAAACCTGTCGATTTTCTAATAAAACAAAATTATAGATTAATACTATTGAAAGCGTAAACTGTATTGGTGCTGTGGTTAGAACGTAAACGACGCTTGTGGTTAGTAGATTCAAACTGGAGTAGGCGCATTTTTTGTTTTTATGCTGTTCAAAACTACTTATATTTTTGAACTTAACTTTATTTTTCTGTACTCTTGAGCTTACTTTCTGATAAACATACATGTAAACTTTCATCTATACATATTAGACAACAAAGTCCCCAAAAACTCTGTTTGAATGTGATCGATTTTGCTAAAAATTTACTGAACACATTTTTGTACGGTTTTTACTTAAAGATGCAATTCTTGACGAAGATTTAGTTTAACTATACTGATTTTAGCATCATATGGGCTACTATTATCCTAAATTTCGTGTGGAACAACCAGTTTCTTTTATCAAACTATGTCTTCAACTATTTGTTAACGTGGTAGATTTAGCGCGGATAATTGTGTGTATGTGTGTGATTTTGTGCCTGTGTGTATGTGTGCATGAGTGAGTTTTTGAACATTATTTCAGCATATAATTTTAAAAACACCTTAAACCTCTACTCCAGGTTGAACTCGCGATCAAGAAAGGTAAGTTCAACTTGATGCCCTTTTAAAATATAAGATCCCACCCACTGATTCGATGATTCCACAGTGTCATGACACACGACGTCAAGTGTGCAAACTCGGGTGCACTGCAAATATATCCGTGTAAACTTTTGAGCCCCTTATTTTATCAGCATACAGTCTATTTTCTGTTAAATCAGACGCAACACAAGTTTGCCGAGAAGCTTGCCAAGCGAGCGATTTTCGAAAACGTCACTCGAGCACCATGTTTCGCTGACGTGGCGATGGTGGTACAAAGGGATATGACATTTGCTTATTTTATAGCAATCTTTCAAGGAAGAAAAGTTTTTACACGCGACCGCGCAAAAATAGGGTGTACTGTTTTATGATGTACTGACAGATGGCCGTGATTTGGTTTCCCGTACACAACCTATTTGAACTCATGACTACATTATCTTTATTATTTGAATCTATGCTTATATTATAAAAAGAAAATCTGTCTGGTTGTCTCTTACGTTTTCACGGATATACTTGCTTAATCAATAGTTATGAAATCTGAATCAATCAAAGCGTTTAAAAGAGCTAACATATGGCTTAAAAAATCCAGTTTTCTTCCTTTGGAAACAGCAATAAAACCGTACCTAATTGAAATATGGTTTACAATTAAAAAAACTAATTAAATCAAATTAAAAGATACTTTATTCAAATTTTGTCCTTCAAGCACTTTTGAATCGTCGTAATCGCAAAGCTTTGCGATTTTGTCGTAGAATTTATCTCCTGATTATGCTTCGGTTGCGGGCGAAACGATTGTTGAGTTTGTGATAGTGAACGTGGGTAGTGCTTGTATATTGTGGTGGCGTAGGTTTGTGCTTTTTTTACTAATCCTGCAATGTATCAGGTATGAAAATGAATTGCATTTAGCATTTAAATATACAATAATACAATATACAAATATACTTTATTGCACAACAAAAAACAATAAGTTTCAAATTATACAAAATATGCTTATAACTGTAAGAATTGTACAAAGAGGCAGTCTTATCGCTAACAGCGGTTTCTATATTTATATATATTTTCTTTTTTACTTCATAGCGGATTATTGCAAAATAATGTTATTATTACTTTTGTTATATGAATCTCCATAGAGTAACACCTAATTCTATAAATTATTTGAAAATCTTTGCATTATGATCGTATAAAAAATAGTTACTCGTTACTTTGTTATTAAACGATGTTATTCAAATCACAGCCAAACAATGCACCGCAGTCAAAATTCTATGAATGGAACAATTTGTTTACACTAAAAGTGTACCAATACCCATTGTTGAGATAAAAAATTAGTAATTTCATTCGCGGCGTGACGAACAAAAGGGAGAAAGTTCGACCTAACACGCTGTATGGGCGAAATTTATAAAACAACCACAGCCTAGGAAATTTTAAATGGGCAACACTTTTGTTGTTCAAAAGTTTTTGAATAGCGTAATATAGAATTTTTAATCTGTGGTGTGTGTACGTGTAGATAGTTAAACCGGGGACAACCGTGACGAAATTTGTGTGGGGTAGTGATGCAACCCTTCTATACTTGCATCGCGGCGATCCGCGAAGGGATGCTGGTAAGTGGACCGCCTAGTCTTGATACTTGCGTTATGGCGTACAGGTTTCAAGTAACGCAGCCGATATTGTTAGATTATGGGCTTTTAAAATTTTAAGGTCATCTATTGGGTTAGCTAACGCAAAGCCTTTAAATATTTATTCAAAGTCAGTTTAAGGTCTTTTGAAAATTCTAAGCCAGTAATTTTTCCTTCGACGTAATTCAAAAGGTAGGCAGACTTCTCAAATGTAATCATTATTTTGAGGACTCTATTTGCAATATACAACCGTCACAAAAGCACTTAAATTTTAAGTATCAGAAAATAGAGACAGCTAAGAACGCGTCTACTATCGCTTACAGAAGAGAAGCAATATTTTAAAAGATATTTTTTTGCGAATTAATATATAGCAATCAAATATTATACGGGATAAAATTGTGTATTTACGAATGAATGTGTTTAGTTATACAAAAGTAATAATAAAATTATTTTGCTATAATCCGCGATGAAGTAAAATAGAAAATATATATAATGCTAAATGTAGAGTGGACAATCGGTTATCATACCTGATACATGCAGGAGTCGTAAAAAACACATGCACAAACCTCCACCACCGCCACCGTGATACACAAGCACTATATACGTTCACTATCACAAACTCAACAATCGTTTCGCCCCGCAACCGAAGCATCGTCAGGAGATAGACTCCACGACCAAAATCGCAAAGCTGTTTAGTTATCCCAATTTAACGATGCAACAGTAAAACGAATTTGTACGAAATTGTTCAATGTGTATTCATGTAAGTTTACTTCTAAAATAACACGTGATTTATTGCTTGTTCCAGAAAAATCTCAGGGATTAAAAAAAACGTTTATAATAACGTCTATACTTAGTTTTCAATTTGTAACATATACCGCAAGTAGCCCCAAAGGCATAAATAGTATTAAGGCTGTACATAAAATAAATATTTCAACTTATCTGTTTTCGATATCAATCAAATTTGTTAAATCTTTTTTGTATACTCTATAAAGGAAGTGATTTAAATATCAAAGATATAATGCGGACAATTATTGCCTTTATTGCTATAAACTTTTTGTGCCTTGTATTGACTTTATTATGTTTCAAAGTTTTTTTGTTGTAATGGCATAAATATTTCTCTCGTGACAGATAATAAGATATTCAAATTAGGAGTAATTTGAATATTTATTTATTAGACATTATTCGAGTATTGATAAAAATCAATCCATTATTCGAAAAATATGAGCTGAGAAAAACAATTTAATGTATAGAACACGTTGGCAATTTTTTTTATGATTGTTTCCTATCAGTTCAAATCCCATCCTGGTAACAATGAGTAAGGCAACAGTAACAGCCTGTTATTATCCCACTGCTGGGCATAGGCCTCCACTCTCCATTTTTTGGAGAGAAGGGTTGGAGCTAAGACCTACCACGCTGCTCCAATGCGGGTTGGTAGGTTACACATATCCCTAGGATTCTCTAGAGATATGCAGGTTTCCTCACGATGTTTTCCTTCACCGAAAAGCGTGTGATAAATTGCAATTATCAATTAGACACATAAGTTTTAATATAAAAACTCATTGGTGTCTGCCCGGGTTTGAACCCATGACCGTCTCTAGAGATTCACACGGTCGCACCGCTAGGCCATCACAGCTCTCAGGCAACAGTAACAGTCCTCAATAATTAGGACCACTAATTCCCAGAGCGTTCTTTCTTTAAAAGAACTCTCGAATATGAACAAGAACAGGAGTTTTCTTCTTCGGCAAGTCCAGAAATTTTCCTTAACTTGAATGGGGAGTTTGAGGTCCTACAGTCCGTGTTTAAGCTTATAGGATTATATATGCTATTATTGGACTTGACTCAGATCTTATTCTGGCTTACTTTGGTTTAAATTCTTTCATACCTTAGGCAACTCTAGGTACAAAGGTTTTTTCCAACTTGAATTGAGAATATCCGAAAGCCAAAGTTTAAGTTCCTCGCATCCTAATTATCACTTGCCTTCATTAGACTTACACATCCTATATTTTCCAATTTTTTTTAGGAAACAGAATCCCAATGCGCTACATTTACAATCATACTTTATAAATACGTCCTAGTTCAAAGTTTTGACGATTTCAAGGATTTGTTCTCGATTTCATTTCTCGATAGTCACTAGCTTCGTTTTAATGCTACTAATATTATAAATGCAAAAGTTTTTGAGTATGGATGTATGTTTGGTACTCTTTCACGGCGAATCCGCTGAACGAATATCGATAAAATTTGGTACAATTATTCCTTATACACCGGAGTAGCATATAGGCTATAGAAATCCTGTTAATTCAACAGGAATAGGATGATATTGAAAAGCGCTATTATCAACCTATCACGCGACAACAGTCCACGAAAACGAAGTTACGGGTAAAAGGTAGTAGCGGTTATTTGTGCGAACGAAAGTATTATGCAAAAATACGAAGTACCTAATACGCCCATCGCGGTACACCTCACCCCACGTGGAAGCGTGAAATTCGTACAATAAATGCCTTTGTATTGCGGCGGGCTGTTGACTTTTGGACGCAAACCGCTAAACAATGCCGGTTTATATTGTCTGCGACTTTTTAACTTATAAAACCCTTATCTGAAATATGCCGCTCGCACCGTCAATATGGAGCTTTGTTCGCATTTTTCTTTGACCTTACATTTTTTCGATTTTTTTTAAGCTGTGATAGCCCAGCGGTAACACCGTGCGACTCTTTCGAGGAGGTCTCGGGCTCAAAACCGGACAGAAAACAATGAGTTTTTCTTTTAAAACTTTTACGCTTTTCGGTGAAGTAAAACATCACGAGGAAACCTGCATATCTCTAGAGAATTCTAGAGATATGTGTAACCTACCAATCCGCATTGGAGCAGCGTGGTAGGTCTTAGCTCCTATCCTTCTCTCCAAAAAGCGGAGAGAAGAGCTTATTCCCAGCAGTGGGAGAGTAACAAGCCGCTACTTTTTTTTATTTACATTTTTTTACTATGTTAGCCGAACGGTGAGGCCGTGTGACTATTTTTAGGGATCACAGGTTCAAATGCCTATGAATAGGAACCAAACTGTTAGTTTTGTTTTTTACTTTTTTCGGGTGCAAAAAGTAATAATTAATTGTCTATGAAAATGACTGTCTCAGATGAGATATATATAATTAATCTGTACAAAAAGTAATATTAGATTATACATTCAATAACTGTATAATGTCTATCAAATTTGCCTAAGTTCGAGACGAGTTATAAATAATTGTAATTTATTGTAATTTACACTTGACAAACGTTAATGCACCATTTAATAAGTCTATAAATTATTTTGTTAATAGCATACAATTACATACATTAAACTCTGGTTTATAGCAAAGTATCGCCCGTTCAATTTATCGATTATGATTTATGCGAACGATTTACGGAATCGATTCGGTATCGGTGATCGTTAGTTGGCGAGTCGGTGTGACGGTGGGCCGGTAATCGATTGATTATAATACAAGTATACCCGCTTATCTATATAACGGACGTATCCATTACACTGCGTCAGTTTTGCTACTAAACCACGCGCTATACCATAACATCATCGTACTACCCTAATCCACTCGAAGTGGGGTCGGCAAAACATGTTATAAACATGTCACATGATTTCGCTACGTATTTTATGACCGGCCGCGTGCCGACGTCACCACTGATACCACACGATGGGTCAATTTACCTTAGATGCCTTTTAAGACACCGCGGTAAGAAATAAGGGTGGTCTATTCTACTCAGCCAGATAATACGTGACGTATGATCTAAGATCATACTTCAAAACGCACGGTTTAAAGTTTCTTTCGATCAATATTAAAGAATTTAGGACGAAAATTCAGTTTGAATGAATTAAAAGAATTCATATACATACTAATCCATCTATATGAATAGTAATATATAAATATGTAATTTTGTCTGTCTGTAACGCTTTCACAAAAAATCTGCTGGAGTAAATTTGGTACAAAAGTAATAATATATTTTGCTATAATCCGCGATGAATGATGATCATCGCGAATTATAGCAAAATAATTTTATTATTACTTTTGTATTATGGATCTCCGCAAAGTAACGCGTACTTCTATTAATTATTTAAATTTGGTGCAATTGAAGATTATATACCGGCCACCGGACCAACATATACGAAAAAAATTTTTAGTTGATTAGTTTTTTGAGAACAGGAATACAGAACTAATGAGAATATTATTTTGCTTTAATCCGCGATAAAAGAAAATATATAGAATGCTAAATGTAGAGTGTCCTATTCGTTCTCATATCTGATACATATAGAAATTGTAAAAACCCATGCACTACCTGACACCGATGACACAACAACACACAATCTCAACAATTGTTTCGCCCCGCAACCGAAGCATCGTCAGGAAATAGAAAAAAAAGGTCTTTCGCAAGGGCTTTGCGATTCTGTCGTGGACTCTATCTCCTGACGAGGCTTCGGTTGCGGGGCGAAACAATTATTGAGATTGTTGTGGTGAATGTGTGCAGTACTTGTGTATTGTTGTGTTATCGGTGTCAGATAGTGCATGCGTTTTTACAAATCCTGCATGTATCAGGTATGAGAACGAATAGTACACTCTGCATTTAGCATTACATATATTTTCTTTTATCGCGGATTATAGCAAAATAATATTCTCATTACTTTTGTATTATGGACCTCCGCATAGTAACGCCTAATTCTATAAATTAGAACAGGAACAAAACATTACAGAACATTGAGTATTTAATCACTAAAGTTGACGCAAACGAAGTCGCGTTTAACAAATATTCAAATACATTGACCCTATTGTTAGCAATACCATATAGCGTTATTAGTAACGTAAACGGACATACGTCATAACTGCGGGCGATGGCAATGGAAACGGGTAATATAAAGCGAAACCAGTAGTGCAGGTGTACGGTATGTTCATTATTGTTATTATGTAATTTAATTGCGAGTCGTTAAGTTTATGTCGGTTCCTTAAAGCATTATATTTATTTGTTGATATCTACTTGTTTGTTTTTATAATATTGTTGTCGGCAGGGCTACGGACGCCGTTCTGAAGCATGTTCTTAGAAATAATGTATGTAGTCATTTAACAAACATTTGTCTATTCCTGTCCTTTGGCCCTTTTGGTCCTGTAAGTTATAGTTTCGCGACATCTTGAATAAATAAGATCTGTATCCCTTAGGTCTCCACTTAGTCACAGACTGTTAAAGTTATGTGTCATAATTAAGTGATGGAGTGTCTTCTGGTGTAAAGATGACATATACTTTGTACATAAAAATATCACATATTTAGGATCAAAGTTATTAATAAGATACTATTGAAAAATTGTAATTTAAATTAAGAAAACAAAATGACAACTATATGTTGATCATCCCGGCTCTTTTTTTATTTTTACTTTGTTGGTATCATTTAAGAAAGAAAAAAGGAATACAGACTAAATATAATACAGACTAATATAAATAAATTGAGGAACGTCGTTTTGTACATACGTCCGAATGCTGATTCGCTTATGATTACGATCGGCTTAGTTCTGCAGCAATGTGTGCTTTTTTGTGTTAATCTGCTAGTACAGATAATCGGTTTAGTTTTTGACTGATAGACCCGTCACAATTCGCAATTCCATGCTATCAATCTTCTTTCTTATTTTTATTTTTATTTTATTTTATTTATTTATTTAGGTTCACTTACAAATTGCTTACACTAATTCTATAAATTATAACATGCTTAGTATATAAGTTAAGTGTAACAATTCACTTATAAGTAAACTCCTTAAGCATAAATACACGCGTATTGACAGCATATTTATATATATATATATATATATATATATATATATATATATATATATATATATATATATATATATATATATATATATATATATATATATATATATATATACCTATTTAATAAATTAGAAAAGCTATGAACTAAAAGCAGTGTCTGCGAACTGTTCTGTAGAAAACTCTCTGTGTGTCATAATGTAATTCGATATGATCACTGCATTTGTTGACGACTTTGCAAAAACTAGCGTAGGGCGAGTTAGCTCCAAGAACTGTCCTTCTAAAAGGTGGATAGAGTGGTGCTATCGGAACTCGGTGAACCTTAGAAGGTACACGAAATCGAATAATTTCGTGCAAACGAATACAATCAATTTTATTGTTAACAATTTTGTACACAAACAAGGCATCTAATAAAGATCTACGTTTGTTTAAAGAATCAATCTTGAAGTAATGCAACCTACTTGTATAAGAACGAAGTATTTTCGTTCTACCAGCTGCAAAAGTCAGATGCCACAGAAATCGCTTTTGCACTCTTTCGAGCCGTAATGAATGAGTTGAATAATGAGGCCGCCAGACAACGCTACAATACTCGAGAATACTTCGTATATGAGTGTAATAAAGTAATATTTTTGTTTTATTGTTACGAAAGTTTTTACAGTTTCTTAATATAAAACCAAGCATTCTAGAAGATCTTTTGATAACATCGTCTAAGTGTGGTACAAAGGATAATTTTCTATCATATATTACACCTAAATCTCTTTTTATATCTACTTCCTCAATTGCTTGGTTATTAATTTTATATTCAAATTTTATATTGTGATGTTTTCTATAAAATTTCATATGATGACATTTCCTAATGTTTAAATACATGCCATTTAAAGAACACCAATGTACTAGACGATTCAAATCATGTTGAAGCAAAGTGGTATCAATATCAGACTTAACTACTTTTGCAAATTTTAAGTCATCTGCATATATAAATACTTCCGAAAAATTAAAGCAATAAGCAATATCGTTTATGAAATAGTTAAAGAGTATAGGCCCTAAATGAGATCCCTGTGGAACCCCAGAAGAAACATCACGATTAGATGATTCAAAACCATTTACAACTACAGTGAATGATCTGTGCTTTAAGTATGAACTAAGCCATTTAATAAAAAGTTCTGATAATCCATATGAACGTAATTTGAGCAAAAGAATTTCGTGTGAGACTTTGTCAAAGGCCTTACTAAAGTCCGTGTAAATGACATCAACCTGATGACCTGAATCGATAGCTTTGAATAAGAATTCAGTAAAAGTAACTAAGTTCGTATTTGTAGATCTAGACTCAACAAATCCATGCTGATAATCACTCAAGTACAGTTTTAAATGTCTTTTGAGACAAGGGCAGACTAAGGACTCAAAAATTTTTGCAAAAATAGATAAGATTGAAATGGGTCTATAGTTAGAGACACTATGCTTATCTGCTGATTTAAAAACGGGAATCACTTTCGCAACTTTCCATATAGTCGGAAATACACCCGACATTAAAGATTTATTAAAAAGTATTGTGAGAGGCCCAGCTAAAGCTGATGCACAACGTGTAATGAAGATTGGGTGAATCGCGTCGTTACCGGCTCCTTTTTTAATATCGATGTTTTTCAGTTTCGCAAGCACCATCTCATAGCTAATAACAGGAATTGTTAAGCACTGACTATTAACTTTTAAATCATTAAGAAAAGGAGAATTGTATTCCGTAGTAATGTTATTAGCGTCCGTGCTATAAGCAGAAGAAAAACAAGTGGCAAACAACTCACATATTTCCGTGCCATTTGATGTTGTAGTTAAGCCATCTGTCATGTTTAGTGGAATAGTGCTCGATCCGCCACGTTTGGTTTTAATATATCTCCAAAAGAGTTTTGAGTTTTTTGCTAAATCCGCCTCTAGTTTTACCATATAATCATTGTAACAAACTGTAGCTAACTTTTCACAACGTTTACTTAGAATTTTTAATTCTATAGCATCTATTGGGTTTTCATAAATATTATAGCGTTTCCTAATCTTATTCTTTTGGTTCAATATTTTTTTTAACTGGCGCGTAAACCATGGGGGAAATTTGTGATTGTTTGCAGCAGTGAACGGAACAAATTGTTGAATAACGACATGAAGTGTGTCATAGAATACACCAATCATTTCATTGACACAACTTTTACCTTTAAATAAGTCCTCCCAATCAATATTATCTAGGTATTTAATAATCATATCATATTTTGCTTTATAATAATTTCGTCGATTGCTTAAATTTTTATAAGGTAAGTGTAATATCTTATCTAAGCAGATTATTATATTTAAAGGAGGATGTAAATGATCAATATTGCTTAATGAAGATAGACTTTCCCTCACCTTACAACTCATAAAATTAGATAACACCAGATCCAGTATTCGGCCAGAATTGTTGAGTACAAAGTTGGATTGATTCAAATTGTTAACATTAATAAAATCAATTAAAGTTTGGCAAGTTCTATTTAGAGATACAATATTACATTTCTGAGTCGCTATTAAATTCCAATCGATATAACTTAAGTTAAAATCTCCAATTATACAAATATGTGAGTTTTTTATTTCATCACACAACGCATTAGTATGGTCAATGTAGTCTTTTAATGATGAAAGACGAACAGGAGGTGGTAAATAAACTGAGCAAAGAGCTATCTGACGCAGCGTGCATGATGGTGGCATGTCTATAATCACCCAGAGATCCTCACAATTGCTCTCCCAGTTCTTGACACGCTTTGTTTTAAATTTTTTATTTATAGCTATCAATACTCCGCCTCCTTCTATCTTATTATGATTCAAACTTTCTCTGTCTCTTCTGTAAACCACGTACCTGTCGTCAAATAACTCTTGGCTTAATACAGAACTATTCAGCCACGTTTCAGTCAGAACTATGACGTCGTAGTCATTACAACAAACGTTACGAAAAAACAGATGAGTCTTTGTTTTTAAGCCACGGCAATTTTGGTAATACATTTTTAAAGACCTAACTTTGTTTTTTTTCAGTACCATAACTTACATACACGACTTAAATCTATAATGAGAATCAAACAAGCTTATTTAATGTGTCCATATTTCTTATCAGTATATAGTCAGAGTCATCACTTTTACGAGCAAACACTTTTCCACCTCTTACCCATACATATTTGTACCCCTTTGCTTTCGCCCTAATCCTTGTAGCAGCGTGAAGAGCTTTATTAGAAGGAGATAAATGTTCTGTGACAAAAATTGGTGAATTGGTGGATGCAAGACCAAGATGTTCACTATTAAGTTTATTGCTTTGGTTATTTTTATTAAACTTGTAAACCGCAGCAAGCATTTCATCACGAATTCTCGGCGAAGAAAGTTGAACTATAATAGACCGGGGTCGAGTATTTTCCTTATTAAATTTCGCTATACGGGTACAGTGTAGTACATCTTTATCATTCAACATGCATCCAACAGCCGTACCCAGTCGTTTGATGATTGTGTAAAGGTTTTCATGTTTATTTTCAGGTACACACTGCACCTCTAAGTTATTTAGTCGGGAATGTTGCTCTAGATAGTTTATACGGCCATGTAAATCAGTGATGATTCCCTCCATTTTATTATTAGCACCTTCTAGTATTTCGATAGTTTTCTTTAGTTTAGATTGTTCAGTTTCAATATCATCAAATTTATTATTAATAAAAGACATAGATTCATTCATATCTCTCATTTCCTTCTTGATAGGTTCAAGCTCTCTATTGATAATTCCAATCATAGTTTCATTAAGTTGCTTTAACATGGTACTAAATTCTTTTTTGACTACATCTTCAACAATGGAACGTACGTTTTCACCACTTATGTAAGCAGTTTCATCCGGCGGTGAGCTATATAACGCCAGTCTCTTATTACCTCTAGTGCTGCAGACATTTCGTACAGGGGTGTCATCTTTTCGAATGGATTTAGGTAATCGATTCATGCATGATGGACATTTCCATGATTTATATGCTTCAGAGTCCGGCTCAATTTCTTTAATCGCTATGCAAAGATAATGGTACGCCTTTTTGCAACTGATACAATTTATAAAATGATCACCGTCTTCAACATTATCAGGGATGCAACATCCAAATGTTTTGCTGGTAGAAGTCATAGTTAGAAGATAGTATGTAATGTTTTGCAAAGGAATATTTGCAAAAAAAAAAAAAATAAAATTGATAATTGGTGGTATTGGCACAAAGAACAATCTATTATTCCCTACAATATTGTGTACAAATATATTACAACGCGCAATGTTTACATTCACATCATCGGAGCAACGATTAGGAATACTGTGAGTCGCGAGAAAAAGGTCCGAAGCGCCGTGTATAATGCGTCACTTACGCGTTTAGTTCGTACACTTATTGAACACGTTCGATATCACCTTCCTAGCGTTATTTAAACTTTATTTTGTTTATAAATAAACAAAAGCAAAATATATTTGATCCACTATAGTATCATTTACAGTCACTAACTATTGTTTCAAAGTTTTACAAAACAATATTTCTCAAACACTACTTTCAAACACTTTTAAAATTAAAAAGATGACGAGTACAATGGATTCGCTGTATGTTAGTTGAAAGAAACAGGACGAATTGAAACGATATCAATTCATTCGATTCTTATATCTTAGCATCGAACCAAATGATAATTTTACGAAATATTAATGTTGACTGACATATTTTTACATCGATCGCAAAAAAATATATGAGCTGACTGATTTTTATCACCCAAAGCGTTTATTCAACTTGCAATGTATGTATGTGAAGGTGGAATATTCCAAATTAAATCCTACCTACTTCCCGAGGTTCGATTAAGCTGAAATTTTATATATGGGTCAAGTCTCGATGACATGATGTTGATGATAAGCATAACCTGATGCTGTCAGGATTGGCTTCAGACGGAGTAAATACTTAACGGTTAACAGTAGGAACATGAAATTTTGTTAAAATCTGTTTTAAAACAGATCACAACAGATCAGAACAGATCTGTTTTAAAGCATTTTTAACTTGACTCGTACTTAAACTATTTAATAAGTCAGCATAATTTTTGAGCACTGATACAAAAAAATGTTATTATTATTACGCTGACCAATCCTACAAAAAGTCAATTAATAATTTTACGTAATAATCATCACTCCATCAAAGTTTCCGTCGCAATTTAGTGGGGTTATAGTATAACAAATATCTTCGGCAAGTTCAGCCGACATTGCCGATGATATTTTGAGCTGCTATAATTGGTGACTCCCGACGAAGGCTCGGAGGAATTTGGCGTCTATTAATCAACGGCACTTCATCGCGATTATAAGCTTTTAAAGAGAGGGAGGGTGCAGCGATATAAATTAGCTGGCGATGAAAACGATGCTAGCTAGTGGTGTTAAGTGTCGATAGAAAGAAAACCATTTGCACATTTTCTATATTACTATTGACCGGGATCCGGAATGGAAAATTCATAGAGAGTGGATTATACTTCAGATAAAAGTCGGTTCGTTGCCATTCCGGATAGGATTTTTACAACGGCCAAACCCTACTCTCCCATTTGCTGTAAACTTATGATATTAAAGGAGCAATTATAATAAATATATAATAAAAAAATATATGGGGCAACGCACAAAGTTATGTCGTGTGGTATCCGGCTGAGTAAAATAGACCACCCCCATTTCTTACCGAGATGTTGTAAAAGGCAACTAACGTAAGTTGACTCAACCAGTGGTATCCGGTTGAGTAGAATAGACCACCCCCATTTCTTATCGAGGTGTTGTAAAAGACAACCACGTAAATTGACCCACCGCGTGGTATCCGGTTGAGTAGAATATACTACCCTCTTTCTTACTGAGTTGTCGTAAAATACTACTAAGATAAGTTGACGTCAGGCAGGCGGCCAATCGTGAAGAGCATAGCCATATCATGTGACAACATGTTTATAACATGTTGTGCCCCAGTTAGAGTGGGATAAGGGAAGGAGGAGGATGATGTTGAGTAGTCTATACTTTAGAATATAGTCGGTTATTCTTCAGCCCTGATTATTCTCCCATTTTCTATAAACTTATGATATTAACAGAGCAATTATGATAAATATATAATAAAAGAAATATATGGGACAATTACACACACAGTTGTCCGTCGCAAAAGTAAGTAAAATTACACTTGTTAATCGTGATAAACAATTCATAGATAATATACATATGTAATTTTAAATACATATTAACACCCACATTCGAAGAACCAACAAATAGTATTTAGAAAATAGAGCTCTCAGCGAGAATAGAACCTGTGACCCGCAAAGCTGAAGGCAGATTCGCTGCCACATTCGCCAAGGACCAAAATTTCACCATATTAGTATGAAACTCTCTCCATTTTCATATCATGGTTTAGATCAGAAAACTCAAAAATATATGATATAAATAATAGTTATACACTCACATTATGGTTACATGATTAAGCGATGTTATATTAATTAAACTATTTCACCGTATTTGGCATTCCGTAGGCGAGTAGGAAAAACGAAATCCTTGTATGACTGCCTCGTGCCTGTGACTTTGGAAATTGGATAGGTTCAAATTCTCTTATGAGAATTATCATACAAATTAACTATCAGTAGGTTTTCAAATCACTCATTTTGGATAATAAAGTCCAGTGTAAAATGTTTAAAAGATTGGACGCCGAGTTTCTTGTTGGTTCTTCTCGGTAAGAGCAACATTCTTAACTAGTTGTAGCTTCATTAATCATATTGATCCTTGGTTCAAAAGTGCTTGAAAGAGTTTATTTGATTAAAGATAATTTTGATTTGATTTGACTTTCATCAATCGCCTTTTATGACACCTCGGTAGGAAATGAGAGTGGTCTATTCTGCTCGGCCGGATAATACATTGCAAAAAAGAGCCTCAAATAAATTATATATTTATAGTACACACATATAAATGGTTTTAAAGTTTGCTTTATCCTGTTTGATATTGTTAGACATCGGTCTTCATTTAGCTTTAATTAATGTAATTAAAAAGTTTTGATGACTAAAACAAAATCGATTTTACGGAACTCTTGCATGAGTACCTGACTCGCGTTTGATTGCTTTTTATAATATTTTTTTTACTACAAAAATATTATAATTATTGAAATCATTTAAAATCAAGACCAAAGAATTTTAAACAACCGAAAGAAAGTGATCGAACTGATAACAAAAACTTGTTGACTGAATAAAAATAAAATATGAAATTAATTACGAATGTTATTTAAACGAGTTTTAAGTTTTAAGAATGTTGATATCCACTTTTATTATTTGAGCTTTCTTTTTCTGTTTATTGTTATGTGAGTTAAACCGCGTAGCATCCGGCTAAATAGAATAGACCACCCTATATCTTACCAAGGTGTCGTATAAGGCGATTAAGATAAGTTGACCTGCCGTGTGGTATGGCTGAGTAGAATAGACCACCCTCTTTCTTACTAAGGTGTCGCAAAAGGCGACTAAGGTAGGTTGACCCGCTGTTATCCGGCTGAGTAGAATAGATCACCCTCATTTCATACCGAGATGTCGTAAAAGGCGACTAAGGTAATTTGACCCGCCGAATGGTATTTAGCTGAGTAGAATGGACCACCCTCTTTCTTACTGAGGTATCGTAAAAGGCGATTAATGTTAGTTGACGTCAGGCAGGCGGCCGGTCGGAAAATACTTAGCCAAATCATGTGACAGCATGTTTATAACATAATGTCCCGACCGTGGGTTAAGGGCAGAAGAATGATGATCATCATCTTCCTGCTCTTATCCCACTCTAAGTGGGGTCGGCACAACATGTTAGAAACATGCTGTAACATGATTTGGCTGCGTTTTTACGACCGGCCGCCTGCCTGACGTCAACTCACCTCAGTCGTATTTTACGACACCACACGGCGTGGCAGGAGAATGATGATATACGGTACAAAAAATTAATGTTGGTGTCAATTTTTATGTGTTTGAAACCCATACAAACGTTTCTTTCCCAATAGAGCATGTAGTCCCGTTATATTTTTAGTGCTAAAGAGGTTTTCTGTTACAAAAATGTTATGAACAATATAGTATAAAAATGTTGTGGGATCACCCACCTAAAGTGGGATAAGGTCAAGAGGATGATGATGTTATATAAGTTACAGACGGTATTATATCGCTAATCTTTACAGTACACTTTGGATGGCTTTCAAAATAACAGCCAAAGTTTGGTACGTTTTATCGAGTGTTAGGATCGACAAGCGATCTTCACAACTGAACCCTTCCGCGCTGCATCGCCCCGAGCGCAGCGGAACATTTAACTAAATTAAAGTGAGTGTGAAGACCGCTGCAGGGTTAACTATTCCATTCCGTTTATTGCGCACAATTCAGCTTAACCCTTCGTTGGCTAATAAAGATATAGAGGCCTATTAACAGTGACGGAGACTGTACTTTTAAATAGTCATTTTATAATCCATGGGGTATAGGCGACCCTCTTGGCATAAAAGGCCAGCATTTGCTTGGAATTTCTAAGACCCGTATCTTAGGAACATCTGTGTAATACCCTGTATTTGTATATTAAATTGCATGTGACTTGCTTAAGCTTTAAGACCCCTATATGTTTTTCTGCGGAAGGCTGTAATGAAATTAAATGGGGTAAAATTATAGGTACAATAATTAACATGTCGTCGCAATTTATTCGCGCATCTGTTGGGTTACCTACATTGTTGCTTATATAAAATACTGGTTGAACCCGGCTACTGTCTTATCGGTCAATTTCCTCGGATCTTTTAGAATAAGAAAGATATAAAAGCTTCTAAAGCAATAGCTTTGTGACTTTGACGTGAAATAACGAGATGAAACGAATGGCGAAACGGTGCAACTCTATCGAGAAGGACACGGGTTCTAAATTCCGGCAGACGCAAATGTGTTTTTATGTAAACTTACGTGTCTAATTAATAATTGCAATTTATCACACTTTTTTCGGTGCAGAAAAACAACGTGAGGAAACCTGAATATATCTAGAGAACTCTGGGGTAAAGTGTAACCTACCAATCCACATTAGAGTATCGTGGGCCATAGCTCAAACTGATCTCTCCGAAAAAACAGAGCCTATACCAGGAAATAGGATAGTAATAGGTCGTTATTTTACTTCATAGCTTATTTCTACTTAGCCGTTATTTCATTTATAAGTTATTTCTATTAGCCGTGTGGTAACCGGCTATGTAGAATAGATCACCCTCATTTTTTACCCAGGTGTCGTAAAAGGCGACTAAGATAAATTGACCCACCGTGTGGTATCTGGCTGAGTAAAATAGACCACACTCTTTCCTACTGGTGTCGTAGAATACGACTAAGGTAAGTTGACGTCAGGCAGTAGTAAAATACCTTCAAATCATTTGACAAGATTTCATAACCGGCCCCACTTAGAGTGGGATAAGGTCAGGAGCATGATGAGCTTATTTCTACTTACTGAATTTGTTCGCTAATTAATCCGCTTATTATCGCAATGCTTACATTTCCGTCTTCACCAATCCATTTAGAGCCAGCAACATTATGTAAATGCGGTCCTACAATACTATCCATGCATATTGATGACCACTCAAAAAACCTTCTAAAATGTCGCATCGCCGTTCAATTTTAATTGATTAGTGCGGAAATATCCTTCGGATTGCAAATCGCGTCCATTACCGCGATGCATTTTGGAATCCATCGGAATTGGAATTGGTAATTATTACACGGTTTTCGGATTTGCGCGTGTTTTTGTTCGATTATTCCTTGGTTTTGTCTGACGGTAGAAATTGACGGCTGATATCCGATAAGAGATTTAGAGATCCTTGTCCGCGAGATTGAAATGGACTTTTGTTTTTTTTAATTATCCCTTCGTCTTTTTTTTTAATTTAAACTATCGTGAGTGGTATTCATAATTAATCTATAGAAACCAGCTATACTCACGTGTTATCGTGTTTATCGGATGAGCCTATTTGTCCTTTAAAGATTCGATCGAATTTGTAGAAGTAGGGGCTATGTAACTATATTGAATAGTACAAAAGATATGATATCATATTTTGCGGAATATAAAAAAATAAAATATATACTAGCTATACCCGCAACTTCGTTTGCGTGGACTGTAGTCCCGTGATAGGTTGATAATAGATAGCGCTTTTCAATGCCGTCTTCTTCCTATAGAATCAACAGGATTTCTATAGCCTATATGTTATTCCCGTGGATAATGAATATTTGTGCCAAATTGCATAGATAAACGTTCAGCGGATTCGCCGTGATAGAGTTACAAACATACATCCATAGTCACAAACTTTCGCATTTATAAATAGTAGTTAGTAGCATATTATAGGTGTTTTATATCAATTAAATACTTATATTTGCCAGTTATAGTAGTAGACTTCAAAATTCTTATATCATATTCATCAGATAATAGAATAAAATAGTAATAAATAAAAAATAAAAAAGTAATAAAGTAAAGTAACGGCCTGTTACTATCCCACTGCTGGGAATAAGCCTCTCCTCTCCGTTTTTGGAGAGAAACGATTGGAGCTAAAACCTAGCACGCTGCTCCAATGTGGATTGGTAGTTTGCACATATCTTCAGAATTCTCTAGAGATATGCAGGTTTCCTCACGATGTCATCCATCACCGAAAAGCGTGTAATGAATTGCAATTATCAATTAGACACCGTAAGTTTTAACAGAAAAACTCATTGGTGTCTGCCCGGGTTTGAACCCGTGACCTCCTCGAAAGAATCGCACAGTGTTACCGCTAGGCTGCCACAGGTAATTAATAAATAAAAAATAATTAATGTCAAATTATTATTTTATTATAGATATTGGAACCAGTTTGCAAGTTTGACTCACCCTTGACCGGTATTTATTACTAGCGATACCTGGCGGACAGACGGCGCGTTATCGGTATTTTCAGTAATATATTCATGTCTGTCCGAATTTATGTATATATAACACATAAACAACGACACATTAATCTTGTTGAATCAAATTCCAGACAGACACTTCCAGTATAATAGTGTGTATTTCAGTAACAGTGTACATTTAATCAATAATACACCGCTTGCATTAGGGTATATTTGTGTTTAATTAGTGATTATTTTGGAAAAATGGTAGGTAGGAGAAATGGTAAGAAAGGAATTATAAAGGAAATAGTGATTATTTTGGGAAAATGGTAGGTAGGGGAAATGGTAAGAAAAGAGAAAAAGCAAACAATGTGGGTAGGCATCTTTCCAAATATTAAAATGTTTAATTTAGTAGTTTAAAACTAGACTACTTACTAAGTTAGAAAAAAATATACAAACCAAAAAAAATATTTTTTTTCATTTTTCATTTTTCAACTGATAGCCGTTATTAGCTGATTAAAGCATCATCAGAAGATAGGCTGCACGACAAAATCGCAAAAAATACGGTTACAGGGCGAGATGATCGTTGAGGTTGAGGTTGTGTTGAATGTGTGTAGTGCATGTGTAGTATGGTGTTGGTGGTGGTGTTTTGTGATACGTGCGGTAATTCATCCTGCATGTATAAGGTATGAGAATAGATTTTCCTAACAAAAGTCGATTATAGAAAAATAATTTTATCATTACTTTAGTACTATGGAATTCCGCAAAGTAACGGCTACTTCTATAAATAATTCATATGTAGAATATTATGAATATTCATTCATCATCATTTTCCTGCCCTTATCCAACTCTAAACGAAGTCGGTTCAACATGTTTAAGCATGTTTTCACATGATTTGGCTAGGTATTTTACGCGGCCTGACGGCAACTTACCTTATTTGCCTTGTACGAATACTCGGTAATAAATAAGTGGGTGTATTCAACTCAGCCGGATACCACACGGCGGGTCAAGTTACCTTCCTCGGTAAGAAATGAGGGTGGATATTCATTCATTATTTTAATTTATGCATCTCAGTTACTTTACTGGTATAAGAATGTGGGTGTCATATTCCTTTATATGTATTAGACATGTAATCTGTAGAAGCCTGTTTGAAGTCGTGACGACCTTCGCAACGTTTCCTCGATCGCAGAGGTCCTCGCCTCTGTTAACAACTATAACTTCAATTGAATATAAACTGTTGTACCATTAATATATTAATACAGTTTTGGTAGACATTTCACCGTAAAGTGCTTAACGTATGTTTTTATAAGGAATTTCTTCAGCATCGCTTTAATTTACTAACACGCGGTCTCTTTGAAATCATCCTTCCATAAAGTCACTTCCTGAAAACTGTACTCCTGGGCAGAAGACGAGCCAATTATTAGTTAAAGTTATAAAAAAAAGTTGTTTATTTATTTAAACACCACGTCAGACAAGCGGGTTGGTGAATGGAGAACTATAATTATTGCACTGATTATACTGTTATTAATTATCCATTACATTACATATTTAGCCTGTCTGAAAACGTCATCATCAGACAGAGAACTTACTATTTTTATCGTTAGCATGTTAAATTGGGCTTATGAGGTTGGCAAATGTAGATTCAGATATGTAGGATATGAGATTCTATAATAAAATTACGAAATCAATTTCAGCTTTGCCATTACAGCATTTTAAAAACACTGTTAAAAGAGACTGATACAGAAAGCCTATTATACTGTTGAAGATTACTTAGAACATAAGAATGTGTGGATATAGCTCTCTTTGAACCTGTACACACACCTGACAGTAACGACTAAATGCATTAAGAATTATATTTTTAAAAGAGCAACCGTCGGTTTCTTACTGTCTCTTCTCGGTAGGAACAGCTTTCCAAACCAGCTGTAGAGTTGACGATTCAAAAGCACTTGTTTACAAGTTTATTTGAATAAAGAATATTTTGAACTTGAATTTGATACAAGACGATAACTCGTTTGTACTTAATTAAAAGCCTCATCTTATGAGAATTTTAATTAATATTGCCAATCTAAAGAAGCTAGAGTATAAGCTTGAATCCTTCTTTTACTATCTCAATTCTGAACCAGCAGGGAGATATAACGGGCTGCTAAGTTTTTGTATAAGATTTTATAAAACCTTAAAAGCAGCTGTGACCGATGCCATTAATTATCACGTCGCTAGACAATATCGATACATACCGGTCGATTCCTACTGGATTCGGTAAACACCAGCCCATCATGACTATGCATAAACTCACTTGAACCGTATTTACCTACGCATATAATAACAGCCGAATACGAGCTATTTCAAAACATTGCTAGAATGTTCCATATTGTTGGAGGCAACAGTAACTCCTTCACTGTACGAGTATATCGCACTATATAATGCCTTGCTTTTTATGAAATATAATGCTTCATTCGTCATACCAAGGAGTCCGCCGTGGTATCCGGCTGAGTAGAATAGACCAACCTCATTCCTTACCGAGGTGTCGTAAAAGGCGACTAAGGTAAGTTGACCCACCGTGTTGTATCCGGTTTAGTAGAATAGACCACCCTCTACGAACATCTACGAACTCTACGACACCTCGGTAAGAAACCTAGATGTCGTAAAATACGACAGAAGTAAGTTGACGTCAGGCAGGCGGCCGGTCGTAAAAACGCAGCCAAATCATGTGACAGCATGTTTATAACATGTTGTGCCGATCCCACTTAGAGTGGGATCAGTCAGATCAAATCAGAGGGTGGGAGGGCAGGAGGATGGATTGTTATACCAAGTAGTGCCTGACTTGTCGTATTATAGCATGTTTCACTTTTCATATTATAAAATGCACTAACTTATATTATACAATGCCTTAATAATAAATATTATGTAATGCCTGACTTACGGTATTATAAAATACTTTACTTGTTATATTATAAAATGCCTAACTTGTTATATTACAGAATGTCTCAATTGATATATTATATAATGCCGTTCTTGTCATAGAGTAGTTATAGAATGACTAATTATTAGCAAAGATGATTTTTTTCGAAGATAAATAGTGCTTGTATAAAACCCAATGTAGTTAATTAGGGCAAACACTATAGGGTATAGGAGACGCAAATAAGATGAGAATGTTAAGGTGGATGTGTGGTGTGACGATACCGGATAAAAAGTCTGAAAGTCTTTTGTATAATAGGCGCACCATTATAGAAAAGACAAGAAGTGCAAGATTTAGATGGTACGGACATATAATGAGGAAGGATTAAATTGATGTGACCAAACGAGTGTTAAATATGAATGTGGATGGGTAGGTGACTAGAGGGAGGCCTAAAAAGAGATGGTTGGATTATGTGATGTATGACAAGCGAATAAATGAGTAGCATCAGAGTTGACGAATGATAGGGGAGAATGGAAGAGAAAAAAATATTTTGGGATAAGTGGGATAAGGGCATTGGAATGATGATGTAGTATGTTGACATCACTAAATTTTAATTGTGATAAAAGCGCAGAAGATCTTCGAGTACCTACTAACAAATAGGAATATTGACTTAATAATTCTGCAAGGGTAGGGAGTGTGGCAAAGCCTCAAGCATTGTGATTTCTGATAATTTAATACCGTGTCGTACAGCTATTGCCGCGTAGTACCACCCACATCCCGCGGATGACACGTGACAGGAGTTTTTCACAATCGTCAGCAGTAGAAAGGTTAGTAGAAAGTGTAAAACAATAAGCTACGTCCGTCACAATGGGCATTGTGTTGCGCGGTGAGTCACCCGGCCCACGCGTGGCGAGTGGGGCCTGTGCGGTGATATTGACTGTCAACCGACGTCGTTTGGCTGATTGATAGAAATGAACAGGAGCTCGTCTTAGAATCTTCTGTATGGAAACTGTAGCTGTAGCCAAGATTTACGTAAAAATTAAGATCGTTCCTTATACGTGCTTCGTTGTAGACGCTACACCGTTTACCCCGCTGTGTCTCCGTCAGTTGACTGACATCACTGAACGCTTTAGTAATTATCTGTGTGGTATGCGGCTGATTAGATTAGGCCACCCCCATTTCTTACCGAGTATCGTAAAAGGCGTCTAAGGTAAGTTGACTTACCGTATGTTATCCGGTTGAGTAGAATAGACCCCTGATTTTTTATGCGAGTATGGTAAAATATAACTAAGGAAAGTTTAAGCTAGGCAGATGGCCAATCGTAAAATATTCAAATTATATGATGGCGGTTCATCTTTTGTATTTGTATGTATAAACCCGGTTTAATATATGTCAAATACTTACGTCTAAAATACTTTATTACGTAGTTTTTTAAGCTAAAGTAACGGCCTGTTACAATCACACTGTATAAGCCTCCTCTCTCCATTTTTGGAGAGAAGGGTTGGAGCTAAGACCTACCACGCTGCTCCAGTGCGAATTGGTAGGTTACACATATCCATAGATTTCTCTAGAGATTTAGGTACAGGTTTACTTCCAATGTTTTCCTTCGCCGAAAAGCATGTGATGAATTACAATACAGACACATAAGTTTTTAATAGACAAAACTCATTGCTCAACTGCCCGGGGTTTGAACTCGTGATCTCCTTGAAAGAATCGCACGGTTTCACCACTAGGCTATCACAGTTTCACTTTTTTATTGAAATCGAATTGAATGATGGTCGTAAATCTTAAAAAACCCACTGAAGAAACTGTCGCCCTGAAATCAATGTTTTCCCGCCCACCGATAAAAGGATAGGTGGTACCGAATGATAGAACGCTTTCTAACGGGTAATTGTTTCCCACAATCGGATGGTCCCGGTGGTCACTCGCAGATAAATCAGATGAGAGGAATAAAACGGCGGTGTCCGGCCGCAGGGCCGCGGACGACCCTCGGGCCTTTAAACGGGCGATTTGGGTAGTCTTGGTTATGACCAAAACAAAAAAAACCGACGCAAGTCCTGGTTTGCATCATAGGGTGATAAAAGACTGACATAAGCGTCTCTTGCTATGCCAAAAATATGTTAACCTTACATTCACACGTACAAGTGCCATGTAGTGTAAACCAGTGTTGGAGGCTACCTCGAAGTATTTATGTATTTATTTATATGCAAGACACACCAACGACATGAACACAGTTTCAAGTGTACAGTTACATATTATATTTAAAGTCTTGGTTCTGCCTGAACACGTCACTTAAAGGCATGTACAGCATTCAATATTTGTCATTCTAATTAATTACAAAAGTGATTTATGGTATAAAAATAAAAATAATTGTAACACAGAATTAAAATTTTGCTTAAAATAACCAAAACACATTCCTGTATCAATTAAATGTCAAAGAATTAAAAATTAAACGTAATATATTAAATTCAACAAAGTATACTGAGCGGTGTTCCTTTTTGTAACGTCACATTTCTCTGCATAGGTAGAATATTTAATTTTGTATTGTCTATTCTATAAGTGTTCATGTTCATGTAGAGTAAGTGTGACAATTGTCAATAAACGATTTTGATTTGATTTGATTTAGTTAGTGACTTTCCTATACGTACTACAGAAGTTTTAATAAGAAAGAAATTAAGAAAGAGTGAATAGACTATACTGTTCGCTGTGCTTTCGTATTAGCTTCAAATTTATCCTGCTGCCTTGTCCCGCTCTAAGTAGGGTCGGCACAACATGCTATAAGCATGTTGTTAAATGATTTGGCTCCGTATTTTACGACCGGTTGCTTGCTTGCCGTCAACTTACCTTAGTTGTATTTTACGACACATCGCTAAGAAAAAGTCTATTCTACTCAGCCGGATACCACAGGTTGGGTCGACTTACTTTAGTCGCCTTTTATGACTCCTCGATAAGAGAGGGTAGTCTACTCTATTCAGCCGGCCACAAGACTCTTTATTATACGTATTAGCTCAAAAATTATTAATTTATTCATACATATTTACAATAGAATTAATAAGAGCTTGGAGCGGCAAAAAAATATGACACGACGAATTGTTATATAAAATCATAACATTATTACGATCGTGTTGGTCATTGAAATTTAGTTAAAAAACAATTCTATTTGATAGTCAATATATTAGTACTATTTCGTAAATAATATAGAAGTTGAATTTATTAATAATATAGAAATTGAATTTATTAATATTATGAATTTATTAATAATATTATTTTGCTAATTCCATAGTACTAAAGTAACACCATGATAAGACGAGTTTTTGCGATGATGTCTTTTTATTCATCTCCTGTTAATGCTTCTGTTACTGAAACTATTAATGAGATTGTTGTGGTGATTGTTTGCAGTGCTTGTGTAGTGTGGTGGTGTTTTTGAAGTACATGCAATTCTAATAATTATTTATGACAAATTTTAGTAATGAAAACATTATAATATTATATTGTAAAATCACCAAGCTTGGCTTGCGGGTTGGTGATCGCAGTGCTGACTGTGTCGCACCAACAGTGCTGCTGCCCACTGTCGGTCTGGTTTATTTTGGGTCAGCTATGTGAATCGTTATACCGCCATTGGTCGGTCGCCAGAGCCTCGTTGGTTAATATGCAGGGTGCACCACGTGCAGGTGAGGTTGACAATTGAAGAGACTGATTGGGATGAGCCTCCCCCTTACATCCCTTATGTGCAAATCACCTTTTTTTTGGATTTCCAACAGCATTTTATTAAATCGATCATATTTATATATATATATATATTTATTTTTTTTAATTTACAAAGAAAAATACAAGTTATATTTATCTTTAATTCGTTACACGCTAGGACTCTTTAAGTTATGCCCACGTGTAATGGTCCCAAGTGTGCTGGCAGTGTTTCCGCATTGAATATCAACAAGTGATTCTTTGTGCGTAAAAGAAGCCAGGTGTCTTATCACCTGAAGAGGCAATTAATCGAGGTGTTAAAACGGTTAAAAAATGTTGTGCACTTTGACTCCATGGCCCTAGGGTCTCTACTGCAAACGACACAAATATATAACTCTCGATGAGAGATGACAAATACTTCCGACGCTTGCGGAATCATGTATCCGGAATATTTTAATTAATTATCTAGTACCGATTCCCGCGTTTTGTGGCCCACGCGAAGGGCGGTCCCTGCGACATCCGCAAGGCGGTCACATCGGATACCGCTCGTATGGAAAATAAGACAGATGACATTAAGGAATGCCATTTGTATTTAAGGGTTGTAAAAAACATACTTTGTTTCAATCTGAGCTACACAGTTTGTACACTTATTTTCCTTGAATTTATCAAATCACCAAAATAATCTTTATTGAATTAAGATTTTGCAAGCACATTTGAATTATCAATGATCAGTTAGATTGAATCTTCACCTGGCACGAAATATTGCACTTACCGAAAAGAACTGTTACCTATAACTTATTTTAAGTTTATGCTATGCCGTGTCGAATTTTTGTATTAAAATAAATTTAAAAAAAATAAAAACTAGCACGAAACTCCACGGTCTATCTTAAAAATATTTTTAATATAAAATAATTATAATAATAAATATATGGGACACTTACATACACGGTCGTCTTTCCCGTGTAACGTGTCCACGTCAAAGTCTTTTATCAAATTTTGTCGTAGAACTTTATTGTGTAACTTCCATCATCTAATTATTTCTTACTCAGCATGTTTAGTAAAAGGGAATGCTCGCTGCATCCAAAATTATAGTATATTAGGTTCCTCGCGGATTTCTAACTGATTCTAGCGCTCTCTGTGCGAAACATGTTCATATTAAATTAATTCTAACTGCAGTCTTCATTCAAAACTAGGTCGACGGAATAAGACGTAACGTGTTAATATATTCCGCCGCATATATTAGTGGGTACATATAGTTGCGGTAGATGTACTGGCCGCAGAACGGCGGAACAATGTTTGCTCATCGTGTTTGCGGAGGGCGGCGCAATCAGGGGATGAATTTGTTTTATTTATTGTCCAAGACGCTGATTTCAGAATCGTATTTGAATTCTATATTGGCGAAGGATTTTTTGAATACATTTGTGGATTTAAAATTCTGTTTTTAGAATACAAATCGAGTTATGATCAAGTACATTTTTTGACAGTGTTACAGTAATACTTTATTAAAAGTGTAAAAGGCATCATCCTGCTGCCCTTCTCCCGCGCTAAGTAGAAATAACATGTTACAAACATGTTGTCAAATGATTTGGTTACGTATTTTACGACTGGCCACCTGCCTGGACTTGCCTTAGTTGCCTGTTACGACACCTCGGTAAGAAATGAGGGTGGTCTATTCTACTCAGCCTAATCGACGGCCTGACAGCCTGACGGCATCAAATGTCTAATAGGCATGTTTGAACGGAATAAGTTAAGACATTAATAAATCTATGTAATACTTAATAAAAGTGTGTTATCCGTATTTTAAGACATCGTTTTTCCTATGATAAGAGAATTAATTCCATGTCAAAATCATAAAGACGAAATAAGACATTTTTAATTGCTGTAATATTTTTTATTGCAATTTTCTTAAACACTTAAAGTCTAATCGTAAAGTGCATAATGAAAGAAGAATTAGAACTTCCAAAATTTTTAATGAATGAGGTGTGATACCACGAACCCATGTACCCAAACACGCTCTCTAACTATTAGTGCAGCTAAAAGCAATATTACAAAGTGAACAAACTGTTAAAGCCTATAAAAGTAGGTTCCGAACACTATTATTTATCAAACTTTCAAATTACACCGAGTCTGAAGTGCCAACGAAAGGGTCTTCCAGCTTCCTTGTCGCAGTTCCCAAATAACACGCCCTAACCCTACACATTCCTATCGAGATGACACGCGGACCCCCCAGCGGCATTCTTCAGATGCTCGAGATGTCTCCGTGACGGATAGCAGCTGACCGAGATGACATATGGCCGATGCGTGGATATGGGCAGCCTTCATACAGTGCGCGGAATTCCCAGTTTTCCGGGGAAGGGCAGTCAATGATTTACGGGACAAACTTTTAGGCTAGTCTCTTTACGGCCGCGTATTTATGGGTCTGTTTAAAGTTGGACTGCGCTCTGTAATATATTTCACTCCTGGTGCTCTGTCGTATGTTTCAATAAAGTTTATCACTTTATATTATTCAGCTGTACGAGTATGTACGAAAATCTAAGTAGAATAAGTTAAACATAATAAAGGCTTTTAACGAATAAAAACTTTTATCAAAATTTTGTTTGTTAACCGTTGAGGAGTTCCCTTGTCTGGAGCCAATACTGGCAGCAGCATCAGGTCATTCTTATCACAAACATGCATTGATATCAAACTACACCAGTATGTAAAATTTCAGGTCAATCGGACGCAGGGGAGTGGGTTCAATTTAACTTGCAAGATTCCAGATTCACATACACGGCAAATTAAATAAAATCTTTTAACTATATTATTTGTGTGGTGTGATGTGACTAGCAAATCCGTAAATTCTGTTCGCTAAAGGAAACACCCATGAAGAAGCTCAGAGTCGCTATACGGGCAATAGAATAAATAATCATTATTCTCTTACCCTTATCCCACTCTAAGTGGGGTCGGCACAACATGTCTTCTTCCATCTTCTTCTTCTCCTTTATCATTCTTCAACTCTGGTGCCACTCCTTTAACATGCATACCATTTTTCACACAATCCATAAAGAAGAATAAAGTTACCAACATAGCTGTATGTATCGATGGGGCATAGATTAGGAAGAAACGATTCGGATTTGGGTTCCACGATGTTGGAATGACACCTGTACTGGCAAAATTTCTTGCAAATTTTTTCAAGCCGTTGATGTGTCAAAATGGTTTAAATACATTCACAGATTTTTTCCACCATAATATTAGCAGTATAAAGCTATAAATCATTGTAAGACAAGTCAAAAACTGCTCGACCACAACACTTTGTGGTTGGCTTGACTTGTGGTTTATTCGATGATTGTTATTTGTACTAACATAACTTAAGATAATAACCAATTTCAATGTGATGCTATTATAAGACTGCGAACACCTTCGGCTGTCGCTCCATCTGACACTGTTACAAATGTGGCGGTAACGCATGAAGGTGGCTGTGGTTGATGACCCGTTTGTAGAGAGCCTTATTTGCTTCGTTCCCTATTATCATCATCTTTCTGCCCTTATCCCACTCTAAGTGGGGTCGGTACAACATGTTATAAACATGTTGTCACATGATTTGACCACGTATGTTACAACCGGCCGCCTGCCTGACGTCAACTTATCGTAGTCGTATTTTACGACACCTTGATAAGAAATGAGGGTGGTCTATTCTACTCAGCCAGATACCACACGGCGGGTCGACTTACCTTAGTCGCCTTTTACGACACCTCGGTAAGAAATGAGGGTGGTCTATTCTACTCAGCTGGATACCACACGGCGAGTCGACTTACCTTAGTCGCCTTTTACGACACCTCGGTAAGAAATGAGGGTGGTATTATTCTATTCAGCCGGATACCACACGGCGAACATTCTTTAATGTATACAATTAATTACATTCTGTAATTAATTGTGAAAATAAGATACATAGGGAAAAATGTAAAAAAAAAATAAGCAAAAATGTACTATATGAATTTAGATATTCCAAAGATAGCAGGAAATCTTCTTGGTATAGAGAGAGGGAAATTGTTTTTCTCCAAATTTAACGCGTGCGGGCCACGGGCAGTATGAATAAATCAAAACTACTGGATCGATTTAAATCATTTTTTAACACTAAGTGTCATGGGCTATATATTTTATACCCGTGCGAAGCAGGGGCAGGCCGCTAGTTATACATATCTGTAAGTCGGTCCCAAGTAATACTCGGACGTTGTTAGTAGCGTCTCATCACTAATCCCCGGATTAGCCGGGTGGTCAGCTTACGCAAATACGATCCGATTGTTCCCGGACGAGCATCCCAACTATGTCCGGGTGCTGCGGCTAGTTGTGATTGACACGGACCGCTGTCCGGCCTCAAGGGGTTGTAAGACGTTTATCGGTAAATAAATCTCTTTAAATAGGAACACGAACATTTCGGCTTTTAAGTAAAATATCCGTGTAATATTTGCGGAAGCCATGCGGTATCCGGTTGAGTAGAATAGCCCACCCACATTTCTTACCGAGGTGTCGTAAAAGGCGACTAAGGTAAGTTGACCCATCGTGTGGTATCGGGCTGAATAGAATAGACCAACCTCATTTCTTACCGAGGTGTCGTAAAGGCGACTAAGGAAAGTCGACCCGCCGTGTGGTATTCGGCTGAGTAGAATAGACCAACCTTATTTCTCACCGAGGTGTCGTAAAGGCGACATATGATAGTAGACCCAACGCGCGATATCCGGTTGAATATATTAGGCTCTCTTCTCTTTCTTACTGAGGTGTCGTAAAATACGACTAAAGTAAGTTGTCGTCAGGCAGGCGGCCGGTCATAAAATACGCAGCCAAATTAAATTATAACATGTTTATAACACGTCGTGCCGACCCCACTTAGAGTGGGATAAGGGCAGTAGGATGATGATTTGCGGAAACCAGTCCGTTATTAGCTTGACCAAAGTTGATTAAATTTGGCACAATCAAATGTATACACCGATATATTATTAAGGGTATTTAAACGCTTAAGTTGGCGCTATCTAAGTCGTGCCGATTTGCATTTTGTTTTTTTTTATTGGGCGGTAAAATCAAAGTAAAATCAGTAAAATTAAAGTAAAGTAGTGTATTGGTGATTGTGGTTTATAATATAAATTTTTATGAATTAAAATTAACAAAAAAAAAAAAGACAACGAAATTACACTCTACACTTTGGATAATAACAAAATAATATAATCATTATTAAAAATAATTATTAAAACGCATACCGAGAAACCCTGAAATTTCTGTCTGCGAAACAACAACGTATGATTCCTCATAAAACCCTACTGGCTTAGAAGTGTGTCAATACTTGGCGAGGGTGTTCCCAGGGGAGCGTCACTTTACCCGCATTTCCATCTGTCGTACTTCGATTTCGCTTAAACGTCTCGGACACTCGGATACCGACTCATATCATTTAAATATTTTGGCAAATAGTTATTCTTTTAATTTTAAAAAATTGTAGATTTAGAGCATATTCGTTTTGATTTTTCTCATATTTTCCGTCTTACCAATATATTTGATATCTCACCAATAGTATATTTGATATTATATTATTATATAGTTTTTATTTTCTATGCAATTAAAATTTTAGTCAAGTGTATAGAAAAAAAAATTAATCATTAAAAGAATACATACAAGCCGCTCATATCATTTCGAGAGATATTTTCGTAAATAAAATTAGATACATTGCAAATTTTATACTATTTTCACAATATTTTTAGTAACAGAAAAATTCTTTGGCACTATAATATAACGGCGTTACATGCTCTATGGGAAAAGTCAGATTTCTATGGGTTTCAAAAAAAATTAACAACAGCATATTTTTTATACCGTACATCTTTAAACATATATATATTTTTAATAACATAATTGGGCAAGGCTAGGTTACCCAGGTAATTAAATAACAAAATACCTAAACCGTATAGTCTAGACACTACACCCTCGGGTCGCAGGAACCGGTTCGATATCAGATGACCCAAGCTTCACATGCTGTTTTATCAAGATACAACTATGACTTGAGTACTTTCCGGTATTTATTGTACCGAAAAATGAGGGCATCGGGCTAGTGAACATACACCTGTACCGATGGAATCGCAGCCACTGTCAAGCATTCTGATGGCAGAAGTCATTAAAGGGTGATTCTATTATTAGTGTATAGTTCATGTCTTTACATTTGACTAAACAAGTCAGTTTCTTCTTGCTTTTTTTTGATGAACTAGTAGTAGAGTTGACGATTCAAAAGCATTTCAACAGCTTTTGTAAAGAATATTGAAAATTAGATTATGTAAACATCGAATAATTATTTTATCTATAACATTATGGACAACGCGATTTGTTGGTTTTACCACATTGTGTTTATTTTAAAAGGAATTATTCTTCGTTTTCATCTTTCCCTCACTGCTGAGAATCGTGACTACATTTCCAATCGGCTACTAACTGCTTTCATTGGTTACGCTCAACCGCCTGGTGAAATGCGTTACAGACACATACCTTCGGCTGTTCAAGAACATGGTCTGACCATTGCTTGGGGCCACGACCTCTAGGTCTTTTTACCGTAATCGTCCCAGTAATCATCAGACGTTCTAGGTTGTCAGTACCTCTGCTTTCAAATTGGTCAAACTAAGCAGGTAGAAGATAGGCACTGCAATGCTATTATTAATGTAAAGAAAAAAAATTCTTGCTGATTTTTTCAGTACAATAAGCATACCCAATCAATGGCAGGATTACTTCTAGGGGTTTAAGTGTCTGATCCAAGTGACCTCCAATAATAACAGGCTAGTCAAGGCCTTGGGCGTAGAACAAATTGAGCTATAAAAATCAGGCTTGTGACAATTACTTCATGGCGGCGCATACATCCACAGACCATTATAATATGATGTATATCAAGTCATCTCACTTGATCTCCGAATGTGCCCCATCTTGACAGTTGCCCGGGTCGCAGCGACCGGCTCGCTATCAGATGCCCGGCACCTTCGCGGAGTGTTATCAGGGGATTTACTGCGACGTGCGCACCGTAACGCACTTCCCAGTGTTTATTGCATCGTAAAGAAGAGGGTTATAGTAAATAGGTGACGTATCTTGAGGCGATCTCAAGCCGTTTGTACGTAATGGAACACGGTCCAGAAATGATTTATCTTGACTGTTTGATAAAATAGGTTGGATGAATTCAAATTCAAAACATTCTTCATTTCCTCTATGTTTTAAGCCCCAAATTAAATATTATATTACCTTACTCAAGTTAACTTGTATAAAAGTGCTGTGGAATCGTGAACTCTACTTCTGGTACAGAAAATTGCCTTTACCGACAAGGACCAGGACAACACTCGGCGGTTACATCTTTTACCTTTAACCTATCAATTCTTGTTTCATTATGATAAAAGATTTAAATTGAATGTGTTAAAATAGAAATTATTAAACTGTTCTGTTTATTATTTTTCATGCTGTACAAGAACATTTTAGTTTAATAGTCTTTCAAAAATTACATATTTTTTATTTAGTAAGACATCTATTGAAAATCACATCCTGGTATCTTTCGAAGATATCTCTCTCAGCGTGTTTCGGATACGCAAGCTAATGAAATCAAAAACATGTTCCATGTTGCATTTTAATTGGTTAAAGGTTTGATTTAGAGGAAACAAAATCAAAATTTTCGTGGTGGGCATACTTACCGTCCAGTTCGGTGGTGGGTTTTGTGTTTACGAGGCCATTAATTCCGCCAAACGTGTTAATCTAAATCGTTCCACCTGCGCGGCACGCAATCGTAAATTTGTCCACTAATTTTGTTATTTCGTACACATTATTTTTCGCTATTGTTGTAACTTTAATATATGCAGATAACATTTTTGCTAAAACTGTTACATTTTAATTGTTTCTGTACCGCACCGGGCACCTTTTGTTTCTTTTAGACATTTATTTACTACGAAATGTTTGATGTCGATGAAATTTTATGCAATAGAACCTTGTTTAAATTTAAATTATAGTGACTAGTATTTAAAATTCATGTAAAGAACCCGGGTATACTGACGTCTTGTCGGGTCAGCCCGATTACGGTCGCGGTAACGCCGTATAAAGAGCTCATGATTAAGAGCTCCAGATAGGCTATAGCCTAATCGGTCTCACCCGATAGATTAACTAATACATTTACTAATAAAAGCTTGTATATCGTGATAACATCATCATCATACTCCTGCCCTGTTATAAACATGATGACACATGATTTGGCTAAGTATTTTACGATCGATCGCCTTCCTGACGTCAACTTACCTTAGTCGTATTTTACGATACCTCGGTAAGAATCGACGGTGGCCTATTTTACTCAGCCGGATACCACACGCCGGGCCGACTTACCTTAGTCGCCTTTTACGACACCTCGGTAACAATTGAGGGTGGTCTATTCTACTCAGCCGGATACCACATGGCACTGTATAACGTGATAAGTTATAAGATAAAAAAAATTCTACTTTACCTTTAGAAATGGAAAAAACATATACTATATAATAGAGGGTATATTAAATTAAGATTTACCTGAACCAAGTTTCGGGTATACCTAGTACTTAATAGCTAAGATCGTGTTTTGACTGATTTTGGGTACAGCATTACACTAAGTGCGGCCACGGTGCGGAACGGGTCACGCAAACCACTCTGCATGGTAATTATTGGCCGCGTGCATAATGACCGCAATTAACGCACAATTATATTATACTTGCTCAATCACTCGGCACGGACCGTCTGGAACCTGTACATGTATCGGAAAAAGTTGATTTGTTCTACGCCTATTGGATTCTTAATAAGGTATACGATGTCTACACTGCAGAGAATGTCGTGTTTGCTTTACGGTTGCAATGCGCATCACCATTTTCTTACCCTTATCCCACTCTAAGTGGGGTCACAATATAAGTTCATCTTCCATTCTCCTCTATCATTTGGCAACTCTGATGCTACTACTTTCTATATATTCTTCACATAATTCAAGAATCTTTTTTTCGGCCTCCCTCTTGTCATATGATATGTCCAACCCTTACTAAACCCATGAAAACCGTACAAGTTTTTATAATACAAATATATTTACATACAAAAGTAATAATATCGGATATAGACTCCATGACCTCGTGGAGTCTATCTCCTGACGATGCTTCGGTTGCGGGGCGAAACGATTGTTGAGTTTGTGATAGTGAACGTATATAGTGCTTGTGTATCACGGTGGCGGTGGTGGAGGTTTGTGCATGTGTTTTTACGACTCCTGCATGTATCAGGTATGATAACCGATTGTCCACTTACATTTAGCATTATATATATTTTCTATTTTACTTCTTCGCGGATTATAGCAAAATAATTTTATTATCACTTTTGTATTATGGATATCCGCAAAGAAACGCCTAATTCTGTAAATTATATTTACATAGATCATATTAATATACTTTTGGTCCGTTGTTACAGTTCACAGTGACCTTTCAGCTCCGCGGGTCGCGGGTATTAATATATTTTTGGCCCGTTGACACAGTTGGCAGTGACCCTTCCGCGGGTCGCAGGTTCCATTCCCGGCAAAGTCTAACATTTTATTTAAATAATCTGTTAGTTCTTTGATTCTGGGTATATATTTGTATGTAAGTATATATTTAAAATTATATATGTATTTACTTACCTGTCTTTCACCCATAACACGAGTATTAAGTTTTACTTACTGTAGGGACGGATAGGCATGTATGTATGTTCCATATATTTATTTATATTTACTAATTTCTATCTATATTTCTGTCTGTAACGCTTTCCCAGCTAATCCAGTGAAGTAATATTGATAAAATTTGTCTCAATTAAAGTTTATATGCCGTTATATGCTAAAGGATAAAAATATTTTTTTTTCTTTGGGAATAGAAAAAAAATACATATAACATAATTAAGACAATATCGCAATACCAAACAAACTGGGTTTGCAATTTTCTCGTTCATTTCTTGACTAATATAATCCCGAGTGAAACTTTATGAGAATATTTAGAGGTTTAATTCGGTATGTATTTATGTATCGCCAAATAGTAAATTGATACAATAATCTTGTTCCAATTATCCACTCGATTACCCTAACTAGTTTGTGGATTTAACTGTTGCCGAGCGAGTCTATTTAACTTGTTATAACGTGTTCATTAATACTGTAAAGTACACGCAACTGTTTGCGTTGAATTTTTAGGGAATTTTCGTATGTTTCTGTAATTAGATTTTATGGGTCGTGTAAACTGCGACAAATCACGATATTAGAAATTCAAGGGCAAGTATGGACAAAAAGTAAGCGATTTTTGTCTTTATAATACTACTAGCGGCCTGCCCTTGCTTCGCACGGGTATAAAATATATATCCCATGTCAGTCAGTGTAAAAAAAATGATTAAAATCGATCCAGTAGTTTTGATTTATTCATTACTGCCCGTGGCCCGCAAGCGTTAAATTTGGAGAAAAACAATTTCCTCTCCCTATACCAACACGATTTCCTGCTATCTTTGGAATATCAAAACTCATATAGTACATTTTTACTTATTTACTTTTACAATTTACCTATGTATTTTATTTTTACAATTAATTACATAATGTCTGTAAACAAACTCTAAAAGATTCGAAGTGCTATAGAGCGCGGCGTCCTCACGGCAATTTAAATCTGTAATATCTCCGAAAATGTTCACTTAAATTGCATGCTGTAAACGGCCATATTGATCTATATTAAATCGACAATTTATTTAAGGTACTCAATTGGATAAGGATTAATGCTCTATTGTATAAAAATTGCTTTGAACATAAGGCATCATTTTTCGTAAAAAGTAAATGAAAAAAACTGCTATTGTGGGTTATGCATAAGAGATAGATATATACCATCGCGGACTTTTCTGTAGACCTTTTTAAGGTGTACAAATACTTAGTACATCATTTTGATAAATCTCGTAGGGCTTAGCCTGCGTTTGCAATGTAAGCGGAAAAAAATGTAATTATTTACAGAAACCTCAAAAGTTACAGTATTTTTCTACTTCGTATTGAATGTTATTATACGTACAAACCTTCCGCTGGAATCACTCTATCTATTAAAAAAAACCGCATCAAAATCGGTTGCGTAGTTTTAAAGTTTTATGCGTACATACGGAAATATGGACTTTGTTTTATAATATGTAGTGATGTCAAGTATGTAATACTTGTGCTGTGACGGCCTAGCGGTGCGACCGTGTGAATCTCTAGAAACGATCATGGGTTCAAACCCGGGCAGACACCAATGAGTTTTTCTGTTAAAACTTATGTGTCTAATTGATAATTGCAATTTATCACACGCTTTTCGGTGAAAGAAAACATCGTGAGGAAACCTGCATTTCTCCAGAGAATTCTGGGGATATGTGTAACCTACCAATCCGCATTGGAGCAGCGTGGTAGGTCTTAGCTTCAATCCTTCTCTCCAATAACGGAGAGAAGAGGCCTATGCCCAGCAGTGGGATAGTAACAGGCCGCTACTTACTTACTTACTTTTTACCCTTGACTTCGTTCGGACCACTTAAATGTCAACTACACTCAGTTATATATTAATGTGTTTTTTCCGTTCCAGAAAGAAAAACAGCAATGTTTTGTGTTCAATGTTAGACTTAGAAAGAACCATTTCATTTCTACCGAGGTGTCGTAAAATACTAAGGTAAGTCGACCCGCCGTGTAGTATCCAGCTGACTAGAATAGACCATAGTTTTTCTTACCCAGGTGTCGTAAAAGGCGACTAAGAAAAAATGACGCGCCGTATGGTACCCGGTTGAGTAGAATAGACCACCGTCTTTCTTACCGAGGTGTCGTAAAATACGAATAAAGGAAGTTGACGTCAAGCAGGCGGCCGGTCGTTAAGGACGATACCAAATCATGTAACATGTATATCACATATTTTGCCGACACCACTTAAAGTGGGATAAGGCCAGGAGCATGAGGATGATGATGTTAGCTTTATAAAGGCTTTACATGCAACTTATTACTAATACTAATATGCAGTTGCTTAAATAAATTTTTACTTAAAATACGGAAACTATACAGACAGAAAGGAAGAATCACTTAGTATAATATTTTTTATAGATAGTCAAACACTTTTTAGTTAGAAGCTAATAAAGTAGTTAACAATACCAATTATAACGCTAACAAAAAGCTTCAACTGCCCATTAGCTTTGTTCAATAGAAAACCAACAGCGTGACAGGCACAAATAGACGGATCGACTGACGGACAATCATTATCACTATTATCGAATAAGATCTCAACGGCTCCCGGACGAGCGTCCAAATTGGGCGAAACCGACTCCACTAATTCCATAAGACAAGCGTGTCCACTAATATACTGTAAAAAACTCGCTTTAATAAAATCTACAGGTAGGGTGGTAACATCTTTCCGCTTCAATTCGTCGTCCATACAATTTTCTACTTTATTAATAGTACATTAAAGTAAATTTTTAATTTTATTTAGTGCAGTACATACGTTGTTCTGTACGTTCATAATTGATATCTTGGTGTATCAGAACACGGGACGTTATACGCAAGGTGTCCGCAAGGTGCGCCGCGACCGTTGAAGTCGGTAATAATACCGAGAGCCGTGACACCGCCGTGTAACATCTGATTAGTGGAACGACATCTTGCATCGATCGCCCGATAGCTGGAATGATGAACGTCTCTACACTTTCACTTATTTTGACGTTATAAGTAGACTGGTAATAAGGCATTTTGCAAATGGTAACGGAGAATCATATGCAGGGAAGGAAGGGAGGAAGATATATGCAGAGCCAACTGCCAACCTTCACTACCTAAAGAGGCACGCAAAGAAGAAGAAGAAGGAAGAATCAATATAGAATAAGCTTTAGTTCTGTTCGAAAGCTCGATTCCCGAAGATCCCCCCGATTCCCGATTGTCGAAGATCGACATTTTCTAAAATCAGTCGTTTGTTTTTTTGAGTCTGGTTATTTTCCTACGCTTATCACATTCTAAGTGGGATGGGCACAACATGTTATAAACATGTTGTCACGTGATTTGGCTACGTATTTTACGACCGGCAGTCTGCTTGATGTCAAATCAAATCAAATCAAAATAATCTTTATTCAAATAAGCTTTTACAAGCACTTTTGAATTGTCAAGGATCAATATGATTAATGAAGCTACAACTGGTTCGGAATGTTGCGGAATGTTATCAACTTACCTTGTAGTATTTTACGACACCTCGGTAAGAAAGAGGGTGGTTTATTCTAATCAACCGGATACCATACGGCGGTTTGACTTACCTTAGTCGACTTTTACGACACCTCGGTAAGAAATGAGGGTTGTCTGTTTTATCAGCTACTAATATCTACTAATACTATTTTATATATATTAATAATTTACTCTAAAGTCACTAAAATTCACTAAATTGGTAACATGTCTTCAAATCCCCTTTGCAATAAACCTGGCTACATCGTTCCAGTCAATTCCCCTGTCCCACGCGTGCGCATACGAATTTCAAGTATTGCGTACCGATCGGCAATTAATATTGTTAAGCTCCTTCTATATGCAATGTTTAAGACATTGTCCGTTTTTGTAGCGTTCAGCTAAATTATAGCCCTCCATTACAATTCTCTCTTAATTTGAGTCCCCGAATGCTTAAGGGCCTATTGATGTTTTTATCCTGTTAAATAATGTCATAAAGCAAATTAGAGGAAGCATACTGAAAATTTTATTCGATTCTTAATTATGATTACGAGATATCAATCAGTATTTAATTAACTCCGTGATTTTAGGGTTCCATGATTTACTTGAGCGCGGCAACCGCATTATTTGTATAATTTACACGAATTGGAGACCATACTCATGTCTTACCGACGTGTAGTAAAGGCGACTGAGGTAAGTTGACGTCAGGTAGGCGGCCGGTTGTAAAATACCTAGCCAAATTATACAACTTGAAGTGGGATGGAACGGAAAAACGTTATTTCTGAACGATTTTCATGAAATTCAACATTTGGGGAGGAAAAATCGATCTAGCTAGGTTTCATTTAACAAAAATGTCGAACAAAAACAAATTTATCCCTGTTTTCGGGCATTGAAAAAATGCTGAAATGTGGATTTGAAAGCAATTGATATTTTAGCTATCAAACTTAATGTTGTAAGAGCCCAATGGATAATGGGCGAACCAAAAATTTTCGGATCGGGGGGATCGAACCCGACATGTCGCTGGCGCTTTCTTTCTTTTTTTATTGCATTTTTTATATCTTTAAAAAAATTACCAACCAAGGCTTGATCAACCAAGTACTATATATAGTAAATTTGAAAAAAAAAGATTAAAAAGTTTGATTAAGGATTAATAAAGTATTAAACGTAAACCAGTTCTAATTCACCTTTCGTCTTTTTTACCCCTGCCGAGGTCACAGTTATTTCAACCCTTTCGCCGTGCAAACATAAATAATTTTTTCGCCCGTACAAGGTGCACGTCGGTCCGAAATATATAGAAGGCTTGTAATTGCGGTGTCGTGCGTAAAATTTTCAATTTCGACAACTATAATGGCTTTAACAACGGAATTATCGCTGGAAGTTAACAATAAATACCGAGGTAAATGTCATAATGTTTTAATTTTACCACAATTTGAACGTTGCGCCTTATAATGCTGTAAAGAAAAAGAAAACGTTATTTTATAAAAGAGTGTTGGCAGTAATATTATTTATAAGCTCAAGGAGTATTTAAGCACTTAGTTTTATTTAAAAGAGAAATAATTTTATATATTTTTTTAAACACACAGCTGTCTCAAACTTAACACTTATGTTGTGGGTTACAGACACCTAGTAAATATGTGTATACATATATAATTTTAGATACATACTTAAATAAATAAATAAATAAATAAATATATGGGACACTTACACACACGGTCGTCCGTCCCCAAAGTACGTAACTTAATACTTGTGTTATGGGTGACAGACAACTGGTGAATATATACTTATATATTTTTAAATACATACTTAAATAGAAATATACACCCAGGCTCAAAGGCCAACAAATTCATTTATAGAAAATGTTAGCCCTTGGCGGGAATCGAACCCGCGACCCGCGGAGCTGAAGGCAGGGTCACTACCCACTGCTCCAACAGGCCAGTCCTAAAATACAAATATACAAATATAAATACAAATATATATATAAGTAGTAAATACAAATATACACCCAGACTTGAAGAAACAACAATTTGTTTTTAGAAAATTCTGATGCTGTAGGGCTGAAGGCAGGGTCGAAGCATTCTTACTGTCATTCTGACATAAAAGTTAAAATACTCGTCATTCTCCTGCCCTTATCCCGCTCTAAGTGGGGTCGGCACAACATGTTGTCACATGATTTGGCTTCGTATTTTACGTCAGGCTGCCTGCCTGACCACAACTTTACTTAGTCGCTATTTACGACACCTCGGTAAGAAATGAGGGTGGTCTATTCTACTCAACAAGATACCACACGGCGGGTCAACTTACCTAAGTTGCATTTTACGACACCTCGATAAGAAATGATGGACTATTCTACTACACCTAAGCTCCAAACCTCATCTTCTAAAAGAATAAAGGATGCCTATGCCTAACAGCGGCATAGTAATATGCCGTTACTTTACTTTTATCCTTACTTTCATTATTTACTTTTGTATTGCTATAGTATTTAATACAGCCCAGGAGCACCCAGTATAGTGCACCCCGCGGTCTCAACGTCCACCCTGACATTTATTAACGTCCAAAGGGTTCACCAGGAATTCTTGAAGACTATTTTCTCCGAGGGTGTTTTTGTCGTGTTATTGACACGCCATGTCAGTGTTCCGATGGCCGCGCGTTGTTATAAATGGCCTATTACGGGAAGGGTAAGACTTTTGTAAGGAATGCTCTTTTAAAACTTTCGCCGGTCAGGGAGAGTGCAAATTCTTATTTTGTTCACATCAGAAATGGAATGTAAAAAATTTAGGTAGGTTAGATAGCAGAGATCTCAGTCATAGGGATAAGTAAGACCTTTGTACACTTTTTTTACCAATAATGTTTTTTCCAACATTTTTTTATGGTACATCAATATATAAATAATAAGATTTTCGATTTTTCAATAGAGTTGCTTTTAAATTTAAATTCTTTATTCAAGTCATCATTTTACTACTATATCGTCAATTTGGAAGAAAAGCTTTAAGAAGTTTGTCTGAAGATTATTAAAGTCATCATTCTTCTGCCCTTATCCCACTCTAAGTGGTGTCGACACAACATATTATAAACGTGTTATCACATGATTTGGCTACGTATTTTACGATCGGCTGCGGCCTGACGTCAACTTACCTTAGTCGTAGTTTACAACACCTCTGTAAAAAGAGGGTGGTCTATTCTACATAACCGAATACCACACGGCGGATCGACTTAACTTAGTCGTCTTCTACGACACCTCGGTCAAAAAAGAGCGTAGTCTTTTCTATACAACCGGACACAAATCGGCTGGTCGACTTACCTTAGTCGCTTTTCACGGCACCTCGGTAAAAAATGAGGGTAGTCTATACTACTCAGCTGAATACTAAACGACTTTAAAATATTTTATTCATGTAAACTTGTAAACAAGAGCTTTTGAATCATAAACTCTATTGCTGCTTCGGAAAATTGCTCTTACCGAGAAGAGTCAGCAAGAAACTCGGTGATATTCTGTATCCGTCAACTTTGTACCGTAATTTATAATTGCAAATGGTATTTTTATAATAAAATGCTAGTATCAATTCATCGATATTGAAGCTGCTGTTTGGCCGTGAAAGCGTAACAGACAGACAGACTTTCACATTTAGTGTAATAGTGTAACTAAGTGAAGCCTTGACAAAACTTGCGAACGAATCAAAAGCTCGCTGATATATGTTAAACAACTATTACATAAGTTCTAACAAGCTTCCCTTGGGCCCATTCATTTTAACTTTTATCGATAGATTGTTGTTTGCATATTTCTAAATTAATCGATCAAGATGTCAAAGCGTTCGTATTTTGATATCTATAAATATTATAGAAACAAAGTGCCCAAAAGCTGTCTGTCTCTCTGTATGTAAAAGTTTTACTCTAAATCAACGAATTTTTGTACGTTTTAACTAATAGGTAGTGCAATTCTTTCGAAAGGCTTAGATTAATAGTATATTACGGTTTTTTGTAAATTGTGTGGAAGAGGTCGAGCAATATCTTAAGGTTAATTCACGATAACGATTTTTATGTTCAAAAATTCCATTAAATTCACTGATTACTGACTGATTGAAGCCGCAAGTACTGCTAGTTTTTTGTAATTTATAGTCAGTATTCCAAAAAACCGGCTGAGTAGAAAAGACCACCATTTCTTACCAAGGTGTTGTAAAAGGCCACTAAGGTAAGGACCCACCGCGTGGTATTCCGTTGAGTAGAACTGACTAACCTCTTTCTTACTGAGGTGTCGTAAAATTCGACTAAGGTAAGTTGACGTCAGGCAGGCGGCTGTAAAATACGTAGCCAAGTAATGTGACAGCATGTTTGTAACATGTTACGCCGATCCCACTTAGAGTTAACGGCAGGAGAATGATGACAAAAACGTATATAGTAAAACACCTGGGATATGAACCTGCGCCAATGGGACAGTTAATATTCAGTAATATAAAGTCAGTTTTCAAAAATTAAATTTTTATTAATACAGTTTTAAAGAGTTCCACCCCGTTCGCTGATCATAAGAACTGTTGGGTAATCGCGAACGTTTAAAAATAACCTATTTACAAAAGGTGTTTACCATTATGAGTTTCGCTAACATTTTCGAACGATAAAATTATACTACCTACCTTTTTATGTCTCTGGGTTTGTCCTTTTATATCGACTTGAATGCTGATACATTGACTTTTTTATGCTATAAAAGATAGTAATTGATAGGTACAGTTACAGGTGACGGACCCGGTTGTGGTGCTCACCACTTTTATATTTATGGTTCTCTGTTGAAATGGTCACCACTGACCTATGTTAGTTATTACTGTACTATTGAGGATTACTTAGATGATAAGAATGCTTGGACATGCAATGCTAATCTTCGACCCTGTAGAAGGGTTCTTGAAGAGTTGAGAGTAGAAAATCTTCTGTAAGGTCTTCTCGTTAGGAACAGCTTTCCGAAAGAGCATTAGAGTTGACGATTCAAAAGCACTTGTTTACAAGTTTACTCGAATAAAGAATATAATAAATTTATATTTATTGTACTATGAAGTAATTAATTGTACTATTTGTACGTAAAAAGTACAATTAAGACAAAATTTTATGTCCATATATCATACCATACGAGAGTTCACAAAAGCTTGAGATTCCTTTGTCACGACTCAGCAGAGTTAGCAACTCATTCTTTGGTCTCGGTATTCACTTCTACATTAAAATAACGCAATCTATACTAGGCCAGTTTACATAAGGCTTTCACGGATAATCCGGTAGAACCATACCTACCTATATATGAAATTTGGTACAATTGCGACTTATATTGCCAAGTGGATTAAAAAAAATGTTGTCTCTTGGCAAGAACGTGAAATAAAAAGTAGAGAATTGGAGGTATTTGAACAATAAAATCAATGCGAACAAAGTCGTGAATACCACTTGTTAGCTTTTGTAAAAATAAAATAAAGTGGGTAAGACTAACATATTTTTGTACGGGCATTCGGAACAGTGCGGGCGCCCGAGGTGGTCGATTTGTAGTATCTGGGAGTATTTCAATAAACCAGTTCCAAGGCTTATGAGTATTTATTACAGTTCAGAAGACGGGATAGTATAACTATATTCACGCCGCCACAAATCGGTCTATGAGTACGCATAAAAAATAAGGTAAAGTTGATTGTGGTCACGTTAACCCAGGTGAGTGTTTAATTGAATATTTAATAAATAATTGTAAAGTAATCAGAAAAGTATAGTTAAGTGAAGATAATTTGAATTTAATAATTAGAAGCTTGACTTTTATTTGTGGTCTATTATAAATATGAATGTATACTGATATATTATAAAAGTACCCTCCTTTTACATTATTTTCGTTCTGCAATCACGATGCGTAAATAAGTTATGGCGATAAGGTACAGCGTATTTTTGCAAGTTTCAGTGTGATCCAAGTATGCTTAAAAGCATGTGTCGAGAACCGACGCCATACACGCCTCAGCGTGGGCCAAGCCACACGCGGTTCAGGCAAGGCCGGCGATCCCGTGCGCGGGGTCGGCTGTCCCGATCGCCACGCGGTCGGCGGTCCCGATCGCCACGCGGTCAGCTGTCCCGATCGTCACGGGGTCAGCTGTCCCGATCGCCACGCGGTCGGCTGTCCCGATCGCCACGCGGTCGGCTGTCCCGATCGCCACGCGGTCGGCTGTCCCGAGCGCCACGTGGTTGGCGGTCCCGATCGCCACGCAGTCGGCGGTCCCGTTCATCACGCAGACGGCGACAGCGCTCAGGGACTTCGGAAACTTCGCGGTTACCGCGACAGCGTTCGCGGCGTCACCGTTCACTACGACGACATCGATCGGACTTAAGACGTGATAAGCGACAACATTCTTCTGTAGTAAGTCAATATAACGATTCTCAGGTAGCTAATAAGAATGAAGTCCCCTTTTCAGCTCATGATTTAATAGATTTGATTAAATCGTTGCCCACTTCTGCATCGCAAGCACCAAATCATTTTTCAATGAATACTAATGTAGTACCGGAGTTTGATCCTTCTAATAATGAGCAGACTATTGATATATGGATAAACAAAGTTGAGGAGTGTGCTAGTATGTACAAATGGACTGAAATGCAACTTTTGCATTATGCGTTACCCAAATTAGTAGGGGTAGCAAAAGTGTGGTGTCAAGGCCTACCGTCTGTAAATTTTACATGGCCTGAATGGAAAGAGAAATTGACCAAAACTTTTCCAACAGTCATGAATTTTGCACAGTCATTACAGGAAATGTTAGATAGGCGAGTTAGGCCAAATGAATCGTTAGAGGTATATTTTTATCATAAAGTTAATTTATTAAATCTCTGTGAGATAAAAGGCACTAAAGCCATTGATTGTTTAATTCATGGTCTTGATGATCGTAGTATGCGTCTAGGTGCTAAAATTGCAAAATATTCAGAGCCGGAAGATTTACTTATTTACTTAAAATCAATAAAATTTGATGACATAAAAGAGAAGCGTAATATTATTTGTTTTAACTGTGGAGAATTAGGACATCTGAGCTTTAAATGTACTAAACCTTTAAAAACGTGTAACATTTGTAAAAAATTAGGGCATGAGTCAACTTCCTGTAGACTGTTGCTAAACAATTTAAGTAAGCAATTAAATTAGTGATGTAGTTTTGAATGTACACGATGCATTATAAACATAACTATGAAATTAAAGTTAATGATGATTTGTTATTAGTTTAATTTATGTTTTTGCAATGTAAATTGATTACACTGAAAATGAATTGATATTGATGTATTAGATCCAATCTTAGTTACTTTATATTGAGTTTATACTGACTGAATGAATGTGGATTACCTCACATGAGGCCGATAAGCCAACTAATGAGTGTGGTAGTCAGGAGTGATAATAGATGGACGTGTTAGTGCACATGAGGCCGATAAGCCAACTAAAGAGTGTGCTAACCGTCTCGGAGAGAATGATAGCGCACATGAGGCCGTTCGGCCAAACTGGAGTGTGTTATTTGACAGGGTTAAATGTGCACATGAGGCCGATAAGCCAAATTATGAGTACACATACCCATTGATGATGATGATGATGATATTGATAATGATGTTGATGATATTGATAATGATGATAATGATAATGATGATATTGATAATGATGTTGATGATATTGATGTTAATGATAATAATAATGATAATGATGATATTGATAATGATAGTGATGATATTGATAATGTTGTTATTGACAATAATGATGATATTGATAATGATGTTAATGATGATGATGATAATGATATTGATAATGATGTTAATGATGATGATGATAATGATGATGATGATAATGATATTGAAAATGATGTTAATGATGATGATGATGATGATGATGTTACAAGGTGTTATTTTTTTGTTTTTTCTTAATTGTAATTACTACATACATATATAAATTATTATTTTTTTTATTTTTTTTTTTTTATTGTTTATTGTTTAATAGGCGAGCGCTTGACTGCAATCATGCCTGATGGTAAGCAGTGATGCAGTCTAAGGTGGAACGCGCATGCCTATAAGATGCCTATTCACCCTTGCTTTGAAGGTACCCATATTATAAGTTTCGGGAAAGATAGATGCCGGAAGAGAATTCCAATCCCGTGCTGTGCGCATCAAAAAGGACGAAGCGAATCGCTCTGTGCGCCTTCGTGGTATGTCGACAACGTAAGGGTGGAACTTCTCCCGGCGCCTAGCGGTGCGATGATAAAAAGGCGATGGTGGAATTAGGTCATGGAGTACCTGAGCACACTCTCCGAAATATATTCTGTAGAATACCGATAGACAAGCTACCCTGCGCCGATGTTGCAAGCTGTGCAATTTGGCATCGGTTAGGTTTTCATCGCCAATCAGTCTTCTGGCGCGTCGATCCACCGAGTCCAAAGCATTCAACTGATATTTGGCAGATCCGTCCCACAAATGACAGCAGTACTCCATACACGATCGTACCTGAGTTTGGTACAATGTAAGAAGTTGTTTCGGTGTGAAGTACTGCTTGACTTTGTTAAGGATGCCAAGTTTCTTGGCAGCCGTTTTTGCTTTGGACTCGATGCATTTACCAAAGTTAAGTTTGGAATTTATTTGAATGCCCAGAAGCTCAATACTATCGGCAATCGGTACGGATATATTTCGGAAAGTAGGAGTTAAGGTGAAGGAACTCCGTTTGGCACTGAACAGGCACGCTTGTGTTTTGGAAGCATTAAACTTGACTAGGTTGGTCTCACCCCAGTCGGAAACCTCTTTCAGAGTCAAGTTAATGCGTTCAACCATGGCCTCTCTTTGTTGGCGAATCTCAGCACTACCAGCTCTGGAACTGGACATATATCTTTCCGTGACTGTGCTGTCATCTGCGTACCCAAAGATACCGGGACTTAGTAGATCATTGATGTGCAGCAAAAAAAGCGTCGCGGAAAGAACTGATCCCTGAGGAACACCGGCATTGGTGGTCATTAGATCAGAAGAGCAGCCATTAACGACTACTCTAAACGATCGTTCATTCAGGAAATCAGATATCCAGTTACAGAGTGTAGTAGGCAGCCCATAAGCAGGAAGCTTGCTAAGAAGACCATCGTGCCAGACACGGTCAAAAGCCTTTGAGATGTCAAGGGACACGGCAAACGCCTCACCCTGCCTCTCAATGGCTTCGCCCCAGATATGAGTGGCATACGTTAAAAGATCTCCAGTTGAGCGGTTATGTCGAAAACCAAATTGGAGATCCGACAGAAGATCGTTATCTTCCAAGTATGCCAGGAGCTTTTTGTTCAATACACGCTCCATAATTTTACATATTATGGAGGTGATTGCTATAGGTCTGTAATTGACCGGATCAGCACGACTACCTTTCTTTGGGACTGGCTGTACATTGGCAATCTTCCACGCTTTTGGGACGTGAGCAGTTTCTAAAGAGAGGCGATATAAGCGAGTTAAAACAGGAGACAACTCAGGTGCGCAATTCCGCATGACGATTGCTGGTATACCATCGGGACCACTTGCCTTGTTGACATTTAAATTGCGAAGTGCTCTCAGGACCTCTTTTTGGCGAATTCGAAATTCTGCCATGACAGAATCGCAAGGTTGAATGTGGGGTAGAGGAGCACCTTCTGCATCAAGGCATGAGTTTTCCGCAAATAACTTAGCTAATAAATTGGCTTTGTCGTTCGCAGAAAAAACCAGTGTCCCATCCGGCTTAAGCAATGGCGGCAGTGTTGGACGGCAGAAGTTCGACTCAACCGACCTCGCAAGTGACCAAAAAGCTTTGCTACCTCGGGGATAGGATGCCAATTTGATCCCAATACGATTAGTGCGGTTAAATCGAGCCTTCTTAAGAACCCTCTTGTAGGATTTGGCAGCAATATTATATGCTCTCTTCTTAGCTGTAATGTCCGGAGCTTTTTGAGATCGAGCTTCAACCCAGGCTACAAACGCTGAATTTTTAAAGGCCTCTGCAGCAGCGCATTCACCGTTGTACCATCGGGGAGTCTTACTATTCAGAGGTACATCCGCGTAAGTTATGAAGTATTCCATAGCTTGTCGAATGACCTCTGATATTGATAATGATGTTGATGATATTGATAATGATGATAATGATAATGATGATATTGATAATGATGTTGATGATATTGATGTTAATGATAATAATAATGATAATGATGATATTGATAATGATAGTGATGATATTGATAATGTTGTTATTGACAATAATGATGATATTGATAATGATGTTAATGATGATGATGATAATGATATTGATAATGATGTTAATGATGATGATGATAATGATATTGAAAATGATGTTAATGATGATGATGATGATGATGATGTTACAAGGTGTTATTTTTTTGTTTTTTCTTAATTGTAATTACTACATACATATATAAATTATTTACATATATACAAAATTCATAAAATGAGTTTCTTTTATTGTTGTTATATAATTGGTGGAACAATTTGAATTGTTAGATGGCCGAAACAAATAAGTCTTAAGATCACGTTTGTAAAATAAATGTTGTTCTGCGATAAGTATGTATACCTTTTGTTTGAGAACTAGTCTTGATGCGAGTAGTTATGATGAGTCTTAAGATTTACGCTGATAAACTAAATGTAATTTGCGAGAGGGCTCGCAATGTTCAGAATGGCCGAATGTTAGCTTTTGTAAAAATAAAATAAAGTGGGTAAGACTAACATATTTTTGTACGGGCATTCGGAACAGTGCGGGCGCCCGAGGTGGTCGATTTGTAGTATCTGGGAGTATTTCAATAAACCAGTTCCAAGGCTTATGAGTATTTATTACACACTAGTGTATAAGACTAAAGTGTAAGATATCTCTCTTACGCCAACAATTGACATATTTGTAACTATTTATTGTACAGAACTTATAATCCTCGAGCGCAATTCGCGCTTAACGAAATGGAAGAAAAAACTTCACGTCAAAGATCAATGATATCAATTCCTAAGGATAACAATGTACTGGTACGCAGTTTAACTTTTACTTTGTTGTTGTTGTTGTTGACTTGCAATGGAATTGTACCATAAGTGGAATGTCTTCCCCGTACCGATTACATCAACCCTGGATTCTAATCGCAATCGCTCCCAGCAAAAACTGGAACCGCAACCATGGTTACAATAATAGACCATTGATAAAAGGGGAATGTAAAAGTGAGGGAGTGACCTTTGCTCTAAGTTTCACTGTTTCCTACTGTTTCCATTGTTTCATACATATATATATACATATCTATATATATAAAAGAAAGTTGGTCTCAGTTACACTATTTATAACTCAAGAACGGATAAACCAATTCGGCTGAAAATTGGTGTAGAGGTTGCTTAGAACCAGGAGAAGGACATAGGATGCTTTTTATCCCATTCGACCGCATTTATTTTATCCCGTCAAGTCACTATAAAACGTGGTATAACAAAAACTACTATGACATTGAATAACAAAACGCAAATGTCAGTGGAATACAAAACATAGATGACAGCTAAACGTAATTTTGTCTTTGGTGAAGTATCGTAAAATATTTGACAATTATCAAAATAATAGTGTTACAACATGTTTTTAATACAACCTCCTTCATAGAAAATTATAATATGAAAAATAATAGTCATTAATATGAAAAAGCATTGTGGCTGTCATATGTGTCATTAAGTTCATAGATAATACACTATATAGGATAATTAAGTTATTGAGAAAGAGTAAATGGGTTGACTCTGGGAAAACTGTTTTTATTTATTGAATAACTATAATAATTTAATAAGTACAAAGGAAAAATACATCGTTTATTATATTCAGAAGGGGATGTAACCTAAACTCACAAATAGAGCGGACAAAAGGAATTTCTGGAAATTTAAAGAGTTTAAAGAAAAGACAAATGACGATCAATATCTTGAGACAACACGGAGAATGCGAATTTCGTATAATTTGAGAGATAGTTGCGATATGCGATGCTATGGAATAAAAAATGGAGTTTTTATTGGGGAGATTATTATGATGATATTATGATGGTAATTGGTATTCGGTTTATTAACTCTGTAAGATTAACGTGACGATGTGCTATGTGTGGCCATAGACGCGCCTGTGACTATTGTTTAATAGAACTGTCAGCTAGAATGACGATTATTCTCTGGATTTGTTCCAGTTGTAACGATTGTTTTCTAGACTGTGGTCATCTGCAACGACTGTCAGCTAGACTCTGCCTAGATGTGGTGATTGTTCTTTGAGCGTTATCATTTGCGAGTCTGTATACGTGTGTATCTGCTGAGTTGGTTGCCACTTATTGAGCTGTGTTATGCCATGACAGTGATTGAGAGTGAGCTTAAGGTGCGAAATGTTTTTCTTTTACAGATTAAAAGAGCAAGTATTGAGTTTCTTGCCGATTCTTCTCAGTACAATCAGCATTCCGAATCAGTGGTAGGTTCATTCCCAGAAGTCAGCTTATGAGATTTGCGGGGTCGCAAATGTTGTCAGGATGGTCGACCGTTACAACATATTTTTAATACAACAGCCTTCAGAGTTAGTCATTAATATGAAAAAGCATTGTGGCTGTCATATGTGTCATTGAGTAGTTTTTGAGAAAGAGTAAATGAGTTGACTTTGGGAAAATTGATTTTTATTATTGCATAAGAATAAAGGAGAAATATCGTCGTTAGTTATTATAGCTAAACGTCACTAAATAGTATAAAACAAAGTCGCTTTCTCTGTCATATTCCTATGTCCCTATATCCCTTTGAACGCTTTAATCTTTAAAACTACGCAACAGATTTTGATGCGGTTTTCAAAAGATAGAGTGATTGAAGAGAAAGGTTTATATGTATAATCTAACATACTATAAACATTCAATATGGAGTAAAGAAAAACTATCATTTTTGAGGTTTCCAATGAGATGTAAATAATTACATTTTTTTCCGTTTACATTGCAAATGCAGGTCGAACCCTACAATATTTGTCAAAATAATGTACTAAGTATTTGTACACCTTGAAAAGGTCTACAGAAAACTCCGCGATGGTATACATATTATCTCTTATAGATAACCCACAATAGAATTTTTTTGACATTTTCTTCTTCATTTGTAATTTAAATGAACATTTTCGAAGATATTACAGATTTAAAATGCAGGGTATAGTGATTGCGCGCTTTGTCTTATAGTACTTCGAATTTAGCTGCGATTGGACGGGTTTTTTTTCACATGGCCAACTATATGTCGCTTTATCAAGAGTAACCTCTAAAGAAAACATGTTTGTATTGTGTAATGAAGATTCTTTCTTTATGACAAAAAAGCTGTGAATGTATAAAAAATCATTCTGTAATTAATTGTAAAAATAAAATACTCGGAAAATGTAAAAGTAAATAAGTAAAAATGTAGTATATGAATTTAGATATTCCAAAGATAGCAGGGAATCTTCATGGTATAGGGAAAGGGGAATTGTTTTTTTTTTTTTATACAGAAAAGACTCCTTATGGGTACCGCCACCCGACGGGGACAGGCGGCGGTTATGTCGGACTCACACCGACTAAAACGTGTGCTCCACCACGCTGCCGATGGCAAGGACAGGGTATCATTGTACATATTGCCCCCATCCCGCCGACAGCTCTGATCCCAGAGAAAAACACCTTCTTCGGGTAGGGGCCCCTCGAAAGAGAAGCCCCCCTCCGCTAACCGGTGCATCGGGAGCACCAAATGCACCGATCGCCTCGGGGACCTGTAAGCCAGGCGACCGATATACCCCGCTCGGAACACCCGAAGGTCCCCAGTTAGGGCGGCAGACGATGGGCTTATGTCACGGTCAACAGGGAGAGACTGCGCCCCAAGTAGGGGCCACAACGCCTTGGTGGGCGTTTTCGCCCCCACCGGGTAATTTTTTATAGAGGTTGTCTTCCTCGCAACCCGAAGGTCTCCGTTCCCATTGCTGTGCTTCCGGGTTTCGCCAACGGTGGCCGTAACCATGTCCAACCAGACTTAGAGTAAGCCCAACCGGACCCGTCGCTCATTAGGAACCCCACCCAAATCCCCCCGGAGTCCCCGGCCTGTCAAGATTGCCCTCTGCTAATCAGACGGACAACTGGATTGGCCACCCCACTGTGGTCCGTTCGCCAAGACTAAGCTTGCCCAGGGTGCGCCACAAGGAGGCCGACCACTGTGGCACCCCAGGAGAATTGTTTTACTCCAAATTTGACGCGTGTGGGCCACGGGCAGTAATGAATAAAACAAAGCTGCTGGATAGATTTTAATCATTTTTTTCACTGAGTGACATAGGCTATATATTTTATACCCGTGCGAAGCCGGAGCGGGCCCCTAGTATATATATATATATATTATATATATATATATATATATATATATATATATATATATATATATCATCATCCTCCTGCCCTTATCCCACTCTAAGTGGGGTCGGCACAACATGTTATAAACACGCTGTCACATGACTTGGCTGCGTTTTTACGACCGGCCGCCTGCCGGACGTCAACTTACCTCTGTCGTATTTTACGACACCTCGGTAAGAATGAGGGTGGTCTATTCTACTAAACCGGAAACCACACGGTGGGTCAACTTACCTTAGTCGCCTTTTACGACACCTCGGTAAGTAAAGAGGGTGTAACTATTCTATTCAGCCGGATACCACACGGCGTATATATATATATATATATATATATATATATATATATATATATATATATATATATATATATATATCTGAATTTCGGAAACGGCTCTGTGCTGATTGTTTGTTTGTGGACTTCTCTATTGTAGGGCGAAATCAAAGTAATGCAGGTGGAGATATATTTATAACAAAACGTCTTACGTTACATTAGCGTATTTAATAGCGACTGACTATTGACTAGCAAGTTGCTTCTAATACTGACATCTGAGATATGCTAATTACTACGCCGAGGTTCCAACAATTTTCATGAAATTCAGTATATAGGAGGTTTTGGGGGGATAATACGATTGGGCTAGGATTTATTTATAAAAAATCCGTTTTATCCTTGTTTTCACACACTGAAAAATTTCTGTAGTATTATTTGAGAACATACGCTAATTGCACTGTCATTTGTAAAGTTGTAATAGCTCAGTAGGGTAATCGAACATTCCGAAAAATTAGAATATCCCAGTTCGAGTCCTGGTATCTCATATCTCAGATAGCACCAGCTCTTTTTTAATGCATTTTTTAAAATCTTATCAAAAACTTACGAGGATCTAGCATGGTCGGTCACCCAGATACTATCTATTAATGTATGGTAAGAAATTATTAAAATGTTAACACTAAATATCATCACATATCGCGGCTTAATTTAACGCACAATTTATAACGAGATATTGTTGGGCCGATAGAAAATGTATTATTAAGGCCCCATAACCGTTCCCAATAATGGCACCAGGTCCGCGAACTTACCCTTTTTGAGCCAGCACAAAGCCGGTGTAAATTACGCGCGAGATCGCCTCCTAGCTTACCCGGCTATTGTCCACCACCAGGCCACTTTGGGGTGACTTAAATCCGAAATTGGGTATTTCGAAATGTGCATGTGTCATTTATCACAACCCTCCGCTCGAGCGGGAGGAAAAAATGCCTCTAACCCTATTTAAAAAAACTACCCTCAATAATCCGCCCGCGCGAGTCGCGCACACACTAACAGTATTAAATTTTTGTAGTTAATACAATGGCGTCGGCGGCAAATAAATATTGGATGAATGCGATGGGAGCATCGGAGATAATCTGTATTGAGATCGGATATTAAGCGACGCGACGTGCGGTGATCGGTTAATGAAAATTGCAGTTCTGTTTACGTTATATTAACCTAATTATTTATCACGAAGTATGATAAAATAGGAGTATGTCTATGACGCTACAGAGAAAACCACGAAAATCTTTGAAAATACCGACACCGATAGTTGCAACGATGTCTTTTAGCAATTTGCTGAGGTACTTTGTACTTAAATGATGCATATCCTGGTACTTCTTAAGAGCTACAGTATATTTCTAAGGTTGTGATACTTCTGGTATTGCCCATTCATTAATGGCTATCAAAGATATTTCATATATAGTTTAGTCCCCGGACAAAAACAGGTGTAATGTAAAAATTAGTGTTCTAGAAATAAAACGGCAATATTAGTATAGTGTGAATCTTATAAAATATCTTCCACAATGAATTAACCACATCTTAAAATTGTATAAGTCTGCACCTATTTATTAACTTACTCGTAGATAAAGGTCATTATCCTTTGCAGATGTTAGTCTTATTAACAAATCAAACAAATATAATATATCAGAAAATCGTTCCATGGTAAAATATCTAAGCTTCCTTTAAACTTAAATTGTAAAATGAACTATTATGAATAATACATTTAATGTTTGACCCTTGATATAGAGTTGTCACTCGAATATAGTACTGAATCGACATACAAGCACATCTAAATTGGTAGGTATAGTTATTTGATAAATTTAAAATAATTTCTTTAAACTAATGTCAAATGAACTATGTAAAATTAACATTTGCTACATGGCTAATTCCTATCCTATTAATAAATATAAGTAGGCGAGTAGTACATGTGACTTGGTTATTGTCAATTTTAGTTTCTAAAAATATTTATGTATCTACTTTTTTCCCCGTGGATGGAGGAAAATCTTTTTTTTTTTTAATATTTTTTATATAAGCTCTATGTAAGCTTTAATTGTAGCAAAGTTTTAATTGTCACCGAAAAGCTTTCGCAATAATTTTAGTACGGATATTCTGTCTAAGTACCACCGTTCTATTCCTAATGGCCAATGACTGTGATGATCTTTTCGTAACGTAAAAACTATAGCAACGTGATAAAGTTGCGTGTAACTGTCCTATTTCAGAGCAAAGGTAATCTCTCACCTTTGGGAAAGTATTGGAGCCTATATCTCTAAATTGCCAGGTAATCATAGGATGTTTTCCTTCATCTATATATACGTATGATAAATATAGGCTCTTGATGTTTTATAGAAGTGATAATTGCTTGCCATGGTTGAAATTTGTTCTCATATATAAGACAAAAAAATTGATTGCAAATAATAGATTGCATTAATTAAAAGCGGTATTTTGCTTCCAACAAACGTGCTGATTAAGTAATTGGGTGACACCCAGTCAGGCGTCGATACTAAGACAGTCGCGTGTCCCATTAAAAGCCGCTGTTGTCCTGACTCCGTGTCGTACAATCGTGCGGTTCAAATTTTCAATATTTTGGTTGCCGCAGAAGCCACGCACGTGCGGCCGCGTGGCCCGCGTTACTCCCCCGCTGCCACCCACCGCTTTATTTTTTATTATTTTCATAATTCACGTTTTACAATAACAACTCGGAAGGCGTTTCGCACGGTTTATGAAACCACTTTCGCAATAGGGCCGAGACGGCTTACCGCAAGGACCACTTATGGCCCGTTTTTATTTATGTTGCGTTATTTTGCTTCGCGTTTTGTGATCCACTTTATCAAACGCTTTGCAGAGATCACCGTGGGGTTGGAATGACTCCGATATAATTCTGCATCGGTGCCGAATGGCTTATTGTGTTTTTTCGTGCTGGATTAGCGAGCGACAGGAGATCGTGAAAGGCGTCTGATATTTATCGGAAAAAGTGTACAATAATACTTGATAACAAAATGTATCCTGATTCATTAAGGATATCAATAAAATATTTTTTTGTTCATTATAGATATTTCACCCTATCCAAAGAATAAAGTCACATTTTCTATGCTTACATGGGACATGTGACTTTATGCTGTCGCAGACTTTTTGTAATACATCATTTTTGAATAATTTTTACCGTTTACTTAGCGCACGCAAGGAAAGCTTCGCAATATTTTTTATTGCTGCTCCTCTCCTATTTATTTTAGCGTTATGTTATATAGTTTATAGCATTCCTCAATAAATGGACTATCCACGGTCCAGTAATTTCTGAGATTAGCGCGTTTAAACAATCAAACAAACAAACAAACACTTCAGCTTTATATATAAGAATACATTTAAAAAATTAATCTCTTAAAAAATTAAAAATTAATGAAAAATGAATGTTAAATTAAAGAAAACTTTTCGCCTCGAGTGAGTTGCAGTGAGCAGATGATTAAATCTGGTGCACGCGACAGTAGATCTGGGTATAATCTTCGATTAAAACCGTTCAAGTTTTATGAGCTTGTAGTAATGGCGAAGTCGGAGTATGCATGCATATTGAGAGTTGTTTCTAAGTGGAATTTTTAGTGTTCGAGTCAGGGGAGTCTTATCCAAATTGCCGTAACAGTAGGGTTCGGAGGGAGACCTTTTTTATTTTAGAGTAATTTCCCATTACATTTTACGTGAGTCAGGATCTGTGGGGTAGCGATTTTTTGCAATCCCCTGTACTAACCGCCGTTTTGTTCCTATTATTTTCTGACAAATTTATTTTTTAAATTCAATTTTACATTAAATGCTACTTCAATTTTACAATAAATTATACTTTATGACGTTAAAATTTAGCGACTTCTGTATCAATGTAGCAGTATACCATAGTTTCACTTCATTAATTTACAAAAGATTATGATCATCGTTACTCTTATCGTATTATTAAATCGGTTGTTAAAAATAACATTCATTAGCCAACTAACAAATAATTTCTAATTACTACAACATATTCAACAAGAAAAGCTGTGGTAGCCCAGCGGTAACACCGTGCGACTCTTTCGGTTTCTCGATTTGGGTTCAAACCCGGGCAGACACCAATGAGTTTTTCTGTTAAAACTTATGTGTCTACTTGATAATTGCAATTTCTCACACGCTTTACGGTGATGGAAAACAACTTCGTGAGGAAACTTACATAACTCTAGAGAATTCTGGAGATATGTGTAACCTACCAAGCCGCACTGGAGCAGCGTGGTAGTTCTTAGCTCCAAACCTTCTCTCCAAAAACGGAGAGAAGAGGTCTATGCCCAGCAGTGGGATAGTAACAGGCCGCTACTTATTCAACAAGAAATAGTAAAAAAATTTAATCAAACATCTCTTGTTGCAATTTCAGACCAATATTCAATTCACCTTGTACAATGGGATTTTAATTTATGCCAATCAATTAAGTTTTCTAATATGATATAACTAACTTCTTATAACTTCTTCATACGTTTCCATAGATATTATTATACTGATGAGGCAAGATTAGCACACTTTTTATGGATACAAAAACATTCCCTCCCATGAAGATCCCAGCATCAATAAACGTTGGACGCGTGTAAGAAGGAAGTATTAAAGTCGTACAAGTTAACCCAGCGCCGACCCCATGGCTTAAATACATCCGATAAAAACTAAACACCCCTGCAAAAAAGCGACCCCACGAGAACGAAATAGAAATGTCCATAAAGGAAAATTTATCCGCAAATTAATTTGAACAACGAAATAAAATTAAAGAATTTGAATTCAAGACGTCGCGGTGCATTTTCTGCATGGTTTTTGTTTCGATTGCACTTACAAGGAATTGGATCTTGGAATTAAAGTTTAACACAACAAAAATCTTGCATCCCTAACGATATTTTAGTATTTTTAGATCTTCGTGATTTTTAAAAGATTTTATTCAACCTGCAATGTATGTATGTGAAGGTGGAATCTTGCAAGTTGAATTTGACCCACTTTCCAGGGTTCGATTATGCTGAAATTTTATATATTGATCCAGTCCCAATGACAATGCATGTTTATGATAAGCATGACCTGATGCTGTTACAAGATTGGATCCAGGCGAGGGAATTTGCTCGACGTTTAATAGTCGGGGCAAGAATTTTTTTTAAAGGCATTTTTAAATTTACTTGTTACACGTATATTATTGAATATTTGAATTTTTATTAGCTCACCGTTTGAAAATTTCTTGGTGTACCTGACCTACGGATCGAATGCTGGCAAAATCGACAATCGATACATTCTAAATTATCAGATTATATTTGCTTTCTAATTCTTATTTACTTTGCTTTTACGACGTATAATTTTGCAATAGCAGCCTTGGGGCCAATTTAAGTATTTAGTGATTTTACAACAAAGGCTTCGATGACATTAGAGATCGATATTTTGCTGATGCTGTATAAAATCACAAAAAAGTGTGTTTAATTTAAAAAATGTTTTAATGTTCTTATTTTTATTTTTTATTTATTTATTTATGAACCAACAGTAATTATATAAAAATTAAAATAAAACTAAAGTATACATAGGAAAGCTTATCGCTGTAAGCGATCTCTTCCAGCAGCCCTAAGAGTATTGGGAAAGATATTGAGTTGTGGTATATGTACAAGTATATAATATAGAATACACATATATATATATATATATATATATATATATATATATATATATATGTGTATTCTATATTATATGTGTATATATATATATATATATATATATATATACATACTACATAAATAAGCAACATAAACATATTACATAAACTAATACAAAAATAGAATTTTTATTGATTTGTAAGAGAAAAATAGTGTTTTTTCAATTTCAATTTTAAAAAGTGTACGGAAGTTGTATCTTTTGAAATGTTATCGGGAAGTGAGTTCCAAAGACGAGCCGCAGCGATTGTAAACGATTTCCTGTAAAAAATGGTGTTATAAGAGGGAATTGCCAGTGATTTCTTTAACTTGCAGGACCGATGCGGTCTAGTACTAGGCGGAGAATGGAAAAAGCGTTCCTACAAGTAGTTGGGAGATAGACCATTTAATATTTTAAAAAGAACGGTTAATATATGAACATTCCGGCGAAAGCGAATAGGAAGCCACCCTAATTGACGACGAAAATCTGACACGTGATCGAACTTGCGCAAACCATACACAAAACGGATACACAAATTCTAAAGCCGATCTAATTTGTCTAGTAGCTCCTCAGATGCATCTAGGTAGCAAACGTCAGCATAGTCGAGAAGAGGGAGTAGCAAGGTTTGTGATAGCATTATCTTAGTACGCAAAGGAAGGAAGTTCTGCAGTCTCTTTAGGGAATGAACTGCATTGTGTAAACGGCGACTAACATCGTTAATGTGCGCCGACCAGTTAAGATTTCCATCTATGATAAGACCTAAATTTTTCGCAGTGTTGCTGTACGGAATAGGTATTCCATTGTAATGAACTTGTGGTAGAACGCTGAAGTCAATTCGGTTACGCAGCGGTCTACTTCCGAAAACTATAGCTTGCGATTTAACTGGGTTTACTAAAAGTCCATAAGAATCAGACCAGTCCTTTATCTTTGCAAGGTCATCATTGATTGCTTGGATTGCTTCATCAAACTCTGATACTATTGCATGCCTATAAAAGTTGCAAGTCGTCTGCATAGAGATAGAAGAAGGAGGAGAGAGATTTGGTTATTTCATTGATAAATACGGAGAAAAGTAATGGAGACAGCACGCTACCTTGAGGTACGCCAGCAGTAAGTTGGACCCAATCGGAAAACACTTCATCGGCTCGAACCTTTTGCTGGCGGCCATGAAGATAAGAATGGAACCAATCAATCACAGGTGAAGAAATATTAAGAGAGCGTAGGATGCCTAGCAATATATCAAAGTCGACTGAGTTAAAGGCGTTGCTGAAATCTAACATGATTAGGAGTGTCAACTGTTTATTGTCCATGGCATACCGTATATCGTCTGTGACTTTGAGTAACGCAGTAACAGTGCTATGGCAAGGACGGAAACCGGACTGGAAGGGACTAAGAAGGTTATTGGTAAAGAAGAAAGATGATAGCTGGGTACAAACCGCACCTTCCAAAACTTTGGAAAGGATTGGAAGAATGGAGATAGGCCGATAATGATAATGAGAAAATGAACTAGGATTGGATTGTTTTGGCAAAGGTATGACATGGGCCATCTTCCAAGCTGAAGGGTAAATCTTAGACGCTAGCGAGAAATTTAAAATGTGAGAAATTATAGGCGATAAAAGATCTACAATAAGGACTAGCATGTCGCGGCCCAAGTCATCATTACCAACAGCTTTAGTAGAAATGGAAAGGATACTCTTCTTAACATCCATCACTGTGATTTCCCGAAATTTGAAAGAGTCACAAATAGGAAGGGTTGCACTAGAAAGAATTTTATATACTGTCTCAATTATAAATTATATAGAACAACGGTAAATTTTTAAAATGACATCGTAAACATATTATATTTTATTGCCTACGAGCATTAAAATTAGTATCTTATGTAAATATTTTTATACATATCATATTAATGTTCTTATAACAACATTCATAAATCTTAAACAGTCAGTTTAATAAACTTTTCACCGCTCAGTCTTTTGAATACAATCATATATCGTAAACCTTTAACTCATATTAAACATTTGTTTGTTACTAAAATCTCGCATAGTGAGGTTATTTTCAACAAGGGTTTCAGTACTAATGTCGGTGATATTAAATCTTTTTTTATTATTTTAAATTAAACTCGAAACTAGTCGAGCTAGTCCGATAGAATAAGACGTGACTATAGCCGGTTCTATACATTAACTATAGATATTAAATCTGTTTAAATACCAAATCTGATTTTTGATTGATATACTTCAATGATTTTAATGGATCATTGAACTTAAAATCGCGATTCGATATAGGTACTACAATAATTAAACCTCCATTGTCAATATACTATTTATATTTACTATTGGAATGTTTAATTTTTTTAATTTTTGGCCGGTTATACAGCGTTCAGCGTACAACGTAACTCCAGTAGTCTAAGACAGAGAAGAGAGAAGAGCGAAGAAGCTTTTAGCGTTTATTGCTAAAGAAATGTTCCTCGTGTTGCCCCTTTTTTAGGACCACAACATAGCGTTAAGCGCTAAGCAAGCGTTTTGAGAGTGCGGTGAGAAGCCACAATCGATCGAAGTCTAAAAAATTGTTTTTGCCGGCTAATCTGTTTGCGTTTGCGATCATAATTTTAGTCATAAAGGCCAATGTTTTGGACCTCTTTTATATTGGTAAGTCGCAAAAAAGGATCCCTATGACAGTTCTTAAAGAACTAATGTCACCTTGGGGTGCGGAGTTTGAATCTGTAGACGTGGATCTGCTGAGAACGCCTTGACGCGAAAACTGTTTAGCATGTAGAACTAATCTACAAACGCTAAGCCCAGATTAGAATAAATATTATACTAATCAGATATATCTTGTCTAAGACTCTTATGTTCACCGATATCAAGAACTTGCAACGATAATATCGTATCCATAGATTAAATTTGTTTTCTAATCAATTAATAAGTTTTCTGCTCGTTTGTTTACGTCAATGCCGGATTTATGTAAGCAGTTAACCGATTTAGAATGCAATTACGTATTTTCTAATTTCCCGCCATGGGAATCCGATGTAGAAACCAAGAGATTTTCGCCATAAAAGTCATTCTCAAGCCACAGACTCCCATATCTCGACGTTGGGTGATTTATTGTACACAATTGTACGGTGGGGAAGGATAAATTATAGTTTAAACCAATATCGTGCGTATCTCAGTAAGAAAGAGGTTACAATCGTGTGTTATGTTTCAAGTTTGAAGTGATACCGTCACTGTACGATAGATTTTTATGTCTGTGTCTCGGAGGTTGTAAATAACTTGGACCCGCACTCGAAGATTAACGTGGCTGATTTATTTATTTAGGAGTTATGATCGATGGTGTCAGTCGAATTATTTTAGTGGTTATGGTAGATTCTAAGCCCGATATAAATTACGCCACGTAGAAAAATATTTAACATTAATCTCTAACAAATAATTTTAGGATTCAAACAATTTAACGTGCCATATTAGGAAAAAAGTTATCAAGGTAGAAAGGTCAACTGGTAACTTTTTAATTTTATATATGTTTGCACACCATTTCGGCATATTATCGAGAACCTTTGATTGTATTTTAAGTATAGCTGTTTCTAAATAATTATTGTCTCATACTAATCATTTATTCACCTTTGTATCTCAAAACCATGCAAAATATCGATTTCTTTCAGTAATTGGCTAGACTCTCTTGTAAAATGTTTAAAACATGTTGTTCCAATCCCATTTAGAATGGAATAAGGGCAGGAGGATGGATAGTTAAAGAAAAACGCATGTCTGCGATCATTCCTGCTGGTAAGCGATGATAAGGTGGAAAGCGCAAGCCTAGAGAATGCGTATAAACGCTTTTAAAAATACGCATAGTATTAGCGGTAGGAATGACAGATGCCGGGAGATAATTTGATTCCCTTGCTGCGCGAAACAGAAATGAAGAATCGTAACGCTTCGTGCACCTTTGTGGGATATCTACAACGTACAGGTGGAATCTCTTTCGCTGCCTAGTGGCGCGATTATAAAAAGCAATAGAGAAAAAAGGCCATCAAGTACTTAAGTTGCGAAATAGATCTTATAGAAGACCTATAGACAGGCAAACTTGCGCCGATGTTCCAAACTGTGCAATTTAGTTAGGGTTTTACCGCCAATAAAAATGTTCTATAAATAAATCCAGAATTGAACGTTAATCCAATTTCGCTGTAATTGCCTAATTTTTCGACTTTAAATAGCTTACGTTCTGGGTTACCGAACCCCGAGGTGAACTAACCGTGCCTGAAATGGTTATTTTTTAAAGTTCCCCGTTACAAGACGAGCCGCGGAATTAAACGAGGGTGCCCAAATTTAGTGCCAATCTTAGAGCAAATCTCGCTTTATATTGATTGTACGTAATTTTTTTCCGTATGCATCGTTGCTTCCATGATTGAATATGTTTTTTCCGGAGAACTTAAACAGGGGTGGGTATCTATTTAATTTTATCCTACCTTTTTTGAAGAGGATAGGGAAACAATATTCGAGTCGAGTTACTTGCCGTAGTTAAATGAAAAAGGTAATTTGGAATAAGGAACCTGACACAGGAAAAGGAATTTTTTATTTTAATTTTTTAAATATTCATCATTCTCCTGCCCTTATCCCACTCTAAGTGGGGTCGGCACAATATATTATAAACATTTTGTCACATGATTTTGCTACGTATTTACCATCGGCCGCCTGCCTGACGTCTACTTACCTTAGTCGTATTTTAAGAAACCTCGGTAAGAAAGAGGGTAATTTATTCTACTTAACCGGATACCGCACGGTGGGTCAACTTACCTTAGTCGCCTTTTACGACACCTTGGTAAGAAATAGGGTGGCCTATTCAGAAGGATACCACTCGGCGTATACATTGTAACCCTTATTTCAATGCCGTTTATGAGCTAAAAGCTATTAAAAAAAACTAGTGTTTTTTTGCTCTACCAAGTTATGCGTCTTTTTAACACTCACGAGTTTTGAAGGTGCTGCGCTATACTTTATTGCAATTTGCCACAACTTTTTCGAATTCGCTCACTTTAATACTACGCGTGAGATATATGTTAAAAGAAATCCCAAATCCTGTTTCGCACACTTTTTAACCAAATAACCATCACGGCTTACAGCACTTTACTGTCACGTATAATTTATATTTATCTTTTAGAAATTTTATATAGATACGTCGAGATAACGGCGGGGTCAAGACAACAAAATGGTGATTTATATTATTAAGCTCATTTAATTATCAAAGTGAATATTTACATAATTGATGTATAAAAAGAAAGCACCGTTGTCCATTAATGAGGTGAAAACGTGCCATAGACAAGACTGAAATTGGAATTGGTGTTGTCTGTGGACATTACGACTGACACAACAGACAAATTTTATGAATAAATTAATTGATACGTTTTTATTATTTACTAACTGTGCCAGCAGCTTTGCCCGCATCGAAATCAGTGTCACAATTTTTTTCCCATATTGAAAATTTGAACATAAAAGCAGTTATTGTGAATTAATTATAAGAGATTTTTAAATAATTTTACTTAGCGCATGCAAGGAAAGCTTTAAATTTTGACGGTTTCGCAATATTTATTATTGCGGCTCCTCTCCTATTTATCTTAGCGTGATGTTATATAGCCTATAGCTTAGCACTTAAATAATTTTTCAAATTGATCTGGTAGTTTCTGAGATTAGCGCGTTCAAACAATCTAACAAACAAACTCTTTAGCTTTATACATCAGTATATTTAAAAAAATATTTATAAATTCGAAAGTCCGTCTGTCTGTTGTTTTTACGGCTCTAATGGATATAGATAAAATTTAGTATCGATTAAGCTTATATATGCCGGACTAACATATTTACTTTGCATACGGGCCATACGGGCACAAGCCCCCATAGGTAAGAAAAACATCTAAAAGTAATCGGTGTTTCTGAAAGGATTTTTCTAGAATTTATATAATAAAATAATCTCTTTTATAAATCTATATAATCTCTGTATAAATAATTCTATAATAAATTTTAGCTTTGCCATTAAGACATTAGCTGTTAAAAAGAGTGATACAGAAAGTCTACTATACTGTTGAGGATTACTTAGATAATAATAATATGTGGATATAGGAACTCTTCGATCCTGTACAAGATTTCTCTACAAGTTATATTTTTAAAAGAGCAACCGCCAAGTGTCTTTAACGCTCTTCTCGGTAGGAACAGCTTTCCGAACCAGCCGTAGAGTTGATGATTCAAAAGCACTTGTTTACAAGTTTACTTGAATAAAGAATATTTTGAATTTGAATATATTTTAGAAGATTGTTAAGTCATCATCCTCCTGCCCTTATCCCACTATAAGTGGGGTCGGCACAACATGTTACAAACATGTTGTCATATGATTTGGCTATGTATTTTACGACCGGCCGCCTGCCTGACGTCAACTTACCTTAGTCATATTTTACGACACCTCGGTAAGAAATGAGGTTGGTCTATTCTACTCAGCCGGATACCGCACGGCGGGTCGACTTACCTTAGTCGCCTTTTACGACACCTCGGTAAGAAATGAGGGTGGTACTATTCTATTTAGCCGATACCACACGGCGTTTTAGAAAATTGTTAAGTATTTTATATTAAACATGTTGCTATAAAACATATTCAACCTTAAAATATTTTAAATTGTCCAACACATCGACCACATATAACTTTTGCACATAAATTGTTTCGTTTCCACAATCTGCTCGAGCAAGATTTATAACTGGTCGAAGCAAAACTGTAACATACTTTGAGATATAAATTATGTTTATTACTCACGATTACGTCGTCGATATTGATAAATATAGACAGACAATGTTAGCCGCAAGAATCAAATATCATTGAGAATAAATACTAAAACAAAACAATTTATAGAAGTAGGAGTCGGAGTCACTTTGTGAATTCCATAGTACAAAAGTTTATGATAGAATTATTTTGTTATAATCCGCGTTTGTTAAGAAAATCTAAGAGGAATGGACTTCCATCTTAAGAGACTCAAATGTCAACCTCACTTGCACGCTTTAGTATTTGTTTAGAGACATATTAACGGCGATGGCCTTGTGGTTATTGTGGTGCCCCCTACTACACACGAAAGAGGCTCTGGCGAATGATCAAAGGCCAATCCTTACACCTAAACAGTTGGAAGAGATCTCAGTGATTTGGAAGGCTAAATACCCTCTAAAAGGCCTGGTGTGGAAGGCAACGGCAAACTACTGCAAAGCTATACCAAGAAACCAAATATGAAAGGACAAATAGTGCAAAACGTGGTGGGAACGTAACACACACTAATACAAGGCACGACATCCATCAGTTAAATACGACGATGTAATGGTAAGTGTAGAGAGGAAAACCGTTCTCATATCTTATAAATGCAGGATTAGTTACCGCACGTATCACAAGTTCGCATAACCCTTTGGCGATTTTGTCGTGGAGCCTATCTCCTGACGATCCTTCGGTTATAGGACGAAACGATAATTGAGATTGTCGTTGTGAATGTGTGTAATGTTTGTGTAGAGTGCTGTTAATGGTGGTGTGCTGCATGCGATAGCAAATTCGAAGGAAAAGCAGGAATTTTTTATGTTAGCCAGGTGAAAAATGTCCAATCGTAGCAAATTTAATCTATATATCCATTTATTCTTTAGGTTTTTTTAGGCTACGTATTTTACGATAGGCCGCCTGCCTGACATTAACTTACCTTAATCGTATTTTATGAAACCTCGTTAAGAAAGAGAGTGGAATATTCTACTGACTCGGATACCACACGGAGGGTCAACTTAGTCGCTTTTTACGACACCTCGATTAGAAATGAAGGCAGTCTATTATATTCTTTTATTTTTATTTTATGTTATTAGACGCACAAAACAGTTCACAACACGATTAAACTTAAAATGTATACATATTGTTAATATTTAAAATCTAGTTGCTCACCAAAATATGCATGTACAAAAGAAGAAAAAAGAAGAACATATTGCAATAATAAACTTATTCTAAAATTAAATCTAAGTATATTAGTAGTAATAGTCTAATGTTATTATTTTATAATTTCTTGAACAGCACTACGAGAGGTAACACAACACTTGACAATCCTTTTAAACGCTGACTCACGAGAATCAAAAATGTCTAGATCAAAAAACTTAAAAGAGAGATCATTATAGACCCTACACATTCTTACTATGAGATTATAGAAAGATGTGTTGTTTCGATACACGTTCAAAGCAAAGACCGCAGATTTCCTACATCGATAACGGACATTAACACTTATAGCAGCTAGCAATGCAGAACAGTCAATTCTTGCATGAATTATTACTTTTATGTTAAAATTTTCACAACCACACATACATAACACACACAAACATATGTTACACACAAAAACTCAATTTATCAACGTATATAAATTTATATGTCAATTTTTTCTCATATATATTACAATGTCATACAACTATTATAACTATTTCGATAAAGAATGCAAACACTATATACATACTTTATTTGATTTTAAACATGTTTCCATTAAAATTATGTCTGAGAATTATACTACTGATAATTATGTATATAAAGTCGTGATAAACATCAATCGCCAAAATGGTTAAAAAAAAACTTAATATCTTTTACCAAAATGTTCGTGGTCTTCGTACCAAAACTAATGAGCTTTACCAAAGTATCTTAATCAATGACTACGAAATTATTATGATTACGGAGACATGGTTACATTCAGGTATTTATGATGGTGAAGTTTGTGATAATCGCTATGATATATTTCGTTGTGACAGAAATGAAAATACATCCTATAAAAAAAGCGGTGGAGGTGTAATGTTATGTATATCAAACAAATTTAATGCGCAAAAACGTAATGATTTGTCAATTGATGAAGTTGAATGTGTATGGGTCAGTATATCTGCAAGCTCCTTTGAGTCACAAAATCATCGCAATGTGCATATTGTTTTGGTATATATACCGCCTGACACTGATCAGCCGGTTCGGTTAAACAGAATCACGAGTTTACTAGCAAATATAATAACTGCTAACCCCGGTGACATTTTTATTTTTGGAGGTGATTTTAATCTACCTCATATTAAATGGGCATCTTCGGAAGCTAAGCAATTGAAAAAAAGCTCAGTTGAATTGCAGGACAGTACTGCAACTTTTCTGGATATGTGCTCCGTTTCAGGCCTCACTCAATTTAACAAACTAAAAAATTCATGTAACAATACACTGGATTTGATCTTGAGTAACATAGAAGTATTTGTAAGAAGATCTGAAACATCTTTAGTACCTGAAGATATATATCACCCGTGTCTTGTAATCGATGCATCAGAAATAAACTTATCTTTTATTAGACGTCATAAAATAATTAAGCGGAATTTTTATCGTGCTGATTACGATGAACTAAATAATTTCTTTAATATAAGTAACTGGCCTACAATATTGAAGGGTGACAATATTGATGACATAGTAAATAAGTTTTATTCTTGTTTACACGAAGCTATTAATCTATTCGTTCCATTAACTATCCAAAAGTCATCTACTTCTTATCCCGTGTGGTACAGCAAATCCTTAATAAACATAATAAAAAATCCACGCAAAATGGAAGTTATTTCGCAATCCAAGAGACTACGATGAATTCTCCTTGGTCAGATCTAGGCAAAAACGACTCCAGGTTACTTGTTACTCTGAATACTTAGGTCGAATGCAAGTCTATATGAGGAAAGACCCTAAACTTATGTGGGCTTATTTTAAATCAATACGCTCAAAAAATAGTAGTTACCCCAGCACAATTAAATACAAAGATGGAACGTTTACAACTAAGGAAGCAGCCTGCGAAGCATTCAGTGCCTATTTTCAAAGTGTCTATAATAAACCCGCGCCTTCCTATGAGGGTTTTACTCCACCAGATAGCAATTACATTTTCCAAATTCAAAATCTATCGCTACATGAGTCTGAAACATTTCTTATCCTCCAGTCACTAAATAGAAAAAAAAGTGCTGGCAGCGATGGTATTCCGGCAATTTTCTTCAAAAACTGTGCCCAATCTCTAGCCAAGCCTTTGACAATGATTTTCTTGCTGTCAGTGAACTCATTTGGCACATTCCCGTCAAATTGGAAAGAGGCACTTATTGTACCAGTGCATAAAAAGGGATCAAAAGATGATGTACAAAACTACAGACCAATCTCTATCCTCAACACTGCAGGAAAAATATTTGAAAAAATAATTAAAAACCGTATTGCACCTTTAATCCACAAAGCTGTTCCTTCTGAGCAGCACGGATTTACACAAAACCGTTCAACTATAAGCAACCTTAATGTTCTTATAAATTTTGCTTTGCGGACAATGGATGAAGGTCATCAAGTTGATGTGATATACACAGATTTTGAAAAAGCTTTCGATCGTGTAGATCACGTCATTTTACTGCTTAAACTTCAAGCACTTGGCATACATGGCAATCTCTTTCGATGGTTGACATCGTATGTTCTCAAAAGACACCAAGCCGTGGTTATGGGTGGGGTGAGAAGCGATTTCATTGTGACTACATCAGGTGTACCGCAAGGCTCGATATTAGGTCCACTACTTTATAACGCTTATTTATATGACATAAAATCTTGTTTCAAGCACGCACGTTTTCTACTGTTCGCTGATGATAAGAAAATTTTTGCAAAAGTTGGATCTATAGAAGATTGTAAACTTATACAAAGTGACCTTGACAGACTTTCCCTTTATTATGGAATCAATCAAATCACAGTAAACTCTAAAAAGTGCCAGATGATATCTTTTACTCGAAAAAATAATCCAATACAGTACACATACACGATTCACCAAACACCCATACAACGTTCACAATGTGTGAAGGATCTAGGAGTGTACCTTGATGAAAAATTAAATCTAAAAGAACATATAAATTTCATACTTAATTCAGACAATTAGGATTTATAAAAAGAATAAGTAAACCTTTTAAAAATATAGAATGCATTAAATTAATATACTTTTCTTATGTACGAAGTATCCTTGATTACGCCTGTAGTATTTGGTCCCCTTATTATGCGACTGATATCAATAAAATTGAGATGGTTCAGAAAAAAATTGTTCGGTTTCTCTGTTACAAAGATTATACTAATTTTGGATCGTACACTCAAGCATGTAGGCACTATCGCATAGAAACTCTCAGTCAAAGACGCCAAAGATTTGATATAAAATTGCTATTTGATATATTGTCTGGTGAAATAGACTGCCCAGAACTTTTACAAATGTTTTTGTTTAACGTGCCTCCCCGCATAAGGCGACAAATGTCATTATTTTATGTACCGTTTTCTAAAACGAACTATGCACAAAACTCACCTTTAAATCGTATAGCCCGTTTATATAATGACTGTTATAATGACATAGATCTATTCAATATTAATAAGGAAAAACTAAGTTTAGAAATTTTTAATAGACATACTAGTGACTAAATTTATTTATGAATTGCATACATACACACACACATACACACACACATACACGCACTCACACACGCAAGTACAAACAGACACTACACACAGAAACACACACACACACACACATCCACATCCACATACACAAATCTTAGTTTTGGCGGATTTTTGTATTGTAACTAGTGATAAGATTAGCTTAAGGCATTAAAAGTGTAATCCTAAATTGGCTTATTTTATAATATATATTCATACTTTGTAATGAAATTGTAAAACGCTGTTGGATTGCCAAATAAATATAAAAAAAAAAAAAAATTATTTTGTGCAGAGTTATTATAAGAGAAACATCTCGCCTTAAATGCAGTGGCATGACTTTGAAGTATGTAACTCTATCAGTGTAGCCGCGAAGAATTCGGGACAGGCCACAACGCCAACTTAACGTACGGAGACAACGCCTTTGAACTGATTCAATCCGATTAATATGTAATTTATAATACGGAGACCAAGTTATGTAACCATATTCAAGCCGACTTCTAATTAAACTGTAGTAAAGATATATTAAACTTTGTGGTTTTTTAAACTCTTTCGTGCTGCGCATAATAAACCCTAACATCTTATTGGCTTTATTAGTTATTATGTCGTTGTGTTCTCTAAATGTAAATTTACTATCTAAGTATACACCAAGATCTTTAACGCACTCTTTATGGTCTATGATGTATTTTTGAACCTTATAATCAAAAATTATTTTTTGTTTCCTATTAGTAAACGATATAGCACAGCATTTCTTTTCATTTATTAATAAATTATTATCAAGATCATTTTGAAGTGCCAGACAGTCATTTATATTATTAATAGTCTTAAAGATCTTTAGATCATCAGCAAACATTAAACATTTGCTTTTGATGTTTTTAACGAGGTCATTTACAAATATAATAAAAAATAATGGACCTAAGTGTGACCCTTGTGGGACCCCTGACTTAACTTCAAATGGTAGTGATAGAAATCCTTTCAGCGTCACAATTTGAGAACGCTTGGAGAGATATGATTTAATCCAGCGTAATAGATCTCCATGTATTCCGAAAGTTGCTAATTTTTCATATTCATTTTTATATTCAGCAGGATACCACACAGCTACTATATCGTGATTACATAAAAGATAAAAAAATCACTTTACCTTAAGGAATTAAAGATAGATTTTTACATAAACAATATTAGAATCGATTTAAACATTTCGTAATACGCAATGTTACAATAAAGTACTAAACTGTGTTTGCGTTATCTCAGCTTATAAAACTGGTTGATTCTATTGTAGGTGCATGTACAGAGTTAGACACGGCACCGACGACAGCCGGAGCGTTAAGGCGGCGTCACATTCACAGTTCAATCGGTAATTAAAAACTTACTAAAGCAACAGCCTGTTAATATCCCACTGATTGGCATAGACCTCCCCTCTCCGTTTTTGGAGAGAACGATAAGACCTACCATGCTGCTCAAATGCTAATTGGTAGTTTACACATATCCCTAGAATTCTGTAGAGATATTCAGGTTTCCTCACGATGTTATCCTTCACCGAAAATCGTGTGATTTTAACTAATTTATTAATTTTTAGCAAATCAACTCATTAATGCCCGGCCCGGGTTTTGAGTCGCTTTGCGATTTTGTCATGGAGTCTATCTCCTGATGATGCTTCGGCTGCGGGGCGAAACGATTGTTGAGTTTTTGATAGTGAACGTCTTTAGTGCGGTGGTGGAGGTTTGTGCATGTGTTTTTACGAATCCCGCATGTATCAGGTATGATAACGGATTGTCCACTGTACATTTAGCAGTATATTTTTTATTTTACTTCATCGCGGTTTATATCAAAATAATTTTATTATTACTTTTGTAGCGAACATATAATTAATTATTAGCTTTAATCTGCGATATGAAAACGTCCCATACAATCCGTCAACCGTGGATTATAGAAAAATATTCCATTATAATTTTTGGTTTTACTTTTTTCGCTTATATAAATAGATGTTAATAAAAAAACTTTAATTTAATTTTGATTAACTTAGTTTACGGAAATGTGTGTAATACGTAGATTATCCGAAATTGTGAATTTAAGCGAAATAATTCAATTATATATTTAAACAATATATATACATCTCGTGTGGTAGCACCTTTAATGAGCTCGTCGCATTCCTCCGCGCGGCATTCACCACGACACGTGGTAGGAAGTGGGCGCTGCGACAAACTGGTACCAACACGAGCTTTACATACGCCCTCTAACGTTGGATATCTAGCAGTTTATATAGGTATCCGCAGTGTCATTTATTGTAAACCATCTTGGGTGCAACATCTTCTAAACTGGCTTTATTACCAAGATAAAAAGCATTTGCCACTCATCAATCCTTTAACATTACAAACGGAGTATTCTAGAGAATCGAACAAATGTCCAGAACATTTATCCCAGTTAAGAGCATAGACCACGAGTTTTCACAAGAACAACTCAGTTTTTGTACAAACGAAATTCAAATTCGTCGTCTATCAAATTCAAATTCAAAATATTCTTTCGGGCTTTCTGGATGAGTCTCTTTTTAACAGTGTTTTTAAACTGCTCTTAATGCAAAGCTAAAATTGATTGCGGAATTTTATTATAAAATCTTATGCTCTGACCCATAACGACTTACGTACTTTTGCAAGGCGCAAAGCAGGAGCCGCAAGCTTATGTCGGTTCCTACTTTGTCTATTATATACAACACCTATCGTTTTATAATTCTTTATATTTTTATTTACAAAAATTAAATTGCTTAAAATATACTGTGAAGCAAATGTAAGAATACCTATTTCCTTAAACTTAATATTTTTTGTAATATTTTTTTTTTTTATTATTTCCTTCTGTCTATAAAACTCTAGAAGCTAATTAGCTGGAACATATTGACGAAATTTTGAATAGCGTTGTTGAGATTGTGGTGGTGAATGTGGTTGTGTATTGTGTTATTGGTGGCGGGTAGCGCATAAGTTTTTTACAATTTCTGCATGTATCAGGTATGAGAACGGAAAGTACACTCTACATTATGCATTAAAAATATTATCTTTTACCGGTGATTATAGCAAAATAATATCTTCATTATTTTTTGCATAACATAAGTATTAAGTAACTTACTTTGGATGGACCACCGTCTGTATGTCACATATATTTATATACAGACGCAGTCAGTGACTGCTCTAAGCTTATATATTGTAACCAAGCCGTGATTTGTGCGTAGCTCTCGGTGGGGGCTTCTCGCGTCTTGTTATCCACACCCGCTTGTTTATTGCGACGCCGATGTCATCGTATTTTTCGCTTAGCTTTATTATTGTTGTCAATTACCTCTTATTTGCTGCGTTTAAAGTTATCGTTGTCAATTACGAAGCACCAGTACGCCCTAGGACACTAACTATACTGACACGAAACATTATTTATTTAAGAACTACAAATAACCTTTGTTATTCATATAAGCACTGACACTTTGTGTGGGGGTATTTAATTCTGTATAAATAGCTGAAAAATGTCGTGTGGTATCCGGCTGAGTAGAATAGACGGCCCCTTATTTCTTACCGAGGTGTCTTACAAGGGGACTAATATAAGTAAATCCACCGTATGGTAGTCGGCTGAGTAGAATAGATTTTCCTTTTTTTTTCAAGGTATTGCAAAGGGCGACTAAGGTAAGTCGTCAGGCAGGCGGCAGGTTGTAAAATACGTAGCCAATACATGTTACAACATGTTCTGCTGTACCCCTCTTAAAGTGGGATAAGTGCGGGACAATTTTTTTAAAGGATTTCAACAGTTTTTATAAAAGTGTTCCCATCTATACTGCATTAAGTGTTTACTCTCCAATAACCTCCTACTGCTCTTAAATGTATCTTATTCGAAGTTTATTATCAAGTAGACCGCAATCAAGTAGCAGGGTGGCCATAACCGTAAACACTTTATAATAAGGCGTATTTTGTTATGAAATATTATGTTTATTTTACGCTTACATAACTTTATTTATAACCGAATCAAATGCAGTTACGATGCAATTTTATAGTCATATTACGTTTTAATATCTGCGTGTACTGGGAGGCAATAATTTATTGAATTAAATATCATCTTTATTTTAACTTATATGTTTCTTTTAAATAAATGCTTTGTTTTCTTTTAAAGCCGTGTGGTATCCGGTTGAGTAGAATCTTAAGTAGAACCTCCTCCTTCCTCATTCTAATTCCTTATTGAAGTGTCGTAAAGACGACTAAGGTAAGTTAACCAACAGCGTGGTGTCCGTAGAATAGATAACCCTCTTTCTTACTGAGTTGTAAAAGCCGACTAAAGAAAGCTGTTGTCAGGCAGGCGGCTGGTTGTAAAATACCTAGCTAAATCATGTGACAACATATTAATAACATGTTTTACCGATCCCACTTAGAGTGGGATAAGGTCAAAAGGATGAGTATTTAGAGGATATAGATATCAAACACATATGTTCTTGTAGATAAGTCATTAATATCAATCCCAAGCTTAAACCTGTCACTGAGAGTTACACCACCACCACCACAATACACAAGCATTACATACGTTCACTATCACAAATTCAATAATCGTTTCGCCCCGCAACCGAAGCATCATCAGGAGATAGACTCCACGACAAAATCGCAAAAATCGTGTTGTCTACTCTATATATACATTTTCTATTTGACTTCATCGGGTATTATAGCAAAATAATTTTATTAGGTATTACTTTTGTATTATGTATCTCTGCAAAGTAACGCCAAATATAAACTACGTCTAAATTTCTCACGACAAAGAATAAGCAACCGGTCACTGTAAAATGTCTGTATCAATTTTTTTGTTGTAAAAAGTTAATAAATCTTTCTACTAATAAAGTTATTAAGAGTCTCACCATCCTGCTTTAAATTGAGTGAACCCTCTGGACTTATAGACCCTCCTATAAAGGAAAGGGGTAGAAGTGAGACTCACACACCCCAGTTGGATGCAGTATTTCAACTGCAATTAGCGATTTGGGGTTGCGTGATGAGTTATTAACTGATAACAGTTAACCCGTTCTCGGATTGCGGTATTTAAATTAATCGGGACGTCATCCTTTTTGATCGTGGCATTCCTTTTGATAAGTGTTCTGTAAAATAGAAACATTTAATGCATATTAAGATTTCATAAAGCACACGCACGCGGAGGTCAAAGTAGATTCAAAGTGGTTTAGTATTAATTTTTAAAATAAGGGTTTACTTTGCATAGTTCCGTAATTAAAGATCTAATTAATTATTTTTTAGGTATCAATGATTGGCTTATTTGGTTAATATATTGCTGTATTAAATTAATTCAATATTTTTATGTATAGACCAATCGATGCCATTTTATACGGTACCAATACTAGGTGATTAAAATTCTTCCTCTAGATGACCTATAACTTCGTATTCTAAAAAAACAAAAATTTAAAATCATTTTATTTATTTAATTTTATTCTTATAGTTAGAAAAGAGAAAGAAAAAGTAAAAAAGCACATGTATAAAGACGGACATATCCCTAAAAGGGATCTCTTCCAGTCACCCTTAAAGTAACAGAAGGAAAAGAACAATAAGTGAATGAGAAAGAGAATACTTATAATATAGAGAAAAAGAAAAAGTTAATATAAATCTCACACAAATAACATATTTAAGCGACACTTTATATTTTGTAGCATCAACATTTTTGAGTTGATCTTTGTGAGCAACATTCCGAATCCGCGATAGCCTCATTAAATCTAATTGATCCTTGCCGACTCAAAAGTTAAAGTTACCTTTAAAGTTATGTGCAAATGTGCGTAGTGGCCTTATCAACACCTTGAGACACCAAAATTCAGCTGTTCTCAAATATATTGCATTGCCTGTAGCAATTTTAACATCTTGACTCGTTAATGTATGCCGTAAAAGATCCTTTTATACGTTCACTTTTACGTAATTTAACCAGAGGCGTAAAGAATATAGCTTTTTCCACCATCCTTTTTAATATTTTCGCGCTTTGGAAGCCCTCAAATGCTTTCTGATTTGAACAAAAGCAGTTAGAACATAGCTTATTCCACCAGCTGTTTAATATTTCTGAGCTTTTTAAAATCCTCACTTACTTTCTAATTTAAACAAAAGCAGTAAGAATATAGTTTTTTCCATCAGCTGTTAATTTTTCCGAGCTTTTAAAGTCTTCACTTACACTCTGATTTGAAAAAAACAGGTAGAACATAGCTTTTCCCAGCAGCTGTTTAATATTTCTGAGCCTTTAAAGTCCTCACTGACATTCTGAATTGAAGAAAAGCAGTTAGAATATAGCTTTTTCTACCAGATGTTTAATATTTCTGAGCTTTTAAAATCTTCACTTTCTTTCTGATTTGAACAAAACAGTAAACAGTAACAGAGTTTTTTAAATCCTCAGTTACTTTGTGATTTATATAAAGCAGTAAGTAGAGTGAGTTTTTTCACAAGCTGTTGAAGTAGAATAGACCACCCTCATTTCTTACCGAGGTGTCGTAAAATGCGACTAAAGTAAGTTGACATCAGGCAGGCGGCCGGTCGTAAAATACGTAGCAAAATCATGTGACAGTATGTTTATATCATGTTGTGCCGACCCCACTTAGAGTGGGATAAGGGCAAGAGAATGATGATGATGTTGAATATTTCTGAGCTTTTGAAGACCTCAATTAAAGGCAGATTTCAATGCCGTAAATCACTGTGTCATAAGTGTCATATATATTAATCGAGGTCAAGCAAAAGATAGTGAGTCAGATTAATGATATACTTAACGAAGATTATTAGGTTGTTAAGATGATTTGATGACACGCAGATAAAGGTTACGCAACCGATATCTCGGAGCGAACCGTTAAAATACCTGGTGGGTAATAAAAACATGTTCAAGTTCACATTACATGTGTTTGTGTTATTGAGACGGTTTGGCAGAGAGAAGGCTAACGTAGACGTGGCATGTGATAAATAATAATTTTCAATTGGACTTTTAAAATAATATATACACTACTTAACTATTTATCTCCCGATATCCTTTATATATTTTGCAATTGCACTAAAATATTTTGCAATTGCAATAAAAAATAGCTGTGATGGCCCAGCGGTGCGACCGTGTGAACCTCTAGAGACGATCACGGGTTCGAAACCGGGCAGACACCAATGAGTTTTTCTCTTAAAACTTATGTGTCTAATTGATAATTGCAATTTATCACACGCTTTTCGGTGAAGGAAAAAATCGTGAGGAAACCTGCATATCACTAGAGAATTCTGGAGGTATGTGTAACCTACCAATCCGCATTGGAGCAGCGTGGTAGGTCTTAGCTCCAATCCTTCTCTCCCAAAACGGAGAGAAGAGGCCTATTCTCAGCAGTGGGATAGTAACAGGCCGTTACTTACTTACTAAAATATAGTTAAAAAATAACATCACTTAATTTATAAATAATAATATGAAAAAAAATAAGATAACAATAGATTTTTAAGCTCATTGTGTGTTGCTGGTGGCGCCGTTTTGTGATACGTATGGTGATTCATCCTGCATGTATAAGGTATATGAATGTTGCCTGCTTCATACATAATTTATTTTACAATTAGGCGTTACTTTAAAAGATATACCGGATATCCGGATGCGGATATAACACAATTATTATTACTTCTGCTTCATACATTGAGTATTACATAGATTACGAACGCGGATTATAGCAAAATTGGAATTTTTGGAATATTTGGAATGGTAAAACGAAGATTATAATCTTCATGATAGTGTGAAAAGCTCTGTACAGTCTGTTTGTTATTTGACTAGTCTATGGCCATAACCAAAAGCGCTGCAGGCGGCTCGGGCGATGTGGGTCGAAATAATTTAATTAGCTGGCGTATGTATTGATGAGCAACAGCAGGTGCAGCCTTCAGCTCTTGCCGTATGATTGGGAATTTGGAAGGCCCAGTCTATACTAATATATAAAGCTGAAGAGTTTGATTGTTTGAACGCGCTAATCTCAGGAACTACTGAACCGATATACGTTTTTTTTGAGTGAAAGATAGTTCATTTATCGAGGAAGGCTATGTAACATCACGCTAAAATGAATAGAAGAGGAGCAGCAATAAAAAATATGATAGTATTATACGGCAAAATTTAAATCTCGAATTATGTTAATTATAAGTAAGATTTGATTTACCAGCTACACACAAGATTATATTGTAAATTTTTTAATTTGTTTTTAATTAAAAATACATTATTGTTTCTTCTTAGATCTCGTGAAGATGTTTGGGTGCTGGTAATGATACAATGGTGGTATCTTTCTCTCAGGTTTTAATCGTCAATTTTGGTAAAGGTAGCAAGACAGTGGTCCGTTACAAGGTAGTTCATTCTCAATTATTTTGAATTGATTAATTGATGGGACAGATATTAAAAGTTTTTGTTGTGGCTATGATCACAACAATTATTGTAATACTTAATTTTGGAAAGAGTGACCGCCGAGTTTCTTGCTGGTTCCTCGCGGTAAGAACACCTTTCCGAACCAGTCGTACTTCATTGTAATTTGACGATTCGAAAATGCTAGTAAAAGCCAATTTGAATAAAGAATTATTTGAATTTTAAATTCTAAATCTAAATCTATAAAACCGGGAACATATTCTGGAGATATCAACACGCGATCAAGAGCTATGTTTAGCTCATAGCGGTCAGCGATTTCTTATTAAAAAAATATTGCTTGTTTTTAATCTACGATTTCCCTCATCCAGCCTTCATGCCATACGATAACCACTAATCAACTTTTAGATAACAGCCTCTCAATGTGACGAGATGTAGATAAATGACTAGTGCCTATAAGATTATAAGTAGCCCTGGAGAATGTCGCCGGCCGTGTTGGACGAACCAGTTCCGGGCTGGTGGGGTAATGATTTGCAACGCCACTTTATTTTTAATACAAGTTTGAGTTTTATCGATGACGGATGACTAATTACGATCTCACAACGAATTTTGTTAGATTCGGCTTGTGACGGTTTAAAACTTATTTTAAACAAAGATAAAATCCATACGAAGTCTGTTTCAGTAAAGAGGAGGGCTGCAAATTACCTCACTGTCTTAAAACTACCTCTAATATATCAATGTGAATTGATATATAGATATAATAGAGGGAGGAAGAAAAATAGGTGCAGAAATTGTGTAAAGTATGAGAAAATGAATGGGTAGAAAATAATGAAAATATTTGTACATGTACGTGATATGCTATTTAAATACATACTACCATAAGTCATTATTATAAGTGAGGTCGGTACGACATGATATAAACATGTTGTCACATGATTTAGCTAGGTATTTTACGACCGGCCGCCTACCTGACATCAACTTACTTTAGTAGCCTTTTACGAGACCAGAGCAATGAGGTCGGTTTATTCTACTCAGCTGGATATCACACGGCGGTTCAACTTTCCTTAGTTACCTTTTACGACACCTCGGTAAGGAATGAGGGAGTCTATACATACTACCATAAGTGGTCGTTTTTAAAAATGGATTTCCTATTTACTTGACCTAGTATGCAACTCAGCACTACATCTAATCAAATATCAAGCAATGTATCTATAGGTGAAAATATGAACCCCAAATACCAATCACGTGATTGCTATCAATGGGATGAGAAGTATCAACAACATCAATACAGATTTCTTTCCCATAATATACGGTTATGGCGGGGTGAATGACATTAATGGGCGAATTACTTTTAACGAATAACTGCGTGTTATTGATTTTTTTTTCATACAAAAGTTATACTATCCTGCTAATCCTACTATCCTATCCCACCAATATTATAAATGCAAAAGTTTGTGAGTATGGATGTATGTTGATTACTCTTTCACGGCAAATCCGCTGAACCAATATCGATGAAATTTGGCACAGTAATTCTTTATACACCGGGGTAACATATATAAATCCTGTTAATTCTACAGAAATAGGATGGCATTGGAAAGCGCCATCTATTATCGATCTATCACACGACAACAGTCCACATGAACAAAGTCGCGGATAAAAGTTAGTACTATAGATTTATGTGCTTTGTATTCCGAAACTTACTGCTGCGATTCTCAGGGTTTTAAATACGATGCCACTAAATACTGGAACAATCCATCCCCTCCTATTCGCGTAAAGCAGTAAAACATTTAAAGCAGTAAATATTTAACTTCAAACTGAATTGTTCTTTTATTTACAGTAAATGATTTGGAAATAATTATGGTATCAACATAAAACTATTTAAATTATATATATTTCTAAGTAGTTTATTTTTTATTATCATAATTTGCTTACTTTAACTTATTTTTTAAAATTCTAGTGATATAATCTATGTGAAGAAGAAAGAACTAATCTGTAGTTATATATAGTTATTTCGTAGTTAGTATATATTATGGTTTTACAGTCTGTACATTTATCAGTTTATCAGACGCTAATAGAAAAACTCATCGGGTCCTGCTCGGGGTTTGAATCCGTGACAACCTTACCACGGATCACACATTTTCCCAAAAAGCTCCGTATCATACTAAGACGATCTCTTGTAAACAATATATCTAACAGGTATTTTACTTAGCTAATTTAAGTAAGTAAGGTAATTGAGGAGACATACTGAGATGTAACTCTTTGTTAGCACCCCATATAAGGTAGCGATGGGCCTTCAATAAATATGAAAGAATCCTACAAAATATAGCATCCGCAATTGCGATTTCACAATAAATACAGTCATAAACACAAACTGCCGTATTTATGCGCGGTCGCGTTCCCACATCAGAAATCACTATTTAGGTTATCGGGAAAACTCAATTCGATACATTTCCGATTTTTTCCACTGCATCAAATATATTGGCACCATAAAAAGTGGCTCTCCGTACCTAAAGGAGTGTCGTAAAAATAGACATACAACTATCAGTGAGCTTTAAATGCTGCACTCCATTCCACGCTCAACTGCCTAGGAAATAAGAGATATATTCGGTTGTTTACTAATTTATGTTCGCAAGTAAGGTAGGTAACACAGGAGATGCGTTAATAATTCAAAATTACATACTGCGAATAGATTTATTAGTTGTATCACAAATTTATAATAATATGTCATATACATGTATCAAATAATTTTCTTTATTTTTTTTCGTCTTCAGTGTTAAGAACATTCATTTTTAAGACGTATAAATTGATTTGGTACACCACCGTGTGGTATCCGGCTGAGTAGAATATACCACCCACATTTCTTACCGAGGTGTCGTAAAAGAAGACTAAAGTAAGTCGACCCGCCGTATGGTATCCGGCTGAGTAGAATAAACCACCCTCATTTGTTACCGAGGTGTCGTAAAAGAAGACTAAAGTAAGTCGACCCGCCGTATGTTATCCGGCTGAGTAGAATAAACCACCCTCATTTGTTACCGAGGTGTCGTATAATACGACTCAGGTAAGTTGAAAAACAGCCAAATGATGTGTCAGCATGTTTATAGAATATTGTGCCGACCCCACTAAGAGTGGAATAAGGGCAGGAGGATGATGATAAGGATGGGAAATCGAGAAAATACATATAAAATGATTGAGGGAAATTTAAACTCATCGAGCTTTTTTGGTCATATTTATGTCATTAAAACTTAAAGATAAAGTCATTTCTTTTCAGAAAACTCAATGGTTGCCCGGGCTTTGAACCTGTGACCCCTCGAAAGGTTGCATGGTCTCACAGCTGGGCTATTACAGCTTTAATTAATTTTCTTAAGTAGTGATTAATAGACATACAAAATGATTAAACGCTTATAATGGGCGGGAAATTTCCGCAATAAACACGGTATTATTAATCTAAGTAGCGGCTATGATCTTTTAATCATATAATTGTCGTGTGTATTTACACGTGCTTAGCCTTGCATTGTATCTTTGCGCTGGTATTCGTTAAACTGCCATTTATTTTTCTTGCCATGAAGTGACGTGAAATTATTTGGGGGACATGGCCGGATCCGAAAGCGGTTGCCTGTCAAAAAAATAACGTTTCACATTTAAAAAGAATTATAGGAATGAGGATTGTACGTGCTCCGGAGGGGACGATATGACGAGCTTTTTGTTTACGGCGAGCTTCGAGAGCGAACCGGGCGCCGTCGCATCGGCGGAAGCTCGCGCTAGGGATGGGCTTGCAGTTTGCTACTCGATTTGCACTTAGTTTATATTAAATATATATTTTCACATAATGTATATAATTAGGCGTCTCTTTGCGGAGGTCTATAATACAAAAGTAATGAAAATTTTGTTCAGCTATAATTCACGATAGAAAAATTTGGATTTTTATCGCGTATCATAGCCTAACAATATTTTCATTACTTTGTATTATATTTTAACATAACTTAAAAAAAATATTCCGCGAATTTCGTGCAATGTAAAGCACGTTCAGGTACCAATTATTCTTTTTGTCTTATCTAAAATATAGCTTAATATTATTAGTAAAATACTGCTTAATAGTATCGATTTTCAAGTAATATTCTTAAAAGATTTTTTAAAGCAAATTTTAGACGATATTTTTAACTCAAAAGAAGTTATTTTAAACTCTGAATTATCTAAGAAAACAAACTTTACTTAAAAATAAAGCTACGGGTACAGTTTGATTGAAATTAAGCTGGTTAATAAGATCATCAAATACTTTTGCTATAAGCATCACTTACACAATGTAGTCTAAAGTGATTAGAATCGAATTTCCGTCACATCACTACTTGATACACAAGTTTTTGTCGCGGACCTGATTAGTAAAATCAATAGCGTTTTATATCTTCCGGTGTGGTTTGGTAATAAAAATGAAGAAAATTGATATTATATATTTTATAATGTCAACAATGTATTTTACGATGTTTTGATATTATGCACAATATATTCAGGGTTTCTATTGAAACCGGATTCACTTATATTTATAAATTACAAGCTGTTCTAGACTTCTTTTACGTTGTTTTTTTAAATTAATCAATTAATTACATATGTATGTAGGTACTGTACTGTTTCTTGTTACCTGTAGATATTAATGACTAAATGTAATACTTATAAGAATTATATTTTGAAAAGAGCAACTGCCGAGTTTGTTGCTAGCTCTTTTCGGTAGAAACAAACAGCTTTCCGAACCAGCAGTAGAGTTGACCATTCAAAAGTTCTTCTTTACAGGTTTACTTGAATAAAGACTATTTTTAAATTGAATTTTTTCGCGAAAGAGTTATATTAATTTTTATAAATAAGTAGGGATGTGAAATATGTGACTTCGTTCGCATCAAATTAATCGTTTAAGTATCTTTAAGAATGCAATATTTGTCTTTTTCCTTATTAAAGTTTTTTTTTTTATCTATGTATGTATTTATGGTAGTTAAGCTTAAATTGTGCTAATTTTCATCTTTAAATGTCAGACTTTCGCGTTGATAATGGGCTAAGGTTGCAAAAGTATGTTCGTATGTCTATCTGTTACGCTAATCCCGCTTGTTGCGCTAATGTTCACGGCAAATCCGCTTGTCAATTTAACGAAATTTTGCACAAATAAAACATGTAGGAACACATTTAAGATGACTACAAAAATTAATGACATAAAATTAGTTTTACCGACAGTATCGGACAAGGTCTGAACGTTTGGATATTTGTCACCACAGTGCACCGCCATTTTGTGTGACCGAAAGGACTTTTTAAAAAATACATTTGGATGCGTGTCAGTCCGTGCGTACGACGCCCACCCCGTCCCCGGGCGGTGCACTACGTGCGTGACAATCTCGCTTTATGGCGCAGCGCGGGAAATTGATTCGGCCCCACTTGTACTCTCCACTAGATGGATACACTCGGCAGATACCATTTATTTAAAAAAAAACATTTAATTCTATACATATTGACTGGCCCGTTGGTGCAGTGGGTAGTGACCCTGCCTTCAGCTCCGCGGGTCGCGGTTTCGATTCCCGCCGAGGGCCAACATTTTTTATAAATGAATTTGTTTGTCTTTGGGGATGTATATTTGTACTTAAGTACGAATTTAAAAAATTTATAAGTATATATTCACCAGTTGTCTTTTTACCATAACAGAATTATCAAGTTACTTATGTGTAAGTGTGACGATCGTGTGTGTAAGTGTAACATATTTATTTATTTATATTTGTAACCAAGTCCCCGAGAGCAGTCTATCTGTAAGTGACCAATTTTCTCAAAATCTCCAAAACGGATATTTGTTTATAAGCAAAATCGCAAAGCAAAATTGCAAAGCTTAACGATTTTTGTCGTGGAGTCTATCTCCTGACGATGCTTCGGTTGTGGGGCGAAACGATTGTTGAGTTTGTGATAGTGAACGTATATAGTGCTTGTGTATCATGGTGGCGTTGGTGGAGGTTTGTGCATGTGTTTTTTACGACGCCTGCATGTATCAGGTATGATAACCGATTGTCCACTCTACATTTAGCATTATATATATTTTCTATTTTACTTCATCGCGGATTATAGCAAAATAATTTTATTATTACTTTTGGAGAGAAGAGGCCTATTCCCGGCAATGGTAGAGTAATAGGCCTCTACTTTTTTTGTTAAGGATAGAAGAATGAATCATGTACATGTGTACACTACATAAACTAACTTTTAACAGTGAGTGGAGGCAAGTTACAAATGATTTTAAGTGGATAGTTCAACGTTATCTTAACCATTAGCTCGGCGCTTCCTTATGATGTGTTCGAAGGTTGTCACGACCATATAATTTTTACGACTCTATTTACATAAGAATTCTATATGCCCAGATGTCACATAATTTAACGAATAAACTGTCAAATAAGTAAGTGGATCTATAACCTACAAACCTACATATGCACAAAAACGTCTTAGATTGAAGATAAACAGAGGTTTTATCTGTAAAAATTAATTTATAGTTGTTCCAACTGTTGTTTATATGAAGAATTTATTGCACAAGGAAATAGATAATAAATATCATCGCAGAGAGTTGACTTAAAGGTTATCTTGCAGAGGCGACTTATATCATTGTACGGCCTGAAAAATCAAATACATGTTTATTATTTTATTAAGTACCCGGGACTCCGTTTCAGTTAACTTAAGGTTTTTTAACCATCATTCTACTTCCCTTATCCCACTCTAGGAATTTCTGTCTCTTCTCTCTTGTTGTACTCTTCTCACGTGATTCGGCTAGGTATTTTTGGCCTGCCTGACGTGAACTTACCTTAGTCGCCTGTTACCTTGGTAAGAAATGAGGGTGATCTGATCAACTCAGCCGAATACCATAAGGTACATTACCTACCAATATTATGTACTAATGAGATTTCATTGGTATGGGATGAGATCCATATTAAATAAAACATCAAACCAGACTCAATACAAATCATTATGGTAGACGAAAAAAGTATTCTACGACGTGAACCGCAATCAATGTGCGTAAAGTGTATTCAGCCGATTGTAGTTTAGGCGCTTTTAAAGCTCAAAGCTCGAATCCTGAGCTCGGCACAAGCAGTCCTGGGAGACATCGATTGACCTCACCGGCCTCTCCTGTGGGATCGACGCGCGTAATTTCTCCGATCGCGACGTGCGCCGAATGCGCATCGCTCACTATTACGCTACAATACTTAGCCGGCGGCCCGGACTGCGAGCGGTAGCGATTTCAAATATCTTTATTAGAAACCCACTATTGCTGAATTTTTTTATCATACTAGAAATAATTGTAATATTTACTTATAAGTTTTTATTTCTAACCAAGTTGTTTTTGTTTGAGACAAAATTTTTTTACGAAAATTTGTTATTAGCTTTTTGTATTTCCTATTGTTTTATATATATTTAATATCCCTGTAAGTTTTCCTGTCAAAATAAAATATTGATTGTGAGCTATGATAGCCGATTGATATTACGTGTGGTCCAGAGTAAAATGGGCTCAAGCTAATAAGTTTATGTATTAAAATCTGCCTAATTGATTTTTGAAAATTTACTAGGCGCTCTATTGCAAACATCGTGAGGAAATTTGCATATTTTAAGTGAATTCATGAAATGTGTAACATAAAAATTTGCAATGGAACAGCGTGGTAAGTGAAAGCTTTAACTGGTAACTTTATTATCTAAAGAGAACCTGCCTTAAACGGTGATATAAAAAGTTAAAATACTTCTAAGTCCTTTCATGTTGTCTTTGTCGAATCTTGAGCTTTACCATAAAGTCGTGGATTTGAGCTACAACTGAGATTCATGACTAAATAAAAACAATTTGTACCGCGTAGATATTTGAAATTACTCATGCACTTTTCGGTAAAGAAAACTTTTCTTTTTGCTAAAAATTTAGGGCTGGTATTATTCAATAAGTTTACTTACAATTTCTGGTTCGGAAAGTTGTACCTACCGAAAGGAGCCAGCAAGAAACTTGGCAGATGCTCTTTTTGAAATAATTGTTATAACTAGGTTCTTTTAATCATTACTGTATTGTACAGGGTCAAACAGTAGCTATATGCACGCATTTTAATAATCTGAGTAATCAACAGTATAGTAGGCTTTCTGTATCAGCGTCTATTTAACAGTTTTTGTTACCTGTTGTAATGGTAAAACTAGAATTAATTTCGGAATTTTATTATAGAATCTTATACCCAAACCCAAAAACAAATTACGTACTATTGCGAGTCGCAAAGCAGGAGCCGCAAGCTTATATCGGTTCCTGTTTCGCAAACGAAGTCGCAGGTACTGCTAGTCTCTTATAACTCGGGCGTTACTACATCACATTACTTGGATCGATGTCAAATCGAAGCAGGCAATCAGGCGAGTTACTACTGAAAACAGCTTGCTATTGCGTTCTATTATATAAAACGCTCGACTCATACTCTCGTTATCTGGACTTATATACATACATACATTGTATATTTTACTTACAACTTTAAGGTGAGCTTATGGTATATTGAGCATTATTATTTTTTTAATTTTACAAAAAGTAATTAAAATATTATTTTCCTAAAACCCGCGATAAAAGAAAATATATAATCTTAATGTAGAGTTTACCATCCGTTCTTATACCTGATACATACAGAATTTGTAAAAACTATGATGAACTATGCGCCACCAATCTTCCTAATATTATAAATGCAAAAGTTTGGGAAAGTGGATGTAAGTATATACCTCTTTCACGGCAAATCCGCTGAACCAATTTTGATGAAAGTTGGCACAACTATTCCTAATACACCGGGGTAATATATAGGCTATAGAAATCCTGTTAATCAGACAAGAGTTCATACAAACGAAGTTGCAGGTAAAAGTAACACAATACACAAGCACTGCATACATTCACCGCCACAATCTCTACAATCGTTTCGTCTTGTAATCGTTTCATTACTTTTTGTATTATGGACCTCTGCAAAGTAAGGCCTAATTCTATAATTATTTTTTGATCTAGAATTTAAACTATGTCTATCCTATAAAAATGTATTTGCCAAATTGCTATTTGCAATTTAACATAGTTGTCCTGTAGAAAACCGTCAATCAAAACGTTTTCAATTAAAATTAACTAGTTTACAAATCACTTTTTATATATTTCTAGTGGACATCATATCAAATGGCAAATCGTAGCTAGACCATAATTTATCGAAATTAATGACGTAGTCAAGAAGTTGAAATCAAATATTTGGCCAATAAATGTTTTAATTGGAATTTCAAGGAAGTGGTATCAATTTACTGGTTTGTAATTAGGCAACTGTGATAGATATACATACAGGATTAGTATTAGATAATAATATTTAATTCTGGAAACTAAATTCATTTATTAAAAGTACCTCTGTCCGAGCCTTGCCCGGTTTTTTTAAATGCAATAAAAAACAGAAATTTGAGCTGGATGTCTGGGACTTGATCCCAGATATTTTGACTTCTCTATTACGTCCGTTCCTCACTGAGCTATTAAAACTACAAGTGACAGCAGAAATAATCATTCTATTACATTTATATTTAAGTAGTTTTTTAATGCTTGAAAACAGTAATAAAATGATATTATTTTTAAATAAAACCTAGCTATATTGATTTGTCACCCCCGAAACCGACTAAATTTCATGATATATACGAGTATATTTTCCTTCATCCTAATTCCTAATAAGAATTATCTTACTTGATCGAGTCATTTTAAACTGAACTAATAAGCGCAAAATTGTAGTGCATTGGAAATACTATAATAAACGTTCTTTGGCATCCACGCCACGCACAGAGCCCAAGAGTTTTATTTTGTTAAGTATTGCCTGTTACTATTCCACTGCTGGGCATAGGCCTCCTCTTTCCGTATTCGGAGAGAAGGATTTGAGCTAAGACCTGCCACGCTACTCCAATGCGAATTGGTAGGTTCCAAATAGCACTAGACTTCTATAGAGATATGTTCCAAGTTTTGTCACGATGTTTTCCTTCACCAAAAAGAGTGTGGTAAATTGCATTATCAATTAGACACATAAGTTCTAACAGAAAACTCATTGGTGACTCCTCAGAAAAATTGTTTTACCACTGGGCTAACACAACTTAGACTCTACTAATTATAAATAAGTACTAAACACGAGTTAGTATGTTACGAGTTGGTAAAGCCGCGGGAACGCGAAGAAACGTTTGCGGCCTTGATCACTCGCATCTACTGCGCAGATACGTCCTGTTTACACACGTACGCGCACTTACAATTAGGTATATGAAATACCACTTGTGTACGCACTTGGTTTTATATAACCTGTTATATAGTATTATTAAATCGCTACTTCACCACGAGACACGTTTGAAGTCTTCTATTGGGATCCATGGTTTCTTTTAAAGGGTTAATGCTTGCCTCACTTACCAGATAGTTTATAAAAAAACAAGCTCGAAATTGCTATAATACAGTTTACAATAATAGTTTAATACAGACCGCCCCATTTCTTACCGACCTGTCGTAAAAGGCGGCTAGTATAAGATGACCCGCCGATTAGTATCCGGTTGAATAGAATTCTTACCCATTTCTTACCGAGGTGTGTAAAAGGCGACTAAGATAAGTGGTAAAATACTTAGCCAAATCACATCACAACATGGTTAAAAGTTTTTCTGCTGACCCCGCTTAGAGTGGGATAAGGTCAGGAGAATAATGATATGAATCGTAAATATCAGTTAAAGATGGTATTTCTTTCTATAAATTCATACGGTCTCATCTAAACCCAGCATATCCTTAACCAAGCGCTTTCACCATCAAGCCATCACAGTGGATGTGTGATATCAAAAAAAAATATCTCACCTGATGTCATGTACTAGGATGCCAAATAAACTTAAAAATTTATATTTATATTTAAGTATGTATTTAAAAATTATGTAAGTATATATTCACTAGTTGTCTGTCACCCATAACACAAGTATTAAGTTACTTACTTTGGGGATGCACGACCGTGTGTGTAAGTGTCCCATATATTTATTTACTTATTTAAAAAAAAAAAATCTGTAAACAGATATTACAAGAGGTCACTGATATCATGCGTATTACGTATGCAGCTCATTGATAACGAACTCAAACAGAAAGCAATAATATAGTTCCCTGTCACCAAGCGTCCTACGAACACAGCCGATGGTGTGCTCGGCGCAACGCGCAATAACAAACGGAGGTTTCGATTTATTAATCTAATTAATACAGACTTCTGGATCTTCTTTAATAGTACATACTGGATGTCAGAGTTTTGCAAGGATTGGTAAAACGTATGAGGCTAAATACGTCATAATAATATCAGGGAAACATTATTACGTCATAATAAAAAACAAAACAAACACAAACAAGCCGTCCAATAAGGCGCGCTCAAATGATATTTCTTGAATGCATTCGAACGTTTGTAAACGCGGCGTGTAATTTTTACTGGGCGATTTTGAATAAATTTTCATACATTACATCAATTCGGAAGCAGCCGCTCGAATTGACTTTACCGTTTAATCGACTCACTTTATTATTTGTTTATTGTGTTTATTTTAATAATTGATTATGATTATTTTGTATACAAATTGTAACCGCAACTTCGTTCGCGTCTAGCCATCATTCTCCGGCCCTTATCTAACTCTGAGTGGTGATCGGCACAACATGTTTTTTTATATTTTGTTACATGATTTGGTTAGGTATTTCACGACCGGCCGTCTGCCTGACGTCAATTTATCTTAGTTATCTTTTATGACACGTCAGTAAGAAATGAAGGTGGGTTATTCGATTCGGCGATTCGTTCACGTCAAGTAACAGAATTTTTTTTTGGTACGATGGTGTTATTTTTCTTAGTGTCTGTATATTGTTAGCCCTAAGGGCTTTCACAGCGTCACCTTAGGCTTCTGTCTCGAGGGGGAAGGGAGTGTTATCGTTGAGGTTGCATAGTGCGGAAAGTAGAGTGCGAAAGCTCTACTACCATTGGATCATCATCCTAAGGGTGCCTATTATGTAGGACAATACCCCATTACAAGGTATTAGCGACTTTTTCCTTCCAATTTCTTATTACCATCACTCACTCTCAATTATCGTTCCTGAAATTTGGAAAAAGTATCGTAGGATCCTTGGCAAACAAACAGAAGGCAGAGTCGCTGTCGTTCTTAATTTTTTTTCAAAGATAAATTTATTAATTTATAAATATTTTGATTGGCAAAACTAAAATCGATTGTGGTATTCTATTTCTATGAATGCTGAAATTCGACACCTACATTTAGGTTCCTCGACGATGATTACAGTTGATCACGACTTGTCTGCGAGCGATTAGTAAAAATGAGACAAAAACTAAGCGAACCTATAGTGCGTCGTGACACGCGGAAGAGATTGTCATCTCGTTATCAAAGCTGGTCACGCGCAGCTACCGCTCGGCTAGACTCGGCTTGATGGCTGCAGGCACGTTGCTAAAGTCTTAGCTCACTAGAACTAAACGACGTTATTACGATTCGCACTATGCTACCACTTGTAACTATGCCATCCTTCACTCTAGATATACGAGTAAGCAATTCACGGAAATTCGTTTGCGCCAACATAGCGTTTAAGTACTCTAAATTGAAATCATTCATTCTAAAATTCAATTCATCAACATGCATTAATTGTGCCGAATTTTATAAATATTGGTCAAGCGGATTAGCTGTGAAAGCTAACAGACACACAGGTTTTCGCATTTATTAGATAAGAAGGGATATACTATTAATTTATCCTAAAAAGCGCATAAAAAATAAACATATAATTCTTTGAAACAAGAGGCACGTAGTCATTAATTTTGTTAAAACCCGTGTTACATATTTTAAATTTATTTAAAAAATTATCAGATTAGGCTACCGTCGTGACGTTCGGTCAATTTAGCCAAAATTTGACTTTTATGTTTAGAGACACCAAGCAGGTATAAATTCGAAAAACGTATTAGTACAAAAAAAAATATTGAGATGGTCACGCTTCCCTCCAAAAACTTTTACCAATCCATTACAAATTTTGACCTCCAGGCTATGACCAAATATCACATCAGCAAATATATATGTTACCAGTCCTCGTCGTTGTAAGTTGAGACACTTTAAGACTATCTTTTGATGCTAGTAAAACTTCAGCAGATTCAAGTGGTTTTACACTTTCTCATGATGTTCGTATGAGAGATATGCGTTCAAAAACAACATTGATGATATATATGTTTAAAAAACGATGATACTCGTACGATACGTTCAATTTACGCTGTCCCAATAAAATATTGTTTCGTAACCCTAATCACATTACACGAAGAAAACAAAGTATGTAACCGCATGAGGTCTGTTGATTTATCGACGGAGTTAAACGCCGCTTACTCACCGCACCAAACGCTTCTTTTACCTTTTTTTCATCGCGATCTATATATACCTACCTGTATTTTAATTATAAAAAGGCAAAACATTGGTAAGATGTAATCTACTTATAAATAAGCAACAAACTGTTCATTCAGCAGCAACTGGTGAAAGATATTATATCTTCATGTAAGTACATTTTATGATTGAACGGTCATTGGGCAGATAATATACAAAATCCGTTTTTGTTGTTTATGTAGAAAAAAGTATTCGACTATTGTGAACAGTAGCCGGACAAAGTATTATTGCATAGACTTGCATTTTACCACATTGATGATATTTTTTTTTATAATTAACAGTTCGGGCATATTCATAAATTTAAAACAAACACGATGAAACTGTGACCTAATTGGTAAAATCTGAATTTGATTTAATGAATCAGGCTTTGAACTCGTGAAACCTCTAAAGAGTTTCACGATCTTAACGCTGGGCTATCGCAGCATTTATGCAATCTAATCTGGATATGCCATCACTAAAATCTGCCACTCTAGGCAGTCTCTTAGGTAAATATACCAATAGGCCTACTCAACTTTTTGTTTACTGTTCGTGATGATACTTTAAATCTCTGCTTTTTCTACCGACTATTTCTAAAAATCATATTGATTACGCAATGTACAAATCGATCAATCAGACATACTAAAAACTCCAGTGAGAAGGTTCACGCTTTCGCAATACAATGATGGATTCTATTGACCCAACTACATCGAGCCTTTGGTCAAACGTCAAATTTGTTTGATACACTACTTAAATCTCCAACTTTGGTCGTGGTATAAGTTGTATAACACATCTTCTTATCTTGGATTCTCTGTATGTTATGGGACAGCATATCAGCTGTTAAAAGGACACTAGATGTAATGGGTGAGGGTGATTTTCGCAATTTCAACATCTGAAGAAGATGTCGTATACTTATACAGTAGTAGACAGCATAGACCTCCGTAACGACACTCAAAGGTCAGCGGCTGAAAATGCTGTATATCACCTTAGTTTTCTGTTGTGAAATTTGGCTTACACTGAGCCGTTGAGACTTAAGGTTTTAATGATTATTGGAATGAATGATCTACTTATTGTAGGTTCTTCATCGCATACGGCAGGCACATTGGTATGAACGTATCCTCGTTATGGATTCAGCGGCTTAAAATAAAGAAAAGGTATATAATCAGCCGATTCCCAACCTTAGCTACTCAGATAGCAGCCGAAGAAGAAGATTTGCATTTCTTCCCATTAGAGGTTTCGTTATACAGGTTCCAATAGAATGCATCATCATCATCATTAAAAGTAAGTAAGTAACGGCCTGTTACTATCCCACTGCTGACAATAGGCCTCTTCTCTCCGTTTTGGGAGAGAAGGATTGGAGCTAAGACCTACCACGCTGCTCCAATGCGGATTGGTAGGATACACATACCTCCAGAATTCTCTAGAGATATGCAGGCTTCCTCACGATGTTTTCCTTCACCGAAAAGCGTGTGATAAATTGCAATTATCAATTAGACACATAAGTTTTAAGAGAAAAACTCATTGGTGTCTGCCCGGGTTCGAACCCGTGATCGTCTCTAGAGATTCACACGGTCGCACCGCTGGGCCATCACAGCTTAGTCATCATCATTCTGTTGCCCTTATCCCACTCTAAGTGGGTACGGCACAAAAGATTTTTCTTACTTACTTGTTAAACAATACTTGTTCCAGCAAGTTTGGGTATTTTACGACCGGCCGCTTGCCTCACGTCAACTTATCTTAGAAACCATTAACGATACCTTGGTAAGAAATGTAGGTGGTCTATTTTCCTAAGCCAGATACCACGCGGTGGACACAAATTGATTGACGCACCACGCGGTGGACACATATTGATTGACGCGGTGGATTCCAATAGAATGATTTCTTAAAAATTTATAGCATTACATTACGTTATATCGTAGAACTGTGTAGGTCCGCAGACATCTCTTTACTTTCCTGTATAGATGTATACCTTATGATCTAATCGATAATCTAATAGTGCGATAAGGAGTAACGGCTATTTAATGACCTTTATAATATACAAGTGGTATCTTCTCACGGTAATTAAACAGATGTTTAAGCTTGTCATATGTATTTGGTAAGTGAGTGTTGGACAGTTTTGTTTGATGCATCTTAGTTTCACAATTTCTATACATCACTAATGTATGTCTGTGATTTCGTATGTGGCTTTAAGGTGAAGGATTACTTAATTTTGAAGTTCAAAGTGAAAGTTTATTTTTAATTTCAAGGAAATAATCATTATTTCTACAATGCGCTTTTAAAAAGTCGAGCAAGCGTTGAAAAAAAGTTCTGCCTAATCAATTTTCAATCTTAAAGAACAATTATATTAACTAGGGTATTATTGTTATTACAAGATATAGTATTGCTCAATTTTCGCAATCTGGATTTGTTCAATAATGTTTCTTATAATTTTATATTACTTCGCAAAACTAAACTAGATGGCGCTGTTCCGATTTGTTTCGCGCTATCGAGTTGCCTTTATAAATTATATAGGTCCAACAATAAAATGTTTTGAGTAGGTTCCACATACTAGTACGGTGGTGCTCAAGTTCAAGGTGCATACGGTGGTTTTACTTATACCCCTATAGTATCCTCCCAGTTCAATATTTCAAACCCGAACAGGATTTACATCCTACATGAATGAATTTGGAATTCAAAACAAAATACTATGGAAAAATCCATTAAAAAAATAAGAAGTAATCCACCAATGATAGTCTATCTGTTGAGACGAAATCAATTCACTATGGTAGCTAATAAAGATAGATTAATGTTTAAGCTTAAATTATAAGCTTTACAATATTGCCTTGAAATTTCTTCGTCCATTTGTATATTTTAAAACATCAAACAAACCGACATTAATGGATTATGATGACATCGACAAACGGATGTATAAAGTTAGAGACGTAAATTATGATTGCTAAATTAAATGGATATAATATCAATACAGATCGAGGTCTAGTGGCATCTTTCAATATCTGTAAATGTGATTATATAAATGATAAAATGGCAATAACCAATTCTTAAATATCATGTTTACTTTACTAATTTCTTCCAAAGATCGCCGTCTCAGTTGTATCTATGTTGAATCTAGCTTCTGATGAGGCTTCGGTTGCAGGGCGATACGATTGTTGACTTTGTGATAGTGAACGTGTAAAGTGGTTGTATATTTTTATGGTGGTAGGTGGTTTAAACTTAAACTATCTATTTTTTAATTATAAAAACAAAAATATCCTTTAATTTATAGAATTCGGCGTTACTTTGTGGAGATCCATAATACAAAAGTAATAATAAAATTATTTTTCTATAATCCGCAATGAAAAAAGAAGAAAAAATTCATCGCAAAATAATTGTAATAAAAACATCATTTCTTTATACAACATATACAACCGTAGATAAAAACACATTTTAGTGGCGCCATTTTGTTATCTGTTGATTCTGTTTTATTGTATATTTATTATAAAATGTAAAAGTCCGTGTGTTAAAGGTGAAATGATAAAAAAGTATTAAATACTAATAAATAAAATACTATATCAATTTGTTTTTAAACAAGTTTTTTATCGTTCAATTTCCAATGTTTCCTATCTATATTACTCTAGTGTTGTCTATGACTGTGGAGTATCGAGCCCGGAACACGGAAAGCATTACGGACGGCCTTGGAGGGATCCTCAAAAAAACGTAATTGCCCATAATTTACGGCGCTTAGCGATTAGCAACGATCGAGATAATTGTTAATTGCACGAACGGATCGGAAACAATTAAAATAACACTATTTTTTAACTATCTGTACGTATACGTAAAAAGTGTCAAAGGCCTGTGTTGAATAATAACCTTTCAGTTATTTCAAGGAAGGTTTAAAAATAAACTCCACAACTCAAAAGTCGATGTTTTCTTCATTATGAAGTTGTAAGTCTAAATGTTGTTATCCTAACAGCTTACACTGACTATAGGAATTGATATTTTATTATATTCAGACACCACACGGCGGGTTAACTTACCTTAGTCGCCTTTTACGTTACGGTATATACGGTATACCAGACGGCGTGTCGACTTAGCTTAGTGACCTTTAAGACACCTCGGTAAGAAAAGAAGGTGGTCTATTCTACTCAGCCGGATACCACTCGGCGACTTACCTTAGTCGCCTTTTACTTAATTCTTCTGCACATTTTAATAAAAACCGTACAAAAAAGTAGTTGTTGAGAAAATTGTTCAAATTTAGACAGACCGCTTTTGAGGACTTTGTGTTATAGTAGGTAGTACCTGGATGATTTTTTTTTATGTTATAAAAAAGATGGAACTGAAAAAAAGAAAAAGATATTTGAGCAGGTGAGGCTCCGGTATTCTGACCTTATTCCGGATTCCGGATATTCTGATCCGGTGTATTTTGACTTCTTCAGTCCGCCCGTTCCCCCACTGATTACAACTTTAAAAATCATAGCTAAAATATAATTTGCTTTGTATTCTACATTTGAGCATTTTTCGGTACCCAAGGACAGGGATAAAACGAAATTTTTTAACAGATCAGATAGATCAATTTTTTCTCTTTCGACATGCTATATTTCATGAAAATCGTTGGAGCCGTTTCCGAAATTCAGAATATATACATATATCTACAATATTTACTCATTCAAATATTAAAGACAGATTCTTTTTTCTTTTGTAAATGAGTCAAAAAAATGAGTAGGTATCAAGTCAAACGGTACCAAGTCCCAAATTTCAGGCCAAATTGGCCAAACGATGACGCAAGTTGGCACGCAGACGATACTTTTATTCCGTAACGATAAATTCAAGGCTGTATCGTTCTTCCGGAGAGATTGTACAACTCCTGTGATAAAACGTTATCGCGAGCCGTAATTCATTCCGTGATCACATCATATTTCACACATTTGGACATTACTGTACATTTTATGTAATTGTATGCATTTGTAAAGCTTTATTGCTCTTGTGTCATGCCTTGGTCGGTTAATGTAAAGGAATACCGTTTGCACAGGAAAAATCAAGTTATGCTAAGACATAAGCAGAAGTATGGCTTCGTGATATAGCTCAGAATTAGTCTTCTTCAATTTAATCATCAGCTACTGGAACTTGCTGATGATGAAATTAATTTATTTGAAACTGTGGTCATTGATATAGCTTAATGATTCGATCTATATCCACGCATTCTTGTCGTCTAAATAATCCTCAACAGTATAGTAGGCTTTTTGCTTTAGCCTCTCTTTAATAGTGTTTTTAAATTGCTGTAATGGCAAAGCTAAAATTAATTGTGGAATTTTATTATATTATAGAATATTTCGTACCTTTGCAAGGCGCAAAGCAGGAGCCGCAAGCTTATGTCTATTCCTACTTTGTCTATTATTTACATCACCTATCGTTCTATAATTCTCTATATTATTATGTACAAAAATTAAATTACTGTGAAGCATATCTATTTCCTTAAACTTCTCTCGCAGGGTATCACGCGGACTTAAATTGTAAATGCCAACGTATGGCTCTTTTATGTAATACAAAAATAAATCATTTTTCATTATCCGCGCATTTAACAATATTCCAATTAATACCCAGATTTGAAAATCCTTTCAGCTTCATACAAGACAGCGGTTTAATAATGTAAAATTGAAAATGTTTAAAAGATGACCGCCGAGATGCTGGGATCTTCTCGGTAAGTGCGACATTCCAAACCAGTTGTAGCTTCATTGAAATGATGGTGGTTTATTCTACTCTCCTATTACATTTTAAGAAAAATTTCAATAACTTTAAAACAAATGAATTCACTTCATATGCCGAACATTTTTTGACCACAAGGTTTTTGCTAGTAAATAAAAAATGTATATGCAACAGCAAAAAGTGCAATACGCAAAGAGACCAAATAATACGTCCAAATAAATTATGTTTATGTATGCAAAAACGTACAAAATGACCCGTTTACGATCGGATCGTAATGTCGGGAGGTGTTAACAGGAATTTAACGTCTCTAATTATATTGATTTACAGCCAAATAGAGCTCTCGGGTCCCGTTTATGACCGATCGCGGGTTCGGGAACTTTCTTATTTATATTGGTCACGTGTGGTCGCCGGGTTTTATGGAGATACCGTTGTTTTATAGCGATGAATGGCTCGAGAGAAATACGGACTGTTAATTATTGAAACCAACAAATAAAACTAATAAATACTTGTCCCACATCCTAATTAATTCTATCACACAAAACTTAGTCCCCTGCTGCGTTGTTTCCTGACTTCAGTTACAATCATTCATTATTCTCCTGCCCTTATCTCACTCTAAATAGGATCGGGACTATATGGTATAAACATGTTGTAACATGATTTGGCTAGGTATTTTACGACTGGCTGTATTCCTGACCTAAACTTATCTTAACGACAAAATCGCAAAGCTGATTTGCGATTCTATCGCTGTGTCTATCTCCTAACGATGCTTCGGTCACGGGGCGAATCGATTGTTGAGATTGTGGTGGTATATTTGTGCAGTGCTTTTGTATTGTTGTGGTGGGTAGTGCATGAGTTTTTACAAAAATTGTATGTATCAGGTATGAGAATGGATAGTACACTCTACATTTGGCACTATATATATATTTTTTTATCGCGGATTATAGCAAAATAATATTTTCATTACTTTTTGCAAGTTATGGCTGGTTAAGGTAAAATAACCGTCTAGGATGGTTTTAGCCGGTAAATAGTTTGAGTCGAGCCCGTACAGGTTGGTAGTGGGCACATTTCGCAAGTCGCTCTATTAGCCGCCATTCCAGTGACCTGTCGCCAAGGAAGGTCGTCCGGTGCTGATGCCTGACCAGTATGGCAACTTATTGAAACCCACGATGCTAGAATTGTATGGATATGACTAGTTTTTTATTTTAAATGTAAGTTAAAGTTATTTCATTTTTTTTTGTCTATTTATTAAAGACATTTTTTTTGTTCAACCAGCTATTTTGTTATAAATTATTGTAAGTTTCGTAAATACTTGCTATAATACATATTGAAAAAGTTTTTTAAATACTCGTTTTTTACAACGACAACAATATTTCATCATTATCCCTGAGTGGGTATAGCACATGTTATAAACATGTTGTCATATGATTTTACTACATAATTTACGACCGGCCGCCTACCGCACTTCAATTTACCTTAGTCGTATTTTACGACAGCTCGGTAAGAAATGAGGGTGGCATTTTATACTCAGCCGGATATCTACAGTCATTTTAAAAAATTTGAAAAAAAAATTATTGAAGTAAATTTATCTTCATAGATTAAAAAAGATATTTTGTTTCTCCCGTAAATAAGAAGGTAAGTCTAGAATGGACTACGCCTGCTTATTCATTTTTTAAAGCCACGAATAATAGCTCCTTGTTCTAAATTCAAGTAACAATTTTTACGTATAAAGTAGGAGCCTGTTACTATCCAACTGCTGGGAATAGGCCTCTTCTCGCCGTTTCTGGAAAAAAGAATTGGAGCTAAGACTTCTTACCATGCTGTGCCAATGCGGATTGGTAGGTTATATATCCTCAGAATTCTCTAGAGACATGCAGCTTCCCTCACGTTGTTTTCCTTCACTGAAAAGTGCGTGATAAATTGCAATTCTTAATTAGACACATAAGTTTTAACAGAATGACTCATTGATGTCTGCCCGGGTCTTGATTCCGTGACTTCCTCGAAAGGGTCGCATGGTGTTACAGCTGGGCTATCACAACATTATTACGTATATATGGTCTGATATATAAACATGATTAACGATTACAGTTTTTTCGTAACATTATCAAGGCATGTCCACACAAATTCCAACGTCACACGCGTCTCACGTACGCATTTAGCTATCTGTATCTCAAACGTAAACAATCTGCTCTCCGGCGATTTCAACAGCAACCGGAATGGTAGCGCTCCTATTGCCAACACGAGGATGGACGCGCATACCGCCGGCCGCTGGTGTGTCTAGTTGGAATTCACTAAATATATATTTTGCTGATTTCTTAATAAAACGACCTGTTTCGGTACCTAGTCTATCGATTTATTATACTATAAGTACATTATATATACTTTTATGAGAAAATTGCACACACTGTCGTATGTCTCCAATGAAACTTAATACATGTGTAATAATAAGTTACTTACTAATAAGTAAGAGAAGCTGTAATAAAATTATTTTGCCTTAAACCGCGTTTGTTAAGAGAGTATATGTAATGCTAAGTATATGAAGCAGGCAACATCACTTGTACATGCAGAACAAGTCACCAGACGTGTCACAAAACGCCACAAACGCCAACACTTCACACAAGCACTACACACACTCACTACCACAATTTCCACGATCGTTTCGCCCCCAAACCGAATTATCATCAGGAGGATAGGCCCCATGAAGAAAATCGTAATATTTAATTTTATAAATCATTTATTAGTAACAGGTAACTGATAAATATTTTATATTCTTTTATAATTTTATTATATTCTTTTTTTTGGTTATATTTTCTTTTTTTATATAATTTGAAATAAATATGCTGTGTGGTATCCGGTTGTATAAAATAGACCACCCTCTTTCTTATCGAGGTTTCGTAAAATACGACTAAGGTAAGTTGACGTCAGACAGGCGGCCGGTCATAAAATACTTAACTATGTGACAACATGGTATAAACATGTTGTGACGACCCCACTTAGAATGGGATAAGGGTTGGACGATAATGATATAATTTTAAATAAATACTTAAATACATAAACACAACAAAACACGAAGACCCAGCAGAAAAATTAGAATATTAGAAAATGATTACTGTAGGCGAGAATCGAAGCGACGTACCCCGGAGCAAAAACAAGTTCACTGCTACCTACGCGAACGGAGCCAGTCAAAAGTTCCTAATATTGTGTTAAAGTAAAATAGTAAAACAGGTAACTAATTTTCATGAGAATTTGACGCTCATGGGTTGATTCGAGATTTGGGACGAAATAATAGTTTTCGAACAATCATTATACAAATTATACTGCATATATTTTACGATTGACACAATTAAAAAGATATTTCTCAATTTTATTTAAGGCTCTGAATTTTATTTATTATGAGTTTTATTTATTATTTTTAAATAAAGAAAACTAGAATAGCGTAAAAGCTAGCATTCAAGAGAAAGTATGTCCGTTACAATATAACACAGCTAGGCTAGATTTTGGAAACTACCGAGAACCAGTCAATACAGTCAATAGAGGTTGCGTTGTATACATAAAGTCCGACCAATTTATTTCATTTATATGACTATATTATACTAATTTTACCGCCCGAAACTAATACTTTTGCTCAAGTCTTATCTATCTAATCAAATTATCGAAAAATGTTTATAAAGTTATTGATAAGTCTATCAATTAATGTATATTAAATATCACAAATTACCTCAAGGAACGTTTGAAATACGTCGTCACAGGCCGTTACTGTCTACTTAAAACTAAAATATAGTCACGTATATAAACGACCTTACAGACCGTGTACAACTTACCTTCACATATTATTGACAAAATCATTTCGGTAATTCGCGAGTTACAGTTTTATGCACTAGCGGTTACAACGCGGCGTCTTAAAGCGTAAGCATTTAATTAACGCAATAATAATAATAATAATTTAAAATCAAAAAAATTAGTATTACTACATGTTTTCTTCTTTTTTATAAGAAAATTACCAATATAATATTATATCAGTTCTTATGAAGTACTTTTTAATTCCAAATCATTCAGGTATCGAAGCGTTAAGCTATGGAATGATTGACTCCATCAAGTCAATTTGGAAATTTCCTTCCCTGTCGCACTTGACTTATCACAGACAAGAAAGTATGATGTAACATTATTATTTATTTATTTGAATGTAAAGCATAATGAATAAAATATTCTGTTACAACATTATTTAATTAGAGTTTAAAATATACAGCCAAAATTGGTACGGTTTGGAGTTTAAGGGGGGAATAGGTATTAAAAGCGGTCAGAAAGCCATGAGCCACTATTAGATACCTTAATATTAAGGTCACATATAGCGAGGCATTATAAATACAAACAATTGGAGAATGTTATTTTATTTATTTATTTTTATTTATTTACCTTCCATGAAAATCGTTAGAAAAAACTTTAATTCATTAATAAAAAAAATGTACAAAGTTCAGCCTATCAAACAGAGATCTCTGCCAACTAACCTACGGTGTTTTAGTTTGGGTCACACTATTTATTACATCGCACTACTATAAGCGTTTAGCGTGTAAACCGTTCTAGAACCGTCAGTGTGTAATTCTTCTGACGCTGTTAGAGAGACCGGCGTTTCCAGTTTGACAAGGCCTCGATTTCGTTTTTAAATTTTGTATACATTTCTAATGGCACTTAAAAAAATTTGCCATTTTTACGGTATTTCCATTATGTTCCAAACGATATGTTGTTTTTTATGGAGTTAGATAAGGAAAAATTATTAAATAGTTTATCAAATTTTTTTTCTGCTCATGTCCATAGTTACACGATAAAATTCTTTAGTGATATCTGGTATCGACTTATGAATAAATAAATCTGTCAATCCACATGTGAACCAATGTGAATGTTAATCCACGTGTTAGAGCTAAATTCCAATACATACAAAAGAGTCAGTACCTCTGTCCAGTTACAAGCAGGGATAATGCTTTATCCAACAATGTTTCCTGACGATAATAATAGAGCGTATGTATAGAGCTAAGGTGCGAAATGGGGCGAGACGATAGTAGAAGACTCTACCCATTTCACATCATGACGATGCTTCCGCGGTCGCCAGCCCCGCCTTATGATGTTATAAAAGCCGTTAAAGTTAACACTACATTATAACATTAAATTTAAAAAACAAATATGAGAATCCATTATGCAGACACCAAAAGTGTTTATTCAAATAAAAATTATGTTTAAAATACAGCATGAATTACTATATAGGTACTCTTTTTGAATTTAAACCATCGTTAGTGTTATTCATAATTAATGTATAGAAACCGGCTATACTCTCGTCTTATTTTATCGGATGATATATTCTTTTTTTTCTTGTTAATATTATGGTTCATAGCACAAACATAGACAAACAAAAAATATAAAAATATTTTTTTACATTTGATCTAAACTTGTCTAAAAACAAGTCTACGAGTCCTCTTCGCTATAACCACTAAAGTTTGTCATTTAAACTATTTTCGCACAGACAACACCGCAGTCACAAACAAGTTAAGTATAAGTCAAATTCTATTTCGTACCAACACAAAGATTACTGAATGGAGAGCGAGACAGCTGTACGCGTGAGACAGAGACGGCAACACCTTAATACCCCATTCGATTTCTTTCTGAGATCGATTCACTATAAATCTTCGTATTTGTTTTTTTCCTGTTCGGATAAGTACTCTCGACGGTTGAAGAGACAGCTCGTAGCTACTGGATTTCGGTTCGATTTTTGTAATGTTATTTTATTTATTGAAGCCTCATATCGATTTATCGTCACTTGGTTTTTATAGCTTCGAATGAATCGTAATAACATCGATGATCGTGATATGTAAAAGATACGTCACTATATTTATGAACGTATATTATCAGTGATCCGATAGTGCGGTAGCCATATTTGTTTCGTACCACTTAATAATCCGGTTTTAAATCGAATAAAAAATACATTTTAAAATTACTACGCTTCAGGAGTAGAACTTGCTCCTTCTAATATACACCGTGCGTAGTTTGTTCGATTTTTTATCGATTATGTATTTGCGATGGATAATGCAAACATACTAGTTACTACTAAGCAAATATCTTTTTGATTGGATTAAATTTACTTCAAAATATTCTTTAATTAAGTTGCCTTTTACAAGCAAATTAAAGAGTCAAATTAATGAATCGAGCTTTTACCGAGAATCAGCAAGAAATTCAACGATCACTCTTTTCAAAAGTAATAATTTAAAAATAATCTTAATTTGATGACCCTGACATGACATACATCAATAAAAATTAAATTTTATCTTAGACTTACCACGCTGCTGCAATGTGCAGTGTCAGGTTATTCATATCTCTGAGCATTGACCACAAATATGTAGGCTTCCTTACAATGGATGTCATATCAAGTAAGCAAAGAAAGTATGAAAGTATAGCAAATTCACTCGAGCTACTCTCCTGGGTGCTTAGTTGCCTCTGGTGGGATTGAGGCAATGTATACAACGTTACCCTGTTTCTGTCACAGCCTGCTTGTGCACTGTCAGGTTTTTCGTCAGTTCGAAATCCTACGTCTGATGGCAATACACGATGGTTTTCCTGATATTAAAAAAAAATTAGCCCTTGGTATTAAATGAGGGTCGTAAGATCAAACATCGTGGTAAAATACTCTAGTCTATGATAAGCACAACCAAAATTGTAGCAGTGTGATTTGTTCAAAAGATCCTCAAAAGGTAAATTTCTTATCGTAAAAAATTGGAAATCGATTTTAAATTAAAGTAAAGTTACTTGTAATAAAACTTGGACCATTTGGCCTGGGGTGCCAAAGTGGTCGGCCTCCTCGTGGCGCACCCTGGGCAAGCTTAGTCTTGGCGAACGGACCACTGAGGGGTGGCCAATCCAGTTGTCCCTCTGCTAATCAGAGGGCAATCTTGACGGGCCGGGGACTCTGGGAAGGTTGGGGTGGAGTCCCTAATGAGCGACGAGTCCAGTTAGGCTTACTCTAAGTCTGGCTGGACATGGTTACGGCCACCGTCGGCGAAACCCGGAAGCCGAGCAATGGGAACGGGGACCTTCGGGTTGCGAGGAAGAAAACCTCTATAAAAAATTACCGGGTGGGGGCGGAAACGCCCACCAAGGCGTTGGGGCCCCTACTTGGGGCGCGATCTTTCCCTGTCGACCGTGATCAGATAACACGGTGGGCAGGGAGCGATCGTGGGCAGCGATGGGCCTCCCTTTGCTCTGCAGAGGGGTCGGATGGAGGCGGCGGAGTGGTTCCACGAACTGTTGTTCTGGATCCAATCTGCTGCTGGTGAGTCCTGGTGCTGGTGACTCGCCCAAGCCCATCGTCTGCCGCCCTAACTGGGGACCTTCGGGTGTTCCGAACGGGGTATATCAGACGCCTGGCTTACAGGTCCCCGAGGCGGTCGGTGCATCTGGTGCTCCCGATGCACCGGTTAGCGGAGGGGGGCTTCTCTTTCGAGGGACCCCTACCCGGAGGTGTTCGTTCTCTGGGATCAGAGCTGTCGGCGGGATGGGGGCAATATGTACAATGATACCCTGTCCTTGCCATCGGCAGCGAGGTGGAGCACACAGGTCGTTTTAGTCGGTGCGAGTCCGACATAACCGCCGCCTGTCCCCGTCGGGCGGCTGTACCCATAAGGGGTTTTTTCCTGTATATAAAAAAAAAAATGGACCATTTGGCCAGTGAAACTACTATGCCACAGAGTTGTTCGAATCGCACATCTACATTTCTCTTAAGATATTACTAGTTAATAGCAGGTTTTATTATCAGAGCGGCCATTGTTGTGATTCTTGATACTGCTTTAAATGGCCGCCGTCGACGGCGGTCGGTATGTTTTTTTTTTCTAGAAATATGTTGTAATAATACGTACTTTATGACCGCAATTATAAATAATATACTGCATACCGCGCTTTAAAGAATTCAATACCTATTGTATATATTGTTGAAATATAAACAATTTTTTCACACGCGCGAGTACATATATGGCATCGATTACACTGCGATGTATTCATTCAGAGTAGTAATATGTGTTAATACGAATATTCTAAATGCTTGTCTGTCTGTTCTTTAACGGTTTCATGGTTAAGCCTCTAGGAGCAATATTGATGAAATTGTACCGAATTTTTCCTATAAATACTAATTCTACTATTTTTAGTTTATTTTAGCTCCGTATACCGGGCTAACATATACGAGGAAAAGACTATTATTCTTCGGATACAGAAAAATATTATGTCATCATATAACAGATATTATCATTGAGAGTATTTTAAAATTTAAATAAGTTACGTGTAGTAGAAACTGTACATATTTGTTGAAGTTCTCAAATAATCTTTCAGTGAATTGAATACTCGATATTATTACAAAAAACATAAGACAACATATCTGGGTGACCAAGCTTCACTCGGTAATTTTTAAAATGATGTAAAAAAATAAAAAAAAATTAAAAGAAAAATAATAAAATAATAGGGCATGTGGAGCTCGATCGTAGGTATTTTCACCTCTATAGACCGCCGGTTCCCCAAATGAACCAACATGACTTCACGTTTGACAGCGAAAAATTGTGATTGTATTCAAAAAAATTTTAGAGCCCAAAAAAAGGGATAAAATGACAGTTTTTTTCAATAAAACTTATCTAGATCGATTTTTCTCCCCAAAACCCCCTACATGCTGAATTTCATATCGTTAATAATCAATAATCGTTGGACGCGTTTCCGAGATTCCGAATATATACATACAAGAGTAACTCATTTAAATATTAAAGATAAACATGTCAAGTTATAAAAGTTATAAAAATAAAAATATGTTACTTACTTGACAAGTGAAAAAAGGGTATATTTTGTAATTTATAAAAAAATAACTATTTAGCGAACCACGTTAATGCAGCGAGTTGGTTTTCCCCATAGAAAGAGCTAGTACCTTGTGAAAATTGTGAAAATATATAAAGCTTTGTTTCTATTTAATAAAATACTTTGAAAACATGCTTTTCCAATTTATGTGGCAACCCTACATTAAATAATGAATAGATAGACATTACTATCGCATAAAACTAAATGAAGTTATTGGTATAATTTTATTAGCACCCTTGGTTAAGTTGCTGGCCTGTTCCGTACGTAGTTCCTTCCGTTCTGTAATGAATATGTATTTATAAATTTCTATTATATTACAAGATATAGGCATATATGTATGATTTTTGTAGAATTATTCATATTGATGTCTTGTAAAGAGTGGTCAAACTTTCAAATAGAATTTGTCTCTAAGCTTTATTTGTCACAAATAATACCATCTAAAAATCTATGTCAGGTAGAGTCAAGGTTCCAAACACAGTAATTTCTGAGGTATCTTTTGCTTCTAGCACTTACTTAATGTTCACAATACTCGTATTTTGAGAGTTCGTAATAGTAATAAAAATACGGTCTGTTACTGTCCCACTGTTGGGCATAGACATTTTTGGAGAGAATGATGAGAGCTAAGACCTACCACGCTGCTCCAATACGGATTGATAGTTTATACATTAGAACATATTAGAGATATGCAGTTTTCCTCACGATGTCTTCCTTCACCGAAAAGCGTGTGATAAATTGCAATTATCAATTTGAAACATAAGTTTTTATGAGAAAAACTCATTAGTGCTTGCTCGGGTTTTGAAACCGTGACCGACTTGCTCGGTCTCAGTGCTGGGCTATCACAGCTTTTTGAGAGTTCGTATTAGAAATTTTTTTCTCAAAAGAGAGAACAAATTTTAGGTAAATGTAAAGTTTAGATACTAAACTCACATTCGCTATAGCCAATCTAACAGTTCGCAGCATCAACGTGTAACAAGTTCAAAATTGATCAGGACAGTTTTATATTTATTACTCAACTGTTATGGGCAGCTTAAGTAGCAGTTTCACAAAATAATATAAAGATCTGGTGTCAATATCGTATAACAGGGATCTCAAACGTGCGGCTCGATGTAGAACTTCGGGTCCCTAAATTTATACCTACGAACAAAGAAATATCTAAAATTATTAATTTAAGTATGGTGATAAGCTTATTTGTGTATATTTTTTTTTTTCAATAAATAAATAAATATATGGGACACTTGGACACACGGTCGTCCGTTCCCAAAGTAACTTAATACTTGTGTTATGGGTGACAGACAACTTCAAATATATATAAAAATATAATATATTATTTTCAATGTATATAATCAATACGTTATTTTACTAGGTTTATAATTATTAAAATTTTGTAAATTGTAATTTTTGCGCTTTAGTAGTAAAAGGTTGCAGACCCCTGTCGTACAAGTGAGATTTAAATTATTCCGTGCGAGGTGTGATAAAAAACAAACTGAACCAGCTAATATATTTATTTATTCAGTACAAATTATATGTTGTCATTAAGTTATGATATCGCACAGAATTTAATATATGCATTAACGCCTCTGAAATAAAATTAAAAGTCACAATGTTGCTTTGATTTGTTTAGATATTTTGGTGAACTTTTTATGAAACGCATAATACATAAAAATATCTTAACTTTAATACATAAAAGTTCACCTACATCATAATGCCAAAGTGGGGTCGCAACAGCATGTTTTCACATGATTTAGCTACGTATTTTACGACCGGAGGCTTACGTCAACTTACCTTAGTGGTATTTTACGACACCTCGGTAAGAAAGAGGATGGTCTACTCAACCTTATAATACATGGTGAGTCAACTTACCTTAGTCGCCTTTTACGACACCTCGGTAAGAAAGAGGATGGTCTACTCAACCGTATAATACATGGTGGGTCAACTTACCTTAGTCGCCTTTTACGACACTTCGGTAAGAAAGAGGATGGTTTATTCTATTCAGCCGAATACTACAAGGCGTATAAAAGTTTAATACTTACACATTAAAGAGTTTATCTAAATATGCAAGTTAAAAAGAACTATCACCGTTTACTCAGCGCACGTAAGGAAAGCTTTAAATTTTGCCGTTTTCGTACTATTTTTTATTGCTGCTCCTCTCGTATTCATCTTAGTGTAATGATTTATAGCATATAGTATTCCTCGATGAATGGACTATCTTACATTAAAAAAAAATTCCAAATCGGTCCTGAGATTAGCGCGTCCAAACAAACAAACAAACTCTTCAGCTTTATATATTAGTATATAGATACAGGTCGTAGAATGGATCATATTTAGCCATTTTTTAGCCAATCATATTTAAAGATTTTATTGTTGCGAATAAAAAAATTTATAGCCAACGTTCGTCGATTTTTTAATGACTAATTACTGACTTCATTCATGCACGCTGTCAATCATTGATCATTATTTATCAACAAGTTTAATGTCCACACCACTTGCGTCACATAAGAGTATAAACTGTAGACGTTTTATTGTTTTCGGACGTTGGGAGATCGTTGCGATCTTTAGGCTTAATGGTCAAGAGGGATCGTTGGTTGAGGAGAAGTTTTGGAACATGAAAGTGTGTTATGCATGTGAAAAGAGAAGCGATAGATTGACGAGTGATGGGAAAAATCGTGAAAGTAAAAGATATTCAGCCGACCACACCGTGACCGGGATAAGGGCAGGAGAGTGATAATGTTGATTAGAAACTTTAAAAGATTTCAACAGTAAAAAATTGCATTAGTTCCCTTAATTTCCACTCGCTGATTTTTAAAGAACGAACTAAAAAAAATAATCTTTATTCTAGTAAACTTTTTACAATTGAATCGTCAAAAAATGACGTCAATTAGATTTAATGAAGCTACAACTGGTAGAAAATGTTGCTCTTACCGAGAAGAACCGGCGAGTAACGCGACTGTCAATCTTTGAAACATTTTAAATTTATTGAGTGGAGTAGAACACCCTCATTTCTTACCAAGGTATAGTAAAAGGCGACAAAGATAAGTTAACCCGCCGTGTGGTATCAAGCTGAGTAAAATAAACCACCCTCTTTCTTACCGAGGTGTCGTAAAAGGTGACTAAGTTACTTTGACTCGTCGTGTGGGTTCCGGCTGAGTAGAATAGACCACGCCCTCTTTGTTACCGAGGTATCGTAAAAGGCGGCTGAGGTAAGTTGACCCACATGAGGTATCCGGCTGTGTAGAATAGACCAGCCTCTTCTTACCGAGTCGTTAAATACGTAGTCAAATCATGTGACAACATGTTGTGCCTATATAAGGGCTAGAGTATGATGAACTAGTTTACAGCAATAATAAATATAACTAAATAACATCCATTTAGTTCTCGTTTAACAAAAAATAAAGATCAAGGCATCTTTAGAACGGCAACCGGTCGAACCTAAGTTAGATTAATATGTAGACATTGGCAACATGCCGGAAAAATGCCGGGAAGAAGAGTTATCCACGGGCAAAAAACATAAACAGCATTACTCATGGCTCTATAAGGTCAAGATTGCAGCATTTAGCGACGGGCCGACGAACATTTTGTGCGTGTACCGTCCTCAATTAAAGGTCACCGGTAATTGCAAATTAAAATAATCGTTCCGATATAATAAATGGCTATTACGTGCTTAAATGAAGCGTATCGTTGTTATCGGGTGATCAATCGTCGAAAATGATTTCTTCCAAAATACAAGTTTCCTTGTGCCTCGAGAAATTGATTAAGATAGCCGTAGGTGAGTATAATTATGGAAACACGGGTTTTTTTTCTGTATAATATATTAGGAGCGCGTTGTGATACAGATACTTGTGAAGTAGACAAGTAGACAACCTTACAGAATTATTATATAAACATACGGATCACATCGCGTTGTAATCGATTACCTTTGTACCGTGGTCACGAACTGACTGGAGCACCGCGGTGGATGCAACTCTGCCGAAACGTTGAACCTTATACAAAGATAATCGATTATAACGCGATGTGACCCGTATGTTTATATAATAATCAGTATGAATCGCGAAAGTATAAAATCTACAACCTTAAAGAACTTACAACAAAATTATTTTGCTTTTTTAATTACATTTAATCCGCGTTTGTTAACATATTTAAGTAATGCTAAGTGTATAAAGCAGGCAACAATCATACTGTATATATGCAGGACAAGTCGTCACACGCCGAAACCGGCGCCATTGCCTTTCGCCGGTTTCGGCGAAAGGCAATGGTTTTCGGTCTGCAAGATTTCGCCGGTGATCTGGTCTGGCCCAGGAGCTTTTTTGGCTTTAATAGATTCCAGCACAGCTGTTACTTTGGAGTGTAGTATTGGAGGTTCCATACTTAGGCACTCCCATGAAGGCTTGATGTAAGCAGTCATTTCATCATTGGGGCTATTATATATATAGGGGCAAATTCTTTTAACAAACGCGGATTACTGCAAGATAATTGTAACTTCTATACTATAAAAATGTTTCATGTTCAAACTGTTTTTCTTTTGTATGGATTATGGTGTACAATAAAGTATATTTCTATTCTATTCTATTCTATAAAATTGCGCAAAGTATCCTCGATATTAAAATTTCTCCCCTTATCCCACTCTAAGTGGGATTGGCACATGTTATAAAAATGTAATAAACATGTTGTGACATTATTAAGCTACGTACTTTACGACCGGCTCCCTGCCTGAAGCCATTACGCCACTTACCTTAGCCATTTTACGACACTTCGGTAAGAAACGAGGGTGGTCTATTCTACTCAGCCGGATACCACACGGCTAAAATAATCTCTCATTTCTGTTAATTTATATTTAATCGTTACACAATATACATCGATCTTGATAAAATACGGTTTGGTTGTCCTTACCTACACAGTTAGTAAATAAATACAACTAAATGACAAAATATCCTAGTCCTTGTGATACACAGTTAAGTAAGTAACCATAACTATGTGACAAAATGCACCTTAAAGGATGATTCACGCTACACCGTGCCGCGACCGGGCCGTGCCCCGTCCGGGGCACGGTCGAACATTATGGTATACTTTTGGTATGAAGTGATTCATGCTTAACCGTGCCCCGGCCGTGTCCCGGCCGTGCACGGCCGGGGCACGGCGTTGAAATGTCGGTGGGTATTGTTTCCCGGCTCCGGCACGGTTCGGCCCCGACACATTGTAACATAAACATATGCGCCCGGGCGCCCGCAGAGCAGTCAACGTCAAATCTTAGTGAGTTTAGCAGCTTAACAGCAAAATGGACAATGCAAATTGTTTAGAATGTGTGTAATTTGCTCTGTGATTTACGACATGAGCCATCCTAAGTATTTAGATAACAAATAAAATAATTTCCAATACTTCATCATCGATGGCAATTGCAATAGCTGCTAATTCAAATTGTGAAACTGCATATTTATTTAGGCGTCAAGTCTATCGATAGATGAAATTACTTGCTGACAAAAGCTACTTAACATAGATATAAGTCGTGCAAATAATAAACCCAAACAGCCCGGTGTAACATGAATGACTGGCACGGCCGGCGCACGGTGGCCGTGCCCCGGCCGTGGCACGGCCCGGTCGCGACACGGTGTAGCGTGAATCATCCTTTATCCTAGTGTATTACTATATAGATACAATAAGGCAAGTAAAAACTGCTTTTAAAAAAGCTTTTAACAAAATCTCATGTCCTTACTGTTAAATGTTGAGCAGTTCCCTAGCTTGGCGCCAATCCTGGCAACATCAGGTCATGCTTATCATAAACATGCATTGTCATCGGGACTGGACAAATATATAGCTCAATCGGACCCCGCGAAGTGGGTCAAATATAACTTGCAAGATTCCACCTTCACATACATATGATACATTGCAACTTGAATAAAAGCTTTTAAAAATAAATAGAGGCGTAAGCATAGAATAGAATAGAATAAAGCTCAATTGGCAATTGGATTGATAGATTATCAATTAAATGTAAAGACCAACTGTTCAAAAAGCCTTATTAAAATATAATCAAATAAACTAAATTGCCCTGGAGGACTCCTCTATATTCTCAAACAAGATTTTCCATTTTTGTAACACGATAGAGTCAAACGGAATGTCATTATGTACCAAAATTAATTCAAGTTGAATTGCGCAGAGAAGTTTTTTGTCTGTAAACAGCGAAGAAACCTCGTCAAGAATTCAACCCTGCGTAATCGAAATCCTACGAATGCGTTCAGAATGTTTAACTACTCGGTCCTTTTTATACACTAAATGACATCACTCTGTGGATATATACAGGAGTGCGAATTTTGGAAATAATAAAATGTAATATAAACTCTTATTTAATAGCTTATTTAATGGCCGTGTGGCTGAGTAGAAAAGACCACCCTAATTTTTTACTGAGATGTCGTAAAAGGATATTAGGGTAAGTTGTCCCGTCGTGTGGTGTTCGGCTGAGTAGGATAGATCACCCTCATTTTTTACCGAGATGATGTAAAATACGAATAACGACATGAGGCAAGCGTCTGATCGTAAAATAACTTACCAAAACATGTAACAAAATGTTTGACACATGTTGCGCCTTAGAATAGAATAATAGGAGAATGATGATGATGATTAACTTTTTTTTAAGGCTTAATAGATACGTATAACACTGATTATTTAATAATTAATGTATAGAAACCGGCTATATTCACGTGTTATTTTATCGGATGAGCCCGACTAATTTCGATAAAATAACACGCAAGTACAGCCGGTTTCTATACATTAATTATTAATACCACTCATGATAGTTTAAATTTAAAAACTGATTAATTACCCCCGGTTCAATAACAACTTTCTTTATAATTTTTCTAAGAATTCTATGTGTTTACTCCCGAAATATTACTGTTACAAAAATAGGTCCATCAAAAATGACGCGATGATGACGTTCTATGATTTTATATTTTGTTAACATTTATATATTACTAATCGCTTGCAATTTATGACGATACATTCTAAATGTTAGTTATTCATATAAGGTAATTTGAAATTTAAGAAGTTTATTTCTCCCGAGTTACAAACGGTAACTTCGCATTTGGATATCTTTGAAATTAACTATGATTGATTGTTATGTTTTTAATATTGTGACCAAATTATATTAATTGGCAACATCAAACATGGAAAGACAGGTAGTTTTACAAAATCATTTTCAAACAACCTTGCCTTTATAAGTTTATCTCTTGCAACAGTCGTAACGTTAAAGTTTTGATAATGCGCAATCATGATCGATGAGGTGCCGTGGTCAAATTGACAATACTATATAACTGTAATGCAATATAAAATAACAATTTGTATTCCATAGATTAGGTTATTTCTAATACTAAGACAACCACAATTTGTTGGTTATTCGAGCCTGGGTGTACATATGTATTTGAGTATGTATTTAAAATTATATAAAAATATATTTAGCATGTTAACGCACACTATATGCAATAACACGATATAATAGGAATACTACAATTCCGTTCCGAGATCCACTTCTCTTGAATAATGAACAAAGACTGCATGCAACTGAAACGTTTTAGCAATATATAGAAAGACTCCACCGGAAACAACACGACACAGTGTTTCTACCTGCAGTCAAATGGGCGCGATACTCGTTTCATGACGGTGTTGCTATAAAATACAATAAAATACAAAGCGAAAGTCATTGGCGACAACAAGCAGTTGTCTGTCACCCATAACACAATTAAGTTACTTACTTTGGGGGCGGATGACCGTGTGTGTAAGTTTCCCATATATTTATACTTATTTAACCTAATCATCATCATTCTTCTGCCCTTATCCCACATTAAGCGGGGTCCGCACAACATGTTGTAACCATGTTGAACTGTGATTTGGTTAGGTGTTTTACTACCGGCCGCCTGCCTGACTTCAACTTACTTTAGTCGTCTTTTTTGACACCTCGGAAAGAAATGATGGTGGTCTATTCTGCTTACCCGGATACCACAGGCCTGTCAACTTACCTTAGTCACCTTTTACGACACCTTGGCAACAAATGAGGCTGATCTATTCAACTCAGCCGTATACCACAGGGTGGGTTGACTTACTTTAGTTGCCTTTTACAACACCACGGTTAGAAATGAGGGTGGCCTATTCTACTCACCCGGATACCACAGGGTGGGTCAACTTAACAGTCACCTTCTATGATACCTCGGTAAGAAATAAGGGTGGTCTATTGTACTCAGCCGGATACCACATGGCACAATCCTAAGTCAATCTAAGTCATATTTATTTAGAATATTGGTATACACGACGCCATCTAAAGCGCTTCCTCTGCAAAAAAAAAAAAAATTAGAATTCTTACGTCTGCTCTTAGTGCAAATTGAACTCGTGATCCTCGTAACTTAAGGAACAGTTTCTACCACCTCAACCAAAGGGCTACTTAAATAAATATCTTCTTTTTTTCTTATCACATATGTAATTTACTAGATATCCCATTGTTTTTAACCTAGAAGCAATTTAATTATAACAACAATTAATAAATTTAACAACAAACAAATTTTAATATAACAACAAACCTAAGTTCGAGCAAGTCCAGTTGCCAGTGCAGTTTAAAATAAAAAAGGACATGTTCATACGTTAACCACGTCCAGTATTTCCGATTGCTAAACAAAAGGCATTACTCATGTCGTACGTTTTCTACATACTAGCGATGTATATTTTATTGTCACGTCAACAATGCACCTTGTATCGTAACAAACTGACGTGATAATTTATTTATAGTGGGACGGACTGAAGCGAATTCCAAGTTAGTTCAGTTATATAAGAACTAATGAAATATATTATTTATTTATTTATTTATTTTATTAGGTCCGCCAACAGAGTATACATTTTATATTAGCTTAATTATTAATTTACATTCTAAAAGTCTAATGCTACCCTATTTATAAGTGGACACAGCATGCTCAAAAATACAGTACATTATGATCGTTATAAAATTGTCAACATATTAGAATTTCAAAAGTCAAAAAATATATAAAAATATGTCATTACAATAGTCAGAGATAAATGTCAAAATAGCGAGTAATAATGATAAAAACCAATAATAATTAGACTACAATAGTAATAAAAATAAATATAATATATTTAAAATTTGTATTAAAATTTTACATTAAAGGACATTTACTAAAGTCTTACTTATTGAGTTTTTAAAGCGGCCAATTGAGTCATGTGCAATATCTATTGAACCAGACGTCTTTGTAAGATCATTGTATTCTGCTAGAAGTCGCAGTATTGGCGCATTTTTACCTAGATTAGTTCGGTGCTTGCCTACGCTGAACAGTCAATTTTATTATTAAATACTTTGTAGAGAAATGTCATATCTAAAAGGATTCGTCTATTCTCAAGTGAAAGCATTTTTAAACGGTTTAATTATGTCAACATATTATTTTTCTCTCATATTTATCAGGTCTTTAAACCTCTTAGAACATAACCTCTAAGCCCTCTAGACCCATCGTAGGCTAACTATACCTATTTTTACAAATTAATCATATCCAGACTTCTATACAACTTATGTGAAGAAGAGGGACGTTATCGGATTTCGCTGATATAGTAACATTCCGAACCAGTTGTAGCTCCATTAAATCTAATTGGTCTTTCACGATTCAAAAATGCTTGTAAAAAAAAAGCTTACTTGAATAAAACTATAATATTATATAAAATAATATTATAATTGAATATTTTGATTAGATTTGATTTGAATAGAGTGGCTAAGAGTGGCAATCAACTAAATTATATAATTGTTATAAATTAAGATATATTTTTTGCTTTCTTTGCAATTTTGTCGTAAAGTCTAATTAGTGATAATGCTTCGGTTACAAGCCGATCGGTTACAAGTCGATATGATTGTTCAGATTGTGCCACACGTAATTCGTAGAGCATGCTTTTTATGGATCCTGTAAGCAAAGGTAAAAAAAAACTGATAGTACTAGTAGTAAGTACCTCTGTTTTTAGCGTTAGGTACATAGATTTTCCGTAATATCGGATTATAAGTGAAATAATTCATTATTTTTTAAATTAAGGTATGTTAAACCGAGCCATTTTATAACTAGCATGACTCTGCAGGCATTTCCACGTTTGGCTACTCCATTTAAGGCCTTACAGGAATGTGAAGTAATCGACTCCGCTCATTGGTACAGAATTCAAAGCCATCCGGGGTTTTTAGTCATGAGCTTTGTACGGCGCGGTTAGCAACAGTTTCCAAAGAAATTAAATAGCAAGTAAAAATCAATGTATAGTAGAACGCCCTATTTTTTTGTGAAGTAGGCCTTTTATATCATTGCTGGGAAAGAGGCTGGCTACTGACTCCTCTCGTTGAGAGAGCAATATTAATTTAGACCCACCAAAGATAAAAGATACTCAAATAAAAGATAAGGATAAATAATTTATAGAAGCAGGCGTTACTTTCCTCTCAAACTTTACTTTCGCGAAAAAGTTCGCGACAAATTGTATAGAAAAACCTAATTGTTTACGTAGAGCTCATAAGAAACCCCATTTAGCTATCACATTTACTTTAGTTTTCTAATTAATTTAATGCACTTTACTAAATCGTCAAATCACGCCTCTACAATCCAAAACACTTAAGACACTGTTTCCTACAATAAATCACATATTCTCAGAACAACGATTAAATCTCCCCGGCCATATTCTAAAGATCAATCGATATAATCAAGGAAGCGTGTCGTAATTGATATAAAACCGTCAATGTGTGCAACTTTGTAAGGATAATGTGCTCATGCGAGCACGTTCAGTTAAGTCATATCCCAAATACCAATAAAGCACCAGAACGTGAATGAAATGTCCGCACCCACCATTCAACGTCTGCCACATTCTTTTTTATATCGATTTGATTTGAGACCTTATATCTTATCATTGTACGGTGTATTATTGAATGTAAATTAAAATGGCAGGCTAGAACGTGTTCCTCAATAGCAGTGTAAATATATAGTGCATAAAAACAACAGTGAGACTTACTTCTGTGGCTACTAGGCGGTCAGTGCTGCGCGGAGGTCGACGGTAGCTGGGAACAAGCTACGATATCTGCCGCCATACACGGCGTGCTGCGAGTGAAGCCTATTTTATTGTGGATACGCATTTTAATACAAAAAATATGTATTCGCACTTGCAATAGTCAAAAGACGTGCTAATATAAATAATACTATTCAAAAGTCGTGACGTAACCCAAGAGTATTATAAGTATGCTAAAGTTAAAGGCTCATAAAACGAAAGCACACTGTGCTCTGCATATATTAGTTCAGAAAAGTCTACATAGTGTAGCATATTTTCATCAAAATTTAGTGGTTTATTTGGCCAATACTCTCGTGTATAACTAATTTTATTAAACTTTAGCTATCTTTTAAATCTTGTAAAGTTAAAACATCTCTTCTGTGGCTATATATGACTCACCTAAAAAAACTAACGCAAGGCAAGGCAGTATATTTGCCTTTTAAATATGTTTTCTTTGACAGATTGTCATTTCTTCCAATAACCTAATAATATGTAATGTTGCATGTAAACAAAGTGTTTAACTTTATACTGTAACAAACTTTTATTTTATGTATTATTTTAATAGTTTTACCAATTTCTTATGGATTTTATAATTAATAAAATAATATATCGATTTTCTTTAAGATTAAAACCGAGAATGTCTTAAAAGGAAGACAAACTAGACTAAGCTAGATCTAGATAATAATTATTAATTTTGTAAATGGTTGGATGGAAATAAGAATTTGGACTAATCAATGGTTCTTTTTTCTTAAAAATAAAACTTGCATCGAGTAATTTTCAAAAACGGTTCAACAGTATCACTACATATTATAAAACAAAGTCCATATTTCCGTATGTACGCATAAAACTTTAAAACTACGCAACCGATTTTGATGCGGTTTTTTTAATAGATAGAGTGATTCCAGAGGAAGGTTTGTACGTATAATAACATTCAATACGAAGTAGAGAAATACTGTAATTTTCTAAATCTTTTTAAAGGTTTCTGTAAATAATTACATTTTTTTCGGCTTACATTGCAAACGCAGGCTCAACCTTACGAGATTTATCAAAATGATGTACTAAGTATTTGTACACCTTAAAAAGGTCTACAGAAAAGTCCGCGATGGTATATATCTATCTGTTATGGATAACCCACAATAGCAGTTTTTTTCATTTACTTTTTACGAAAAATGATGCCTTATGTTCAAAGCAATTTTTATACAATACAGCATTAATCCTTATCCAATTGAGTACCTTAAATAAATTGTTGATTTAATATAGATCAATATGGCCGTTTACAGCATGCAATTTAAGTGGACATTTTCGGAGATATTACAGATTTAAAATGCCGTGAGGACGCCGCGCTTCACCCTATAGCACTTCGAATCTTTTAGAGTTTGTTTAAAGACATTCTGTAATTAATTGTAAAAATAAAATACATAGGTAAAATGTAAAAGTAAATAAGTAAAAATGTACTATATGAGTTTAGATATTCCAAAGATAGCAGGAAATCGTCTTGGTATAGGGAGAGGAAATTGTTTTTCTCCAAATTTAACGCTTGCGGGCCACGGGCAGTAATGAATAAATCAAAACTACTGGATCGATTTTAATAATTTTTTTTACACTGACTGATATGGGATATATATTTTATACCCGTGCGAAGCAAGGGCAGGCCGCTAGTTAACTATAAATATCACTTAAAGTTAAGTCTAAATCTATAGCTATGGTACTTACCTATCGATTGTTGATTTTATAGGTAGGTACCTATAAAATCAACGAATTGGTTACGACAGTTACTAATTATATAACTTTTTCTTACACTTAATAATACTTATATTTTATTTATATAGATACTACTTAATAAAATTACTTATTTTTTATTTTATTACAAAAATAATATTTATTATTAGGTAACAACTGTAGAGGATGGTGCCCCAACTACCAGGCTATCAGCGCAGCGCAGCGGTGCCCGGTAGCGACCGGTTAAGGCAAGTTCCACTACCTTATTCGGATTATGATGATTGCCAGAGTTACTGTGGATACGATTCTATTTATTCGTTGTCTACATGTTACAAAATTTTAATTACGAAACCCGTTCAAAAATAAATTATTAATCTCAAAAAAATATTTAGTAATTAAACAATTAACGTATTTTTAAACACATTAGCGTCTTCAATTGTAGTACACAATGTAGATATATAAGTTTGACTTAACAGGCGATTGAAAATATTCAATTAAAATCAGTTGCCTGTCAAAACACCACTTTTATAAATACATGTATATTCAATACAACTAAATCGATGTATCGAAATAAGTTTTAATAATTAAAAATTTAATTATAATAAAATAATCGATATCGAATCCATATTAATCCAATATCAATGCTCTCGGCCATCCAGTTTGTCCACTCTCATTAAGATCGTGCAGTTAGTACTTACGGCTGCGTTTTTCCATCACTTGACAACTCGAAACAAAGCGATATCCTCCACACTCATGTACTCCTGGTACTCGTAGTTTATCTAGGAGCTAGCTACGATCATAGATAAGCGTAGTTTTTTTCCAACTAGACCGATTGGAATGTTTTATGTGACAGATTCTACTTATAAGGAAGCCAGCGATGCAATAACGTTATTGGTTTCCAATATCGGGGCTTGTTAGTGATTATTTTTTTCTTATTTGGAATGTTCGAGCTTAAGGCAAACATAAATTGCTTCTAGTCTAAAAATTGACTAAAACTTTCTTATTTCGTAGTCGAATAAATTGTTAGAAGTAGTCGGACATGTAAACGTTTCAGTAACTCCCACATGCCCGTATCTCGTGAATCTGTGTAGGTAGGGATGCTAGATAAAGGCGGCGCGGGAACCGAACTAGCTATCGGAAACACGCGGCTACCGGGCGTCTCAAATGCGTTTCTCTTGTTACGCGTAATAAGTGTGTCTCGTATACTGACCTTGGGGGTTAAGATACCTGTTAGAACGGGACTCACTATTGGAATGTTTTATTATCTTCGCCTCTCCACTAATTACGTACAGTTAGCTACTCGGGCCGCAGTAACGCGGGTAATTAAGTGGGCACTTTACGACTAGAGAGTTCAAACTTCGAACCTAATAGATATGTAAGCAATGTGGAATTACAAAAATGTGGCGCTCGGCTTTCACTCTTTTATGACATTGCATTCACATAAATAATGGTGACGCGCTCACTTTTGGTTCGCCGTGTGGTATCCGGCTGAGTAGACTAGACCATCCTCATTTCTTACTGAGGTGTCGTAAAAGGCGACTGAGGTAAGTTGACCTCAAGCAGGCGGCTGGTCGTAAATTACCTAGCAAAATCATGTAATAACATGTTTAGAATTTGTTGTTATGACCCCACATAGAGTATTTTAAGGGCAAGAGAATGACGATGCGTTCACTTTCGTTTCCTATTAGATGTACCCTCGATTTGGCTCATGTTAACTTAAACGTTAATATACTCTCCTTTATGCATTATGTGTCTCTATCCTGTATCCGAAAGAAAATGGCCGATTTTTATAGTACAACTTAAGCCGGTATATATGCTTTATAAGTTTTTATTCGGGATTGTTTATAATAGTACTTGAAATTCCCATGCTGAGATTCTGTTAGGAATGTAGCTATAACGAAAATTATGTGAATATAAGAACATCCATGACAATGTTCTAATATTCAAAATGTTTCAAAAGCTTTTATTTAACTTGACTTGTATGTTTGTATTTGAAGGTCTTGCAAGATAAATTTGACCCGGTGTCCGATTGAACTGAAATTTTACATACTGGTCCAGTTTCGATGAAAATTCATCTTTATGATAAGCATTAACTAATGCTACTGCCAGGATTGGCACCAGACGATGTAACTCCTCAACGGTTAATAGTAGCGATATGAAATTTTGTTAAAAGATTTTTAACATGACTTTTTATCTTATAAGTAACTAATGGTACCTGCGACTTCGTTCACTTTAGTTTTGTTTTTTTAAATACCATCACTTATTTACTATATTTTTTGTCACATAAGAAAATCCAACTTTCTTTACTTTACTATATGTTAGAAAGGGCAGGCGGCCGTTCGTAAAATACGTAGCCAAAACATGTGACAACATGTTTATAACATGTTGTGCCAACCCCTTTTAGGGTGGGATAAGGGCAGGAAGATGATGTCTATATGTTAAAAAAGTATATAAGCTTCAAATGGCGCCAAATTTGATTTAAATTTCTACAGCGCCTTAGCAGTTAAACGTTCAAAGTAGACAGACAAACAAACAGACTTTCGCATCTATAACATTCTGGATTTCCATTCTTACCTACAACTTTCTTTGTTCCTATGTCACTATCGCAAGGGCTAGCGACGTTGAATACGATTATGGTACGATTTGTCAGTTGGACTTGTTCTTAGACCAAGTCCGTACTTAGTGAGGAGCTCAAGTTAAGCCTGGCCACGTCCATCTAGTGCCAACTTAGGATAATAACCAGTGACACCGGCCCGCTTGACCTTTGGCGACAGATGTTGGGTAACAAACCTACTACAATAAACATTCAGCGGGCGACATTTTCCTTTAAGGGATTTTACCTTCTATTATCTCAGATAAACAATAGGAAAGATGGAGTATTTTATTTGTCAAATATTTAATTAGTATACCAAGCTACTTTTATCATATAAATAAGTAGGTACTGCTACTATCCCACTGCTGTAAATAGGCCTCTTGTTTCCGTTTTTGGAGAGAAAATTTGGAGCTAAGAAACCACGCTGCTCCAGTACGGATTGGTAGGTACACAAATCTCCCGAATTCTTTAAAGATATGCAGGTTTCCTCACGATGTTTTTCTTCACCGAAAAGCGTGTGATAAATTGCAATTATCAATTAGAATCATAAGTTTTAATATAAAAACTCATTGGTGTCTGCCCGGGTTTGAACCCGTGACCTCCTCGTAAGAGTCACACGGTGTTACTGCTGGGCTACCACAGCTTGTATCAGCTTGTATTTTATCGTATAGGTATCCACAAATATACACATTGACGTGTGACTTATTCGTACTATATAAAAAGATTGAAAACAAAAAAATGTTTCATAGCAGTGTTGTTAAGTAACTCGAATCAAAAACTAAAACAATTATATGTGACAATAATTGCAGTCTGTCCTAATTGCCAAGATGTACTTGTAGATGGAAAGCATCTTTGATTTCCTTGGAATTTCCTGTAAAAAAACCTTGTCAATATTTTGTCAATAAGATCTTATAAGAATGCAATTATTGAGTTAATATAATACCTATAGATCAATTATTTAATAAGTCTTAAAAAATAAAAACCAAAATAATGAATTTTTGGGTTTGAGTACTAACAGATTACACCAAAATAATTGGTATTTTATGTATTATGTTATTTTAATATTTTGGTGTACAGTAAAGTATATTTCATTCATTCATTCATTATTATGGACGCCGTGTGGTATCCGGCTGAATAGAATAGTACTACCCTCATTTCTTACCGAGGTGTCGTAAAAGGCGACTAAGGTAAGTCGACCCGCCGTGTGGTATCCGGCTGAGTAGAATAGACAACCCTCATTTCTTACCGAGGTGTCGTAAAAGGCGACTAAGGTAAGTTGACCCACCGTGTGGTATCCGGTTGAGTAAAATAGACCACCCTCTTTCTTACCGAGGAGTCGTAAAATACGACTAAGGTATGTTGACGTCAGGCAGGCGGCCGGTCGTAAAATACGTAGCCAAATCATATGACAATATGTTTGTAACATGTTGTGCCGACCCCACTTAGAGTGGGATAAGGGCAGGAGGATGATGATTCATTCATTATTATGGATCTCTGTAAAATAGCGTGTATTTTCTAAATAAAATTAATAAATGTATCATATGGTAATGTTTAACATGAACACTATGCAGTGAGTCGTAACATTGAAGTAACTGTAATGACAAACATTGCGATGCTTACAGTCATTACTGAGATTACTCTAGGTTAAGAGCGGCCACTTATTGTAAAATACTATTTGACCAGCATCGATTTAAGTGGTAACTAACTGTTCTAAGTGAACAACAGTTAAAGAAAACCATCAACACGTTCACTTTTACGTTAATGATTGGTTATTATAAAAACTGCAATTTGGTTTACAATTTATTTTTGTACTAAATTAAATATTTTTCCGCTTAAATTATGAAAACTTACTTATATCGCGTTGGAAAGAATGTGAAGCAAAAACTTTGGACCTCTTTTAACGAAAATAGCGCGGACGAAGGAGTATGAATTTTGGCACACTTATAGTTTATGTGTAGGAAAAATGCGGAACGCATATTTTTTTAGTAAATAATGCTTTTGAAGTACAGTAAATCAATAAATAAAACATTATATAACTTATATTTTAAATTTATTATTGCCGAATTTAAGTTTATGTTAAAATAGTGAAACGAAAAATCACTTAGAAGATCTCTAGCAAAAGCGGTGCTTGAAGTTGCATTTAGATATACTATATATTTATTGATCTTTTAATCAATGAGATCTTTTAACTGCATTCCTATTTGATTGACTTAACGAAAGTGAAGATAGAATTTTCAAAAAACTTCTTTTAAGATGCTTACAATCAAATTTCGATTATAAATACAAGACACACGTAAAATATGAATCATCTTCACATTGCATTAAGATGCTATTAATTTATTTAATTAGGCGTTGCGTTACTTTGCGGAGATCCATAATACAACAGTAAACTGCTACCATCCGCGATAAATTTATCGCGGATTATAGCAAAACAATTTTATTATTACTTTGGAGACGCTATTACTTTTACGCCATGAGTAATTTAGTTCTATCATGAGTTTTGTAAGTATCAATACTAATTGCGAGGTGCGGACCGCTCAATAGCTGCGGTCGTGACAGTCGGCGCCCGCGACGCGCTCCCGGCACGATTCAGCAAAGGGCAAGGTTAAGGCGAAGACGGAGAGCTTGCTAACCCGTGTTACATAATAAAGCGATCCAAGCTATCTTTTAGCGCTCTATCGTGCAATTATATTTATATCTTCTAAATATTTCAATATATTGGTTTTATCGTTAAGAGACACTTTATTAGCTTCACTTGCATCTTATATTTCAAACGATAGACGAACATTGTTTGATGAAATAGAAGTAGGCGTTACTTTGCGGAATTCCATAGTTCAAAACTTACGATAGAATATTTTGCTATAATCCGCGTTTGTTACGAAAATCTATGTAATACTAAAACTGGGTAGCAAAACCGTTCACATACCTTATACATGCAGGATTAGTTACCACACGTAACAGACACCATTACCAACAGCACACTACACAAGCACTACACACATTGACTACGACAATCTCGTAACCGAAGGTAACCGTTCAGTGGAGCCTGACGATACGTTAATCCTGTCAAACAGGCTACATGGTGAGGTTTATGGCGTCAATTACACGACCTGAATGGCATTCCCCATAAAGCTAAGATACAAGAACCTGCTTTCATTAGTGATAGTTAATTTAACATACATTTTAATTTTATTTACTGATTTTACAAGTCTTGCCTAAGTCTATCTTTCTGTATTGATCTTCCGCTTTCACGGCTAAAAATCCCATACACTCTTTGTTCCGTAGACTTATTTGATTGATTCAAATTCTAATACGAATTCCAAAAGACGTTAAACTTATTAAGATATATTCGTATCTTACCCGTATCTAATAAGCCTTGTGAGATATATTAAATTTATAAGAATAAAACTCCCAAAACGAGAAGTCCAATAAGATTTATGGAGTACAGAGAGTTATAATTACTTTTTTAATTCAACGGGTTGCCTCTAAACGAACCTTACGCGAGTCGTCGGCCCTTTCATCCGAGATAAGTTTATTCATACGTTCGGAACTTATTTGTGCTTTTTGTTTCAATGTTACAAGCGACACGGAATAAATTAAGCTACCGGACTTTGATGCGCCTACTTGCTGAGATAAGGCTGACGAGGGACCTTATTTATTCTCCCCCTGATAACTCCAATATAGATGTTTGAACGGATGATTGGTTGCCTCGATATGTCTTAGTACATTTCTTAAAAGCTCTTGATAACTTGACTTTTTTATATACAAACTAGTTTTTACTCTTTTCGTTCGCGGTGACTGATCTCGCGTGATAGATTGATAATAGATGGCGCATTTTAATATCATCCTAATCCTGTAGAATTAATAGGATATTTATAGCCTATATGTTACCCTGGTATATAAAAAATAATTGTGAAATTATTTTTATGGATTATTTTTTTAAATTTATGGATATTGGTTCAGCGGATTCGCCGTGAAACAGTAACAAACTTACATCCATACTCACAAACTTTCGCATTTGTAATATTAGTAGGAGTACCTGGATATTTTTAAAAGATATAAAAAATATTTTAAAAAAAAGAAAGCATGACATGTGGGTTTCGAACCCGGGCTTGGAACATTTTCAATTCTATTTTTTAGAATTTTTTTATTGCCCAACAACAGAGATAAAATGTTTTTTTTTTTAATAAAACCTAGGTAAATCGATTTTTCTCCCCCAAAACCACCTACATGCTGATTTACAGCATCAATCAGAATTCTGAATTTACATATACATAAGTACAATATTAACTCATTTAAATATTAAAGATAGGATAGGATTTGAAAGAGATTCTGTTCTGAGAGTATCGAATCTACGTATTATATATAGATACCGGCTACACTCGAATCAATATCGTGTTTCCATAACTAGTTTCAAGCCCATAGCCAATATACCGGATATTGATACAGCGTTGTCAACGCAACATTTCCTGGCTCAAAAAAATGTTCGTCCATTACAGAACCGATTCATGTGAACAACCCGTCTATAGTTCATCCAAAACGTCAGATCAAAGTAAATCATGATTATTGTGAATACAGTAATTTATTGATGTTGCAAATGTTGTTAAATGATTTGGCTAGGTATTTTACGACCGACCGCCTGCCCGACGTCAACGTTTATTTAATCGCCTTTTGTGAAAACTCGGTAAGGAATGAGGGTGGTCTATTCTACTCAGCAGGATACCACACTGCGGGTCAACTTACCTTTGTCGCCTCTTACGACCCGTCGGTAAGAAAAGGGTTGGTCTATTCTACAGGTAAGGATATCACACAGTGGGTCAACTTGCCTTGACTATAAATTAACAAAGTTCAAAATTACATCCTATCCTACTAATATTATAACTTTGTGAGTATGGATGTATGTTTGTTACTATTTCACGGCGAATCCGCTGAACCAATATCGATGAAATTTTTCACTTTTATTGCTTTTACACTGGAATAACATATAGGCTATAAAATCCTGTTAATTCGACAGGAATGAGGTGACATTGAAAAGCGCCATCTACGACCGATCACGCGCCAACAGTCCACGCGAAGTCACTAAAGTTAATAAATTATGATAGAAATAAATTAAATAATAAGAAAAAATTACAAATAAAGTTAAATCAAACTGACTTATTTTGTATTAATAATCTACGAAAAACACCTCGCACTAAACACAATCGCAGAATCACATCTTAAAAATCTTTCGGCGCGGGCTGACGCACCTGCCTATTAGTTCCACGTACCGGCCGATTGACACTGATTAGGGTGTACACGCAAATTTACCTTTAATTGGTATAAATATCCGGCAGCCAGCCCAGAACTGGTTCCTGAGTATTTGAAAACGTTCTCATTAATTTGAGGTTGCATCAAAAGGTAATGTGGGCACGGAATACAACCTGTCGATATTCGTTTGTGGTTTTTATACACCACAGGTATTTAGATACACTCGGATCTTACATAATGATACACGATCACTTAATTTATTAAATAGTAGTACCCGCGACTTCGTTCCGTCAACTTTAGTTTAAAATAACCTCAAGTAAGTCCTCCTGCCCTTACTCTACTCTGAGTGGGGTCGGCACAATATTTTATAAACACGTTGTCACATAATTTGGTAACGTTTTTTACGACTCGCCGCCTGCCTGACGTCAATTTACATAGTCATATTTGACTACACCTCGGTAAGAAAGAGAGTGATCTATTAAACCTAACCGGGTACCTCACGGTGGGTCAACTTACATTAGTCAGATTTTACGACACCTCGGTAACAAATGAGGGTGGTCTAATCTACTCAAACAGATACCACATGGCAGGTCGACTTACCTTAGTCGCCTTTTACGAAACTTCGGTAAAAAATGAGGCTGATCTATTCTACTCAGCCGGATACCACATGGCTATTCTCGAATATTCTCGAATAATTTTAGACTCGTATATAAGAGTTAAGTGTACCAAATTTATATTGCTCCAGCAGATTAGATTAGTGAAAGAATAAAAGACTTTAGAATTTATTACATTCGTAGGGGTCTAGTCTCGCCGATAAAACAACACAGATACAACGACGTTGGATATACGCAAAGGTGTAGAAGAATCTCGAAGGTATTTCGGCGAGCAGGGCCCGCGTACCTTTATCTGCCGATAGCTGCGCCCGCGCAGGCTAATTAACTTGTTCATTAGCGCCAGTTTCCTTTCCATAGGTAGGACACCTTCCTATCGCACTGAGGTCTAAAACCTTATCTCTTGGCACGATATATTTACTGGGGTGTGATTTAAAAAACTATTTATACGGTAAGAAGACTATACGTTATTTTCGCACACTGATAAGTAATTCTATTTTTGGTCAAATTTTACCCCTACCTTGTACGAGAGTTTTAAAATTAAAACAGTCGTTTATGGTTTAATAAATAAATAAATGTATGAGACACTTACACACACGGTTAAATATAAATGTTATGTTATGGTTTGGGGATTCAGCAATAAAATAAAATTCCACAATAAATTATACTTTTGCCATTGTAGTAAGTAGCGGCGTGTTACTCTCCCACTGCTGGGAATAGGATTCTTCTCTCCGTTTTTTGGAGAGAAGGATTGGAGCTAAGACCTAACACGCTGCTCCAATGCGGATTGGTAGGTTACACATATCTCCAGAATTCACAAGAGATATGCAGATTTTCCTTCACCGAAAAGCGTGTGATAAATTGCAATTATCAATTAGACACATAAGTTTTAATAGAAAAACTCAACGTAACTAACTCAACGTAACTATAACATATAGTTATTAGAATTAAAAAGAGCAGCTGCCAAATTTTTTTGCTAGATCTTACAGTTTTTCACTAGCAGTGGATTTTTAGTTAGTATTTTGAATTTGTAATAAACCTAACAGCCTTAGCCAGTAAGATACCCGTTTCTTAACATGTAGAAATCGTTTTCTATGTAATTAGCCTGTAATCGTTCTTGAGGGACACCATAAAGATCATTCGGTCCGTATTGATATAACGCAGCAGTTGAAATAAAAGTGTTTAGGACACTCATTAAGACGCTACCGAGCGACCCGGCGTGATCATAAACTGTGCTATCCACTCTACACCTACACAGGCTGCTCCGAAATATGCACCGATTAAAATTAACAACAATTAAAACGTTTAAAAGATTGACCGCCGAAATTCATGCTGGTTCTTCTTGGTAAGAGCAATATTCGGAACCAGTTGTAACTTCATTAAATTGCATTTGATCGTTAAATGTAATTGATCCTTGAAGATTCAAAAGTGCTTGTAAATGCCTAACAAATTAATCTTTAATCAAAACAAAATAATCTTTATTCAAATAATAAATTTGATTTTGATTGATTTGATTATCCATATCTTCCTATGATGCTTCGGATTGGGGGTGAAACGATTGTTAAAATTTTGCTACTGTGTGCAGCGAGTATAGTGCAGTGGTGATGCACAAATCCTGAATATATAAGGTATGAAAACGGATACTATTATATGGTATATATATCAAAAGGTATGAAACGGACTTAATAGGTTTTATTTCATCGTGGCTTATATGTGGCTAAATTTATAGAAAAATTATATTCTAATTACTTTTGTGACCTATGATGAATATTATCTACATTATATTGAATATGGAATAGGTATTCATTTATTCAAATTTACATACATGAATATTATTATCATTCCTATAAAAATGTTCGGTGAAATTTAATATTGCCTGACTTATATTGAATGTGAAAAATAATGGTAGAATTATTACAATATTTCTCAGGATTGGTTGTATACCTATGTCAACGTAGCTAGGATGGACCATTGATATAATGGATTCGCAAAATATCTTTAAACGAAAAGCAGGTGTTTGTGGCATTATAATATACGAGTAATTACAATATGAATTGGAACCAATATCCGGAACATTCAGATTAGTTTCATTATATATTTTATTTTTTATGGCATGCAAAAATTATTCTAATAAAGGAAAATATTGCAATAATGATTTAAAATTATGGTTAACATGCAATTTTTTTTAATTGTCTACTTTTTTTAAAAAAATTCTTTAATGTAATAAAAATTTCATAAAAAAATACCACTGTATTTTTATTAATATATGTTTATATGTTTCAACTGAAAAAGTCGAAACCCCCTATATATGGGCACAACGCGACGCGCGGCGGTCCACGGAGGCGTACGGATCGAGTTAAATGCGTCTTATCTTAGCCCTAATGGCCTCGGAACATGTCAATTCATCACTCGCAACTCTCACACGCTCCTATTTCGAACAATCCTTGGGGTTCCGCCATTGGTGTTGAAAACCTATGAAACTGTACTCCACCAAAGCTTTCAGTAAGCAACTAGTGAGAAAAAGATATTTTTCCTTTTAATTCAGTAAATAAGTTCAATTTGTAAGTTCAATATATACGGTCTAAGGTAAGATGACATCGGGCAGGCGGCCGGTCGCAAAATACGTAGCCAAACCACGTTACCACATGCTTATAACATGTTGTGCCGAACCCACTTAAAGTGAGATAAAGGCAGGAGAATGATGATTTCAATGTATAAACATAGAACATGTAACTTTACTCTTTGGTTGTGGCGAAATATAGATTAAGTGAAATTTTTTTTTTTTTTTTATCTCCCATAAACCTTGCAATCTGCCTCTTCTAGGCATTTAGCTAGTGGTCAAGTGATTTTATATTGGCGTGCATGGCATACGCCCATTGGCCTATCCATTTTTAAGAAAATTCTATCCTTAGAGATTTGTTTTTGGTGGGAGGAGATCCTGTGGAGCTCTCCTTTTAAGTCGATTGAAAGTGCGGCCCCTCTTCATCAAATTGCAAGCAAGTTTGTTTGGATGGTTTTCAATACGGCAAGAGTACAGTTTTAGCCTTCTCGTAATTTCCTCTTTTACTGTAGGCATCTTGAGGTCTCGATGTAACTTAATTTGAGATGAACCAAGGAGCGCCAGCAATCATGTGGAGCATTTTTGATTGAAAACGTTGTATAATTTCCAAATTTGAGTGGGCTGCAGTTCCCCAGAGTTCAGCTCCATAAGTCCAAATTGGTTTTATTATGGTTTTGTAGAGAAGTAGTTTATTATTCAGTGAGAGATTTGATGTCTTAGCCAAGAGCCAGTGAAACTTGCGTAGCTGTTGACTGAGAGCTTTCCGTTTTGTGAATATATGCCTTCTCCATGTAAGTTGTCTATCTAAGTAGATACCCAGATAGCGAACGTGAGCGCACGAGGGGATGGTTATACCGTTTAGTTGGACGGTGGGACATGTGTCACGCCTAAGAGTGAATGTCACATGCACAGATTTTGTCTCGTTGGCTTTTATTTTCCAGTCACGCATCCAAGTTGAAATAGAATTTAAGTTTGTCTGTAGCATTTCTGAAGCAACCACTGGATTTTCATGCGATGCTATAAGCGCAGTATCGTCAGCGAAGGTCCCTACGAGAACATCCTTTGTAATAGGTAAGTCAAAGGTATATATTAGATACAAGACAGGACCCATCACACTTCCCTGAGGGACACCTGCCTTAATCTCTCGGAGATTCGAATTTTCTTCTCCATGTTTGACGTAGAAATGCCTTTGTAGGAGGTACGATTTAATGATTTGGTAGTAATTGACTGGTAGAGCTTGCTTGACTTTATAGAGAAGATCCTCATGCCACACACGGTCAAAAGCTTGTGATATGTCCAGAAAAGCTGCAGAGCAGTACATTTTCTGTTCATATGCGTCATTAATCTTCTTGACTAAACGATGAACCTGTTCAACAGCTCCATGAGCTTCACGAAAGCCGAATTGGTGGGCCGGTATTAGTTCAGATTTGGCAAGTTCTGGTGTCAATCGTTTGATAATAAGAATTTCCATGATTTTGGAGGCAACTGGCAAAAGACTAATGGGCCGGTATGAGGTAACGCTTTCAGGGTTTTTGCCAGGTTTTGGAATAAGAATGATTTCAGCCACTTTCCATTGGGGAGGTATGAATTCTCTTCGTAGAATAGCGTTGTAAATCGCAGTTAACAAGGCAACTGCTAAGTGGGGAAGTTCTTTCATAACTTTCGAAGTTATTAGATCGTAGCCCGGGGCCTTGTTCAGACAGAGTTTCCTGATTATTGAGTACACTTCACTTATAGTAAACTTTTTGATTGGAGGCGCTAGCTGGTGCGGTGTAGTAAGAGCTTTTATGATTTTTTCCACTTTTTTCGAACCAAGTGAAAAATATGAGAAGCACACTTTAACAACTTTTTGAGCCGACCCCACTTAGAGTGCGATTTTCATATTGCTTTAGGTGCAATCAAAGCATGCACGTATTATAACGTATCATTAAAAAAATCTCGACAATATATTAACAGATAGATAAAATGGATCTTGGGCCCAACATGTTGAAACAATTAAGTGTGCGGACCATGTCTAAGCGGAGGTTTTCTATTGGAGGCACACCTATAGAGCTATGAGTCGGGAAGTTACGTGGCAAGTGGTTGTTTTTCCCCTATTCCCTAATAAACAGAGGGAATTTTTGGTCTATGTCTCAGCGTGGTATATGAGGTTAAAAATTTTATAAACATCGCGTAGCTGTGAAATCATAGCAGACAGACAGATAGAAAGACAGTCAAAGAGATGAACTTTAGCAAAACTAAGGTAAGTTGACCCGCCGTGTGGTATCCGGTTGAGTAGAATGGACCACCCTCTTACCGAGGTATCGTAAAATATGACAACGTAAAATATGTCACGATAATCTGATTTGATGTCAGGCAGGCGGCTGTTCGTAAAATACATAGCCAAATGTGATATGTTTATAACATATTGTACCCCAGTTAGTGTGGGATAAGGGCAAGAGGATGATCATGACTTTTTTTTATTATGGATTACCCGCGAAGTAACTTTATAAATTCACTTAACGCCCGTTTGCTTTCGTCGCATGTTTGCGTGTAAACAAACAAAAGATCGACATTATAACAGAGATGTGGAAAAGGTAAAAAAGCGTAGTGAACGGAAGCGGTCTCCGAGGCGAGATAAGTGTGAGAGGCCGACAAAGGGCTAATACGTTTAGAGGGTTTATAAATCACTAAGCCATAGTTATCGCGGCCACAATTAAGACGTCGGCGCGGACGGACCTCTGGGGTTTGGACCCGAGGAGTGTCATCGAACTTATCGAGGCAATACTTGAGAATAAAATAGTTATCTTGAGAATAATATTTAAGTATCAAAGAAAAACAGCTAGTTGGTCTGATTTATACTTACTATAAAACAAAGTCCATTAGTCAAAGTAAGTCTATATGTGATCATTTTTTTCAAAATCTATAGAACGGATTTTTGAACGGTTTTAACTAAAAGGTAGTGCAATTCTTCCGGAAGGTTAAGGTCGATAGTATAGTACGGTTTTACGTAAAATTGTGTTGATGAGGTCGCGCGGAAAAAATCTCGCCTTCTGGGCTGCTTTAGTCGGGTGCGCCGCGTAAAATAATGAAATAATGTACTAAAGAATTATAGATCCACAAAAATACTACAAAAAAGTCCAGAATAGCATGTCTCTATTAACTCCCATGGTTAACTCACAATAACTATTTTTATGTCTTTAGTGACAGACTGATTTCCTTGAGGGTGAAGCTGTAGGCACAGCTAGTATACCGATAATTTGAAAATAGAAACTCTGCCTTGAAGAATTTTTCAAAACTCAATTACGTTAATTTTATATATAAAGTTCTCACTCATATTCTTGTCTACAAGTTTCCATGTAATACACCTAGAAGAACTCATTCGCCACAAGTCGCAACAACTCTTATCTCATTCCAGAGAACTAAAAGAATGCCAAAAAGTGCAACCCGAAAACAGAAGCTCCCTTTTTGGTGATCCAAAACAAAACGGCCGCGACACGAGTTTCAAAATTGTTAAATAAGAAACTTCGGAACAGGTCCTGCGCACTATTCCGCGATCCCAAAAAGGGAACAAATAACATGCCCCTCGATAACAACACTCGGGAATCGATTTCGAGAGTAACCATTTAATTATTTTATCGATAATCTCGCATCGAGTGGCCGGTAAGGAAAAAAGATGAGTCGAGAGTAATCGTCGCTTAGCCCGACGCCCGGTAGCCGCCGGCGGTTGCAGCTCGATTTTATCGTCTCATAACAGACTCGATTTATAAGTATCGATTATACGTATCGATCTCTCGATAGCGCTCGCGGTCATTTAGCGTATTTTTTTCGCTCGGCGGCAACAATTTTGTCGTCCTGCGTTTCATTACAATATCCTCTTATTAATAAATTTGTTGTTGGGTGAATCAACTCGTTTCAATACATAAGTATTAGTCGTTCAATCAAAAAAGCCTATTATTGAGAATTATATAGATGATAGTCATGCGTGGATATAGCTGCTCCTCTATATACCTCTACTCCTGTACATGATAGTAATGACTAAATATAACTAGTAATAAGAATTATATTTTCCAAAGAGCAACCGCTGAGTTTCTCGCTGGCTCTTCTCGGTAGGAACAGCTTTCTGAACCAGCAGTAGAGTTGACGATTCAAATAAATAATAGCACCGCACATATTAATTACCACAATCTCAACAATCGTTTTGTCCGGTAACCGAAGCAACTTCAGGATTCTTTTAAAAAGCTTTTATTCATGTATGTATGTGAAGGTGGAATCTTGCAAATTAAATTTGACCAACTTCCAACGGTTTGATTGAGCTGAAATTTGACATACTTCCGGGTCAATTTCCGATGTCAATGCATGTTTATAATAACCATGACCTAATGCAGCCAGGATTGGATCCATACAAGAAAACTCCACAACAGTTTACGAAATTTTGTTAAAAACTTTTTTAACTTAACTTTTTATGAATCTCTTTACGAAACATCATGTAGTAGGCCTGTCCACGTTATCAAGTTTCTATTTCGAGCTGTTTAATATCTGAAATGTAACGCTTCAATTTTATATGTACCCGATTACGGAACATTCACAATCTGCAATATTGAAAGACATTGAGAATAAGATGTGAATATAAGCAGAGATAGGATCGCTGCGTGCAGCCATAAAAACGCGGACGAGCGCCGGCTACCTACTGTCCACTCGTATACATGTCAAAATTTAATTGAATCTCGTGTTAAATATGTTTCTTAACGAGAACCTGTTATCTGCTATTAGGGCCAAATGCGATTGTGCTATAATTGTGCTATCCGTTGGTACTAAGCGTCCTGGTTACTTCAGTGTAACCGGAGGTAATAATACGCAAATTAGTAAATACTAGCTGTGCGAATTTGCACCCTTGGAAATTAGTATTTATTAAATAATTTCCTATCTCAATGTACATAAAACCGCAATGTACTAATAACCTCATTCTCATTCTCAAACATTGCACTATATTTTAGTAAAAACCTTTAAAAAATCCGTTCAGTATATTTTGAGAAGATTGATCACATACAGACTGTCGTCTGATTTTAGAGATTTAATTTTATACAAAAGTAATAATAAAATTATTTTGCTATAATCCGCGATGAAGTAAAACAGAAAATATATATAATGCTAAATGTAGAGTGGGCAATCCGTTTTCATACCCGATACATGCAGGATTCGTAAAAACATGCACAAACCTCCACCACCGCCACCACAATACACAAGCACTATATACGTTCACTATCACAAACTCAACAACCGTTTCGCCCTGCAACCGAAGCATCATCAGGAGATAGACTCCACGACAAAACCGCAAAGCATTTTGCAGAACATGCTTTGCGATTTTGTAATGTAACTCCAGAATTAAATTTTGCGTGATCACGGGATTTAATATCGCATCTTCTACGCGTATTAAATAAAACTATACGTAGCTTTAATTCTCGAAATTCAAATGTGTTTCGAATCTATACAAACGAACTCATAGTGTGTCTCTCATAGTACCTGATTTTTTCAAAATATTTTCCAAAAATAACGGGCTTTTTGTATAAAACCCCCTCTAACCAAACAAAACGGACAATCGCGCTGGCCTACTGCACGGGCCGTAAAGCGGCTCACCGGCCACTTTGTTATAACCAATTTGCATAATTTAAATTGTAACCCTTCAGTGGGAGCTGCGACAGCCGACAATACGTCGTTTTATTGCCAAAAAAACGCAAAACGAACTGTTTGCTGACGGTTTCTTTACGAGCCGGTGAAAGCCGGTGCCGCTGAAAAAATTAGAGCTAGCTACATACAGCGTGCTCTAATTTGTCCTATAAATACCCGTCATATTTTCTTAAATGATTTGTCACAAAATATTGCTTAATTCACGACTACGCCTTGTCAACTTAAGCATTTAAATGCCCTCAATTATGTATAGTGTATATCATGTGATTTATTATTAGGATTATTTTTAGCCATATATTAGGCCAGTATATAAGCTTCGATCGTACCAAATTTTATTGCTATAATTACAGTAGTTTAGCAATCAAAGCGTAACAGACAGATAGGCCGACTTTCGCATTTATATTATTAGTAGGAATTTACATTTAGTACGTTTAGTACAAGACAAAACAAAAAAATATATATTTATTTTATATTCCAATACAAATTCAAAATTTTCTTTATTCAAATTAACTTGTAAATAAGTACTTTTGAATCGATATAGTATCATATTCTTAATAATAATTAATTTCTTGAGGTGATGTGATTAGGATTTTTAAAGTAAATAAAAAAATAACATTTGAAATGGTTTTAAATAAAACCATGCTGTACAACAAATTTTACTGTTTTATAATAAACAAACTATTTAAATTTTTTGCTATCTCACCCTTTGTCTATATCCATTACATGCTGACCGTACCTTACACCCTGCCATGTTCAATGACACCCATTAATTTATTTGTTTTGGACGAGCAAAAACTAGAGCATACAGAGAGCCGAAATAAAAAAAAAACAAACAGTCTACATCTTCTTATATTATCTTGAAAGGTTTTCAACTGTTTTGAAAGTTTTGTAGCCCTAAAAAAATACATATATTTAACTGAATGAGATACGAACTAAGATGTATAGTAACTAAGAAAATTATATTCATATATTTGCGTCTAGCAAAAGTAATTCTGTTTTTCGCTAGCACCTGTTTAAAATAATTGTTAAAAGGACGATACCGAAAGTTTAAGGATTATGTGAGTGCGATGCGAGTATTTAAGAATTGCATTGCTGCTGTTAAAATAGCAAATAGACTCTTAATAAATTTTGCACCACTAAAAGCACATGATACTATTATACAGCGTAACCAACCTTGTAAAGGAAACCCTGAAAATAATAGCTATAGGGCATTTAAGATTTATGCTTCCTAAGTCATGTGTGTCCTGCTAAAAATCAGCGTGACGGGTTTTAGTTAATTAAAAATGTCCAATGCAGATTTCTAAGTAGCAAGCAGTAGGATTCTCTTAAGGTATGCAGCTTTCCTGAAGATGTTATTCTCCACCAAAAAGCGCAAACATTTTAATACCTGGTGACTGCCCGCGGTTAGAATCTGTAATCTCCTGGTAGAAGTAAAAAGATCAGGATTAAAAAAGTGTTAAGTAAAATGTAAAGTTACAATTTGTTATTATCCCACTGCTGGGCATAGGACCTAAGCTAAGACCTACTACGCTGCTTCAATGTGGACTTCTAGGTTACACATATCCTTAGAATTTAGGTTTCCTCACGATGTTTCCTTCCCCAAACAGCGTGTGATAAATTGCAACTATCAAAAAGACACATAAGTTTTAACAGAAAAAATTATTGGTGCCTGCCCGAGATTTGAACCAGTGACTCCTCGAAAGAGTCACACGAATACACCATTGGGCTATCACAGCTTTTGTTTAGAATAATGTTTATATTAAACCAAAAAGGTGTTAATATAGACATCATTGTAAACATGTCAACACGTACAAAATAAATTGAAGCCCAATACTTAAGATCAGATTCATAACAGTTAGTAAAAACAACATTATTGTTTTTTAATAATACGACCTGTCAAATGATAACATTATTAACAGGCAATAAAACAACAATTACTGTTATTAAATACTAAATATTTAGCTTCGAATAGATTAAACGCCCGCGGCTCTGATTTTATTAATATTTAATAAGTTCTCTAAATTTATGTACGTATTTGCATTAATTTTACATTATAATTCATATATTCTTTTGTTCATCACTTGTCGCTCGGTGTACACACGATACAGTTACTTAACTTAATAAAAAATATCCCGTTATTGGGGACATCGGACAGTAGTCAGTGTGTAAAAAGCGTAACGGTCCAATTTTTTAACGACATTTTTTAAGATCAACCCTTTAACGAAAAAAGTCCGTTAGCCGCAAACAAAGCGATCTCCGCCGTCGCGATAGATTATGCAAAAAGGCCGACTCGTCCTTTTCACTGTATCAATTCCCATGCTCCTTATAAAGGAAGCAACGGCAATCGATATTCACAAAGATGACACCTTGTTTGAATATTCACGTCTTTCCCATGGATCCTTTCAATCGATCTAAAGGGTTGCCTAGGGTGGATGCGTCTATAGGCAAATTCGATTATCTCCGAATTCTCACGAACATCCCGATGTTGAATAATAAATCTTTGCATACGAAACGTAATAAAAAAACGCTATTAAAAAAGGAACTATCTCCGCGAGGCCCCCCTGCCGTATATGCATAAGAAAAGAACCGTGAACACCCAAATTATACGCAAGGTGACAAGTGCTGCGCCACATCAAATACCGGCATTATTGCGGCCGCGGCCCTAACGAGCAAATAGAGTACTTTCTGAGCAGCAGATACGGTTGCGATTTTTTTAAAGCGCCTTGCATACCTGTGACCCTCGCGTAAACGTGGGGACAGTTTATTTGCATTTTTTTTGTATTGTTCCCATTCAAATAGTATCTTAACCCTATTGAATAATGTCAGGGGTTAGGTTGCACTTAATATTCAAAAAGGGCAGGTACATTTCTCTTAATGTTCTCGCATAAATTATAGTCAGGTACATTTTGGCTTATTGTGTGTCGCGGAAGGGGCGCGACTGTACAAAAAGCTTAAAGCGACTTCGATCTCATAGAGCTTTGGTGCTTATTTATATATGTTACGGCTCTTATTCGTTGCTGTGACTTTTAAACTTTGATTTTTCACCCGCGACGCCAGCCGATCCACGACGTTTCACTTCCTGAATGTATAACCCGTTTCCTTTGTAAGAATTTATGCAAAAACGTCTACCCATCCTATTTTTTTTATTCAATAAAATTTAGGGGCTATGCATATTATGCAAATGCATGTATAAATTTTAAACGTGTCATGCGGGTCCGGGGCGGCAATAGCGACCTTCTTCGCTCGGATCTTAAGAAGTATTTCACGTTGGATGTGGAATTCCGTTTTTTGAGTTACAAGTAAGTACGCGATTTTTTTTGTAGGACCCGTTCAGAAATACGGTTCGTGATGATTTTTTTTCTCAGGGAAGAGTGTTACCGTTATGAGGAGGTCGCGGGCATGTTGTTTGTTACCTTTTTATTGTGGACTGACATACGAGACGGTGCGGCTTGGGTCGGATTAGAATATGTAATTACTTCCTTTACGGTTTTCGGAAACGGTGCGCCGAGGCCGTTACGAGGAACACCTTCGACTTTCCTACGTGCTCCGAGTCGTGCGTACCTACTATTGACACTGATGTTTATGATTTCTTCTATGTTGAAATTTGTTATTTTATCAAGGACCTACCTAACCTGTTTATAACAGTCATCATTATCCTCTTGCCCTTATCCTACCCTAAATGGTGTCGCCAAAACATGTTGTCACATGCCTTGGCTAGATATTTAGCGACTGGTCGCCTACCTGACCTCAATTTATCTTAGTCGCCATTTACGACACCTCGGTAAGAAAGAGGGCGGTCTATTCTACTCAGTCGGATACCCTACGCCATAAACTGTTTATAATAATCTAAATGCATATCCGTTTTTATTTCACGCACTTGTATGAAATGGCACAGCCTTGATTTTATCTCAGAGTTTATCTCCTGAAGATGCTGCAGTTGCGGGGTGAAACGATTATTGAGTTTGTGGTAGTGAATGTGTTTATTGCGTAATGTAGTGGCGCTTGTGGAGATTTGTAGTGCATGTGTTTTTGCGAATCCTGCATGTGTCAAGTATGAAAACAGATAGTCCACTCTATTTATTATTTAAACTTCTATTTACGTTGTCGTTGATTATTGCAACATAGTTTTATCATTACTTTTGCATTACATAATTGTTTTTACTAATATAATCATTCCTTTTGAAGAACACGGTGTCCCATAAGGGCCGATACACATTTATTGCACTCGGCGTCAAATAAAAAGGCTTCGGTTTATCTTTTGTAAAGCTCAAAACCAGAGATGAAAACGAGATATAGTTTTACGATGTCATTAGACATCGCCGGGAATGCGTTCACAAATTTTTTCAGATCACCTTATCTCTTTATGACTTTGTACCCGATTTGTTTTTTAATATAAAACCCCATTACCAATAACATCGTTCGGCCGACTAAATAAACAAACTTCGGGGTCCGTTATTAAAAAAAGCGTATAAGGGCTGCGGACTGATTGTTGGAAGGAGCTTTCGCAAAAAACACAATTTTTTTTTCTCAAAAAAAAACTCCCCGGGTCCCCTTTTGCGCCCGGCCCATTGTCTTCGCGCTATTGTCTCTGCGATTTAAAATACTTTTATGTTTTCCGGATGACAATAATGTTTTGGCTTATTTTTCGATAACTATTATTTAGCGAATTTATTGGTCTTTCGTGACTTCTTTGTTTCTGTCGTGTCCGGTAGCCGGCGTGATGCGTATCGCTGATTTGACGGCAATTTGTACACGGATGTCGGCGCATCCCCGACATAAACATTCCCTAATTATGTGTTCCGTTAACTAATGTGTAATCTTCTGATTTTATTTTCATTAATGTAAAGACTACAAAAAATTTTCATCGTATAATTTGGTTATTTTTAGTTTTCGTTGACCTCGTTAGTGAAGGAATTATTCACAGGTTTACAAATTGATTTCCATTTTTTTATTTTGAAATTCATATTTATTTCCAAGTAACTCCTTTTTTGGATTAAATATCCCTTTTAAATAAAAAAAAAAGTTGTTGGATATTTTAAACTGTTCTAAGAAATATGAGGTATATATCATCATCCTTCTGCCCTTAACCCACTCTAAGTGGGATCGGCTCACCATGTTAGAAACACGTCGTCAGATGATTTGTCTACATATTTTACGACTGGCTTCCTGCCTGACGTCAACTTACCTTAGTCGCATTTTACGACACCTCGGTAAGAAATGGGGGAGGTCTATTTTACTCAACCGGATACCACACGACTTCGTAAGAGATATATAGAAGGCAGAAAAACTGACAGTGTACATTCTGTCTTATAACCAAATAAGTAATATTAATTTCTTACATTATAAGAATAAAACATGACTTTTATTATTGCCTTTTGATGTGGAAGTAAAATAAATACATGTAATTTCGATAGCAAAATTAGCATGATCGCTACTGATGATTTATTGTTGAATTATTCAAATGATCCCATTGATTCGGAGCGAATCGTTTTTGTACGACGAATTAGCATCAGAATATGAAGGTGTATGTTTAATGTGTAAGTATTGATTGATTTATTTGTTTAGTTATAGTGTGTTTAGTGCAGCTGGTGCGAGCTGGGCTTTGGAACAATTTATTTATATTTATATCTGATTACAAGCAATTGTAGTAATGTTTTAAAAAATACATCGTCAACTCTGTAATAAAAGGCATGTTAGTAAGAGATAAATTTATATTTTTTTAATAAATTCGGCCGTTTAGTATTAAAGTGACCGAATTCAACAAAATTGTTTTATGGCAAATTGCAATAAAATATACCGTGCCGTAACGCCAACAAAACTAGTAAAGAGAGCCATAATTTGAAAGAGCAAGAAAACACTAACTTTTTTTAATAATTCGTAGTGTGATGTCATGATGCCATTGAAATAAGGATTACAATGTATTTAATCAATTATTTTTTTTGGAAATCGCTCACTTTAAAACTAAGCGCACGATTTATACAATTAGATGTTACTTTGCTACATATTTACGTCGTGAATGTTTTGTGTTTGTAGTATGTGGTTTGGACCATGTCAATACCTGGCCACCCTAACGTCTATTTGTTAAGACGTTAGATCCTTACCTAATTTAGCAACTTATTAACATTCCTATATTGACTTTAATTAATCTATGATCTTATTTTTTCTCATTTCATCATAACTATTAATGCATTACTGCAATCTTATAACTAAGAGCCAAGCTAAATCTACTTTCATCCGAACACCTCTTTAACATTTCTTATGAAGTTCATAGTTCGCAGTTAAATTTTCGATAAAGTTAATTCGCCACTATTTTTGTACCTTTTTTGGATTTTAAATAATTTATAGAATTAGGCGTGACTTTGCGGGTATCCATAATAAAAAAGTAATAATAAAATTATTTTGCTATATTGGCGATAAAGTAAAATATAAAATATATATAATTCTAAAGGTAGAGTGGACAATCCAGTTTCAATATCTGATACGTGCAAATCTGAAAAAAGGCTTTGCGATTTTGTCGTGGAATCAATCTTCTGATGATGCTTCGGTTGTAGTTATAGCACAATAATCTTATTATTACTTTTGTACTAACCCGTTTTTCAGATGTTTGGTTATTCAATAGTAATAAAATTGATCTAGCTAGGAGTTTTTACTATTTTCTGCTGACTTAACGCAGCTGTTCGAAAACCTTTAGTTAACGTCACGGTATGCAAATCGCGAACCATAAATAAATCTATCGGATTCCGTCAATTGTTAAGAATCACTTGTTATTTATATGTTAATTGTACGTAACCCCGGCCGGGGTTAGCGGTATATAGACTTCAGAAGGGTTCCGCAAAGATATACAAAAACCACTCGTGCTCGCAGTGTACTGGCGTATACCAAAACTATTTGCATTGATCTCTGTGTTTAATGCGAGTTTTTTAACATACTCGATTGCGTTAACGTAACGCAAATTTGTACGACCGCTGTCCTATCGACATACAAACTGGCGTTACGGTAACGCGATCGAGTAGGTTAAAAAACTCACACTAAGCACACTGGTTTCGGTTCTTATTCGGTTCTTGTTCGATACTAAGTATGTGTTTGTGTTAAAAATCTTTGCGTACTTCAGATTGGTATAAGAAAATTGTTTGTTGACATTTAACATAGGTCCTAATATATCATTACTTACCTTTAGAAAAGATAGATGATACTATAAAGAACTGAATTTCCTGAAAGATAGTTTGATTTTAATGCTTTGCCTAAAACTACTGTAATTACCTGTCTACAGCGCTGATTTTTAGCCATGGTCTAAATTTAAAATCTGTTGATGTAATGAATGTAACATACGATTATTAAATTACATTATTTTTTCTTTATGTAACATTATAATTATCTAATTTAAGCTACCTATATGCATCCCCCATAAGCACCCCTTAAGTTATATGTCGCATATATTTATTATTATAAAAAAGGGAAATATTTTCTTTTATACGTATAATTGGAAAACTATAAAAAAAGATTCTCTTATAAATCCTATTTGGAAAGCTTATTTTAAAATAATCATAGTTATTAAAAAAGGAAATACTTTTAAATAAACTGGGCTTGCTTTATCTATCGTAATAAATTATATTGAAATTTGAGCTTTAATTTTTTTTAGTCTTATATATATAATTAAGAAACAGTGTTTTGATATTCTAACTAATATCTATAGTACTTTCATAAACAATGTGTTACAAAAAAATATTTTTGTTCGGTACTTTGCCATCACGGAACCCTCCAAAGTGACGCAACGCCCTTACCATTTTTTTTCCTCGTGACATTGGAACCGAAGTTATTTGCAATGCAAATCAGTTCAGCAACTAGCATTTCCGCCGCCCCGGTATTGGCAGGCGATGATTGAGTGTCTTTGACTTTTGTTGGATTTCGCCGCGTAATCGGGCACATGTCAAGGGGTTATTGATTTCACGAAAATCTGCCAATAGATGGCGCCGTACATACACTTCCAAATAACAACAAGCACAAAAAACTATGCTAAAAGAATATAAACTTAAACTTTCATATATATTTATTTATATTCATATATATATTTATAAACTTAAGGCTATAGGTACTGTAAAATGTGTAAAAACGGCCTTATCACGAAGGAACGATGTAAAAAATTTATTTAATTATATAGAAAATTAGATAAATATAATATAAATGCCCTAAAGCCGTTACGTTGCTGAAATCTACGGTAAAAATTGTAATAATAAAATTTTGGTGTATACCGTGATAAAATATAAGCATTACTTTTGTATACTTCTGAAAATAATTTCAATAAAATATTCCATTGAATATTTCAATTATTAGAAGATTAAAAAAAATTTAGACTAAAAAGAGATTGTAATTTAGATTGCATCAATATAAATAAACCCGCTATGTGAATATAACATACCAGTACTCTTAAGAAATTTATTTTTTTGCAAATCACATGTTACGATATGTCCAAAAAAACTATATATTGTGAGTAGATGTGCGGATTAACTATCTGAAAATACCAAGAACTGTTCTAATCAATAAAGCACAACTGTGGTATGAATGTGTGCGGGTTACCGCAAACTGCGACGCACGCGCAGTTATGTCATCGACTCCGCAACGCACTGCACAAATTTAACGCGACGGTTTTTTTTTATGAATCTATATATATATATATATATATATATATATATATATATATATATATATATATATAGTTATACTTATTATAAAACAAAATCCCCAAAAGCTGTCTGTCTGTATATGATCGATTTTCTCAAACTATACTGAACCGAATTTTGGTACGGTTTTTACTACAGGATACTGCAATTATTCAGGAAGGTTTAATTTAATATCACATTACCGTTTTATGTAAATTTGTGTTGAAGAATTCGCGCTGTTATAAAAAAAATCGCCTCCTGGGAGTGTTACTCGCGTGCCCTGCGTAAACCAGAAAAGACACACTAAAGTAATGTATTAGAGAATTGTAGATCTATAGAAATACTGCGGAAAAATCGGCGATAGCGGATGTCTCTTTCTAATATGGTTAACTCACAATAACTACTTTTATGATCAAAATTTTAATTCGGGAAAATTTTTGTAACACAAGTTTCACGCGGGCGAAGCCGCTACAGCTAGGTTCTAGTATAATTTAATGAAATCTGCTATATTATATAGTATTATAAATGCGAAATTCTGTGTTTATTACGATTGGATTGCTTATTAGCAATTCTATCTAATATGACTATATCTTATACACCTTTTTAACTTGAAGAATATTAATATTCCATTGTTTTCTTAGGAGAAGAAAAAATACACAGTACATACTTCAGGTATTAAAACGCTTAAGTTGAGGTGTTTTATTGACAAGATTAAATAAGTCATGGTTAAACCTAAAGTAATTTAATGGGAATTTTTGTTTAAAAAGTAATTCACAAGAAATAGCAAAATCTGTAATCATATCAAATTAAACCATCATTTTTTGAAAAAGTATCCGTTGAGTTTCTTGTAGTTCTTCTCAATAATTGTAACTTCCTAATAAGTGGTAGTTACTTGAATGAATATTTTGATTTCGAACCTGAAATTTTAAATCGACCCGCGGCGGTTCGCTGACAATTGCGTCATTGCGCGTCACGGGCGTTACTTTTGTCACATTGTCATTACAAGACGGTTCCGGCCAAATTGCAACGACCGATGCCACCATGCATATTCATTACTCTTATTGTCTCACTTGGTATTGTGCCCCACCTGAACCGACCATCGCCGTCTGGCCTCGCTCGTTTCTTCTGCAAACCAGCCCCTCCTTGCCGATTGTTTGCAGTCCGGGAGGCAGGGAAGGTCACGTTACGTTGGAGACTAACACAAAAGACCGTTCATAAAATGTCAAGCGAGACGCTGAAAGAGTGAAGATATGTGTAGGCCGAGTTAATCACGCCTTCCACTGTACATAGTATGCATGTGCAGCTGAGAATATTATTAGATTATTATGAGAGTTCAAAATCAGTGCTTGATTTACACGACCATCACCTTTAAGCTATAATTAGAAACTTAAAAATAATTTAATATTGTTAGAAGTGTATTGAAACAATCTGTTTATGTATTTTAACTATTTAGTCACAAATATTCGAACCGTGCGTGTTGCCGTTGATGACATATGGCTTCGAAACTTGATCGCTAACTATCTACCTCATAAGAAAGCTCAGAGTGATTCAGCGGAATATGGAAAGAGCTATGCTTTAGATCTCTACGTGATCAAATCAGAAATGAGGAGATCCGTAGAAGAACCAAAGTGACGAACATAGCTTAACGGGTCGCGAAGCTGAAGTCGTAAAATACCTAGCCAAATCATGTGACAACATGTCTATACATAAATAAATAAAGAAATAAATAAATAAATATATGGGACACTTACACACACGGTCGTCCGTCCCCAAAGTAAGTAACTTAATACTTGTGTTATGGGTGACAGACAACTGGTGAATATATACTTATATATTTTTAAATACATACATAAATACAAATATACACCCAGGCTCAAAGACCAACAAATTCATTTATAGAAAATGTTGGCCCTCGGCGGGAATCGAACCCGCGACCCGCGGAGCTGAAGGCAGGGTCACTACCACTACCCACTGCTCCAACGGGCCAGTCAACATGTTGTGCCTAAACCCACTTAGAGTGATAAGAGCAGGAGGATGATGATGTTAGTTCAATAAAAATATCTCTGAGTTATGTGGCTACTTTTTTAAACCAGCCACAGCTGCGGTCAGAGACTAGTATCAATAATAAATAAAAACTTGCCACTAATTTGTTTTATGTAACTATAAGACTTTTTGTACCACGGTCCGGGCCACTTACGCAACTGATTAGATAAGTTAATAGAATAATGATCATATATTTTGGATGAAATAAACGATGATATTCCGCGAGCTCTCTCCGCCGGCTTTCTCGCGCTAATCGGTGACCTCTTGACTCCTGTCAATGGTTTCTTACTAAATTTACTCATTCAATTAACAAGTTTTGATTTACAAGAGAAAGATTTAACGTTATTACAATGTATGGGGACGTGTCAAACGGAAGAAAGTTGAATATCAACGCTTTTAGACCGAGACACATTAACAAAAATTGTGTCAATTTAGTTAAATATTTACCGTAATTTTGGTAAAGTTTTATGTTCTTACTACTTTTATTTAAGACTAGTGGTGGTAATTATTTGTTTTTCCAATTCCCAAACGAAAACGGTGATTTTTGACCCTATATATATTATATCCTTATCCAACGTGTGGTAGCCAGCTGAGTGCAATAGACCACCCTTATTTCTGACCAAACTATCGTAAAAAGTAGACAAGAAGTACGGTAAGCTACCCATCGTGTGGTAGCAGGTTGAATAGAATAGACCACCGACATTTCTTGCCGAAGTGTCGTTAAAGGTAACTAAGGTAAGTTAACTTGCCGTGGTGTATCCTGTTGAGTATAATAGACCACCCTCTTTCTTACTAAGCTGTCGCTAAATGCAACTTTCCTAAAATACCTAGCCAAATAAAGTGACAAAATGTTTTAACATGTTTTGCCGACCCCACTTAAAGTGGGATAAGGACAGGAGACATTGACAATGCAATAACTTTTACTATTAGTTTAATTATAATATTTACTCTTAAAATAAAGTGAAAGAAAAAGATATTGTCTAGGCTATTGAACATACAAAACCTTTTTATTTCGGTTACGGAATAACACACAAAAATTCTTCTCAAGCTTTAAATTTATCTCGAGAAAATTCCGAACCATGGTACATTTAATTAAAGTCTTATTTATTTATTTCTTACTTTATTGTATATATATATTGTTATAAAAGCGAAAGTAAACAAAAAATAGCACATATACAAAGGCGGAATTATCCCTAAAAGGGATCTTTTCCAGTCAACCTTTAAGTAACAGAAGGAAAAAGACAAGAAGTTAAATACGGGTAACATAGAAAGAAAGAAAGAAAAAGTCTTAAGTCAAATAGTTGCTATATCGCTTTCAAGTTTCTTTCTTGATGTTAATTAAAAAACCTATTGTGAATTCGAAAAATTTCAAATCTTAATCTGTACTAAACTGACTTGCTTTGTATATGCACACAGTTAACATAATTAAACGTGATAAAAATGGACATATCATATAATTTGAACCGGTACTATAAATTATAAAAATACTCTAATTAGGGAATTTTGTGGCAATGACCAGGTTTTAAGTAAGAAACACTGCAACGTGAACGGTCCACTGCGTTTTGATAAAGGCCGTTTACCACTGCGTCCGATACGACTGCTTTATAATATCGTTGACAAAAAAAATGATAATATTGTTTACTACAATATTCAAGATTAAAGTAATCTATGTAATCTTAATGATAAATAATACAATCCAAATATTTTTACTGTTATATATATTATAATCTATGAAATTATGCGTTAACATTGCGGTATTACCTTGTATAAAAATAATGATAACATTATTGAATGAAAGGTGTATTTTAATCAACAGTGGAATAACCATTACTTTTTGATATATTGATTTCGATGGATGGACAATAAATTATATATTAGACATTAGATTTGTTTAAACATAACGTATGAAAAATTTTTTTTTATATGAAATAGGAATTTCTGAAAGTAGCAAAACTAATCAAGCAAGCAATTTTCTCAAGAGTTCCAGGTTAATTGTGAGCAGTATTCATTTTATCTACTATGACTATCATACTAGATATATAATATTTATCCGTCATTAAAATCATCAGTTTCAGGTTGGTCTGATCGGATGCAGTGTAGCGCGTTCCTTAAGCCCCATGGTACTAATTAACGCCATCAGAACACCTTAACGAACGTCACTTCGTAATCTCTCTAATAGCAATAAAGAGTTTAATTTATTATTTTGACTTTGGTTTTTTACGTTGAAATCTATACACATATTAAAAGCGTAAACGTGTTATGTCCGTATATTGATTAAAATTTTCAAACAAATAATATTATATGTTTTTTTACATGAAATTATTTGTTGGTTTTCGAATTTTGTCACATATTGAATAGTCTACTTGAATGGAAGGGACTGATTATTTTACCTAATGATGAGTGGGTTAGATACCCACATAGTCAATCAGTTATAGCACCTAGTTCTAATGTTAGGATCTGGTTTTTTTAAGTAATCTCTGGTCACTGCCACTATCAAAATATCCCTTCAAAACAAGAATTAATGATATTTTAAGGATAATTTATTTGGACCCAAATGTGTCAACGAACCAAGCACTAGTACTAGAAAGAGAGACAGAGGTATATATCAACTAATAAGATGATTTATCTTTACGGAGAAAAGCTTAAAACCTCGAATACGGTTTGTTAGATTGATAATTATGATTTCCAAAGATTGAAAAATTATAAAATATCTATAAGGCACATAAGGTTTTTGTACAAATGAAACTTACTTTGGCTTGTCTCGGATTTCGAACCTAGGGCCTTTAGGTAAGATTCACACGGCCTTACTTTCGACTATCACGTTTATGTATGTGCTTATTTTATATTTATAATGACAAATGTAAGTTTTCTTAAAAACATGTCGAGCAAAGTTGCATATTTCTGGACAATTCCTGGCATTCGAGTGGTCTGCCAAACCTTTGCTCATCAGGATAGGAATAGACCGAATGTCGAATTAATAAATCGGAGAGGCGTATGATGTATTCTCGTCCTAGTTTGGGTCCTCGCCTTTCTTGCTTCCTCGCCTTTTGGAAGCTTTGATTAGGTGGAGAAGCTATCGACTCGAATCGGATGTGCGATTGTCAATTGACCTATAAAGGATAGTGATTATTGACAACTACATACATATCTGTATATTTGTATATATCTAGTGCTAACATTAGTGGAGTGGAGTGGAGTACTGGATGAGTTTACAATGAAATCCACGAGATAAAATACTTTGGCTATTAAAAATGTTGTTTTGAATTCTCCTACCAAAATTTCTAAATATTACGGCCATAAAGTAGCGTTGATGGTATCAGGAGGAGAGATAAAATCATATTACTTAATGGCAGAATATTTCATACACGCTCTGCTAGCGTACCTACAATAAAAACAAATTTCATTAACTTAACATTGGTACGAAACATTGAAAATTTCAGTTATCTTACGTGAGGCGGGGGCTACCAGCCCGTGACTTTACTTGGATGTAACGCCGCCGTAATTTTACTCTAGCGGTATATTTTTGGCAGATATTCTTTAATGATACACACTAATATTATAAATGCGAAAGTCTGTCTGTCTGTTACTCTTTCACGGATAATCTGCAAAATTGTTATATTGATTGAATTTAGTATGTTTGAAGTTTTTACGTCAGACTAACATGTAGGTTAGGTATATGTTTCCTTATAAAAAATATTCTTGAAAGAAATACTGGATTTTTTTATACTACATGTTAGGTATATAAATCTTGTCAATTTTACCAAATATCATCTGTCGTAAAACTACCCTTATGCGTTACCGAGGTGTCGTAAAAGGCGACTAAAGTAAGATGACTCGCTATGTGGTACCTTAATTTCTTACCGAGTTATTGTAAAAGGCGATTAAGTTAAGTTGACTCGCCGTGTTGTATTCGACTGAGTAGAAAAGGCAACCCTTATTTTTTACCGAGGGGTCGTAAAACGCGACTAAGGTAAGTTGAGGTCAGACAGGCCGGTTGTAAAATACGTAGCCAAATCATGAACAATGTTTGTATTGTAGTAACATGTTGTGCCGACCCCACTTGCATATACAGATAGAAATACAGACAGACTTTCCCATTCATAATAGTATAGATATGGATCATACAGAAGCTATGTAGTACTACACCAAACATATAATTACAGGTGTGTTATCTAAAAGTTTAATTAAAACCATTTTAACAACCAGCACGTGAGGAGTGAAATCATAAATATAAAGGTTTGACAGTTACATTATCGACAACAGGTTTCCGTTTGCCCAAATGTGACTACTGGGAGGTACAACTACTTTCGTACATGAACATAACTGCTGGATCAGAATGGGGACTGTTTACTAAACTTGCATCACGTAACAAATCTGCATATGTAGGTAATATGTGTTGAGTTGATTGATATACCTTCAGCTTTATTGAATAATACATTCTAAGCCTATTACGAACGAGTTGTTTCATAATTCTAGAGACCAACAAAGTTAGTTAACTTTAAAAAATATATCATAAATCAAAGTCCCTGGTTTCGTCTGTGTATATCTGTCTGAATGTCAATTTACGAAAAACCGTCATAAACTAAGTTTACCATGAAGTGTTCTATACAATTGTGTAATTTGGGGACAATTTGCATACGTTCTGTATAATTTGGCGAAGATCTGTATAATTTGGTTAAAATATGATATTTAATTTATAGAATTAGGCGCTACTTTGCTGAGATCAAAAGTAATAATTAGTAGCCGCAATAAATAGACAATATAATAAATGTAGAGTGAACTATCCATTTTCATACCCGATACATGCAGGATTTGAAAAAAAATATGGACAAATCTCATAGCAAAATAATTTTATTATTAATTTTGTAATGATATATTATTTTGAGATAAACATAAAACAATGCATAGTAGCATAATATTTATTTTATGGCATTTAATAAATTAAATAATTAAATGTGTAAAATTTTATTTTACACATATGTCAGTACATGTATGTCAGGATGTCTTTTTAAAAGATAGCTAACTATAACTATTCTAACATCTTAACCACTTCGGGACGTTGAATGCGGTAATTGGAAACCTCTTATAGTGTTAATTCTTATCGACTTTAGTACATAAGCATTTTATGATTAACATAGAAATTGAACTGAATTACGTAGCATAATTTAAATTAATATCTTACGAACCTTCCCAAAATTACAATTAGGTCACTCTAAACTTGTATAAAGCGGATCTCACTTAAGGAATATATGTCCTATACCCGTGCAAAGACGGAACGGGTCAGTAGTACCTAATAATTGTCATACAATGTTACACAAACACAGGTAGACACATGTGTCGATCGACTTTGTTTTATAATATGTAGGTGATAATGCTGCTTCAAAAACATCGATCGCATTTATCTTAGAAATGCCTAGATCTTAGAGATTAATGACTAATTTAATGGAAAAAGATAAAAAAGTTAAAATAAGGAAAAGAATGAATTACATACAACCTTACACAACATTGTTCGCTTATCATCAAGCGACACAGTAGAGATGCTGTTCTGTACGATGTTACCAACAGATTAATACCTAAATATCGCGCGATCAACCGAGAGCCATGACGAATACATTATTTACGTTTATAATGAGATACTCATGAAGATTTAGATCCAAAATACAAATAATTTAAGAAACTCCTCACCTTATATCTTATATTTGATCAAAAGATTGTTGGTTTTTTAAACTTCAAATTGTACTCTTTTGTTTAAACGCGACTTTCAACTGATAATAAATAACGATTTCGTATAAGATAACGCGCTAACCCGGAAGAGGTATAGTTATCTGAATCTCTAAATAGTTTCCACTCGCCATCGCACCGGAACGCTTAGTTTGTTGTGCCATGAATTTTGGGATTAACAATTTCGAGTACTAGTCAACTGTCCTAAACTAAGGTCCGAACCGCTGATATTTTCTCAGGGAAACCGCACCGTCACGGAGCAGTAACGACACGTTTTTGCAAGTTTCGTTGCGTGAGGGTGACTACACTTTCGTTATTATCACGACCGCTACCTAATATGGAGCTTAAACGATTCTTATGCGTTTCGATTGAGCGACTCGTTTTTCTATCGGTCTCAGGCATTGTTTGCCTTGTACCGAACATGTAATGTTAAGGTGGGTGCACAATAATTAAAAGCGCCGCGTCGCGGAAAATTACAGCGTGTACGCTATTATAGTGAAAAAAATGTTCAACTCAAGGTTTCATAGCTAGTATTTTTATCTACGATAACTTGTAATAAAGCTTCAAGAATATGCTTAAAAAAATTAACTATAATTACAATCTTATTCTCACTTAGACTATAAAAGCATTCAATATTCTTCCATCAATCATTTTTATGGTTTAAATTTAAAGAAAATATCATTTATTTTTCAGTCCGCCGTGTGGTATTCAACTGAGTAGAACCTCCTTCATTTCTTACCGAGATGTCGGTGAAAGCGAGCAAGGTAAGTCAACCCGCCGTGTGGTATGATAGAATAGACCATCCTCATTTCTTTACCGAGGTGTCGTAAAAGGCGACAAAGGTAAGTTGACGTCAGGCAGGCGGGCGGTCGTAAAATACGCAGCCAAATCATGTGAAAACATGTTGTGCCAACCCCACTTAGAGTAGGATAAGGGCACGAGAATGAAGATCATTTATGTTTCAGTGTTTCTTTTATATTGAATTTTTAATCAATTTTATTATCTTACACATATCAAATATAAACACGCCCTAACGTTAGAGTCGATAATGAAAACTCAGTTATTGATCAATCATCCACAAGATGTGTAGCAAAAATACACAGAGAATACATAACAATTATCTTTTCTAGGATTTTATTTGAAATAATTTTTTATTTAGTTTTTTTAAATGAAATAATAAATAAATAAATATATGGGACACTTACACACACGGTCGTCCGTCCCCAAAGTAAGTAACTTAATACTTGTGTTATGGGTGACGGACAACTGGTGAATATATACTTATATATTTTTTAAATACATACTTAAATACAAATATACACCCAGGCTCAAAGACCAACAAATTCAATTATAGAAAATGTCGGCCCTCGGCGGGAATGAACCCGGGGAGCTGAAGGCAGTGTCACTACCCACGGCGCCAACGGGCCAGTCAAAATGTGAAATGTTTCGCTACTGACTTTTTATAAACGTTATCACGTGTTATTTCACAAAACTGAGGCAGAGTAGTCCGCCGGCGCAGCGTAGGAGAGGAAGTATAAAACTCACTTTTGGCAGAATGCATGCTAGTGCCTGGTGTTTCGGTTAGGGGGTGCAGGGTGCTTGCTAATTGGACTGAATTGTTACAGTTCTGAAGTGTTAAATTTTTAATGTTATATAAATTGATAAGTTTGTGGATGTATGGCTAGGGAGAGGCCGAAAAGAAGATGGATGGATTGTGTGAAAAATGATATGCATGTTAAAGGAGTGACACCAGAGTTGACGAATGATAGAGGAGAATTGAAGAAGAAGACATATTGTGCCGACCCCACTTAGTGGGATAAGGTTAAGAGATGATGATGATGACAAATTGTCAGGTTTGTGTAGGTACGATAGGGCATTTTTTACTTAAGCTTAAGACTCTTACATAAAATAATTTATCAACTTCCTGCACTTATCCCACTCTAAGTGGGGTCGGCACAACGTGTTATAAACATGTCACATGATTTGGCTCCGTATTTTACGACCGGCCGCCTGCCTGACGTCAACTTACCTTAGTCGAATTTTGCGACACCTTGAAAATAAGAGTTAGTTTATTCTACTCAACCGGATACTACACGGGAGGTCGATTTACCTTAGTCGCCTTTTACGACACCGCCACCACCGGCACACACCATACCACACGGCATTTTACGTAAAATAATTAGCGGCTAGATTATTTAGAGAAGCAATTTTCCTCCTCACGCAGCTTTGCCCCATAAGTTGAGCGCGAGCTATAGCTACAAGCGTGCTATACGAGGCTCACCAATTGTGTCCACATACGGTCGCATTGTGCCACATTAGTCGGCCACTTGGTGACGGGCCACGTGACGTCACGCAGGATGGGAGGTCGTTCACATCGAAGCAGATTGATGGCTTCGACGTGCCTCAGTTTCCTACTTGGCACCGCGGAGCGACGCTCTGTCGCCTTTCAATACACCACCTATTGTCTCGTTCGAGGGACTGTATTGAATATTGCGTATGGTTAAAAATAAACATCTAGAAGCTATTTGTACGGCACTGAAACAATAAAGCCTTCACTGTGGCGACTGCGCGTGGTAATACTTTCTGAGTTAGGAATACAACTTGAGATTTGTATACACTTTTTATCTGTTTTCATCCAACAATCAAATATTAATTACGGTATAACCATGTGATAAAATATTTTATTAAAAACAAATGCCTAGTTCTTTACGATTTAAACACTTTTTGGTGATAATAAATCACCATAAGTGCATACATACATAGGTGCAAAGCTTATATTAGTTTCTACTCTCCCTCCTCCTGCCCTTATCTCACTCTAAGTGCGGTCGGCACAACATGCTATAAACATGTTGTCACGTGATTTGGTTACGTATTTTACGATCGGCCGCCTGTGAACGAGAACTTACCTTAGTCTTATTTTACGACAACTCGGTAAGAAAGAGGGCGGTCCATTCTACTCACCGCTGGATACCACACGGCATAAACCATAGATAACCTTAAACTCAGCTTATTATTAATCCTTAAACTTCTGTCAAAGGTTACATAAGAAACTAACTAGTTAGTAAAGCCCGACTGTGGTAGCGGTGGAAATAAAATTCACAAACATGCAAATGTTTTTTGTATTAAATAAAAGAGCTCTCGCACTACTGAGCCATAAGTACATAAATATTAATCCCAACTTTTGACAGGTTTTATGTTCAAACCTTCGAACCTGTCTCACATTATCTCGTGAATACACAAACGTGTTTAGAAAGCAGCCGTCGCGGCAAGTGTCGATGACAATTACGCCATGTGTAATTAAAAGATAATCGCCCCTTAGCCGACAATCTCCGGCTGTAATCACGGCCAATTAACACGTGCCCTCGGCGGCAGTGGCTCAGTGGAGCGCTGGCTGTGGGTCGTAGCTTCATCTTCGCAATATTTTTAACGAATAGTAGGTTGGTGCTTGACTTTTCGTACTGCTTGTCTCTATGGAGAAGTCTATATTTAGTTCGCTTGTAACAAAAGACATGGTCAAGAACCCTGTGGCCCAACGATGATATCTGATGCATTGAGTGACGTCACTTAGCCAACAATATCGTAGTATGGCTAATAAAATGTTTTTGTTGCACGTGCGGGTGCTTCCAACATTATATCTATATGTTATTTAAATTCCGTCTGGGACCCTTTCCCTTTGGGAAATTTAATACAATTGAAATATACCGGTTAAACATAAAGGGTAAAAAAAAATCTGAAACAGCAAACTATACTTGAAGTAAACGAAATCTCGGGTAAAGTTGGTATTTATATGAAAGTAATAATAACATTATCTTACTATAGGCTTCAATTACTTACATAATATACTGGTAATCGCGTACTATAACAAAATAATATTATTATTACTTTTGTATTGTGTCACAACGTATAGTTACGCCTTATTATATAAATTACATATTTGTATAGTTTACCAGAGCTTTAAATAGCTTTTGAGGGCAGAGATCGACAGATTTAGGACGATCATAGCGCGAATCAATCATTTTTGACACTTCTTGATCTTGTCATACCGTTAAGTCGAACGTCCACCAGCTTAGCTACCGTATTAAAAATATATTAAACTAGTAATATCCCGCGGTTTCACCCGCGTACATACCGACTACTAAGTCGGACTATTGATTTATTTTTGTTAAATACCTATATCATTTCCGCAACGCATGCGATGACAGACATTTTTATGACAAAGTTTTTACACCTTATTATATTTTCATCGCGAAACCAAATTTTTTTCAATGTAATATAGCCTATGTTGCTCAGTAAAGACGCAGCTTTCTAATGGTGTACTAATTTTGTAATCGTACCAGTAGCTTTTGTGTGAAAACATTACAAACATACATACAAATTTTTCCTCTTAATAATATTATTACAGATAAATAAAAAACAATGTTTAGATTAATTTGTACAATGTTCGTCTTATTTTTGAAATAAATACTTACTACTAAGAAATATATTACTTAATACTTAATAATACTTACTTAAAGTTTGCGTAAAACGTATTTTTGTTATCATATTTTGACGCCACGGCTTGCTGTCGCTGTATTTTAACAGTAGTTTATAGCTTATCTGGGCAGTGGACAGTCTGCCTTATACACTAACTTAGATAACTCAGTTATTTTTTGCAATTTCATGCAAATATTTGAGTTGAATATAAATATGATATGATATGATATGAAATTACGGTTCTATAATTTAGACTGTGCTACAAAAAATATTTGGAGCTAGCAATTATATAAGTAATCTAATAATTTTGTATGTGTAAAACAAAAATGTATAAAGGAAATGATTTAAACATTAAAACTTAAAAATTCAGGTACGTCAAATAGAAAGGCTGAAAACTAGTAACTCCGAATTTAACTCCAGCACAGCGATTTATGTATTAAAACATTATTGGAGGTCTTGGCTTCGATTTTAGGTTGAAACCAAGTAATCGTGTCCAATATTTTTCGATGAAAGTTACCTTGTTACTAGATAACGATCTATGTTTTAATTTATGATTCCGAGTAAAAAATACGCACATTGGACAATCTTAAGTACATTTTTCACTCAACTATGATTTCATAGTTTAATGTAAAAGTACTGGCTTAAAAGTAGGTTATGTCCGATTAACGCTAAAAAGAAAATTACTCTCGATGTTTTATGAAGAGGTGAAACGTAAGATGTCTCGAATCCGCGACCCTAATGTGCATCGTGCTTAAATGTACCACAATACCGCGAGGACGCGTTACTGTGCTATATAGTCCACAAGCTATTCTAGACTTTATACTGACACACATTTAAATACCGTTTTCGTTTGCCACCAATTGCATGACGAGGTACTTACTACGTTCATTTTTTAGACTCGTATTGCTGGTTCTAAAAGTAATGCTAATTTGATGTTAAATATCATACTAATATCTTAATTAGTGTATATTATGTGTTGATTTATGTTGTTAATTAGTGTTGTTTATTTACTTTGAAGCGGCCGGTTGGACCTTCTACTTATATATAGTAGAAGGCCTGTTCCATAATATGAGAATCAACAAATTCCAAACAACCTTTGTCTTCGTGATGATCTTTTAGATAAGATTATCTCAAAAACCTTTTTACCATAAATAATGTGAATTTACTTAAAATTCATTTTATTCACTAAAACTTTGTTTTATTTAAATTGTTCTTTCCGGACCGTTTATAATTCTTATAATGTTAAGTATGTAAGGATAGGAATGTTGCTTAAATAAAAAGAAACAAAAATAAAGTAATTAAACTGTCTATCATATGTTCAGATTTTCTCTATTTTATTTATTTATTTATTCGTTCTCTAAACAGAAAGATGTACATAAGAGATACTATAATAAAATTCCGCAATCAATTTTAGCTTTGCCATTACAGCAGTTTAATAACACTGTTAAAAAGAGGCTGATACAGAAAGCCTACTATGCTATTGAGGATTACTTAGATGCTTATCATCTAGAGATAGCTACTCTTCTACCCTATACAAGACAGTTATGACTAAATGTAACTAGTAATAAGAATTATATTTTTAAAAGAGCCACCGCCGAGTTTCTTGCTAGCTGTTCTCGGAAGGAACAGCTTTCCGAACCAGCAGTAGAGTTGACAATTCAAAAGCACTTTTTTACAGGTTTACTTGAATAAAGAATATTTTTAATTTAAAATTTGAATTTGAAAGCGTGTAAAAGCGGTCTTATTGCCTACAGCGATCTTTAACAGATAACCTTTTATTTACGGATTATATATATATATATATATATATATATATATATATATATATATATATATATATATATATATATATATATATATTTATACGAAGGTCTCGTTGATAGCTATAAAATATATCACAATATGTCGCTATTGTATATTAGAATTGGCTTATGTTTATAAGCCTCCAGTTATCGTCTTGTTTATATAATCACCATGACTATCAAATCGATTACCGATGACACCCTGGAAACACATCTATAAAGTTTAAAACAATGCTTTATGAAGAACGATAACTATTTTCATTGGATCTGCAATAATCTAAATAAGTTTCATTTTACATTACATATTATGTACCAATTATCATCATTCTCTTCCCCCAATCCCACTCTAAGTGTGTTTGGCACAACAAGTTTTTCCCTTTTATTCTCTCCTATCAACCCTGGCACTACTCCTTATCGCATATCCATTATTAATGTCACATATCCATCCACATTCGTATTTAACACTCATTTGTTCACATAACATATATTACATATCAATATATCACAACATATAACTAGCAAATCTACTTTTAATTGTATGTACACCCAAGCAGATAAGCACCTAACAGCAAAACATGCTAATAAACAAATAACTGTAATCACATAAAGCAATTAAAATCGATTCAACAAAACAAACGATTACCTATACGCCTAACAATAAATTGCATATCTTAGTATAAAAAAGTATACATTGCTTTCTTACAATCTAAAAGACGTTTGTTAAATCGAACAAAATCACCAGTGTAGTTTGCTCTGTGCTTTATTAACCAGTTTTATAATCTGCAATTATACGCCCGCAATGATTATTATCATATAAATGGCAATTATTGTATAGATTTGAGACTCGTGTTGGAAATTCTGTGATCATGCAATCGTTGAGAAAACCTCGATATTAATTATAAAACATAAGGCATTGTGTGCTGGATTCTTACAAAGGTGAATTTATTGAAATGGTTATAATTTGTCCTAAATTTCTTCGTAATTTAGTAGGGCTTTTGTTGTTTTTTAATGTAGTAAATAAGTCATAAACAAATTTTTAAATAAATATTATAAGTTTTAAGCAATACTAATAAGCTAATACATAACATTTCGCAATTTATGTTGCTACGAAATAAATAGTAACTAAATTTTAGGCGACATCAAGCAAGAAGAATAATGGTTGTTCTAGACAGCAAAGAAGTACTGAGAAGAATACAAAATAAAATTTGATAATATCTGCGAAGTATCCCGTTGAAGTCTTTTTAAGGGCGACAGCGTTCGCTACACGCGGGTAAAGGAACATACACTCTGCACTAAATAATTGAATGATTATTAATAAAAACTTATAATTATAACTAAATACGGATTAATTTATAGAATAGATTACTAAGTTGCGGTACATGATACAAAAGTAATTATTTTATCTATGTAAATTGCATTAATTTTTAAGTACAGACGTCGCTGCAATGGGACATGTATCTTTATTCTTCGGATATCTACCTTATTTCAAGCAATAAACGTTTGAATAAATAAATATGGGTCGATCTGTTTTTATCTTCCCCTGTCCTAATATTTTGGCGAGCGTTAGTTTTAATTTTGCGATAACTTTTTAAGTTATTATTTTTAACTATATGGTATAATCGAACGAATTTATAGCTATTTTTAAACGCTTTTTTAAATTTTTATTTAAATTATCGTGAATATATGTAATGCTGGATACTTGCAAGTTACATTTAGCCCCTTCCCAGTGTCCGATTAAGCTGAAATTTGACGTACTAGTCCAGTTCTAAGGAGAATGGACATTTTCGTTGCTGTTGCCAGTCTTGGCTCTAGTCAAGGAAACGCCTCAACAGTTAACAGTAGGGTCATGAAATTTTCTTAAAAGCTTATATTTTTTAAAAGTTTTTATTATGTTTACCTTATTATTTCCTCCTGCCCTTATCCCACTATAAGTGGGGACGGCACAACATGCTACAAAATAATTTTCACATGATTTGTGACAACATGATTATGACAATAGTCTTACCGTACCTTACTCGTACCTTACGACACCTCGGTAGGAAATGAGAGTGGTCTATTCTACTCGGCCGGATACCACATGGTAGGTCAAATTACCTTAGTCGCCTTTGACGACACCTTGGTAAGAAATGAGGGTACTATTCTATTCAGCCGGATATCACAGGGTTATTATTTCTCCTATTACTTCCAAATTGATGATGAATGACTGACTAACGAATCCCATTTTTTGCATGTTATTTTAAAGGAATAAGCGACTCGTCTACTTTATTCAGTTAGGCCTAAACATTGGTCACTGTCCCAACCGTCGCAGTCTCGCCTATTCTGGATTACACAACTCTATCGAACACAGGCCGCATTCCCGGAGCGCGGGCGCAGCGTCAAGGCAACCGACTAACTACACTATAAACTATCTCATAAGCATCGACATCTGGTCGAGTCACATTGACTAGCTCACAATATAATAAACATTTAATCGCTTTAGAAATATTACCTTAGAAATTACTTGCTGTACCTTATTAAATTGCTCGGTAATTTTATAAAAGATATAAAAAACAGTGAAAAAATAAAAAGCGCCGGGTGACATGTGGGAATCGAACCTAGGTTTTGACCTTTTTGGTCCGCCCGATACCATTAGGCTGTCACTTAAGCTTTGCATTTGACAGCTAAAAATTTCAGTTACTTTTTATTCCTGTTTTAGAAGTTTTTTTTAGTGCCCAATAACATAGATAGAACGAGATTTTGTGGAATAAAACCTAGCTAGATCAATTTGTCGCCCCCAAAACCCTCAACATAGTGAATTTCAGGAAAATCGTTAGAGCCGTTTCTGAGATTCAGAAAATATATTTATATACTCGTATATTATATGTACATACAAGATTAACTCATTTAAATATTAAAGAATATAAAGACGTTTCTTAGTTTCTTGTGATGCATCGTACTACTTTAAAATTTTTTGCTAATAATTTACTGCTATCTTATTCACTCGCTAATCCCAAATCCGAAGAATCTCAATAAACAGCATTTTCGTAGTTAAATAACACATTTTTGGGCATTGAAATACATAAGATATCAATTATATATTTATCCACTGATTTACACGAACTTGAAAATTAATTAAGGTAATAAAGAATGTTAACTTACAATCTATTATTATCTCACTGCTGGTCTTGTGAAGAATTAAGAAGTTACTTAAAATGGCCCTTATCGTTTGATAAAGAATGGCCCCACTAACTAGAAAGACACGCTCCTACACTTTTAGCCATCGTCTGAATCACAAAACACACTCCTGATGAATATACTGTAGTTAATTCTATCATTCAAACCCTATAAGAATATGAAATTACCAATTTACATTATGGTATGTATTTGCCTCTGATTTTAATATTATCTTTTACATCTCCTTACTTAGAACCTATCCTAACTAGATGCTGCATGGATGAATAGAATCGGATATATTTATCCAGTCAACTCTTTCCCTAAAAATCTAATTTCTATTCTTGTAATTTATAGAATAAGGCGTCCTTTGTGGAGGTCCATAATACAAAAGTAATGAAAAAATTATAAAATAATATATAATTACTTTTCTATTCTTGTTCCGAATTCTAATTATTCCCTGTATCTGTATGTCCCTATATGATATATTATTCTCTGTTTCTTATATCAAACCTTACTATACAAAATGAGACAGCCGACATATACTCTAGCAATTACAAATATATTGAATGTTACAGAGGAAATAAACGCGTTAAATCCAGTGTTATTCATTTTGGCTACACTGGTTTTTGTGAAACGTCCTCTTCCGTTGGTATCGGATCAACTGCTAACAGTAGCCGCTAATGGAAATCCCCAACTCCTAAATAACAACAACAAACATTTAGCTTAGCTCAGTGTACCGACAGATCGCGACATTCCTTCTAGCACGTTTTATATCTATGTTTTATGATATTATTTATGGGCCTAGCGGTGCCTTCTAATACTGGCATAATCCTGATTGCATTGAAGTGTCTCGAGTTGTGATTAAATTGTATGACTGCTCATTGAACTGCCTGATCGACTGCTAAGTTCGATAAGAATAAAGGATTTACAATCGATCGTACCTTTACCTAATTATCCGATGAAATATTAGAATGGGTTGATATTATACGCGTTGTTTAGCGCGGAGTTTGAAGATTATCTTACGCATTAACTCATCTTTTATCAGAAAATTTTGACAGGATTGGCTCTTGACAAGGGAACTCTTCAACGCTTAACAGTAGCGACATGATTTTTTTGCTAAAACGTTTTATTCAACTTATCTTGTTCTTAATGAACGTCGTGTGGTATTCGGCTAAATAGAATAGTACCGCCCTCATTTCTTACCGAGGTGTTGTAAAAGGCGACTAAGGTTAGTTGACCTTAGTCGCCTTTTACAGATACTTTAGATCGCCATCAGTGTGGTATCCAGCTGAGTAGAATAGACTACCCTCATTTTTTCCGAGGTGTCGTGAAAGGAGACTAAGGTAAAGTGATCCACTGGTCTGGATAAATAAAATAGACCAAAGTCTTTCTTACCGAGGTGTCGTAAAATACGACTGAGATCAGTTGACATCAGGCAGGCGCCCGGTAGTAAAATTCTTAGCCGAATCATGTGACATCATGTTTGTAACATGTTGTGCCGACCCCACTTAGAGTGGGATATGGGCAGAAGGATGTTGATGATCTTGTTCTCAGTAATTACACATTGATCTGGATATTACTGAATACAGTACTAATCATTAGTTGAATTTGCAGTGACGTACACCACGTAGGTATTTTCTTCTGCATATAGAAAATAAATCATTCTCATACAGATAAAATATCAACATATCGAGTACCGCTCGTCCGTACGTCAGTCAGTCCTTATCGGCTGATCCAATTTTTAGTTTGCGTAACTGTACCGCATTTCTATTTGAAGACGTCCAAATGATGATTGATTTATTGTCATCCGACTCGATTGTCACTGCCCGAGATGTTAGCTTGGGATGGGGTTGCAATAATCAGCGACACAACTCAAAGCAAAATAGTAACACTGGTTACTTATTCAGAGAATATACGGTCGATCAATTGTCCGTAATAAAAAAAGCTTTGCGATTTTGTCGTGGAGACTATCTCCTGATGATGGATTGTTAGCGGGGCGAAACTTTTGTTGAGTTTGTAATAGTGAACGTGTGTAGTGCTTGTGTATTGTGGTGGCGGTGGTGTAGGCTTCCGCATGTGCTATTTCGAACCCTGCATCGGGTATGAAAACGGATAGTCCACTCAACATTTAGCATCATACACATTTTCAATTTTACTTTATCGCGGATTATAGCAAAATTATTTTATTATTACTGTTTTATTATGTATCTCCGCAAAGTAACGTCCAATTCGATAATTTATTTGATCTTTAATAAGTTTATGCTTGACACCTCACATAACAAACAGCACATAATAATCCATGTCTCACCATATTATAAGACAAAGTCACTCTCGATTATTTTAAAAGATAGTGAACGGATTTTCCTGCGATTTCCACCACAGACAAATTGGTTCACGATAAAGATTTAATTGTATACTTTGTTATGGTTGTAATATGTTCAATACGTAAAATATGACGATAGTGTTGAAAATTTTGGAATAAGTCACGCCGCTACTAAGATAAGGAAACTGTAGTAAGCTCCGAAACAATTGAGTATAGCTCCAAATTAAGTTTTAAGATATCCTCAATTATGTACTATATCGTTTCTTCCTGTTCGGATTTTTTTATTCTATATGTTAGCCCAGTATATAAGCCTTAATTGCAATAAATTTAATTTCATATTGCCTAAATTGCACCCAGTTTTATTAATATTGCTCTAATTGCACCAAATTTTACCGATATTGCTTTAATTATGCCAAATTTCAATAATATTGCTTGTAATTACAGCAAATTTCATTAATATAGTGTTTCATTTTTCAAATACAACCTTCTCAAATAGTTAGGTCGATAATATCAAATCAAATCAAAATAATCTTTATTCAAATAAGCTCTTTCAAGCACTTTTGAATCATCAATTAATGAAGCTACAACTAAAAAAAAACATTATCGCCGTTAATGTTTGACAAGTTGTTGAAAAAGAATAAATTGGTAGAGTTTTGAAAAATTGCTACGTATTTATTGAATAGGTATAAAGGAAAATATCGTTGTTAGCGGAAGGTTTAGCGAATTTACAGTAACAACGGAACATACACACTATGTCATTTATAATACGAGTATGGATTACAAGATGAAGTAATTATATATCACGCAGTCTTTCTTTGATTTCTATCAATCTTAGTCAACAGGCGACATGTTAGTGCGTATTAGACAACCTTAGATCTTTATCTGAGCTTCGCATGACGCCAGCTTCTGCTGTCGGCGCACCATATAAGGGGTTCCGGGTTCAGTCCTGCGGCGAATGTATATTGATAGTTTACAATTATAACAAATCATACTGTAATATGAATTCTTTTGTTATTTTTAAACCTTAACAACCTATTTTATTTCACGACCTATATTTTTGACTCGCCTTTACTTAAACGAATGCGTTTTCTTATCGCCAAACTTATTTTTTCAACCTGACGTGTCGGCTATGATCTACCACGTTGCTCCAATGCGAATTGTTAAGTTACACATATCCCCAGAATTTCCTAGAGATATGGAGGTTTTCCCATGACGTTATCTTCTGCGAAAAGCATGTGATAAATTGTAATGCAATAAATGCAAGCTGTAACAGAAACTCTGGTGTCTGCCCGGGGTTTGAGCCCGTGACCCACGAAAGAGTTGTACGGTTTCACTGCTGGGCTGTCACAGATTTTCTTATAAAAAGGATATAAAGTTTGGAATATAAATAAATTATTTAAGAAATAATAGATTAACTCAATTATTGAAGAAATACATGTATCAAAGACCCTGCCAATTGCTTTGTGACGTGCATAAAACAATAATTTCCTATTTTTAATTGTTTTTTTTTTAATACGTTGATGTTCAATGGCACTTTTTTGCACGCCGTATATACTATACTTCTACAACTAAAATAAAAATGTACATTACAGTAATTAGTGACGCCATCTCCAAATTATCCGGTAACTTTCCATCGTGTTGTCGCAGTTAAACTTAACATTACAACAAAAAAAGTAGATGTAAGTAAGCCGTTTGTGTTTATCAACATGTTTCAATACGAATTAAGGGCAGTAGACACAACAATAAGTGCAGGTATTTAGGCTAAGCAAGTCGACCAGCGCCTTTCTAAGGACGGCCTTGGACAAGCATCGCGGGATACGCGACAGATCGCAGATACAATCTGGTCCGCACCAACTTGTCCGAGTCGCCGACGCCGCAGGTGCGGCCCGCGTCAAAATACCTTATTAGCGAGCCCACAGAAATATTTTTGTTATTGGTGAAAAATAGTAATATTTGAACAACCAATCACGAAAAGATTATTTTGGTATAAACCGCCAAGTAATAGCACAACGTTGTTATCATTGATATTGTATTACAAAATTTCAAAAGAAACTTTTTTATTGATATCCGTAAAATTAAATTATGTTAAAATATTTCCAATCTTTTCAGCTACGCACACACACCGAACGCACGCACGCACGTTCGCAAGCACGCTCTAACTTACACACATCCTAATAACAACTCTCGGGCATCCTTATTACAGTAAAAATCCTATTAAGTTAAAAACGTTGTAACTTTATGTAGCATCCAGGAGGATGCTACGTAAAGGACCCTGCTTAAAGTGGGATAAGGGCAAAAGCCACTCTAAATTAAGCATTATATATATTTTCTATTTTACTTCATCGCGGATTATAGCATAAAAAATTAATAATACTTTTGTAGTCTATTCTTTTCATCCGAATACAAGTCGGTGTAAACTAAATAAATTTATAATTGGTGTTAATTATCCGTATTTAATCACTTCATATTATAAAAATAAGAAGAAAGTGGAAATTAGATCACGAGAATGATCGATATCTTGACGGCAGAGCAGTCCAAAGTGACAAACATAAAATCTAGGCCAAAGGCATAACCCGATACAACATCTTGTTCAAAATTTTGACTCGCAATTTATGACAAGCATCAGTCATTTCATAAAAAATAAAGTTACGTCGCAAATGATAGAAAATAGAGGAAGTTATCAAGCTATCACTAACAAGTTTGACGATCAGCGCATACGTGTGTTTGTTTAATAGAAAAATAAGTTGCCCCTTCACATATTATCTCGTTGAACGTCATCGCTCTCTGTAAGTGTTTTCAAATAATAAATCAAAATTTGACAGATTGAGCCGTCAATATTTTAACATCTCCGACGCACTACAACGGAAACGCGGTGAAAGAAATATCATATTAATTATGTACTCCAGCCCGGAGCGAGGTTATCTCCAACGGAAGAACTATGAGAAGTGTTTCAATTACTTTCATTCAGTGCTTTTAAATAATGAGTACCTGGTTGACCGAGCCTTGCACGGTAATTATTTGCAAAATTAAAAAAAAAATTAAAAAAAATGAAAAAATAATTGGGTAGGTGCAGGTGGGGCTCGATCCTAGGTATTTCCTTTTTCAGAGACCACCCGTTCCCCAAATAACCTACGCTGGCTTGTCAGTTCTCGCCATAAATAGTGTTTTATATATTCAATGTAAATTTTTGTATTTTTTTAATGCCCAAAAAGAAGTATAAAATGATTTTTTTTAAATAAATGCTAAAGTTTATATGGATGTATGTTTGTTACTCTTTCACAGCCAATCCGCTGGACCAATATAAATGAAATTTGGCACAAATATTCTTTATATACCCAGTGTAACATGTTGGCTATAGAAATCTTATTAATTCTACAGAAGTAGGATGACAATGAAAAGCGCCATCTATTATCAACCTATCACGCGACAACAGTCGACGCGAACGACATTGCGGCCAAAACTTAGTAATCCGGGGCACTTATTCATGAACTCTTCGGTTGAATGAAATCTGTTGATTCGGTCAAACTAGTCGGACTAACCCGATAGAATAAGACGTGAGTATAGCCGGTTTCTATAAATTAACTATAATAGTAGCATTACCTAAATCTATAATTTATTTAAATAATCTTGTCATATCTTTTGTAATATATAGCGTGGCGCTCACTTTTATAAATAATTAAGTGTTAATTTTATATTTTTATTATTTGACATGAACGTGAATTGACACCAAGTGACACGCAGACCTCAAGTTGCCACACTACAATAATCTACAGCACTTTTTGTGTGGTTTTTTTGTTGTGAAACTGTCAAGATAATACGAATCAGATGGTAATCGCAGCGCGGTTAGATAATGTTAGCCGGACCGCAAACAAGTGAACATAAAAAGCAATTAAACTAGGTAATAGAAAAGGTATATTGATTATTTATTTAATTTATAGGAGGGATTAATTTGCGGAATTCTATAGTACAATACTTATGATAGAATTTTTTTGCTATAATCCGCGTTTGTTAAAATCTACGTAATATTAAGTGTGGAAAGCGAAACCATTCTCATACCTTATACATGCAGAGTTAATTATCGCCAGTTTTACGAAACTCCGCCACCAACAAAACACAATACAAGTGTTATACATATATTTTCTTAACAAACGTGTATTGTAGCAAAATAACTTTATCATAACTTTAATTTTTTTCTACAACCACAACTGCCTTTGTCTCGACTATAGTGTTAAAATGTACTCACGAATTTCATTTTAGCGAAGGTGAGTCGAGATTTTTATTTCATTCTTCAAAATATTCCTATTCAAGTATGTCTGTAAACAGGTGCTTCGGAAACGTCAACTCTACTGGAGCCTCGGAAAATTGCTCCTACCGAGAAGAGCCAGAATGAAACTCTTCTTTTTTAAAATATAAATCTATAGTTATATTCTGATACCTATTGTTGTTGTTAACTTATTTGATGTTTGTTACTCGTAAGTTTAAGTAACCTTCGAACTCACCAATTTTCGTCTGTATTGCTTTAAGTCCAATTCAGTCCTCCACAGCGCGTTGCTTTAAGCCATGGTCTGGCCTGAGAGGGGCCCGTTAAGATGATCATCCAAGATGCTCCCAGCTCACTCCAGACGATCCTTCTCGCCCATCTTACCAGCGACGCCGTTAGGGGTAAGCCATTAGTTAGTGTCCGAAAGAATCAGTATCACATACGTGACTCATAAATTTTGAAGTATTTTATTGTAGTATGAAATAAATATTTTATTTATCATCATCATCATCCTCCTGCCCTTATCCCACTCTAAATGGGTTCGGCACAACATGTTACAAACATGTTGTCATATGATTTGGCTAAGTATTTTACGACCGGCCGCCTGCCTGACATCAACTTACCTTAGTCGTATTTTACGACTCCTCGGTAAGAAATGAGGTAGGTTTATTCTACTCAGCCGGATACCACACGGCGGGTTGACTTACCTTAGTCGCCATTTACGACACCTCGGTAAGATATGAGGGTGGTACTATTCTTTTCAATGAAAATTACAAAAATATTGACTATGGACTAAGAGGGTCGAACATAGAATGATCTTACTACGATGCCCTGCCCTTTTCCCGCACATCACTTGTTATTTGCTTACGTAGCACTAACATATGTGTGAGTAATGCAAGAGCAACAGACAGACTCGCGTGTTTAATATTAGTATTGGTTTAAAGATATGTCGGATGGGAGGCGTTGCGGTCGGGGTGTGCAGGGCTCATCAAGGCTGATCGATCACTATTATGACGGCGCCTGGATTCTACGCATTGTTAGGGTTACTGAGGGTACCTCGTAAAAATGGAGCTATAAAACTATTTTAAAGCTGACCACATATTTTCTATGACGATTCAAAATACATATATAGTACTGTACTCTTTCGCTTTGATATCAATATTTAGTTACCCTCAATTGTAAAATGCGGGTCACTAAATATGTACTACTTTTTTTGCCTTTAAGAAACTTGAGATTTTTGTCCTATATGTTAGCCCGGTATACAAGCTATAACCGTACCAAACTTCATCAATATTGGTCCAGCGAATAAGCCTTAAAGCATAAATGAAATGAAAATCAGACATACTTATCTCAGTTTAGCGTATCAGATAGGCAAATTAAGAGATAGACACGCTTATCTCAGTTTGTTAATCTAAGTACAACTTTGAATAGAATCTGTTAAGGCTATGACTATATATTGACGGCGGTACATACATTTCCAGTTAAACAAATGTTGATCTGAACAAATATTCGAGTTATTAGTTTCACTAAATTAACCTGCAAATGCTCCAACCAGGAAGCCTGGTCAAAGAAACTTACCTGTAAAGCCAGGTCGACGGTAAGTACTAATGTTGAGAAGGTTTAACATCAAAAACCCATATAGAAATGATAAAACCAGGAGAAAGTTTACATTTAAAAATTATCACCACTAGCATAATGGAAAACGTGAAATACCATCAGTACTTTTTCTTTAAATTAATGTAAACTTTCTTCGCTGTGAATTCTTCAATGTGAACCAATTATAGAAATAGTTTTCACTTCTCGAAATTCCGTAATAAAAATGAAATTAATAAGACAATTTGGCTTAGCGGTATATATTAAATTATTTATATGCCGTTCTAGCGGAATAATCCTTTTTTTTATCATATTCATCTACTTAATATGATTTTTTTAAATTTTATTGCTAAAATAAGAGTATTACTATAAAATGTTACTGAATAAACATCATAGAGTTCGACATAGCAAAGTAAATATTAACAAATTGATAATTTGTGAAACTTAGCGAAGCGAAGTCCGGTGAGTAAGTTGCTAAGATAAGACTAAGTGACAAAGATGCCAGAATTTTTTTATTATAATTTAAACGTTATGAGATATAACTATTGCATACCTTTTTTTTGACACACACATCGTCCGTTCCAGAAGCAAGTTATCGGTAAATAAATACATATATAGTTTTAAATACTTATTAAATACAAATATACACCCAGTCTCAAAGAACTAACAAAATGTTTTTTATAGAAAATTTTGGTCATCGGCGGGAATCGAACCCGCAACCCGCAAAACTGAATGCCGTATCACTATAAACTGCCCCAACACCTCAGTCATATTCATAATTGGGCTATTTAACTCCATATGAAAAATCTTTTAAACGAATAAAACATATATCAGCGTAAAGCTTAAGTTATTTACTGCATAATACAAAGAAATAAACATTAAACAATAAAATAATACTAACAATCATATAACAGTTAACGTCTCCATAAACAACGAGATTTACGTTCTATAACGCGTAATACATGCAAATAGCCGCGTATTAACATGTAGCAGGTAAGTTTGATACCGCGGTACACTCCGCTCTTGGGTCACCACGTGCACGTGAATAAGACACTAATGCATGATTAATCACCGTTTAAACAGGTAATTTAGTTAAATGGTGAATAAGTTTTACATAAGTTAACACCTAATTGTTAGCAGAAGTAAGCTCCACGTTATAGAATACCAGTAATACGAATAATATGTGAATTGTCTCTTTTTTTGTTTATTATTAAAAAAAACACTGATTGACTGAATGCCCCCTTCAGCTCCGCGGGTCGCGGGTTCGTTTCCCGCTGAGGACAAACATTTTTTATAAACAATTTGTTGGTTATTCGAGTCTGGGTGTATATTTGTATTTAAAATTATATATGTTACATACATATATAATTTTTTTTTAAATTTAATATTAGGTATATACGGAACGTAGTGGTGGAATAGTGAGTGAGGGAATAGGAAGGATGTGGGGGAAAGAGACGAAAGAGGAAGGGAGTAAGATATTCAAGATGCCTTGATTTAAGATGAAGTAGTATAGAATAAGTTCAAACAGGTGTTTTATTAATCAAGGATCAAGTCAATAAACCATTCCCCGACAATCCCCCCCCCTACATGTATATATTTTCCAATTGTCTGTCATCCGTAATACAAGTATCAAGTTACTTACTTTGAGGTAAAATGTCCCATATATTATTTGATTTTTAAATGATTTTATATATCGAAAATGTTTAAACGATTCACCTCCAAGTTTCTAGATTGTGCCTATCGGCAAGAGCTTCATTCAATTGATCTTTTAAGATTCTAGTACTTGCAGCTTATTTGAATAAAGATTTTGATTTGGGTTGTCGATACCGCGTCCATATTATTTAGCAGCTGTGGCGGCGCGGCGTCCACGCATTGTATCGCGCCGTAGCCGCGCGGATCCGCCATTGTGCCGAGCGACAGTCGCGCGATTGATGGCTGCGGATTACCGATACCTTATTTAATTTTGATCGTCGACGAGCGCCAACTACTTTTACTACTGTAGGGTTGCCACTAGGATCTTTTGGCTACTACACTTTAAATGAAAATTTTAGTAATTATCTATACAATATATAATAGACAATATACGATACGAAAACATCAGTTAAGCCTTGCCATTACCGCAATTTAAATTAACTATAGAAAGGAGCTATAAAAAATGATTAAAGGTAGTCTTTTAACTGCTCTAATAAGATTTGGCATAAAGATTATATAAATTTTATACTAACATTTTGCACATAAAAATCTTGACTGTACAAACAACTTCCTCACTCATTGACAATAAAATTAATATGCATAAAAATTCTAGATTAGATAGATTATTTAACTTTTCACCCATTTTCACAAACCATATGTTCTTTAATGAACTTTATTTATAAAATTTACTTGAATCCTAAACGTTAGTCCATCCCAACTTTTCCATTGACATGCGGCTGATTTTTGGTATTTAACCTCAAAGGTGACAGCCCTGGCCACGGCCAAAGGGTGGACTATATGGATGATGTATGACCGCACTGATGACGGTGGGCTGTCACTGTTGGGGTAATTACCTATATGTTATGTCACTTAATATAGATACCACCGACCATATTAACTTATCGGTAAGTTGAAACTTAACAGAGAAATCGATCTGAAGTTATAAAAAACCTTAAAAGAAACGTGCGATCTCAATTTTTCTAGAAACCCAAAAATGTCTATAATCCGCGATAAAGTGAATAAAAAATATATATAATGCTAAATGTAGACTGGACTATCCGTTTTCATGCCTGATACGCGCAGGATTCGTAAAAACAAACGCATAAAACTCCACCTCGTCAAGCTTTGCGATTTTGTCGTTGAGTCTAGTCTAGTCTTCGGCTTCGGTTGCGGGGCGAAACGATTGTTGAGTTTGCGATAGTGAACGTGTGTAGTGCTGTAATGGAGGTTTGTGCATGTTTTCACAAATCCTGTATTTATCGGGTATCAAAGCCGATAGTCCACTCTACATTTTGCATTATATATATTTTCCATTTTATTTTGTCGCGGATTATAGCAAAATAATTTTTTTATTACTTTTGCATTATGGATCTCCGCAAAGTAACGCCAAACTCTATAAATTATTGCATTTATTTTCAGAACTGTTAAAAGGTCATTTTGCCTACTATAAAACAAAAGTTCTTAAGCTAGTTAAAAAAAGCTTTTACCCGTAACTTCGTTCGCGTGATAGGTTGATAATAAATGGCGCTTACCAATATCATCCTTTTCCTATAGAATTAACTGGATTTCTTTAACCTATGTGTTATCCATACCCACAATAGATCGTCCACAGTGTATCAAATACTATACTAGTGCTTACTATAAATCTTGAATAGTCTGTTATTTTCCAGTTGGTTTCTAAGCAGGTACAACACACTGGCAGTCAGTCTGGTTATCGGACGGCGGAAGTGATAAGGCTGCAGTCGCTCGTCAAACCAGACTGACGAGTTTTATTTCTTTATTACAATTACTGAAAATCGCTAATTACTGCTGTATCACTAAATTTATTAGTGCCGAGTTAATTATTATATCAATAGACACGGTTGGCGCGAGGTTCTTTTATATTAGGTTGGTATGCGATAGATAATATCAAATTAACTTGTTAAAAACTTTAACCCTCATAAGAATAAAGCACTCAAGTGACGGAGCCTTGCTTGGTATTTTTTTAGATATATAAAAAAAAGATAATGTTATCTAGAATCAATCCTGGTATCCCTAATTTGAGACCGCCCGTTACCCAAAAAAGCTATCGTGATTTTGGAATTGACAGCGCAATTAACTTTTGCTTTCTCATAAAATTGTAGCAGTTTTATCAGTGCCCAAAAACAGGAATAAATCATCATTTTTTAAATAAAACCGATAGAAAATAGATAGATTTTCCCACCTAAAAGCCACTACAGGCTGAGTTTCATGAAAATCGTTGGAGTCGTTTCCAAAATTCAGAAAAATATATATATACCAGATTAACTAATTTAAATATGAGGATAAATTTTCTTCGATAAGCGACAATATATCTAAAAACTTTATTTAAAATAACAAAATATATTGATTGCACTTTATTTTCACTCACTTCTTTCTTGTTTTTCAAAATGTGGCACGTGTCGGCTAAAACTAATGTAGCAAAACTAGACATTTTAATCGAATTCCGCAAACAATGCATCTTTGTTAATTTTTAAGTCACTTTTTCTGGTCACATTTTTTTTACTACTTTTGAACTCACTACAAAGTTCAAACAGAAAAGAGCACAGACAAGTATAATCTTGTTGTATTTTGAGCATAGATTCTGGTATATTTAAATGATTATATTCCTTCAAGTTGCTTACCTCATTCTTTTGTATGTTATCTAGTTATGGTGGTACATACGTCTAGGTTCCCGTCAGGTTAAGAGGTTAAGTACTTTTATTTAAGCAATTTTTTTATTTGGTGTTCTGATGTAATTTGGTAATACGGTGTATACATAAGCATTAATTGTGCCAAATTTCATCAATATTGGTTCAGTGAAATAACGGTGAAAGGGTTAACAGACATACTTTCGCATTTATAATATTAGTAAGGATATGTGAAACTTTTTATAGATTTAAGAATCACTTTGATCGTTACTCTGACACTTCGTACTGTTATAAAGGAGCATAAAAAACATCGTGCAACAAAGTTACTTAGTAAAAAAATAAACCAACAATTTCTAAGGCCCAATCTATCATCCGTACACACGGCGTTACTTAATTAGTGTCTAAAAAACCGGATAATAATGCGGAAGGCCCGTATAAACAGCTTTTCCTGTCGTGCGCACCAATGCCACGGACGAACACCTAAAGCTCTTATTACCTAACTAATAAGATTCAAAATACAACGTAAAAGACGTCGTAGTGTGCAGAGGAAACACCTTGTCTGACGTCAGAATCTCTGATATATGCAAGGACAAACTCGATATAGCTAATGCAGATTATGCGAGTTTTGAGGTATGTAAGTCAAGTAGAAATTAGTTAATTCCAAGTGGCAATAGACAGTTTGAAGAACCGATAAGAGTGGCAAGGTTATGAATAGGTCTTAAGAGGCCGAGTAAGCCCATATTAATATATCAATAGTTAAATAAGAAATATTTTGAAAGATATCCATTACATTAAATTCTTGTTGCAATTTTGTCCCTCTGTACTATCCATGACAGATTTACGATTCCCCATAACAGATTTACGATGGACCATATTCCAAAAGGGATCATCATGCCTGCCCTTATGCCACTCTAAGTGGGGTCAGCACAACATTTTTTACATGATTTGGCTATATATTTTACCGGATGTCTGCTTGATGTCAACTTACCTTAGCCGCTTTTTACAACACCTCGGTAAGAAAGAATAGAATTGAATAGAATAGGGTGGTCTATTCTATTCAACCGGATATCACACGGTGGACCTAATTTAAATAATATAAAATTAAAATAAAATAATAATAACATTTAGTGCTAACCTCACTTAGAGTGGGATAAGGGCAGCTAAATGATGATTATATACATTAGATGATATGAGCAAGTAACTTGGGTAAGCAATAGGAAAAATATCACTATCTTCAAACAGATCGAACAATTTCCTTCCTCTGCATTTCCGCTTCCTGACGGCCTCTAGAAGGATCAAGTTTCCAATTGTATTCCTGTTAATCAAAAATCCTTAAGCACTTGGACTTATCTTTTATTATACGAAGAGTTTAGGTATTAAAAATTTTCAATTAAAATATTCTTACAAAAGTAATAATAAAATTATTTTGCTATAATCCGCGAAGAATTCTTCGCGGATTATAGCAAAATAATTTTATTATTACTTTTGTATTATGGATCTCCGCAAAGTAACGCCTAATTCTATAAAATATTCTTAGTTGAGAGTCAGAAGGTACTATAGGTAACAGATGGGTTATTTAACATAACCTACATAGAAATAACAAGGGCCCGGCTTGTCCTAATAGGTATAAGGATATTTTAGGTATGATATCATTATTCGATTAATACGGCCAAATTAGAGCTAAGACTTTAGTAAAGCCATGAAAGTTTACATCTCTTCCTACTAAACTTCTTTTTAAGTTTCTCATAAGTGAGACAGGAAGCGTAATTTAAGTGTTAATTTAAGCGTTCCTCACTCACGTAAGTTTTTGCTTTTTCCTAGTCCCTGATGGAAAACAAGACTTTTTATCCAATACTATGGGTATAAGCTAGGATGTATTTCATTTACACCCAAAGCGAAAGCCGCATATGATAACCGATGAGAAAACATATGAAATGCAAAATTTCGCATTACACATGTTTTCATTTATCGCTGATTATAGCAAAATAATATATTAATTAGTTTTGTGCCAGGATATAAACTTTAGTTGTACGACATTTTGGTCACTATTCGTCCAAAATTGAAACGTAACACACAAAATTTTGCATTATAATGTATACGTAATGTGATATTATTTAAAATTTATTCATTGTTTTCCAAATGAACAATTTGTTATTTACGTTTTCCTCCAAAGGCGCCTCTTTAAAGGTTAATTGTACAGGAAACTCTTCACAAAAAATATCTCGAGGTGTGATCTGTCGAACGGTCCGCGTATGTCCGCTGAGGTCATTACCACGCGGTGGCACGTGGGAAACCGTACCAAAACAATAGGCCGATCCCATTCAGATAACACTACGTACGGCCGTATTTTAGGTGGCTATTTTCAAATTATCTTGTTTGAAAAATATATCTTTGATTTATGAAGGAGCTATTATGACAAGTGCTGCTGTGATAGGATGGTAAGAACATTCCAGACTTTCAAGGTCACGGGTTCGAATTCCGGGCAAGCATCAATGAGTTTTTCTGTTAAAACTAATGTACCTAATGGGTATTTACATTTTATCGAACGCTTTTCGGTGAATGATAAAATCATGTGGACACCGCCTTAAATCTGGAAAATTCGAATCTGGAAATTGGATATGTGTAAACTATCAATTCACATTGGAGCAGTGTGGTGAGTCAAGCTTCTACCCTTCTCTCCAAAAGGAGAGAGGAGGCCCGTGCCCAGCAGTGGGATAGTGACAGGCCGTAACTTTCCTTTTTTGTATAACAAGTTCAAGAGATTGATTAAACTCGTTAAAAACATTGAAATTGAAAAAGCTTACTTGCACGAAGATTTTTTTGATTTGATTTCATGTGTTTTGAATCGTTTTGAAATGAATGTTATTAATATTTTTCTATAATTTTCGGAAGTGTTGAACGAATTACACTAACCACTTTCCTACTTTATACATAACTAGATGTATCCTTAATTATATACTATTTGCTACAAATTTTTTATTCCCGAAGAAAAGCACAAAGCTATTTTACCTTAGCTCTACCCTCCACATAACCTAACGGTAGCCTCACTGAACTATCTCTAAAAAATACATAAATTAAGTAACGGCCTGTTAATCTTTAGCCGGCCGGATCTTCTCTCGCTAGTCGGCGAGGTTTGAAATTTGGACACTCTTGCTCTAATGGTTTTAATTACAGATACATGTAGCCCGCCAACGCACATTAGATATCCTCGTGTAGGTTTCTTTAATAATTATAAATATTAATTAAGATGCTCGTACATGTTTCGCTGTCGTGTCCCCCTTTTGTCTGAACGTTGTCGCGTGCCCCCGCTTGGTCACCATTGTATATCCCATCTATGTGTTTATGGAATATATCTCTTAGAAAATATCATAGACCTTTGAAAATACGCTTCTGAAAATATTTATGCTATAGATAATAAAGGCTTCAAAAACTATTTCATTAAATTTACCTACCTACTTAAAATGCATCACATATTTGTATAAAAATACGCTCCTAACGTAAAAAACAACATAGTTAAGAACCCTAAAAGTTCAAAGGGCTTGCAATGTCTATTGTTTTTTTCAATATAATATTTTTCATATCATGTATCTAACTTATTTTAGCTGTTTCATATTAGCTTTCCTTATCGATCTTTGGAAATCTAACTTACATAGAACTATTTTACCATACACATAGGCGTATATCAAAATGGTAAGTTAACTACTTAGGTAGTTTAGTTAAATTTAACCATCTTTTTTAATTTAAATAATTAAAAGTTTAATTTGTTAATTTAAGTGAAGTCCATTTTAACGAACCGATAATATTACTTTTAATTATCAAAATAAACACCTTTACTTTATATTTGACTATTGAAATTCACAAAATTATGTCTCCTACTGCAATCAAGTTATTTTGAGATTTTCCTATCGCCTTGCAATCAAGCGCCATCGACCCAGTTAATGCAGAACTGCATTTACTTCGCCACGCATAGTTGGAATTGGAAAATTGACAAGCATATTTAACATTACTCTTGCTAGTATATTTGAAATGAAAAGAAATCTTATGTGGCAGCACTCGACCGGAACACGCTTAAGAGTTTTTATACAAAACTTTGTGCAATCCGGTCAACTGCTGTACGTGAGCCTTCATCCTGTCAACAGCACATTATTCAATTATCAACAAGCCGGAGCATCTCCCACTCGCGTCAGTCAAACTTTTAATTGCCACGATTATGTAAGAAAATTTATAGTCTCGTTATAAGCGCCATTGTTTCCCCTTCCCACGGTTTGGGACACGTCTCTGTGAGTTTATCTAGATTTTGGACGCTGGCCTTCGGCGCCGACCTTTGTTTTTGTTCATTCATATTTGGTTTCCGAGTGACAGGTGTCAGCGTCGCTTCCGTATTCGTACGCGTCGAAAAAATTAATTATCTGGTCTCGATTGGATGATTGATTGCTTGCAGATTTACAGCTATCACAGATATTATAAGTTTTCATTGATACCATTTAGAAAAACTAATTTTGTTGATAAATTTTAATGAGATTCTATCCTCAGTTTTATATGTCTAAAGTCCTAATTTAACTATTCTAGAAATACATGCTCCATCCACCAAATTGTTTTCGAATACGTCTCCCCGACATTCCCTTAATTAGTCCAGATTTAACTGTTCTAAAACTGCTACTGTTATAATAACTGCAGCTCATATATTACATACATTTATCTCATCTTGCATCGCTTCTGTGTCTTATTAGTTAAGCTATGAATTCTACATAAGTCCCTCGAGATATTGCTTTTCATTTCCCTTCATTGTTTCCATAAAGCCAATAAACATTCTTGTGCGCTATTTCGCTAAACGAATATACTTGGCAAATAATGTATTCATCACCAAATTGAAAATATCTTATAATGTTTTTTTTACTCCAAAGACTCCATAATGTGTTTCCAACCTTAGTTATATAAATTAATATTCTTCATAGAGAGATGAAGGTACTTAGTTGATATTTTATAATGATTAGTTGAGTATATTGGCATTTTAAAAAGATCTGCTTTCTTTTGTAACCACTTACACCTTAATATTTCTATACGGAGCTATTTTCCTCTGGCCATTTTCTTATGTTTCTTTTGTATAAGCTTGCTTTATTACTTGTGCTTTGATAAAAGCCGTGTGCTATCCGACTGAGTAGAATAGATCGACCTCATTTCATACCGAGGTATCGTAAAAGGCAACTAAGGTAAGTTGACATCAGGCAGGCGGCCGATTTTAAAATACCTAGCTAAATCAAGTCACAAAAATTTTATAATATGTTATGCCATCCCCACTTAAACTGACATAAGGGTAGGACAATGATGATTAAAATTCAAATTCAAATTCAAAATATTCTTTATTCAAATAAACTTGTAAACAAGTGCTTTTGAATCGTCAACTCTACTGCTGGTTCGGAAAGCTGTTCCTACCGAGAAGAGCCAGCAAGAAACTCGGCGGTTGCTCTTTTTAAAAATACAATTCTTAATGCTAGTTACATTTAATGTTTCTATCTTGTACAGGGTCGAACAATATTTATATCCACGCATTTTTATCGTCTAAATAATCCTCAACAGTATAGTAGGTTTTCTGTATCAGCCTCTCCTTAATAGTGTTTTTAAACTGCTGTAATGGCAAAGTTAAAATTGATTGTGGAATTTTATTATAGAATCTTATACCCAAACCCACAAACGACTTACGTACTTTTTCAAGGCGCAAAGCAGGGGCCGCAAGCTTATGTCGGTTCCTACTTTGTCTATTATATACATCGCCTATTGTTTTATAATTCTTTATATTAGTATATACAAAAATTAAATTACTTAAAATATACTGTGAGGCAAATGTAAGAATACCTATTTCTTTAAACTTCTCTCGCAGGGAATCCCGCGGACTTAAATTGTATATGCCACGTACGGCTCTTTTTTGTAATACAAAGATTTTTTCATTATCCGCGCATTTACCCCATAGCAATATTCCATAGGACATAACACTATGGAAGTAAGCAAAATAAACAAGTTTTGCCGTTTCGACGTCAGTAAACTGTCTAATCTTTCGAACGGCATAGGCCGCTGAACTGAGTTTCCCTGCAAGAGTTGTTATGTGTGTGCTCCATTGGAGTTTTGTATCCAAAGTCATTCCCAAAAATACAGTTGCATTATCTGTTTTTAGTGAAACATTATTTATATAAAGTCTATTTGCTGTTTTAGCAGCATTAGGTAATACAAATTCTATCCATTTTGTTTTATTTGAGTTCAGTACTAAATTATTTTGTCTGAACCAATGAGCAACCTGCGACAAACCACTGTTTACTTCGTCAAATTTGTCGTCATTTCTATTTATTTTAAATATCAAAGATGTGTCATCAGCAAACAGTACAATATCGCATATACTCTGAATAAAATACGGTAAATCATTTATATATACTAAAAACAGAAAAGGACCAAGGATTGAACCTTGAGGCACACCCATAACTAAGGCCGATCCAGATGACTGCACATCATTAATGCACACTCTTTGAATTCGGCTATGAAGATAGGATGCCACGAGTCGAAGCGCATTGTCTGTGATACCATAATGACCAAGCTTTAGCAACAGTGTCTCATGTTGAACACAATCAAATGCCCTGGACAAATCACAAAATACCCCTATGGCATTCTGTGAGTTCTCCCATGCATCAAAGATGTGCTTCACCAATCTCACACCCGCATCCGTTGTAGACCGACCCTTAGTAAACCCATACTGCTCAGGATGAAGCAAGTTATTTAAATTGAAATGCCTGAGCAGTTGATTAAGAATGATTTTTTCAAACACCTTGCTAAGAGTTGGCAAGATGGAGATGGGTCTATAGTTATTTGGGTCGCTCTTATCACCAGATTTAAAGACTGGGATCAATTTACTATATTTCATTAAATTCGGAAATATCCCTGTGTCTACAGATTTGTTAAAGATCTTGGCCATAATTGGTGCAATGATCTCAATAATATTATTAATTAATTTTACAGACATTCCCCATAGATCTGTTGTTTTTTTAATATTTAATGACTTAAAAGTTTTGACAATGTTGTATGGGGTAACGTGTTCAAATTTAAAACAAACAATGCTCTCCGCGACGCAGCCCTTCAATATATTAAAAGCTTCTATTGAGGATGAGCTTATTGAGCTAGTGGTAGAAATTGGTATATTCTGAAAGAAGTGCTCAAATGCACTTGCCACTGCTGTATCGGAATTGATAATCTCATTCCCAATTTTAAGCTGCATGGCAGAATTATCTATTTTTTGTCTGCCTATTTCTTCACCTATAACATCCCAAGTTGTTTTGATTTTGTTTTCAGATTTAATTATTTTTCTCTTAATGTGAAGTGATTTGGCCTGTATGCAAACTTTTCGAAATATTTTAGAATAATTTTTTACATATTCTAGAAAAGTGGGGGAATGATTATATTGCTTTTCTGCATACAGATCAAATAACTTGTTTCTGCTTTTATAAATACCATCAGTGGCCCAATCGCTAAACTTGAGATGTTTTGACACTTTTTTTTCTATTATATTAAATGTCTTATTGAATTCACAACCAATAATACCAAAGAGGGCATTAAAAAGATCATCTGAGCTACCGCAACTTTTGTCAATCTTTGATAATTTTGATGATATTTTTACTTGGAATCGCTTTATTTTTTGAGAAGTGATAGGCCTGTATTTAATTAATTGTTTTTTTTCATGTATATAGTCAGGGACAGATATAATTTGCCCACTATGATCAGACCTTAAGCGACTTATTACAGATTTTTCTAAGATATTACAACTGTAATTAGTAAAAATATTATCAAGGCCGGTAGCAGAGTCTGCAGTTATCCTAGTAGGTTCGTTAAATACATTTATCATTTCAAAGCATTGAAATAAATTTAGTAACCTACAACGATTAGAGGTATCCACTAAAATGTCAACATTAAAGTCCCCACAAATTAAAACTTTTTTTGAAGATTTACAAGTCTTCTGTAGAACTTCCTCCATAACTCTCTCAAAGTGTAAATAATCACTGGAGGGTGGGCGGTATACAGAAACTATAATATAACGCTCTAACTCTACACAAGATAGCTCAATGGTACGTTCAACAGAAAGACCGACAATATCATTCCGTTCTTTACAATTTAATTTAATATGACTCAATATTAAAGATCCCCCACGAATGGCGGTTTTCCTCGAGAACGCACTAGAACATTTATAATTTTTTATATTTAACAAGAAATTAGAACTGTTTAACCAATGTTCAGTTATACATAAAATATCAACATTAAATTTATTGATAAACAGTTCAATTTCAAATTCTTTGCCAGATAAACCTTGTAAGTTTTGGTGTACAATAATCAGTTTACAAGGTTTATCTGTTGTCTTGTTACTTAGTTTAAAGTAATATTTTCCGTACCTAAAATATTACTTGATATATTATTAGTACTACTACTAGTACACATGTCAGAGTAAGAAAAATTAGTACTTATTGTACAATTTTTAAATGTGTCAAAAGACTTCGTTACACCACATGTAACTGTATTATTAACATTAAACGCTAGCAGTGAAGCTAGATTCTTCAAGCATTTTCTTGACAGATACATAGTATCTCTAGTCAACTTAAACGTCGAAATAAATTTGTTACTGTCAAAGTAAAATATTGCGTCACTATGATGATTTGTTAAGTTATACAATTGTATATTTAAATTGTAAATGTGCTCATTTTGCCTTTGAGTTAAAATATTTGAGTAAGGAAAAGCACACACAATAAATTTACATTTGAATTGTTCATGTAAAAGTATTAATTTTTCTATATATTTTGATATCTGTGGTTTTTTCAAATTTAAGCTGTCGCCTAACATCAATATTACTGTGGTATTAGAGTCTAACTCATTACAGTTAATACCATTTAATATATGCTCAAAAGTTGCTCCTGGTGAACATTTGTTAATCACTGATTCCTTTAGATACAAATTCATCATTGCTCCAAAACCTTTGCCTAGCTTATCTGAGTAAATAAGGATTTTTTTCTTTGATTTTACATTATCAGAGCTACTTACATGTTTCACTGCTTTTATATATGATGGTGAAGGAGTTTCATCATGCACTTTCAAAGAACATTGACATTTTTTTTCCTCAGTCTCGGTATATTTGTTTGACAACGATACAAACCGTTCCATGTTGTCGTTGCAGATTTCTAATAAGCCATCAAAGGATTTAATATGCTCATTTATTTGTATTTGAGCTTTTGAATATAACTCTGTCATATTTTGTAAAGATTTTTCTAAATTTTCTATTTTTCTTTGAAGTTGCAAGGTTTCACTATCATATATATATCTTCTTTGATGTAAAGTATTGCTAATCGATTTTATTTTATTTATTAAAGTTATACGCTCTTTCCTACTTTTACCTAACTGTTGAATGCTGTTCTTGCTTCTGGTAATTTTTTGCGTTTTTTTGATAAATTTATTAATTTTGATATACTTTTTTAGTTTTCTATGACTACTGAAGTGTACGGTCTTCAGTGAATCATCCTCAGAAGTTAAATCAATAATTTGTGGATTTTTTTCTATATTATTGTCATTAACAGAACCGCATTCAAATAGTTCATTAAAAAGGCTCTGTGTCACATTTACCTCCTGAGATTTATTTAGATTTTCTAAGTGAAGAATCGTTTGTTGTGTCTCATGTAGACTTGTTTCTAACTCAGTTATGCGATTCAGGGCCCTTTCATGTACAAAGCTACACTGATTAAAAGAGTCAACCATATCCTTAAGCTGGTTTCTTTCACCTAAAGTGTCCATATACTTAATATGCAGCTCCGACAGTTGTTTTTTATATTGTGAGGATTGCTTGACAATTTTGGATATTTCCACCTCACTTTCCTCTCTTTCTTGCAAAAGTTGAGCATTGAGCTGTTTAATAGATTTCAGTTCATTAAGGGCCAGCTTAAGCTTTGACTCCATCTCTTTGTAAGTTGCTTGACGGGTCATCATTTTTATGAAATTTGTTTTCTGAAATTATGAGAAGAAATATGTTAAATAAATACTAGTATATAACTACTAGTCTGTCAGATATTCAGAAGTATATATATATTTATCATAAAAATAGAAATAAAATAAAAATATTGACCTGTTAATAATTTGGCAATATACAATTTTACAATTACTATGTGCTTCCAATATGTTTAAATAACATTAAACTTGATGCTAAATTATATTATTGTGCAAAGGTTTATGGATCAGTTTATTAAAAAAATATGTATGCAGGTTAAACTTACAGCTGCCAGGCAAATCAGGTTGCAGTGTTATTAGAAGTAAACAAATAGGTATAACAATATAGTAAGCATTTACCTAATATAGACTTATTTTAAATATTTTTTAATACTTTGCCAAGTTTTAATACTTGTTTGTCAATATAAATAATAACTAAAAATAATCAGTTAATAATAAAGTGTGTTTACTATTTGTATGTTGACAGTTTTATTGTTTGTGTTTATTAGTATGATGTGTGTGTGGCAGTAGGGCCTTCTTCAGCTTTGCTTCCACAGTTTGTCAAACAAAGAGAGATAATGCAATGCCTATGTATTAGGTGTGATGTTTCTCAAATATTGAGAAATTATGTAAAGTATGAGGTTTCAACACACTTTAGTAACAAACTAATTCATTTACTTAGGTTCCTAATCTAACTTCTTATGATTATTAGATAACCAACAAGTAAATTATTACTGTATTCAAATCCAATATTCAAATTAATTGATTTAGTCAGAAAATTAAACTAGTTTTTTTTAAGTATAGTGCAGGCACACAGATATTAAGTTGTTAGTTTGGTTTAAATAAATGAAAAACTTATGTCTATAAAATTAAAAGATATACTCCCCGGGTTTATGTCCGTTGAGATATGAACTTCAACCGGTGATTCCTGTCAGCTGTCTATGTACTTGATACTTCGTAAATTTATAACTTATTATATAATATTAATGATATTTAATTGAAATCAGTGATTATCTAAACTTCTAAGGTTAATAAACTTAAATAAACAAAATTTTAAATAAGGAGCAACTTAATTTGCGACTTGTCACTTTGACAGCCAACCACAGACCCTCAAATATTTAGGTAAACATATAAAGAATGTATATTTGTTTGTGCAAAGTAGAGAGTATATACAACATGGAAATATTACAATTCAATATATTGTGAACGTGACGAGTGATCGTCGACACGCAACGACATTCCGAGAATAGCAGCTCGCGTCGCGTGACGAACTAAATCCTCTCACCTTTGCATCTCTAATCTTGAGCACAATAAACCACTGTATTTACTGAACACTGTCAGCCGAGATCTGGCCGATACTGCGGCCTCTGTCGACCTACTCCAGCGTTATCACATCTCACATAATCGGATCTAACAAATAGAACTATTGCTATGATGCAGGCGGTTTGTGCGATTCTGATACGTACAGGTCTGCTTTTAAGGGTCTTTGGATGGTTTATTGAAATGTATTTAACGCCGATACATAGGTTAGCCTGAGCGGTCTAGAAGTAAACCAAATATTTATAATAGTATGTAAGGCGACAGTGCGACAATTTGTGTGTCATTCCAATTGAGCTTATGCCTAATCATCGAATCTCAGCTTTAAATACTATTGAAAAACAATTTTTGTTAGAAAAAAAAAGTAACTTTAGCGACAGGAATATATGTTATAATTAAATCGACTCAATTAAGCTATACATTCTTAAATTATGTACCTCATCAACCTCCTGCCCTTATCCCACTCTAAGTGCGGTCGGAATAACATGCCATAAACATGTTGTCACGTGATTTGGCTACATATTTTGCGACCTGCCGCATGCCTGATGTCAACTAACCTTAGGTATTTTTTGCGACACCTCGATAAGAAAGAGGTTGGTCTATTCTACTCAGCAGGATACCACACGGCTGGTCAACTTACCTTAGTCTACTTTTACGACACCTCAGTAAGAAATGATGGTGGTCTATTCAAGTCATGTATGCCAATTGACCCCACCGGGCATATAATTTAGCAAGTATGTCAGTAGATCTCAATACTCGTAATAGGTTTTATATAACCCACTGAAACGCTCCTAACACCAAGGCCGCCAGTTGCGTATGTATAACGAATCTGGGCCTAATTCGTATCTGATATATATTTATGAAATTCGCACGCGACCTTGATACAGTTCGGACTGTCCAGCCCACGAAATACTAACAAAACTAGAGCGTTGAGCAACCAGTAGCCTCCCGAACAAGTTGGACCTTGGTTCAGTTACTGCTGTTGTCTCTGAGATCATCACACGTCAGCTATCTCTAACAAGAATGTTGTGCAAAATTTTGGTTAGACACTTTATTTTGAACTAGTAAACTTGTAGTTTATAGAAGTAGGACTCTGCATAATTACATAGTACAAAAGTAATGATAGAATTATTTTGCTATGATGCACTTACAAGTCTTTAAAACGTGGATTATAGCAAAATAATTATATCATTATTTTTTGAATATAGTTACTTTTTTATTGTTGATGCATACAATCGCAATTCAAATATTATTTTGTTTTAATTCTTTGAAATCCCTTACACAGCAAACATAGATCGGTACAGGTTTCCATTCTGTTTGGATGAAGAGAATGGAATTTAGACCCACTCTGCTGTTCCAATGCGTAATCCATATTACACATATCTCAAGAATTTTTCAAACTAAACGGTGGTGTCTGAGTTTACTCGAGTTTTATGAATTTAACACAGACTCAAATACGCACTAATAGTCTGTCACTACACGTCCACTTTCGCCCGTGACTCTGGTGCTACTGACGTGGTGCGCTAGAGACTGTGTATGTATATTAAAGTATGTATTATATGTGTGTGTGTTTATGTCAATATATAAAGTAATGATCATACATCTCAATCCGCATTCATCACATCAACATCTCCTAATATTTTGATACGCGTTGGTATTAACTTAATTAATAAGTTAAATTTATATAAAAAAATTCTTTTTCTCTATATTATCCTTATTCTCTTTCTTCTTCAATACTTGTCCTTTTTATTCTATTCAAATTCAAACTCAAATTCAAAATATTCTATATTCAAATAAACTTGTAAACAAGTGCTTTTGAATCGTCAACTCTACTGTTGGATTACTGAAAGGTTGACTGGAAAAGATCCCTTTAAGAGATAAGTCCGCCTTTATACATCTTTCTCTTTTCTAACCTAACTAATATATAATAGTTAATACTGTCACCGTTTACATATTTTTCCAAATACCATTTCAAAAATAAACACAATACCTATACAAATTGTCTGCTTAAATCTTTCTAGTGAATCACTTAGTCTATTGAAGAACCGCACGAAAACGGTTAAGTTGTTTTTAGGTTAGCAATACAGATAGATAGACTCGGTTTTATATTGTAAAAGGTTATATGAATCTGTGCTAGTGTCGCGACGGTAAAAAACAACAGCAGCCTGGGACAATCTTTGTTCCAATATAAGTCCCCACGTAGCGGCGCGGTATAAAGTAAAAACTGGGATAATATCATCACCGGCTTTGTGCAGCACGTACGCACATCCTTCCTTTGTGCGCGGCTGGCTTTACGATATACGATGTACACACCTCACCACCATATTGGACAACTTGAGAGAGGTTTTAGCGTGTCATATTTAAGAAAATATTATAGCCCTGTGGTATCCGGCTGAGTAGAATAGACCTTTCTTTTCTTACTGAGGTGTCGTAAAGGCGATTAAGGTAAGTCAACCCACTGTATGGTATCCGGCTGAGTAGAATAGACCACTCTATTTCTTACTGAGGCGTCGTAAAAGGCGATTAAGGTAAGTCAACCCACTGTATGGTATCCGGCTGAATAGAATAGACCTCTCTGTTTCTTACCGAGGTGTCGTAAAGCGAGACTAAGGTAAATTGACGTCAGGCAGGCAACCGGTTGTTAAATACGTAGCCAATATGTAGTATGTTTATAACATGTGTGCCGACCCCACTTAGAGTGGGGTAACGGCAGGAGAATGATGATGATATATTATAAAATAAAGACCTCACACCGTGTGTCTGTCTGTTTGCATTAATAAGTTATCTAATTTGCTTCAAATATGACGATTATTATTGAAATGTCGAAAAAGTGAAGTCACCTGAGAGATATTATCAAAAACGCTGTTATATCCCTCTCATATATAACAAAACAATGTATCAGGATATCATACCACATTTATAGCTCTACCGTAAACAATTTAGACGGAAATCAAACCCGGTACTTACATTAAATATTATGGCAGCGAAACAATACACACCGCCTTGCAGGTAGAGTAGTTAGTTGTTTAAACAAACATATATTTAAAATTATACCTTTTTTAATAGTTATTGATGACAAGTAAAATTTAAAATTGATTAGATAAACTTATATTTAACTCGATAATATTCACATTATCTGTTACAAAAAATATGTTTGATAAACTTGGCATATTTTACTTATTCCGAATGTTTAATATATTATATTAAAACTTGTACGAATTTAACCAAAACAAACAACATCAGATTTTTTGCCTATCAGTCAACATCGGATGAAATCTCCGGTTCCAAAAAGGAAAAAATAAAAAACAAAGGATACAAAACAACACTCGGTTATATCTTTGCATCGTGAGATGAATCCAGATGCGCGTCACATCTTCAATGAACGCATCCCTGTGTGAGTGCACGTGGGATGCCGGGTGACGTCACGGGAGCGCCATTCATACCTTACGTACTATTGTAGGTTGCTTTAATTAAATACGATAAAGGTTTTTCTGTGATCGAACTGTCATTGTTAATTGGGTTTCAATTTTTTGTTGCATGCTAGATTATCCATTTGGTCGAGACACGTGTTAAAAATTAACTAATTTTGATGGCTCAGCGACCAAAATGTATAGTTTCTTCGGCAAACAAACGAAGCTCTCTTTCTGATTATGAGCATTTTTCTTCCAGTTAAAGAAATGATGGAGAGAACTCTCTTTTTTTGCTTAAATTAATAACCAGCCATGATTGTCTTTTTGCATCTAACCATATAGATTAGCTATCGATAATTTTTAAAAATATTTTTTTTCATTATTGAAAATATCATAATTTATTCAAGTATATTAAAAGTACCCATTTTAATGTTACACATAGAGAAGTATTTGTTTTTCTGTTCCAATTTAATTGTCTGAACAAAACAAATGATTCTCGCGAGTAAAAAAGATAGCCAACAATAGAAATCGCGGATATAAGCTAGACATACCGCAATTTTCCAAATCTTTAATATTTAAATGAGTTAATTTTGTATACATATATATATGTTCTGAATTTTGGAGACCACTCCAACGATTTTCATGGAAAGCATTTAGTAAAAATCGTACTAGTTAGGTTTTATTTTAAAAAAACGTTTGTTGTTTTATTCCTATTTTCGGGCACTGAAAACTGCTAATTATAATTTTATTAGAAAGCAAACGATAATTACCTTGGTGATTGCAAAGTCATGATACTTGAATTGGGTAACGGGCAGCCTCAAAATCTGAATATCGCTCCCGGATAAAATCTATTTTTTGTAATATTTTTAATTGAATTTTTTTTATTTATTATAAAAATCAATTGAGCAAGAATCGGTCACCTATGTACTAATTCTTTTATATGGTAATAATTTTAATTCTTTAAATTATTTTTACATTATGTAAATACTTAGACTGTTAGGCACGTGCGTATAAAAGCATCAGATATTCCGGCCGCTTATTTAAAGTATCATAGCTAATAAGCGTGTACAAAAATGTAAGCATCGATAAGCTAATTGCAAACAACCAGACTCACAAACAGATAGAATGGAGATAGAATCGACGGTTTCACACCCGGGGAGATAATTTTACACCCAACGACACGTCAACGACCATCTCAGCTCTATAAGGATAGATAGATTAAAAAATTCCCTTCAAGCCTTCATTAACATTTTTCCTAAAGAAAAACCTAACAGCATGTATTATTTTATTTAGGTGAATATAACCTCATGCAAAAAACACAAAAGTGTACTAAAGATTCCTTTAAACCGCTTACAAAATTTAGTCAATACTAGTCGTACCCGCGACTTCATTTGCCAATTTTATCGTTTAAGTAACCTTAATTACGTGATAATGTTTTTCTTCCAGTTCCTGAAAAAAAAATTACTGTGATTTTCTCGTGGAGCCTATACTCCTGATGATGCTTCCGTTTCGGGGTGAAATGATCGTAGATTGTAGTAGTGAGTGTGTGGAGTGTCTGTGTTGGTGGTGTTTTGTGATACGTGTGATAACTTGTCCTGCATATGGCATGTGAATGTTGCCTGCATCATACATTTAGCATTACATAGATTCTGTTAACAAACGGGGATTACAGAAGAATATTATATTGTAAATTCTGTATTATGGAATACCGCATAACGTTTGCTTCTATAAATCATGTAAATAGTACTGATGCTTTTATCAAATAACATTCTAGCACACGTAGGTTATCCTAGAGCGAGCGTCAAAGCGATCCTTTTTTTATTAATCTTGTAATCAACTGCTTTTTTATAGATAGTCATAAAAAGGAGTAACAATTCGTAATAGCTTATAAGATATAAAAATAAATAAATAAATATAGCACTAATTTAATAATTTTGAGTCAAATCTATAATATTTAAATGAGTTAATCTTGTATATATTTTTTTTTCCGATTCTCGGAAACGGCTCCAACGATTTTCCTAAAAATCAGCATGTAGGGGGTTTTGGTGGAGAAAAATCGATCTAGATAAGTTTTATTAAAAAAAAATGTCGTTTTATCACTGTTTTCGGGCTCAAAACTTTTTTTGAAATTTACGTTGAATACAATCACAATTTTTCGCTGTCAAATGTAAAGTCATGGTAGTTCATTTGGGGAACGGGCGGTCTAGAGAGGTGAAAATACCTAGGATCGAGTAACATCTGCCTTATTATTTTTTAATATTTCTTTTCAATTTTTTTTTATTATTTATTTTACATCATTTTAAAAATTACCGAGCAAGGCACAGTCACCCAGATACATTAATTTAAATTAAGTAACAGGAGTCCTGCGGTTGTAATTTCACTACTGAGGTAAACAAGTGTGCACGTCGTGTCGTGCAATGAGAGTGGTACTAACGTGGCGCACTAACGAGCGATATCAACGATCTATTCAAATCGCTGTATAAATATTAATATCGGGCATTGAGCTGCATTACGTATTCACGAATTTGTTTAATGGCAACACTCGATTGTTGTCTTGTTTTTATTGTGCGAGAGTGAATCGCCGTGCGATTTGCCTCGGGTCATGTAAGTTACACAGGGTGTACGTAAAAATTGACTATATCTTCCATAACGTTAAATAATTTTTTAGACTTGCACTATTTAATAACAGCACCGTTCGAGCTCATCCTACCTTATTCTACTAATATTATAAATACGAAAGTTTGTGAGTGTAAATACATCTTTGTTATTCTTCCACGGCTAATCCGCTGAACCAATATCGATGAAATTTGGCACAATTATTCCTTATACGCCGGGGAAGCATATAGGCTATAGACATCCAATTAATTATACAGGAATAGGATGACTTTGAACAGTGCCATTTTATCAACCTATCACGCGACAAAGGTCCACGCGAACAAAGTTGCGGGTTAAGCTAGTAAATAAATGCGAAATACTATCTTACCTGTCTGTCTTAAGCTTAGTTACGGAGCTAGCATGTCATCATCATTCTTCTGCCCTTACCCCACCCTAAGTGGGGTCAGCAGAACATGTGGTCACATTATTTAGCTACATATTTTACGACCGGCCGCCCGTCTGACGTCAACTTACCTTTACGTTAGTCACCTTTTACGACAATTCGGTAACAAATGAAGGTAGTCTATTCTACTCAGCCAGATACAGCTTAAGATTTTTTTTAAATCCCATATATCTTTGATAACAGGATAATTAGTGGATAAATTGAAAGTATTTTAAAACTAAATTTAACGTGATAAAAAGTCGCCAGGACAGCTTACTTTAGGTATATATTTACATAGTTATTATGTCATGTCACACAAGGCTTAAAATATTGTCTCTGAATACTATATAATACTATTTTTTATATCTGACCAAACTTCTAGTATGCGGAAGGTAAAACTGTAAATACATGTAACCTGTCGAATTAAGCTATTAAGGAGATATATTAAATAAGAGATTTAGTTAGCTTATTCAAAGTATTAAAAGCATAAACATAGTTTTAACGTTTCCTAATGCAAATAATTTATAAATATGTCATGTTGGTATTTTTTTCAGTAAAGATTGTTGAAACTATTACATTATTGTTACATATAAAATCATCATCCTACTTCCCGTACTTATTTATTTATTTATTTATTGTTCTCACTCTTAGGGGGGTCGGCACAACATGTTATAAATATGTTATCACACGATTTGGCTTCGTATTTCACGACCGGCCGCCTGCCCGACGTCAAGTTACCTTAGTCATATTTGATGACACCTCGGTAAGAAAGAGGGCGGTGTCTATTCTAGTAACAGGATACCACACGGTGGATGAACTTACCTTAGTCGATTTCCTAATGAGCCTGGTTATGGGAAAATCCAGTGTTAAAATATAGTATGGTTTTCATGAAGATTTGAACATTTAACTTGATCGTATAGTATACCAGAATAACTTTTTAGATACATTTTTGTACTTACGTGCGTCAAGGGTGTCGTGAAGAGATTTGTATTTTTGCCAATACTATATAGTATTAAAATGTGCAATAAATGTGGACGTGGAAGGTGCCAATATTGTGTAATGCAGTTTGAATGGGCTGGAGGCATTGTTCTACAATATCCCAGATAGCTGCGTGACGTAAGGCGCGCGGGACGTGCGTGGGCGCACCCAGCCCGCCTCGCTCGCCTTGAACGGTTTATATAGCTCCAATCCAATCGATGTAAAAACTCACATTTAATACTATCACACGAGCCGACGAGTCGCTGCTAAATCTCCCGACGACGTCCACGAAGAGCTCCCGTCGTACCGGGACGACGCCGCGGTTCGGAGCAGCCTGTATTACTACGGCTACGAGTATTTGTTTTAGTAATGAACATTCCGCGTTTTAAATAATAAAATTTATTCATAAGCCGGCACTTACCATATTCGAGTGTGCGAGCCGTCCATATGTATGAGCGGCTAAGATATTCTTATTTATGGTTCCGTGTCAAGGTCGGCTCTAAGTGTGGTATCATCACTTTGCATAATATCAAATTATTTATTCGCCGCTCGCTAAAACTGTCTGGCGTGTGTTCAATTTGTAATTCAAATAAATTCTTGGCATTATTCTCGCGTCATAATTGTAACGTGTGAGATTTTTTACCGTTTTCAATAGAGCCTCGGGGGTACGGGCGCCACGCGCCGAGCCTTTCATTATTCAATGCTACTTCCGAAAACAATTGCATCTTCCTTTGGTTGTTGCAAATTCGGTATGTACATAAATAAAGACCGGCTGTCTGTACATTGGTTAAATACAATTAAAGCTATTACAAAATTATTCACTTAATTACGCATACCACAACTAAACGCAATTTTTTAAATTTTAGTATAATGTTTATTTAAATAAGTATTTTTTTTATTTATACAAATAATGACATATATAGTAGATAGCTGTGATAGCCCAGCGGTAACACTCTACGACTCTTTCGTACGAGGAGGTCACGGGTTCAAATCCGGGCAGACACCAATGAGTTTTTCTGTTAAAACTTATGTGTCTAATTGATAATTGCAATTTATCACACGCTTATCAGTGAAGGAAAACATCGTGAGGAAACCTCCATATGCCTAGAGAATTCTGGAGATATGTGTAACCTACCTATCCGCACTGGAGCAGTGTGGTAGGTCTTAGCTCCAATCCTTCTCTCCAAAAAACGGAGAGAAATGACCTATTTCCAGCAGTGGTATTGTAACAGGCCGCTGCTTACTATAGTAGATAGTGGGCTAGGATTGTTCATCACGTCTCTCGGAGATTCTAAGGGTTAAAGGTTAAAACATTAACTTTTTGGTCTATTATAGTTATATGTCTCAGTCAGCGGAACATAAAGCATTTGTTGTCGCGTTGACGAATTATAACAATGTTGCTATATATTAGAGCTATTAGAATGCTAGTTTCTTATACTGTTTTCTCATTGAAAATTCGCAACATATAGCGCGCATTGAGAAATTTCAAATTCAGTCTTGCCTCTTTCAAGATGAAGGAAGTTCATTCATAAATTATTGGCCCGGTGGCGCAGTGAGTATTCTTGCCTTCAGCTCTGTGGACCGCGGGCTCGATTCCAACATTTTCTATAAAACAATTTGTTGGTTCCTCGAGCCTGGATGTGTATTAGTATTTAAGTATGTATTTAAAAATTATATATGTATATATTGACCAGGTGTCTGTCACCCATAACAATTATTAAGTTACATTGGGGACCGACAACGGTATGTTTAAGCGTCCCATATATTTGTTATTTATTTATTTATATCTTACCACACAATACATTATAAAGTGAAACTCATCAACCTTGAGAAAATATATTTGAACCATTACACACAGCTTCTACGCGGTATCATATTGCCTTGACGACATGTCTCAGTAGAAACGTTATGACAATTATAATATATTGCTATAATCCGCGTTTATAAGACATGTCTGAACTTGTGAAGTTGTAACTAATAACCTCACACTGGGATCGGGATTAATCTATCTTCTATACTTATAATAAATCTGTAGAGAGGTCAATTCTGTAACTGGAATATATTTCCAAAATAACTATCAGGGGGTGATAAGGGATCGATACTGATGCCAAAAATGCAATCAGTAAAAATTTTGTCTGTCTGTCTGTCTGTCTGTCTGTCTGTATAACCGTTATAGAAACAAAAACTACTGGACGGATTTTAACCAAACTCGGTACAATTTTTTTTCATACTCCTGGGCTGGTTATAGTATACTTTTCATCACGTTACAATCAATAGGAGCAGAGCAGTGAAGGGAAATGTCGGGAAAACGGGAGAAGTTACTCCATTTTTTAAGCTTCCGTCGCGTGTGCAACCTTGATGGTTAAAGATACACGGAAATCATGTAATGTTAAGAAATGTTCTCCTTAAAATTATATAAAAAATATCCCACGACAGCATATGTCTATCTTTTATGTTTGACTTACAATAATTAAATATTACACTGAACTCCCGATAGCTTAGCACTTCGAAGCTTTCTGGTTAAAGTTGTCTATTCCTACGTCTATATCACTCTCAGTCATCCCTAAATAAAAAAGTGAATAGTATTAACCATTGTATAAAAAAAGAATCATTGAAATCGGTATAGAAACACCAAAGTTATACATGAAATACGCTAATAATAAGCCATCGGGCGTGAATACTGAATCATGCTATAGGGATTATTATCACATACTACATAGTACATAGTATAAAACAAAGTCACATTCTTTGTTTGTCCCTATATCCCTATGACTGCTTAAATCTTTAAAACTACGCAATAGATTTTGATGCGGTTTTTTTTTAATAGATAGAGTGATTCAAGAGGAATGTATAATAACATTCAATATGGAGTAGAGAAATACTGTAATTTTTGAGGTTTCTAATGTGATGTCGTAAATAATTACTTTTTTTATCCGCTTACATTGCAAACGCAGGCTAAACCCTACGAGATTTATCAAAATGATGTACTAAGTATTTGTACACATTGAAAAAGTCTACAGAAAAGTCCGCGATGGTATATGTCTATCTCTTATGGATAACCCAGAATATCATTTTTTTGACATTTACTTTTATACGAAAAATAATGCCTTATTTTCGAAGCAATTTTTATACAATATAGCATTAATTCTTTTCCAATTAAGTACGTTAAATACATTGTTGATTTAATATAGATCAATATGGCCGTTTACAGCATGTAATTTAAATGAACATTTTCGAAGATATCACAGATTTAAAATCCCGCGAGGAGGCCGCGCCCTATAGCACTTCGAATTTAGCAGCGATCGGACGCGCAACTAAATATCGCTCTTTTAAGAGTAACCTCTAAAGAATACATGTTTGTATTGTCTAATGATAACAAAGCTATGAATGTTGTATATAAAGAAGACATTCTGTAATTAATTTTAAACATAAAATATATAGGGAAAAATGTAAAATGTAAATATGTAGTACATGAATTTAGACATTCCAAAGAAAGCAGGAAATCTTCTTGGTATAGAGAGAGGGAATTTTTTTTTATCCAAATTTAATGCTTGCGGGCCACGGGCAGTAATGAATAAATCAAAACTACTGGATCGATTTTAATCATTTTTTCACTGAGTGACATGGGCTATATATTTTATACCCGTGCGAAGCAGGGTAGGCCGCTAGTAATTTATAAAATGTTTTGCCTAGTTGACGAGTAATTGAACACGAAACGGAAAAAGTACTTGAAGCTATAATCCGGGCTAGTATAGGGTGAAAAGTTATTGTTTTCCCTTCGGAAAAGGAAAAACAATAAAAGCGCAAAAATCCAAAAAAAATAAATATATTTTAATCACTTGACTCGTCGTCAAACCACTATCGCATACAAAGAAAAGAACAATAGAAAGTATAAAAGTTTTTTTTAACATTTTATCGACACTGTATTTGATACATACTAAAATGGGTATATCAATGAATCCAAAAAATTATAGCAACCGCCCTTATTTTGTAAATTTATAAAGCTCACTAGCTTTCACCCTCAACTTCGTTCGCGTGGTCTGTTGTTGCGTGATAGGTTGATAATAGGTAGAGCTTTTCAATGTCATCCTATTCCTGTAGAATTGACAGGACTTTTATAGGCTATATGTTACCCCAGTCCAAAAGGAATGATTGTGGTAAATTTCATCGATATTTGTTCAACGGATTCGCCGTGAATGAGTAACAAACATACATCCATACTCACAAACTTTCGTATGCAACGCACAAGATATTAAAGAGAATTTAAAATACGCTTCACTCGACTGTCTTCTTTCTTCTTCTTTCAACCAATCAATAATAATATTGTTGATCTAAGACCACTGTATGCTGAATTCTGATCGTATATCAAACTGAAATTTTGATTGTGTGTCCCAAGTCGTCCACGTCCCAATATAATAATTTATTAGACTTTTTTCCTGTCAGTTCGCAAACTTCGTGAGATTCCGCAAAACAATGCCATCTTCTACAAAAATAGGTACCTAATCCTTGTTCATTCTCAAGTTGAACACAAAATGCCTAACCATGAACGTTTTCCGGTAATTTAATTCTTATAATTTAAACAATAATATAAGAGTTTCTTTATTTGTTTTTCTCGAGCTAATTAAGTTTTAATTGCGAAGTAGTTTTATCTATAGCCGAGCAAAAAGAAGTCTGTTGTTAAAAAAAAACTAACAAACGTGTTTTATTCCAACTCACAATAAAGGCGATATGCGAAGTCTGTACTGTTATCTAACTCGGTAGTTATATGTGGTAATGATAAAGAGGTGCTTAATTCGTTATTTTTTTTATTAACCTAAAATATAATTTTTGTATTTTATCGACAAGCTAATTATTTTGGAATTTTATTTTTCATTTGTATTCATGCATCTAAATATAGTTTCTTAACAATAATATATGCGGTCAATATATCGAACTCATTTCTTACCGAGGTGACTTAAAAGGCGACTAAGGTAAGGTGACCCGCCTATGGTATCCAGCTGAGTAGAATGAACCACCCTCATATCTGACCGCGCTGTCGTAAAGGGCGACTAAGGTAAATTTACGTCAGGCAGGCGGCCAGTCGTTAAATACCTAGCCGATTTTTTTACAACATGCTTAAAACATGTTGCGCCGACAACACTTAGAGTAGGATAGCAGGAGAATGATGATATCGAAATCTTAAAATGTATCTTTTTGCCTCCTAAATCTGTTACTAGCTTCAAATAAATAGCAATAAATAGCAGAATAGCAATAAAAGCTATAAATAGCAGAGTACGAGTAACGAAACCAGTATCTTCTGAGTGTAGACTCGACACGTCTATTAGATGTTCTGTCGTCTAAATAGTTGTTTGTGTTTACATTCTTCTTGTTTATAGGTACATCATCATTATCTTCCTGCCCTTATCCCACTCTAAGTGGGGTCGGCACAACATGTTATAAACATACTGTCACATGATTTGACTGCGTTTTTACGACCGGCCGCCTGCCTGACGTCAACTTACCTCCATCGTATTTTACGACACCTCGGTAGGAAAGAGGGTGGTATATTCTACTAAACCGGATACCACACGGTGGGTCAACTAACCTTAGTCGCCTTTTACAACACCTTGGTAAGAAATGAGGGTGGTACTATTCTATTCAGCCGGATACCACACGGCGTATTCTTCTTGTTTATACATAGTCACGTATTAGACATCGCCGATAGAGGTCCGTTCCTTTTCCTACATATACCTGTTCTACTATACACAGTATCAATTCAAAGTATCATAATTTTTGTAATCATGGGTCAATGGAATCGTATATTACAGAATGCTATCGTGTGAAATGTAAAGGTCACCCGAAGTCGCCGAAGCGTGGTTCCGTAGGGCGAAACTAGACGCAAAAACTTGCGTTAAATCCATACAATTTACGACCCTTTATATCTTAGACTAAGTAAAATCCTCCGGAGCTGATATCGAGACTCGAAAGCGAAATTATCGACCCGCAGCAAACATAAACAAAATGGAATAGATTGTGTTCAATTCATTATATAAGTAGTTTTATTACAAATTATATTATTTTATTATATAACTAGCTGCGCGTGGTATCCGGCTGAGTAGAATAGTACCACCCTCATTACTTACCGAGGTGTCGTAAAATACGAAGGTAAGTTGACGGCTGGTCTTAAAATACGTAGCTAAATAATGTGACAACATGTTTGTAACATGTTGTGCCGACCTCACTTAGAGTGGGATAAGGGCAGGAGGATGATAACTAGCTGTGCTCTCGGTTTCGACCACGTGGGATTCAAAGTGTTCTAAAGTTTTTTTCTCACTTATTACAGGTACTATATACAAACAAAATGTAGGTAAAAACTATGTACAAATTTTAAATAAATACACATACTCGAAGAACGAGAATCTAACACGCGACCCCCGAATCTAAAAGCTGTGTCATTGTCACCTGCGCCAGCTATAGAACCTTTTCAAAAAAAAAAAAAAAAGGCGGGCTTTGTCCAGCACTAGCAATAGTACTTGATGCCACTTTACTTTTTCTACAATCCGTAAACACACGCAGCTTAACCTCAGCTCTATTAAAAATGTGTCGAACGAGATGCGAATTGCCATAAATCGTTATACAGTTTGTTTTAACGATGCTCTTACGTATTTCACTGGCCGTTATGGACGGAATATTTTTATAACCGGTAACACAATATATTAAATGAGGCCGTTAATCTCATTCTACGTTGAGATAGTCACTTTCTCGTGTAACTATTTCTGAAATAAATCCTTCATTTGGCTACGAGTAATTTAAAATCTTACTCTCTATTCAACCGGTAGTAACTTCTCTCGAGAACTCTCTCTGTCTCTTATTTCCATAGTTCTTCACGAGCTATACAAATATGAGTTTGGTCGTAACAGTTTAATAATTATATATCATTTATCTAGGAGTTCCTATTTCAATTCAATAGAGGTAGAATTTCAGCTAGTTACTACCAAAATAATAAAACTTATAATAAAAAATAAACTAAGCCCTAAGCGATAAGACTATGCGACTCTTTCGAGGGGGTTCATGAGTTCAAACCCCGGCAGACAGCAATAAGTTTTTCTATTAAAACTTGTATGTTTTATTGTTAATTGCAATTTATCACACGCTTATAGACGAAGGAAAACATTATGAGGATATGTCTAAGGAATACTAGCTGGTACGTTTAAGCTTCAACTTTTTCTTTCCAAAAACGGAGAACGGGAGCCTATGTCCAGCTGTGGGATAGAAACAGGTATGACTTTACTTTTTTTTACTACCAAAAGATAAATCAGATGTGTCTATGGATCTGCAGTTTTCCGGTATATAACCGGGGCTTAATATTCTAAGCTACATATGAAATAATTAAATTACCTTTTCTTCTTGTCCTCGATTATTGAGAAGGAATTCTGACAAAAGGAAGTATGTCATGTAATAAAACATAATAGTCTAAAAACATAGAACCAAAAAAGTAGTAATAATATTCCTATAATCTGCGATAAAAGAAAATATACTACCCGTTTTCACACCTGATACATGCGAAAAAAAGGATTTAAAAAAGTATAGATTCAGCGTTACTGAAGTCTTTGATGATATGGTGATCTAACACATAAGCCTCAACGTTACGTCCGGAAAATATCTCGAGATGGCGATCGAAATAACTTGAAAAAGACGAAATCAATAAAAATTTATTGTCATAAACAGTTTATACTAGAATTAAGAAATTGCAGAACATCTTTCGTCTCAACGATTCGAAATCAACTTTGCTCTAAAATTTAGATCAAATATAAAGTGATAGTTTATCAAAAAAAAGATTAAGTTTATAAAGAGCTACGACGCGTGAAAAATTGATTAGTCTTAAAGTAACTTCTTGTGTCTTACAAGTGACACATGTATTTTTATCTGCCGGCATTAGTGCGGCGTTCGGCGTTTATCGCGCGCGGCCATAAAGAAGGCTTTTCATTGGCGTCCCGGAGTTGTGTAATTATGTCGAGCCCGCTCTTTCATAACGTGAACGTGTTTACGGGGACGCGCAGACGGGCGGCTCGAGCGCGTCTTACCTCACACTTGGTTCGTTTGATAAGCAGACTTAATAATTCATTAAATACATCATCATCGGCATCATTCATATTGAGTCTCCCAGGATCGCGAGGTCTATTGCCGCCGAAGGCCAACAATTTCTATAAACAATTTTTAGGTTCCTCGAGCCTGGGTGTATATTTGTATTAAAGTATGTATTTAAAAATTATATATGAATATATTCAGAAGTTGACTCTTACCCATAACACAAGTATTAAGTTACTTACTTTTGGAACGGACTATCGTGTGTGTAAATGCCCCATATATTTATTAATTCATCATCATCATTCTCTTGCCCTTATCCCACTCTAATTAGGGTCGGCACTACATGTTAAAGACATGTTGTCACGTGATTTGGCCAGGTATTTTACGACCGCCTGCCTTCCTGACGTCTACTAACCTTAGTCGACTTTGACGACAACTCGGTAAGAAAGAGGATGGTCTACTCTACTCAACCGAATTCCACATCATGCGTCAACTTACCTTAGTCGCTTTTTACGACACCTCGGTAAGAAATGAAGGTGATCTATTCTACTCAGCCGGATACCACACGGCCGATCGACTTACCTTAGTTGCCTTTTACGACAACTCCGTAAGAAATGAGGGTGGTCTATTCTACTCAGCCCGATAACACACGTCTAAAATGTTTAACTACACAAACGATTTTTTTAAAGAATTTTAAATATTGCTCGTCTTCTCAACGTAAGATATCAACTGGAATCTTCTATAGACGTTAGTTCCGCCAATAGCAGCAGATGTATTGATTTGTGACAAAACTAATACTAATACATTGATAACTCTGCAACAATCACCAGAAAATCATGTACCTATGTAATCTACATTCAATTTAAAAGTTTTACATATATTACTTTATAGAATACATAAAATTTTATTACCGGTGTTATTTAAAATTGTTAGAACATTATTAAAATATTAAAGCACAAAAAAATATAATGAGGCGTTTAGCTTTATTTTCTAAAATAAATTTACATTGAAATGTTAATAATTTCATTTTACGAATGTATTTTTTTTAAATAATGATTAAAGAATCGATTTTTAATCAATATTTTTATAAGGATCTTTAAGATAATTTAGTTGGTGTTTATTTTATCGTGAGGAAACCTGCATATCTCCAGAGAATTCTAGGGATATGTGAAACCTACCAATCCTTATTGGAGCAGCGTGGTAGGTCGTAGCTACAATCCTTCTCTCTAAAAACGTAGAGAGGAGGCCTATGCCCAGCAGTGGGATAAAAACAGGCCGTTGCTGTACGTTTTTTTTAAGTATACAAATTTAAAAGCACTTTAAAATAATTTATAGAATTTGGCGTTACTTTACTGAGATCCATAATACATAAGTAATAATAAAATTATTTTGCTATAGTCCGCGATAAAATAAATAAAAAATATATATAATGTTAAATGTAGAGGGGACTATCCGTTTTCATATCCGATATATGCAGGATTCTTCAAAACACATGCATAAACCTCCACCATCGCTATCACAATACACAAGTTCACTACCACAAACTCAACAATCGTTTCGCCTCGCAACCGAAGCATCATCAGGAGATATACTTCACGATAAAATCACATTGCGAGTTTGTCGCGGACAGTCCAGTCTACATTTAGCATTATATATATTTTAACTGTTTAACTTTATCGCGGCTTATAGCAAAATAATTTAACTATTACTTTACAACGTTAATAGTCGCCGGTCTGCGCTCCAAGCAGATACCGTTCGCCTAGTGCGTAGGACCATCAGCTGCGATAGCCCGATATATTTATTGGCTTCAATAAAACTACACGAACGTACAAACATACCTATACAGGTCCGGGTTCAAACGTACATCTGTGATCATGTTACCATCAGATCGAGATGCGACGATACTGCGTGAGAAACGGTTAGAAAAAATATATTTACTTTCCTCAAACATATCTTAGAGGTTTCTATTAAAACAAGACCACAAATGAGATAAATCTGGATAACCTTTAAAGATTCTGAAGGCCGATTTATGAACATTTTGAATCTTGACTTGAATAAACATTGATTTTAAATAATTTATCAAAATAAGCTTAAAAAAGTAATGATAGAATCATTTTGCATAATCAGAGTTTTCATAAGATCTATGTAATGCTGAAATATAGGACAAAAAGCGGTTTTTTGACATGGTTACGATACGTAAAACTTTGACTGACAATATAACTATTTATGTAATTTTTAGAAGGCGTTATTTTGCAGAATTTATTTAGCAAAATGTAATGGCTGATATTTTAATATCCTCATTTTCAAATTGAATTAATTTTATCATTACTTTTGTGTTATATGTACTTTTCCATACGTTAAAATCTTGTGGGTAGGTAGGTTTTTATTCCAAAAAAGTATCAAAGGTTCTACGGTAACCTTCCGAGTCAGGTGTAGCGTTTTACAACTACTTCTAAAATATGCATGAATAAAGAATATTTTGAATTTCAATTTATCATTCAAATGCGCTATTAAATTATAATGTATAAAGTTGTACCTGGATACTTTTTTACTTATTAAGTTAAAAGTAGCCATGCTAGGTATGTTGACTTCTGAACTTTTCATAATATAATTATTTTCGTATACTCAAATAGCAATGGCGTGTTACAATACTAAGGCAAAGCCCTCCTCTCTCATTGAAAAGAAGGATTGAGGGTAATTTATAGAATTAGGCGTTACTTTGCTGAGATCCATAATACAAATGAATGATGAAGATCCGCGATGAAGATCGCGCGCGCGCTTCATCGCGGATTATAGCAAAATCATTTTATTACTACTTTTCAGGGATTGGGGACTTAAGGTCACCCCACTGCTCCAATGAGGATAAAATCCAAAAATGAGACTTACTGGTCTCCTCAATCAAATCTTTTTCAACCTTACCGTACCACCACGGTATAACACGACCGAAGTTTGAACCTGCGACCAGAGGGTCACGTTCTCTCGCCATTCAGTCATCACGGAGTATTATTATTGTTTCAATAATGAATCATTAATAATCACCTATTCGTGCGTTCCCATTCTGATAATTGCTTATCTCTATTATGATGTGATTTTTTTGTTGCACTTATCTATCAACTATTATTAACTTTAACCCAGTTGAATAATATATATGAACTCGAATCATCATCATCCCTCTGCCCTTATCCCACTCTAAGTGGGGTTGGCAAAACATGTTATAAACATGTTCTCACATGATTAAGCTACGTATTTTACGACCGGCCGCCTGCCTAGCTTCCACTTACCTTAGTCGTATTTTACGACACCTCGGTAAGAAAGAGGGTGGTCTATTTCTACTCAATCGGATACCACACGGCGTATATATGAACTCTTATAATAATGTAAATTGCAATCATCTAAAAATTTCCGAATTTCTTGTTGTTTCTTCTCGGTAACAGTAAAATATTACAATTTTAATACTCTAGCTTTATAAATCTCATTGATCCTTGATGATTCAAAAATACTTGCAAAAGCTTACTTGAATAAAGTAATATTTGATTAAAACATTTTCTATCTAAAATTTATTTTTATTATTATATTTGAATAAAGTAATATTTGATTTAAACATTTTCTATCTAATCTCTAAAATTTAAAAAGTGTAAAGAAAAGACTTTTTTTTATTTTATCTTATTTATTAAGTTTACCAACAGCTTTAAAATTTACAAATTTTCAAATACATATTCTATTATACTATTACAATAAGTCCACATAAAATGTATCTTAAAAATACTTATAACTAAAACATTACAATAATAATTTTAAATTTTACAAATGATACTTACCATTTATCCTTTTTTCCTCACATCTTTTAAGGAAATATCGGAAAGAAACATGCATAACAGTGAGAAATTTTAAAATGTGTGACTTACTTATACTTTTTGTAGCTGGGTGGATGTAAAGTTAAATTCTCTTCAAGAAAAGACGAGTCTATCACCCAACAGTGGGATAGTAACTTATTCTTTAGGCTTATTCTTTAAACTGCTTACAGAATGATGGAAGCAAGTGTAAACAGAGGTGCAGAAATCAAATAGGTTTCTATCACGTGACCTCAGCACCAGCTCGCGTGTCGAATTACCTCTTCCATTGTAATTGCTTTAAGTGTTGCAAAAAAATCTGGTATTTACATTGGCATCGACTTAAACTGAGTTCGAGTAATTTCGAAGGTATCAGTTTGACACTGAGTTTGCCGATGCTACTAGACCTGCTACGCTCTACTCTTCGCATTTCGCAACCTCAACGCTTTCACTCTCACCCGAAGACGCTTTTAAAGTCACTACGGCTAACAGCCAATTCGGAAAAAAGTCTTCCACTTACAATAAAAAAACGGGTTTCTCTAGGAATGCCGATAGGAGTAAAAACTTGAATATTAACGTTTTTGATATTTCGAAATGGTTAGGGAATAATTTTGCACGATTTGCTTGCGATCAGGTCAAGAGTCCTGACGGATGTTTAACATTTTTTACCCATTACAAAAAGTGTACAAAGATTTCACTTCAACTATGAGGTTAGGCTATAATTACATTATAATGCTGCAAAACCACTTAACTAACAGCCATTAGTTACGCAAAATGTGATCACGAAGTAAAATTTAACTGGAGTAATAAATACTAGTCATTTCGATAATGCATAGAAATAGCACAGAGGAGACAAATCTTTCCACCTTTTCCTTCTGATGCTCTAGAGGAAGTTGAAATGATAAACATTAAAAGCCGGTGCAAAGCGACTCATGCCGTTGATTAAAGTGCGATAGCAGTATTCGCAATCAGACGTCGCATGCCACTTAATATCGTAACTGTAGGCAGTTTGTGGCAAATCATCGGATAAACATAACGAAATTGGTAAACTCGCCCTGTGGCCCAAGTCAAAGGCTGGGCGGACTGACTGATACATCTCCTGATGACGCTTCAGGGTTTTCAAATGTGTGTAGTGCTTGCGTAGTGTGGTTGTGGGGCTTTGTGATACTTGCGGTAACTAATTCTGCAATTATATGGTAAGAGAACGGATTTTATTTCCTACACTGAGAATTCTATAGAATATAGACTTTATTAACAAACAAGGATTTTAGCAAAATAATTCTATTACTATTTTTGTATTTTTAATGAAGATACAAAATGGCGTAGCTTACAACTACAAGCAATATTTGATAATAGGCTGTGGAGGTTGTCCGAGAACTAGTTTCCTGACGAGACTCGACCGGCTATTTCATGCCTTGATAGCTACGAGTAGGTTGTATACTGAGTGATGATGATGATATATGGCGGGGTGATGGTCTGTATTTTGCCGATACAAATGCGATTTGAAAAAATTCGATCACAGCTTCATATCTACATTTCTTCGAATTGAAATGATTCCGACATTTTCTAATCACCTTGCAAGATTTCTAAGAAACTTTTATAATATAAAAATAAAACAATTTTTCATGATAAAACCCATGGTCTTAGAAAAAAGAATTAAAAAAACGATTTTAGTCTATAATTAGGTACCTATACTTTTTAAAAGGTTGCGTGTTAAATCGTAGGGCGCAATTAGTGTAACAATATAACACTCAAAATCGCTCGTCGCTTGCTCTCACCGTACTTAGCATGATGTCCATATCGTTTTTGCAAAGCAATTACTGATCGATCGATATTTATTTGTAACTCTATAAGTATCTGTTGTGATTCTTTAATTATAATAAACAAAGCTTCGTACATTTTATTATGTGACTAGTAGAAAAGATTACAGCGCGCGGTCTAAACATGTTGGCGGTTAGAAAAGATTTTCCCACAAGTTATTACCACATAAAATACAAAACAACTGTCAGAATATAAAGTGATAATAGTGAACATTTCCAGCTTATTATTGTGATTACAATTTGAGATTCATGTGTAATAGTCATAACTCAGCATTAAGGTTTATGATTTGTTTTAGTTTACATTCGAAGTACAAATTTTGTACATTTCTATACAAACATTCATTAATTACGGTTTTAATTAGTTTCAATGCTATATGTAGCATCTATAATTATTATAAAACAAAGTCCCCAAAAGCTGTCCGTATGTTTGTTATAGATTTTCTCCAAATCTATTGAATTTTGATTTTTATATGGTTTTTACTAAATAATATTATAACTTTCTATGACCATTGGCAACGCTAATGAATATCTTAATGTATACTGTAAGTAAGTAAGAAGAGGCCTCTTACTATCCCACTGCTGTGATGGCCTAGCGGTGCGACCGTGTGAATCTCTAGAGACGATCATGGGTCCAAACCCGGGCAGACACCAATGAGTTTTTCTATTAAAACTTATGTGTCTAATTGATAATTGCAATTTATCACACGCTTTTCGGTGAAGGAAAACATCGTGAGGAAACCTGCATATCTCTAGAGAATCCTAGGGATATGTGTAACCTACCAATCCGCATTGGAGCAGCGTGGTAGGTCTTAGCTCCAACCCTTCTCTCCAAAAATGGAGAGTGGAGGCCTATGCCCAGCAGTGGGATAGTAACAGGCTGTTACTTACTTACTTACTTACTATCCCACTGCTGAGATAGGCCTCTTCTATCAGTTTTTGAAGAGAAGGAGAAGGATTGGAGCTTAGACCTACCACGCTGCTCCAATGCGCATTGGTAGGTTACACATATCTCCAAAATTCTCTACAGATATGCAGGTTTCCTCACGATGTTTTCCTTCACCGAAAAGTGTGTGATAAATTGCAATTATTAATTAGACACATAAGTTTTAACAGAAAAACTCATTGGTGTCTACCCGGGTTTGAACCCGTGACCTCGTCGAAAGAGTCGCATGTTGCTACCGCTGGGCTACCACAGCTGTTTTATGTATGAAATGTATACTGAGTCATTCAAAATTCTAAACATGTTGCCATGAAGGAATTTAAAATATATAACCTAGTTCCTTCAGATTCTTATACAGCCTCAGTGCAACGGAGGCATACCTTGAATAAATTGTAATTTTTAATACAATAAAACTAGAATGCAAGGCAATCAATAGGTGAGCCGGTGATTTATTGGAGGGCTGGTATACAATAATATCGGTCCAGGCGCCGCTCGCCGCCGTACATGGCGCGCGGCAGCAGGCTGGACCATATCTGTTATTTACGAGAACAGTTTTCGCCGCGGTTTCCCGGCGCGGCAGACGGGCGGGCGCCCGGCCGGAACGGGCAAAAACCGCCATCGCATCACGGTCAAATGAAGATGTGTAATTAGTGTTTTTTGTCTCGCTATCACCGTTTTTTACGAGCCATATATGGGGTCCAATGAGCCAACGCTCGTTTGCGTTGGATGAACTTAAAAATAACGTGAAATTAGCTAAGACGGCCAGGAAATGTGTTTTTACTTCGATTTATTTCTTTGCACATATCCAATAATCAATAATGAGAATACTCCACCTACATAGAATTTCTCAGGGTTTCTCATTCGATATGAAAGCTAACCTTACAATATTAAATTTATGCTGACAAATTAAGAGTATATAAAACTTAAAGACTCTTCAAAACAGAGAAGTTGTATAAAATTAGACGATGCAAAAGTAGGTAAGTTTCCTATTCAATTTCATACACAATCGGCCAATAGTGTTAATCTTACAAATTAATATCGAATTTTCAAATTTTTAATTGCATCTTATTTATTTGTTCGGACGAAGACAGCTGACAACAGCTCTATACAGCGAATACATTTTTTGATGACTCTCACACAACATCTCGTATGTATTGCAATAACTTTTCGTACGCTCTTACTAAAGCGGTAAAATACTCTCAATTAAGCACAGTGTATTTTACCTGCTCCCAAATGAAAAACAGAATATTTCTTATCTTATATGTTTATCAGGACTTGGCTTTTATTTTATTTATGAGACTTTTTTATATACATATTAAAGTATGATTATCAAATAATTCCAGACAATAATATTTTATTTTATAATAATATTTAATTGATAATCATATTTCTAAATAAATATTCCAGACATAAATAAACATTGGATAACCTTGCATTTGTTTAATTCCTATTACATTTTATCATACCAAAAAAATTATATATATCACAAATATTAATTTTAAGAATAAATTATTAGCAGTAATAAATATATAAACTTTTGTGAAAATTCAAAATATTCTTTATCCAAGTGTACTGTTTACAGTACTTTTCAAACGTCAAATATTTTAAAGAAGCTACCACTGATTCGGAAGCTTGTTCCTACCGAGAAGAACCAACAAGAAACTCGGCGCCTAGTACCTATTTAAAAAAAAAATGTAACAATATAAAATAAAATAAAAATATACTTTAGTACTTATAGTTATAAATTCTAGCTTATTCCTAAAATGTAGGACGTCATTTCTAGCATAAGAACTATGTAAAAAAAATATACTTATACATACAATACAATTAAATCACATTCACAATAATGCCTTAATTTAGAGTTTATCCTGTATGCGAGTTAGAAAATATATTGGTTCATGAGCTATAAAATGTCATACAAAGAGTGTATTATAGTTTAGTATATAACCCAGAGTGCCTTTTAGCAGTCCCTGGCATTAAAAGGCATACATTACAGACACCTGCGGCAACCTGAGCGCGCAGTTAATCAACCTCCTTGCTCGGACGCAAATTAAAAGCAATTATATGCCATCCATTTGAGGTAAAAGTACAAGCAATATTTTTTCTTAATTTTAAAAGAAAAGATAAATCTTTTTAGCGTATCCATATTTGGAACAATATAAAATTTGTAAACTAAAAATAAATAAAACAAGAATTTTCTCTTAACATATTTAATAAATACATGTTCATTTCATAAATACAACTGCAGTAACTTTCCTAAATTTAACGGAAATATTTTTGTACTGTATAAAATATGAATATTGAACAATATTACGAAAAAAAAAACATTTGACAGTACTGTTCGTACGAAGTAAATAATTTATTCATTTACTATATGAATAAAGAAGAAAAATAATCTATTACTTGTTTACAAAACACAGTATTGTTAAGAATTTAATAATTATCGTTGTAATTTAATGATAAAATAGTTTGAAGTGTTATTCCGGATAAACATAATACACCAAAAAACCTGCGTCCAAGCGCAATCATCATACAAGGCATTTTTCGTAATATTAAAAAATATTGTGTGTAAAATTAAGAGTATGTTTTGAAACTAAACTATGAATATAATTTAAATGTATTAGAAATAAATTAAAATTCTTTATACATTATATAAAATTACACTCATATTAAAGAAATTATTATATCATTTGTCCGTTTTATAGTTGCCTATTAATTGGTTACTTAAAAGGGTCGGTTTTTATCCTAAAATAAATTTAAGTTAAGAAATTTCCTAATTCTTACTAATTTTTTGGTTAGGAGTGTTATGTTTGCATGCCATGAATACGGAGGTGAAGTTGTTTTTATTATATTTGAACAAAAACATTTTTTACACCAAATTTACATGATTTTTTACGGGATTTTTACGCCAAAAAATAGTCACACACTTGATAGAAATGACAGTTCGTCGCGGGTAGTGTATTACGACTGTATTGTCGGATGCTTGCTGTGTTCGCACAGGAGATTTATATCTTTTATCTATATAATTTGTGGCTATCTGTGAATTAATCTCGCTATTTCAGTCAAAACGAACAGAGTTGGCCAAGCCGAAACTGTCTGACGTATCGCTGCTACTATCTTAACTGTTCTGAAGGTTTATCGGAGGTAGTTATAAGAGGCAACCGTCCGTACGTAGATTTCCTGTTCAGTGAAATTGTTTTTATTTAGTTACTAAATAAATATGATTTAAAAACACATAACGACTAAATCTTGGTTTACGATGCATAAAACTTGATGTATAGATATACGAGGTGTGTTCAAAAAGTATCGCGAATTTTGTGTATTTTCAAAACTTATTTATTTATTCGTAAATATCTATTTTGTCCCCTTCAAAGTAATCCCTCTGGGATATTATACACTTGTGCCAACGTTTTTAAAAATCTTCGAAGCACTTCAAAAAATCATTTTTTTGTATCTTGTTCAGCTCCTCCTTCGATGCCGTCTTTATCTCGTCAATCGTGGCGTAGTGTCGTCCTTTCATGGGCCTCTTCAGTTTCGGGAACAAGAAAAAGTCACAGGGGGCCAGATCTGGGGAATACGGTGGCTGCGGTATCATTGGTCTATTGTTTTTGGCCAAGAAGTCGCGTACAAGCAGCGATGTGTGAACAGGGGCGTTATCGAGGTGCAAAAGCCAATTTTTGTTTTTCCACAAATTATCGATTAAAATCGAATGGCACAAGCCAATCAATATGCCTAGGTCCTCAGCAATTTCTCTATCGATGATCCGAAGATTGGTCAATACCATTTTCTTCAATTCATCAATTTTTTCGTCTGTTGTTGAAGTGCTCGGGCGTCCGGCACGCTCTTCGTCATTCACATCTTCTCGGCCTTTTAAAAACATTTTGTACCACCGATAAACGTTGCTTTTGTCCAAAGTAGCTTCTCCATATGCCACAGTTAATTTTGTTTTTCACACAAAAATCGATACAGGTTCCTTGTTCCATTTTTTGAATAGGTAAAAATCGAAGACGAACCAAAACACGTGCAAGCAAAGCAGCTGTCAACAATTAACCGAACATTCAAAATGGCCCATTTTGTCAGCATAAGTGAGAGACATATGTACCAACATAACGCCACAAAAAAATTGAAATTGGAATATATGTAACTCGCGAAAATTCAAAATTCGCGATACTTTTTGAACACACCTCGTACAACTTTGTTTATACCTTTTATATAAGATGTCACCGAAGGAATAATTCCTAAGCAGATATTGAATCAACGCTTCTATTTAACGCTTCGTATCAGAAGCACAATATTGCAAAGTGATGAAGCATGCCGTCATGCTTCAGAATTACAATTATTACAAGTAAAACAAATGGTGAAGTTTACTCACGTACTTAGCAGAGCTTTATTTATGTACGCGTTTATTATAATTCTTGAAGATGCTTTAGAGACAAAGCTTAACATTCTTTGGTGTGTGATTGAATCGAGCGTTTTATTTTTGCGCCCCCCGTAGCTCAATTACATGATCACCCTGTACACTGACACAACACAACAAGAGTGAACACAACAAGTTAAGACCCATATAAAACTATCTTCTTAAAATAATTTTGTATGTTACAAAATTATTAAGCATTCCTGTACGAAGTTATGCGATATGCATAAAAGTAATATTATTATATGTATTGATTCCTTTATTATCCTTTACATCTATGATTTAGTGAAACTAATTTGTAAAATTATACTCGTAAGCTTGCATAGAAAAAGTTATATTCACTATAGTCAATCCACTTTTTATGAGACAACCTTGAATGGTTCTTCTCTCCATGGGGAGGGAAAGTTATTATGCTGAACATTACTCACAATTTTTCACATTATTTCATGATGACGAAAGCATATGGAATATGACATCATACGGCGTCCCGACCTGCGCGTCGTGACAGCCTGTAAGTCACCGCAAAAACATCGTCAAGGCAAATGTGAAGATAAGAGCGTAGAAGTGATGAGAATAAGTGACTCATTGAAGGCTGGATCCATGACGACGTGAAATGTAAGGCTGATTCGGTTGATGATGAATCATCAACCGAGTGATACTATAGTTAACTAGAGAACGAACAACTGACGTCATAAAACTAGGACCTTGTCTTCACCGTTGAAGAAGTACACATACTCGTAGAATAGTTAACTAGAGCAATTCCCATACTCTACATTACATACTCCCCATACTCTATATCTCACAGTCGCTAGCAGCTCTCCGGTCCGCAGCACATCCTCCTGGACCGTAAGGCTGGCCATTGTATATTGCGATCGTGTAACAAGTCCGTTTTTGTTTGCTATGTAAATCCGTTGAATTCATTTACACTTGCAACGCTTAGTATGCGAATAAATCTGTATATATTATTATATTTTAATAGCTAATTAAGCATCCAAACATATAAAGCTGACAAGTTACTCGGATTATACAAATATTTTTGCGAGAGTTTGGAAAATCAATTTTCTTTAAAGAGCTTATAAACGCAATACATTATTTTTTTATTTGCAATTATTTTATGGCTATGACGGGAAGGTTTAGCTACAATAATTAGGATTTAATGTTGCTGCGTTTTTATAAAGAATAACACACTTTTATTATTTTTATCAAATAAAAAAATATTACGAAACTTCTAACAGAAACCTTGCAATATAAAATAATTTATAAACCTTACATTATCACTAGGAAGTAACAATTACGTGCAAGGTTATATATTATACGTTCGAAGCGTTTAATTTATGAAATCAAATATACTTTACTTTAATTTAGGATTTGATAACATCTAGAAGCTATTCAGCCTAGGTCTCTATTAGAATACTTTAAATATTTATTTTAAAAAGTCAATCGTCATCATTAAATATTATTCTGATTATAAATTATAAAAATATGTATATAAGCTGTATATGGTATATATACTTTCGCAAAATTGTTTGATTGTTGACGATTCAAAAACTTTTGTTTACAAATTTATTACAATCCATATTAGTATGCGAAGTAGTATAAATGCAAAACTCTACCTCCCTGCCTGCCTTTTACGCTTTCCCAAATATTCCGCTGGACAAATATATTGATAAGTTTACGACAAATAAAATGTACATACACGATAAAGATATTTCCATTATTCTTTCGGCAACAGCGTTATTGGGGGCTATTAACGTTTAACTTGGTGCGAATAAAGTCAAGAACGAAGAATATTTTGAAATAAATACATTGTTATGGTGGCTGTACACTCTCGTCTCGGCAGAGACGTCTAAGCTCAGAGTGAACATGTACACTCTCGAGAGTAAACAGCGACGCGTCGTGAGACTCTTTGACTCAGAAACAAAAACCGAGACGAAAGCAATAGCGGGTATTGAAACACCTCGGAATATACCTAGGCAAGGCGAGAGCTACCCTTAACACTCTCGCACTCGACATGTTCGGGTGTCTCGCAGAGAGTATACAGCCGCTTTTAGATAGTAACTTGATCGGAATTTATTTTAAATTATAACATAATCATTTTCTAACTATAATAAGTGAATGAAGAATAAACAATATTTTTATAACATTGGGGCTAAGAAATCTAATCTTGTTAAATTTATAAAGAAATTTGGCAACGGTTCGTTGACTCCAATGAAACCGAGGTAAACTCTAATTTTGGACATTATCTACAGACCTCGCTGTTGAAAGAGGAAGTGCAGCGATCGTTCAGGGTACATACATCCGGCTCTAGCGTTTTTCATTTAGGTATATTATTCTATTTTTATGATCACTACATATTATAAAACAAAATCCTATGATCCCTCTGTTTGTCCGCTCTTTGTGAAGCTAAATGTAAGAATTGTGAAAAATGCAATAACAATCTAATATATAAATTATTTAATTTAATTATTTTATGCTGTACCTACTGCGACCTCGTCGACGCTAACTCCAATTCAAAACTCACATGTATATATTTTACCTGATTTCAATATTATCTTTAACTTTTTTTGCTTATCTAGAATCTGTCTGAACATCATCTCATTCGTTTTCTCGTCCCAAGTTCCAATTATCTCTGCTTGCTCTAAAATTGCTGAAAAATTGATTCGAAGTTCATCAATGTTTCAGTGAAGCCGTGAAAGCGTAACAGAAAGGCAGACTAGACAGACAGACTTTCACACTTATACTATAAGTAAATAAAATGGCAATCGGCCCGTCGCCCTGTAACCTGTATGCAAATGAGTGACATTGCGTGTAATGTTTATATTCGACCAATCATTGGCATTACGTCGGTCTGTTTGTGCGGCAGTGACGGCTGCGGCCAAAGGATTATAATGTTCACATGTGACATGTGTCCGACGCGTGCCGACTTAGGTTTTTTTTTCTCTCGCATTAAATATAAACTAATGTGCTGTGTTGAAACGAACACTTGAAACGTGCTTCGTAAATAGTCATAGTGATTTTGGCAGAAAACACATATATAGCTAGAGTTTTCCTCTTATTTAGATAGAACTTAGGCCCAATATCCTGCTCCCTAAGGACAGGCAGGTTTCTTAATTTTGTTTTTCTTCATCTTAAAACCCACATACACATTAATTTCGTTAAAAATCTGGAAGATAACTGTCCAATTTCGAATATAAAGGCAAATTGAATCATCAAACCTAATTTATAAGTTACTCGTAACAATAAACCTAAAATAAAGGTCGCTCTTACGTCGAATATAATATAAAGGTACACATTATAATATAAAAGTGCATAATATTGTTGCCAAGGAGATAGATATCTTTTGTTGCTCTCTGGGGGAATTCACAAAGATAGCAAGTTGGACTATTTGTTATAGTAATATATGATCAATCCATTATAGATTTTAAGATAAAATAAGTTTTTGTACTCCATTATTGTAATGGCTAGCTGTAAAGTTAGTGGATGTTGTTAAATAAATAAATAAATAAATATTTATTTATTTATTTTTCTAAGACTATCAACGACAAATACATCAAATAAACACGTCATAAATATAAACAGGTTTTAAGATAACTGTATTGTCTATTACAGATATCTCGGTATATAGCCCTTATATACAAATCTCTAACTTTTCACCTTATATTTATATAAGGTAACTTGGCAGTACAACGCTAACTTAATTTTAGATAATAAAACATTTAAATCACACGTAACATTTTTTATATAAACATTTGTGCAAAATCAAATCACAGGCAAACACAATCAAAATTGATGTTTAGCTAGTGTAGGCTAGAATTGTGTAAGAAAGAAAGGAATATTTTATGAGTTATAGAAAAAAAAAAGTAGTTAATCCACAGTACGACCGAGGCGAAAGGAGCGCGCGGGAGGCGTATCTGCGCCCGCGCAGCCTCTCGGGGTATAAATAAACTAGGCTGGAACGAAGTGGAAATTACTAGAGTGGTACCATTAGCCACGTAACGCGGGAGCCGCGCATTAGCATAGCCCAGCACGACCACCACTGGTTCTCGACCGACACTCGATTATTTGCAAAAGATGTTTCGCAACCTGTTCGCAATTTCATTCGTTATTATACAATACATTGCTGTAAGTCTGATATCAATCTTGAAATTTTTTACTCCCTTCATTTTGCAAATCATCCGACCAAAGGGATTTGATTAGAGCGGACCCAAAAAAGAAATGGATGGATTATGTGAAGTATGATTTGAAAGGTTGTAGCACCCGTCTTGACGAATGCTGAAAGGGAGTGGAAGTGTAAAATAGCTCCATCCATTAGCCTATCGCAGTCCACTGCACCAGACTCCGCAATCCAGCTAGCCCAACAGCCTTTCTGATGTCGTCGGTCCAGCGAGACGCTGGCCACAAATGATTGGGGTAAGAAGAATTAAGAGTAAATTTTGTATATAAATTGATAAAAGATATGAGATGACATGATAATATAATAAATATACTAAATACAATATAATATATTTAAATAAATAAAAAATAAATAAGTAAATATTATTAAGTAATTTAATAAAGTGGAAATATCACTAATTATCTGAGTATTTTTTCTATATTGTGTTTAAATAAAGATATTTAACGTAGATTAATATAGATTTAAGTAAGATTAAAGTAAGGAAACGAGCAGTTTATTCCATAGATTAACAGTTTAAGCGGTGGTTTTCAAAATTCATCTCCGTTTTGGTGGAAACCGGGTCTAACAGGCAAATTGAAGGACATGGACTATCTATTATATTAACACGAATCTATTAGTAATTCAATATCTTATATCGGGGTGCAAAATAAACTTTGAATGACGTTGTTTATGGTAACGCCAAATTACTAAAGCAATACAAATTAAGCACCGGCGCGCGCGCAGACTGCGTGGGGCGGCAAGTAATTTGTCACTGGACCCGTTTTAATGGCACTGTAGGCGAACCGATCGACGGAATTGGCTCACATACCCGATAGGTGGCTGCTGGACTTGATGACCTCTGCAGTCGGGATTTTTCCATTGAACTGTCTACACGTTTTTAGCCATGATGGCTTTTCTAGGAACATCGGGTGGGATTGGTGAGAACATGAGCTCTACTAGCGTCAGGGAACGTAGACCTAATGGTAGCACCAAATCACATCTTATAGCGATTATATCAAACGAGTATAACAGAGTATAGAGACGCTGCTGGTCTGACTGTAATAAGTCACCACATAATCGAAGTAGGGTGGGAAGCAACGACCGATTGACATCAGAAAATCATTCAGGACAATGTCATACAGGACTAATGTTGTACAGCTGTATGTTTGGCTTGTTGCATTCTTATTTTGAGTTTTTTTTTTGTATAAGTATTACTCACAAGCTGTGCTACTAGCCGTATCAGAAAGATAAAAAGAAAGACAAGCAAATAGACTTTCAATATAATATTAGTATGGAGAATTCCCACCATTACATCGGAATGGTTGTCAAAATTGGTTAAAGGCATGTATTAATCCTTAGCACCCGGTGTACGCCGATGGTCGGTAACACGCCAACCAATTACACACCACAAGCAGGATCCGTAAAACGATTGGAGCACGTGCTCTATAATTCCAAACGCAAACATAACTCAGTCGTAAAAAGTCAAACCGCAAACGCACAATAACTGGTTGGGCGTGAGTGCGGCCGCACAATTATGCGCCTTTAACACTTATACACCGTCAAATTAACATGTCATGAATATTGTTGAAGTTTTTCATCACGACACGAGCGCCGGCTACTGTTACCCCAGAATTGAAAGGAAAGCAAAAACGTTCAACGGATCTTTAGCAAAAGTTTTGCATATATTTAAATATTAATTCGTTCGAAATTCGTTCGGTAAGTTATAGTGCGAGTGCCACGTGCGGCGCGGCGTGCGCGGGCGGCTCGGAGAAATTGGAATGACAGCTCGACATGCTGATGGTTGCGGCTATAGCGAGCGATACCTCACCTAAAACATCTCACTTGAACGCTCTGCCGAACAATGTTTACGAAAATGTAGACCCAGAGACGGCAGGCATATTTCCACACATCGATGACACTTAAAATTGTGTTCCTATCATCAAAATTTTGATATCATCTCTTAACAGGTGTCAATATCAAGAAATAGTACTTAGTACAAAACATGGATTCTCTCACCTATAATGGTATATCTGTTTTTAATATCCTCTTTTGTTACACTTTTCTATAAATGGCTTTCTACCATCAATCATTGTTCAATCATTGTACCAGAAACTTAACTTAGGACACGATTCCAAATAAAAGTTAAACCGTGGACCTTAAACGAATTAAGTTAGACCACTGCGTAACATAAATAGATAAATAATGTTGGAACAACCTGCAGAAAATAGTGACTGGCTCCGGGACTAAAAAGAAAGTTTCAAATGAAAACCGAGTTAGACGGATGTTCAAATTCCACGTCAGCGGTCACAGCGTTAAATATTCGGTCATTTTTCTTAATTTTAATTTGCTCACCGGCCGTTATGTTGTGCTAGAACCGGCTCGGTGTGCCAACAGCCGGCGGTGTCGACACGTGCAAGCTTCCTACCGCGGTGGGCGTAAGAGGCTCTCCTTGGAGTGCGCAAACAGCGAGCCATCCACTGTGACGATGACCCTACTGGACAGCCATCGGTTGTGAAATGTACCTCATTGACCGCGACACCACACACACACTAAACACGTGACGTCACACATTCCAAACGTGCGACGTCTTCAAACACAAAACCGAAATTGCAATTCAACTAAGTAAATTGCAAAATTTGATATATTTTATACACTATAGTATATTAGGCTATATATAATATAGGCATTATATTAGTATATTTAGAGCATCATAATATAGATACTAATGGAATATAAACCTTCTCCTAAGAATAAATGTTGCCAGACTTTAGTGCAAAACTTTTTGATGTATTCTTTGTTATGCCGAAATACCGCTCAATGGTGACAAGAGAATCCTAACTTATCTGGACAAATGTTCTTTATAACTACCATGGACACTATCATACTCTATCGAGCTTAAACTCTGAACGAAATCTTCGTTCTTTCAATAGAGAGCTTTCATACATTCCTATATTTCATACATTACAACGATGGGTTTTATTAACTTTATTTAATTCAAAATTACTAAGTAATACTTAAGTAGTTATTACTTCACTCATTAAAAATATTATAGAAATTATTTTACTACTTATATACTGGCTACTAGATTTATCGTGGATAAAACTCTCCGACCGAAACTTTCAATCAAACAATCCGTAACAAACATAACGACAAATGTTACAACGTTGTCATCAATCAAACAGAACGGCCTTCCATTAAACCAAATAATTACCTCTTATCAGATCAGATCCCGATCAAGCATATAATACAAAAGTAAGTTTGTTTAACGTAAAAAACATGTGATAAATTACAAATAAAGCACTTAAGTTATAAAAGTCCAAATGTTTACGCGCGCGGAACCCGTCCGAGCGACTCCGGCCACTTATCGATGAAATTTCAACAAGAAATCAAATTAATATTCAATTGATCAACCAGGGGCGAACCGGCTGATATTTTTGAAACTCTATTAAGTGTTACTTAAGTGTTTAATATATAATTAGGAGCGTAATTATAGCGAGCATAATATCATCGTACAGATAACTTATTATGTAATTTATGGACGCTTAAAAATTATCTGGTCTCTATTACCAAATTTAATGGAACGTGATTTTAATTTTACGGTGCCAAAAGTTCCTTTATTGGTGCCAATTTAACAGCTGACCGCCTCTGTTTTTGGCGGTGAGTGATAAAGCAGTATCAGGTCGAGATTTGCTTATCTTAAAAAGATATACCAATGGTTTTTATGCGTCACCTTACAGAATTATCAATTCTAAGCGATTTTAGAGTATCACAGTTTGCAAGAGGAACTTGTAAAGTCGAGTAAAGACATTACATCTGTGATATATTGACATTCGTACTGTCGACAGTTTTGAATTCCCAAGGTCCTTCCAGGGGACGTGTTTACCCAAGAAATGAATTCTAGTAAAAGTATAATTAATTGTACAGAATCACCTAAAAGTATGATAAATCGTAAAATACCACACAAAAACCCACAAACCCTACAGACACAAGTTAATTACTATTACATATAAATTTAATCGACTACTTAAGAAATCATTACTTTAAGCTAATAAATAAACAATTCAAGCTAAAAATGCTTTTAAAAAGTTTTTAACAAATTTTCATGTCCCTAAAGTTAACCGTTGAGCAGTTCCCGCGTCTAGAGCCCACCTTGGCATCATCAGGTCATGCTTATCATCAAAATGCATTGTCATCGGGACTGGATCAATATATAAAATTTCAGCTCAGTCGGACCCCAAAAAGTGGGAAAAATTTAACTTCCAAGATTCCACCTTCACATACACAAATTGCAATTTTAATAAATCTTTAAAAAATACTTAGCTTTTGCTATTATAGCTAGATCTTCTTTAGCAAAAGCTATTTTAATTTTAAAAATAAAACATTTTTTTTATTATTTCTATGTATTAATTAATTGTAAATATTAATTAGGCACATTTTTCTTATAGAGACCGCCTAGGGACGCGGGTCACGCGGTCTACTATCACTATCAGACGGGGATAGTTTAATGAACCTTTATGAAGTAATGAAATGTATGATTTAGGATGTAATCGCCGCCATTGACACGCTGTAGGCAATCAGCGCTGCGCGGGCGCCGGCGCCGAGCTCTACGCTATTTAATTTAATGCGGTCATACATTATTTACAGACCAATTAAATATTTATAACGCTTAATCGTGTTTGCGATGCCGTGAGCGACGCTGCCGATGTAATCTTGTCTTTTCTTACTCATTTGCAGTTTCCGATCGGTATTGTGCCGTTTTCGGCACTAATTAATACAAATAAACGGCTAATTATACGTCTTTGAATGCTGCAAAACATAATTTTATTACACGGGACCCGTAAGGAGTACCGGGTGGGCTACGTTGATGGCTTTGATTGGTTTTCTTTTGTTTCGTTAATTTACAATTAAGTAATTTAAGATAACTAACCAAAAACCGAAAACTATGCAGGATAATGTTAGATATAAAACAAATTTAAAATTAAAACATTCAAATAAACTTGTAAAAAAGTACTTTTGAATCGTCAAGTCTACTGCTGCTCCTAAAAACTGCTCCTATGGAGTAGAACCAGTAGAACCCAGTGGTTGATTTTTCGAATTATTTGCTTATAAAATAATTGCTATAAATTGCAAAAGTTAACAGTATACCATAATTCTCATAGGTCAGTAGGTACATTTTTTACAATTATATATTAGTACATCATAAGTAGTACATTTCTTATAATATTTATGATAATTTCAAAAAGATAATAGGTTTCTTATTTATCTTCAAAACTATTTGTATTATTAATTTAATATAGATTTCCTTCTTTTATTGAATGTCAACAAATAATTTCTGTTTATATCTCTTGTGTTTATGTCGACGAATATTTCTTTATAGCAACACTAATATAAATTTATAACGTTTTCGCTTATCGGAATAGCGATAAAATATCGATTCAATAGCCATCGAGACAAAAAACCGTACAGTGATTAGTGGATAGAAAGTTTGGTCCAAACATGTTCCCGCTCGGAAATCGACTCTGACGGCAGACGCCAACATGTACTGAAGCGCTCGACCAGAATGAAACCTACTGATTTTATCAATCCGCAAGTTCCTGCGAGTGTTTCCGATGTTTTGATGGATTACCAATCAATGGGTACATTGTACTTGTACTTGTGAATGTCGGCGCGAACGCCGGGGTTTTAATTAGTAGAGTCTAATACACAGAATACTTGCCAGCAATGAGGTTTGTAGAGTATATAACAATCAAACGCTTACTTAGTTATCTGTGGTTATTGTTCTCTCTTTTTTTACCTAGATTCGAGCCCTTTAAGTCGTTGTTCTTTCTGCAATATAAAAAATATATATAAATATATATAAATTCTTTAAAATTGCTACCCCTACATCTTTTTAACAAAACAAATAAAATACAACAAAATTATTGTGAACAGAACAATATTAAAATAAAACGAACTTTCAAACGAGTTATTTTACATAAATATATATAAACAAGCATCATTTTAATATCTTAGATGGCGCCAAAAAGAGTCAAAACAGTACTAACTTTTTATCGATGACTATTAATAAATTTATCTTACGTTTCGAGTCATTTCCATAATTATGAATTTAAACGATTTTTAACAATTAACAAGTTAAAAATGGTTATCAACAATTGAACAACAACAAATGTACTTAGTATCTCTTGTTTCTTTTTTTGAATATTCACAATACGCTAACTGCTTTCTCCGTTGGTAATGTAATTTATTAATATCATTACAAAATAACGTTAATCCCACTGGAAATCCTAAATGAATTCTAAATTTTATATAACTTTAAAAGTATCTTAAAAAATTACTGCTTATTGCAAATTTATGAGGTGTTATCGCCAAAAGCCATCTCTTACCTTAGATGTTAGAATCTAAATGTGAGTAACAGGGCCAGTGCAATGAAATGTATAATTCTAACAATATCTTATAATTTTTGTCTTACATCTCAAGGGTATTCTACTGGTCAAACTAAGCTCATGTCACAATCGTTGACAATCATTGACTGATATAGAGGTCTACCTTGCGGCTGGCTCAATGATGCAACCCGGCTGTCCACATATATAGTTCAATTATGACTGACCTGTTAGCGCAGTTGGTAGTGACTCTGACTTAAGCTCCGTGGGTCGCAGGCTCAATTTCCGCCGAGGGCTCACGATTTCTATAAGCAATTTGTTGTTTCTTTTAGCCTGGGTGTATTTATGTATTCAGGTAAATATAAATTATACATGTATATATTTACCAGTTGTCTGTCGTCCATAACACAAGTATTAGCTAAGTTGCATACTTTGGGGACGGACGCCCGAGCGTGTAAGTGTCCCATATATTTATTATTTATTAATCAACTTTACTAATATTATAAATTCGACTGTCTGTCTATTACGTTATAAATAAAATTCGTCTAATACGTAAAATATTAAAATAAATAAAATTCCACTTTTTCCATAGAGAACAAGAAAAAAACATAGTACTTAGGCGAGGGTATTTTATTTTAGACATTTAAGTTGACTTTAAGAAAGTCTCGGATACAACTTGTAGATTTATAAGTCTTACAAACGATACGCCTGTCTAGAACATATAAGAGATTCAAAGCAATGCAGTCAAATAAAACAGCTCGTTGTTTTATTATGGCATATTAAAATCTAAATCAATTCATTTTGAATTCTTATAGAAGTACAAATGGTATAAAGTATGGTAGGAGTAAAATTTAGCCTATAACCAAACATGTCTATCAATTAATCAATATGAGAATGGTCAGCGGCAGGTTTTGATAATCTTGGCGCCTCGTTATATTAACTGTTGTTATTGATAATAAAAAATATTGATTTGTTATTGGTGCATACTGTTCTATTAACTCTAAAGTATCTGAGCTTAAACGCTCTCCAGTTAAAAAGCAAAACCCAAATCGACGAATAGTGTAAATAGTGGAATCGCACTTCAATTCAGCGGCGGTAGCTAAATGGTTAGGGTAAGGGACTTGCAATCGAGAGGTGTTGGGTTCGAATCCCGGCCATTATTCTGCCGACGTGAACCCAATCCTAACACAAGCATTTAGCTTAGCTGGAGGAGTAAACAAGTTTACTAGTAATTTGTTACCCAAATTAGTAGTAACCTTTTTAAAAATAATTATAAATAAATAAATTACACCTCTTCTAGGAAGAACTATCAATACATACATACATATACTTTTAATTTAATATATCGTTGGTTTTGTATTTCTCCGTTTGCAAGGAAATTTGTTGAAATTTGAATTTACGTTAAATTCTTAAATTTGTCCAAGACAGTTGTACGTTTTTTTTAATTTTTACTAAATAAAATATATATACCATTTATTGCAAGGATATCTGTCTAACACTACTTCAAACAATGTCCGCCAAACCCGTTCGTCTATTGCGCTATAAACTCTAATTAAAAAGACAGTACGGACCCGAGAGAAACCACTCGCAATATAAATCTGTTGCTAGTTAGTCGGTCAGAATTAATTAGCCGTCACTACTCCACTCGGGTCGTTAAGCCTCCAAACCATATAGAGACTCCAAAAAATTTTGATCTGTTTTCCAACAACGGCGCACGGAGTTCGCGCACGTAACGAATTATTGGCGCTGTTTACACGCTGGTATCCGAGGCGCGTGCTGTGCGCGGGTTGTGTGTCCGCGAGCAAAACTTTTGACTTTGAGGAATTAATTGGCGTAACGAGGTTTTTAATTACTCGCGTTTTGGAGCAACGCGCACTTGTCCGCGACCGCCGCCTTTAGAAACCTGTCGAGATTTTAGATTGCAGCCTTCAGAGACAAGACTAATTAAATTATAAATAGAGAATTTAAATATATATTACATTTTAATAACTCTATCGCCGTGTTAAAACGCTTCTTAACCTGCATTCGCTTTTTATTAACTGACCGTGACGTCCGCACATAGCTATCGGTCCGAAATTTCACTTTGAAATTTTATCGCCTTTTGCAAAATGGTGAAAACGATGATAAACTTTATGACTAATCAAATTTAAAGTTGATAATAATAAAATACAAGCACGACGTAGATTTCTATTTTTATTGTGCCAATTCTAAATATCCAGTTAGCGATCCGTTAGATCTGCTTGGTGCTCTAGACAATGAGCTAGCCTCGGGCCGCGCCAGTCGTGCTGATTGTTGCAAACTTGTCGTACTATTAATGAACTAAACATATCCCTTAAATCGGTGGATTATCCTTCAATTTCTTTGACCAAAGTGAACCAAATTTCTTTTTGAAAGCTTTCACTGAAAACACGATGCATCTATAATGGAGCCAAAAACGTATGAATCTCCTAAGTATAGCTTATCTTCTTTAAATATTAATGCCTCAAGCCCGGTATTAACAAATGAAAATTTCAATCAAGTCAAAACAATCAAGAAATATCTTGAAGAAGGGCGCGGGTTTACAAGATTTAACATAACCCATACGTCTCCTTAGAGAACATTAAAAAATTATATTTGCCACTTGCCATATAATATTAGAAAATAATTATCTTCAAAATATAATAATAAAAAATACAAAACAGAAGGTTTATTGCACTTTCAAAGATAACATAAATTGTAAAAATACGTGAATTTTACCACTTTTTGACCTTGCAAAAGTGTACAATGACGAAATGTTACATTTCGTCGTCGTCATTGTAAGATGTACATTTTGCCAAGGGCAAACGTTTCTTGCCTAGCTCTTCTTGTGAGAAGCAATTTTTCAAATCAGCAGTATAAAAAATTCAATACTTTTCATTAATTCATTACAAGAAATACAGACTTAGACCTTCTAGTAAATATTAGAAATACTTATGTCTCACTCGTCCATAACAAAGCAGTAGAGTAGACTCTCCAAAGCTCTTGTATACAAGTTTCATTACAATAAAGTGAAGCTTAGTTTAGTTAAGTTATCTGTCTTCGTTATTAAAGCAATAGTCAATATTAGAGTTCATCAAGTAAATATCGAAATAACTTATCATCTGAAGGTTTATCATTCTCAGCCGTTCAGCATACTTTACTGCTGTCCTAGCACGTCACCGCGGGCCAACTCGCACGTCGCACTTGAAATATGTTATGAGTATAACGCGCTCCTGTGCGTGATCCATCTAATTAATTTAGCTCGAGGCGAGCTGTATCTTAGGCTCCCTTTCAACGGGCCGTACCAGTGTTAACAGCGTGAGACCAGGAGGAAGCTATTTTGGTCTTGTATTGCAGGATCTCAACGACCACGTAATTAATGTACCGGCAAGTATCTATTTGTATAACATGCGAGTTATAGGCTTTAATAATTTATTCCCAAGCAATATATTCAAGAGACTCTTAACTTCGAATAAGTTTGGTTTATTTATATTAAAAGCTGTCATAGGCATGCATATCTCTAGAAAATTCTAGAGATATGCCTATGTTGGTTTTAACTCAAATCCTTTTCTGAAAAAAACGAGAGAAGAGGCCTATGCCTAGCAGTGTGATAGCAACAAGCCGTTGCTTTACTTTTTTATTGGTAATGAAGATTATGTATCTTAAAAAAGCGATACAGCTCACCACGGGTAAACACGGATCTACATAACGAATACATTATAATAACACCGATATTTTAAATATGACTGTAGACATACACCTCATGGAGTCAGTAATAATCCCGTACATATCGTCTTTGCAAGACTAATGCCAACACTAACAACCACCAAGGAAATAAGAAATCTCACAGTCGTTTGAGTCTACGTTCACGCCGAGACTGACTTCAATATGATAATCTCTCCTCTTATTCAAAGTAATTATCCCACCCAGTTGCCAACCCTGTTCTCGGTATTACATTCACAATTAAATATATTACAAGACATTTATCTTTTTAAAAAGTTTTTACAGAATGAATGTCATAAAAAATTCTGTGGTTGTTTTAAAAAAATACTATTCTGAAACATCTGTAGTTACTGATGAAGCAATTCAAATTCAATATATTCTTTATTTAAGTGTACAATACTTTTGAATCGTCAAATGTTTTTAAAGAAGCTACCACTGATTCAGAAGTTTGCTCCTACCGAAAAGAACCAACAAGAAACTTGGCGGATAATCCATTCAACAAAAAAAAAATTACAATTTGTTTGGTTACCAGATAATCGTCGCAGCTGAATGCTGACTGACAATTGCTATATTAGAAGTTGTACTGTATGGTACCACGGCATATTCTTAAAGTCACAGAAACAAGTCCGAAATGTTGTCTAATCTAAAAAGACTCAAAAGCTACCAACCACCAAGTTGGAAATGTTTTCATAAATAAAATTTTGTTTTTTTAAATATATTTTTAATATCAAAGACACGTTACACAGTGTCAATCTCGGATTACAAATAACGCTAAGGCTTCTCAGTATTAACGTAATGGGAATGAGTGAGCTAAACTACGGACACAGGATGCATGTCACATACCATCCGTGACTTACTGCTCAATTTATGCATGGTATACTCTTCACACGGCTCATGGTGAATTCCTGCAACGAACGGTGGTCTACTGCACGAGGTAATGTAGGCAAGTACTGTGGGAATATGCAACTGCACGGAATTAGGGAACGTTTTTAATTGCACAAAGAGATGAGTCAAATCAAATACTGGCCTCGGCTTAAAAATTATAATATGCATTAAGTCCATTATAGAAACCAGATTATTATAGTGACAGTCTGTAATGTAATTTAAAGTAAAAGTCTGTTACTATCCCACTGCTGGGCATAGGCCTCTTCTTTCGTTTTAGCTCTCCAGTATTGGAGCTAAGACCTACCATGCTCCTCCAATGCGGATTGGTAAGTTACACATATCTCTAGGATTCTCTAGAGATATGTAGGTTTCCTCACGATGTTTTCCTTCACCGAAATATGTGTGATAAATTGCAATTATCAATTAAGTTTTAGCATAATAACTCATTGGTGCTTGTCCGGGGTTTAAACCCGTGACCCCCTTGAAAGAGTAGCTATCACAGTTTTATGGTTAATCTTCAGATTTGAATGAGTATGATACTGAAAATATTTTTCTTTATCCGTTTGTATTTGCAACTCCCCTGTAATCCCATTTACTCTCACCTACATTTAATAAAAGCTACAACTTATAAAAATACTATAAAATGTAGCGTTGATTCTATCTCTTGATGATGTTTCGGTTACGAGGTAAAACTATTGTTGAGATTGTCCTACTGAATGTGTGCTATGCTAGTGTAGTGTGGTGATAATGGTGGTCTGATAACATGCTATTTACAAATCAAATCAAAAAAATACTTATTCAAATAAGCTCTTTCAAGCAATTTTGAATCGTCAAGGATCAATATGATTAATGAAGCTGCAACTAGTCCAGAATGTTGCTCTTACCGAGAATAACCAGAAAGAAACTCGGCGGTCAATCTTTATACATTTTCAATTTTACATAATTAAACCGCAGTCTTATAATGAAGCTGAAAGGATATTGAAATCCAGGCTTTTTTATCATGTTACGATCGCTTAACCAAAAGTACATACTCTAAATTTACCATTTTATTTATTTTTATATATTTTTATAATCGTAGATTAAAGTAAAATTTTATTTTCATTAAAGATATGTCGATAACTCAATGATATTTCATTATATTCAACACAATATTTCGAACAAAAGGCAAATTTCCAGACCTACATAATATGATGTTTTAAACTTCAAGACATACGTATGATAATGGTGAGGTATGTCTAAGTCAAGCCAGAAGGCAACACTAGTGTACCGCGGAAGCAATATACAGCAGCTCTGTGCGCAACTGTCGACATGCGTGGAGGACACGCACCTGACCTCTGCAGGTGTTTGCTTTCACCTCGCAGGAGTTATTGATGTGAGGCTTAGGAAGGCCGCGAGTGTATCCTCAGGGTCTCTTTAGACTACTAAGATAATCGATAGTTATTACTCTACAACCTGTAACTGTGACTTCGTCCGCGTCAACTAAAGTATTAAATACCTTCAATTATGTGTTATATTTCGTGTTACCGTAGAGAAAACGGCTTAAATTCTCAGGTCTTCAATATTGTTCTAGCGGATTAATCGTTTAGGGTTCATAGATAAGCAGACTTTCGCGTTTATTAGGGATGGCAAAGTAATCCTTTTTCGCTTTTTTTATACATATTATAAAACAAAGTCCCCAAAAGCTCTCTGTCTGTATATGATCGATTTTCTTAAAATCTATTGAACGGGTTTTTGTAGGCTTTTAACCGATAGTGCGAACTTTGAGGAAGGTTTAAGTTAAAGCTACTTACTAGGTAAAGCTACATTACGGTTAAACTCCCGCAAGGTCCTGACTAATGCGAGAAAAAAAATGTGATTTCCACGCGGGTGAAGCCACGGGCACATCTAGTACTGTACAATAGGGAATATTGTACTGTGAGTTTAACCTACGCTTGATTTTTTTTTCACTTACTTGTATCTTTTCACATTAACTCATATGATATTTATTGAAATTCTAGTGCATTAAAGATCCTATATTCTAAATGAAATATTTAAGGTTACTTATGCTAATAGAGAGGCATTCACATTTATATGTTAGTATTGATTTGTATTACAATTATAAATAACGTCAAGATTTTTAAAACCAAAACGCTTACCAACAGCTAGCAGTGGGAAGGAGAATAAAGTAACAATCTGCAGGAACCGTCAAAAATATCGAGACATTGGAGTGTGAGAATTGTGAGAAAAAATTTATAATTAGCGAAACATTGTACGGCTTTGCGGAAGTGTTTACTAGCAGATACATCTTTGTATCTATGATAGCTCAGCGGTGAGACCGTGCGACTCTCTAGAAACGATCGGTTCAAACCCGGACATGCATTTGAAGATTGCAATTTATAACACAGTTTTCGGTAAAGGAATTAATTGTGAGGAAACCTGTATATCTCTGGAGAATTCTAGGGATATCTGTAACCTGCCAATCCGCATTGGAACTGCGTGGTAGATCTGAGCTCGAATCCTTTTCTCCAAAAATGGAGAAAAGAGGCCTATGCCCAGCAGTGGGATAGTAACAGACCATTACTTTACTTTTTTACTTTTTTATCTATGTAGATACCGTATATCGTTTTTTTTATTAATGTCCACGGCTGGGTGTTGACAACTCTCTTTTTTGTTTTAAGCCTTTTAAAACCAGTTTCTTCCCGTTACCCAAATAACGTCATCCACTCAACAAGCTGGTTATCTGCCCATACTTCCGGAATCACGAACTTCTAAACTACACCAGTATTAGTCTAAAATATTTATATATTAACTTACAGTATCAATCTTAAATATTTTTTATCTTTTCTTTACTATTATCTTTAATATTTACTCCAAGGATTTTCATGAAATTCAGCATGAAAATGGGAAAAAGGGGGGGTTTTAGGGGGCAAAATCGATCTAGCTAGGTTTCATTTAAAAAAAACTGTTTTGAGGCATTAAAAACATGATTAAATATAGAATTGAATGCAAATTATATTTGAGCTATATAATATATAGATGTCACACGGCTCTTTTTTTCTTTTTTTTTAAATTGCATCTCTTTATAAGTTTTAAAAAATTACCAATCAAGCCTCGGTCACCCAGTTACTCTCTCTTTATACAGTATCTTATACCAATTGCAAAATTAATAAACTAAAATTAAGAAAAATGAAGAAATATAAAACCCTAATCAAAAGATTACCTCTTTAGATACTGTATTGTAGACAAGCTAATACTTAAATACTAAGACATAAATATGTAAGCAAATTTAAATATTTAGTTTTCGGAAGTAGTGCTATTATATAATATAATATTAATTTATTTTTTGTAATGTGTATGTAGGTCTTACTTTTCAACTTTTTTCAAATTATAAACCCAAAAACCTGTTTACAACTATAAGTTTAATATAAAGAAAAAAAAGCATACATATGATATTCATTCGACTACAAAATGATAAGCGTATATAAGCGAAAGTGAATACATCTGTTACATCATTGGTTTTAATCTTCTTCTTATCTCGGCAGGATTACTATTAATCGTCTCGTAAAGTTTCTATTCTTATCTATGAGTTACATAAGAGTGTTAGTTTCGATGAGTCTCCGAACCTTCGTAACGACGAACTGAGCGACCTCTGACAGTCTTTGCTTTCACGGGTCACATCTGATGAAGGTCGCGGATGTCATTTCAAGGTATCCTACAGCCTCATTGTGTTCGGTAATTAATATTGTCTTTTCTAGGACATAAGAGAGCATGTTATATGGGGTTGTTATCGTAATTAAATCTTTATTGTTGAACCGTTTTTAAGGTCGTTTTATAAAAATGAAGGTAGACAAATGTTATGATTACTATGACTGTATACTTAATTGTTTTAATGATCGGATTTAGTGATTTTCTCTAAATTATTCATCAATTATGGCACTTCAGTATATATAATAATTGATATGCGGCCTATTTAAAAACGTTCATTATCTTTAAAAACGATATTTTCATTCATTAATAGCAATACATCCTACTTAATATTATAAATGAGGAAGTTTGTGAGTATAAGATGTATATTTGTAACTCTTTCACGGCGAATACGCTAAACCAATATCAATTAAATTTGGCACAATTATTCTTATACACCGGGGTAACATATTACTGCTACTAGAATGATATGATATTGAAAAACGCCATCTATTCAACCTACCACGCAGCAACAGTCCACGCGAATGAAGTTGCGGGTAAAAGCTATTTGTAATATATTATGTATAATATAGTAGATTTATATAATTAGGTTTTACTTTGCCGAGGTCCATAATACAAGAGTAATGATGATATTTTGTTTGATTGTTAGATTCTCTTAACAAATGCGGATTATAGCAAAATGATCCTGTCGTAACTTGTGTACAGTATTCCACAAAGTAACGCCTGCTTCTATAAATTATATGCTCCTTGCATGAGGTATCAACAGGGACAGCACACTCCTTGTGACATTACAATGAATATATGTAATGGCGGATTATAGCGAAAGAATTTTATCATTACTTTTGTAACAACTATTTATTCCTGTAATTACCGCCTACATCTACGTACAAGCGTTACCAGCCATATATTTTTTTCACTCTAGCTTTCTCCTCGAGCAAGTGGGCCACACACTTGAATTAAAACGAAATTCACTAAATTTGCCACAAAAATCCGTAATTAGCGCCGAGCAAATTAAACATGTTTATCTATTTAATATCTCCGCGCAGTAAATGATAGTTGTTTTTGTTCCTAAATATTTAATATCATCGTCATCACGTCTGAAGATCTCTCTCGTACGGAATTCCTAACACTATCGCCTTGATCAACATCGGCGCTAACTAAACAATGCTTGTTGTGCCACTTCTTTTGAAGTGTGATCAGTATTTGCGAACAGCGCCCACGGCACTGTTTGATTTATCCTAAAACGATCGTTTGTGTGAGATAATATTTACTGACGGCTGTTCGTTAATATATTTGGTCAATCTATTCATAGCGCGGTAGTCAACGCTCGTTGCGCGGAACCTAAGTTGGATTCGACTTAAAAAAAGGTTAACTTGTCATCTCATGGATGGATTCACACTGTTGGCCATAGGTTATAGGGTTTTCAACCCAACATCTCAGTGCAATATGTGCTAGGACTACCTTTCAAAAAGTTACATATTTTCTGTCTTTCACCGTTTGTCTTTAAAAATCAACACCTTAAAAATCTTAAGTTTTGTTTTTAAAGTTTACTAGAAATTTGCGTTACGAATTACTAATAAACTTGTTAACCCCTGCAGCTAAGCTAAATGCTTGTGTAAGGAGTAGGTTTACTTCAGAAGTATAATGGATGGGATTCGAACTCACGACTTCTCGATCATAAGTCCTCTACCCTAACCATTCCACTACCACCGCTTTAAGAGAGCAGTGTTTGCGAGCAAAGTTTAATTAGTAAATTAATGTTTAAGTAAATCTAATTTTGGCCAATTCAAGTTATAGAAAATCTTTGATTCGATTTGAGTAAAAAAGCCGAACATTTCATTAGCAATGCTAGCGCCACTGTAACGGTAGGCCAATCCACGAATAATATTTGCATTATTGAAGCATATTGAACACGTATTAACGTATTAGTTAACAAGGCGTTCCCCGTTTAAACATATTTATATATGCACCCATTATACCTCATTACAGTCAGCTGAACGGTGGCGATGTTAACTTATTACACGTTTATTGATACTTCATTTTGTATTTAGTTATGATCGATGACTTTCATTGTGATTCAATTATTTATAACCGTTTTAATTACAATTCAAGTGGCATTATTTAGCTTATTACAAGTAATAGTACAACTTAAGCCACGTAGTATCCGGCTGAGTAGAATAGACAACCCTCATTTCTTACCAAGGTGTCATATAAGGCCTCTAAGATAATCGTAGGTTGACCCACTGTGTGGTATCCAGTTGAGTAGAATAGACCACCCTCATTTCTTACCGAGGTGTCGTAGAATGTAAGGTAAGTTGACGTCTGGCAGGCGGCCGGTCGTAAAATACGTAGCCAACTCAAGTGACAACATGCTTATGACATGTTGCCGACCCCACTTGGAGAGAAATAAGGGCAGGAGAATGATGACAAGTAATACTTTAATTATTGCGTAAATCTGAAAATGTAATTAATATTTAAAATATTTAATAAGAAATTGTAGAAGTTTGTGAGCAGCGTATTTGGACAAAGCTCAGAGCCTCCTTCCTATTGGAGGACACCTTTACCCAGCGGTGGGATGGCAACGAGCTTTCAATTTTCTGACTTTTTAATCTTAGAATATAGGTGTTGTATCAGGCCAATGAAAAATAGTAACTCTCTTCATTATAAAAGTGTTCGCAAGATAATTTTTTATCAATTGTAAATTTTTCATCTTAACTAACGACGTGCTAATAGTTTCGATTATTAACTTTCAACGAGATATACTTACTTACACTCATATGTTAATTCGGTGAAAGCAAAACAAAACAAGCGTTTGTTTGAGTACACACTTTTTGGAAAATAGCTCCACTATCACTTGTTGAGAACTGTGTAGAATGTAATATAAGCGAAGACAGTTTATCTGTCCATACGTTCTTTATATCAATTTCATAAAAAGATCTGTTATTACAACACTATTTGGTAAGGAATGAATAAAGATTTTGTATACTTGTATCAAAAAAATTCTGCCGATGCCGATGCCACATCACTAACTCAAAAGTCTTCGATAGTTTATATTTATAGTTAAGGCCCCATCGTTAGATCATCATCATTCCCTTGCCCTTATCCTACTCTAAGTGAGGTCGGCACAGCATGTTATGACCAGAAGTGAAGTCAACTTACCTTAGTCGTATTTCACGACACCACTTTAAGAAAGATGGTTGGATCTACTAAGCCGGATACAATAAACCTGGTCAATCTACCTTAGACATCTTTTACGACATCTCAGTAAGAAGGAACTTATATTTATGCAGTTAGATTCAATACTTAGATATAGGTATATAAATTTAGGTTTTGCCGTAATAACTAAACGAATATAAATTAATAACTGTAAGAAGCATGCGAACCCGGGCTGGGTCACGAGTCTACGTACACCCATTACAGAAATCACCGTCCGTGACATCGAGGCGGTAATTATATCTCAGTTTTGGCGCTCTGTTCGGCGGCAGGTGCAGGCACGTACCCCACTTGTGCGATACGGTACGTACCCGCGATCCGCATTGCGTATCTAAGGCATCGCCTCCACTAGCGAATGTATCTAGACGATGACTCTTCTTTAATAGTATAGTCCCACGATGACGATTCATCGTGAAGTCGAGAGTGTCACAATCCCACAAGTTCAGTCACTATTGCATTAAATATGCCGTACGGGACGGGAAAATAGTAGGCAAGTCCGTCGCGCACCTCGACATCGAAGTGGACGCACGATGAGAACTTCGCAATATGAATTGGCTGTCCAAAAAGATTGCCACATTTCGTAGCGGACTTGTGGCAAGTACACCACGTGTCGCAGTGACCTCTATTGGCGAGTTCGTCGCGTTTCTCAACGAGTTAGTGGAGAGTACGTCGTTTGTCGCAGCGAAGTAGTGGCGAGTACGTCGTTTGTCGCAGCGAAGTAGTGGCGAGTACGTCGTTTGTCGCAGCGAAGTAGTGGCGAGTACGTCGTTTGTCGCAGCGAAGTAGTGGCGAGTACGTCGTTTGTCGCAGCGTGCTAGCGGCGTGTACGTCAAAATCGTCACAGGGGCTTAGCGGCGATACGTTAAAAGATAAGTTCTTAACTTAACTTTTGATAAGTTACCTGATATTATATATGCGTCTTTTTAAGTACTATTATTATAATATTTTTAAGTTTCATTAAACTTTTTGACTTATAGTTCATTTCATCAAGGCCTTAGGCCCTTCCGTTTGGTTTAACAACCAAAGCAGCTTTGTCAATGGTGGTATCCCCAATTATTGTAATCAAGCCAATTGCTTGCCCAACTGTGGACATCCATCAATGAAGCCCAGACGAATTAAACGATAGTGTAATTGTAGTGCATCATGTGCACTTCGTGCCTGTTACAAATGAATATTGTAAGTGCTGTATCAAAATCTTTTAAATACATTAACATAAATCGTGCGCATGCAAATTGTAAACAAGCATGCCGTTCAGAATTCGTAATTCTCAGCCGGGAATGTGCAGCGCGATTGCATTGTTTACGAGGTACGTATTAATTTGTTATATCCAATCAAATCGAATCAAAATAATAGTAACTACTATAGTATAAGGACTTTTTGATCGTATGTATCGAAGATAGTTAAAGTCAGTCTTGACCGATGCTAATGGTGTTTTGGTATCCTCACTATTTATCATTCATTCTCTTGAGTATAAAAAGGATGTAAAAAAAGAATAAAAATCAAATAAAAGTTCATCATCATTTTCCCTGTCCTCATCACACTCTAAGTGGGGTCAGCGCGACATGTTATAACTATGTTGCGATGTGATTTGGCGAAGTTCTTACAACTGGCCGCCTGCCTGACATCAACCTCGGTAAGAAATGAGTGGTCTATTCTACTCAGTCAGATACCACACGGTGGTCAACTTACCTAGTCGCCTTTTAAGACTACTCGGTAAGAAATGAGAGTGGCCTATCCTATTATTTACTCAGTACAGTACAATACTATACTGGCACATTAAAAAAACGAATAAAAGTGCAAATGGCCGTTATTTATACTACATTAAACTATCTGACCCAAATTTACCTGAACAAATCGGTAATTAAAATCCTGTTAAAGTAAATATATTATATTTATATCTGAGCATAAACCTGTCTATGGAACGGGGTTTGTTACTTTATTATAAATCACACCTTAACACCTAACTCATTTCATTACTGAAATCAAACCGAAATTATATTATTTTCCCAATTGTTAATTATGAAACTTTCTTAGTCAATTTTGATCACAATTGTTTGTAAGGAAGCGGTCACCTCGTTACCAATTACCATCCTGTCCTTTCACGAGACAAGCCTAGATTTTTTACATCCTACGGATACTTATGTCTCGCGGCCGACAGCATCCGCCGCGACCCAGATTGGATCTCAACTCCTCAAAAACTCTTAAGGCGATTTCAATAATAGTTCTAATTAGTCGCGCTTGCTTTCGTCCTCCCGTCAGACAGTACTCTTTTATCCCCCACTGAAGAATTATAAATAATTTTCACCCGATCGAACAAATACCAAACGGTGCAAGCAATATCAATTCATCACTTTTTCAAAATGACCACACGCGGGCAAGTGAGAAAATGATTCACGTGAACACTAATTAACTGTAACAAACGATACGTATAAATCAATCGGTATTTAGCACAGATATTTGCATAAGCTACTTTTTGTAAGAGCAGAGCTGCACTCATGATAAATTATGATTAATACTATATGATAAAAGAACAAACCAAATTTATCTTAAATTTCATCAATCCAATTTTCAATCAATCCAACTTTATATTTCGGAAATGGCTCCGACAATTTTCATGAAATTTAGTATGTACGGGATTTCGGGGGCAATAAATCGACTTAACTTTAACTGTTTTATTTTTTCCTTGTTTTCAGGCATTAAAAAGTAATTCCTATATATTGTTGACTATTAGAAACTACATATAGGATAATGTATCACGATGTCAAATATCTTTCTAACTGATACACTTCATATACATCAGAAATAAAGAAATAATTGTTAATCAAAACGAGGATTTAAGACGTAAATGTAAGAAATCATGCTTTTTCTCAATTATCACTGTTTCTGAACGTTTCAGATGAAGGATTATTAAATGTCATTTTGAAGCTATACAGAACGTAGCAAGATTTTAAAATCTATACTTATTATAAAATAAAGACACCAAAAGCTATGTGTTTTTGTACGGTTTTTCTTAACTAATGTGCAATTCTTCAAAAAGGTTAAGCTTAATTTATTAGTAAACTACGATTTTATGTAAATAGTACACCGACTTTTACGCGAGTGAAGCTACACAGCTAGTTATATATAAAGGCAAAAGATTTTAAATAAAAAGATAAACTGATGACTTTCATGATGGTTATGTAACATTGGAACTTTGATTTTGTCGTCGTCCTAAGCAATAATCACTGTTGAGCCCATCTATGGATATAAATATAATACACAATAATATTTTTTATATTTATATAACAGTCTTAACAGTAAACGCTATTCGAGTTATACGTAGCATAACTTATATAAAGACATTTCCAAATTAATTAAATTACGAGCTAAGCCCGAGGTATGCGCTTTAAATGGCGGTAACAAGTCGACAAGTTGCTTTATAGAGGTAACAACAACAAAAATAACGTATTATATTAATCATTTCTTAAACTAATACCAGTTCGTTATATCGTAATGATTAAAAGTTCACTAACGTTCAGTTAAAATTGAATTAATTAATGTGTTTCGAAAATAAACTGTCATTTTTAATCTGTTATTAAGCGTATGAAACTTGCGTTGAAATTTAAATGTAATTATTTACCATAGACACGAGCTACAATTTATTATTTTTACTGTACATTATCAGGTTGTACACACACATACCTATAATATTACCATAGTATATTTACTTAACGACTGTCTTTTTTATGTCTCTATCCTTAATCCTTAATGAAAAATACGTTATACTTTAAATATACCTATGTTACTGATTGTATGTTTTTATATATTTTTGTATGTATTAAGTCCATATCCAACATATATTGATTTTGATACCGTAATGTTGTAACACACTAATGATAACATTTATATTAAACTCATATACCTTTCTTAAGACTAAATAAGGCGGCGACTAAATAAGGACTTAAGTACGCTTTGGTATCTGGGAAATGAAGAAATCCATCGAGTGCTACAAATGGACTTTATAAAGTTATTAAAATAAAAATAATACTACACCTTTTAAAAAAAACATTTGTAGAGTATTAAAAAAATAGAAAATAATTAATTTCGTAAGAATATGTAGGTAATGGAAAGTCGGGACGAGCTTGTGCAAAGCCTATGGTCCGAAAAACATATTTGAGTGCCCGCGCGGCCGCCGTGACGGCGAGCGGCGGGTACCGTTCACTTAATTACAGTGCCGCCAACCGGATGAGCGGAAAAATATTTTGTCAATGACACAAGAATTTTACATTGTTCTAATAATTTTCAATTGTACCTTTTATACATATGTGAATGTGAACTTGTCGAAATTACATATTGAATATCATAACTTCATCATTCTCCTTCCCTTATCCCCCTCTAAGTGGGGTCGTCACAACATGTTATAAAAATGTTGTCACATAATTTGGCTACGTAGTTTACGACCGGCGTGACGTCAACTTACCTTAGTCGTATTTTACAACACCTCGGTTAGAAATAAGGGTAGTCTATTCTACTGAGCCGGATACCACACGGCGGGTTTCAATATCATAACTTATATGCTGTAAATGATTTATTATTACATGATACATATATAAAGACTACCCGCGACTTCGTTCGTGCAAATTACCCTCTACTATGTTCTAAATTGTTTCTTTCCTATTCCCGAAAGAAAAACTGGAATTTTTACATGTATGTTGACCCAGTATAAAAGCTATAGTAAGTTCAGCCGTGAAAGCGTAGCAGAAAGACAGAAAGAAGGGCGTTTACATTTATAATGTTAGTATATGAATAAAAAGTATTTAAGGTGCTTTCGGGTGGTAAAATAATCGTTGAGATCGACTATACAAAGCGAGGATAATTCGCTTCGAGTAATAAATGGCCAGGTTAGCCATGACGCAAACGACACGAGTAAAATATCTAAAATATCTACAAGATGTCGAGAAAAAATACAAACCTGTACAGCGATAGCCGCGGCTCGGTTTCGTCACGCCGTGTGTCTGTCACCCGGGCCGCGTCGCGCCGCCGCGAGCCAGCTAGTTAAGTTACTCGTAAATTTATATCGGAGGTCCATAATACAAAACTAATGAGAATGTTATTTTGCTATAATCCACGATAAAAGAAAATATATGTAATGCTAATTGTAGAGTGTACTATTCATTCTCATACCTGATACATGCAGAATTTGTAAAATTCATGCACCCGACACCGATAACACAACAATACTCAAGCACTGCACACATTCACTACCACAATCTCAACAATAGTTTCGCCCCGTAACCGAAGCATCGCCAGGAGAAAGACTCCACGACAAAATCGCATCGCTTCGCGATTATAACAAAATAATATTCTAAATAGTTTTTATACAATAATTGGTGAGGGTGGCACGCAGTAGCATAGTCTGTCCTGCTCTCACCTTTATGCCAAATTAAAAATATATATATATTTGTGTTTGAATTGATCGTGCTGCACCTGTGCGTGCGCTGGTCGCGTGCGTGCGTGTGATGGTGTTGTAAACATGCGTGCATGTGGCAGGCGTGTATGTGTATATATAAATACATATAAAATTTCTTGCTTCTAACGTATGTAATTTATTTATCAAATGACACTATATAAATGTTAACACAAAGAACTGCTAGTTATTCAACAAGTTATAAAGAACTATGAATGTGTTTATATTATTGGAGGAATAACATTTAGAAAAATACATTTAATTAATGATTGCTTTGATATACAAATTTGTAACATTTAATTTTAACATTCCGGAAAACACTGTGATATAACTGAAAAAGCAAAACAATGTTAAAGTTTTCAATATGGCTCTGTAGATCAATTTTATGTTATTCAAATTCAAATTCAAAATATTCTTAATTCAAATAAACTTGTAAACAAGTGCTTTTGAATCGTCAACTCTACTGCTGGTTCGGAAAGCTGTTCCTACCGAGAAGAGCCAGCAAGAAACTCGGCGGTTGCACTTTTAAAAATATAATTCTCAATACTATTTACATTATGTCGTTACTCTCTTGTACAGGTTCAAAGAGAGCTATATCCACACATTCTTATATTCTAAATAATCTTCAAGAGTATAGTAGGCTTTCTGTATCAGTCAATTTTTAACAGTGTTTTTAAACTGCTGTAATGGCAAAGCTGAAATTGGCTGGCCCGTTGGAGCAGTGGGTTACTACCCACCCTGCCTTCAGCTCCGCGGATCGCGGGTTCGATTCCCGCCGAGGGCAAACATTTTCTATAAATGAATTTGTTGGTCTTTGAGTCTGGGTGTATATAAGTATGTATTTAAAAAAAATATATAAGTATATATTCACCAGTTGTCTGTCATCCATAACACAAGTATTAAGTTACTTACTTTGGGGACGGACGACCGTGTGTGTAAGTGTCCCATATATTTATATTTATTTTATTATTATTTATTTAATTGATAATATCAACGTGACTCGTTGTTTTATATTGAACGATTATATTAATTACTGACATATTTTCCAACAAATCATGCCCGAGTGATCTATTATAAAAGAATAATTGCATTTAATTCCAACATCGAGATCTTTTTATATAGCATTAGAAACATGTGAATAGTCCACACAAACATTACACGTCAACGTCACTTTGGGCTATATTTATGGAGTTATAGAGCTGATAGCAAGTAAAAGGGTTTTGCAAAATGATTTTTTTATACATTTAAAACGCTAACGCCCCATATTCGTAGTTGCACACATCGATGCCTAAAAACTATGAATATTAATAAATAAATGAAGAACTGTCATATATTATGTATAACGTAAATATGTATAAAATAAATAAGGATATAAAATAGTGTTAAACTATTTTGTTTTGAAACGTTTATTTTGATATATTATAGATTTATTATATATATTATCGTGCAGATGATGGAAATTGTTGGACATAAATCAAAAAGTGGTCGAACCTAGGTTCGGTAGCTTAGAAACAGCTTTAATTAATTATTGGCTCGCTCCAGCATAAGGTCGTCCTTCGCCCACGGACGCTGCGCTCGGATCGACAGCAGTTATATCGGCAGAATCGACCAGTATCGACAGGATTGGAAGGCTTGGCTTGTTACGTAAACCACCACTCGATGGTACAGTTTTAGATCTAAAACAATATATTGGCGGTACTCTAAGGAATAATATATAAAAGAAACTAATTCGGTCATGTGGCATCCAGCTGAGTAGAATCGACCACCCTTATTTCTTACCAAAGTGTCGTAAAAAGCGTCTAAGCTAAGTTAACCCACCGTGTGGTATTCGGTTGAGTAGAATAGACTATTCTCTTTATTACCGAGATGTCATAAAAAGCGACTAAGGTGAGTTGATACACCGTGTGGTATCCGGTTGAGTAGCACAGACCACCCTCTCTCTTACCGAGGAGTTGTAAAAGACGACTAAGGTAAGGTAACGTCAGGCAGGTGGCTGGTCGTAAAATACCTAGCTAAATCATGTTACACACATTTTACACATTTTCTTTGTGCTAAGTAAAGTTCTAATTTCAATAGATCTTTCATATTGTGGTAGGCTGATAAGTAACAGAGCCTGGCGGTGGATGTTTTAGTACCAACGGGAATTAGTTCAGCTATGTCCAAGGGTACCGGAGATGTTTTGACAAAAATAAAAGGACTTCGGGGCCAGTGAGTACAGAGCAAACATGGTGTACACACATCAATAGTGCAGTCCGGTCGGCCAGCGGGCACCGCGTTGACAAGCAGCGGGCCGGCACCTGCTGCTTGCGACGCCTACGGACGTCGATATACATTGGTTTCTACAGACAAGTACACGATCGTGATAAAATGCAATAATTCAAAATATACTTTACTAGTAAACATATAAGTTATCATCATTCATCCTCCTGCCCTTATCTCACTCTAAGTGGACTCGGTACGATATGTTATAAACATGTTGTAACATGATTTCAATACCTTTTTTACAACCAGCCGCCTGCCTGACTATAACATATCATAGTCGTATTTTAAGACACCTCGGTAAGAAAGAGGGTGGTTTATTCTACTCAGCCCAATACCACACGGTGGGTCAACTTACCTTAATCGCCTTTTACGACACCTCTACAGTGAAAATAGTTTGGTTTAGTTATCCTAATACCACCAAAGAGAAATCTTTTCGATTTAAAACAAATGCTTTGCACTAATTTGTCTTTTTTGGTCATTATATTTCGTCATACGATCATACCTTCGGACATCTTAATAAAACTAAACACCTTGATAACCGTGATCCAAATAAAACAAAACATTTTTTATAGCCATGATCCAAATAATATAACCTTGATAAGCGAATCAGCACCTGAATTGCTGGACGATGTTGTTAGCAAAATAACTATAAACTAACAGTTGGTGACTTTTATTCAATTCCATTAGATAAATATTCAAATCGACCAAAATAAGATCACATCGTAATGTATTAAAGTATGTCACCAGAAACCAATAGTGTCATCGCCGAGACAATAAAAAACAGGTCTCCAAAAAAGCATGTTCTCACATGATATGATCTTTATTTGAAATCCGACCAGCTTTGAATGTATAAGCACGAAATGAGAAACAATTTACACATTAAATGAACGTATATGGCATGATTTGTATATATTTGAACAGCGTATACGTTTCAATTAAATGTTTCGTTAAATATAATTTCATTCATAAGCACGAATAAATGATTCCCATAAATATAATAGAATTTGGCGTTAAAAAAGTTATAATAGAATTTTTTAATGATAGAATTATATAATCCGAGTTTGTTAAGAAAATAAAAATGAAAATCTATGTAATGCTAAGTGTAGGAAGCAAAACCGTTCTTATAGAACAGCACTCAAGTCACTCACTCACTCAAAAACACTCTACGCAAGAACTACACCCATTCGTTGTGACAATCTCAACAAACCGAAGCTTTGTCAGGAGATGTTTGTCTTTTGTGTGTGTTGGTGGTGTGTTTTGCGATACGTAACTAATTCTGCATGTATAATGTATCAGAACAGTTTTACTTCCTACACTTAGCATAGCATAGATTTTTTATCAAACGCGAATTATAGAAAAATAAAACTTTTTACCAAAGAATTTCGCAAAGCAACGCTTCTTCTATAGATTAGTTCGGCGTTACTTTGCAGTATTCCATAAAAATAAATTTTTTTTTTGCTATAATCCGGGATTATAGAAAATCTAAGTAATGCTAAAAGTAGAGTATAAGTAAAAGTATTTTCTGTTTTTTTTACGATTAGTAAAACGAAAGCGCTAAAAACCACCACCATACTACATTGGCACTGAACACGTTCACTACTATAATATCAATAATCGTTTTGCCCCGTAACTAAATTATCATCAAAAGATAGACTCGACCACAAAATCGCAAAGCAACGCAAGATTCAAGCAAGCTGATCACTGTTTGAATGATGCTTGCTATAATTAGCAAAATTATTAATTATTTACTACCTTATATATTCACGTAGCGTCATGCAACTGTAGAAATTGAAATTTGATTAAGTTCAAAATAGAACTAAAGGTTATTTTTTTAAGGTAATGTGTATTTAATAAACTACCTTACGGTTAAACAAAGGCGTCAGGTTTTCATAAAATACCAACACACTCAAGGTAAGTACTAGCGCCGCGGAAACTATAAAACTGTTTGAGTAATGTTCAACGCATCATTGCATCGAGTAGGAGGTAGAAAAAGTTTCGAATAGTTCATTGTACTTGATCTCTTGTAAACGGTTCTCGCGGATGTTTGCAAGCAAATATCCAAGCCAAGGTCGGGGACTGGTTGGCAGAGACTGGTTTTTAGGGACTGGCTGATGAGAATTTGCTGCCTGGGAAATGTTAGGCCTTAGCTTCAACAATTGAATAGTAGCTCATCACTTAAGTTTTACCTAGTTATTTGGCATGTAATTTAGCTATTAATGGTTCAAACCGTCAAGGTTCTAACCAATGAGTTTTCAATAAAAAACAAGTTCTATCTGAAATTTAATATTTCCGCTTTCCAATAAAGGAAAACACTTCGCTAAGCAATTTGCATATTTGTAAAGAACTTATGGGATAAACGAACGTTTACCATTTATCTATTATCTTTTTCATGCTTCCAATGAAGCAAAACACATTATTGAGAAACCTGGAAATCTGTGTAGACTTCACGGTAGATATGTACCGTGCAAATCATAACTAGAGCAGCATAGTGGACTTCAGTTCCAATCTATTTCTGCAAAAAAGAGGAGACCTTATAACAGCTTAGGGATATTAACAGATCGCTAATTTGCACATAAAATGAGGTAGGCCTAACGTTCAATTATATTTCATTTTGCTCAATTGTTTTGACATCTAATTGAAAGTATTACGAGCTGTTTTATAGCGAGCGAGCCCACGAGTCGTGTGTAGTATTTGCCGGTGGAGGGCTAATGTTTTGCCTAACATTGACTTCCATTTGGCTCAGCCGTCAAGTGTTTGCAGTACCGAAGGTTATACGCTCGAGTGTTTGTAGAAAGAACTCCACTCGTGTATTTGACTATTTAAGGATTGTCTTGTAAACGCCACTTAAACATTTCGTATTATGCTTATGTTACTGAGTAAATGAGATTTGATTTTGCATATATATTTTTTGTAAGACAGTTATAAATAATACTATTACTATTTTCAAATCAGTGTGTCACAAAAGACAAAAATGTAGTTATTTTGAGTTAACCATAAAAGATAGAGACATGCTCACGCGCACTTTTTGTACTATTTTTGTAGATGTACAATTTTTACAATACAAGTATTACTTCAGTGTATCTTTGCTGCTTTACACGGCACACGAGACCTCTTCTACACAATTTACGTACAAGCGTATTGTACTATTAACCTAAACCGAATTATTCTATCTTCTAGTATAAACCGTATAAAAATCCGTTCAGTAGATTTTGAGATAATTATTTTATAATAAGTACACATATAAATATCTACACTCGTGAATTGTTTGTATCAACTTATCATCAACATCATTCTCCTGCACCTATCCCACTATAAGTGGGGTCATCACAACATGTCACGATATGATGACAATGAACACGTTATGATAGACATACAGGTATTTAAGAACACATTCGAAACAAATTTACATATTATTCTTGTAAAGTTAGTGGTCGCGACACGGATCGCGCAGTGACGCCGTGTAACATGTAAGAAGTATTGCTGCTCACATTGACTTTTGTTCGAACTCACAATATGCTGTTAAGGGTAACAAAAACACAGATTGTAAAATAGGAAGTTTGATGTCGGGTATCGAACTGAAGATTTTTATCCGTCTGCAACGCACTCGGCGACTGCACCAGACGCATGCTTTCCCAGTATTCTTACATGTATTGTTGCTTATATTTTTTCTTATACAATTGTTGTTTTACACTTTGTATAGAGGTATAGTCATTTTATATTCATACTATGTATCGTATTTATCTGTATACATCGGTTCTTTAATGTCATGCCGTGTGTTATCCGGCTGAGTGAGAATAGACCATCCTCTTTCTCACCGCGGCGTCGTAAAATACGACTTAGGTAAGTTGATGTCAGGCAGGAGGTGGGTTGTAAACTACGTAGCCAAATCATGTGACATGTTTATAAGATGTTATGCCGACCTCACTTAGAGTGGGATAAGGGCAGGAAGATGAAGATTATTATCCTACAACCCAAGATTAGAACCTATTACACCTACTACTACTTGAATCGGACAGATTAATCTCGGATTGTAGCGAAGTAATATTATCACTATAATTTTTGTATTATGGAACCCCGCAAAGTAACACTTAATTGTATAAATTATGTAATAACAACCATTTTACCGCTAAATTGTCACACGTCGCTTGGGTTTACTTAAGCAATGAAAATCGTCAAACTTAGAAAGAAGAAGCCGAAATTTTCGAGCCCAATAGCGATATTCTTTTCAAACAGTTGACAATGGTCCATTCACAATTGGTACGTCGCTTTGATGTTGTCTCACATGGCGATGGCCGCAGCGAGGTAACGTGGTGCTGCGATACAAGCACGGCGAGCAAACAGGAGTCCGACGGGCGCTCGCTTTGAACCGGCGCCATAGATTATGGCGGTAGAGCTGCCGACTAGGTAGCAAGGTATCGGAGTTCATGGTGATTAGTTAAAGTTTCATCAAATTGATACTACAAAAAGTAATAAAAATACAATTTTTCTGTAATCTGCAAAAAAAGAAAATAAATGTCATGCTAAATGTAAAGTGTATTATCCGTTCTCATAGCTGATACACGCAGAATTTGTAACAACTCATGCGCTATCCGCCACCAATAACATAATAATCACAAGCACTGCACACATTGACCACCAAAATTCTAATAATTCTATAAATTTTTCAAATAGATGGTCCTCAAATAGATAAAATTTGTTTAGTAAAAAACAAATTTCTAGTAAACATCACGATTTGTATATTCTCCAGGTATTTTTTAAATTAACATCATGATTCGATGTTACATTCACGCACGTCACTATAATTTTCCTGTAATGTATCTTGAATTGTAGTTTAACTTTCATCATCAGCTTTGTAATGATTTTAGTGAAGATTTCCTTAAATTAATTCTCAATTTTATAAACTATTTCATTCTTTACTTTCCAAGAGGAATTGATTTGTATTTTTGTGTTTTGTGGAGCAAGCATATTTAGATTAGAATTTTCCATAATTTTATCAGGCAAGAACACAATGTTGTTCAAGTTATAAAAAGAGAAATAAGAAGTGCAGCCCTGGAGGGAATTTTTAAAAAACCAGATTTATCTTAAACTTTATGGATGGTTTGAAGCTATCTACTCTATGGTCAGTCAATAAGCAGAGCGTAGACAAAGAATGTTTAATTAGCCTTATGTCTACACAGCCTCGCGCCTACCGAATACCGTCGCTTCCCGGAACATTTGTCGCCACCGCCACCACCACCGCGCTACCTCTCACCGTCCTCATAAATATGGCCCAGGTTATTGTTTAACTGTGATTAAATACAAGACTCCATTATTGTCAAGTCATTGAGAAATTATTACATATTAATATATAGTGTTATGAAAGTGTGGTATGCGGCTGAGTAGAATAGACCACACTCATTTCTTACCGAGGTGTTGCAAAAGGCGACTAAGATAAGTGGTCTTGCAGTGTGGTATCCGGCTGAGTAGAATAGACTACCCTCATTTCTTGCTGAAGTGTTGTAATAGGCGACTAAGGTAAATTGAGCCGCCGTGTGGTATTCAGCTGAATAGAATAGTCCATCCTTATTTCTTACCGAGATGTCGTAAAAAACGACTAATGTAAATTGACGTTAGGCTGGCGGCCACTTGTAAAATACCTAGCCAAAACATATCACAACATATGTAAAACATTTTGTGCCGACACCGCTTAAAGTGGGATAAGACCAGGAGAATGACGATATAGTGTTTTAGATATTAAATTAGTCCTCTAGAAGGAACAGGAGACGTAATCTAGAATTTCGAGTTTTTTTACACGATAAGGCTAGCGCGTCGCTACGATCTTACCTAACGGAAGCAGTCTAAAGTAGACCGAACTAGCCTATTCACTCTTTTTTTCCAAATCACAGCAATCTAGGAAGATATATGCAGGAAGGGAATATTTTGATTTACCGCCTAGAACTTTGGCATTGGCTGAACACCAGCGCTGTTTGTGTAATTATTTTACAAATACGGCATCATACTGAAGAACATCTTTATTATATTAGCTTAGTTATATGCGGTGGCATATTTATAATATTTCTTGTTTATTCATCGTTCATTTTTTATACTAAAATTATTCATTAATTTTAGTATAAAAAAAAATGAAACAATATTATCCTTAAATCTTAAAAAATATATAATAAAGTAAACACTATAAACATATAATAAATATATAAAATTTATATCTAATAAATTATAGATACACTTTAAATAATCTGACATAGAATCCGCACATAATCATGTCATAAACAAAATAAATTAACAAAAATTTAAATAATATGTATAAGTAGGTAAATTAAGGACCACTATATCTAAACTTTAATTTTAAGTCTTTCTTTTTATTCTCTATCTGTTTATTTTGAGTTAAGATAACTGGTTCAAATAACGCTTTGAATGTAGACTTGATTACTATTAGATGCCTTATAGTCTAGATCGTGGTTGATGTCCGTATTCATGTCTTTTCTAGAATCTACTGTCTTGTCCGTAACGTTATGCGTAACGTTATCCATACCTGTGCTGGTGCTGTGTTAATTATCAACTAGTACACAAGAAATGGCCGGAAACGACGATAATCCAAAGTATCAGTTACCGCGGCGCTCGTTGCGTATCCGGACATGCAAATAAATTTCCCTGCGCCTCTCGGTGCGTGCGTCCGATGTACGAGTATTTACGACTTCCTCGCCGGCGACAAAACATCCTTAATTGAGCGATCAAACCGAGTCCATAACTTGCATAAAACTATCGAATTTCAACCCCGCCACGGCTCATATAAAGAAATTTGCTCCTTTTCATCGGGATCGCCCGTCCTTCTCTGTAACGGAACTCGCTAGTGGCAGAGCGAGACGGTCGGGTCGACCACGAAATTTGTATACGTGAGATGAACGGGCAGGTGGAAATACTGACCACCGGTCACCGAGGCTATCAGATTACCCACATGTCGAGAGCCGATGTGAAATTTATTGGGCCTATCGAAACTTGTAAGTAACGCGGTGGACCGACCGTTATAGGTGCGAGTGGTCATTGTCGAATGTGAATCGAATTAATTTGAATTGTAATCGATCGTTGAATAAACAGGGAACCGGGGTCACTGCTAAGGGCGTCTAGAATTCTATTGTTTGATTTTTTTCATTGCGACTATATACAGTCTCGAGTACCTAACAAACAAAACTGATATTATACTAGCTGACCAGCCGACCCTATCCGTTTTCACACGGGTAATAGAACGTATTATGCCCTGAGACAGACCCGCCAATGATTAGTTTACGCGCAAGTTAGTTATCACTCCTAAAATGGTCATGGTTGTGTTATTGCAGTTTTCTTTAGACATATTAAAGAAAAATAATCTTACTGCAAATTGTTTTATTATGCCTCAAAGGCATTTGACAGCCGTATGGATAAAAGCTACCAGGTGATTCGACTTATCCCGATATTATCAATAATTATCAAATTAAATCTACTGAAACCTTCCTCATCTATTAGGGAAAGTGTATATTATTCCTGTCTATTAAAAAAAGAAGCATAAAAATCCATTCAGTAGTTTTGAAATTATTGCAAACAAACAGTTGTACCTAATGTGCAATGAAAAGTATTATTTTATAAGTTCGTATCTTTAGTACCTAGAGAGATAAATAAATAATATGAAATTAAAAATTTAGCTCCGAGGATATATCTAGAATTTTTTTTACTGTTTTAGTGGCTATAAATTGAGCAAACAACGAAATCTATAATGTCTCGTAACGCGGTCCAGCCGTAGCGTGCTGCCCTAACTAGGCCGGCGCGGGCCGCTCGTAAATTCCGCGCGGCGCAGCGTGATGCCGGCTGCGCTACGGCTCACTATCTTACGGCGGCCATTAATTGATTGCTCTCCGGCCGTTTCCCGAGAAATATCGTCCTTGATTAGATTATCATCTGAGACTATACTATAATTGTCCCTATGTCACTAAATCATAATCAAATCCACCGTTGCATAAGCCGAAAACCTATATCTAAAATTTGCGGTTTGTTTATTTATTTGCGATTTTTACATGTAGGCTATCTCCTGACGATAAATTGTATAAACTGCTATATCTCATATAACGTTATTATTTCGAACAAAGTAGACTTAGGAATTGGTATATATTTTTATTAAACAGGTAGTAACTCGATATTTCGTTTGAAGATTTGAAAATTATGAATGTGAGAATTATATTATTTATAATCCGAAGCGCCGGCACCAAATATAATGTGTCTATCAAAATATTATGTATATTAAATTGTCATAATGTGAACAACGTAGCCCGCCGGCGACCACTTGAGGCCATTTATTTGACCACACAGCCTTAGAGTCCGGCTGTGATGGATACATCAACCTTAGAGACCGCTGTCACGTTAGGCGATCATAACTGACATGTTTACGCAAATCATATTCAAATATCTACGTTCGAGTCGCTCGCTACGGCGAGCCTCCACGCGGAGTCCGCGCCGCGCTCTCGTTCACGCTAACGGCCAATATATCAGCATCAACAGTAACAGTAGCCAAATAACTGGAACTAATCCGTGTCGAATCTCTAGAGATATTATAGAGTTTTTTTTTTCAATAAAACCAACCATTCCATAATCAGAATAGTTCATAAAGTCGCTGCAATCGTAGCTCGGCTGGCCACTTTTTGTGTGGGAAACGTTTCCTTTTTCAATCACGGAGCAACCTTTTTACGGGGCTCGGTGTAGGAGCGGGACGATAAATATCGAAACTTATGGCCGCGGCCAGCTTTGATGTGCGTTTTATCCCGATTGCTTCACCATTTTTGGGGTTCTCCTATGCAACTATCGTGCGGCGTAGGCCGGCCGGCCGCTCGGAGCGCGCCTACTCCGAGAGACGGCCGTCGAGATTTCCGCAGCTATTAACATGTGACGACAATGACCGCAACGACAACAAACAACAAGACACTTTTTAAGAATGCACAAAAGGATTAAGTTCTTATATAAACAAATGGGTCACATCGCATCAATGCATTGCATGGATGCAATTCTGCCGAAACCCCGAACCTTATACAAAGATAACTTGAGATTATCGCGATGTGACCCGTTTGTTTATATATTAGTTAGTATAATTCGCGAAAGTTTATAATCTACCAGGATTAAGTTTCTTCAACACCTGTACTATGCGTCTTAAATTGGTCCGGTTGTATGCTATTGACTCGTATTGTAATAATTAGGCCAATACCAAATAGGCTCTCAGTGTTTACCACTATAAAACTATTTAAATATATAAATATAAATATATGGGACACTTACACACACGGTCGTCCGTCCCCAAAGTAAGTAACTTAATACTTGTGTTATGGTAGACAGACAACTGGTGAATATATACTTATATATTTTTAAATACATACTTAAATACAAATATACACCCAGGCTCAAAGACCAACAAATTCATTTATAGAAAATGTTTGCCCTCGGCGGGAATCGAACCCGCGACCCGTGGAGCTGAAGGCAGGGTCACTACCCACTGCTCCAACGGGCCAGTCATTTTTGTATTAAATTGATTATTATATATTAAATTGAGGATATATCAACTCCATCTTACTGCAATAGCAACATATAATTTGCGACATATAAAATTTCAAAGAACTGATACAACCCCCCTGGTGCTTACGCTTTTCATCAAACATCATTTTATATCAAGCAAAGTCAAATATCATAAAAGTGTACCAAAATTTGTCATGAGCATTATTAATGTATTAATACTTATTATTACATCTATTTTTAAGCCTCAATATAGTTAATAGTAAAGAGTTCAATTAAATACTTAAATCGAATACTTCAATCGGTATTATTCTGAAACAGATTTCATGCAGTTATCTCTCGTGCTATATCTAATATGTCACCATCGTGTTTATTTATACGCGATTAAGTTCAGAATCGACGGAATAACTTTCACACGTGACATAAACTTGGTTGTACATTACTCTCACGGGCTACGTATACGTAAATAGTTTCATAATACATAAGAACCGGTGCCGATGTACACAAGCACAAGATCTCGTAGTAAAACTCATTTTATATATAAAATGTCGATTCGATGAGATAAAAAATCAATAAAATTCTGCCAGTTCTCGACTGGCTAATTAATTAGGCAGTATGCATAATTTATTTACGACGACGATAATGTTCATTAACAACTTCTATGTCAAGGATGTGAGTTTAGAACAGATAGAAAACGTTTTAGGGTTCCGCGACGGAACGTACTTGTACTGTAGATAACTGTTACTCACGAGCCTAGTATGAACAACGGTACGGGGAATAGTACTTATATAGCGAAATTTAAGCATTTCTAAGACCACATTAACGATTAAGTTCAAATTAATTATTGTATTTATTTCCTATAAATTGGTAAACGATGATCGAAGAGAAAATTCTATAGGTGAAATCTCAGGTTAAATATGTCGTGTGGTATCCGGCTAAGACCACCATCATTTCTTACCGAGGCATCTTAAAAGGCGACTAAGGTAAGTCGATTCGCCATGTGGTATCCGGCTGAGTAGAATATACCACCCTCATTTCGTAACGAGGTAACGTAAAAGGGGATTAACGTAAGTTGACCTGCCATGTGGTATCTGGCTGAGTTGAATAGACCACCCTCATTTCTTACCGAGGTGACGTAAAATAAGACTAAGGTAGACGTCAGGCAGGCGATCAGTCGTAAAATATGTAGCCAAATCATGTGACAACATGTTTATAACATGTTATACCGACCTCACTTAGAGCGGGATAAGGGCAGGAGGATACTGATGAAATTAGGAAGAAAAACTGTTTTACTGAAATAGATAAACATTGTATGTACGAATCCATCTTCGCAGAAGCGTCACTCGCAACTGACACCATTACAGGCCTCCTACATTTTTTACCTCACCTTCCGTGATGTAATCTGTCGTGTGTTTTTCTGCTCGTCTTTGACAATAATTTAAGCGACACATCAATTTATGGATACTAAAAAACAGTTCTGCCTTTGTATTAATTTTTATGTGCCATTTAAAACATCCACAAAACCTTTAAATTTGAAAAATAGCGGAAATTTTTAACAATTCTTGTTTACCACATTGATTAATGTCTTTCGTACAGTGATATAAGAAGTATTTTCGTGGTGTCCGCCAACATAGGGTATTTGTGATTATTAAAATGGAGAGTTAGAGTTTTTTTTAAATTTATCTATAAGACTATTTATGACGAGACATCGGAGACCCTCTCTGTCCTCTAAGGACAGGGAGCTTAGACATACTAGCATCCTTACTAGCGATTTTTGAAATAATGCTTTACAAGTTTTTCTTCACTGTAGTACGTGATAAGTTGTAAATAGAAATCAATTTTTTTTTTGACAAAACGTCACTGCTCGTGGTTTGAATACGAGATGTGAGGTTGCCAATTTGTTTTATTATATCCATCTATCTAGTATGGAGTTCTACATCCTACATATTTCCAAATCGTCGTGCAAAGTACTAGTCCTTACCGAGCCACCGGCTAGCAGATATAACCGACTTCTTTATATTATCACCAAAATACTATTTAACATACATTATTTTAAGGTTAATCGTAATAAAATTCGTATGTCATACAACTAAGCCGTTTAATACACCGAGTGATATGAAAGTAATAAAAATGTTTATTGCCTTTTCGTGTATAATTCTTAGATTACATATATTACTATGTTCGAAACCGAGTTCGGAATTTGACCAACCAATATACTTTAGTAGCGATCATGTACTAGACCACCCTCATTTCTTACCGAGGTGTCGTAAAAGATGACTAAGGTAAGTTGACCCACCGAGTGGTATCTGGTTGAGTAAAATAGAATAATATAGAATATAGAATAAAGAGGGTGGCTCCTTCTTACCGAGGTATCGTAAAATAAGACTAAGGTAGACGTCAGGCAGGCGATCTGTCGTAAAATACGTAGCCAAATCATGTGGAAACATGTTTATAATATGTTGTCACGACCCCACTTAGAATGGGATAAGGGCAGGAGAATGATTTAAGTGATCATGTACGGCACTGGAAGAGTAATAACGTAATGTAAGTGTTACTTCTCTATAATTTCGAAACATGAAAACATGTGTTATAGCTAACTAGGCAATACTGGAATTACTAAAAGTGCAATTGTATAAATGACTAAAGTCTGAATTAAAGTAACGTGAACTATCAAGTAAAGTCCTGCAAACTGTTTTTTTTTAATTTAAACTATCGTGAGTAGTATTCATAGTTAATGTATAGCACCGAACGATAGAATAGGACGTGAGTATAGCTGGTTCTATACATTAACTTGAATATTAAAAGTTCTCGCTAACCTACTACATAACCGCTAACCATGCTACTAACGAATAAGCAGAGAAACTATCATTTTTGCGCTTAATCTTTAACGCTTTTGTTTTATTACATACTAACTGCGCTCCACCGCAGCGCTCGCGATATGTAAGGTATATATAAAATGTCAGATGTTTGATATCTATCGAACTATGGTTTTTCAGATGATAAAAAGTAGCCAAAGTGATCTTTTATTTTTAGACCCACACGTACGTAAAATTCGGTTAAGCCGTTTGAGCTTTAAAGTGGCACAAACATACACTCACTAACTTTCGCATTTATAATATAAGTAGGATTTGTGTCGATTCACCGAAGGCGCCGCGAGGTCCGCGAGTTGCAGGCGCGGGGAGCGGGGTTCGGGGGGCGGCCAACAAAAGACACCCGGGTGACTTTTGACTTTCGTCGTGTGGTTAAGCTTCATAATATAATTGAGCCCGAACAAAATCCGGCCGAGTATTAACATACAATAGGCCAGTCAGTTCCGTTGCGCCCGCCAGGTCGCAGAGGGCAAAAAAACACTACCACTGGCTTTAGATTGCGGCGCACATCGCGACAACTGCAACTTGAACGCTTGTCGATTGCCAACTGTAACTCGATCGAACAGGGTTCAAAGTTGCGCGTCGATCATGTTGCATGCGACGTTGTCGAGTGCCGTCGGAGGTTGGCAGGCGTCCATCGAAGGCAGCCCATCATGAGCCCGACGACTGTTTGACGGGTGACAACCGTCAGCAAAAACGCTGTAAGTTACCTACTGCCCGATCGGGTCGCTATACCCAGTTTTGAGTTATTGCATCCACTCGCGCTTTTTGCGGGCACGTCTCGATGTAACTTGCCTCTTTTTAGCGATCGTCTCGTCTTTTGTGCGCTCGGTAGAGACAAAACGTCGAACGTTCGGACGTCCCGAGCGCTTTTGGAATTCCTACTCGACTTATACGACGAGCGATACAAACTGAGATGTAATGAATGGAATGGTCGTTACCGTTTGCACCACGTATCGCATTGCCTAAGACGCGTTGCGGCGCGCAACATGTATTTATTATATTTCAAAAGGAAACACATTACCTGACTGTAAACGCTTCTAAGTGATTATATAAATAGACCAACAGTGTAGCGATTGTTTTTATATGCAGGCATTAAAAGTGAGTCAACATCGAGAGTTTATTTGTTCTAACTAGTAACATATGCTCTATTTGTCTCCGTAAATACAGCTAAGTACGTAAGTAAGGAGACGTACAAATCTTTTGTTGGAATTTACATTTAAAACAATTTTATTATTACTATAAGTAACTTATATAACAATAATAGAAAAATGATGATATTGAAAAAACAGTACAGTTGTAGCAAGTTTCGGATTAAATATTACTACAGGTACTATGTACTAGTTATTGATTTTCGTATATGCACTAATATTTCAACATATAAAGGGTTTTAAAAAGCAACTAAGGTAAGTTGACGCATCGTGTGGTATCTGGTTGAGTAGAATCGACCACCCTCTTTTTTACCGATTGTCGTTAACGGTAAGTTAACGTCAGCAGGCGGCCGGTCGGAAAATACGTAGCCAAATCATGTGACATGTTTATAACATGTTCTGCCAATAACACCTAGAGTGGGATAAAGGCAGGAGGATAATGATTCAGGGTTTATTTTCACTCTGTACATATAAAAAGATTATTATTAAAGCCATAAAGACGTTCCGTTTTTATCACTTATTTTTATTCTATTCTCCTCTTGGTCATATGTACATGTCATCGTAAACGGTTTTTGATTTTGTTGATGCGTCCCTGCGGTTTTCAGCCCGCATTAAGTTTACGTTCTCATTTGTTCTGTAGCTTACAAGTCTGTACACGGGGAGCGGTAGGACGTTAGAGAGGAGTGTTCGTCGCTGTAGAAATCAGACATAATTAGGTATTCGATGGCATTGGCCACGTCTCACGATGGTAATATATAACGCTCGGTGCGGTCAGGTACAACGCGATGCCTTTACACGCCGACGGAGTGGGCACGAGATGGGAAAACTAAAAAAATCTTATTATATTCACCAAACTACTAATACTTCTATGGGCTAGCTGTGGTAGCCCAGTGGATCCCCGTGCGGCTCTTTCAAGAAGGTCTAGGGTTAAAACCACGGGCAGGCACCAATGAGTTTTCTAGTAAAACTTATGTGTCTAATTGATAATTGCAATTTATCACACGCTTTTCGGTGAAGGAAAACATCGTGAGGAAACCTGCATATCTCTAGAGAATTCTGGGGATATGTGTAACCTACCAATCCGCATTGGAGCAGCGTGGTAGGAATTAGCTCCAATCCTTCTCTCAAAAAAAAAACGGAGAGAAGAGGCCTATGCCCAGCAGTTGGATAGTAACAGGCCGTTACTTACTACTTTTTTTACTAATACTTCTTGCATAAATCATTAATTAAAGCGGAAATATAATGTAATATCAAAGTGATTGTTTTATACTTATTTCAAATTTCCTTATCTTTTTCCTCTTCCTTACATTCCATTTTTTCATGTCCATTACATGAAAAAAATCATTATTATCTATTGCGGGATTTTGAGCTGCATATATTTCAAGGAAATGTGTGCAGCGCTAGTGTAGTGTTGTTGTGGCTTTTTAACATTTTGTTACTAATCCCGCATTCTTTAAATATAAAAACGGGTTGCAGAAAAATAAACCTGTTACATATTTTCATTCTTTAACATATTACTTAGCTTTAATTTAGATTTAGTTTTTCATCACAACATTTTTTTTTCTCTTTTTTTGTATATGAACATGCATATTTTGGTGAGAAACTTTATTATAAATATGATGAATATGTATACATTTAGTCAATAATGTGTTATGAACTGTTTTGTGTGTCTAATAAAATAAAATAAAGATAGAATTTCGCGTACACGGAGGTGTACTATTATAACCTTTTTATAAAAGTAGTATAATACCTCCTATATTAAATTATTCAAGCGTGCAAAATATATAAATAACAGAATCAAGCTGCATTTTATAATCCGTGTGGTATCCGACTGAGAATAGACAACCCTCATTTCTTACCGAAGTGTCATAAAAGGCGTCTAAGGTAGGTCAACCCAATCTGTGGTACACGGCTGAATAGATACCACCGTAATTTCTTACCAAGGTGTCGTAAAATACGACTAAGATAAATTGACGTCAGGCAGGCGGCCGGTCTTAAAATACCTACGTAGCCAAATCATGTGACAACATTTTAACCTCTCTTAGAGTGGGATAAGGGCAGCTGCAGGAGGCAGGATGATGCTGCATTTTATTATAAACCAAAAGTACTATATGAAAATACTGACCCCCAACTCGATCGTACCCCAAGTAAGTCGGCTCCACCCCGCGTCGGTGCCGTGTCGTGGCCGCGTCGCCGCCTGTGCGAGGCCCGCACGACACTTTCTAGCCGCGACGGGCCGCACATACCCAACGACGTGCGCACATCCGGGTGCGCCTTGTTTATGTGTATGTTTGTTTGTTTTCACTGGTGCTCCACACGCGGACATTTTCACTGCACCTGCGTTTCACACGCTTGTTCTATTTACTCGCATTGTCTTTCTAGAGGAGTGCTGCACAAAGAAATACCTACTTGCAGGTCGTACTTTAGATTATCTTAGCAAATTTTTGGATTCGCACCCCGAGCGTTGATACTTATATTATAAATACAAAAGTCTATCTGTCTGTTACGTTTTCACGACTAATCCACTAGAACGATATTGATGAATTTGTATAAAAAAAGGCTTTTGTGGTACATAAATAATAATAAATAACTAAAGTATATTGGACTAACCTAAAGAATGAATTTTTTGTTACGTGAAACAGGAAACACATCGTTGAGGTCATTTTAACATTTAAGTCGACGTAAAAGTTTATTTAATAATAGCTTTAATGTTTAGCTTTTATTTTATTAAATATTAAGTTATTATAATTATTATCAATGAAAATTATAAAAGGCCACAGTTATGGTCATTTATTATTATAAGAATATTTCTATGTACAATATAAGACGAACAAAAAACATGACGGCCATGTTTGCAAAATATCTAAGTAATGCGTAAATGTTTGAAAATAATCTACTGCGTATAACGGTCGGGGTTTACTTAAGCCGTGTCCGCAGTACACAGTGCTTACAGACGTCATCAATTTATACTTCATTTACTGATCGATGTTATTACATACATTATACATATTACATTTATTATAATTAATAAGGTGTACACGTGACTTCTTTGAGTCAACTAACTTGGTTAAATACCATTTTAGTTTTATTTTGTACAACATGTTGTTTTCTAATTTCCTACTGAAAATCGGATATTTTTTCTTCATGTCTTAAAACTTGTAGATACGAAATAATAATAGGCAAATAAGTTTCAATTTTCCCAAAATTCATCCATATCGCTGCGGGAAGAATAAGAGTTACATAGAATAATAGACTAGATGTTATGGATTTTGGCTCAAAATAACATTTGGCAATTATTGAAAAGGTGATGGTAGACAATTTACTCATATAAAAAAATCATATTTAAAATTACGAATAATAAATATGGTTATGTTATGTTAGTACTGTTATGGTTATGGTATGGTAATGTTATTTTAAAACTTTAAATTACGTGATATGTAGTTAATATTATTACTGAACTTAATAAAATTTTGCATGTAGTAATTGCAGCCGAAGCAGTGAAGCAGTGAAGTTGCGCCGCCACGTCCCCACATCACCACGCCACCATGTCGCACCCAATGTGCGGCAAACAGCCCCGAGGCTGCGATTCCGGTAGCTAGGTATACTTCGCTATTGACATGTGGCGACGTGCTTGTAATGCTGATGGTCGCGCGGAATGGCGGTCGGATTGCAAAAAAAATATTTCTATCAAACTCGACGGAGATTGAGATCTTTGATACGTCTCTATCGAGCGATGTTAAATACTTAATACAGAACACCGCCTAGAACCATCATAGACGAATGGTTAGAGCGTGTGTACAAAAAGTTACGGATTCAAAATATTCCCTATTCAAATAAAATTATAAACCAGTAAAGTTAAAGCAACTCTACTGCTGGCTAGAACGTTTGGAAAGTTAAATAAATAAGCTTAGAATTCGTTAAAGGAGACAGTTTTCTAGTCCCTTGAAATGGCAATCAAACGGATTGTTATTTACTGTTTTTTTTTAATTGAGTGCAGTGAATGGAGTATCTATCGTGGCAGTGAAGAAATACTCTGTTGCTCTTCTACACTCGTAACTCTTATTTGAAATCTAGACACACTTTTAAGACAGCCCCATATTCGTAAACTTCTCTCTTTTGCACACTTGGCGATGTTTCTATACTCGTCCACCCCGCCCTATGTCACTGTTAGAGCTTAACAGCATTACCATTCCGAAGCAAAAATAAAGACATAAAATAAAGTGATTAATTGTTATTTATATCTAAGAAATATAAGCAATACGAACATGTTGTGAATGTGTACCGACGATTACAAGATAATATCTCACATAATAAATACTATAAATATTTATAAGTACAATACCTCCGATATAAACTATGTCAGTGTATCCTGAGTGATATAAAACTAAAACTAGACATCCGAGTAATATTAAATACTCATTTTAGGAGGTTTTATGTAATTACTAAATTTAATAAGCGTTTTGTAGACTAATTATTTATTCTGTGTTTTGTGCAGTGACGGTATTCACAATATTTTATTGGGCCCGATTACGGCGACATTCCTCGATATCAAACATATCACAGTTACCATCGCGACGGGTTCTTATATGGAGGTCATAAATAATGCAAGCGGTTTATTTATTTTATCTACTATATAGATAATTTAACTTTAGTTTGTTTGAAGCGGTGCTAGGTAAAAAAAAATAACTAAGTTTCGACCCACATCGCTCGCAATACGAGTATCATATATTTTTAGCTCAAAGTCGCTTTGCTTGTAACATATTTCAGTTTGACACCAAGTTATACCCGTTTCTTAGTTTGTAACATATTATGTTGGACAACAGATTACATATATATCCTTGATTGATTTATATTATATTTGACAAATTTCTCCTGTATTTTACTATATATATTTTGTTTAGCACCAGCTTATACCTGTTGCTTGACATCTAGCATTATGTTGGACACAAACTTGCACCCGTGTCTTTTGACACTAAGTTTTATCCGTTTATTCGCTAATAATACCTATAATCCGTTTTGAAAACTATAATTACGCAACCACAACCAAAATATTTCATTACGCGACCTACGAATCTGTTTTATTCACCGCGTCACAAATAAGAGATTCTGGTTCAAATTGCAAAATAACTTTTAAGCCTAGTGTGGTATAGTTAAAAAAAACTCTAATACCTAATATTATACCGTTTTGTTCAAAGAAGTCAGAAGAAAGTAAATTATATACAAAGAGCGAAATTTATTTGTATTTTATTATAATTCCAGTCCCGCCACGATATGGCCACCATCTAGGTCAACTACACACTGTTAAACAAAATATTGAGTTCCTCACCCAATGAATACGCATACAAACGATGCCATAGGTAATGTCCGTAAACACATTATCGTTATAAACTGATGGCAGTTTAGAGTCACAGATCTTTATCTGTTCCAGCTCCGATTGTATTAATTAAGCGGCTCTCGAATAATTTAAGATCAATATTTTACGAACATTTACTTGTATGTTAATATTTGTTCTTCATTAGGGTCACCACACAGTCAAAATTTTTTACTCCTTTAAAAAATTAAGTATATACAAGCGATAATTAAATTTGCAATATATCTACGGTAATATCGAATTTTAAGACTACGTTATAATATGTATATGTCTCCTCTCCTTTGGAAAAGATGTGTCAAACCACACTGCTATAATGCAGATTTGTGCCACATGTCCCAGGAATTTTCCAGAGTTATGGAGATTTTCTCTCAAAGAGCTCCTTAAATTAAAAGCGCTTGATAATATGAGATTAATTAGGAACATGTTAATAGAAAAACTCATTGTTGCCTGCCCGTTATTTAAACCCGTGACACTAGATAGGATCCACAAGTTTCAGCATCCAAGCTGTCTTAAACTGCCTCAGAATCCCATTAAAATTCATACCAGCTTTCGCTCACCAAAATATATACCGCACATGTTTTTAATGTACTTCTTCTAAAAAGGCTAGACCGTCTTTTCCAGACAGACTACCTTTCAAGTACGCCAATTGTTACAAACAATTGAAAATGATTACGTCATCCTCATTTCCATTTGTGAAATTAGAAAAATGCGGGCTCTCAAATCACTCAGCCCTCCGGCATCGCCGCGAATGGCACCTACCGGCATAACTCTGGCTCTGGCTGACATGTTCAGATGTATGACTGGTTCAAGCCGTCAGGATCTCGTGGCACAAACACTGTCCAAAGTATGAGTTCGGTATCGATTCGGTGCCTTGCTTAGTATGCCGGTCGCGCGCTCCGCTCCCGCACGGCAGGCTGCTCTATTTGGGCACGCCTTGTACGGCCGCCGGACGTCTGCTGACGTCTACGTGCATCCCGCGGCTGAGCTGGCACCACAACTGATTTGGTAGCGTTGTACTTTATCTTATTGATATTTTTAGGACATTGCTAAAAACACGTAACTGTTACCGTTGACACACCACGCCAAATGCCATGTCAGCTAAGTCGTAGCGAAAGCCGAGCTACAACAGTTCAGCATCATAACTGTTAGCCAATTACGGGTAACCACATTGTCGCTCACCGACAAGAGAAGGGATAAAGTTGTAACTATTGCTTCATCACATTAAATTGTTTTTTTTTCCAGCTAATTTTACTATAAATTATGTCCATAAATCTTTACCGTTCCATAAGACAACGTTTATTGCAATAATAAGTTATAATCCGTTCTAAGCTATTTCTTTAATTCATTCATTGATAGTTATTTTTCTCAACCTGTATAAGTTTGTTGAAAATCGTATTTCTGGATGTTTTTTAATTTAATCGAAACTTAAATAACTCAAAATTGTTCCCGTGATCTCACTCCAGTGAACAGTTATTACTCTGTAGAAACATTTTAAGCCCAATCCACTTATTTACTATCATAAATTTTGTTTAGTTTTTACTAAAAGGAACCCTTTCCGTTTTATCCAAACAAATTCGTTGTGTCATCTTGGTCTTTCTGTTACTTTAGGTCAAGTGTCACACGCTACCAGTTTTAAAGAGCGATAGCCGGTTGACCTTCAACACCCATTAGAGATTAACGGTTATTACCTGATGGCGGTGATAACAACCGGAACCGAACGCCTAACATACTAAGAGGTACAAATAAAAGGTGGATGGTGAAATAATTATAAAAAAATAAGTTATAATTTTAGTTTCTTTGATAATTTACTCTCTTAAGTATCCACAGTATTATAATCATAGCATAAATAACCTGATAGAAATTAATACTAATGTTTATCACATGATAAACTCACCCTCTTGGTTAAAATCGCGGCACTTAAACAAAATAATAGTAGAATTCAAATATTGTATTTATTCCTGATAAAGTTTATAACATTTTGATCATATTCTACCTATCTTATACACCTTAGCAAGACATTGTAATTAATTTGAAATATTTCCTACAAATAAAATCTCACCCTTAAATAAAATGTTATTGAAAGTAGAGCATCTATCTCCCCGGGCGCACCACAAACAAGGAGGAAAGCATTTCCCTGACACGGTTTTCCCGCAAGGTCGATGGCCGCGCCACGGTCGCGCTGCCGGCCCATCACAGCCTGAGCCTAATGTGCTTTAAATATATTACTGCATAGAAAAAGGAAATGGAAAACATTTGCCTCCAGCGAAATATTTTATTTGGTTTCCAAACGTTTGGTTACAAGATTTTCCCCACGTGGATGCTATCAAAGTCGCGCTTGAAAGTTGAAGACTATTGAAAGTTTATGTTGACGTCTTTTTACTTTTTAAGATGCTGCAAACGCTGCAAAACTCACCTTCTTCTTAGTACTATTTCCTATTATGATGAAGTAATCGAGGCTTTCGTTTCTCCCTATTCTATTAAAGCACTAAATACAATACAAGTTTGCACTTTTATGTGATTGACAATCCAAAAGAAGTATAACTTATCGTAACATAACTTTGTACATAAAGAACTGTATTTATAAAAGAAATTTACCATAAATTATTACTTTCCTCATTTAGTGCTGCGGAATGCTTTTCCGGCGCTGATTATGTATTATAAGCAAGAATTTCCTAGGCAAACGTGTATTGTCTCAGGTAAATCTTAATTCCTACAATGTAGCGTGTCTATAGTCATCCGCGATGCAAGTGAAGGTAAGGAAACTTTAGTGGAAATTCTATTCAATGATTTATCTACAGACCCTTTAAAATAACGCCAATCAAATATTGTTTCCATTTTCTCATCATAAGATCTTCAAGTAGAAAAAAATCCCATCGACTTAGACTTCATTTTGTCTACTTAATATCGATAAAAGTATTTAGCTTTTCATATAAGTAACGTTTATTAAGAGTGAATAAATAAACACAAAATAGGTCGTAAATAGTTTATGACTATTACTGAAAGCATTATCTTAGCTTACTTAGCTCTAAACACATGTAAGACGAGCACTTAAGTACAGAACGCACTCTGCGAGATCCCTACAGTAACGTCGCCAACAAACAACATCAGCGATAGGTGCAGATATCTCAGAAATAGACTGGTCGATGTTGCGTCGATTACCATAAAGTAGGCATGTAACGCGGCTCGCAGGCCCGCATCGCTGCCGTACTGCGTCCTTAGATTTACTTTAATATCAAATTTAATTACTTTTTATTTGTCTTGACAACTCTGTAAAGACACACTAATAAGTTGGTGACTGGTTATTCCTACCTCGTTTCAAACTTGTATTGTGCGTATATTACGTAATGTCGTTGGCAACATAAAGACAGATATAAAAATACAAGCAGCGATTTAATTTTTGTTTGGTATTGAACGAATTTCTCTTCTTTTCAGTCTTTCTTCTTTCTGGACAGATATGTGACTAGAGGGAGGCCTTAAAAGAGATGGTTGGATTTTGTGAAGTATGACATGCATAAAAAAGTAGCGCTAGAATTGATGAATGATAGGAGAGAATAGAAGATAAAAACATGTTTTGCCGACCCCACTTGTAGTGGGATAATGATAATAGAAAGAAGATATTCTCGTTTAGATACGAAATGTGTGGAGTACACTTGGTTCCATAAATCACTAACTATACGTTATATTATTTAACTAAAAATACATTAAACTAAAAATATATAAATTTACGCATATTGTAATATTAAAATATTGCAAGGTTTTTTATGAAAATCTTAACAAGGTATTTGAATACGTGATTTATTTAATGTATATTGCAATATATAACAACCTTAAAGATATGTTGTATGGGCTTTGATAATATGCTTATTGAATTGGTCACATTAATGAAATTATCACCCCATTAAAATTCAGTTTACGATTAAATAAATATTGAATTAGCGTGCATTGTGAAATATGTTTTACTATTTACGGACCTACGGAGGATTATTGGACCTACTAGAACCCGAGATATAAATATTTTCTTAATATATTAAATAATTATAATTCTTAATAGATTAAATAACTTTGGTGGTAAAATTTATGAATTTGTATTGTACAATTTACAACAATCTTTAAAAAAATAAAGATCAAGACATTTTACTAAGCCTAAAAACACTTGTACGGAAAATCACGCTCCCCTAAAGCAAAACGTAAATATAATCAACCTACTTAAATAATTCTTTAAAACGAAATTAACTATAATTATTGTAATGTCTTTCTGAAAGGCGAGGGGAAGAAATGTGAAAAAAATAATTGACCAAAAGGTGCTAGAATAGGGGTCCTTCCTGGCAACAGAAAGTAGGTTTCCCATGTTCTTTCTCCAAAACGTGGACTGCGACTTCTGGAGCTGAAGGCAGGGTTGCTGTTATCTGCGCCAACGGAAAACTCGATTATTTCTATTACACTGTTCGATATACAAGATAGTGTTTGTAGAATGTATCTATCTCTGGCTCATACAAACAATATATTATGATATTTGTATTACACAATGCTATGCCAGTCCCAGCCCACCGTCGGGCCGAGCTATGTGGCCACCATGCGGGCGGCTGCCACCTCGCATTCCACCGTATCGTCACATTGCCGGAATTATCTTTTATTGTGAACAATCTGCACACGTAACTTCATCTACATATAGATATAATTTATTGTTAAAATATTGTTCTATTCTTAAAGGAAGAACGGGAATTGTGCCAAATTTAATCCACACTGCCCTAAAGGATGACCCGTCAAAACGTAACAGACAGATAGACACACTTTCGCGTTTATTAGTAGGTAAATATTTTTAATCAATTAATTAAATTGGATCAATTTCAAATCACCAAAAAGTACGTGGTGACAAAAATAAACTCCTAAATTAGTATTCATAAGTAAAATAAATAAAAATATTGAAATAACTACAATAGATATGATGGTAAAATTTCACATTCATCTTAATTGTAAATGGTCAGTATAATAACTAGTACCTTAGTAAGCGACATGGTTATTTTAACCACAATTAAAAATGATATGTTACTGAAAACATCCTACAGCTTAAATATATGCCTTACTGAAACAAATTATCTATTGACTTTCGCAAATTATTACACTAATATTTTAAAATACCTTCCCACCAGCTTTCTATGCCCGTTCTACTCTAAAATGAAAAATTTCTTTTCGAAAACTAAAAATTTATTCGAAATCTTTATTGCCATTAACATAATATAAAGTGAGTTATCAAATAGCAATAAAATTTCACTTATATACATAAATGCAATATTCAATGAACACTATTAATGTAAGCTATCATATAGTTTCCTTTTTTATTTACATTGCATGTCAATTTATAATGATATATTAGAATTCATAAAAGAAACAATATTATTCCTGCATGTTATTAACACCTCATTGTAAACTACTTGTTGACTATAGAATTAGTAGATAAAACTTGGTGATTAATATGAAAACATAAACTTTTTAGGCAGCACTTTGACTCAGTCAAAAGTTTAAAATTTTTCCAACATTATAACAAAACATATATAAAAGGAATAGATTTGGTATTAAATTAACCATACTGTTCAAAACATTTATATAATTATCGGCCGAATCCCAAATTTCAATGCTTTAACTTTCCAATAATATTTTAAACTTCATTTTTATTTTATTTACTAAGACTAAAGTAATATACTATAATCTGTGATTAGAGATATGATTCTCTATGTTATGCTAAATGTAGAGTGAAGCATTCGTTTTCCTATGAAACAACCTCCCGAAAGCTGTCTGTTTGTATGTGATCGATTCTGTCAAAATCACTAAACAAATTTTTAAACAGAATTCTTCCAAAAATTTTAGGTTAATAGTACATTACGGTTTTATGTAAACTTTGTTCAAGAGGTCGAGCGATTGTAAGAAGACTTGCCTGGGAGCTTTAGTCGCGTGCGTCGCGAATACCAGCAGAGATACACATAAAGAATGTACTAGAGATTTATAGATCTACAAAAATACTACGAAACATTCCCCCATAACATGTCTCTTTAATGGGTAACACACATTAATACTTTTATGTTCAAAAGTCAATTAAATACATTAGGTACGTTATTTACGCGTTATTAACTTTGTGACACTGACTTCCACGTGGGCGAAACCTCAGGTAGAATTAATCAAACGCTTGCACCGTGAACCGTGATTAAAATAATATAAAAGATAACCACTATAAAAGATTATAGAAATACAACAAGAAGGAAAACTAAACTTCTATAAGATTCTATATATTGTTAGTAGCTAAATTTTCTCTTTTAGAATCACTAACACTTTTTTTGGTAAGTTACGATATGAAATTCCTATCAGCCTACATATCGTTAGTAAAATTTAATGTTTAGATTACTGATCGACAAAAACATTCTTCATTCATTTTTTTCATTTTCGTCGTCATTTTTAAATATACTTTCTCACCCTAATATGAGCCTCTCAAGGAAGCAGTGTTTATTTACCGATAATGAACATGTTTAAACAAAATGAAACCAAGTATTTCTGAAGTAGCGTTATAATATAGTTGTAAGGTGCTACACGGATTTATATTAGTAACTGATCTATGTTTTTTGTTGCAAATTACGCGTAATGTTGGGAATAAATTCCACAACAAAGTGTAACGTAAAAAATGTTCGTTACATATTAATGTGCTCATACCCACCACGCCAATCGATGACTCAAGCGGCCGCGTAAGAAATCGACATTAATATGTATATGTGCTCTGCACCTACAATTATGCGGTTAGTTTTTTACTGGCTCGAGTGGAAAAAATAGAAAGTGTTTGTTGAAAGACCCACTGAAACAAAAAGCGTACTAACGCTTGCCACTACAGTCGTAGCCAGCATTTGGGACTTTCTTCCATCGTTTAACTCTATAAATTTATAAATTTATTATTATGTATAGGAGGTGCCCTTTGAATCCGGGGTGAAACATTAATTAGTGACTCAAAGAAATTGATATAAATAAAGAATATTTTGCTATTACATTAACATATCTCGGTCACGGATTTAAACGCAAACTATGTTTTTCAGCTAAAAATCATGTACCCTAATTGATATTTGCAAATTATCACATGATTTTCGGTATTCGGAAATCTTTTATAAAGTATAGATACAGTAATTGGTTGGAGCCTTGACTGCATCTAAATACAGTTTAGTGCAGTGTTCTGTCTATCTGTTCGTGTCTCTGTCTCTTTCACTTTCATAACTTATCCGCTGGACCAATAGTGATAATATTTAGTACAGTTATAGGTTATATACCAGGCTAAACATATAATACAAAAAGTACAAAAAAACTATTGAGGAGATTTTAACAATTAAGTTGACGAGACTAAGTGGTAGGTACGGCTCATTTTTATGTTTTCTAGGACCGCATAACTTCTGAAATCTCTTCTAATGAGTTGACTTCTAACATTAACATACGTTATCGCGAACGGTTACCAGTAACGATGACTCGACCCCATAAAGCCAAAGTTTAGAGCATTAATTTTGCGAAACCAAAGTAGAAACTTGTCGGAGATCGTGAATGATTCCGCATAAATCACAAATAAAAAAACACACGATAAGTATACCTGTTTGGAATTGTCACTATAAATTTTAATATTGATAGCGTACGAGTTTTGCTATTGGGCCAGCGAGCGCACTCAGCGGCCATACCACTATATCACCGGAGCCATCCGCGTGGTGGACTCTACCGTCCGCGGCGCGCTCGCAGGGGTGGCGCGGAGTCGAATATTTATTAAATTTTTACTTTTATATCATACTAAAATTATATATTAGTGGCTAAATGCGCGGACATTAAGAAAAAATTATATTACATAAAAGAGCCTTACGTTGCATTTACAATTTCAGTCCGTATTATTCCCTGAGAGAGAAGTATAAGTAAATACGTATTCACATTATATTTTAGCAATATTTTGCGCATATGAATATACATAATTATATAAAGGCTGGCGATGTATATGACAAAGTAGGACATGAACTTGCGGCTCCTGCTTTGCGACTTGCAAAAAAAGTACGAAAGTCGTTTGTGTGTTTGAGTATAAGATTCTTTAATAAAATTCCGCAATCGATTTTAGATTAAAAACACTACAAAAAAAGCTAATACAGAAAAAGTGCTATATTATTTATAGGATTATTAAATGATAAGAATACTACAGACATAGCTACTCTTCGACCCTGTACAAGACAGCAATGATTAAAATTAAATTAATAACTAATAATAAGAACTATATTTTGAAAAAAGCAACCGCCGAGTTACTGCTGACTCTTCACGGTAGATACAGCTTTCCGAACCAGCAATAGAGTTGACGATTCAAAAGCACTTGTTTACATGTTTACTTGAATGAAGAATATTTGTATTTTAATTCAATATTTTATTCATCATAAAGCTGTAAGGTTCCAACATTTTTATCATCATTCAATAATAATATTAATTTCATTCATCTTTTTTCACATCGCAGGATTCGTAAACGTGCACTTTACTCGTACACCAAGACACCACTCCACTACAAAATCACTAAGCTACTTTCAGTCTATTTCTTGATGATGGTTCGGTTACGGGCGAAACGATTGTTGACATTGTGGTAGTGCGTGCATTGCTAGTGCAATGTGGTTGTGTTCATAGTGGTTCATAGTGGTGGTTCATAAATAAGGTATAAAAATGTAATCTCCCTACTTCCAGCATAACATATTTTTTGGCCTAATAGCGGATTAAAGGAAAAACCATATCATCATTACTTTTATAAGCTGTTAAGGTAAAGATCGAAAGTCATATCACCTGCTTTGTTGTTATAATATTTGCAGGCGATCGTGCTTAACACACATTTACTCTGCTAAAGTAAAACACTTGTTACTTGACTAATGACTTTCTTTTCTTATCGAAAAAAGAAATTAGTCATTTTTCTAACACTGGGGTGTTAACAAACTACTATTTATCTTTATACTATTATTTCACCAACAAAAACACTAAAAACTATAACATTTTTATTTGATATTTTGATTTTTAACGAGGGTTAGAATAAAACTTTTTTTTAGGGGAAACAAACAATTACTTAAATATCTAACTTATGTTGTAAACAGAAATCAACTAAGCTTCCACTCATACAAAAAATTTACATCTATATTCAATGAGAAAAATAAAATAAAATAGTTATGATTAACTTTAATGAACTTAGTAAGATAAGGAATATATATAAATAAAGATATGTGCTAACAATTCAATAAAACTATTTCAACTCCTAGGTAAACTATAATTTTAAGACTCTTACGCCGTCCTCAATAACTAAAGAATGGGGAGAGAACGAGCGGGTAACGAATGCTATTTACAATAAATATAGATTTTATTGCTTTCTTATATCTATTATATAAACTTGTAGTATACGTGTCTAACTCTATCCTGTTTACATACGAAATATATAATTTGATTGACTTGGTTATTGTAATAACTTATGAGTTACATGTCTACAGCTATTCAAACATGTAAGTTTCTTTTTGCTCGTGCCGGGGTCAGCGCGGCAGAACCGTTAGCTAGCCAGTCGGGATTCGCTTGACTAAAGTATCGAACCATATTTCATAGCAGTCGTTTTCCCAAGAAAAAACAGCAAGACGAAAAAGGAATTGCGCGCAAAATATCATCAACAGCGTACACAATGAAGCGGAGCGTTCCGCGCGATCGGCCGCGGCCATCGCTGCGGCGCCGCCCCTCCCCCGCGAGACCGACTTACGATTTCTTCCACATTTTTTCGACACCCGCTCGCCGATGGCCACTCCACCGCACTCCGTAACCCACAAAAACGTGTTCCACTCATTATGAAACACGAAACTATGATATTTGAAGTCGCCTTGCCGTTCGGACGACCTTAGTGTTGCGCAGTCGACGCGACGGCCAATAAATATACGCTTTACTGTTATCTATAAACAACCTTCAGCTAGGAGCCGGACCGGTATCGAGGCGAAACTATTCTAATAAAAAACCAAAACCAGTCCAAATTAAAGATAAGATGTTGGAAAATGTTGAAGGAATTAAACGAACGTCGCGTAGGAGTGTCAAGTTATGCTGGCCGGTGGCGCGCGTAGGCTCGCCGCACACTGCGCTGGCGACTTGCGACACTAGCGGCTTTACAGACCGAGTGTCTTAATAGTTTAATAACTAGACACGCAAAAAATACACGCCAAGTACGGGAAATAGGAATACCGAACTTCGTTCCTAGTTCTGATATATGTATATTTTTTTAGAAACTTTATGCACGGGATTATAATAAATTATATAAGCTAACACTGACAAAGATTCCACAATTGCTAATTATATAAATTGTGGGAATAAATACGTAGAGACAGTACAGTAACTAGTTCCCGCCTTACAATATATTGATTCGCTCCACTGCTATAATAGCTAAATTTATAAATTTTATTGTCTTATTGCTATAGTAATATTTTAAATTGTATCAAGCTAGCCATGTACGAGTATATCTTAAAACCTTGTAGTTCGAATAAGATTATACTTGCGATTGAGAATATAAATTCACGTTTATCACTTGTAAAGGTACTTCTTAATGCGCATCCTTGTCCCCGAAGTAAGTGAAGTATTAGTATTATATTTTGAAAATAGCAACCGTTGAGTTTCTAGCTTGCCCTTTGCTATATAAGTAATTGTCCAAACTGGCAATAGAATTGACGATTTAAAACAGCTTGAGAAAGTATGTTTGAGTGAAGTTAGTTAGTGGTCAGGTGACATCGCAGGTTCCAACTACTTTGATATCGGAGTATATCAGAATATAGCAGTTCCTTTCTACTGACACGAGTTTCCCTGTGGCTGCCGACCGCAGTCAGTCCTCAAGGCCCCGCTGGCGAGCTAGTCGCCGAGTTGATCGCTATTTATAGAGCTGCAATCCTTGCATTAGTCTTGAATGTTAACGAGCAGTTTTTCCTGGGCGCGGTATTCTCGCCGCGCCATTTGGTCTCAAATATCTGCAGACATCGCCTAAACAGGAGCCGATGAAAAAACTCATTACCTATTGAGCACTTTTAATTAGACTTAATCACTTTATTATTTTTTTTAATGCCGGACTGCGTTTCGTTTCCTTAGTACAAACAAGTTATGATTTGCAGTTATGTGTACATTTGAAGCAGTTAACGCAGAACTTGGTAATTTGACGACACCAAAATAACTGAATATACATTTTTAAAATATGACAAATTAAAGTTCTAAAAAGAAACAGATACGGAGCATTTTATCACTTAGAAAGGCGCGATCCTATTATTTCATGACTAAACTGTTATTTTTTCAATCCAACACAAGTTTTCTTGACCGATAATAATAGTATAAAAATATACAAGTTTACTTTTTTAAAAAATCTGGGTATTGCTATAGGAGTGTAGATTTGAATTGAGTTAAAATAAAAAATTATCAGCAATTATGATAGAATCATTTTGTTATAATCCGCGTTTGTTGCTATTTTTTCGCGTGTATAATTCTATCATAACACATTATGGAATTCCGCAAGGTAGCCCCCTGTTTCTATAAATTATTCTAAAATTATCACTTACGCTTTATTACTTTATTATAGAAATAGCGGTTTAAAATTTGTAATATCTAGTAAATACGAACGTACAAAATGATAAATTAAACACAATAAATTAATGGTTAACAGAAGTTAATGAAAAAAAAACCGATTCGTTTATTCATACAAATTATTGATATGTCCAAAATCTCAGGAAGTCTGCGTTATTTATTGCTATCACACCATTTTCGTTCACGACTAAGTTTTTTGTAAATTAGTAGCTTAAATGAAACTCTAATACATATTTATAGGTACCAAAAAAAAACGGTCTTATAGTTTTTTAGCATATTTTATTCGGGGTTTTTATATCAATGAGTAGAAGAATACTAATATCTAGGTAATCAATAAATAAATATACCCTTTTTCTTCAATTATTACGCTTTTAAGGCGAGTCGGTGGCCGCATCGCCAATTGTATAGATTCAGTTTTGCTTCAGCTATATAGGTTTTTAGTAGAAATAGGTTCGCAAATAATCACCTCATCGATCGGAAGGTCTGTCGCGGGCAGATGGGATCCCTAACCGCAATATGTAGGATTCAAATTGGGACGGACGTCGACAAACTCTTGCACACCATAAATTATAAAGCTATAGATCTTTCCGATCCATAAGCTTTAGATCGGAAAGCTTATTTTTGTTTAAAAAGCGGGTTAAACAGCATTTCTTGTCTCTTGCTGGGTTACTGTGATGCGTGACGATTTTTATATATTATGTACTCTAAATAAATTATATTTATATATGTATTAGTATATTGTATGTATCTATGTATATATTTATGTTTATATATGTATTCGTATGTATATCTTAATTAATATTCTTTATTCTCTGTATATACACACCACCTACTATATATCTGTAGCTTTGTCCTTTCATCAACCTGGTTGGCTGGAAGAAATCGCTATTTAGCGATAAGTCCGCCAGATTGTAGCACTACTTTTCAATATGTACTTATTATTGTTATTTTTAGTTTTTACTGTTTTTAATGTGGTGTTCAATAAAAGTGTTCATTCATTCATTCATTCATCTATAGATTATGGAATACGGGATATGAATTAGTATAATTGTATTTCGGCGTTAATAAGTAAATGGCAAAAGCGACGATGTAACGCTCGTCCCTACAATAAACTTCTTTTGACGACAAACCAAAACTAATTACCGCTAAGCACTTCGGTCCCAATTAATCTCGGCTCGGTAATGTATCTAGATTAATTTCAATGTACATAAAAGTCGACTGGATGATTAATGCCCCGCGTCCCACACGTTGATCGACTAATTACTTCTATAAGAAATCATAATTTCCGTTAAGATACTGGATATCTTTAAAGAAAATTGTTATTTATATACACAAAAAATATTAAGGCATCACGTTTACTACTGTTTATGTGAGTTTTTGTCTGTAATAGTAAAAAATGAATGAATAATTGAAAGCTCTTTAGCGGTTTTTTTCTTGATTTGTGTTGTTTTAAATCTATCACGTGCAATCGTTAGCGTTAAAATAGAGACAAACGATGAATAAAGTTTCATATAAAATTATAAATTGATGCGACTCTACTCTCTATTTGGCACAGAAAGAGTGCATTCGTATTATTAATACAGACAATATAAAAAGTTTTATTGATACGAATATTAACATAGTTTAAATATTAAAATAGTCTTTGATATTACAAAGATAAATTGAACGTGTAAAGAATATTCTTCTAATAACATTATTCGATTGATAGGAGGTGTTGACGGTCTAGCGGTTGTCAAAAAGGTTCCTTTGCGGGTGATTCAAAATTTGCTTAAATTCCATAGACTGTTATTAGTCTGTTAATTTAAGCGCCGTCCATACAATGCAAACAATATGCTTATACCAAACATACACGCAAACCAACACAAACAACACGAACCAACAAACAAACACGTGAAAATATGGTTTTAAATAATTCGATTATATTAAACTTAATTTTATCAGTGCAACTAAGTGAGGGCGCTACGGCATGACTGAAATTTTGAAAATACAAGCTGAAATTTTCAATAACAGATCTACGTTATCCCTTTTAAGTGACTAGTGAGGCTAGCAATTTAATAAATCATACTTTTCAAAATTGTTTTAAAAGTTCTCTCGATATTAAATTATGCGATAAAAAAATCTCTTTACCTATTGAGCTTTATAAAAAAAGTGGGGTAATGTGCGATAATTATGAAGCTTTAATGATTCATCGTGGTAATTGTCAAGTTTGTCAGAGGTCGCTTTAGAAGTAAACAAAAATACACACATACATACATCATCATCATGGTCTTATCCAACTCTAAGTTGGTTCGGCGCAAGATGTTATAAACATGTTGGCACATGATTTGGCCACTTGTTTTTCGACCGGCGTTAACCTGCCTGAGGTCACCTTAACTTAGTCGTATTTTGCTACAACTCAGTAAGAAAGAGTTTGGTCTACTCTACTCAACCGGTCACGACACATCGACTTACCTTAGTCACCTTTTACGACACCTCGGTAAGAAAGATGATGGCCTATTTTACTCAGCCGGATACCACACGCAGCACACATCATCGTGTATCAAATATAGCAAAGCTCCTCGGCAGCCGGCAGTCAGTCAGAAGCGATTATGGCTCGCGAACACAAGAAGTACGGCTCTCGTTGGTCGTAAATACAGATTAGGGATGTTCCTTGCATCGATTTGCAGCCGCATCAAATATTGAGCCGCAGAACGACTCGCTGGGGATGCATCATGCCGCGAATATGTTTTACGACACCATGCCCTCCCTCCCGCGCCCGCGCCGCACCCCCCTTCATAAACTATGAATTTACCCAATCGCAGTCAGGTGCGATTGCTTACACACACGATTTATTATCGATGCTCTATGATTTCTTCCCTACTGTATCGGTGGTTATTGAATTATTGAGCGATATCGATTTTTCGTAGACGCTCTCTACTAACCGTATATTCGTTTAAGTTATGCTATTTGTGATTTACCGGTGCGGAGGCCGAGCTGTAAATTCATCTTGAGCTCACATAATTAGAAATTTAGATCCGGCATCGATAACATCGTAAAACTATACGTGCTATCTTTTTTATTGCTAGCAGTTCACCGCTGCTCCGTTTCTCTATACATTTATATTTAACTCAGTTTTATCGCTTATAAGTACTATGATTACTAAATTTAAGCTAATATTCCTGAACGTAACAATGGAGTACCTACGTTAAAACTGCTATGCTTCGACGGATAATCCGCAAATATTGATGTAACTTTAATTGAGATAAAGTAGTTTTTCATACCAGACTAATACATAGAACAAAATGCCCGTTTTGCAGTACAGTAAATAAACAGCACATAATTGAAGGTATTTTAAGCCATAAGAAAACGCAGAAATATCGCAGCTACGCCAATAATGCCATCGCTGTCTGACACTGCGAATCGTAAACAAGATCTTCAAAAAAAATTGAAAATCTTTTCAGCTTCAACAGGACTGCGGTTTCATTATTTAAAAATTGAAAATGTTTAAAAGATTGACAGTCGAGTTTCTTTCTGGTTCTTCTCGGTAAGAGTAACATTCCGAACCAGTTGTAGCTTCATAATTAATATTAATCCTTGATGATTCAAAAGTGCTTGTAAGAGCTTATTTGAATAAAGACTATTTTGATTTGATTTGAAACATGTATTCGATTCTCTTGCAGTCCAACATAGTACCAGTTTAATAATAGAATATATAGTATATCGTATTGCGTTCCGGACGGACGGACGGGCGGCGCGCCGCTCCGCATTACGCAGAATACACTATTACAGCTTCCACAATTAACACGTTTTAATTAATGAGCATTTGAATAACCAGTTGCTTACAACTTCATTAGCCCGTCAGGCCCACCGAGCCCAGCGCGGGTTGCCGGCCTGTGCTCGCTCACTTGTCATATTCGATACTTTACAGTGATAATAAAGCTTCCTTTTTATCGGCCACAGGTGCGCCCGCGCCGGCAGCAACCCGGCTGCCGATAAGCGATAGTCTCTTTACGACATTTTTTGTGAACATTTATTGTATCGCAGCCAGCAATCGCGCTGCCGGCGAAGGTTTTACCGATCGTTATGCAATCGTCACGCTGTGGCATTTGAAGATCGTTCCCTATACATTTATAAATTAGTTATAAATAAAGAAACATATTTGGATGGAAAAACTAATAATTAGAACAATAATATGAAACATAAAATCATCATTATCCCACTCTGAGTGGGATGAGCACTACATGTTAGTCCAAACTGATTCATGCGAACAGCCACTGTCCGTGGTTCGTGCGTAACGTGAATCTCAATGGAGACCTCGATCTGCCCACGATAGCCGATCTTTTAAGACGATTCTCGAAGACTTCGAGACAGGAAATATGAGGAACTATAAAACGATAGGTGATGTATACAATAGACAAAGCAGGAACCGACATAAGCTTGCGGCTCCTGCTTTGCGCCTTGCAAAATGTCGTAAGTCGTTTGTGGTTTTTGGTATAAGATTCTATAATAAAATTCCGCAATCAATTTCAGCTTTGCCATTACAGCAGTTTAAAAAACTGTTAAAAAGAGGCTGATACAGAAAGCCTACTATACTATTGAAGATTATTTAGAAGATAAGAATGTGTGGATTAACTCTCTTTGAACCTGTACAAGACAGTAACGATTGAATGTAAATAGCATTAAGAACCTTTCCGAACCAGCGGTAGAGTTGACGATTCAAAAGCACTTGTTTACAAGTTTATTTGAATAAAGAATATTTAGAATTTTGAAAAGCGTCGATCCACCCAAATCCCTTTATAGTGGACACGTCCAACTATAAGGTGTTTAACTTCCCGAAGAGATTTCGCAAACGTGGTCCCCGCTTGCTTCTGTCAAGCAACGCTTAAAGCCGAGGTTTGGTCTCGCAGGAGACACTCTTAAGACGACGCTCCCAGGGAAATGCGTCTCTTACCAATTTTACCCGACGAAGTTTCTGCGCTAGCCTGTCTTTCCGGTGGCGCTGTCAAATATGGGTTTGACAGCGTCTTACATCATTAGTCAATTCGAAAAACGCTACATTTTATACAGATGTTGTAACATGATCTGGCTAGGTGTTTTCCGACTGGCCGCCTGCGTGACGTCAACTTACCCTAGTCTCCTTTTAAGATATCTCGGTAAGAATTGAGGGTGGTCGATTTTCTTCAACCGGATACCACAGCGGAATAATATGAAACACAAAATATAAGTCACTTTTGTAAATTATCCATTTTCCTTGACTCATAGTAAAACTGTCCGGTGAGTTTGGCTTTGCGAATATGGAGATTTTGGTGCACGTTCATAATTAAGACAGTTGGTACAATCAAGAATTAATAATGAACTTCTCACGTGAGAACACGAATGTTGATCAAATAATTGGAGAGAGAGGTTCATTAGAAAGTAATTACTGGAATATTCCAATGAGCGGTTCCCGCGCCTGTTCCCGGGCCACGTGTGAAATTCCACACGCGCCCACAATTGGGATTACTGCTGGCGTGTGTTTACTGCCGCGTTTAGTACTGAGATCAACTGTTTTTACTATTTTATTATTGTTTTTATAACGTTTACTATCACTTAGAGAGACTTTTATCATTTTTTAACGATCTAGACTTGAAATTTACAATAATAGACATTTAAATTAATGTTGGACCTAACTGTCCTCCTCTATACTCATAGCAACGACACTTGGTTCAGATGCTGAATTAATTTTATGCTCGGACAGATATATTCCAAAAATTCTTGAACTCATAACTAAACGATAACTTGCATCATTAAAGTATTCATAGGTAATTATTATATAATGTAATTTAGCTAAATTTATTAGCTGCACAATAAACTGTGCTGTTTTGTATCAATAACAGACACTGCATAGCGAAATAATGACTGTAACTGAAAAGAAACCGGGAATTCTTTGGAAATACACTGCTGTATTGAGCAGTATTTTGTTTTTTAAAATATAAAAAATAATCTTAAAATATTTTTCAATTTCAAGAAGTAGTATTAAGAAGGATTAATAAAACACTTCAAATAGTGACAAAAATAATAAATTTACGAGATAATTTCAAATTAAACCGAAACCCAAAAGAAATTAATGCAGCAACAAATTTTTTATAACTAGTTTAATTGAGTACCTAGCGTTTGTATTTTCAGAACCGTAAAAAATGACGTCAGATGTCGCGAGACTTTTCCAAAATCGGACTAGTACGTTTCGTTAACTGCGGGCGTTAATAAGCCCGCTCGTAAATTGTCCTTAACAACAGATTCCGAATTAGGCCCGCCGGTATAGAGTTATAACTTTTATATTTCACTTCCCACTTTTTACACCACGCCGCGCGCCGCCGTAGACTTGCAATTTCTACAGTCGACTGCTCCAGCCCTAAAAATAAGAACAACCAACAACAATAACAGAACCTTTGATCTTTAACTAAATAAGTATTATTGTAAAGAAGAGCTTTATTTATATAATTACACTTTTATATTATTATTATTTCTTTTATTTATTTATATACAAATTTATATTATATTTTTAAATATTTTCTATATGAATACAAAAAAAAACCATTTAAAAATATAAAAAAATTGTTGACCACAGGCAGCGGAGAAAGTAGTCAAGCTACCGGTGGTTAGGGCTCCAGACTGAGGAACCTCCTCACAATCCGTGCCGTCTCAAGCAAAACTGCCTTTTGTATCCTGCGCTTGATCCAACAACCAAGTGAGAGCCTCTTAAGATATTGGTCGAGGCTCTTCGCGATAAGACCATTAATCGACACAACAATTGGAACAATTATTGTTGAATCAATATCCCACATGGCGGTTATGTCATGAGCTAGGTCAAGATATTTAGTTAATTTATCTTTGAGCTCTTATGAGATTATCGTTATGCGGAACAGTGATATCAACAATAATTGCCCGACGCGCTGACCGATCCACTAAAACTATATCAGGTTTATTGGCCACAATATACCTGTCAGTGATAATTATTATTATTATTATAATGAATATAAAGTCTGTACATATTCTAAATCTTACACGCGATTTCGATTAAGTGAACATTAGTACTAAAGATAGTATTTTGCCGCATATCACACTCCACCACATCCAAATCAAAATTTATATGTTCTAGCTAAATGCTTATGTGAATACTTTAATTTTTTTCATTAAGTTTAATATAAACAATGTTTTAAATCAACAAAACTTTTAAACGCTTTTCGTCAACATTAATTTATTTATTAAGTATATAATTTAAATAATAAATATTTAAAGTATTCAATAAACGGTTAAATATGCTTTGGACTACATATATTATAGTTAAATTTAAATATTACCTCTGTATACATATTATTACATTAAGATAAAATTCAAATTTTTCTTAAATTTTAAATAAATGTACATATTATAAATATAAATTTAAATTAATATGGGGTAAGATGAATATATTAACACAATTTTCGACAATTCAGTGTTTCGAAAAACTCAAAAACAGAATTTTCAAAAACGAAATCAATTGATCTTATCTATAATATTTTATATTTAAAATATTGACACCGGATTCATTTTCATTATTTTACATAAGTAAGCATGATTTGCGGGATTCAGAAAGAACTGTTTTGCTATAATTCGCCTTTTAAAGCAAACCTGGATTGTAACAAAATAATTCTATCATTAGGTAGTTTTGTAACACGGGATCAGTTCGAACACCAGCCTCGTCATGGGTTATAAAGCTTATCTGACTCAGATTCTTATTTAAAAGACCTCAATAGGTTTCCACAAAAATAACATAATAAATCATAGAATGATAATAAAAACTATGATTTACGCAAAGTGTTGATCCCATCGGAGTCTAATTGCGGATTTAAGTGTTCGAAATAATATATGACACTCATTTTCGCCGTGTGTTGCCATGTTTAAGCTGCTTACCAAATAAAAACTTGAGAAGTAATTCCAAAATGCCCACTACATGCTATAAATCATTCTAGTTGAGAATAGTTTAAAAGTGTGTCGGTGCGATAATATTAAATCCATACTAATATTATATATTCAAAAGTCTGTTTGTCGCTGCACTTTTACGTCTCACCCACTAGCGAAGTATGGATGAATTTTTGTACAATGGAAGCGCGTCTACCAAAAGCCCGTTTTCCCTTCGGAAACTGAAAAAAAACACATGTTTACCACACGAAATTGAGGGTAATTTAACGCTAAGGTTGTCAAGAATGAAGTAGGAGGTTTAACTGGAGTAATGTTTAATTTAAAGTAACATACTTGGAATTAAGGAATCATGTTTCTAATAACCATAGAAGGAATATTTCCTTGGGCTAAATTTGGAAAATAGTCCGCGCCTGTTCCCACTCCAGTGAAGCTGTACAGAAGTATTAAACCTAAAGAATAGACTGAAATGAAATTATCAAAAAATACGAAAGAAGCTACACTTAACTCCTGATATTTTATTTCGAAAGCTTTATGGAATATATATATCTTTTAACTAAGCATGGTCATTTCTAGATTTTATTTTTAATTTGTCATAGGTTCTACAAATCAAACACAGGATCATCAGAACAGGAAAATCAGAACAGGATATGGGCTGTTTTGAATGTTCTTGATGTGGATCGCGTTTTTAGAATTTGAAGATTTTTTTGATGTTGATTGTAAACAAAGAGGCTTTTGCGAACAAAAGTATTCGGACGTGATTTATATATTCGCCCCAAATTAATAGTTACATTGACTGTTAGCAATCAATTCTGATGGCCGAGTGTTAGAGTGGTTTATTACACTGTTATTTAACAAATTAATTTGATTACATCATTAGGGATTTCAATTTTGGACCGAATGAGTTCGCGAATAGAGAATGAAGTATAATTTAATTTGTAACCTTTACTGAATGGGATAAAAATATTTTTTGCTTATTTTCATCGTCTTCTTTTATGATACACATCTTGTTGTAGCAACTTGACTTGACGTTTTGAATGGATTTCCAGGTCATAATTTGCTCAGCTTGATGCAGAAGCTCTTAGCTACATTTTTTTTTGTTTTCCATTCTACACTAGCCATACATAGTTGTTGTATATAAAAAAATATACTTAAATTTATCAATCAATCAATATATATGTAAATAAGTATACGATAAGAAGTCATGGGATATCTCGAAAGCGGTAAAAAATATTTAAATGTGAAGTCGATTCACAAAAAGCTTACTTGTTACGAATTGAAATTATCTAGTATATTAAAGCAATATATCAATCCAATTCATTCATTAAACACTATAATCTAATTTAAATGTTACACAAATTATACACGTATCCGTCTATCCGTTCGTAAGTCTGCGAAGTGCAAGTAAAATGTAACCCTTTCGCCGATAATGAAATCTGGGGTGTGAAATAAAAAGAAAAACTCTCTTAATTAAATTTTCTTTTAGAAATTTAATAAGTGCGGGCAGCACCATCGGCGCCCGCTCGGGTCGCCACGTCGCACGAACTTGCTGGGACGTTCCGCTTCCTGTTAAAGAGACTTTGCAGGAATTCCTGTTACATTCAAGAAACATAGTAAACAACTTACTTTTCTTACAATTTTTAATCTGACTATTGGCTAAATAAACGCAATTACTTACAGTATTTATTAGTGAGTAGCAGTATTTATGGTAAAAACTTTTTAATTTAAAGACGAGAATATAAAGCGTTAAAAGAGACACCGGACTCGTAAATTTATGCTCTAAATATAATAACAGCGCAATTAATTTTAAGCACCTTTCACTAACATGAGGTACGTTGCTCGATGTCTTTTTTATTTACAGTTGACTGTTATCTTATCATGGTAAGTGATAAGAGTACAAGATAGTAAAAAAAGAGTGTAAACCTGGAAGGAGCAGTCAAATATGTAGACGAGGCCCTTTCCGATCTCTACACAGTATTGTCCCAGAACTGCATAGCGGATTACTGTACGGTTCTTCCGTAGGGTGGTAACTATCCACAGTTTAAACGGCTTACCATCTAACCAAATATTGTGTACTTTAAGACTGTATAATATCTCCCTACTCCATAGATCGTATATATAATGCACTCAAGTATCGTGGAATGTAAACAGCCAGAAAACAGGGATAAATATAATATTTAAAATTGTAAAAATAAAACGAACAAGATTAGATTTTTTAGATTATCATCCTGAGATCTGGTCTCAAGCAAATTGAAGTCGGGCCAGAAATTGGCGACACAATCTGAAGCATGTTAAGATAATATCACTGTGCTGTGTCAAATGCTAGATAGCGAGGGTAGGCGAAAATAATACTTTCAACCCCCTAAATGCTCATGGCTCTTATCGAAGTGTATGAGCGCCATTTTAAGTCTACCAAACATCATCTGCCTATGGAGCCATGACCTAATGAGCAACAATAAAAATTTACGAACTTTACAAATCATAGAATAAATAGAAACAATAAAAATCCATGAAGTCGAATGTCAGGTGTCATCGAATTGGCATATGTGTAGAAATCTCAGACTGCATACACACGAACCACATTAAAATAAACTTACGAATGAATAACAAACTATTTATTCTAGTTACCCTAGAAGTAAATTAGGGTAAAATAGGGTAAATTACAAATATTTGTTATTTTTTTTTGTTACCGAATCAACTCTTTCTAAATGACTTTTTGTTAAGTGATTTCAACCTTCATATTATGTTAGTAGTAAATGTCAAAAAGTACTGTTTTAATACCTGAGTAGTAATTTGAACGCCATTCATGTTTAAGAACGAAAATAATTCAATCCTTCACGCATTTACCAAATAATTTAATAATTACAACACTAGTTTTTAAGATAACATTAAGGTCTTTTATATATATTTTTTGCCATAAAATCTGGTATTATAACAAATATGAAAAATGAACAAAGTGAATAAATAAATGTAATTAAATAGCTATAAAAATACTAATGAATTTCGAAACAAGAGTTGTGATCGACGGTGTAAAGTAATTATAAGTTTCCTTGCCACTAAATTTGGCGGCGTAGTAGAAATCATTTTTCTAAAAATTGATAATTTTTTCCGACTTTACTAAATATTGCCAAACTCTACCTGTTTGTACTATGTGGCTCTTGTGTAAGTCACTTACTGCGCATTGATTAGATGAAATAAAACGCATCAATGAAGAGACGTCTCGCGCCGCTCAACGGCGGCCTTAACCTGATTCTAATAAATGATGATTTCAATGCACTCCTACGGTAAAGGTTGAAAAACACCTAAATTGGTCGTGAATCGATATAATATTATTATCTTAGTTTTTTTTTTAAATAAAACAAACATCTCAGCTATAAGTTTTTTCGATCGAATCGTTCAAATAGCACTATAACGCGCCCATCCTGGCGACGTTCTCCGATGTGGATGATAACAAATGTCAAGGTCAACGGTGTTCCTTTTCAAAAGATTTTGAAAATACACAAAACATAAATAGGCAAGCAGCGTAGGGCAGATGAGCAGATAGTGCGGAACGAGCGGCAATATTTGAATAAACACTTAGCAACAATAAGCGCGATAAGAGCCGCCGCGCGGGCAGCCCGTACCGACGGCAGCGCCGAAGGGACGGCCCGAAAAGAAACTACAAAAGGAAATTTATTACAGGGACTTTTATACTTACACAGTGGCAAAGAAGACTGCAACAGTAAATACTGCACTGCAGATATCTACAGGTGCCTGGAATAGTGATAGCAAATAGTCCCAACTAAAATTCAATGGCTGAAAAGTAACGTAGGACTATTAACTATACCTAAAAGCAAGATCAAATGTTAACGATTTCGTCTTTTTCATATTGCTTTAATTTAAAAAAATTTAAACATTAGCGAGTATATTCAAAATTTAAATCAGTCACGGCAAAATAATTACCATATTTAATTTGATTAACGCATTTTGATTGAACAACTTTGATCTTAATGTTTGTCCTGCACAGTGAATGGAAATCTATTCTTAATTCATGTAAAAGAAAGAAGAATAAGAATAAAGAATAAGTATTCTTTATTTATTTTTTAGTAATTTTTTTTTTTCGGTATAGTGATGTAATCTAATTAGTACAGGATATAGTCCGCAACGCCGTGTGGTATCCGGCTGAATAGAATAGTACCACCCTCTTTTCTAACCGAGGTGTCGTAAAAGGCGACTAAGGTAAGTCGACCCGCCGTGTGGTGTCCGGCTGAGTAGAATAGACCACCCTCATTTCTTACCGAGGTGTCGTAAAAGGCGACTAAGGTAAGTTGACTCACCGTGTGGTATCCGGCTGAGTAGAATAGACCACCATCTTTCTTATCGAGGTGTCGTAAAATACGACTAAGATAAGTTGACGTCAGGCAGGCGGCCGGTCGTAAAATACGTAGCCAAATCATGAGACAACATGTTTATAACATGTTGTGCCGACCCCACTTAAAGTGGGATAAGGGCAGGAAGATGATGACAGGATATAGTCCGCAACATATAATTAAACATCTTTTGTAGCTAATTAAGAGATGTAAGCACACGTTAAATAATTGTGTTAAAGTGTTTAGCCATCCAAGATGAAAAGTTTCACTGGCATTGCTATTTTGAGAAAATAATAAATTTTAATTAATCTTCCTACTACAGTTATTTATACTCTTTCACCGCTTCTAGTAAATTTGAAAATTATTTTATTCAGGCCTCCTTTAAACATGTTGTTTCTGTTATTAAAAGCTTGCGTTGTTAACCCTTTACATAAAAAAAACTAGTGCTTCTGAACACTTAGTAATAAAGAGTATGTTATCTATCTGTCTGTGAAATTTCATCAAAATTCGTAAAACCAATTCAGGTTTTCAATGTAAGCAGAGTAAAGAGAAGTTAGATTTTATAAATTAAAAATGAAATATAAAAAGTTACGTACTGGTTTTTACTGTTGTGCAAAAGGGAAAAAGTTACAGCTTGGACCCTTTGCGCTGTTTGAATGCGGACATACACACATTCTCGAGAGATATGCAGGTTTTATTACAATGTTATTCTTCACTGCAACGCATGTAATAAATATAAAATATCATTTTTTTAACAATACTCCCCTAGTGTTGGACCTCGCGGTCATCATTTTCCGCTCATGCGGTCTAACCTTTAAGAAATCACGGCTTTTTTGGTATTCTTATATCAATTATTATATCTAAAAATGCAATAATCGATCCAAGATGATCATAAAATTTCATTAGCCAGAACGGACCGCCGCACTCGTTAGTGCATTTTGAAGCATCCCCGATATGTCCGCATTGTACATTTGAAAAACATCGCCTGTACAACAAAGACAAAAGAAACTTGGCACTTTATAATTACAGCTGTTATATTAAGTATTTTATATTACAACTGTTTGTTAATTTTTTTAACTGCACAATGGTGTTTCTCGAAGCAACCGTAACTGGCCGTAACTGCGATAATAGCGCATGCCTATTTAATTACTCACATTACTATTAGCTGCTATCGCCCGTACGCTACGGTAGAGCTGTTACTATATGCAATGTTTAGGATTTAATTCATAAACGAACTCTACCCGCGACTTCGATCATACGTCTTAAGATCCCAAAAAATAGGTTTTTTTTCATGCAATATGTTTGCCTGGTATAAGCTTCAATTGTGCCACATTACACTTATACTAATCCAAATAATTGAAAAAAGTAAATTGGCACTGACTCACGCTTTTACACTATTAGTATGCAAGAAATGTACGCGAACACAATATCACTTTACAAATGAAATATTTAATAACAAATAAAAATACTCTTATAACATCCCTTCTTGATAGACTATAATATTAAATATTGACATTTAATATTTTTTCATCACATTTCAATTTCATTGATGTTTTAATTTTTTTTTGTTCATTGAAGGAATAAATCGTTAGAAAAGCTTCATATCTCCCGAGCATTCCTAGGACTTGTGTAACCTACCAATCCACATACCAACACTATTCTTTAAAAAAAGCAATATTTAGTAGTTTGTACCTAATTTATTAAATTACTAGTAATATCCCGCGGTTTAACCCGCTTACATACAGTGGCAGTGGAAAGTCTACAAAGCCGGACTATAGGTCCAATCGGTCCAAAAGTTTTTGTGTGAAAATATTACAAACATACATACAAATTTTTCCTCTTTATAATATTAGTATAGATTAGTACAGACTAGTAAATGATCCAGCTAAGCTAAAATGTTTGTGCTAGAAGTGGGTTCACGTCGATAGTATAATGGCCGGGATTCGGATCCACGACCTCGATCGCAAGTCCGTTCCGCCCTATCCATTCCGCTACCGCCGCTTTCTTTTTTTATCTTTACCTTTAGTAATACTCTTTATTATCTATCTATCACAAGCTACTTAAAACTTCCTCTTTAAACTACTACTGACCTAAAACTTCGGTTTTTTCAAAAATATGTCAACCGTATGTTTTTGGTGACGGTACGCGGTGAACCTCACTCCACGTATCATACCCTCATGAATAATGCATCTCGCTCTAAATAATACACGATTACGGCAGAGGGAAATGCTTTCTTTGTCTTGTGATGTTTTTGTGTTCCGCCGAATTCGAGTGACGACGCTCCTCGCCGCGCCGCGGTCAGAGCCGAGACAAACCAGCCGGCACTGTTTGTTTGACTCTTGACCCATCTGTACTGTGGACATCCATAATTATATTATAGTTGCGAAAGTATCTGTCGGTTACGCTCTTACCGCAGATCCGCTAGACCTATATTGAAACAAACTAGGCTTAGCTAAAAGTGAAAAAATTACCGTTTTTCTTTACATTAATAGCTTAATGCAGACATTTTTGACTAGTCCTCACCATCGGAGTAAACATGGGAGGTTTATCAAAATCAAATGTGTTCTGCCGGGAGTGTCGAACTGAAAACTTGAATATTAATGTTGTGCATCTTTGATTATGTAGAATGGTAATAATTTTGCACAAATTGCTTCAATTCTCAGGAAAAACCAATATCCATAGCAGGCGCAGGGCGCAATTTTCGTCGTGCGATAGTGAGGAGGATACCTCGTCTCCTACGCTGTATCGGTGGTCTACTCTTCTTCCGTCTAAGGATTTTTCTATCGTCTCACGTGTCCTGACGCGATTTTTACCTTTTTATCCATCACAAAAAGTGCACAACGCCGCTAAACAAGTTTTCACTTCAAAATGATGCAAGGCAATCTTATAATTGTAATCGACAATGAATGACTGAAGCCATCTCAGTTGGATGTTACATGCCAACTTTAAAGTAGGTATCGGCAAAAGACAGACCGTTTTCGTTATCACGAACAGCGATAAGGCTCTCGGAGTGGCAAGTACTTAGGCTACTTAGGCTCAGTTTAGAAATCGTCAGTGGCGATGTCGGTTATTGGCGCAGTATCTGCTAATTGCGCAATTACCGCCGCGGCACAGCCTACCGCTGGCGGCTCAACCACTACTATTATCATTACTTACAAAAATAGATAACCTGATAGTTTTTTTGTTATAACCTTTGAGCGAAATACATACTAATAAATTTCTAAGTGTATCTTTCAGCTTTTCTTCTACATTTTTTGCCGAATAGCCTGAGTAATATTTATAAAATATATGAATGTCAGTTTAATCATATGTATATAGGTGGTATAATTTATCTTATTTATTTATGTCTATTACGTATAGTTTATCTTATTTTGGTGCTGTTATTTTTGGTAAGATTTTTTTAACTCTAACTCTAAATATTGTTAATTCAAGTAAACTTGTAAACAAGAGCTTTTGAATCGTCGATCGCTGGTTCGGAAAATTACTCTTATCTTAGTCTGTGGCAGCGGTTGGCGTGAGGCCCGCGAGGACAAGCCGTGGGACCCCTCGCATCTCCGCCGGACTACGCCCTCGATAGAACAATGTCATTTGCAGACAAAACGAGAAAAGCCATTTGAAAGGCGTGAGAAAAACCTGAACGGTTCGCGTGCAGCGATTAATGCTCCTTTAAAATGTCATATTGTTCGTAAACTTGCAAATCCATACCTAATATTATTAATGGAAAATACTGTCTCCCTTTCGGTCTGTTCGTCTAGCTATTTTGCCATAAAAAATATTATGAAAAAAAATTGATAAAATTCAAGCATAAGATAAAATAAAATACTGTTTTCACTCAAACTGCTAGACCCAACCTTTATTTTTGGGTCACCACGTTACTCTAATGCGGATTTATGGGTTACTGGAAACCCGGAATTTGTTCAAAGATATCATATTATTTCCTTATGTTTTCTTCGTTTTAAAGCGAGGATAAATTTATAATAAATAGGCATTTGAGTTTTATACAAAATTCAATGATTCGTACCCGGGGTTTGAACCTTGGCATCCTGGTGCTCTCACTAGGATCGCACTGTTAGGTTACTACGGCTTCCAATACCAAGCTGAACCCACGAGTTTGATTGTATCTATTTTAATTTCAAAATAATCTTAATTATAAAATATATTGTTTCGTTCCATAAGAAAAAAATTGTTTTTTTTTTGTCCAGTATGTTAGCCCGAGATATTTTCAGTTCAATTTCAAGTTTCAATTGAGAAAGATTCTATCAATAGATAAAACTTTTTTAATGTAACTATGGTTATAGTTTCTGTAATTGCTTTTTAAGTCAACATAACGCGTTTTAAAGATAAAGGACAACTCCGTGTAAGTTGTGAGAGACGTGTGTCGGTGCACGTTACAGTGGGAGTCTAAAAGAGGTCATTATTACAAAAGCTGCGGTGACAGTATTTGTTCTCACCGGTCATTATCCGGTCCCGGCACAATAACGGCACGTCGCATGCCGGTCACGCGCAGGCCCCGCGACCGGCGCCGGCGCGGCCTGTGCGGGGGGCCTCGCGCCGGCGTCACTGAATCAGAGCCCTGAAGTAGGGGAGAGTGGGGGCCTTCATTAGAGACGGAACATAATTCACTACACCGATTTAGAAACCCTAACTTATCAAGCTGTCATAGCCGTATAGTGAGACTTTGTGCCTCTCTCATGGGTTTGGCAGGAACTTTTGAGTTTTTCTTTTAAAACCTACTTAATTGAGCGGGGCACCTAGCAATACGGGTTACCACCTAGTGCTATTAGTGTATAATGAAATTTTGTATCAATAAATTATTTTCATTTTCATTTTCAATTTGTATTTGTTATTTATAATACAGTTTTTAGTGAAGGAAAACATCGTCCGGATATCTGCATATCACCAGAATATTCTTGGGATATGTGTAACCTACCATTGGAGGAGCGTGGTGAGTACTTTAACCATTCTCTACAAAGAAGGAGGAAGCTTATGGTCAGCTATGGGATGAATAGGAAAGTCATGCTACATTATTAAATAAACCCGTTTTCCTTGCAAGAACAGTTAGTATTTAGGAATAAAGATAGAAAGGTCTTTGTGATTATATGGATAATTTTTGGAATTTTTTTACTCCTATTGATTATTACGAATTATTTTGATATTAATAATTCCGTTGTGCTTTAATACAAGGGAGTCTTTACTGACCGCCGCAGAAGGCCTCTGGAAGTGCTCCAACACCTTGATCAGCTGACGGAGCAAGTCAAATGATGGGTATTAGTATTCATTATCCCCTGCGAGCCGGACACAGTGCTGCAACGCACAGCGTTGGTAGCATTGGATTTTTTGATTCCATTTTCTATCGGCACCGTAGTTCAGTTTAATGCGAAAAAGGTCATTTGAATATCTTATATATTTTTTCCTATTTAAATCTTGTATTCGATAAAGGTTTTTTATTTTGAGAGCAGACAGGAATTTCATTCAAAATATTGTCTTCGCAAATGCATGTTCATGGTTATCTACACAGCACCGCGCACAATGAATTCTTAGTGGTAATAAAGTTTTCAAGATTAACCCAGAAGCGCCAACCCGGGGTTTATCAAACAGCCATTAATCACGCGCTCTAACCATCCTAATATCGCCATAACAGTTTTTTAATAACACAGCTTTGATGGTAATCGTTAACTCTTAGTTTCTTCTCTATTTCAATACACTTTCTTTCATACAACTTTCTTAATATAGGGCTGTTTAAACTCTTTTTATTTCCTGAACAAATGTGAAGTTGTCGATAAGGCAACCGACAGTGTGTATCGCAGAGACAAGCAGCCGTATAAAAACAGAGCTTTGGTAACGTTTGTGTGTCCGTCTTTATGTGGTAGCGGCCGCATTGGACACGAGGCCCACCGATACGTGCCCATTGTTCGGCGGCCGCCGAAGCTACGGCCGGCGTTTGATTCTGAGTCACAAGCTAAAAATACTGAAACCATTGTACTAACGTAAGAAAAAAAAGCAAAGCATATCTGAATAAGGAAACTATATGGGTTTAGGTTTCTAACACTTCAGACACAATGAGACCAGCAAACACTATAACAGATATATTAAATCTTTTGAGATTAGATTTCTCAGCATAGCCGAAAGTATTGAGCGGCAAAAAACCTGCACGTCTATTCGTCCACCAGAAAAGTCAACATATAATTTATTGGATAGCAGCTCTAGGACCGAGCTCGCAAAAAACCTACAGTCATATTCTTGGATAATTAATCAAAGTCACTTAGACTCCATCCCGGAATATCGAGCACGTAACAAATGAGTCCGCGATATTGCTTAATACAAAAATACTTAATCCCAAACTAAATAGCTATACTTAATCAATGGTGGATCTAACATTAAGTCCCCCGCGAGGCCGACTCGTGTCGAATCGGAATGACGTCTCATTCGTCCGATTTATTACAGTAGTGCGGTGCTCCCACTGCGCCGCAGCCTGCGCGGCGTCCGCTGGGAGCTCGCACCGAAAGGACAGCATGTCAACAGGCAGGCCTGCAGTGGCATAGGATGTCGCTTTAGCCGCGGCCGGCGCAGTGTTCGAGGGCGGTGACGCAACATTTTGCACGGCGTTCGATTCCCGCGGCGGCCATAAATCACGGCGGCCGACAAGCGAACAAAGCCGCGTAACGCGCCGTGTCTTTGTGGATTTTGGTTTATGATCATTTTTCATGTGACGGGCGTTGAGCCGAATTTTACGCAGATCACGGGCACTTTGAGCGGGCGCAGGATTGCGCGGATGCTTTTCATCATTAAATCCCGATGATTGCATCATTCATATTGAATTTTAGGTATATTATATTAGAATAATATTTAAGTAATTGAAAAATATCTACACAACATCTCCCCCCTCCCCAAAACGTTTCAAATTAGCTTCATTTATTTAGTAGGCTCGAAACAATAACACTACAAACTTTGTGTGATAATATTTATTTAGCTGTTTCACATTCTTTATTCACATTTTAGTATATTTGTTTAATATATGTAGTATGCGAATTTTGTGTGAGAAAAGTGTAAGTCATAACATTTACAAAATTTTATGCTACAAAATGAACCTTACTTTAAAAAGTGCACCGTTCAAATGCACTATCCGTCAAACACGTAACAAATCGCTATTACATAAATATTTATCTTTCGCTGATATAGCTATTTCCTTAGTCATCACTAAGTTAAAATTGATCGTCCGTAGTGTTTAATTTCGGCTTAACTTTACCAGGACTGAACTAAAATACGTTGTCCTTATCTCATTAAACTGCCTTAAATATAACGTGGATCTCGTATTGTTATGTAATATATTTAAACACAATAAACTATAATTTCATAAATATAATGTTGGACCAAAGCGTCTTTAAAACTTTGTAACTGAAGCACATATTATGTCCACATGTCATCAAAGAATTTCTTCGTGTTCTTGTGAGTTTAAATATTAAATAACAAAACCGTTATTTTTAATAGGAGAGAAACACCAAATAAAGATCAATAGTAATGCCCGTAATTAGCACTTCGTTAATAATTACTATAATGATCGCAGTAATTGCCGCTGCATTGTGAGGAGCTGGGCGTTTCGGAGCGTGCAGTGAAACAAACGACTCGTTATCAGTTATCAGCGCCAGGTGGCGTGCGGCCCTGGCCGCGCTCGCGTGTCTCCGCACCAAGGTTTCCCAGAACCGTGGTGGGACTTGGCCGAGCTACTGAGCTGGCCACGGTGCGAGAAACGAGGCTTGGGTTCGCTGCCTGCTTCGACTGACACTATAAAAATTGCCCTAATTTCGGTCGTGCGTCCAAAATCAACCACGCTTTTTGCTGTGCTGTAATGTTAGAACTCAGAAATTCCAGTAAATCCAGAAATTGTTACATATACAGATAGATATCCTGACGATGTCTTTTTTCTCAGAAAAGTATACGATTAATTGTGAATATCAAACCAAAAGTTAATTATAATTGTAAAACGCGTTTGTTTGTAACAAACGACAGAATAAAATAATTCACAGAATAAAGCGTTACTTCGCGTTACTAAGGTGTTAGTTCCGTTATAAGAAAAAAAATTGTTTATATTATTTTGCTACAATCCGCGATAAAAGATTTTTTTTGCAATTCATATGTAGTGTATTATTCATGTGCGTGCCTGATGCGTGCAGGATTCCTAGAAACGCATGCATTACATTAGTAACGCACAATCAACATATTTACTTTAAAGGATTCCCTAAACATCAATAAAAATTTGATGGTAAAAGTACCGTCCAATTTTCATTTTTTTACGCTGAGTAAGCTCTTGGTACATACTCTTTCTTACTGAGGCACAATAATATGTAAAATAATTAATTTCTGAAATGTAGCACTTTTGTAATTTTCATAGATTTTGACAAATATTTATGAGAAAAGCGCTATATACCAAGATACTGGTCGACATAGTTTGTCTAAAGAAATCTATAAATATAAATATAAATAAATATATGGGACACTTACACACACGGTCGTCCGTCCCCAAAGTAAGTAACTTAATACTTGTGTTATGGGTGACAGACAACTGGTGATATGTACTTATATATTTTCTAAATACATACTTAAATACAAATATACACCCAGGCTCAAAGACCAACAAATTCATTTTTTTTTTTTATTGAAAATGTTGGCCCTCGGCGGGAATCGAACCCGCGACCCGCGGAGCTGAAGGCAGGATCACTACCCACTGCGCCAACGGGCCAGTTAAAATTTTGAAAATATAAAATAGGATAGAAATCTATTGTTCAACTAACAAGGCATATTTACTTTTATATTAAATAATAAACTTAGTGTCACCAACGGAACGACCTAAACTCTACCCTCCCCTACCAGCCACCCTAACACCAGGTATGTCACCGCTTCACCGTGCCCATCGGTCACCGCAGTGTCAGCTCTGGCCCCTCCGGCCGCCGCAGTACAGGCGGCCACGACTCTACATTTATAAAAATGTGTATAAAACATTAATATATTTTTTACGTTAGGAAAGGAGCATTAATTCGTAATAATAAAAAAAATAAATGACGATTTTCAAATTTCAAGCTTTAGTTTAGTGTTTACGACATTACGTTATTCTAATTAACTAATTAGACTTCATTCGTTATAACCACTTTCATAATAAGAATAAACAAAAATTATTTTTTTTGTAGCCTGAGATTAGATTCAATTTTACCGTTCATTTCATCAATATTGCTTTAGCTTCTTGAAAGCGACAAACTTCCTATTAAATAGCGTTGTTTGTAATAATTCTAGTTATATAGATCCCATTTAATGTAATATAACTAACTGACATCCTTCAAATGTCAGCCAAAACACTTTTTACAACTAGCACGTTAAATAAAATGACCGTTTAATCAACATTCCATAAAGCAATACCTTAACTAATAAGGCTGAATTATTCCGATAGTTAAAAGATAATATTAAAATAATCATTTAATTGCATCTTAATTAATTGGTTATTGAAATGTTTGAGATACTATCTCACATTTTGTACCTAATTCCATTATTGCTCACGACCATGATGTGAACACCCTGCTTGTCGACATCGATCTACTTCCGCTAATTTTAGAATTGAAAATATTATTTATTCAACTTACCTCTTACTTTCGTATCGTCAAATTATAATAAGCAGGTAAACTTAGATCCAACGGGATGTGGAGAGGACTGCGGTACGGGTTCTACGTGACGAAATTAGAAATGAGAAAATAAGCGTTAAGGAGCCACATTGCCATCCTCAAGTCAACGATTCGATAATGACATCTAAAAAACTGGCAAAAGGCAAGAATCTATTGTTAGTGGGCGAGCTCGTAAAGAAAATCACAAATTTTGGAATCACCCAACCGACAGGGGGATAAGGGATAGTAGGAAAGTGAGGGTTTCCAAAATTATAAGACCTGATTTCTCATGAGAGAGTACTACTCCCTTCAGCCTCGGATACGACTGCTTGGACTTTAGTACCGGGATATAAGTCACCCAGTAAGTTTTTGCATTTAAATTCCACATCTATTTTGGAACCTCAATATCAAAGTTTATTACATATTATTTATGATTATTTAAATAATAAGAAAGTTATGTTTCAACTAAGCACTAAATTGAAAGCTCTTTCGATTTTTTGCGTAATTATATTTAATAGTCATACTTATTTTAATAATTATTTTTGAAAATGAAAGTTTTTAGCTGGTTCTTCTCGGTAAGACCAACTTTCAAGAATTTGGATTTGAATTAGAATAAATTTGAGTTTACGAGAGGGACAAATATAGAGCCGAAATGACAATGATTCAATACTAACCTGATTTATGTTTATATCTACTTAAAATTCAAGCTTACAATATGTTTAAAAGTGCACTTGCGAGTGTGGGAATATATTTAAATTAGTGTACTTACAAACCTGTTTGTCGGTTCGGGGTGCGCCACCCTCCGCCAGCATCCGCGCTGCAGCCGGCGGCAGCTGCCCGCTCTGCCGGCCGGTCACACTGACTGATTGTGTCAAACTACCACCTCGTACTGGTCAGGTCAGGCCTTGAAATAGAGAAGGATGGAGTATACGGAAGTTGGACAACTATAAAACAAAAACATTCACAACATAACAAAAGCCAAATCACAAGAAAGAGGGTAGAAGCGATATCATTGCTATATCATTAGCACGCCTGCTATTAGGTACGCTACATTCGAAAAGAACATTGACATTGATATTCATGCATGATAAAATTCTATGGGTTCTCGAAATGAAAAAGACCTATCCAGCATTGGACAGATGACTTTATAAATTTCAATATGAAATCAATCGTAAAACACTAAATAGCAAAGCTATAGAAACTAATTAGGCATTGCTGTCACGTATCAACTCATTTTGGAAAATGGTTCTTTTACTTTGTATAAAAAGGTTTAGAAAAGAGAGACCTCCAGATTTCTCACTGATTCTTTTCACTTTTTGAACAAGTTGCCATCCAAAATGGCCGGCAAAAGTCTATAAGAATAAAAAATATTATAGTTTGATCTTAATCGTTGTTCCACTTACGTCGTCATCAAAGCCGGCTTCGACCCATACCGTTTCCTCCTCACACACGGTATTCTCGTACGCAAAAAGTTTCAGACGTGTATCATCAAAGGAATATTAATTACAGGGATACACGGACGATATTAATAAATATTCAGTTACAATAACTCTTATGCAAAATTCGTCCTTGCGCCTCGCGCCATACTCGCGGCCATTTAATTCATTCAAATATATTCACTTCGCGAAACGAAATCGAACTCGCTATTCAAATTATTTTTTACAAAACCATGCAAGCGGAAATGAAACTAAACTTTTTAAAGGTGGTGAGGGGGCGTTCACATCGCTCCATACGACAGATAGCTCGCACACACGCGCCGTGTACCGGAAGCGCTACATTATTTACCGGGAAGACCGCTACATTTCTTATTTGAGCTATTTTCATGGGGTCATTTGTGGGTCTTTTATATAAAATCACGCGGGAGCTACATGCGATACGCATTCTTTGGAGTAATCTGAGTATCATGTAACTCATTGAATAAGCCGCCTCTGTACGGAATTATACTATATGGAATAAAAAAAGCACTAATGAAGGTCTTTAACATAACTGCTCGTGAAGCCTTACAAGTTAGGAGAATCAAGGAGATTGAAGCTAGGGATATTCTCGTCGTAATATTCAGCGGTGATACCTTGCGACTCTCTAAAGACGATCACGGGTTCAAACCTCGGGCGGGCACCAGTGAGATTTACTGTTAAAACTTATGTGTCTAATTGATATATGCAATTTATCATACGCTTTGCGGTGAAAGAAAACATCATAACGAAACCACTCTCTCCAAAAAAGGAGAGGAGGCCTATGCCCAGCAGTGTGCTAGTAACAGGCCGTTAGTTTACATTTTACAAGTATATTTGCAATGATCATCATGTAATTAGTGATAAAGCGAGTATGCGAGAGAAAAGCTAATTAAAAGAATTTAGGGTGTGACTAACCAGCTAATTCCAATGTTTACCGCGTAATGTCCAACCGTAAGGTTTATAATTCAAATATTGTTATATTTTTACTAATTTTTCATAATAGAATACTTACATAGGGCACGATATTTAAGAGTTGAGAATTTTGGGGGTTTAGTATCGCATTTAACTTCTTCCGTATTTTCGCCCTGTACATCATTTTATTACCTGCACATTAGAAATCGGTCAGTGTCAATAACTTTATTAATATTGTCCATTCTGTATAAATTATGCCGTTAATAATTATTGACGTGTAGATGTTAAACACCGCAGACGGTCCGCCAAATCCGCGCACCACAAACGTGTCGCTGGTGAGAGCTATTATCATAATCGGGCTGTTTAACGTCCGTCACAATTACCGTCCTCCACCTCCCCCCTCCGGCCTCCCCCACTGGCGGCCAGCGGCGCGCGCGCATTCTAATGGTAATCCACCACCACGGCGCAGACCACGCTCGGACGAGGCAGTGGGACTGTCCCGTGACGTGACTTAAAAGGATGGCCTTTTATATGTACAGATCGCTGTAATACTTATAAATCATATTTTTTATTCACAAGTGGTCATTCGAAGGCGGTCGACTTTTAATATGGTGGGTTCATATTCGAAATACTTTACTTAATGTATAGAAATCGGCTATACGCACGTATTATTTTATCGGATGAACCTGACTAGTTTCAAGCCCATACGGCGCAACAATAGAAAATACCTTGTAAACCTACAAAAGTAAATGCAATTGAAATTTCTTAAAATTACGTTCATTTAAATGAATTTTCTTATCTTCAAAAGTCATATAATTTATCATAATGTTAACTTTACTACGCGAATGGATATTACTCTTTTGTATAATTTCGACCTGACAATGTTTTGACAGCTGATGACAGTCTATTGCGCGTTTGACATTGGCACTGTAATAATAAACAATGAATGTTTCCTTTTATTTAATACGTAACATATACATTTTATGTTCTGCTTTCCTTAGCTATACGACTTCAAAAACTACCACCAAAACCACATCTCAAGCTTCTCAGATTGTACAAACAATTCATGTCTTTTTCTTCATTATTACAGCAAAATATTAAAATGTTATTCACTTTCAATTTTAAATTGATCAATTATTATTATTTTTAAAAAGTTTTTTAAACTATGCAGTATACACAAAGTAAAAACATTCATGGCAAAATTTACCTTTAATTAAAAATTGATAAACCCAATTTAAAATTTGTTACAATATCTAACTCCTATTTCTAAAGATATGTGAACTGTGAGACACTGTGCGGTCTACGTCCGAGTCCCGCCAAGTGCATGGTGCGCCTAGCCCTCCAGCCACTCGGATGCACTTAACACATGCAAATCGTTTATTGATAAACAAATAATGGCATTATAATTTTATTACGCATTGTGGCGCCGAGTCGCTGACCGCGCGCACGGCGCTGCCGCGTCTCGAGATTTGAATTTATAATTGTCACTTTTATTGTTTGTCAGTTTGTGTGTAGCGACACCGCTTATGTCACGTTAACCGCAAACCGATCGCTCGTTGACTGCTGGAGGGCATAGCTATTACCATACTTGTGATGATGTATGTGTGACGTCGACGAATGGTCTTTTAATTTTTTCTAAAGTATTTATATCAGTGAGTTTTAAGGTTTTCATTAATCACTTTTGGTAAAATGAGTTGTAGATAGAGTTGTACTAAACAGTAATGTTTGTGACACCACACATGAGGGAAACCATTAATAATACGTGTAGATATCAAATAATATACCCAGTATATGAAAACTCAGAGTTACTTATCAGGCGGTTGATTTTATTCTTACGTGATCAAATCAAAAACGAGGTCAACAATTACTTCTATAGTTTACCTTGTTGAAAAGCTGAAGGGGTAATGGGTGGGACATATAGATCAATACCCATGGGTGTTGGGCTCCTAAGGTGACCCGATGACCCCACACAAGTGGTTCCAAGCAGCAAAGGATTGCATGGTATAGAAATCCTATGAAGAGATCTACGCCGTTACCCGAGATTCTTTCTTGCAATAGTCAATATAAACACACACGTAGATGCCATATAATTCAATCGTAAACTCGCAAGGGTCAGACAGACTGTACTGTGAGTAAATCCAATTCACCAAATTATTAAATCAAACCCAGCGTTCGACGAAGAGAGCTCAAACAAATTGTTTCTTCTGCAACGACTCAGAGCACGGGGTCATAATCGAATCAATTAGCGGCCGGGCCGAGGTCGGAATGCTGACATAATATAGTGCAATCATTAATAACACTTGTACTATGGGAAATTCTATTTATTTGAAATATATTTGAGGTATAATATAGTAATCTTAATAATTTTGTAATTGGCTATCAGGCTACGCATTAAACGAACGGGCAATTTGGAATACACCTCATTTCAGGATCGAAATGGATATCCTTAATCTTAAATTCCACAGAATTTCGTAAACAAAGCTGTAATTTCAAAGCTCTAGGAAAACTTAAACAGTATTGAGTTATTTCCGATATACCATCGAGTTTTGGCGAGTCTTAAACCTCTCTTCGTTTTGACTAGGTTAACACCATCCTATTTGATGCGGTAACAGCTAAGGGCAAAAATGCAGTCTTAATTTTTAAAGGAACCTCTGATGTGTTTATTTTTATTTCTATTCTTACTCCTGCTTAGCTTAGCTTAACATCATTTTCATCAACTAGTGATAAAATACCCTCAATTCTCGAAGGACGAACGAAAATTTTAGTCTATATGCTTACTAGCTAGGATTCATAACAGCGTCACAGACAGACAGATTTTCGTATTTATATGTGATTGATCACGTTAACTTTTCAACATCAAAACAAAAGCAGTTCATCCAAACCTCACCGCGGTCCCTCCAGCGCCCAATCTAGTTAGTGTAACCACGTTAGCCCCCCGAGCTCTCGGCCAGGCCGGCACTTGTGGCGCGCTGATGAGCTATTCTTTAAAGGGATGGCAGTGAACTATGTAATCGGTGCCTTCAACATAACAGGGTACAGAATTTAAACGAAGAAATTCCTTTGATTTGCCTCCACTGCTGATTTAACTAATTCATAATAACTATGACAAAATGAATATGAAAGGAATGTTCAGATTCCAGCGCAACTGTATAACGCAACTCGCCATTTTTTATTAACAATATATTAACGGCTTTTAAGACTATTATAAATACTAATATTATTATCATTTGGTGACATGGAACATGTTAATAGAACACGTGATCACTTGGTACAGATCACGCAATACAACTAATGATACCTGATAGCAATCTAAGGAAGTTTAATAGATAAACGGCCTACGTGGTGGTGGGGCGGTGGTGTAAATGTCAACCGGTTGTCACCAGCTACGAGCTAATGTCCGCCGGTCGCCTTGGAGTTTTGCTGTCCGATAAAATACCTATCGAGTGGACGGCACTCGGTATTAATAAAAATGTCCTCCGATAGATCTAGCGTCGACTGGTGTTTAGTACAACGGCAAGTTTTTACCTGTTAAGTTAACACCAAAGATCAAATTCAAATTATTCTTTATTCAAATTGACATTGACAAACACACTCGAGTTTTCATATAATGGTTTTGTCAAAACGTTCCAAAATTTTCACATCATTTCAGTAAAGTCAAATTCAATCCTTTTTTTAAATAGACCCACAACAAACGCAACTTGACAAAATACCAAATAGGCACTAGACTATATTGTAATCATATTTGATGTATTATATACTCGTATCGGTAAAATCAGTATAAGGTAGAGCATCTTTCCGAACCAGTGGTATCCACGTTTCAATTTGACAATTGAAAATTGCTTCTAAAAGCCAATATGAACAAAGAATATTTAAATTTGAATTGATGACAACACACAAGCACTATATAAGCTGTGAAACCCAGCGGTGTTACCGTGCGACTCCTTCGAGAGGGTCACGAGTTCAAACCCCGGCAGGCACCAATGAGTTTTTCTATTAAAACTTATGTGTCTTATTGATAATTGCAATTTATCACACGTTCCTCGGTGAAGGAAAACATTATGAGGAAACCTGCATATCTCTATAGAAATCTGGGGATATGTGTAACTTATCAATCCGCATTGGAGCCGCGTGATAGTTCTTAGCTCCAACCCTTCTCTCCAGCAATGGAGAGAGGAGGCCTATGCCCAGCAGTGGGATTGTAACAGGCTACACAAGCACTAGACATACTATAACAATCTCTACGATCGTTTCACCCCGCAACCGAAGCATCATCATTAGGATATGCTTTTTTAAGGTGGCGGTGTTTGTGATACTTGTGGTGACTGCTCCTGCATGTATAAGGTATGTGAACGTTGTCTTCTTTCCAAACTTAGCATTACATTCTATAATCAATAATTCTATCATAACTTCCAAAAATATACTCACTTATATAAGTCAGTCGGTCATGTAAAGCTGACAAAGATCGGCACAGGCATTTTATAGCACTAGGCATTTTTTTTTAGGCTTTGCGAGGTTGCATAATACATAAGTTATCACGTGCAGTCGACTTTCTGATGATAATTTACAAAGTATCCTTGAGTTTACGGTAGTGTATGTGTGGACTGCTAGTGGTGTAGTGTGGTGGTGGTTGTAGTAAATGCGTTTTACAAATCCTGCACGTATGAGATATGAAAACGGATACTACACTCAACTTTAAACACAACATAGATTTTCTCTAATCGCGGATTATAGCAAAATAATATCATCACTACTTTTGCGAATTAAAGATCTTTTAAGAAGTCTTTAGCATATATCTATGTTGAATAGAATCATAAAAAGACGAAATCAACGGTGCAGGTGGATGTCCAGTGTGTTCGGGTATCGTACCATAATGCGTGTATCATTTACACTGTCGCCGTGTATGCAGCAGCAAACGTGGCACATTTTGATATTAATTCTCAGTCACCCGATCCGATACGTCACCGCTGGCAATGACATCCTCCGCTTTAATATAGGTTTTATTAAACTTCGCCACTACAATTTCGGTTTTGTAAAACTACCCACACAAACCCCGAGCCGCTTAGACGTGTGGAAACACTGGCCCACCGAAAGGTTACAAGGGCCAAGCTGAAGCGATGCAATTGAGGTTCTATGTACATATATTTAAGTTGAATTTAGTTTGCGGTTGCCAAGACCTAAGCTCGTGCGGATCGGGTGGCAATATTTTGGAGTGCGGTAACATCTGCCTTTATTTACGTTTTGGCTCCAAACTGCGGCACAATAGGCGCGGCGAATCGGACAGAGTTTGCGATACAATGGGACTTGTCCTGCGAGAGCGGACCGCGGCCGCTCGGCTCGGGGCGCCCTTGCTTTTTATGGACAAAATATTCTATGACCTTTAGCTTTAGCTTTAGTGAAATTTAGTGTCTAGTTTAAATTATTTATGGCTCTATCCAAACGAACACTGAAATATATTTGTATTTTACGATACATCAATAAGAAATATGATTTGGTTCAAAAACTCATCCTCAGAGCCTAATACCTACAGCCCATATGAGTTTAATTCTTATACCATAATAAATGGGGAAATGTTTATAGTATTTATATGTATATTAGTAGATTAATACTTAAACAATAAATAAAAAATTCTCAATCAAAGGGATGATGTTTACAACGCACTTTTCCATGTGTTTGAAAAAAAAATTGACAAATAAAGTTTTCGTCTTAATTTGGATTTTTTTGGAAACAATAATGCACCTATGTGGTTTAGAATACAAAGGTGTAACAAGTCGTTAACAAGAATGAATAAGCATCTTGACATATTTTTTGTCGACCCGACAACACGCTGTTAAATCTAACGGCTTTTACAGCGTCCCCGGCCATCTTTGTTTTATGTCATTGTGATAGCACGATTTAATGGCAACTCGTCAATAAAGTAATTATTACATCACCGCAGGAACTGTCCGTCTGTGGAACTGTGGACGGTCACGCGACCAGCGTTGCAGACGGTTATTGTGGTGACGATTTATTTATGGACAAATTATAATATCGCCTGGATTATAAAACTACAAAAATGGTGTTTATTACACGGCAAATAATTTTCACGATGGTTTATTTCCAAGTGACTGCATTGCCACCTGGCAGGGAAAATTTACTTGAAAATAGTTTTTATATTGTAGATCAAACCTTTCTAAGGCGTGGACTAATTATGCCGGTAGCCTGCAGTGATCACTGTATAAAATTAAGAACTATATTTCAGTTAAATTAATCTCGATACCGCAAATCCGGGATCACCCCAACCACGCGTGACGGAACAATCAAAATAGAAATACACTCATGGAGTCAAAACCCGCACATTTTGGAATTGGTGGCATATGGCGGCGCGGACCCCTGGACAATTAGTGCTTAAGAGATTGCCATCAATACGGTACAAAGTGTCCAATCCATTTGGGACAAATGGCGTTATTTAGCGGTTAGCCAGAGTCAGCGAGAGGTGGGGGTCGCGATAATAACTTACACGTCATCCTGCTTTGTTAGCGATTTATTACACGAGGACAAATTAGTAGCATCAAACCACACTCATATTATTAATGTGAGAGTCTTTTCTATCTCTCGACTCGTCACGCTCAAGCCTCTGGACCAATATAGATGAAATTTAGTACATTTGTCGCTTACACACTGCGCTAACATATAAGATAAGATAAAAAATTCCCTTTTGTCATTTGGGAACAAGTAAAAACACAAATTCCTCAATTAAGCGTACTTTAAACTGAAGTTGACGTCTTGACTCAAAAGAAATTGCGAGTAAAATTTAAGTTAAAAACACCAACAAAGATATGGTTGAAAATCAAGGACGCTGCTGCTTTCACACTCTTGATTGACTTTATCTAACGCTGATTGAGCTTGACAGTAAGACAACCAGCGTCAACCCGAGATCTTGACTAAGACGCTAAAGTACATTGACTCGAAGAGTTCGGTACAATCTGACCGCCTCTCGGAAAGTTAAGCTTCTTCTTTAAAACTACATTCATGTGTTATTTAACTTGCATTTATAATGAATCCTCTTCTGTTTCTACTCATTACCAAAGGCCGCGGCCGCTTTAAGCTCTCATCGAACTATTGGTAGTGGTAAGCCTCACATTCCCATTCGATCATCACCAAGGGTCCGTTTATGTTCTTAACCCGATCAGAATAGACAATGGGCGAATAACTTTATTTTTTCTCCTACTTTCCCTAACTAACTCGATGCAACCTTATCCAGTTAAATAATGTTAACTTTAAAAAAGAACTGCAAAATCTCTAAAAAAGAATATTATTATTTGTGTTATGGAACTCTAAATAGTAACGTCGAAGTCATAAATTCATGTTTTATCATTTTTGTGTAAAATATTAATATATTTTTATAATAATGCTAAAATTATAGTACAACACGTAAAATTAATACAAATATAGTATATTATTGTAATAAAATAAAATTATAGGATATGTAGTCTACTAATAGTATCAATATATACTAACGCCATCTATTGAATACACTGTTTACTTCACTATTATAGTACACTCACACTGCAGATGACCACTACAGATAAAATTGCCCCACATAAATCTTGGGTAAGTTAAACCTTAAAACCTAAGCCTGGGGCAAAGTCTCGGCCTAAGCCTTAACTTGGCATTAAAGCATTCAATACTACCCTGGGTAAAAACAGAAACCTTGAATACCATATCACACTTTTCCAGCTCTCGGGATTTTAAGAAGACCCCGTCGTCAGTGGGTTCCCAACCTTTGCTAAGATGGAAGATTCTGTTTCAATGTTCACGATATTTTGTTGATTGCTAGATAAATCACTTATTATGAATAGTGCTCGAAATGGCAACTGAGTAAAAACACTCATAAAATAAATACTTTCATGTACCGGTTCAAGGGGTTATTAATTTTCAACGACTCGATAATCCTCTAATCAATACATATTTACGATTTTCAGTCTTCAAGTCTTTTACTTTCGCTTTTGTGAAATTAGTGTTTTATGCTTAGTAACCAAAATCAGCAACAATTTCTAATTTAATCATACTTATTTTAATGTATCTATGTTTACTTTAAAAAGAAAACAAGTTTAGAAATATAGGAAAAGAGAGAGAGAAACTTTATTAAAAAAATACTTTTACAGGCTTTCCTTCATCGCTCGTTGGGAAGTTGCTTCCACCAAGAAGAAATAGCGCGAGATTGGTATATCGGAATACGATGATGATGTCATTAATTAGCACGTTATATATAATACGCTTCAACAGATCCGCTGTTGTTTTACAACTAATTGTCCCAGGATGGATTGGGTTTTATATACCTTCTATGTTGGATTTAATATACCTTCTATAGGCGTCTCAATAAATACGTAAACTTATGTAATGGAAAGACTAAAAAAGATCGTGGACTATTATTAAAGAACAAGCATACCAATAAAGTCGGCGGGTGTCTGACGAATGATTTATAAAATAACATTCCTAACAACGTTGAATGCAAACGGATCGCTAAATTATATTTTGATAAAGCCGATAAACTCAAAAGATGAATCATAAATCACTAGCATTAAAAGACTTTTTGAAAGTGGTGTCAAATAAATAATACAACCTCACAACAATCTGTGACGCGACAAAAAGATTGGCCGATTTGTAGTAGATTATTGTACGGCTCCGAATGAATGCGTTTCTAGTAGACCCACTTTTTATCTGTCGACTGGCGGGAACACCATCGCGTCTATTGTGGCGGCCGGGAGAGGCCGCGACGAACCCTACCGCCCCCGTCCGCGGCCCGTATTAACATAATTCGATATCGCCGGCAGATGCGACGCGACTTTTACTTTTCGTCTTCAACTTTCACCTCGAGCATAGTGATTTACATGTTTTAGGACGCGCGGCACACGTGTCTGCCGAGATCGATCTTCCTGCGCGATCGCGTTCCACAAAGCGCGACAAAAACTGCGTGGGCGCACCATTGTGGGCCGCCAGATACGCTCCTTTGTGCATTGTCTGCCGAGGGTGGCACTGTGACACATTTATTCCAACCCAGTTTTTTACGGCCATTGTGTTGAAAATTAGATATCGACGAAGTTCACGAAACGCGATACCATCGCTGTCCTCCGCACGCGGTCCGCCTCGCCTTTATGTCGGTCCCCGGCAACGCAGGGTCCTAGCGCTGTCAGTTCGTTATTAGAACGAATCGGCTTTCCATTTCTATAAGATGAAGTTCGTTAGATTCGACGGAGAGGGCCCGCGGCCGCGCACTAGAACTATCGCGGACCGTTGGCCGGCTGCGGATCAGCTGATCCTTCGCTCCTTTCATCTCCGCGTGATGAATGGAGATCGGAAGGGTGGTCACGTCTAGTGACGAAAAAACGAGTCCCGCGGCCCGTTTTATAGCGTTAGTGACCGTTTTATCGACGGCCGGGAGACGCAGCATCCGGTTCTGCGCATTAATCTCGACAATGCGCCTCTATGCGATCGGCCGTTTGGACGCAAACTAGTTTGGGCAAGGTTTCCCGCCGCCACAATAGCTAACGCCGCGATGGTGCATAGTAATCGAATTCCTTTATAGTGACAATCACGTTTATCGAACGGACTCGTCGCGAGTAACGGCAGCTCGCCACGATGTGTTTCCCATCGACGGACACATCTGCTATCTATTGAATATCTTTAAAATATCAATGCTATTAAAATTCAAGGAATAATTTTATTTGTGTATCGTGAAGTTCCCAAAACGCGCCGTCGAATGCAGCGTACGTCCGCAACGACCTCTCCATCGGCAGAACCATAAGCTCGAATTTTATTTCCTACACGTCTTGCTTCTGTAGAATTGAGACGGTCAGAAATAGTATATGTATCCATAAGTAAGTAAGTAGCGGCCTGTTACAATCCCACTGCTGAGAATAGGCCTCTTCTCTCCGTTTATGGAGAGAAGGATTGGAGCTAAGACCTACCACGCTGCTCCAGTGCGGATTGGTAGGTTACACATATCTCCAGAATTCTCTAGAAATATGCAGGTTTCCTCACGATGTTTTCCTTCACCGAAAAGCGTGTGATAAATTACAATTATCGATTAGACACATAAGTTTTAACAGAAAAACTCATTGGTGTCTGCCCGGGTTTGAACCCGTGACCTCCTCGAGTCGCACGGTGTTACCGCTGGGCTACCACAGCTTATGTATCCATATACTACGTTAAATAATATTTTTATTGTTTTATAACGCCAGCCCACGGCGCCTATGTACATTTCGATATATTAATATCACAACTCATTTATCAGAGATATTTTAATCGTTCCGCCTCGCAGCCAATACTTTATAACTACGCACAATAAGACCTTACTTTCCGCAACACCAGCTTTGCAAATGCGTCTGTCCTGCTCAGTGAGAGTATGCAGATTCAAAATATGTCGCTTTGAATAGATAAGTAAAAATGTACTTTTAAATCGACCCACTGAAGAGTCAGCAAGAAACTTAGTAGTTGCTGTTAATAAAATATAATAATTCTTAGAACTAGATATATTTCTGAGAATAGTAAATTTGTTAATTAAAATTTATTTTGTATTTTAGCATCTAAATAACAAATCTTGTGGGTAATTATGTCTTATCTATATTATCATAAGAGCAACTTAGTAAGTAAAGTCTTCTTACTATCCCACTTCTGGGCCTCATCTCTCCGTTTTTTTAGTTTGGAGCTAAGAAAGTAACATTAATACTATCATAACTTTCAGAATTATTAACTTTTTGTCGTGTATTTTTTTAGTTATAACAAACAGATCTTTTACAAAGACTAATTGAGTATATTTGAAAATCCAACGATGAATCGCATTAACCACGATAACAACGATTTCATACTTAAAATCCTTAATAATACTACATACGTAGATACGTAAAGTACCTACGTAATACTCGATAACCTGGATATTCGTCCTAGGCACGATACTCGTATATGTAAGTTTGTCGGAATACCGGCAAATACTACTATTTTAGTATGAAAAATGAAACAATTTATAATTGGATCCTATGTCCTCTCACAAACGGCATGGGAAACCAAAGCGGGGCTAGCGTTGTGGACATATACTCGTACATCAGATAGATGCGACTAAATACAATGTTACAAAACACACTCGGCGTCAACATTCGTAACTTATTACGGCACGGAACCCGTGACCCTTCCCATGGCGTACGTCAATCGACAAATTACACCCATCGACATTTTTCCATAATCCGTGACAAATGGTACTTTCTACGGTGCACTGGTAAGCCGAGCGGCCGTGTTCGTCCCGCGGCTCGGTGCGGCGCGGTCCGAGCGGCCGAATGTCAACTGGGAGCTCCCACAAACCGATCATTTACATAAAACCACTAACGGATCTCACGAGAACCAGTCCCCGGCATATTAATGCGTGTGATCTATTAGAAAATCGCCAAGACACACGAAACGGATAGCCGTGGCCGGCTTTGTATGTAGCGTATCTTTTTTTATGATAATTTTCCCATCAAATCGACCGCTCGAAAGACATAGTCGACAACGCGGCGAATACTTCTAATTTGCATAAAATATTGGGGAATAAAATTTTACATCTGCTTTAAAATACTGTAGTTCACGATGTTTACTTTTTGGGTGTCTCTCGTGGGTTGCGTAACGTCGCGGAGTGATTGGCTTATCTCGAGCCATTCTCGGCTTAGACTTTATTGCTCTGGAAAATCGTAAATAAAAATGTTACCGTTACCTACGGGTATCTTTGTTTTTCGGACTCTCTCTTTTTTGATAAGTCACGTGATTTTTTGTCATCGAACATAAACTCGGCGATCCCTAAAGTTTCCCGTTTCGAATTCACTGTAACAGTAAGATTTCATTAAGCCCCGGTCCGAACACCAGCGGCTAAATGGCGCGCTGCAATTTGTAGTCGCACAAGAAAACTATCCTGTTACCATTGTTCCATTGAGACAGGAGCACGCGCATTATCTACGAGAGCATCCATTCCCAGGATTCCGTTAGTGCGTTCACATGACGCGGCGCCGCATCCCTTTCGGCTGAGTCAAGTGATGCGCCAGACAATGCGGCCCAGCTGCCGGCCCGCGCCCAGGTGACACCGCCGCGGCTCCGCACCCCAACCTGCACCCTATGTCGAGGGGATAGGGTGCCGAACGGCTCGCACCGGCCGGAGGGCAAAGATGCTCCCGAAAATTTCGAATGTCTACAAATTAAACTCAACGCCGTTCTTCCAAGCATCGCTTCACGTCGCCCCCCGAAGGTCGTAGAGATGATCGCGATAGATAACAAAACGCTCGATGATCTGGAACTGGTTCGAAACTGAAATAATCAGATCGCAGTTCTGTTAGCGCGATGTCAGGCATCATATCGAGTATGTTTGATGGACGCATTAAATTAAATTAATTATTGCGATGTTACGATCCCCGTTCGATGCACCTCTGCACGCCGTCTAACAAACGGGTGACCGCTGGCTGCCGGGCGGTGCGCTCGGTGTGGACGGTGCAAAAATGTTAATTTATGCAAAGGGGAAGTGGAGGCAAAAAGTGTAAATAAAGATTATGCACCTGAACGAGGCGTGCGCCGGATCATCGCGACAGTCGTAGCACGGGCTGTCGGCACTCGGTCGAGTTAATTATCGGAGCAGCGCAGCCGCGGCCGGCACGCGCTCCCGCCGAGGGACTACCGTTTCTGGTATTTTTTGCCCGCTCAGCTCTACAATTAGCATTTTATCTGTATTTTTAAGTTCTAAGACGTCACCGAGCCGCGTAAGGTGCGCGAGTCGGTCGTTACGAGTCGTGACTCGACGCTCGAGGGTGACAAAACTTGGCACCGTTTTTTCGATAATTACTGTTCATCGGAACGTAAACACGAGCTTCCCTGTTTTGCAACTGAATAGCGGTTCGAGCTTCGGCTGAACAAAATAATACACCTGAATCAATGGTAATTATAGTTTCATAAAGGCGAGGCGACAATGGTTGGTGCGATGGCCGCCACGGGGCGTTCTGCCGGGGTGCTAATTACGCGATTTTCTCACCTTTAGTAAAGATTATTTTTTGCTGACTTGCGGTAATGATTTTTTGTCGAGTGTACAAATTTTTTATTTGACTTCTTTATAGGGATCTCTACAAATATTTTTCTCGTGTTACCTTTTACAATGGTTTTCGTTAACGTACTTTAGAAGAGTGATTAAAATACGTGATTATAGTTTTAAAGCTTTTTATTTATTTAATGTAAAAATCGATTTTTTCATGGCTTTCACTTTTTTGGACTTTCACGGCGAATCCACTAACCATTATCGTTGAAATTTGGCACAATTGTTACGTATAAACCGGAATAACATATAGATGTTAATTCTACAGAAATAGGAAAAGGATGACATTGAAGAGCGCCATCTATTATCAAACCCATAAGGGTTTTTTCTGTTCAAAAAAATCTATTATCAACTTATCACGCGACAACAGTAACCGCAAACGAAGTTGCGGGTAAATCATCATAGATATTTAAAAAGTTTAAATACTGAATACCTATAATATATTACTCTTACTCTACTTATTTCTATTCTTTGAAATTTCTTAAACTTAGATAAAATTTAAAAGAAATCTTTAGCACACATACAATAGGGACACCAATGTATGTGTTTGTCATGTGTCTGTATAGAATATTGACAAACCTTCATTAAATATGTATTAGAGCAGCGTCTATGACATTTGTAAGTAGACGACATTGTTTGAAGTATTGTAAGGTCCCATAATCTTGTGTGTTGCCATATACGCGCTATAAACAGAAACCACTTTTTAGTATGTCAGCCAGACGACAGCTACTTCTTATATTCGGAAATGTAGCGCCAAAAAAACTTAGGTACTAGATATAAGCGGTCACAATGATTCGCAATATTATTTTATTAATTCGCAAACTTTTACACACAATTTTTGTTTCGCGATTCGTGAAATTTAAAGTTTTGCGCTTACAAATAACTATTTTAAGTCCTACTTTGTAATTACACATACATGTACATATTATATAACATAGGTCCCTGCAGTCTCTCGCTGTCTGTCTGTTCGCTATAAAGTTTAAACCACAGAATGGATTTTAATGCGGTTATGACCAATAGATAGGCCGATTTGTGGGAATTGACTAAACATCTAACGTGGTAAGGTTTTGTATAAATCGGTTGAAATATGATTGAATGATGATGATTTTAAATAAAGCCTTTCAAAAAAGTCAACCCGCAAGGGAGGTTTCATCGAAAATGCTGCTTAAACCCTCTGAGATATAACAAATTCTTATTCTTGTAAATTTTGTAATAGCTTACTTGAGGGCGAGTTTAGCTCTAGGCATAAAACGCGCTACACCCGATCGAGGCTGGGATAGATCGCTATACAAATCACAGGTAATATAATGCACATTTCGATAAAATATAGGTAGTGAGGTAAATTTATGCAGCACCGGCGGTAACAATGGCACAGGGGCTCGCGACCTCTGCCCGCCACTCCGCCACCGCCATCGATGGTCAGTACCTATTGACACTTCCGGTATAGTTGCCGCTTATTTTATAGCTATGTTTGCAACTTGGAATTTTTCTACGTCTTAAAAGTTTCCGATGTTGATGGACTCGACTCTACCTGTCGCGGGTAGCCTACTTCAGCCACTATTAACTAAGCCGGAGGCACCTTACCCTAGTGTCAGGTGTGAAAATTACAAAGTTCCTTCACGTTCCATTAAATTGTTGATAAGGTCGATAGATACCTACATGAAAACTTTATTGTGCGGACACATTAAAATATTATGCGCCAAATAAGTATTTCAACAATGTTCCTTAGTTAGTTAGATGATCCCAGCTAATAATGTCGTAGATGCAAGTTTCAATCCTGATATTTGATAATTTGAAATTTCACATTTATTTATTATTCGTACGTAATTTGTTCTGTACCCAATTTAAATCTAATACATTTAAAGATCGGATATGAACATACCACTTATGTAAAAAAAAATCTGTAAATCTTTATAATTATGAACGTATTATGAAATGAAAAATATGTTCGTTTTGATTTTCGCGGCAAGGGTTTTTTTGGTAAGAAAGTGATTCAGGAGCGGAGAACGCAGAAGGTGTCCTCCTTTTCGGCAGCAAGTTGCGGACAAGAACTAGCGAGTGAAATTTTTGTTCAATAAATTTCAAATAGCTCAAACCAAAATTCCACAAACATGTACGATAATATTAAAAGAGATATGTTTCAGAGCACAATGCATACTAAGGACAGATCATTGAGCGGCAGACAATAGTGCTTCCGAACGACGTCAGCTGCATGCGACAAAGCCGCGATTGACAGCCACTGACAGGCCTTACCGGGCTGGATTAGACTTTGGTCGTTTTTTACTCGCAGCAGACGCTCCCGGAGCCGGCGACGGCAGCCGCGAGGAGGCCAGGGAAAACAAACCGAACAAAATCAAAACCGGATTTCCAAAATCCCGTTCGGTCGCATTGGAAAGGAGCTCTGTTTTCGATTTCTATTCGATTGTTTGTATTTTTTGTCGACCGCGGGGCGCGCCGCGCCGCGACACGCGTACTATTTTTGCAAAGTCTATTCCATTGTCCTGACGAGTGACGGACAGCGGGAGCGTCGCGCGGACGGCCAGCGGAGGCCTAAAAATAATATCCGCGGCCGCCCCGGCCCCGGGGGCCGCGCGACGGGACTCCTGCTATCACTTCGGAGCCCGTCGTCTAAATTAGTTTTTGTGCGACGCAAAAGGAACGAGACGCGCCGGCGGTCGAGCATCGCTCGAAGCGACACTCGACCGAATGTTCCTTCGTACCCCTTTTCTTACCTGCACGAATGAATTTGGCTCTCCGTCGTCCTATAGGGTTTTGTTGGAGTTAAAATTATTTTATCTCATCTAGACTAATAAATACTCCCGGCAGTTAAAAAAACCCTATATTGAAATTAATTAATTAATAATTAATAAATCAAAATGCTATAAAACAAAACTCATTACAGATTTTGAAGCGGCCTCTAAAGTCTTAGTGACTAAAGATATTCCATTGTTACAACATAGTGATGATACTGAATTTGTTGCACAACAATTAATAATCAAAATAAAAGAATCGTTAAGTGAAAATAACAAAATTATTTCCATTCCTAAAAGTAAGCGTAAAATTAAGCCTTGGATAACAGTCGGCATGATACGTTGTATAAATAATAGAAACAAAATGCAAAAAAAACTACGTTCAGATCCCGAAAATGAAATTCTTAAGATTACGTATAAACGATATCGCAACTTCTGTAGTAATTTAATTAAAAAACTCAAGCGTAAGTATGAAAAGGAACAGCTGTCACTCTCTTCTAGAGATTCTAAAACTCTTTGGAATAACATCAAAAACATTACTCATTTTAACACTACCCAAGTTAGCAATTTAGACCTTTTGCATACTAAATCAACCCCTATAGATACTGTAAATTATATTAATAAGTATTTCGCTACAACGGGGAAAACACTGGCAGAAAATATTCTCAATATATCGCCCAGGCCATCATATTTTCCAATGTCGTTACATTGCTCCTCATTCTATCTTCTTGATACAGATCCTGAGGAGGTTGCTTGTATACTTGGGGGTCTTAAAGCTGGAAGTGCGCCTGGATATGATAACATTCCAACAGATTTTTTAAAATTGACAAAAAATATAATAGTCCCTATCATCTCTCATCTGGCTAACCTCTGTTTTAATCAGGGAATTTTTCCTTTATGCCTCAAGAAATCCATTATAACACCTATTTTTAAGAGTGGGAACAACCAGGATATTAATAATTATTGGCCTATATCGGTTTTACCTGTGATCTCCAAGATTTTAGAAAAATTAATTAATAACAGGCTACTTAAATATCTGGACCATTTTAATATCCTATCTGATTCTCAGTATGGATTCAGACGCGGAAAATCAACGGAAGATGCTGTACTTGCTTTGAGTTCTTTAATTACTAGGCATTTGGATGATAAAAATAAATGTATAACTGTATTTGTTGACCTAAAAAAGGCTTTTGATACTGTATCCGTTCCAATTCTTATACAAAAACTGGAAGCCATAGGTATAAGGGATGTTCCCCTCTCATTATTCAAAAGTTACTTGTATGAACGTACACAAAGAGTTAAGCTTGAGAATTACACTAGTGGTGACATTAATATAACATATGGGGTTCCTCAAGGGAGTGTCCTAGGGCCAACTCTTTTTCTTATATATATTAACGAGCTATGTGGCCTAGACATCTTTAATGGAAAAATATTTTCATACGCCGATGACACTGCTATTGTTTTCTCGGGTAATTCATGGGATGACGTCCGCTATCACACTGAAATTGGAATGGCTAAAATATATAAATGGTTTAGGTCTAATCTTTTAACTCTAAACATAACAAAAACCAATTATATGTGTTTCTCCTTGACCCGGCGAACTCAGCCAATGAATAGTTTTGAAGTTAAAATTCATACTTGTGACGGCTATCGGGGAGATATGAGTTGTGATTGTTCAGCATTGCTTAGAGTTCCCACTGTTAAGTATCTGGGTGTTACATTGGATCCGCATTTAAGTTGGTATTCTCATATAGAATGTGTAACTAATAGGGTGAGGAAAATGACTTGGATATTTAAAATTCTGCGTAATGTTGCATCCAAAACTATCTTACGTTTAATTTACATAGCGCTTGTTCAATCAATAATATCGTATTGCATCCCGGTATGGGGAGGTGCCGCAAAAACTAGATTTCTAGAATTAGAAAGGGCGCAACGTTCGGTTCTGAAAGTTATGCTTTTTAAGCCATACAGATATCCGACGACCCAACTCTACTCTATCTCCGGAATACTTTCAGTTAGAAAGCTATATATTTTAAAGCTTATTTTAAAAACACATAAGTCTTTTCCCTTCCAGCCTATAAAGATTATGAAAAGAAGAAAAGACTTAGTCGCTCAAGCTGACTTGGTCCGTTCAACCTTTGCTAGCAAACAATCTACTAGACAATCTGTACGCATATATAACATTCTTAACAGAAAATTAGATTTATACCCAAAAAACTTATATACATGTAAAATAGTAGTAACGGAATGGCTTAAAACTATAAATTATGAGGAAGTTGAATCATTGCTAGAATATGTAGTGTAATTTAATTAAAATTTAAAACATAAATAAAGAAATAATAACAACTCAAAACAAAGAAATAAAAACTCATTCACACACTCTCTCAAACTCATATACTCACAAATCCACACACGCATACACACCAAACACACACACTCATGCACACACACACGCACTCACCCACACTATTGCAACACATACCCAATAGTAAATAATTGATATTGTTAAATAAGTAGTATATATACAATATGATGGAAGAGCGGAGTCTTCTGGCACAAGCATACTCATGCTTAAAAGAAGGCTCCAACCTTATTTCAACAAATGTAACGATGTTAATGAAAATAAAAGATTTTTTTTTTTTTTTTTATTTATTGAAATAATAGTTACTATTGTTACTTGTCGTAATTATTGATGATGTATCGGGACAACACATGCGTCTTTACTAAGTCTGATTCTCGCTAGCGAGCGTGGCGCGATGGTGACGATTATGTTCTTTTTATTAATCTCATACGCGAAAGGTATAGCTAACACTACGTAATGTCTTACTAGACATACAATCTCATAACTATGGAATACCTCAATATTCAGTAAGGTTTTTATTTTCCACATTCGGCGAAATTGGTTCATTTAAAATAAAATGTACATAACTTAGAAACTACATTTTGTTCAAGTTATGGAAAGTTTGGAATGTGTGGTCGGCGGGTATCTGCGTGATCAAATATTGAAGTTGAAGTGATCCGTAGGAGGATTGAGCCACATAATGTGGTGCTGGTCATGAATAAGGTTATAGGACCAATAAAACCATGATTGTTGAGGTCTTTAGGTGTTTATTAAAATATATTTATACATTATACAATTTATTTTATTGTCATAGATAAATATTTAACAATACAAATATGACAAATATGTTCTAATTTTAAGCTTTACTAAAAATTTAAAGACATATTTGAATCGATTTATAGTATCCCTAATACATGTAAATTTGATCCACTGCAAGTTGTTTAGATGCCCATTTCTTGTTTGCAGTGACAGAAATATTTTATTCAGCAGTTAAAAGGCGTACGTCAGATAGTTTCTGACGGGCTGGTGTCAAGTAAAGTCTAAAATCCGTTAGTAGGATCACTGAGGATGGTGCAAAAAAACCGCGCTCCTGCGCGTCCGGCGCGCCAATTATGCGCCGCGCACGCGCCTCCAAAAAAACCACCTCCGGCCCATCACAACCATTTTTTAAAGGGTCCAACTTAAATAATAATGCAGTAACACGCGAGAGTATTCGCAAAATGCGATCCGCGAATTTAGTTTCCAAATTCCTCGGGGCTCTGTTCGATTTCATTTTTTGCCGCCTCTATTGTCCGTTTGACTGGTATTCGTGTAGACGTGTAGCTCGACTCCGGCTGCCCCTCGGCGCTGCGTGGGCTCTGCCAGCCGCTAGGAATCTTGGACTGGAGCTTCGGTCTTTGGTCCGCAACCCTGCCTTCGAGGGGTGCCCGATCAGCTGGCCGCTGGCTCCGAACGGACTTTTAATAAAGCGGGCGCGCGTACAATGAAGTGGCCGTTTTTGTGCCGGCCTCGATTAGCCCCCCCGGCGTCGTGAGGTCGCGTACCCCTATTATTACTAAAACGATCCTAATTTCATAATGGTCCTGTCACAGCCCTTACAGAGAAAAAGTTCTTAAAGGACAATTTTCGTAGGAGTTAATGGCCGATGAAATGTTGCAATCGTTCAAGGAATTACTGTAAGGATGTGTAACGATACGGCCGCTCGTTCATTATAGACGCGTTTAGTTATTTTAGCCCTGATTATCGGTTACGTTAATCGTTTTTTTGTACGAACGGATGTTTCGCGTTACATTTAATATGTATACATTTTTTATACTTACGGGCTTTATTATCTTAAAGGTAATTTCCATTATTGAGCCTCCTCGTTCGTTATCTAGGGTGATATATTCAAATCAAATCAAATGAAAATAGTTTTTCATTCAAATTGAAATAAGCTTTTTAAAAGCACTTTTAAATCTTCAAGGATCAATAAGATTTAATGAAGCTACGACTGATTCGAAATGTTGATCTTACCGAGAAGAACCAAGAAACTCGGCGGTCAATTTATTAAACCTTTTATATTTACATTATTTAACCGCAGTCTGAAGCTGAAAGGATATTCCAATCCAAGTATTTTTATCTTTCAAATAATGTTCAATCGTGTAATACTCTTTACGTATCAGCATAGTTCGTCCTGAATTTAAACTTTTCTTTAGACAAGATGTGACAAAATGTGAACGTCAGTCAAACTCATTACCTTGAAACCCATAATTAGATACAATATTTCTTATCGCATCAATTCCAAGTATACACAAAACTAAAAGTAAGTATTAGGATCTCATTATTATAATTTAAAAATTCAAATTAACCGTCCTCTAGAAGAGTTATTTCATCTATTTTAAAAGTAGACTTAACTCAAAGATTTTACAAATATATTCGTGTGAATATTTTTCCTAATTTCTCAATCAATTTATATTACTTATTGCTTATTAATACTGACATTGAAGTTAATGGATCTACTTGATAGAAAACTTATATGGCGAATCTATATTGGAAAAATTAACATACCCGTGTAAAAACAATACCGTGGGAAATTGCGTATGAGGTTTTAAGATGAGTATTTTCGTTTAACAATGTTCATCTGTCTGATGTTAGAAGCGCTGTTTTAATCTACTTTGAGAAAGGACATGTCCATACTAGTATTATAAATGCGAAAGTTTGTCTTCGCTTTTACGGCTATTTAGCTGCATCGATTATGATAAAATTTAGTACAATTAACGCTTACGTATCGGGCTAACGTACAATTAAAGGTTACGTATCGGTTTAGCATAAACGATGTAAAAATTCCGTTTTCCCTCTAAAAACAAGTCGCAGATACCACTATGATATATAATATTTATTACCTAGAGGCGATATAAAATGTGTACATTAGGCGGAGTGCAGACGGCGGCCGGCCAGGCATGTGTCGTTGTAGGCTCTGGAGGTGAGAGATGCCGTCCGCGGGGGGCCGGCGGCAGGGCTGGCTGCCACCGACCTCCGATTGGATTTGGTCTTTATATCATTACGTAAAATACTATCATTACTTGTGTTATATTATATCAAGTTTTGAGAGGGGAGTGGAAAAAGAAAGAGAACAACAGACTCGAGTAGTTTTCAATCTTCCACACTTTTTATTTACATTCTTAGTGTACTTTGTTATTTGATTATGTCCTCGGCGGAGAATAAAAAAATTATGAATTTAGTAAATAAATAAATATATTGGAGAATAGCAAGCCTATTTAAGAGTGTTAAAATTAAGTCTTGAACGTTTTTCATTGCGGAGTCTGAATAATTTCTCATAATATAATGTTAATATTACCGCAGATTTAGTGTAACTGGTTGTAACGAGACCAGTTCTACAATAGTTCCAGGCGCGGTCCGGTCAGCCTCTCGCGGGGCCAGCCCTGCGCGGCCCCGGGGGGCCTCGGGCTCGCGGGCCCCCGCCGGCACTATTTGTACAGCGCCCACGCCGCCCCGTCACCACTCCACACTCCTACAACCCTGTCAATCTTCACACGCATGCTGTTCGAGCACTACTAAGCCTAAACTATAAGGTGTTCGGTCTTCGATAATGTTCATGGTGTTAAAAATCAAGGAAACATACGAATTAAAAGACGTACAAAATGTATCGATTATATTAACTGTTAATAGACGGATGACAATTTTTACTGAAAAGCTTCCCCTCGCTCGTGAGAACAATAAATCCGTTCCGAAAGAAGCACCATCACGACCCGTCTTCTTAGTAACCTCATGATTAAAGTAAATGAATGTGTATTCATTTTATTCAGATTAGGCTTAAACGACTGAGACATGAAACTAATAACGGACACAAAAATTCCAAAAAAAACGAACGCTCGCCACTATAAGTGCTATTGCCAAAAGCGAAGTCCTATTTATTCAGAATGCCGGCGGCGTTAGTTAGGGCTCGCACGAAAATATTCCACGCACGAGCCCTGGCAGCCTGGTGCACGCATCACATCGGTGCTGTCAATCCACGTAGCCTTTCACTATGCAGGAGACGATGGATATCTAGGAGATGAGGTATCGTGATAACATGTGATCTACATGTAAGGATACAGACATGTAAGGTTCGAATTAAATATATAACTTTGTGATGACAACATAAATATTGTTTTTGACGATAGAGTTAGTAGTTTGATATAGGAATATTTTCGAGGTGACCCAATAAGATTAATTGAAGAGAACCTTAAAGTCATAAGTTAATATCAGTCGGTAGCGAACGACACTCAATTTTAGATAGTACTCTATCGATACGCCCCAGATCCAAACGGGACCGTCGTCGTCGTTAATGACTGGCTCCACATTCGGTGAGATATGTTTACGAGTGTCGCGCATCGCGAGTGAAACGCCCCGATCTCACCTGGCGCGATTTCGACTCGATATCTTCGAAGCCGGCGTATTTTCCAATCTAAACGAGCCGAAATTAGAAGGCTAAAACAGCTTCGAAACCGGTCAACATAAAATTGGAAACCAACTGTAGTGTCCGTGTTGCGCAAGAGCCGCCTTACCAGTTTGTGGCGGGCGCGTGGGCCCGGCCGCGCGGCGCAGCAGGTCGCCGGGCCGCGACCGTCCGCTCCGGACCATCAGCTCGTCTCTACGGCTTACTTCAATTACTTGGAAACTATTTAGACGATTGCTTCCGTAGAGCTCTTAGAGACACCTGCTTTAAGATAACAATTTTGAGATATGCATCTATGAACACAGTTGCCGTGTCATATCATTCACAATGAACGCTAAATCATAACATGAAAAAATTATTTCATATACTTGTACGCATCTACTGTGTTGAAGTAAATAATCAAGTATTCAGAGTTCAATATAACGTAAAGAAAATCAAGTTCCCCGACTCTTACTTTCGTAAATTCCCATAGTCACTAGATGCGTCGAGAATGCGTGAATTATTTTATTAGCAATTAACTTATCTACGATACCGTCAAATATCCGACCTTTTTTAAAATTAACATTCCATTAAAAACGGCAATCCGCTCTGTCACGTGAAATAATCACATTTTTTCCATTTTATGCCATTGCTATTGGCAGCATCATTCCGGCGCGCGCGGTGGCCGCGTACGGCTAACTGGATGAGTATTACCGGCCACTTCATAGACATACTTAGAGCCTATCACTGACCAGTCAGAGCTACCACCTTCATGTTCACTCGACTTGTCTAATATGGTGGTGTTACGCCCCATGCTCGAGAGTCTTAACTGAAAAATCGTCTATAAAATTCATTCGTTTTCAGTTATCAAGTTATCAGAACCAGTAACAATAAATATCCTAGTAACGAACACAGTCCACATTAAAAACCGTATCAGGCCTACATAAAGTCTGTTATTAGTATACCTGGTATACCTGGTTGGCCTTGCTCGGTAATTTTTTACAAAATAAAAAAAACTTCAAAAAAACTGAAATAAAAATATTGGGTGGGGGGGGTGCTTGATCTTAGGTACTTTGATTTCCCGACACCGCTCGTTCCCCAATTTACGGCAAAAATAGTGTTTTATATTAAATTTTAATGTTAATAATTTTTATGCCCAAAAACAGGGATAAACCGATTTTTACATACGAAATTAACTCATTTAAATATTAAAGATACACATATATTACAGTATACACAACAGTAGAATTCAATGCACCACATGATAGTATTCGAATAGCCTATAACATAGTAATTCAACGTTTTTATAGATATATGGCTTTTTGCCTTACGAAAACTTGATACTTCTACGTCTATCATGAAATAAAATGCCAAAGGATATACCTATAGCACCTCTACCACAGCGTTATGTCTACAGTCTCCAGACGGCCCCCCATTACATTTAACTACAACGATTGTACGTTAGTACTAAATGATTTTCGAGAGAACAATCACCTAACGAAAGTAATGAAACTAGAGAGACTAGAATCAATTGATCAGTCAAGCTCAATCCTACGTGCGGCCTATAATCGTATGATTTAGTGGTCCGGAAAAAGTCAGTGACCACAATTAGGTTTTATAATACAAACCGTGAAGGGGTGGCCGGCCCGCTCCGGTATTGATGGTGTATATTTATCACGGGCCCCTCGGAACACCTGCTGTTGCCGCGGATGAGCGGTATCTGTCAAATTAATACCATTCCTCGGGCCGCGGGTCGTAGTTCGGGCTCGTCTAATGTATTATTTGTTCTGCGGTCGCCGGTCGCCGGTCGCCGGTCACCGTTACACGGAATGCCTTCTACATATTCCTATTGAATGCTCGTGTTGACTCTGTGTGATTGAAATTAGGGTGAGGCTCATCAACCGCCTGCGTGTTTATTGTTACTTGTTTATTTACGTTCCATCTTTTTGTTAGTTCTTTAAGTCCATGTTAAGTCTTACTTGTGAGAACATCTTCTTTTATTAATATCTGTCTCTGCAAAGTCCTTTCATGAATGATTTCAGTACGTATATTATATTGGAAGTAGTGAAGTTACGAAATTACCGAACGGTCAAACTCTTTGCTAGTTGCGGGTTCAAACTCGGACAGTTTCCAATAAAAAAAGAATTTCATATTAAATTCTTTACAAGAAAAATAACTCTTTGATTTCTCTATAAAAAACTTGCACATAGTTGACATTAACAATGATGCGTATGCTTTTACGGTAAAGTATTATCATTGACAGTACTAAACTAGAATTCTAAGTAACCTGGCAGTTAAATAATTTAGATAGATATTTGTTTTACTTTACGCTATATTCATTATCCCTGTTAAAATGTCTAATTAAAACTGTTTGGTCTTTGATTTCTTTCTATCTTGGTTGGTCTGATGTTCTAAAGCTGATGATCATGATTGACGGAAATGATGGAAGATATTATTAGATCGGGTATTTGTCAGTATGTATAATTTTCTTAAAACTAGAAAGCAACCAGCAACGATGGGATCCACACACCTGTGTTCCTTTTCGTTGCGGATTCAGCAGAATCTCCTTCCGTTTTTACAGCCGTTGCCATTCTGCACATACGTCAGTATACTAGCCCGTCTCCTTCATCACGGAGCGATTGGTCGGCGGAAACGGCGGCCACCACTGACTGCGGCTGCGCAGACACGCCCCCGGACTCCGCCGGGCAAGAGGCGAAGCTCCCAGGGTGGGATCGGGGACGTGGTCTTCCTTCACGAATGTAACACAAGAACTGCTTCCTATGTGTCAAGTATGTGACAACCTTTCAAGTGTACGCTCAGACATTTATGTATTTAAAGCGCTATCACAAATGGCCTTCCAGACATCGAATACAATACGTGTAATATAACAATTTTTGTACTGATCTTTATCGTTATTGTCGTCTAAACTAATTTCTTCAGATTTTGATAGCTTGTTTGTGAATTCGAGGTCTGTGCGTTGCAGTGACCCAGTCGCGCCGATGAAACTGCTGTTTCTAGCCAGTGGTATGTATTTGTATCATAACAGCACTATTCGTAAGTCGATCGTGAGAGGGTGAAGAAGGCAACTGCGGACTAGACTTCATATGGTCTCGGTATAAACACCATTGGTCTGTTCCGTTCACCGGTCACTGCGAGAGGCCGGTCCCCATGTGTCCGGGGGCCGTGCGTGCGCGTGCGAGTAAGTGCGTTTAATGGACGCGCTCACGAGCGAGCACGCCTGCCCGTGGCCGATGGCTGGAGCCAAATTGCACGGTAATTGACACGAATCACCGCGGGTTCGAGGCCCGGGCCGGCGTGTCGCGTGCTCGGATGCTAGCCATGCGCCGGTCGCTAATTCGATAATGATAAAAATTACTAAAACGACGTTGGAGAAACCTTTTTATTAATTTGACGTCCACTACAACGCTGTGCGTTTATGTTTGCCTCGCGATTAATGTATCGCGGAATCGATTATCGATTCAGTCAATTAGATGTTTTTCAGATTCGGATTATGCACCCATATCATCATAAGACGTAATGTCTTATGATGATATGAGTGGATAATTTTTTAATAGTAAGAACTAAAAAGACCTTTGTCTCTTAAATACGTTCTTTGATTATTTATTTGATTTTTTTTAATTTATTTTTGTTTATCGAACGGAAACTTTAAATTATAAAATAGGTTCTTTATATTCAAAAATACTTTTTATTTCAATTTATGTGAATGAAATCAAATTAAAATTACTATTTTTGAAAATTGGAATTGAAATTAATTTTCAATTCCAATTTTCAAAAATAGTAATTTTTAAGTAAGTTAGTTTATTGTCATTTGTTCTATAGCAGCACGGCTGTAATATTTTTCATTCATCATTTTTTGTAGAATACAACTCGTTCTTCCATAAATATTTTATGATATAATGTATGACAGTAATTACCCAATAAAACGAGGTGAAGGTGCCAGGAACGAAAGAAAAACATGCGCAGCTGTTGTTGTTCAAAACATATAAAAAGGTTCAAAAATGTACGAGAGACCCCCAAAATTCCATCTCTTACCTTTAAAGGGCAGCGCGGCTTCGTACAAAAACACCTATGCACTGTTGGTTAAAGCGAGCGGACCACGTTCAAGAGTGCAAAGTTCTTAGTACGACAGAGAAGAAAAAATTGCGGTTTTAAATAAGAAAATGTCTAGTAAGGTTTAATTTTAAAATTTATATTTAATTATTGTAAGTTAATAATCCATAAACGACTTATACATAAAAATGTTTCCTTTTTTTCTATTATTATTATTATTTATTGATTTTATACATATTTGACTTCGTTCAATAATAGTTTAAGAAAATAATTTTACTGATGTTAAATATTATTTTGCCGATGGCAAACCAATCAAGCCAACAAATATTACCTAATAAACAATACTAATTCAATAACTCAATCGGGAACAAGGCACTGTGATCGCACCACTGCGCTACAAGGGTGTCCACAATTAATCGCCGCCGGCGCACCGGAGATTTATTATTGCCTTTATTAATACGACTGTGGCACACGATTATTTGTCGGCGCACAAACAACATGCCTGAGTTAGTGTAGTACCACAGACAAACATCACCTCACTGTCTATATGATGTGAGTTGTACTCAGGACCATAGGCACAGGAACTCATTTCCCGGCCGCATTCATTAAAGGAATTATTATTTGATAAAATATCTACATACCTTCATGAGGTCATCACTTGTAATCAGGTAAAATACAAGTTTGTATTATTATCTCTTGAAAAATGTGTAAAAAAGAAAACAAAGAAAGCCGTGATTTAAGTTTGTCTCATGAGAATTATGACTGATGGAGAGCGCTTTATTTGCAATCGTCCTATCTTAAGATGGACAAAACACAAACCTACAATTACTATATCACAAAAACATATTATTCTTTATATTAGACAGAAATTGTAAGAAATATAATTGACATAGCTTTTTATCTTCAGTCTATTATGATCGTCTCTAACATGTTAAATACTTATTAGTAAAAGCTACATGGGATTCATACAACATTTCTGATGACTTATAGATACTTAATTATTGTTATGGCTATTAAATGATTTGACTTAACTCTTAATAGAAGACAAGCTTTAAGGCTTTAAACCATGGAGACGTATAAACGTATAGCCGTATGTATGATTTTAGTTGTCGACTGTTATTCGACTCTTCTATTGGTTACATTCTTGTATGGATAACGGTCCGTATTCCAGAAATGATTTTGATACCTCCCTATGGCTTGAAGCGATGTGTCCGTAAACACTTTTGAATAGCGAGCTATCAATGGAGTGTAACTTAGTTCCTATATCGGAACCCGATAACGTTTACTCGTCAATGGTAAGGTCGGAGTATTGGCTATAGCTCCCGTAGCTGCCTGTGACACCACACTGTATATATAGGCGGTGACGCGCACGCGCTCGCTGCTGCGGTGACTCACGACTGTCGCACCATAAACGAGCTGAGATATTTATGTTAAATGTTAAAACTTACATCACTTCTGTATACATATTAACTTATTCATATAATGTACTGTACTAGCAATAGCAGGCCTTTGTGCGACGCAACTGGTCAACTCAATACGTAAAATTACCCTCAATGTTTATTATCCTCTTCTCGGCATATAGATTTAAAGAAAATTGGTCTACCAGATTACCATTGGAAGCGTTACAAACGGACATACTCTCTCATCTATAACATTAGTGGGTATAGTTTTAATTAATACTAAAACAACATTGGAAAGAAATAAAAATTTATTCGGAATTTTACAACTTTATTTACAATTAACTGGACATAAAATGTAGTAAAAAATATTTTTATACTATAGCTTAAGAATATGTGTTTACACTAAGTCACTTTCAATTTTTAAGTTTGTTATTAAAACCTTAACTAGTATACCTAGATAAAACTGGTAACTGAGTCCCTTTGCTTGTCGCGGTCTGGACTCAAGCACGAGAGGTGTTTGAGTCCAGTGCAGTGCAGTTTGTTCGCACGCAAGTACTTCGTCCTCAAGATACGTGTTTATGGAGAAGATTTTCACTTCGCTCTTAGCCGTAGTCCGGCTGCACAAGAGTCATCCTTAGGATGATGTTCGTAAACTCTAGCAAGAAGCTCTGCTTTCAGTATTTCGCGAACTCGAAGATACTTCTGTGCTCGCCCATCGACAATCTAAAAACCATTGATTCAGTATATAGTGAAATAAATGCATAATTACTCTCAAATGAAATGGTAGTAATGTATACATATATGTATGTATGTAAATATTAATCACTTCAAAATTTTTAGACTACGCTCATTTGTTTTTTATAATTACTTTGTGCCGCACGTATTTATTGCAAACTTTAAAAAAAACACTTATATATAATATATATAATAACACATAAAAAAACACTTATATAATAATATAGAAATTCAAATAAACTTGTAAACAACTTTTTAATCGTCAACTCCACTGCTGGTTCGAAAAGATGATTCTACCGAGGAGAGCCAGCAAGAAACTCGGCGGTGTCGTAAAACGCGACTGAGGTATATCAACCCGCCGTGTGGTCTCCGGTTAAGTAGAATAGACCACCCTCATTCCTACCGAGGTGTCTAAGTACTGAGTAGTGTAAGTGTCTAGGTACAGACAAAGGTAATTTGACATCAAATAGGCGGCCTGGTCGTAAAATACGAAGCCAACCCTAAGAGTGTGATAAGTGCAGAAAGATAATGAAACGTTTGACATAAAAGACAAAGTGGCAAAGCGTAGGAAAATGTAACAATAAACATTTACCAATAACTAAGTTATGTTACTGGATTCTTTCCGCGGTTTCGTCTGCTTTTAGGACTTCAGATAAATCCAATTTATAGCACTTCCCACCCTTTCATGTTACATTATACCAAAAATCAATCCGTTTCTTCGTTCGAATAAGAGAAGATAACAAACATACACACATGCAAATTGTAATATTAGTATCTCTAGCTCACTATCAGCATTTCTCACAGATGGCGAACTGGTGATAATATTATGATTAACATTAAAAACAGTTTTGTATATACTTTACTAAAGAAAAATATATTTGGAATGTAGTTTAAAAACATATACTATAGCGTGTAAAGGAGGATACTCACTGAAGGTGAACCGGAAACATAAATTAGCAGCGAGCGATACGTGTCGCGACAGTCGCGGGTCGTGCCGAGTGCGACGTGCCGTCCGTTGTTCGTGTATTTATTACTTTACAACCACACATTATAGTTTTTGCGCCCGTCATCTGTAAATGTATGCTATAAATTACATTTAATATAATATTTCGTATATTTTTAAACGTCTAAGAGTTTTTATACTAAAGCTTACACAAAGAATAAACATATTATAACAAAAATAATACGAATAGATTATGTACTAAAACGTTGAACTTATACTTTACGACTATACTGGCACAGGCTTAATCGCAACAAAAAAAGGAAACTTTTATATTTTATCCAAAAGTCGCAATGCAATAAAAATTTTAAGATATACGATGCAATATAGAAATTAACGTCAATTAACTACAAAGTGTGTTACATTTTCATAATCTCTAAACAGTTTAAAATATTATTCGATACTGGTTTATAACATAACTAATAATTAAAATTGACGATATTCGTACAAATATTGGTACCAAAAGTACCAAGCATAAAAGGTAAGAAGTAAAACGTTAAGGAAACAAATATTTAGTTCTGATTCCTTTCAATAAATTTATCGGTACGACAGGAAACAGGTAGTTGTTTCCACCCAGAGCGTGCAACCCGATGATAACGACAACTGGCACCGTGAAGGAGACACGCGGCGTGGAATTAACAGCCGTGACGGAAACGTCGCGCGGCCGGCCCGCGACCAGCGAGCGAGTGTGCACCTGACTTAAGGTGTCTTCAGCCCCGGTAGACAAATGAGGGTTGTTATAAGTTTAACATGTGTATTCGTATTTTCTACGTTATTGTGCTAAGACCTTGCACTAAATCTTACTTAAAGTTGTGAAGTTTCCTTTTTCCTTTTCAAAGAGAGGTTGGAGCTTATATCCCACCATGCTGCTCCAGTGTAGATTAATAAGCTGAATAAAGGCAGCATTCAGAGATATGCATATTTACGCAAGTTGCTTTAATTTGTTTGCCTGGAAAAGCGCGTGATAAGTAGTTAATATCAAAAGGCACACAAATAATTGATTTCTGCCCGGGGTTTGAACCCGCGACTCCCTGGAATTATTGGATATTACCATTCCGTAATCAGAGCTTTAATTACAATATAAACTAATAGAAAGAAGAATAAAGACGTGGATAAAAGCTCTATTTTTGCGTAGAGAACCGGTAGCTAACTTGGCCAACATATAAGTTTTAACATACAGAGAAGAAACGCCGAAAGTTCTTTCAGAACTTCATTTGTTCTAGGCACTAGATCTTATACATAAATTAATGTAATGTATTAAATAATGCCAGAAAACAATTATATAGTATGTAGTACAAAATGCTACAGTAGGTATCGGTGCAGCGCTACCTACTCCCAGTAAGCACGGCCCGGGATCGCGTGCGGCCTCGCCGTCGGAGGCGGCCGTAACTCAGGCCACGGCAGCACGTGCACTGTAATAACACCTCGCAAATCTGCCGCCCTGGTACCTGGCAACCTGTAATATACTACTGTTTTTCTTTTAAAGTACCAGAATAGGTATTATTCTAGGACAATTGCTACCTACTGCTCCATGCGTGGCATATTTACATAGAAATACTATATAAATTAAATGGTAGGTATTTTATTGGACAATTACACTCACGGCTCTCCATCCCCAAAGTTACTTGATACTTGTGTTATAAGTAATAGACAATTGATAAATATATACATATATAATATACAATTTATACTTAAATACATAAATATACTTTGACGCAGATTTTTTTTAAAATTTTATCTCGGTGTAATCGAGCGCTCTGAGCACTAGTTGAAAGTCGCTACCACGAACAATCACGAACACAAAAAATCCAGAAATAAAGAAGCTTAAATTTTCAAATACTGCTTTTTAACATATATAGTAAAAGTAATAATTAAGTAAAACGGAAACACGGTTTCTTTTGGGTAATTTTAGGGAAATTTGTTCGTAACCTAAATCAATTAAAGAAAAATTAAGATTAGCACTGTCCTCCACAACATATACCTTAAAGTGGGGATGAAGACCCTTACAGTCGATACACATAACACATTACAATGCCTAAATGTGCGTAATATACATATGTACATATGCCTCCTCTCCGATTTATGGAGAAAAGGATTGAAAACTAAGACCTACTCGTATCCACTGCTCCAATGCGGATTTGTAGGTTACACATATTCCCAGTATTCTCTAGAGATATGCAGGTTGCCTAAGATGGGTAACCTGAGGGGTTAAATGGGTTAGGGTAAGATGTTTTACTTCACCGAAAAGCGTGTGATAAATTACAATTATCAATAAAACATAAATATACGAAGTGATTATTAAAAAAAATACTTACTATATGTTAATATATGTATAACAATACTAACACTAAATATATGTTTCTTTATCTTACCACGCCACAGAAACCGAACCCGTGGACTGTCAAAATAACTGTTATAGCAACGTCTGCTTAGTTAATACTTTGCAGAAGAGTTACGTACAGTGTTAGACTTTACACTATAAAAATTAATTGGAAATTCTTTTAACAAATATACAGATGTTTGTATCTGCAACGGCTCTACTAGCGCAATCACCAGTCGTGACATTTGTGGGTTAAGTTGTAGTCATTCCGATTCTACTATACCTGAGCCTATCTACTTTATCGATCAACGACAGATTTGCGGCTGACAATGATCTTATCTGATGGCAACCGGTGCAACTGCGACTGGTTTGATTCGGTGTCGATACTTGGACAGATAGTATCTCAATAATTGGACCGAGTGCGTTTGTAGTCATAACACCGCTGTGACACAAGCGCAAATTAAAATACTAAAAACTTATAACGTACTAAATGATAAGGATCTTGAGACAACTTTGGCAGTTACCTTCAGCTCGGCCGTAGCCAAATACATTTCTGTCGCCGATGAAAAACATTAACATTCAATCGCGAACCATCAGCGCCTCTCAGATAGCAGATAACGAGCGTGATGTCGCCGTCGACAACCGCGTGGGCGTCAATTAAGAACCGGTCCCTGCGCCCGCCACCAGCCGCGGACACCAGCCTGCGCCTCATGTACAGCATGCCACCTAAATGCGACACGTCTAGAAGAAATTCTTACCAATATTAGTAATGCGAATGTCGGTCTGTTTGTCAGTAACGTATTCACGGCTAAGCCAATGGGATATCAGTAATGAAATTGATACAATGAAAACTTAAATAGTTAATAACATTCATGGTGCATTAATAAAAATAAATAAATAATAACATATAAATTAAAACAAACTTTTTGTTCAAAAAATACAAAATCATATAATGCGAACATGTAAACAACTAGTATTGTATTTATACTGTTAGCATAACTGTAAAATTTACTTATCGTTTACTTAAAAACTATCATATCTATATTTTTAAAGTTTTACTCAGATGTGTCATATATCATTATATTTGTAAAATAAGCTAAAACCGCCCACGCTTCGCTGCGGCTCAGTTTGAATTTTCAGGTAGTAAATGGCTAGAAAATGGTTGTGCTAGGTAAAACTTAGACATCACAATTTATTCTTCAAAATGGTCAGGTATCTAAGGAATTAAGTTAAAAATTATTCCCAATTATTACCTAAAAATTTATCAAACGAAAAAACAAAAATGCTACATAATTCTATATTAATTAGATTAGTAGTCTGCTAATAAGGCTGTGTAAGGTTAATCTGTTAGAAATTACAGTATTTACTTTATGAAAACAAAGCTCGCGACTCCCACACTAATCACAGATTTCCCATGCTTCTTGCTTGCTTTATACTAATATGGATACACTGACGGCAAGATATATTAGATATAAAATATTGATTCAATTGGCCGTGCTCCGTGACGGACTGAAGAGGCTTTGGCGATTAGTGACCCATTAGTAGGTAATATACAAATGAACTAAGTTGAAGTTGTTTGGTGGAAATCTTCAACTGGTTTCAAGAGTGAGGATTGTTTCTTCATGAATAAACCTAAATAAATCATTTTATACTATTTCTTTACATTACAGAATTTCTAACTCTTACTTACCACATATTTATGCATAAGGCCATAAATTAATTAAATTATAATAACAGCCTGTTATTACCGCACTGCTAGACAAAGATCTCTTTTCCCTTTGGAAAGAAGGGTTGGAGCTTTAACCTGACCGGCATCTTCAATACGGATTGCCAGATTACTCATATCCCATGAATTTGGAATGCTTTTGTCATCACAAGGTTCACCATTACCAATAAACAAAGTATTATAAATATCAATAGAACACGAAAGTTTTCATACGAAACTCATAATTTTGAACCATCTTACCTTTTAAAAAGGGTCACATGCTCAAATATTTTTTACCGTCAAGATAATAAATATTTGTTATTAGTATGTAACTAAAATTATACTTACTTATTGCTATCCCACGGAGCAAAGGACAAAGATTTTCCTTTTGGATACATTGGTTGGAGCTTAGATCCAGCACGGCGCTAAGACGCTGTTTGATAGGTTAAAAATACTCTACAAATTTGGCAGAGATTCGAAAAGAGTCTCCTCACAATGTTTTCCTTAACCGAAAACTGCGTGATAAATTGTAAATATAAATTCGTAACATCAGTCTTAATAGAAAACTTAATGGTGTCTGTCGCGGATAAGAACCAGCGACCCCCTGATAACTGGCTATTAGGTCTTTACCTTTGATTATGTATCTATTACGCTTCGTATGGGAACTACTATTGGTACTACTCGTCCAAATTTAGATTCTAAGCGGTGAATATCCTTGCTGAAGTCCACACCCATGGTGAGTTTCCTTCTTGAAGTAACTGTGCTGCAGATCTGTCACTAGGTCGTGTAATTTAAGTACCTGCGTGATCGGGCCTTGCTCGGTAATTTTTAAGAGTATAAAAAAAAATTAAATAAAATAATAAGCGCCGATGACATGTGGGATTCGAACCCGGGTTTCGAACATTTTCGGTCCGCACGTTACTCATCGGCTATTGCAACATTACGTTTGACGGCTAAAAAAATGCTTTGCCTTCAATTCCACACTTTACCTTTTTTTTAATGCCAGAAAAGGGGATAAAACGAAATTTCTTTTAAATAAAACCTACCTAGCTAGCAAGTAGATCGTTTTTCTCCCCCAAATTACCCTACATGTTGAATTTCACGATAATCGTTGGAACCGTTTCCGAGATTCAGAAAATATATTTTTATATGTATGTATATATTTATGTATGAATTTATACATAAAATATTAACTGATTTAAATATTAAAGATTCCAGACTTAGTAAAAAGCCTGATGACATTGCAGTGAAAACTGACAGTATATTACATCCAATCAAATCATTAGAAATTGTTATTCCTATATTATTTCTTTACCGAGCAATGTAGTTACAAAAAAAAATGTTTATGTAATGATACTTCCAATTATATAAACGCTAGTAATTTATAATATATCTAAAGTGTCACGTTTGTTTCGATCAAACGACGATTTCTGTTGGTAAGCTGCTTAACAAAAAGCTATAAACATGAAACAACTAGTTGTCGCTGACAACAAAGTGTGAACACTACCACTAACTAATTTTGTGGTATCAGGCCCTTCTAATAACACAAAATTATTTAATATGTTTAAGAGCTCCTCCTTCTTATCTGCCCGCGTAACACAATGCTGATGAATTAACAAGCTTCCAGCGAGAAATAAATAGCGACACTAAGCTTTCATATCAGCCGCATAATAGAACATTCAGTGTGCTGTTTGTAACAAAAGCTTTTATAGATATAAAACATGTATAAACACTTGTGATCATCCGAGATTGTCCGCTCGTTCATATAGTTTTTTTAAATCGTTTTATTTACTGCTTGTCGCAGTAGTTTTGAAGCTAACTTGAAAATCGGACCGAATGAAGCCGAACAAGCCGTATATATCGTAAAATGATATATAAATATTGTGTGATAAAAAAAAATTGTTTGCTGATTCATAAATTGACTGCATTGATTTCATATACTACTAGCTGTGCCTGCAGCTTCGCCCGCGTGTAAAGCATTGTGTCAAACAATACTTTACAACATAATTTACATAAATCCATGATGATCGAGCTAAACCTTCCGAAAGAAAAGTACTTCCTTTTAGTGAAAACCGTACAAAAATCTGTTTAGAAGGTTTTAAGAAAATTAATCACATACAGACAGACAGCTTTGCGGACTTTATAATAAGTATAGATTTTGTGTTTCCAAAAATATCCTTTAGAAACTTTACTACTTAAACTTACTACATCCTCTTTCAGGATAATAATTGTTCATCTGATTCTATTCCATCAGCTACCCATAGAATGTAAATAAAAGCTCGTCTTTTTATGTAGAATATATATAAGATAAGATTAACGACATAATATTTTCGCATGTTCATTAAATGTATAAATCCATAAAACTACAATACTGTACTACTACAATACAAAACAAAACAAACTGTGACTAAAAAGTTATAAGAACAGTATCATTAAGCACGTAAGAGAAAATTGTCAAGCTCCGGAGCTTCCCGCAAGAAACCATGTATACGAGGAGTCATTATTTGGTAAACGTATCCCAAACAATGGTCTCCCAGGAATCGATTTAATCCTATTCGTCTGTATCGGGTCCCGTTAGCCGGCAGAGGAGCGGGCCGCGGCCGGACCGGCGACCGGGCCCGGCGGCCGTGCCCTCTCGGCGCACAACTCGTTTGTTTTGCATCCGCTAACAATGTCATTATGTAAATCTCACTCCACGACTTAATCAATCGACATCGAAAGTGAATCGAGATGGTCGTCTGATCGGTTAATTGCTCGATTGGAATAATAAGCGGCCGTAATCGATTTTGTTTCTACGCTGCACGCTGAACCGAATGTGTATATAATTAGCGGGGGGCATCACCTGCGCCGGCAGCGGCTCGTTGCCGAAATGACAATATGATGCAAACATCCGAATTAGTAGTAGTTTGTTAAAAAAGTACGTTATAAAATACTGCAAACAGTCTACATGAATGACAAATATTTTTAATACTAAGTTGATGTAAGCCCAGCGTTCGGCTCTACCAGCTCTACCAGCGTTCGGGAACGTGAACATTTGAGACCGGATCACGGCTTAAGGTAGCGTGTGTGACTGAGATTTGATACTTTAAAAATATAATAATAGTGTTATATAAAAAAATATAATATAATTAAAAATATAATAATATTTAAAAAAACTATTATATTTTAAGTTATACTTCATTATCGTTGAGCTTATCCTCCTGATGATGTTTCGGTTTACAGCAGTTGAAAGACTGTTAAAGGGAGGGTGATACAAAAATCTAATATACTGTTTAGGATTATTTAGATGATAAGAATGCGTGGATATAGCTACTGTCCGACCTGTACACGATAGTAATAACCTAATCTAACTAGTATAATTATTATTTTGAAAAGAGCAACCGCTGAGTTTCTTGCTGGCTTGCTGGTTTTTTCTCGGTAGGAACAGCTTTCCGAACCAGCAGTAGAATTGACGATTCAGAAGTACTTATTTACAAGTTTATTTAAATAAAGAAAATTTTGAATTTACAGAAAAGTTTACATACTTAAGTTTATATAACTCAGAAGATTGATATACATATATCTAACTTCTAAGAATTGTTTTCTACACCTTTCTCTAACATCATAACATTTACACTTCATGACTAAATTTTCTAGTTTTATCGTATACTAAAAGTTATAAAAAAAATTAAACAGTCTCCATGAAATAATTTTTTCTTCTTTTTAAAATGTTCAGAAGTGTAGACGTTATATTGTATGTATTACTCGAGTATTATTTCTCATATAGGTATCCTGAAATAATTAGGAACTTTAATGTTATGTGTAACCGCACAACCGGCTCGTTGATAGCCATCGTATATATCTAAACTAATATTATGAATGAATGGAACTGTCACTTGATTGCCCTTTCACGGCTCCAGCAATATTGAATCGTATAATTGCATTAAATTGAAATTTGGTTTAATATGGCTTTTGTTAGATAAAGTTTCTATTTTTCATTTAGCCATATCAAGTACCATATGAAACGGTATCAAAGTTTCATTAGCAAATTCGTACTAATTTTAATAATGTGAAAGTGCATCTGTTACTCTGTTATGTTTTCAAAGCTAATGTGCAGCAGCAATATTGATGAAAATTGGTACAATTGAAGGTTCTGTCCCAGGCTAACATATGAGATATAAAAAATCCCGCTTTCCCCGGGTGTAGGTAGAAAAAAATATATTACATTATTGAGTAATAAAATAGTACAAAAATAATAATATGTACATTTATTTCGCTGTAATCCATTTTTAAGAACGTAACGTTTTACAAAAAAAAAACGTTTGCTTCTACAAATTATTCCATAATATAATTTCCTAAAAACATCATACTTGATGTCGATTAGCTGTCAAGATTTAATGTGCCCTTTAACAATATCCTGACAGTAGTATATCATAAACAGAGTAGACAGTATGCCTAATAAATATTTATACTGATTTTTGGACTGGCACGAGATATCGTTATCAAATCGACTTACCTACTGTCTATCACATTTAAGAGTATAAAAAGGACTCTTCGCTACTTATGAAAGCGGCTTGCGACATTGATATATCACGAAATAGCACCAATACAATGATAACGAAAAACAATTATAATAACCATAGTATTATTGCTAGTGATGAAAAGTAAAATAGCTGCCCCTATATTATGCCCCCACTGGTCAAAAGTCAAAAAGTCTACCTTTAAAGAGAACAATTGCTAGATGCATCTCAAATTTTCCAATATGAAGTTTGGTAGGTTACACAAATAACTTTATGGGTGACACATATATGAATAAAAAATAAATAAATTTCCTAAATAAATAAAATTTCCTTTCATAAATAAATAAAAATAAATTTCCTTTCATTTCTCAAATTTTCCTTTACTCAAAAACGTGTGAAAAGTAGTTATGAAAATGTTCATGAAAATAATTTTTTTAAAAAAACTTAATGGTACCCGGGCTTTCTATCCGCCACCGCCGACAATCTTACTCGATCCCACCAATCTGCTATTACTGATTCTTATTACTATTTTATAATATTACTCAATAATAAACATAATTAAGAAATGCAGATCGAAATTGGCTTAGGAAGCTTTGATGAAAAGGAAATATTAAATTCTACAGCGCAAGGATGCCGCGTCGGCCCAAATATTGTAGTCTCCGATTGGTGTTTTCACAAGTGCATCGGAATCATGTGGTGTGAGTGGTGCCGGCGACGGTCAACGCCTCTATCGCTCATTGTCTGGTCTAGACCGCGGCAGGAAGCCTGGGATCGCCTATCAATCATAATACTGGCGCCCCAATTCCACGCAGGAAACTAATTTAATATTTATAAGCCTTCGAGACGTCCTGTTCGGACGACGCACGTACTGCGTCCTGGAGACGACACACTCCTACATTATGGCCTAATTTAACTCGAACTAACTTTAATTCCGTTTAAGTTTCAACAACAGCGTATTTAGATACGTAACATACGTTGTTACTGTATGTTTCTACAAGATTGTCACGGCCTAATGGATCGCCGCAACGAATATGAGTTCACTTGAAAGGGACAGACGAACAAATACACACACACATGGTTAGGTGTTTCATTAGTTTACAGCATCTAGAGACTAGATGAGTTTGTCTGCGCATTCAAAGGTCTTCTTGTACAGATTTATTTAAAGAACCTAAGTATATGATAGACAAAATAGAAACCGATGCAAGCTTGCGGTTCCCGCTTTGTGCATTTTGCTTGTGGACACGATTCTTTTATAAATTTTCAGTCAACTTTGGCTTTGCAATAACTGCAGTACTATTAAAAGTAAGCTTAAACAAAAGTCGAATTATATTATTGAGGATTGTATAAATTATAATCCATTGATTGATACTGCATAACTGATACATACTGCATTAAACATTAACTTTTATAGGTATTTACAACAGTACCTACATAATTGCCTAAACACGATCTATCAGTCGTAGTAAAATTGATTAATAACCAGTACCTATATATTATCTGATGAATATATTAAATAATGAGCATATATTACCTTATGTTAACATTCCTTCTTGACATACTATTTTAAAGCTTGATCTTAATGAAAATGCTCAGAAACCTAATGTAACTAACAGCTAATTCAGAGTTTCCCTTACTACAAGATATAAGCTAGTCTATATAAACTGCAATCCATTATAACAATATAATAATCATTATTTTTAAATAGTATCATATAGTATCATATCCTATATAGTGTATTATCTATGTAGTATCATATCAAAAATATTTGAATCATCGCACAGCAAGCAAATATTATCAATATAAGGCCGGGCCGCCCCCGAGCGTGGCGTAGCGCCATCTAGCGGCGAGAGAGGGAAACGGCGCGAAGGCGGACTGTTGTATTGGTATAATGGTGTTTATTAATTCATTTATATTACATTCATGCAAAATATATAATAATTGAATATGTATTTGAATATGCCCCATACAGAAAGCTATCGTAACCCGTATTACCTTCCTAGCAGTAATTTAAACGAAGATCTAGACATATGGAAATGTATTTAAAAGAGTTATGATAACCCAAATTGATGATTTAAATGCGCTTGTAACAAATGTTTACTTGAATAAATGATATAGACATACTAAGTTCTACGTCAAAAATGTCGTTAACATAAGATAGTATTCAGGTCGGTCGCTCTGCTTCCAACCACTAACAATTAATTGTACGCAGGCAAATACAAATTTCAATCGATACGTAATTTGCAAATACAATTAGATATTTGCACGGATAAAACTTGATCGACTACAATTTAAGGATTACATAGCGGCAAAGGGTTACTGTAAGTTATATTTGCAGTTATGATTTTTTATAAAAAAATAACTGATCATAGTCTGCTATTTAGAGCTGACAGTGGAGAACAAATAGACAGATTAAAAACCTAAAACATTGACATATATGTCAGTTTGCCAAATTGTTAACTTTATGAAAGATAATCTAAATATCAGAATGATGTCAAAACATTGATCAATGTATGAACTTATATAACTCAATGTATGAATGTATGAAAGAATGAGAATAACTTTTTGTTACATAAAACTTAAATTGAATTTAAAAAAGAATATAAAGAATATAGACAAAAAATATGCAGTAAAAATAAACAAAAATAAATCATGACGAAAATAAACTAAAAAATAATTACAATGTATAAAATATAAATGAGCTAAACATAAAACGAAATACGGGATAGTGTGCTGCTCAAGTATGGCTCGGATCTACTCGTTTGTTTAAGAAGTAGCGCACTATTCTAATTTGCAAAGATCACCCGAAATACAGAAAATGAATACGTTACAATGTTCTGTCCAAAAACGGCAAAATCTTTTCGTCAATTTTAGATGTAAGTGCGCTTCTAATTCTGATTTGCGGAGATCACCGTGAGATAAAGAAATCTTATAGTTTTTAAAAAATACCGCTCTATTCTCGGTAGAAGGGTCGCTAGTAACGGATAGTAGTTTAAAAAAGTTATACTCTGCGTTGGGTTGTTGATCCGCGGAAAGATAATAAGTGATACATGACTTTTATCCCGGCTTTATCGGATTCTACCCGACTGTACCGGTACTCTAAACATAATATTCATTTATTCAACTATCTATATACAATATAAATATATATATAAAAGTTCTCAGCTGTAATTTAAAAAGGAACAATTGGTTTAACACAGTGAAAATCAAACCAGCACAATATTAACGGACAAGTATAGCAAGTGTATTTGTAAGAATATGGATAAAACAATAAGTTGAAAATAGCATCATACGATAATATCCTAATAGCATAAAAAATTGTCATAAACCTTCGTTAAATAGGTGATTTCGTTGACAAAAAATATCGTATCATACAGCAATCCCAGTATTGACTCGCGGGTCGGAACCCACTGACCTGCCGCTCCTAATTGAGTACCAATTGACTTCTAGCGTCCACTCAGCCGAGTGTCAGAGACAGTGAGACAACTGACACCGCCGCACACTTATCTAAAGAACCTTCCTCACGAGACAGAAAAGGCAAATGTAATTTACATTGCAGAATACCATAAATTTCGACATACCTACAACAGCTGCATATTGCCTATAAACGGCTTCGTACTTGCTGTAACATCCATCGATTGACTGTTCTCGTTCGTCACGAGCGGCGTGTGACATTGAACTAGACGGCCGTTTTTACACAGCGAGCGGATAAAAACTGAACGGGTTCTAAAGACCATGAATATTCCATGGGAAAGCCTTATCGCAGGCGTGTACTAGCGCCGCTCGCACCTCGCCACAGTCGCGACTTCAGACGGGCTCGCATACATGTAATGATAGATCTCAAAAATTACTTGTGAATGAATGAATACAAAAGTAATAATAAAATTATTTTGCTATAATCCGCTTCAATCGGTTATCATATCTGATACATGCAGGATGTATCAGGTATGATAACCGATTGTTCACTCTACATTTAGCATTATATATATTTTCTAATTTACTTCATCGCGAATTATAACAAAATAATTTTATTATTACTTTTGTATTATGGATCTCTGCAAAGTAACGCCTAATTCTATAAATTATTTAAATGAATGTATGTAAAAAATGATGAAAAATTTATAGTCTTTATTTTTTTTCTTTTAAGTTGTGTACGCGACACGCGGTGCGATTAGTTACAGGTGTTTAAGGGAGCAGGGCCTGAGACGGCGACGGCTTTCAAGATGTCTACAAGGCTCTTCTCTGTTTATATTGAACACAAAAGCAGTGTTAATATCGATTTATTAGCTACAACAAACAAAACACTAAATATTTAAAATTTCATACAAAACGGTCAACCACTAGTGCATGGTCAATTACTAGCGCCCTTACCATACTTATTATAAAGCAAAATCCCCAAAAGACGTCTGCCTGTATATGATCGATTTTCTTAAAAGTCACTGGACGGATTTTTGTACGGTTTTTAATAAAACGTAGAGCAATTCTTCCAGAAGGTTTAAGCGTAAATTACGGTTTTATGTAATATGTTGAAGAGTCGCGCAAAGGCTTTAGTTAATAGTACATTACGGTTTAATGTAAATTGTAGTAAAGAGGTTTCGCAGTTGTAAAAAATCTCACCGGATGGCGGCTTTAGTCGCGTGTGCCGCGCAAACAGAGATACTCTAAAGTACTGTACCAGATCATTGTAGATCTACAAAAGTACTACAAAGAAGTCCACGACAGTACGGCTCTATCTCTTATAAGTAACTCAGAGTAACTACTTTTCTGTTCAAAATTTCAATTAAACTAGCTAATTATAATAATCGACACATGCTTGCGGCTTCTGCTTTGCTTTGACTCTACTTTGCGAAAGTGCGTAAATCTTTTGTTTATTTTTACCCGTCGGTCTGGACTACAGAGACCAGCTTTATCTAACTTGTGGTCGTTTGCGAACTTCGGCCGAGGTAATAGTGATTAATACATTACGCGGATGGGGAATTCCGTGATGGGCGACATCAAATACGGACTAGCGGTTGATACACGCGCTCAGACGACGGAGAGACGTCATACTTCTGTACTTTTATTAAAACGTCCTTAATTGTTTTAGGACCAGGCAAGGTCACAAAATAGACAGTTTCTGCATCAACAATCTCTTTAAAAATAGAAAACGCAACCAGTTCCTATTTCCGAAACCCATGTAAGAACCGTGCTGTTTCACATGTGCCAACAATCCCACCACTGCGCTACTGAGTCGTTACAAGGCATGGATCAACGTCGAATCGCGTCCGAAGATCCCCGAAGTGATGTGTGAATCAAACATTGTCTATATTAATTATGTATGACGATCCGATGTTCATAAACATTACTACACGTTACGTAATTACAATAAATTATTCATAATATGCAGCCGGTACATCGGCGTCGCGGCGCCGATTGAGATCTGCCGTGGGCTGTCATCTCGCGGCGCTTGATTGGAGACAAACATCCTTTTTATACAAAATTATTATAGACAGGACATTCGCCGACTGCCGTGTCTTTGGTGTTTCACAAGGATCCTCTTAATATGTTAACGTTTTTACAAAAAATAAATTGGTACTTATAAAATATTGGTTCAATGAAATAAAAATTGCATTTACGAGTTTCTTTTAGCACAACTTAATGAAAAAAAAACGACTACATAATAAAAACGTTCTAATCTAACAGACCTACAGGAACATTTTGGACCTATAATTAATAGTAAATATTAATAGTAAAATATTGTAATGAGAAGCTTTATTCAGTATCGTTCATGTCAAGTACCTATTATATAATGTTTTGCCTGTTTGGGAGGAAAAAAGGGCTTTTATCCTAAACGATAACCCGGTATATAAACTATAATGATTCCAAAATTTGTCAATATTACTCTATGTTGTTGTTATCGAGATTGTCATAGTGAATGTGAGTAGTGCTTGGTGGTGGGTGGTGACTTGTGATACATGCGGTAACAAATCCTGGATGTATATGGTATGAGAACATTTTTTTGCTTCCCACACCTACCATTACATAAATTTTCTTAACAAACGCGAATTATAGCAAAATAATTCTACCATAACTTTTGTAATATTGCTCGGATTTAACCATGAGAGCAAAACACACAGTGTTATTACGCTTTATTAGTATGGATAAATCCCCAAGAACACTGTGTGAGCTGTGTGTATGTCCGTGTCGACCTGCGGGACCCTCCCGAGATGCACCACTGAGCACGGCGTGGTAAAGAAAGGAGCGGAGTTAGATAACAAATAATTAGGTCTACCGCGATAACAGCGCACAGGTACCGGGTAGCTTGACTGATGATTGTACGAGTGTTATGAGACAACGGAGAATGGCATGGTATACCGAGTAAACGATGCTGACACGGGAACTAACAAACTATGGCAACGAGGAATTTGAAATATTAAAATTAAACAAATCACATCACAAGTCCTTATCCCACTCTACGTTAGATCGGCACAACATATTATAATCATGGTGTGCCTCAATCTCAATTACAAATACATAAATGTCATATTACAAGTACAAAGCGCAAAACTTTTTTAAGCAATATCAATTATTTAAGCATAGACAGAAGATTAACTGTGAAGTTATTTTTTAAGTTTAAAAAGTTAGTGGAATAGCCATACGTTTCATAGCAATCGAGTATCTAACTACGTTTAGAATTTACACTAAATTTGAAAAACTGAAAAGGTCGGCACTGATTTAATAAGTTCTATGTACTGATATAACATCTTCTCTGCTTCATTCATTCGTTCTTGGAAAACTTCATGAGTATATAAATATATCTCTATAGAACTTCTAGTGCGTGCATCTTAAACTAAGTATTATTGCCGTGTGGTATCTGGCTGAGTAGAATACACACACCACCCTCGTGCCTTACCGACGTGTAGTAAAATACAACTAAGGTAACTAGACGTCAGGCAGGCGGTCGCTCATTAAATACCTAGCCAAATCATGCGACAACATGTTTATAATGTGTACGGTGTGAGGCTCCAAAGTACCTGCGGCCCCCGCGGCCCGTCGGCCGGAACGAGCCGGTACGGACCGACTGTTCCTTGTTTATCGCTCGTTTACAGTCAAATTCCTCTTCCTTAACCGATAGTCGTCCACTGCTGAATACAGTCTTGAAGAGGTCTCTACACCGCACGATCTTGTGCTTGGTTTCACCAGCCCCCGCAATTTTTAAAATCGTCAGTTGACTATTTATGGATCTACCAACGCTGCTTTTACCGATGCGAGTTTTGCCATTCTTCACTCCATCCATGTTTCATTCCTGAGCCTCAGGCCCTGACGAGCTCAATTCTATCGGTAACTTGGGTTTTCATTCAGATTTAATTTGATCAGCATACAATCAAAGCATGTATGGCTCCATAACCTGTTGAATGGCTCTAAACTTTCTCATGAGGCCCATCACCAAAAGCTAGTCCAAGTGTCGGATCAAGTTCTGGCAACACGCACTGTTTGTTTAAAATTTTAATATTGCTTAAATACTTTAAGCCAAAGGTCTGTAGGTGGTAGACCTCTTTGGCGGTCTACTGCGCAGTTGGAGGTAGCCTGCTACGATATTTCGATGATCAAAAGTTCGATAGATCCGGTTATATGAAGTTAAACAAACGTAGATAACGTAGGGTCATTTTGCAAATAGTAACCTCGTCTCAAATTATAAGAGATAGATTCGTTCCTCGAGTCTATAACGTGCGTTAAATTTAAAAAAAGTAATACTTGTTGCACATTCGTTTTGCTGTTAAACCCACTGGGCGAGACTGCGAGGGTGACGGCACGCAGTATTAATCGTTTAACTCAATTCCAGCGATTCGTAAAAAAACTCACGAGCACCGACCGGCAACACGTCTGACCTTAACTGTTCACATTCAACACCTACGAAGAAAAAAATCAAAGCCTCATCTGAGATAGGACGCGACGGGGCGCCGCGCCGCTCACATAAATTGCCCCTCGCAGGCATCGAACCTGCGGCTCTCCGACACTCCGTACACCTGCCGCGACCTTACCGCGAACGCAGAAAAACTGACGACCGAAACTAAACCCACTTTAGGTTATTAGACGGGCGGCGGGAAAAAACGATACCATGTTTGACAGAGCTCAGCGAAGAATAGGTTTGTTCATTGTGATACAATGAAGTACTTTTGATGAGAATTGCTAAATGAAAGATTGATTGAGAAGGAGAGTTTGGATAAATGAAAAGTAAAATTAAAATAAAGTAAAGAAAAATCAATCTAAGAAGTCCGGAAAATATACAGAGGAACGAAAATACGACGTCGCCTTGTTTACCTTCTGTACGTAGACATAAGTATAATAATTTAAACAAACTGTACCCGCTTGACTTGGTTCTCGCCAACTTAAGTATTAAAATATATTTTAGGATGATTATTATGATGCTATAAGATCTAGGATATAGCCCGGTATTTCACCTTAAAATATACTAAATGTTATCAAAATTGCTCTTTTTTTTAAGCGAAACAAACAGACATACTTCGCATGTAATATGTAGGTTTTTCGAATTTACGTTATCGTGAATAGTATTCATCGTTTATGTATAGAAATCGGCTATACTCACACCTAATTTAACGGGTTAACCCGACCAGTTTGGTTCTCGTCTGGAGCTAAGTGCCCTGGACATAATACATACAAGCTCATAGGCTGTTTACACAGCGTTATAGCATATGTTGGTACAGAGATCGTGGATATGACGGTGCAAAGATACAGTCTGCAATAGGAATACCTCGGAATAGCTAAAGCTATCTCTGTACGGTATCCATAATTAAACTTAACTTATCGGCTTAAACATGGCAACGATAAGGTCAATTCTCGGCCACAGCCTTGCCCCACGACAGACAACTATATAATATAAACGACAGAGAACTATATAATCTTGGTAAGAGCACCTTTCCGAACCAGTTGTAACTTCATTGTAATTTGATTGCTTGCTTGTAAAAGTCAATTTTAATAAAGGATTATTTGAATATAAGACACATCAGTAAACTTTTAAAAGAGATTAAATTTAATCAAATGGGAATTAAATTATATTTCTGAAAGTCTATTCTCATTACTCGAAAAACCGCTGTACCTAAATCGCTTAGAAATTAACATTTAGTTGTAATGCGAAAGTTTGTGTGACATCAGTAGGAACACATCATCATCATCTTTTACTCGTCATGCCTCCATCACCACCAGGTGGACCCGAGTGCAGGCTGCTCTATGTAAAGCTATGATTTAAATCACACTATGAAATATAGGCCTAATGTAGTTGAAATTGAAAAAGTGCTAACTTGATATATTCCTTTATAAAAAACTAGCAAATGAAAAGATTAAAACCGTAATATAGTATTTTATACTAATATATAATTAATATTAATATAGATAACCATAAAACGGTTAAAAGTGGGTTGACTTTAAAAGCTAGACATGTGATGTCTGGACTTATATTTACAACTGTTAGAGGGGAACAATTTTGTAGTACATGATTTTTGAATAACTATCACCGTTTACTCGGCGCACGCAAGGAGAGCTTTAAATTTTACCGTTTTCGTAATATTTTTTTGCTGCTCCTATTCATCTTAGCGTGATATTATATAGCCTATATATAGCCTTCTTCGACAAATCTTACACTCAAAGAATTTTTCAAATCTGTTTAGTAGTTCCTGAGACTAAAACGTTCAAACAATCAAATAAACAAACTCTCAGCTTTATATATTAGTATAGATTCAAAATGCAATTTCTCAAAATTAATTTCACGTACATTCGAAACTCAATCTTAATCAAGTTATTCATACGACTTTGTTTGCATCAATTAAAATATTAAATTACCCCTTAAATTTTAATGTTATATAGCCTATAGCCTTCCTCAAAAAATCGACTATTTTACACTCAAAGAATTTTTTAAATCGGTCTAGTAGTTTCTGAGATTAGCGCGTTCAAACAAACAAACAAACAAATAACGCGTCTCTGTTAGTTTTCGTTTACTTCATCTCTGTCTGATACTAATTAGGTACTACCTTAACACGTTATCATTACGATATAAATTTTACAGCTATTGAACAATTTTCTTGCCAAAATTCATTAAATAATCTCCCTGTTAAGTTATTATGCCATTTTTTATAGTTTTTCCGTATCTAGTTCGCGTGACAAATTCAATTTCTAATTGTAACTTTCCCATTAGGAGAAGGCCTATTACCTATTATTTAGTCTAATAGACGAGTTGATGACAGATAATAATGGATACTCTTATTGTTGTGCAATAATATTCGGTAATCGTCGTTTGAGATTGTATTAGTGAATGTGTGTAGTGTAGTGAGGTGGTGATTTATTGTGCATGCACTTATCTCCTGCATAAGATATGAAAGCGGATAGTACATTCTACTTTTAGCAAAAAAGATTTTGTCTGATAGCGGATTGTAACGAAATACCTTATATGTATTATGAACTCCCCAATGTACTCGAAACGCCAAATTCTATTAATTTTATTTGTTAAACTTCAATATGTATATGTTTATTTAGATACAACATGTTTATAACATGTCGGTTATCACATGTATTGTTAAAGCTTTGAATCTACTATCGCTGATGTATCCGAATGTTACTAATTTGATGCGCCTATACCCAAACAAGAAGTGTACAAAATTGTCATTTTTAGTAAATAAATTTTACCATTACAAAGTTTATCTCCTTGTTACGTTAATATTGTCCTTACTAACTACAAACTCGAAAAAAAACTAGGCTAAAAGATGTTTTTTAAATTGCATATCATTAATCATTAAATTAAAACAAATTGAATTGATTATTAAAAAATGGTACGTTTTGTGGTCTCTGTTTAAGGCAATTAAGTTTTGTTTGGTTGTATTAACAAGTTGACAATATGTTAAGAGTTACACCGCTTGAATACTGGTAGTACCATATTAACACAAACGTATATAATGGTAATATCGAAATCACCTATACTATTTCACTCGTTACACCTGTTTCTGCTTTGATCATATGTTTTTTTAGTGAAATACAACTGAACTCACTATATCTTATGTGGAGTGAGTATCGTCCGCAAATATCCCACTTATGTATTTCATATAACTGAATTAATGAGCTAAATATGAAAAACATAAACCTTTTTCAAATAACCAAATTAAATGAGCTAAATGTGATAAAAGAACGTTTTGATAATTAACTTCACCTTATGCCAAATGTGAAGACAATGAAAAAATACCTGCATCAAATTTAGGTAATTTTAACCGACTTAAGTTGCCGCTGATTTGATTAACCTATCGACTCCGGTCACCGTATGCTCAGTGCTCGAGCGGAACGTTAACATTAGTGAGGTGAGGGTGATGGAGGCTGAACGACAGTTAATATTAAGGTTCCAGCCGCAGTATAAGTGTCGTTTGATAACAATTAATCAAATATTAAAATAGTTTTCTTGTTTCTCAGAGACCGTGTATTTACATGAATATCACGCAAAATTCCTAACAAATCACGTAGCCGGTAGTGTTAGAAACTTATAATAATATAGAAATTTCACGTGCGATGTTTAAAAGATCAGTAAGTGTACTTTTAGTCATACATAATTATGTTATAGTTCAGCAGAAAACACGGGCAGTTTGTGACAGATGAACTCACAGTACTCTATCACAGAAGATGTATACATACATAGCCCTACACCGCGGACATGCAAGAGGTACTGTCACTAATGTCGCGGCCTATGATGATATTCAACGGTAGCCCATCAGACATAGCGATGGCAGGGACGGTCCGTCGGCAGCCGCGGCCGCAACTGAAACGGTCAGCACCACAATCGATGTATCGATCGCTGTCAGAGGAAAACAGATCCTAAGCTATTGTCGTGGTGAAACTAAAAGTACTAGGTATCGGCTGGGGACAGGCCTCGGGCCGTCAATGGAGCACGACGGGCTGTCCACAATTAATTACCACCGCGAATGTACGGACAGACAAGAAAAACGTCGATATACGTATTGAGTATATATTTTTTTCCATTAGTGTCGTTTCACTAGGCGCAGTGCCCTCCGCCTCGCTGCACCCGCGGAATGCCTCCGCGCATGTCTCCGTTTTTTCCACCACCATCGACAACAGGTGGAATTTCCTCCCCGCCGTACTGGCCGAATCACAATCTATACATATTATAAAAAGCTGCTGTCACAGCTGTCTGTATATGATCGATTTTCACAAAATCTACTGACTGGATTTTTGTACGGTTTTCATTAAAGGGTAATGCGATTCTCGAGAAAGGTATAGGTTAATAATATATTACGGTTCAATTTCAGTGAGTATTTAAGCGGGAAAACTTTCTAAGATAATTGCCACGTTGGCGAAGCGACGGGTTAAGCACAGCTAGTTAACAATAAAAGTACTTATTGACGCAGTATACAAAATGATATAACGAGGGAGTAAAAAACTTTGATCCCGCTCAAACAACGTTTATAAGAAAGGTGTATAAAAATGGTCTGATTTTGTTCGAAGTAAAAAAACGTATTACTAATTGTAAATATAAATTACACAATAGCAAAAAGAGTTGTTAATCAAAACTCTGCTAGGTTTTGAACTTTCAAAATCTGAGTTATATGAATTTTAGGTTTTGAACTTTCAATGCTATAAGTTATATGAATTTGGTATAAGCAGTACGCCATGAGGAATTTCAGTCATCAGTAATAGTTATTTCGGAACTATTTTAGTTTCGGTACATAATCGCTTGTCTACGCTCTTAATTCGACATTATGCTATAACTCCTGTTATGCAAAAAACACCGCACGGTACCCGTGCAAACATGTTCTGTTTGCACAAGGAACCTGAACCAAAGAAGCCAGATAAACGCATCTTCAAATGATGTTTGAAGCCATAGCCTTGACATTATGTTTATAGCGTCAAGGCTTTGAATAGACATTAAGAGATTAATGTACAATGTATATTAAACTCATTACAATGTAAATATGTATGCATCCCAGCGGCGTCGATAGAAAAATACTGTCATTTCACAGAGCTATATAGAAATAATATTTCAATCCGTTGTGAGTCGAGATTTCGCAAAGAAAACTAAACTTCTGTATTAGACGATTTCGCCGGACGAGGCCAATACGTTTAATATCATTTTGTCTAAACTGTTTAAAGAAGGTCGGTATAAACGATCTTTACTTTAGGGACACTGCGAGTAGATATAGTTCAATCCGGAGAGTTACTAATAAGTCCTAGTAGATATAAATAATGAATTCAACAAACAAAAGTTATAGTTAAATTAACAAAACTAATTGCTCCCGTTATATTACTGATCGGACGGTTCACTTCATGAAGCACGCGCTACGCTTTAAAAGATGCTGATACCTCAACGGAATCAGTATATTACGCCATATACATAATATATTGAATAAGCTACTAAAATAATTACATTTCATTTAAAATATAATATTTAATTTACCTTCTAAATAGGAAAAGTATTTTAAATTGTCATTCTTATAACAAACATGGCGTATGGACGTTCTATTCGCATCCCATATAATTAATAGAACTTCGGATTTCAATATTTGTACCTCATAGTTTGAAAAATAAGTTATCTACATTCGATGTAAATTCAATCAGCGAGACCTGTGCGAAGCGACTCTACATTTATACCGTTCAACTTTTTAGTCTCAGTATTGTCAACAATAGAATAAAGGACCAAAGTGTACCGTCCATAATGCTGAGAACGTGGAAGATGAAGAATTTGTAAGTAATTCGAATTAAAGGTCGATGTTTTTTACGACAATAAATCAGCACTCGCGGCCGGCGGCAGGTAGCGGCGGCCGCGCGCTAGCACTGTGATCGGCTTGTACGCCTCTCTACCACCGGGACACACGTTTATTTCACTATAGGATAGGATCCGCTTAAGTTATTGGTGGCCGAAGATATTTACCGCATACCTAACTCGAGCCCGCTTTCCAAATTAAACAAACGTTGCACACAATAGCTAAGAGGCATACTCTCGTTACACGCGGGCACAACTATAGTCAGTATATCAGGTCCCGACGGGCCGTCAGAGACACCGACGGCAAAAGACAATTTCATATCGCATCAGAAAACAAAAAAAAAACAACTCTCAACCAATATGGGCTACTACCTCATATAAAGTTTAATAAGTCTTTGACACTGAATTAATCTAAAATTTCTTAATTAAAACTATCGTTAGACCGCGAAAGCTAATTGGTAATGTATTAGGAGCCACACTCACTCAATTTGTAATATATTTAAATACTCACAAACTGAAGGTTTGTCAAACCAATAAGCACATGTACCAGAAGTAAATTATTGTTTTTCGTCGTTGCGCTCATAGTCAAAATGTGATTTTTCGATAAGTAAGTTTGATATTAAGTTTTCGTAAGTTTGTAACCGATGTAACTTGTCTTCAATTTCGAAAATAATTCAAAGTAATTTCTGCGATAGCATATATGGTTTTTTTTCACTTTTATAACAATATTTATTGGTAAAGTATCACAATTATTAACCTATTGAGTGAAAAGGATCTGTTTTTATTAAATAAAAATAAATATTTACTTTGGGGCTACTCTAAACCACGGTAACTTTTATAAACAATAAAATATTATAAGAAAAAAATATGTTTCAGACATGTTAACAAGTTTAATTTTGCAGCCGCAATATGAGACTATGAAGCAATTACGAAACAATCCTAAGATTATTGGTTACTTGTTGTAAGCCTGCTTTATTTCATCATTTTGAATTATTAATGGAGTTTTTCAATTATAAATATATTGTATACAAAGTATATTGTGATTTAGATTCAAACATCGCGAGTGTGTGTGTGTGGGTTAGCAGGAAATGATTTATATTTATGTCATTTATCTACTAAAATAATTAATTCCTAGACTATAAGTGCTAAAATATGAAATTCAAGGCGATTTCAATAAATACATCTATGGGTAAAATTTACAGGCAGGGTAACGTACGGCGCACACACACACACAACTGTTTGAGTGATTGTGAGACAAGCTCATGAGCTACGTACAAACGTATAATGCAGAGTTAATTACGTTGTAATAGTAACGATAGTGATTAGGTTACCGGACTCTGTACTCTATGTTCACGTCAACAGGTCGGACAGGCGGACAGGCGTGAATGTGACCAATAAAAAATGCATTTATAATATATACGTTTGTCGACGGAACGTAGGCGTAAACGGCGACGGCGGAACTCACTTTGAAACTTGGAAAAATATCAATCGATTATGTACATAGTGTACGGAGCGCTCTGAGCCTCCTTAGCAGAGAGATAACCCTGCTTGCGAAAAGCGTAAGTGAAGCACTTGATGAGTTAGTGGTCGAGGGATGCCAGTGTCGAGTCGGACTGCTGGCCAGAGCGGGCCTCCCGGGACAACAATAATACTACCAAATAAAATATTTACTCTGGTTTATTTAAATACTTAGATAATAATATAAAACATTTTAACACTAATTATTCATTATTTACCTACGATAGGCTCGCACTACCACTGCCGTCCGTCCTTACACCTATTATAGTTTATACAGTTATATACATATCAACTCGTCAACTTCGTTGAGAATAACGAAATAATTACATTTACAACATTGGGTTTGGTTCGACTCGTGCGAGAACGCACCGCACGACGCGACGCGCCGCGACGCACCGCGACGCAGCGCGACACGCCGCGACGCGACCGTCGCACCACACTCGCACACTCGCTAACACGCGCAGCGGTCGGATGCCTATCGGGCGGCCTCTAGCGGCGGTCGCTAGCGCGAGAACTCATAATCGTATCTCAGTTTCTATAAGAACAATTCAATATATATCGCCACATACGTCGCAGTAACATTTATTTTATATAAAAAAATACCTATTTATACAAGAATTAAGTACCGAAATTGGCCACAATTACATACAAACGAAAAACAACAAAACAATTTAAAACAGGAATAAAACCATTTTGGCATCGTGTCTGCTTCGTTCAATAAATTACCGGCCGGGGCCGGCCTCGTCTAGCACTTAACACAAACATTGCACCTATCGACATCGACTCGATCGTGTCCCTCACCGAGCGCGAGTCTAATCGTAAAGTCAAGTCGCTCCGGGCGGGCAGCGTCACTGCGGGCTACTTACCGGCACGCGACGCTGTCCTCGCCGAGCGCGACGCGCCGCGGCGGCCGGCGGCACGGCGGCACGTCCGGCGGCACGGCGGCGGCGGCGCGCGATCCCGCGGGCGCTAGTGCGGCTCCGCGTAGTAGGGCCGCGGCGGCGCCCACGGGGCGAACTGTTAGTGCGCCGCCAGCGTGTGCGCGCCCTGCAGCGCGTGCTGCGCGTGCGGCGCGTGCGGCGCGTGCGCGGCGTGCGCGGCGTGCGCGGAGTGCGCGGCGTGCGGCGGGGACAGCGCGGGCGAGTGCGCGTGCAGCGGCGGCGAGCCGTGCAGCTCGTGCCCGTAGTGGCCGTGGCCCATGCCCTCCAGCATGTTCTCGCCGCCGAGCGTGTTGGGCGGCGTCATGCGCTTCTCCTTCTGCCGCCGGTTGCAGAACCACACGCGGACCACCTCCTTCTCGAGCTGCAGGCTGTCGGCCAGCGAGGTGATCTCCTGCGCGGACGGCTTGGGCTGCTTGTGGAAGTGCTGCTCGAGCGCGCCCTTCACCGACACCTCGATCGAGGTGCGCTTCTTGCGCTTGCGGCCCTGCGCGGCTATCTTGTCGATGCTGGTCGGGCTGCCGGTCGTCGAGTCGGCCTCCTCGAGCCACTTCTGCAGCAGCGGCTTCAGCTTGCACATGTTCTTGAAGCTGAGCTGGAGCGCCTCGAACCGGCAGATGGTCGTCTGCGAGAACACGTTGCCGTAGAGCGTGCCGAGCGCGAGGCCCACGTCGGCCTGCGTGAAGCCCAGCTTGATCCGGCGCTGCTTGAACTGTTTGGCGAAGGCCTCGAGGTCGTCGCTGGTGGGCGTGTCCTCCTCGGGCGCGTCGCGCTCCAGCGCGTGGTGCGCGTGGTGCAGGTGCGGCGACGGCTGCATGTCGCGCATGAGGTGCTGGTGGTGCACGGGCACGTAGCCGCCGTGCAGGCCCACGGGCGAGCCGGCGCCGTAGCCCACGGGCGCGTGCCAGCCGTGGCCCTGCAGGTGGCGGTGCTCGTGCGGCGCGGGCGGCGGCTTCACGTCCGGCTGGTGCGCGTGGTGGTGGTGCTGGTGCACGGCCCACGGGTCGGCGGGCGGCAGCGACGCCCACGGGTTGAGCCCCACGGGCGCGCCCGGCGACGGCGAGCCGCCCGCGTGCAGGTGGTGCGGGTACTTCATGTCGGCGGACTCGGCGCTGCGCGGCGAGGCGGCGTGGTACCCGCCCGAGAGCAGGTCCAGCTCGCCCCCCGGCATGTACGTGGTCGCCGCCATGGCGCCGTACCTGAGATCCACGGTGGACGGCGTCTTGCCGGCTCGAAGGCTCTCGAGCCTTCACCTGGCGCACTCTTTCACGAAACTAGCGCGGGTGTCGCGCGGCGCTGCGGTAGCGGCGGGGGCCACCTCACATCACCGGGACCGACAGCGAACGACATGCGCGTGCGTGCACGGCGGCAGCACGGAGCGGACTGGCCCGAGCGGGGCCCGCGCGCGCCGCGCCGGCGTGGAGGGGCCGGCCCCGCCCAGCGCCGCCCGCCGCCGCGCCCGCCCCGCCCCGCGCGCCGCGCTCCTCGCTCCTCGTTATTTACAAACACGCTCGCTCGCCGCTCGCTGCTCGCCGCCGCCGTCCGCCGTCCGCTGTCCGCTCCAGCACGGTGTCCGGCGATCTACAGTACATACCTCTATCATGCAACTGTATGCTGTACTTATAAAGTTAAATGACATGAACAATCAATGTCTCGTAACACTTTTGTAACATGATTCCAATTTTAAAAATTCGTTACATAATTTTTTTTATAAATCCATAAATAAAATTTTTCAACAGACACATTTGATTTTACATATAAACTTGTGCTCTGCCAACATTTATGTCATTTTTATGAAGAAATGTATTTATATTTCTAAATATAGAGCAACCAAGCTAAATATTACAGACCTCATATGGATAATCTAATCGATAGGATTAATTGATAAAAAATTATTTAACCATAATTTCCCCGATCCTACTTTTATCCTCCGGGCTGTATCCGCAGCGGCCCCGCTCGCAGCCGCCGACAGCTACCAGTGTTGTGACAGTCTCAGCCATGAAACAACCACAATATACTAAGTTCCATGTCATAATCTATAACTGAAACTCAAACTGCAAAGTAGAGTTCATCTATTTGTTACTTTAATTATCTACATTGTAATAATTAATTAATTAATATTAATTAATTATTTTAATAATGTAAATCAAGCTCGTCCTTATAAAATATGAAAACATTTTGCACTTCGAACTAAATTGGGGTTCAAGTATATAGCACAGGACTGCGCGAACATCTAGAAGGTTCTCCGTATAGCAATTTATCACGAACTTCATTTGACAGCATACGCTCATAGCTACGTAGCATAAGAATTAATAATTTATTGGTAATACTAAATTTGCTTAAGAACACAATCCGTTTCGGATTCGTAATTGAACTACCTATATCGGGGTCCCTGATCAAGCAGTGGGCTCTATTTACGATTACCTCAAATTTAAATTAGCAAACGCAAAATGAATATTAGGACATTCTCTGACGAGAGCGACTTGCCGGCTGCCGGCGATGCACCACTGCTGGCCGGGAACCTGTAGCAGCGGACAGCACCACGGACTGTCACTAGACTATAGCATTGTTATTGATATTAGAACTATGGAATTGAACGTTGGACCATGTAACCGCAATTACAGGCCGTTATTTGACTTTTATATTGAGACACGTTGAATCCTTCTACACTCTCTTCTTAACTTATTTTTGTGTTTTAAGTCAACGTAAAAGGAATGAAAAACAAGTTTATCGATATAATCAGAGGCAGGAAAAAATTATAATACTCTATGCGCACCGCACTACACCTAGCACCTAGAGACACATCCAACTTCAAACAGAACATGTTCTTGATTGTATAATATTGTTGCGACTCGCATTTACTGTATCAACACAAAATCATTAAATTCTTATAACATATTCCTAACATAAAAATATAAAGCAATTTTTTTCGTAAAAATGTCATCGTCCTCCACCGTATTGTCGAAATGAGACGCCAAGCGCCATCTGTCGGCGAGTAGACACATTATATTATTCGCATAATAGATTTATTTATTTTTTGGTAATTGCAACAAATACATAGCTCGAACAAATATTAAATACAATTATTATTAAATTAGTAATTTATTTAGGAATTATATTTTTCTCTGTATGTATGTATTTTATGTATTTCCTATATTTTGTAATGTGTATTTCCAATATTTTGAAATTCTAGTTTTATGTATATACTTTTGTTAAACTTATAATAATATATTTATTATAAGTTTAACAAAAGTAACACTAATAGATTGTACTTTAAAGGAAACTTTTAAATGTTTATAGAATAACTAAGGCATGTTCTGCCATCTAGCGGCGCATAGCAGAACTATAATGTAGACGGCGTTGTTGCAAACATCTTGTTTTCTCTTAACTTTTATTTCGTGCTTTAGACAGGTTTAATTTAAATATGACTTTCAATACAGTCAAATTGGGTAACTTTGAATGACTTTTTCGGATTTTTCAAAATATAAAAAAATAGGATGATCTTATTTTAGGTTTTGAGGAATAATGAGTGTTCTTTTATACCGAGTTTTAGAATAACTAACTGTATAACTAAGTAACTAGAAAGGAAATGGAAAAAAAATATGCTTTTGTGCGTGTTCAAAGTTACCTTGAGTTTTGGGTAACTTTGAACCGAATTATTTCGGAAACTAAAAATCCTTGAATTCACAGAATTTTCGTATCATGGGTAAAATTATACTTATGTTCTGAATGAATGAAAGATAGATCTGTAAAATAAAGTCAACTTGTCATACTTAACAGCCAACCGTTTACTTAAAATTGCCAATTACTAAATATTAGCAACATATGGGTAGTTTTTTTTTTTTTGTAACGAATACATATTTATTTGAGATTGTAAATATTTAGTAAAAATCAAACCTAAATAACAAATTCTATAACCAATTACCATTCAAATGAGTTCAAAACATTAATGGTTGGCAAGAGAATTTAAAAAATAATTCACCCCATTCCATGAATGAGATGTCATCTTCAATGTACATTTTATCTTTATTTTTTGTTGTTTGATGCTCTTTTAAGATGAAAACGATGTTTCCTATTTTAATAACAGTTAATTCCCTTTTTTTGGAAACCATGACCGCGAGTAACGGCCTGTTACTATCCCACTTCTGACCATAGGCCTCCTCTCTCCGTCTTTGGAGAGAAGGATTGGAGCTAAGACCTACCTCGCTGCTCCAATGTGGATTAGTAGGTTACACATATCCCCATAATTTTCTAGAGATACGTAGGTTTCCTCGCAATGTTTTCCTTCACCGAAAAACGTGTGATAAATTGTAATTCACAATTAGACACATAAGTTTTAATAGAAACTCATTGATGCCTGCCCTGGGTTTGAACCTGCGACCTGTTCGAAAGAGTCTGACGTTGTTACCGCTGGGCTATCACCGCTATACAGCTAAGCTTTCCTCCTTTTTAAAGCACAGGATTAGATTTTATTACGATACGTGTGGTGACTCGTCCTGCATGTAGGTATAAGGTATGTGAATGTTGCCTGCTTTATACGTTTAGCAATACATAGATTCTTTTAATAAACGCGGATTATAGCAAAATAATTCTATTGTAATTACTGTATGTACTTGAAAATATTTTTAGAAATCAATAACTCTTTGTCAATGTTACCCATAAACTAAGATAATGCAATTGGGTATCTTTGAACCGTTCAAAGTTACCCATATTTAACTAAAAATAGGGGTGGTCCACAAATTTCCCTGTCAATGGATATAAAACGATGCAAAATCACGAAATTATGTGAAAAAGTATAATTTCAACGTACAATTGATCATTAGAGGTTTCTAATGATCAATTTTTGGTTAAAAATCATGTGTTTTACACACCTTTTCTGTAATTAAATCGGAAATGTAACTCACATGCTTTTCACTGCTAAAAGACAGCGAAAAGAAAATTTTGAAAAAGTGTCATAATTTGTTTCAAAACTACAAATTTTAAATGACATTTGACAACTAGAACATTTAGTATTTTCATTTCACTCAGTTATCAGTTTTAAATCAGGTTACAGATATTGGAAAAAATAAAATAATTATTTTAGTCGTTTTATTCAATGTTACCCGTAAATTCAAAGTAACCCAATTTGACTGATTATATTAAATATAAATTTAACTAGCTATTAAAGTTTCTTTACAATTCATCATCTTCCTGCCCTTATCCCACTCTAAGTGGTGTCGGCACAACATGTTATAAACATGCTGTCACATGATTTGGCTGCGTTTTTACGACCGGCCGCCTGCCTGACGTCAACTTACTTCTGTCGTATTTTACGACACCTCGGTAAGAAAGAGGGTGGTCTATTCTACTAAACCGGATACCACACGGTGGGTCATCTTCCCTTAGTCGCCTTTTACGACACCTCGGTAAGAAAAGAGGGTGGTACTATTCTATTCAGCCGGATACGATAGGGATAAAGTTTCTTTACAATGATGTACAACAATGTACATAATTCATGTACATGTACTCGCATACGAAAAACTTTAATATTTCTCATAAAGTTTTTCGAGATGTGTTAACAAAGCTAAACCGTAAACAGGTGGCTTAAGTATTGACTAAATGAGACGAATACTGTCTCTTTCTCACCTTAGTCTTATAAGAGTTCTACAAATGACTAATAAGATTGATACTAAAGTTCGGGGCGCACGATAAATAGGAGCCCCGAAAAAATAAAAAAATTATAACCATGGTATACTTACTTAATAAATTATAACTAAATTTAGGTACATCACCACTGGGTCCCTCATAAGTAATTTGTTTATACACTTCAAATAATTTGAGGGAGGATTTACAAAAAAATCTGCTAAGAAAAAAATCCTGGTGCTGTGAATGTCCCTCCTGTTAGATTGAATATCGGCTTAGTGGGAAACAAATGTTTGTCAGTCAGCCCACCGCTGGGACCGTGGCCGAAGCCCCGGCGCCCACCGTATTTAAAAATACAAACCAAGTATATGTATCGTGTACGATCGGATAATGCAATTGTCATATTGGACTCAACTCTCACATACGAGTACGTCACACCGACTTCTCTTACAGCTTCACCAAAGGCGGGTCAACATGTCTCAATACAGTTTCAATCCACAAGTCTTAACATGTACTGGAGGGCAGCGGGGACTAACTCCATAACAAATCGCTCTATTGTTGTTGTACGTTTTTATAACATGCATGATTGTGGTAGTGAATGTGTGCAATGCTAGTACAGTGGCGGTGATGATTTGTAGTGCATGCGTTTTATGTATCGTAGGAAAATTCAAATTATTCTTTATTTAGTGCTTTTGAATCGTCAATTCTACTGCTGGTTCGGAAAGCTATTCCTACCGAGAAGAGCCAGCAAGAAACTCGGCGGTTGCTCTTTTACAAATATAATTCTTAGTACTATTTACATTAAGTCGTTACTTTCTTGTACAGGTACAAAGAGAGCTATATCCACACATTCTTATCATCTAAGTAATCCTCAACAGTATAGGCTTTCTGTATCAGACTCTTTTTAACAGTGTTTTAAGAACTATTGTGATACTGTATTAATTTATCATTACATAGCTTAGGTATATCTGATCACTGACTATTGCATGATGATATTGCCGTTTCTTTTGTATCATGTAGTTAATACTTTACTGACTGATATACTGACAGTAAGGGAGACATATCTAGCTGTACGTCTATACATAATCTATCTATATATAAAAGTAAGTGTCGATTAGTAACACTGTTCGAAAACGATTGTCAACAAACTAAGGCCTCCACCACCCGTTGGGAGAAAAGGGAAAGAACCCACCGCGCTGTTCTAACGCGGATTAGTGGGTCACACACCATGATTCTCCTGCCCTTATTCCACTCTAAATGGGGTCGGCACAACATGTTATACCTAAACATGTTGTCATATAATTTGGCTATGACTTTTACCACCGGCCGCCTGCCTTACATCAACTTACCATAGTAGCATTTTACGACATCTCGGTAAGAAAAAGGGTGGTATATTATATTTAGCCGGATACCGGATACGTCACACACGTACCTGGTAATTTCTACATGTAACAGGTTTTATAACGATGTCATCCTTCAGCGTTAACTACTATATAAGATTTTTGGTGATCTCTCGCCGGCAGGACGGCCCCGGGCAGCAGGGCCCGACCCGAGTCTATGTAGAGCTGGCTCTATACAGTGGTTGCGGAGGGTGTCACCGTGGACAGTGCGGGCCATCGGATACGACACAACCACTCGAACGAAACACCACTACCCCCGGTTTTGACACCACGGTCTGGGAGCTGCCACTCCCAGACCCCCCACCGAACACAACATCCCTTAGGTCACTCAGGTGACCTGGGCCTACGGCCCGAACACAGTCCAGGCCATTAAAGCCTGCGAGGACCGGCCGGGCAAAGAGGTTCGCCTCGAGACCCGTACCCCGAATACCCCCTGCTTTTGCTTTGACGTGACAGTGACGGTGAAGGTTCACTCATTCTGTACTAATGGTATAAATGATCATTTATATCCGTTGCCCTTTCACGGCCGGGCCGCTCGAGATTGATATATTTAAGGGATTTAGAATTTTAGAAAAATCGTTTTTTATAATTTTTTAATTGGTTCCTTAGGATGGGAAATATTTCAAAGTACCTTTTTTTAAGACTGCCGTGTCGAGCCGAGCCTCTTACGGCCAGAACGAAGGACAGTATTTATGTATTAAAAACTACATTTTTCAAGTTGGCCGCTCCCATAAGACAAACAATTTTCAATCGATCCACGTTAAATTTTAACTAGATATTGATAAATAGGTATATTGTCTTTTGAATTACTTAGAAGTTTTTTTATACGGCGTAATTATTTTGTTACGTACATTTTCTGACGGTCTTTTCTGCAAAATTTTGCAAATTAACTTGTGCCATTTGTAATTTATAAAATTGGCTTTACTTTGCGATTTGAACTAATGAAAATATTATTTGGCTATAATCCGCGATTTTTATAATACTTTCATCAGTTTGTACCATTAGGCCAAAAAACGGTATACAAAAAAATTCTACGTATTGTTTTCATTGTTTTTCATTAATCAAAATTTACAAAAGTTCTTGATCCGGCCGCGGACCCCTTCCAAATTAGAAAGGTCTTCAGAGAAACGATTTGTTTTATATTTTTCCAAAAAAATCACTAAATAGCCTATTTTTCCGATCTATAGCACTCTATAACCCCGTAATGAATGTTTAGCACTTTAACAAATAGAATAAAAATAAAAAAAATTTCAGCCTCATACAAGGGTCGTTTGGGATATTTTCTTCATGTATCCATACAGTCTAATAAAATGATTTTATATACCCTTGACTATTGCTTTGATTTGAAAAAAATGTATTTGTGTAAAAGTATCATCAGGTGACCTCCTAGGTTGGAGGTGTGGTTACTAGTTGTTATCAGACGCGCTGCGATGCTCCAGTATTATTATCTGTAAACGAGGGGTCCCTCTGTCCGTAACAAATATTAGATTAGTCCAAAGTCCGATCGGCCGCGGCGTTAGTGAACTCCAACACCGAGAGTCCGCGCGAGATGTAAAACAAGATCATCGTTCCCTTAAACGATTCGGGGACTTATTCGTAAATTATGCGTTTAGTAACGAAGTTTTTGTCGTTTATGTAAAACGTGTCGATGGATACGACGGAAAAAAATATACCGATGTCCGCGTCCGGGAAACTATGCATAATTCAATTAGAAAAACTCGACCGTCACACAGTCCGCGGGCGCCGAGCCGCGCGCCGCAAAAACACACTATTGACTCTCAAATGCAACGAGCGACGGTTTGGGGATTAATTCTTAAGACAGACACACAAAAAGCCACGTGTCCGCGACACTCATCAGTATACAATCCGTGACCAGCGTCATACCGTGCATGTATGGTGACAGGCGACGGACGCGGTCAGATAACTCAGAACGGCAGACGGTAGGAGTTAATGAACAGAAAGAGGCAAACATTATCAGTTTGTACCAGATAGAGATAAAGAATATTAAATAAAACCTGTACACATCCGTAGTAACGGAAATATCCGAAATTCAAAGTTAATTCAAAGGTTTATAACACCAGATGCAGGGCACGCCCTGATATTGCAGTAGTGGCGGCGAACGGAACCAGCATACTACAGACCTAACTTCCAATATTATAACTTTATTCTAGCGAGTTTCGAGAGTACTGCTCGGTGAGCAATTTTTCCAATCAGCAGTAAAGTAGACAATTCAGACGAACTTGTAAATATCCGATCGAATGGAGGATATTTGACATTCAGACTTCACTTATCACACCCGTTTATGAAATCCCATTAAACTCTCGTCTCTCACACTGTCGACACACGTCGCCGCCACGGGGCTGCGGTACCGTGCAAGTAGCTTCGTCTACTGGACTCATCGCTATTAGTGTAATTTGAAAACAAAGCGAAAGTTACGTGTCCGAATAATAAATACCCGGCGTTCCTCGAATACAAACAGGTACTGTTCCGTCGGTTAAATTATAACAATTATAAATATTATAACTCCGGGGACGCCGCATTACTATGGCATCGGTTTATGAATTATAGATATTGGAAACTGAAAGTGGCCGGTCGCGGCGACCGTCGCCCGCGTGACGCCCGCCACACCCACCTCGACTGCGCGTTAGAAGCCGACCGAACCGGTGACCACGTCAGGAACCACCAGTAATGCACTCCCAACAGTCAGCCTGAGTACTAGCAGTACTCGTCAGTAATAACCATCTCTACGGCGTCTTCGCGCGCGTCCCCCCTAGTGTCAAAGTACCCGCAATTAGTGGTACCGTTGGCCCTAAAATTTAGAAGTGCGACGGTCTTCTTTCACGTTTAATCTGCTAGACAAGTAATGATCGAAAAACTGGGGGCCCGACTGCACTGGCGAGTATAAAAATCGTTCATAACACTGCACGAGCGAATAAGGTTATTATAACATTTAATTACCGCATAAAATTCCCGACACAATTTAAAGATCTTGTTTAACATTAATCGATTTTAGAAGCCGCAACCGCTCCTCACCCGCTCGCCTCACGGCTGCGGGCGCGTTCGGCCGGTACGGGGCCCTTCGGCGCCGGCCCGGGCGGTCCAGTGTGGGGGCTCGCCCGCGGAGATAAGGTCGCTGGTAAGCCGCGCGGCGCGTGCAGTTGGGCCCTCTGTCCTCTGGCGGCGGCGACAGCGAGATCAGTGTTTATATCATAAGAATATAATTAGTGGGTGGAGCCGGACCGCATAGCGGCGGTGCGGCTCCTGGGCCGCGGACGTCTTTTTGTGCGAATAACGAGTTCGCGCGCGCAACGCGGCGGCACCGGCTCGCGGCTCACGGCGGAGGTACACGAACGTGCGTGCGTGCATGAAAATTGCTTTCCCCTGACATACGATACATAACTAAGCTTCGAACCCCGATCAAAATATAGTAAAGCCAAGCCCGATCTTAACTTATTTCCTCGTGCCGACCTCACCCAAGCTGAGTACCCTGCCGTTATAATCATTCGTACCGACTAATGCCGATAGGTCCGCAGGTTCTGGCCCCACGCAGCAGTTAAGTTTTGCTATAAAAACTTGTGTGACTAGGTTAGTTTCTAGAGATTAGAAATCTTTGAGCCGAATTATATTATTTTTGATAAGTGAGGGAAGTCTTTATAGAAATAAATAACAAAGTAACATTAGAGTGTTCTTCATTTGTAATCATAAATTTGCAAGTACCAAAATTTATAGAGGATGGTAATAAAAGCAAAAATACTTTAGAAACATATTAACATGTTTCTATCCTAGGGGAAATTAAAAATAGATATTATCATAATTCGCGTGAAAAAGAATAAAAATACTGAATTTTGACGTCGCTCAGAGTGAAGAGACCGCTACTGGATTAGTACGAGCTACATACGCTCTTGTACTTAGGTCCTCGTTGACGAATGACACATTGACACAATCGTGTGAAAATGAATATTATTTAATGTTATTGCAGATTTGAACATATACTTCATTTGCATAATCCGTATTAACGAATCATGCAATCTAAACGGAATATCCACTCTGTCCCAACGCGGCGCGGACCGCGCGGACCTTGGCATCCTAGGTAATATTTTGTAGCACTTGGAATAAATAATTATTATTTCAACGTCTCGTGTACCATTGCATCATTTAATGGGTATTCTTCAGTATATATCGACATTAATTCGTAAGCTTTACTTATTACGTAAGAAATAAGAGAAAAGTCCATAAAATCAAGAACAATCAGAAGAAGGCCACAAATAACACTAACTGCAATTCTCGTAGATGACAAAATTAACCAGACATTGTATTGCATTATATGTATTTATATAATATTACTTTCTTTCTTAAGTCAATGTATACGGTTAAATACTAAAATTCACTTTATTTCAGTTAATATAAGCTTCATCGACAACGCAATACATAAATCTTTTTTGGTGACACAGTGCGGACGGTGACTCCTTAAGAATAGAAGTATTACAAATTATACGAACTTCAGACTGGTTATCTAAAACTTGAATTTATTCAATCATAGCGCGACACCCATATTTATACATGCAATAAAGTGTATCGGTCGGTCTGTCCGATACCGGTTGACTGCCGGCAAGTGGCCGGCAATCGACCGAGGCTTCTGTTCGTCCCGTAGTGACGTGCTCGTGTCGACCAGCAGTCGAATTGACTGCGTCGATGTTTTATATTTTCCCGGCGGCGAAATAAATATAAATCCCAGTCCCAAAAAAAGTCCCAGTCTTATTATTTCTGATTTAGGCGTCAGGGCGGTCTTCGTAACTGTATTTCGAACTGACCGTAAACCCTAGCGGTTATCGTTGCCAGAACAGAAAACACGACAGGATTCATCTGATAAATTTCATTACATCGAACTTCCGAGAAAATGTAATGCATTAACAGTCAAACTAAGTTTGATGAAGTTTTAGTTTGTACTAGACCTAATGCACATATTGTTTTAACTGGAAGAAAAAAGATTTGTTGTCAGTCACAGATCGAGCGAGGTCCGGCCTCTTTCAGTCGAGCTTGAAATCACTATTTATAAAAAAAATTGTTGTTATAATTGTAAACCGCGTTGGAGTCGGGCCGACCCTGGACCGGCGGCTTGTCGCGCTAAATTGCGGCTCCCGTCTTACCCGCGCTATGATTTACGAATATTAACGTCCGCGGCCGACCGGCCCCCACGGACGCCACTCTGGCCGCTACCACCTGCCCGTACGTGCCATATTGCCGTGAGCCCACCACGCTCTGGGTACCACTGTACTGTGTTCCCAGTAATAGTGTTTTGAACAAAATATGACTAATTGGCCTGACCGCCTGTTGCAGGCTATCCGCAACCATTAGGTCGTGTGGCTCTACTTTTTTTTATCAACGGAGGAAAAATTATAATTTAATAAAATATATCGTCTTGCGATTAGGTATATAAATATTCTATCTAAGGAAGATAAGATTCGACAGATTACACAATACTTTTATTTAAAAAATAGGACAAAATGTTAAAATAAAGTAGGAAAATTATGGCTTGTAAAAGTAATGGGCGTTAGTGGCAACTCTCCACCGGGAAACCAAATTGATAGGGTTGAGAGGTGACAAGATCGTGTACTATAGAAGTAACTTAAGAAAATCATAAACAATTAGTATGTTTATAAAGTACTGCCTGCTTCGATGCAGCCCGTCGCTCCGACCGAACTGTATTCAGTTGTTCATCTATGTACGAGTAGAATATCTGAGGGAGCCATTTGGGTGACCGTTACACTCTGATATTTAGACACGAATGAATTGTGCGGTAGAAGATAATGTAAAAAGGTTTTAGTTTTCGGTAGTGGCCTGTATATCAATCGGCTAGCACAAGTCGGACGTAGTAAGTAACCTCTCAGTTGAAAATAGATGTAAAAAATAGTGTTAATGAATATTCAGCAATGATACCGGCAGGATCATATTGTCCCCCGCGGCAAAGAAACGAAAAAATGGCTAGTAGTTCCAGACAATAAGTGCTGGATTAAAGCACGCATGATATATGTTTATCATTCGCCATTCTTTCCGTCTCCTAATTTCCTGAACCGTTACGTGCAGTTCTCGATCCTCCATCCGCTCGATCCGTTATCTCGATGAGATTCCTCGGCGTTTTCCTTATCTGTGGTGTATTAAAGCGAGTGCCGTCCGTGGCCGCGCAGCTCGCCGCGTGCAACATGCTCGTAAGCGGGCAATTTGCATGTGCGGAGAGCCCGAGTGCCGGAGAGCCGGCGCCACCGCGCGATGGCCGATAGCGACGTGCGCGGCTGACGAGCGCCGCCTCCACGAACCCTGGCCGGAGCCGAGAAGCGGCACCGCGCTCCCGACCCATGGACGGTACACTCGGTGTCCTTAACTCGAACGACATGTAGTACGCAAGTAATGTTAACCAATAAGGTCACGCGACTCACCATAATCTGAAAGTGTTCGAAGCATCTTAGCTCTTTGCGATATAAAAACCTAAACGCTGTTCACGAACTGAGGACGACCCGTGGTGAGGTAATTTATTTAGTCGTTTAAATGTCGATTTCTGACCTTTTAATTTTAAAGTTAACAAACTGCAACATACATATAAACTGTATTCTGCTTACAAAAATGTATACAAAGATAGTGCGAACAGCGGTATAATCAAAGGCCATTATCCATAAATCATTTCACGTAATCCAGATTCTTCGTACTTCACGTTCGTTGTGACAGAAATTTGTTGGGATTTCGTTGGGTTCGTGTATTTTTCGTTAAGGTCATAGAACCGTGACTTTGAACACATAGTTTGGAAGCTATTGCGATGTAGCGCGACACCTTATATACCCGATGGCTGGTTCGTGTAGTTTAATACGGGGAAACGTTATGCGTACACGCTGTTTACATTTCTCCGTAGCAACAACTATTCTTGCTAATACAAAAGGAAATAATAGTGAGATAGCTGTTGACGTGATGGCGTTACCGACGAGCTGGCAAACGACTCACCCCCCTCCTCACCCCCCCCCCCAGCGCACTGGTCTCTCACGCAAACAATCCACCGTCGGACCCGCACCTATATACCTAACTTTTATTTGCTCTCTGTTTGATACTTAAAAAACCGTATTATATGTGATATCTAACGTATGCAATTCATGACTATAATATAAACTTTTTCGAAAGGACTTTATATTTAAGATTTAACAGCGATACCAGTCGGCAACGAATTTAATATTTTAGAGTTTGCAGGAGTCGTCGTCGTCGGACGAGGAGATCGCGAATGGCCGCAGGACGGCACTCTCTTCATAGATGCGTGCTCTGCTGTATGAGCTCGAAGAAGATAAAGTAGGTAGAGTAAGAAAAAGAGGTCCTCTTACTCTACTATCTGTATACATTCCAAAACAGAATATACGGCCCGCGGACGTCGCGCGAAATAATTAATTTGAATAGTAAAACAAAACAATCAGTCGGATAGAAACAGTTAAGCCATCGCTTAATAATAAATACATTATCTTTAATCGGTGGGCGGCGGCCAGCTCCTGACGCCAACATTAACAATTCGAATGAGTTCTTCGTGTTAACCGGGTAACGGTGGTTCTCCTGAAGGCGAGGATATTTAAGGATATTTATTTATAGTAATACTTTAATAAATATAATCATACTTGCTGCGTCGCGCCGTTTCGCCCGCGCATGTAAAATATAAGACGAAGTCTAGTTGTAGACAAAATACATGTGATTTAGTTTTTCCGTTTTTTTATGATTCTAAAAGTTTCAATGGTGATATTGTGTAATCATAAGATTTATAGGCTTAGGATTCCTGTATGTAGAGTTTTTACAAAACAATTAATATAGCCCTATTAATTTAATACAATTACAAATTAAATTAAATTTTTAAAACAGAAAGAAAAATTGTTAAATGTTTAACAATATAAAAAAATTGACATCCACGGAGAGCGGAGAAAGGACCCGAGCTCCCGGCGGTTAGAAATACAGAGGGAAGAACCTCCTCACCACGCCTGTCATCTGGAGCAACGCCGCCTGCTGTATCCTGCCCTCGATCCGACAACTAAGCGAGAGCCTCGCGGGATGTCGGTCGAGGCTCTTCGCGATAAGTCCATTAACCGACACAACAATTGGAACAATTATTGTTGATCAATATCGCACATGGCGGTTATCTCATGAGCTAGGTCCAAACATGTAGTTCTTTTCCAGCTTGAGCTATTATTATCAGCTTTAGCTAGGGCTATTATATTATATATTATATATTATAATAATAATAGGTAATTATTACCCTACAATCTTGAGGTTGTAAAACAGAATCTTTATAATCTTAGTAGGAAAAAATCTATTGAGCGAAAATCTATTAATCGAGATTGATCGATAAGAATGCAAAGATTGGGTTTGAAAACGGTTCGGATACGAAACTCGTAGCCGAACTCGGTCGTCAGCGAGTCTCCAGGCTCGGCTTTAGCGAGCAGTCGGCAGTGAGTCCACCACCCTGGCCGCTGGCAGGCCACCGTGCCAGTCCTGGCAGTCGGCAGGCGGCTGGCGGGCGGCTGGCGGGCGGCTGGCGGGCGGCTGGCGGGCGGCTGGCGGGCGGCTGGCGGGCGGCTGGCGGGCGGCTGGCGGGCGGCTGGCGGGCGGCTGGCGGGCGGCTGGCGGGCGGCTGGCGGGCGGCTGGTGGGCGGCTGGCGGGCTGCTGGCGGGCGGCTGGCGGGCGGCACGTCCGCGGAGTCCTACCGCTCGGCCGCGGGCGCCGCCGGAATCCCAATCGACACTCTCGGCAATAACTCGCGGCCGCGCGCGGAATGCACAAGTGGCGGCCGCTGCTGGCGCTGCGTGTCGCCGCACACGCAGCGCCAGGATTCCAACATTTCGTTACCGACAACAGTGCGAGAACGAAATGGTAACTTAGTACTGAACTTTGATATTTCCTTCTGTTTCCTCCAGAGCCTTAAAAAGTCTCAAAATCCATAATTAATTTTAATAATTAATTGATTCCCCAAAATTATTCAAAATACTTATAAATTTTCCTTTTCAACAACTTACACATTTTTTATACAAAATATTTTAAATATTTTTTGTGTAGTTTATGATAAGCATGAATTTTCATAAAGAAAAACATCTTAGAAAAGACATGCTCCTGTTAAATAGACTACACATAAATATGCGGCTATAAACCATATAGCGCTCAGTCTCATCATACAAATAAACAATGCACACTCGTTAAATGCTGGAAAAGAAAAACTTAAGACGGACAAACCTCAATTAAGTAATTTACCTAAAGTAGTTTAAGTAAAGGCTGCGCCGATTGTATCGTTCAATATTATGATGATCGTTCAGTATTAGGGGAAACTTAAATGAATAATTTCAATAAAACATAAACAATTTTTAGTATCAAACAGAGAGCAAATTTTCTATGTTGCATTTTAGTAACGGCCAAAATAACAATGTAACATTCTAAGATGGATACTTTATATTCTACACTTGCACATCACTTACACGCGCGTGAGCCGTGAGTGCGACCCTATTAGTATGTGCGACCTCGGAGCGACCGCTGGCGGTGCGCGGCCCGCGGCTGGCATCGTGCGCTGAGTGTTAGCTTGAGGTATTTCAACATATAGTACAGGCCTGACAGGACAGGACAGCTCAGATCCTCAGAGAGCTATGTGAAAAGATCAGAAATGAATCTGTTGAAAACCGGAGTGGCCGACGTGGTTCCTCGAGACACAAAAAATACCATACTTGAAACAAAACCCAACGTATCTCTGTAAGCTCGAAGCCACTTGTGAAAAACACGCTTCTGTTTATTAATTTAACACTAAGTAGGTACGACAGAGAGCGGCGTTAGCTATTCATGGCATTCATGGAAACAGCTCTCGCGCCGCATTATTCAGATGCGATCGCGTCAATCACTGTTCGCGGCCGGCAGCCGTCACCAGCCACGCCGTACCGAGTGCGGTAAGCGATTCTCGACCCTACTCCTAGCACGTAAAGTCCACATTCACCCGGTCGCGGCACTAGTGCGTACGTCCGGCGTGACGCGGCCGCGGGTCGTCGACGGTTATTTATTTAAATTTATTACCAGATAAGCTGATGTTCACACCTCATACTGTCCACTCATAATAACATCACTTTAACTATGCGTTACATCGAGCGATCCTCCGATCGCACCACCGAGCGGCGCGTACCATCCCTTTGTGCCATAAACATGATTCGAGAAAGGAATGGAAATGTGTGCTTTTTTAATTGTGATAACCTCAGGACTAATCTCATACACATGATGCCACTTTCTGAAGTGCACGATTTCTCCACTGTAGCCACAGATGAAAGTTTCTGTTTAATCGGAGGGTCTGTCCACATCGGGGAGGGAGGCGTTCGAGCACCCACTGCCGCCTGGACACCGTGCTCATGTATCGAAATAGCTGGCCTAAGAATTTCTGACACTTTCAAAATTAATGAATTCGGCAAAGAGGTAACGTAACATTTATAAAAGTAGAAATTATATTGCATCAAGAGACAATTACTTCTTCTTGAAAAAAAATCATCTTGGTGATCACTGACCGACCAACGGTATGGTAAGATGTAGAGGGGGACGATGGCACGGGGACATTGGCTTCGAAATAATAAATATGTTTCCGTCGCATTTTAGAATTAGGATAGAGGATAGAGGATGTTCCGCCCCGCTGCGGGTTGCTCCAGTAGCTAGCACATGAGGATGCCGAGCTCTGTTACCTATGAGGCGACATCCATTGTAGCCGTAATTTACTAATTACGGCTACAATTGACCGGCGAGTGATGCCAGTTATGCAATTCACTCGACAGTTCATGCTCTACCTGCCTAGACCGGGCCATCGAAACTTTGTCCGGCGGGATCTCTACAATTACCAGAGGCAATACGTTAAACGCCAATAAAACAGGTGTTTTAAACAAAGTAGGTAATATTAAGTGCCTAAGTAGCAAATTTTCGCATTTAGTAGTGTAAATAATGTTGTAAACTAACTAATGTAAAAATGGTATTCGCTATAATAGTTGTTTTATTACAGCTATACACGACGACAATTAATTCGCCATCGAGCAGGCCATTCCACGTGCACAAGTACGTCCAGCGAGGGCCCGTCGCCAACACACCGGGAGCGTGTCCAGCGCGGCCTCGCTAAATAATTCATTAATTTGCCTTCTTCAACAATGTGTCGTTTTTTATAGCACAGCTCTAAACGTGCCCACTGCCCAGGGCTGGCGCTCGCCCGTCTCACCGCTTGCAGTGACCCGGTACTCTAGTCAGCCGCAGTGCGAACATGATTGTTCTAATCACTCGTCAACAACGTGTTCGTACGTGTAAAGACCCGACGTTGTCACTATTTTCCTATACTTACAAAGTTCACATCCAAATCTATTATATTAAACCTATGATCCAAAATATTTAAGATGGAAGAGAAACACTTGAAGCTGTATGTAAAGTGTTTATATTTCGATATAACGATATTCATTCGTTTGAGAAAAAATTTTAAAGGTATGTATTTTGTGTTCTTTATGTTCTAGCGACAAGTATACAACCTTATTAAATTTTTGTTTTTTATATACCATTAGCGTACCGTTATATAATATGGAAAATCATTTCTAGAGCTTACAAGTTGTACTGAGTGGTGTCTTTCGAAGGGGTAGCTGCTGCGGGTCGCGGCCGAGGACAACGTGTAACGGAAGTCATTACACCTTACTTGTTAGTTGTATTTGAATTGTTACCACACGTCCGTAAAGACATTTGTTACATAAATATATTTCGTGCTGTAGATTAAAGCGATTACGTTGGAATCGTTTTGAAGCTAACACAATTTACTATTTTATTCGGAAGTCCATGAACATTTGCTGTCATTAAACTATATACGTAGTGGTCAACGTATATTGTTGAAAAAAAAGTAGGTACTGTAGGGCCGTAGCCGCCGAGCGCAGCCCTGGCGCGGCTGCACATTACAATACAATGTGATGCTAATACGGAGCCCAGGTGGGCGGCAAAAACACTCTCCTTCAATTTGATCTCATTTTTTGCGCCGCGTCCCAATGTAGTAGAATTATCGTCTTCTATTTTGTTTAATGATCTCTATTAAGGTAGAGGCACAGACCTGTGTCGAATAGGTAGCTATCGAGCGATCTTTGCATACCTTCCATATAAATTCGTTTCCAAATGTCATTCGTCCGTATTTCAAACTGTAGTTGACAGGTCAAAAGTGATAAAAAAATATTGAATTATTATACATTTTGCCTGGAATATAAATTTATTGTAATTTGGTAAACTACTGAGAGGCGCTTGTGTCCCGGTGGCCGTGGCGCTGTCTCTGCCTATCGAGCCAACGGGGGCTGTTAGAGGAATCGCTCCAAGGACGCGCACGATGCGACCCACTTATCCACAGGAGGAGGCCGTCCCAAGACTGCCCGCAGTCCGCGGCCAGCAGTCTGCAGTCCGCAGCCGCTGCCGCAGGTAGCCAGCGGTACGTGCTCAGCACTCGCATTGATACGGTTCATTTTAAGTAACTCTCAATAAGCATAAGTACTTATTTAGCACCGGTCGCAATTATTAATGGTATTTTGTTCTGTATACTAAAGACTATTAAAACACTTCGGAATCCATACTTAATTTATATATTGCATAGATATTATTGAATTTGCTTACCGAATTATCTTTTTAGACTCTATCTAAATTTTCAGATTAAGACAGGCAACATTCACGTTTGTAATATATTAAAGTCGAACGTTTGCGAGTACGCCTACCTGTTTATATCATTGAAGAGTTCCTAGGAGATTTTTACATGTTTTACAAAGAAATAAGTTAAAATCTTTAGCGGCGCATAGTTAGTTTTTAACTGTGTGCTGAACTGTTTTGCGCAGCTAGAATCAAGTGCGAACAGGCGAAATTTGAACGCAATATTTACATGTCACCAGTAGTTGTTAAGGTTATGGTAAGGTGGTCTTCTGACCTCTTGCATATTAAAAGAGTGCGGGTGCTCTACATATGACTAACTTCTACTGATTAGTGCTTCACCGTAAGCACGTGACGGCCGACGTTAGCCGCCACCAACTGGACACTCAAGTCAGTAGTACGCCCTCAGATACCTACTGACCGTGCTTACAGGATAAACACATTCCACATAATCTAAACTTCTATACTAATATATAAAGCTAAAGAGTTTGTTTCTTTGATTGTTCATTTGATTATTTGAACGCGCTAATCTTAGGACGTACTAGACCACTTTGAAAAATTCTTTGAGCGTAAGACAGTCCATTTATGGGGGAAGGCTCTACAAAATATTACGAAAACGGCAAAATTCAAAGCTCTCCTTGCGTCCGCTAAGTAAACGGTCAGAGTTATTAAAAAATCAAAATTGATCCCCTCTAAAAGTTCTAAATAAAAGTCCGCGACAGCATATGTCTAACTTTTAAGTTAAACCCACTTTATCCATTTTTATGGTTATCGAAATACGGCGATTGCTAGTCTTAAATAAAAGCTACAGCTTCAATTAGCTTCACTACAGGTGTCTACACTTTCAGGATTAAAGGTTTAGGATTTAGCCTTCCTACATCCTACTTCTACGAATAAAGCTTTTTTCTTCTCGTGGTGTGCGGTGCACGTCAGGTCGTGGAGGTGATGTGGCCTGCTGGCGACATCGGTACAAAACAGCCGCACCCCTCATTAGGAGAGCCAGTGGTTGTCCGGAGACGATCATCACCGCCACATCTACACTCGGCTTCAATAAATGTACGAGCAGTTAGACCGACCGAAGTGTTGTAGAGTTGAATACACTCGGTGTCGTACAGTTCATGACGAGCCACGTAGCCACGGAGAGTTTCATTACGGGTCCGCGCCGGCCGCGGCTCACGCGTCGTGATCGACAGAACCGACAGCCCGTCAAGTGCGAACCGCCTGCACGAGGGTTCCGTGTGATTGAACAGTATAGGAATCCTTAAGCGGCCCATCTTAAAGTATCTAAAGCGTCTTCAATTATTGACGGATCCCGCGACATACCTTATCAAAACACTAGCTCCGGCCGTCACATGTAAAACAGAACCTAGGTATATTATAAACCTAGATTATATTAGTATTAGTTTTAAAATTAATTTAATAGGTGTTTAAAAAATCGACCGTTGTTTCAAAATGAACCTATGTACCTCGAGAACTTTCGCGGGCAGCGGATAATAAGTAATAACGGGTGTCAAGAGTATAAATATATTCCAAAACCGATTTTTTAAAGAGAAACGATGACTATTTTCCACTTTGCGTTTATATTTTCAATTCGATAGTTCCTAGAGCATCTATTTTTTTATTTATTTATTGTTGTAGTTTGTTAAATTGTGTTAAATTTCATCAACATCTATAGCCGTTTATATTATGTCACCGGTGTCCGACTAACTTGGATATTATTCCAAACTTGTGGAGCGCCCGCCGCGGCCGGCCGCCAGACCGCTCCAGGTTCGCCCGTTTCAATCGGGAACACCAATCCAAGAAGGTACGATGGCGTGCCGTTCCCAGTCGGGGCACGTCCCGGGGACACGTCCCGCGGACACGTCCCGGCAGCTAAACTACATTTCCGGTGCGGGATGCGTGCGCTGTGACGGAAGGACCGAAGGTCGCTCCTCCTGCCTTCTCTCTCCTCGATCCTTATCTCCTGGCTCTAATTGAATTCACTAGTATCTCGAGCGGTTCCTTCGCCCTCGACCGACGGTCGTCCACCGCTGGTCTCCTTAGGGGTCGCCAGCCGACACTGGACCCACTGTAACCGGGCATCCGGTGCGAGATAGCAATACCAACAACCAACAAATGGTGCAAATACTATGAATAATTGTAAATGCTTTGAAACAAGTAAATAAGAATAATATTTAGTGGTAATGCGTGTGTGTATAATGAATCGTGTGGTAAAATCCCACTCCCTTTGAATATCTCAATTATTGTGGGTATAAAATGAGAAATTAAACGTTTACGATACGATATCAGATATATAGACTAAAAATCTATTATATAAATAACGTCGGTCGCCGCACGTACTCGCACCGAGCGCGTCCCGTGCGTTTATAACAATACTTGGATTGTACGTTTGCATCGCCGGTCGGTCGACACGTAACGCTCAAATGGAATTCAAACAAACACATCGAGCCACGATCGCCCGCTCGAACATTTAACGCAAAAAGTGTCCGTGAATTTAAATCACATATTACGACGCCGCAAAATAAAGCGCGACACCGTTCGGAGTCACCGCTAAACCCCATAAAGGCGGCCACAATCGATCGAGAAACAAGATCGCAATATATATTGCTCATAAGCGGTGCGACGCCGCCCGACGCCGCCGGTTACATTTGCATCGCATCTCTCGGCAAGCGGCGCCCCGACCGCGGACTAATTAGACAATTAGCCTATTGACCTGCGGCCGCCCGAGGAGCCCCGCTGCGTCGGCGGGCGCCGCGCCGAAAGCGACCGGAGGCCCCGGCCCGAGTGCGCATTTTGGCCGACGCCGACCGGGCCTCGGGCGCCGGTAAGACGTCGCCGGCTGATTTCCATCGCAACGTATGCAAACTGGCGGTGACCGGCAATTAGTGCCCGTCGCGGTTGCGAGCCGTTCGTGCGATCACGACCGCATCGATTATGCTCGAGAGACGATCGGGAGCCGCGCCGCAGGAAGGGAAGGGCCTGCGAGGCGACGTCCCTTCCGTCGGTACGTTCCAAAACCGATCTCGCGGGCGTCGGTGCGGAGGACGACGCCGACGAGAGGAATCTTCGAGTCGAACCGCGCCACCGACGGGACGAGGCGGGCGGCTCCCTCCGCCGCGCCGCGAGCGCCTCCGACGAAAAAAGTCGAATAAGGCGAGCGATCGTGACGGGAATGTCGCCGTAACGTATTCGTGCTCGCACTCATTGTATTTTAAACCGCCATTGTTTCGCGCCCGAGAGCTGGCAGGCCGATATTTCTCGGAGGGCGCGCGTCGCGGCGAGCTCCGCACGTTCCTTGACTATAATTTGACGAGCTCGAGGACCGGCCGCGCGGGGCGAAGGAGAGAAGTCCTCCCACGATTGCGGGTTCGAAATGGTAAAGATCATTTTAATGAATACGTTATTGACTGTATAAAGTTCCGAAGGAAAGAGCACGGGCTGATAGCTATATTCTAATCCCGGTCTGTCGTGTGTACGAGGTGAACGGGTACGAGTATTGCGTCCCACCCCAGACGAGTGATTCCCAGTTTATTTTAATAAATTTACTTATTTGTATATATTTACAACAATTTTTTAAATCATCGAACCCTTCGAATCCTGCTGCTGTTAACTGCTTCAAACTGAATGCGAGCTCGACATAGGTGCGTCGTGCCAATGAGAAAGATTCTAACACGGTTTTTGCGGCGGACGCCGCGGAATTCGCGAGCGGCCGCTCCGCGCCGAGACGGGAGTCCGGTATTATATTTCGATGGGCATTGTAATAGCTCGGGGACACTTTTTTCTGTTCTAATTTGGGCATAAAAAGTTTTAATTAAATCTCTTCAGTTTTACTGTTCGTGTCGGACCGGCATTTGGTGACGTTAAAAGGATACTTTAAAATATAATTAAATGCAAGAAAAAATCTTTTTTTTTAATTTAACTGTCGGTCACCAACCGATATAGTAGAAAAAGCGGCCGAAATCAGTGAACGTGAGGATTTTGTCCCTCATTGCGATAGGCCGAGAGCACTCTCAGGGAAGAATTAAAACTGCTTGTAGGATGCCTGAGTTTTTCACACTGAAATGGCTATGATTCAATTGCTTTGGAATTATTTAGATCGTGAAGTCTGATATCGTAGAGCACTGTAAGAACTACTCGTCGAAGTTTTATTCAAGTCCAATTATATATACGGCATCTAAAATATGTAACTATCTGCAATAGTTACCATTTATCAAACAAAATGTATTATTAGTATCAATAAAGGTAAACACACAAAAAAGTCAAGAGAACAATTGTAGTGTAAAAACAAAATGCAAAATTCCGTCACAAGTATGTATATACAAGCAATGTGTTTATTTTTGTTCTGCAATTCATCTGCAAAAACAGTGCACAGTTACTAAGTTACAGCCACCGTGCGAGGGGAGGTACACACGGACAGCACCGACCCTGCGTTCACAATTAACATCTGCTTAATTGCTACCAAATACTCGTACGTTACATATCGTTAGTACTTTTAAATTAAAAGCAGCTGTGAGGAGGCTGTTGCTTAGAAACTTTAAAATGCGAACTAAAATTTTTAATGGTGTTAAAGTATAAAAGAAAATGATAAAGTAAAACTTACGAGTTAATATATTATTTATTATACTAGCGATACAAACTTGTAATTATTACGTTTTCTACCTAATTAGCTTTCAATAATCTATGTAGTCAATTCACGATACCTGTCACAACAAGTACACAATGCACCAGGCAACACCTCGGTATCAATTACTTCACGGTTCTAATTAAACGTAGAGAAGGACAATGTTTTAACTTACGCACTCGAGAATTTCTGCTAATTACGAAAATTAAAAATATTTGAAATTTTATGCTAAATTTATGAATTAAAATGTAGATGGCACAATAAATGATACATATCTACTAATTATAGGTAAGTTTATTCGGCCTACCTATATCTATTATATATACAATATATGAAGCTGAGGAGTTTGTTTGTTTGTTTGTTTGTTTGTTTGTTTGATTGAACGCGCTAATCTCAGGAGCTACTTGACCGATTTGAAAAATTCTTTGAATGTAAGATAGTCCATTTATCGAGGAAGGCTATATATCATCAAGATCGCTAAGATGATTGATTAGGATCAATAGGAGAGGGGCAGCAATAACAAATATTACGAAAATGACAAAATTTAAAGCTTTCCTTGCGTGCACTAAGTAAACGTTGAAAGTTATTCTAAAATCATCAATCAAAATTGTTCCCCTCTTAAAAGTTTTAAATAAAGTCCGCGACAGCATATGTCTAACTTTTAAGGTTAACCCGCTTTAAACATTTTTATGGTTATCAAAATACTATATTAAAATTTTAATCTTTCAACACGGGCAGAGCCGCTGGCGATTGTTAGTCGATTATACATAAACAAACGATAAAAATACATGTAGAGGGTCGGGAGGATGGTTTTTTGACTAATTTGATATATTAAAACGCTTCTTTAAACTTAATACAACATCTTTAATTCTTTCACCTCTGTACGACAAATCTTACACCTGAGCCATTAAATCTTCACGACATCTTTCGTGTCTTTCCCACATCTGTGGTCGGACTGAATGTCAAATCGATCAGATGCAATCATGTTTTTTTTAAATATAAACCTTATTATATTTTATGGAGACTCGACGATGTTTATTATTAATTGTTAGTGCTTTATCCGTCGAAATATAATCGAGTTAGTTTACAAAGTTGTACATTGTTATTTTACGGTGAAAGTTATCCGACCACACAGCATTCCCAATTCCTCACTCATCACTACGTTCTGTTTTTTACAATTTTATCTTATTAAAATAACTAATTATATAAAATTTAAAAAAAATTGACAATAATAAAAATAAAAACGTAAGGGATTAATTTGAAACTAAACACACATTGATTACTATTTAAATATGACACGAGTTTTGCAGCGAACGAAATCATAGAGAGAAATGCCCTCGCATGCCCCTAGATTACCGTAAACTGCCTCGGCATTGGAACGACATGATGGGTACAGCTTCAACCCTGTCTGATCATCATCCTCCTGTTCTTATCCCACTCTAAGTGGGGTCACCTCAACAGTTTATAAATATGTTGTGATGTGATTTGGCAAGGTATTTTCGGACAGGCCGCCTGACGTCAACTTACCTACCTTACCTTTACAGCCTTTTTTAACGATACCTCGGTAAGAAATGAGGGTGGTCTAGAATAGACCACCCGTGTGGTATCCGATACCACACGACGGTTTCAACCCTGTCTCAGAGAAGGGTTTATGCCCAGCAGTGGGATAATAACAGAGCGATACTTTTTTTATTAAATAAAACAGTAAACGTGATTAAAATTTCATTCAAAAATGTATAATTTTTGAAAAGAGTGACTGCTGAGTTTTTGGCTAGTTCCTCTCACCGAGAGCACGTCTCCAAGCCACTTTAAGTTTTGAAAGTGATTGGAAAAACCAACTTAATAATACTTAGCGTGAAGTTCTGAAGGTAAATGCCGTATTTAAGTTGATAAATATTAGTATGCTTATCCTTGCTGTATCCTTCTAAATAACTTATCCGTGTTTATTAATTATTACGTCCGTCCGACGTACGGTCGCCAGTCAATGTCGCGCGAGGTTTCAATATTTTATAGACTTGTCTTTTGTAGGTACAATCAACACTGATCTTAGCAGGCTCCGGTCTTCTTCCGGTCTTCCGGTTCTTCAAGAACCATAATATCTTGTCTTATTACTTACTTCCTTAAGTGTCAATAGGAGTCCAATATGTCTGTATGATTCCGGGATATAACTAGTAACCGACTGTAGTACAGTATATGGGCTCGCTCGGTCGGCATCCCGACAGCGGCGCCGTGACGATCCGAGCCAGCGTGCCTGCCGCCCGCCCCGCAGTCGTCGCGGAGACATACCTACTCCTCTGGGCGCACAATTAACATGGTGGTATGACGAGGAACGTTCTAATTGATTCATAATCGTCCATAATGATAGCGGTGCGGGCCGCAGCTGCCGCGGTCCCGTTGCGGGCTCCGGCTGGCGACAGTTCATAGCGCTCGGCGACAAAAACGTCTGCGGAATACTAAACAACTTTTTACGGGCGCTGGCCGCCGGCTGCCGGCTGAGGCGGGGCGCGACGCCCGCGGTGCCCACGGTCGGCCCCCGTCCGCTGTCGAGCAGGGGTGACCGAACAGCGAAATTCTGGTACTTGATTCCAGGTTAAGAGACTCGTGTTATAACGTTAGTCTTATACAAAGTAGATAACAAATCCAAATGCAGCTCCCCTCTGTTGGAAGTCGTCGCGGCGCCCGCCCGCGGCCAGGTAGGCGGGTGGTATCTGTCTGCCAAAAAGTTAAATTTAAAAATCTGAATTGAATTAACTGACGACTCAGCGAGTACAACGGTACGCTACTATTTTGACTGATCGGATACAGCTGCAGTTCCCTCCGTAGCCACCTATTGTATGTTAAATTAATTACGAGGGACGCCGGAATTCTGACGCAGCGTCGTAAAACGTAACGGGCTCGGATCGCGAGGAGGAATGCGCGGCGCCGCGCACTGGCCGGACGCCGACCGGCCCACTCGGCGGGCGCGCCGGGGGCTGGTGCGATGAAAATATCGGACGACCTCGAATAGGCAACGAAATAAACTGTATGCATTCGAACCTTCAGAGTCGAGTCGATTTCCCAAATCCGTTCGGTCGGCAGCGGGCGCGCGTCCGCGGAATGCGCGCGGCCCGTCATTATACATCCCCGATTTAAATCGACCAGCGTCGGGAGCGACTCAAAAACTGCCAGCGTAGGGATCGGTCGCTCTGCCCTCAAAAACAGACCCGGCCATTATTTAAGGTCGCGTCGATTCGTATCGATACATTAATGGGTCGTATAGAATACGAAGTCATTGTCTTTTTTGCGAGTCGCGTTCGCGCGCGCGTCGGCCGGCATACCAACGAGCGCGCCGGAATGCACCCGCGCCCGCGCCGCCCCCGCCTCCGCGCGGCGCTACCGTCGGTGTTCGCCCGGAAGAGATCACAAGGCAGTATTGGAGACATTGGATCGCATCGTTTCCCGGCTGGATCCAATCGAAATGAGTTAATCCCATCCCATCGGCCGTCCGCTGCGTCGTCGTGCCCCTAAACATGTGTAACGAGTCCGAGCCGCGTCTCCCGCCGGCCTGCTCGCTGCGCCGCGCTGCGCGAGCCGCAGTTAAAACCGCATCGCGAGCTGCGGTCGCCGGCCGACAGTGCCGACACTCGGGCCCCTCGCGGACGCAGATTTGTACCTACTGCAATATTTTCAAATCTATTTTAAATCTAAATTGTCTATTCATTCATGGTAACATTACATTGCGTCGTTATTTCTCGCCAATGTTAACAACCTGTTTGTCTCACCCTGCAGACTTTCCTTTTAACATGATGTTCTATATTTTAGTTTCATGAATTTAGAATGAGATAACTATACATAGGTCCAATATTATAATAATATTAAATTTAAAAAGTAAAGTAGCGGCCTGTTGCTATCCTACTGCTGGGCATAGGCCTCCTCTCCCCGTTTTTGGAGAGAAGGATTGGAGCTGAGACCTGACACGCTTCTTCACGATCTTCCTTCACCGAGAAGCGTGTGATAAATTATAATTATCAATTAGACACATAACTTATAGTTACAAAAGAACCCCCGTGTGGTATCCGGCTGAGTAGAATAGACCACCCTCTTTCTTACCGAGGTGTCGTAAAGTACGACTAAGGTAGGTTGACGTCAGGCAGGTGGCCAACACCCACTAGAGTGGGATAAGGGAAGATGAGTGATGAAGTTTTAACAGAAAAACTTATTAGTGCCTGCCAGGGTTTGAACCCGTGTCCCCCTCAAAACAGTCGCAGAGTCTCACCGCTGGGCTACACAGCTTGGATTTAATATAGTACCTGCTAGTCGTGAGCTTTGAATGCAAGTACCTACATGCCGATATCCCCTACACGTGTAGCCCCGGCTGGCGGCTGGCGGCTGGCGGCTGGCGGCTGGCGGCTGGCGGCTGGCGGCTGGCGGCTGGCGGCTGGCGGCTGGCGGCTGGCGGCTGGCGGCTGGCGGCTGGCGGCTGGCGGCTGGCGGCTGGCGGCTGGCGGATAATTTTTTCACTTTATTTTCACTCTAAATTTTCTGTTTCAAGTTTTCATACAACTTATAAATCTAAAATACAAATTTGGGATGGTATCTCAATATCTCAAGTTTGAAGTAAGGTAAGAGCACTGTTTGACTCTATCAAAAGGAAAATAATTTGAAGAGCAATAACATACTCGTATTAACATATTAACAGAATGGGTACATATATGTTGATATTTAAAGGGAATCGGCAAGTAAAATAGAAATGTAATTATCGTTTCTTTGGTTTACAGGTCTGTTAGTTTTGTATAGTGTTTAAATATAGTGGTTAAGACCGAGTAAAAATGTAAAATAAAACTTTGATTTACAGAGCAACACAATTTTTATTTGCTGCTTCAAAGGAATTACTTTTAATTGTCTTATATATATATAACATATTTTTTTGTATTAAATTTTAAATAAAAAATATTCAAAAATTTAATGTAAATTTGTATATAAATAAATAAAAATTGTATAAAATAAATATAAAAAAATTTATAAGTCGATTTATAATCGTTCGAAACCGATATTTCACAGTGCTGTGATTTTATGAGCGAGGTCCGATTTTTTTGTAAATTTCTCCGGTCCGTGATAGGCCACCCATCACTGACGACTGTAGCATAGCTATTTCTATAACTGACTCGGGCTCGTTCCTCCCCTGCGGCCCGCAACCAGCCACACGACAGACGTAGGTATAGTGGAACAGGGTGTCAGTCAACTGGCCTGGCCGGCCTGGCCGAGTCATGGTCGCACAGCCTCTCGACTGACCGTTAGCGTTATGAAAACAACCACAAGTTGAATACTTAGAGATGCCACAGTACAACGACCGCGGTAACAGCTTAATCGAATCCTGCCAATCTGATATTAGATATTATAATCTAAGTCAATCTTCCTCCTGCCCTTATCCCACTCTAAGTGGGGTTGGCACAACATATTATAAACATGCTGTAACGTGATTTGGCTGCGTTTTTACGACCGGCCGCCTGCCTGACGTCAACTCACCTCAGTCGTATTTTACGACACCTCGGTAAGAAGGAGGGTGGTCTATTCTACTAAACCGGATACCACACGGTGGGTCAACTTACCTTAGTCGCCTTTTACGACACCTCGGTAAGAAATGAAGTCAATCTAAGTTCTAAATCTTTAATCTTGCTTAAGTGTATGGTTGTCATTTAAAATTCAGACAAATCCTTTATCCTTTATTTAGAAACCAACGCTCGTAAACCAAACCGCGCAGTCTCACGCACTAACACGAAACGGACATGCGTATTCTTCAATACTAGTTACAAACATCTCCTCCCTCCCTCCGGAGGGGCGAGGTCGCCGCGACACAGGCCCGGTCTCGCACTAATGTCCTCGTGGGTAATCATTTACGTAATCGCTTTATTTAAATTGTAAATACTGATGTTTTTGTGATCGTCGTCGATGCTCGCGTCACAGGCGGGTGTAAATATAGAAATAACCGGCGGAGAGACATCCCGCTAACGGCGGCGGCCGACTGCAGCGCGGGCCGCGCCCACACTGCTGCCCAGCGCTGGGCCACTTCAGCCGCGAGCGGACGGAGGTAGACCACTCTACGTCCGATCCTCCCCGTCGCGTTAGAGAATTCACGCCACGTTCGTCTGCCGGAAAAGATTTCCCCCGAGCTCGATAGAAAAATACTTCGTGATATTGAAAAAATAATAATTGCGACCGGCAGACCCATGTCAGTGCCTACGAATCGGTAACTGTAGAAATATGATTTTCGAAAATAATACCGGTGTGTCCAGACAGGGGCTCGGATAGTGGGCTGAGGTGCTCGGTCCTACTCCAACGCTGCGCCGCGCCGTGGGCCGCAGTCCGCAGCTTGGCGAGCGCCGTCCGACGTGTGCTGCGGGCGGCGACGCGGCCAGTTGGCCCTCCCGAGGGAGCCGTCCCGACGATATTATAGGAGGATCCCGATCATATATCCAGCCGTTTGCGCGCACCGCGCTGACACCCGGCGCGATACTCTAATGTAGGTCGGAAAGGGATGCCACATATAATTCATAGACGAAACCATAGTTCACATATTGTATAGTTTTAAATAACTGGTACGTGAGATGATGTGAGATTTAATGGAATGACAATTTCGTATATATTTTGATATAATACAAAAGTAATAATAAAAACGCCGTGTGGTATCTGCCTGAATAGAAAAGTACCACCCTCATTTCTTACCGAGGTGTCGTAAAAGGCGACTAAGGTAAGTTAACCCACCGTGTGGTATCCGGTTGAGTTAAATAGACCACCCTCTTTCTTACCGAGGAGTCGTAAAATACGACTTAGATATGTTGACGTCAGGCAGGCGGCCGGTCGTAAAATACGTAGCCAAATCATATGACAACATGTTTGTAACATGTTGTGCCGACCCCACTTAGAGTGGGATAAGGGCAGGAGGATGATGATGACAAAAGTAATAATAAAATTATTTTGCTGTAATCCGCGATGAAGTAAAATAATATATATATATATATATATATATATATATATATATATATATATATATATATATATATATATATAACAATAAATGTAGAGGACGATCAGTTTAAATAGAGACATGACTGGTACATGAAAAATTGGTAAAACACGCACAAACCGCCGCTATCCCCACAAACCCGACAACCGTTCCGCAAAGTAACGTCCAATTCTATACTCTTATTATTCTTTATTCTTAACTCACAAAATGCCATAGGGGTATTTTGTGACTTGTCCAAAGCATTTGATTGCGTTCAACTCGAAATTTTATTGCTAAAGCTCGGCTATTATGGCATTAAAGACAATGCACTTCGTCTCGTTGCATCGTATCTTCACAGCCGGATTCAAAGAGTGTGCATTAATGATGTGCAGTCATCCGGAACTGCCTTAGTTATGGGTGTGCCTCAAGGATCAATCCTTGGTCCGTTTCTGTTTTTAGTTTATATAAATGATTTGCCATATTTTATTCATAATATTTGCGATATTGTACTGTTTGCAGATGATACATCATTAATTTTTAAAGTTAATAGAAATGACGTTAATTTTGAAGAAGTAAACAAGGGTTTATCGCAAGTAGCTCATTGGTTCAGGCTAAATAATTTGGTACTGAACTCAAATAAAACTAAATGTATAGAATTTGCATTACCTAATGCTGCAAAAACAGCAAATAGACTCTCTTTAAATAATGTGCCATTAAAAACAGATAATTCAACTGTATTTTTGGGAGTATCCCTGGATACAAAACTCCAATGGAGCACACACATAACAACTCTTGCAGGGAAACTGAGTTCAGCGGCCTACGCTGTTCGAAAGATAAGACAATTCACAGATGTTAAAACAGCAAAACTTGTTTATTTTGCCTACTTCCATAGCATTATGTCTTATGGAATATTGCTATGGGGTAAATGCGCGGATAGTTAAAAAATTTTTGTTTTACAAAAGAGAGCCATACGTGGCATTTATAATTTAAGACCGCGTGATTCCCTGCCAGAGAAGTTTAAGGAAACAGGTATTCTTACATTTGCTTCACAGTATATTTTAAGCAATTTAATTTATGTACATAAAAATATAAAGAATTATAAAACGATAGGTGATGTGTACAATAGACAAAGCAGGAACCGACATAAGCTTGCGGTTCCTGCTTTGCGCCTTGCAAAAGTGCGTAACTCGTTTGTGGGTTTTGGTATAAGATTTTATAATAAAATTCTGCAATCAATTTCAGCACTGCCATTACAGCAGTTTAAAACACTGTTAAAAAGAGGCTGATACAGAAAGCCTACTATACTCTTGAAGATTTTTTAGAAGATAAGAATGTGTGGATATAGCTCTCTTTGAACCTGTACAAGACAGTAACGACTTAATGTAAATAATATTAAGAATTATATTTTTAAAAGAGCAACCGCCGAGTTTCTTGCTGGCTCTTCTCGGTAGGAACAGCTTTCCGAACCAGCAGTAGAGTTGACGATTCAAAAGCACTTGTTTACAAGTTTATTTGAATAAAGAATATTTTGAATTTGAATTTGATATAAGTAATGTTGATATTATTTTTTATATCCAAATGTGCTTACTGTTTAAACAACTCAAGTCCGTCTATAAACAGGGTGGCATTATTCTTTTAAAATATGTAATGTTAATTAATGTATATTCTGTTAGCGGGCCTATTGAATAAATAAAATATATTTGTTTATTATTATTACCATGACCTGCCCAGCACGCGGGTACTTATTGACATATTTCTACTCCTTAATTCCGGCGTATCATCCAAACACCTTCAGTTCCTCGCGTACGATATTGTTCACCGGATGAGCTCGTCAAGCGCAGAGTTCCCCGCACTTGTATGGCTAGTTCGTCAATATTTTTACAATGCTATGAACCAGTATATAGGGAAAACAAGTAGGAAACTAATGCGTGGATCGACAGTGTACCCAGCGGTCGACGTGCAGGGAGCCGGTCGACGCGGGCGCACCTCGGGAATATTAAGTTATATAATAATCGATCGAGCTCGTCATCGCACACTCCGATGACCTATATAGGTGGTATATCCAGTGTCCTTCGCCTGTGAGCACACGGTGATCGGTGTCTGCTATAACGGTGCTGCCGCTCTCTGAGGGTCGCAGCAGCTGTCCTGACACGAAGCCAACAAAACAGTTGACATGCGGGGAGCGTGCCCGGGCCGCGGACGGACAGAGCGATCGACACGCGACTGGCGAACGGCACTCATTATTACAGACAGATATTAATATACTGACTAAAAATAATAGCCCATTAATAATTCAGGAGAACAGGAGTGACAATGTGAAACTCTCTCGATAAACAGCGACCCAAGGTGCCGCTACCCGGTACTACGAGTGTAGGGTCGACGAGCCAGAACGCTTCGTGCGACGGACGGACGGACGGCCGCTTTACAGTCAATTCATAGTGATTCGTTGTAAATCGTTTTTTCTAAGAACGACAGTTCGCGACGTCCCCCTTCTGTTATTTGCTTAGAGAAATAACTAAGAAATGCCTGCAGGCCCTATCATCGTTTTAATATTAACTTGTCGTGAATTTATGGAGACAACTAATTTTGGCGATGGTGGCAAAAACACCAAAGTTTAGCTCGTCGGTAGCCTGTTAGTTGTGCTCGGACTGACTGTGCGGACGGCCTGTGTTACCAGTAATTTATTGAATTACTTATACGTTATGCGAATATGTTTAAATTTTACGTAAACTATTGATACGATAATCTTTTAACAAATGTTTACATGTAAATGTACCTACTTTAAAAATATTCTAGAGATTCTAAGAATATTTTAATAGTTATGTTTTGGTTTCATTATTACTATGAAGTAATATTAACTCTATTCAAGTGAACGATGAGCTTTATTAGACTATCGAGTGGTTCGAAAGCTTACGGTCGCGGGTTCGAAGTTAAATAGGTATTCTTACGTTTGCCTCACAGTATATTTTAAGTAATTTAATTTTTGTATATAATAATATAAAGAATTATAAAACAATAGGCGATGTATATAATAGACAAAGTAGGAACCGACATAAGCTTGCGGCCCCTGCTTTGCGCCTTGAAAAAGTACGTAAGTCGTTTGTGGGTTTGGGTATAAGATTCTATAATAAAATTCCACAATCAATTTTAACTTTGCCATTACAGCAGTTTAAAAACACTATTAAGGAGAGGCTGATACAGAAAGCCTACTATACTGTTGAGGATTATTTAGACGATAAAAATGCGTGGATATAAATATTGTTCGACCCTGTACAAGATAGAAACATTAAATGTAACTAGCATTAAGAATTGTATTTTTTTAAAAGAGCAACCGTCGAGTTTCTTGCTGGCTCTTCTCGGTAGGAACAGCTTTCCGAACCAGCAGTAGAGTTGACGATTCAAAAGCACTTGTTTACAAGTTTATTTGAATAAAGAATATTTTGAATTTGAATTTGAATTTGAAATAGTTAAATGTTGAGTACGCCGGGTGCACTGAAACGCAGCGAATGCATCCAGCGGACTAGCACAAGGCTGCGAGCGGCGGCCGCCCGTGACGTCACCGACCGGCCGCCTGCGCTCGGACACGGAGCGGCGCGCAGCCCGCCGGGGGTCACAGTAGGCTGGCCGCGGACCGCGCCACCGGACACTGAATAAAACGCACAGAGCGGGAACTACATACTGGAAACATTCGGAGGAAGACGACTTGTGGCTTCTGCAGCGGAGAGTGTAGAGGACGTCTCGTTAGTATAATTATTAACGGCAAGTTAAAAAATGATTGCGGTTAAAAAAACATAATGAACACTGTTAGTGAAGAATCGTATGAATTATACAGGGTATTTTCACGATCGCCACGATATTACGATGATGTTAAGCATAAAGATAAGCAGTAATAGAGATTACAAAAAATATTTTTTTAGTACAGTGACACCTGCGTGCTTGCTGGTTATTTTCGAACACATATCTCCGAACCGAATGGGACCCTTCAAAAGTTTGAATTATAAAATATAAAGAATATTTTGAAATTACTGATATAATAAAATAATAGTTATTTTGTATCTTAGATATCAGAGTTATAAAATTATTTTATAATTTATTGACACTAATTAAATTAGCGTATTTTACTTTTTTTTTAAATGTATATAATTATTTTTCTACTCATTCTTACCGTGCTAATACTAATATAAAAGTTTAAGGTAGACAGCTCGGCGTGCAGCGCGCACGACGGTACCGCCGCCGGCGACCGGCGACCACGCCGTACCCCGTAGGCAGCAACCGTTCGCGTGTCGGCGGCGGCTCTGCGCGGGCCGCCGGCTGTGTCCGCGCCGGCCAATGGCGAGCGCGCGGCCGCCATTGGCCGGCCTCGGCCGCGGACGGCGCGCCAGCTCCGGGGCGTGGCCCGCGGCCCGCGGCTGCTGCCACTGTATCACTGCACGGAACGAGGCAGAGCGGGGCGACATCAAATGATACGATAATACATTTTAATTAATGAAAGATTTAGCTGCGCACGAATACACTACGAATACCAGTTAAGAGATGTTGCAGCGCGAACGACAACTAGATAAATATATTTTAAACAGGACACCTGTAGTTTTCGATTATATCCTTCCTACCGCTATTCTAAGAGGTTCGATATGAGTAGACGGTATTTTATGGCGGTCGACCGCACCACCGTCCGTGACAAATAGTCAGTCGTAAGTCAGTAACGGCCTGTTACTATCCCACTGCTGGGCATAGGCCTCCTCACTCCGTTTTCGGAGAGAAAGGTTACCGTTAAGACCGACCACGCCGCTTAAAATATAGGTTACGCATATCCCCAGAATTCTCTAGAGATACGCAGGTTCGCCGAAAAACGTGTGATAAATTGCAATCATCAATCAGACACACAAGTTTCAACAGAAAAACGCATCGTCGAACTCGTATCCTCTCGAAAGAGTCGCACGGTCCCACCGTTGAGCTATCACAGTCGGTAATAATGTCGGTAGAGCCTTGTTATAGAAGTAATCTGTGTAACGATTCAACGTAGAGCGAACTACCCGTTCTCATACCTTATAGAAACAGGATTTGTAAAACATATTTCCTGTAAACCAGTACAGTAGGTGCACTAGCACTGAGCTAAGGTACGTGTAGCTGTGAAGTAGCCGCTAGGTCGGGCACAGGCGAGGCGGTGGCGACCGGCGCAACGCTGCAAACAAACAAAAACCCGCAGTTGATTATAAGATACTTTTTGTTTACCAAAAGTGATACTAGTTTCGCTCACAGTACAGTCATGGTCGCAGCCCGTCCACAGTCGGTGTTGCTCCGCGATGGCGTCCCGACGCGTTATAAGCAAGTGCAGCGGGTCGGTCCCGGCGGCCGCACCGCTGCGTCCCTCCTCGCCAGCTCGCTCCCCTGCTTCCCGGAGCCGGCCGGGACACCCAGGGAGCGGCGCGGCGGGAACCTCCTTATCTCGCTAATGGGCTCACGCGCGCCCGATAAAGGCCGTCGTGCCCCCACACAGCTCCCGCCGCCGCGCCAACGTCACGAATGAGATATCGCTTTGGAGATCTTCACAAGGGTTTCCCTCTCGGAGATAGACAGATGGCAAAGTGCAACTTGTTTCGCTATATATTTCTATTTAGAACTTGTCGATTACTGCTGTCATACTTTAAAAAATTCTGTCGCATTTAAAAATAGATATTTTGAAAGTCTTACTGTTATGTCTGCACCAAAAAACATTAGACGCCACTTAAACTTGTTACGGCAACTTTCCCACGATAATTCCCAGCGATCGCCCAGTGAGAGACGGGTTACGATAGAGTCGGATTGATGCTACAGTTCGATGGTTACGGTAAGATGGAAGTATTGAATCCGGTTCCGATCTTACACAGACACACCTACAGAAGTTTCCTTTTACGATACACTAATTCACTGGCAACAGAAAGTCAAGTACCTCGGTGTCACCTTCCAACCCTCCATGACCCTCCATGACCTTCCACGAGCTCATACGCACAGTCTGCAATAAGGCTGCGTATGTCATGGGATGACTTTATCCGATGCTATGCAAGAAAAGTAAAATGTCACTCCGCAACAAAGTGACACTCTACAAAATTTGCATAAGACCAATAATGCCCTATGCGAGCGTTGCGTTCGCGCACGTTTCAAAGGTCAGATTGCCTACGCTCCAAAGAATGCAGAACCGATTTATGCGGACAGCCACTGGTTGTCCGTGGTTCGTGCGGAACGTTGACCTCCATAGAGACCTCGACCTCCCTACCATTACTCAGTATTTAAACGTTTTTCGAAGTCTTACTTCGAGAAATCCGAGGTACACCCGAACGCTCTCATTTCAGTCGCTTCCACCTATATCCCAATTAGGTCCGACCACCGAAAATATAGGCGTCCAAAAAGTGTTCTATATGACCCTGACGATCAAATAACGATCGCAAACACAGAAACACGTAAGACACACACACAGCGTCTTCGCCGGCGAAGACGAGGTCGAAGATTTCTGACATCGATTGGTCGTGGATTCTTGCCACCCTTGCGTCGTCGTAATGACTAATCACAGTCACACCACCAGCCCTCCACTACAGGTCGCCCCAAGCCGCGGTCCGGCCTCACAGGAGGCACCCTTAGAACGACGTTCCCCATAGCTAGTAGAGCTTCTGCGCTCTACTCTCCGCATTTCGCAACTTGTGCGATGCTTCCGCGCTCGCCCGTCCCGCCCGGTGACGCTGTAAAAGCCGTTAGAACTAACAGCATATAGTCACATCGAAGTCAAGTGCGACTCGGGTATAGAAACCACATTTCGATCGTATTTACAACTACAAATGTAAAAACTAAAAGAGAATATTTCCCTTTAGGTACAGAATAAACGAATTCAACAAATTTTCAAACTGTGCTTACAAAAGTAATAATAAAATTATTATGCTACAATCCACGATGAAGTGAAATAGAAAATATATATAATGCTAAATGTATAGTTTATTTTTTATTTTTTTATTTTTTTTTTACAGGAAAACTTACAGCATATTAAAGATACACAAAACAATAGAAATAAAATAAGCCAATTACAAGTTTTCACAAATAAATTTTGTCTAAAACTAAAAAAAACTCGCTTATAAATAAAACTTTTAAATATTAAACTTATTTCTGGTTCGAGGAGAAAAAGTCAGTACTCAAAACTCTACGTACAGATGTAACAGTGGTACAAAAAAGATCTATTTTATGCTCGTTGGAAATATTATTGAATGCAACGGATGATCGTAACAAGAAACTGTTTCGTCTGTAATTAGTATGTGAAATTGGGGTCTGCGAGGTGGAGTGGTATCGATAGTTCCTGTTAGGAACTTTAATGTTTAATTTTTGGAGGAGTTGAGGGCAATCTACGGTATTGGTAGCAATATTTATAAGGTAACAAACATCACTTATATTCCTTCGCGTATAAAGTGGTAGTAGGTGCAACCGCGCACATAAATCTTCATAATTAAGGCGTCGATCAAGCTTGAATTTGAATTTTAGGAAACGAACAAATTTCTTTTAGATATTTTCAATACGCCTTAAGTAAATATCATATTTAGGATTCCAAATTTGAGATGCATACTCGAGATTGCTTCTAACAAAAGCAAAGTAAATTACTTTTAGCGCCTTAATACTTGCGAAATGTTTCGATGAGCGAATTAGAAAACCTAATAATTTTGATTTTGGTTTATTAGCCTATTTATATATATTTTCTATTTTACTTCATTCCGGATTGTAGCAAATTAATTTTAGTATTACTTTTGTATTATGGATCTCCGCAAAGACACGCCTAATTCAATAAATTTCTTACTGTTTCATTAATATATGTAATTTTTTTATTTTGGGTTTATTTTCTAACTACAGAAAAGTAGGTATAATATGTTTTAACTTTATTATTGGTTCAATTCAATGACTAGTTTAATTTAAATCTCTATAATCAATATATCGCTTTTTTTAATTTTTGATGCAATTTTCGTATTAAGTATGTAATTTGTAGAGATCTATAAAAACAAATTACGTAGTCTGACCACAACATGTCATTTAATTTTTATGCTGTTATTTTCCATTAGTGATTCGTAAGGAAGGTTTAGGTTTGTGATTTGTCGGGGTTCGTGCAAACTGGCTGAAACATGATGATAATTGACGAATGGAACCGTCTGAGAGTTGTTATTGAGAACCTAGCACGTCCGAGATACGATGAAACAATGTATGTATAGTGGCGCCGCGGGCAGCCCTCCGTAGGATGTTAGCGGATCCAGCGAGCTTCCCGCTCGTTCAAACGAATATAAAAAAAAATCCCGAATTCACTCGCGCCTCGCTTTAAAGTATTTGTTTAGCCGCGCTGTTTGCAAACTGCCGCCTGCCGAGCGGCCGGACACGCGCGCCCGAGGGATTACTTTCTAATATACTGCGTGTGACGGGAGTCAGTGTATCCCTCTTACACCTGGATACGAACAATAGATATTGTACAAAACAATTAATGAGTCGGTAGCGTTGCGACCACGGTGGTTCGGTTGCATATCGATCGAGCGACGTTTGTACGATAATTATGATTGGATCAAATAAATAACACCCATGAAATGATTTAAAATTTGATCGTCAATTGTAAAGATGTAACTTAATTTGTATAATAACGTTATTAAACTTTGTCATCCGATATGTCGAAAAAGACAGCGCAGCGCTTCAAGCCGAGGTCCGATCTCGCAGGAGGCACCCTTAAGGCGGAGCTCCCAGGATCTTCACAGCCAGTGCTTGCTTGCTTCTGCGCTCGCCCGTCCTCCCGGTGACGATGTAAGAATCGTTGGGCTGCCCTTTGCGATTGCATATATCTAAATTTTAAAGTCAGCTTGCGATATGTTTTCTGACTTAAAGAAATATCACTCCGTTGATATATGTGCGGCGCTCGGGAACGTCGCAGCAATGCCCAGGCCCCTCCCACGCCCCTTCCAGGCCCCTCACTAGCCCCTCACCAGCCCCTCGACGACCCCTCGCCGGACGTCAATCAATCGGTGATTGTGCAAAGGTCGCGTGTCGGAGTAATGACTCGCGCCGATACCTACATACACAGCCGATACAGCAAACAAACAGACAAACAATGCGCGCACAGCCCGCTGCCGGGCCCACACCCGGCGACACCCGGCGACTCCCGGCGACACCCGGCGACACCCGGCGACACACGGTGACACCCGGCGACACCCGGCGACACCCGGCCACACCCGGTCACTAAACGATTGACTATTTCTTAGCGCTTCCAATGACCGGCCGCGAACGACGGCAGCGACACCGCTCGCCACCTGCGGCTTTGATTTGCCGATTTGAGTGACGGATAATAAAACTCGAAAAAAGCTCGGAGGAAGGTGCAGGCATCCTGATAGAAAACGTTTTTCGTAAGCTTTACACATCATAATACAGGACGGACAGACGAGCGCCAGATAGAAATATAACTCAAAATTCAAAAATGCAGGGGCTGGATTCGACCAATGCAGAAAACTCGTTTGAAAGCTACGAGTACATCCACCACTAGACGAAGTACATGACAAGGACGAGATCCAGGGTGGGTGCTTTGGTTGTATTCAAATGCTTTGTTATCGCCATCCTTCGTGCGAAGAAACGTCCATTTTGAGAGTATTGCTAACACTGCAGTGCGCGAATCCGCTCGGACGGTCGTCCGCGTCGCCGCTCATAGAAATTACTACAATAATTGTTATCGCGCTGTGTATCGCCGTAAACTAATAGTAACAGCCAATCTTTCGCAAAGAGAGGACGATGAGTGCGAATTACGTCACGCTCGAACGGCTCGTTAGCTTCCGGCTGACGACGGGGAGGGTGCGCACAGTTTACTTAATAAACACTCGGTAAAGTGTTCCAGGGTCGAAGGGCGCTACATACACACATACACGGACAGGAATCCTTTAATCCCTATCATATGTAATATTCTACAGCTTCATTCACCTGAGCGGCTAATTGTATAACTAATCGGAAGCCGACACGAGCGACCGCGCCACTGCCGGCAGCGCTCCGGCGCTCGCAGCACGCCGTGACGCGAGCCCTACACCTACTGTCTCTTAGAAACAATGGGTACAGCACTTTCCTCATTATTTGGCATTACTGTTATAAAAGAGAGAGTTATGAGATTAGATTAGCGATATATATTATTAACCATCTAGGTATATCGATATTACATTACGATCGCTCGAGCGGATGGACCGAATCGCATACGTCGAGAAAAAAACGGATTTCGGCAAACAGGTGTAGGTGCCCGTTAAATACTATTTATGGGCTGGGCATCAAAATTGTAATATTGTAGTTGTCGTAACTCGATTCGTTCTAAAGTTCCATTCATTTAAACCGGTGCAGGTTGAAGCTAGATGGAAATATCTCCTGCTCGTGATGGATTATCTCCAATGGATGGATGGATCTCCAACGGTGAACACCATCAGGCGCCAGCATGACCCCATGTCCTGTCACACTGCTGTTTATATTTTAACGGGATACAAAGTTTTATAGCATCATCCGTTTATTTCATTAAATTCCAATTGAAAACTTTAATATTTAAATGAGTCGACTTTATATGTATCGGCCCATTGGCACAGTGGGCGGCGATCCTGCCTCCAGCTCCTCGGTTATTACACGTGTTATGTCACTGGACGACTCCTGTTTCTGTTGTCCCGTAGCTTATACCACTTATTTATATTTATATGGACACACAAAATGGAAATGCTTTTATTCTTATCGATAAGGACTGAGAACAATGAGATGAAAATGAGTAATGGCGAAAAATACAGCCAAGTGCGAGCGAACAATCGGCGAAATCGGCCGCGGACAAAGGACGGCGGGTCCATTGTGCGCCGCGACACCAGCAGGGCGCGCCGGCAGAGCTTACCTCACGATGTCCCTTCACCGAAAGCGAGTGATAAATTGTAAATAACAATAACCAGGCATATAAGTTGGCATAGAAAATCCGCTCGGTGCCCGCCCACGATATTAACTCGTCCCTGTCGACCCGCTCGGCTGTCGCGGCTCATATAGCCGACATGCTTAAATATTTATAAAAAATTAACAATGCAACATATTTTGGTGGGTCGACGCGGCAACGACCGGGGGAGGGAGGGGCTAGATCCGAGCTGGATCCTCTCCGGTACGAACTGTGGGCTGGCACGGCCTCAGCGACCCGCACCGACGGCTGCTGGCCGCGCGCGGGCCGCACGCCACGGGGCGCGCCACCCCCGCCACCCCCTAACACGCGGCCGGACCTCGTCCTCGGTATATTACAGCATTGTTGCAGCAAACTTGCGACCCCGTGGCGGCTTGGCGATAATCTACGATAAATCGACTCCGCTGTTGTCGCAATACATTCGACCGCGTGCTCGGCGAGCTATCCGGCCACGTGAGCAACGTGAGCCACGCGGGCCACGCGACTCGTTAGCATGCATTAGAATTGAGTGACGGCGCGCGCCGCTCGCCGGAATATTGCACGCCGAGCGGCCGCCCGACGGCGCGCGTCTGGGAATGAAACATAGAAGATTATGCTTTTCACCTTTTTTGTCAGGACGTTTTGTTTATAGAGTACCACTAATTGATCCCTGAGTGCGGCGCGGCTCTTCGATATGTTTTCCTCGGAACCTCCGCCCGAGCCCGGCGTGCCCGCTCTGCAGTCCTAACAGTATTAACCTCGCTGGCGACGGACCGGTGGGCGACGGCGAGCGGGGCCCGCAGCGGGCACCGCATGCAGTAATGCTCATAATTAATAATGAGCCTCCGTCGGTCGTCCTGCGATCTCTTCGAATTAATTTATTTATTACAATATAGAGAAAGATTCGCCTATCTTTCTATAACTCGTCCGCGCCGAGCGGCTGTAGATGGGAAACTCTATCTACTCTCATCTCTCGTCGGCCAGCTTCAACGCCGCAAAGCACGTCGCCGCTCTCTGCGAGTGCTTTAATCGATTTATGTTCCCGCTAGAGTTTTTCCAGCGGCAGGTACCCGCGACGGCAGCGGTGCGGCCGCCGCCCGCTCGCGCCCGACTTTTTCCCGGCGTCCGGAGCCGAGTGCCTAAAACGGCTGCATCTAATGTATAATTCAGTATTAGTGAATAGTTTTTTCCCGTCGGCCGGCTCGTAATACATATGCATGACGCTCTAATAATTCGGGCGGAGCGAAGTTCGAGATTTTGCGGACGATCACCTCTCGCTCGAGCGAGAGTTCGCGACGCGGCGGCTGAGGCTCGCGGCCCCGATACGGGCGGCTCGGGGTTGGATCTAGACTCGACGGGGAGATCGGACTCGCAGCGAATAATATATCAGAATACATAGTCGACGGATGAATTGATATTTTCCGTTTCCGCAACGGATAGTCGTCGCGAACGTCGGCCGGCGCCTGCCGCTCCTCTATCGGAACACATCAATGACTTCCTAAAAAGCGCCATTAGCGCGGCCGCCGGGGGTCGCGACTGCAGTTTTTTACGACGACAAAAGAGTGCGGAAGCTACGCTCGCTGCCGTCGCGCACGGGCCATTAGGCCGCGCTCCGCCGCCGCCCTCTGCTTGCGCGAAGCGTTCGGTCGTCGCTCGGCCGGAGCCGCGTCCGGCGAGGGCCGCCCCGGGGCGAGAGGTTACCTCGTCATTAACTTATGACGTCTCGAGCGGAAACGAGTAAACTCCCGGCTGAACGGCCGCTATATCGACGTGCGCCGCGATTCGACCGATGGGTCGCGAACCGCAGCGGCGGCCGGCAGCCGTGTAGCAGCCGCTACGCGATGCGCGGGCCGACCGCGAGGCGCGGGGATCGCGTCCACGATGATGTATTCATAAAGAGAGTAGCGACCCGGTACTGTCACACTGTTTCGTCTAAATGTGAATACTGAATTCAGATTAAACACTTCTGATGTTAGCGCACTATACAATAACACTATATAACAGAGATACCACAATTCCCGTTCTGAGATGCTCTTCTCTTGAAAGACGAACAAAGCCTGCATGCAACTGAAATGTTTTAGCAATATATAGGAAGACTCCACCGGAAACAACACGACACTGTGTTGCCACCATTTCAGTCAAAAGCACGCGACACTCGTTTCATGACGGTGTTGCTATAAAATACAAAGCGAAAGTCATTGGCGACAACAGTTATGTATTGCAACTTCATTCCTACAAATAATAGTATACCTAACCAACTAGGTAGGAGGTACACGTGACTTTGTTCGCGTCGTATTTTAAATTATTTCGATCTGTATTGTTTTTGTTTAGTTCCCAACAGAAAAACGGGAACTTTTCTATCCTATACTCTTATGGTATGTAAGCCTTACCTAATTGTACAAAATTTCATGTTCATTTCTTTCAGCGGATTACCCGTTAATACACAGACAGACTTTGGAATTCATAATTTATAGTTTGCATATTCCAATGAACCATATATAATCAATGAGTACCTAAGTGACCGACACTTCCTCGATAATTTTTTAAAATAAGTAAAAAATACATACATTTTTTTCTGGAGCTGATTGAGCTATCATGACTATGCAATTAACAGCGAAATTATCCTTAACTTTCTTTTAAATTAATTCAAAATATTCTTTATTTATATAAACTTACTATATTACTATATAAGTTTACTTATGTAAACAAGTGCTCTTGAATTGTCAACTATACTGCTGGTTCGGAAAGCTGTGCCTACCGAGAAGAGCCAGCAAGAAACTCGGCGGTTGGTCGTTTAAAAATATTATAATCATAATATGTACTAGTTATATTCAGTCATTACTGCCTTATGCAGGGTCTAAGAGAACTATATCCACACGTTCTTATCATCTAAGTATTCCTTTACAGTATAGTAGGCTTTCTGTATCAGCCTCTCTTTAGCAGTTTGTTTAAACAGCTGTAATGGCAAATCTAAAATTGATTCCGGAATTATATTATAGAATCTTATACCCAACACACGACTTACGTGCTTTTGCAAAGCGCAAAGCAGGAGCTGCAAGCTTATGTCGGTTCCTACTTCGTCTATGATATACATCGCCAATCATTTTATAATTCTTTATATTTTTATGTACATAAACTAAATTGCTTAAAATTATATATACACAAGATTAAGTTAATGAAATATTCAAGATAACTGGATATAAATCTCAATTTTATTGCAAAGAAGCCTAATAGTGTCATCTAGCGACAAAGCTTTGAACTTCTACCACAGTACAGCACTCGGGGTCGGCCGCACGGGGCCTGCTGTCTAGTTCCTGCTGTCAGCAACAGGTGGCACAACGAAACAAAAATAGGCTATAGCATTAATTAAATATAATAAAAGTGTTGCAATAAAATAGAAAAACCAAGGAATGTGGCTCAAGTTCAATTTACCTAGCAATTTCTCATGGTATTATGAATACGCCCAAGAAAAAATTAACTACCGACCGTCGAATGGTGTCACTTTGGATTTATATTAAGAAATAATATAAAATCCGTGCAACCCTTCACCGTGCTCCTTGCTCCATGAGCTGCACTCGGTATCTTCATTTGCCTGATGTACGGCAATAATTAAACAACGTGGATATAAAATTTAACAAAGCTACACAACGTAACTTTCGTTTACAGCATTTTTACAGAGGATACGCAGGGGGGGGGGGGAGAATTTAAGCCATTGATATTTAATGTCCGCACACTCGAGAATACCTTTTAAGTTATGGCTTAAAACAATGAGAAGGATTCGTAAATAAAATAACTGTTTAAGAAAACATTCATCCGACGACATATTCGTAATCCACAATCGACATTAACTCGTCGCGGGTATCTTCATTCCGAGTGCTACATGTTTAGACCGACACCGTATACTTGCGGCTTCACCGGCTATCCGCTATCTCCATAGATAAGATAGGTTCAGTTCCTTGGATAAAGAATACACTGGATGCCGCCTTAGCTATTTTTGTGTGTCCGTTTTATGCTTGTGTGAACTTTTAGAAGTGCATTAGTGTGCGTGATTAGGGAAGTACTTAGCTTATCGATAAGCTAAACTAGGCGTCGATAATTATCGAAGCCTAGCTCAGGTAATGTAAAGTTAATATACAGTTGTAACCAACCTAGTTGGTTTACTGTTCAGAATAGATTTAAACATTTGAATAGATTGATATAATTTCCTGACTGTACAGTCTGCAGTATAATGTCATGAATTATCCGATGCACATCTTTACTGCATATCTTACTGTGATGGGTGGTTCTCAAAAATGGTATCAGTCAATTGACTGTGAGCCTAGATTTACCAAAGAATCCTTTGAAGCGTTAAAAATAAAGTCGAAGGTGCAGCCCATACTGGGTGCTTTATGTATAGATGAAATGTTAACATAAATGTTAATGCTTCAGTGGCCAATTGAACAATATCATGATCCACATTATTCCCAACATTGACATATCCGTGAGACCGGTGACAGCTTTTATCCACTGTTCTCTTATATGTGGGCATTTAGGAAACCTTAGAAAATAATCTAAAATTAGAGAATTTGCATTTACATGGCTAGTAAATATAACTTTGACTGATATTTATCGATACATAATAATTCGTTAGTGTGTACATCACTACGTAGGTAACACAATTCAATCGAATATTTAATGATTAATTTCTATGTTTTATCAGTATCCCACACTCGTGCCGGCTAGAGAATATCAAACTGTACTGATACATTATAATCTGAAACGCTTTAACTGAATAAAACGCTTTAATTTAGCACGCAAATGAGAGTCAAAGATTTACTTATGAAATGGTAATTCCGTGTTTTTAACTCCTCCTTTCGTTGTTCTTGATGGACACATTAAGGCAGCACACGACATATTCCACCTTTTTTGAAAAAATATATCAGTAACACTCGTATTTGCTTTAGATTTCAAGAAATAATTTTCAACAAACTCAATGTTATGGCCTCATTTGGTGTCACCAACTGGACACATTTTTAGCGACGTTGCCAAACTTCATCACAATCTCTTTCACTCTAATGTATAGTTCGCGATAAGAACAGAGACAAACGATAAATCGCTTACACACACGCAAGATCGGCAACGACTTTTGGCGCCGTCCAGTATATACTACGTCCATGTTCAGTTCAGTATAGTGTATCATCTATGGTTCGGTGTATGTTACGTTCGGTCGCGGGGAGCAGGCGGCGCCCGTCGCCATGGCGACCGCTGATAGCGACGGCCGCGACGACACCGCGCGTCACTCGCGTCAGCCCACGTCGCCCGCCGTCGGCCGCCGCCGCCGCGGAGGTCGCTCTGTGGCGAGCACAGTGGCGAACGGCGCGCTTCGCATTTGGAACGCGTCGCTGACGTCCGCTGACAGCAGCTGACGGCTGACGGTTCGCATGCTGCGTGCTGCTGGCGGCCTGCGAGGAGCGCTGGCGCCATGAGCGTGACGCTGCGGTCGGTGCGGTCGGTGCTGGTGGAGGGCCCGGCGCGGCCGCGGGGGCCCTACACGTACGCTAGCACGCCGCGCGCGCTCTACAACAACGCCAAGCTGCGGAGGGACCCCTCGTGGTGAGTGACGGCCCGCGGGGCCGGCTGCGGGTCCGAACGCACGGGCACGGCCGCGAGGTGCTACACGAGCGTACAGGAGGGGCCTCAACCGAGACTCGTTCGCGTCGAGTGCTACAAAAACCTCAATCAGGTTAATTATATTATTTCCTGCTCGCTAAAAGAGATTGAGATTTTTTATCCTATATGCTAGTGCGAAATGTAAGCTTTCTGATTTTCTTAAAGATTTTAGTTTCATCAACGTCGCTCATTCGTTTTATAATTTTAGTATGGATTTGCATCCGCCTGTCCGTCCGTCGTGTATAGAGCATGACAGATATAGTGGTGTGGGCGTCTCGGCCGCTGCGTCTGGATTAAGTCGGGCGATCGGTCAGTCGTGCGCCGAGCGGTTATCGTCCGACGTCAGGATCGACACCCAGTGGCCGAGTGGTCCCGCGAAGTATGGCCGGCAGCGCGAACACCGTTTCCTCAAAACAATCGATTATTTATGTGAATTTAAGTTCCACAGAGCGCGGCGATGACGCTCACGAATACGAGACATAATTGGACGGCAACTGAACGGCCGGTCGACATGCACTATCGACCATCGCTCCGTCCGGTCCGGACGATGAGTTTCGTCGGTCGGTTGGATTTGAAATTTGTGTCTATTACCATTGTAGATTGAGTGCGTCGAGGCGGTGTTTCAGAGGAGAAGAAATTAGTAGAAGAATTAATATTAGTTGTTAGATGGTAATTTGCGGAGACCGCGGCAGAAGAAATTACAATAGTGGGAGCTGGCCGCTGGTAGAGCTGGAGGTTGGATGGCAATCAACCGATCAAAAGCGACAAGAGCCAAGCAAAAGCTTTGCCGCATCCGAAACGCAAGATGGACCCGTTACTTGTAAAAGGGCGACCTGTGCGGACCTGTGCGGCTCTCTGCGGGTGCCTCCCTCCTCACGGCCTCGCTAGTAGGTAGGAGAGTCTCGGCTCGAACACAAACATAAGACATTTTCAGGGCTCTAAAGTGAGAGTCCAGGATGAACGACCGGAATACTTAGTGCATTTCTGGCTATTGTTTGAAATATATCGCGTGGGCTCGTCTGGAGCCAGAGTATCAAAGTTTAGGAACGGAGAGTTGCTAAACCTATGTAAATTGTAAAAGATTGCCATTAGCATTTGGAGACGATCGGTTCCATTGACTATGTTTTGAATTGAAGTCACCGCCTAGTAAGACGGCGTCTCCGAGTCCTAACAGAGTCCTAATGTCTAATTCGTATATCTATAATATTAAACATATGTAAACTATACATCCATCAATGGAAAAATCAATTAACTTTAAGAAGTTCGTCAGCCCGCCAGCCTTCTGCTGAGTGTATCGCACCTACTAATACTGTATTACTAAGCAATAGCTACATGTATACACTGTACAGCCAACGACCGGCGACGAGCGAACCGACACGCGATCGATACGAGAATTATAAAATACGATGCATCGAGTGTATTCGAGCACGCTCGCTCGAGTCGTGTCGTCTGGACTGTAGATCCTAGTACTGTAGAAACTTCCGAATCAGAGGCGGCTTCTTAAAAAAAATTGACGAAAGTACTGAAAACGGTCTACCTAAATTAAGAATATTTTCAATTTTAATTTGATTAATGGTGGCCTGCGCCTGACGCCGCGCGGACGGCCGGAGTGCGATCCTCGCGATCACGAGGAGATTGTAGCCTCTCACGTTCGACAAACTAAAGTGTGCTCTCCATTAGAAGTAAATTAAGGACTTTCCTTAATTTACTTCTTAAAAAAAAAATTTCATTGCGAATTTGAATACATATACATATAGTAGGTATATAAAATATTGAATTTTATCCTGTGTGTTAGTTTTAGTTGTGGCTCGCTTCGTCATCGGTCGGTCGTCAGAGGGCGCAGACGATGCTATCGCAAGGTCGACCGCGATCTACAATTTAAAAAAATAGCTTAATTGTTTCGTGATCGAAATATCGAAATATCGAAATAGCCCAAACATTAACGGTGGGGTTGTTCCGTTTATGTTCGATCACAGCGCTGATGAATACCAATAAAAAAAACATATATATATATATATATATATATATATATATATATATATATATATATATATATATATATATATATATATATATATATATATATATATATATAATGAATGTTTGTCGTACGAAATCTTAAGGATGATCGTACAGAAATACAAAAATTTTAAATAAAACTCAAAACAGAGGGATGTCGCGGTAGCTCCGGTCGGCCTGCTAGCTGGCTTAAATTAAAATAATAATGAAAAATCTAAGTTATATTATGATTCCTTTTCAATATGAGATATCGAAGCAAAAGTCGGCTCGGTGTCCTGCAGCGGCCTGACGCCGCTTGAATGGTTTATCTATTTGCAAAGTAAACTTCAGTAAACTTTTTAGTTTCGTTTGATATTCTGACCTCGCACCGTCCGCTGTGTGCTGACGGCAGCCCTCCGCCCCGCAGCGGTCGCCCGCCGGTTGCGTCGAGATCGCGTGAAAGATTTTAAGTCAGGATAAGAGTTCCACTAACTGCTATAAGCTCGACGCTGCTAAGCAGAGGAGCGTTGCCCTTAACCTTGGGCAGGAGGAGAGGGCAATGCCGTGCGGCCGAGGGGGGACGGGGTGCGTCGGGTCCGGTCGTGCTCGCGGCCGTCACGATGCTCGCTACCGACCGGCGGCGACTTCGCTCGCTCTGAGAATAATTTATTGATATTACATAGGTATATTTCAGTACGAGGGCGATCCTAGACGAGGTGAGAACCGGGCATTTTCTTTCATGCAGTGATTAGAATTATTGCAAGTATTTTAGGAAGTTTAAAATATAATAATTTGCGAAATATTCGAAGTACAAGTCGGTGGTCGCCGGCGAACTTCCCTCACGGCCGGACGAACGGGCACCCGAGCTACGCGGCGTCGCCCGCAGAGTGCGCCCGAGCGGGCGGCCGGCGCGGGCGGAGGTCGTAGAGCGCGGCACGTGGAATGCGATGACTTCTACGGAACCCGAATATCTGTCAGAGCGCCCGACGGCCGGACGCGGTCACGGGGGCCCGCGGGCGCCTGCGCGCCGCCCGTGCCGCAGTGGGGCGAGCGGTCGGTCGGCGGGCGGCCGGACACTCGCCGGCGCGCACATGGCGGCGCCGCACGGGCCGGCCGCGCCGCCCGCCTTCACCGTTATAACCGGCGAGCGGGCGGAGCGCCGCGCACTCGGCGGGCCGGCGCGCACCGCTAACGTCGCGCTCCCGATCCGGCGCGACGCCGGCCTCGATCCGCAGTTCGCGAGGACGCTGGACTTCAAGCTGAGACGTCTGAAAGAGAGGGAGATTCTGGAAGCCGACCTGCGTCGGCCGGCCCGCTCCCGCCGCCGCGCCCGGACGCCGCCCCGACGGGACGCCCCGCTCGCGAAGCGAACGAGCGAGACGTCGACCGACGAGGAGAGGACGAGACCCCTCCCGACGATCGACGGCCGACTCCCGCAGGCGAGGAGCCGCAGCAGGATGCCGGCCGCCGAGGGCGACAGGCCGCGGTTCGTGAGCACGGTGAGGACGGGGCGGTTCCTCCTGCCGCCCCCGGCCGTGGCCCATCTCCTGGGGCTGGAGACGCTGTATCCTCCGCGGGAGAGGGAGAGAGTGGTTTATTCCTATTCGAGCGAACCGAAAGCGGTGACTTCCCGGACGAAACGCCCCGTTTTCGATATGAAGGAGGGCAGATTGGCAGACGGCATCCCGGCCGGGGCGCCGCGGGCGGCGGCGGCCTTCAGGGGAGTCCGCGCGCTGGTGGCGGGCGTCGCTGGAGTCCGGAGTCTGCTGGAGCGTTCCGACCGCGCGTTAGTATATCCCGGAGCGCGGGCGTCGCCAAGTACTAGTTTCATAAGTTTAAATTATAATCGCCAAACGCTCTCGCCGTCCGGCCGGTGGTCTCGCGGTAGTCCCGCTATCGATCGCTCGGACCCGCGGCGCCCTCGGGCCGGCCGTCGGGGCCGACGGGGCCGCACGCACCGCGCCGGCCCCGTGCGTGCGCGGCGTCCGGCGCCGCTACCGGCCGCGGGGTCGTCCACCCTCGGCCGTGTACTCGCCTTATCTCGCACGATCTCATACGCGGGTATTTCAGCTGTATATTTTCGTTTCAGCAAACACTACTTCAAAATTCTTATATTGAATGTAGCGAGTGGCGCCCACCCAGGTGCGTCGCACCATATGATTCGTCCGGACTCGTGGCGCATCGTTACTCTTTTCCCGACGTACATCTGTTCACTGATTATAAAGTTATTGCCTGCGAACCGTGTGAGGCGGTTCGGATAGTGCGTCGGCCACCGACCATCGTTACGTTGATAAAAATGCATATCTACTTGTTATATGCGATACTTTCCTCCGTAGGTTGTCACAGCGAGAACCTTAAAGCTTTTTGAGGATTGAGATTTTGACACAACTTTGCATTTCTGTACTTCAAATAAATACAATATGCTCTGCCTGCAGAGATACAGTGACGCATACATGAGACCAACACCACACCATAAACGAACGACCTCAGACTTCAGAGCGTTCTTTTTAACCCTTAGTAGTGAACGTATAAAGCTCGCTGTCCCTGCCGCTCCAACGCACGCACGTGTAAACTACATCTTTTAAGGGCTCTCGAGCGTCTTTCTTTTTCGCTGAATCTTACATACGATAATTCTACTCATGGCTATACCTAATAGATTTTGCTCCAAATTTTCACGCGATCGGGAAATTACAAGCATCCTAAAAAGTTAAGATATTTTGTAAATTGTTTCCTTTTTGTTTTACTGAACTGTTTACTGTTGTGTACTGTTTACTGTTTATGTGTATTTAAAACCTTTATTCATCCTTATGTCCGCTCGGAGCGGGACCCGAGCGACGCGGGAGGGCCCCGGACAGGTACACGATAACCTCACCGACGAGTGTCCTACTGATATTTGAATAAAATACTTAGTGAGGAAAATGATTTAGTCACGTTTAACTTTACGATAAAGTTTTATTTCGAACTCAATAAAATACATATTCCGTAACAACACGTCGCATAAATAGACCCACACATTATTTGCATATTAGTTTACTATGCGTGTCTATCGTGTATGTATGTTTGAGCAGCGGCAGCATGGTGACGGGCGCGACGGGCGCGACGGGAACGACGGCCGCGACGGGCTATTCCAACCTCATGCACGACAAGCGCGTCGTGCGCGGGAGCACCTTCGCGTCGCAGCCTCACGCCGCCGTGAGTAGAGCCCACTGCCGACCCCGACGTGACGTCGGCCACTCGGTGTTCCGACAAAATTTAAACCTATCGATTCACAGGAATCACACAAGGCCGTAAAATAAGTAAAGACGTTGAAAACTAACATCTCTCGGTATTGCTTAAAAAAAACTCTTCGACGGCTCGACCTCGCACGAGGTATCACATCCTATCAATAATATTTATTATATGCCAATGGATACAGGTAACGGTTAGTGATAGTATTTCACTGCATGGCGCGTGCTAACAGACACGGGCCGGAGACGTACCCGATGCGGGCCGCGGTCGATGCCCTTACAAATTTTGTCAATCATGTTTCTCTAAATTTTCAACCACTATGTTGACTATGTTGGATTGGAGCCGCTAGGTCCGAGCGGCACAAGAGCGTGTGGTATGGAGATCCCATGAAGAGACCTATGTCCAGCAGTGGACGTCCATCGGTAGACAAAGAAGAAGAAGATGTTGACTATGACGCCCGTTCGTTAAAGGACGATCGTCGCCGTTTAATTACAAACCGAGGCGTGGATAAATCTTGCCGTTCGATCCGGCGTATTTATTTAAAACGTAATATAAGCACGTTTTCGATTTCGCTAAAAACTCACGGCTGTTGGATAGATATTTTTTATCTTCACTAATCCTCGTAGCGTGCCGCTGCCAGATCGACATTTTTGTTCTGCCGTTCGACCGTCGGCGACCTTCCCGCAGCTCGTCTCGGGTCCCGCAAAACTCCGATCAGCCTCATACTTTACGTGGAAATATTAAGTTATAGTAATCTGAATACGCGATACGATTCGAAATAGAATAAAATTCGACCTCGACTCGCAGGGGGACGGCGCGGACGGCGCGGAGAGCGCGGCGGCGCGCGCGGCTCGCACGCGGCGGCGCGCGCTGGCGCGGCGGGCGGCGCTGGCGCGGCTGCGGCCCGGCTCGCCGCCGCCCGCGCCCGGCCGCCGCCACCGGCCCGCGCAGACCGAGCGCCACCTCGAGGAGGTACGGCGGGAGCGGGGCTGCGTGCGCCGCGCCGCGCTCGGCCCGACCGTACAGCGCGAGCGTGCCGTTGCAGCTGTTCGACCGGGGCGCCGATCTGGAGGCGGCCGTGCAGACGGACCCGTTCGCCGACCGGCCGGCTGCGCCCGCGTACGCGCCCGCCAGAACCGGCGCCGACGCCTCCACCCAGATCCAGCCGGGAGAGGTGAGCCGCCTATTTAAATAATTTTTTTGAGTACCTAATTTTCGATCGTCGCGGAACGATCGACGAAGTTACCGCAGGTTCGGAACCGTCGTCTCGCCGGAACCGAGACGTCGGACGCGATTCGATTCTCCCGTCGGCAGCTCTTCGACTTCGATCTGGAAGTGCAGCCGATCCTGGAGGTGCTCGTGGGGAAGACGGCGGAGCGGGCGCTGGCCGAGGCGGCGCAGGAGGAGGAGCTGGCCGCGCTCCGCGAGCAGCAGCGCCGCTACCGCGAGCTGCGCGACGCCGAGCTGGCCGAGCGGCAGCGGCTGGCCGCGCGCGATGCCCGGCTGCGGCTGGAGAAGGCAGGCGGGGAGGGTCCGGGCGGCACCGGCGGGGTGTACACGCACCGCTCACCGCGCGCGGTCCGCAGGAGCGGCGCGTGGCGGAGGCGCGGGCGGCGCGCGCGGCTGGCGCGGAGGGCGGCGCGCGCGCGGCGGCCGCGGCGCTGGTGCAGGGCTACGTGGGCGAGCTGCTGCCGGCCGTGCTGGCGGGGCTGCGGGACGGCGGCCACCTGCTGCGGCGGCTGCAGCGAGGTAACCGCCGGCCGCAGAGAGCGCCCTAATCGTTTGATAATTATTTTGGGTGCTTCATTTTATTTACGTACGTACTCGTATACGAATGCTCCTCCTTTATTTCATAATTCTTTCGCCCTTATCCTGAAGCTCGCATCCCTCGTCCTGTCCGTGCCGGGCGCGACTTCCAGACTTTCTATAATATACCCGTTGCGTATTTTATTAGATCCGTCATTCCTAACCATAGAGTGCGATAGGCCTTATGGCTTTCGATCGTCCGCGATTCCGGCGACCGCACTCATACCCGTCCGCGTTGCAGGTGTGGAGGAGGAGTTCATGCCGTGGCTGGTCGGAGAGGTGTCGCTCGAGATCGAGTCCATCATCACCAGCCGGGAGGTCCTCGCCGGTACGTCTCGATATCGGCCTCACAGCCTCGGGCGTTTCGGCGGGCCGAGTCGCGCGGCGAACGAACGTAGGAATGGACAAAGTCATACACAGCAGCGACGCCGCGATTTCGACGACATCCGACACGACAGGAGATTACGTGCCGAGATAGCAGAGAGAACGGTTTTTTCGACGAGCGACATACTACATACATAATCGTACATGTTTAAATACTCGAATGCGTTACCGTACGAACGTAGATCGGATCTGTTATTTCTCTCACTTCACGTACTGTTGTCGTTCGCAGAGATCGTCCGCGACGTGGTGGAGGGCCGCGGCGCGCTGTTCGCGGGCGCGGGCGAGCGGCTGGCGCGGCGCGCCTCGCCGGCCGACTCGCCGACGCCGCCCTCCGCCGAAGGTGAGCGTCAGGTGCGGGCGGCACGTGCGCGGCGCGCGGCCCCCGCCCTGCAGCGGCCGCGCGACTCTGGGCGCTGCGGCGCGGGCGCACGGGCCAGGGTCGCGCGCGGCGCCGGTCGCGGTCGGCCGGGATCGATTCGCGATGACATTATGATATCGTTCCGCTGCGGTCGGCGGCCGCACGTGCGCTATTGTGTCGCTAATCCGTGCGGCCGTTTAAGTGTGACGAGCGCTATTGTGATATTCGATTGCAACTCGCTTGTCGTTAAGTTGTCGCATTTAAAGTGCTATTCCGAGCGGTTTAAAATAAAATTAACGTACTCGTCGCTCCACGCGCGGTCGGGTCGCGTTAGGTACACGTACGTTAGAGATGTATGTGTCCGTACGTAGTGAAATTATTGTATCGTTCGAAAGTAATGATAGTTTATTTATTTATGTACCATAAAAAATATTGGAAAAATATTTAAAAAAAAAGCGTACGAAAGTCGAGTACGTTATCCCTGAGACAGAGATCGCCGCCGGCTTACTTACGAGATGACTCAATTTATAGGAAACGAAATGTTGATATGCGAACACAAAAATTATTAATTTGAATTATGCTTACATAAAAGGTGGTCTCCGGCAGAAGTAATGTAACTTAGAATTAATAAACAAATTTTTAATTTTATTTACCTACTAATAATTTACTAACTTATCAATAAATAAATATATTAACTACATAAAATAAATATAATATATTTCATATGATATAGTCCATAACATATAAGCGTCAACATTTACATTATGAGACTAATAATAATAATAATAATAATAACTTTATTTGACCAAAAAGCCTAATACATGGGTTTCAGAGCTTATTTAAATATATTCTATAATTTTTTCGGCTTAATATTAACATCTCTTGACTAATAGTGACTCTGACTTTCAAGCTAGGGTAAACCTGTGTTTTGAAAGTCAGTGGTTTGACTCTTAACTTGACAAAAATGGTAACGGCATTCCTTAAAAAATTCGACACTATATGAGAAACTTACATGCTATATTTTAATTATATTATAATTATGAAAGAGTTGTGTGTGAGTGTGAAGATGTGTGAGTGTGGGCGCGGGCGTGCGTGCGTGTGTGTGTGCTTGTCTGTGTGTGTGTGTGTTTGTTGTGTGTGTGTGTGTGTGTGTGTGTGTGTGTGTGTGTGTGTGTGTGTGTGTGTGTGTGTGTGTGTGTGTGTGTGTGTGTGTGTGTGTGTGTGTGTGTGTGTGTGTGTGTGTGTGTAAGTGTATGCGTAGACGTTTGTATTAGTATTTGTTTGTTAATATGAGTGTACGTGTAAGCGAGAAATGTTTTTAGTTACACTATAAACATTTCAGTGTCAGAATAATTGAGTGATGACAGCCAGGACTTTACAGATTTTTTGCAATTAAATTTGTTCTTTTTATAAATATCTAAAATATTATTAAGTTTATTATAAATTCTGGAAGTTGTAGACGGAAATTGTCGTTTGGCAAAAGCTGTCTTGCTGTATATGTTCGGACAGACCGGTTTTCGCCTTCGTGTAGAAGAGGAAATTAGTTTAAGAGGCAGGGCAGCATGTTGATATAAAGTGGACCTCAAAATGAACAATTGTCTTACGGTCAGTACTTTAGCATCCTTATAAAGTTCTAAAGTTGGATATCGCCATGGTTTTCTAAGCATAACCTTAAGCACTGCTCTCTGAGCTCGTTCAATTTTAATAAATGTGGTTTTGTACGAACCTCCCCATACTGAAATACAATAGGAGAGAATCGATTCGCAGAGAGCAGTGTAAACGGTTCCTAAGATATCCAAATCAGCAGAATTCCGAAGTTTCTTAAAAACAATGATAAGGCTTCTAATACGATTTGTAACTGATGCGACTTGACTGTACCAGTTAAGACAGTCATCAATTAAAATACCTAAATATTTCATGGTTACTGTTCTTTTGATTAGAGGACACTTACAATTGGTATGCTTACTACCACATACGTGAGCAACAATCTTAATACTATCGGTTGTAGGATGTGCTGCACGTCTTGTAGCAAAAGTTATAAATTTCGTTTTGTCAATATTAAGAGTCAGAAGATTATTGTTAAGCCATTCCATAACGAGTCTAAGGGCATTTTCAGAATGTTCCGCTGTTTCCGCCCAGTTTCTGCCCGTTATAATAAGGGCCGTGTCATCTGCGTAAGCAAAGAGTTGGCAGTGGGGTATTGACATTAAGCAAAGATGGTTAACATATATCAAAAAGAGTGTGGGCCCTAGGATGCTACCTTGTGGAACTCCAAAATCCATGGGTTCATGGTGACTAATATAAGAACCAATTTTTGTACATAGGGTGCGATTTGACAAATAATTTGCAAACAATTTTAAAACCCCACCTCTGACACCTATACTGTGCAATTTATCAATAAGCAGCGGAGCAGAGACAGTATCGAATGCCTTGGAGAGGTCTAGAAAAATTCCTAGACATTTTAACTTTTGATCAACGGTCGAGACAATGCGGTCTACCAGAGAGCGACAGGCATCTTCCGTTGACCTATTCTTCCTAAACCCAAACTGATTTTGTGAGATAATTTTATTCTTTTCCAAAAAATTTATCAGTCTTTTATTAAGAACCTTCTCCAAGACCTTCGAAAGTACAGGTAGTACAGATATTGGCCGAAAGTTAGCGATACAGCCCCTGTCACCGCTCTTATATAAGGGATATATAATTGCTCTTTTAAGGGAGTTGGGGAATAAACCGGTTGTTATAGCCAGACTACACAGGTGCGTTATGACGGGGGTAAGAATAGGGCTAGCGGATTTTAAAACCCGGACAGGTATGCCATCCCAGCCCACAGCAGTATCGTTGCGTAAATTCATTATGATGGCACCGACCTCATCTTCGTGAGCTTCCAACAGGACCATAGACTGTGCTATAAAGTTACACTCACCCACCGAAGAACCACAGATATTTTGATTAAGAGAAATTTGTTGAGCTAGGTCCCTTCCAATGTTTACAAAATATCTATTAACTTTATTAATAGCTTCCATAGGATCTTTGTCAAGATTTAATAGCTGCAAAGGTGGCGTTTTTTCTTTATATAAACCTGTGACTTTTTTAATGACTTCCCAAGTTTTTTTGGAATTGTTCTTAGCTTTATCTAATTGGATTCTTTCATATTCTCTTTTTAGTTTTTTAAGTAGGTCATTGCAAAAATTACGGTATCTTTTGTAAGTATTAGCTAAAATTATATTATTAGGACTATTAATTGCATTTTTATGCATTTTATCACGATTGCGTATACATTTTAGCAATCCAATGGTGATCCAGGGTTTGATGACTCTTTGTCTGCAAGGAATATTTAAAATTGAGGTCGTATGAGTTTTAATTATTGAGGTCAAGATGGTTAAAAATTGGTCAGTTGCCTGGTTAACCTCATTTAACATTAATATGCTAGAAAAATCAGTTTTTTTTAAATCCAAAATTACAGAATTAAAATTTATATTGGATCTAGTAGGACTAGGTAATTTTTTCCTGAACTCGAGATCCATATTAAATAAAACAGAAGAGTGATCAGTAACAGTGGAGTCAATAACAAGGGTTAGAGCCTGATGGGAAGATTTAAATAAGATATGGTCCAAGCAGTTATTATCTCTTGTTGGCAGTAAATGACCCGGTAAAAGGCCATGAGACGCCGACAGATTTAAATATTCATTAGAATTGGGGTCGTTATTGTCTAATTTGATATCTATGTTTATATCACCAATCAAAATAACATTACTTAATGAAGATAAATTACTAAGCACACTATTTAAACTAGTTATAAAATTGTCAGTTTTTTTATAAGAGGGCGATCTGTATACAGCTACTATTGCAACGTTGTTATTTATTTTACATATGAGGCAATTTGCCTCCATAAAAGTAGGTTCAACAACACTGTGGCTAAGGTTATTTTTAACATAGATCACCACACCTCCGTTTTGGTTTGTTGCTGTGCATGTTGCGTGTGGTGTATAGCCTGCTAGGTCAGGTAAGCTCTGGACTTTAGATAACCAGCACTCGGATAAAATTAATATATCAAAATCAACATTTAAGGAGCATAAAAGGATCCTGAACTGGTCAAAATTTTTATTCAGACTTCTTATATTTAAGTGTAAAATTTTTAGAGAGCTAGAGTTATTTTTAATGTACTTATGACAATCCTCCGGTCTTATTTTAAAGGATTTAGCTACAATGAGATCATTGAGCTCAGAGTAAAACTGTTTTAAATTTGCCATTTGGATAATAAAATAAAAATAAAATAATGGGTCTTGAAATAGAATAGAATGTGAAATTATATAGAACTAGTATATAGTAATTTTGTACTTTACAGATAAACCTATTGCCCAGTCGAAATTGATAACAAATGAATTTTCAATATTCGTTAATAAATAAATATCATATAATATTTCTTTATTATTAACATGTGAGGTATGTTTGTGAATAGTTTGGATATGTGGTGCCGTATAGTATACTAAGTGAAGGTATACAGAGTTGAAAAATTAAACATTCTAATTAAATTACTAGCAGGATAAAGCATTAATTCTAGTCATTCACTTTTAAGCAGTTCAGATAGACTTAGTTCCGACTTGATCAGAATTTGTTTAGCTCCTGTCGTCTTCCTTAGAAATATGTTTCCATTATTTGTCCAGCAGTACTCGAAATTGTTTTCTTTAGCAAACGCCTTACATTTAAATAATAATTTTTTGACTTGCATCGGTAAGTACTCAGAAACATACACTGGCATGCGTGTACCGAGTACACCAACATTTTCTGTATTAAGTTTATCCGGATGTTTCTTGTTGTAGTCCCTCGTTCTTGAAATAATATTAATTTTTGTCTCGACTTGTACGAATTCGGCTAGAATCGCTTTAGACGTTCCAGGTTTACCAGGCAAACGACGAACATCTCTTATGTCAGAAGGAGTGAGTTGTTTCCCAACGGTGAGCCCTAAGTTCGATACCACAGAACACAGATCATCATATGTTTCCTTTTCACGGACAGGGATATTTCGAATTTCTATGCAAGAATTTCTGGTACGGAGCTGTAAATCATTGATTTTACTCTCCAAAGTGTGCACGTATTCAGTTAAAGATGAACGTTCTTTGTTCAAAAGATCTAATTTCTTAGTAACATCCTCATATTGTGTACTAACGAACGAAACCGATTTTTCTAGATCAAGTAGTGTTTTTTGAAATTCAGAATTTTGTGTTTTGACTTCAGTAACCTCCGTAATTAACTTATTTAACAAGGAGTTTTGTTTTTCAATCAATTGTGTAATTGATTCCGTTTGACTATTACTCCAGGAAGTAAACAAGTTTTCAATTTCCTGCTTAAACTCAGTTTTAAAATTCAAAAACTCGTTTATTGGAGAGGATTCACTTCGAGGGCGTTTCTTGGGATTAGTAACTACATCGGTTTTCTGTGAAATATTCGAATCAGATTGCGACTGTGATTTATTAAGTTTCGTGGGTGATGAGGGAGGCGTACGTTGAATTTTGGGCATAGCTAAATAGATATAATTTAGAATGTAACTCAGTGAAATCTCAATATAAATGCGTTATATGTTTTTCATTATGAAATTATTCAATAAACATCTAAAGTATGGAGGTAAACAAAAGATTCCAGCATTGCAATTACGATACCATTTATGTTGTTCTCTCGTTCGTTCTTGTAGTCCGTAATAGGTATGGTTTGCATCTAATTAATAAGTGCGACAGGGTGCAACTGATATTAACACGTTATAAATTGAGTCACTTCACTAAGACCAGTCGTGCGAGACACTGATGGGTCGTGATAAGGCCCATATGCAAGAGGTCATAAACACTGGCGATATGATGACTGCAACGACCACAGTCAAAGATACTGCACTGTATGTATAACTCAATAAAGCATGGGTCTTGTATATTGGTTATTAAGAAAAAATCCGTCAAGACACAAGATACTTTCACGGCATCTCGAGCCAAACTCTAATGTTTTTATAATGTTTCTTTAATCTAAGTTTAAGGAGGAAAGGCTAAGGCTATCATAGATAACGCTGTATGGCAACGCGTTCCACGGACGAGCAGCAAGAATTTCGTTTCGACTCCGCGATAGAAAAGCAAAACTCGAGCACGCGATATCTCTGATAATAAGCATCAGTTTGCAGCCGCGAGCTGCCAGCGCCGCCAGAGTCGCGGCGAGACGGCGAACGGCCGCGCGGTGGGAATGAGAGCTCATTATATTTTCGGCAATCCATAATCACACAATAATTAAGTAAAATATAAACAGCACGCGACACGGCGCGGACACAGCGCCCATTACAGGGCACGATAATCCGATTGAGATCAGATCAGATTATCGGTAAATAACAATTAAGCACCCAGCGGGGGCGCACGTGCCCGCTCTGCGCCGCGGCCGGCCGGCGGCGAGGGGCGCGAGGGGCGCTCGGTGCGCACGTAGGGATCCTGCCGGCCCGGCGTAGCGGGACACCGTTTTTTTTTCCGGACACTAACTAAGGCTGTTAGCCATGAAGGCTTTGACAGCGTCACCGGGAGAGTGGGCGAGCGCAGAAGCATCACCGGGGGTGAAGTGCTAGGAGAGCGGGTCTCGAAAGAGGCCCGTAGCATCCTGGAAGCGTCGCCTTAAGGGTGCCTCCCGTGAGGCCGAACCTCGGCTTAAAGCGACGCGCTGTGGAGGACTATTATCGGACTGTGGAAGAGTCCTAGTGTCATAACGGACGGGGTTGGACGCCCCGGCCGCTAGACGTGAGAAATCGGGGACCTCGTCTTACGGGAACCACCTTGGTTGGCCTATTCACCAGTGAATCCACCCTGTCGTGGAATTTGGCGTGCTCGGGTGAGCTGGGATTCAGGGTGCATTGGGCTTCAAAGCTGTCCGCCAAGCACTCGGCCTTGTCAATATCTTCGAACGCGGGCGGAAGATTAGTTTGCAACAGTGGCGGTGTGGAAACATATTGCTCCCCTCTCAGCGACTTCGACAGCTGCCAGAAGGCTTGATGGCTGGGCGAAATCTCCGAGAGTTTAGCATCCCAGGAATCGCTGCTAAAGAGGGCAATTTTCTCTTTTACCTCTCTTTGTTATTTCCGGAGTCGGATCCGGTTTTCGGGGGTGGGGTACGCTGTATTCGCCCTAGTGGCTGCGCGTTTTCTAGTAAGAAGCGCTCTAATGTCATCAGGGAGACGCAGACGACCTTGATCGTCAGGTATTTCCCTTGAACATGATTCGATAGACTCTTTCAAATGAGCGGTGTGCGGATGCCGACTTGGCGACTTCCTCTGAATCTATTTTATCTGGGATTTGGTCCAGGTGGACAGAATCTGTTGACCGGAGGTGCTCGTTGAGCTTCTTCCAGTCTATAATGGTTTTTGTACTGGGCGCCGCGGAAGCGGAGCGTCCCAGTTCAAACAGGACCGGTCGGTGGTCCGAGCTAAGATCGTGAATGACCTCTATAGAGCGTAGCTGGAGGGCTACGTTCTTGAGCACTACAATATCCAGAACGTCCGGCGAGTGCGCACTATTGGAAGGATAGTGCGTTGGTTCGTCTGGAGCTATGACATCAAAATTGAGATGAGCGAGTCCACTGAGACTGTGGAGGATGCGCCCATTTTTATTTGGACTAATTTCAGTGTCAGTGGAGTTTCAGTGACCGTGCTTCGAATTGAAGTCTCCGGCCAGAATGACTGAGTTTCCGAGTGCCAGGAACGCGACGATGTCGTTCCTTAGCATTTCTTTTTTGGGACTTAGGTATACTGATGCCAGGCGACGGATGGATGACCCGTCATACCAATCTGGCAGACTGAAGTTTCCATGTTTTCTAGCTGAGGGGGATCTATTCGTGAAACATGGAGTGATCTTTTATAATAGATCACAGTACCGCCCTTTTGGGAACCGGAGCGGTCGTGTCGGATTATGTTATAGTTTGCGATTCTGGGATTTCGTTTACTCGGTTTCAAGAAAGACTCCTGGACCAAGAGTATGTCCACGCAATGAGTTACCACGAATTCACGGACTTCGTGGATTTAACTGACAAGGCCGTTTGCGTTGAGCGTAACGACTCTGAGCCCGAAGGGTTTTTTCCTATGCGGTGTACTACCCATTAAGATTTATTTACAAATTTTCGCGATGGCCTGCACGAGCTCTGCGTGCTCAAGTAAGGCCATCAATCTGGTTTCGGGTCGCTCCTCAGCTTGCCCGCCAATACTGACAACTCGTCAGTGTGAATGTCGGCGACCAGCCCGCTAATCAGCTTCATGTCCTCCATGAAGCTGCTCACGTGCTGAGGTGCGGCCACTTTGGGTTTGGGGGGCGCGATCTGTGGGGTGGGGGGGACGCTGACTGCCTTTGCGATGACTGGTGTCGTCGTTTGGGCCTGCGGGGGCGGGGGGGTGCAGCCGACGCGGCTGCCTGTCTCTGCTGCCACACGTTAACCGCAGGCAGTGGGGCGGGGAGGAAGCGCTCCTTTGGCGGGGCCGCTTTTTGAGCGGTATGGGCAGCTGCCTTTTTACGGGCTGCCGCCAGACCACCCCGTCTTGTTCTGAGCGGGACTTTAGGGCATCCACGATAGCTCGCTGGGTGCCCCTGTTGTCCGCACAGGACACAACTTGGCGGTTCGGCCGAAGGGACCGGGCGGGGGCAGTCCACGGTACCGTGGTCCCCCAGACATTTGACGCACCTTGGGCGTGCGTAACAATTCCTAGCGGAATGGCCAAACAGTTGGCAGCGATGGCATTGGCCTATCGCCCCCCTCTGCTTGGGTGCCTCGATCCGCAGACCAGACAGTCTGCAGACCAAAGTGACATTAAAAATCTTTTTCTCCTCCGGGAAGAGTTCTAAAATAACTAAACAAAACTCGAAAGGAGCGCTGGTGCGTCCGTGGTACATTCGATGTACCTGACGCACTGGAAGGCCTTGACCAATCAGGTCTTGTTTAATGTAGTCGGTCTCGAGCTCGACCGGGAGACCCTTAATGACTGCGCGTAATTCACGCTCATCCTGAAGTGCGTAGGAGTGGTATTCGATACCCTCCTCACGCAAGAAAGTGGTGATGTGGTCTGCAGAGGTTGTCAATTCAACCTTAATACCGATCACGGTCGATCGGGCACTCTTGAAAGCGATATTTTTGCTTCCAAGACGGACAGCAGGCGCTGCCAGTCAATCTTATTTCTAATGTAGAGAGGTGGGACCTTCTCTCTATGCTCGGTCATTGAGACGTCATGCGTCACGGCAGCAGGGCCAGAATCGGTTGCCACAGCCTTTTTAGGCGTGGCAACGGAGACGGGGGGTTGGGGGGCTTGGGGGCGCTCTCGAGATTAATCGCCCTCTTGAACGGGACGGTGGTCGGGGCCTTCAGCTTTCGCTTTTGACTCCGTGATTTAACGGTTTGAAAACCGTCATTGTCGTCGTCTCCCTCGTTCCGAGGAAGACGCAGAGGGTTCAGTATTAGAATCCGCTTCCATGTCTGAGGACACGGAAACAGTGGGTGGGGGGCGCTTCTCCGGTGACGGAGAAGGCGATGGAGACGCGGGACTATCCCGCGGGGCGAGCGTCGCCTGAAGGGCGGCGAAGGCATCGGGGAAGCGTTCCCGGAGGAACGCGAAAATGGCACCAAGGCTCGGGTCCATTTTTAATTTAAAAATACTGTGTTTGGGTCCTAATGGACCCAAACAACAATTAAAAAGAGATGTCCCCCTGCCGGAGGGCAGAGTGTGCCTACTTTACACTAACTAATTCAAAAAACTAGTCTGCGTCCCGGTGAGGACGGAGGTGTGTACCTATTTAAAACTATGGGACTCACCAACCGTGCGTCTTACGATAAGCGACGAGCGACGTAGCACTAAAAAGTGCTAACGGTCACTCCCCACAACGACGAACACCCGGCGCTCTGCAGACCGCTGCGGCACGTCGACGTCGCTCCGCTACAGTCGACAGCGACCACAAAACCACAAAACCACAAAACAAACCGAACAATCGAACACGTTTGCGTCAACGAACACAAAGGAACAACCGGCATCGATCAGGGGCCTTCGAGCATCTGACGTGTGAGCGCGGCAAATGTGCGTTGCTCTCTCAAAATTTTACGCCCGACGAGCGGGACACCGGCGTGCTTTTAAGGTTAACTAGCTCCGAATACATCGTTACCTCGTGCGCGCCCACCAGCCACCACAGCGAGCCGGTCGGCGCGCAGCAGGCCTGCGCAGTAGGCGGACTACTGTATCTGCACCGCACATATACCTATCAATATTATACTGATATATTGATTATATTGAAGTGGTGCATATTTGATATATTCTGTCGATAAATCGTACGATAAGGGATTTGTATTGTATTCTCTCGTAGACGTGTGAGAGTAAATCGTAAAGGTCGATGTTATAGCGAACTTTACCCAGTCAAAGGACCGAATCCCCCCCCCGCGCTCACTCCCCCGCGCGCCACCTGACGCGTTCCCGACACTTCGGGAGAGCACATTTAAAAAATACAAACAGCGGCCGCGCTGCAGGAGCGGGGGCGAGCGACCGCGTTCCGAGCGCGCAGCTTTTCGAGTTGAAATTTACAAATTTTGCTTTTTATATTTGTAAGGGGAAGAATTGTTTTCTACCCAAACATATAATAAAACTAATGACAATTGATTACTTAAACTATCCTACTATAAACTAATGCTCTTAAAACTATAAATGCCGGGGGGCGCGCGTTGTTCGCGGTGCTGGCAGACGAATGCAAACTGAACGCGGCGGCGCCGCGCGTCCGTATTTATGCTATGTTATAATGTTATGTGTAAGGTGCGAATATGCACCGAACAATATTTTACCCGTTTTAGATTTACTTTCCTTTCAATTTTACAATTATTATTTATAAGTTGTGGATATTTTCTAGTTGAATAAATACTTTTATTATTATTATTATATTCGATTAAATGTTTGAGTTTGAAGCGAAACGAAACACCTCAACACGAGCTTCAAGAAACACGTCCTTCATTTTATAATCCCGTGTATTTAATTATTGTTACGAACCGGCGAGCGACGAGCCCGCGATCGACTTCCAGCGAGCACTGGAAGTGTAAGAAGTAAGAACGAAGTGAACGAGCGGCTCGGACGACAGTTTAAGGTGAAGGCTCCCGAACCGGGCTCGCTCGGAGCTCGGACGGGACTCACAGAAACTGCTTCTTGTCAGAGATATGTCGGTTACCTTACAGTTTTATCTATATCGACGAAGCACACAAGTTTATGAAGGAAGACCCGACCGACTGGTGGGCTCTCCGCACCTAGTTGACATATACACATATATTTAAAACACTCACGTCTGCCCCCGCCGGCGAAGCTTCTGCGAAGACGCTGTCACGCCCATTAGGGCTAACAGCATAATTCAATTCGAAAAAAAACTCACCTCCAGTACTGAAGCGCGCAGGCAGACTAACTCGAAGTTAGGTTTTGCATAAAATTACACTACCTCTTACATGATCTCTTTTTAGTTCCATATATATAATATCTTCCATATATATAAGTATATAGTTTTTTGTAATCTGATGAGTCCCAATAAAAATTTTTTTTTTTTAGAATTAGACGAGTAGCGCCCGGCAGCCGGAGCGGCGGCGCCGCCCGCGGTCGATCTCTCTAATGTACAATCGATGCACGAACATTTAGTACGTTCGAACGGAACGGTGTATTGTGGTGCGGCCGCTACTGGCCGCTACTGGCCGGAAACCGGTTCGTGGCGGTGTTTGGACACGCTCCGGTGCAGAACTGTAGATATAGTGTTGATTAGTTATTAATAATATTACCTATTGTTCTATCATTATAACTCTACGGTTACCGTACAGCTGGGAAGCTAGATCGGCAATGCGGCATTCCCTCCGCACACCGAGTCCGACCTTACGATAAATGATAGTACCTGCCACCAAATCTGTCCCGTTCGGGGGAACCGATCCCGGGAAACACCGGGAAACGGCTGCTCACTGTATTTTGAATACTTTGTTGTCTTATCCGAATTACGAGTGGCCTTTCTGGATTGCACCTCGTTGATAAAAAATTTACAATGGAAATGACATTCGAAATTCCAAGACGCATCGCCGAGTGCGAGGGAATCGCTCGTCCACAGTGCGGTGTCGTCGGCGCGTACGTAATACTTTTTTCTTACGGAATTCATTTTGTTAAAGTTTTGGAATAAAAAATTCAGAAATATGCGTTTGTGTTTTAAATATCTCTGCCGGCACCGAGACGACCCGCGAGTCGTCTGCGGCGCCCGGCGGCAGCCGCTCGGTTTCTTATAGCGTCTGTACGGGCTAGCACGTACATTTGCAACATCGGCATTTACGACATATTTTTAATATCAAAGAAATTATAAATCAGTACGACGTTAGCGGCCGCGCGTGCTCAACGTAGCAAATTAATATCAAAATCATATAATCATTGTCATTATAAAAATTAAATCTATCAATATTAAGCGCCGCAATCTATCAATTACTATCACTCTATCAATCTATCAACCAAAGAGCGTACAGGGTAGTAGCAGCCCGTACAGCGTCGATGGAGATACGACTGCGGCCGCGGGTCCCGGCCCCCAGGCGCAGTTTTAAATGTATCGGAGAGCTGACGATTCAATTTAGGGGCTGCCCAATATCGGACCTCTGACCGATTACTATTACCGTGCGGGCGAGGAGGCGGGGCCGCGTCGGATCGGACCGATAACAATCGTTCGTTCGCGGCGCGAGTCCCGGAGGGCGACCCGCGCGTCGCGGCGACCCGCGGGCGCCCTCCGCCCTCGGCGGCCCGCGATATAAGCCCCGGCCGCGGCGTCGCGCCCTCACTGCACGCCGCGGAGCCCGGGACGACGACGGTGCGATGGCGGGCGGCGCGCGAGCTCTGTGTCGGCGCGGCCTGCGGCGCGGCTGGCGCTCGCGGCCCTTCTCGCCTGCGGAGCTGGCGGCGGAGCGCGCGGCCGACGAGACGGTCGGTACTCTGGCCTCCCCTCCCCCCCCGGCGGGCGGCGAACCGGCCGGCCCTCACGGAGCGCTCGGTGCAGGTGTACGTAGACGCGGACGGCTGCGGGCAGCTGACGGCGCGCGGCGGCGTAGCTCGGGCTGTGCGCGCGGCGCGGCTGGCGGGCGCGGCGCCGCACGCGACCGCGCTGCTGGCCGTGTGCGGCTGCTCGTGCCGGCCGCGGGAGGCCGGCGGGCCGCGCCTGCAGCTGCGACTGGCGGCGGACGCGGCGCCGCAGCACGAGCTGCTGCTGTGGTTCGACGACCACGCGCTCGCTCACCTCGATATGCCGTTCCTCACGCTCCGCAACATCACGGCCGACGGTGAGTCCGCGCGCCCGACGCCCGCGATCCTCCGGTCGCCATCTCGGATCGGGGAATCAGAACGAGTCCGTCGATCGCGCGGGACCGGCGAGGAGATCGAGGGACTTACATTTTTCAGCCGAAATGAACTACACCTGTCACGAGTGCGGAGAGGAATTCGACCAGCCCAACCCTCTCAAGATACACCTGTTCCTGTCGTGCGGCCCGCCCGAGCCGGCGGCGTTCTGGCGGCGGTGCGCGGCGCGACTCGGCGCGGCCGCCGGGCCCCGGGCCCCCAGCCCGCAGGCCCCCGGGCCGGACCCCGCGCGGCTCGAGGCGCTGGCGGCGGCGTGGGGCCGCTCGCGCGACGGCCACGTGTGCGTGTACTGCGGCAAGCTGTACTCGCGCAAGTACGGCCTCAAGATCCACATCCGCACGCACACGGGCTACAAGCCGCTGCGCTGCCGGCACTGCGCGCGCGCGTTCGGCGACCCCAGCAACCTCAACAAGCACGTGCGGCTGCACGCGGCGGCACGCGGCACGGGGCGCGGCACGGAGCGCGGCCGGCCCGGCACGCCGCACGCCTGCCCCGTGTGCCGCCAGCCGCTGGCGCGTCGCCGCGACCTGCTGCGGCACCTGCGGACGCGGCACCCGCCGGCGCCGGAGCCTCCGGACGGTGTCGCGTCGTAGCCGCAGTGTCGGTGTCCTATCCGGATTGAAATGCTGCAACTCCATCTGGCGGGCGGCGGCGCGATGCCTGTCGCTCGTACCGGGTTTGATTATAACTTAAGTGACACGTCGTTACGGGCGTGCAGTCCGCGCGCAGCCGCCGGCCGCCCCGTCCGCGCGGTACGGTGGCGGCCGCACGGACGGACTTTTTTGAAATAAACACGCGCGAAGTTGTCGACTAAAATTTATGTAAATTATATTTTTTTAATAAATTCTATTATAGTTTGTGAACGGTTATTTATCTTTTATTCTATTCCCCAAACGTTAGATATATTCAGATTCATCACGTGCAGAACTTTAACAGAGGGATAAGTAGAGGTCGGGCGATGGCCCTGCTGCAGCTCGTCCCCGGCTGTCGAGACGTACAATCGACAGTGCAGTGCAGCGATCGAACATGTTACGAGGAAGCCCGTTCGTTATTTGGTTCGGTACCTAGTCCTAGTACCTGGTTGTCAACAAGAGCTCGCTGCTGGAGCCGCGGCCGCCGGCGCCAGTCGCCGATGCTCGTCTTACCAAATTTCATCCAACAAGAGTTCGGCGCATCGTTCGACGCTGAAAATTAATTTACTGAATATTCAAAAGTCGAAAATGTAACCCTGAAAGCGAATTGTTAAAGTTTGTTGAGGAATAAAACTAAGTATGTAAATCAAAAATCTTTATTTCGCTTTATTGTAGAACATAGAAATCAATTTATTTAGCGTCATTAGGTTGGCTTTATTCAATTAACCGTTCGTAAGTCAGACTCCCGCGGGCCCCTCGAGTTTGGGGGCCGGCAACATTCAAATATTATAAGATACATTTTTTTGTGTAAGCATTGACATAGGATGAGTTTATCGGACACCTTGAGGCCACCGGGCAGCCGGTGTCCGCCAACATTTGTACCTGGGGCCGTACACTCCGTGCGAGCCACCCTGAGCATGCCGGCTGCGAGTGTACCGGGTAGCTCTTGCCTCCCCTCGGTATGTCTCGGCCGCTCTCGCTCCCGCGTCGCTCTTTGCATAGATAATACACTATATAGGATAGCTCTTTGTGCCCGAGTCACGGGTCTTGCGTCGCCTCGCACGTCGCTGCTCAATCTCGCCTGTCCCGGCGGCCTGCAGATGAGGCTAACAGAGCAACAGCGGCAGCAACTTATGTTTAGCCTGTTCCCCTTGGCGTCCAATACTGAAACGATCCTACACCGAGTGCAGTACGCGGTCGCCCCGAAGTATCCTATATAGTGTATTATCTATGCCCCGAAGTCTGAACTTACGTCTCGGCCGAGACATACCGAGCGCATACATTTTACCGCCTTGACATGTTGTCATTCCAATCTTGCGTCAGGTTGAAGAGTATCTAAATCCACGCATTATCATTTATGAAATAAATTATAACAAACGACGATATTTTTTCTTTATACTTGTTCAATAAATAAAAAGCAATTTTCTCAAAGTCAACCCATTTACTCTTTCGCAACAACTGAATGACGCGGTCACAATGTTTTTTCATATTAACGATCAACTCTATGAAAGTTGTATTGGAAACATGTAACAAAATATATAGCCCGTTTTCTGTACAGTCAAATTGGGTAACTTTGAATGACTTTTTCAGATTTTTAAAATATAAAAAATAGGATGACTTTATTTAAGATTTTGATGAATAAAAAGTGTTCTTTTATGTCGAGCTTTAGAATAATTAACTGTATTACTAAGTAGCTACAAAGGAAACAGAAAAAAAGATGCTTTTGTGCGTGTTCAAAGTTACCTTAAGTTTTGGGTAACTTTGAACCGAATAATTTCGGAAACTAAAAATCCTTGAATTTAGAGGATTCTCGTATCATGGGGTAAGATTATACTTATGTTCTGAATGAATAAAAGATAGATCTATCAAATAAAGTTAACTTGTCATAGTTAAACGCCTACCGTTTACGTAAAATTGCCATTTACTAAATATTAGCAACATTAGATAGACCACACCTTTTCTGTAATTAAATCGGAGATGTAACTCACATACTTTTCAAAAAGACCGCGAACAGAAAATTTTGAAAAAGTGTCAAAATTTGTTTAACTAGATTTGATTTGACAACTAGAACATTTAGTATTTCCATTTCACTCAGTTATCAGTTTTAAATCAGGTTGCAGATATTGGAAAAAAATTCAGTTTAGTCGTTTTATTCAATGTTACCCGAAAATTCAAAGTAACCCAATTTGACTGTACCAGGCTCATATTTTTTTTTTAGATTACTGCAATACCAAGCTCATATCCGGTTTCCACTTAGTCTATTATCTACGTAACCAATTTTTTTAGCATATCGCACGCGCTAACACGCACATTCATCAACGTTTCACGCCATATTATATGGTATAAATTTGGATTCAGTACGATAGCGGCCCGGTGTTAGGCCAATACCAGAAAATTAAATTAAATCTATCAGTAAAATGTCGCAGAATATCAGTTTAATATCAATCTATCAAGCAAAGATCCGATCCGTGAGTGATCAGTTTTCATACTTGATAACTGGATGCAGAATTCGTAAAAACATATGCACAAACCTTTACAAAACATGCACAATTGCTTTTTATTTATTGAATCAGAATAAAGTCGAAATATCGTCGTTTTTTATAATTTATTACCAATCGTTCTGAATTTTTTAAGTGTTTATATCAATAGAAGGCAATGGATGCAACGGGCCTACTATTTTTATTATGATTAATAAACATTTTTCTTCCACTATACTTTCGGTTGTGACGAATTTTTTAGTTAGTTTTTTAGGTGTTTAGTGGGATTTTTTAACCTACTCGATCGCGTTAGCGTACCGCCATATTGGCACGTGGCAACAGCGACATCTGGCGACCGCTGTTTCAGCGCCATAAGACTCGCACCAAGCGCACCGACCGACAGCAGGCGGAGGAGATACGGGAGTGAGGCAGCTAGGCGGACAGTGAAACTACAGAGGGAGCTTATGTATTTATTGTGGAGGGCGGCGGCAGTGCTAGTGCGCGGCGACCTTGGCGGCGATGCGCTTGTCGCGCTCCTCGGCGATGGTGAGCCGCACGCCCTTGCCGCGCGGCAGCGAGATGTACGCCTTGGTGCCCTTGCCGATGATGAACACGTTGTTGAGCCTGCGGACAGAGGGCTGTGAGTGGGGGCCTGCGGGGCCTGGGGCCGCGGGGCCTGGGGCCGCGGGGGGCCCGGCGGGGCGCGGCCGTACCTGGTGGCGAACGTGTGTCCCGTGGAGTCCTTGATGTGCACGATGTCGAAGGAGCCGGGGTGCCGCTCGCGGGACACGATGGTGCCGACGCGGCCCAAGTTCCGGCCGCCGGTGATCATGCACAGGTTGCCTGCACGAGACGCGACCCGCCGTCAGTATCGGACATTGACCAGCGACTCGGCCGGTCGGTCGATCGCTTGACGGTAAGTTCTTATATACACTTAAATACGATCTTAGTATGATTCTGACTTGTGATATTTATTTCAAACTCAAAAAATTCTCTGCTAAGAAGACTTGTATGTGTGCTTTAAATCGTCAATTATACTGGTTGTTCATAAAATTTTTTCCTGCCGAGAAGAGCCAGCAAGGAACTCTACGGTTGCTCTTTTCAAAATAGAATTCTTACAATTTTTTCGATTTACGCACATTTATCATTTATGTAACCCCAAAAACTTTATATTTTCTTTCAAAAACATAATGTATAATTTTGATTGTTTATCACTACATGGCATCAAACAAAGTCGCTTTCCCTGTCCCTATATCCCTATGTATGCTTAAATCTTTAAAACTACGCAACAGATTTTTTTTTTTTTTTAAATAAATATAAATATATGGGACACTTACACACACGGTCGTCCGTCCCCAAAGTAAGTAACTTAATACTTGTGTTATGGGTGACAGACAACTGGTGAATATATATACTTATATATTTTTAAATACATACTTAAATACAAATATACACCCAGGCTCAAAGACCAACAAATTAATTTATTGAAAATGTTGGCCCTCGGCGGGAATCGAACCCGCGACCCGTGGTGCCGAAGGCAGGGTCACTACCCACTGCACCAACGAGCCAGTCAAATTTTTTTTGAAAAATTTTGATGCAATTTTTTTAATAGATAGAGTGATTCAAGAGGAAGGTTTGTACGTATAAAAACATTCAATACAAAGTAGAGAAATACTGTAATTTTTGAGGTTTCTAATGTGATTTCATAAACAATTACATTTTTTCTGCTTACATTCCAAACGCAGGGTGAACCCTGCGAGATTTATCTTAATAATGTAGTAAGTATTTGTACACCTTGAAAAAGTCTACAGAAAAGTCCGTGACGGTATATGTCTATCTCTTATGGATAACCCGATCCGAATAAATCGATCCAGTAATTTTGATTTATTCATTACTGCCCGTGGCCCGCAAGCATATAATCTAGAGAAAAACAATTCCCCTCTCCCTATACCAAGAAGATTTCCTGCCGTCTTTGGTATATCTAAATTCATATGGTACATATTTGCTTATTTATTTTTACATTTTCCCTATGTCTTTTATTTTTACAATTAATTACAGAATGTCTTTATATACAACATTCACAGCTTTCTTGTCATTAAAAAAACTCTTGAAAGAACGACATAGCTGCTAAATGCGAAGTGTTAAAGGGCCAAGCGCAGCGTCCTCACAGCATTTTAAATCTTTAATATCTCCGGAAATTTTCACTTAAATTACATGCTGTAAACGGCCATATTGATCTATATTAAATAAACAATTTATTTAAGGTACTTAATTGGATAAGGTTTAATGCTGTATTGGATAAAAATTGCTTTGAACATAAGGCATTATTTTTCGTATAAAGTAAATGACACAAAATGCTATTGTGGGTTATCCATAAGAGATAGACATATACCGTCGCGGACTTTTCTGTAGACCTTTTCAAGGTGTACAAATACTCAGTACATCATTTTGATAAATCTCGTAGGGTTTAGCCTGCGTTTGCAATGTAAGCGGGAAAAATGTAATTATTTACAGAAACCTCAAAAATTACAGTATTTCTCTACTTTGTATTGAATGTTTTTATACGTACAAACCTTCCTCAGGAATCACTCTATCTATTAAAAAAAACCGTATCAAAATTTGTTGCGTAGTTTTAAAGATTTAAGCATACATAGGGATATATAGACAAACAAAGAATGTGACTTTGTTTTATACTATGAAGTGATAATTACTTAGATTCTAAACTTTCGCGATTCATACTGATTATTATATAAACACCCGGGTCACTTTGCGTTATAATCGAATTACCTTTATACAAGGTTCGACGTTTCGGCACAGTTGCATCCGAATGAAGTACCTTAAATATATTGTTAATTTAATATAGATCAATATGGCCGTTTACAGCATGTACTTTGAACGAACATTTTTAGAAGATTTTACAAATTTAAAATGCAGGGGCATAGCAGTTTTTGTTTGTCTGTTTCGCATGCGGGCTACAGGCAGTAATGAATAATCAGAACTACTGGATTGATTTTAATAATTTTTTTCACTGAGTGATATAGGCTATATATTTTACACACGTGCAAAGCCGGAGCGGGTCGCTAGTATATTATATTTCTGTATCCATGCTAGCATATCTATATATTTATCTTCTATCTGTGAAAACTTGTAGTTGGTCTAAAAACTTTTCTAAATCAGCTTCCTCATAGAATTCATTTTAAACAATGTAACGGTAAGGCTAAAACTGATAATGGTATTTTATTATAGTGAACAATTCTATTGACCGCACGGTTGAAGCTGTGCTGTGTACAATCGCCGCGCCTACCTGACTCGAACTTGATGAAGTCCATGATCTTAGCGGTGGCTATCTCGAGCTGGACGGAATCGTTGACCTTGATGAGCGGGTCGGGGTAGCGCAGCGTGCGCCCGTCGTGCGTGGTGAGGTAGGGCACCCCCTTGGGGCCTGTGCCCACCTGTCGCACCTTGCACAGCTTGTACTGGAACAAATGCATGTAGCATCACACCCTCTTACCCCATATATTTAACAGAGATAAAACATGAATGAGGATATTGTATGTGATTTTTTTTAAGTTAGCATGGGTATAGTAAGTTATCTTTAAAAGATAGATGTATCACATCAGACTTTTATTAGCACTATAAAGGAGGAACGACCCCACTATACATCTTTCTTTATAAATATATCAAACAGATTTGGCAATGCTTATGATGAAAGCCCCCAGGCAGGTTTACTTCTTCCGAAATGCTCAAAAATTAGGTAATATTTCAACTAATTCACAAAACCTAATAATTTAAACAAATTATTATACATGAATTTTACACTCAAACTTTCCACATAAGCTACATTGTCTATGTCCATGAAAATCTATTAAGTAGTTTTTGAGTTTAGATACAAACAAACAGACAAGACACGGCATGGCTTTATTTTATATGTATTCATAAGGTGGGATTTAATGCTATTGCACCGTATCAACTACCAACATCAGCTTCTGACAGTACTCTCTGCTGACTAAACCACACCACAATGATTTTTTACATTGAAGGTAAGCAAAATGTTCACAAATCCACTTACTAATACTGTTTGTATGAAAACTAATCATGCTTATAAAATAAATAGTTTTTATCTATAAAGAAAACTACCATACAAAGGATGTTTATCACTCCAGCTTCACAACGACAGAGTAATTTAGTAGCTTACCTTAGCTTCCTCAGGAGTAATCCTGTGAATGGTGAAGCGTCCTTTCACATCATAGATTAAACGGAATAGCTCATTTGTCTTTTCAATTGATACAACATCTGGAAATAATTAAAAAGAAAAATCATACCAGCAGCTAGTACAATTCAATAATTGCCTTATAGGTTCATATTACTCATTGACAGATTTGAGTTGATCTATTCAAAATCATAAAATGTCTATTATATTGCTAGCCATTTGTCATACTGGCAGGTTCAAACCAGAATTTTACAATTGTTTCATAACAACTCTAGTAGAATTTTAGATTACTCTGAGGCAGCTAGAGTTATTTCAACAGTTTCAAATAATTTACACGACTTTCATATTACACTTAAAACGTTGGTCATGAATCACTATGAATACTTCTACTATGTGTGCCAGAAATACATATTCATTTATTTGAATAAACATGGAGGGGGATGTTAATGTGATATTGAATAAGATAAGTATAATATAAATAGAACTTCTTTAATATGAAGTATAAATACCTAATGCTAAGCCTCACTTCTAGCAGTTCACAAACAATGATAATGTTCTTTGAATTCTCTTTTTTTTGTATACGAATTAATTATTAATCTGAGTAATTCACAAAGACAATTCAAAAATAATTTTTAACGTCACCCATTAAACATTGTCTCACAGAATACTCACCCATGAATCCCGCGGGATATGTGGGATCAGTTCGCACCTTTCCGTCTACTTTGATTAGTCTCTGTTTAACGATCCTGAGCACCTCATTCCCGGTCAGAGCGTACTTCAAACGGTTCCGAAGGAAAATAACTAGCGGCAGACACTCGCGCAGCTTGTGGGGACCGGTGGACGGCCGCGGTGCGTAAACACCGCCCAGCTTATCCAACATCCATGCTTTAGGAGCGTTTAATCGCTTTAAATGCTTTTTAGGTCCACGCGCCTGAAAGAAACGTTATTTTTAGCAAATTGTATTACGATGCTGTATTATAGTCTTGTGATACAAAATATCCCATAGAAAATTGAACGAAACGATTACTACAAACAAATTGGTAACGACGTAAATTCCAACTCTTTAAAAAAAGAGCTTTCAGAATCTCAGCTTACCAATTTTTATCACATTGAAACTAAAAATATAGTATAGAAAAATGCGTCAAACACAAATTTTACTAATAAAATACTTCAAATCTGGAGTATCATTTTAATTAACACAGATTAAAATGGATTTAACTCTTATAAATCCAACAAACTTACCATGTTGGACACAAATTAAACAAGAAGGAATGTCAAACACCGAAACCATAGACTACTGCCTCATAAACGTCAAATAAGAAAGACGTCAAACACATCACGGACGAATATTTTGTCAAATATCACAGAGTAATGGAAATGGGTAGAATAGTCTTAACATTTTGTTTTGGCCCATACGAACCGTTAAAATCTTGGATAAAGAATACACTGGATGCCGCCTTAGCTATTTTTGTGTGTCCGTTTTATGCTTGTGTGAACTTTTAGAAGTGCATTAGTGTGCGTGATTAGGGAAGTACTTAGCTTATCGATAAGCTAAACTAGGCGTCGATAATTATCGAAGCCTAGCTCAGGTAATATACAGTTGTACCCAACCTAGTTGGTTTACTGTTCAGAATAGATATAAACATTTGAATAGATTGACATAATTTCCTGAGTGTACAGTCTGCAGTATAATGTCATGAATTATCCGATGCACATCTTTACTGCATATCTTACTGTGATGGGTGGTTCTCAAAAATGGTATCAGTCAATTGCCTGTGAGCCTAGATTTACCAAAGAATCCTTTGAAGCGTTAAAAATAAAGTCGAAGGTGCAGCCCATACTGGGTGCTTTATGTATAGATGAAATGTTAACATAAATGTTAATGCTTCAGTGGCCAATTGAACAATATCATGATCCACATTACTCCTTTAGTGATCTCGAGTTTTAGTGAGCTGGGGTTCTGCGGAGACTATCGGAGGGATGCTTTAGTAGGTGAATAAAATCAGCAAGTTGCAAGCCTTCTCAGATGCATATCGCATACTGAGCGTTTAATCATTTATACATTATATTTAATGTCATTGTTAGCCTAATTAATCAGCGTCTTCCGCGCGGTGGATGCGCGGGAGCGGGGTGCCGCGCCTCGCCCCCCGACCCGCACATTGCGGTCGGCGCGGGGTGCGCACTGCGCACGCGCCGATCGCCGTTGGGAGCGCCGCGCGGCCCGCGCCTCAGTCGGCCGCTGACGCTGGCGGTGGAGACGCGTGTTCAAGACTCCACGCTTCTCTTCTTGTTGTTCATGGAAGATAGTTGACAGTTGATACAAGGCGGTCGGCTTCCTGATGTCTTGCTAATAGTTGGAGAAGATTGTGCGATGTGAACGACTAGTGGGATATAAAATGTGCGATAAATAATTCGCAGTAACCTGAAGATAGAAGGAAGGCTTTTCGCACAGTGAGTACTACGTCACAAAACAAATTATAACCATCGACTATTAAACGTCGCATTAGATCATCAACTCATCACTTTATAATAATAATATTTCTTTATTGTAATAATAATAATAATGACTTTGATGCATCATAATAAACTATAGCCTTGGTGTGATGTTTTATTCTCCCGTAGAATATATATCTGTCGCTATACCAAACTTCTCTGATTATAGATAATAAGCATTGGTATGTCGTTTCATTTACTCCTTTTCCTATTTCCTGGTAATGATATTTCAGGTACAAGGTATATGGTATTTGCTTTAATAGGTAAACAAAGGTAAAGTATTTGTAGCTCCGTCAGGCAGCTACACTCCCAACATTTACATATCCGTGAGACCGGTGACAGCTTTTATCCACTGTTCTCTTATATGTGGGCATTTAGGAAACCTAAGAAAATAATCTAAAATTAGAGAATTCGCATTTACTTGGCTAGTAAATATAACTTTGACTGATATTTATCGATACATAATAATTCGTTAGTGTGTACATCACTACGTAGGTAACACAATTCAATCGAATATTTAATGATTAATTTCTATGTTTTATCAGTATCCCACACTCGTGCCGGCTAGATAATATCAAACTGTACTGATACATTATAATCTGAAACGCTTTAAGTGAATAAAACGCTTTAATTTATCACGCAAATGAGAGTCAAAGATTTACTTATGAAATGGTAATTCCGTGTTTTTAACTCCGCCTTTCGTTGTTCTTGATGGACACGTTAAGGCGGCACACGACATATTCCACCTTTTTTGAAAAAATATATCAGTAACACTGGTATTTGCTTTAGATTTCAAGAAATAATCTTCAACAAACTCAATGTTATGGCCTCATTTGGTGTCACCAACTGGACACATTTTTAGCGACGTTGCCAAACTTCATCACAATCTCTTTCTCTCTTATGTATAGTTCGCGATAAAAACAGAGACAAACGATAAATCGCTTACACACAGACGCAAGATCGGCAACGTCTTTTGGCGCCGTCCAGTATATACTACGTCCATGGTTAAAATAACTAACCTTATAACCTTTTTTTTTCAATACGAGTTTTTTCTGTCTAAAAAAATATTTTTTGTGATACAACAAAACATTCCTCACCCAATAAAATGTCGCATACGACAAATTGAGTACAGAACAATTACAAAATAGTTCATGTTCGCACATATGAAAATAGCAACTGATAAAATATGCATCCTTTAAAATATAATCTGTCTATGGGTATAATATTAATGGACATAGACTTGAGAACATTACTAATTATAAAAGTCATAGACTACTAACCATTTTATAGTTAGTAATCTATGCTACTAACTATATTAGGAATATATCATACATTAATAGACAACCTAACTTACCTAAACTCTTTTATAATCTATACTAGCGGCCTGCCCCTGCTTCGCACGGGTATAAAATATATATCCCATGTCAGTCAGTGTAAAAAAAAATGATTAAAATCGATCCAGTAGTTTTGATTTATTCATTACTGCCCGTTGCCCGCAAGCGTTAAATTTGGAGAAAAACAATTTCCTCTCCCTATACCAAGAAGATTTCCTGCTATCTTTGGAATATCTAAATTCATATAGTACATTTTACCTATTTACTTTTACATTTTCCCGTTGTATTTCATTTTTACAATTAATTACAGAATGTCTTTATTAACAACATTCACAGCTTTAAACAAACTCTTGAAAGAACGAAATACGCGGCCAGCAACAGCGCGGCCTCCTCACGGCATTTTAAATCTGATTTTGAATCTAAAAAAAAAATATCTCCGAAAATGTTCACTTAAATTACATGCTGTGATCGGCCATATTGATGTATATTTAATCAACTATTTATTTAAGGTACTTATTTGGATAAAGATTAATGCTGTATTGTATAAAAATTGCTTCAAAAATATGGCATTATTTTTCGTAAAAAGTAAATGTTATTATGGTATATGTTCATCTCTTATGGGTTATCCATAAGAGATAGACATATACCGTCGCGGACTTTTCTGTAGACCTTTTCAAGGTGTACAAATACTCAGTACATCATTTTGATAAATCTCGTAGGGTTTAGCCTGCGTTTGCAATTTTATTTATTTATTTATTTAAAACTTTATTGCACTTACACATTAAAATATACAAAATTACAAGAAAGAACTTAACCTTATGTATATGTACAAAGGGCGGCCTTATCACTGAATAGTGATCTCTTCCAGGCAACCCTTATTATAGGATAACACGTATGAACGTGGCGAGTGTGCAAAAAGAAAACGTACTAAATCTACTTGCATATCTATATTTATATACTTAAAGATAAATAAATAAATAGTCATATCAAACATACATTTCTATATACACAAATATATATATAATATAAATATAAAACATACATTTAACATATATATGCATAGTATAAATATAATAGATATAATATAAATACAGTACATCAATATTAAAGAGAAAATAGAAAGAAAAAACAAATAGATAAAATGCTTTAGAAAGACAAATAGTGAACTTTAAGTTTATTTTTAAATGTAGAAAGTGACTTCGCGTGCCTTATTTCGGTTGGAAGTGCATTCCACAAACGTACAGCTTTAGAGGTAAAGGAGTCAAAGTAAGTTTGGGAACGGCACTTCGGTGTTTTTAGTTTGTTATCAAATTGGGAGCGAAGAATAAGATGAAGACAGCTGTTATCTGCAAGGAAGGTGAAACGTTCTTTTAAATAGACAGGTGTGCAAGGATGAAAAAGGACATTATACAGAAGAGAAAGAAGATGAAAATCACGACGACGCCTAATGGGAAGCCAACCAAGTTGAGAGCGAAAGTGCGAAATGTGGTCAAATTTCCTCAATCCAAATACAAATCTAATGCAAAGATTTTGCATACGTTCTAATTTATTTAGAAGCTCTTCGGATAAATCGCAGAAACAAGTATCAGCGTAGTCAAGAATAGGCAGCAGGAGACTGTTGGCAAGAGATATTTTTGTCTTGATGGGTAGAAAATTCTTCCACTTTTTCATTAAGTGCAATGTTGCAAATATTCTGCGGCAAATTTCAGAGACATGTGGCTTCCATGAAAGAGTGTTATCCATAAGAATGCCGAGGTTTTTCACAACAGTGCTGTAAGGGAGCGTCGATCCATCCAAGACAACAGGTGGAAGGTTTGTTAGGTTTAATTTAGAGATCTGCCTCGAGCTTCCAATTATACAGAGCTGAGACTTACTAGCGTTGATAGATAATCCAACTTCTCTACACCAATTGGCGATGACATTCAATTCCTGATTCAATTTATCAATGCCATGTGCTATATCGTCAACTGGGGTTGAAACATACAACTGCAAGTCATCTGCGTAAAGGTGAAAGGGAAGGGAAAGAAGATCAGTAACAGTGTCAATGAAAATAGTGAATAAAAGTGGAGAAAGTACACCACCCTGAGGAACACCAGCACGCAAGGGACAGTACGATGATGACCGCCCTTCTAAAGAAACGCATTGTTGTCTACCACGTAGGTACGAGCGTATCCAAGAGAGGACATTAGGCGACATATTAATGGATTCTAGGATAGCCAACAAGATATCAAAGTCAACTGTGTTAAAAGCGTTGCTAAAGTCAAGGAGGGCAATTAAACTTACTTGTTGGCTATCCATACCGTACCGAATATCTTCACATACTTTAGTGAGTGCCGTTGCAGTACTGTGCCCAGGGCGAAACCCAGATTGGAAATGACTTAGAATATTATGAGTGGAAAGAAAAATAAATAATTGAGAATGGATAATACGTTTAAGGATTTTAGACAAAAAAGGTAGTATGGAAATGGGACGGTATTGAGAAGGTAATGTAGGATTTGAAACCTTAGGAACGGGGATAACTTGAGCCATATGCCAGGTACTCGGAAAAGTAGAGGACGATAGAGAAAAATTAAAAATATGGCACAGTACATGTACTATGCTATTTAATGCGAGAACAATCATCTTCCGGCTAATACCATCGGAACCCACAGCCCCCGATGTGACAGCTAAAATATGCTTTTTAACGTCGTCCACTGTTATGGAGTGAAAGTGAAATAATGGATGACTAGGCTTAGTCTGTGACTGTAAAGCAGCAATGGTAATATGTTTTTGAGAGCAACTAGAGGTGATATTTGAGAAATGTTGGTTCAAAGTATTTAGATCTATATTATGGGGATTTTTTTCCCTCTGCCGTCCAATACCTAACGAGCCTAAAAATTTCCATACATCTGAGGATTTCTTATTTTCAACCGAGGACTGTATATATTTTCGTTGCGCATCTCTGCATATTCTATTACACTGATTACGGAGATACTTGTACTTACGTTTATTATCGTCGGTAGGATTCGATTTGTATTTGGACTTAGCAGAATTGCGTTTGGTCATAATCGCCTTAATACCGTCCGATAACCAAGGTGCAGGAATGTGCTTAAGCTTAATGGGTCTAAGCGGTGCGTGCAGATCAAAAAGTTCAACCAGAGTTGAGTTAAAAATATTAATTTTTTCATCGATTGTGGGTGCCTTAAAAGTTGATTCCCAATCAATTTTACTAAGATCCTGTGAAAAACGCTCATGGTTGAAGGTCTTGTAACTGCGTCGCATCATAACAGTCGGTTTAGCCTTGGGTGGGCGAATTTTATACGATAAGTATATAGCATCGTGGTACGAGAACGCTTCTGCTGGAAATTGACCGTGCGCGCTAACAAGTTCTGGAGAAGAAACAGTTATTAAATCAAGGAGTGAAGGTGAACAGTTAGGGAAGAAATGAGTAGGTGAATCTTGTATAAGGTGTAAATTAGAACTATTAATAATTGTTTTTAATTGATTAGCACGTGAATCATTTTTAATCAAACATGTGTTAAAATCACCCATAATAATGGTGTGATCAACATTAGGAACATAGGATTCTAAGAGAGTTTCAAAGTTTCGAAAATAATTATGTAAGCGGGAAAAATGTAATTATTTACAGAAACCTCAAAAATTACAGTATTTCTCTACTTTGTATTGAATGTTTTTATACGTACAAACCTTCCTCAGGAATCACTCTATCTATTAAAAAAAACCGTATCAAAATTTGTTGCGTAGTTTTAAAGTTTTATGCATACATAGGGATATATGGACAAACAAAGAATGCGACTTTGTTTTATAATATGTATTTATAGTGATATTTTAAGGATGAACATATAGTTGAAAAATGAATAATAAATTATCGATTTTTCTCCGTTAAAACAAATCTATTTAAAAAAAAAAACGATTTCACGAAACGAAATAATCGTTTTTTTTTTTTATTCTATTTTTTCCGAATGCATATTTGAAAAGTTGCCAAAAATGTTGGACTAACCACCAAGAAATAATGTAGAAGATGCGCTGTTTATGATATTTAATTAAAATGTGTAGTTTGGATTCATTGGTTTCATCCAAAAATGCACATCTAATCTTATAAACAAGAAAAAAAGGATCAGAGGATAATTAATATAATCAATTTTTTAATAATCGATTTTTGGTTACAAAATAATCGATTATTAAAAATCGTTGATTTAAAAAAACGATTATTTTTACATTGCTAACATCTAGGGATGTGACTCGGAGTAGGAAAAATCGATGTTTTTCTTTTAAAAATATTCGATTTATAAAAAAATCGATTCTTTTCGTATCAAAATAATCGATTTTTTCGACTATATTCATATAGTCGAAAAAATCGATTATTATATAACTTTCAAGTTACCTTTTTTTAATATAAATAATTAATTAGAATAAAGGCTTATTAAAGTGGACAACCACTAATGAATATAACAGATAAGCAGTTTGTGAAATTTTTTTATAATGTGTAGTTTAGCTACAATGGTTTCATCCAACAGTGCATATGTAATCTTAAAAAATTAGAAATAAGAGTGAAACGTGAAAGAGGATGATTAAAATAATCGATTTTTATGAAAAAATAAAAGATTATTATAAAATCGATTATTTTTACATCTCTAGTACTCTGATCTCTACGTTTTGGTATAACCTCTTTTCAGTATCGAAAGGAGCCAATTGGGAACATATGTAAATAAATATTATTAAGTGACCGATATTCAGTAAAAATTAATTTTATGGAAACATCAGATGAAAGTTTTGTTTGGACTGATGCATCGAGTGATTCCAGCACGAAAATGTATGTCAAATATATGCCGAGTAAATATGTCAGACACTTACATATCTTAATTTATTAAATCTGCACTTAAAATTTTAAACAATATTCTAAAAAGCACATTTAAACTTAATAACTTAATAATATTTTAAAAGAATATTATGTTTTTTTTGTTACCTTTTCTTAGTATCTACATACTAATACAAACTCATTTTATGGCAAATATATCAGTTTAGGTTACAATATTTTTATATTTAAATTATAAATGTAATTTTATATAAACAATTTCAAAATAAAGTAATTATTTCTTTTAGACAAATGAAACAAATCACATCTCGACATGATTCTAATGGTGACGAGACGGGGGCCACCCTACAGGAGGCTGTGCAGGTTGAGCAAAAACAGAAAAGTAAAAAACGGAAAAAGGTAGATAGAGATGCATATGTAGATCTAGATTCGAATACCATTGATTTTGATATAAACACATCTATAAAGTCTGAACCTAATAGTGATTTTGATGTGCCCAAAAATAAGAAAAAGAAAATAAATCAGGAAAACAGCTATTGTAATGGAACATTACTGGAAGCTGAAAACTATCTTAATCTAAGAGTGAAACAGGAGCAAATAACTTTTGTAGAACCAACATCGCTGAAATCTAAAAAGAGGAAAAAATGTAAAAGTGAATCTGAAGTGATTGATGATGGTGAATCAGAGCCGTTGACACCATTGAAACAAGAAAATCATTTTAAAGAGGAGGATTTAGATAAATCTTTATTAAATAATTGTGAGGATTCTAAGTTACTGGATATAGATAATGACCATAGAAAAAAAAAGAAGAAGAAAAAAACATTACAAAATGGCACCTTAGAATCATACAACAGACCAGAGTTGGATATTCCTGAAAACATCAATAAAGTAAAGAAAACAAGCATGAAAAAAAAATCATATAGCAGTAAAGAGTTGATTGACGACAACAGTGATAGTGATATCGGTGAAATTGTCAGTTCCACTTTGATTAACAACTCCATTCATCACAAAAGTACCACTCATAACAGTTCTACTCTTCTTAGCAGTTCTGTCAATCAGATAAGTAGCATTGAAGGGGCTTTAAGAAGTTCCAGAATATCAGATAGAATAAGATTTGAAGAAGAAGAAAGCATAGATTTTGAATCCAAGGAGTCTGTTGCTAACAGTAAATTATCAAATCAGCTTCAACAGTACATTTCTTCAAGCACTTATTTACGACCATTTCAGTGCAGTTTAGCTAATTCTGGTATTACTGAAAATGATGACATTTGGATTCTCAAAGGGCCACATGCAATACCTGTTTCCCATTTAAAAAATTGTACTTTGACATTGGATGGCAAGAAGAAGGTTAAAGTGAATGGCAAAAGTTATGACAGCATTATAGATAGCAGCATCAGTATAGCCCCCGTACTACTGTGTAACAAAAAAACTTTCCTTATTCAAAAAATACATGTTATGGGTGTGATAGCACTACGCCAGCGTTTACCAAAAGTGCACATACCGTACGACACATTGGTTGTGAGCACCGACAGCAGCTTCATACCGCTCCCGGACACTAAATGTAGACACCCATTATTTGGGTCTAATTACAAAAAGGCAATGAAAATACATGCAAATATTGTGGAACGACTTTATGTAACAGACTCAAATTATGCAATGAATATGGAGAAGAGAAAAAAAATTAAAAAAAAGAAAGAAAAAGTTGAGATGGAGTCTGAGATTGAGGTCAAAGCAACTGTTGATGTGCTACACTCTGACAGACAGAAGAAAAAAAGAAAACATAGGGAGGAAGAGATGGCACCTAATAAGAAAAAACGTAAAAAGAAGGATCAAAGCTGCGCAGATGTCTGGGAATCCGAGCGAGCCATTGAAGAAAATCTTTTTAACTTCTAATAAAATAATAATGATTAAAATATATTTTTTTAACTATTCATTAATTTAAAATTGTAATGTCATTTTGATTAACTTTTTATTTTTATTTTACTTATTTTTATGTAAATTATTTTAATTTTGTTGAGTTGATGCTGCTCCTGTACATTTTGGTGTTATACATCCTTCTAGAGACAACTTGGGAGTTTGTATAAAATGAAATTTTAGTGTGATTAAAAAACACAATTAGCAGAAATGAATTTCAATTGATACTGAAAAACGAAAGATAAATATACATCACTACATATTATAAAACAAAGTCCCTATATCCCTGTGTACGCATAAAACTTTAAAACTACGCAACAGATTTTGATGCGGTTTTTTTTAATAGATAGAGTGATTCCAGAGGAAGGTTTGTACGTATAATAACATTCAATACGGAGTAGAGAAATACTGTAATTTTTGAGGTTTCTGTACATAATTACATTTATTTCCGCTTACATTGACGCCCGATACACACACGCACACACACAGCGTCTTCGCCGGCGAAGACGAGGTCCCCGCTTCCTCACGCCTAGCGGCCGGGGTGTCCAGCCCCGCCCGTTATGACATTAGGACTTTTCCATAAGTCCGATACAGTCCTCCACAACGCGTCGTTTTAAGCCGAGGTCCGGCCTCACAGGAGGCACCCTTAAGGCGACGCTCCCAGGATGCTGCGGGCCTCTCTCGAGACCCGCTCTTCCTCAGCTCAACCCCCGGCGATGCTTCTGCGCTCGCCCACTCTCTCGGTGACGCTGTCAAAGCCTTCACGGCTAACTGCCTTAGTTAGTGTTCGAAAAAAAAAACCGCTTCCATTGCAAACGCAGGCTAAACCCTACGAGATTTATCAAAATTATGTATAGTCCGTCAAGAAAGTCATGAAAAGAATGTTTTGAGAACTAAAGCTTTTACTTGTTATGGCAACACTGTATTCCTGTCTAACTGAGTACATCAATTGTCACATCAGAGGTTATTGTGGTTAGCTTACTGGATTTTTATTAATTACTGCGAATATTTCTTATCGTTTAACCGTTTTGTGGTTAAAATGAATCGCACTGTTTATAAAAGTAATACGAGACAGATCATATTTAAGGTTTTCCAAGAATTTATGAGTGAATTTCAAACGGGAAAGTTATTTTCTGATTTGGGAGATGTTTACGGTCGAACAGCTAAAATAACAGGTATGTACTCGTATTTTAATGTTAGACACTGTAACAGAAATGAAATTGTACATATTCAAGTGATATTTTAGCTTTGTGATAATATTGTTTACGAATTTTAAAAGGTTATGTTATTGTAGGTATAGCTTTCCTATATTACCACGCTTAGAAAATTTTGATACTTTTGTATTTTTATTACAATGTTTGAATTTTTTTTTTCTTCCAGGTGTTTCTGAAAGCACCGTTCGACGTATAGTGGACGAGGGTATGAAAAATGGAGGCAAATTTGTAACGCCTGGAAAAAAAAGGAAGGGCCGACCTTGTAAACCGATTGATGATTTCAGTCTATGTGCCATTCGTCAAAAAGTTCAATTTTTCTACACAGTCAAAAAAGAAGTACCTACGCTAAGTAAACTATTAGCTGTGGTGAAACAAGACTTAGATTTTGATGGCAGCCATGAACTTCTCAGACAGATATTACATTCAATTGGATTTAAGTTCAAAAAATGCAAAACAAATAGACTGGCGCTTATAGAAAAGCCAATTATAGCTTCAAAACGTGAATATTATTTGAAGCAAATTCTTGAAAATAGAAGATTGCCAGAAGAGCTTCAAAAAAACATAATTTATTTAGATGAAAGTTATATTCATGACTCCTACAAAGTAACTAAATGTTGGCAGTCTATAAATATTTCTGGCGTTCAACAAAATGTATCTAAAGGGAAAAGGTGGATAATTTTGCATGCTGGTAGTGAAAAAGGTTTTGTGAATAATGCATTGTTAATATTTAGTGGTAAAAACAAGACTGAAGATTACCATTCTGAAATGAATGCACATAATTTTACAAAATGGGTAACTGAAAAGTTAATACCTAATTTAACTGAAGCATCAATAATTGTTATGGATAATGCCTTGTTCATTACAACTGAATGATATCATTCAGTTGTAATGAACAAGGTACTATTTTTTACATATTATGTTTCTTGTGACAATAGTCACATTCTTTATCATTATGTATGCTTCATGTACAATCTGAAATTTGATTACTAAATTGAACCTTTTCACCAGGCTCCGACATCTAGTTCACGTGTTGAAGAGATCAAAATGTGGTTACGTGAAAACAATATTTTATTTGATGCCACATTAAGAAAACCGTCCTTATTAATGTTAGTAAAAAAACATAAACCTGAACCGGTGTACCACATTGATGAGCTTTTAGGGGAACATGGGCATACAGTGATAAGACTGCCACCTTATCATTGTGATCTCAACCCCATTGAACTGGTTTGGGCCATCTTAAAAAAGCGTATTGCCCAAAAAAATGTTGGTGGTCAAAATATTGTAAAGTTGGCAGAAGAAGCATTGAAATCAGTTACCCCACAAGAATGGAAAAATTGTACTGACCATGTCATTAAAATTGAAAATGAATATTATGCTCGAGGCGGGACTCTGTATAATGATATAGACCAACAGATCATAACAGTAGGCGACAGTTCCAGTGAATCTGAAGATGCAGAAATGGAGCAACTTCCTTGTGCTGGATCTTCAGGACACATTTCAGGAGTTGAATACCTTGATTCTGATTTTGACTATGATTAATTAAATAATATTATCATAAACTGTTTTTTTTTTTTTTATAGAATTAGGCGTTACTTTGCGGAGATCTATAATACAAAAGTAATAATAAAATTATTTTGCTATAATCCGCGATGAAGTAAAATAGAAAATATTATGTCCTTACATATGAAATTGGCGTTTTGTCGTACTGGCCACTTTGATCTCAAATATTACCTTTATGGTTAGGAATTCCAAATTCAAATTCATACAGCTATTTACTCATGCATTTGTGTTTCAAACCCTCTAATTCATTTGTTTTTTCTTCTTTTGTTTTTTATTTGTGTCACTCTGTTTACAAAATGGAAAACATGAAATATTGCGTTTTTTACGAGTAGGTATGAGTTCCACCGTGGCACCAGTGCTGCAGAAACGGCTCGAAGGATTAATGATGTGTATGGTGACGGTGTCGCAAAAGAAAACACTGCGTTTTTGGTTCCAACGTTTTCGTTCTGGAAATTTCGACCTGCAGAACAAGCCTCGTGGACGGCCGGAGACCAAAGTTGATAATGAAGAATTGAAGGCTATCGTGGAAGCGGATCCATCGCAAACCACGTCCGAGTGAGCTGCAGGCTCCGGTGTTAGTGATAAAACTATTCTAATCCACTTGAAGCAAATTGGGAAGGTGAAAAAGCTTGAAAGGTGGGTACCTCATGAATTAAGTAAAGCAAACCGACAAACGCGCGTCGACTGCTGCGTTACGTTACTCAACCGGCACAATAATGAAGGAATTTTAAATCGAATCATTACCTGTGATGAAAAGTGGATCCTCTACGATAATCGGAAGCGCTCATCGCAATGGCTGAACCCTGGCGAACCAGCCAAATCCTGCCCTAAGCGAAAATTGACTAAAAAAAGTTGCTTGTAAGTGTTTGGTGGACTAGTGCTGGTGTCGTTCACTACAGCTTTAATCTTAAATCTGGTCAGACGATTACGGCAGATATCTATTGTCAGCAACTCCAAACCATGATGGAAAAGCTAGCTGCTAAACAACCGAGGCTGGTCAATCGCTCTAGGCCACTGCTGCTTCAGGACAACGCTAGACCACACACTGCACAACAGACGGCTACCAAATCAGAGGAGCTTCAATTAGAATGTCTTAGACATCCACCGGACTCTCCGGACCTTGCTCCAACAGATTACCATTTTTTTCGCAATTTGGATAACTACTTGCAAGGAAAAAAATTCAACTCCGATGGGGCAGTCCAAACCGCCTTCAAAGATTTTATTGATTCACGCCCGAATGGTTTTTTTAGTAAGGGGATCAATGAACTACCTATGAGATGGCAAAAGTGCATACATAGCAATGGTACATACTTTGATTAAATAAATATATTTCATTAAAAAAACGACCTTATGTTCCTCCCATAGAAAACGCCAATCTCATTTGTAAGGACCTAATATATATAATGCTAAATGTAAAAAGCCTTTGCTTTGCGATTTCTATCTCCTGATGATGCTTCGGTTGCGGGGCGAAACGATTGTTGAGTTTGTGAAAGTGAACGTATATAGTGCTTGTGTATCGTGGTGGCGGTGGTGGAGGTTTGTGCATGTATTTTTTACGAATCCTGCATGTATCAGGTATGATAACCGATTGTCCACTCTACATTTAGCATTATATATATTTTCTATTTTACTTCATCGCGGATTACAGCAAAATAATTTTATTATTACTTTTGTTTTTTTTTCAAATGAAGTATCAAAATTTATTAATCGAAGTATATAGAGATACCATGTAAAAAACAGTGGCGCCCTCCTTTTTTTCACGACTTTCTTGACGGACTATACCAAGTATTTGCACACCTTGAAAAGATCTACAGAAAAGTCCGCGATGTCTATCTCTTATGGATAACCCACAATAGCACTTTTTGTCATTTACTTTATACGAAAAATAATGCCATATTTTCGAAGCAATTTTTACACAATACAGCATTAATCCTTATCCAATTAAGTACCTTAAATAAATAGTTGATTTAATATAAATCAATATGGCCGTTTACAGCATGTTATTTAAGTGAACATTTTTGGAGATATTACAGATTTAAAATGCCGTGAGGACGCCGCGCTTAGCCCTATAACACTTCGACTTTAGCAGCTATGTCTCTCTTTCAAGAGTTTGTTTAAAGACATTCTGTAATTAATTGTAAAAATAAAATACATAGGGAAAATGGTAAAAGTAAATAAGTAAAAATGTACTATATGAATTTAGGTATTCCAAAGATAGCAGGAAATCTTCTTGGTATAGGGAAAGGAAATTGTTTTTCTCCAAATTTAACGCGTGCGGGCCACGGGCAGTAATGAATAAATCAAAACAACCCGATCGATATTAATCATTTTTTTTACACTGACTGACATGGGATATATATTTTATACCCGTGCGAAGCAGGGGCAGGCCGCTAGTAAAAATATAAATACTTGTTACATTGTACTACAGACACACTTATGATGTTACTATAACTTCACAGTCACGACGCGTACGCGTCATGAGAAAACAATCTGATGTCTAAAGTGCGTCTTAACATATCCGTTTTTGAAAGATCACAGCGTTTTCATAATACTTCTAGGTTTTTAATTTGTTAAATTAGGCGTTACTTTACAGATATCGTGGACAGTGGATAATAATACTGTTTTGCTATACTCTGCGGCAAAAAGTAATACTGTAAATATATGAAGTGCTGTACTACCCGTTTTCAACAAAGCATTACATATCCCGTAAAACTGTATGCACTACAAACCACCATCACGATTTAACTAACTCGACCGACTTCAACTCCTCACCCTAACTGCAATCCTTTGAAAAATTGCTCAAATAAAACAGGTTCCTGTTTAGCGTCGTTACATATCATGTATGTAAATATGTGTACCTATCAAGTTTACAGCCGTATGCTTGATTCGTAAACATATTTAGCCTTATAAAGTTGAAGAAGTTGGTTATTGGATACACTTATTGAATGGTAGGGTAGAATATTTTTATGAAGATCAAGCTCCTGTTCTCAGTTATTGTTGCTGTTGTTCTCATTGGACATTAAATTAAGAGGCGTTTTACTGTTTCCTGGACTCCCGATCCACACGCACATGATGGGTCTTATTAAGCTTTAATCTGTTCAGGTATTTGTAGAACCCACTATGCGTTGCCGGCAATTGATGTAACGTCGAGTCGTGATTCTGGCCTAAATCTTGGATCTGTTTGTCGCTATCGCATTGGGCAGGAACATTTTTGTAACCCCGCTGTTTGTTCCACCGATGATGCGTTATCGTCAGCTATTGTCAGCTATTGTCAGCTATTGTATTGTCTTTGTGAAAGTTTTGTGGTGACCCAGGGGCTACTAATTATTGTGTGTGCGTTGATATGAAAGCAGAGAAAATGCTTTATTTATTACTTTCAAATTATTTACATTACAACTGACTTTTAGTGAACTGGCTTACACATTTTGATTATCAACTTAACGGTTGTAGTTAACTGGTTTAGACGTATTGATTATCAACTCAACGATGGGAAAATAAATCAAATTACGGCAATAAAGACACTTTTAAAGGCGTCTTTGGTTATAATTATAATTTGTAAGCCCAGTACGGCCTTAAGTTAAGCCTGCTTTATTTACTTATTACAGTTTTCAAACGATTAGAAGAACATCAACTTGACTTTTTGAACTGACAAACGCAAAGGTCATCTGAAGGACTTAAATGTCATAATAATCTGTTATTGTCGTTATTGTGAAGGTTACATTCTGAAATTCGTACAATAATAATATAACTCCGAAGATTTCTGATTTGAAATAATTGAATGAGACCTGCCAGTGCACAACGCACACGAGACCTGCGCTCTCTACGACGTGCTACGACGGTGCTGTTGTCTAAATGTGCCTTAACTTATTAATATCCAGAAACATATAATGTAAGTTTGACTCTTTTTAATTTGTACCGTTGATGAATTAAAAGTATATATACATAATATTGATAGCGTTTAATTTTTAAAATTTATTAGCCAAAATCTAAAATCATAAATTATAGAAATTTATAATTACAAAAACCTAATGAAATATGTTATGAAAGTGAAGAAATATAAAGTTTTATTATGATACACTGAAAAAAGATTCCATTAAGGCTCGGATTTTATCTTTGCATTAGCTGTGGTTATTATTGTTAGTAATATTCTTGTGAGCGATTGGAATAGCACTGTAGTAATTGCCGTGACGGGCCTGTTATCAACACAGAACTGAAAGGCAATCATTCTTGCAGTGTGTGGGGCCATGATATTGTCTTGTTTTTTAAATAGTATAACAAAGATATCATGTGTGAAGGTACGTAGCCGTTCCTCACTCTGCAAAATAACCCCTTTTCTGGTATTCCCGGGATACACAAACCAGCAAAGGTCTCCTCTCATCTCCTTGAAGTATTATTTACATATGTTGCATCCGGTCTTGAACAAGTGAGGGATATCATCTACTTCCTATTATTCTGCAAAATTGATTATCAGATTTATTTAGTTCGATCAGAATTTATTATAAAATTTATCGGAAAATATACATTTATTTTTATAACTAAAATTATCTGTAAAGTTGTCAATATATCTTCTATTTCCACTTGCTGCTTTCTGCATTGGATATTTAAATATTAAATAGTTAAATAATAACAAAAGAAATTATATTTTGTTATATTAATAGTTGTTCCAATAAAATGATTCATATCATTAAATTCATTGAAAACTATTCAAATTATTGGAGGTAGCATTTTTCGAAAATAACTTAAAATAAATCTTTAATTGGATTCGATTTAATTTGAGCATTTTAGGAAAATGCTCAAATTAAATCATCAGTGTCTGTCAAGTTAGCATATGACTTATAGTTCTTGGTCAGCCCTTGGGGATTTTATTTTACATATTGATAAGGCAAACATTTAAATGGAAAAGTGAATGTACTGAGGTTGGAGATTCCACTGATGCACCGTACATATAAATGTGAGATACGGTATGTGAAGAGATGCCTCACTTTAGGTTTTTTGCAGCTCTAAATAAAAACATCACACTCATATAAGGACAGACAAACAAAGAGACTGTTGTCGGAGACTAAATCGTTTGAGGTTGAAAAATCTGGCAGCCATTTGATCATATTTACTTATATCCCGATAGAATTCCTATCTCTATTTCAAAGTATCTGTGTCAAGAGGTCTGACACTGTGCGATGCCGCCGCGGCCGCGCACGGCGCTCTAAAGATTTCCTTTTCACACTAGTAACGCCATAAAAGCCGTGAACGAAACTGACAGACCGCGCTGCTTCGGCGGCTGCGGACCTCAAATATTATACTGTATATCTCTAAGTTTTATCTTTAACTTCGCGCGCTTCCGTCCGCGCCGCGAGCCCGACACTCGTTCGCGCGTCGGGGCCCGCGAGACAATAGGCGCTGTCGTAACCTCTCTCATAAACGGGTTCCGCACGGGATCGGCGAAACTACAAAAGGTGTAACAGAATCCCGTGCGGCGAAACGTGTCGCGCGGCGCGTATATAGCGCGCGACGCCGCGCCCGCGCCGGACTGCGCGCCCGCCATGCGCAAGCTGCTCGCGCGGGACGACTGCGGCCGCAAGCTGCCCTGTCCGGCGCCCGACAAGGTACGACTCGGACGGCGGGCGAGCGTCCTTCGGATGTTAAGTATGAATACAATCGAATCACTCACGTTTCCCGGTCGAGGGCGACGCTTGCCTCGCTCTCGCGGCGGTCTCTCATGGCGGGTCCCGTGCAGAGGCCGATGGCGGTGGAGCGCGAGGCGGCGGCGGCGGTCGAGGCGGCGGACGCGGCGGGTGACGCGGGCGGCGCGGCGCCCGACGCGCGCGTGCTGACCCTCAACCACGGCGAGCACCTGGACGCCACTCTGTACAGGTGAGCCGGCTTCGGAGGGGCCGGACGGATCGCCCTATTCGAAGAATAAAGTCACATTTCGAACGCCCGTACGTGATACGTGACTTTATTCTCCGGATGGGGCGAAATGTCCTTATGATTTTACTTCGTGCGGTAACTTAAATCCATATATTTTAGTAAACTTTTTGCGAACGCACCGTGCGATACGGAGATTTATCTGACGTATTCGGATAAGAATCGCTTCACTCGAGGCGGAACCGGAACGCTCCGTCGCGTCATACCGGCCCGCGTCCCGGTCGAGTTCCCGCGTCACGACAGTCGGGCGCTTCCTCGACAGGTTCGAGAAGGGCTGCCGGCTGGAGTTCCGGCCCGGGCCCACCCTGCTGGGGCGGAAGGTGTTCCTGTACACCAACTACGTGGGCCCCGAGGGTGAGTGTGGTCGCGCGCGGCCCCTGCCGGCCCCCGGCCCCGTCGGCCGCGCTGACCGCCGCCGCCGTCCGCAGCGGAGGAGCCGTTCGTCCGCAGCCAGTACTGCGCGCTGGAGTGGGCGCCGCCGGGCGCGCTGCTGGCCGCCACGGACGCGCGCTGCTCGCTGCGGCTGGCGCGCGCCGGCTCCTTCCACTACTACTTCGTGTACGACAGCCCGTGAGTGTCGCCGCCCGCTCCGGACCCGACCCCTGCCGGAACCCCGTGCCGTCTCTCCGATACTCTCACGCGACACTCCGAGGCTCGCGGGAGGTTTAGAGATCTATTAAAGTTTTGTATGACTTCATCGAGACCCGTCCGTCGAACCTATTCGAACCGAACTCGTATAACCTATTAAAACTAAATAATGTTCGAGTGCGATTCCAGAAATGAAAAGCTGCGTCGATAGTACGGTATTAATTTCCGGTGAGACTCGAGCGGTTCTCCCCCGCAGGCCGCACGGCCGGTACCGTATACATATGGAATCCTCAATTAACGGGGCTCTCTCGTTTAAATTCTTCACTAACGAGATATTTATCATCTGCTAGATTGTAATCGAACGCGTATTCATAAAGATATATCTAGTGCCACCGTACGTAGACCGTACCGGGGGTCCGTCCGCTGTAGCGATCGTCGGCTTGACCGGTGGGCCCCGTCCGCAGCGAGTCCCGCGTGGGCCCGCAGGGCTCGGGCTGGTTCCACGTGGCGCCCACGCTGGCGGCGGGCGGGCGCGCGCTGCCGCCGGACGGCGTGGCGTGCCAGACCGTGCTGGCCAAGTGCCTGGGCCCGCTGGCGCGCTGGCCGGCTGCGCTGCGGGTGGCGCACGAGGCCGGCTACAACATGCTGCACTTCACGCCCGTGCAGCGGCTGGGCGCCTCCGACTCCAGCTACAGCATCGCCGACCAGCTGCGGCTGGACCCGCGGTTCGCCGACCCCGCGTCCGGCCGGGAGGCCACCTTCGCCGACGTCGAGAAGGTCCTCGCCGTCGTGCGCGACGACTGGAAGGTAGGGGGGGGCACGGTCGGGGCCGGACAGAGTACGGCCGGGCGCCGCACGAACGATTCAATTCCGAAGAGACAGTCGAAGCTATCTTCATGTATACCTCTATACTAATATATAAAGTAAAAGAGTTTGTTTGTTCGAACGCGCTAATCTCAGGACTATTTGACCGATTTGAAATATTATATCAGTATAAGATTGTATATTTATTGCGGAAGGCTGAATGACATCACGCTAAGATGAATAGAATGGAACGGCAATAATAAATAGTACAAAACCGGCATAATTTAAAGCTTTCCTTGCGTGCGCTGAGTAAACTAGTTGGTAATAGTTATTAAAAAATCATGTATTACAAAATTATTCCCCTCTTTTTAAAAGTTCTTAATAAAAGTCAAAAGAGTCGCTTATTTTCTGATTAAAAGATGAATAAATAACTATAGTACATACTTCATATAATTTTTATTTTTTAATTTTATTATTTACTATAATATAATATATGATGTAAATAGGTGAACAATGGGATGTACAAAGTTACATTTCATTATTTAAGCTGTCGCTGGCGTTGGTGGCGGATTAGTTTAGTTTTAGGGTATGGTCGCCACTGAAAACCAGTGTTGGGGGCCACCTCAACGTATACTGAGTGGTGTTCCTTTTTGCAACGTCTCATTTCTCTGCATAGGTAGAATTTTTTATTTATATTGTTTATTTTGTAAGTGTAAATGTTCATGTAGGGTAAGTGTGACTGTTGTTAATAAAAGGTTTTTGATTTGATTTGATTTGAAAATCGAAGCGACAGCATATGTCATCTTTAATCTTTCCACGTGGGCTAAGCCGCTGGCGATTGTCAGTAGATTATATCGATTCTCGCTCGCGATGTCGCACGTTCTATCGAAGGATAACTAGGATACGTGTACTGCGACGTACGACTTACTATGTAAGAGTGAGATTATTTTTTTTCTCTTCGCTCGAGTTATGATATGGCGGCGAGTAAAAGTCTTTTTAAAAAATTATTAATTTATTACAAAAAGATGAAAATTATACAAGACTTTACTATCTGAAGACAAGAATGCAAGTCAATTTGAAAGTAATTTAAATAAAAATGAAAAATTGTTATATTCCTGAAACCCGGTTATGATTCCGCGAAGCCCATTGTTTTCCAGCTTGCCTCATCAGCGGATTCCAACGGTTACGGCACCTTAACTCCTCCCTCCTTAAGATGGAAGATGGTCCTGCAGCTTCCAGGAGCGTCCTCGCGCTGCATGTCCTTAGGGGGACTCTTGCGTGGGTAGAACTTCCATGCTGCAAAGGCTATGATTAGAACATACAGGAATACGGTTGACCAACTAGGGATCACCATCATTTTAATCCAGTAACTATCATCTACTTCATCTACATCTTCTATTTTGTTTAGGAGCTCGTGGATGTTATCTAAGGACACGTCTTCTAGGTGTAATTCATAGTGCGCTTCTTCTTGATGTAAGATATCCTTATTAGGTAGAGGAACAATCTCGTTCATCGTAATGGTGTTCGTATGCGCGTCTAGGGTCCTGTTCATGACCGTGATATTGCAGTTTCCTGTTATAGTTATAAGAAATGATCCTGATGATCTTCGGTATTCGGTTTTACTTCCGCATTGCGTCTTTAATACCTCTGGTTCTATTACTATCACCAGCCATGTGTTTTCTTGGATTTTCTGAATTATTCCTCGTTTGAGATTCATCTTAGCGCGGGTGCAGTTTCCCTTTTGATGTTTAATAAGAGATATGATACAGTCATCGGACTTCTCTGTGATTTTGGAGTTGAGAGATTTGCAAAGTCGAGTGTCTTCTGATATCTTCTTACACTCTTCTTCCAGGTAAGCATACTCATCGCTTCCAAGTGCAAGGAAATTGGATTTAGGGATAATGGTAAGGTTTTCTTTATTTGGAAGGGAGTATAAATGTATATAATCGTATATCTTATGATCAATGGACGGGATTTCTAATATAAATGTTAAAGAGTGCTCTGTGCTGTATGCCTTTACATTAATAGACTTTTCTATTATATGAATATTATTAATACTAATGTCTGCTACGAGCCTTAAGGGATAAAGTCTTTGCATATTATTAAGTTCTGATAGTAAATTACGAGGGCTTATAATACTAGGGTGCATTATACCTAATTGCGAGAATGTCATCGCATCTTCTAGTATCATTAACTTATCTAAAATTATTTGTAAACTAAAACTTATTTGAATGTATATCTCTAGGAAGTGCAATTGATTTATTGTGGTATTAGAGGTAATGGTAATATTTTGTAAGATAGAAATCAACCTATTTTGATTATTATTGATTTTTTTTAACTGAGTAGAAAACTCATTTATATTATTTTCCGCCAAATAGAGTGTTTGCTTTTGAGACCTTTGAATTTTGAATACTGAATTGCGTAATTTATTAATTTCGCTTTCGAAACGAATAGCATCTTCGTTATCTAGGTTACCTGTAATTAATTTAACAACTGAACCTAAACCATTAATGATACCACGTCTAACTCTTATCTTAGGTGCAATAAAAATAATCTTCTTATCAATTAAATCTAAATTATGCTCTATTTGATCCCTATATGTGTTATGTAAGTTCTGCGAAGCAGTGTTGTTCTCTGCTGCCTTAGTGCTTGCATATAATGACATGAGTTCTATAGAAACTAAATGCAACTGTGTGATATTATACACGCAGGCTAGGTTTAGGGAATCAATTTGTTTTGTTATGAATCCTTGTTTTAATAAAAGGATTCCGTTAGCATTGTCTACGGGTTCAAAGGTAAGTTCGGATATTATTTGGAACACGTGGGCTCCGAAGACGAAGGTCCTGTAACAAGATGGGGTCTTCGTAGTAGTTTATAATGTACTCTAATAGATTTAGAATTAGGGTGATTGCCTATGATTTCAGCTATGCTATTGGGATGTAAATGAATAATTTTATACGGTCCTTTAAAAACCGGTTTTGTTTTATCATTTCTCGCGGTCTTCGCCACCTGTTTAAAAACTGTTTCACCTACCTTGAAAGTAACAGCCTCGGCTGTCTGATTGCGTTTTGCGATGATCTGTTCCTTATTTTTGGACATGTGTGCGGTAACACATTCTTGAATGGCTTCTGCGTTTGTCCTGTGCTTAATTACATAATCTTGGTAAAACTGTTTGGAATAATGGAGTTCTAGAGGGTTTCTAGAAGCTGTGTGTCCGAATAGTAATTCATGAGGAGTATAATCAGTCGTAGAGTGAATAGAATTATTATACGCTATTACTGAAAACTTCATGAGTAGTTGAATAGGGTCGTCTTTGTTAGTCATCCTTTGTATCCTAATAATCTCTGCTATGGTTGAGTGAAAACGTTCTATTGGTGAATTAGAGTTCGGGTTATATGGGGTTGTAAAGTGAATGTTTATATCGTGTAAAGCACACATTTCTTTTATTACTTCATTGTCAAATTTAGAGTCGGAGTCTGTAGTTATTTTCAGGGGTGTTCCTAGTACTGAAAAGATGTCAAATAATGCTTCAGCGATGTGCACGCTACTAGTCGCGTTTAGTGGGACGGCTTGAGCGTACTTTGAAAAGTTATCTATGATAGTAAGGAAAGTAGCTCCACCTGTAGAATATAAATCCATAAAGAGATGTTGCATAGGTTTAGTTGGAGTTTCAGTTAATGCTAGAGGGGGTCTAAGTGGATTTCGCTCATATTTAGCCTGTAAACAAACTGTACATTGATTTATGTAAGCTTGAATAGTTAATAACATACTAGGCCAATGATAATTTCTATGAATCTGTTTATACGTCTCCTGAATACCACGATGCATTGTTTTGCCTTCATGATATTTTTTAATCACTTCCTGTTGTTCCGCCTTGTTTTCAACGAGAGTAACGCGTGAAGTACATCTGAACAGTTTAGGGCCTCTATTATTAAATATCGTAGTATATACCCTAGAAAATGCCAGATATAGATCTTCGTCATGGAAATAACAATAAAATACTCTATCAGCAATGGTATGCTCTTTAAGGAATTGGATTATCTCCTTTTCCGTATTGTTTACTGGGATAAACACATCTTTAATAGTGGTTCGTGAAGTCGTCGATCTATTGTCTACTCTATAAGTTGAGCCAGGGGTTGATCTTATGTGAAATTGCTTTAGCTGTCGGTCTATTGCGTCTGATAAAATTGGTATACCTCTGTTCTCATTATCGGGTTGAGTATGATTAGTAGAAACTAGATTGTCGGGGTCAAATGTCACGACACTCATAGTATCTGATTCCGATTGTAGTGTAGGGGGTTGCGTGTTCGTTTGGGGTAAATTATCGTTATTAGACTCAATATTAGGGTTGTCATTGTTTTCGTTAGATGTTGTTGCTTGTATGTCCACTGTCTCGGACGGAGGTTCTGTCTCTGCTTGAACATCGTCAAATATCCTATTTATCAAGTTTTCGTCGTCATTGTCATCTAAGTTAACTGCTAGAGAGTCAATGCTATTATGATAGATCTTTGCTCATGATAGGGCGTCTGCGTTAGTATTTTGTCGTCCCTTTTTGTAAATAACGTTAAAGTCGTATTCTGCAAGTTTCAGTCTCCATCGTGTCAGTTTAGAGTTAGGATCTTTTAATGACATTAACCATGTTAGGGGCCTGTGATCGGTATAGATAGTAAACTTTCTGCCGTAAAGGTAAGGTCTAAAATATTTCACTGCCCATATTATAGCTAACAGTTCCTTTTCAATCGCTGAATAACGAGTTTCCGTTTCAGATAATGTTCTAGATGCATAGGCTACAGGTTTATCTGAACCTACAGATCCTTGGGATAGTACTGCACCGAGGGCTATGTCTGATGCGTCGGTCGTTAATATAAAAGGTTCGTCAAAATTGGGGTATTGTAAAATAGGGGCGTTAGTCAATATCTGTTTACATTTATTAAAAGATTCTAGGAATTGTGGGGAGTGTACTACTTTGTTATTTTTCTTTAAGCATAAGGTCATAGGTTTAGTTAGCTTAGCAAAATCTTTTATAAATTTTCTGTAGTAGCCAACGAGGCCAAGAAAGCTTTTTATATCCTTTTGAGTTTTCGGTAACGGGAAATTTAACACAGCTTTTATTTTGTCTTGGTTTGGTTTTACACCTTGGTCTGTCAGTTCATGTCCTAGGAATTTAACATGTTTTTGTAGGAACTCGGATTTGTCTAGCTGTATTTTTAAATTATGAGTTTTGAATCTGTCGAACACCTGTCTTAGTTTCTCGATGTGTTCCTGTAGTGAAGTCGAAATAATTATTACGTCGTCTAAGTATGTAAATACGTTGTCTATTCCTCTCAGAATATGGTCCATAAGCCGTTGAAAAGTACTAGGAGCATTCTTTAGACCGAATGGCATCCTAAGGAATTCATAGTGTCCTCTTTCTGTCGTAAACGCAGTTTTTTCGATGTCTTCGGGGTGCATTTCTACCTGATGGTAGCCACTAGCAAGGTCGAGGGTCGTAAAGTACTGTGCTCTTCCTAGTCTGTCGAGTATGTCGTAAATGTTAGGTAATGGGTACTTGTCTTCTACTATTCGTTCATTAAGTCTACGATAGTCGATAACAAGTCTCCACTTAACTTTACCTGAAGCGTCTGGTTTTTTGGGGACTATGTGAACGGGGCACGACCATGGAGATATGCTTTCCCGTATAATTCCCTGTTTTAAGAGATTGTCTACTTGGTTCTGTATCTCTTTACGTTGTTGTGGGGGTTGTCTATAACTTCGTACAAATATCGGAGTCTGGTCGGTTAGTCTTAGTTGATGTTTAACCGCGTGAGTGAAGGAGAGTGGAATATTCTCAGAATAAAAGATATCTCTATACTGAAAACAGATCTTATTTATCTCACGAGATTCTTCTTCATTCATATGGCTGGTACGTATTTTATTTAAGTTATTACATAATTCGTTTTCAATGTCGGAATTTATTTGAATTGTATTTAAATTGCATTTTTCTATGGGGTCTCTATAGGGTTGTAGTTTAATATCCTGTGAGTTAGATATAATCCTTTTATCGGAATTATAATTAATAACGGAAGTATTAAATTTTCCTTTTTTTACTTCCACAATAGCTGCGGGAGATTTTACACCACGAAACCACATAAAGTTGTCATGTATATAATATCCATCTGTATAGTTAGTCTTAATGGTTATAATTTTTTCACATCTTGGTTCAATCTTAAGATTCTTACTAGGATAGTCAAAGTAAATAGGTATCTCTGCGTCAGCTGTACATAAAATCTTATTCTTTATATTAATGTTACACGATAACGCTTTTAATAAGTCCAAGCCTATAAGTCCTTTATACTTAGGGTCAAAGTCGAAAAGAAGGAATTTGTGAATAATATCACTATTAAATGCCGGGGGAAGGGGTAAATAAGCCACTTGATCGTGACGCGTGACAGCGTGTGCTGTCTTAACTTCGAATGGTTCATATTCAATGAGCTCTTCGAACATGGTATCAATTATAACGCTAGGAGATATCATAGAGCGTGATGCGCCAGTATCTATTAGGAATTTACCTTGAAATTCGGGTAGTTCGATATACGGAAGGTGGTCTTTATCGTGGTGGTTAAGCTTTACTAAATCGGGTGGTCGGTGTTCGAACCAGGAGGAAAATCCTGCTGGGTTTGACCGTCTTCTAGTTCACATTGCAATTCCTGATTATTAGGGATATCACTATCTAGGTATTGGTACTGACCTTGTTCATAGCACGGTTCTGCTTCTTCCTCGTAGTAGGCCGGTTCACTTGTTGAGGGTCCACCTGAGTAGAACAGCTCCTCAACGGCAAACTGTGGTGTTTGAGGCTTTGTAATAGACCTCATGGTTACGTCGGAAACCTTTTGGGGTGGATTCACCTGTTGATGTTGGGGGATGTTGTTCCTAAAGTTACCTGAAGGGGGTCTGTAATTGTCTGATTGTGGGCGGTTCTTCCACGGTAACATAGACTGAACCCATTTTTGTCGTTGTTCGGGTGTCCAGTTATTTTGACGAGGTGTATATGATGGGTTTGGCGAATGGTGTTGTGGGGTAGCTGGGTTATTGAATTTAAATGGATTATGATTCTGCTGATGGTGGTTAAAAGATCTAATTGGCTCCTTTAACCTTGCTTGAGATGTTGACGGATTATTAAAATTATTAAATGTCTTATTATATGCAGCTCTAGCTTCTTCCTGCCTAGCAGCAACTATAGCTGTTTCTAGCGTCGCGGGTTGCGCTATTCTTACGCCTATTGATACTTGAAATTCTAAATTATTTATATATTGTTCTATGACCATGCTCTCATAATATGCTTTATTTGTGTGTGTGCCTACGGAGAATAAAGTATCTAATATTTCTCTGAGTCGCCTACCGAATGACTCGGCGTCCTCTTGCCTATTTCTGCGCGTCCTACTTAGTTCTTGCATAACCTGGATTTCGTTACGGGGTTCGCGTAGTCTACGTATGAGTGCTGTTTTAACATGCTCCCATGAGTCAAGACACTCTTCATAAGCTATTGCGTCTATTGCGGCACCACTTAATCTACTTTTTATTAACCGAATTGTTGCTGGGTGAGCCTTAGCGGACTCGTCTAGTACACTGATAATACTTTCTACCTCTCTTATATAATAATTTAACCGTTTTACGTTCCCATCGTAATGTGGCATAAAATCTGCTATTAATTTAAAACCAGAAAGATCGCAATTTAGGAAAGCCATCTTTAATTAATTAATATATTTTATTTAATAAATTAAAATTATGTTTATATTCGATAGATTCGATATACGAATATTAGATTTAAAATTATAACGAAATATCGTCTTTATTTAATATCTTAAAATTATATTTATATTCGATAGATTTAATAAACGAATAATATATTTAAAACTATGACGAAATATCGTCTTGAGTGAATCAATATGCCTAATAATGCGATTTGAGCTTTTAGACAGAAACACTTTTAGAATACCCTATATACTATTATATTCGATAGATTTAATATGCGAATAATAGATTTAAAACTATGACGAAATATCGTCTTGAGTGAATCAATATGTCTAATAATGCGATTTGAGCTTTTAGACAGAAACACTTTAAAAATACACTATATACTATACGGTAGGAAATATAACAGAGGAACTTGGATAGCGAGAGTACTCACCACAAGTGTTCTTTATTTGTATTGTAATAGGGTTCCCTTTTGTATAGCAGATTTGCGGAGAATTAAACGACGTGTTAACAGTATCAATGTATATTTTCAACTGACTTATAAAGACGCAAGACAATGATTATTATATGTACATTAAGTATAGAACATACCGCCCACCAAAACGATAGTTTTTAAATATAAATAAGTAAGTATAATAAGTAGTAACAGGAAGTCAGTCAGGAGTCAGAGGAAGAACTATAATTTTAGACATTGGCCTCTTTAACTCTCTTTTGCCGATAACTGACCCATAAATTGATTCTTGGTCTTGGCCTTATCAATTACACAAATTTTACAACAACGAATGCAGTTTTTTACAGCTGATTTTACTCCAATAATCCAGAATTTGCTTCTCAGGTAAGTCATCATTATTTGTATGCCACCAAGAAGTGTTTTGTGATGAGCTTCTTTAATCAATAGTTTAGTTATGTGCTGATTACATGGTATAATTATAGGATGTTTCGTGTTTTCAGGTAATGAAGAGTTATGTAGTCGTCCACCTACTCTTATTAATCCCTTTTCGTCCAAGAATGGTGAGTATGTAATAAGTGAACTTCTTTTCTTAACCCTTCCATGTTTTTTCAGTTCTTCTATTTCTATATTGTAAACTAAATTTTGATAATACTTAATGCATTTTTCTAAAATCCTGTCTATTTCTTCCGTTGTTAAATATTTAGATTTTTCTGAATTTTGTCTTTTGAACAGTCGCCTACAATATGCTACTACTCTTTTCATTCTTTGTAAGTCCGAAAATCTTTTCCAAATTGGTGTCTCTTGTAATGTTGTGTGTAATGTTATTTTTTTCGATTCTAAATCTGTTTGTGGAATTTCACATTTAACAGTAGCTAATTCATATAGTTTCAGCCATTCAGGTCCAGCCCACCATATTTCTAACTCAGCTAGATCGCATGCTTGAATTCCTCTTGTAGCTATATCTGCAGGATTATCCGAAGATTGAACGTATCTCCAATGTGTGGTATCTAAAACTCTAGTTATTTCTGCCACTCTGTTGGTAACAAATGTTCGCCATCGACTTGGTTGAGATTGCAACCAGGATAATACAACCATTGAATCCGTCCACGCGAAAATCTGTTCTTCAGCTATATCAAATAATTCTTTGACATCACTTATTAATTCCGCCAGTAGTGTTGCGGCGCAGAGTTCTAGCTTAGGTACTGACATTTGTTTTAGCGGTGCTACTTTGTTACGGGACGCTATAATCGTAACATGAACTACATCATCATCAATAACTCTCAGGTAAGTAACGGCTGCGTATGCTTGAGTAGATGCATCTGCAAAACCGTGTAGCTGAACATTTTTATTGTTAAGTTTTGTTTTTAACCATCGTGGTATCTTTATGTTTTGCAGGTGTATCAATTCTTGTCTATATTGAGCCCATTCGTTCCTCAACTCAGGTGTTAGTTCATCGTCCCAGCCTAAACTACATAGCCAAAGTTTTTGAATCATTACTTTAGCAGTGACGATAATTGGTGCCAACCATCCAAAGGGATCAAATAAACGGGCAACATCCGATAGAATAGACCTCTTCGTTATAGGACCTTTCATTTCAGGTAAGTTTACTGTTATATTAAATGTATCATCTTTCCTATCCCATGTTAATCCAAGAATCCTTATAATCTTGTCTAATTTAATTTCAATTTTATCTTTAGTGTAATCATCCCACCTTTGTAAATAATTTAGAACCTCATCTGAATTACTTGACCATTTTTGCATTTCAAATCCACCTCTTTTTAATACAGTTTTTATATCCTCACACATCTTTATAGTAGATTCTACATTTTCATTTCCTGCCATCAAATCATCCATGTAAAATGCGTTTTTTATTACAGGTGCAGAATCAGGATAGTCGTGTTCTTCATCATCAGCGAGTTGACTTAGAGTTCTCACACTCAAGAATGGTGCTGCAGCTGTGCCAAAGGACACCGTCATCAAGTTATAACTTTCCAGATCGTCGTTAACATTATCTCGCCAAATGATTCGTTGTAAATTTGTATGCTTTTCAGTCATATTAATCATCCGATACATCTTCACAACATCTCCGACTACACATATTTTGTGTTTTCGCCAAGAAATAATTAGACTTCGAAGATCAGGTTGTAATACAGGACCTACCATCATGGCATCATTTAATGAGCATCCATTCGACCCTTTAGCTGATGCATCGAATACTACACGGACTTTAGTAGTGTCCTTGTCTTCTCGTATGACTGCATGGTGTGGTAAGTATATAGCAAGCTTGTCATTTAATATGTCTGACTTCTTCATGTGACCCATAGTTTTGTATTCTTCAATTACTTTAGTGTACGCCGTCTTTAAATCTTTGTTTCCTTGTAATTTCTTCTCTAAGTGTATAAATCTTTTTATTGCATTTTGTTTCGTATCACCACATAAATTTACAGTTTCTTCAATGTTCTGTTTTAAAGGTAAGTGTACTGTGTATCTTCCACTATTGTCTCTTGTCGTTGTTTCTTTGTATATCTTCTCACATTTCTCTTCTTCTTTTGTTAATAATTTCTTCTTTTTGTATGATTCAGTCTCTATTTCCCAAAACTTCTTCAACATTTCATTGTCTTCTTTAACCATACTTGTGATATGTAGTGTAACGATTTTATATTCTGTGTCTAGTGTCTTTTCTTTTTGACCCGAAAGTATCCATCCCAAACTTGTTTTCTGAGCCACTACACCATCAGGCATCTTCACCAATCCATCTTCTATAATTTTACAAAAGACATCGGCGCCGAGAAGAACATCTATCTTACCCGGTGTTGAATATGTAGGGTCAGCCAATTGTATAGTTTGAGCTTCTGGCCAGTTCATCGTGACTTGTTTTGAGGGCAATGTTGTTGATATTGTCTTTAGTACATATGCCTTCACTTGAATTTCTTCATCTTCATTGAATCGCGACGTAACTGATAGGTCAACTAAATGTTTTATTGATACTTGTGTTCCTTCTCCTACTCCAGCGACTACACCATTGATATTGGTTCTTAATAGACCCAATAGGTCAACTGCTTTCGCAGAGATGAATGAAGCCTCAGATCCTTGATCAATCAAAGCACGGTAAGTGTGTGTATCTCCATTTCTAGATCTAATCTTCACTTGTGCTGTAGCTAATAATACTAAAGGACCATGTAGTTCTTTGGAGAAGTGTGCGTTTGTAACTTGGTGTTCTTGTTCTGTAACTTGGTGTTTCTGTTCTGCTATTTGGTGTTTCTGTTCTGTTCCTTGGTGTAATAAAGAGTGATGCTTTCTTCCGCAAACTCTGCATGTTGTCTTGTGTTTACATTTGTAAACACTGTGATTAGGGATGAGACAGTTGAAGCATATATTATTGTTTCTTACAAAGAGATGTCGGTCTTCTACAGGTTGCTTCGCAAAATCTTTACAGTTGTAAATGTAGTGACCACTCATCTTACAATAAGTGCATGAGGGTGATGAACTCGTAGATGCGTGCGCAGGTAGAAATTTATTGCCTTCTTCTTCCGTTGTGACGTGAAATGTTCTGTGCGTGTGTTGCTTCTCTCTGGCTGATGTTGTTGCAATAGGAGTGATGAGTTCCAAGGTACGAAAAGTCGATTCAAGGAATTTCTTCATTTCATCCCATGTAGGTAGTTCCTCACAATTTTCCTTATATGCATGCTGTTCCCAGTGTTTTAAAGACTCTGGGTCTAATTTCTGCCCAATTAGAAATACTATCATTGGATCCCAAGAATCCGTGCTCACCTTCAAATTATTTAAGCTGTTTATAACTTCTGTCGTAGTATCAAGAATAGTTTTAATTTGAATAGCCGACTGGTAAGTCGCTTTCTTCAGCCCAAATAACCTTTTTAATATAGTATTCACGATCATTCTTTTGTTTCCAAAGCGTCCTTTTAGCAACTCCCACGCCAGTTTATAATTACTTTCTGTAATTTGTATATTTCGCAATAACATTTCCGCTTCACCGGTAACACTAGTTTTTAGGTAATGTAACTTCTGCACATCACTGATAGAAGTATTGTGAACAAGAGCTAGGAACAAGTCTTGATAGGAGGGCCAATCTTCATATTTTCCGGAAAACGTATTTAGTTGTATTCTAGGTAATTTTGCAAATGATAGTTGACCTTCATGAGATATATTCAGCGAGTTTGAAGCATCAGTTGACTTCTGTTGTACACCTGAATTCAATAAAAGGTCAGACAAATCCGCGTGCACAGATAGGTATAGTTCTTCAATGTTATAGAAGTCTTCGTTTAAAAAATACGGCAAACTTCCTCTCTGTTCTCTAGGTGTACAGCGCACTAAATTGTTATGTGCTGTTTTAAAAGTGTTCCAGTAGTCTTCAATAGACGATAATCTTGTTTTTACATAACCTTCTGTCAACCTTTGCTTAGGACATTTCTTCATATTTGTTTGCGCTTTTTGTAAAATATTGGCCATATCTTCCAAAGTTGTTAAATATCCACTCTGTTCCTTAGTTGTTGTCATTGTATACTAATAAATACTTCACAAATCAAAATAATACGTAATAATTCATAAATCGTTCCGAGTTCAAACTATGCTTCTTCACTGCAACGTTTTTACCTGCTCCACAGCGATAAGAAAAAGGTCGCCTATTGTTCGCGAGTATCGCTAATGACTTCAAATCATCCGGCTCGAAGGACCACTATGTTCTTTATTTGTATTGTAATAGGGTTCCCTTTTGTATAGCAGATTTGCGGAGAATTAAACGACGTGTTAACAGTATCAATGTATATTTTCAACTGACTTATAAAGACGCAAGACAATGATTATTATATGTACATTAAGTATAGAACAACAAGATTACTTTTCTCTGCATCTCCTCTCCGGACTTGTTCTCTTCTTCAGCGCCGCCTTCGTAGGTTCTCTATTGAATTGCGATTTCTAACGATAGATATCGTTCAGTTGGTTAAGAATTAGATTAACCAACTGTCACAATCCGCCACGACTGCGCCAGTTATGATATGGCGGCGAGTAAAAGTCTTTTTAAAAAATTATTAATTTATTACAAAAAGATGAAAATTATACAAGACTTTACTATCTGAAGACAAGAATGCAAGTCAATTTGAAAGTAATTTAAATAAAAATGAAAAATTGTTATATTCCTGAAACCCGGTTATGATTCCGCGAAGCCCATTGTTTTCCAGCTTGCCTCATCAGCGGATTCCAACGGTTACGGCACCTTAACTCTCGACCTAAACTTTTTTCATTTCCCGTGTAAGGATTTTTTTTCGCACGCGTACGGCGCGCGGAGTCCGTAAGCTCCCGCGGTACTCTACCGTGCGGCGCGCGTCCGTCGGCAGATGCTGGCCATCAGCGACGTGGTCCTGAACCACGCGGCCAACGAGACGCCGTGGCTGGCGGAGCACCCCGAGGCCGCCTACAACTGCGCCAACAGCCCGCACCTGCGCGTGGCGGCGCTGCTGGACGCGCTGCTGGCGCGGCTCACGGACGACGTGGCGCGCGGCGCGCTCGAGCCCGACGTGCCGGCGCGCGTCACGCGGCACGAGCACCTGGAGGCGCTGCGGCACGAGCTGCTGGCGCGGCGGCTGCCCGAGGCGCGCCTGCACGAGATGTTCGCGTGCGACGCGGACGCCGTGGTGCGGCGCTTCTACTGCGCGGCGAAGAACAAGTCAGTCGGTCGCGCCCCGCCCTCGACGATTCGATTCGTCGAGTTTTAGCGAAAAGCTAAGCTCGCCGCGGTCCGTCCGCAGAGTGCCGGCGGCGAGCGCCGGGGGCGGCGGGGGCGCGGCCGGCGAGCTCCGCCTGCAGCCCGACCCGCAGCGCCGGCGCCGCGCCGCCACCGTCGACATGGAGCTGGCGCTGCAGCTGTACAACGTGCACAGGTACGCCGCTCTGGCATCTCTCGCGCCGTCGCCGTCGCCGGCGGGCCGCGCTGACGCCGCCGTGTCCGCAGGCCCGACTGCTACGACGAGGAGGCGCGGCTGCAGCGCTGCTGCGGCGCGCTGCGGCAGCGGCTCGAGCGGCTCAACGAGGACGCGGAGGCCGCCGTGCGCGACCACCTGCTGGCCGCCGTCGACAACTGCGTGGCCGGCATGAGGTCAGTGCGGCTGCATGTATCTCAGCAGGGCGCGGCCCGCGTCTCTCCGTCTCCGGAGCCTCGCTCCCGCGCCGCTCCGCCGCAGCCCCCCTCGCGCGGCTCCCGGGGAGCGGCCGGCCGGGCGCGCCCCGAGACCGCGTCTCCTGCGACATCGCAACGCGATCTTGTTATTTTCGAACCGACTCCCTGCAATCGCTTCTGCCATTTCACCGCTCCGCTCCGGACCTCGATCGCATTTTCCCCGACGAGGACGATGTCGTCGGCGAATAGCTCGCGCGTCGTCAACAGCGAGCGCCTCCATATCCGGGAGGTATAAAAATGGACTTCGAGCCGATCCCCGGTGCGAGTCAGTCCCTCCCCAGGACCGGACTCGAGTGACGACTGAAGATGCTATTTTTGTCGGCCGTGTTGAAGTTGTGAATGCTTTTCAGATACTTCCGGCTGCAGGAGGACGGGCCGAAGGTCGAGGAAGTGAGCCTCAAGAATCCTCTGGTGCCGAGGTGAGTTCGGCGGGGGCGGGCCGCGTGCGGAATCGGCGCGTCGCTCGTTACTTTGAAAGAATGAAAGATTTTCGAACTCTTTGCGATCTCAGCGAGAACGGGGAACTAGAGTGAGGTTCGATCTAAGGGTAGAACGCAATCATCGCTCTCAATAATCGACTCCCTCGCGCCGAGACCGCCCCGCTCCCGCCCCGCTCCCGCCCCGCTCCCGCCGCGATCACGGAATAATGTGATTCATTTATTTATTTAAAAAGTCGACGCGACAATAATTCGGTCCGACACGAGCCGCTTCCCGGCAGGTACTTCACGTTCCCGGGCCCCGCGGGCGCGCCGGCCGAGGCCGAGGCGCTGGTGTACGGGCCGGACGGCCGCCTCGTGCAGGCGCACAACGGCTGGGTCATGGACGCCGACCCGCTGCAGGACTTCGCGGCGCGCGAGCACGACGGCCGCGTGTACCTGCGCCGGGAGCTCGTCGCGTGGGGCGACAGCGTCAAGCTGCGGTGAGTGGCGCGGCGCGGGGCCGCAGGGGGCCGCCGCCCCGCCGCGCCCGCCTCACGCGCGCCCTGCGCAGGTACGGCGAGCGGCCCGAGGACAGCCCGTTCCTGTGGGCGCACATGCGGCGGTACGTGGAGCTCACGGCGGAGGTGTTCGACGGCGTGCGCCTCGACAACTGCCACTCCACGCCGCTGCACGTACGTCCGCCGCGCGCCCCGCCCGCCCCCGCCCCCGCCCGCTCTGACCGCCGCCGCGCCGCAGGTGGCGGAGTACATGCTGGACTGCGCGCGCGCCGTGCGGCCCGAGCTGTACGTGGTGGCCGAGCTGTTCACCAACTCGGACCGCGTCGACAACATCTTCGTCAACCGGCTCGGCATCACGTCGCTCATCCGAGGTGCGGCCGAGGGGCGGCGCCGCCGGACGATCCGGACGGCCTCGTTTCGTTCTGTACTGTAGCGAAACATTTAGCGTTATTTTTAAAAAATCATAATATATCATCATCTTTCTGCCCCTATTCCATTCGAAGAGGGTTCGGCACGACATGTTATAAACGAGTTGTCACATGATTCGGCTGGCCGCCTGCCTGTAATCGACTCACCTCAGTCGTCTTTTACGACACCTCGGTAAGAAATGAAGTCGGTCTATTCCACTCGACCGGATACCGCTCGGCGAGTCTACTTACCTTAGTCGCCTTTTACGACACCTCGGTAAGAAACGAAGGTGGTACTATTCTATTCGGCCGGATACCACACGGCGTAAAAAAATAGTAACATATCTAAATATTAAAAAAAGAGTTTTCGAAGTTTGATATTTTTTAATTAGAACGGGTACGTTCGGACGTTATATTGTCGCGCGAAGGACGCCGTGACGCATTCTAAAAGGTTCGATTCGTTCGATCGTCGCGGGAGTCGTCGCGGGAGTCTGTCGTCGCTCGCAGAGGACGGGGCGGCTGCCCCGTCCTCTGCGAGCGACGACAGGGACCGGCGATCTTCGAACGCTAAACCAAATTTTAATCCCGACTAGAGAAAATAAATTTAAATATTTAAAACGGGAGATGATGAGTAATGACGACGTCCGCGTCGACGGTCACGCGCGCAGAGGCCATGAGCGCGTGGGACGCGCGCGAACAGGGCCGCCTCGTGCACCGCTTCGGCGGCCGGCCCGTGGGCGCCTTCCTGCGGCCGCCGCGCCGACCCGCCCGCGCCGCCGTCGCGCACGCGCTGCTCATGGACCTCACGCACGACAACCCCTCGCCGCTCGACAAGCGGTAAGCCGACCGCGCGGGGCCCCCGCCCCCGCCGCCGCCCGCCGCCGCCCGCCGCCGCCCGGGGTCACGCGTGCGTCGCGCTTGCAGGAGCGTGTTCGACATGCTGCCGACGGCGGCGCTGGTGTCCATGGCCTGCTGCGCCGCGGGCAGCACGCGCGGCTACGACGAGCTGGTGCCGCACCAGGTGAGGCGCGCGCGGCGGCCGGTGGCGGCGGCGGCGGCGGTGGCGGCGGCGGCGCGCGCTGACGGTCCGCGTCGCAGGTGCACGTGGTGGACGAGGCGCGGCAGTACGCGGCGTGGGGCGAGGCGGAGGCCGGGGCCGAGGCGGAGGCGGGCCGGGTGGGCGCGGCCGACGGGCTGCTGGCGGCGCGGCGCGCGCTCAACGAGCTGCACCTGGAGCTGGCGGCGGCCGGCTACAGCGAGGTGGGCGGCGTGCCGGCGCGCCGTCGGTGCCCGCCCGGGCCCGCGCCTGACGTGCCGTGTCGTGCCGCAGGTGTACGTGGACCAGATGGACGCGGACGTGGTGGCCGTGACCCGGCACGAGCCGCTCTCCCGCAAGGTAAGCGCTCGCCGCTCGCTCGAAGTGACACGTAATAGTTACATTTAATTAGTAAATTATTTTAATTTATTTGGAAAATGAACAGCTCGAGCTATTTACATATTTCCACGTATAAACTACTAGCTTTTACCCGCAACTTCGTTCGCGTGAACTGTAAGTGGAGTCTTTATATTGACAGTAGCTCGTGTCACTCTCCGACCGTGCAAATATCTCCATCACAGAATGGGATCTATCCGGGTAGAATCAGAAGGATTTTTCGTTTTATTGAGAGCATAATTCGAAAATTTAAATAAACAACCCAATTACATGAAATGTATATAATGATATTATATATTTTCATTCGAAAAACAAAGACTTCATTGCGTTTCTGTAAATAAAAGTTTATTTATTAAATCTACGTATTTACAAAATTACCTATTAATATAAAATATAAAATAAATATGTATGTACCTGTAAATAAAAGAAACAACATTTAAAGCCCTTATTTTCGGGTCTATCTTCTAAATAAACTATAAACAATAAAATATAATTTTTCTAACGAATTTAAATAAAAGTCTCTTTGACAATCCGCTGACACGATATCAAAAAAACAAAATATAACTAAATAAAACCTTATGGTTTTCTTTACATCTCCCCTCCTGGAGAACAACAATTACAAGTGTGTTTGCACGTAATTGTTCTTCTATCAACCGATAAAGGAGTGAGTTTTGTTATGTGGAACAAATTTGATTCTCCTTTCTTGTGACCAACATTCACTTCATAAATCGTGTTTGAAATTTTTTTCAATATCTCATAGGGTCCAATTCTTAGTTCATCTGTTTTCTTCCTATTTAGACGATTTCCATTCTCCACATAAACTCTATCTCCCTCTTTAAAATCGTATTCTTTCCTTGTCAGGTCATATCTTTTCTTATTATAATCATGGGATTTAATTGTATTTTCATATGCTAATTTTCTATCACTTCTTAAACTTTCGTTTGAACATTTTGTTTTTAATTCTGGTGGTAGAATACTTACATTTTCTCCTTCCAACAAGTATTTTGGTGCAAATTTAGTAACAGTATGTTCCGTTTCATTATATTTGTCAACACATCTCTGTGCAATAGTTGTCCATGCAATTTTATTTTTTCTTTCATTAATTTTGCATCTTATCTTATTAACCAGAGTTTGGTTTAGCCTTTCATTCAGACCATTTGAAGAAGGAGTATCCACAGCAGTAAAAACTATTTTTATATTGTTTTCTTCCAGAAATTCCTTAAATTCTTTAGAGTTTATGCTGGGATATTGATCTGTTAATATCATATCAATTTTATGAGCTTCTGTCACTTTCCGAATGAGTTTAATGAAATTGTTAGAACTTTGATCTTTTGATGTCAAAATATAAGCATACCTCGTGAAATGATCAACCAAAAGATGTAGGTACTTTTTAGTCGACCGCGATCCTCCAAATCCACCAATTGTATCAATTGATACAATTTCAAATGGTTGTCTTGCTGGTCCCAAATGTGACATAAAACCACATTTTGGTTTCCTCCTTGTTTTATTTTTAATACATATTTCACATTCTTCGCAAATTTGCTTTATCTTTGCTATGATATTCTTCGTTGAAAAGAATGGAGTTAATTTATTTATCATTTGTGTCGTTCCCAGATGGCAGTAAGTAATGTGTACATTTTTTATCAATGTTTTGCTTAGTTCTTCTGATAGTACAATTTTATTTTTTGATTTAATTTTTTTGTAATATATTTCATCTTTCAGCATAAACTTGTTCCTTCCTTTTTGTAGTTCTTTATTTTTGTTTTGATCAATTTTTATTTCTTCTATGGTAATTAAATTTACCACTTTCAAAGCGTCGTCTGTATTCTCATTTGGGCTTAGAACTGGATTTCTGCTTAAACAGTCTGCCTCTTGATTTGTTTTTCCAGGATTATATTTAATTTTGAAATTATATTGGGATAGATAGTACATTAGATCACCGAGCTCCTCATCAGTTCTTGCTTTAACATTCATATTTTCCAATGGTTTATGATGAGAGTACACCGTAAACTCCTTCCCCATAAGTAAATGCTGCCAATATTTTATAGCTTCTTTTATTGCCAAACATTCAAGGTAAATTGCCTTCTTCTTTTTCTGGGAATCTGTTAATTTTTTTGAAAAATAAGCAACTGGATTATTGTTACCGTTCTCATCGGGTTGTTTAAGCACTGCTCCCATTCCTTTTATACTTGCATCCGTATAAATATTTATTGGTAATTGTGGATCATAAATTTTCAGAATCGGTTTTGAGCACAGTAATGCTTTTATTTTCTCGAATGATTGTTGACATTCTTCGGTCCATATGAATTTTACGTCTTTCCTCAATAAATTGTGCAATGGATCTAAAATGATCGCGCTGTGTGGCACAAACTTATGATGAAAATTTATTTTTCCTAGGAATTGACGAACATTTTTCCTTGTCTCTGGTATAGGAAAATCTGTTATTGCTATTAGGTAATCTTTAAGAGGTCTTACTGAATTGTTTTCTATTATATGTCCTAAATACTTGGCATAATGATTTGCAAATTTACACTTGGTAAATTTTAGTCTAAACCCCTCTGCTTGAATTGCCTCCAATAACCTTGATACATGTGATACATGTTCCTCAAAGGTTTTTGAATAAATAAGTATATCATCTATAAAATTTACTGCAAAATCAGAGAGCTTATGTTTTCTTATGATATTGCTTAGTATTCTTTGGAAAATTGCGGGGGCAGTTTTTAAACCAAATGGAAGACACGTCCACTGAAATTGTCCTTCCTGAGTAACGAAAGCTGTTTTGTATTGATCTTGTATTTTCAATGGAATTGACCAAAATGCTGAATTAATATCAAATGTTGAGAAAAACTTACAGTTCACTGTTTTTATCATTAAATCTTCAATTAATGGAAATGGCTGTGATTGTGGGACTACTATTTTGTTCAATTCTCTGAAATCTATACATAATCTTGTTCTTCGTCCATCTTCTTTTTTATAAGCTAGAGTTACTGGAGCAGCAAACGGGCTATATGATTCCACAATCAATTTTTCCTCCAATAGTTTCGATATTTGGTTTTCTATTTCTCTTCTATCTTCAGCTGTGCATCTATATGGCCGTTTGCAGCAGTATTTATCCACCAACAGGTCAATATGAGCTTCATAATCTCGTACAGTGCCAACATCATATTTATCCTTGGCAAAGACAGTTTTATATTTTTCTATCAGCTTGTCTATTTCCGTTTGTTGCTGCTTACTTAGATGATTAGTAATATTTTCAAATTGATCAGTTTTAATGTGTTCATTGAAGTTTATTTCTTGTTTCCCATTCTCCGTTTTAGATCTTTCTGATCTTGACTTAGTTTTGTCACCTAGTGCATCAGGAATGTCTACCTCTTCTCCTTTTTTGGCTTCTTGTATGATTTTTAAGTCTTCATTTTGCATGAGCCTGTATTTTTTTATACAGTCTAAGCCAATCAGGAAATCATAATTAAAGTTTTCTTTATCTATTACAAAAATATCCATATTTTGTTCTATATTATATATTTTAATTTTTAATGTTACTATACCTTTCGTTTTTATCTCACCATTAATAGTCTTTAAGTTCACCATTTGTGTATTATTTGCCGTATGTTCTTTTTTCCGTATGTTTAATAATTTGGCATTAATTAATGACACGTTTGAGCCTGAATCATAAAGTCCAGTTACTTCTACAGTGTCATTTAATAGTAAACTTATTTTTATTAATGGTGGTATTTCAAGTTTTTTGGATCCATGTCATTTAGGTCTGTTTCTATTTCAGAGCTATTCACTATTTTTATTATTGATTTTTCAGTTTTATCTTTAAACCAGCAATTCTCTTCCGGGTGGTAACGTTTCCCTTTTTTCTCATTAATACAAATTGGACATGCCTTTTTCCCTTCTAGTTTTTTCGGTTTAATGTCGGAATTTGTATATACTGTCTTTCCATATTTATTTTTCCCAACGAGATGTTCCAGTTTTCCTATTTCATTGTACAGATCTTCTGTTTCTTGCAAAGTCTCCCTGTCGATTTTATCAGCCACAAAATTGGCCAACCCAAATGCAATAAGATCAATAAGAGTCCCGGTATCAATTTGCTTCCGAACTTCCAGTAATAATTTTTCTTTTTTTAGGGCATAGTCGAGTAATGAACCTGCTTGGTATTTAAAGGAAGAGCATATCTTATGGGTGACCAACCTTTAGTTCCAAATGTCTTACAAAAATATTTCTCCCATTGGTTCCACTCTGATTCCACAGTGTATTTTATTAACATGCTGTCGTACCAATGTACACTTGACGACTCCATGAAATTTTTCAAAATTTCTATTTTATTTTTGTCTTCGTAAATGTTGAAACGTTCACATTCCTTATTAAAATCTTTAATCCATTGGTAGGCGTTTGAAGTTTTGCTTGTAAACTTTTCGATCATAAAATCTTTTGCAATTTTGCCTAGAATTGGAATTTCTGTTTTTTTTTCTTTTTCTTCAAGTAATTTCTTTAACAAGTTTCGAAAAAGTATTGTTCGAACCACTAGAACTCGGTATAGCCTCTGATTCCGTGATTTCTTCTAGGAATATATCATTAAACTGCAAGTTTTGTTCTTCATCCAAATATGCTTCCGTTATTTCATCTGTTAAGGTAATCCAGATTTTTCTAATCTGGTGTCTCTTTTGTAATGCTTTTTTTATTTTGCCATAATGTGAAGTATTGATAATTGCCTGATGTTTATTCACTGGTTGTAAATCTAGTGGTATTTCATACACCTGACCACTAGGTGTGGCAATTGAGGTCAAGCATAAAATGTTAGTTTTTCCATCTGATGCTGTTTTGACAGCGAAATCAAACCTCAATTTATCCATTATTATATGGAATTATAGTGCAAAAAATGTTGTTTTATAATGATATTATATATTTTCATTCGAAAAACAAAGACTTAATTGCGTTTCTGTAAATAAAAGTTTATTTATTAAATCTACGTATTTACAAAATTACCTATTAATATAAAATATAAAATAAATATGTATGTACCTGTAAATAAAAGAAACAACATTTAAAGCCCTTATTTTCGGGTCTATCTTCTAAATAAACTATAAACAATAAAATATAATTTTTCTAACGAATTTAAATAAAAGTCTCTTTGACAATCCGCTGACACGATATCAAAAAAAGAAAATATAACTAAATAAAACCTTATGGTTTTCTTTACATGTATATTAAAATAGCTCAGTAAAAAGAATACAAAAACTTAATTAAATAAAGAATACAAAAACAAAAACTTAATTAAAATTAAATATTAAACACTCATTAAAAATCAGTAAATCGGAAACTTCACATACACCACTATCACATCTGCGCCGTCACATACGTAATATATTATAATGAACGTAATTTACGGAACGTACGAGACGTTTCGCTGCAGTCCGTGATCATGGTGGCGTTCACGGCGTTCGCCGCGCCCGAGCCGGCGGACGGCGGGCGGCCCGTGCCGCCGCTGCGCTTCGAGGGGCAGCCGGACGAGGTCGCGCTGGAGGCCACGCTGCGCCACGCCGACCACGCGTGAGTACCGCCCGCCGCGCCCGCCCGCGCCCGCGCCCGCCGCCGCCGCCGCCGCTCACCGCGCGCCCCGCAGGACCACGGGCCGCCCCTTCGAGCCGCCGGGCGCGTTCGCGCAGCACCCGCGGTACATCGGCGGGCTGCGCCAGTACCGGGCGCGCGTGCTGCGCGGCGTGCCGCTGGCGCAGTCCGAGCTGGTGGCGAGCTCGCGGCGCGAGGGCGCGCTCACGGTGCTCGAGTTCCGGCCGCTCGCGCCGGGCTCCGTGTTCGTCGTGCGCGTGTCGCCGCACGCGCCCGCGGCCGCCGCGCTGCTCGAGCTCGAGGGCGCGCTGCGCGGGCAGCGGGAGGGCCGCGACCCGCTCGGCCTGGCGCCCGCGCTGGCCGAGCTCGAGCTGGCCGACTGCCGCACGCTGCTGTACTGCTGCGACGCGGAGGAGCGCGCGCGCGGCGGCGGCGCGTACGACGTGCCGGGGCACGGACCCCTGGTGTACGCGGGGCTGCAGGGCCCGCTGTCGCTGCTGGACGAGGTGGCGCCGGGGGACGCGCTGGGCCACGCGCTGTGCGCCAACCTGCGCGCGGGCGACTGGCTGGCCGAGCAGCAGTGGCGGCGGCTGGAGAGCGAGCCGCGGCTGGCGGCGGTGAGCGCGCGCTACCGGGCCGCGCTGCGCCCCGTGCTGGAGTTGCCGCGCTTCCTGGTCCCGGCCTACTTCGAGGTACGTCCCCGGCCCCGTGCCGCGCCGCCCGCGCCGCTCGGGGACCGTCCCCGTGCAGTCCTCGGTTATGCGCGAGGCGGCTGAGACTGGGACTCGATTTCCCGACTTGGACTCGAATGTATTTCCAAGAAGATTTCCTGCTATCTTCGGAATATCTAAATTCATATAGTACATTTTTACTTATTTACTTTTACATTTTCTCTATGAATTTAATTTTTACAATTAATTACAGAATGTCTTTGTATGCAACATTTACAGCTTCCTTGTCGTTAAACAAACTCATAAAAAAGCGACATACAGCTGCTGGATTCGAAGTGCTATAGGGCGAAGCGCGGCGTTTTCACGGCATTTTTAATCTGTAATATCTTCGAAAATATTCACTTAAATTACATGCTGTAAACGGCGATATTGATCTATATTAAACCAGCAATTTATTTAAGGTACTTAATTGGATACGGATTAATGCTGTATTTTTTAAAAATTTCTTCAAAAATATGGCATTATTTTCGTAAAAAGTAAATGTCAAAAAATGCTATTGTGCGTTATCCATAAGAAATAGACATATACCATCGTGGACTTTGGATCTTTACAAGGTGTACAAATACTTAGTACATCATTTTGATAAATCTCGTAGGGCTTAGCCTGCGTTTGCAATATGAGCGAAAAAAAATGCAATTATTTAATCGGTCGCTGTCTACTGGGATATTTCCTGAAATGGAAAACTGCCAATATAGTGCCAATTCCAAAGAGCGGACAAGCGGATGATATAGTGAATTATAGGCCTATTTCTTTACCACCCATATTAGGTAAGGTTTTTAAGTCTTTAATTTGCACTATACTTACATTTCATCTTAAATCTGTACTGGTCAATCAGCAGCACGGCTTTAGACACAAAATGTCGACTGTATCTAACTTCACCAGCTACATAGTTCAAATTACAGACGCAGTTGATAAAGGATTTCAAGTGGATACTGTATATATGGATATGAGTAAGGCCTTTGATCGAGTGAATCACTCTATCCTACTAGCTAAGCTACGTAACATTGGTATTCATGGGCAATTACTTTCGTGGTTTTCGTCGTATTTGCATGAGCGACGACAACAAGTTGTTGTTTGCGGGCATGAATCCGAACCGTTTATGGCTTCCTCAGGTGTCCCCCAAGGCTCCCATTTAGGCCCTATTTTATTCTCGATCTTCATAAATGACTTATGTAGCCACATCAAATCTTCTGAATCCTTAATGTTTGCGGACGACTTAAAAATTTTCAAAATCATAACTAATTCTATGGACTCAATTGCTCTTCAAAATGACTTGAATGCCGTGACAGCATGGTCTATTGAAAACAAATTACCGATGAATATAAATAAGTGTCAACATATTAAATTTACTAGAAAACGTACACCATTGCTTACGTCATATAAATTAAATAATTTATATGACGTGTTAGAAGAAGTCGATAAAATTAACGATTTAGGGATTACTTTAGACAAGAAGCTGTCGTTTAATGATCATATAGATGTTATTATTAAAAAATCTTATAAACTTTTAGGCTTTGTCTGGCGAAATTGTAAATCTTTTAAATTAACTAAAACCCTTAAAATTGTATATTATGCTATAATTCGTAGCTTATTAGAATATTGCTGTTGTATTTGGAATCCTTCTTATAAAACTTCTATGTGTAGAATTGAAAGAGTTCAGAAACGCTTTGTTTTTTTCCTGACAGCACACGAAAAAAACTAAGTGAGCTTACTTCTTACGCTAAAAGATTAACCTTTTTTAAAATGACGACTTTAGAAACTCGTCGTTGGATTGCTGACCAATTACTTCTTTTTAAAATTATTAATAACGAACTGGATTGCCCTAGCTTGTTAGAAAAAATAAATTTTTCTGTTCCTCGTAAGAATGCACGATATAGCACCTTCAAACCCTTCGCCCTAAAAACTTGCAGAACTAATCTCGGCGCTCACAGTGTTCTGAATAGGATTTGTCGCGAGCATAATATGTTTTTTACAAGAACAAAAACTGACATTCTCGCAGTGAGTCTTCGTAAATTTAAAACTATTTTGCATCAGCATAAAAACAACTAAGTGTTGCCTCCTGTAGTTCTTATTTGTTTATATATAATTAAGTTTTAATTCTCAACTTAGAAATTTACCTTAGAAATTAACTTTTAACTATAACTCCGCACTTCCACGACATTCAGGCATGCTGTTTGCCAGTAATTGGACGTGCACAATTTGTAAGTGTATATTATGTGATATTTTAAGGTATTATCTGTGTTATGTCTGTTGGCAAACTGTTTAATAAATAAATAAATGTGCGGTCATCCGGACCGGCCTCAGTTACGGGTGTGCCTCGAGGACCGATCCTTGGCCCCTTTCTGTTTTTGGTATATATAAACGTGCCGCCCGCAGGCCGTGCTGCGCGCGCTGCACGCGGCCGTGGAGGGGCGCGCGCTGGCGCTGCTCGGCGGGAGCGCGCGCGGCTCGCTGTGGCGCGCGCTGGCGCTGACGGGCGTGCAGCTGGCGGGCTGCGTGCCGGACGCGCGCCTGCCGCTGGCGGACCCGCGCGCGCCCACGCTGTCGGCCGGCCTGCCGCACTTCGCCGTGGGCTACATGCGCTGCTGGGGCCGCGACACGTTCGTCGCGCTGCGCGGCCTGTTCCTGCTCACCGGCCGCTACCGCGAGGCGCGCGACCACATCCTCGGCTTCGGCGCGTGTCTGCGGCACGGCCTCATCCCCAACCTGCTGGACGGCGGCCGCAACGCCCGCTACAACTGCCGCGACGCCGTGTGGTGGTGGCTGCACGCCATCCGGCAGGTGAGCGCCCGCCCCGCCCCGCCGCGGCCGCCGCGGCCCGCCCCTCACGCCCGCCTCCCGTTGCAGTACTGCTCGGAGGCGCCGCAGGGCCGAGCGCTGCTGACGGCGCCCGTGTCGCGCCTGTTCCCCTCGGACGACGCGGAGCCCGCCCCGCCCGGCGCCGTCGAGCAGCCGCTGCACGACGTCATGCAGGAGGCGCTCGACGTGCACTTCCAGGGCCTCGTGTTCCGCGAGCGCAACGCCGGCCGCCAGATCGACGCGCACATGACCGACCGCGGCTTCAACGTGCAGATCGGCGTCGACCCCGAGACGGGCTTCCCGTTCGGCGGCAACGACGCCAACTGCGGCACGTGGATGGACAAGATGGGCTCGTCGGACGCGGCCGGCACGCGCGGGCGGCCCGCCACGCCGCGCGACGGCAGCGCCGTGGAGCTGGTGGCGCTGGCGCACGCGGCGGCCGCCTGGCTGGCGGGCGAGCACCGCGCCGGCCGCTACCCGTACCCGGGCGTGGCGCGGCGGCACCGCGACGGCGCGCTGACGGCCTGGACGTTCGCGCAGTGGGCGGAGCGCGTGCGGCGCCACTTCGAGCGCCACTTCTGGGTGCCGGCGGCGCCGGGCGCGGCCGACGCGCGCCCCGACCTCGTGCACCGCCGCGGCATCTACAAGGACACGCACGGCGCCGAGCGGCCCTGGGCCGACTACCAGCTGCGCTGCAACTACGTCGCGGCCATGGCGCTGGCGCCCGAGCTGTTCGACCCGAAGCGCGCGTGGCAGGCGCTGGACGCCGTCGAGCGGCTGCTGCTGGGCCCGCTCGGGCTCAAGACGCTGGACCCGGCCGACTGGGCGTACCGCGGCGCCTACGACAACTCGAACGACTCGGCGGACCCGAGCGTGGCGCACGGCTTCAACTACCACCAGGGCCCCGAGTGGCTGTGGCCGCTGGCCTACTACCTGCGCGCGCGGCTCGCGTTCGCGCACGCCAACGGGCGGCACGCGCGCACGCTGGCCGCCGTGCTGGCCGCGCTGGGCCCGCTCGAGGCCGAGCTGCGCGCGTCGCCGTGGCGCGGCCTGCCCGAGCTGAGCGACGCGGGCGGCGCGCCGTGCCGGGACTCGTGCCGCACGCAGGTCGCCGTCACTCTAAACTCTTTACGTTTCTGCACTGATTTTATGTAAGAATCGATCGAAAACGCGTAGACGGCAGCACTAGCGTCGTTCTTTTGCCTCGTTTTGCATCTTTCCGTTCGACAACAGTCGTAATCTGGCAAAATGTAATAATCCAATCAGTTTTAAAGATTTGCGGCCTATTAGTATTTTACCGTTTATCTCTAAAATTTTGGAAAAAATAGTTGCGTGTCAGATGGTAAAATACATAGACAGAATAAGATATTACCAGCCTTTCAGTCAGGTTATAGGAAAGGACACAGTACAACTACTGCCCCTGCAACATTGGTAGACGACATCCTGACCGGACAGGATCAAGGCAAAGGTACCTTGCTTGTACTACTAGATTACTCAAGAGCTTTTGACTTAATCAATACTTCACTCCTCCTTTCCAAGCTATCATATTACGGTTTTGACGTTTCAGTCGTAAAGTGGTTTAACAGCTACCTTACCGATAGAGCGCAGTTAGTTGAGGTCACAAATAATGATAGCACAATTTCTAGCTCAGAGTGAGCTAGAAATCTATTTATAGAATCTTCTATAAATAGAGGAGTTCCTCAAGGATCCATTCTTGGCGGATTTACACAGCGGATATTATAAATTGCATTCAACATTGCTCTTGCCATCTTTATGCTGATGACACGCAACTTTACATATCCTTTGATCCACGGGACACTTTGAATGCCGCAGCAAAGCTTAACTCTGACTTGGAAAAAATCAACTTGTGGTCAAAAAGGAATTGTTTAGTACTTAATCACAGTAAATGTCAATATATGATATTTGGATCCAAATCTATTAGAGCTCTAATAAATGTGATCAATCCTTTAATAATGATTAATAATAATCCAATAGAAAAGATGCAAGAAGCTCGCAGTTTGGGAGTACTTTTTGATTCCGCTTTGCATTTCGAAGGTCACATCGCTAATGCTGTCCGCAATAGTTTTCGGCTTAAGCTACTTTATAAGATAAGGCCCTTCATTAATATTAAGTTAAGGATAAGATTATGCGAAGCACTAGTCCTATCCAGACTAAACTATGCAGACACTGTATATGGGCCTAGACTCTTAAGCAGAACTAAAATGTTGATTCAGCGTGTCCAAAATGCCTGCACACAAAATGCAGAATTCCTGAATAGTTACGACAGAAACTTTTGTGGTTCGGTGATAAGTCAGCTCGCATTACACGAAATTCATATCTTTTTTTGTCTACACCTAAGCATAAAACTGCAGCATTCAAGGGGAGTTTTAGGTTTGCGGGTACCAAGTGCTGGAATGATTTACCACCACCAGTTAAATCATCGCAAACTCTGGCAGTTTTTAAAACAAAGTTAAGAGCATATCTTTTATTGGAACAAAAGTCAGTAGTTACTTAATACTTTTTTCTTTATCTCAGCACTTGGGCTGCATTTTCTTTGCATTTTCTTTCCTTTTCATTTGACATTTGACATTTTATTGCGTATAAGGTGTAATGTTTGTGAAGTTTCCAGCTATGTTCTTTGTTCATTTCTTTTTTTTCTCTCCTTTAATTGAATTTATTTGTTTATTTTTTTTTATTTTTTTTATTTTACGTAAGATTGTAAGTTTGCAAAGGTGCCTACTGAAAACTAGCGCTACAACCTGTTGTAGCATATGAGCTGAGTAGGACACCTTATTTGGTCACAATATTCGTATTCGTATTTATATATAAGTACACTTTTACCTATATATATATACAGGGTGTTTGGAAGGTCGATGCAAAGCTGCAAACAGGAGCTAGTATAGACTATTTAGAACCATTTAAACTGAACTTATGTTAGGCGAAGTGCGACTATTTTTTTTTTATATTTTAAAGATTTTTGAAGAAAAATCCGAAGTTATGTCATTATTTGCTAATAATCAGCCATTTTGAAGCCAAAGTCAATTATTTTTTATTTTATTTTATTAAACTAATGTGTAAACAGTGTAATAAAACATGATTAAGGTATCTGTGTTAAGAGATTTTTTTTTTACAGATATTTGAAGTCAATCATTTCTTTTAAGATCAGAGAAAGCTGATTTTTGATGGCATTTAAAAAAAAAATAGATTGTGCTTTTTTAGTTCAAACATTTTATTAAATATGCCTGGTCATTGTTCTTTATTTTGAGGTATCAACTATGCGGATAGCCCGCAAATTATTGAAATTAAGATCTACAAACTAAATTGCGAGAGAAAATTAAAATTGATAGGCGAAGTAATTAAAACAAAATTTTAATGAAAATCATTTATTTTTCGTGTTCAAAATGTCCGCCGCGGTGTCTAACACAGGTCCGGCCCGTCTTATTATTTCTGTTGTTGTTATTTTCAACTTCATGTCCATTTACATTGGTCGGGTTACAAGCTCGTGCGAAAGATTGAAGGGACTCTTCTAACAAAGGCCGACGCGTGACGTTATCCTAATCGCAGAGTACCGAATGTGAGAGTATTTTACAACACATTTCGTCGGCTTGCTGAAGATGGGATACACCGTGTGGAACCTGGAGTCAATGCAGGTAGACATAGTACTGATATTGAGGATGATATTTTGGCGGCGTTTCAAGCTGATCCACATACTAGCACGAGAAAAGTAGCACGAAATTTAAACATTTGTCATTGGAAGGTGTGGAATACAATGCACAAAAACAACAAGTACCCGTTTCATGGTACGAGTGTTCAAGGCCTTGAAGAGCGAAATCCTCAGAGTAGTATTCAGTTTTTTCGTTTTCTTCTCAACTCAGACATTGAAGATGCATGGTTCCTGAAGTCAATCTTGTGGACAGATGAAAGTAAATTTTCAAGGGAAGGCATTATTAATTTCCATAACCTTCATCTATGGGCTGAAAAACATAATAATCCACATTGGAAAACGCAAAAATCATTCCAAAAGAAATTATCGGTCAATGTGTGGGCCGGAGTTATTGGCAAAATTTTGATTGGGCCTCATTTCTTACCAGATAATTTAAATGGAAATAATTATTTAGAATTCCTGCAAAATGATCTTCCAGAGCTTGTAGAGGAGTCTGGGGCCTTGATATTCGTTAGCGACCGAGAGCTCATTTTTCAACAAGATGGTTGTCCAGCGCATTGGACATTAAATGTACGGGAGCACTTAAACAATTGTTTCCCCAATAGCTGGATCGGCAGAGATGGGCCCATCCCTTGGCCCGCCCGTTCACCTGACCTGACTCCGCTTGACTTTTACGTGTGGGGTCGGGCTAAGGAGCTAGTATACACAAATGTGGAAATAAACACAAAAGAAGAATTAATTGACAGAATTAATTCAGCGTTCGCGACGATGAAAGTGGAAATGAAGTTAAAGATAACCACAACAGAAGTGAGAAGTCGGGCCCGTGCTTGTGTTAGAAACCGCGGCGGACATTTTGAACACGAAAAATAAATGATTTTCATTAAAATTTTGTTTTAATTACTTCGCCTATAAATTTTAATTTTCTCTCGCAATTTAGTTTGTAGATCTTAATTTCAATAATTTGCGGGCTATCCGCATAGTTGATACCTCAAAATAAAGAACAATGACCAGGCATATTTAATAAAATGTTTGAACTAAAAAAGCACAATCTATTTTTTTTTTAAATGCCAACAAAAATCAGCTTTCTCTCATCTTAAAAGAAATGATTGACTTCAAATATCTGTAAAAAAAATATCTCTTAACACAGATACCTTAATCATGTTTTATTACACTGTTTACACATTAGTTTAATAAAATAAAATAAAAAATAATTGACTTTGGCTTCAAAATGGCCGATTATTAGCAAATAATGACATAACTTCGGATTTTTCTTCAAAAATCTTTAAAATTTTATAAAAAAAAAAATAGTCGCACTTCGCCTAACATAAGTTCAGTTTAAATGGTTCTAAAAAGTCTATACTAGCTCCTGTTTGCAGCTTTGCATCGACCTTCCAAACACCCTGTATATATATATATATATATATGTAAAAATGTATTTATTTATTTTCTTTGTTTCTTTATATATATAAATATAAATATATATATATGTAAAAGTGTATTTATTTATTTTCTTTGTTTCTTTTTGCTGGAATTTGTGTCCAAATAAATTTCTTTCTTTCTAATCTCTACGAGATATTCAGACTCGGAGTGTAAAAAAATATCGATCAGTTAACAATCGATCGACGGACGAACGACTTATATTAATGAGGGACGGCTTAGAATAAAGCATCTCGTGGCTCGCAGGCCTGGAGCTCCGGCTGCGTGCTCGAGGTGCTGCACGATATCGAGGAGGCCCGCCGCGCGCGCCCGCTGCCCGCCGACTGACGGCCCGCGCGCGGCCGGGCGCCCCGCGTGCGGCACGCGCCCCGCGCCCCCTCGCCGCGCCGCCGCCCCGCCGCGCCCTGCGAGCGGGGCCCCGCGCGCCGCCCGCCGCGCCTGCTGCCGCGCCGCGCCCGCCCGCCGCCCGCGCCGCCCGCCCCGCCGCCCGCCCGCGGGGCGCTCGCCGCCGTCGTCTACAGCGACCGCTACTTCCGCTTCGGCCTACCGCTGCGCGCGCGCCCCTCCGCCGCCCGCAGCGCGCACCACGCGCCTCCGCCGCCCGCGCCGGCCGCCCCCGCGCCCCTCGCCGGCCCGCTGCACGCGCCGCAGGGGGCCGCCACCGCCCCGCGCCCTTCGCGCCGCCACGTCCCGCTGCGCCGCGCGCGACGTGACCTGCCGCGCGTGTTCGGGCCGGAGCGTCGCGGCGCGCCCGACGAGTACCCGGCGCGCCGCATGTCGCCGCTCCACCGGCAGTCGGCCGCGGGCTCGGCGCCGCCCCCCCGGCCGCCGCCCCCGCCCGCCGGCCCCCCGCCGCGCGCTCGCCCGGTGGCGTCCGAGCCACGCTCGACCTCGGCGGAAGCGGCGCCCCGACCGGAGTTCGCGTTGCCCGACGGACCCGACCCCCGTGAAGACGCGCTCGGGACGAAAGACGAGTCTCCCGCGACGAGGGGCGAGGCGCGCCCGGACGAGCCGGTGCGCCGGAGAGCGCCGGCCGCGCCGCGCGCCGCCGTCCGCGCGGTGCCGGGCCGGCGCCGCGGCGGGCGCTCGCAGCGCGCGGCGGTGCGCGCGGTGCTGGCGGCGAGCGGCGCGCTGTACGCGCTGGCCTTCCTGGCCTTCTACTTCCTGAGCCTGCCGTGAGCGCCGGTCGCCGACCCGACGCCCGCCGTCGTGGCGCTCCCGACCGTTTCCACTATTGATTAGAACTGTTTTAACGATTTCATATTTAGTAATGTAGTCTGAACGCTATTTAATAAATTGCAACCACAACGAGCGTTTCACTGTCACCGCCCGCTCCCGGCCGACGCTCCTTCGGGGTCCTCGGTCCGTCCCGCTCCCGTCGACGCCTAAGGTTTATTTATATATTATTTATTGAACAGTTTGCCAACAGACATAACACTAACAATAACAATAACATCATACCATAATATATCAAAGTAATGTACTAAGTATTTGTACACCTTGAAAAGGTGCTATGTCAAATCGAAGCTTGTCTAAACTCCCGACCTACCTGTTTAATTAATGATGATGGAATTATAGACACACTCACACCAGGGCACTTTCTTATTGGCGATGCTCAAGTTGTTGTTCCCTCACCAGACTTCCGAGATATGAAAGTTCACAACTTATCACGACGGCAATAGACGCAAAATTTATTAGGTGATTTTTGGCGAAAATTACAACAAGAATATTTATCAAGACTAAAGCAACGTTCGATATGCCTAAAAAGGACAAAAGAATTTAATATCCACTATATTAAATTCTTTTGTCCTATATAGTTTTAATAAAGGGATTGGAAAATAGTCTATGGGCCGTGTTCGTTCATTTACGCATCTTGTAATTTGTTTAGTGTCCAATAAACTTTTAAAGCAACAACACGTCTCTCATTCTCAGTAAATAGTGTGCACAGCAAAATCGCCTCTATGATCATTACATTTGGTCCTTCGAGCCGGATACCACGCGACCGTCTTACCTGTTTGCCGGCCGCCGCGAGAACAATAGCGAAGCGATAAGACGATCCTTGTGTGCATTTGAACAAATCTATTGAAAAGGTTTTAAATAACTGTAGTGTTTGTGTATCTATTATACTCCTTATCTATGATATATCCATTGGCTTTGTATCTATGGTATTACTTGTCTATGGTATAATAGAATATTGTCTCTGGATACACGGAGAGTGGGGACGAAAGGTTCGTAATAGCTTCAGGCAAAGACGTTCGACACTTGGTCACTGGACGTGGAAGTGGTCACACTACCCTAAGTAAATACAGAGCGAGTACGAATACAAGTGAGTACAGAAAAGTACTACATTTGGCGACGAGTTAAAAGGTACATATATATTTTTATCTAAAACAAAAAAAAAAAAGATTAGTAGGTAATTGAATTAAACAAAGGTAATTGAGGAAAACGTAACCTCATGATCTATTTAAAATAATATGTAAGAAGGGCAGTACGAGCCTTCATGAAATTGTAAATCGTGCGTTTGTGTCAAGGCAGTACGGAGCCTTCATGAAATTGTAAATCGTGCGTGTAAGTGTGTATAATGGCAGTACGAGCCTTCATGAAATTGTAAATCGTGCGTATTTGTGTGTAACGGCAGTACGAGCCGTCATGAAATTGTTAATCGTACGTGTGTGTGTAACGGCAGCACGAGCCTTCATAACATTGTAAATCGTGCGTATAGATATATGTGTAATGGCAGTACGGGCCTCATGAAGTTGTAAACCGTGCGTATTGTGTATTAATGGCAGTAAGAGCTGCATAAAATTGTTAAATCGTACAGATTTATGTTACGGTAGCAAAACCGTGACAATAAAAGATCTGTACGATACTTGTATAGATTAGAATAATAAGGTCTTATTGATTAGAGGTGTTTATCTGACTCCAGTATGACAAACTTACTCCCATCTCCGGAAAAGCTAGACTTGGAAGGAGACAATGCGATAGTTGCTTTACGATGGGAGAGATGGAAAAGATCATTAAACATATTTCTGGAAGCCACAGGAATTGAGGGTGCGGAGAAAAAGAGAGCAACATTATTACTTTTGCGTGGATCAGAGCTGCAGAAGATTATTTATAACTTACCGGGAGCCTATATATCTAACCCCCAAGAAGACCAGGACGTGTTCGATATAGCGATTGAAAGGCTTGATAGTTACTTCCTTCCGAAACAAAACAAAATTTATGAGAGACACATGTTTCGTCAAATAAAACAAGAGGAGGGAGAGAAATTTGAAAAATTTGTAGTGAAATTAAGAAACCAAGCAGGGAAGTGTAAATTTGCGTGTCCTGAAGAACAGTTAATAGATCAGATTGTAGAAAAGTGTTCATCGTCAGAGCTTAGGAAAAAAATATTGACATTAGGGGACAGCGTAACTTTGGATAAAATTATAGTTGAGGCAAATATCTTGGAAGCTGTGGGTTATCAATTGGAAGAATATGGAAGAAACAAAAATAAACCAAATGATGTAAATTCAGTAAAAGAATACCCACATAAAATTAATAGTAAAAATAAAAACGATCTAAAATGGATGGATAAAATGGATGACGTAATAAACAAACCGGGAACGAGTAAATGCGGTAGATGCGGATACAGCTCGCATACCTTACCGAATCAAGAATGCCCAGCTAAGTGGAAAAAATGCCACACATGTGAGAGAATTGGTCATTTTAGTGCTCTGTGCAGAACAAGGCCACAAAAACGAAAATTTGAATACAAACAAAGAGATGGCAATAAAAAAAGACGTCGTGATACGAACGGAGTGAATAGTGTGGAAATTGGTGAATGTACTGAAGACATTCATTACGTATTCAATATGAACGACGATGATACAGTAGAATGTGAAATCGGAGGGGTTAAACTAAATTTACTCATAGATTCAGGATGTAAATTTAATTTAATCACTGTGTTCGGTGCATATTAGCACCTTACACATAACATTATAACATAGCATAAATACGGACGCGCGGCGCAGCCGCGTTCAGTTTGCATTCGTCTGCCAGCACCGCGAACAACGCGCGCCCCCCGGCATTTATAGTTTTAAGAGCATTAGTTTATAGTAGCATAGTTTAAGTAATCATATATCATTAGTTTTATTATATGTTTGGGTAGAAAACAATTCTTCCCCTTACATTTTGGTCCTTCGAGCAACTTAACCACACGTGCGGGTTGGTTAAAGTGCGGGATAACAAACACGTGGCGCACTCGAATTAACGCGTGTGTGTGGTGTGGACAGTGACTTCGGACTATACGTGTCCGCAAAGCATTCAGCATCAGCATACAGCAATCAGCAACAAGCATTCAGCATCAGCATTCAGCAACAAGCATTCAGCATCAGCATTCAGCATCAGCATTCAGCATCAGCACTCAGCATCAAGCATTCAGCATTCAACATCAGCGTTCAGCATCAATCATTCAGCATCAGCATCAGCATAAAGGTAGACGGCAAACTCCGCAGCAGCAGCAACCAAGTAAGATCTTTCCATTTCATTATCATATAATTAAGCAAGCATCATGGAAACCTTGTACCATAATCAAAAAGAACTAAACGAAGCTATCGCTAAGTTTATCGTCAATTTAAAAAAGACCGGGGCGGAAAGAAAAACAAAAGAGCATATCATAAGGCGGTTGGAAACTTTAGAAAAGCATTGGGGTGATTATGAAAGAAATCACAAAAGCATATTGGGGTTCAAAGCAGAGAACCACCCATATTTTCGTTATGCAGATTACGACAGCACTCGTAAGCTGTATTTAGCAGCCAAAGCTCTTGTGGACAAGCAGCTACAAGAGATAGGCACAGCAGGGGGGAATCAAGGGGATAGCATAAGCCAGAGGCCAAACATAGAGCAAGAAACTGAAGTCCACCGCCCGAGCTCCCCAGGACTCAGCCAGCCTGGACCATCCAGGTGGCAGACATCTCCAGGTACACCAAGTAAGGGAGATCTGCTGCGTAAACAGAATATAAACTTTCTAGCATTCATGCGAACAGCAGAAAGAATAGATATAAATTCAGTTAGTGAGAAATGGGAGTTAGACGACTTCCTTAAACAATTACAATCACGGTGGGCAGCAATAGACGAGCTTCACTGGGAGATATACTTAGAATTAAATGGTGTAAATAATGATTACCAAGAGAAATTTGATAGCTACGAGAACACGTTCCTCTCATTAAAAAAGGCCATTTCTAGCAAAATATGGTCTACAAAACACAGAGCAAATATCATTCCACAAATGGAGATTCCTGAATTTAATGGATCCTACAATGAATGGACATCATTTAAAGACTTGTTTACTGAGGCCATTCACAGTAATACAAGTTTATCAAACGCCCAAAAGATGCAGTTTTTGAAGGGCAAAGTACGCGGCGAGGCCGAAAGGTTAATCCAGCACCTATCCATTAGTTCAGAAAACTATATCACCTGTTGGGATATTCTAAACCATCGGTACAACAACAAAAAGCTCATTTTCACGTCACATATAAACATTCTTTTAAATTTGCCTATCATGCAACAAATATCAATAAATCATATAAAACGTTTACACGACACCACATTAGAGTGTATAAACGCGGTGAAAAATCTTGGTGTAGATGTGAGTACGTGGGACCCACTGCTCATACATATTCTATCTCAGAAACTGGACCAAGAAACACATTCACAGTATTTGGAGTCGCTAAAGGATCCGAGAGAACTTCCTAACATCAAAGAATTTCTATCATTCCTAGAGAGTAAATTTACAACTCTCGAATCATCGCGCAGAAAATCAGAACAAACACAGCAACATTCAAAAAACAATAATTATCGTTTTCCAATACCTACACAAAATCCTAATTATAATAATGCATACAAAGCAGCAAATCGAAATGGTAACGCATTTGTAAAATCATATCATATTTCGACAAGCAAATGTGAAATATGCCACGCAAAAGAACACAGAATATTTAATTGTGAAAAGTTTACAGCAATGCCCTTAGAAATAAAGTTCAAATCAGTAAAAAGACTTAATTTATGTGTAAATTGTTTGTATAATCATAATGGCAAACAATGCACGTCCCACAAACGTTGTCGGATTTGCGGAGCTAAACATAATTCTTTATTGCATGATTTTACAAATCATTGTTATAATAATTCCAACTTTTCGCAACCTACTACAAGTAGGTCGATGACCAACGTAACCCAAGCCAAGCACATATCACAAAATGAAATATCAGAAATACTCCTAGCAACAGCTCTAGTTAAAGTTACATCTTCAGATGGAAGCCAGATAGTCATGAGAGCTCTAATAGATCAGGGTAGCCAAATATCCCTTATCAGTGAAAACGCAGCACAAAGATTAGCTTTGAAAAGAAAATATTGCCAGGGAACAATATTTGGGGTCGGGGAAAAAGAGCAAAATTGTAAGGGTACGATCACACTATCGTGCCAATCAATGGTTAACGATTTTACCTTTTCTGTCAATGCATTTATCATGAATAACCTTGTAAAAAATTTACCAAATAGATCATTCCAGAAGCCGACTTGGAATCACATACAAACTCTAGCATTAGCGGATTCGAACTTTCATTTATCAAGTCCGATAGACATTTTATTAGGCGCTGATATCTATTCAGTTATTATTCTAAACGGGATAATAAAGGGAGTCGAGCAAACGCAACCTACAGCTCAATTAACTCAACTGGGATGGATATTAAGCGGAAATACCACATCATACCAATGCAACATAGTTCAGAATAATATTGACGACATCAAGCGGTTCTGGGAAATAGAGGATATTGAAAACGAGACATCATTATCAGCAGAAGAGGAACATTGTATTAGGTTCTATCAATCAACTACAGAACGTCGGAAAGATGGGCGATACACTGTTAAATTGCCTCTGAAACCGGAGACGCGTGACATGTTAGGATCTTCCAAGAAAATAGCAACCGCGCAGTTTCTAAATTTGGAAAAAAGATTTTATAAACAACCAAAACTGGCAGATCAATATAGACAATTTATTGCCGAATATCAAGCATTAAATCACATGGTTCCATCTAAAAATACTCTACAGCAACACAATGACAATTCAGCATGTTTTTTACCACACCATGGAGTACAGCGGGTTGAATCAGCCACGACCAAACGAAGAGTGGTTTTTAACGCGTCAGCAAAAACCTCGAGCGGTCATAGCTTGAATGATTTAATGTTCAAGGGACCCAACTTACAAAAGGATATCCAATCCCTCATTTTAAAATGGCGAATTTATCCCTACGCCTTTACAGCAGACATCGAAAAAATGTACCGACAAATCAACGTCCATGATGATGATCAATCATTTCAGCAAATTGTTTGGCGAGAAAGTCTTCACCAACCTATTCAAACCTATCAGTTGACTACAGTCACTTATGGAACTAGGGCAGCACCGTTTTTAGCGATGATGACCTTAAAGCAACTGGCAGCGGATGAGAGTAGCAAGTTCCCTGAAGCAGCCAAGGTGGTGCAAGAAGCATTTTATATGGACGACCTTTTGCATGGAACCATCGATATATCAAGTGGAAATAAGCAAGCCACACCTACAAAAAGGCACTGCACGCCTACACCCAGCAAAACAATTTCTTTACCAAGATTAGAAGTTTGTGGAAGTAATCTATTAGCAAAATTAATGGAGAAAGTTATAAACAGCCTAGAAAGCAAGATGGTTAAGGGGTATGGATGGACAGATTCGATGGTCGTGCTAGGCTGGTTGCAAGGAGATCCAGGACGCTGGAAAACATTCATCGCGAAGATAGTTCAGAGTATAACACAGGTTATAAAACCTGACAGATGGAAATACGTCAAATCAGCAGAAAATCCTGCTGATGCAGCAAGCAGAGGGATATTAGCATCACAATTAGCAAATTCCAAATTGTGGTGGCAGGGACCAGAGTGGTTAAAATCATTTACAGAAGACAACAACGAGCACCCTTGCTATAGCACAGAAATAGAACTTAAATCAAAACCAAAAGTTAATATTGTTCAGAAAAGTCAGGAGCGGAGCATAGTATTATTATTATTCGAAAAAACAAGTTCATTCATAAAAATAACAAGAATTTTAGCATGGATTCTACGAGCTACAAAAACAATTACATTTAACAATACAGCAAATAAGCCGCCTTGCGGATATCTCACATTACCGGAGTTGAAAAACGCAAAATGGCTTATTATAAAATACGTTCAACGAACGGAGTTTAGTTTATATATAGAGAGTTTAAGAAAAAACAATATATTAAGCAATAAAAGTAATTTGAGAAATTTGAATCCCTTTTTGGATCAAAACGGCATTTTACGTGTCGGCGGGAGAATAAAATATGCTAAGATTTGTGACGAAATGAAGCATCCAATTATCATACCATACCGTAGTCGTCTTACAAGTCTGTTAATCGAGCAAACACACAAGTTAACGTTTCATGGGAGTCCGAGACTAACTTTATCAAATTTGAGACAAAGGTATTGGGTTGTATCGGGATATAGAGCAGTTAAGAAGGAAATCAGGAAATGTGTGACACGTAGGAAGCATGACCCTATTAAGCAACATCAGCTGATGGGTAACTTACCTGAGGAAAAGGTTGATACAGCCCCGCCTTTCTTTCATACAGGCGTGGATTACACAGGATACCTAGAAGTAAGAGCAAACAAAGGACGCGGAAGCAGCAAATTATCGGTCTTACCTATAGCATCAGAGAGCAAAGTAGAAGAAAGCAAAAAAGAAGAAAAGATACAAAAGAGCAGTAAAGATGAAAAAAGCAAAAAACGCAAACAGTCTTCGCCTCGCTGGATATCTATTGCAATATCGTTTATGTTTTTTATGAAAGTAGTTAGTGGATCTCAAGTATCGTATAACCTCACAACGTTAAACCCAGACCAAGGTCTCTATTTTGACAAAATTGGAGATATAAAATTAGTGCGAGATACATGGAAACTTGTCGTCTATTATAACATGGATCCCTATTGGCAAGGAATAGCCACGTTAGAAAAGTATCAAACATATTTGAGCAACCAATGCTCTCTCATTTCTTCGGAATCGTACTGTGACGTAGTCCTTTTACAACTTCGTCATAGTACGTTAAACTTAGAGTTCAACAATCGCATACTTCTTGGTCAGCGAAACACGACACGTCATCGTAACAAACGTGGGCTTATTAATGGAGTCGGATATCTGGCCAATTCATTGTTCGGAGTATTGGACGAACGTTTCGCCGAACAATATCAACAAGACATACAGCTTATCAAACAAAATGAAAACCACTTAGCAGCCTTATGGCGCAATCAAACGTCTATTGTAGAGGGTGAATATAATGTCCTGAAAAGGATGGAAGAGACTATAAATATTCAACATAAGAATATAAATAAACAGTTAAATGTTCTTAATAAGGATATGAACACCGTAAAAAAGGAGGTAGAAAATATGGCGATCATTAATGACTTCACCATGTTATCGTTAATAGCTAGCAATCTTGTCATTAATTTAAACAACCTTCAAGATCGTTTGATAGAAATGATAACCGATACCCATCAAGAGATTTTTAATTTTCATCTTCTTTCTCCTCAGCAGTTGCAAGATGAATTGAATATCATTTCCGGGCAGTTAACAAAGGACGTATCTCTTCCTATCGATAACATATCTCAAGATATTATAAAAATATATAAGCTCCTTAAAGTGAAGGCTCGCCTGACAAGCAAACATTTTATATTTGAAATACAAATCCCTCTTGTGTTCAGAGACACCTTCGAACTACACAAAGTAATAGCTGTCCCACATCATAAACTAACTGATATGATTAGCATTATTCCCATTTCCGACTACATAGCAATAAATGTGCAGAAGGATATATATGTACAAATACGTGAAGTGGACATTCAGCATTGCATGAACTTTGACTCAGACACCTATCAATGCAATCTGCCCTCTAATATATATCACCTAACATCTGATTTTAAATTTTGTGTGCCCGATGCCGCTACCCACAAATGTCAATTAAGCCTATCCGTGTGTGAAAATAAGTGGATTCGTTTATTCCGAATGAACACGTTTTTGTATTCTTGTTGCGGTAACTGTACACTGCGCATTCTATGTCCCAATCACGTGGCTATAGAACAGCTGAGTGGATCGGGTATCCTTAACGTAGCGGCGAATTGCATTATAAAGGAAAACAACTTTACAGCACACTCTCATAACAATTTGAACACGAACAAGATTTCGATAGATTCAGATTTTTATAGTCCCCCAATCGCTCCAATAAATCATTTATTTAACATCACCCTAATCAACTTGGGCAATGAAACAACGCATACAAGGATACTTCATCAAGACATAGCCAAGATCGGCGAAGAACTTACACAACTGCGACAGCTAAATAGTGATTTTCCTGTGGATGATTTATCCCCCCATCATATTCACCACTACATTGTGAGTTATGGTCTGCTATCAGTAGCCATAGCTGCAGCAGCGGGGTTCCTGTGGCGATGGAGACGTCGTCGAGCGCGCCAGGCCGGCTCGCGGCGGGCCGCGCATACTGCCCAGCCGGAGTCGGCCACACCGAGAAACAGTGACAGTGCGCGAAATCATAGATCGGCTGACCGTCAGCCTAGTGGTCACAATAGTGAAAATGTGTGTGAGTTGAGTACAAGGGACATAGCAAGCTCTCCTATGCCGAGGAGAGTTTATACGTTAGAAGACATTTTTTGAACTGCTTAATTTGTTATTTTGGTGCCCGGGAGCATGTTCGGTGCATATTAGCACCTTACACATAACATTATAACATAGCATAAATACGGACGCGCGGCGCAGCCGCGTTCAGTTTGCATTCGTCTGCCAGCACCGCGAACAACGCGCGCCCCCCGGCATTTATAGTTTTAAGAGCATTAGTTTATAGTAGCATAGTTTAAGTAATCATTAGTTTTATTATATGTTTGGGTAGAAATCAATTCTTCCCCTTACACACTGATAGAACGTGGGAAATATTAAAAAGCAAGAAAATCAACGTATCTAATCAAATAAAAGGAGCAAATAAAACTTTATACTCTTATGGAAGTAAAACACCGTTACATATTAAAGGAACCTTTACAACCATGATTAGTGTAAACGGTCGATCGGAAAAATCTACTATTTTCGTTATTAATAAAGGAACCAGAGATTTATTGGGTAAAGATACTGCCATCCGTTTAGGTGTTTTAAAATTGGGTCCAATGGTTAACGGCATTACGGAAACGAAAATACCCTTCCCAAAATTTAAAGATGTTCTTATCAAAATTCCGATTGATGAGACCTGCAAGCCAGTTTCACAGCCATATCGACGGATACCAATTCCGCTAGAAAGAAAGGTAGAGAATAAAGTAAAGGAGTTACTGGAGAATGATATTATCGAAGAAGTTAAGGGACCTTCCCGATGGATTTCTCCGGTGGTGCCGATACTTAAAGATAAAAATGAACTGCGCTTATGTGTGGACATGAGACGTGCCAATTCCGCAATTTTGAAGGAAAACCACCCTCTACCTTGCATGGATAACTTACTACCTAAGATTAACAAAAGTAAATATTTCTCTAAACTAGACATTAAAAATGCTTTCCACCAAGTGGAGATTCATCCTAATTCAAGGCATTTAACGACATTCATTACATCTAAAGGATTATACAGATATAAGCGATTGATGTTCGGCATCACTTGCGGTCTAGAATTGTTCCAAAAAATATTAGAAAAAATGTTGACTGGTTTAGAAGGTGTAATAAATTTTATTGACGATATTTTGGTTTACGGTGAAGATAATAAGCAACATGATGAACGGCTGTCTAAGGTTTTAAAAGTGTTAAAGGAAAATAATGTGCTATTAAATGAAACAAAATGTGTATACAAAGTACAAAAAGTAAATTTTCTTGGACACGAGTTGACATCAAAAGGTGCAAAACCATTAAATAAATATATTAATAGCATTGCAGGATTTAAAGTACCAAAAACGATTGAAGAGCTTCAAAGCTTTTTAGGTTTGGTTAACTATATAAATAAGTGGTTACCTAATTTATCAACGATGACAGAGCCTCTAAAGAAATTACTCAGACAAAAAATTGGGACAAAGACAAGTATAAAAGAATTTTGGAAAAAGGAACAAGACTTAGCATTCGATAAATTAAAACAAGCGCTTTCTACAATTAAGACATTAGGATACTATGATGTTGAAGATGAGACACAAGTGATCGCCGATGCAAGCCCGGTTGGATTAGGGGCTGTTTTGATGCAAATTGACAAAGACGGACCAAGAATCATCGCTTATGGTAATAGAACGTTAACAGAACTCGAACGAAAGTACAGCCAAACAGTAAAACGTTCGAACTCAGCACAGACCATAAGCCATTGGAATTTCTATTTGGCCCAAAGTCAAAACCTTGTATAATATATACCTTGTATAATGCGCCTGTATAATATACTGCCTGTTCAGATATCACATTTTATAGACCGCACTCAATATCCTATCCAAAAAAAATTACTCAGAACACACATGCAAAAATTTCTTCTGGAATGCAGCTCTAGTGATTTTAACTCTCTATATGCCAAATTATGTTACATAACAATTTAAATATTAAAAATGCACACTACAACCTAACTTAATATAGATTTATCATGTATACACACACACACACGCACGCACACACACACGCACGCACACACACACGCACGCACACACACACACATACACACACACACACACATACACACACACACACACACGAACACACACACTAAAATTATATTAATGGTGGTGGGTTTTATTACTATCTTTTTTTTCTTGAGTATATAGAAAGATTTATATATATTTTTTTTTATTTTTTAAATTCATAATCTATTCCTTACTTTTTTTATATTTCTTCAAATTAGTCGTCACCTGGCATTAAGCAAAATAGAAATATTGTTGACTCTTGCTAGCCCTAGCACAGGCCTAGGTCTATTTGGGCTGCATATTGCTATACACAAAAAACCACATGAAGCTAGTCTGGTGCTTAGTTCTCTAGTTTAAGTGTAAAATGTACTTACATAATTGTTCAAATAAAAAAAATATGTTATTCACAAATATATATGTTGTGCGCGTGTTGAGCGTTGGGACTTAAGACTTCAAGCTTATCGCTTTAAAATTAAATACAGGCCAGGTAAAGTAAACATAGCCGACCCACTGTCTCGGCTATGTAAATATAACAATGTACTGCCAGATTCCATTGAAGCCTACGTTCATCAAATAGTTGAACATGCCTGCCCTTATGCAACTTCCATGCAAACTATTATTAAAAACTCTGAAACCGATCCAGAAATCTGCAGTGTCAAAAAAGGTATTTACAGCAACGATTGGGATGATTCTGTCAGGCGATATAAAATATTTGAAAATGAACTTTGCTTCTATGACAATGTATTGTTGAGAGGTAATAGAATCGTTATCCCTAAAGAATTAAGGAAAGGCGTTTTAGATGCGGCGCACGAAGGACATCCGGGCATAGTGTTGATGAAAAGTCGGTTAAGGTCTAAAGTTTGGTGGCCAGGTATCGACAAGGATGCTGAGGCGGTCGTTAAACAATGCAAAGGGTGTACGCTTGTAGGAATGCCGGCTCCGCCGATACCTATGAAGCGACGCGAACTTCCATCAGCACCATGGGAGGATGTTGCAGTAGACTTACTTTGGCCATTGCCAAATAACGATTATCTGTTTGTTATCGTTGACTATTACAGCAGATATAAAGAGATAAAATTTACCAAATCAATTAATAGTGCTCAAATCATAAAACTTCTTAAAGAAATAGTCAGTCGTCTGGGTTATCCTATATCGATTACAGTTGATAATGGCCGCCAATTTGTTAGTGAGGAGTTCAAGGAATATTGTAAACAATGTGTAACATAAGATTGTTTAACACAATTCCGTATTGGCCCCAGCAGAACGGAGAAGTGGAGAGGCAAAATCGTGACATTTTAAAACGATTAAAAATCGCCCAGCTTAATAAAAAAGATTTAAGAGAAAGTGTATGGGAGTACTTAATGATGTACAATTCTACTCCACATACAGTAACCGGCAGGACACCCGCTGAATTATTTTTTAGGAGACAGATTAAGGATAAAATACCTTCATTGTTAAATAATGAATACAGGATAGACGATTTGGATATAAGGGACAGAGACAGGTTACAAAAAGAAAAAGGTAAAGAATATGGAGATAGGAAGAGAAAGGCGCAAAAATCAGCATTAACAGAAGGTGATAAAGTTTACGTAAAAGAAACAGAAAAAGGAAATAAACTATCAGCTAACTTTAAACCAACTCCTCATATTATTGAAAGAGTTGATGGTGGCGATGTGACTGTCAGGAATGAAGAAACGGGACAAAAACTGAGGCGTAATGTAATTCATTTAAAGAAAGTCGAAGGTGAATGGAAAATCCAGCAAGACGAACAAAACGAGCAAGAAAATGTAGAAACACAAATTGAAATCGATGATCAATAAATGTTTGTAAAATTGTGTAGATTATTAGAATTGTTAAATTGTTTACTTGATTGTTAGATTGTGTATCTATTATACTCCTTATCTATGATATATCCATTGGCTTTGTATCTATGGTATTACTTGTCTATGGTATAATAGAATATTGTCTCTGGATACACGGAGAGTGGGGACGAAAGGTTCGTAATAGCTTCAGGCAAAGACGTTCGACACTTAGTCACTGGACGTGGAAGTGGTCACACTACCCTAAGTAAATACAGAGCGAGTACGAATACAAGTGAGTACAGAAAAGTACTACAATAACAAAGTTTAATAAAGCTAAATACAAAGGAAGAAGTGCTAGAAAACCTTAACATAGTGGAACGAATTATCAAAACACTTAAGAACACGCAAATAAATATCAAAAAGTGCCAAAAAGTACGTTTAACAGTAGTTACATAGAAACGCGAATTAAATGCATAGATGATTATTGGGAAAAATATCAACACGCGTCCGAGGTTATAACGCGCCATATACCAAAGGAAAAAGAGTCTCAGATCCCCTCTCTTGCGAATAATGAGTTTTATGATCATGAAGCAATTTACATTACACTAAAATCAGACTTAATGGATTTGCTTAGACCTGGAGAAACAACTGCAAGTACTTCAACAGCTATTATGTCTAGTGATTCACAGCAATCGTACGTCATGTTACCGAAAATACAATTGCCTATATTTAGTGGACAATATGAAGAGTGGATGTCTTTCTGCGATTTATTTCATTCACTTGTGCATACAAATAAATCCTTATGTAATGTACAAAAATTACATTATTTAAAAACAAGCGTTACTGGAGAAGCTGCTTCAATTTTAAAACACATACTAGTCACGGATTCTAATTATGAAAGGGCATGGGATACATTAAAATCAAGATTTAGTAATAAACGAATAACTTTCAATGCTATTATGAGAAGATTTTTTTCACAAAAAAGGATAACATTAAACACTTCAAGCAACATTAAGAATTTACTAGACACAACTTTTGAATGTTTACATCACCTCAATAACATGAAAATTAATACTGAAAACTGGGACTCAATAATAATATACATCATAGTGCAGAAGTTAGACAGTGACACGCACAAGGATTGGGAAGAAAACGTAAGCGCTAACTGTAAAGATCCTGAGAGTCTTCCTAACCTCGAATTATTTCGAACATTTCTGGAAAGCCGCTACCGTACTTTAGAACTAACGGAACCAAAATCTAAGTCAACTTCTAATGCAATAAGAGAAAAGACATTTCATGTAACAACTACTGAGAAAGTGAAGACATGTAAAATGTGTAAAGAATCACACACACTAAGCCATTGTTCAGCATTTGGAAAATGCACCCCCGTTCAACGAAGTGAATTTATCAAATCAAACAATCTGTGCTATAATTGCCTTGCATCTGGACACTCTGTAAGGCAGTGCCGTATTCCAACTTGCTGTAGACTATGCAGGAGACGTCATCATACTCTTCTGCATGAACCAAATATCACAACGGGCAATAACGAGAACATACAGACAGATCAACCCGGAGTGGCATTACATTCCAACGTGGAGAAGATTGAAGAAGAAGGAGAAGATATAACAATGGTGGCGTCACATATATCAACAAAACAGAACGCAGCACTATTAGCTACTGCAATGGTACAAGTAATTAGTGAAGATAACTACGCGATAACACTTCGTGCGCTGATTGTTCAAGGCTCGCAAGCGAGCTTTATAAGTGAACGAGCTACACAACTACTCAAGGCCAAACGGTACTTAATTAAAGGTACTGTTGTTGGTGTGGGATCAACTAGAGAAGACATTAAACAAGTAGTTCAGATCAAAATAGAATCAAGATGTGAGCCTTTTGATCTCAAAGTGAGAGCATATGTCATGTCAAAACCACTGACTACTAAAATACCATCCCATAGTATCAAAATTAGCAACTGGCCTCACCTAAATGGACTCAACCTGGCTGATCCAAACTACTATAAGCCAGGTTCGATAGACCTGCTCCTAGGTGTCGATGTGTATGCAGAAATAGTACAAAACGAATTAATCAAAGGTTCGCCAGGGTCCCCATGTGCTCACAAAACCAACCTTGGCTGGATTCTTTTTGGTAAAGTTGAAGATACAATACAATCAAACCCAATACTCGTATTGCATCATCGATTAGTTGCAGACGACTTCTTAAAAACCCTTTGGGAAGTTGAACAAGACAGGTACTAGAGGAATATATAACAATGGGACATATGACAGAAGTTCCAGAGAATGAGATAAATAAACCCTCTTACCACATCACTCTGTTATGCGTACAGATAAAAATGTAAAAATAGCAACGGTGTTTCTTTAAACGATGAACTCATGACCGGACCTGTACTGCAAGAAGATTTGCGAAGCATATTAATGAGATGGCGTATGCACAAGGTATGTTTTGCAAGCGATGTCATGAAGATGTACAGAATGATTTGGTTAGATGAACAAGACATAGATTATGACAGAATGCTCTGGCGCCGAAAAGGAGGAAGATCAGAAGACAATACAGAAAAGGAAATTAACTCACAGGATGAAACTACGAAAGTAAAAGACTACAGATTACGGACAGTTACATTCGGAACAGCGTCTGCTCCGTACCTCGCTGTCAAAACCCTAATGAAAGTAGCAAAGGAAGAAGGCGAAATATATCCAGAAGCTGCAAAGATTATACAAGAAGATTTTTATGTTGATGACCTGTTATCAGGTTCCGACACCTCAGAAGAAGCAATTAAAGTCAGCAAACACATAATATCTATTTTACGTCGAGGAGGTTTTGAATTACAAAAATGGTCTTCTAATGACAATGAATTTCTGAAATTTATAGATGCTAATAAGGTTACCAACAAAGCAAATTTAGATTTAAAACTAGACGGCACAATTAAAGCCCTAGGTCTAACATGGAATCTTAGAAAAAACGAGTTATCAATTACAATTAGAACCTATATCACCAGTAATTACAAAAAGGACAGATGTGCGGGACAGTATAGTTTATGTGCGGAAAATATAGTTTTAAATAGATATATAGTTTGTATAAGTTCATAGTAATAAGATAATAGGCTAGGAATATTTGTAAATTATATAGGAAAGCATTAATAGTTATAGTATACAGTAAATAGAAAACGTTTAGGAGGTCGCGCAATTAGTTATCATAATATTTAATTGTAATAGATTTTTACTCATTAGCGGCGCGGCTCTCCCTACGGTATAGCCCGAGCTTTAAAGACCCGTTAGGCTCCGGCTCTCCCTACGGTATGACCGGAATCATAAAGACCCCCGTAATTATAGGGAGAGAAAGTTGTATAAATACGGGCCATTTTGGCCCGAAATAGTCAGTCTACATTCGGCGGCCGGCAGAAGCGGTAATAAATAAAGAAGAAAGCCTGAAGAAAATTGTAAGTGTTTAAGTTTAATTATAGTAGACAATAGTGATTTATTTGTGTATTTAGACTATAGTGAAGTGTGTGTAATAAACAGTGTAATTGACTGTGACTTTTTATGTAACCTCCCCTCGCCCCTCTCGCACCCCGCGCAAGAATTCCACGAATCTCACGTGTGCAGCTCGCATACGTCAGAGTTTTCCGGTGCCGAAGAGTGACCGGCATAGTGTAAATGTGACATAGCGCACATTGGATGGTCCTTCGAGCCGGACCACCTGATTATCTGGAAAACTCAGCGAGCCTGGAAGAACTTCGCGAAAGATCTGCGAGTCGTCGTCGAGGCACAGAACATTCATCGAGCATTCGTCGTCGTGTATATAGAAGATCGGGGAACTCTGGAAGATTCTAGGACGGCCCGTGAACTTCCTTCTGGTCAATAGTGTGCTTCGGGAACAATAGAAGACTGAAGAGACTCCGTGAAACACCACCAATAGGGTGTTTAAGTTCTTCGAAGACGTTCGAGCATCAGAAGAATGCCCATTACACGAGGACAAGAGAGTAAGAAATCTTCAAGAACATCAGAAGCCGCGACTACATCTGCAACAAGCGGCGAAAGCAACTCTACAGCAGCTGGTACCACCACCACGGAATCAACAGCAAATAATACGGGTTCCGAGATGTCTGCGCCCGCTACCGCACCGCCTGCCATAGTAAAGCCGAAGACTCAAGCCGACTGAACCTCGGTGACCGCTTCTGCCGCGCCGACGCTGCCAGCCGACGCGACGCGGACGATTCCCCTCGCCGCATCAGTAATAGAAAAGGGACATCGGGATATAGAATCATCGGGAAATCGAGATACAGAAACATCGACGGTGAAAAGGAAGGCCGTCAACCAACAGGAGCCGAGACAGACAACTCGCGCCCCCAGCAAGAGGGGGGAGTGGAGTCAATCATCGTATAGCAAGTCAAAGGCTCATAGAATAGCAAAGGCAAAAGAAGAAATGCTACGACTTCAAGTGGAATTAGCTGCAGCGCGCCTCACCACCATAGAAACAGAACACCTCACGGATGAGGAAATAGAAGATCAAGACTCCGTTCATAGCAGAACAGAAATAAATGTACGAGTCGACAGCTGGTTGGATAATCAACAGCCACGCCCCTTGTTGGCCATCACCGATGCACCACATAATAAAATAGAAGCACCGGTGGTACAAGACTCGGAACAACAGAACCAGCCAGAAGATAGAAGATCACCGGCGGGAGTGCAAGCAGGAATAGTGGAGCTAGCAGAGGCCATCACGAAAGCAGTCGAGGCAGCTCAAGGACCCAAGTACATAGAGCTACCTTTCCGTGCCGCGTACTATGAAACGGAAGGTATGTTCACGGCGGTGGAGAATACGAACCGTCTGAGAAGAAACCTTAAGGGAAGAGCAAATGAAACCGACGAGAGATTGTTGATTACCAGTGCATCGCCTACAGAAATAATGAAGACCCTGGAATCAAGATTTGGAAGACCTGAAGCAATAGCAATAGCAGCAATGGACTCGTTGCGTGCCCTGCCGCGCCTAACAGAAGCGGCTCGTGACGTGTGCATATTTTCGAAGAAGGCCTCCAACATCGTGGCAACATTGAAGTCTCTCAACTGCGGGAACTACTTATACAACCCTGAGGCATCAAGGACTGTCGTGGAGAAGCTCACACCGACGCTGCGGTATAGGTATTATGACTTCACAGAATCACAGCCCAAGGAGGATCCAGAACTTGTGAAGCTAGAAAATTTTTCAGGAAAACGGTGGAACTCTGTGGACCGTACGCGCAGCCCGAACAAGTGTCTACAGCGCCACCAGCCACTCAACAAAGGAAGCCACCACAGAAGATAAATAACGTCGCCGAGAAAAATGATACAGAGAAGACGTTAATAGAGAAGTGTCCTGTATGCACAGCAGAACACATCGCAACAGAATAAAAACAGTTCAAGGGCTTGGATGTGAATAGAAGATGGAAACTAGCCAAGTCCAAGCACTTGTGCTTTCGGTGTCTTCAGCACAGAAATAGAACACATAGATGTGAAGCAAGGGTGTGTGGTATAGATAGTTGTACAAAAGTCCACCACCGCATAGGTTAGGTAAGGTAAGGTTAGGTTAGGTTAGGTTAGGTTGGGGTGCTTTAGCGGTTGGCCTCCTCGTGGCGCATCCTGGGCAGGCCTACGGAATAATGAAATATGTATTCCCTGGACCTGGCGAACGGACCGTGGGGTAGGGGGGGGGGTAGGGTTGCTGATTCTGATTGTCCCTCTGTTAGCAGAAGGCAATTCTGATAGGCTGAGGGCTCTGGGGGGGAATGAGTCTTCAACTGGTTGGCGCGTTCGGTTTTTGGCTAGTTCAAGTCTTGCTGGACACGGCTTCGGCCTCCGTCAGCCAAACCCGTAAACCCAGCGATGGGAGCGGGGACCTTCGGGTCGCGAGGAAGAAAACCTCTCTAAAAAATTACCCCTAATCTCAAGGTTTTGGGGCTCGCCGAGGGGATGAGTGGCTGGGGGGGAATCCAGTCGCGAGGGCCTCACCCAATCTTAAGGTCATACCCGCCGACAAGATGAATGGCCGATGGGAGTTCGGTCGTAAGGGTAACCAAATCAAAAAATAATAAGTAATAACTACCCAGGAGGGTCCCGGATCATCCGGGGAATCCCTCACCGAGACCAGTGTTTCATCGCATTCCGCGAATTTAATTTTGCGGGTGCCGTGCAATACTGGCCTCGGTCGCCCCATCGTATCTGGGGGGGCAACCAGTGCTTGCGGAGATGGAGGAGTAGAGATCTGCGAAATTGAGACCAGCTATGCCGGTGTTTCTGCGGATTCAGTAGAGGCTAGGCGTGATACGACACGCAATAAAAAAGAGAGGACTATCAGCACTCGAAGTGCTAGTGCAGGATCGTACACCTCCCTGGACATGTCGAGGTGTGCATCAGAAGAAAACTTAGACGGCATAAAAAATCGTACCCGATCTAAGAAACGGCTGTGGGCTGAATGCGAGGGTTCCACCAAAACGCGTGACCTGGACGCCAAAAAGGCGGATACCAGGACCCATGTGTGGGGCTCTCAAATGGGTCTTCAGGAGGCCCGTGACGCTGTTCGGCGTCACGAGTTTCTCAAAGACGATGTGGACATTGGTGTAGTTGAGCCGAGTGGCCGAAGAAACAGGTCGGCGCTGGCGGAGGACTTCCGGAATTCCGGTTCGACTAGGTCCAAAAGTGGGCCTGTCAATTCTGAGAGTCCGGAGTCACTGGACATGGCTGACACGTCACGCGTTTGTGATGTGCTTTCCCAGAATATGGAGAAGATGCGGCTGACTCTGGGCAAGTCAAAAAACCTAAATGGTAGGTGCCGAGGAGCTCTTAACTCGGTCGCTGAATGCGTGGAGGAGGCGGTCAAAGTCCTCTTAAAGCGGACACCGTCGGAAGAGGTCCGAATTTTGAGGGCTGAAAACGCCAGGTTGGCAGGGGTGGTGAATAATCTCTCTGTGGAGATCAACATATTAAAAGAGATGATCACCTCTGCCAATATGGGGTCTTCTGGGAACGTGGTAGTTCCGCCAGTCCGTCAGCCTGAGAAGAGCCTGACAGTTGAGGAGGAGATTCTCAGGCTCCATAACATGGTCACGGCTCGGCTGGACAACATGGAGAGTCGGTTGCCTCCGGAGCCTAGAATCCGCCCTCCACTAGCCGCGGATAAGAGAAATGCGGCGGCGGAAACAAGCACAAGACAGGAGAAGAGTTCTGCGGATGCGGTTGTCGCAGAACGATCGCAAGGCCCTCCACGATCTGTGAAGAAAACGGCAATTCGGGTGGTTGACCCAGCTGCTGACAACAGCGGAGGGGCCAACCAGCCGAAAAAGAAGAAGGATAAAAAAAAGAAGAAGGAAAAGGTTGCAGAGAGCGAAAAGCGACCTGAGCCCCGCCCGTTGCCGCCAGCACCCGCCTCCATGAGTGAAGGGTGGAATGTGGTAGCGAGGAGGGGTACCAAAAACAAGGAGAAGGCACCGCCTATACAGGCAGTGCCTGTTGTCGCTACGACCAAAGCGCAGCCGAAGCAAGGGAGGAGGAAACTCCAGACTCCACGCTCGGCTGCAGTCGTGGTGACCTTGGGGGAGGAGGCAGCCGAGAAAGGACTAACATATGCCGACATATTGACCCGGGCCACTCGAGGTGTGAAAATTGATGACCTAGGTCTGGATGTCGGCATGCGCCTGAAGAAAGCGGCGACGGGGGCTCGGATGTACGAAATATTCGGGCCCCAAAAGGCAGAAAAGGCGAGTGCCCTGGCCGGCCGGCTCAGAGAGTTTGTCTCTGACATGCCGGCAGTACGTGTGTCCACGCCCACGAAAACTGAAGAAGTACGCATCGTGGGCTTGGACGATGCCGCCACCGAGGAGGATGTAGTCATCGCCGTCACCCGGGTCGGTGAGTGTTCCATTCACGACGTACAGACCGGGGTGATTCGAAGGACAGGGAAGGCATTGGGCTCTTTGTGGCTTAGGGTCCCTGTCGCGGTGGCTAAGAAGATGGTGGCGGCTGGCAGGCTGCTGGTGGGCTGGGTCTCGGCTCGGGTCCAGTTGCTCGAAGCCCGCCCGCAGCGCTGCTATAAGTGCCTTGAGAAGGGGCACTTAAGAGCCGAGTGCTCTTCGGCTATTGACCGCAGCGGCGAATGTTATCGCTGCGGTCAAGACGGCCACAAAGCTCGATCCTGCTCGGCAGCTCCACATTGTGGGAGCTGCGCACAGGCGGGACTGAAGGCCGACCATAGGGCGGGGAGCGGGCAGTGCAAGGCACCGTCCGCTCCAAAGAGGAGGAGTAGGGGGGGTGATGGCCCGAGGGTCTCCTCGCCACCTACCGCCGGCCCGGCTCAGTTAACAACGAGCCGGGTTAGGGAGGATCCAATGGAGGTCGCTAATTATGGCCTCCATCAGATTCCTCCAGGCGAACATCATGCGCTCCGGCAGGGCCCAGGACCTAATCTTCCAGACCCTGGCGGAGCGTATGGTGCACGTGGCTGTGGTCTCCGAGCCCCTTTTCGTCCCGTCGGGCGAGGAGTGGGTCGGAGACCGTGCGGGGGATGTAGCCATCGTGTCCAGAGCCGCAGTTGGCTCCCCGGCTCTGGAGCGCGTGGTGAGGGGGCGCGGGTACGTCTCCGCAAAGATTGGAGACGTATACGTCATCGGGGCGTACTTTTCACCCAACAGACCGTTCTCCGACTTCGAACTCTTTATGGCTGAAGTCGGAGACTTGGTGAATAGGTTACGCCCTAGCAAGGTGGTCCTGGCCGGTGACCTCAACGCCAAATCCGCCGCGTGGGGGTCCCCGGTCACGAACGTCAGAGGGAGGTTTCTGGACGGTTGGTTGGCCTCGACTGGGATGGCCGTCATGAACCGAGGGACGGCTGACACATGCGTGCGATGGAATGGCGGCTCCAAAGTCGACGTTACCTTTGTCGACGCCGCCATGTCACCATGTGTCAGAAATTGGGAGGTAATTGTGGGTGCAGAGTCACTCTCGGACCATCGATATATATGGTTCGAGGTGGCCGCACGCCATGCACCCATTTCCCCTCGGTCGGGAAGAGATGATGGCCCTCGGTGGTCCGTCAGGAAAATGGATCCCGAGTTCCTCGTCGAGACCGCAATCGTCCAGGCGTGGGCCGCTGGGTCCACGGGTGGGGAGGTTGCCGCGGAGGTCGAGGACCTCCAGCGGCGGATGTCGCTCATCTGCGACGCCAGCATGCCGAGGGTGCGAAGCACAGGGCCGGCACGCGGGGTGTACTGGTGGTCGGAGGAGCTGGCGCGGCTGCGCGATCAGTGCGTGGCCGTGCGCCGCCAGTACACTCGGTACAGGCGTCGTAGACGATGCGACGTCGAAGAGGAGAGGCGCCGTTACGAGGCTTATCGGGCTGTCCGCGCCTCCTTGCGGACGGCGATCGCCGAGGCTAAGGACAGGGCCCACAGGGAGATGGCCGAACAGCTCAGTCGGGATCCGTGGGGGAAGCCGTACAAAGCGGCGCGGAGGAAACTTAGTGCCCGCGCCCCCCCCCTCACCGAGAGCCTTCGGCCGGATTTCCTTGAATCCGTGGTGGAAGCCCTGTTCCCGCAGGGAGCCGAGGTGGAGCCGCCTCGTATGGCGCCTCTCGAGGAGGAGGATGGCACTGGGTCAGGTGCGCCGGGGGTGTCGGAGTGGGAGTTGGCCGGGGCGGTGAGTCGCATGAAAGCGAAAAATACCGCCCCTGGCCCCGACGGCATCCCTGGGCGCGCCTGGTCACTTGCCCTGGGTCCGTTGGAGTCTGGACTCAGGGCGACGTTCAGTGCCTGCCTCGAGCAGGGCCTCTTTCCCCGTAGGTGGAAAACGGGGAGACTGGTCCTGCTAAGGAAGGAGGGAAGACGGGCCGATACACCCTCCGCGTATCGACCCATTGTCTTGCTGGACGAAGCGGGGAAGCTGCTCGAACGCGTTATAGCTTCCCGCATAGTCCAGCAACTCCGGAAGGTGGGGCCTGACCTCAGTCGTCTCCAGTGCGGATTCCGCCAGGGCAAGTCCACCCTCGACTGTATCGAGGGTGTGAGACTTCTGGCGGAGGAGGCGACAACCCGGCGCGAGGTGGTGTTGGCGGTGTCGTTGGACATCGCTAAAGCATTCAACACCTTTCCCTGGGGAGTGATAAAGGAGGCCCTACGGTTCCACCGCATCCCCAGATACCTGCAGCGTGTGGTCAGTGACTATCTGGCTGACCGCGCTGTCAGGTACCCGACGGCTGGGGGTGCGTGGAAGGAGCGGAGGATGTCGTGCGGTGTTCCGCAGGGGTCGGTTCTAGGCCCCCTCCTGTGGAACATGGTGCTGCGTGGGCAAATGCTTCCGGGGGTGCGTCTGTTCTGTTACGCAGACGACACCCTCGTGACTGCCCGCGCGAGCACCCACCGGGAAGCCCGAGTGCTGGCGACCGCGGCCACGGCTCACGTTGTGGCCCGGATTCGCCGGTTGGGACTGGGGGTGGCCTTGGAGAAATCCGAGGCCATTTGCTTCCACAGGCCTCGGATGGCGCCCCCAGTGGGCTCCCGGTTGGTGGTGGGCGGGACGCCCATCGAAATGTCGGGTACACTACAGTACCTGGGATTGCTCCTCGACAGCCGATGGACGTTCGAGGCCCACTTCCGGCGGCTCGCCCCCAAGCTAACGGCGACCGCCGGAGCCCTGAGCAGGCTCCTCCCGAATTTGGGAGGGCCTAATGCAGGCTGCCGGCGCCTATATGCCGGGGTGGTTAGGTCGATGGCCCTGTACGGCGCTCCCGTATGGGCGGAGCGGCTGACCGCCAGATCCGTGCCTCTGCTGCGCAGGGTGCAGAGAGTTATGGCGGTCAGACTTGTGCGGGGCTACCGGACCATCTCCGGCGAGGCGGCCTGCGCCTTGGCCGGGTGGGACCTAGAGGCCAAGGTGCTCGCTCAGGCCTACCGCCGTAGAGTTGAAGCCCGTTCACTGGGGGGAGACTCAGCGGCGGTAGAGGTGGACTGGCGGAGGGCAGCTCAGGAGGAGCTCCTTCGCCAGTGGAGGCGGCGGCTGGAATCGCCCAGTGCAGGAGCCTGGACGATTTCGGCCATCCAGCCCATTCTCCAGGGCTGGGTCGCCAGGAGGCATGGGGTCCTCACCTTCCGCCTGACGCAGATGCTTTCCGGACATGGTTGCTTCGGGAGGTATCTGTGGGGGTGGCCCGGCGAGAAGCGTCCGGTGAGTGCCACGAGTGCGGTGCCGAATCTGACACGGCGCTGCACACGCTCGCGGACTGTCCAGCTTGGGCGGTTCAGCGGGCGGAACTCGTGGCACAGGTGGGGCATGATCTCTCCCTGCTCACTGTGGTTCGTGCTATGGTGGACAGGGAGCGATCGTGGGTAGCGACAGCCTCCTTCTGCGAGCACGTCATCTCGCGGAAGGAGGCGGCGGAGCGGGTCCGGGAAGTCGAGTCCTTAGATCCGATCCGTCGCAGGCGAGCCGGGCGCAGGCGACTCGTTCAAGACCATCGCATGCCGCCCTAACGGGGACCTTCCGGGCGTTCCGAACGGGGTTTAATCGGACGCCCGGCGAACGGACCACTGAGGGGTGGCCAATCCAGTTGTCCCTCTGATTAGCAGAGGGCAATCTGGACGGGCCGGGGACTTCGGGGGGGTTGGGGTGAAGTCCCTAATGGGCGACGGGTCCAGTTGGGCTTGCACTAAGTCTGGCTGGACATGGTTACGGCCACCGTCGGCGAAACCCGGAAGCCCAGCAATGGGAACGGGGACCTTCGGGTTGCGAGGAAGAAAACCTCTATAAAAACTTACCCGGTGGGGGCGGAAATGCCCACCAAGGCGTTGGGGCCCCTACTTGGGGCGCAATCTCTCCCTGTCGACCGTGACATAGCAAACACGGTGGGCAGGGAGCGATCGTGGGCAGCGATGGCCTCCCTTTGCTCTGCGGAGGGGGCGGAGGGAGGCGGCGGAGCGGTTCCACGAACTGTTGTTCTGGATCCAATCTGCCGCTGGTGAGTCCAGGTGTTAGTGACTCGCCCAAGCCCATCGTCTGCCGCCCTAACTGGGGACCTTCGGGTGTTCCGAACGGGGTACATCGGACGCCTGGCTTACAGGTCCCCGAGGCGGCCGGTGCATCTGGTGCTTCCGATGCACCGGTTAGCGGAGGGGGGCTTCTCTTTCGAGGGGCCCCTACCTGGAGGTGTTTATTCTCTGGGATCAGAGCTGTCGGCGGGATGGGGGCAATATGTACAATGATACCCTGTCCTTGCCTTCGGCAGCGTGGTGGAGCACACAGGTCGTTTTAGTCGGTGCGAGTCCGACATAACCGCCGCCTGTCCCCGTCGGGCGGCGGTACCCATAAGGGGTTTTTTCCTGCATAAAAAAAAAGGTTAGGTTAGGTTAGGTTAGGTTAGGTTAGGTTAGGTTAGGTTAGGTTGACGGCTGACACATGTGTGCGATGGAATGGCGGTTCCAAAGTCGACGTTACCTTTGTCGACGCTGCCATGTCACCATGTGTCACCTGACACGGCGCTGCACACGCTCGCGGACTGTCCAGCCTGGGCGGTTCAGCGGGCGGAGCTCGTGGCACACGTGGGGCACGATCTCTCCCTGCCCACTGTGGTTCGTGCCATGGTGGACAGGGAGCGATCGTGGGCAGCGATGGCCTCCTTCTGCGAGCACGTCATCTCGCGGAAGGAGGCGGCGGAGCGGATCCGGGAAGTCGAGTCCTTGGATCCAATCCGCCGCAGGCGAGCCGGGCGCAGGCGACTCGTCCAAGACCATCGCATGCCGCCCTAACGGGGACCTTCCGGGCGTTCCGAACGGGGTTAATCGGACGCCCCCCTATAAGGTCCCCGCGGCGTTCGATGCATCTGGTGCTCCCGATGCATCGTCCAGCGGAGGGAGGAGCCACTTTTAGAGAGGCCCCGACCCAGAGTGGCGCACTCTGGGGTACAGAGTTGCTGCTGACGGGGATGGGGGGCATGTCTGCATTGGGTACCCTATACCCGCCTCCAGCAGCGTGGTGGAGCACACAGGTTGTTTTAGTCGGTGCGAGTCCGACATAACCGTCGCCTGTCCCCGTTGGGCGGCGGTACCCATAAGGGGTTTTTTTCCTGTTTAAAAAAAAAAAAATGGGCAGGTTAGGTTAGGTTAGGTTTGTTTTTTTGTTTTTTTTTTTTTTTTTTTCTTTTTTTTTTTTTTTTTTTTTTTTTTTTTTTTTTTTTTTTTTTTTTTTCATATGTTACTTTACATACCACAGACTTTTTGTCCGTGCCTTTGTTTAGTTACTTTGTTTATTGAATCTGTTGTTTTCTTATTGTACTTAAAACAAACTTACTCTAATGCATCTAAAACATTTTTGATTATTACAATTTACTACTTTTTACAATTTACTATTACAACTTTGGGATTATACGTTGTTAATAATTTTTTCTACAATTACCATGTTTCTATCTTTCATTGCCATCTTGATGTTGTGTTCCCTTATATCTGTGGATGATGCTTTCTTTGCTTTTAAGATGAAGTAAGCAATTGCATCATCATTGATATCTGTGTAATAAATACACTTGCCTGTGTGACGCGTTACCGCTACTACGGCATGAGGGATGCTGTTGTGAAGTTTGGTTGTTTTGCTTACTGTACGCACGATCACTACTGTCTCGAACGTAGCTCCTTGTGCTTCGTGTATGGTGTTTAGTCTGGAACCCTTGTTGTTCCCATAGCCTTTGGCCTTCAGGGATTCCTTTTCGCTCTGGGTGTGAGTGAGATACAGTGTGTTTTCCGTGTTCGGTATTGAAGCACCTGCGTACCTTTCGATTTCCAGCAAGCTTTGGAGGAGTATATGCCATCATATATCTCACTAATGGCATAGGCTACGTCCAAAGGGTTTCTATGCGTACAGAGTAGTTGTAGATTTATGTTGGTGATAGAGGTTGGCCGATAATAACTCATTGTGAATAGGTTATTTCTGTCAATGTAAGGGAGCTGGTTTATGTCTCCGATCATGAGAATTTTGATGGCACCCGCTAGTTTTGATGCCATTACGATTGCTCCGAAGTGGTTCATGAGTGCTTCATCTATGATGAGTCGGTTGCATTTGACTCTTGCGCGATTTTTGAAGCCATTGACCAGCATTGAAGCCATCGTTCGAACCTTTGAATTGGCTTTTGGTCCAATTTGAGAAGCCAGCTTTTCCCTCAGATCTCTTGCACCTTCCGTGTTGGTTGTGATAACAAGGTCCTCCTCAAGGATGAAGTTTTTTATTATCCATGTTGTTTTGCCACAACCTGGAACTCCGTTTACCCATTTATATTCACCTACTTCCCAGTGTTCCGTAGGTTCTGCCGCTACGATGGAGTTTGCAGTATTAATGATTTTGTCGTTTAGCATCACCCTAGTGCATTTTGCTATTACGACTATTGGGTCTGATAAAGGAGTTTTGAATTTTTCTTTTCCTGTTTTCAGAGTTTCGTCTTCATCCAGATCTACGAACCCCGCTGTTGCGCTATATGCAGCCATATGACTTCCGGTTTCGTTTCCTATTATCGTTTGAGAAGTCTCGTTATTGTATATAGCTGCTTCTGCTTCGTCGAGTCTAACTTTCAATAATCCCGTATTTTCTAGTCGGTATAATTCTATTAAGTTGTTACATGTTCTCTGGTTTAGTAACATTTGGGCTTCCACGGTTGCTTTGAATTCCGTGAAAGCGTTGATTAAATGTTCAACGGGTTTTGTTGCGATACTGAGAATAGGGGGTTCGATGAGACCCATGTCGGATCTGGTCCGGGTTTCCTTGGGTGGTGTTTTTCCCTCTCTTATTTTGTGGGTTGGTGTTACGAATGTCGTTAGTGCAGTTCCTTTCTGTGTTGTAGCAGTTTCTGCACGTTTTCTGTTCCTATCACCCGTTGGTCTTTTTATCATAGTGTTAATGGTATTCATAGTCAATTTCTTTATTCCCGTCGCAGATTTTTGGTATGTTTTTGCATTTCCTGTTTGGTCTCTTATATATTTTGTAGTCTTTCTGATCCACTTAACGTCGTTGAAGTGGAAGTGGTCGGGTTTACGTTATCAGTGGTTCTGGGATTTAATGGTCTTAGAAAGTCGAGGTTTTCATCTCTATTTTCATAGACCACCAGCTCATGGTTTTCTGAGGCTTTTAAACATCCGATGTAGTCTTCCACTGTTCCTTTTACGTACCCGACAACCATGGCATCGATGCTGATCCGCCTTGGTGAGAGTGCATCACTATTGTTAGTCTCTCCAAGTTTCTGCAGCATTGAACACGCCTTTGTGAAAGGAGTTTCATCATGTTCCCATTCGAGTAATGCTACCGTTTTGTTCCTTGTACGAACCAACCTGCATTTCGTTGAGGCCACTGTTGTTTCCGGTAGTGCATCGTATTTTCTGCGCTTCATTGTGTTTCGTGCTGTACCTCCATTTAGTAGAGCCGCTTGTTGTTGTAGGTAAAGTCGAGATTGATTTTTGTATATTTATTTCCGCTTCCTTTATAATAGATTTGAGTTCTATAATTTCTTTGTTTTCGAGTCTACCAAGGGGGTCTGTTTCCGAGTGGTGGCCAGTTTGGGCTTCTAGGATCTTTTCGCTAGATATTTGTAAGTTTTCAGTACCTGTTTTGACTTTGTCTAGGTTTCTTCTGAGTTCATCTAGCTGGTTCGAAAGCCTCTCTATCCCAGAAACGATATTGGTGAGCATGTTACCTGGGACTACTGACTTGGTCTCTGTAATATTGCCCGTATTTATGTTAGGGAGTGTGGATTGCAGGAGGCGCTCTAAGTCTCCTATTGATTTTCCGATTTTTTCTATGTTTTTGTAAGGTTCTCTGGTTTCGTAGCCCAACCAGGTACGTATCGCTTTAGTTTCCTCTCGGTTTTCTGAGATGTCAGTTTGAACCTCTCGCAGTTTCAAGGTCAGTTCTTTTATTGCATCATTCGTGGATTTGCTATGGGCGCGTTCAATTCGTACTAGTTCTTGTGCGTGGCGGGATCTTTCTTTCTCCAAGTTGTGCTTGTGTCTCGACCTGGAGTCCGAGAGTGCTAAAACCGTTTCGTAGAGTGACTGCAAGCAGTTCAAAGATGTCTGCTTGCACTCTCTCTTCATATTTCCCGCTGATTCTATAGCTTCTTTAGCTCTTTGAAGCATATCGTTCGCCAGTTTATTGGCCACGTCCATCTCTATTCCAGCGCGTGATGAGGATAGGCGGATGATGCTTGGTCTTCCTCTTAGAATTGGTTTCGTTGTTATAGAAGATCCGTCTGATAGCTCGTCATCAGATTGTATTGGACGAGGTGGGATCTCTTCCTGGACCCATGAGGAAATTTTTTGGGCCACCTCGTCAAGAGGCGTTTTTTGTTCTCGTAGTAGGTCCGTGCCAGTCAAAGACATTAAGTCTATTTTATCTTCGCTTATTGAGGACCTTGCTGTTGTTCCTCGTGTGAGGACTTTTTCTCGTAGAGTTCGAGACCCTTTTTTAGCCGCTTGACGAGACGATGTCACAGATTTTGTCGAGGAACTTTCTATGGAGGGGACTGATTCATTCTCCACCGCCGACCTTGGTTTTTTGGTTGTTTGAGATGCTGTTGTTGACATTCTCTCAGTATACTATTGGACTGATGCTTGAACCGGTTTGGTGGAGGTTATAAAGTTATATCAGAGTAACTATATTAATCAGATTTATTTATACTTTGTAATGCTTGTTTGTTGTAATGTATGATATATTGATGCTTTAGAGTATGCTGCGTTGCGCGATAAAGTCCAGTGCTGGACTCTGCCAGATATTGATTTTGCGTAGTGTGTTCCTTTGTGTAACTGCTGTCTTCGGTTTCCGATGTTCGGTGTGCTGTTTGCACCTGTTGTTCTATGTGTGCTTCAGATTTTTATTTTTTTTTGGCACGTGTTTTATTGAGGTTATGAAGCACGTTCTCAGCACGTGTTATTCACCACGTGGGTAACACGTGTGGTGTTGAGGTTATAGAGCACGTGTTTCATCTTCACTTCTACCCATTTATCCAAAGGGGTTTTTTCCCCCTCAGTTACCATTCTAAAAAGCCTGTCTGCGGCCGCTTGAACCTCTGGCTTAATCTCCTTGTTTAAGTTTCGCGGTATATTTAACTGGAATTTTATTTTCGCGACACAAGCCTTTGCCTCAATGAACCTAGATAGGTATTTACTGGGGTTTTTTAATTCGGTTGCCGCGTTCTGCGAACACGCTTCCTTCACCGGCTCGTTAAAAGAAGGCGTGATAATCTCCAGAGACGAGTCGGGAGATTCCTGCACGTCTGATGTGCCTTCAATAACCCCGTCACCAGCGCGCTTGTCCTTCTTTGTCGGCGTACTCGTCATGCAGGAACTCTCCCCACTCCTCTCCGGTGAAGCATGACCCTTGACCGGCCTCTTCTTACGCGGCGTTCGCAGTCCAAGCATGATTGAAAATATAAGTAATAAACAATAAAGTGGAAAGTTTAAGAATTTATATTAAACGAACTAGAAGAGATATAAAGGTTTAAAAATAAAATTACGGGAGCTGAGATGAAGGAGATTAATTAAGAATTTTAAAAATTTTCAGGAATTTTTAAGTATGAAAAGTTGATATACCCGATAGGGAAAAACGGGAGGGCGGGAGACCTGCGAATTCGGTTTTTCCCGAATACCGGGCGAACAGCTGGCGCTATCCGGGCGAGCGAGGGCTCTCTGGGTGCGCACGGACGAGCGCCACAAAATTGGCGTCCGGACCGGGAAAATCGAACTGCAGACAAAAAAGTTACTCGGCGAAAACTAAAATTTCGTGTTAGGTTAGGTTAGGTTAGGTTAGGTTTTTTTTTTTTTTCCTATTTTCAGTGACTCGCAGATGATATTTTGATGAGTCACTGGCGAGAAACGCTGAACAATGTGGCCAAACTCGCTCCAGGTCGGGGTGACGGCTTCTGCTATTGGATACGTCCACCGCCGCCCCGTCTGTGCTTTGGGGTGGGTAATTTCTATAATACTGTAGGGGGGATATAGGGGAGTAGGAAAGGAGAATAAACTATATCTTACAGCTAAACAAATCTCTTAACCTAATTAGCTTAATTCCTAATTTGTACAGCCTTAGTATACATTTTTATACTCAAAATTATATTGTTGAATCCAAGTTTAAATTGATTCTTAACCAAAAGACTTACTTACTTAACAAACATCTTAACCTAAATTACCTACTTACTAATTTGTACAGCTTTTTGATGCATTTTTGCCCGCTAAATTACTTTTTGTTAAACCCAAGTTTAAAATGATTCTTAACCTACTAACTTACTAACTAAACAAACATCTTAGCCTAAATTACTTAGTTCCTAATTTATACAGCTCTTTAATAAATTTTTACCCTCTGAGTTATTTTGTTATAGCCAAGTTTAATGTGACTTCTTCTTAACCTAACATGCAACAATATACCTATTCTACTATACCAAATTTATTTACAATTTATGTACATTATAACCAAGCTTTCTTATTAATCTTAGTTACTCTCAATGTTGTTGGTTTATTAACTCCTCGCTACGGCTGTTCGTCTCTCGATAGAAATTTTTCTATGCCCGTTATAATGTGTGTGTGTGTGATGCCTGTGTTGTGTGAGGTGTGCTGTGTGGCCCTCAGTGAGAAAGAAGTATGCCGAGAGCCGGGCCGCCAGAGATCCGACCAGCGGTACCACGCGAGGGCGAGGCATCGCAGAATTACCTCGCGCCCGCCTAGTAACCGCCGTCGAACCCGTAGTCGATCCGGCTCTCGACATACATCTTCTTAGACCATCGCGTGATACAATCATCCGATGTGGCCTCGTGGTGAATCCCCTTGGGCGGTGGGTTTTCGTTAACGCAGTTGTAGCACTTAGGCCTCTTATTTTCAGCCTTGTCGGGGCAGTGTTGTGCCTTATGGCCCGATTCGGCACAGTACCAGCATGGTCTGGTCGCGGTGTCGGCTCTGCAGTGTCGCTGCGTATGTCCGAATTTCAGACACGCATAACACTGCAGGAAGGGAGAGAAGTATTGGACGAACACCCTCTGGTGGTCTACGTTGATGCGCTCTTTCTCCATCGCAGACCTCCAGAAGGTTGGTTCTGCTTCGAACACAGCATTATATAAGTCTGGGTTATTATTTTTCCGCAGGAATTTAAATTTTAACAACTCTGTATTCTCCCCCGTTCCGGCACCTAGATCCGGATTCTGCCGGGTGATGATGCCCGGCAACTCTTGGTGAGGTACCTCACGCGATACCCCCTTCAAGATGAGCATGGGCCACGGACTGCGCCCCGCTTGGACAGAAAGTCCTTCGGCCCCGCTGGCCATGGCCAATGCATCGTCTCGCTGCTCGAAGGTGAGGAATTCAATTCTGACTTTATTGTTAGAGATGAATTCCGCATCCTCGGGTCCATAGGGGCGATCGCGGAAGTTACACCTCTTGCGGAAGAGTGCCAGAGCATCCTCCCTGGTTTTGCCCGGTTCACTGGCCTCGATTATAATGGCAGGCCTTGGCTTAAACCTCCCTTTCGGCCACCTCGGATCAGAAGTAGGAACCGCGTCAGGCCTGGTCGAGCGTGCCGCTGATTGCGCGCTGGCGTCCGCCTGGCTAATGGTGCGCGCGGTCACCGATGCGTAGGTGGGGCGCGCCGTTGCCACCTCGGTCGCGACGGCGCGTTTCACCCCGTCCATTTCTTTGCGAATGCTCTCACCGACACACTCGGTCAGAGCCCGTTTCAGCTCGTCGAGCTGCTGTTGTGATAGGTTTGCACCCTCAATGTGTATCTGTGACTGTGCTGCGTGTGTGTGTGTCCCTGCCAGGAGGGTCTCTTTAATGGGGGAAGAGGAGGCAACCGCCAGTCCAGGCTGGTATACGGCTCCTCCCATGCCCATCACCCCGTGTGCCCCGGGTGGAGACTCGAGACTCGTAGAACGGTCTACAGGGCCTCGAGTCTCCCCCCGGACTCGCGACGTTATTTCCTCGTGAGGGGGTCCGCGTGGGTCAGAGTCAGTATTAGTTGCCGCATCGGCCTTCACGATCGGCATGTGCTGCGGTGCTACTTGTATCTGGCCCTCGCCGACCTCCTCTCGAACATCCCGCTCGCTAATCGAGGCTTGATCGTCGTACTCGGCAATAAGTTGCCGAGTATAATCCTCCGCGAGCCCCCGTATGTCGCGAGCTTTGTCTATAACGGCCTCCTTGGCGACGCGCGTTACAGACTTGCCGGATGTGATTTTCTCAATTATGGCGTCCGCTTTCTTCCCCATTACCCGGCAGAAGTCGCGTGCCCTCTCTTGCCTCTCCGCGATGACCCACTCCCGCATAGGCCTAGGTCCGCTGGCCTTGGGGCTACCACCAGCTTCTGCCTGTGCGCGAGGTGGAGGAGGCCCCGGTGTACAGCTGGCCAGGTGTGCGTTTAATTGCCGACGAACTGATGCGGCGTACTTTCTGAGGTTCAGGGCTGAATCCCGAACCCCAGCACGCCGGAAGTGGCCCAGTCTAGCGGGGTCGTCAATGGAGGCACACAAAATCTGGAGGTGACTATCAACCTCGGAGAAGAGATCCCGCAGGGTCTCCTCTCCGAGGCTGACGATGTCGCACGCAAACCCCTCCCGGGTATAAGAGGACAGCTGCGACGCTCTCTGCTGTTCTGGACAGGGAGTACGGATAAAATCCCCCGAAGAGTCCCCTGTGCTTGACATGTTGTGTGTTTTGTGAATGTGTGTGTGTGTGTGTGTGTGTAAATGTGTGTGAGGAGCCGCGCGGTGAGTCCCGTAACCGCTAAATAGCAATACCGCGTCCTTATAAATCAAGGTAATAAATTGTGTATCAGACAATACGGTAAATTCCGTATCAAAGAATTTGCTGATTCTGATTGTCCCTCTGTTAGCAGAGGGCAATTCTGATAGGCTTGGGGCTCTGGGGGGGATTGAGTCTTCAACTGGTTGGCGCGTTCGGTTTTGGCTAGTTCAAGTCTTGCTGGACACGGCTTCGGCCTCCGTCAGCCAAACCCGTAAACCCAGCGATGGGAGCGGGGACCTTCGGGTCGCGAGGAAGAAAACCTCTCTAAAAAATTACCCCTAATCCCAAGGTTTTGGGGCTCGCCGAGGGGATGAGTGGCTGGGGGGGAATCCAGTCGCGAGGGCCTCACCCAATCTTAAGGTCATACCTGCCGACAAGATGAGTGGCCGATGGGGGTTCGGTCGTTAGGGTAACCAAACACAAATATGAAGCATGGATAAACTGAAAGTAATGACTACCCAGGAGGGTCCCGGTTCACCCGGGGAATCCCTCACCGCGACCAGTGTTGCACCGCAGTCCACGAATTTAATTTTGCGGGTGCCGTGCAATACTGGCCTCGGTCGCCCCACTGTAGCTGGGGGGGCAACCAGTGCTTCGGAGGAGATAGGAGGGGGTGTCGGTGGAGTCGAAACCGGCCTAGCTGGTGTTTCCGCCGGTACGTGTGAGGAGTTACGGCGCAATCCCGCGCGTAAAGCCAAGAAGGCTGCTGACATTTGCAGTGCGAGTTCTGGCTCGGAGAGGAGTTCTGATAGGGCTCTAGATCTGGGTTGCAGAGTTGTCAGCATGGAGGATCTGACGGGGACGACATTGGGCAGCAAGCCCCAAAAACGTCCCAGGAGTGCGACTAGGAGTCTTTCGGAGTCGGACGAAGAAGCGGGTTCAAAAAAGGCTTCTAAGAAAACTCTAGTAAAGAAAAATCAGCGAGGGTCACAGGTGGGTCTCCGGGAGGCTCGTGAAGAGTTTCGGCGTCAAATGCTTATAGCAGATACGGACGTCGAAAGCGATTTCTCACCTAGTGGCCAGTCGACGAGAAGGTCGTCGGCAGTACCGGACAAGACAGTTGTGGCCGAAGGATTCCGCAAGGTCTCTGAAGGAAAGATAGAGGTGAAGACTCTCGGCTCGTCACAGGTTCTCGACGAGCTTCTTAAGAACGTCGAGGAAATGAAGGTGACAGTGGGGAAGTCAAGAAACCTTAAGGGCAAATGTCGTGGCACTCTTAACGAAGTTGCTAAAAAAATGGAGGAGATCGTAAGGGTCTTAGCCGCGCGCAGCGAGACAGAAAAGGTTAAAATCCTCAAAGCTGAAAATGCGCGGCTAGCCGGCGTGGTCAGTAACCTGGCTAGAGAGGTGACCACTCTGAAGGAAATGATCCCTATGATCTCTTCCCACGGACTGACACAAGGGGAAAGCCAAAGCAGCGGCTCAAACCAGAAGTCATGAGAGGCCGACCGTAGGAGGTCTGACCATGGAGGAGGAGGTGGTCAGACTTCGGAATATTTTTACGGCCAGACTCGACGCTATGGAGAGCCGTTTGCCTCCGGAGGCGAGATTGAGGCCTCCATTGGCCTCCGATAAACGACAAGGACAAGGAGGTAAAGTATCGGAAAAAACGTACGAGGCCGGGAAGAGTTCTGCGATTGCGGTTGTCTCAGAACGATCGCAGGGCCCTCCACGACCTCTGAAGAAACCAGCTATTCGGGTGGTTGACCCAGCTGCTGACAACAGCGGAGGGGCCAACCAGCCTAAAAAGAAGGAAAATAAAAAGAAGAAGGGTAAGGTTGTGAAGAACAAGAAGCAACCTGAGCCCCGCCCGTTGCCGCCAGCAACCGCCTCGATGAGTGAAGGGTGGAATGTGGTAGCGAGGAGAGGTACCAAGAAGAAGGCGCCGCCTATACAAGCAGTGCCTGTTGTCGCCACGACCAAAGCACAGCCAAAGCAAAGGGGGAGGAAACTCCAGACTCCACGTTCGGCTGCAGTCGTGGTGACCTTGGGGGAGGAGGCAACCGAAAAAGGCTTAACATATGCCGACATACTGACCCGGGCTCGTCGTTGTGTGAAAATCGATGACCTGGGTCTGGATGTCGGCATGCGCCTGAAGAAAGCGGCGACGGGGGCTCGGATGTACGAAATATTCGGGCCCCAAAGGGCAGAAAAGGCGAGTGCCCTGGCTGGTCGGCTCAGAGAGTTTTTCTCTGATGAGCCGGCAGTACGAGTGTCCACGCCCACGAAAACTGAAGAAATTCGAATCGTGGGCTTGGACGATGCCGCCACCGAGGAGGACATAGTCCTTGCCATCACCCGGGTCGGTGAGTGTTCCACTCACGACGTACAGACCGGGGTGATTCGTAGGACAGGGAAGGCTTTGGGCTCTTTGTGGCTTAGGGTCCCTGTCGCGGTGGCTAAGAAGATGGTGGCGGCTGGCAGGCTGCTGGTGGGCTGGATCTCGGCTCGGGTCCAGTTGCTCGAAGCCCGCCCGCAGCGCTGCTATAAGTGCCTTGAGAAGGGGCACTTAAGAGCCGAGTGCTCTTCGGCTATTGACCGCAGCGGCGAATGTTATCGCTGCGGTCAAAACGGCCACAAGGCCCGATCCTGCTCGGCAGCTCCGCATTGTGGGAGCTGCGAACGAGTTGGATTAAAGGCCACCGGGAAGCCCGAGTGCTGGCGACCGCGGCCACGGCTCACGTTGTGGCCCGGATTCGCCGCAAAATACCGCCCCTGGCCCCGACGGCATCCCTGGGCGCGCCTGGTCACTTGCCCTGGGTCCGTTGGAGTCTGGACTCAGGGCGACGTTCAGTGCCTGCCTCGAGCAGGGCCTCTTTCCCCGTAGGTGGAAAACGGGGAGACTGGTCCTGCTAAGGAAGGAGGGAAGACGGGCCGATACACCCTCCGCGTATCGACCCATTGTCTTGCTGGACGAAGCGGGGAAGCTGCTCGAACGCGTTATAGCTTCCCGCATAGTCCAGCAACTCCGGAAGGTGGGGCCTGACCTCAGTCGTCTCCAGTGCGGATTCCGCCAGGGCAAGTCCACCCTCGACTGTATCGAGGGTGTGAGACTTCTGGCGGAGGAGGCGACAACCCGGCGCGAGGTGGTGTTGGCGGTGTCGTTGGACATCGCTAAAGCATTCAACACCTTTCCCTGGGGAGTGATAAAGGAGGCCCTACGGTTCCACCGCATCCCCAGATACCTGCAGCGTGTGGTCAGTGACTATCTGGCTGACCGCGCTGTCAGGTACCCGACGGCTGGGGGTGCGTGGAAGGAGCGGAGGATGTCGTGCGGTGTTCCGCAGGGGTCGGTTCTAGGCCCCCTCCTGTGGAACATGGTGCTGCGTGGGCAAATGCTTCCGGGGGTGCGTCTGTTCTGTTACGCAGACGACACCCTCGTGACTGCCCGCGCGAGCACCCACCGGGAAGCCCGAGTGCTGGCGACCGCGGCCACGGCTCACGTTGTGGCCCGGATTCGCCGGTTGGGACTGGGGGTGGCCTTGGAGAAATCCGAGGCCATTTGCTTCCACAGGCCTCGGATGGCGCCCCCAGTGGGCTCCCGGTTGGTGGTGGGCGGGACGTCCATCGAAATGTCGGGTACACTACAGTACCTGGGATTGCTCCTCGACAGCCGATGGACGTTCGAGGCCCACTTCCGGCGGCTCGCCCCCAAGCTAACGGCGACCGCCGGAGCCCTGAGCAGGCTCCTCCCGAATTTGGGAGGGCCTAATGCAGGCTGCCGGCGCCTATATGCCGGGGTGGTTAGGTCGATGGCCCTGTACGGCGCTCCCGTATGGGCGGAGCGGCTGACCGCCAGATCCGTGCCCCTGCTGCGCAGGGCGCAGAGAGTCATGGCGGTCAGACTTGTGCGGGGCTACCGGACCATCTCCAGCGAGGCGGCCTGCGCCTTGGCCGGGTCCCCTCCGTGGGACCTAGAGGCCAAGGTGCTAGCTCAGGCCTACCGCCGCAGAGTTGAAGCCCGTTCACCGGGGGGAGACTCAGCGGCGGTAGAGGTGGACTGGCGGAGGGCAGCTCAGGAGGAGCTCCTTCGCCAGTGGAGGCGGCGGCTGGAAGCGCCCAGTGCAGGAGCCTGGACGATTTCGGCCATCCAGCCCATTCTCCAGGGCTGGGTCGCCAGGAGGCATGGGGTCCTCACCTTCCGCCTGACACAGATGCTTTCCGGACATGGTTGCTTCGGGAGGTATCTGTGGCGGGTGGTCGGGCGCGAAGCGTCCGGTGAGTGCCACGAGTGCGGCGCCGATTCTGACACGGCGCTGCACACGCTCGCGGACTGTCCAGCTTGGGTGGTTCAGCGGGTGGAACTCGTGGCACAGGTGGAGCACGATCTCTCCCTGCCCACTGTGGTTCGTGCCATGGTGGACAGGGAGCGATCGTGGGCAGCGATGGCCTCCTTCTGCGAGCACGTCATCTCGCGGAAGGAGGCGGCGGAGCGGATCCGGGAAGTCGAGTCCTTGGAACCGATCCGCCGCAGGCGAGCCGGGCGCAGGCGACTCGTCCAAGACCATCGCATGCCGCCCTAACGGGGACCTTCTGGGCGTTCCGAACGGGGTTAATCGGACGCCCTCCTTATAAGGTCCCCGAGGCGTTCGATGCATCTGGTGCTCCCGATGCATCGTCCAGCGGAGGGAGAGGCCACTTTTAGAGAGGCCCCGACCCAGAGGTGGCGCACTCTGGGGTACAGAGTTGCTGCTGGCGGGGATGGGGGGCATGTCTTCATGGGTACCCTATACCCGCCACCAGCAGCGTGGGTGGTGGAGCATACAGGTTGTTTTAGTCGGTGCGAGTCCGACATAACCACCGATCGTCCCCGTCGTTCGGTGGTACCCATAAGGGGTTTTTTCCTGTATAAAAAAAAAAAAAAAAGGTTGGGGTGCTTTAGCGGTTGGCCTCCTCGTGGCGCACCCTGGGCAGGTCTACGGAATAATGAAATATGTTGTAGTGGTATAAATATAATGTGTTAGCGTAAGACTAAGTAGTAATAAAGGAACCTTGATCATGGACAGTCGTCTATCATTTATATATCCCTGCGCATCAATAGAACCGTAACCTGACACACTACATGGCGACCCTTTGCCAGTAGCGTCCGCATAAAAGGAAGAATGATATTGGAGCGGCGTAACGACGCACTTGGACAAGAATAAATCGAGTGATATATTATTTTTTTTTACATTCTAAATAATAGAATAATACTATCAAGAATGAATCAATAATAAACATGGGGAAACAATGTTCAAAATGTGAATGTCAAAATAGAGAAGTAATAATAAATCAACACGAACAAGGAAATGCGGAGGCCGACACTTCGACACATTTTTATACGAATAACATACTACTCACAGTCATATTAGTATTTTGTGGATTGGCTGTATTATATATTTTATATCGAAAATATGAAAATTGTCATCGCAGCTGGGTAAGAAATGAAATGAATGAAAATTCTCTAAGAGGGTTCCGGCTGAGGCTGTCTGGACGTCGTGATCGAAACACCGAGGAGCAAAACAACGCGGTATAATATTATTTTATTATATTATAGTGTTTCATTATTATATGGAAGAATTATTAAAATTAGAAAATAAGTTAGAGTTGATAAAAACCGATTTGAGAAAATTAGGTCCCGATAGACGGTTAAAATACTTTAATATAGTTAGTAGTAAGTTTGGACAAGCTAAAAAATTATACGATTCTAGCAAGGTTTTATCAGAATATATATTAAGTGAAAAATTGTTTACAACACAATTTTCAGAAATAGTCTTTAAGGATTTAGTTCATAAGATAGAAGATAGTTTTGGAAAAATTACTGAATACTGTCAATGTCATTCTAATATTATAAGCGGAAAAATGGAGACATTTAATTTAAAAACTGCTGCTAGTTTGGTGCCGGTTATGGATGATACGGAGGAGTCTATCGAAAAGATTATTTCAAGTTTAGAGCTATATGATAGTTGTCTAAAGGATTCAAAATGTAAAAAACAATTAGCTTTTTTTACCATAAAGACAAGGTTAACCAAATCAGCTAAACTTAGACTCAAGCAAGAGTATGAATCTTGTTCAGATTTAATAAAAGATATGAAAGTGTTTTTGCTAACAAAGAAATCACCTAATTCATTAGTAACTAAACTTAATAATATTTCACAGAATGACATGTCGATCTCGGATTACGCGAGTCGTATCGAAGAATTATTCGTTGATCTCACCATATCGCAGGCTAATTCTAACGAAAAAGCGTTTGAAATATTAAAACCAATTAATGAACAGTTAGCGACGAAAAAATTTGCTGACGGGTTACGTAATAGGCGTTTAAGTACCATAATTTCAGCAAGGAACTACACACAATTCAAGGACGCGGTGCGTGCAGCACAAGACGAGGAGCTGGCGCAACCATCGTCCTCAAATTCGATTTTGCACATGCGAGGTAAGTCGTTCGCCTCGACGCGAGGACGCGGTAATTCATTTTCGTACCGCGGTGCTAACAATAATTTTCAGAGAGGTTTTCGCGGAAGGTCGAATCAGCATAGAGGCTATCATAACAATTATCAAAATTATAATTCTCGACCAAACTATCGCGGTAAGCCTTTTCATTCAAATCGTAATCGAGTTTACCGTGGTAGGGGATTCAGACATATAAATTACGGGGAAATTCAAAAAGATGACAGTGACACCCGTACTCATAATTATAAAGACAATTTATCTCAAAATCAAATGAACAATACAAATCAAAACATGCAGTTTTTTCGATCATAAAGAATATAATATTTTAACATGCGATGTAGGTAACGCGAATTATATTTCATTCTACGTAAACGACCGCAGGTGTTCGATGTTATGCGATACCGGAGCTAGCTTATCTGCTTTGAACATTAGCGTTGTACCTAAGAATGCACGGATATACAGGGACAACATTATTATAAATGGTATTGGTGGAAAAAGTATTTCTAAAGGTTATGTTTATTTAAATGTAAAAATAGAACTTTCGCAAAAATCATATATTAAACATAAATTTTACTTGTTTGAAAAATTACCATGTAAGTCGGATGGTATAATTGGACAAGATTTCTTTGATAATTTTAGCACAGTAACGTTTGATTTACAACAATCAATTCTAATTTTGATGAATCCTGATAAAAGTTTCAATTTAACTTTATATAGAAAACTGGAGATTAGTACAAAATTCTTAAATATACCACCCCGATGCGAATCTATACATTACATACAGTTAGATACCAATTTAGACCAAGATTGCATAGTACTTCCGAAAGAAATACAAGAAAATTTATTCTTAGCAAGTGTAATAGTTTCACCTAAAAATAACGTTATTCCAATCCGTATTCTTAATACTAGCGATAATTATGTATTATTGCCAATTTTGAAACCCGAATTAGAACCATTACAAAATTATAATCTTTGTTCATTTAATAAATATCCTAGTAATTACAAACGTGCAGAAACATTATTGTCACTATTGAAGTTGGATCATTTACATTCCCACGAAAGACAGACAATAGAATCTATTTGTGCGAAATACGGAGACATCTTCCAATTACCGGGCGATAAGCTGACTACAACAGAGTTATATGAAACGAATATTGTACTGAAACCACATTCTCAACCCGTTTATACGAAACCATATCGTATTCCTAATAGTTTAAAGACTGAGGTGGAAAAACAAATAAATAAAATGTTAGATGATGACATCATTGAACAATCACGTAGCGAGTGGTCGAGTCCTATTTTATTAGTACCTAAGAAGTCCGAAACGGGAAATAGTAAAAGTTGGAGATTAGTTGTTGATTACCGTAAATTAAATGAAACGATACAGGACGATAAATTTCCATTGCCAAATATAAATGAAATTATAGATTCTTTATCAGGAGCGGTATATTTTTCTCATTTAGACCTTAGTCAATCATATTATCAAGTCAAACTTTCTCCCGATAGCCGTAGTATGACAGCGTTTACGACTAACACGGGACAGTATCAAATGAAGAGACTACCTATGGGATTAAAAATAAGTCCTAGTACATTTTCACGTGTTATGACAGTAGCGATGTCTGGTCTTACCTATGACAAATGTTTTATATACTTAGATGATTTAGTAATTTTTGGAAGGAATTTAGAGATGCATAATAAAAATCTTTTAGATGTTTTCGAACGGTTAAGAAAAGTTAATTTAAAGTTGAACCCGAATAAATGTCAATTTTTAAAGACTGAATTATTATACTTGGGACATACTGTGTCAAAGAATGGCGTTTTACCAGATCCAAATAAAATTTCAGTGATAAAAGACTATCCTTTACCAACGAATTCGGATGATGTTAGACGTTTTGTTGCTTTTAGTAATTATTACCGTAAATTTATAAAAAACTTTGCCGAATTAACATTACCTTTAAATAATTTATGTAGAAAAAATGTACCTTTTATATGGACAACAGAGTGTGAACAAGCATTTCAATTATTGAAAAATGCGTTAATGTCACCACCCATACTTCAATATCCCGATTTTACTCCTAATAACGAATTTATTTTGCAAGTAGACGCTTCAGGTATAGCAATAGGTGCTGTTCTCTGTAATAAGGATTTGCGGCCCATTGCTTACGCTAGTAGGCCTTTAAATAAAGCTGAAAAAAACTACCCAACAATTCAGAAAGAGTTGCTTGCCATTGTATGGGGTATTAAATATTTTAGACCTTATTTATTTGGAAGAACATTCACTATTATGACAGACCACAAACCGTTAGTATATTTATTTGGTATGAAAGATCCTAGTAGTAGATTATTAAAATTCCGTTTAATCCTAGAGGAGTACGATTTTAAAATAAAATATGTAAAAGGGAAAGAGAATTCGGTTGCCGACGCGTTGTCTAGGATACTAATTACGTCTGATGAATTAAAGGATATGAATAATAGCGTTATGGCGGTTATGACGAGAGCACAAAAAAGAAGAGAGGAAGAAGAGCGTAGAGTTCAGATAGGTAGGAATGTAATCCCTAGTATAGCTACTGATGAACGGCCTGATCAACCGAACGTTGTAGAAATATTAAGGATACCAGATAGTTCTGTAGAGATGATATTGATAGAAGGTAAAAAGTTGAAGGAGTTAGAGAAAAATAAACAAATTAATAAGAAAACTGAATGTTTTATGTATGATTCAAATAAAAAAATAATATACGTAAATCTCGATTATAAATTACAATTTACGCGAGACGAATTTGTAATTAAATTGAGTGAATTTTGTAAAAGTATAGACGTCGACGAAATATGTGTAATAAAAAATTATGAAAATGAAATGTTTATAAAAGATTTAATTAATGAGATTAAAAATAATGGTAGCTACCTGGGTCCAAGAATTTGTGTATTAAGGGGAATTAAAAGAATTATTGATGAAAATGACAAAAAGTTTATTATAAATGATTTTCATTTGCTACCCACTAGCGGGCATGCAGGGGTACGCAGAATGATAAATAATATTAAAAGAAAGTTTTATTGGCCAAATATGGAAAAAGACGTTCGCGAATTTGTACGGAAATGTGAAAAATGTCAAAGAATGAAACATTCAAGGCATACAGTTGAGCCTATGGTTGTGACGACAACTGCTAGGTCAGCTTTTGAAAAAATTTATTTAGATTTAATGGGACCATTAGATAAGGATATAGATGGTAATCTTTATATACTTACAGTACAATGTGAGTTAACTAAATATGTAGAAGCTTATCCATTACGAAGTAAATGTACTATAACTGTAGCTAGATCGTTAGTAAATAATTTTATTTTAAGATACGGAATTCCAGATTCATTAGTGAGCGATAAGGGTACAGAATTCTTGTCATCTACTATGTCAGAAGTTTGCAAGTTATTAGAGATAGAAAAATTAAATTCAACTGCTTATCATCATCAAACAATAGGTTCACTTGAAAATACACATAAAAATTTAGGTGCGTTTCTTCGTATTCAATGTGATAAACACCCCGAGACTTGGAGTCATTGGCTACCCTTTTGGTGTTTTTCTTATAACAATACAATCCATACCGTAACCAAATATGCACCTTATGAACTAGTGTTCGGAAAAACATGTAAACTTCCTAGTAGACTAAGTGATAGATTAGAACCATTGTATAACGTAGATAACTATAGTTTAGAATTAAAATATAGATTGCAGTTAGCGCAAAAAGACGCTCGTGAAAATTTAGTGAAAGTGAAACAGGACAGAAAAGTGAAATATGACGAAAAAGTGAATTCAGTGACGTACAAAAATAACGATTTAGTATTATTAAAAAATGAAACCGGTAAAAAATTAGAAAATGTGTATGACGGTCCTTATAAAGTTATAGAGGATTTGGGACCAAATGTTGCTATCCTAAAAAACAATAATCGCGAAGTAGTACATAAGAATAGAACTAAGATTTTTATTATTTAGTTTGTAATAATTGTAACTTAAGAAAAAAAAAATTAATTAAGATTATTTTTTTTTTTATAAAAACCCCTGAGGTGTAGTGGTATAAATATAATGTGTTAGCGTAAGACTAAGTAGTAATAAAGGAACCTTGATCATGGACAGTCGTCTATCATTTATATATCCCTGCGCATCAATAGAACCGTAACCTGACACACTACATGGCGACCCTTTGCCAGTAGCGTCCGCATAAAAGGAAGAATGATATTGGAGCGGCGTAACGACGCACTTGGACAAGAATAAATCGAGTGATATATTATTTTTTTTTACATTCTAAATAATAGAATAATACTATCAAGAATGAATCAATAATAAACATGGGGAAACAATGTTCAAAATGTGAATGTCAAAATAGAGAAGTAATAATAAATCAACACGAACAAGGAAATGCGGAGGCCGACACTTCGACACATTTTTATACGAATAACATACTACTCACAGTCATATTAGTATTTTGTGGATTGGCTGTATTATATATTTTATATCGAAAATATGAAAATTGTCATCGCAGCTGGGTAAGAAATGAAATGAATGAAAATTCTCTAAGAGGGTTCCGGCTGAGGCTGTCTGGACGTCGTGATCGAAACACCGAGGAGCAAAACAACGCGGTATAATATTATTTTATTATATTATAGTGTTTCATTATTATATGGAAGAATTATTAAAATTAGAAAATAAGTTAGAGTTGATAAAAACCGATTTGAGAAAATTAGGTCCCGATAGACGGTTAAAATACTTTAATATAGTTAGTAGTAAGTTTGGACAAGCTAAAAAATTATACGATTCTAGCAAGGTTTTATCAGAATATATATTAAGTGAAAAATTGTTTACAACACAATTTTCAGAAATAGTCTTTAAGGATTTAGTTCATAAGATAGAAGATAGTTTTGGAAAAATTACTGAATACTGTCAATGTCATTCTAATATTATAAGCGGAAAAATGGAGACATTTAATTTAAAAACTGCTGCTAGTTTGGTGCCGGTTATGGATGATACGGAGGAGTCTATCGAAAAGATTATTTCAAGTTTAGAGCTATATGATAGTTGTCTAAAGGATTCAAAATGTAAAAAACAATTAGCTTTTTTTACCATAAAGACAAGGTTAACCAAATCAGCTAAACTTAGACTCAAGCAAGAGTATGAATCTTGTTCAGATTTAATAAAAGATATGAAAGTGTTTTTGCTAACAAAGAAATCACCTAATTCATTAGTAACTAAACTTAATAATATTTCACAGAATGACATGTCGATCTCGGATTACGCGAGTCGTATCGAAGAATTATTCGTTGATCTCACCATATCGCAGGCTAATTCTAACGAAAAAGCGTTTGAAATATTAAAACCAATTAATGAACAGTTAGCGACGAAAAAATTTGCTGACGGGTTACGTAATAGGCGTTTAAGTACCATAATTTCAGCAAGGAACTACACACAATTCAAGGACGCGGTGCGTGCAGCACAAGACGAGGAGCTGGCGCAACCATCGTCCTCAAATTCGATTTTGCACATGCGAGGTAAGTCGTTCGCCTCGACGCGAGGACGCGGTAATTCATTTTCGTACCGCGGTGCTAACAATAATTTTCAGAGAGGTTTTCGCGGAAGGTCGAATCAGCATAGAGGCTATCATAACAATTATCAAAATTATAATTCTCGACCAAACTATCGCGGTAAGCCTTTTCATTCAAATCGTAATCGAGTTTACCGTGGTAGGGGATTCAGACATATAAATTACGGGGAAATTCAAAAAGATGACAGTGACACCCGTACTCATAATTATAAAGACAATTTATCTCAAAATCAAATGAACAATACAAATCAAAACATGCAGTTTTTTCGATCATAAAGAATATAATATTTTAACATGCGATGTAGGTAACGCGAATTATATTTCATTCTACGTAAACGACCGCAGGTGTTCGATGTTATGCGATACCGGAGCTAGCTTATCTGCTTTGAACATTAGCGTTGTACCTAAGAATGCACGGATATACAGGGACAACATTATTATAAATGGTATTGGTGGAAAAAGTATTTCTAAAGGTTATGTTTATTTAAATGTAAAAATAGAACTTTCGCAAAAATCATATATTAAACATAAATTTTACTTGTTTGAAAAATTACCATGTAAGTCGGATGGTATAATTGGACAAGATTTCTTTGATAATTTTAGCACAGTAACGTTTGATTTACAACAATCAATTCTAATTTTGATGAATCCTGATAAAAGTTTCAATTTAACTTTATATAGAAAACTGGAGATTAGTACAAAATTCTTAAATATACCACCCCGATGCGAATCTATACATTACATACAGTTAGATACCAATTTAGACCAAGATTGCATAGTACTTCCGAAAGAAATACAAGAAAATTTATTCTTAGCAAGTGTAATAGTTTCACCTAAAAATAACGTTATTCCAATCCGTATTCTTAATACTAGCGATAATTATGTATTATTGCCAATTTTGAAACCCGAATTAGAACCATTACAAAATTATAATCTTTGTTCATTTAATAAATATCCTAGTAATTACAAACGTGCAGAAACATTATTGTCACTATTGAAGTTGGATCATTTACATTCCCACGAAAGACAGACAATAGAATCTATTTGTGCGAAATACGGAGACATCTTCCAATTACCGGGCGATAAGCTGACTACAACAGAGTTATATGAAACGAATATTGTACTGAAACCACATTCTCAACCCGTTTATACGAAACCATATCGTATTCCTAATAGTTTAAAGACTGAGGTGGAAAAACAAATAAATAAAATGTTAGATGATGACATCATTGAACAATCACGTAGCGAGTGGTCGAGTCCTATTTTATTAGTACCTAAGAAGTCCGAAACGGGAAATAGTAAAAGTTGGAGATTAGTTGTTGATTACCGTAAATTAAATGAAACGATACAGGACGATAAATTTCCATTGCCAAATATAAATGAAATTATAGATTCTTTATCAGGAGCGGTATATTTTTCTCATTTAGACCTTAGTCAATCATATTATCAAGTCAAACTTTCTCCCGATAGCCGTAGTATGACAGCGTTTACGACTAACACGGGACAGTATCAAATGAAGAGACTACCTATGGGATTAAAAATAAGTCCTAGTACATTTTCACGTGTTATGACAGTAGCGATGTCTGGTCTTACCTATGACAAATGTTTTATATACTTAGATGATTTAGTAATTTTTGGAAGGAATTTAGAGATGCATAATAAAAATCTTTTAGATGTTTTCGAACGGTTAAGAAAAGTTAATTTAAAGTTGAACCCGAATAAATGTCAATTTTTAAAGACTGAATTATTATACTTGGGACATACTGTGTCAAAGAATGGCGTTTTACCAGATCCAAATAAAATTTCAGTGATAAAAGACTATCCTTTACCAACGAATTCGGATGATGTTAGACGTTTTGTTGCTTTTAGTAATTATTACCGTAAATTTATAAAAAACTTTGCCGAATTAACATTACCTTTAAATAATTTATGTAGAAAAAATGTACCTTTTATATGGACAACAGAGTGTGAACAAGCATTTCAATTATTGAAAAATGCGTTAATGTCACCACCCATACTTCAATATCCCGATTTTACTCCTAATAACGAATTTATTTTGCAAGTAGACGCTTCAGGTATAGCAATAGGTGCTGTTCTCTGTAATAAGGATTTGCGGCCCATTGCTTACGCTAGTAGGCCTTTAAATAAAGCTGAAAAAAACTACCCAACAATTCAGAAAGAGTTGCTTGCCATTGTATGGGGTATTAAATATTTTAGACCTTATTTATTTGGAAGAACATTCACTATTATGACAGACCACAAACCGTTAGTATATTTATTTGGTATGAAAGATCCTAGTAGTAGATTATTAAAATTCCGTTTAATCCTAGAGGAGTACGATTTTAAAATAAAATATGTAAAAGGGAAAGAGAATTCGGTTGCCGACGCGTTGTCTAGGATACTAATTACGTCTGATGAATTAAAGGATATGAATAATAGCGTTATGGCGGTTATGACGAGAGCACAAAAAAGAAGAGAGGAAGAAGAGCGTAGAGTTCAGATAGGTAGGAATGTAATCCCTAGTATAGCTACTGATGAACGGCCTGATCAACCGAACGTTGTAGAAATATTAAGGATACCAGATAGTTCTGTAGAGATGATATTGATAGAAGGTAAAAAGTTGAAGGAGTTAGAGAAAAATAAACAAATTAATAAGAAAACTGAATGTTTTATGTATGATTCAAATAAAAAAATAATATACGTAAATCTCGATTATAAATTACAATTTACGCGAGACGAATTTGTAATTAAATTGAGTGAATTTTGTAAAAGTATAGACGTCGACGAAATATGTGTAATAAAAAATTATGAAAATGAAATGTTTATAAAAGATTTAATTAATGAGATTAAAAATAATGGTAGCTACCTGGGTCCAAGAATTTGTGTATTAAGGGGAATTAAAAGAATTATTGATGAAAATGACAAAAAGTTTATTATAAATGATTTTCATTTGCTACCCACTAGCGGGCATGCAGGGGTACGCAGAATGATAAATAATATTAAAAGAAAGTTTTATTGGCCAAATATGGAAAAAGACGTTCGCGAATTTGTACGGAAATGTGAAAAATGTCAAAGAATGAAACATTCAAGGCATACAGTTGAGCCTATGGTTGTGACGACAACTGCTAGGTCAGCTTTTGAAAAAATTTATTTAGATTTAATGGGACCATTAGATAAGGATATAGATGGTAATCTTTATATACTTACAGTACAATGTGAGTTAACTAAATATGTAGAAGCTTATCCATTACGAAGTAAATGTACTATAACTGTAGCTAGATCGTTAGTAAATAATTTTATTTTAAGATACGGAATTCCAGATTCATTAGTGAGCGATAAGGGTACAGAATTCTTGTCATCTACTATGTCAGAAGTTTGCAAGTTATTAGAGATAGAAAAATTAAATTCAACTGCTTATCATCATCAAACAATAGGTTCACTTGAAAATACACATAAAAATTTAGGTGCGTTTCTTCGTATTCAATGTGATAAACACCCCGAGACTTGGAGTCATTGGCTACCCTTTTGGTGTTTTTCTTATAACAATACAATCCATACCGTAACCAAATATGCACCTTATGAACTAGTGTTCGGAAAAACATGTAAACTTCCTAGTAGACTAAGTGATAGATTAGAACCATTGTATAACGTAGATAACTATAGTTTAGAATTAAAATATAGATTGCAGTTAGCGCAAAAAGACGCTCGTGAAAATTTAGTGAAAGTGAAACAGGACAGAAAAGTGAAATATGACGAAAAAGTGAATTCAGTGACGTACAAAAATAACGATTTAGTATTATTAAAAAATGAAACCGGTAAAAAATTAGAAAATGTGTATGACGGTCCTTATAAAGTTATAGAGGATTTGGGACCAAATGTTGCTATCCTAAAAAACAATAATCGCGAAGTAGTACATAAGAATAGAACTAAGATTTTTATTATTTAGTTTGTAATAATTGTAACTTAAGAAAAAAAAAATTAATTAAGATTATTTTTTTTTTTATAAAAACCCCTGAGGTGTAGTGGTATAAATATAATGTGTTAGCGTAAGACTAAGTAGTAATAAAGGAACCTTGATCATGGACAGTCGTCTATCATTTATATATCCCTGCGCATCAATAGAACCGTAACCTGACACACTACAATGTATTCCCTGGACCTGGCGAACGGACCGTGGGGTAGGGGGGGTAGGGTTGCTGATTCTGATTGTCCCTCTGTTAGCAGAGGGCAATTCTGATAGGCTGGTGGCTCTGGGGGGAATGAGTCTTCAACTGGTTGGCGCGTTCGGTTTTGGCTAGTTAGTCTTGCTGGACACGGCTTCGGCCTCCGTCAGCCAAACCCGTAAACCCAGCGATGGGAGCGGGGACCTTCGGGTCGCGAGGAAGAAAACCTCTCTAAAAAATTACCCCTAATCCTAAGGTTCGGGGCTCGCCGATGGGATGAATGGCCGGGGGGGATCCGGTCACTAGGGCTCCACAACTGGGGGGGAATTTGAGTGGGAAATAAACAACAGAATGGTTAAGACACGTAATCAAACGACTACCCAGGAGGGTCCCAGTTCATCTGGGGAATCCCTTGCTGCGTCGGGGAGACGGCAACCGGAGCACCGGCAGTCGTCCCCTCGACGTAGTCGCCCCATCGTATCTGGGGGGGCACCTTCTGTTTCGAAGACGTCGAAGGAGGCTGAGAGAGAGGCAATGGAATGCGACGAAAAAGTCGAATCAAAATTCCAATTTGAAATGACTTGTGATGAGAAGAACAACTTTGTCGATAAAACAATTGAGGCTCGAACGAAGAAAGAGGATGGAAATCGTTTTCTGGCCAATCTTGATCTGATGGATGAGACGGTTAAGAGAATCGATGATCCTAATGTGAGCAGAAAACAGATCCGTAACTTGGTGGATTTGGCTTGGCTTGTACAGCAATGAGCTATGGAACGGCATTTGCACACTGGTGGATAAGTCTGCGATGCAGAAAAAAATGATGCAACGCAGCGAGATTGAAAAAAGGTGATCTCCGCACGGAAATTGAGAATCTGCGGAAAGAGGTGGATAAGTTAAAGAGGCGCGTGTCAAGTCTCACCCAAGAACAGGATTTAAGGCGTCTTGCTAGTTCTGCAACAAGGACTCAAAGGAAGGATGCGTCTACTTTGGTGGATGCAAGCTATATAGCGACTCCCGAGGAATACTCGCTAGGGCCTAAGCCGGCGAAAATCGCAAGAGTTGAGACACGTGTGTGCGATGACCACACATATGCAGAAAGGGCTAAAGTTCCTGTGGTTCCACTGGCTTCTCAGTGGGCCACAGTTGTAAAGAGAAACCGAAGGCGAAAAGAGGACGCGACGACAGTTCGGAACCCTGTCCCAGTTAAACCTGCGATGGCTACAATCCAGAGCGTATCTTCTGGTCATATGGAGAAGAGGAAGAAGAAGAGGAGGAGAAAGCCTAAGGTACGGGTACCTAACTCCTCCGCGGTGGTGGTCACTTTGACCGACACCGCAATAAAATGTGGAGTGACCTACAGAGATGTCGTTGCCCAAGCAAAGGAGAAGTTAGATCTCTCAGCTCTGGGGATCCCGTCGGTAACATTCAGACGGTCGGCTACTGGTGGAAAGATTTTTGAAGTTTCCGAAAACGAGAATGGGGTCAAGGCAGATATCTTCGCTGAAAAGTTAAAGGAGTCTGTGGGCCAAGAGTTGGTGAGGATTTCCAGACCCGTTAAGACTGCGGAACTGCGCCTTGTGGGTGTGGAAGATGTTGCCTCGGCTTCTGAAGTGGCCAATGCTGTGGCTACATCTGGTGGATGTGTACCGGGCAAGTAAAGGTCGGGGAGTTGAAGTACAACGCTGCTGGATACTGCACGGTGTGGGTGCGTTGTCCGGTGGCTGTGGCGCTAAAGTTGGAGGGCATCGGGAAGCTCCGCGTGGGATGGTGTACGGCGCGCGTTGAGCTTCTTGGAAAGCGTATACAGCGGTGCTACCGGTGTTTAGAGGTTGGTCACTTTCGGGCGAACTGTGACTCGAAAGTCGATAGAAGCACTGAGTTGAACTTGACTCTGGGGTTCAGAGTTGCTGCTGGCGGGAGTGGGGTAAAATAAGGCACCCTGCTCCCGCCACCAGTTAGCTCTCGGACCATCGGTAAGTATGGTTCGAGGTCTCCACGCGCCCCACTCCCACTCCCACTTCTTCCCGGTCTAATAGAAGTGGGGGCCCTCGGTGGTCCATAAAGAAAATGGATCCCGAGTTCTTGGTCGAGGCTGCAATTGTCCAGGCGTGGGTGGCAGGGCCCACGGGGGGGGGCGTAGCTGCGGAGGTTGAGGACCTGCAGCGGCGGATGTCGCTCGTTTGCGACGCCAGCATGCCGAGGGTGCGATGCACAGGGCCGGCATGCGGGGTATACTGGTGGTCAGAGGAGCTGGCGCAGCTGCGTGACCAGTGCAGAGCTGTGCGCTACCGGTTATCCCGCTACAGGCGTCGTAGGCGACGCGACGTCGAAGAGGAGAGGCGCCGTTACGAGGCCTATAGTGCTGCCCGCGCTACTTTGCGGGTGGCCATCGCCGAGGCTAAGGACAGGGCCCATAAGGAGATGGCCGAGGAGCTCAATCGGGATCCGTGGGGGAGGTCGTACAAAGCGGCGCGGAAGAAGCTTCGCGCCCGCGCTCCCCCCCTCACCGAGAGCCTTCGGCCGGATTTCCTCGAATCCGTGGTGGAGACCCTGTTCCCGCAGGCGGCCGAGGTGGTTCCGCCTCGTATGGCGCCTCCGGAGGAGGCGGACGGCACTATATCAGGTGCGCCGGGGGTGTCGGAGTGGGAGTTGGCTGGGGCGGTGAGTCGCATGAAGGCGAAAAATACCGCCCCTGGCCCCGACGGCATCCCTGGGCGCGCCTGGTCACTTGCCCTGGGTCCGTTGGAGTCTGGACTCAGGGCGACGTTCAGTGCCTGCCTCGAGCAGGGCCTCTTTCCCCGTAGGTGGAAAACGGGGAGACTGGTCCTGCTAAGGAAGGAGGGTAGACCGGCCGATACACCCTCCGCGTATCGGCCCATCGTTTTGCTGGACGAGGCGGGGAAGCTGCTCGAACGAATAATAGCTTCCCGCATAGTCCAGCACCTCCAGGAGGTAGGGCCCGACCTCAGTCGTCTCCAGTGCGGATTCCGCCAGGGCAAGTCCACCCTCGACTGTATCGAGGGTGTGAGACTTCTGGCGGAGGAGGCGACAACCCGGCGCGAGGTGGTGTTGGCGGTGTCGTTGGACATCGCTAACGCATTCAACACCTTGCCCTGGGGGGTGATTAAGGAGGCCCTACGCTTCCACCGCATCCCCATGTACCTGCAGCGTGTGGTCGGCGACTATCTGGCTGACCGCGCTGTGAGGTACCCGACGGCTGGGGGTGCGTGGAAGGAGCGGAGGATGTCGTGCAGTGTTCCACAGGGGTCGGTTCTTGGCCCCCTCCTGTGGAACATCGGATACGACTGGGTGCTGCGTGGGCAAATGCTTCCGGGGGTGCGTCTGTTCTGTTACGCAGACGACACCCTCGTGACTGCCCGTGCGAGCACCCACCGGGAGGCCCGAGTGCTGGCGACCGCGGCCACGGCTCACGTTGTGGCCCGGATTCGCCGGTTGGGACTGGGGGTGGCCTTGGAGAAATCCGAGGCCATTTGCTTCCACAGGCCTCGGATGGCGCCCCCAGTGGGCTCCCGGTTGGTGGTGGGCGGGACGTCCATCGAAATCTCGGGTACTCTACGGTACCTGGGATTGCTCCTCGACAGCCGATGGACGTTCGAGGCCCACTTCCGGCGGCTCGCCCCCAAGCTAACGGCGACCGCCGGAGCCCTGAGCAGGCTCCTCCCGAATCTGGGGGGGCCTAATGCAGGCTGCCGGCGCCTTTATGCCGGAGTGGTCCGCTCTATGGCCCTGTACGGCGCTCCCGTGTGGGCGGAGCGGCTGACTGCGGTGTCCCTGCCTCTGTTGCGGGGAGCGCAGAGGATCATGGCGGTCAGACTCGTGCGGGGCTACCGGACCATTTCCGGCGAGGCGGCCTGCGCCTTGGCTGGGTCCCCTCCCTGGGACCTGGAGGCCAAGGTGCTCGCTCAGGCCTACCGCCGCAGAGTTGAAGCCCGTTCATCGGGGGGAAACTCGGCGGTGGTAGAGGTGGATTGGCGGAGGGAAGTTCAGGAAGAGCTCCTCCGCCAATGGAGGCGGCGGCTGGAATCGCCCAGTGCAGGAGGCTGGACGATTTCGGCCATCCAGCCCATTCTCCAGGGCTGGGTCGCCAGGAGGCATGGGGTCCTCACCTTCCGCCTGACACAGATGCTTTCCGGACATGGTTGCTTCGGGAGGTATCTGTGGCGGGTGGCCGGGCGCGAAGCGTCCGGTGAGTGCCACGAGTGCGGCGCCGATTCTGACACGGCGTCGCACACGTTCGCGGACTGTCCAGCTTGGGCGGTTCAGCGGGCGGAGCTCGTGGCACAGGTGGGGCGCGACCTCTCCTTGCCCACTGTGGTTCGTGCCATGGTGGACAGGGAGAGGTCGTGGGCAGCGATGGCCTCCTTCTGCGAGCACGTCATTTCGCAGAAGGAGGCGGCGGAGCGGGTCCGGGAAGTCGAGTCTCGGGATCCGATCCGCCGCAGGCGAGCCGGGCGCAGGCGACTCGTCCAAGACCATCGCATGCCGCCCTAACGGGGACCTTCTGGGCGTTCCGAACGGGGTTAATCGGACGCCCTCCTTATAAGGTCCCCGAGGCGGTCGATGCATCTGGTGCTCCCGATGCATCGTCCAGCGGAGGGAGGGGCCACTTTTAGAGAGGCCCCGACCCAGAGGTGGCGCACTCTGGGGTTCAGAGTTGCTGCTGGCGGGAGTGGGGTCAAATAAGGCACCCTGCTACCGCCACCAGCAGCGTGGTGGAGCATGCAGATTGTCGGTGGTACCCATAAGGGGTTTTTTCCTGTATAAAAAAAAAAAAGGTTTTTTTTTTTTTTTTTTTTTTTTTTTTTTTTTTTTTTTTTTTTTTTTTTTTTTTTTTTTTTTTTTTTTTTTTTTTTTTTTTCCTATTACTATTCCTCCAACATAATCGGAGCCTATGTTTACTTTTCACTTTCATACCAGTTCTCGCATTTATACTTTCATTCATTCAGCATACTGTTTCTTTCTTGCATTCTTCTCTTTTAATCACGCAGGGGGGACTCCTGCCTAACTACTACTAAACTAACGTTACTTATTCTATCGGGAAGATAAATTTGGTTACACTTTTTATTATTATTCAAGCTTAATCTATCTTTGCATTATTTAAAGGGGTAAACTTTAAATTTTACATGTTTTGTTATTTTATTTGTTACATTTACTTATGTTATAATTTAAGTTACTGCTATTTTATTTCATTTCTACAATACGCTATTTTTATTATTGCTAACAATTTATCTTAATACTTATAATTAATATTTACAATATTATTAAAGTATTATTTTCTTACCTATGTTTTATTATTTTCATTAACTACTTTAATTATCTTCGTACAGTATTCTAGAAATTTATTGCTATGTTTGCCAACTATTATTTCAGGTAAATTTTTAATTTCCAGTTTTATCCCTAATTCGTGTTCAATGTTATACCGATCTGTAGAATAAATTGGGCATTCACAAATTATGTGCGGTATACTTTCTGGGGTATTATCGTCACAGGAGCACGATGGGCTCTCCTTACATTTGAAACGAGCCAAGTATTCGAAGAGTCCACCGTGCCCTGTCATCAATTGTGTTATATAACGGTTTATTTTTAGTTTTTGCATCACTCTGTACGCTACCAGCGCGTCCGGGAAGAAGAGTTTGGTGATTCCTGCGGTTTGGGCTGTCACATACCGCTCATTCCACTCGTCAAGAGTATCCCTTCTAATGATACGCTTGACGAATGAAACCGGGCAGTGACTGTAATCCAATTTTCTCTTGCTGCTCGCTCTGGCCGCTTCCTTGGCAAGCATATCCGCCCTTTCGTTGCCCTCCAATCCCACATGCGCTTTAATCCAGGATAAGGAGACTTCTTTGCCCTGGTGGAACGCTTCTTTCATGTTCCATCTTGTTTGTACTGCAAGGGGATGGAGGCAACTTGGATTGCTTACAGTTTTTATAGCAGCCATGGAGTCACTCATGATTCCAAAGGACCTTGCTCTACTCTTTGTAATTTCAACACTTGCCCTATGTATCGCTAGTAGCTCCGCCTGATACACCGTGCAGTAGCTGGAGAGAGTAAGTTTAACGGTTTTGGTTTCGGTTTCACCATTCCATATAGAAATGGCTGCACCAACCTTATCGTCAATCTTACTCCCGTCCGTAAATATTCGTACTTCAGGAGCGCCACTATAGCGCTGTTCTTGGTCTGTCAGGCTCGAGATGCTGATGTTTATTTGCTGAGCGGGGTGTGGGGCGTCGAGAGCTGAGGTCATTCGTTCGACCTCCCTGTCCTTCAGCGCCGCTAGAGGCACGCCCCTCTTGGCCTCGTACAACGAGGCCATCTCACGGACTCGGAGATCGAGAGGAAGAATGCCTGCCAATACCAGCGCTGAATTAAGGGAGACCGTCCGATAAGCCTTACAAATCTTTTGAGCGACTCCACGCTGAACTACATTAAAGAGCTTTCTTATTCCCAGTTTATTTGCGGCTGGGGCCCACACACTGGCAGCGTACAGAATGATTGGTTCTATTACGGCGGTATATAATGTTTTTATGATGTCGGGATTTAACCCCCAGCTTATTCTAGCTGCTCGTGATAATTGTTTGAAGATGTTGATCGCTTTTCTAGTAACGTTTGTAATGTGTGCGTTAAACGTCAACTTGCTGTCTATGGTGACACCTAAAACTTTTATTTCAGCTACTTCTTTAACACTTGTCCCTCCCATGCTAAGGCGTGGTGTGTCGTACTTAAGTTTCCGTGTAATAGTTATTACATTAGTTTTGTGTGCAGCAAAACTTAACTTGTTTACGACACCCCACGCCTGAACATGTCGAAGTGCGGCATTGGCTTTTATTTCAATTTCTAGTGCGGTGTCACCATCAAACATCAAGATGACGTCATCGGCAAACGCCTGGCATTCGACACCCTTCCCGGTAAGTTCCTTTATTAATGGGTCCAGGAGGAGATTCCACAATATCGGGCCTCCAATTGATCCCTGGACACATCCTTTGTTTGTCATTCGGATGTGCTCCTCCCCGGCGTACCTAACCCGGACACGCCTATCACTCAGGTAGCTGTCAATGACCCGTCTCAGGTTCACTGGGCATTTTTCTTCAGCTAGTCGGGTTTTTATAACTGGCCACCAGGCGCTATCGAAGGCTCCCTCTATATCTAATGATACCAAAGAAACTATTTTCTTCGCATTTAGTCTGCCTCGAATGTATTGCATCAGATTATAGAGGGAGTCTTCGGTGCTCCTTTGTGGCATAAATCCGTACTGCTGTTTGCTGATTCTAGGTAGTAAGTGAAACTTGAGGCGGGCCACTAACATTTTTTCATAAATTTTACCAAAAATTGGTAAGAGTCCGATGGGTCTGTACGCCTTGGGGGAAGCATAATCTGTCTTACCTGGTTTTTTGAGGACAATCACCACAGCTTCTTTCCATATTGTAGGGAAGTGGTAGCAGGTCAGACACTTATTCATTAGAGCGAGGAAGAGCTCAGGATCTTCTCTGACGACCGTTTCGCATATGTCAGCTGTGAAACCATCCAGCCCGGGGGCCTTCTTTGGGTTAAAGGATTTTGTTGCCGAAATGAGCTCCGCCATAGTGAATGGTGGGTCCCAATCATTACATTGCTCTTCATCATTCACGTTGCGCGCTTTGGCTCTTATTTCCCGATGTATAGGTTTATCATCATTCCCCAGGTCATCCGGGTAGAAGGTTTCAGCTAATAATTTTGCTGAGGCCTTTGCGTCGAGTGTCCTTCCATCGCTTTCCAGAGGCTGGTCTTCGCCTCTTTGTGTCGTTCTACCGATCACTCTGTATATACCTTCCCACATCCCTTCCCTATCTTGTTTACTGCAAAATTGTTTCCAGCTATCTGATTGGGCCTTCGCCACTTCTAGCTCGTAGTGCTCTTTTTGTTCGAGATACTCTCTAACTACCTTTGCTCTCCGTATTTCGGCCGCATTTCTTATTCGACGTTTCTTAGTCGCGACTTCCTTTTTTAGCCTTGCAAGGTTTTCGGACCACCACGGCATGGTTATATGTTGTTTAGTTTTCTTCTTGGGTATGGTTTCTATGCAAATTTTTGTTATTGTTTTGGTTAACTTATCCACTGTTTCGTCTATTTCATTTTTTGTTGTAATTTTTTGTATTTCTGTTATTGTAATATTATTTTCTATTTTGATGTGTTTAAATTTTTCTGTAAAACTTTGCCAGTTCGCTTTCTTCGTGTTATACTTACGTGTTGTTCTATTTATTTTTATTCCTTTGGACTTTTCTAAATTTATTTCAAAAACCATGCCGTTGTGATCCGACCCTGTGAGGCTGTCATCGACTTTCCAGTCATGTACCGATTGGAAGATATTTGTTGAACAGGCCGTTATATCCACGAAGCTAGTATATCGTTTGCCTCCCCTTATTGTGTCGAATGTTGGCGTTTTGCCTGTATTTAGTATGTTCAAGTCCAGTTCGTTAAGAGTTCCGGCCAAATCATCCCCCCTAGAGTCCGTGTTTGGGCTGCCCCACCACATACTTTTGGCATTTGCATCGCCTCCTATTAAAATTTTTCTAGAGCCGATTGCCGACTTTATATTGGTTAGGTTAGGTTAGGTTAGGTTAGGTAAGGTTAGGTTAGGTTAGGTTAGGTTTTATCGGACGCTCGCTGGAGTTAGGTCCCCGAGGCGTTCGATGCATCTGGTGCTCCCGATGCATCGTCCAGCGGGGGGAGGGGCCACTGTTTAGAGAGGCCCCGACCCAGAGGTGGCGCACTCTGGGGTACAGAGTTGCTGCTGGCGGGGATGGGGGGCAATGTTTTATAGGTACCCTGTCCCCGCCACCAGCAGCGTGGAGCACTGTCAGGTTTTTAGTCGGTGCGAGTCCGACATACCCGCTGCTCGTCCCCGTCGGGTAGCGATGACCCATAATGGGTTTTCCTGACATGAAAAAAAAAAAAAAAAAGGTTAGGTTAGGTAAGGTTAGGTTAGGTTAGGTTAGGTAAGGTTGGGGTGGGGTGCTTTAGCGGTTGGCCTCCTCGTGGCGCACCCTGGGCGGGTCTACGGAATAATGAAATATGTATTCCCTGGACCTGGCGAACTGACCGTGGGGTAGGGGGGGTAGGGTTGCTTATTCTGATTGTCCCTCTGTTAGCAGAGGGCAATTCTGATAGGCTGGGGGCTCTAGGGGGGTATGAGTCTTCAACTGGTTGGCGCGTTCGGTTTTGGCTAGTTCAAGTCTTGCTGGACACGGCTTCGGCCTCCGTCAGCCAAACCCGTAAACCCAGCGATGGGAGCGGGGACCTTCGGGTCGCGAGGAAGAAAACCTCTCTAAAAAATTACCCCTAATCCCAAGGTTTTGGGGCTCGCCGAGGGGATGAGTGGCTGGGGGGGAATCCAGTCGCGAGGGCCCCACCCAATCTTAAGGTCATACCTGCCGACAAGATGAATGGCCGATGGGAGTTCGGTCGTTAGGGTAACCAAACACAAAACAACAATGAAGCAATGGACAAACTTATAGTTATTTATACTTATACTTTTTTATTTTTTTATTTTTTTATGTACAATATATATGACTATATATAATAATGTTAACAATTTCGGAAAGGCACATGACTGCAAATTTTTTTTTTGTTGTTTATTTTTCAAACTTTATATTATTACTTTTATATATTTATTTTCTCATATTTTCTCAAATTTATAAGTTCTTGATATATGTAACACTGTCGCTGACGTTCTGGGTGTATTATTAGTAGTAGTAAGAGGTCGTCACTGAAAACCAGCGTTGAGGTACCCCCTCAAATTACGCTGAGTGGTGTTCCTTTTTACAGGGTCATATTTCTCTGCGTACCTTTATTTATTTATTTTTTTTCTTTATTGTTTTTGTATAATTTTATTTTTTTTAATGCTATGTTTTATGTATTGTTTTTTTTTCTTTCTCCTTGTACGTAGTTTAATGTGATTTTTGTGTAAATAAAAGATTTTTTTTGATTTATAGTATCGACTACCCAGGAGGGTCCCGGTTCACCCGGGGAATCCCTCACCGCGACCAGTGTTGCACCGCAGTCCGCGAATATAATTTTGCGGGTGCCGTGCAATACTGGCCTCGGTCGCCCCACTGTATCTGGGGGGGCAACCAGTGCTTCGGAGGAGACAGGAGGGGGTGTCGGCGGAATCGAAACCGGCTTGGCTGGTGTTTCCGCGGATACGTGTGTGGGAACGCGGCGCAATCCTGCGCGCAGTTCCAAAAAGAGTGGATATGGGTCTCGGAGTCCGATCTTAGGAGAAAGGTCAGTTTCTCTGCGGGACCTATCAAAATGCATATCATTGGAGGACATGAGTGGCACTGTTAAACGTGCCCGCTCAAAGAAAAGGGACCGGAAGGATCGCGGGAGCCCCGCTGATTCGGATGAGGATCTGGACGCGAAGAAAGCGGACACCAGATCCCGTGCGAGTGGCTCGAAATTCGGCCTTCGTGAGGCTCGTAACGCCCTAAAGTGTGGTGAGCCTGATGACGATGTTTTCATGGACGCGTCGGGTGAAGAGCTTAGTGGTCGCTCATCGAGACCGGCGTCGGTAACCTCAAAAGTAGTTCCGCCACAATTGGCTCTTACGGAGGTTAACACGTCCCGTGTTAGCGACATCCTTGCCGAGAATGCGGCGAAGATGAGGGAGACTGTTAGCAAGTCTAAAAACCTCAATGGTTCATGTAGAGGAGCTCTGAACAAGGTAGCCCAAACCATTGAGGAGGCTGCTAAGGTCTTAACCGAGAGGTCGGAGTCCGAGGAGATTCGACTCCTCAGAGAAGAAAACGCAAGGTTGGTACAGGTCATCAACAATCTGTCCGTAGAAATTGCGACGATGAAAGAGATGATGACCTGTGCCAAGAAGGCGTCAGACGAGGAGGCAGCTCCCAAAAAGAGCACAACGACCGCAAGGGGTCTTACCATCGACGAGGAGATGGTTAGACTCCAGAATATAATAACAGCGCGGTTAGACAGTTTTGAGTGCCGACTCCCACCTGAGGAGAGACTTAGGCCGCCGTTGGCCTCGGACAAAAGAAGGGCGGAAGCGGCGGCCAAAAATGTGACAGAGGCTCCCAGAAAGGAAGCAGTGGCAGTCTCTAACCGGCCTTCTAAAGCTAAGCGGCCTGAAATCAGGGTGGTTGATCCTGCTCCGATTGGATCGGCCCCCTCAGGAATTACGGCCGGAAAGAGGAGAAAGGCCAAGAAAGATAAACCCTTGGCAGAGGCGAAACGGACTCTTCCAGAGCCACGACCGCTACCACCAGCCCCCGCTTCTATGAGTGAGGGCTGGAATGTTGTGGCACGGAAGGGTACCAAGGCGAAAGCGAAGCAGCAATCTGCCAAGGTAGATAAACCCGTTGCCAGCACCGCTCAGTTGCAGCCAAAGAAAGGGGGGAGGAAACTCCAAACCCCACGCTCAGCGGCTGTAGTGGTGACTGTGGACCAGGAGGCGATAGATAGGGGCCTCTCGTACTCGGAGGTTTTATCCCGGGCCCGAAACAGTGTCAAGATTGATGACCTGGGCTTGGACGGTGGCATGATGATCAAAAAGGCTGCCACTGGGGCCCGGATGTTTGAAATTTCCGGGCCCACAAAGGAGGAGAAGGCAGGAGTTCTCGCTGGCCGGATCCGGGAGCTTTTTAGGGATGAGCCTGCAGTGAGGGTCACTACGCCCACGAAATGCGCGGAACTGCGCCTCGTGGGTCTAGATGACTCCACCACAGAGGAGGACGTGGCTGTCGCTATCGCCCGGGTAACAGAATGTTCTAAGCAGGACATTACCACAGGGGCGATCCGCTGGGCAGATGGAGGATTAGGCTCCATATGGCTCAGGGTTCCGGTTGCAGCGGCCAAAAAGGTGGTGACGATGGGCAGGGTCTTGGTGGGTTGGGTCTCGGCCCGCGTCCACTTGCTCGAGGCCCGCCCACGCCGCTGTTTCAGGTGCCTAGAAAAGGGGCACCTGCGAGCGGAATGTCGGTCGACAGTGGACCGCAGCGATGAATGCTATCGCTGCGGCAAAAGCGGCCACAAGGTCCAGTCCTGCTCGGCTGCCCCACATTGTGGGAGCTGCCAACGGGCAGGGCTGAAGGCCGACCATAGGGCGGGGGGCGGGCAGTGCAAGGCACCGTCCGTCCCGATGAGGAGAGGAAGGGGGGGTGATGGCCCGAGGGTCCCCTCACAACCTGCCACCAGCCCGGCTCGAGCTACCACGAGCCGGGGAATGGAGACGGATATGGACGTCAATCAGTAATGGCCCTCACGAAATACAGATTTCTCCAGGCGAATATCATGCGCTCTGGCAGGGCCCAGGATTTGTTCTTTCAGGCCATGGCAGAGCGCATGGTACATGTAGCTGTGGTATCCGAGCCCCTCTTCGTCCCGTCGGGCGAGGAGTGGGTCGGAGATCGTCTGGGGGATGTGGCCATTGCCTCTAGGGCTGCAGTTGGCTCCCCAGCCCTTGAGAGCGTTGTGAGAGGGAACGGATATGTCTCTGCTAGAATCGGAGACATGTTCGTGATTGGGGTCTACTTCTCACCGAATGCGCCGTTCTCGAGCTTTGAGCTTTTTATGGCTGAGATCGGCGTTTTGGTGGCAAGGTTGCGCCCTGAGAAGGTGATCCTGGCTGGAGACCTCAATGCGAAATCCGCTGCGTGGGGGTCTCCAGTTACGTGTATCCGGGGGAGGTTCCTGGACAGTTGGCTTGCCTCGACCGGGCTCGTCGTTATGAACCGGGGGAATGCTGACACATGTGTGCGATGGAATGGCGGCTCTAAAGTCGACGTCACCTTTGTCGACGCCGCCATGTCACCGTGTGTCAGTAATTGGGAGGTAATGGTGGGCGCGGAGTCTCTCTCGGACCATCGGTACATATGGTTCGAGGTCTCCACGCGCCCCACTCCCACTCCCACTTCTTCCCGGTCTAATAGAAGTGGGGGCCCTCGGTGGTCCATAAAGAAAATGGACCCCGAGTTCTTGGTCGAGGCTGCAATTGTCCAGGCGTGGGTGGCAGGGCCCATGGGGGGGGACGTAGCTGCGGAGGTCGAGGACCTGCAGCGGCGGATGTCGCTCGTTTGCGACGCCAGCATGCCGAGGGTGCGATGCACAGGGCCGGCATGCGGGGTTTACTGGTGGTCGGAGGAGCTGGCGCAGCTGCGTGACCAGTGCAGAGCTGTGCGCTACCGGTTATCCCGCTACAGGCGTCGAAGAGGAGAGGCGCCGTTACGAGGCCTATAGTGCTGCCCGCGCTACTTTGCGGGTGGCCATCGCCGAGGCTAAGGACAGGGCCCACAAGGAGATGGCCGAGGAGCTCAATCGGGATCCGTGGGGGAGGCCGTACAAAGCGGCGCGAAAGAAGCTTCGCACCCGCGCTCCCCCCCTCACCGAGAGCCTTCGGCCGGATTTCCTCGAATCCGTGGTGGAGACCCTGTTCCCGCAGGCGGCCGAGGTGGTTCCGCCTCGTATGGCGCCTCCGGAGGAGGAGGACGGCACTGTATCAGGTGCGCCGGGGGTGTCGGAGTGGGAATTGGCCGGGGCGGTGAGTCGCATGAAGGCGAAAAATACCGCCCTTGGCCCCGACGGCATCCCTGGGCGCGCCTGGTCAATTGCCCTGGGTCCGTTGGAGTCTGGACTTAGGGCGACGCTCAGTGCCTGCCTCGAGCAGGGCCTCTTTCCCCGTAGGTGGAAAACGGGGAGACTGGTCCTGCTAAGGAAGGAGGGTAGACCGGCTGATACACCCTCCGCGTATCGGCCCATCGTTTTGCTGGACGAGGCGGGGAAGCTGCTCGAACGAATAATAGCTTCCCGCATAGTCCAGCACCTCCAGGAGGTAGGGCCCGACCTCAGTCGTCTCCAGTGCGGATTCCGCCAGGGCAAGTCCACCCTCGACTGTATCGAGGGTGTGAGACTTCTGGCGGAGGAGGCGACAACCCGGCGCGAGGTGGTGTTGGCGGTGTCGTTGGACATCGCTAACGCATTCAACACCTTGCCCTGGGGGGTGATTAAGGAGGCCCTACGCTTCCACCGCATCCCCATGTACCTGCAGCGTGTGGTCGGCGACTATCTGGCTGACCGCGCTGTCAGGTACCCGACGGCTGGGGGTGCGTGGAAGGAGCGGAGGATGTCGTGCGGTGTTCCACAGGGGTCGGTTCTTGGCCCCCTCCTGTGGAACATCGGATACGACTGGGTGCTGCGTGGGCAAATGCTTCCGGGAGTGCGTCTGTTCTGTTACGCAGACGACACCCTCGTGACTGCCCGCGCGAGCACCCACCAGGAGGCCCGAGTGCTGGCGACCGCGGCCACGGCTCACGTTGTGGCCCGGATTCGCCGGTTGGGACTGGGGGTGGCCTTGGAGAAATCCGAGGCCATTTGCTTCCACAGGCCTCGGATGGCGCCCCCAGTGGGCTCCCGGTTGATGGTGGGCGGGACGTCCATCGAAATCTCGGGTACTCTACGGTACCTGGGATTGCTCCTCGACAGCCGATGGACGTTCGAGGCCCACTTCCGGCGGCTCGACCCCAAGCTAACGGCGACCGCCGGATCCCTGAGCAGGCTCCTCCCGAATCTGGGGGGGCCTAATGCAGGCTGCCGGCGCCTTTATGCCGGAGTGGTCCGCTCTATGGCCCTGTACGGCGCTCCCGTGTGGGCGGAGCGGCTGACTGCGTTGTCCCTGCCTCTGCTGCGGGGAGCGCAGAGGATCATGGCGGTCAGACTCGTGCGGGGCTACCGGACCATTTCCGGCGAGGCGGCCTGCGCCTTGGCTGGGTCCCCTCCCTGGGACCTGGAGGCCAAGGTGCTCGCTCAGGCCTACCGCCGCAGAGTTGAAGCCCGTTCATCGGGAGGAGACTCGGCGGCGGTAGAGGTGGATTGGCGGAGGGAAGCTCAGGAAGAGCTCCTCCGCCAATGGAGGCGGCGGCTGGAATCGCCCAGTGCAGGAGGCTGGACGATTTCGGCCATCCAGCCCATTCTCCAGGGCTGGGTCGCCAGGAGGCATGGGGTCCTCACCTTCCGCCTGACACAGATGCTTTCCGGACATGGTTGCTTCGGGAGGTATCTGTGGCGGGTGGCCGGGCGCGAAGCGTCCGGTGAGTGCCACGAGTGCGGCGCCGATTCCGACACGGCGTCGCACACGCTCGCGGACTGTCCTGCTTGGGCGGTTCAGCGGGCGGAGCTCGTGGCACAGGTGGGGCGCGACCTCTCCTTGCCCACTGTGGTTCGTGCCATGGTGGACAGGGAGAGGTCGTGGGCAGCGATGGCCTCCTTCTGCGAGCACGTCATTTCGCAGAAGGAGGCGGCGGAGCGGGTCCGGGAAGTCGAGTCTCGGGATCCAATCCGCCGCAGGCGAGCCGGGCGCAGGCGGTTCGTCCAAGACCATCGCATGCCGCCCTAACGGGGACCTTCTGGGCGTTCCGAACGGGGTTGAATCGGACGCCCTCCTTATAAGGTCCCCGAGGCGGTCGATGCATCTGGTGCTCCCGATGCATCGTCCAGCGGAGGGAGGGGCCACTTTTAGAGAGGCCCCGACCCAGAGGTGGCGCACTCTGGGGTTCAGAGTTGCTGCTGGCAGGAGTGGGGTCAAATAAGGCACCCTGCTCCCGCCACCAGCAGCGTGGTGGAGCATACAGGTTGTTTTAGTCGGTGCGAGTCCGACATAACCACCGATCGTCCCCGTCGGTCGGTGGTACCCATAAGGGGTTTTTTCATGTATAAAAAAAAAAAAAAAAGGTAAGGTTGGGGTGCCAAAGTGGTCGGCCTCCTCGTGGCGCACCCTGGGCAAGCTTAGTCTTGGCGAACGGACCACTGAGGGGTGGCCAATCCAGTTGTCCCTCTGATTAGCAGAGGGCAATCTGGACGGGCCGGGGACTTCGGGGGGGTTGGGGTGAAGTCCCTAATGAGCGACGGGTCCAGTTGGGCTTACTCTAAGTCTGGCTGGACATGGTGACGGCCACCGTCGGCGAAACCCGGAAGCCCAGCAATGGGAACGGGGACCTTCGGGTTGCGAGGAAGAAAACCTCTATAAAAAATTACCCGGTGGGGGCGGAAACGCCCACCAAGGCGTTGGGGCCCCTACTTGGGGCGCGATCTCTCCCTGTCGACCGTGACATAGCAAACACGGTGGGCAGGGAGCGATCGTGGGCAGCGATGGCCTCCTTTAGCTCTGCGGAGGGGGGCGGAGGTTCCACGAACTGTTGTTCTGGATCCAATCTGCTGCTGGTGAGTCCAGGTGCTAGTGACTCGCCCAAGCCCATCGCCTGCCGCCCTAACTGGGGACCTTCGGGTGTTCCGAACGGGGTACATCGGACACCTGGCTTACAGGTCCCCGAGGCGGTCGGTGCATCTGGTGCTCCCGATGCACCGGTTAGCGGAGGGGGGTTTCTCTTTCGAGGGGCCCCTACCTGGAGGTGTTTATTCTCTGGGATCAGAGCTGTCGGCGGGATGGGGGCAAAATGTACAATGATACCCTGTCCTTGCCATTGGCAGCGTGGTGGAGCACACAGGTCGTTTTAGTCGGTGCGAGTCTGACATAACCGCCGCCTGTCCCCGTCGGTCGGCGGTACCCATAAGGGGTTTTTTCCTGTATAATAAAAAAAAAAGGTTAGGTAAGGTTAGGTTAGGTTTTTTTTTTTTTTTTTAATTCAGCTTCCTGTCTGTGGAAGGACAGCCGTGTTTTATCTTTTTTGAATTATTTCCTATTTACAGATTTTTTGCACCTAACTATATGTTATAGACTATACATTATTTCACTTATTTCTAATGCTTAATTTTCTATCTTACATTCTTATTTTTATTTCTATTACATAATTTTCCTTAAGTCTAGGCTACGTTTTTACAATTCTTGTTTTATTGCTAGTTTCAGCAATTCGCAAGAGCTATCTTATAAGATTACTATTTTCTTTAACTTATATACACTACTTGTTACTTGTTTTGTTATTACTACGTTTACATATAACTTAGTGTAATTTTTAGTAAAGAACTTGCAACAGTTTTGAAGAACCATCTTATTCTACGCATCTAATATTTCTTTCTCAACATAAATACATCAATGACATTGGCACTTGTTATTTTCTTTGTATTATTAGGACTGTTGACAATTTTTATGTATCGTTTTACATTATGTTTTAATTTAATATTTTAATTTAATTTCAACTTTAAACCTGCATGTGTTAAACTACTCTAAAATTTGTATGTTATTCTATTTTTGCTCTTATTATTTAATCATATTTTATCAATGTTATTACATTACCTTTTTTAATTTACTTTTATTATTTATTTGCTTTGTTGGTTTTACCTAATATATAATAATTATATATGTGTAAATTGCACCTTTATTTCTATTTTTTTTTTTAATTTTTCTTGCTCTTTACATTTCTTACTTACTTACTTTGGGTCTTTGTCGGCAATCAAGTTTGTTAAACTTATATTACCTTGCTTGATTGCTGGCTTGGTCCCCTTTAAGAGCAAATCAGAATAAATTCTCATAACGTATGAATTATTAAGTCTTCTAATTATTTTTGTTTGTTTGTAGGGGACTTCTGTGATGGCATCTGTGTCGGGACGATTTTTGCATCTTTTGTATCCTAAAAATACCATGAATTTTACCCAAATTCCGGAAGCTATTCGATTTTGAGCAAAACAATTCCTCAGATTGTTTATCTTCTTTGTATTTTTTAGGAGGTTCTGTCCATCAATCTCAAGCACAGATGTCAGCCCAGAAAATCCAGAATAGAAGCTATTTGTTTTGCTAGAGGTTTCCAGCAGACAACTAATAAATTTTTTACTATAAAAAATCCTGTTATTTATTCTAAGAAAGTTACCTTTTTTCTGCTGGAAGCCCTTAGCAATACGCAATGGCGGATCTCGCCAACATGTCCCATCGCTTTCTAATAGGGCAGTCGTTACTGAATGCGTTGTGGCCACTGTCCTTTATGCTGGCGTGAGTGCAGTTGCAGCAGGTTGGAGGACCGCCTGCCAACATTTCGGGGCAGTCACTCCTTTTGTGTCCTTCTCCGCAGTGACTGCACTTTTCTGTGGTAGATTTGCAGAAACGCCTGCTATGGCCGTAGCCGAGGCACATGGAGCATTGTATGAGGGGGGAGTGGTCCTCCACCCACACTCTCTGCATATCAATATGAAGTGCCCCGGCCGTCGTCATCCTTTTCCATAGCGCGGGTGACAGCTTCACCACGAGATGGCCTTGGTGGGGGTTTCTTGTCTTTTTTCTAAACTTAATCTCCATCCTTTCTTCTTCTTGCTGAAGACCATCAAAAATGTGCTGATTCTGGTTCTTTATAGCTTTAAGGACCTCTTCGTCATTGTTGTATAACAACACATCCTTCAAGACGATAAAGGGGTCCTTATTTTTGATGACCTCTGCCTTGAGTTCGCTGGAGTTTTGTATTTTGCCCAAGACTTTGGCTCTCTCTTCTTGTGTGCTGCACCCTAATATAATTCTTCTATCTTGGACTTTCCTTACTTTGTCTATTTTTATATCTCCCTCCTTGGCCTTTACTATCGATCTAATTTTTTGCAGGACTTCTTCACCGGTGTCCGCCTCGTTATTTGAAGTGACCACTATCGAGTGGAGCGCTTCTCGTTTGGTGCATCGGTTTCCCTTTTGCCCTGCCAGGGCTTCGGTGTAGCTCATCGTTCCTTTTGCTTGCGTTTCGCTTTGCTCCTGCAATACTTGCTGAAACTTGTCTTTTTGTTTTGCAATTTCTTCTTTGATTTCTGTTGTATGTTTTGCATTATGCGTGGCTATCGATGCATGCTCCTTCCTGAGTTTTCCGACCTCTTCTTTTAGCTCCGACACTTGCTTCGCGTTTTCCTTTGCAATGTTAATTTGCTCCGTCATTACCTCTTTTGTCAAGAGGGATTTTTCTGTCAAAGTCTTGAGCCCTCCCATACCTTCAGTTATTTTCACTATATTTTCTGTATATTGTCCCATTAGGTTCTTAAATTCTTCTGTAATCATTGATGATGATGTTTTGTCGACTAATGCATCTTGAAGGCGTTGCTCTTTTTGCGTCAGTTTTTCTTCCAGAAATGCATATACTTTTCCGAGATTATTGAGATTTAATTCAATCTCTGCCTTTATCTCTCTTTTGAGATTGCGTGAGTTATTAAGCTCAGTTTTTATAGCTCTCATATATTTATTTATCTCCCGTAGTCTTACTTCTTTGCTTTCTAGCTGGTCAGAGTTTATTGGGGGCATCGAAGATGGGTCGCTACTCGTTTCTGTGGTGGGACTCTGGTCCTCCCGCTGCCTACCACTTTCAGTTTCACCGCCACTCCTTCTCACTTTCTTCCTATCCACCGTTGAAGTCGAAGGTCCGGGTCTCAACTCAGTTGAGTCTTGCGACGATCTTCTGTCGCGGTCGGTGGGCTTTTTAGCGGGGGTTCTAATGCCAAACATTTTGGAGCAGGAAGCTTCGTCTTGAGTGTTAAAATAGGCAGTGTAAATGGCTGCCACTTGTCAATAATATATATAAAAACAGTAAACCTGCTGTCTTGTCTAGAGTTTGTACGAACACAATTTTCCACGTAAAAATATAACTAAACATACACAATTGTTTTTGAACGGTGTAAAGGCCGTCAAAATGTTCAAAGTTTTGCGCAAGTCCGTGCGTTCACGCAACCAGATAGAAGGGGTCGTACGGCCCGTTTCAGGATGTCTTGAGTCAGTCAGTCTGTCATGTTTTTTGTCTTAACTATATGAAAAGTTGGAGGAAAATTTAATTTGGAAAACACGATAAGATATAATACTCACCTCATTAAGTGAGAGTGAGGCCGGAGTCGGGCAGGAAAACTCCGAAAAAGGGGAGGTCGGACGGTCGGGGGAGGGGAGGGAGGGTACATGCCGTGGCTTTTTGGGGAATGCGTGAGCCATGATAGTTTAATTTTGAAAATAAAATTTTGCACCTTCCCAGTTCGCGCATTTACCGCCATCTATGAACTAGATGGCAAAGTACTACACGTAACTGGGTGGCGGGACTCCGAGCACTACGTCCACCCATATTACGTAGTGGTTCAGAGTCGGTCGGCGCTTTAGAGTGGCGCTAAATCCGAATTTTTTACTGCAGGGGTCTTCTCACTCGCCCGAAGACGGGTGTGGTACGGGCTTCGAGGCGTACCTCCTTACCCGGGCCATTCCTCGCAGGCCTGAAAGCCTGGTTGTTTGTTTAGGCCTGTTGGCCTAGGCTCTAGCCAATGGCTGAGCCTGAGGGGGATATTTCGTTTTCATTCTTGAACGAAGGAAGCGATCTGTCCTCTTCATTCTCGTCGTGGGTGTATTGTCCGTGGGTTGACAAGTTCGGGGGGCGTGTCAGTCCAGTAGGGGGTCTAGTCCGGGTTCGCGTCGTCCTGCTCGTCGCTCAGTTCCGCGTCTAGCGGTGCGGGAGACCGCAGAAGCTCGCGAGGTAATGGACGTCCCTCAGGTGGACGGGCGTGCAGCGGGGCTATACCGTGGAGGTGTACATGCGCGCTGTGATCCGCTCGCGCGAACATTCGGCGCGCAAGCGTTCGGACAAATTCCTCCACGGTTGGCGTCCTGGTGTCCCGGTGCAGAACGTCATTCCGCACGTACCTCGGAGCTCCTAGTATCAATCTTAGGCATCGATTCTGCTGGACCTGGAGTCTTCGCCTCTGGTACGCTGAACACAGCGCGTACCAGGCGGGTGCCGCATACGTCAAACGCGAGCGAACGTAGGCACCGTAGACTCTCAGCTTGGTCTTCGTTGACATGCGGGATGTGAATAAGGTGTGCAGCTTCGACCTGGCAGCCGCGGCTTGGCCTACCACACGGTTAACCGTGGAGACCATTCGCAGGCTGCGGTCGATGTCACACCCCAAGAACCGAACTGAGGTCTTCCACTCTACGTTCTGACCTCGTAGAGTGAGTTGACGTAGTGGCTTGGAGCGACTGGTCAGCAAGGCGGCAGTCTTTCCCACGTTGACGGCCATCCTCCACATGTCCAGCCACTCTGGCAACAGATCCAGCAGACGCTGTATACGGTTGGTTGCGACGATTTGATGATAGGACGACGCGAAATACGCACTGTCGTCAGCATACAGGGACAGCAGTACGTCTTCCTCCCCCTCACGCAAGCGGTCGCGGAGGGTAGGGATGTCGTTCGTGTACGCCGCGTATAAGCGCGGCGATATACAGCTGCCCTGTGGTACTCCGGCTCGGATGGGTCGTGTCCTGGAATTTGCTCCCTCGATCGATACGAAGAAACTCCGATCTTTTAAGAAGGACGCCAGCACTCGCACAAGCGCGGGCGGTATGGTAGTTTCCAGAAGCTTGGCCAGGAGTCCGGCGTGCCACACTCTATCGAAGGCCTTCTCCATATCGAGAAAGACCCCGACGGTGTAGTGCCCTCTGTTCCTCTCACTGGCCAAGTAGTTGATGACTCTCGCCAGCTGGAGCGTCGTGGAGTGGCTGCTGCGAAACCCGAACTGCTCCTCTCTGAGGGGCAGGTGAGGCGTGAGTCTTCGCAGCAGTAGGCGCTCAAACAACTTGGCGATGTGCGAGAGCAGGGTGATGGGTCGGTAGCTTGCTGGGTGCCGTCGGTCTTTACCCGGCTTGGGGAGCACAATAATCTTCCCGATCTTCCACACCTCGGGGAAGTGGCCGGTCCGGAGTACTCCATTGAAGAGCCTCGTGAGCGCTGCGAGACCCTCTTGTGGCAGCTGCATCAGTGCGGCGTTAGTGATGCCGTCTGGCCCTGGTGCCTTCCGTCTGTCAAGACGGGAGACAGCCGTCCGCAGCTCGAACGGGGAGATAAAGTTCTCGACCCGGAGGGGCGGTGTTGGGGCCGTCAGGAATGCTTCCAGTCTCGCCTGGATAGCCGCATGATGACGAACGACATTGTTATTGTTGATATTCGTCTCGTTCGGGATGAAAGTCTTTTCCAGGTAGTCGGCGTGGATCTCGGCCCGATCCTTCGCCGCATAAATCCTTTTACCCGTTGGGTCCAGCAACGGGTAAAGGGGGGTGGCACTTCCAGTTAGTTTACGGCAGAGAGTGTAGAAAGTGGTGTCATGCTCTGATGCTCGATCGATGGTGTGCTCCCATCGCACCTCATCGAGACCGACGAGCGCACTCGCCGTCTTCTCTGCTATCCTGTTCAACTCTCTCTTCACTCTGGGGCAGCGAGTACGGGCCCACAGGCGGCGCAGGGCACGTTTTCGCCGCAACATGCATCGGAGCGAGCTCGGTAGGTCACGTTTGATGGCAGCTTGGGTTCTGTCACTGGTGGTGGTAGCTGACGTGTGGGCTTGCTGTATCCTTTGGGTGATGGTCGCGGCTGCCTCCTCGACTTCAGCTGGAGTCGATAGGGGACCCACTAGCTCTAGCCCAGCAAGTGCGGCGGTGTATCGCTCCCAGTTTAACCGGTTGCGAGGGGGGCGAGGCACCAGAAATCCTCCTTGTGTGGCGAGAGTGATCAGAATAGGCAGGTGCTGTGTGTCCATGTCATAACAAACTTCTACATCGAAGGGAAAGTCCAGTCCATGATGCAGCACTATGTCGAGTACATCCGGCTGGAGTCGGTGATCTGTCGGGATGGTCGGCGCTCCGGGACCCACTACTCCGTACCCGACTCGCACGCTATCGTCAAGCAGCTGTCTTCCGACCGGAGATATAACACGCGAGCCCCAGGCGTGGTGCTTCGCGTTAAAGTCCCCGACAATCAGTGTAGGACTGTGCTGCTCGAAGATTGACTCGACATCGGTGCCGCAGAAAGTTGATCCAGGTGGCTTGTAGGCGGCATACAGGTGAAGCTCGTCCCGCCCCACGCTGACCCGCACTCCTTGCGTACGCGTACTCACGAACGGTGTGTGTACCAACTCTTCATGTATGACGTCTCTCCTCACCAGGGCGGCCGTACCCCTGTAAGGGTATCCCTGGGGAGAGATCTCGTCCCGCCGGTACACGAAGAAGTTGGGCACACGTAATTCCACGCTGTCTGTGAGTTTCGTTTCGCCCAGGAGGATGACATGAATATCCTGCGACTGGGCGAGCAGCGTGAGTTCGCGGACGCGGCCTCTTATGCCGCCTGGATTCCAATACATAATCTTAATACTCGTCATTGGTAAGTTTGACCAATCCGGCTAATTGCTGCTGATATGGCGCTGACGAAGTCCTTGGTGCGCAGATATGTCGTCAACGCTGCCATCAGGGCTTCTATTATAGCTCGGATTATATTATTTGTATCCGAGTCATGTGAGGCGGCAAGTGGAGCGATGTTTGCTCCTGGTGCCAGAATTGGCTCCAGTGGGGTTTCTATGAGGCCGTGGCTTCACGGCGCCGCGGCAGTTGTTAGCTGAGGCGCCAACGATGTCGCTGTTGGCTGCCTAGGATGTGGGGTGGACGCAGCGGTGGGCTCGACATTACCGGGCCTCGGTTGCCTGCGCCTGCGTCGGTTCCTTTTTCCCGTCTTCGACAGCGGATCCCCCCTTGCTGTCGGGACGTTTGCCGGCGGTTGTAAAGTGGTCGGCAGTGGCTCCGTCGGTTGCTCGCGCGCTTCCACCGGGCGCGCAGAAATAGTCTGCGTACTTGCTCCGGTAAAAAGAACTGCCTGTGTTAAAGGGGCAGTGCTAGGTGGGGTGGGGGCGAATGCGGCTCGTACGGCGGGTGCGGCACGTGCGTAGGGGCTGCAGTCGCTGTGGCGACGGCCGGTATTGAGGCTGCGGGTGCGGTGGTTTGGGGGGGAGCTTGCCCTCTCCCACCTGCCCTCTTCTTACCTAGCTCTTGTGGGCGCAGTGGCGCTATGTCGATTCCTCGCCTTCGCGCCTCCCTGCGGAAGACAGCGCATTTACGATCGCGTGCCGTGTGCGCTTTCCCGCAATTAGCGCACGTCGGGGCGTCCTCTTGAGCCCTGTCACAATCCTGGGATATATGGCTGCCAGCGCAATGGACACATTTAGGCGGCCGGTGGCAGTTTGCCGATGAGTGGCCGAACTGCTGGCACCGGTGACACGGTGGTGGTCCGCGTCCACCCTTCCAGGCCTCAATAATAAGCCCGGGCATTGACAGGAGCTCAGTCTCACGGTACAAGTGACCGAGCTCTTCATGCGTCAGGTGCTCTAATTGGACGAAAAACGTGCAACCGTGCCGACCTTTGACCGGAGGAATGGCCCTCGCTCGGTCTGCTGGGTATCCGAGGGTGCACAGCGCCGCAACAACCTCTTCAGGCGGAGTTTCTTGAGGTAGCCCTCTGATGGCTACCTTAGTGGGCAGTGTCGAAGCCGGGCTATAGCAGAACCACGCTATATTGGGGTCCTGCTTGGCGGCATCTATCAGGTATCGTTGGAGGATTCTAAACTCCTCCGCGGACTTTGGGAGGAAACGCACCCCCTTGCCCATTGGGCGGGCGTTGGGAGCGTGGCCGAGCTTCTCCCTGATAGCACTGAAGTGCTTCGTCCAGTTAGGGAAGCACTCCACGGTGATCGGCGGATACTCGGACCTCGCCGTCTTGGGTCTTGTTTCTGGTGGTGGATACTGGCGCTGCTTTTCTGCCTGGCACTGTTCGATCGCTCGAGGCGACGGCGGTGCGGCGGCAGCTGCGGCATACCCGGACGGCCCTGCCTGGGGTGAAGGGGGGCGGGATGTCACCATTGGAGACAGCGAGGCCAGCCCTGCGTAGCTCGTGGAGTCACGAGGCCAGCTGTCAGACTCCTGCGTTTCGCTAGCTATGTGAATCTGCCCTCCTGTTACGTCCTGTGGCGGGTGGAGCAGTGGTTTTAATGGCCTTGTATAGGTTCTCAAACCCGTAGGGTCCACATGTGGTGGTAGTGATGGTGGTGATGGCGTCGGTGAGTGGTCCGTCTTCGGACGCTTATCTTCGCCCTCCTGTGATCCGGGTGAAGAGTCGTCGGCGCGGGGCCGCTTCGGGGCATCTACGCCCGATGTATTCTCAGATACCTCGGCCGTGACTAAAGAAGCGGCGGGCACCGGCGACTGTCGCTCGCCGGTTATTGTCCGGAAGCGGGGACGGAGTGTTGGTGGCGCCGGTGGTGGCGCTGTCGGCACGAACGGAACGACAGTGCTATCCCGTAATTCGCGTCTTACGACAGCGTGGGTGAAAGCGGGACGCTCCCCCCTGATACGTTGGTCCTTAGGGGGGGGCTCCCCCCTGCCGGACATTATACTCGATTACTCGTGCGAGCAGTGTGCTTTGCTTACTTAACCTACTTCTTAGCGAGTGTAGCTCCGTACTCCCTCGGCGCGTGCAACCCAGCCAGGTGAGACCCCTAGGGGAGGCCCAGCTAAGCGCCCGCGAGCGGGAACGGAAACCACACACGCGTGGGAAGGAAGGACGGCGGTATTACCGTGGGCGCGTCTACAGTCACCTTTTCCAACGAAAGGCGGTGCAGATCGCTGTGTCCGGACAGCTTTGGCGAAGCAGGTGCACGCGATGTGCTGCCGACCACTTCCTCAAGCCGCGACACGGGTCGCGGCGAGTACAACTGTCGCCGGGGGCAGGGGTGCAGGGGCGTTAACCAAAACTGGCGAACTTTGCGTCTCACACGATACGCGCAGCGATAACGTTCACATAAACAATACGCGGCCGTTCACTGCGCGCGTACGCACGAGACTCCGAGAGAGTTTTTTACCATAGTTACTAACAAAAGGTTGGTAACTTGGTACTAAAGTAATTTAATAAAAAGTAAGTAATAGAGTAATTTAGTAAAAAAATTTTATGTATGCCTTTAGGAGGACTTTTCAGGATACTAAATCAGTTTTTAAATTTTGAAAATATGCTAGGATGCCAAAGATATGGGCGGATTAAAATTTGGAAAAATCTATTTTAACTTACTTAGGGCTATCATAGGTCGCGCATTTCCCGCTATTTCCCTGGGTCGGGAAAACAGAAACTCAAAAAATTTTTGTGGGGGTGTTTAGAGGGACTCTTTGGGCTATGGGATCCGTTTTTAAATTTTGAAAATATGGAGGGATGCAAAAGATATGGGTGGATTACTTTTTGGGGGATTCGGATTTTACTTCCTATGGGACTAGGTAGGGCATGTTTTGGATAAGAGGGTGGGCACGGGGAGTGTTTTGGATACTGACATTGGGGAAAGGAGGGGGCGGGGTGTCAGAAGTACTTGTCGCGGGTCAGTCACACGTCACTGACACCTGACACTGACACACGTCACTGACACCCGACACTGACACTGACACCCCCGGGGGAAATAGAAGACCCGATATCGGGCCCGAATGCTCGATGCTCGGAATATCCGGACCCGGTGTCGGGTCGGGACTCAGGTACACACTCGGGAACACTTTTGCCACTAAAATGAATTTTTAACTGTTTGTATGGGCGCTCCCGAGGCTTGTGCGTGCGCGCTCGGCACGGGACTTAGCGCGCGACTGGGTTAGGTTAGGTTAGGTTAGGTTAGGTAAGGTTAGGTTAGGTTAAGTAAGGTTAGGTTAGGTTAGGTTAGGTTAGGTTAGGTTAGGTTAGGTTGGGGTGCCAAAGTGGTCGGCCTCCTCGTGGCGCACCCTGGGCGGGTCTACGGAATAATGAAATATGTATTCCCTGGACCTGGCGAACGGACCGTGGGGTAGGGGGGGTAGGGTTGCTGATTCTGATTGTCCCTCTGTTAGCAGAGAGCAATTCTGATAGGCTGGGGGGTATGAGTCTTCAACTGGTTGGCGCGTTCGGTTTTGGCTAGTTAGTCTTGCTGGACATGGCTTCGGCCTCCGTCAGCCAAACCTGTAAACCCAGCGATGGGAGCGGGGACCTTCGGGTCGCGAGGAAGAAAACCTCTCTAAAAAATTACCCCTAATCCCAAGGTTTTGGGGCTCGCCGAGGGGATGAGTGGCTGGGGGGGAATCCAGTCGCGAGGGCCTCACCCAATCTTAAGGTCATACCTGCCGACAAGCTGAATGGCCGAAGGGAGTTCGGTCGTTAGGGTAACCAACAAACAAATATGAAGCATGGACAAACTAATAGTATCGACTACCCAGGAGGGTCCCGGTTCACCCGGGGAATCCCTCACCGCGACCAGTGTTGCACCGCAGTCCGCGAATATAATTTTGCGGGTGCCGTGCAATACTGGCCTCGGTCGCCCCACTGTATCTGGGGGGGCAACCAGTGCTTCGGAGGAGATAGGAGGGGGTGTCGGCGGAATCGAAACCGGCTTGGCTGGTGTTTCCGCGGATACGTGTGTGGGAACGCGGCGCAATCCTGCGCGCAGTTCCAAAAAGGCTGGATGTGGGTCTCGGAGTCCGATCGTAAGAGAATGCTCAGTTTCTCTGCAGGACCTAACTCGATGCATATCCTTGGAGGACATGAGTGGCATGGGTAAACGTGCCTGCTCAAAGAAAAGGGACCGGAAGGATCGCGGGAGCCCCGCTGATTCGGATGAGGATCTGGACGCGAAGAAAACGGACACCAGATCCCGTGCGAGTGGCTCGAAATTCGGTCTTCGTGAGGCTCGTGATGCCTTAGAGCGTGGTGAGCCTGGCGAAGATGTTGTCATGGACGTGTCGGGTGAAGTAATGAGTGGTCGCTCATCGAGATCGGCGTCGGTCACCTCAAAAGTAGTTTCGCCACAATTGGCTCTTACAGAGGTTGACACGTCCCGTGTTAGCGACATCCTTGCCAAGAATGCGGCGAAAATGAGGGAGACTGTTAGCAAGTCTAAAAACCTCAATGGTTCATGTAGAGGAGCTCTGAACAAGGTAGCCCAAACCATTGAGGAGGCTGCTAAGGTCTTAACCGAGAGGTCGGAGTCCGAGGAGATTCGACTCCTCAGAGAAGAAAACGCAAGGTTGGTACAGGTCATCAACAATCTGTCCGTAGAAATTGCGACAATAAAAGAGATGATGACCTGTGCCAAAAAGGCGTCAGACGAGGATGCAGCTCCCAAAAAGAGCACAATTACCGCAAGGGGTCTTACCATCGACGAGGAGATGGTTCGACTCCAGAATATAATAACAGCGCGGTTGGACAGCTTTGAGTGCCGACTCCCACCTGAGGAGAGACTTAGGCCGCCGTTGGCCTCGGACAAAAGAAGGGCGGAGGCGGTGGCCAAAAATGTGACGGAGGCTCCCAGAAAGGAAGCAGCGGCAGTCTCTAGCCGGCCTTTGAGAGCTAAGCGGCCTGAAGTCAGGGTGGTTGATCCTGCTGCAATTGAATCGGCCCCCTCAGGAACGACGGCCGGAAAGAGGAAAAAGGCCAAGAAAGATAAACCCTTGGCAGAGGCGAAACGGACTCTTCCAGAGCCACGACCGCTACCACCAGCCCCCGCCTCCATGAGTGAGGGCTGGAATGTTGTGGCACGGAAGGGTACCAAGGCGAAAGCAAAGCAGCAATCTGCCAAGGTAGAAAAACCCGTCGCCACCACCGATCAGTCGCAGCCAAAGAAAGGGGGGAGGAAACTCCAGACCCCACGCTCAGCGGCTGTAGTGGTGACTGTGGATCAGGAGGCAATAGATAGGGGCCTCTCATACTCGGAGGTTTTATCCCGGGCCCGAAACAGTGTCAAGATTAACGACCTGGGCTTGGACGGTGGCATGAGGGTGAAAAAGGCTGCCACTGGGGCCCGGATGTTTGAAATTTCCGGGCCCACAAAGGAGGAGAAGGCAGGAGTTCTCGCTGGCCGGATCCGGGAACTTTTCAGAGATGAGCCTGCAGTGCGGATCACTACGCCCACGAAATGCGCGGAACTGCGCCTCGTGGGTCTAGATGACTCCACCACAGAGGAGGACGTGGCTGTCGCTATCGCCCGGATAGCGGAATGTTCCAAGCAGGACATTACCACAGGGGCGATCCGCTGGGCAGACGGAGGATTAGGCTCCATATGGCTCAGGGTTCCGGTCGCAGCGGCCAAAAAGGTGGTGACGATGGGCAGGGTCTTGGTGGGTTGGGTCTCGGCCCGCGTCCACTTGCTCGAGGCCCGCCCACGCCGCTGTTTCAGGTGCCTAGAGAAGGGGCACCTACGGGCGGAATGTCGTTCGACAGTGGACCGCAGCGATGAATGCTATCGCTGCGGCAAAAGCGGCCACAAGGCCCAGTCCTGCTCGGCTGCCCCACATTGTGGGAGCTGCCAACGGGCAGGGCTGAAGGCCGACCATAGGGCGGGGGGCGGGCAGTGCAAGGCACCGTCCGTCCCGATGAGGAGAGGAAGGGGGGGTGATGGCCCGAGGGTCCCCTCACAACCTGCCACCAGCCCGGCTCGAGCTACCACGAGCCGGGGAATGGAGACGGATATGGACGTCAATCAGTAATGGCCCTCACGAAATACAGATTTCTCCAGGCGAATATCATGCGCTCTGGCAGGGCCCAGGATTTGTTCTTTCAGGCCATGGCAGAGCGCATGGTACATGTAGCTGTGGTATCCGAGCCCCTCTTCGTCCCGTCGGGCGAGGAGTGGGTCGGAGATCGTCTGGGGGATGTGGCCATTGCCTCTAGGGCTGCAGTTGGCTCCCCAGCCCTGGAGAGCGTTGTGAGGGGGAACGGATATGTCTCTGCTAGGGTCGGAGACATGTTCGTGATTGGGGTCTACTTCTCACCGAATGCGCCGTTCTCGAGCTTTGAGCAATTTATGGCTGAGATCGGCGTTTTGGTGGCAAGGTTGCGCCCTGAGAAGGTGATCCTGGCTGGAGACCTCAATGCAAAATCCGCTGCGTGGGGGTCTCCAGTTACGTGTATCCGGGGGAGGTTCCTGGACAGTTGGCTTGCCTCGACCGGGCTCGTCGTTATGAACCGGGGGAATGCTGACACATGTGTGCGATGGAATGGCGGCTCCAAAGTCGACGAAACCTTTGTCGACGCCGCCATGTCACCGTGTGTCAGTAATTGGGAGGTAATGGTGGGCGCGGAGTCGCTCTCGGACCATCGGTACGTATGGTTCGAGGTCTCCACGCGCCCCACTCCCACTCCCACTTCTTCCCGGTCTAATAGAAGTGGGGGCCCTCGGTGGTCCATAAAGAAAATGGATCCCGAGTTCTTGGTCGAGGCTGCAATTGTTCAGGCGTGGGTGGCAGGGCCCACGGGGGGGGACGTAGCTGCGGAGGTCGAGGACCTGCAGCGGCGGATGTCGCTCGTTTGCGACGCCAGCATGCCGAGGGTGCGATGCACAGGGCCGGCATGCGGGGTATACTGGTGGTCGGAGGAGCTGGCGCAGCTGCGTGACCAATGCAGAGCTGTGCGCTACCGGTTATCCCGCTACAGGCGTCGTAGGCGACGCGACGTCGAAGAGGAGAGGCGCCGTTACGAGGCCTATAGTGCTGCCCGCGCTACTTTGCGGGTGGCCATCGCCGAGGCTAAGGACAGGGCCCACAAGGAGATGGCCGAGGAGCTCAATCGGGATCCGTGGGGGAGGCCGTACAAAGCGGCGCGGAAGAAGCTTCGCGCCCGCGCTCCCCCCCTCACCGAGAGCCTTCGGCCGGATTTCCTCGAATCCGTGGTGGAGACCCTGTTCCCGCAAGCGGCCGAGGTGGTTCCGCCTCGTATGGCGCCTCCGGAGGAGGAGGACGGCACTGTATCAGGTGCGCCGGGGGTGTCGGAGTGGGAGTTGGCCGGGGTGGTGAATCGCATGAAGGCAAAAAATACCGCCCCTGGCCCTGACGGCATCCCTGGGCGCGCCTGGTCAATTGCCCTGGGTCCGTTGGAGTCTGGACTCAGGGCGACGTTCAGTGCCTGCCTCGAGCAGGGCCTCTTTCCCCGTAGGTGGAAAACGGGGAGACTGGTCCTGCTAAGGAAGGAGGGTAGACCGGCCGATACACCCTCCGCGTATCGGCCCATCGTTTTGCTGGACGAGGCGGGGAAGCTGCTCGAACGAATAATAGCTTCCCTCATAGTCCAGCACCTCCAGGAGGTAGGGCCCGACCTCAGTCGTCTCCAGTGCGGATTCCGCCAGGGCAAGTCCACCCTCGACTGTATCGAGGGTGTGAGACTTCTGGCGGAGGAGGCGACAACCCGGCGCGAGGTGGTGTTGGCGGTGTCGTTGGACATCGCTACCTGCATCGTACCTGCAGCGTGTGGTCGGTGACTATCTGGCTGACCGCGCTGTCAGGTACCCGACGGCTGGGGGTGCGTGGAAGGAGCGGAGGATGTCGTGCGGTGTTCCACAGGGGTCGGTTCTTGGCCCCCTCCTGTGGAACATCGGATACGACTGGGTGCTGCGTGGGCAAATGCTTCCGGGGGTGCGTCTGTTCTGTTACGCAGACGACACCCTCGTGACTGCCCGCGCGAGCACTGGGATTTAATGGTCTTAGAAAGTCGAGGTTTTCATCTCTATTTTCATAGACCACCAGCTCATGGTTTTCTGAGGCTTTTAAACATCCGATGTAGTCTTCCACTGTTCCTTTTACGTACCCGACAACCATGGCATCCATGCTGATCCGCCTTGGTGAGAGTGCATCACTATCGTTAGTCTCTCCAAGTTTCTGCAGCATTGAACACGCCTTTGTGAAAGGAGTTTCATCATGGTCCCATTCGAGTAATGCTACCGTTTTGTTCCTTGTACGAACCAACCTGCATTTCGTTGAGGCCACTGTTGTTTCCGGTAGTGCATCGTATTTTCTGCGCTTCATTGTGTTTCGTGCTGTACCTCCATTTAGTAGAGCCGCTAAGCCGGGTGAAATGACTACACTACTTCGCGCGTTGGAGTTGCAGAAACTTATACCAATTTTTTCTGTATTATTATCCATGAAAAGAGCCACTCCTCGAATCCTGATTCCCGGTTCACCTCTGTCGCCAAGTACTAGGAAACTGTTGTTGCTGTTTATCATTAGTTGGTTGTTTTGATTGTCCTGAATATCCGCTGTAAAAGACGGGGTGGTGGTGTGTCCTGGTATATTTTTATTGTGTTTTGTTGTTGATGTGATTATATGTTCAAAGTATTTTAATAATTTGGGTCTTTTTGTGGTATCAGCCAAGATATAATGTAAGTTTGATTCTGTTAACATGACGTCAATATTTGCCTGTAGGTCCATTCTTTGTCTAGCAAAGCGCGGGCAGTCTAGTACGATATGCTGTACTGTTTCATTTATGTTTTCATCGCATTCACATCCAGGGCTGCTTCTTAGCTTGAAGCGGTGAAGGTACTCTGCCATTCCACCGTGGCCCGTTAGAACTTGGACTACTTTTGGCGTCATCTCTCTTCCCATTTCCCTTACTATCTTAAATGCTTGCTCTACGTCAGAGAAAAATGTTTTTGTTATTTTCCGTGTCGGAGGTAACGTAGCGATCTTGCCATTTTTTTACTGTTTCCTCTCGAATCTTCTTTCTGGCATAAGATAGGGGGATTTTTTTGTAGTCGTGAGTGTGGTCTGTCTCTTTTGTTGCGGACTTGGCCAGTTCGTCTGCTCTCTCATTTCCTGGTGTGCCTACGTGTGCTCTAACCCAGAAGAGTTTAACCTCCCTTCCTTGAACTCTTATTTCTCCGATTGCTTGTTTAATTGATTTTACCAGAGGGTGGTTTGAAGATGGCCGTCCCAGTAAGTCGAGCACGGATCTTGAGTCGCTGAGTATGTTTACTGTTAAGTCACTACTGTTTTTTGCAGCGCTCACAGCCCTGTGCAGTGCAAAAAGTTCTGCTTGAAATACTGAACAGGCAGAATCTAATCTGAAAGTGGAGTACCCGGTTTCTCTGCCATCTTTCCATTGTGTTAGGGCTGCACCGACTTTTCCATCTATCTTGCTACCGTCTGTGTATATTTGTACTCCTTTGTTATGATATAGAGATTGAATGTCAGTTTCCGGGTCTTGTATAAGTTCAAAATCTATATCTGTATTTGTGGAAGGGTGTTGCTGATCCAAGTAGTGCACCCAGGTTTCTAATTGTCCTCCTGGTGGTAGATAGTCGTTTATAAGTTTCTTTTTTGTCAAGTATACGTTAGCTGCTTCTTGAATCCTTAGATCCAGAGGAAGAAGGCCTGACAAGACCAGTGCGGATGTGAGTGAAACAGTACGGTATGCCTTGCAAATTTTTTGGGCAAAGCCTCTCTGTATTGTGTTTAATTGGCTTAACACCATCTGGAGTTCGGTTGAAGTTGCCCATACGCTAGAGGCATACAGGATTATTGGTTCAATTACAGCTACATAAATAGTTCTTATTATTTCTCCATTTAGACCCCACGTTACTTTAGCTGAACACGCTAATTGTTTATATATATTTGCTGCTTTTTTACATACTGCAGTCACGTGCGGGTTAAATGTGAGTTTATTGTCGATTGTTAAACCTAAAAGTTTTATTTCTTCTACTAATTTTATACTATTACGAGACATTATGAGATTTGGTAGACTATATTTTATTTTCTTGGTGATTATCATCGCGTTTGTTTTGTGGGCGGCAAAGTTTAATTTATTATTCTCTCCCCATTTGACTATCTTCGCCAGAGTATCATTTGCGTTCTGCTCTAAGATAATCGATTTCTGAGCAGTAAAGACAAGGACCACGTCGTCTGCAAATGCTTGGCAATAAACCCCTTCATTTGAAAGCATGTTCAGTAAAGGGTCTAGGATGATGTTCCAGAAAGTTGGTCCGCCAATTGACCCTTGGACACAACCTTTCGATGTTTCTTTATCATACACTGCTCTGGCGTAGTTAACCCTGACCTTTCTGTCTTTCAGATATGAGCATACCATGGTGTAAAGATTTTTTGGACATTTTCTACAGATTAGTTCTTTTTTTAGGGCTGGCCACCAAGCGTTGTCGAACGCTCCTTCTATGTCCAGAGAAATTATAAGTACAATCTTCTTGTCGCTTACTTCCGACTTCACGTACTTCATGAGATCGTAGAGAGCATCCTCCGTCCCACGCTGTGGTATAAACCCATATTGGTTTCTGTTGAGAGTTGGAAGAATGTGCCATTGAATACGTCCTATCATCAGTTTTTCTAGAATTTTTCCTAACACCGATAATAAACCAATCGGTCTATATGATTTTGGTTGTGTGTAGTCGTCTTTTTCTGGTTTACGAAGTATGATGACATGAGCGATTTTCCACTGTTCTGCGAATAGTGATAGTGACAGGCATTTATTGATTAATGACAGAAATATTTCCCTTTTGCACTTTATAGCTCTCGTGCAAATATCTGAGGTCAGTCCGTCTGGTCCTGGGGCTTTTTTTGGGTTTTGTGCTTTCAAAGCGGAATCAAGCTCTCCGAGTGTAAATGGTGGGTCATCCTCTGAAAGATGCGCAGAGACTATAGATTGGTGTCCCTCTGTCAATCTTCTTACCTGTAAATGGTATGGATTGTCGGACGTTGATGAGTCATAAAACGATTTTGCCAGTAATTCAGCAGATTGCTCCGGGTTTAAGGTGTCCCCCTTTGAGCTCTTTAGAAGCATGTCATCCTGTCTGCTGGCTGTTCTCCTAATTACTCGGTATATTCCATCCCACATGCTTTCTTTTTCTTGGTATGTACAAAATTCTTTCCAACTCTTCGTTTGTGCTTCTCTTGCCATATCGTTGTATGCTTCTTTTGTTGACAAGTACTCATTTATGACTTGTGATTTTCTAGTCGGGGCGGCATTTTTTATCCGGCGTTTCTTCCTCAAGACACTCTTTTTGCTTGTTCCAAGTCTTTCGTCCACCATGGTGGTATAGCGGTTCCCCTCCATGTTCCTATTTTTGGAATGGTGCGGTCACTAGTATCTTGAATGACGGATACATATTTTGTGATTAGGTCCTCCAGTTCCTCGGAAGATTTTGCTTTTTGGAACGCGTCTTGTGTTATATGACTTTTTGATATGGATGTTTTAAAAAGAGCGTCAAATTCCGGCCATCGAGCCTTTTTTGTGTTGTATTTACGTGTCGTAATTGGTTTTCTTGGTGTCAGTACTGCAGCCATGTGTATTGAGAAGGTAATTGCGTTGTGGTCCGATGTAGTAATTTTCCGGTCCACCTTCCAGTCTTTCACCTTACCCAGCAAGGGGAGACTACACGCGGTAACATCTACTATGCTTGTGTATTCTCTTCCCACTCTCCTCACTTCGAATGTTGGTGTATCTCCAGTGTTTAGGATGTGGAGGTCGGTATCGACCTCCACATCCATAGTATTATTCAAAAAAGAATTGTATTCAGTTCCTCGTGAGTCTTCTGAGTTGCTACCCCACCAATGGCTCCAGGCATTTACGTCACCTGCCACTATGTGGTTTTTGGTGCCTAATTTGTCGCATACCAACTTTGTACGTGCCAGGTACGGTTGTATGTCTTGGTCGCCCTCGTAGTAGACAGACACTACCCCTAGTTTCAGGCTTCCTGCTATCAGTACTGCTGCTGCCTCAGTTTCTGTTACAAGCTGAGGGTCGTGCATTATTTCTAGAAGATCGCCGAATACTATTATAGCAGCTTTTACTGGTTTTTGTCTGTTTAGTGTACATTGGATTATTTTTGTGCCCGGGTACTGTTTGAGGACGCCTGCATAGCCTACGTATGGTTCCTGAACTATAGCAATCGAGACTTCTCTCTTAACTGCTGCTTCTATTAATTCTGCTGTGGCCAGTTGTGACCTTTGTAAGTTTGCTTGTATTACTCGGAGCTGGGTGTGTTTTTTGTTATAATTGTTACTATGATTTTCGTTCTTTGGGCTGCCTTTAGCAGTAAGCTATCCTGGATCTAGCTATGGCATCCCATTTCTGTTTTTCAGGGCAGTCTACACTGTATGCTATGTGGTTTATATTGTTGGTTTTGTTGTTTGCTCTTTGGCAGTTTTTGCACGTGGGAGGTCTCTTTTCTAGTCTCAGTGGACACTTTTCCCATGTGTGTGCATCTCCGCAAAAACTGCAAAGACTGTCTTTTTCCTTGCATAGCGTTTTTGTATGGCCAAAACCAAGGCATTGAGTGCATTCAATGAGAGGTGACTGGTCTACTATCGGTCTTCTCTGCAGACCAATATGTATTTTTCCTGCCTCTATCAGACGTTTGTAGATTTCTGGTGAAAGTTCGAGGACTGGATGGCATTCCATATCATTTCGTGCTTTTTTCCTGTACCGAACTCTAATTAAGCTGTCTTTCACCGAGATACCCTCCAGTAGATGTTTATTCTGAGCCAAGATGTGTTCTACTATCTCAGCGTCAGTATGGTATGCCAGTACATCCTTGATTTTTGCTAATGGATTGTTTGTTTTGGCTATTTCTACAGTTAAACCGTTTCCTTTTTTTATATTGTTGTGTACCATGGTCATGTCCTCTTTGGAGTTACAACTGAGAATTACTTTTTGATTTTTAGCTTTTCTGACTTTATCCACTCTTGCACCAGTCTTTTTCAGATCTAGAGTTTCTCGGATGTTTTCTATTACAGTCTCGCTGGTTTTTTGGGGATCGGTAGATGATATTATGAGGGTGTGATTTGGCTTTGGTTGCCATGGTTTTTGTATCACTTGTGCATATGTGGGTTTCGGTGGCCTTTTACTCAGCTCTGCTAAGGCCAGTTCGGTTTCTAGATTTAATGCTGGTGGTGGTAAGCGTTGCTCCGTATCCCTCAATGTTTTTAATTCCGTGGAGACTGTTTCGAGCCGTTCCCTGATTGGTCTCAGGTGGTTCACCAAATCTTCTTTTTGTACTGCTGGTAGCGGTGTTGTTGTTGTAGGTAAAGTCGAGATTGATTTTTGTATATTTATTTCCGCTTCCTTTATAATAGATTTGAGTTCTATAATTTCTTTGTTTTCGAGTCTACCAAGGGGGTCTGTTTCCGAGTGGTGGCCAGTTTGGGCTTCTAGGATCTTGTCGCTAGATATTTGTAAGTTTTCAGTACCTGTTTTGACTTTGTCTAGGTTTCTTCTGAGTTCATCTAGCTGGTTCGAAAGCCTCTCTATCCCAGAAACGATATTGGTGAGCATGTTACCTGGGACTACTGACTTGGTCTCTGTAATTTTGCCCGTATTTATGTTAGGGAGTGTGGATTGCAGGAGGCGCTCTAAGTCTCCTATTGATTTTCCGATTTTTTCTATGTTTTTGTAAGGTTCTCTGGTTTCGTAGCCCAACCAGGTAAGTATCGCGGTTAGGTTAGGTTAGGTTAGGTTAGGTTAGGTTAGGTAAGGTTAGGTTAGGTTAGGTTAGGTTAGGTTTTTTTTTTTTTTTTTTCCACTTCCCCTGACTTTATCAAGGCACTTTTTAGACGACAATTTGTATAAGCATTTTATGTTTTAGATTTTACCCTATATGGGTATTACAATTTTTTAATACAATAATTTTTTACATATTAATACTACCTTTTACATTTTATCTTTTATTTACTATTCTCTACAATAAGATTATCCGTTAACTATTACTATTTAAATTTTCTATTTGACAACTTCAATGTTTTATTTGCAATATTTCTCCATAATTTATACAATATAATATTTTTATAATTTTAAGCAGATTTGCTGTCTTTATTTTACACAACTTATTTTATAATCTACATCTCGTTTTCTGTTTAAATGAACCGCATTTATTACCTACAAGCTTTGTCGCTATAAGCAGGATTTTACTTTAAGTTTTTCTACCTATTTATACGTTATTGTTCTACGCTTATCTCCTAATTAATTTTTATTACTAATATTTCGATATAATACCTAATAGTATACCATTATACTACGGATTACTCTATTTTTACCTATATTTTGTCTTATTTTTCTATTCTATTTTTACATTTTTTATTTTACAAAATTAATTGGTCTTTTGTGACATTGTCCGCGTTGTATTTGCTAGAATAATAGTCTCAGTATTTATGTCACTAACAAATACTTGCTGGAGTATCATTATTACCTAGTTTGTACTTTGTATTTTCTGCTACAAATTGGCCTTTGTTTCCCGGGGCGCCCTTAGCAATACGCTACTGTCGCCCTGGCTAATTTGTCCCATTTTTGACGTATAATGCAGTCCTCACTAAATGCATTGTGACTTGTTTCTGTTAATTTTGCTTTCTTGCAGTTGCAGCAGGTCGGTGCGGTTCCCACTCGCAATTCTTCACACTCCGTCTTTTTATGCTGACCTCCGCAGTGGCTGCAAATCTCTTTTTCCACTGTGCAGTACCTCCTAGTGTGACCATATCCGAGGCACTGGGAGCACTGCACAAGTGGTGACTGATCTTCTGCCTTAACCCTTTGGAAGTCAATATAAGCTACCCCAACGCCCACAAAGCGGTTATATAGGGAGGGCGAGACTTTTAATACTATGTGATTTGCGTGCGGGTTTCTGCTTTTCCTTCTGAACTTCACCTCCAGTCTATTTTCACTCTCCGGGATATCCTTAAATACTTCATCGTTCTGGTTTTTTAAGGCTTTGATGATTTCATCGTCCTTATTGTACGAGAGAACATCTCTTAGGACAATGAGGGGGTCTTTGTTTGAGATGTTTTCAGTAAGGAGGTTTGCACCGGCTGTTTTTATTTTATTTACAATTTTGTCTCTCTCCTCATTTGAGCTGCATCCTAAAATAATTTTTCTATCTTTTGCCTTTCGTACTTTTTCAACCCTTATGTTCCCCTCTCTTGCCCTAACGACGTCCCTCAGTTCATTTAAAATCTGGTCCCCGGTCTTTGTTTCATCCGTGGAGGTTATGGCTACCGAGTGGAGTGTCGGCGCTTTCTGCTTTGTGGCTGATTTCGCTAAAACGTTTGCATAGGTTCGTATTTCTCCTTTTCCTCCCTCTTCTCGCTGTCTTCCTATTTCTTCTTTGAGCTCGAGGGTTCGTTGTGAGTTTTGTTTTATGAGCGACGTTTGTTCCTCTCTATGCTTTGAGATTTCTTCTTTTATTACTGTCGTAGACTTTGCGTTTTCTAGGGTAAAGGATGTATGCTCTTTTCTGAGCTTTTCTATTTCTTCTTTTATTGCCTCTATCTGTCTGCTATTTTGCTGTACCAGTGTTGTCTGTTTGCTAATTCCTTCTTTTATCTCGTTTGTCATTTCGAAATTTTTAGACACCCGTATTAGGCATTCGTCGATTTTTCCATCTGGGGTCGTCTCTGCTTTTTGCATTGCTCTCAACTGTTCAATTTGTTCAATAAGGCTGTTGTTTTCGTCTATTATATCATCCTTATCCTTGTCTGCCTTTTTAATTTGCAGCTCTGATTCAAGAAATAATTTTTCAATACCTCCAATATTGGCTTCTATTTCACTCTTTATTTCTTTTTTCAGATTTCTAGAGATGTTTAATTGATTTTGAATACGATTTATAAGGATTTTTATTATTTTTTCCCTATCTGCTGTTAAAGAATAGCATATAAGGATGCCGAGGTCAGGCATTTCTGGTTCTTTTTTCCTCTTAGACGAAGAAGGTCCAGCCTGATTTTCGCTTGATCCTTGAGAGGATCTCCGCTCTTGGTTTGCGGGATTCTTGACAGGAGTTCTCATACCGAACATTGTTAGGGGAGTTTCGTCAACTACATAAAAGGAAGTTAGGCAGTGTATATGGCTGCCTGGTCAAAGATGTGTATGAGTGGACAGTGTAAAGGCTGCCACTTATCACTAAAATAATAGAGACAATACTGTCCCGTCTGCTGTCTATAAGTGGACAGTGTAAAAGCTGCCACTTGTCACTAAGTAAAGACAATATTGTCACGTCTGCTGTCTTATAAAATTTTCAGAGTTCGTTTACACACAATTGTCTAATATTAAAGTACAATACACACTAATAGTATTTGTACGGTGTAAAGCCGTCAAAATGTTCAAAGTTTTTGCGCAAGTCCGTGCGTTCACGCAACCAAATAAAAGGGGTCGTACGGCCCGTTTCAGGATGTCTTGAGTCAGTCAGTCTGTCATGTTTTTGTCTAAACTATATGAAAAGTTGGAGGGAAATTTAATTTGGAAAACACGATAAGATATAATACTCACCTCATTAAGTGAAAGTGAGGCCGGAGTTGGGCAGGAAAACTCCGAAAAAGGGGGGAGTCGGTCGGTCGGGGGGAGGAGAGGGAAGGTACATGCCATGGATTTTTGGGGAACGCGCAAGCCATGATAGTTAAATTTTGAAAATAAAATTTTTCACCATCCCAGTTCGCGCATTTACCGCCATCTATGAACTAGATGGCAATGTACTACGCGTAACTGGGTGGCGAGACTCCCCCAACACCGCCGCTCCGGGTTGAGAACTTCATCTCCCCGTTAGAGCTGCGGTTGGCTGTCTCCCGGCTAGTAAGACGGAAGGCACCAGGGCCAGATGGCATCACTAACGCCGCATTGATGCAGCTGCCTCAAGAGGGTCTCTCAGCGCTCACGGGGCTCTTCAATGGAGTACTCCGGACCGGCCATTTCCCCGAGGTGTGGAAGATTGGGAAGATTGTTGTGCTTCCCAAGCCAGGAAAAGACCGACGCCACCCTTCAAGCTACCGACCCATCACCCTACTCTCGAACATCGCCAAGCTGTTCGAGCGTCTGCTGTTGCGCAGACTCGCACCTCACCTGCCTCTTAGAGAGGAGCAGTTCGGGTTTCGCGATAGCCACTCCACGACGCTCCAGCTGGCGAGAGTTATTAACCACTTGGCCAGTGAGAGGAACAGAGGACACTACACCGTCGGGGTCTTTCTCGATATGGAGAAGGCCTTCGATAGAGTTTGGCACGTCGGGCTCCTGGCCAAGCTACTGGAGACAACCACTCCGCCCGCGCTTGTGCGAGTGCTGGCGTCTTTCTTAGAGAATCGGAGCTTCTTCGTGTCGGTCGAGGGAGCAAATTCCAGACCACGTCCCATCCGAGCCGGAGTACCCCAGGGCAGCTGTATATCGCCGCGCTTATACGCGGCGTATACGAACGACATCCCTACCCTCCGCGACCACCTGCGTGAGGGGGAGGAAGACGTACTGCTGTCCCTCTATGCTGATGACAGTGCGTATTTCGCGTCGTCCTATCATCAAATCGTCGCAACCAACCGTATGCAGCGTCTGCTGGATCTGTTGCCAGAGTGGCTGGACATGTGGAGGATGGCCGTCAACGTGGGAAAGACTGCCGCCTTGCTGACCAGTCGCTCCAAGCCGCTACGTCAACTCACTCTACGAGGCCAGAGCGTAGAGTGGAAGACCTCAGTTCGGTTCCTGGGATGTGACATCGACCGCAGCCTGCGAATGGTACCCACGGTTAACCGTGCGGTGGGCCAGGCCGCGGCTGCCAGGTCGAAGCTTCACTCCCTGTTTACATCCCGCCTGTCAACGAAGACCAAGCTGAGAGTCTACGGTGCCTACGTTCGCTCGCGCTTGACGTATGCGGCACCCGCCTGGTACGCGCTGTGTTCAGCGTACCAGAGGCGAAGACTCCAGATTCAGCAGAATCGCTGCCTACGATTGATATTAGGAGCTCCGAGGTACGTGCGGAATGATGTTCTGCACCGGGACACCAGGACGCCGACCGTGGAGGAATTTGTCCGAATACTTGCGCGCCGAATGTTCGCGCGAGCAGATCGCAGCGCGTACGTACACCTCCACGGTATAGCCCCGCTGCACGCCCGTCCACCTGAGGGACGTCCACTACCTCGCGAGCTACTGCGGTCGCCTGCACCGCTAGACGCGGAATACAGCGACGAACAGGACGACGCGAACCAGGACTAGACCCCCCCACTAGACAGACAACACCCACGGATTAGACACCGCACGGATACGACGCCCACGACGAGAACGAAGAGAACACATCGCTTCCTTCGTTCAAAAAGAAGCAACAACGACCTATCCCCCTCAGGCTCAAGCCATTAGGCCAGAGCCTTGGCCGTCAGGCCTAAATAAACAACCAGGCGTAAGGCCTGCGAGGAATGGCCCGGGTAAGGAGGTACGCCTCGAAGCCCGTACCACACCCGTCTTCAGGCGAGTGAGAGGACCCCCTACTGGCGAGACTCCGACTATTACGTCCACCCATCTTACGTAATAGTTCCGAGTCGTACCGCGCTTTAGAGTGGCGCTAAATCCGAGTTTTTACCATAGTTACTAACAGAAGGTTGGTAACTTGGTACTAAAGTAATTTAATAAAAGGTAAGTAATAGAGTAATTTAAAGTAAAAAATTTTTAAGTATGCCTTTAGGAGGACTTTTTGGGATACTAACCCAATTTTTAAATTTTGAAAATATGCTAGGATGCCAAAGATATGGGCGGATTAAAATTTGGAAAATTCTATTTTAACTTACTTAGGGCTATCATAGGTCGCGCATTTCCCGCTATTTCCCGGGGTCGGGAAAACGGAAACTCAAAAAAATTTTTGTGGGGGTGTTGAGAGGGACTCTATGGGCTATTTGATCCGTTTTTAAATTTTGAAAATATGGGGGGATGCAAGAGATGTGGGTGGATTAGTTTTTGGGAAATTCGCATTTAACTCTCTATGGGACTAGGTAGGGCATGTTTTGAGGAAGAGGGTGGGCGCTGAGGTGGTTTTGGATATTGACATTGGGGAAAGGAGGGGGCGGGGTGTCACAAGTACATGTCGCGGATCTGTCGCACCCCCGGGAGGTAATAGGGGGTGATGGGAGACCCGATGTCGGGTCCGAATGCTCGACTTAGTCGGAACGTCCGGACCCGGCGTCGGGTCGGAACTCAGGTACCGACCGCTACCGACTTAGAGAGAAGACGGAGCGCGGGGTGGTCACGTGGTGTTCACGCGGCCGCCGCGTGATTTCGTCTCCATACAAATAAATTAAAACGTGACGTCATGGTCCTAATCCGACTCGCGCCTGACCAAGCCGATGACGATATCACGCTATGGGCCACGTGACCGCCTTGGGGCCGCGCCCTATAAACACGTTAAATAACCCCATTTCGGCCACGAGGTTTTTTCCTGGACAGAATTGGACCGGAAAAAATTTATATCCAGGAAGAGGAGGCTTTAAAAATGAGCTATGCAAATTTTTGTCCCCCTAGGTCCCCGGGAACATGCAAAAACCCGGGTGGACAAAAAGTTCCCATTATAAACACCTCCAAACAACGTTATATCGGAGTTCGTCGGAAGGACGACTCTCGACATTTTTTGAATTTAATAAAAAACTAAGAGACTCCCGGGGCTGAAATTTTGCATAAGGCAACTAGGATAGATAAGGAATCTAATAATATATATATCACTGCCGCGAAATTATATTAAAAGGGGGGAAATTAAAAGTAAAAATCAAGACATCCCTTCACGGGACCGCACTTACCCTTGTAAATTTAGCAGCTCATCCTGGACAGCATCGCTTCTTTAAGAAAAGGAAGTAGGCGGCTCAGCCTTTTAAATAAAGGCGAGTTCACCGCCCAGCACTGGTGTTAGGGGGTTAAAAAACACCCCTAAAGTGTTGTCCGTCAATGTTTATAAATTTTATAACACTTATATCTTTTTACTCAATAGAGTAAAAAATATGCACAGCACCAATCCTGGTTTGCCTTTTGGAGTAAAACACAATGGTATTTTTGAAAAAATTTTTTGACTAATTTTTGACTTATTTTTTAACCAAAAACTATTTTGTTGTGAAGATTTTTAAAGAAAATGTGTCACCAAAAATCCAAATAACGTCCAAAAAATCTGAAATTTTGCACAAGTGTGCTCTGTCTAACAACACACAAGGTGGCACTTTCACTTTTTTAAATTCTCGCGAAAAATCTCGCGCCGCACGCGGGTTTATTCGAAAATCCGGCAGAAGATTTGGAATTTATACCGATAACTTTTAAAGTATTTGTCCGATTTTCACCCGGTTTTCACTGTTGTGTAGCGCTTGAATTTACGCACACTTTGATATATAGCACTTCACTGCAGTCCAAAATTTTTCCACTTTTTCGATTTTTCGAACTTTGTATGGGCGCTCCTTAGCGTTGGAGGTGCGCGTTCGCCACGGGACTTAGCGCGCGACTGGTTAGGTTAGGTTAGGTTAGGTTAGGTTAGGTTAGGTTAGGTTAGGTTAGGTTAGGTTAGGTTAGGTTAGGTTAGGTTAGGTTAGGTTAGGTTAGGTTAGGTTAGGTTAGGTTAGGTTAGGTTTTTTTTTTTTTTTTTTTTTTTTTTTTTTTTTTTTTTTTTTTTTTTTTTTTTTTTTTTTTTTTTTTTTTTTTTTTTTCCATATTTTGAGTGGCTCTCTGATGGTGTTTTTTTGAGTCACTGGCGAGAAACGCCGAACAGTGTGGCCAAACTCGCTCCAGGTCGGGGTGACGGCTTCCGCTATTGGATACGTCCACCGCCGCACCGTCTGTGCTTTGGGGTGGGTAATTTCTATAATACTGTAGGGGGGATAGAGGGGAGTAGGAAAGGAGAATAAACTATATCTTACAGCTAAACAAATCTCTTAACCTAATTAGCTTAATTCCTAATTTGTACAGCCTTAGTATACATTTTTATACTCAAAATTATTTTGTTGAATCCAAGTTTAAATTGATTCTTAACCTAAAGACTTACTTACTTAACAAACATCTTAACCTAAATTACCTACTTCCTAATTTGTACAGCCTTTTGATGCATTTTTGCCCGCTAAATTACTTTTTGTTAAACCCAAGTTTAAAATGATTCTTAACCTACTAACTTACAGACATCTTAGCCTAAATTACTTAGTTCCTAATTTATGCAGCTCTTTAATAAATTTTTACCCTCTGAGTTATTTTGTTATAGCCAAGTTTAATGTGACTTCTTCTTAACCTAACATGCAACAATATACCTATTCTACTATACCAAGTTTATTTACAATTTATGTACATTATAACCCAGCTTTCTTATTAATCTTAGTTACTCTCAATGTTGTTGGTTTATTAACTCCTCGCTACGGCTGTTCGTCTCTCGATAGAAATTTTTCTATGCCCGTTATAATGTGTGTGTGTGTGATGCCTGTGTTGTGTGAGGTGTGCTGTGTGGCCCTCAGTGAGAAAGAAGTATGCCGAGAGCCGGGCCGCCAGAGATCCGATCAGCGGTACCACGCGAGGACGAGGCATCGCAGAATTGCCTCGCGCCCGCCTAGTACCCGCCGTCGAACCCGTAGTCGATCCGGCTCTCGACATACATCTTCTTAGACCATCGCGTGATACAATCATCCGATGTGGCCTCGTGGTGAATCCCCTTGGGCGGTGGGCTTTCGTTAACGCAGTTGTAGCACTTAGGCCTCTTATTTTCAGCCTTGTCGGGGCAGTGTTGTGCCTTATGGCCCGATTCGGCACAGTACCAGCATGGTCTGGTCGCGGTGTCGGCTCTGCAGTGTCGCTGCGTATGTCCGAATTTCAGACACGCATAACACTGCAGGAAGGGAGAGAAGTATTGGACGAACACCCTCTGGTGGTCTACGTTGATGCGCTCTTTCTCCATCGCAGACCTCCAGAAGGTTGGTTCTGCTTCAAACACAGCATTATATAAGTCTGGGTTATTATTTTTCCGCAGGAATTTAAATTTTAACAACTCTGTATTCTCCCCCGTTCCGGCACCTAGATCCGGATTCTGCCGGGTGATGATGCTCGGCAACTCTTGGTGAGGTACCTCACGCGATACCCCCTTCAAGATGAGCATGGGCCATGGACTGCGCCCCGCTTGGACAGAAAGTCCTTCGGCCCCGCTGGCCATGGCCAATGCATCGTCTCGCTGCTCGAAGGTGAGGAATTCAATTCTGACTTTATTGTTAGAGATGAATTCCGCATCCTCGGGTCCATAGGGGCGATCGCGGAAGTTACACCTCTTGCGGAAGAGTGCCAGAGCATCCTCCCTGGTTTTGCCCGGTTCACTGGCCCCGATTATAATGGCGGGCCTTGGCTTAAACCTCCCTTTCGGCCACCTCGGATCAGAAGTAGGAACCGCGTCAGACCTGGTCGAGCGTGCCGCTGATTGTGCGCTGGCGTCCGCCTGGCTAATGGTGCGCGAGGTCACCGATGCGTAGGTGGGGCGCGCCGTTGCCACCTCGGTCGCGACGGCGCGTTTCACCCCGTCCATTTCTTTGCGAATGCTCTCACCGACACACTCGGTCAGAGCCCGTTTCAGCTCGTCGAGCTGCTGTTGTGATAGGTTTGCACCCTCAATGTGTATCTGTGACTGTGCTGCGTGTGTGTGTGTCCCTGCCATGAGGGTCTCTTTAATGGGGGAAGAGGAGGCAACCGCCAGTCCAGCCTGGTATACGGCTCCTCCCATGCCCATCACCCCGTGTGCCCCGGGTGGAGACTCGAGACTCGTAGAACGGTCTACAGGGCCTCGAGTCTCCCCCCGGACTGGCGACGTTATTTCCTCGTGAGGGGGTCCGCGTGGGTCAGAGTCAGTATTAGTTGCCGCATCGGCCTTCACGATCGGCATGTGCTGCGGTGCTACTTGTATCTGGCCCTCGCCGACCTCCTCTCGAACATCCCGCTCGCTAATCGAGGCTTGATCGTCGTACTCGGCAATAAGTTGCCGAGTATAATCCTCCGCGAGCCCCCGTATGTCGCGAGCTTTGTCTATAACGGCCTCCTTGGCGACGCGCGTTACAGACTTGCCGGATGTGATTTTCTCAATTATGGCGTCCGCTTTCTTCCCCATTACCCGGCAGAAGTCGCGTGCCCTCTCTTGCCTCTCCGCGATGACCCACTCCCGCATAGGCCTAGGTCCGCTGGCCTTGGGGCTACCACCAGCTTCTGCCTGTGCGCGAGGCGGAGGAGGCCCCGGTGTACAGCTGGCCAGGTGTGCGTATAATTGCCGACGAACAGATGCGGCGTACTTTCTGAGGTTCAGGGCTGAATCCCGAACCCCAGCACGCCGGAAGTGGCCCAGTCTAGCGGGGTCGTCAATGGAGGCACACAAAATCTGGAGGTGACTATCAACCTCGGAGAAGAGATCCCGCAGGGTCTCCTCTCCGAGGCTGACGATGTCGCACGCAAACCCCTCCCGGGTATAAGAGGACAGCTGCGACGCTCTCTGCTGTTCTGGAGAGGGAGTACGGATAAAATCCCCCGAAGAGTCCCCTGTGCTTGACATGTTGTGTGTTTTGTGAATGTGTGTGTGTGTGTGTGTGTGTAAATGTGTGTGAGGAGCCGCGCGGTGAGTCCCGTAACCGCTAAATAGCAATACCGCGCCCTTATAAATCAAGGTAATAAATTGTGTATCAGACAATACGGTAAATTCCGTATCAAAGAAGGAAACACGCGCAATTAAGCTAGTCAAACACAATGAAAGTACTAATATTAATTATAAGTAAGATATTTGTAACTAATAATAGTTATGATACAGAGGTAATAAGAATAATACAGCACACTAAATATTTTTAGTTTACCATATGAGTGCCACTTCAACAATAAATAGTCCTATGCAAAGTATTATATAATGTTTAATAGAATTTTGACCTGGATTTTATCTCTTTCAAGTTCAATGAATATTGGTATATGTACGCAGTTAGATATAAGTTATAGGTTATTAACTATTTACTATTACAGAGAGAAAAAAAAAAATAATAATAATAAAATAAAATGATAATATAAATAAATAAATGAGTTTTTTAAAAGAAAATTTCTAATAAAACAAGTGTAGTAACATAAGCTGTAAATTTTTTCTCCAAATTGTAAGTTTTACTACTCATACTTAAATAGATTTTTATACTCGTTAGTTATTATGTTAGTCTTTGAATGTAAGTCCAAATGTAGAGATTACTTAACATCCCACGTAGTAAAATATATGCACAATGATATAAAGTTTAATACCCAATAGTGTTCTTATTTGTTTAAACAGCGTTTGTTGATCTCCGATGCCTTATCTCTTAGTTAAATATATGGTTGCACCTATATATTGATTAATACACGACACTGTCTCTGTTCCCATTTTGCTTCATAAACTTGAGCGCATTGGCATTCGAGGAATTGCGTATAATATCTTAAAAAGTTATCTCACAGGACGCTCTCAATATGTAATTATTGATACTTTTGTCAGCAAGGATGTAATTATTAACTACGGAGTTCCACAGGGTAGTGTCCTCGGCCCGACACTTTTCCTAGTTTATATAAATGATCTATGTTCTATGCAGCTCCCGCGTTGTAAAATAATTACATACGCAGATGATACAGCCCTTATCATCAACGGTAAAGACTGGAAAGAAGTACGGGAATATTCTGAATCTAGCTTAAACAGTATTCTAAAATGGCTACATTGGAATTTTCTCACTCTTAATATAGCAAAAACTAAATTTGTAACTTTCGCTTTAAATTCTTCTACACAAGCCCCTGTTTCTTTTTCTATTCGTGCCCATTCTTGTGGCAATACAAACTTATGTGATTGTGTGTCTTTGGAAGGTTCAACTTCCATTAAATACCTGGGTGTCACGATAGACAATTCTTTAACTTGGAAACATCAGATCGAATCGCTTGCTTCAAGGACAAGGAAATTGATATTTGTATTCAAGAACATTCGGAATGTAGCTGACTTCCAATGCTTGAAGATGGTCTATTTTGCTCTTGCTCAATCAATATTGTCCTATTGTATTACATCATGGGGCGGTTCACTAAAAACCTGTATTTTGCAACTTGAAAGAGCACAAAGGGCAGTTCTTAAGGTTATGTGCAAAAGACCCAAACGATTTTCAACCACAGAACTCTATTCAACTTGTCAAATTTTAACGGTCCGTCAGTTGTTTGTCTTACATACAGTTCTACGTAAACACTCACAGCTAACCTTTAAGCCAGTTATAAATGTTCGGCGTAGGGCGTATTCAGTATGCATACCAGGTCGTCGTAGGACCGCTGTCGCATGTAGACATTTTTCTTACATTGGCTGTTTGCTGTACAATAGAGTAAATAAAATCCTCAATATTTATCCATTAACTTATAATAAATGTAAAAGCGTTTTAATATCATGGCTCATGACTCTTTCATATGAAGAAGTTGAGGGCCTTTTAAAATCTGTCATATAAAATACATAAATTACATGCAATTTAAATATAAACAGGCACACTTACATACATACATCCACGCGACCACACTCTCTTTACCCAATCGCGCGCACACTCAACACGAACACAACACACATCCACACACACGCACACACACAAACACACTTTTACACACACGTTTGCACATTAATACAAAGTAGGTTAAACTTCATTCAACTTTTTACTATTTTCAGTATCATTTTATTTGATTGTAGTAACATTGTAATTATAGTTAGCTATAAGGAACAATGTCTCATTTTGTAACGGAGGAGGGCGTTGATCACTGCAACACAGTTTATACTTCTGCAGGATCACCGTTTTTCATTGTATTATGTACCTGTGTATTGTTCCCAATAAAAGTTATTATTATTATTATTATTATTATTAATATAACATCCTGTTGTAAGTTTGTGTCACAGAGCAATAGTGTTGTAATGGTAAGGAGGTGGGTTTTTGCCAAGTAAGAAGAAGAAGAAAACTTTCACTTTCACTTGTGCTATTAATAACTTTCCTTAGGCAGACTAATTATTGTTATTGTTATTAGACAGATTATATAATCATATGTCGTGTGCGGCTCCAAGTATATTAAAGTTTGTAATTAGTTTTCAGTTTTAGTTTTTTAAGATTTAAAGTTTTATGATTTTATTTTAATTTTTGAAGGTATTCGGCTATATATGTAGAAGCGCACTGGCGGCGGGGGCCGTGCGGCCCGATCGGGATGTCTTGCAGTCAGTTTGTCTGTTCATGTTAGTAGTGTCATAGCTATGTCTAAAAAAGAGAGAGGGAGGAAAATAATTTGGAAGAGGAGAGGAACATACAACTCGCCTCATTAGGTGAGTGCGAGCTCGGAGTTGGGCAGGAAAACTCCGAATAAGGGGAGATCGGTCGGTCGGGGGAGAGGGGGGAGTGCATGCCGTGGATTATTGGGAATGCGCGAGCCATGATAGATAAATTTTGAAAAATAACTTTTACACCATCCCAGTTCGCGCATATACCGCCATCTAGCGGACTAGCTGGCGAGTGCTACGCGTACCTGGGTGGCGAGTCTCAGCTATTGCGTCCACCCATTTTACGCAATAGTTCCGAGTCGTTTCGTTCCGCGCTTTGAGAGTGGCTCTAAATCCAAATTTGTACCATAGTTACTAACAGAAGGTTGGCAACTTGGTGGTATAGTAATTTAATAAAAAGTAAGTAATAGAGTAATTTTAAGTAAAAATTTTTTATGTATGCCTTCAGGAGGACTTTTTGGGATAATAAATCAGTTTTTAAATTTTGAAAATATGCTAGGATGCCAAAGATATGGGCGGATTAAAATTTGGAAAATTCTATTTTGACTTACTTAGGGCTATCATAGGTCGCGCATTTCCCGCCATTTCCCGGGGTCGGGAAAACTGAAACTAAGAAAATTTTTATGGGGGTGTTTAGGTGGGCTAACTGGGCTATAGGATCCGTTTTTAAATTTCGAAAATATGGTGGGATGCAAGAGATATGGGTGGATTACTTTTTGGGGAATTCAGATTTTACTCTCTATGAGACTAGGTGGGGCATGTTTGGGGAATGGAAGTGAGCGCGGGAAGTGATATGAAGAGGAGACCCGATATCGGGTCCGAATACTCAAGCATCCAGTCCCGATGTCGGGTCGGGACTCAGGTACCGACCGATACCGACTTGAAGAGAAGACGGAGCACGGGGCGGTCACGTGGTAGTCACGTGGCCGCCGCGTGATTCCGTCTCCATACAAATTAATTAAATTGTGACGTCATAGGCCTGATCCGACTCGCGCCTGACCAAAACCGATGATGATGTCACGATCCCGGCCACGTGACCGCCTTGGGGCCGCGCCCTAAAACACGTAAAAACACCCCATTTCGGCCACGAGGTTTTTTCCTGGACAGAATTGGACCAAACAAAATTTATATCCAGGAAGGAGAGGTCTTAAAAATGGGTCATGCAAATTTTTGTCCCCCTAGGTCCCCGGGAACATATTAAAAACCCGAGTAAACAAAAACTCCCCATTAAAAACACCTCATACAAAGTTATATCGGAGTCGGTCAGAAGGACGACTCTCGACATATTTTGAATTTAATGAAAAAATAAATGACTCCCGGGGCTGAAATTTTGCATAAGGCAACAAGGATAATTAAGGAATCTAATAATATACATATCTCTGCCGCAAATTTATATTAAAACGGGGGAAATTAAACTTAAAAATCAAGACATCCCTTCACGGGACGCGGTCCGGGAGCGGGTCCGGGAAGTCGAGTCTCGGGATCCAATCCGCCGCAGGCGAGCCGGGCGCAGGCGGTTCGTCCAAGACCATCGCATGCCGCCCTAACGGGGACCTTCTGGGCGTTCCGAACGGGGTTGAATCGGACGCCCTCCTTATAAGGTCCCCGAGGCGGTCGATGCATCTGGTGCTCCCGATGCATCGTCCAGCGGAGGGAGGGGCCACTTTTAGAGAGGCCCCGACCCAGAGGTGGCGCACTCTGGGGTTCAGAGTTGCTGCTGGCGGGAGTGGGGTCAAATAAGGCACCCTGCTCCCGCCACCAGCAGCGTGGTGGAGCATACAGGTTGTTTTAGTCGGTGTGAGTCCGACATAACCACCGATCGTCCCCGTCGGTCGGTGGTACCCATAAGGGGTTTTTTCCTGTATAAAAAAAAAAAAGGTTAGGTTAGGTTAGGTTAGGTTAGGTTAGGTTAGGTTAGGTTAGGTTAGGTTAGGTTAGGTTAGGTTAGGTTAGGTTAGGTTAGGTTGGGGTGCTTTAGCGGTTGGCCTCCTCGTGGCGCACCCTGGGCAGGCCTACGGAATAATGAAATATGTATTCCCTGGACCTGGCGAACGGACCGTGGGGTAGGGGGGGTAGGGTTGCTGATTCTGATTGTCCCTCTGTTAGCAGAGGGCAATTCTGATAGGCTGGGGGCTCTGGTTGGAATGAGTCTTCAACTGGTTGGCGCGTTCGGTTTTGGCTAGTTAGTCTTGCTGGACACGGCTTCGGCCTCCGTCAGCCAAACCCGTAAACCCAGCGATGGGAGCGAGGACCTTCGGGTCGCGAGGAAGAAAACCTCTCTAAAAAATTACCCCTAATCCCAAGGTTTTGGGGCTCGCCGAGGGGATGAGTGGCTGGGGGGGGATCCAGTCGCGAGGGCCTCACCCAATCTTAAGGTCATACCTGCCGACAAGATGAATGGCCGATGGGAGTTCGGTCGTTAGGGTAACCAAACACAAATTAAAATGAAGCAATGGACAAACTAAAGGTATCGACTACCCAGGAGGGTCCCGGTTCACCCGGGGAATCCCTCACCGCAACCAGTGTTTCACCGCAGTCCGCGAATATAATTTTGCGGGTGCCGTGCAATACTGGCCTCGGTCGCCCCACTGTATCTGGGGGGGCAACCAGTGCTTCGGAGGAGACAGGAGGGGGTGTCGGCGGAATCGAAACCGGCTTGGCTGGTGTTTCCGCGGATACGTGTGTGGGAACGCGGCGCAATCCTGCGCGCAGTTCCAAAAAGACTGGATATGGGTCTCGGAGTCCGATCTTAGGAGAAAGGTCAGTTTCTCTGCGGGACCTTACGAAATGCTTATCGTTGGAGGACATGAGCGGCACGGTTAAACGTGCCCGCTCAAAGAAAAGGGACCGGAAGGATCGCGGGAGCCCCGCTGATTCAGATGAGGATCTGGACGCGAAGAAAGCGGACACCAGATCCCGTGCGAGTGGCTCGAAATTCGGCCTTCGTGAGGCTCGTGACGCTTAAGAGTGTGGTGAGCCTGACGAAGATTGTTTCATGGACGCGTCGGGTGAAGTGCTGAGTGGTCGCTCATTGAGATCGGCGTCGGTCAGCTCAAAAGTAGTTCCGCCACAATTGGCTCTTACAGAGGTTGACACGTCCCGTGTAAGCGGCATCCTTGCCGAGAATGCGGCGAAGATGAGGGAGACTGTTAGCAAGTCTAAAAACCTCAATGGTTCATGTCGAGGAGCTCTGAACAAGGTAGCCCAAACCATTGAGGAAGCTGCTAAGGTCTTAACCGAGAGGTCGGAGTCCGAGGAGAATCGACTCCTCAGAGAAGAAAATGCAAGGTTGGTACAGGTCATCAACAATCTGACCGTAGAAATCGCAACGATAAAAGAGATGATGACCAGTGCCAAAAAGGCGTCAGACGAGGAGGCAGCTCCCAAAAAGAGAACAACTACCGCAAGGGGTCTTACCATCGACGAGGAGATGGTTAGACTCCAGAATATAATAATAGCGCGGTTGGACAGTTTTGAGTGCCGACTACCACCTGAGGAGAGACTTAGGCCGCCGTTGGCCTCGGACAAAAGAAGGGCGGAGGCGGCGGCCAAAAACGTGACAGAGGCTCCCAGAAAGGAAGCAGCGGTAGTCTCTAACCGGCCTTCTACAGCTAAGCGGCCTGAAATCAGGGTGGTTGATCCTGCTCCAATTGGATCGGCCCCCTCAGGAACGACGGCCGGAAAGAGGAGAAAGGCCAAGAAAAAGAAACCCTTGGCAGAGGCGAAACGGACTCTTCCAGAGCCACGACCGCTACCACCAGCCCCCGCTTCTATGAGTGAGGGCTGGAATGTTGTGGCACGGAAGGGTACTAAGGCGAAAGCGAAGCAGCAATCTGCCAAGGTAGATAAACCCGTTGCCAGCACTGCTCAGTCGCAGCCAAAGAAAGGGGGGAGGAAACTCCAGACCCCACGCTCAGCGGCTGTAGTGGTGACTGTGGACCAGGAGGCTATAGATAGGGGCCTCTCGTACTCGGAGGTTTTATCCCGGGCCCGAAACAGTGTCAAGATTGACGACCTGGGCTTGGATGGTGGCATGAGGGTGAAGAAGGCTGCCACTGGGGCCCGGATGTTTGAAATTTCCGGGCCCACAAAGGAGGAGAAAGCAGGAGTTCTCGCTGGCCGGATCCGGGAGCTTTTTAGGGATGAGCCTGCAGTGAGGGTCACAACGCCCACGAAATACGCGGAACTGCGCCTCGTGGGTCTAGATGACTCCACCACAGAGGAGGACGTGGCTGTCGCTATCGCCCGGGTAGCAGAATGTTCTAAGCAGGACATTACCACAGGGGCGATCCGCTGGGCAGACGGAGGATTAGGCTCCATATGGCTCAGGGTTCCAGTTGCAGCGGCTAAGAAGGTGGTGACGATGGGCAGGGTCTTGGTGGGTTGGGTATCGGCCCGCGTCCATTTGCTCGAGGCCCGCCCACGCCGCTGTTTCAGGTGCCTAGAGAAGGGGCACCTGCGGGCGGAATGTCGTTCGAAAGTGGACCGCAGCGATGAATGCTATCGCTGCGGCAAAAGCGGCCACAAGGCCCAATCATGCTCGGCTGCCCCACATTGTGGGAGCTGCCAACGGGCAGGGCTGAAGGCCGACCATAGGGCGGGGGGCGGGCAGTGCAAGGCACCGTCCGTCCCGATGAGGAGAGGAAGGGGGGGTGATGGCCCTAGGGTCCCCTCACAACCTGCCACCAGCCCGGCTCGAGCTACCACGAGCCGGGGAATGGAGACGGATATGGACGTCAATCAGTAATGGCCCTCACGAAATACAGATTTCTCCAGGCGAATATCATGCGCTCTGGCAGGGCCCAGGATTTGTTCTTTCAGGGCATGGCAGAGCGCATGGTACATGTAGCTGTGGTATCCGAGCCCCTCTTCGTCCCGTCGGGCGAGGAGTGGGTCGGAGATCGTCTGGGGGATATGGCCATTGCCTCTAGGGCTGCAGTTGGCTCCCCAGCCCTGGAGAGCGTTGTGAGGGGGAACGGATATGTCTCTGCTAGAATCGGAGACATGTTCGTGATTGGGGTCTACTTCTCACCGAATGCGCCGTTCTCGAGCTTTGAGCTTTTTATGGCTGAGATCGGCGTTTTGGTGGCAAGAATGCGCCCTGAGAAGGTGATCCTGGCTGGAGACCTCAATGCGAAATCCGCTGCGTGGGGGTCTCCAGTTACGTGTATCCGGGGGAGGTTCCTGGACAGTTGGCTTGCCTCGACCGGGCTCGTCGTTATGAACCGGGGGAATGCTGACACATGTGTACGATGGAATGGCGGCTCTAAAGTCGACGTCACCTTTGTCGACGCCGCCATGTCACCGTGTGTCAGTAATTGGGAGGTAATGGTGGGCGCGGAGACTCTCTCGGACCATCGGTACATATGGTTCGAGATCTTCACGCGCCCCACTCCCACTCCCACTTCTTCCCGGTCTAATAGAAGTGGGGGCCCTCGGTGGTCCTTAAAGAAAATGGACCCCGAGTTCTTGGTCGAGGCTGCAATTGTCCAGGCGTGGGTGGCAGGGCCCACGGGGGGGGACGTAGCTGCGGAGGTCGAGGACCTGCAGCGGCGGATGTCGCTCGTTTGCGACGCCAGCATGCCGAGAGTGCGATGCACAGGGCCGGCATGCGGGGTATACTGGTGGTCGGAGGAGCTGGCGCAGCTGCGTGACCAGTGCAGAGCTGTGCGCTACCGGTTATCCCGCTACAGGCGTCGTAGGCGACGCGACGTCGAAGAGGAGAGGCGCCGTTACGAGGCCTATAGTGCTGCCCGCGCTACTTTGCGGGTGGCCATCGCCGAGGCTAAGGACAGTGCCCACAAGGAGATGGCCGAGGAGCTCAATCGGGATCCGTGGGGGAGGCCGTACAAAGCGGCGCGGAAGAAGCTTCGCGCCCGCGCTCCCCCCCTCACCGAGAGCCTTCGGCCGGATTTCCTCGAATCCGTGGTGGAGACCCTGTACCCGCAGGCGGCCGAGGTGGTTCCGCCACGTATGGCGCCTCCGGAGGAGGAGGATGGCACTGTATCAGGTGCGCCGGGGGTGTCGGAGTGGGAGTTGGCCGGGGCGGTGAGTCGCATGAAGGCGAAAAATACCGCCCCTGGCCCCGACGGCATCCCTGGACGCGCCTGGTCACTTGCCCTGGGTCCGTTGGAGTCTGGACTCAGGGCGACGTTCAGTGCCTGCCTCGAGCAGGGCCTCTTTCCCCGTAGGTGGAAAACGGGGAGACTGGTCCTGCTAAGGAAGGAGGGTAGACCGGCCGATACACCCTCCGCGTATCGGCCCATCGTTTTGCTGGACGAGGCGGGGAAGCTGCTCGAACGAATAATAGCTTCCCGCATAGTCCAGCACCTCCAGGAGGTAGGGCCCGACCTCAGTCGTCTCCAGTGCGGATTCCGCCAGGGCAAGTCCACCTTCGACTGTATCGAGGGTGTGAGACTTCTGGCGGAGGAGGCGACAACCCGGCGCGAGGTGGTGTTGGCGGTGTCGTTGGACATCGCTAACGCATTCAACACCTTGCCCTGGGAGGTTATTAAGGAGGCCCTACGGTTCCACCGCATCCCCATGTACCTGCAGCGTGTGGTCAGTGACTATCTGGCTGACCGCGCTGTCAGGTACCCGACGGCTGGGGGTGCGTGGAAGGAGCGGAGGATGTCGTGCGGTGTTCCACAGGGGTCGGTTCTTGGCCCCCTCCTGTGGAACATCGGATACGACTGGGTGCTGCGTGGACAAATGCTTCCGGGGGTGCGTCTGTTCTGTTACGCAGACGACACCCTCGTGACTGCCCGCGCGAGCACCCACCGGGAAGCCCGAGTGCTGGCGACCGCGGCCACGGCTCACGTTGTGGCCCGGATTCGCCGGTTGGGACTGGGGGTGGCCTTGGAGAAATCCGAGGCCATTTGCTTCCACAGGCCTCGGATGGCGCCCCCAGTGGGCTCCCGGTTGATGGTGGGCGGGACGTCCATCGAAATCTCGGGTACTCTACGGTACCTGGGATTGCTCCTCGACAGCCGATGGACGTTCGAGGCCCACTTCCGGCGGCTCGCCCCCAAGCTAACGGCGACCGCCGGAGCCCTGAGCAGGCTCCTCCCGAATCTGGAGGGGCCTAATGCAGGCTGCCGGCGCCTTTATGCCGGAGTGGTCCGCTCTATGGCCCTGTACGGCGCTCCCGTGTGGGCGGAGCGGCTGACCGCGGTGTCCCTGCCTCTGCTGCGGGGAGCGCAGAGGATCATGGCGGTCAGACTCGTGCGGGGCTACCGGACCATTTCCGGCGAGGCGGCCTGCGCCTTGGCTGGGTCCCCTCCCTGGGACCTGGAGGCCAAGGTGCTCGCTCAGGCCTACCACCGCAGAGTTGAAGCCCGTTCATCAGGGGGAGACTCGGCGGTGGTAGAGGTGGATTGGCGGAGGGAAGCTCAGGAGGAGCTCCTCCGCCAATGGAGGCGGCGGCTGGAATCGCCCAGTGCAGGAGGCTGGACGATTTCGGCCATCCAGCCCATTCTCCAGGGCTGGGTCGCCAGGAGGCATGGGGTCCTCACTTTCCGCCTGACACAGATGCTTTCCGGACATGGTTGCTTCGGGAGGTATCTGTGGCGGGTGGCCGGGCGCGAAGCGTCCGGTGAGTGCCACGAGTGCGGCGCCGATTCCGACACGGCGTTGCACACGCTCGCGGACTGTCCAGCTTGGGCGGTTCAGCGGGCGGAGCTCGTGGCACAGGTGGGGCGCGACCTCTCCTTGCCCACTGTGGTTCGTGCCATGGTGGACAGGGAGAGGTCGTGGGCAGCGATGGCCTAATTCTGCGAGCACGTCATTTCGCGGAAGGAGGCGGCGGAGCGGGTCCGGGAAGTCGAGTCTCGGGATCCGATCCGCCGCAGGTGAGCCGGGCGCAGGCGGTTCGTCCAAGACCATCGCATGCCGCCCTAACGGGGACCTTCTGGGCGTTCCGAACGGGGTTAATCGGACGCCCTCTTTATAAGGTCCCCGAGGCGGTCGATGCATCTGGTGCTCCCGATGCATCGTCCAGCGGCGGGAGGGGCCACTTTTAGAGAGGCCCCGACCCAGAGGTGGCGCACTCTGGGGTTCAGAGTTGCTGCTGGCGGGAGTGGGGTCAAATAAGGCACCCTGCTCCCGCCACCAGCAGCGTGGTGGAGCATACAGGTTGTTTTAGTCGGTGCGAGTCCGACATAACCACCGATCGTCCCCGTCGGTCGGTGGTACCCATAAGGGGTTTTTTCCTGTATAAAAAAAAAAAAAATGTTAGGTTAGGTTAGGTTAGGTTAGGTTTTTTTTTTTTTTTTTTTTTTTTTTTTTTTTTTTTTTTTTTTTTTTTTTTTTTTTTTTTTTTTTTCCTATTTTCAGTGCGTCGCTGGTGTTATTTTGATGAGTCACCGGCGAGAAACGCCGAACAATGTGGCCAAACTCGCTCCAGGCCGGGGTGACGGCTTCCGCTATTGGATACGTCCACCGCCGCCCCGTCTGTGAAGCCATGAACTTAAACGCAGTCTTTATTGAACAAATTACATAAAAGTCATTAAATTAACAGTAGAATTAAGAAATATATACATTAGGTCCGCATTTGGTGAACAAAAACATAGATGACAAAGGAAGAGAAAATTTTTTGATATAAACAAGGATATTATACAATAAAATACTTTTTTAACATGCAGAATCACAATTTTAATAAACTGGTTAGGTTAGGTTAGGTTAGGTTAGGTTAGGTTAGGTTAGGTTAGGTTAGGTTATCGCCGTCGCGCGGATCGGGGGTTGTACCGCACAGGAAATCCAGTGCGGGGCGATCCGCAGGACAGGAAATGCCCTGGGCTCTCTCTGGCTCAGGGTCCCTTCGCGGCGGCGAAAAAGGTGGTGGCGTCTGGCAGGCTGCTGGTAGGCTGGGTCTCGGCTCGGGTCCAGTTGCTCGAGACTCGCCCGCAGCGATGTTTTAGGTGCCTTGAAAAGGGGCACCTAAGGGCCGAATGTTCGTCGGCCGTTGACCGCAGCGGCGAGTGTTATCGCTGCGGTCAAAATGGCCACAAGGCCCGATCCTGCTCGGTAGCTCCGCATTGTGGGAGCTGCGAACGAGCGGGATTAAAGGCCGACCATCGGGCGGGGAGCGGACAGTGTAAGGCACCGTCCGCTCCAAAAAGGAGGGGAAGGGGGGGTGATGGCCTGAGGGTCCCCTCGCCACCTGCTGCCAACCCGGCTCAGCCCACCACGAGCCGGGCTATGGAGGATCCGATGGAGGTCGCTAATTGATGGCCTCCATAAGATTCCTCCAGGCGAATATCATGCGCTCCGGCAGGGCCCAGGACCTTATCTTCCAGACCTTGGCGGAGCGCATGGTGCACGTGGCTGTGGTCTCCGAACCCCTCTTCGTTCCGTCGGGCGAGGAGTGGGTCGGAGACCGTGTTGGAGATGTGGCCATCGCGTCCAGGGCTGCAGTTGGTTCCCCAGCTCTGGAGCGCGTGGTGAGGGGGCGCGGGTACGTCTCCGCAAAGATTGGAGACGTATCCGTCATCGGGGCGTACTTTTCACCCAACAGACCGTTCTCCGACTTCGAACTCTTTATGGATGAAGTCGGAGACTTGGTGAATAGGTTACGCCCCGGCAAGGTAGTCCTGGCCGGTGACCTCAACGCCAAATCCGCCGCGTGGGGGTCTCCGGTCACGGACGTCAGAGGGAGGTTTCTGGACGGTTGGTTGGCCTCGACTGGGATGGCCGTCATGAACCGAGGGATGGCTGACACATGCGTGCGATGGAATGGCGGCTCCAAAGTCGACGTTACCTTTGTCGACGCCGCCATGTCACCATGTGTCAGAAATTGGGAGGTAATTGTGGGTGCGGAGTCACTCTCGGACCATCGATATATATGGTTCGAGGTGGCCGCACGCCATGCTCCCATTTCCCCTCGGTCGGGAAGAGATGATGGCCCTCGGTGGTCCGTCAGAAAAATGGATCCCGAGTTCCTCGTCGAGGCCGCAATCGTCCAGGCGTGGGCCGCTGGGCCCACGGGTGGGGAGGTTGCCGAGGAGGTCGAGGACCTCCAGCGGCGGATGTCGCTCATCTGCGACGCCAGCATGCCGAGGGTGCGATGCACAGGACCGGCACGCGGGGTATACTGGTGGTCGGAGGAGCTGGCGCAGCTGCGTGACCAGTGCAGAGCTGTGCGCTACCGGTTATCCCGCTACAGGCGTCGTAGACGACGCGACGTCGAAGAGGAGAGGCGCCGTTACGAGGCCTATAGAGCTGCCCGCGCTACTTTGCGGGTGGCCATCGCCGAGGCTAAGGACAGGGCCCACAAGGAGATGGCCGAGGAGCTCAATCGGGATCCGTGGGGGAGGCCGTACAAAGCGGCGCGGAAGAAGCTTCGCGGCCGCGCTCCCCCCCTCACCGAGAGCCTTCGGCCGGATTTCCTCGAATCCGTGGTGGAGACCCTGTTCCCGCAGGCGGCCGAGGTGGTTCCGCCTCGTATGGCGCCTCCGGAGGAGGAGGACGGCACTGTATCAGGTGCGCCGGGGGTGTCGGAGTGGGAGTTGGCCGGGGCGGTGAGTCGCATGAAAGCGAAAAATACCGCCCCTGGCCCCGACGGCATCCCTGGGCGCGCCTGGTCACTTGCTCTGGGTCCGTTGGAGTCTGGACTCAGGGCGACGTTCAGTGCCTGCCTCGAGCAGGGCCTCTTTCCCCGTAGGTGGAAAACGGGGAGACTGGTCCTGCTAAGGAAGGAGGGTAGACCGGCTGATACACCCTCCGCGTATCGGCCTATCGTTTTGCTGGACGAGGCGGGGAAGCTGCTCGAACGAATAATAGCTTCCCGCATAGTCCAGCACCTCCAGGAGGTAGGGCCCGACCTCAGTCGTCTCCAGTGCGGATTCCGCCAGGGCAAGTCCACCCTCGACTGTATCGAGGGTGTGAGACTTCTGGCGGAGGAGGCGACAACCCGAAGCGAGGTGGTGTTGGCGGTGTCGTTGGACATCGCTAACGCATTCAACACCTTGCCCTGGGGGGTGATTAAGGAGGCCCTACGCTTCCACCGCATCCCCATGTACCTGCAGCGTGTGGTCAGTGACTATCTGGCTGACCGCGCTGTCAGGTACCCGACGGCTGGGGGTGCGTGGAAGGAGCGGAGGATGTCGTGCGGTGTTCCACAGGGGTCGGTTCTAGGCCCCCTCCTGTGGAACATCGGATACGACTGGGTGCTGCGTGGGCAAATGCTTCCGGGGGTGCGTCTGTTCTGTTACGCAGACGACACCCTCGTGACTGCCCGCGCGAGCACCCACCGGGAGGCCCGAGTACTGGCGACCGCGGCCACGGCTCACGTTGTGGCCCGGATTCGCCGGATGGGACTGGGGGTGGCCTTGGAGAAATCCGAAGCCATTTGCATCCACAGGCCTCGGATGGCGCCCCCAGTGGGCTCCCGGTTGGTGGTGGGTGGGACGTCCATCGAAATCTCGGGTACTCTACGGTACCTGGGTTTGCTCCTCGACAGCCGATGGACGTTCGAGGCCCACTTCCGGCGGCTCGCCCCCAAGCTAACGGCGACCGCCGGAGCCCTGAGCAGGCTCCTCCCGAATCTGGGGGGGCCTAATGCAGGCTGCCGGCGCCTTTATGCCGGAGTGGTCCGCTCTATGGCCCTGTACGGCGCTCCTGTGTGGGCGGAGCGGCTGACTGCGGTGTCCCTGCCTCTGCTGCGGAGAGCGCAGAGGATCATGGCGGTCAGACTCGTGCGGGGCTACCGGACCATTTCCGGCGAGGCGGCCTGCGCCTTGGCTGGGTCCCCTCCCTCCCCTCCCTGGGACCTGGAGGCCAAGGTGCTCGCTCAGGCCTACCGCCGCAGAGTTGAAGCCCGTTCATCGGGGGGAGACTCGGCGGTGGTAGAGGTGGATTGGCGGAGGGAAGCTCAGGAAGAGCTCCTCCGCCAATGGAGGCGGCGGCTGGAATCGCCCAGTGCAGGAGGCTGGACGATTTCGGCCATCCAGCCCATTCTCCAGGGCTGGGTCGCCAGGAGGCATGGGGTCCTCACCTTCCGCCTGACACAGATGCTTTCCGGACATGGTTGCTTCGGGAGGTATCTGTGGCGGGTGGCCGGGCGCGAAGCGTCCGGTGAGTGCCACGAGTGCGGCGCCGATTCCGACACGGCGTCGCACACGCTCGAGGACTGTCCAGCTTGGGCGGTTCAGCGGGCGGAGCTCGTGGCACAGGTGGGGCGCGACCTCTCCTTGCCCACTGTGGTTCGTGCCATGGTGGACAGGGAGAGGTCGTGGGCAGCGATGGCCTCCTTCTGCGAGCACGTCATTTCGCAGAAGGAGGCGGCGGAGCGGGTCCGGGAAGTCGAGTCTCGGGATCCAATCCGCCGCAGGCGAGCCGGGCGCAGGCGGTTCGTCCAAGACCATCGCATGCCGCCCTAACGGGGACCTTCTGGGCGTTCCGAACGGGGTTGAATCGGACGCCCTCCTTGTAAGGTCCCCGAGGCGGTCGATGCATCTGGTGCTCCCGATGCATCGTCCAGCGGAGGGAGGGGCCACTTTTAGAGAGGCCCCGACCCAGAGGTGGCGCACTCTGGGGTTCAGAGTTGCTGCTGGCGGGAGTGGGGTCAAATAAGGCACCCTGCTCCCGCCACCAGCAGCGTGGTGGAGCACACAGGTTGTTTTAGTCGGTGCGAGTCCGACATAACCACCGATCGTCCCCGTCGGTCGGTGGTACCCATAAGGGGTTTTTTCCTGTATAAAAAAAAAAAAAAAGGTTAGGTTAGGTTAGGTTAGGTTAGGTTAGGTTAGGTTAGGTTTTTTTTTTTTTTTTTAATTTTTTTTTTTATTTTATTACTATTCCTCCAACATAATCGGAGCCTATGTTTACTTTTCACTTTCATACCAGTTCTCGCATTTATACTTTCATTCATTGAGCATACTGTTTCTTTCTTGCATTCTTCTCTTTTAATCACGCAGGGGGGACTCCTGCCTAACTACTACTAAGCTAACGTTACTTATTCTATCGGGAAAATAAATTTGGTTACACTTTTTATTATTATTCAAGCTTAATCTATCTTTACATTATTTAAAGGGGTAAACTTTAAATTTTACATGTTTTGTTATTTTATTTGTTACATTTACTTATGTTATAATTTAAGTTACTGCTATTTTATTTCATTTCTACAATACGCTATTTTTATTATTGCTAACAATTTATCTTAATACTTATAATTAATATTTACAATATTATTAAAGTATTATTTTCTTACCTATGTTTTATTATTTTCGTTAACTACTTTAATTATCTTCGTACAGTATTCTAGAAATTTATTGCTATGTTTGCCAACTATTATTTCAGGTAAATTTTTAATTTCCAGTTTTATCCCTAATTCGTGTTCAATGTTATACCGATCTGTAGAATAAATTGGGCATTCACAAATTATGTGCGGTATGCTTTCTGGGGTATTATCGTCACAGGAGCACGATGGGCTCTCCTTACATTTGAAACGAGCCAAGTATTCGGAGAGTCCACCGTGCCCTGTCATCAATTGTGTTATATAACGGTTTATTTTTAGTTTTCGCATCACTCTGTACGCTACCAGCGCGTCCGGGAAGAAGAGTTTGGTGATTCCTGCGGTTTGGGCTGTCACATACCGCTCATTCCACTCGTCAAGAGTATCCCTTCTAATGATACGCTTGACGAATGAAACCGGGCAGTGACTGTAATCCAATTTTCTCTTGCTGCTCGCTCTGGCCGCTTCCTTGGCAAGCATATCCGCCCTTTCGTTGCCCTCCAATCCCACATGCGCTTTAATCCAGGATAAGGAGACTTCTTTGCCCTGGTGGAACGCTTCTTTCATGTTCCATCTTGTTTGTACTGCAAGGGGATGGAGGCAACTTGGATTGCTTACAGTTTTTATAGCAGCCATGGAGTCACTCATGATTCCAAAGGACCTTGTTCTACTCTTTGTAATTTCAACACTTGCCCTATGTATCGCTAGTAGCTCCGCCTGATACACCGTGCAGTAGCTGGAGAGAGTAAGTTTAACGGTTTTGGTTTCGGTTTCACCATTCCATATAGAAATGGCTGCACCAACCTTATCGTCAATCTTACTCCCGTCCGTAAATATTCGTACTTCAGGAGCGCCACTATAGCGCTGTTCTTGGTCTGTCAGGCTCGAGATGCTGATGTTTATTTGCTGAGCGGGGTGTGGGGCGTCGAGAGCTGAGGTCATTCGTTCGACCTCCCTGTCCTTCAGCGCCGCTAGAGGCACGCCCCTCTTGGCCTCGTACAACGAGGCCATCTCACGGACTCGGAGATCGAGAGGAAGAATGCCTGCCAATACCAGCGCTGAATTAAGGGAGACCGTCCGATAAGCCTTACAAATCTTTTGAGCGACTCCACGCTGAACTACATTAAAGAGCTTTCTTATTCCCAGTTTATTTGCGGCTGGGGCCCACACACTGGCAGCGTACAGAATGATTGGTTCTATTACGGCGGTATATAATGTTTTTATGATGACGGGATTTAACCCCCAGCTTATTCTAGCTGCTCGTGATAATTGTTTGAAGATGTTGATCGCTTTTCTAGTAACGTTTGTAATGTGTGCGTTAAACGTCAACTTGCTGTCTATGGTGACACCTAACACTTTTATTTCAGCTACTTCTTTAACACTTGTCCCTCCCATGCTAAGGCGTGGTGTGTCGTACTTAAGTTTCCGTGTAATAGTTATTACATTAGTTTTGTGTGCAGCAAAACTTAACTTGTTTACGACACCCCACGCCTGAACATGTCGAAGTGCGGCATTGGCTTTTATTTCAATTTCTAGTGCGGTGTCACCATCAAACATCAAGATGACGTCATCGGCAAACGCCTGGCATTCGACACCCTTCCCGGTAAGTTCCTTTATTAATGGGTCCAGGAGGAGATTCCACAATATCGGGCCTCCAATTGATCCCTGGACACATCCTTTGTTTGTCATTCGGATGTGCTCCTCCCCGGCGTACCTAACCCGGACACGCCTATCACTCAGGTAGCTGTCAATGACCCGTCTCAGGTTCACTGGGCATTTTTCTTCAGCCAGTCGGGTTTTTATAACTGGCCACCAGGCGCTATCGAAGGCTCCCTCTATGTCTAATGATACCAAAGAAACTATTTTCTTCGCATTTAGTCTGCCTCGAATGTATTGCATCAGATTATAGAGGGAGTCTTCGGTGCTCCTTTGTGGCATAAATCCGTACTGCTGTTTGCTGATTCTAGGTAGTAAGTGAAACTTGAGGCGGGCCACTAACATTTTTTCATAAATTTTACCAAAAATTGGTAAGAGTCCGATGGGTCTGTACGCCTTGGGGGAAGCATAATCTGGCTTACCTGGTTTTTTGAGGACAATCACCACAGCTTCTTTCCATATTGTAGGGAAGTGGTAGCAGGTCAGACACTTATTCATTAGAGCGAGGAAGAGCTCAGGATCTTCTCTGACGACCGTTTCGCATATGTCAGCTGTGAAACCATCCAGCCCGGGGGCCTTCTTTGGGTTAAAGGATTTTGTTGCCGAAATGAGCTCCGCTATAGTGAATGGTGGGTCCCAATCATTACATTGCTCTTCATCATTCACGTTGCGCGCTTTGGCTCTTATTTCCCGATGTATAGGTTTATCATCATTCCCCAGGTCATCCGGGTAGAAGGTTTCAGCTAATAATTTTGCTGAGGCCTTTGCGTCGAGTGTCCTTCCATCGCTTTCCAGAGGCTGGTCTTCGCCTCTTTGTGTCGTTCTACCGATCACTCTGTATATACCTTCCCACATCCCTTCCCTATCTTGTTTACTGCAAAATTGTTTCCAGCTATCTGATTGGGCCTTCGCCACTTCTAGCTCGTAGTGCTCTTTTTGTTCGAGATACTCTCTAACTACCTTTGCTCTCCGTATTTCAGCCGCATTTCTTATTCGACGTTTCTTAGTCGCGACTTCCTTTTTTTGCCTTGCAAGGTTTTCGGACCACCACGGCATGGTTATATGTTGTTTAGTTTCTAGCTTCTTGGGTATGGTTTCTATGCAAATTTTTGTTATTGTTTTGGTTAACTTATCCACTGTTTCGTCTATTTCATTTTTTGTTGTAATTTTTTGTATTTCCGTTATTGTAATATTATTTTCTATTTTGATGTGTTTAAATTTTTCTGTAAAACTTTGCCAGTTCGCTTTCTTCGTGTTATACTTACGTGTTGTTCTATTTATTTTTATTCCTTTGGACTTTTCTAAATTTATTTTAAAAACCATGCCGTTGTGATCCGACCCTGTGAGGCTGTCATCGACTTTCCAGTCATGTACCGATTGGAAGATATTTGTTGAACAGGCCGTTATATCCACGAAGCTAGTATATCGTTTGCCTCCCCTTATTGTGTCGAATGTTGGCGTTTTGCCTGTATTTAGTATGTTCAAGTCCAGTTCGTTAAGAGTTCCGGCCAAATCATCCCCCCTAGAGTCCGTCTTTGGGCTGCCCCACCACATACTTTTGGCATTTGCATCGCCTCCTATTAAAATTTTTCTAGAGCCGATTGCCGACTTTATATTTCTTAATTCTTGGAGGTATGGTCCGATCGGCAGGTCTGGTTCGAAGTACAGGGATACCGCCACGATCTCCCAAGCACTCGTTCGGATGCCCACCACGACAATGTTGTTCGTGGTGAGTTTTGGGAACTGAATGACGTCTAAATCTTCATTGAAAACAGCAATCGCTGCTTTTGTGTTCCCCTCTCCTACTGAGGTGTCTTGGAAGATCCTGGCGCCCCTGTAACTCCTCATGACTTTACCACCTCCAATATAAGGCTCTTGTAATAGAGCAAATGCGGCTTTTTTCTTTTCGGCTTCTATTAACAGTTCATGTGTGGCATGTTTTTGGCGCTGCAAATTCGATTGTAGTACGAGATAGGTGTTGTTGCCTGGTACAACCTCAGCAATACGCTACGGTTGACCTGGCTATAGCGTCCCATTTTTTACGTATGCTGCATTCTGTACTGAATGCATTGTGGTTCGTTTTATTTAGTTTCGCCCTTTTACAGTTTATGCACGAGGGTTGCTCGCCCATCACCGTCTCTGTACAGTCGGCCTTTAGGTGGAGTCCGCCGCAATGGCTACACAGGTCAGCGGGTTCTTTGCAGAATCGCCGACCGTGACCATATCCCAAGCAGCGCGAGCACTGCACGAGTGGCGATTGATCCTCCACCTTGCTCCACATCAGTCCTAGGTATAGGTAGCCCGCGTTTATCGCTCTTTGCCACATCGCAGGGGTGACGCTCACGACTATATGATTTTGGTGAGGATTTCGTGCCCTACGACGATACTTAACTTGCAGTCTATCTTCTTCGCCGTCGAGGGAGTGAAAAACGTCTTTGTTATGTTTTCTTAGGGCTGCTATGATCTCCTCGTCTTTTTTATTCGCGAGTACATCCCTGATAACTAATAGAGGGTCTTTGTTTTTCACTTCCTCGACTGTGAGGGTGGCTCCTTCTCTCTGCAGTTTTTCTTTAGCTTTCTGTCGTTCCCCTTCCGAAGCAAACCCCATTATCACCTTACGGTCTTTTGCCTTTCTAACCTTAGCAATTTTTATCCATCCTTCCTCAGTGTTCATTTCCTTATCGAGTTTTTGCATCACGATATCTCCAGTATCCTCCTCGTTTTTCGAGGTTACGATTACTGAGTGCAGTGTGCCGCGTTTGAGTGGTAGTGCACCCTTCTGTGCTGCCACAATGCTTGCATACGTCGCAGTCCTTTCAAGTGATCCTTTATGTGATTCCAGGGTCACTTCAAAGACTTCCATCTTCTTTGTATTTGCCGTTAGCATGACTGAGTGCTCCTGTAACTGTTTAATAAGGCTTTTTATTTGAAGATCCGACTGGGAGGGTTCTTGTGATTTTTCCTTTGTAAGGTCAACTGTCTGTGTTGAATCCACCTTTTTACAAAGTCTAAGGCGTTTTACTTCGGATTCCGCCTCACCAAACAACTTATAAATTATATTGAGGTGTAATATCACTTCGCTTTTTATATCAGTCTTAAGATTCTTAAACACATTCATCAAAGTCTTCGCTCTTTCGAGGCTTTCCTTAGCCTCCGTCTCTCGGTCTTTACGGCCCGGTTTTGGTGAAGACTGGGGCTCTGGTGCTATTTCTTGTTCTAGCAAGGTGCTTATATCCTTAACGGGTTCCGACTGCGACGTCATGCTTGTTGAGGGGGTTGTTTGTCTCTCAACGCTTTTACGACTTAACGTTATGGTTTCATTTTTATCCACTGGTGGCGTTATGCCGCGATCTTTTCTTTTGGACGGGGATCTAAACATGTTGGAGGCGCGTCAAAGAATAAATCAAAAAATTTGTAAAAATAAATAAAAATTTCTATAAATGAATTATTGCACTTCAATGCGGTTGAAGCTGGATCAAAAAAACCTAAAACGATCTATACGTTTGGAGATGCGTCAAATCTGCGGTGACTCTACCTGTAGAGTCGACCTAAAGTCAATATAATTTACAAGAGAATAAACTCTACTTGATATCCTAATTTCTAGCTTAAGATACAATAGTTTTTCCTGTAAAGGGAAAAACTAGGTCAATTTCAAGAGCTACGACAAACTACGTTTTTCGAAAATGGCGTCTCAAATTTGCGGAATTTGCCGTTTCTCAGTAACTACTGGGCTAAAGTTCTCAAAATTTGGCTGTGACACTATAAAAGTTACTATAAGTCACTTATATAATCGATTTAAATTATGCCTAATTAATTCTTCCTGTAAAGGGAAGAGTCATTCAATAATCGCGGTGAGGGTATAAATTTTTATAGTTAATCGGTCAAAAGACCCCGTACAATAAGGGTTTTCAAAAGAAAAACTCCAAAAAATAAAAAAAAAAAACGACCAGACAGAGTCAAAAAATTTTTTGACTCTACCTAGAGTCACTTTATGTAACGTTACTGATAGAGCTCGTCACGCCCTTTCATATGATACCCGTCTCGGGCCTGTAGCTCAAAGGGTCACTGAGATATAGCAATTTCTATTTCTTGTAGAATTTCCAAGATGGCCGCCAAAATTCTGAGAAACTGCCGTATCTCAGAGACTACTGGGCCGATTTCGCCCAAGTTTGGGTTTATTGTGATGAGCTCGACGAGATCTATCTGTTGCTGGCGTTTTTAGATTACTAATTTTAAAAAGTGTGCAAACCCCACGAAAGGAATTCTATCGTACAGTGCTGTGTTGGCGAAGGCCTTGAGTTGAAACCCGAACCCGCTACGACCAATAGGTCCAGAGATACAGGCGTTTTAAAATTTTCAAGATGTCGTCTGCGCTGTCAAAGTTGAATTTCAAAAGGCCGCAGCTCCGTCCCTATGGGTCGCAGAATACCTGTGTTTGGAGTTTCCTGGTTCAACTTTTCCAGCTCTACACGATAGGGTCCCTTCTGGGACTCGTAAAATTTTTTGGCTCTGATTGAGCTAAGACTTCACATACATGAAAAGTACCCTTCACACACACCAAATCTGTAGTCCGCAAGTTCCTAGGCCGATCTGTTCAAAAGTTATGGCCGTTCAAAGTATTTCAAGATGGCCGCCGAGACGTCAAAGTCAATATTAAAATGACGATATCTCAGCAACCACTTGTCGCAGCGGGTCCGGACTTTTTATACGTTATAAGGCTTGACCTAATCTCCCCTCCTAGTGGGGTAAAAATACAAAAAATTTCGATGACAAGATTTCGCCGAAAACGAATATAAAACTTAAGGACAGCACCATAACAATAACAGGAGTGAAAGTCCGAACCTTCTACGTCAAACGGTTTGGGAGAAAATCACTTTTGAAAATTTTTGATAAGTAATTAAAGATGGCGGAAAAAGCTAAAATCGTTAATTTTAAAGATAGAAGACCCCAGTTTTGGGTCTTATATGTCAATAGAGGTCTCTTAAGACCTATGCCAACGTCAGAATTATTATTTCTCTAATATTTTCAGGATTATATGGAAATAAATGGAAAATTCAATTTCTCCCGAACCGCTGAACCGATTTTGAAAAAATAAAATTTAAAATTAGTGTCTAAATTAGTACTAACTATTAAAGTTAAAACTTAAATTTGTTCCATATATAAAAAAGCGAGGAGACACTGGTGACTGATTTTTCACAATTTTTCACTTATTTCGTTAATAACTTTTTTAATTTTAATCACAAAAATCCAAAAACGATACGGTCCTGTAGATCTTTTTAGCGCGCAACGAATTTCAACAAAAAATTTATAGGTCTTAGATTTAGTTTCGGAGATATTCAAGGTTAAAGTTTTTAAGTTAATTTTCAAATAAAAAAGAAAATAAATGTCCAAAAATTTTTCTTGAAATGCCAAAGTAGTCAGGATAGTAGTACCTTCAAACACTGTAAATTTCGTCTTCCTGGCTCCACTCCTTCACTGACCTCGTGGTGCAAAAAACCACGTGCTGATTAGGGAAAATTGCATTTCCCAGCGCCAGGGATGAGTTTCCCGGCGCGGAAAAATTTTCCGGGTATAGAGCAAAACTGCCCCGACCCGATGATATATTGGACGTTTATGTGGCTAAACTCGTTTTTGCACAGTAATTGAAAAACTGACAAAAATTTCACTTTTAACCTTAAAAAAGGCCACTTTTTCCACTATAACTTTGTAACCACTGCGATCCAAAACTAGTGCAATACGTCACTGTATAGAGTGCATAAAGACGCATCGACTGACACTTTTCACTTTTCAATAGGTCGACTTTTTCCCACGGAAAACTAATTAAAACTGTGGAGCACAAGTGTTTTCTGGCCGTTCTCGACCGCGGGCGGGTGCGAACTGGTTAGGTTAGGTTAGGTTAGGTTAGGTTAGGTTAGGTTAGGTTAGGTTTTTTTTTTTTTTTTTTTTTTTTCCTATTTTCAGTGGCTCTCTGATGGTGTTTTTTGAGTCACTGGCGAGAAACGCCGAACAGTGTGGCCAAACTCGCGTCAGGTCGGGGTGACGGCTTCCGCTATTGGATACGTCCACCGCCGCCCCGTCTGTGCTTTGGGGTGGGTAATTTCTATAATACTGTAGGGGGGATAGAGGGGAGTAGGAAAGGAGAATAAACTATATCTTACAGCTAAACAAATCTCTTAACCTAATTAGCTTAATTCCTAATTTGTACAACCTTAGTATATATTTTTATACTCAAAATTATTTTGTTGAATCCAAGTTTAAATTGATTCTTAACCTAAAGACTTACTTACTTAACAAACATCTTAACCTAAATTACCTACTTCCTAATTTGTACAGCCTTTTGATGCATTTTTGCCCGCGAAATTACTTTTTGTTAAACCCAAGTTTAAAATGATTTTTAACCTACTAACTTACTAACTAAACAAACATCTCAGCCTAAATTACTTAGTTCCTAATTTATGCAGCTCTTTAATAAATTTTTACCCTCTGAGTTATTTTGTTATAGCCAAGTTTAATGTGACTTCTTCTTAACCTAACATGCAACAATATACCTATTCTACTATACCAAATTTATTTACAATTTATATACATTATAACTGTTAAGTACTCTGTGTTATTTTTGATGTATAGCTTAAATTTATTTGTCTGTGTAACTTCCCTTCTCTTCCTGTATCTTGTCATGTAATGTTGCATAGTTAAAACCTTGGATAAAGAATACACTGGATGCCGCCTTAGCTATTTTTGTGTGTCCGTTTTATGCTTGTGTGAACTTTTAGAAGTGCATTAGTGTGCGTGATTAGGGAAGTACTTAGCTTATCGATAAGCTAAACTAGGCGTCGATAATTATCGAAGCCTAGCTCAGGTAATGTAAAGTTAATATACAGTTGTAACCAACCTAGTTGGTTTACTGTTCAGAATAGATTTAAACATTTGGAAAGATTGACATAATTTCCTGAGTGTACAGTCTGCAGTATAATGTCATGAATTATCCGATGCACATCTTTACTGCATATCTTACTGTGATGGGTGGTTCTCAAAAATAGTATCAGTCAATTGACTGTGAGCCTAGATTTACCAAAGAATCCTTTGAAGCGTTAAAAATAAAGTCGAAGGTGCAGCCCATACTCGGTGCTTTATGTATAGATGAAATGTTAACATAAATGTTAGTGCTTCGGTGGCCAATGGAACAATATCATGATCCACATTATTCCCAACATTTACATATCCGTGAGACCGGTGACAGCTTTTATCCACTGTTCTCTTATATGTGGGCATTTAGGAAACCTTAGAAAATAATCTAAAATTAGAGAATTTGCATTTACTTGGCTAGTAAATATAACCTTGACTGATATTTATCGATACATAATAATTCGTTAGTGTGTACATCACTACGTAGGTAACACAATTCAATCGAATATTTAATGATTAATTTCTATGTTTTATCAGTGTCCCACACTCGTGCCGGCTAGAGAATATCAAACTGTACTGATACATTATAATCTGAAACGCTTTAACTGAATAAAACGCTTTAATTGAGCACGCAAATGAGAGTCAAAGATTTACTTATGAAATGGTAATTCCGTGTTTTTAACTCCTCCTTTCGTTGTTCTTGATGGACACATTAAGGCAGCACACGACATATTCCACCTCTTTTGAAAAAATATATCAGTAACACTCGTATTTGCTTTAGATTTCAAGAAATAATCTTCAACAAACTCAATGTTATGGCCTCATTTGGTGTCACCAACTGGACACATTTTTAGCGACGTTGCCAAACTTCATCACAATCTCTTTCACTCTTATGTATAGTTCGCGATAAGAACAGAGACAAACGATAAATCGCTTACACACAGACGCAAGATCGGCAACGTCTTTTGGCGCCGTCCAGTATATACTACGTCCATGGTTAAAACGCTCTCGAAAATTACACTAAATACTGAACAAACCAGCGACTTTCTATTCTCTCTCCAACATATTTTTGGTTCTTCTCACGGATTATTTCAAAAAAGTACGACAAAAGTCGACAGCGGCGCACGCGACTACTTACTTCGTAAAATCGGAACAACGCCACAGGTACGACGACCGCCATTACTGACACCACGTTTTGCTTTAATACTACACAGTTATAATGGCAGAAGAAAAACTAATTTCCTCAAGGAAATACATAAAAGGAAAAATAACTGCGCTCAGAAATAAATTTCAAGTGGGAAAACCTACTCTTCGAGCGGTAAATATGTACATACAACAATTAAAGGATCTGTACTCCAAATTCGAAAATATCCAAATGGAACTTGAGGCCATTAACGAAGATAAATATAACAAGGAGGGATTTAATATCGAGGAAAAATATCAGGAATTAATGTTAACCTTAACCTCAAAAGTCGATGACCTTCAAACTTTCCAAGAAGAGGAAAAAGAACGACGGCGAAACTCAAGTCTAATGAATGAAAGCTTCCGTTCAGCGGACAATCCTTCTCTGCCAGCTATCAAACTACCTATATTCAGTGGACAAAGTGACGAATGGATGTCATTCAAGGATATTTATACATGTATGGTGCACAACAATGAAAAACTGCAAGACATTCACAAGTTCTTCTATTTAAAATCCTCTCTTTCAGGAGAAGCAGCTACTACTATAATTAATCTTGAATGTTCTGCGGCTAATTATTCTAAGGCATGGAAACTAGTTAATGAAAGGTATGATAACAAATTATTAATTTTGAATAGGCATGTAAAAGCAATTTTTGATATACCTAAAATAAATAAGCCTTCTGCACACTCACTTAGGAATTTTATAAATACTTTTAATCAAAACTATGATGCACTACTTTCTATGAATATGCCTAATTTGGGAGAATTATTTATATTATTTTTATTAACTCAAAAACTTGACTTTGTTACTTACCGAGACTATGAAATTCAAAGAGACTCATCTGAGACTCCTACACTTCAAGCTTTTATAAAATATCTGTTTCACCGCTGTGAAGCTTTAGAATTGGTCACCCTGGAATGTGGTCTGTTGTCTTCTAATACTAAGAAAACTTTAGTTGCTTCATCAAGTGAACCTAAGAAGATTATTAAAAAATCTTTCTGTAATTTTTGTAAAGTAACAGGTCATTGGATTTCTGAATGTAAAAAGTTTCTATCTCTTAATATATCTGATCGTCGTAAAGCTGTGGAAAACTCTAAACTATGCTTCATTTGCTTAAATTCTTCTCATATGTCTACTTACTGTCCCAGGAAACACTCTGCCTGTAAAAAATGCTCTCATAAACACCATGTGCTTCTTCACTTACCTACTTCTGCTAATACAGGTCCGTTGGTTCTGGAAACCCCAGGGCCATCCTCTGCAGTGTCTTCGGTGCAGGACGCTGGTATTAACTCTGAAAACTCTACTACAACTAGTTGTTTGGTAAGCGATACTAACACTATTTGTCTACTCTCTACTGTCAAGGTTAAAGTTTTCAACTCTGATGGTTCCGTCCATCATGCTCGTGCACTACTGGATAGTGGTAGTGAACGTAGCTATATATCTCGGTCTTTGGCTATGTCGCTAAATACTAATTTCTCTTATTCCAACCTGACTGTTAGTGGTATAGCAGGTAAGGAAACCCGTATCTCAGCCATGGTTGATCTACTGATTGCTTCAAGACTGGATGAAAGCTACAAGCTTAAACTTCAGTTTGGGGTAATGGATAAAATTACTGAAAACTTACCTACTCTTGAATTTGATAAAAAATTACTAAAATGGCCATCTTTTGTTAAATTGGCTGACCCAGATTTTAATGTGTCTGGCCCTATTGATCTCTTGTTGGGTGTTGATGTTTTTTATAACTGTTTATTATATAAAACTATTGCACTTGGTTCTAATTTACCTGTACTCTTAAATACTAAATTTGGTTGGGTATTTGGAGGTAATATTACACTCCCCCAAATTAAAAATAAAAATCAGGGCTTAGTATCTCTAGCTCATACGAATCATTCAGTATGTCTAAGAAGTTCGTGTTGCATTAATGATGTACTTACTAAGTTCTGGGCTCTGGAAGAACTGTCAGTTGAAAAAGTTGTCTCTCCGTCTGAAAAATTATGTGAAAAATTATATGTTCAGTCTGTGTCTCGCATGGACTCAGGCAGATATGTGGTTGATCTTCCTATACAACACTCACATCTAGAAAAGCTAGGTGAATCTTACTCGAATGCTTTGATGTGTCTTTTGTCTTTAGAAAGAAGATTTCAAAAAGATAAAAATTTCTTTCTTCAATATAAAAATTTCATTCATGAATTTATTGATCTTGGTCATGCTGTATGGGTTACCTCTTCATTTCCAGGTGATTCCACTGCTTATCCAGAGTACTACATGCCACATCATGCAGTGCTTCGGGAATCTTCCTCCACAACAAAGCTGAGAGTTGTCTTCAATGCTTCGTCACCGACATCTACAGGAATTTCACTGAACGACACTCTGTTAGTTGGTCCTGTTGTTCAACCTGATCTCTTTATTATTCTCTTACGCTTTCGCTTATTTATGTATGCATTTATATGCGATATCACAAAGATGTATCGTCAGATCGGTATAAAATCTGATCATCAAACTTTACAACGCATTCTATGGCGTGATTCTTGTGATGAGGACATAAAGTGTCTTCAGCTCACAACTGTGACGTATGGCACAGCTAGTGCTAGTTATCTTGCTACTCGGACACTCCTACAGTTAGTTGAGGATGATGGTCATGACTTCTTACTGGCATCAAAAGCCATTAAAGAAAATCTCTATTGTGATGATTTTTTAGTAACTGCTCCGTCAGCCTCTTTGGCACTAAACTTAAAATTTGAGTTAATAGCACTTCTAAAGCGGGGAGGATTTGAGCTTCATAAGTGGTACTCTAATTCTCAAGATATACTAAATGAGATACCCATACAAAAACAAGAAAAATGTAACTTTGACTGTTTCAATAACAGTACTCTCAAAACACTAGGTGTAGTATGGTCACCTCTTTCAGATTCATTTCAAATATCAGTCCCTGATAATAAAGCTCTTTCAGGTAAAACTAAAAAAAATATCTTATCCTCTATTGCACAAATATATGATCCACTTGGGCTCGTTCAGCCTGTAACTGTTTATGCAAAAATTATCATGCAAGCTATTTGGAAATGTGGTATTGATTGGAACCAGTCTGTTCCCTCTGACATTCTTGAATTATGGCAAGTCTTTATAAATGATTTACCTAACTTAAAATCTATCTCCATCCCCCGAGTTATTTTGCCATGTGGTAATAAATTTGATTTACATGGGTTCTCAGATAGTTCCACTAAAGCTTATGGCTGCTCAATTTATTCACGTTGTACTTCTAATGATAGTAAAAAAATTATTGTTACACTTGTTTGCTCTAAATCCCGTGTTGCACCTCTAAAGCCAGTAACACTCCCACGACTTGAGCTTTGTGCTGCTGTGCTCCTGGCACAATTAATGAAGTCAGTACTAAATACTTTTAGAGAGTATGTTACCAATGTCTATTATTGGACAGACTCTTCTATTGCTCTGGCTTGGATCAAATCTGATGCCTCTAGGTGGTGTGTATTTGTTGCCAATCGAGTGGCAGCAATACAAGATTTATCCCCACCTGATCTCTGGTCTCACGTTAAATCATCTGACAACCCTGCTGACGTCATCTCTCGTGGCTCTCTACCGTCTGCTCTCAAGGATAGTAGTCTGTGGTGGACTGGTCCATCATGGCTATCCATTGATGAGGCGCTCTGGGATAAAGGCAGTGGCAAGGTACTAGATAGCAATGATTTGCCTGAAGGTAAATCACTGACTGTCATGACTACTTGCCACAAGCCACCTAATTGGTTTATTTGTTGGTTTGAAAAGTTTTCATTATGGTCACGATTACTCAGAACTTTTGCTTGGGTTCTAAGATACTCTAATAATATTAAAAAATCTAATACTAACCAAAAGGGTCCTCTTACAGCTTATGAATTGCAGTCAGCTAAATTGTTAATTATCAAAATATTACAAAATTATTATTTTGGTTCAGATATACTCAAGTTGCAACGAGATAATAAATTAAAATCGCTGAAGTTTCTTAACTTGTTTATAGACCAGGATGGATTACTTCGGGTTGGTGGTCGAATCCGGTACGCGGTTGTCTCTCCTTCGCAGAAATTTCCTCTTCTTTTGCCTTCGAAATGTCACGTTACAACTCTCATAGTGCGGAGTGAACACGAACGTCTACTCCACGCCGGACCTCAGTCTACTCTGTGCAGCCTCCGTTTACAATACTGGCCACTTCAAGGGCGCAACTGTGTCCGCAGTATTATTCATAAGTGTCTCAAGTGTTTCAGGTTCAGAGCGGAAGGTACGCAGCAACTGATGGCTGATCTACCGTTTGATCGTGTAAACCCCACTCCACGCGCTTTTGTGAAGGTCGGTCTTGACTATGCAGGGCCTTTGGAGGTCAAGCAGTCATCTATGCGTCGGTCTATAGTCTCAAAAGGTTATATATGCTTATTTATATGTCTTTGTACAAAAGCGATTCATCTGGAATTAGTGTCTAGTATGTCTACTAAGGAATTTCTAAATGCATTTCGGCGTTTTATAGCAAGGCGCGGTAAGTGCTCTAAAATCTTGTCTGACAATGGCACCACATTCCATGGTGCTAAGAACGAGCTAAAACAGCTGTATGATACATTTAGGTCTCAGGAAGTTATGAACTATATGTCTATAGAAAACATTGAATGGCAATTCATTCCTCCTTCAGCTCCCAATTGGGGTGGTATTTGGGAAAGCTCTGTCAAATTGGTCAAATATCATTTGAAAAGAGTACTCGGAATGCAAAAGTTCACATATGAACAATTAAATACTTTATTATGTCAAATTGAAAGTATTGTAAATTCTAGACCTCTTTGTTCACTTAAAACAGATGAGGAAGTTTCATGTTTAACACCTGCTCACTTTTTAATCAATGATTCATTAACTAGCTTTCCAGAACCTAATCTCTTAGATATCAATCTTAATAAATTGGATACTTATGAAAAACTTTTACAATGTAAACAATTGTTTTGGAAACGTTGGAGTAATGATTATTTAAATACATTACAGCAAAGGTATAAATGGTATAAACAATGTAATAATGTTAAAGTGAATGATATTGTACTTATAAAAGAAGGCAATATACCCCCATTATGTTGGTTGTTAGGTAAAATTGTTAAATTAGTACCTGGTAAGGATAATTTAATAAGATGTGTTTATGTTAAAACTGCTAAAAATATACTCATGAGACCTATTTCTAAAATTTGTCAGTTACCTATAAATGAAACTTAATTTCCGCTTAAAACTTTTGTGAAGATAAATTAATAATAAAAAATATCCTCTTTTTCTTATTTACTATATTTAATGTACTTATGTTATGATAAGTTCATTTAACAAATCTTATTTACTATATTTAATGTACTTATGTTATGATAAGTTCATTTAACAAATCTTATTTACTATATTTAATGTACTTATGTTATGATAAGTTCATTTAACAAATCTTATTTACTATATTTAATGTACTTATGTTATGATAAGTTCATTTAACAAATCTTATTTACTATATTTAATGTACTTATGTTATGATAAGTTCATTTAACAAATCTTATTTACTATATTTAATGTACTTATGTTATGATAAGTTCATTTAACAAATAAAATGTAATCTGCTTGTTTTTATTATTTATTTTACATAAAAATTATAAACTTAGATATAATTTTTATGGTATGTAACTGTTAAACTTTATATAAACTTAAATTGTATAATTATATAAACTTTATATAAAAATAATAACTTATTTTTGTATAAACTTAGACTACTTACTATAATTGTTAGTGTTAAAAATAACTGCTGTTATCTAAAATTTGTTTTGTTTTTGGTTTGTATAACTGAAAATATACTAAATTAATTTGTTTGGTATTATAACTCTGTTCAAAGTTCTTTAAAATCTCTCTTTCTGTAGCTACTTATGTCAATTCTTGTTATATACAGTCCACTAGTCTCTTATATTCTTTCTGTTAGTGTTATATTCTTGGTTGAAATGGTTCTCCTTTCAACGGGGGGACTATGTTAAGTACTCTGTGTTATTTTTGATGTATAGCTTAAATTTATTTGTCTGTGTAACTTCCCTTCTCTTCCTGTATCTTGTCATGTAATGTTGCATAGTTAAAACGCTCTCGAAAATTACACTAAATACTGAACAAACCAGCGACTTTCTATTCTCTCTCCACCAATGACCCAGCTTTCTTATTAATCTTAGTTACTCTCAATGTTGTTGGTTTATTAACTCCTCGCTACGGCTGTTCGTCTCTCGATAGAAATTTTTCTATGCCCGTTATAATGTGTGTGTGTGTGATGCCTGTGTTGTGTGAGGTGTGCTGTGTGGCCCTCAGTGAGAAAGAAGTATGCCGAGAGCCGGGCCGCCAGAGATCCGATCAGCGGTACCACGCGAGGGCGAGGCATCGCAGAATTGCCTCGCGCCCGCCTAGTACCCGCCGTCGAACCCGTAGTCGATCCGGCTCTCGACATACATCTTCTTAGACCATCGCGTGATACAATCATCCGATGTGGCCTCGTGGTGAATCCCCTTGGGCGGTGGGCTTTCGTTAACGCAGTTGTAGCACTTAGGCCTCTTATTTTCAGCCTTGTCGGGGCAGTGTTGTGCCTTATGGCCCGATTCGGCACAGTACCAGCATGGTCTGGTCGCGGTGTCGGCTCTGCAGTGTCGCTGCGTATGTCCGAATTTCAGACACGCATAACACTGCAGGAAGGGAGAGAAGTATTGGACGAACACTCTCTGGTGGTCTACGTTGATGCGCTCTTTCTCCATCGCAGACCTCCAGAAGGTTGGTTCTGCTTCGAACACAGCATTATATAAGTCTGGGTTATTATTTTTCCGCAGGAATTTAAATTTTAACAACTCTGTATTCTCCCCCGTTCCGGCACCTAGATCCGGATTCTGCCGGGTGATGATGCCCGGCAACTCTTGGTGAGGTACCTCACGCGATACCCCCTTCAAGATGAGCATGGGCCATGCGCCCCGCTTGGACAGAAAGTCCTTCGGCCCCGCTGGCCATGGCCAATGCATCGTCTCGCTGCTCGAAGGTGAGGAATTCAATTCTGACTTTATTGTTAGAGATGAATTCCGCATCCTCGGGTCCATAGGGGCGATCGCGGAAGTTACACCTCTTGCGGAAGAGTGCCAGAGCATCCTCCCTGGTTTTGCCCGGTTCACTGGCCCCGATTATAATGGCGGGCCTTGGCTTAAACCTCCCTTTCGGCCACCTCGGATCAGAAGTAGGAACCGCGTCAGGCCTGGTCGAGCGTGCCGCTGATTGCGCGCTGGCGTCCGCCTGGCTAATGGTGCGCGCGGTCACCGATGCGTAGGTGGGGCGCGCCGTTGCCACCTCGGTCGCGACGGCGCGTTTCACCCCGTCTATTTCTTTGCGAATGCTCTCACCGACACACTCGGTCAGAGCCCGTTTCAGCTCGTCGAGCTGCTGTTGTGATAGGTTTGCACCCTCAATGTGTATCTGTGACTGTGCTGCGTGTGTGTGTGTCCCTGCTAGGAGGGTCTCTTTAATGGGGGAAGAGGAGGCAACCGCCAGTCCAGGCTGGTATACGGCTCCTCCCATGCCCATCACCCCGTGTGCCCCGGGTGGAGACTCGAGACTCGTAGAACGGTCTACAGGGCCTCGAGTCTCCCCCCGGACTCGCGACGTTATTTCCTCGTGAGGGGGTCCGCGTGGGTCAGAGTCAGTATTAGTTGCCGCATCGGCCTTCACGATCGGCATGTGCTGCGGTGCTACTTGTATCTGGCCCTCGCCGACCTCCTCTCGAACATCCCGCTCGCTAATCGAGGCTTGATCGTCGTACTCGGCAATAAGTTGCCGAGTATAATCCTCCGCGAGCCCCCGTATGTCGCGAGCTTTGTCTATAACGGCCTCCTTGGCGACGCGCGTTACAGACTTGCCGGATGTGATTTTCTCAATTATGGCGTCCGCTTTCTTCCCCATTACCAGGCAGAAGTCGCGTGCCCTCTCTTGCCTCTCCGCGATGACCCACTCCCGCATAGGCCTAGGTCCGCTGGCCTTGGGGCTACCACCAGCTTCTGCCTGTGCGCGAGGCGGAGGAGGCCCCGGTGTACAGCTGGCCAGGTGTGCATTTAATTGCCGACGAACAGATGCGGCGTACTTTCTGAGGTTCAGGGCTGAATCCCGAACCCCAGCACGCCGGAAGTGGCCCAGTCTAGCGGGGTCGTCAATGGAGGCACACAAAATCTGGAGGTGACTATCAACCTCGGAGAAGAAATCCCGCAGGGTCTCCTCTCCGAGGCTGACGATGTCGCACGCAAACCCCTCCCGGGTATAAGAGGACAGCTGCGACGCTCTCTGCTGTTCTGGAGAGGGAGTATGGATAAAATCCCCCGAAGAGTCCCCTGTGCTTGACATGTTGTGTGTTTTGTGAATGTGTGTGTGTGTGTGTGTGTAAATGTGTGTGAGGAGCCGCGCGGTGAGTCCCGTAACCGCTAAATAGCAATACCGCGCCCTTATAAATCAAGGTAATAAATTGTGTATCAGACAATACGGTAAATTCCGTATCAAAGAAGGAAACACGCGCAATTAAGCTAGTCAAACACAATGAAAGTACTAATATTAATTATAAGTAAGATATTTGTAACTAATAATAGTTATGATACAGAGGTAATAAGAATAATACAGCACACTAAATATTTTTAGTTTACCATATGAGTGCCACTTCAACAATAAATAGTCCTATGCAAAGTATTATATAATGTTTAATAGAATTTTGACCTGGATTTTATCTCTTTCAAGTTCAATGAATATTGGTATATGTACGCAGTTAGATATAAGTTAAAGGTTATAAAGTATTTACTATTACAGAGAGAAAAAAAAAATAATAAAATAAAATGATAATATAAATAAATAAATGAGTTTTTTAAAAGAAAATTTCTAATAAAACAAGTGTAGTAACATAAGCTATAAATTTTTTCTCCAAATTGTAAGTTTTACTACTCATACTTAAATAGATTTTTATACTCGTTAGTTATTCTGTTAGTCTTTAAATGTAAGTCCAAATGTAGAGATTACTTAACATCCCACGTAGTAAAATATATGCACAATGATATAAAGTTTAATACCCAATAGTGTTCTTATTTGTTTAAACAGCGTTTGTTGATCTCCGATGCCTTATCTCTTAGTTAAATATATGGTTGCACCTATATATTGATTAATATAACATCCTGTTGTAAATTTGTGTCACAGAGCAATAGTGTTGTAATGGTAAGGAGGTGGGTTTTTGCCAAGTAAGAAGAAGAAGAAGAAAACTTTCACTTTCACTTGTGTTATTAATAACTTTCCTTGAGCAGACTAATTGTTGTTATTGTTATTAGACAGATTATAAAATCATATGTCGTGTGCGGCTCCAAGTATATTAAAGTTTGTAATTAGTTTTCAGTTTTAGTTTTTTAAGATTTAAAGTTTTATGATTTTATTTTAATTTTTGAAGGTATTCGGCTATATATGTAGAAGCGCACTGGCGGCGGGGGCCGTGCGGCCCGATCGGGATGTCTTGAAGTCAGTTTGTCTGTTCATGTTAGTAGTGTCATAGCTATGTCTAAAAAAGAGAGAGGGAGGAAAATAATTTGGAAGAGGAGGGGAACATACAACTCGCCTCATTAGGTGAGTGCGAGCTCGGAGTTGGGCAGGAAAACTCCGAATAAGGGGAGATCGGTCGGTCGGGGGAGGGGGGGGAGTGCATGCCGTGGATTATTGGGAATGCGCGAGCCATGATAGATAAATTTTGAAAAATAACTTTTACACCATCTCAGTTCGCGCATATACCGCCATCTAGCGGACTAGCTGGCGAGTGCTACGCGTACCTGGGTGGCGAGTCTCAGCTATTGCGTCCACCCATTTTACGCAATAGTTCCGAGTCGTTTCGTTCCGCGCTTTGAGAGTGGCGCTAAATCCAAATTTGTACCATAGTTACTAACAGAAGGTTGGCAACTTGGTGGTAAAGTAATTTAATAAAAAGTAAGTAATAGAGTAATTTTAAGTAAAAAAATTTTATGTATGCCTTTAGGAGGACTTTTCAGGATAATAAATCAGTTTTTAAATTTTGAAAATATGCTAGGATGCCAAAGATATGGGCGGATTAAAATTTGGAAAATTCTATTTTGACTTACGGCTATCATAAGTCGCGCATTTCCCGCCATTTCCCGGGGTCGGGAAAACTGAAACTAGGAAAATTTTTATGGGGGTGTTTAGGTGGGCTAACTGGGCTATAGGATCCGTTTTTAAATTTCGAAAATATGGTGGGATGCAAGAGATATGGGTGGATTACTTTTTGGGGAATTCAGATTTTACTCTCTATGAGACTAGGTGGGGCATGTTTGGGGAATGGGAGTGAGCGCGGGAAGTGATATGAAGAGGAGACCCAATATCGGGTCCGAATACTCAAGCATCCAGACCCGATGTCGGGTCGGGACTCAAGTACCGACCGATACCGACTTGAAGAGAAGACGGAGCACGGGGCGGTCACGTGGTAGTCACGTGGCCGCCGCGTGATTCCGTCTCCATACAAATTAATTAAATTGTGACGTCATAGGCCTGATCCGACTCGCGACTGACCAAAACCGATGATGATGTCACGATCCCGGCCATGTGACCGCCTTGGGGCCGCGCCCTAAAACACGTAAAAACACCCCATTTCGGCCACGAGGTTTTTTCCTGGACAGAATTGGACCAAACAAAATTTATATCCAGGAAAGAGAGGTCTTAAAAATGGGTTATGCAAATTTTTGTCCCCCTAGGTCCCCGGGAACATATTAAAAACCCGAGTAAACAAAAACTCCCCATTAAAAACACCTCATACAAAGTTATATCGGAGTCGGTCAGAAGGACGACTCTCGACATATTTTGAATTTAATGAAAAAAATAAATGACTCCCGGGGCTGAAATTTTGCATGAGGCAACAAGGATAATTAAGGAATCTAATAATATACATATCTCTGCCGCAAATTTATATTAAAAGGGGGGAAATTAAAATTAAAAATCAAGACATCCCTTCACGGGACCGCACTTACCCCTGTTCTTTAGTGGGCCATATTTTTAGATGGTTTCTGCGCCCAAGAATCGAAAGGAACAGCTCTGACCTTTCCAACAAAGTCAAGCATGGTGCCCAACAGTGGGAAAAAGGGTGTAATTCACCCTCCCAAAGTTTGTTTACAAACTATTTCACAAACTTAAAACACTTCTAACTTTTAAGTTTTAGAAGCTAAAAATCAGGTGAAGCCTGATTCGGGTTCGCCTCATTAAGCGCAACCCTGTGATATTCACAAAATTTTGAAAAAAGTAATTTTTGGGATTGATTTTTTGTCGAAACTGTTTGAGCACGAAAAATTTTTTAAGAAAAACACTCACAATAATTTTATTTTTGGGTTTAAAAATCCGAAACTTTTTTCACATATACTTTGTTTAATTGGGCACCTCACTGCATTCCGGGTTTTGAAAGTGTTCACTGAAAAACTCGCGCCGCACGCAGATTTGTCCGAAAATCGGGCGAGAAGTGTTTGTTTTTTAGTATATAAATTCGTGAATTTTTGTCCGATTGTAACCAAAATTACACCGTTGGTTTGGTTAGGTTAGGTTAGGTTAGGTTAGGTTAGGTTAGGTTAGGTTAGGTTGGGGTGCCAAAGTGGTCGGCCTCCTCGTGGCGCACCCTGGGCAAGCTTAGTCTTGGCGAACGGACCACTGAGGGGTGGCCAATCCAGTTGTCCCTCTGATTAGCAGAGGGCAATCTGGACGGGCCGGGGACTTCGGGGGGGTTGGGGTGAAGTCCCTAATGAGCGACGGGTCCAGTTGGGCTTACTCTAAGTCTGGCTGGACATGGTGACGGCCACCGTCGGCGAAACCCGGAAGCCCAGCAATGGGAACGGGGACCTTCGGGTTGCGAGGAAGAAAACCTCTATAAAAAATTACCCGGTGGGGGCGGAAACGCCCACCAAGGCGTTGGGGCCCCTACTTGGGGTGCGATCTCTCCCTGTCGACCGTGACTAAACACGGTGGGCAGGGAGCGATCGTGGGCAGCGATGGCCTCCTTTAGCTCTGCGGAGGGGGTGTAGGGAGGCGGCGGAGCGGTTCCACGAACTGTTGTTCTGGATCCAATCTGCTGCTGGTGAGTCCAGGTGTTAGTGACTCGCCCAAGCCCATCGTCTGCCGCCCTAACTGGGGACCTTCGGGTGTTCCGAACGGGGTACATCGGACACCTGGCTTACAGGTGCCCGAGGCGGTCGGTGCATCTGGTGCTCCCGATGCACCGGTTAGCGGAGGGGGGTTTCTCTTTCGAGGGGCCCCTACCTGGAGGTGTTTATTCTCTGGGATCAGAGCTGTCGGCGGGATGGGGGCAAAATGTACAATGATACCCTGTCCTTGCCATTGGCAGCGTGGTGGAGCACACAGGTCGTTTTAGTCGGTGCGAGTCCGACATAACCGCCGCCTGTCCCCGTCGGGCGGCGGTACCCATAAGGGGTTTTTTCCTGTATAATAAAAAAAAAAAAAAAAAAGGTTAGGTTAGGTTAGGTTAGGTTAGGTTAGGTCCCGCCAGGGCAAGTCCACCCTCGACTGTATCGAGGGTGTGAGACTTCTGGCGGAGGAGGCGACAACCCGGCGCGAGGTGGTGTTGGCGGTGTCGTTGGACATCGCTAACGCATTCAACACCTTGCCCTGGGGGGTGATTAAGGAGGCCCTACGCTTCCACCGCATCCCCATGTACCTGCAGCGTGTGGTCAGTGACTATCTGGCTGACCGCGCTGTCAGGTACCCGACGGCTGGGGGTGCGTGGAAGGAGCGGAGGATGTCGTGCGGTGTTCCACAGGGGTCGGTTCTTGGCCCCCTCCTGTGGAACATCGGATACGACTGGGTGCTGCGTGGGCAAATGCTTCCGGGGGTGCGTCTGTTCTGTTACGCAGACGACACCCTCGTGACTGCCCGCGCGAGCACCCACCGGGAGGCCCGAGTGCTGGCGACCGCGGCCACGGCTCACGTTGTGGCCCGGATTCGCCGGTTGGGACTGGGGGTGGCCTTGGAGAAATCCGAGGCCATTTGCTTCCACAGGCCTCGGATGGCGCCCCCAGTGGGCTCCCGGTTGGTGGTGGGCGGGACGTCCATCGAAATCTCGGGTACTCTACGGTATCTGGGATTGCTCCTCGACAGCCGATGGACGTTCGAGGCCCACTTCCGGCGGCTCGCTCCCAAGCTAACGGCGACCGCCGGAGCCCTGAGCAGGCTCCTCCCGAATCTGGGGGGGCCTAATGCAGGCTGCCGGCGCCTTTATGCCGGAGTGGTCCGCTCTATGGCCCTGTACGGCGCTCCCGTGTGGGCGGAGCGGCTGACTGCGGTGTCCCTGCCTCTGTTTCGGGGAGCGCAGAGGATCATGGCGGTCAGACTCGTGCGGAGCTACCGGACCATTTCCGGCGAGGCGGCTTGCGCCTTGGCTGGGTCCCCTCCTTGGGACCTGGAGGCCAAGGTGCTCGCTCAGGCCTACCGCCGCAGAGTTGAAGCCCGTTCATCGGGGGGAGACTCGGCAGTGGTAGAGGTGGATTGGCGGAGGGAAGCTCAGGAAGAGCTCCTCCGCCAATGGAGGCGGCGGCTGGAATCGCCCAGTGCAGGAGGCTGGACGATTTCGGCCATCCAGCCCATTCTCCAGGGCTGGGTCGCCAGGAGGCATGGGGTCCTCACCTTCCGCCTGACACAGATGCTTTCCGGACATGGTTGCTTCGGGAGGTATCTGTGGCGGGTGGCCGGGCGCGAAGCGTCCGGTGAGTGCCACGAGTGCGGCGCCGATTCCGACACGGCGTCGCACACGCTCGCGGACTGTCCTGCTTGGGCGGTTCAGCGGGCGGAGCTCGTGGCACAGGTGGGGCGCGACCTCTCCTTGCCCACTGTGGTTCGTGCCATGGTGGACAGGGAGAGGTCGTGGGCAGCGATGGCCTCCTTCTGCGAGCACGTCATTTCGCAGAAGGAGGCGGCGGAGCGGGTCCGGGAAGTCGAGTCTCGGGATCCGATCCGCCGCAGGCGAGCCGGGCGCAGGCGGTTCGTCCAAGACCATCGCATGCCGCCCTAACGGGGACCTTCTGGGCGTTCCGAACGGGGTTAATCGGACGCCCTCCTTATAAGGTCCCCGAGGCGGTCGAGGCATCTGGTGCTCCCGATGCATCGTCCAGCGGAGGGAGGGGCCACTTTTAGAGAGGCCCCGACCCAGAGGTGGCGCACTCTGGGGTTCAGAGTTGCTGCTGGCGGGAGTGGGGTCAAATAAGGCACCCTGCTCCCGCCACCAGCAGCGTGGTGGAGCATACAGGTTGTTTTAGTCGGTGCGAGTCCGACATAACCACCGATCGTCCCCGTCGTTCGGTGGTACCCATAAGGGGTTTTTTCCTGTATAAAAAAAAAAAAAAGGTTAGGTTAGGTTAGGTTAGGTTGGGGTGCTTTAGCGGTTGGCCTCCTCGTGGCGCATCCTGGGCAGGCCTACGGAATAATGAAATATGTATTCCCTGGACCTGGCGAACGGACCGTGGGGTAGGGGGGGTAGGGTTGCTGATTCTGATTGTCCCTCTGTTAGCAGAGGGCAATTCTGATAGGCTGGGGGCTCTGGGGGGGAATGAGTCTTCAACTGGTTGGCGCGTTCGGTTTTGGCTAATTAGTCTTGCTGGACACGGCTTCGGCCTCCGTCAGCCAAACCCGTAAACCCAGCGATGGGAGCGGGGACCTTCGGGTCGCGAGGAAGAAAACCTCTCTAAAAAATTACCCCTAATCCCAAGGTTTTGGGGCTCGCCGAGGGGATGAGTGGCTGGGGGGGAATCCAGTCGCGAGGGCCTCACCCAATCTTAAGGTCATACCCGCCGACAAGATGAATGGCCGATGGGAGTTCGGTCGTAAGGGTAACCAAATCAAAAAATTATGGCAATGGACAAACGAAAAGTAATAACTACCCAGGAGGGTCCCGGATCATCCGGGGAATCCCTCACCGAGACCAGTGTTTCATCGCATTCCGCGAATTTAATTTGGCGGGTGCCGTGCAATACTGGCCTCGGTCGCCCCATCGTATCTGGGGGGGCAACCAGTGCTTGCGGAGATGGAGGAGTAGAGATCTGCGAAATTGAGACCGGCTATGCTGGTGTTTCTGCGGATCCAGTAGAGACGAGGCGTGATACGACACGCAAGATTAAGGACAGGACTATCAGCACTCGAAGTGCTAGTGCAGGATCAGACAACTCCGCGGATATGTCAAGATGTGTATCAGCGGAAAGCTTAGACGGCACGAAAAATCGAACCCGATCTAAGAAACGGCTGTGGGCTGAATGCGAGGGTTCCACCGGAACGCGTGACCTGGACGCCAAAAAGGCGGATACCAGGACCCATGTGTGGGGCTCTCAAATGGATCTTCAGGAGGCCCGTGACGCTGTTCGGCGTCACGAGTTTCTCAAGAGGATGTGTATATTGGTGAAGTTGAGCCGAGTGGCCGAAGAACCAGGTCGGCGCCGGCGGTGGACTTCCGGAATTCCGGTGCGACTAGGTCCAAAAGTGGGCCTGTCAATTCTGAAAGTCCGGAGTCATTGGACATGGCTGACACGTCACGTGTTTGTGACGTGCTCTCCCAGAACATGGAGAAGATGCGGCTGACCTTGGGTAAGTCCAGAAACCTTAATGGTTAGTGCAGAGGAACCCTTAACTCAGTCGCCGAATGCGTGGAGGAGGCGGTCAAGGTCCTGTTAAAGAGGACACAGTCAGAAGAGGTCCGAATTTTGAGGGCTGAAAACGCCAGGTTGGCAGGGGTGGTGAATAATCTCTCTGTGGAGATCGCCACGTTAAAAGAGATGATCACCTCTGCCAATATGGGGTCTTCTGGGAACATGGTGGTTCCGCCAGTCCGTCAGCCTGAGAAGAGCCTGACAGTTGAGGAGGAGATTGTCAGGCTCCGTAATATGTTTTCGGCTCGACTGGACAATATGGAAAGTCGATTGCCTCCGGAGCCAAGACTCCGCCCTCCGCTAGCTGCGGATACGAAAATTGCGGCGGCGGTGGCGGCAAAGACACAAAGAAAGGAGGTTGTGACGACGGCGAAGGAGAGACAAGTAGAGGCTCGGAAGATTCCGGAGGCCTCTGCTAGCCAGCCGCCAAAACGAAGTAAACCGGAGATAGTGGTCGCCGATCCGGCATCGGGAGGCTTGAAAAAGTCTAAAACAAAGAAAAAGAAAGCCGGAAAAAAGCCTGAAACGCGGACACAGCAGCGCCCTGAGCCCAGGCCTCTACCACCAGCCCCGGCCTCGATGAGCGAAGGCTGGAACGTGGTTGCTCGTAGAGGTCCGAAAGCTAAGGCAGGGAAGGTGGAGTCAGCGAAACCCACGTCCATCCAAGCACAGCAGCGGCAGCCAAAACAAGTTGGTGGTGGTGGTAAAAATCTTAAAACCCCAAACTCCGCTGCTGTCGTGGTTACTCTGGATGAGGTGGGTGTGAAAAAAGGCCTCACGTATGGCGACATACTGGCCCGAGCTCGTCGAGGCATTCGAATTGACGACCTGGGGCTGGATGTCGGTATGCGACTGAAGAAGGCGGCGACTGGGGCCCGTAAATTTGAAATCTCCGGGCCCGAAAAGGCAGAAAAAGCGGTAGCTCTTGCAAGCCGGCTCAAGGACCTGTTTAAGGATGAGCCGGCGGTACGAGTGTCCACGCCCACAAAGTGTGCGGAGATTCGCGTTGTGGGTCTGGACGACTCGGCCGAAGAGAATGATGTCGCCATCGCCGTCGCGCGGATCGGGGGTTGTACCACACAGGAAATCCAGTGCGGGGCGATCCGCAGGACAGGAAATGCCCTGGGCTCTCTCTGGCTCAGGGTCCCTGTCGCGGCGGCGAAAAAGGTGGTGGCGTCTGGCAGGCTGCTGGTAGGCTGGGTCTCGGCTCGGGTCCAGTTGCTCGAGACTCGCCCGCAGCGATGTTTTAGGTGCCTTGAAAAGGGGCACCTAAGGGCCGAATGTTCGTCGGCCGTTGACCGCAGCGGCGAATGTTATCGCTGCGGTCAAAATGGCCACAAGGCCCGATCCTGCTCGGTAGCTCCGCATTGTGGGAGCTGCGAACGAGCGGGATTAAAGGCCGACCATCGGGCGGGGAGCGGACAGTGTAAGGCACCGTCCGCTCCAAAAAGGAGGGGAAGGGGGGGTGATGGCCCGAGGGTCCCCTCGCCACCTGCCGCCGACCCGGCTCAGCCCACCACGAGCCGGGCTATGGAGGATCCGATGGAGGTCGCTAATTGATGGCTTCCATAAGATTCCTCCAGGCGAATATCATGCGCTCCGGCAGGGCCCAGGACCTTATCTTCCAGACCTTGGCGGAGCGCATGGTGCACGTGGCTGTGATCTCCGAACCCCTCTTCGTTCCGTCGGGCGAGGAGTGGGTCGGAGACCGTGTGGGAGATGTGGCCATCGCGTCCAGGGCTGCAGTTGGTTCCCCAGCTCTGGAGCGCGTGGTGAGGGGGCGCGGGTACGTCTCCGCAAAGATTGGAGACGTATCCGTCATCGGGGCGTATTTTTCACCCAACAGACCGTTCTCCGACTTCGAACTCTTTATGGCTGAAGTCGGAGACTTGGTGAATAGGTTACGCCCCGGCAAGGTGGTCCTGGCCGGTGACCTCAACGCCAAATCCGCCGCGTGGGGGTCTCCGGTCACGGACGTAAGAGGGAGGTTTCTGGACGGTTGGTTGGCCTCGACTGGGATGGCCGTCATGAACCGAGGGACGGCTGACACATGTGTGCGATTTTTTTTTTTTTTTTTTTTTTTTTTTTTTTTTTTTTTTTTTTTTTTTTTTTTTTTATTATACAGGAAAAAACCCCTTATGGGTACCGCCGGCCGACGGGGACGGGCGGCGGTTATGTCGGACTCGCACCGACTAAAACGACCTGTGTGCTCCACCACGCTGCCAATGGCAAGGACAGGGTATCATTGTACATTTTGCCCCCATCCCGCCGACAGCTCTGATCCCAGAGAATAAACACCTCCAGGTAGGGGCCCCTCGAAAGAGAAACCCCCCTCCGCTAACCGGTGCATCGGGAGCACCAGATGCACCGACCGCCTCGGGGACCTGTAAGCCAGGTGTCCGATGTACCCCGTTCGGAACACCCGAAGGTCCCCAGTTAGGGCGGCAGACGATGGGCTTGGGCGAGTCACTAACACCTGGACTCACCAGCAGCAGATTGGATCCAGAACAACAGTTCGTGGAACCTCCGCCCCCCTCCGCAGAGCTAAAGGAGGCCATCGCTGCCCACGATCGCTCCCTGCCCACCGTGTTTGCTATGTCACGGTCGACAGGGAGAGATCGCGCCCCAAGTAGGGGCCCCAACGCCTTGGTGGGTGTTTCCGCCCCCACCGTGTAATTTTTTATAGAGGTTTTCTTCCTCGCAACCCGAAGGTCCCCGTTCCCATTGCTGGGCTTCCGGGTTTCGCCGACGGTGGCCGTAACCATGTCCAGCCAGACTTAGAGTAAGCCCAACTGGACCCGTCGCTCATTAGGGACTTCACCCCAACCCCCCCGAAGTCCCCGGCCCGTCCAGATTGCCCTCTGCTAATCAGAGGGACAACTGGATTGGCCACCCCTCAGTGGTCCGTTCGCCAAGACTAAGCTTGCCCAGGGTGCGCCACGAGGAGGCCGACCACTTTGGCACCCCATGTGTGCGATGGAATGACGGCTCCAAAGTCGACGTTACCTTTGTCGATGCCGCCATGTCACCATGTGTCAGAAATTGGGAGGTAATTGTGGGTGCGGAGTCACTCTCGGACCATCGATATATATGGTTCGAGGTGGCCGCACGCCATGCTCCCATTTCCCCTCGGTCGGGAAGAGATGATGGCCCTCGGTGGTCCGTCAGAAAAATGGATCCCGAGTTCCTTGTCGAGGCCGCAATCGTCCAGGCGTGGGCCGCTGGGCCCACGGGGCCCTCCTTATAAGGTCCCCGAGGCGGTCGACGCATCTGGTGCTCCCGATGTATCGTCCAGCGGAGGGAGGGGCCACTTTTAGAGAAGCCCCGACCCAGAGGTGGCGCACTCTGGGGTTCAGAGTTGCTGCTGGCGGGAGTGGGGTCAAATAAGGCACCCTGCTCCCGCCACCAGCAGCGTGGTGGAGCATACAGGTTGTTTTAGTCGGTGCGAGTCCGACATAACCACCGATCGTCCCCGTCGGTCGGTGGTACCCATAAGGGGTTTTTTCCTGTAAAAAAAAAAAAAAGGTTAGGTTAGGTTAGGTTAGGTTAGGTTGGGGTGCCAAAGTGGTCGGCCTCCTCGTGACGCACCCTGGGCAAGCTTAGTCTTGGTGAACGGACCACTGAGGGGTGGCCAATCCAGTTGTCCCTCTGATTAGCAGAGGGCAATCTGGACGGGCCGGGGACTTCGGGGGGGTTGGGGTGAAGTCCCTAATGAGCGACGGGTCCAGTTGGGCTTACTCTAAGTCTGGCTGGACATGGTTACGGCCACCGTCGGCGAAACCCGGAAGCCCAGCAATGGGAACGGGGACCTTCGGGTTGCGAGGAAGAAAACCTCTATAAAAAATTACACGGTGGGGGCGGAAACACCCACCAAGGCGTTGGGGCCCCTACTTGGGGCGCGATCTCTCCCTGTCGACCGTGACATAGCAAACACGGTGGGCAGGGAGCGATCGTGGGCAGCGATGGCCTCCTTTAGCTCTGCGGAGGGGGGCGGAGGTTCCACGAACTGTTGTTCTGGATCCAATCTGCTGCTGGTGAGTCCAGGTGTTAGTGACTCGCCCAAGCCCATCGTCTGCCGCCCTAACTGGGGACCTTCGGGTGTTCCGAACGGGGTACATCGGACACCTGGCTTACAGGTCCCCGAGGCGGTCGGTGCATCTGGTGCTCCCGATGCACCGGTTAGCGGAGGGGGGTTTCTCTTTCGAGGGGCCCCTACCTGGAGGTGTTTATTCTCTGGGATCAGAGCTGTCGGCGGGATGGGGGCAAAATGTACAATGATACCCTGTCCTTGCCATTGGCAGCGTGGTGGAGCACACAGGTCGTTTTAGTCGGTGCGAGTCCGACATAACCGCCGCCTGTCCCCGTCGGGCGGCGGTACCCATAAGGGGTTTTTTCCTGTTTAATAAAAAAAAAAAAAAAAAAGGTTATGTTAGGTTAGGTTTTTATTTTTTTTATTTTTTTTTTTTTTATTATTTTTTTTTTTTTATAAATACTAAATACCTGTAATTTGTGGAAGTTTACAGCCTGTTTTTGTCGATAACTCATTCATACCAGTTCTCGCTTTTGTTTATTCTTCCATTCTACATACTAATTCTTTCTTTTATTCATCATCTTTCGCAACTATTTAAGGGTGGGATGCCCTTCTATTTCTACGCTAACTTAGTCTTATTTGCTATTGGGGTAATGAATACACATTATTTATTGCTTATCAAGTTAAACTACAACATTGCTTTTCTCTTACATTCAACTTATTTTTTATATTTATACCAATATACTGTATTACAATTTTACTTTACTCTATTTTATTGCTACCAATATAAAATACGTTATTACATTATGCTATTTTTGTTTACAATACATATTTTATCATTTGGCAATTTTTATGTTTTGTGCAATTTAAAATTTCAAGTTCTATTCGCTAAAAAATAAAAAAAAAAAATTTATTTCGAAGTTTTTTCGACTTTTATATGCTTTAATACTGATGTACAATTTATATTATACTGTAAGCATTAATTTCCTTTATAATCTTTGCAGCTATTATTTTATTTACATATTTAGTTACTTGAATTTACAATACATTTAAGTGCAGTTATGTTATATTAGAGTGCTTTTCCTCTTTAATACAAAATTTTTTGATTTTACTGTGGTTGTGTTATTAATTTTCCAATACGACATAATATGCTTTATAGTGTTTTCCATTTATCTTACAATCTTATGCTGTTTTACTTATAATCTATTTCTTAATTCTAGCGAGTACAAATGTTTTGACATTACGTACTTAGTTACGTCAATTATATATACCATTATACTCGACACAACTAATATCTATTTACGAGCTATATTTTTTTTTATGACTTTATTGTTTAATGCTATTTTCAATATAACGACTATATTATTAATAGCATATTTTCTTTGTCTCATACATTTAACCAGCTTTTCTAATTTTATTTCCTTGTATAGGTCGTTAGATCTTAAACGTAAGTTTGCGGCCTTATTGCAAACGTTGTAACTTAGAAAACCGCTTTGTACCCAACTAGATTGGTTTATAACAAATTTGCAAGAAGTACCCTTCCCGCTTTCCTTTGTCTCAACTATTCTCACTCTATTCAAATTTATTTTGGCAGAGTACAACACGTACGTTGGTTTTACAAGATCAGGTCGGACGAAGTAGATGCGAGCTGGGTTCTGCATTTTTAGGCTTACGGTTTTATTTACCTTCCTATTAACATAATCTTTCATACTATCTTTTATGCATCCTCTTTTACCTACTCTTCCACTCGCTCTATCTTCCAGTCCCTTTTTTGCAATCAGGCCTTTCTCAGCAGTATGCCACCGTCGACCTAGCTATATTATCCCACTTCTTTCGAATCGGGCAGTCAGAGCTGAAAGCATTATGTTCTGCATTATCGAGTTTGGCTTTCGTGCAGTTTCGGCATGATGGCGGAAGACTCGCCGCCCAGTCCGCGCACGCCGCCTTTACGTGGGGCCCTCCACAGTGGCTACAAGTGTCCACTGTTTCGGTGCAGAAGCGCCTCCCATGACCGTAACCAAGGCAACGCGTGCACTGGACCAGGGGCGACTGGTCTTCCACCCTCAGTCTGTGCATGTCAACGCGCAAGTAGCCTGCACCGACTGCCTTTTGCCAGACCGACGGTGACACACTGATCACTATGTGATTAGTATGTGGATTTCGGGCTCTCCTTCTATACTTCACTTCCAGCCTGTTATTCTCGTCGGGGGTGCCAAAAATGTCCCGATTCTGGTTCCTCAGGGCCTTAATGATTTCGTCATCTTTATTGATGGCCATTACGTCCCTGATGACCAGAAGCGGGTCCTTATTCCTGACCTCCTCGACTGAGAGCTCAGTCCCTGCTTTACTCAGTCTCTCTTTCACTTTGTCCCTTTCACTCGTAGAGCTGAAACCCATTATCACCTTCCTGTCTTTCGCTTATCGCACCCTTTCGATCCTCACCCATCCCTCTTTCGCATTTATTACCTTTTGCAGCTTTTCGAGGACCTGCTCTCCGGTGTGGGTCTCGTCCTTCGACGTGACCACCACCGAGTGCAAGGTACTACGTCTCGGTTGCGGGTTCCCGCCGATACCACCCGCTACCACACTCGCGTAGCTAGCTGACTTCTCAAGTGAGGCCCTATGAGTGTCAATAGCAGTATGCAACAGTTCCATCTTACGACTGCTTTCTACAAGTATTTGGGAATGCTCCCTTATTTGCTCCATCATGGCGCTCATCTGAAGTTCACTAGGTTTAGGTTGGGGATGGGGTGAGGGTTGCTCTTCCATACGACTAGTTTGCGTTCCGAACTCTATTTTGTCTACACTAGTTTGCGTTCCTACCTCTGTACCCTTATTGTCTATTTGTGTATACGCTTCTTTACCCTTTTTTACTATGTTTTTCGTCTTACTTTCGTTTAGTTTTTCTCTATGCTCTGTTAGTTCCTCGTACACTTTTACTGCTAAGTTTTTGACTAGGCTGAGCATCATTATCATTTCTTGACCGATGTCATATTTAACCTTTCGCGTGTCCGATATTTTATTTACAAAGTCCTCCAAAAATTCTATACAGGTCGTATTAAAGTCTGATGACGAAAGTACTGACATGTCAATTTTCCCGTCGAGGGTGATCTTAGGCTTGGTTGCAGAGGTTTTGCTGGTTGAGGGAGTTGGGTTTCCCCTACTCTTGGGTGCTCTCGGATGCATGATAAGCGGAGGTATGCGTCAATTATTTGTCCAAATCTATCTTAATTCTAATATAATGTACTGAGACAGTGCAAAGGGCTGTCCCTGGTCACAGAATATGAATATATTAATATGAATATATGGTGTTGTCACTGATTTTTTATAAGGCAGTGTAAAGTGCTGCCTTGTTAAAGCTATAATTGTTTGTCAAAGTTTATATTATATAAACAGTTTTCACTATTTAAGTTACACCAAAGTTTTTTCTATCAATTGTAAACCGTCAATAAAATTGTTCTTAGTCGCGCAAGTCCGTGTATTCAGCAGTACCAAAATAGGGGTCGTACGGTCCGATTCAGGAAGTCTTGAGTCTGTCTGTCTGTTATGTTTAATGTCTAATTTAAATTATTGTAAGTTGGAGGATAAGTAATTTAGAAAAACGCGATAAGAATATAGTACTCACCTCATTAAGTGAGAGTGAGGCCGGAGTCGGGCAGGAGAACTCCGAAAAGGGGAAGTCGGTCGGTCGGGGGGGAGGGGGAGGAATGCATGCCGTGGATATTTTGGGAATGCGCGAGCCATGATAGATAAATTTTGTAAAATGAAGTTTTGCACCATCCCAGTACGCGCATTTACCGCCATCTATGAACTAGATGGCAAAGTACTACACGTAACTGGGTGGCGAGACTCCAACCAACCGTATGCAGCGTCTGCTGGATCTGTTGCCAGAGTGGCTGGACATGTGGAGGATGGCCGTCAACGTGGGAAAGACTGCCGCCTTGCTGACCAGTCGCTCCAAGCCACTACGTCAACTCACTCTACGAGGTCAGAACGTAGAGTGGAAGACCTCAGTTCGGTTCTTGGGGTGTGACATCGACCGCAGCCTGCGAATGGTCTCCACGGTTAACCGTGTGGTAGGCCAAGCCGCGGCTGCCAGGTCGAAGCTGCACACCTTATTCACATCCCGCATGTCAACGAAGACCAAGCTGAGAGTCTATGGTGCCTACGTTCGCTCGCGTTTGACGTATGCGGCACCCGCCTGGTACGCGCTGTGTTCAGCGTACCAGAGGCGAAGACTCCAGATCCAGCAGAATCGATGCCTACGATTGATACTAGGAGCTCCGAGGTACGTGCGGAATGACGTTCTGCACCGGGACACCAGGACGCCAACCGTGGAGGAATTTGTCCGAACGCTTGCGCGCCGAATGTTCGCGCGAGCGGATCACAGCGCGCATGTACACCTCCACGGTATAGCCCCGCTGCACGCCCGTCCACCTGAGGGACGTCCATTACCTCGCGAGCTTCTGCGGTCTCCCGCACCGCTAGACGCGGAACTGAGCGACGAGCAGGACGACGCGAACCCGGACTAGACCCCCTACTGGACTGACACGCCCCCCGAACTTGACAACCCACGGACAATACACCCACGACGAGAATGAAGAGGACAGATCGCTTCCTTCGTTCAAGAATGAAAACGAAATATCCCCCTCAGGCTCAGCCATTGGCCAGAGCCTAGGCCAACAGGCCTAAACAAACAACCAGGCTTTCAGGCCTGCGAGGAATGGCCCGGGTAAGGAGGTACGCCTCGAAGCCCGTACCACACCCGTCTTCGGGCGAGTGAGAAGACCCCTGCTGGCGAGACTCCGACTATTACGTCCACCCATCTTACGTAATAGTTCCGAGTCGTACCGCGCTTTAGAGTGGCGCTAAATCCGAATTTTTACCATAGTTACTGACAGAAGGTTGGTAACTTGGTACTAAAGTAATTTAATAAAAAGTAAGTAATAGAGTAATTTAAAGTAAAAAATTTTTAAGTATGCCTTTAGGAGGACTTTTTGGGATACTAACCCAATTTTTAAATTTTGAAAATATGCTAGGATGCCAAAGATATGGGCGGATTAAAATTTGGAAAATTCTATTTTAACTTACTTAGGGCTATCATAGGTCGCGCATTTCCCGCTATTTCCCGGGGTCGGGAAAACGGAAACTCAAAAAATTTTTGTGGGGGTGTTGAGAGGGACTCTTTGGGCTATGGGATCCGTTTTTAAATTTTGAAAATACGGGGGGATGCAAGAGATGTGGGTGGATTAGTTTTTGGGAAATTCGGGTTTAACTCTCTATGGGACTAGGTAGGGCATGTTTTGAGGAAGAGGGTGGGCGCGGGAGATGGTTTTGGATATTGACATTGGGTAAAGGAGGGTGCGGGATGTCGCAAGTACATGTCGCGGATCTGTCGCGCGACATTGCGACATTTTTGTCGCACCCCCGGGGGGTAATAGGGGGTGATGGGAGACCCGATGTCGGGTCCGAACGCTCGAATTAGTCGGAACGTCCGGACCCGGCATCGGGTCGGAACTCAGGTACCGACCGCCACCGACTTGGAGAGAAGACACGACATGGGGCGGTCACGGGGTGATCACGCAGTGATCACGTGGCCGCCGCGTGATCCCGTCTCCATACAAATTAATTAAATCATGACGTCATGGTCTTGATCCGACTCGCGCCTGACCAAAACCGACGCTGACATCACGTTCTCGGCCACGTGACCGCCTTGGGGCCGCGCCCTATAAGCACGTAAAATAACCCCATTTTGGCCACGAGGTTTTTTCCTGGACAGAATTGGACCGAACAAAGTTTATATCCAGGAAGGAGAGGTCTTAAAAATGAGATGTGCAAATTTTTGTCCTCCTGGTCCCCCGGGAACAGGTCAAAAACTCGGTCGGACAAAAAATTCCCATTGTAAACACCTCAAACAACGTTATGTCGGAGTTAGTCGGAAGGACGACTCTCGACATATTTTGATTTTACTAAAAAACTAAGAGACTCCCGGGGCTGAAATTTTGCATAAGGCAACTAGGATAGATAAGAAATCTAATAATATATATATTACTGCCGCGAAATTATATTAAAAGGGGGGGAATTAAAAGTAAAAATCAAGACATCCCTTCACGGGACCGCACTCACCCTTGTAATTTAGCAGGCCATCCTGATTTTTATTCCACTTTTATAGGAAGAGTAGAGGCGGCTCTGCTCTCTCCACTGGGGGCGAGCTCGCCGTTCAGCACTGGCGTTAGGGGGTTGTAAAACACCCCTAAAGTATCTGTCACCTTTGTTTACAATTTTTAAAACTGTTATATCTTTTTACTCAGTTGAGTAAAAAATCTTTGGAACACAGATTTAGATTTGTCACACCAAACACTATTGAATTAAGTAATTGAAAGTTTTTGAAAATGAAATTTTGAATAAAATTTTGACTAAAAACTGTTTTTGGGTTGAAATTTTTTGAAGAAAAACACTGTTATTAAATCCAATTTTTGCACGAAAAATCCAAAATTTCGCACAGTTGTCCGCTGTCTAATGGGGCACAGGATAGCACTCGAAGATTTGGCACTTTTCGCGATAAAATTGGCGCCGCACGCAACTTTGTCCTCAATTCGGGTGTTGTTATTTGTTTACACACTAATAACTTCGCGAAAACTTATCCGATTTTCACGGAATTTTCACTAATCGAGAGCGCTTAAAAAGATCTATTTAATGATGTATCACTCGGGTTTCTTTAAACACTTTTTCCACTTTTGTGATTTTTCAAACGTTTGTATGGGCGCTCCCGGGACTTGTACGTGCGCGCTCGGTAAAAGACTTAGCGCACGACTGTGTTAAGTTAGGTTAGGTTAGGTTAGGTTAGGTTAGGTTAGGTTAGGTTAGGTTAGGTTAGGTTAGGTTAGGTTAGGTTAGGTTAGGTTAGGTTAGGTTAGGTTAGGTTAGGTTAGGTTAGGTTAGGTTAGGTTAGGTTAGGTTAGGTTAGGTTAGGTTAGGTTAGGTTAGGTTAGGTTAGGTTAGGTTAGGTTAGGTTAGGTTAGGTTAGGTTAGGTTAGGTTAGGTTAGGTTAGGTTAGGTTAGGTTAGGTTAGGTTAGGTTAGGTTAGGTTAGGTTAGGTTAGGTTAGGTTAGGTTAGGTTAGGTTAGGTTAGGTTAGGTTAGGTTAGGTTAGGTTAGGTTAGGTTAGGTTAGGTTAGGTTAGGTTAGGTTGGGGTGCCAAAGTGGTCGGCCTCCTCGTGGCGCACCCTGGGCAAGCTTAGTCTTGGCGAACGGACCACTGAGGGGTGGCCAATCCAGTTGTCCCTCTGATTAGCAGAGGGCAATCTGGACGGGCCGGGGACTTTGGGGGGGTTGGGGTGAAGTCCCTAATGAGCGACGGGTCCAGTTGGGCTTACTCTAAGTCTGGCTGGACATGGTTACGGCCACCGTCGGCGAAACCCGGAAGCCCAGCAATGGGAACGGGGACCTTCGGGTTGCGAGGAAGAAAACCTCTATAAAAAATTACCCGGTGGGGGTGGAAACGCCCACCAAGGCGTTGGGGCCCCTACTTGGGGCGCGATCTCTCCCTGTCGACCGTGACATAGCAAACACGGTGGGCAGGGAGCGATCGTGGGCAGCGATGGCCTCCTTTAGCTCTGCGGAGGGGGGCGGAGGGAGGCGGCGGAGCGGTTCCACGAACTGTTGTTCTGGATCCAATCTGCTGCTGGTGAGTCCAGGTGTTAGTGACTCGCCCAAGCCCATCGTCTGCCGCCCTAACTGGGGACCTTCGGGTGTTCCGAACGGGGTACATCGGACACCTGGCTTACAGGTCCCCGAGGCGGTCGGTGCATCTGGTGCTCCCGATGCACCGCTTAGCGGAGGGGGGTTTCTCTTTCGAGGGGCCCCTACCTGGAGGTGTTTATTCTCTGGGATCAGAGCTGTCGGCGGGATGGGGGCAAAATGTACAATGATACCCTGTCCTTGCCATTGGCAGCGTGGTGGAGCACACAGGTCGTTTTAGTCGGTGCGAGTCCGACATAACCGCCGCCTGTCCCCGTCGGGCGGCGGTACCCATAAGGGGTTTTTTCCTGTATAATAAAAAAAAAAGGTTAGGTTAGGTTAGGTTAGGTTAGGTTAGGTTAGGTTAGGTTAGGTTAGGTTAGGTTAGGTTAGGTTAGGTTAGGTTAGGTTAGGTTAGGTTAGGTTAGGTTAGGTTAGGTTAGGTTAGGTTAGGTTAGGTTAGGTTAGGTTAGGTTAGGTTAGGTTAGGTTAGGTTAGGTTAGGTTAGGTTAGGTTAGGTTAGGTTAGGTTAGGTTAGGTTAGGTTAGGTTAGGTTAGGTTAGGTTAGGTTAGGTTAGGTTAGGTTAGGTTAGGTTAGGTTAGGTTAGGTTAGGTTAGGTTAGGTTAGGTTAGGTTAGGTTAGGTTAGGTTAGGTTAGGTTAGGTTAGGTTAGGTTAGGTTAGGTTAGGTTAGGTTAGGTTAGGTTAGGTTAGGTTAGGTTAGGTTAGGTTAGGTTAGGTTAGGTTAGGTTAGGTTAGGTTAGGTTAGGTTAGGTTAGGTTAGGTTAGGTTAGGTTAGGTTAGGTTAGGTTAGGTTAGGTTAGGTTAGGTTAGGTTAGGTTAGGTTAGGTTAGGTTAGGTTAGGTTAGGTTAGGTTAGGTTAGGTTAGGTTAGGTTAGGTTAGGTTAGGTTAGGTTAGGTTAGGTTAGGTTAGGTTAGGTTAGGTTAGGTTAGGTTAGGTTAGGTTAGGTTAGGTTAGGTTAGGTTAGGTTAGGTTAGGTTAGGTTAGGTTAGGTTAGGTTAGGTTAGGTTAGGTTAGGTTAGGTTAGGTTAGGTTAGGTTAGGTTAGGTTAGGTTAGGTTAGGTTAGGTTAGGTTAGGTTAGGTTAGGTTAGGTTAGGTTAGGTTAGGTTAGGTTAGGTTAGGTTTTTTTTTTTTTTTTTTTTTTTTTTTTTTTTTTTTTTTTTTTTTTTTCTTATATCTAATTGATTATAAATAAGTGGACACGTTGAGACATATAATTCTTACTTAAAGTAACATAATAGGTGACCGCATTCCTCGCGATTTGATACGTTGGAATGCGGCCTACTTGTAAATTTTTGGTTACATAAAGCCCTGTCAGCGCGCCTGCCGATTGGTGCTTTAACTCCTTAAAACTAAATTAAAAATGAAGGAAGAATAAAATAAAGTGACAAGTTATCTTCTCGTGGATTAAGTGCATATCGGTAAAGTAATATACAATTGGATGATGTTGTCTTAAATTAGTTGAATAAAAGAAATCACAATTTAAACTTAAACTAAACAGTCTTGTACAGGAAATCAAAAACAAAAACAAACATAAGCTTAAACTAGAATTAGCCTAAATTAAACAATTAAAATGACTGGTGAAAGATGTGTTAACAATTAGTAGATGAAAAACGAAGGATGATGAGAATAATACAATTTAAAATTTGATGTCTAAGGTTGCCCCTGGTGAGGGTTTATTGCTTTGTTGAAATTCTTTAGCTGTTTCATTACCGTGATTATAAAATCCACAAAGGACTTTAAGCATGCGTCTTTTTCCATGACGCATTCCAATTTGAAAGGATCGTCAACCTCTAGGTGTTCACACAGCTGAGTGTGATTTAATCTGGTTGTACTAAAAGTTACGCAGTCTGTTAGTAAATGGTCTAAAGTCTGAGGTGAGTAAAAGTCACAAGGGCAATGGTCATTATCTGTGATTTTAAAACGATGTAAGTAAGTCTTGTGGAATCCGTGGTTCGTCAAATACTGTGTAAGAAAGAAGTCAGTTGGGGTGGCAGTAAACAGTTTCTTTATGTGGTCTAGTCTGGGCAACAGATTCCACGTATGCCGTCCTTTGCTATCGTTGTCATACCTGTCCTGTGCGTCTTTGTCAGTGTCAGCTCTGATAAGTCGTTTGGCAAAGCTTATGGGAAAGTTAAAGTAGTCGGGTGTCTTATGGAGCAGCGCTCCGTCCTTGGCTGCTACATCCGCGGCCTCATTGCCCGGAATCCCAACATGACTACGTACCCATGCAAACGCTAGCCTATCTTCTCCGTGTTTGTTTATAGTGCGGTGTGTGGCATGGACCAGAGGGTGTGTGCTGTCTCGGTCTTCTAAGGCTTGCAGCGCCGCCATAGAATCCGAGAGGATGGTGATGTGGCGGTCAGGGAATTTGTTGGTTCCCCAATCGCAGGCTTTTGCGATGGCCAGTAATTCAGCTTGGAAGACGGTGCAGCTGTTATGCAATTTAAATTTTCGAGTAATAGTCCGCGTTCCATCTAGACGACATACGAAGGCTGCGCCAACCTTCGTGTCTTCCAGCTTGCTGCCATCTGTGTATATCTGTAAGGAGTCGGGTGTGATGTGTTCCGCGATCTGGTCCGTGTTACTGTTTATCGTGAAATGTATGGAGATTCTTTCTGCAGGGTGGAGTAGCGCAGATGTGGGTACAGGCCGTTCCAACAAAACATCTTGAGGTAGGAACCTGGAGAATCCCTTTTGTTTAATGAGGTGTAGTGCGTGTACCTCTCGAACCTTAAGGTCGAGAGGGGTGAATTGTGCCAGCGCAATCGCCGTCACAGTGGGCAGGGTTCGGAAACCTCTGATCGCTCTGACGGCGAATGTGCGCTGCAAAGTGAGTAGTCTTTTTCTATTGTGCGCTCTGCTGGCCGCATGTCCCCATATGCCGGCAGCGTAGGTAATAATAGGTTCGATCACCTGCCGGTATATGATTCTGACATTTTCTGGGTGCGCCCCCCAGGTCGGCCTGCAGTATAAACTGAGTTTGTTGAAAATTCGTCTTGCTTTGTTGATTGTGTAGTGTATGTGGCTGTTAAAATTAAGCTTAGAGTCAATGATCACTCCTAGGAATTTGAACTCCTTCTCGAATTTAATATGCGTTCCCCCCATACGGATGTTGGCTTTTTCAGCCCCGGCCGAGAAGGCAACTAACTGGGTTTTGTCCGGTCCGAAGTGTAGTTTGACTCCCAAACCCCAGTTCCTAATGTCGTCCAGAGTTCTGTTAGCGATTTCCTGGAGGTCATTGACGTTTCTAGCGCTCGCGATGAGTAGAACGTCATCGGCGAATGCCTGTAAATGACATCCCTCCGGCAGTGGGATGTCCAGCAATTCGTCCAGAATGAGGTTCCAAAGCATAGGGCCGCAGGTGGATCCCTGGATGCAGCCTTTAGTCATGCCTTTCGAGACCCGATGTCCTGCATAGTCTAAGATTACCTCTCTGTCCTGTAGGTAGCTGCGTACGAGTCCAAAAATGTTGCGTGGGCAGTCAGTCTGAGTTAGTCTGTGAAACAGCGCAGGCCACCAGGCATTGTCGAATGCCGCCTTTATGTCTAGAGAGACCCCAATGACCGCCTGCCGTCTGTCCTTGGCGCCTCTGATGCGGTCGATGGCGGTTTGAATGGCGTCCACAGTGCTGTTGTGTCGTTTAAAGCCAAACTGTCGCGAGTTAGAGTGTCCGTTGACGTCGTTACCGTGAATAATCCTGCCTATGAATAGTTTTTCCAAGAGCTTGCCAAACACAGGAATCAGTCCAATTGGTCGGTACGAGTTCAGTTGCGTGTAGTCCTGTCGATTTGGTTTAGGTATAATTTTAATGAAGGCCTTCTTCCACTGACGAGGGAAGTGCTGCAGCTCCAGGCACCGGTTGAGGATGTCATGTAAAAGTTTGGGGAAGAGGTAGGAGAATTTGGTGCATATGTCAGATGTTAAATGGTCGATGCCGGGGGCTTTATTCGGATTCATGTTGCGAAGAATGTTCTGTATTTCCAAGATCGTGAATGGAGGGTCTTCGTTACTATTTGGGGTAGATGAATCGAGTGACTGTCGGAGTTGCTGATGTCTAGGGTGAGAGTCGGCGTCATCGTCAGGGTAAAAGTGCCGTAAAAGTTCGTCTGCAGTGTGTTTGCCATCCGTTGTGTATCGGTCATTAATTTTTAGGGTAACAGGAGGTCGAGTAGGGTTGGTATCTTTAAGTAGTCTGTTAGTCAAAGTCCAAACATTTTCCTTCGTTTGGAGCTCGCAAAAGCGCCGAAAGTTATCTGTCGACGCCCTGCGCATCTCCTCCGCGTATTGTTCCTTGTTACCCTGGTGTGTCTTTATCAGTTCCTCAGTGAGTTGTCCGTTGCGCTTGGCAGCGTGCATGGACCGATGGCTGTCAATGACCTTCTTTTTGAGGGCCTTTAGCTCTTCGCTCCAGAAAGGAGCCTTGCACTTAGATCCAGGCTTTTTGACAGGCATCGATTCATCGCACGCCATTTGTATAATGGTAGTCATTTTGTCAATGGCCTCCTCGAGTTGGACGGAGTTAAGTGTCTTTATGTCAATTTCCAGTAAGTTGGAGGTTTCCATTAAAGTAACTGCTGTTGTAGAAAATAGTGACCATTGAGCCTTGTCCGCTTTATACCTAAAAGTCGAGTTGTAGTCTTTGCTCAGTTGTATATTGTCCATGCGGAGTTCAAAGTCAATTGCGTTGTGTGGTGAGTCTTTAATTATGTCCAAGTTAACTTTCCAGTTATTTATTCTATTGATCATGTCACCAGTAGCGAAAGTTACGTCGATGATTGAAGTCCGTCTCTGTCCGTGTGTTGTAGTTTCAAAGGTCGGCGTGTCTCCCGCATTCGCGCAGTACATATCATTTGCACTTATGAGGTTGACGACTTCCCTCCCCCTTTTGTTCTCGCTAATGCTCCCCCAGAGAGAATGCCATCCGTTGAAATCCCCGGCAAGAATACATCTGGCGCCCCTTGTGCTGTTTAAAAAGAACTCGATTTGTTCCAAGGTGCCTGATGGATCCGTGCCGGGTTCAACATAAGCTGAGGCCAGGAAGATCCTGTCTGCACCGGAAGAGACCTGGACCACGCTGAGATTAGGAGAGGAGAACTGGGCCATTCCAATGCAGACAGGTGCTCCAGGCTTAGAGAGAACGCACGCCTTGGTGTGCTTGCTATCTGACGGGAATTGGTAAACTTTAATGCCTCTAGCCGTCTTGTATTCTTTGCTAGTCCCTACGTATGGCTCCGTGACCAGCGCCAGGTGGTAATCTCCCTCGATGAAGGAGCGGGTGAACTCTTCCTTGGTGTTTTTAGACTTATTAATGTTGCACTGTATGATCTTGATGTTATTGTTCATTTCCGAAATCGATTCTTTGGTTCACGCGCTCCTTCATTGAGGCCACCACGGGACACCTATGTGACCATGCTTCGTGGTCGGTTCTGTCGGTTTTGTTGAATTTGGTATTGCGGTTTGTGCAGTTATAACACCGCGGCGCCCCGCCAGCGCCCTTAATCGGGCATTCCCGCTCCTGATGGGAGTGTTCGGAACAGAAGGCGCAAATCTGCTCATTGGAATTTTTGCAGTGTTTGTGGCCGTGTCCGAATTGGAGACATGAATAGCACTGCATGAACGGGGAAAAGTTCTCGACATGCACCCTTTGGTGGTCGACGTTTATTCTTTCCACGCTCATGACTGTCCTCCAGATGTCGGATCCGACCGCAAACACTGCGTTGTACAAAAGTTTATTTTTGTTGTTTTTCACAAATTTTAATAAAAAGTTATCTTTAGTAAGTCCGAAATCGGGGTTTTGCTTACAAAGGATCCCGACTAACTCCTCCGGTTGAATATCGCGGGAGATTCCCTTGACGATCACCATCGGCATCAGTTTCCTTGCAGGCTCCGCCCTGATTTTGTGTGAGTCCTGTAATCTTCTGAGCGCGTCGTCCCTGTTGGCTATGGAGTTGTATTCTATTTTGATTTTTTGGTTAGAGATGAAGGATGTGCTCACCGGGGCGTAGTCGGAGTCCCTGTAACTAATGCAACTCTTGTAGTTGCGAAGGGTTTCCTCCGATGACTTGACCGGGAGCACTGAAGAGACTATCAGCGCCGGGCGCGACTGCCTAGTTCTGACAGTCCTGGGTTGGATCTTAGGGGGGGGAGTTTCAGTTATTTTAGTCCTGAGCATGTCGGCATAGGATGGGCGGCTGGGAAGCGCCGAACCAATTACTTCTTTGATCGCCTCAATTCCTTCATTAATGCAATCTTTTATGTGTGATTTGAGGTTGATCTCCATCTCCTTGGTGTCAATGTTCCCGTAGTCCCTCTGATTTGTCCCGTTGTTCGTTAGTTGGGGCGTACCTGTCTCCTTTGTTGCCCATGTGGGGGTAGCGGAGACTGCTACGTCCCTAGTCTCGGTCTTTTCCATTGATTTATCAGCAGCTTTGTGTGCGTCTCCTCGCATGCTCAGCAAGGGTGACAATTTTTTGGTGAGCTGTTGGTGGAAGCTGTCACACATCTCTGCCATCTCCTTCATTGATCGGATGGCGGCCAGTTTGTTGGCTCTAGTGACGGACTTGCCCTCACTGAGCCCCGCTGTGGTCTCCTCAGCGGATTTGTGTATTGCTGCGCAGAGCTCCGCAGCGCTATCAATGATAGCCTGTATGCTACCAGCCTCATTCTGCTGCGTGGCCTTCTCATTCATAGCCCCTTGAGCTGGGGCGCCACCGTCGAACACTTGCCTGACCGGTGAGCGGACAAGCGGCATATTGGAAGCACTCAGTAAGGTCAGAGAGTAGAAAAGTCAATTGAGAAATATTAAAAGTTTTTCCCACTAGTTGAGTGGCTGAGCGAGTAGCGAAGAAGGGCAGTGCAGGCTGATATCGGTGCCTCGAAGTCTGTCGGTTGGTCAGTCATTAGTATGAGAGAAATATAGGTTGGGATAAACATATACTAGACAAATAATATTTTATTTATATATATATATATACATACATATATATATACATATCTATAGATTCCTATATATCTATATGTCTGCTTGTACTCATAAGGCCAGATGCGGGATGAAGGCGAGGATCGCCTGTTTCTGTATTAAATTTGCAAGTAGATAGTCTGTACCGATGTGCAATTGATGCGTTTCCGGTGACTATACAAAGAAAGTAAAATAATTGATTGTTAGAGCAAGGTTGTGTTGCTAAATAAGTAACGTTTTGATAGGCCTTTGAGTCAGCCAGAGCAGCGCAATTAGCTCCACTTAAAGATAGTGGCAGATTGTGAACCGGGTGGTTGGCAAGAAGGCGGGGAGCCAGAAAGTGCCCCCATAGTAGTGGAGGTCGGAACTATTTAATAGGCGATGGATCCCTGTTGGAGCGAAGTAAACCCGCTCGTCTCTAAATGGCGCTATAATAAAGTTATTATGTACAATAATACATAGTGAACAAAGTTGTATATTGAAGTTAGATAATTTTAATTTTTTAATTTTAAGTTGTAGGCTATGTTTATTGTGAAAGAAATTGTAGAGCAAATATTCAAACCACAGCTTGTCTTGTTTAATGTGACATAATTGTGTATGGTAGAAATATGTTGCGATGCATGAGATATGGATGGATTTGTGTTCTAATCTATTCTTATGTATAATACGACAGTTTTCCCAGGAAATTTTCACGCTAGCCATTAGTTAAACTCATTGTAATATTAAATTAATTCCTATGTAGAGAAAATGTTGCGAGATGCGAGAGATATGCATAGATGTAATTTTTAAAAATATATCAAATAACCTAAGTACTACCGCAGTACAAACTTTATGCCCCCCCCCATCTATCGAGAAGGTCCGGAACTAATTAGGGGATCCAATGCAGTAAGAACAGCGATTTGGGCTCTTACTAGTTCCCTCAATTTTTTGCAGATGGCGCTGATACTAATTTATTAAAATTTGACGGCGAATTAACAACTTGAGGAGATAGATGAAAATTATTATCGCATATTTAAGTCGAAAAATATTAATTAAATTAAATATAAAATGCAAAGATATGTAACAGTACAGTCCTAATATATACTAGTTAAGTGTAAACTTTTATGCCACCCCCATCTAGCGAGAGGGTCCGGAACTAGGTAGAGAACCCAGCACAGTAAGGACGGCGATTTGGGCTCTTTCTAGTTCCCTCAATTTTTTACAGATGGCGCTGATACTAATTTATTTAAATTTAAGTTTGACGGCGAACTGACAACTTGAGGAGATAGATAAATAGTATTATCGCGTATTTAGAACTAAATAGTATTCATTAGATTAAATATAGAATGCCAATGTATATGACGGTAAAGTTCTAATTTATAATAATTAACTGAGTACTACCGAAGTGCAATATTTTATGCCACCCCCATCCAGCGGGAAGGTCCGGAACTAGCCAGAGAAACCTACTATGGTGGGAACGGTGCTAACGGGTACTTTCTCGTTCGTTCGGTTCTCTAATTAGTTCCGAACAGTCAACCTTTTTAAAGATGGCGCTGGTGCCAATTCATTACTTTGTTGTTAGCTGAAGGCTAACAACCTAAAGAGAAGAGAAGAGGGGGGTCTTCTTCGCAAAGATTGGATAGGTAAGGCTAATACCACGCGCTCGACGTTCAGCGCCGGCTCGGCGACGTTGCCAGCCCGCGCGCCCTGTTCCCGCTCGCAACCCGCAAAGGCCCCCCGCATCTAACGGCCGCGCCCCGTGTTTCAACTTGTGAAGCATTGGAACGCGGTTAATCGTTTTAAAATTTTCTGATTTATTTTGCTACTTTGTACGTGCGCTTGATGTTATTTAAAGAATGTACGCGTGTTAATACTTTAGTACTTAACTGAATTATGAAATCATAGTTTAATTAAACGCTATACCTTGTAGTATTGGTATTTTATTGATTATTAGAGCATTATAACATTTTATTTCTATTAATTGAATGTTGGGGAATTGAGTTTTATCGACTCTGTAGTATTATATGTAATATAAGTTGTATGAAGAGTCTACACGTATATATTTTAATTAATTAAAGTGATATATTATATTATATTGAATATGTACACTAGCATTCATGCTTGCATAAATATCTATATACTCATACACACGTATATATATACATACACATACACAAAGCATACATATATATACATCATACATACATACAATAGTTTAATTAAACGCCATACCCCGCAGTATTGGTATTTTATTGATTACCAGAGCATTATAACATTCCATTCCTATTAATTGAATGTTGGGGAATTGAGTTTTATCGACTCTGTAGTATTATATGTAATATAAGTTGTATGAAGAGTCTACACGTATATATTTTAATTAATTAAAGTGATATATTATATTATATTGAATATGTACACAAGCATCCATGCTTGCATAAATATCTATATACTCATACACACGTATATATATACATACACATACAAAAAGCATACATATATATACATACATACATACATACATACATACATACATACATACATACACATACATACATATACACATATCCCCGCACATACATGTATATATATAAACATACACCCACACGTAAATATATATATGCATACACCTTTCCATTTATATACTCATACCTGCATAGATACACGTGCGCACGTTCATAGGCACCACATACCCATGTACACGGATTCTGTGGTGCTATATTTGCCCCATACGTGTAAACCCACTACCCCCCAGATGCCGCGCGCGTCGCGCGCCGCTAGCCTCACTACCGCGAGCTCCCCTCGCCTCCGCACGCGGCGCGCGACACGCCCACACCCCCCGCGTGATATTATACATATAAAATAAATGAGTATTACTATATAATGATTTACTCGTTACACATGTTTTGCTCTATTAGTTATTGACCTTTGATGCAACTGTGTTAACAACTTCGAACTATTGTTTGATAAAAGCAGAATATAATACATATAGTATACTTGGTAACTATATAACAAATTCGAATTGTTGCCTGATGGATAAAATATAATATACATAATATACCTGGTCATTGCCATATAAGGTCCGAGTCTATGAACTTACGACCCCGGGCTCCACACGTGCCGCGCACGGCACCCACGGCCGCAAGCGGCCCCCCTCGCCGCCGCTCGCATCGCTACATATCTCGCAAGTTATTGATCTTTAATGTAACTATATTAACAACTTTGAACTATTATCTGGCAAAAGCCAAATATAATACATATAATAAACTTGGTGACTATATAACAAATTCGAATTGTTATCCGATGAATAAGTTATTATATATATAAAATACCTGGTAATTGCATATAAGGTCCGAGTCTATAAACCTACGACCCCGACCTCCGCCTGTGCCACGCGCAGCGACCTCCAGCCGCAAGCGGCCCCCCCCGCCGCCGCCCGCGTCGCTACATGTCTCGCGTAGCTACCAGCTGTATTAGTCTCATCAATTTTATGTAGCATATTAATGGATGTATATGTCTGGTATATAATAATAATAATAGCGTATTGTGTTCTATAGATTAATCTACTGTATGAACTTGAATCTTTGAGCCTATGATCCGGAGCTCCACCTGTGCCGCGCGCGGCGACCCACGGCCGCAAGCCGCAAGCGGCCTCCCTCGCCGCCGCTCGCAACGCTACATATTTCGCATGGATCCTAACTATATTAAATTATTGACCTTTAATATAACTTTTAATATAACTATATAACGAATTCGAATTGTGATCTGATAAAAGTAGTATATAGTATATATAATATACCTGGTAATTACAATATAAATTCCGAGTCTATGAACCTGCGACCCCGAGCTCCTCCTGTGCCGCGCGCAGCGACCTCCGGCCGCAAGCGGCCCCCCTCGCCGTCGCCCGCATCGCTACATGTCTCGCGTAAATACTAATACTAGCTATACTAATCTTGTTAATTTTATGTAACATATAGTGATGTCATATATGATGTGTCTGGTATATAATAATAATAATAGTGTATTGTATTCTATGGATTTATCTGCTATATGGACTTTGAATATTAGTTTATAAAGAATTATTCTGATAGAAGTAGTAAATGTAAAATATATAGTAAGTCCGGTAATTATAGTAATAATAGTGTATTATATTCCGTTAATTGGCTGATCTGAGCTTTGTATCCATGAACCCACGACCCGGAGCTCCACATGCGATTTGGGCTCTTACTAGTTCCCTCAATTTTTGCAGATGGCGCTGATACTAATTTATTAAAATTTGACGGCGAATTAACAACTTGAGGAGATAGATGAAAATTATTATCGCATATTTAAGTCGAAAAATATTTATTAAATTAAATATAAAATGCAAAGATATGTAACAGTACAGTCCTAATATATACTAGTTAAGTGTAAACTTTTATGCCACCCCCATCTAGCGAGAGGGTCCGGAACTAGGTAGAGAACCCAGCACAGTAAGGACAGCGATTTGGGCTCTTTCTAGTTCCCTCAATTCTTTACAGATGGCGCTGATACTAATTAATTTAAATTTAAATTTTGACGGCGAACTGACAACTTGAGGAGATAGATAAATAATATTATCGCGTATTTAGAACTAAATAGTATTCATTAGATTAAATATAGAATGCCAATGTATATGACGGTAAAGTTCTAATTTATAATAATTAACTGAGTACTACCGAAGTGCAATATTTTATGCCACCCCCATCCAGCGGGAAGGTCCGGAACTAGCCAGAGAAACCTACTATGGTGGGAACGGTGCTAACGGGTACTTTCTCGTTCGTTCGGTTCTCTAATTAGTTCCGAACAGTCAACCTTTTTAAAGATGGCGCTGGTGCTAATTTATTACTTTGTTGTTAGCTGAAGGCTAACAACTTAAAGAGAAGAGAAGAGGGGGGTCTTCTCGCAAAGATTGGATAGGTAAGGCTAATACCACGCGCTCGCCGTTCAGCGCCGGCTCGGCGACGTTGCCAGCCCGCGCGCTTTGTTTTCGTTCGCAACCCGCAAAGGCCCCTCGCATCTAACGGCCGCGCCCCGTGTATCAACTTGTGAAGCATTGGAATGCGGTTAATCGTTTTAAAATTTTCTGATTTATTTTGCTACTTTGTTCGTGCGCTTGATGTTATTTAAAGAATGTACGCGTGTTAATACTTTAGTACTTAACTGAATTATGAAATAATAGTTTAATTAAACGCTATACCTTGTAGTATTGGTATTTTATTGATTATTAGAGCATTATAACATTTTATTCCTATTAATCGAATGTTGGGGAATTGAGTTTTATCGACTTTGTGGTATTATATGTAATATAAGTTGTATGAAGAGTCTACACGTATATATTTAATTAATTAAAGTGATATATTATATTATATTTAAACGCTATACCTTGTAGTATTGGTATTTATTGATTATTAACGCTATACCTTGTAGTATTGGTATTTTATTGATTATTAGAGCATTATAACATTTTATTCCTATTAATCGAATGTTGGGGAATTGAGTTTTATCGACTTTGTAGTATTATATGTAATATAAGTTGTATGAAGAGTCTACACGTATATATTTTAATTAATTAAAGTGATATATTATATTATATTGAATATGTACACAAGCATTTATGCTTGCATAAATACCTATATACTCATACACACGTATATATATACATACACATACGAAAAGCATACATATATATACATACATACATACATACATACATACATACACATACATACATATACACATATCCCCGCACATACATGTATATATATAAACAAACACCCACACGTAAATATATATATGCATACACCTTTCCATTTATATACTCATACATGCATAGATACACGTGCGCACGTTCATAGGCACCACATACCCATGTACACGGATTCTGTGGTGCTATATTTGCCCCATACGTGTAAACCCACTACCCCCCAGATGCCGCGCGCGTCGCGCGCCGCTAGCCTCACTACCGCGAGCTCCCCTCGCCTCCGCACGCGGCGCGCGACACGCCCACATCCCCCGCGTGATATTGTACATATAAAATAAATGAGTATTACTATATAATGATTTACTCGTTACACATGTTTTGCTCTATTAGTTATTGCCCTTTGATGCAACTGTGTTAACAACTTCAAACTATTGTTTGATAAAAGCAGAATATAATACATATAGTATACTTGGTAACTATATACAAATTCGAATTGTTGCCTGATGGATAAAATATAATATACATAATATACCTGGTCATTGCCACATAAGGTCCGAGTCTATGAACTTACGACCCCGGGCTCCACATGTGCCGCGCACGGCACCCACGGCCGCAAGCGGCCCCCCTCGCCGCCGCTCGCATCGCTACATATCTCGCAAGTTATTGATCTTTAATGTAGCTATTTTAACAACTTGAACTATTATCTGGCAAAAGCCAAATATAATACATATAATAAACTTGGTGACTATATACAAATTCGAATTGTTATCCGATGAATAAGTTATAATATATATAATATACCTGGTAATTGCATATAAGGTCCGAGTCTATAAACCTGCGACCCCGACCTCCGCCTGTGCCACGCGCAGCGACCTCCAGCCGCAAGCGCCCCCCCCCCCCCGCCGCCGCCCGCATCGCTACATGTCTCGCGTAGCTACCAGCTGTATTAGTCTCATCAATTTTATGTAGCATATTAATAGATGTATATGTCTGGTATATAATAATTATAATATAGTATTGTGTTCTATAGATAAATCTACTGTATGAACTTTGAATCTTTGAGCCTATGACCCGGAGCTCCACCTGTGCCGCGCGCGGCGACCCACGGCCGCATGCCGCAAGCGGCCTCCCTCGCCGCCGCTCGCAACGCTACATATTTCGCATGGATCCTAGCTATATTAAATTATTGACCTTTAATATAACTTTTAATATAACTATATAACGAATTCGAATTGTGATCTGATAATAGTAGTATATAGTATATATAATATACCTGATAATTACAATATAAATTCCGAGTCTATGAACCTGCGACCCCGAGCTCCTCCTGTGCCGCGCGCAGCGACCTCCGGCCGCAAGCGGCCCCCCTCGCCGCCGCCCGCATCGCTACATGTCTCGCGTAAATACTAATACTAGCTATACTAATCTTGTTAATTTTATGTAACATATAGTGATGTCATATATGATGTGTCTGGTATATAATAATAATAATAGTGTATTGTATTCTATGGATTTATCTGCTATATGGACTTTGAATATTAGTTCATAAAGAATTATTCTGATAGAAGTAGTAAATGTAAAATATATAGTAAGTCCGGTAATTATAGTAATAATAGTGTATTATATTCCGTTAATTGGCTGATCTGAGCTTTGTATCCATGAACCCACGACCCGGAGCTCCACATGCGCCGCGCGCAACGAACCGCAACCGCAATCAACCCCCCTAGCCATCACTCGTGTCGCGAAATATCTTAATTAAGTGAACTACATTAACTAAATTACGCGCACGGCGACCCACGGCCGCAAGCGACCCCCCCTCACCGCCGCTCGCATCGCTACATATCTTGCGTAAGTACTAGCTATATTAGCCCTATTTATTTTATGTAGCATATACTAATGGATGTATATGTCTGGTATATAATAATAATAGCGTATTGTGTTCTATGGATTTATCTACTGTATGAACTTTGAATCTTTGAACCTATGACCCGGAGCTCCACCTGTGCCGCGCGCGGCGACCCACGGCCGCAAGCGGCCCCCCTCGCCGCCGCTCGAATCGCTACATATCTCGAGAGTTATTGACTTTTAATGTAACTATATTAACAACTTCGAATTATTATCTGATAAAAGCAACATATAATACATATATACCTAGTAACTATATAACAAATTCGAACTGTTATCTGATAAAAAAGATAAAATATACCTGGTAATTACAATATAAATTCCGAGTCTATGAACCTGCGACCCCGAGCTCCGCCTGTGCCGCGCGCAGCGACCTCTGGCCGCAAGCGGCTCCCCTCGCCGCCGTCCGTGTCGCTGCATGTCTCGCGTAAATACTAGCTATATTAATCCTCTTAATTTTATGTAGCATATTAATGGATGTCATATATGATGTGTCTAATATTTATTAATAATAATGGTGTATTGAATTCTATGGATTTATCTGCTATATGGGCTTTGCATCTTTGAACCTATGACCCAAAGCTCAGCATCCGTCGCGCGCAGCAACCCGCAGCCGCAAGCGGTCCTCCTCACCTCCGCTCGCTTCACTACATGTTTCGCGTGAATCCTAGCTATATTAACGTATTGATTTAATATATAATTATTCTGGTAAAAGTAGTAAATGTAACGTATATAGTATGTCCGGTAATTATAATAATAAAAGTTGTGTATAATAATAATACATACATGTTGACATACTACAATGTATCTACTCTTATGGCTGATACTTTGGCGCTACTCTACTTCCGTATATTTTATAATTGTCGAACCCATTGCCTCAAGCCCTACTTGCGCAGCGCGCGGCCTCCCGTAGCCGCGAGCGGCTCGCCACCGCACGCATCGCCTCCCTCCTCACGCGTCACCAAATCTAGCTTGTTTTCCCGGGTTCCTAACTAAAACGGATTATAATTGCAAAAGCATAT